>OY783230.1:55511810-60311810 GCA_963678685.1 Patella ulyssiponensis | reverse complement strand
GTAGCGCCAAATCATTGGCGAACACGTACAAGATCCCTTGTTATTTCTGAAATTCTGATTTTGGAAAGCATGTCTTAAGCTTTTAATGAAGTATTTATGGAAAGCACACAAGTGTATTGGTTTAGATAACTAGAGGCCCATCTGCACTCGAACGAAGTTCAGACTCAAGAGTGCTTCGTATGTGTTAATCTAATGGCTAGCGGTTGTGTGAACATTCGGAGACTTCAATTTTCAATAGATTCTGCGAATAAATGCTGGTCAAAAAAGATAAGAAGTTGACAAAGGACAAATACAAACTGAAATTCAGTGAAATTGGATTCTCTCTCTCAATCAAGTCATGTGGCAAACAAAGTTGCTTAAAACAGATTCTTGCAGCATGGGGTTGTTTCCTTGCTATTAAAATGTCTTGGGGTGGTGGGGTTTGAAGCAAACTTTTGATAGATAAACTAGTTTGAATATATTTTAGCCCTGATATTAAGCAGGAAAACAGCTTTTGTTTAGTCCAATGGTAATTGAATGTTTATGGGTTCATGTAATAATTATAATATGATCGAACCAAAGCTAATGTTTTCGCTGATATTTTGCAGGTAATGGTTCAGTATTGACTGCTGATGGTAAAGTTGAGATGGATTCAATGATAATGGATGGCAGTAATTTACGTGCTGGTTCTGTAGGGTGTGTTAATAGTATAGCTAATCCTATTAAATTATCCAGAATGGTCATGGAAAAGGTAGGACGCTATCTATATCTTTTAAAATTTTAATTAAAGACACATAATGCCAAAAAAGCCATTTTGGTTACGGCTTCTTATTTCTAGATATGTCATTACATCCGCAACGTGGTAGTCGTGTACTTGACACATAGATTTCAATATCAACTAAGAACTTATTAAACGAAAAGCTGAACGTTAAAAA
This sequence comes from Patella ulyssiponensis, assembly GCA_963678685.1. Taxonomy (NCBI): domain Eukaryota; kingdom Metazoa; phylum Mollusca; class Gastropoda; family Patellidae; genus Patella; species Patella ulyssiponensis. The sequence continues at coordinate 60,310,896 of OY783230.1, read as the reverse complement.
GTTTAGTTTAGCCCAATTTGAAAGTTCGTAACGGCAAAGCAGAGGCATACTGACCGGGGGCGAGGAAGAGAAAGAAATTTGGACAATCATTAAAAATATGGTTCAATTTTATTTCAATAATTCGTTGCTGGTAGGGGTATTTAGCAGTAAGGGGAAATCGGAGTACCCAGAGAAAGCACACGAGGATGAACATGCGACCCTACTCCTTTTCAAATACAAGCGGGGGATTGCAACCACGTCATATGGCACAAAGACAGACTTATGATATCAAGCGCACGCGTTAAACAACTAGACTCTCCCACCCCGCCCATAAAAACAAGAATAGTCATAACCTTCGATAAAACAATAATAGTCACTTTCTGGTATACTCAGCTAACTCGCTGTTCGTAGTCTTGCGATATTCTGAATTGGACGGAAATATGGTGTTGTTTTACGAAGTTTTTTTTAAACAGATTTTTTTTTGTAACCTTATCAATAACTAAGTTACAGTATATAGGATAATACACTCTTTCACCTTACGAGATCAAACCTCACGCGCTATTAAAAATTTAACATAACAAAGGACTACCTTCGATTTCCTCAGCGACTATTGAACCCATTCACTAACCTATTTTTTATTCCTTTAATATTCATAGAGTACTTGTTGTACAAGGTGTTTTCACAACTAAATCACACATACTTTTAATAAAAAGAAGTCATAAAACACATGTGGGATAGTTGCGTAGCCAAGGCGGGGGGGGGGTGTCGGGGGAGGGGGGCGCCAAGGATGGCACTTTTGGATGGTAACTTTGGTCTTGCTAGATACCCACCGCAAGCTCAAGAATGGTATAAATTTTAGGTACGCCACTGACTGGGAATTTAATTCGATAGATCATAAACAGTTCAGCCAAATTACTTAACAGAACAGCAGGTAAAACTGTTCGCAACGCCATACAAATATACATCTTATAGAAAGTAGATCAGATCCCTGTTTCTCGAAATCTTAATGAAAGATAAAATCCAAATTTTAGTAGACCCTTCAATTTGCTATAAATAAGCACTAAAATCAATCTAATGTTTTCCAATCAAATCTCCTAATTTTGGATTTTATCGTATTTAAAATTTCGTGAAGAAGGCCCCTGATTTATAAGATATCATTATTATTATTATTACAGACAGATCATGTACTATTAGTGGGTGAAGGTGCCAATAAGTTTGCTGGTGAAATGGGTGTACCACACGTATCTATAGATTCGTTAATCAGTGATTATGCTAGAGAAGAATGGGAAAGATTCTCAAAGAGTGAATATAGATCTGCTGTTAATACCATGTTTAAAAAACGGTAGGTTAAAGTTCAAATAAAATAAAGATTGACATACAGACACTCTTGACGACACACCGCCATCTTGCAAACACGACTACGTGATATTTTGTATGGGGAGCCAAGGACAATTCCCAATGGCAGAGGCGTTTTAAGGTTTATCATGGCGGAGGCTACACTAATTTGAGGGCCCTCTTTCGCGGGGGGGGGGGGCTGGATTGATGATTTTTATGCCAATGCAATGACTGCATTCTCATTCAGTAATGGGTTCGACAGTAACAGTGTATAGAAATCGATTGACTCGGACTCGGGGCCCTTTCCCTTGGCCAGAGGGGCCCTTTTGTCTGTCTTTAGCACCCCCTAACTCGGGTACATTCTCATTTTCTCGTCGGTTTTAGCATTTTTCTCCCGTTTTACTTTACCAATTTCTTTGATTTTTTTTTCGCGAGGAGGCTGACGCCTCCAGTGCCTTTGCCCAATGTGGTGCGCGACTGCTTACCGAAAATTTTCCCATAACATACTGCGCGTGTATGCCCATGCCCCATACTGCACGCAGCGATTCATCTACGTCATACTTCGAGAAAACATGTTCTTTGGCGGAGCAAGCTGTAGACAGACAGCCTAAGTTTTGGGATGCCCTAGTTCGTTTGCCCAGTCCAGTCAGTGCGGAAAAGTAGGACGTCAAACCCTATATGTTTCGTTTTGATTTGGCAAAGTAAGTAGGTAATAAAAAGATAGCTATATTTATTAAGTTCGGCCAGCTGACGCAATCGATCAAAACAATTATACGTGTTCTTTTGATACAGAATTTGATATAAGATTAGGTTAAAAAAAACCCTATAGAATGGACTTTGGTATAATTTCATTATTGACACGTTCACCTATATTCTACTCCATCAGTGACTGATAAGATTCGTCGGATTCTAAAACCAGTGACAAAATAAAAATGAAATTTAACGTCCTACTTTTCTGCAACGACTTGACGGTCATATGACATCGCAGACAAGAATTATTCAGACTTGTCATCTCAAGTGATAGGTAGTGCTGTGATGACTCAGTGCTTGAGACGATGACTCTAGAGCTGGAAATGGAATGAAATGAAATGGGGTTTAACGTCCTATTGTTCTGCTCCTAATCTGGGCTAATGAAGACGGGCATACGCCATACAGCGTGCTATGAGCTAAATTTTGCCCGGGCAGCGGCGCTACCGAATAATCGAATTCTATCGTCGGATCTTACCCGCTTAGTCACCGTGATTCCCCGCTCCTTTGGCTTTACCGGTGTGGTTCCCCCTTATCAATACCAGAGCTGGGATTGGAGGAAAAACATATTATATGTACAATAGTTTTATTGTATAATATAAAAAGAGTTCTGTGCAGAACTAAATGACCGGCCACTCCCCAAAACCACAATGGCATAAACACATAACAGACGTTCGAAGTACCAGAATAAACTAAATGTCAAGAACAGTACAGAAATATCGGATCTGCTCTATGACGTCACTCTCTCGGGCCATGTGTTGTATTTGTCCTGTTTATTTATTGCTATTATTCTAAAGCTATTAATTTCGGCCTGTTGCGTAGGCTAGCCTACTGTTATCATTTTTGCAGAAATGTCATGCCTACACTCGCAGTTTTGAAAGTAATAATAGAATAATGTACCAAACCAAACCGGGTTAAAAACCCGATCAAATTATAGAGCACACTGTGTGCATTAATAAAATGAGAACTAGTTATTACCTAAATATATACTTTTGAGGCATGCAGGCCCACTTCTTTCAAGGTCCAAATACGCTGTTTTTGTAATGAGTGCTAATATTATTACGATGCACATATTGGGTTTTTTTTTGTGCTAAAAGTAAATGACGCTTGACTCATTTCTTATAATATATTTACTAACGCGTACCCCCTCTGTCTATACCTTCTCTAGCATTATGCCAAACTTTCAATCCTTTCTGTTTTATTGGAGGCTGTATGCAGAATCATAAAAAGAAAAAAAACTCACCGACGCATAAGTGTTGACTTTATAATTTAATATTTTATAGAGATGTAAAGGAAGAATTAGTTAATTCCGGGCATGACACAGTCGGAGCTGTAGCTGTTGACGCACAGGGTAACGTTGCGTGTGGAACATCAACTGGTGGTATTACAGCTAAACGACCTGGAAGAGTCGGCGATACACCTCTTGTTGGTAAGTTCAATTATTTTATTTTCAGAGGGGAGAGGAACAATTCAGACACCTCTACTGTACAAAAAACATTCGGCCATCCCACGCCCTGGAATTCTATGAAGCTCTGGTGGAAACGTCGCTGCACTTGGACATTACATCCCATTTTATTTCATATTCATATTGTTCTGTTATTTTATTACTTGATATATTATTATATTATGTATAGGTTGTGGAGGATATGCTGATAATGCGACAGGTGGAGTTTCTACAACAGGACATGGTGAAGGTATAATTAAAGTCTGTTTAGCTAAACATATTACATTTCTAATGGATCAAGGTAAGCATAGCAAAGTTCCCTCTTTTAACAATCTGATTAAAACACAGATCCTATTTCGTTTCGTTTTTATAGTTCAAAATTTTGTTTACTTGTCTTTACTACACTCGGATCTGGAACAGTTGTTATAATCCCAAGGTCTGTTGCAACAAGTTCTTGGCGTGCGATGTACGGATTGGTTAATCAAATTTCTGGCGTCATAGAGTCAAAAGCCGTTTATATGACCCCTGAGGCCACTCCCACTACAACTGGTCAGATCTTCATGTAGTAGAGTCATCGAAAGTATGAAAAAAGGAAACGAAATATGGATCTGTATTTTAATCAGACTGAGACTGCACTTTTATTCCTTCTTCAACTAGATCGTAACTGTGTTTCATATCAAAGTATGAACTTGACAGTTGTTTCCTGGAATATTTCATGTGTGGGGGTGGCAAATCGGCGGGATTTTTTGAAAAAAGTTTGGGGTTGCGCCATTAGTTTAAACTATATTGTTTGCACTAAAGCTAATCGGAGTGAACAACGGACAATATAAGAAAGTTCAACGAGATTTTCCGGTCGGCGTGGTTCCCCCTCGTCAGTAATGTAGGAGAGTAGCGCCGTTGTTCGGGAAAAAATTCCCTTGCACCCTTTATTTGCTTCATGTGTTATCTATAACTCCTTGACGTTTTTTATGATAGGTTTAACAGCCCAGGAGGCTAGTGTAAAAGCAGTAGAGAATATGTATAAACGTGTTGGAAGTTCTGGTGGAGTTATAGTTGTTAGTAAAGATGGTGATATAGGACAATATTTTACCACAGATCGAATGGCGCGGGCCTGGGTTAAAGACGATCAAGTTTATTATGGTGTTGATATTCATGATATCACGAGTTGTCCAGTTGATGGTCTAAACCATAAAATAGTGTAAATTATGATATATGTATATAGTATGTTACATACCGGTGCTTACATTTTATCTTTCTGAGAAACCCACTATGACTCGTCAACTTTGTGTTTGTATATAATTTTGATTTAATTTCACCACGATCGCTACGTTTATTGGTTAAAATGGTCGTAAATTGTGCATAGTGAGTATTCGATAAAGTATGAATAAGCTCACACTTTGATTCTTTCTGCTAGGTTATCCGACTTGCATCATATCGTCTATACTATCCTAAATCCCACGGCGATAGCGTAACACAAAGCAAACAAAATGAAATGAATTGGGGTTTAACGTCCTACTCTTCTGCACCAAAGCAAACAAACTCCATATTCCAAGATAGCCAGACAGACTCTATATTACATGGTGACAAGCCAGGGTCCATATTACGTGGTGACGAAAAAGAGTCCCTATTTCTTATCGAAAAAGAGTCCCTATTTCTTATCGAAAAAGAGTCCATATTTCGTCGTGATGAGACAAAATCCATATTAGTGATATGAGACAAAATCCATACTACGTCGTGACAAAATCCATATTACGTGGTAAGACAAAATCCATATTACGTGGTAAGGCAAAATCCATATCACGTGGTAAGACAAAATCCATATTACTTAGTGACAAAATCCATATTGCGACGTAACGAGAAAAATCCATTATGATGTAGTGACCAGACAAAATCCATGTTAGGTGATGACGAGAAAAACTAGATACGTGGTTTCGAAAAGAAACAAAAATCCAATTTACACGGCGACGACGAAACAAAATCCGCCTTTAGTGGTGATATGACAAGATCCATATTATTACGTGGTGATGCGACAAGATCCATGTTATTACGTGGTGATGCGACAAGATCCATGTTATTACGTGGTGACGAGACATACTCCATATTATTACGTGGTGACGAGACAGACTACTGTAGATGTTACGTAGTGTCGAGACAAAATCCTATGTTTAGGAGACTCAAATTTTACCAACGGCAATTATATTCCTTCTGACACCTGCCAACACCAATATTTCTAGTATTAACACCAGTCACTGGTTGTAGACAATTTAATTATTTTTTCAATATTTTAATGGCTCAATTTTTGAGAGTAACCGATAATCATGATCCGTTGTTTGTTGAGGGATATGTTTCCACAGGTGCCATAATTGTGATCATTTATCAGAAAATAAAATATTGTTTTAGATTTGTGTGTCGCTTCTATTATTTCTTCCCGAGATCAACTTGCCTATCCAAATCTTCCCCCCCCCCTCCCAATCTATTGGATTCAGGAAATATGCCAGAGGTAAAGAGAAGACGCGGCAGGTGAGGATGACTACCACAAAGAACTGGCTCATTTCGGGGAATAGGAGACTATGTTTTGTTAAACATACATTATGCAAGAGCAAATCTGCCTATTGCAGGTCTTTTTTATGCCTTAAATGTAATGAAAATTATTAATAGACATTAATTACCTCACCAAGACCATAATCCACTCTCAAGCCAACGGATAGCTGAAATGTTTAGTGGATTTGAATACATTTTGTGGTGGCTGAAATCGCGTTCAAATGGATAATCGAGACTTTGTTTATTATCCCAACAAAGGAAGGAATTACGATCGAGGCGAGCCTAACATGGAATCGTTAATATCTAGCTTCAGAGTGAATCAACATCACTGAGATTTTCAGCACACTATCTTTTCATTATCTATTTTTTAAACTCTCAGCTCTTTATCTTATCTTACCTAATCGTAGCATTAACCTCACGCCTGGTTTGTCGGAACCAGCAACTGGGACGCCCTGGGATCGATCTCGGTGTTGGCCAAAAAAGTTTCTCGGGATTTTCCAGAGTGGTTCCCCTTTTCAGTGGTGCGTCTAGTCGCTCGGGTGGAACGAGAAACGAAATGAATTGAGTGTTTAACGTCCGACTTTTATGCATTACCAAACTAATGGCGACGAACAAGGGGACGTAGGGTACTGAATCGGCCGAATAGTGAATGTCTATTGCCAGTAATGAACGTTATCGTCCAGATTTGGTCGGCGTGATGCATTTGATTGATTATGTTTGACTTATGGCAAGCCTACCAGTTTATAATTTGTTTGCGAAAATATAGCCTATTATCACCGGCTTTAAATGATAGATTAGTTTATTAAGTTACGAGCGTGGCTGTCAAATAGTTAAGAACATTCCATTAGAGACCTTATTTCGGCTAGTTCTGTCTACATTATTATATTAACATCATATAACGGTATCATCTATGAACTGTACAGGCCAATCCATATACTCTGTACATTAAAGCGGAAATTTCATATTTTCTAAGAAAGTCAAAACATAATTATTTCTATGTCTTTTCCTCAAAAGGTTGTCAACTCACTATTATACGATCATGGGCAAAATTTTGGGGGCATTAAAATGGGTGACACAGGTTAATTGAGGAAATAGTTACTCAATTACCTCCCTTGTTTTCCCATTCCTCTCCATGGACGCCATCTTCAAACGTTTGAATTTGAAGTTGAAAATGATATTTTTGCCAATTTCTCAACTGGCAATAGTGAATTATAGGATTAATAGGATTATTCTTTAACAAGGTAGGACTGTTTATAGGTTCAATCTATTTTAGGGCTTTATTTTAATACATTTTAAAAATATAACTTAAAAAAATGCTATTGCAACTTTAAAGTGACTCTTATTACAAAATAATTATACTTTTTTAAACGTCATATTTTTCTGCTCCACCAGGTAAGTGAAAACGGGTATGCCATGCAGTGTGATATGAGTGAAATTATATGTGCACGACAGTGTTTACATCAGTACTCCTTTTAAGTGCCATCCGAACGACTAGACGTTGTTCTTTTACTAGGCCCCACCCTGCACCTCTAACAACAAGGAATACTACGCCGGGAAAAACCGGGGAACTCTCTCGACCAACCCCGTCTTCCATTAGCCCAGGTTAGGTGCAAAAGAGTAGGACGTTAAACCCCATTTCATTTCATTTCATTTCTCTCGACCAACACTGTGAGAATTGTGAGAATCGCCTATTATACAAAAAAAAAATAAATAAAAGATAAAAAAATACCCAGACTAGTAAATATATATACAATCAAAACAATTTATTACTTAAATCTTATAATGCATGTATAATATTTATAATAATGTTACTTTAATATTAACACAATTACAATTATATATGATATAGTCTGAATAACAAAACATCTTTCAGTTTTAATTATATTAAATACAGAATAACTGTAACAATCAGTAACAAGGTGAACAGATGTCCAGTGCTTATCTTAATTATATTCTAATATTTGTAAATTAGAATTTATTTTTAATGGATGACAAATTATGAATTGCCCACAACAGAGGGCTGTAATCATTTCTTGGTAGTCAATATTAAATTAGAAGTTCATCTGTTTATATTGTATTCATTGTCCAGTATTAAAATAGTTTCTAAACGGCAAAACCCCAGTACAAATCATTTCTATTTTAATTACACATTAATTTGCTGAAAAGTCGTTTGATGGAAAATTATAACATGGTATATATATGGATAGAACTCCTCCTCTCTTATTTAATGTTTTGCCACGGGACATCTTTTCCTGCAGGTGTTACCCTACCTCATATACTAAATAACAGAAGTAGGAACTCGGATGGGGATTAACATCCTATTTCAATACACCGACTAGGCTAATGAAGACTAACCAAGACGGACATAATGCTATGCAGCATGCTATTAGGAAAATTTTGTCCTGACGGTGGAGCAATGGTCAAATTTTATTTTGAATTCCAGCTGTCTAGGAATATTTCACCTGCACGCCAATTGCATCTTTGGACCTCAATTATAAGTATCTGAACGACTACATACTGTTAGGGCCTTTGTTCTGCAAACAGAAGTGGGTATATCCATACATATCTTGTGTTTTTGTTTTAAATTACAAGAATATCATGTGCGCTGCTTTCTTTATTTACAGTTGATGACTGTTATCCTCATTATGTCACAACCGACAACTTAATTGTTTGTCAGTTGAAGATGATTTGCACTTAAGGTTCTGCATTGTAGAATCTACCTTAAATATCAACTAATGAAAAAATATTAAGAATCTGAAATAGCTGGATTACTTCTATAAGAATTGAATGTTTCTTGGACCAACCTTAATCCAGTCAATATGCATGTATATTTAGCCAATGCAGTGAAGGTGTGGAGCCTTAAGTATTTTAGAAATGGGACAATGCAGTGAAGGGTGAGTCTATGAATGATGCATGAATAATCATTATACCATTAATTATTTATTAACATGAATTCATTAAATATAAGTATGTACATTCATGTATATTTAATACAATATGTTTCTATAGTTGAAGGAATATTTTATACATTCTATAAACATAATTATACATATAAAGCTTTACAATTTGAAGTTATTATAATAGATTAAATCAAAATAACCAATGTACAAGCTATACAGCCATTATCAGTCCTTATTTGGTCCATCAGTTTTCTATTATTTGGATAAAAATCTTTTTTCAAACTCAATTTAAAAATAACATTTCTAATTATAAACTTCAAATTTAATACAGTATTGACTTAACATTTTGTATACATCTTGAATCCAAACAACTTAAGTTATGTTTTAATAGAAACCGTGAAGACTTATTCTTAAAAATATTACAACTGTTAAAAAAGATTGATGTATATCTGATGAACAGCAGCTCAAAATGGGGATGGTCGATTCACAGTCCAGAATGTCCCGAATCGACAGAATTACAATCGAGTGAGTAGAATTGTGACGTATTCCTAGGTAAAAAAACATGTTTCAGCTGTCATGATTGGTTGAGATATTTTTTATGCAGTCGACACATGCGTTGCACTCCGAAATTCTCCTTTTCACTCGATTGACACCAGTTTTGGAATTCAATTCCGGAACTGTGAATCAAGCATCCCCTATGTTAACCAAATACTCCTGTTAATTTCGAATAAAATTTACAGAAATGAATTGGATTTTAATTGTCAATAGTGCTTCCCTTATTTCCATTTCCACCTCCCAGTGGATCTTTAATGGTATACCAATGGTATGAATGTTTTTTTCTTATATCCTTTTTAAACAACTAGACCCTTTTCCTTGTCACAGCCCTGACTAGGGGAAACGGGGTTGGAAATCTTGGCCACCACTGAGATGCCTTGTGAGGCACTGAGTGTTGCCTTAATCTAAAGAGTTGAAAGTTTTATTAATAAGAGAGAAAGAAATGGGGTTTAACGTCCACCCGACACAAACTATGTCATTTTGGGACTAACATATGGTTAGTGCCTTTAGCAGATTGGATTTTGTGAATGAAGGTCCAGTTAGATGTATTTACATAACATTTTAATTCGGCAACTACAAAATCAGCATTTTTCATATGAAATATTCAAGAGTAATTCGAGGATATCTTTAATCTTTAACAAAATAAATAAATCAAAATCTAAAAAAAGAAGAAGATGCAATTGATAAAAAAATGAAGTTTAACAAAAAATGTTTATAAATGCATGTATAAACGGGCTTTCGAGATATATATATTACAAACAATGCCCTTTTTAATAATAATAATTACATTCTTTATTTTACAAATATATAATAAACATGTAATCCCTCTTTACCTAAACACACACACTAAGATTTATGGCACACCAACTCTTTATATATAAGTCTATATTCAAACCAATTAACCTATTTCGTTTCCTTTTTCATCGTTCAAAATTTTGTTTCACTTGTCTTTACTACACTAGCATCTGGAAAATTTGTCATATAACCCACGTTCTGGATGATTTGAGGTATTAGCCAATGGAACAATCTGTTACGACGATTTCTTGGCATGAAGTGCACAGAACTGTGGGTAACCCACAAGAAACATTAACACTGATTGTTAAATAAAATGTCTGATGTCATAGGGTCAAAAGCCACTTGTAGGACCCCTTAAGCTACCTTCCACTACAAGCCGTTGGATTTTCATGTAGTGGAGGCCATTGAAAGTATTAACAAAAATGAAGCGAAATATAGATCTGTGTTTTAATCTGAATACTTTATAGTCAAACTATAATTCTTCTAACCTGAATCAGCTACTGTCCTTATTTTCATAAAAGCCGCAATTGATTTACACGTTTCTTTTCATTATCATTTGTTTAAATAGCGAGTGATCGAATAAGTAAAGAAGAGGATATAAGTAGTTTATACTCCCCATTGCAAATTTAACTGGTTATGAAAACGAAACTTTTTATGATGTCCATGACAAGCCATCTTATGAGAGATGAAATGGACCATAACAGATGCAGGGGGAAGTCCAATTATGGGGGTTGAGAAAACCTTAGTCAAAGACACTAGATCAATGTACACAGATGCCGAATTAAAGAAATATCAAATTAATATCAAAATCTTCCTTTTTCTTATAAAATATTGATCCACTGCTCAGATTATTTATAAAAAAAACAGCACCAAATTCACTTCATGCACCAAATTCACAAAACTCGTCAAATTCACATCATGCACTTTTATTTACTATCAAATAATAGATGAAATCATCAGATCTCTATCTACAGTTTAACACACGGTCGTATTACGATTCTCTGTTCTTATATTTAGTGTGACTCAATGGTTGAGTCTTGAAGACGCGTATCTTCTCTGTGTCTGGCATAATCTTACATAATTTCTCTGTTAGCTGATGAATCGTGATGGTTTCCGTGTCAAATTGTCCTGGTGTAAATTTGATTTCTACTTTATTATCTGTGTTACTAGTATTAGAGCATGATTCTGTGCTGTTAAGAATGCCCCATTCTAAATATTCTAATTTCTTTAATTGTGATAAACTATTGAGGGTGTTTGTGTTGACTTTAGCTGGTGATTTTACAACTTCGTTATCATTATCCTGTAAAACATAAAAATATTACTTTAGATAAATGAAATGAGATTTAACTTTGTTTTTTTCTTCACCAAATGGGATAATGAAGATAGGCATGCAGTGTGCTGCCAGGGAAATATTGCTTGTCAAGGGTTCTTTAAAGACCTTGGTAAATCGTCCCATCCAAACAAATTGACATATTTCCCATTTCAAATAGTCTCAGGGGTCATTACACATTAGAGCTTCATTGTAATACTGCTGTTGGGTGAGAATTGGTTGGTTGTCATGGTAACAAGTTCCTCAGATCAGAACTGTGTAACTAACTGTGAATGTAGTGTTGGTTACCATCTGCCTGTTACACTGAATGCTGATTTTACTATTTGATTATCTGGTTTCATCAAGAAACAATTTCTGGAGACAGTCTATGAGTTATTATGACAATTGGACATAATAATGTATATCTATACATTGCTAATCCATCCACAAATGCATGCTCTAAAGGCATTGTAAATCCCTTGATCTGTTCAGCCAATTTGGAAGTACCACATCTATAAACTTACCTCCGATGTATCTGGCCAAACAATAAATCTATAGAGATTTCCTAGTTTCTCGGTAACACTTGATAAATTATCTGGTATGATAAACATCACTAATTCTAACTCTTCTAATCTGTAAATATAAACCATCTTTCTTTAATGCCATATGCTTCAAATTCATTGCATGTAGGGGTCCTTAGCTGTGGGAGGAAACCGGAGGACCTGAAGAAAATCCACGAGGTAGGACAGGCGACCCTACTTCTTGTCACGTACAACTGGGGAATAGAAACCAAGCCAGTTGACTCAATGACAGACCTGATCAGACAGCACATCTGTGTTTTAAAGTTGCTTAATTGGATATTTTCAAGTCATACACTAACTGACACTAGGAACATAGTAGTTTAACCACCTCTTGAGTTGTAACTGACAGGATTATTGTGATATTTTGTTTTTTATATTATAATAAATACCTACCCTGTAATTTGAGTAAGAGCATCAGCTAAACTTGTATTTTTTAAATCACCACCACATTCGAGTCGTAATCTCTTTAAATTGGTTAATTTAGCTAAATGTTCATATGTCTGAAATAATACAGTGGAATAAGAGCATGTTAGATGAGCATTCGATCAGTGTCATTTGCCTCTTTGCATGATTATGTTTACTGAAAATCCAGCAATCCTTTATGGACAAGCCTACATATTAGCCCCCCCCCCCCCTCTAAAGTTACCAAACTGACACTATTTATTCCAGCCCAAATCGCTGGTCCCAAACTTTTTGCTCATTTCCCGGTCATATAAATCGCTCTTCATAGGATTTGTTGCAGACATTGAAATTTTGTTATTATAACATTCCAAAATCGGTATTAATTTACAGAACCATTAAGTAATTAAGATAGAAATGCTTGGAAATAAATACTTTACAGTTCCTCGTAAAACCGTTAATAATAAAAAGAAATTCAGACAGACCGACCCTATTTTTTGTAGTCAAGAAACCGTAAACACAGATATTTCTTTTGGGGCCTTACTGGAAGTTGAACGCACATTTATATCTTCAATCAAAAGTTTAACATTGTGTCATTTTCAAAATATTTTAAGAAAATGATTAGAGAAATAAATATAACACGTTCTGTTGTGACTATTAATATGTTTAAATTGTTCTTAGAGTAAAATAATATTTCTTACCTCCGACCATGGTGAACAATCACCTATTTCTAATGTTTTTAATTTCTGCATCTGACCTAGGAAATGGAATTCTGAATCTTGAAATGATCGCAATGTGGTCAAGGACTGAAATGTAAAGATAAAACATTTAATAATAATTCACTTTCATGAAAATTTCTTCCGTACGTTAGTCAGGAAATAAATCATGATTGTGATAAAGATAATGTACTTGTAAATCATGATTGTGATAAAGATAATGTACTTGTAACTCATGATTGTGATAAAGATAATGTACTTGTAAATCATGATTGTGATGTACTTGTAAATCATGATTGTGATATAGATAATGTACTTATAAATCATGATTGTGATATAGATAATGTACTTGTAAATCATGATTGTAATAAAGATAATGTACTTGTGAATCATGATTGTGATAAAGACAATGTACTTGTAAATCATGATTGTGATAAAGATAATGAACTTATAAATCATGATTGTGATAGTTAATGTACTTATAAATCATGATTGTGATAAAGATAATGTACTTATAGATTGCTTGTGATAAAGTTAATGTTCTTATAAATCATGATTGTGATAAACTACTTACTAGAACTTGTAAATGTGATAATTGTGTAAGTTGTGATAAACCACTAGTAGAAGAGAAGGTAGGTAATACAAGTCCTCCTACACCTCGTAATCTCAACTCACGTAGATGTTGTAATGTAGAAAATTTACCAATATCTATCTTTGTTGGTGTATTCCTGAAAGTAAACCAGAAACTCTGACTGCAAGAATCTCATTAGAATGTCTAAAGAGTAACCAGAACTTTCTTGACAGTTTCTACCCAAATTAAATTGATAATAAAATTTGAAGTTCTTAGGAACAACCTTCATTTTTTTTTTAATATAAACAATATTTTTATTCAGGATGCTGAATGGGTTTGGGGAACAGGCTTAGCCTATGTAAAACCCCTCTCAAGATTCATTATTGATTGTTTAAAAAAGATAACGGACTCTCTTATTTCACAATAAAATCTTGCCCAATATTAGAAGAGGAGAGAGAGAAATGGGGTTCAACGTCCACTCGACACAAACTAGGTCATTTTAGGACTAACATATGGTTGAATTTTATTTCAATAATTCGCTACTCCTTGTCACAAACAACCGGGGAATCAAAACTCTGTCAGACAAATCAATGACAGACCTTATGATACAGCGCGCATGTGCTAATCATTCCCCTCCTCCCCCCAATATTTGAAGGGAATGATAAGACCATTAGTTAGATGTAGTAGTAAAAAGACATGTTGTTTTTCAGCCAATAATTGGCTTTAAGTATTTAATTAAACTTAAAATACAGATGTAACACCATCTTTCATGTTGGTATACCATTATTTCAAATAACTCACATGATCATTAAACCAGACTTAAATATCATTCACAAAAACTACGACTTACCACATTTGTTCGGAATTACTGTCAGATATAAATTCAGCTGAGAAGACTTCTAAACTCTGTAGTTTCTCACAGACTGAATGTAAAACTGTTGCTGGTACCAAACCAAACTGTATATCTCGTAATGCTACCAGGTTATGTAAATTAGCCATTAACATATGCCATGTTCTATTTCTGTCATCATAATGATGTAAACCTTTTAAACTCTGAAATACAGAATATCATAACATCATCACAGATCAGGGTATAAAATATACACCATTAAAAAGATACATTATGTACATGTAAGAGCTAAATCTACATATTGAAGGTCTTTTGTCTAGCCTCAAATGTTTTATAAATTCACATGACAAGCCCCTAATGAAATCTCAATATCAGCAGTGCCTTTTAGTTTACAATATAACTTGACAAATATTCATAGTTTCTGTTCAGAATACCGGTAATCAGAATAAAATAATTTGATTGCAGTGTTTAATATATTCATTTCAATAGTATCAGTTATTCATAACTGCACAAAGTGTGAATAATCTCTGTACATTTCAGGTTTGTCACATTTTGAGAACATTGGCCGCTTATTTTATATGAAATGAAATGGGCTAATGGAAGACGGGCATATGCCATACAGTGTGCTATGAGGGAAATTTTGCCCGGGCAGCGGCGCTATGACCTACTCTTATATCGAATTCCAACTGCCAAAGGATCTTTTACGTACACGCCAATGTATACATGGGACCTCCTATTTTCATTCCATCTCAACCACTAGACAGCTGTCCTTGTCAGGCTCTTCGTTCTGCATCACTGACAAGGGGAAACCGCGTCGGAAAATCTAGATGAACTTTATCGGTCTATGCAGGGATCGAACAGCGACTTAGCCACATGATCCGCCTATTTTATATAAAAAGTAAAATAAAACAGTTAATTGTAATATACTTACCAATTTTTCCACACCAACTTGTCGAATAAATCTAGTTGATGTTTCCCAATCAGGTATCTTCATATCTTTTAATCTGACTAATCTCCACTAGAATCAAATATAGAAACACTTTGTTTCATTAAATCCTGATATTAAGTGTTCAGACTTCTGTATTTGGTGTACCTCAGCAGAGATCAAGAGATCATAATTTTCATTTGCGTAGCAAGTACCTTATTAAGGAAATACGTGTATAATGTTGCCATGCAACAAATAAATGGCCATCATCAGCATTACGAGAGAGACTCCATTAAAGTTTCCGGTGCATAAAATATAAGGGCAACTTTGGATCATAAAAGGATTCATGAATGACTAGCACAACAATCCAAGTCGTAATTGCGGGAAACATCACTGACCTGTAGGGAGTTTACAAGAATTGTAAATATGTAAAATATGTCCAGATTAATTTTAAATGCGTACTGAAAATATTTTCTTGTTTTGTATTTATGACACATTTTAACAGTCATATAGATCTAATACATGTACTTACAAGAGACGACTGTTTTGATATGTGGTGCCATGTTTTACAAACTTGTCCCACCCTGAAAATAACAAATTAAATGGGGTTTAACATTCTACCTTTATTTTGAAATTCCAGATGTCACGGGTTCTTTTACATCCACACCAATGTGTACACATGATCTCGTTTAATCCCATTTGAATGAATAGACAAAGTCCTTGTCAGTTCTCAATCATGCAGCACTGACAAGGGGAACCACGTTGCAAAATCATGAATAACTTTCTCGGCCAACATTAAGAGTGAAAGGGGAACATCCTGGTTATCGAGATCCTGGACGACCAAACGATGTCAGAAATTCTTGATTAACCTTTTCTGCCAATGCAGGAATCGAACATGCGACCTCCAGGCTAGTCAGCCAGCGTCTTACCCACTTAGCCCCTGTGGCTCCTTTATTGAATAAATAATAAAAGTAAATAAAGAGGTTTGAAATGTAAACTTAACTCACCTTAAGAGATCATAGGTCGTAAGATATTTAAATATATGTAACATACACTCGTAACCACCATATAACATCTTCATATAACAATTAGTAGGATTGATACCAATATGGGTCTTCTTTACTTTACATACACTATTTACAGTATTAGCACTATCACTGATGGTCTTATTACTCACTGTATCACTACTTGTATTATTAGTCTCCGCTACCGATTTAAACGTCTCCATTCCTCCGCTATTATTAGAAACAGTCACATTTAGTTTCGCATTCGGATCAACTGGTAAGCCAAATGTGTTGGGCGGTAACACAACTTTCAGTCCTTCTTTAGAGTTGATCACACAGTTGGGAGGAACGACAATGTGAACGTTGTTGATCTTTAAAGCTAAAGGCTGCGAGAGATTCAGTCGTTTAGTGACGGCACCGGGTAATGTCAACAATTGAGCGTTAACTGGTGTCTCTTTAGAAGGTTTCTGCACCACTACAGGGGTCTGTGGAGTTAGACCCAACTGTGAATTAGGTGGCATTGTAAGAGGGGGTGGGGGTAATGTTGGTCGCATTTGGACTGTTCCGGGAGCTGCCGTAAGCCGAGGTGGCGCTATGGTGATGGATGTGGGACTAGTTAAAGAATGAATGGATCGAGGAATGGGGTTGTTGGCAGGTTTTAATGGTGGGAGGGGTGGAATTTCAAAATTTAATGCAGGTTTCAATGGTGGAGGGCTCTTGGCATCCAGAAATGTTCGTAATGTTGAATTGATACTGTTAGCTAGAGTATAAGAGGAGTTGGGTGTTGTGGGTACTGCAGGAGAAACACCACCATTAGATGTAGCAAGTGGTCTAGAAGGAAATACAACTGTTACTGTTGAAGATGATCCAGGTGCTGTCGGTATGCTTAAATATGAATTACTCGATTTTTCTACACCATTTCCTGGCGTTTTACCATGGCCAGATTTACATCTCTGAAAAACATAACAAGATACATGTATGAATATTGCTATCAAGAGAAAGCAATGAGTTTAATGTCCACTCGACGCAAACTATGTTATTTTGGATCAATTTTATTTCAATAATTCACTTTCAGTAGTGGTTTATAGCAGTGGGTGGAAGAAACTGGAGAAAACCCAGGAGGTAGGACAGGCGACCCTATTCCTTGTCAAATACAACCGGGGAATTGAAACCACGCCAGTTGACTCAATGACAGACCTTATGATACAACGTGCATGTGCTCATTCAGCCAAGTGCACACAGGCATAGGACCTTTTTTTTTCGTCCCAACCGAACAATAGACTTTGCTAGACACTCCTTCACCACTGACAAGGGAAACAACACTGAAAAATTTGAGGAAGCTGTCTCGGCCATTGAGCCAGCACATTATTCACTGAGTCACTATGGCTCCCTTATGCTAAGGAAGATGGACCCATTGAGTGTGTATAAATAGGTGGTTATTACTTACTAAACAGTTAAATACAGATGGTATATTATTATCTGGCACGTTAACACAGCGGGGATGAAATAAACACATACATATACAACATTGTAACTGTGGTGGTTGACCTTCTAAACCAGGACAATTTATTGTACATAGCTGACCATCGGATCTACCATCCATCCTGTAAAATTAAATCATGTTTTAATAATACATCCAGTTCAACGTATATCTAACTCTTGAAATTTCTAAACAAATACTACAATGCTTTAAATCTGTGGTATGCATCCTAGGGCGAGTTCCTCAAAATGGGGATAGCACTTGCATCAAGTTCAATTATGTTTTTTGACTGTGGAACTTGGTGACAGTGGTACTTTTGTTTTGAATTCCAACTGTCAGGGGAAACTTCACAACCTTAAAATAAAAACTTTGATCTGTAAAAGAAAAATTTGATCTGCAAAAGAAAAACTTTGATCTGTAAACAAACAACTTTGATCTGTAAACAAACAACTTTGATCTGTAAACGAACAAAGTCAATTTGTTAAAGAACAAAATAAGTTTGTTAAACAAAATCAATTTGTTAAACAAAATCAATTTGTTAAACAAAATCAATTTGTTAAACAAAATCAATTTGTTAAACAAAATCAATTTGTTAAACAAAATCAATTTGTTAAACAAAATCAATTTGTTAAACAAAATCAATTTGTTAAACAAAATCAATTCGTTAATTTGTTAAACAAAATCAATTTGTTAAACAAAATCAATTTGTTAAACAAAATCAATTTGTTAAACAAAATCAATTTATTAAACAAAATCAATTTGTTAAACAAAATCAATTTGTTAAACAAAATCAATTTGTTAAACAAAATCAATTTGTTAAACAAAATCAATTTGTTAAACCAAATCAATTTGTTAAACCAAATCAATTTGTTAAACCAAATCAATTTGTTAAAGAACAAGATCAATCTAAGATGAATCTGTAAAATGAACAAATAAAATAACTTACGTTGGATTTGTTTGTTTGATAACTTGTTGTGGCCGTGGCGTTGTACTTTTTCTAGCTGTGGCCTTCTTTTTAACAGGTGGTTCTAAAGCAGAACCGGGAGTCACATCTAAACTACGTTTTTTACTACTCTCTACAGCCATTTCTAAATATGGTGCCACAAAAAAATCTTCTTCATCATCTCTCTCAATAACAACTTCTGGTTCAGGTCCAGTAGCTCGGGGACGTCCTGGTTTTAAAGATGACACTTTTGGGCTCATTCGATTACCCTTCGGTCGACCTCTTTTGGGTGTTAAGGGGCTCTTAGAATAAGTATCAGCTGGTCTTCGTGATTTCCCCGCAGATCGGACAATTTCAAACGGTTCTCTGTAGATTGGTTTTCTCATAAAACAGAAACATTCTAGCGGTAATCGATTTGATGCAGATTTATTGACTGTAAAGATATAGAAAATCTATTAAAGTATTTGATTAATATCCTATATATGAAATGGGAGAGAATATTAAACAAATTTGTTACTATAGCAACATCAATTTGTCTCCAAATTTGTTACTATTCATGTAACAACATGTATACATACCTTTTTTTTGTCTCCCATGAAAATTCCCATCTTTTATTAAAGATGCATTATGTAAGATTTAGATAAAGAGTTGACATTTCTCTCTATAGTTATAGTTCAAATATTGATAATGAAAAGGAAAAATGTTCCAAATTTCAGTCAGTGTAGTCTTCATTGTCATTGCTACATTGTTATGGTCATGAAAAAATCTCTATTATCCATTTTTTAATTAAATTATTAACTGGCAATCTTGTTTAAATCCATTGATTATGGACTTTGCATGTGAATAAATGTGTAATTAATGATTTATATAACATCTGAGGTCAACCAAAAGATATGCATTAAGCAGATTTAGCTCTGCATCTTTGATGTGCACACTTTTTACAGTTCTATTTACTGTGATTTTACAGCATGAAAGTAGCTACATTTAGCATAACAATCTTCTTGACAAAAGCAGCAAGTAACAGGTGATTCCATGTTTGATTCCATAATCAAAACTTACCATATTCTGTAATCTGTATCATTGATCTCTGTAATAAAATAAACAAACAATCATCACATATTCTATTCCAATCTGTTTCACAGAGAATTACTTACGAATTAACTCTGTCACAGATGACTGTCCACAACACGTGCATTCTATTCCAATCTGTTTCACAGAGAATTACTTACGAATTAACTCTGTCACAGATGACTGTCCACAACACGTGCATTGATTTCACGTGGTGTCAGTCATTGGCTCAACGGCTCGTGCATTGTTTACATAACATTTAACTGCTTCGGGCAAAATGATGCATTTTACTCATTTTATTTATTTTTCTTATACATGTACTTCAAAAAAATGTGTGAAAATTTAATTTTTCATAGTAAAAAAGTTAATATGCCGAACTCATTAAGTCTTGTCGATGTCATGCTTATCAGTGATTGTAGCGGCCAAGCGAATATTCACTGTGGGATCAGTTTGATTCTATCCATTGATACTCACTTTATATTTCATTCTGATTAAATTATAGATTTCATTTAGTTTTTTTTTATACTTTCAATAGTTTTTTTTATACTACATGAAGATCTGACAACTTATAGTCGGAATTCACGTCAGGGGTCAAACAAGCGGTTTTTGACCCTACGACGTCAAACATTGATTAATCAATCAGCACGGACTTTTCTAGTCAAAATCAGAAAATAATTGTGACCCAGTAGGTGTTCAAAATGAAAATGTAGACTATGGGAGCAACTACAATATACGTCCATATGAAAATATGGGTGTATAAAAATTAAAAGCATTAAATCGTGAAAAAATGATAATACGATTGATTTTCATTGAATTATCTTATGGTTTTAAATATCAACACTCATATCAATCAATTATAACATATTTACCAGTTTTTTGCCTTCAGGAGTAAAATAGTAAATATCAACAGGTTTACTCTTTCTTTTCCCAGTATCAGAATATTTCTGAAAAACATTTCTCTGCACAACTTCTCGTTTCCATCCTAAAAATATTCAACAGCACATTCATTGCACATCAATGGTAGTTCACAAGTCTGGAAATAAGGCAAGAGTCACTGACATTGTCAGCTACAAATTCATACTTTGTCTTTAAATGATATTCCTAAGAAATGTCTCTTTCTTTGTCTTTTAATGATAACTACATGTATAAGCAATGTCCCCATTTCATAGCTTTATTTCCAGGTCTGACAGAACTGCAGATCCAGTATCCATTAATAATTTCTACAAACATTTTTAGAGAAGAAACAATAACACATAATATAATAAACACCGAATGGCTGGTTCTGAACTGAATATATTCCAAGAGTATGACTCAGACTAATGAAATTGATACTATCAGTTTTGTATGTAGATTGTTAAAACGGTTGTTGAATTTGTTACTCACCATCTTTAAAAGGTCTGGTTAACAATTCCATGTCTAAGTTAGCTGTATATTTATGGACTGAAGTAATAAAAAAAAATAATGAAAATTTGAAATATTTGGACGAAAGAAATGGAATGGATAAATCTTTACTAAATATTGAGAGCGTTTGTCTCTGTAGTACATGTACATCATTACAAATAAAGTCTGAACAAAAGGTTTTGCTGTCTTAACTACATATTGGAAATGTTGTTTTCAATTAGGAATATTGTACATGATATCTACTTACTATCTTTCATTAGTGTTTCTAATGAATCGCTTTCATTTCCATCATCTTCATCTATTAACAAGGAACCATCAGTTTGTGACTCATCCAACTGTGAATTATCAAGCTGTGAACTATTTATCTGGGAGATATCACTCTGATTTTCTGTCTCGTCATCCTTAACGCTACCTTTTGTACTCATGTCTCGACTGTTTTCATCTACATCCATATAAACTTCACTGGCAGATGTTGATATTTCTTTTGATTCATCATTCACTTTAGTTTTCGGCACGGAATCAGTAACATCTGCAGCCCCATTTTCTGAATTTCTAGGATTACCTTTATGCTTAACTTCCATCACTTCTGAAGGGTCTAATATGGGCTCGTCATTTTTTGAATTCTTTGCTTCTTTATCACATAATATAGAAGAATTCTGATTTTGATCAACTAATTTTTCCGAATCTTTGTCTTTATCTTCTACATCTGATGGCACAGCACTTTGAGGAGAGTCGCATTTCTGTCCAGGGGATGACAGAGATATAACTAGTTTTTCACTGTTGTCAGTTTCTTCTGATCTCTCTTCCTCCAGAGCTAATCTTATCTTTTCTTTAGCTTGCTCACTCGGGTAATTAGGATCCGCATCTGCTGGACCATCTACAGTATTTTTGTCCTCCAGTAAATCTTTGTCGGCATAGCTATGATCCATTTTAGAGTTTCTAAGGGCTCTAAAATCCCTGAGTTACACTACTACTATTTGTTTGCTCTATCAGTTAATGATTTCATTTAAGAATTTAGGATCTGAAAAATAAAAATGTTCTATTTAATTGATAAATTAAATTACAACTATCAAGTTGGTATTTTTTATGAGCACTTCTAGGTTTACATTAGAACCTCAGTTTTGTTTTGGATATGAACCATTAGATGCAGTTTCTTGCCAACCCTCTCTCAGGCTCCACGAACCGAAAGGGCCACAGGTTATTGAGTCATGTCCTTATTCGCTCATCCACAGCTATCGTACTTTATTTCAAAGTTAATATCGTTAAGCGTTACGTCATTACGAAAATTAAAAATATGTCGCTAACATGTTTTCTAAAGCCTGCATGTCAATTTCCTTCGAAATAAACTGAAGTTTAAGCTAATATTATCTCCCTTTAATCACATGACACGTTCTATTTTTAGCATCCATCCTCATTTAATATGTTAGTGTGTGGCGCCACCTAACTACCATGCTATGTGGCTCATTCTGATTTCATATTCCCTAATAAACCAAACAATATCGTGAATCAAGACATTACGCATTAAAATCACGCATGATAACGAACCTTTAGTAGTAGGCGTAGTCAGTCTACTAATACAAAAACCAATCGAATCGCATCATTCTAATCTCAATAATAAAACCACATGTCTATCTTATCAAAATGTTTGTAAATAATTCATAGTGGCACTTCATATATTACAATCTCCCTCTAAGAAGTGTGCATTCAGTGAAATACACATGTTAATGACGTGTTAGAAGAATAGAGTCACAGTCCACTGAGTAAGAAGGGAGTAAAAATGTGTTATCACTGTGACTGTGTGTGTGTATGGTAGCCTGATCTCCAAAAACCTTTAGGCCTATATTGGAATTGCTACCTAAAGTACTGGTCTAAATGTAAAATATTATGGGTTTTAAGCGCATAACCGTTAAAGATTATTTATTAACTAATACT
Organism: Patella ulyssiponensis; assembly: GCA_963678685.1. Taxonomy (NCBI): domain Eukaryota; kingdom Metazoa; phylum Mollusca; class Gastropoda; family Patellidae; genus Patella; species Patella ulyssiponensis. Next base: position 60,287,421 of record OY783230.1, on the reverse strand, counting down.
TTACGAACCAATCTCGTTACTTCCTTAGCAAATAACTCATTAAATCACATAAAACTTGTTCACTTCTCATTGAACAACTCACGCCGCGCCATTGCTGATTTTAACCGGAAGTGCAGATTTTCCTTTTGTTTTTCGGAATGAACAATATTACTTATATAAATTTTACTTTCATAATAATGAAATTGAAATTAAAATAAAAATAAAAATACGTTTCATACTCAATCTATACAATATCTTTCAAAACTTTACGTGCTAAAGTTATATCAAGAGAAGTTTGTGTCACGTGATATCAAAAATGGTGGCACCCATTAAAACGTGTTAATCATTGATCAACAACTGATCAATCATTGAATCATTGATATAAAGAAAGAATATAAACATTAGTGTAATTTTTTAACGAAGGACGACAGTTTTAAATTTTGTCATAACTATGGCATTATGAGTGAAATCACTTGAACTAATAAATTAAGACTCCCCATTAGAGGTATAGTCTACTATATATCCATAGTGCAGCTGCCCGGGCATAATTTCCCTCATAGCACACTGTATGGCGTATGCCCGTCTTCATTAGCCCAGTCGAAGTAAGACATTAAATCCCATTTCATTTCATTTTCTTTTCAAAGATCCGTGGCCCACTCTTATGTTGTTATGGTGTTCGTTTGGCAGGTTTCTTTACAAATAAGAGCCGGATACCAACATGAACGCATTGAAGAAACCTGTAATTACACGACTAATTTGTGAATTAAATAAACAGAAGAGTTTACTATCATTAAATGTGATCAACAGCAAATATAGTACTGACATACACACTAGAAACAATGTTGATTTCTTTGTGCAAAATCACCCTTGCTTAGAAAAACCAAGTGTCAATAAGAAAAAAGCTTTTTATATCTTGGAAGAAGATGTAGCAGGTAAGTAAATGTATTTTCTTTGGTTTTGTATAATAAATATCTTGGAAGAAGATGTAGCAGGTAAGTAAATGTATTTTCTTTGGTTTTGTATAATAAATTTCAATGGAATTAATACCTTTTTTTAAAACAAAAATAGTACTGCAGGAATGACTATTTATTTATGAAGATATATGTTGAATAGAAATTTCATCGATTTATTCTGCTGGCTATGTAATAATTAAGCCTGCGGTTATGTTTTTGTGGGTGAAATGAGCCTGTTTTAAATATGATTGAATCCAAACCAAGAAATTATCTAGCGTTACATATTAAGCATGACACATTACTTTAATAGTTAGAAACCTGTATATCTCAACAATGATTTTAATTACATTATCTTTCAGATTCAATAGCTGAAGTTGTTAAAAAGAATATTGTTAGGAATAATGTTATTATTGAAGCAAATCCAGGTGATATTATAGTTTCAAGTCATTGAATGAGCCAAAATTGGTTCTTGGGTTGTTTTTTTTTCCGGGCCAATTTTTACACTACCTATTTGTAAATTATCAGGTGTGAGCGACCGGAGTCTTCCCCCCAACCCCCAGTTTCCAATGGTTCGAATTCCAATTTATAATGGTTCTTTTAGTGCGCGCAAATGTGTATCATCCAAACAACTAGACAGCTGTCCTTGTCAGCCCCCCCCCATCCTGCAACACTGACAAGAGGGAACCATGCCGGAAAATCTGGATAAACTTTCTCTGCCAATGCAAGGATCGAACTTCCAACCTCCAGGTTAGCGAGGAGCCATTTGCTAGTTGATGTTTATGACATATGTTGAACTTTATAAATGAAGCACCTTGCTATATTAATAAAGTTGTTCATCTTTGGAAAATAGTGATATTATATATATTTACAGGTCCAGGTATTTTAACTCAATCTTTATTAAAGACTGTTACAGATAATTTGATAGCAGTAGAAAGTAACCCAGAATTTTTACCTTATTTACAGGTAAATTTGTTGAGTTTATAAAGTAGTGCACCAATTACCAGTATATAACATGAGCTAAACCCAATTCATTTTCTCTATTTTCTTGGATTGTTTCCCAGTTTATTTTCATTTTGAGTAAAGTCTGTATGACTACAGGCCCGGGACTGTAGAGGGGTTTGAATGGCTGAATGGTTAGCATGTGCACGCTGTATCATAAGGTTTTGATTCCCCGGTTGTACGTGACAAGGAGTAGGGTCGCCTGTCCAACCTTGTGGGTATTCTCTGGGTCCTCTGGTTTCCTCTCACTGCTAAAGATCCCTATGTGCAAAGAAAATTATTGAAATAAGATTAAACCATAAACCCGTGGGTAATTGGGTAAGACGCTGCCTCGCAAGCCTTGATGATGTCGGGCATTGTCCGAGAAAGTTTATCTAGATTTTACAGCATGGTTCCCCCTTGTCAGCGATGCAGGACGGAGGGTCTGACAAGGACAGCTGTCTAGTTGTTCAGATGGGACAAAAAACTGAGGTTCTGTGTACACATTCATGTGCATGTAAAAGATCCCTTGGCAGTTGAAATTCAATAAAAGAGTAAATCATAGCGCCGTTGCCCTGGCAAAATTTCCCTCATAGCACACTGTATTGTGTATGCCTATCCTCGACATTAACCGGGGGGGTTGGGATGGCCTAGTGGTCTAGAGTGCCGCGCTTCGACCGCTAGCTGGCCGGTCACCTCTGGCTTGCGGCTGTGGTTTCGAGCCCTGGTGTGAGCGTATGTGGCATGGAGATGGGGGCGCTTCTCAACCTCGTGGGTTTCCTCCGGGAACTCCGGTTTCCTCCCACGGCTAAAGACCCCTACGCGCAAGCGAACTATTGAAGTAAAATTAAAACCGTATGTTAGTCCCGAAATGACCTGGTTGTGTTGAGTGGACGTTAAACCCCATTTCTCTCTCTCTCTCTCTCGACATTAACCCAGTTCAGGAGCAGAACAGTACCCCATTTCATTTCATTTCAGTAGCCCAGTTCGAATCAGAACAGTAGGATGTTAAACTCCATTTCGTTTCATGTGTTGTGCAGTCCTCCTGCATACACTAATAGAGGTTTAGCTCCTTTAATTTGTCATATTTTTACCTCATGAAATTCATGTAAGTTTTTAGAGCTTCAGTAATGATCTTTAAATTACATGCTTTTAATTTTGTTCCTTTGTTTCCAGGAATTACAAGATAACGAAAGGGATAAAAAATTAAGTATAATAAATTATGATGTGTTTGATATGTATAAAAACCGAAATGATGAGAAACTTGACCAAGAGAATGAAATAGTTGACTTGTTACCAAAAATACCATGGACAGAAGGTAGGACTGGTTTGAATTGATGATCCTTTTCAAGTTACGTCAGAAATAAAGTTGTTAATGTAAGATGTAGATCGTTTTCTTGAAACTTTTACATTTATTGATAAAGTTAATGGATTGTATCATCATTAATCTTACCATGCCCAATCCTGCAAAAAAATGAAATGGGGTTTAACATCCTATTATTCTGCTCCTACCGGGCTAATGAAGACAGGCAAAGGCCATGCAATGTGCTATGAGTATATTTTGCCTGGAAAGCGGCACGTCGGCAAATTCCAACCGCCAAGGGTTCTTTTACGTACACTCAAATGTCTACCCCAAACAGCAGCACTAAGGCCAACACTTATTTCAAATTCCAACTGTCAAGGGTTCTTTTACGTGCACAACAGATATCTACATACAAATAATTATACGGTTGAATTAACCAAGAGTCCTGCCCCTTTAAATACTTCAAGTACTTGTATTAATGTAGACCCAGGGCCGTCGAAACCAAGATGGCTGAGGAAGCTTCAGTGTCCCCATTAATTTGGAAATATGTGTTTATTATTTTGCCTTTGGTCTGCTACCCCCTCCTCTTATGTGAATTTTGTTCCGACGGGCTTACACCTACATGTATAAAGACAAAATTAATCTTGTTGACAAAGATTTTAGAGTTAACATGCATGAGTGGCTGCTGCTGTCTATATTCGTTAATTATTTTTGCAGATGTATCAGCTAGTATCATAGGCATATTACATCCTAGGTTAGAATCCTGGTTCATGCCATACATAGCCCAGGAATTTTGCCAAGGCAGTGGTTTATTTATGGCAGGACGATTACAGTGGTTTCTGTTTGTCTCACCAAGATTTTATAGAGTAAGTCATTCACTCAGGTGTGTTAAAAAAGAATGTTTTTTTTTTTAGTTTCGAACCAATGTGCATGGGTGTATTTCAGATATAAAAATAGTTTTATTGTCATCGCCTCCATTTGTTGGATTGGCGTCCTCTGTTGCTAAGGTTATGTTTATTAGGTAAAGATAATTACCTGCAGAGCTATGACCCTTGATCAGTTTGAAGTAAGTTGTGGGCACTTTAGAGGCTAAAGCTATCCACAGATTTACTTGAAATACTCAGTATTTACGTTCATAAGACAACAATTTCCCATAAATACTGTTGCGTTTATCAAAAATGTTCTTGACAACTCTTGTTAGTGTTGTTTAAATACATCAATTATCTTCAAAAGAATAAATATGCTGCGACCCTTGTCGACCGCTCAGACGATATGCTGTGGGTGCATGTTTCATTGCCTGGCAACCTATGTATTACATAATTTTCAGATGTTAATCAGTAAGAAAAGTAAAAAGCTGGATACTTTATTTGAATTACTTTTTGATATCAAGATCTGCCATCAGGTAATATCTTTATATTATTCAGTCTGTTCGTTTGATCGTAACATTTATAAATAACAACATAAGTTTTTGTTTTGTGACTTCTCTCTCAATCTGGGTGTTCAAACTATGTTTGGGAGGACACCTAACAATATGAGATTATTGTAAATTGAAGTAATGTTTTGAATGAAAGCAAACCAACATTACTTTAATTGCTGAAAGGGGCATTATGGGAGATTAGATAAAGAGGTAACAGTTTTGACTATAATAGTTAAAGAAATAGAGCACGTAAATAGAAATTGCTGAAAATTTCAGTCAAATTGTTCCACTCTGAACCAATATATTAGCTTTTGAATTTTAGGCTAGCTTTGATCATCAATACTATTACTAAAGCCGGTACAATGAAAAACAGTCTTGATTATCCATTTTTATACGCCCACATTGAAATGTGGTCGTATATTGTCATCGCCTTAGTCCGTCCGGGTATAGTGGAGTAGAGCAATACGAGACCACTGTGAATACCAAGGATTGAGCATATCAAGCTGTGAGAAATTGGATGCTTTGGGTTATTATTGACCTTCATTAACTTTTGTCTAAACACTGAAAGAAAGACTGACACAGATTGCATACATTATTGCATTTTAGCAATGTATTATAAACTAATTTGTATTGACTATATATTTGTATTGTATATCTAATATATGCTAATGTATAATTATATATAGGTACCAATTTCTAATATATATCCTAAATATTCCAAAATGAAGATAACTAAAATGGTAAATATTATATATTACATGTTTTATCTGTCTTCTGTCATATAGATCTCAAGTCCATCTCTATTCTCTGTCTTCGCAATCTTCATCTTGATCATCATTTCTGTTCCCTTCATTATCACGTCCCTCTTAATCTATGAAGAACTCAGGGGAAGAACAATCTAAGTCACATTTTAGTCTTTTCGCATAAGACACAAAACAAACTTTGAAAACGAATGGACGAGAATGCTTGACGCAAACAAAATAATGAGTGGGTTTAATTTCCACTTCAAAATGATGTTTAACACGAATCATAATTATCAGTACAACTGATTTCAACTTTTCAGTCAAATTAAGGTCAAATAAAGGGTATGTTCATGACAGGGAGGACATTTCATAAGGGCCCATATTCAATCATTTTTACCTTACAATTTGCTACCAGATGGCACCAAAGTGGGGGTTCATGGAAAAGATCGTTCTTCCCGTGGGCTCTTCCTATGCTCTGGATAACCACAATAATAACATCATTCTTATTACAATCCTGCTACTCTTGATCGGTCCATTTCCATGCATTCAGGCTTGTCATAAACATGATCAGCTCTATCTGAATCCTCTTAATCACAATCAGCTTTATCTCAATCCTCTAGATCACAAGCAGATCTATCCCAATCCTCTTGATCACAAGCAGCTTTATGTCAATCCTCTGGATCACACTCTGCTTTATCTCAATCTTCTTTATCACAATCAGCTCTATCACAACAAAATCCACTTGATCACAATATGCTCTATACAAATCCTGTTGATCACAATATGCTTTATCTCAATCCTCTTGAACCTGCTCTTGATCTCCATCTGTTTGAACACCACCATCACCATCTAAATTGCTAATTACCACACTGATTTATGATATCAGTCACTATGTGATTTCAGTAACTCATTTTGTATGATAGTGTTTTATCTACATTGTTCCTAAACTGCTTTTATGAAGTTGGTCACTGATAATTACAATTAATTGTACTAATCAAACTAAACAAAATCCCAAGTCTCAATGTCTGAGGGAGCCTTTCAACTGATGTCCCATGTACACATTGACGAGTACATAAAAGATCCCTTGGCATTTGGAATTCAATATTAGAGTAGGTTGTAGTGTCACTGACAGGGCAAATTTTCCCTCATAGCACACTGTATGGCATATGCCCGTCTTCATTAGCCCAGTCGGAGTAGAACGTTAAACCCCATTTCATTTAATTTCTATGCCTGATCTGGGACTTTAAACGTAATTTACCATATCTGTGTTTGTTTATTTTTAGGCAGAATTTGTTAATGAAAATGTGACATATTTGATTAAGTTCACACCAAAACCAGAATCGTGTGATATTCTTCATCCACATGAAATGAATAAATTTATTTTATTTCTGAAACAGCTTCTACTAAAAAGTTCAGAAAGACTGATTCCACGAATGGAGTAAGTTAATTATATAAATAGTTTGTCAGTTATGAATAGAAGCTACCACAGTAATTGTTAAAGCCACTGATTTGAAGGATATGTTGAATTGAAATTTTCACAATGTTTGGCATCCATTGCAGATCAAACAAGCCAATAGTGAGGCTGATGTCCCCCACCGAAATCCCGACAGACAGACAGGCGGACGTACCCATTTTATTCTACGAAAGGCAAGGGACAATAAAAACTCCAGCATCACCTGTCAGTGTTTGGAGGAGAATTCTGTCTGGACATTCATTGGTTCTTAACCTACCCTCCCTCAAATTCCAAATGTCAAGGATTCTTTTACATGGGTAGACCTTGCATTATTTTATTTGTCAGTTGTCACCCCTGCAGGTTTCACCCACTAAAAACTGGGAAGGGAGCTTTAAAAATCCTGAAGTGTTTCTTAACCCACTGCAGGATTTGAACAGGGGATATTCTATTTGAGAGTTCAGCTTCCTTGCTGCTCGACCAATGCATCCCTCAAAAACTAACTGACAACATTGTGTGGTCTTGTTTCAAATTTAGATTTTTGTTTTCTTTGTAGAGAATTAGTACCAGGATGTGGTATGTATCTGATCAAAGATGGCTTCTCTATGATGCAATCGTTAAAAACAATTACACCAAAACAATGTCTACAGATCTTTAAGGTAAATATAAATTAACAATACTTCAACATTTGTAGGATAGATGATTACACTGAACAGAATTCGATATGGATTTAGCTTAAGAGAATTGTAGCACAAATTGCTTGCCCAGAAATTATTGATGGATTTTGACTTATTCTCCAATTACTAATGCCAAAAGGAAAAGATTAACCAAACAAAAACATGCCCGAGCGGACTGGAGACTGGGAGCGGCTAGCCCATGAGCTTGGCCAGCTGACACAGACCTCACTCAAAGTTTATGTTGCTTTCTAGAGAATATTATGATGTTTCTGGCTTATGCACGAGATAATTTCAAAATAGTATATTTTATTATTTTTATTTTTCAGTTATTACCTTCTGGTATCTTTGGTATATCCTATTTCATTGTTTTTATTTTTCCGTAATTTGTTTTTATTATTCAGTGATTTCCATGTTTTTGTGTTATTGCCAGGGGGTTTGGATGGCCGAATGTGCGCCCTGCGGGCTGTATCGTAAGGCCTATCATTCAGTCAACTGGAATGGTTTTGATTCCCCGGATGAATATGACAAGAATAGGGCCGCTGCCTGTCCAACATCGTGGGTTTTCTCCGGGTCCTCCGGTTTCCTCCCACTGCTGAAGACTCTTACGTGCAAGCAATTTACTGAAATAAAATTGAACCATGTGTTAGTCCCAAAATGACCTAGTTTGTGTTGAGTGGATCTCTGTTATTACCATCTATACCATATTTTATTATTAATATTTTTTGGTTATTACCATCTATACCATATTTAATTGTTTATAATATTTCAGTTATTACCATCTATACCATATTTAATTGTTTATAATATTTCAGTTATTACCATCTATACCATATTTAATTGTTTATATTTTTCAGTTATCACGGTTTTTACCATATTTTGTTTATATTTTTCAGTTATTGCCATCTATACCAGAGTATTATAATTCTGGTTGGAGAGATTTTTTAGTAAATGAAGGATTAGTAGTGGATCACGATGATAATACAGCAGATGTCACTGATAAAAATACGGATAAAAATATTCTACAAAACATGTCCAGCGACAGGCCTGGTTGATAAAGCTATTAGTAATTGTAAAAACTATTTTTCTAGTCAGATGAAATGAAAGTGTCTTTTGATTTGTTCAAGCAGGGCAATACAGTGTGATTTACGGTGTCAAATAATTGGTAAATTGGTAACCAGTGTCTGAAGATGACTGATTTTACCTGTAGTTGACCAGTGCCGGATTAATCCACTGCTGGCCTTAAGGCACATGTTGATAGGTGGCCTGTTTTCGGCAGTGTTTTGCACGTTTTGTTGGTCAAGGCATGTTTATAGTTACGTAAAATACATGTAAATCAAATATTGATTGCGAAATCAATGAGAAAATGAAAGAATTACAATATTATTTATGTAAACAAAGTGACAAAACATCCAATCACCTGTTGCCAGGCAACACAGAATATGAAAAGCTTTCAAAGACACACGCGTAGATGAAGAAGGATGCCATTTATTTATATAAAGATATAGATTTTTTTTTTTAGGGACGTGCCTTATTTGCCTATTGGTTATTCGGCACTGTACTTGACAATGAACTTGTACCTGATTTTATAAATTTGTGCCTGACACTATTAAAAATATCGATAAAAACAGCGAAGAATGGTTTAAGTTGTATTTGATTTCGAATTTGTGTCCCACATATTAAAAATACCAATAACAACACTGAAGACAAAAAGGTGCCAGAGGGGTAGAGTTTTGACAAAATGTGAATTTGTTCCTGATAATGTCCGTTTACATGTGTTTATAATATCTGTGACAGGTGCTTTATTTTCAGACTTTATCAAGTCTGTGACACGTGCCTTATTTTCAGACATGACAATGTCTGTGACACATGCCTTATTATCAGACATGAAAATATGAACAAGTTTGTAAGCTGGTTACAAAATACTAAAATGCTTGTATAGCAGTGTTACTAAAGTTTCAATGTTTCGAAAAATGATGTCTTGCATAAGCTTACACATTGGTGTGTATGTGAAAGAACCCTTCTTTAGCTTGGAGGTATCAGGTTCACGCCCAGCGTAGGCCAAAAAACTCAGGATTTTCCAGTGGTGTTTCCAGTGGTACAGGAGGATGGGTCTAACAAGGCCAGCTGTCTAGTCATTTGGAAGGTCCCTTTTACACATTGGCATGCACATAAGCAGTAGGGTCGCCTGTTCAACCTCATGGGTTTTCTCTGGATCCTTCGGTTTCTTCCTACTGCTAAAGACCCCTACACACAAGCCAATGATTGAAATAAAATTAAAGCATATATTAATCCTGAGATTAACTAGTTTGTGTTGAGTGGACGTTAAGTCCCATTTCTCCCTCTCTCTCCTTATTTTAAACATTATAAAATGTTTTTATTTTTGTACATGAAACAAAAACTAATGATAACATTGTATTTTAAGTAAGCAAATATAATCATATTGATTTTTATGATTCTGTATGGTTCTGTTCAAAGTTCAAGAATTTGAACGTTTTGAAATAGAACTTGTTTCAGAATTACTAGAGTTTTTTGAATTGGCTGTATGATATAGAGTTGTTTCCCTTACACTACGGTAACCTCTTTGTGCCTCAACTAAAACATCTTGATATGGTGTAATGACTGTAACAAAATTGGAATAAAAATCAAGATGACCATTATAAATCAGCAATAATTAAAATACATACCCCACCCATCTCCCACCTCAGCTTATTAATCAGCATATAGGATGTTTATAGCAACCAAAATTAACAATTGAGCGATAGCTTTCGATGACATATCAAATATTGTAATCGGTGGTGGCACCAGCGGCCGGTGATTGGAGGTGCAAAATTGGGCATAGTCCAAGGTTAAGGGGGCAAAGGCACAAGCTTTAACTTGGGGTAGCGGAAATGCAGTCTGGCAGTATTTCACGCACTGTTCGTCAAGATAAATAGTGCTTACCAGGTACCGCCAGTTGGCAAACCACTAGTTTATTCAACCACGGAAGAAAGTGTCAAACGAACGGAGTCACTGAATCAAAGTGAATTAATAATTTCAAAATGATATTTTGAGAAATAAGACTACTGGAAATGCTGCCTGGCAGTATTTCAGACACTGGTAGTCGAGATAAATAGAGCTGGCCACATACTGTTCATCGCCAAATCACAAGCTTATCCGAACAGACAAGGATGAGGTGTTCAACGAATGGAGTGAGTGTATCAAAATGAATGAAATGAAATGGGGTTTAACGTCCTACTGTTCTGCTCTGACTGGCGACTGCGCTAATAAAGATGGGCATACACCAAACATTGTGCTATGAATGAAATTTTGTCTGGACAGTGACACTATGACAGCGACCTCTTATACTGAATTTCAACTGCCAAGGGATCTTTTACACGCATACCAATGTGTAAATGGGACCTCAGGTTTTTTTTGTCCCATCTGAATGACTATACATTGTCCCTTGCCAGGCCATCTGTCCTGCACTAGTGACAAAGGGGAAACCATGCCGGAAATATCCTAATGAACTTTCTCGGCCAACACAGGCTGGCGAACGAGCATCTTACCCACTTAGCCACTCATAACTTTGCACGGAATAAAGCAATATGACTGATATTTTATAATCGTTTTTTCAAACTTTTATAGCAAGTACGACCAGTTTTTTACCTACCAGTATGTCTTATACCACTAATTAAATTCTTACTTAAACATACATTATGCAAGAGCCTCATATGCCTATTAAATAGTAAACATGACAGGACCATAATCAAGTCTCTATGCCATCGGATAGGTCCGATTTTAAGTAGATTGGTGTAGTTAAACCATTTAATGATATATTCTAAAAATAATGAAGTGAGGCTAAGCTTGAAACAGCCAGTATGATGGTTATAATCAGTGCACACGTTATCAAACCATCAAAGGGTAATATCATCGCTCAGAATTAGCATTACCTATGTTTGAATTATTATAGCAAGAACTGTCAAGTCTTTGTCTAAATCGTACATGATATACCATCTTTAATATAATTTCTTAATAAATATTTTATTGATTAAATGATTGAGGTCACAAGTAAAGTCGCACTAGTGTAATATGTCAAAATTGTAGCTAGCTGCCTAACTTTATTATTTAAAAAGTTCAGGAAAAAGAAACAAAAACATAATTGATATGAATATCACGATTGCAACTATTTATAAGTTTTATTTCATAACAGTTATGAGTCATTCTATTTACATATTTGTTACTGTGTGGTGGTAAGAAGCTTGTGAAATGTCACAACTTCTGCATTATCTCTACAACTAGTTCGAACATGGACAACCATGTACCTTGTTGTAGAATGTACATACATCCATTTGATTACCCGTGGTCTCCCCCATTCTTTGAACTGTTATTTGTTTAAGAGATTCACAGTTCACAATATTGTAGTTTGCAAGCAATTCAAAATCAACCAAATGATGATTAGAGACAACCTAATTATTTTTATGTCTTTTGCTTGATAGGTTGTCAACTCACTATAATTATATGATCACAGGCATTACTTCCCACACTTAAAAATCATTCCCACTGGAAATAATAACACAATTACCTCCCTTGTATTTCTATTCTCTCCCCCCTCCCCCATGCAATAGCTATCTTTGAACGTTTGAATTTGAAGTTGAAAATTATATTTTTGCCAATTTCTCAACTGGCAATAGTGAATAATAGGATCAATAGGATTATTCTTTTACAAGGTAACACTGTTTATAGATACCATCTATTTTAAGGCTTTATTTTAATACATTTTAAAAATATAGCTTAAAAATAAGAAATTCTTGCTTTAAAGAGAATTTCGTAATATTGTAAAGTCAGAAAAAAAGTTATCAAAAAGTTTATATTCTGATAAAAACCATCAGGGAGAGAATTACACTTTTACAATATTATGTCGGGACCAACCAGATATAATGTCTTCATTTTTACAAACTGTATCTTTCCACTCCACAGTAGATTCTCCATTTTTTATATAATTCCATACATTACTATATTCTTGTGGTATTTCATATTTTTGAAAATATTTAGCTGCAACCTGCAAATGATGTAATTTAGGTAATAACTGACAGTCAATTTCCATCATTTTATCGTCAATCAAAAATTTTGTATTGTTGTCTTGGTTTTTTAAGTAATCTTCAAATTTCTGTAATTCTGCTGTGAGTTCCTCCCTCAAGGCAGGAATGGCTGAGGCATCAGAATTCTTCAGTAAGGCTGCCATTTTACCAAAAATACCATTTGTGGCAGCTACAGCAGGACCATCATAATCAATCTTCATATCTGGTTGTGGAAACAAATTGTTAATATAGACATTGATATCTTTAGAATCTGTTATAACTTTATCTGTTTCTTTATCCACCAATACTGGAACCTTCCCTTCAGGATTCAGTTGCAGGAATTCAGGTGTTTTCTCTAAGACATTGACAGTTTTAATACAACAAGTTGATTCAGGACATTTAAAATGTGTGAAAAGGTTTACTCTCTGAGAAAAGGGACAATCTCCAACACATTTACCATCTTTGCCTGCCTTAATATAAAGATCAAAACGACTCATCTTTATGTTTGTTGTTGAGGATCTGTATTCTGGATACTTCAATCTATAAATACAAACTAAATTAATAGATAGAAAATAACACAATAAAATGATCTTTAAAATATTTAAAGTAGCTATGTCTCTCTAACACGTCAATATCATCCAAAGTCTTCGACATTGAAAACATGAATTAATTGTCAATTCAAATAGACAGTGATATTGTGATCTTACCAGTAAAAAAGATGGGCTTCTGATATCCAATATTTAAGACCTAATAAATATTTTATCATTGGTAGGCAACCCAAATTTTGTAGGCCTACCACAAGGTGTTGCAGTGCCATTTGTAACAATTAAATTAAGGGTCTCGAATTAGACAATTCCACAAGTCGTTTCAAATTGTGACAGCATATTCTTATCTGGAGAGCATGCGCTATAAATACTATCGAAGTAGACTGGAATAACCAGACGCTAGAGATACCATTCGATTGAGACATCTGACATATTTCGCCAAACATAAATGATTAGAAATTATAGTAAAAACAGAAGTGATTGAATGTAAAACAGTTTATATACATTCATGTTACATTAATAAATGCGTTGCAACCGATTTCTATTAGTGATTAAGCTCCTTTAAACATGGAGGATACAAAAATTAACAATTGGCGTAGAATTTTTGTTCTCTGCACTTATATTATCAGTTCATGTCTGCAATATGAAAATACGGCAAAATATCGCCCTTCCCACCTCTGTTCTTGGGCTATTTTAGACCCCTAACCTTATATTTTTCTCACCACGATTCTTTATTTTTCGCCAAAAGGAATTATATATTTCTCACTTTTCGACCAAAGTCGTAACAATTCAACACCATTTTCTTAAAGGGACAATAACATTCTTGCTGGCTTGGAAGCGAGAGAGAGAGAAATGGGGTTTAACGTCCACTCGACACAAACTAGGTCATTTTGGGACTAACATATGGTTTCAATTTTATTTCAATAATTCGCTTGCGCGTAGGGGTCTTTAGCGGTGGGAGGAAACCGGAGTGCCCGGAGGAAACCCACGAGGTTGAGATGGCGCCCCTATCTCCATGTCACATACGCTCATCACCAGAGCTCGAAACCACAGCCGCAAGCCAGAGGTGACCGGCCAGCCAGAGGTCGAGGCGCGGCACTCTAGAACCCTAGGCCATCCCAACCCCCCGGCTTGGAAGCTCCAGAAAATAAATAATACCCTTATTCTAAGTACTAGATGTTTAAGTGTCCTACCTGTTGTGTAAATTATCCATTACAACCTATTTTACTTGTCCAGAGGGTTCGAAAATATTTTAAAATCCAAGTCACATTTGAAAAGGTTTACGTTAGACTTTTCAAATCAATTGGTTGAATTTTTCCAATTTTTTAAAATAGGTGTGTTAAGATGAAATTTATATCATCAATCAATTGGAATATTGTAAAATAATACGATTTGTTGACCAGAATGAAGATTGGGATATATTATTCAGTTACAACAAGAGTGTTATTGGGGCTTTAAGTAGAATTTAGCGATTAAAATAAACATGCGGTTCCCTCATTGTTTTCGAGTCTAGCAATGGCTCATCAATTCAAATATATGCCTTAATTGAAGAAATCTACTTGAAAATAGTGCTATGTAGCTGAGTCATTATAAATGTTTGACTGTCAGCTGTGGCCAGAAATGATTCCTTTGACGAATAAATAAAGTAGAATAAAGGTGAAAAATAATAGGTACGGATTACATAATAGCAGCAGAACAGAGGTTGGGAAGAGCGGTATTGCAGCTATATAAGGCTGGATAGAAATCGTCAGTGGACATCGTCCCCTGCCAAAGACAGTTCCTAAAAGAAAGATAGGTTGCCAGGCAACGAAACATACGCCCACAGCAGCTAAATCGTCCGGGCAGTCAACAAGGGTTGTCGCATATTTTTACTTTTTTTTGGTAATAAAACATTTGTAATACACTAAAATCTGAGTAACAACTCATTATGTAATTATCTGAGAATCATTAGAATTTGTTTGCTTTTTATAAAGTTTTGCCCCAAGCTAACAATTAGTATAGGAAACATTTAACATCATGGATTTAGCTGTTCAGTTATCAAAATTCATTGAAAATCAAAATACTTGTTCGTTTCAACACCTTAAACTCTGTGTATCAATCTGAAGTCAATCGGATGATTTATAAGTTTGGCATCTACAGCGCCACAAGGTTTTTCGAAGTGATCAAGGGAGATAACTCTGGAAGTAATTATTTGAAATCGATGAAAATCAGTAGGCTTTTTCGCCTCAGGACCTTAAACAGTGTGTGTAAATTTAAAGTCAATCAGATATTAACTTTGGCCTCTAGAGCATCCACAGGATTTTTTGATCTGATCAAGGGCCATAACTCTGGCACTAATTATCGGAAATTGATGCAAATCAATAGGCTTCTTCGTCTTATGACCTTAAACAATGTGTACAAATTTAAAGTCAATCGGATATTAACTTTGGCTTTTAGAGCGTCCACAAGATTTTTTGAAGTGATCAAGGGGGATAACTTTGGCACTAATTATCGGAAATCGCTGAAAATCGATAGGCTTCTTCGTCTTATGACCTTAAACACTGTGTATAAATTTAAAGTCAATCAGATATTAACTTTGGCTTTTAGGGCGTTCACAAGATTTTTTGAAGCGATCAAGGGCCATAACTCTGGCACTAATTATCGGAAATTGCTGAAAATCAATAGGCTTCTACGTCTTATGACCTTAAACACTGTGTATAAATCTAAAGTCAATCGGATATTAACTTTGGCTTTTAGAGCGTCCACAAGATTTTTTGAAGTGATCAAGGGCCATAACTCTGGCACTAATTATCGGAAATCGCTGAAAATCGATAGGCTTCTTCGTCTTATGACCTTAAACACTGTGTATAAATTTAAAGCCAATCGGATATTAACTTTGGCCTCTAGAGCGTCCACAAGATTTTTTGAAGTCGTCAAGGGCCATAACTCTGGTAGTTATTATCGGAAATCGCTGAAAAACAATAGGCTTCTTCGTCTCATAACCTTAAACACTGTGTATAAATTTAAAGTCAATCGGATATTAACTTTAGCCTCTAGAGCGTCCACAAGCAATTGTGGACGCCGGACCGACGGACGGACCGACGGACCGACGGACGGACGGACGGACGGACGGACGGGGGCGACGACAATATACGACCACATTTCAATGTGGGCGTATAAAAAGGCTAAAATTATAAACCCTACTGGCCTACACCTTGACTGCTACAATACTTACCAGAGTAGCCTACATTTTAATAAACAATCTTTCAATAGGCCTATACATTTAACATTACAACTATTCTGTTAAAATTAATGCTGTTACTGAGATATCAGATTCAAGTATCTCTATTTTAGGCAATATCCAGTTGGCATACAGTAGCGTTATTTGATTCTGGGGTATACCTTTTATAAAGATCTCTCAACACCAATCTCCACATCAATTCAGTCCACCTGATTGATTGTCTGCTTAGCATTCAGGGGAAATAACTCTGACCTTATAGATGGTTACAGACCACTATCCACATTGGTTTTCTCCCGTTAAGTTAAAGATACATATTTGTTAGTCTTGAAATGGTCCAGTCTATGTTGAATGCACGTTAAACCCACACTTTTTAAATCGCTAAATAGCTTTTCTTTTGTACCCGGAAAAGGAAACAAATGGGTGACAACGCATATAATAATGTAATATGAATGTAATGCAGCCTATATAATCTGATTTATATTCGATCGTTTCTGTTTTACTGTAATTTCTGATCAGTTATGTTCGGCGAAACACGCGAAGAGTTAGAATTGAATGTTAAGCCTCCTTCATCGAGTCGTTTCCTAAAACTGACGCTTAAAAGCATTCTGGCACGCGATATTCGTGTGGCAATTTTAAAATTTTCATCTTGTCTTAAATATTCAATATCAATACTTGATTTAAATTGATCAATAAGTCGTCTTTGCAATGTCGAAGATTGTGAATGATACTAAGTTAAAGGCTTGGCTTCTTTAACTAAAACTGAAATTCAGACTCTCTTCGTAAAGCCACCCTTCACAATGTTGCTGTGGGCGTATATATTGTCCGAAATACAATTATGAAAATAATATTTTATGTATGCACAAAATAAAACCCCTCACAAAACAAGGCATCTATTATGGATATTACAACGTATCTGTTAATCATCATACATTATGCAAGAGCCAAATCTGCCATTTGCATGTCTTTTTTAGGCCTGAAAAATTATCTAAATTATTAATTAGACATTAATTTACTTATCCAGACCACAATCAACTCTCGATGTCATCGCTAGACTGTGATATTTATGAGAAATAAAACCTCAGTTTTTGGTCCCTTTCCGAAAACTATAGACATACCTATACATTGTCAGCGCCGCTGAATATGAGAAATTATAATCGAGGTTGACAAAGCACACATGTTATACTGCACTCGTGCAAGGAGTTGAACCCGATAATGGTTAAGTGCGGTGTTGATGTAAGAGATATACCATTCCTCATTCAGTCTGAGAAAGTCTTGGCATCCTGGAGCCACCAGGTACGAGGATATATTGAAATTAACTTTGAGGGAATCTGCTTTATAAATATACCAATTGCCATATTCATTAGAGATTGAGCTTAGTGGAGACTTATCCAGTGTAGGCTACGTAATAATCATCAGCGTGCACTCAAAAATATTTTTTTACGCAAATCGCCAAATTCATCGGTGAAACCCAATATGTTGTGTATTTCTCTTCCTTTAGCTTTTATCGTTCAATCGAATGACACACGATGCTACATTTGGGAAAATCTCTGACGTAAACATCTTCCATAAAGATGTCTAAAACTTGTCGTATTTGCTTACAGTATTCCTGTATTAAATATCTCATTACATATGGAGGCATTACATGGATCATTGATTTTGACACAGTTTTGAGTGTTATTTACATCCCTACGCGAATAAGCTATGACATCAATTGTCAACTGTAACAAAAGCAGACCTGAGTCATAAGCAATTGAAAGTTACATGTATATTATATAGGTCCGCGTGTACATAATAATAACATATAGACCTACTTTTAAAAACCTTACAACGATTATACATTGATGAACAAATGCACAAACAAGATATCCAATTTCCCCATTTGTCATTTTCAAAGAATGTTCAATGACGTCAATGGTCCAAACGCTTATCTTCAAATCTGATCCCCTATAAAAAAAAAAAACCCCGTTTACCAAAGATATCTATGGAAGGTCGATGGAAAACCCGAAAAATCGGCCCTTGAACCCGCATGTTTACACCAGTGGCGGCGCCAAGGGGGGGCAAGGGGGGGGGCATTTGCCCCCCAAAAAATCTTGCCTGCCCTCTGTTTGCCCCCCCCCCCCCAATAATTTTCGGGAAAAAAAATGTCTGAAATGCTACCTGGCTGCATTCTATTTTACAAAATATAGTGGCGAAAATATTCATTCACTTTGAGTCACTCTTACTCCGCCCGCTCGACACTTTCTTCGCTGATCGGATAAACTAGTGATTTGGCGACAGGCGGTATCTGTTAAGCTCTATTTATCTCGACGATCAATGCCTGAAATACTACCAGACTGCATTTCGGGCCGTCTACTTTTCAAATTTTCGTTGAGGTTCGCAAGTCCGTTTATTTCACAAAATATAGTGGCGAAAATATTCATTCACTTTGAGTCACTCACTCCGACCGTTTGTCACTTTCTTCTCTGGTCGGATAAACTAGTAATTTGGCGACAGGCGGTATCTTTATCTCGACGATCAATGCCTGAAATACTGCCAGACTGCATTTCGGGCAGTCTACTTTTCAAATTATTAGGGACTTCATTGAGTTTCATGTGCCAATTTCCTCTCTAGGGTCGGAAAGACTAGTGATCAGGCCAGAGGTGACATCCGATCAGCTCTATTTATCTCTAAGATCGGTGCCTGAATACTGTCAGGCAGCATTTCCAACAGTCTATGTTTCAAAATTTTCTTGGGGAGGTCCCCAAAACCCCCACAAGGACTCGCTACTTTAGCGCACACAAAGGTACTTCGTTGAGGTTCGCAAGTCCGTTCGTTTGCCATTTTGGTCTCTGATCGTATAAACTAGTGATCAGGCTACGGACAGTATGTGGTCAGATTTATTTATCTCAACGATCGGTGCATGACTGAATACGCTGTCAGAGAGCATTTCCGAGAGTCTATTTTTCAAAATTTTCTGGGGGAGGTCCGTACATAAATACTCCCGACATTGGCGCTCGAGAGTGGGATTCGTCGAGTCCGTTCGTTTGACACTTTACCTCAGCGGTCATTGCCTGAAATACTGCCAGGCTGCATTTCTGGCAGCCTGTTTTTCAAAATTTTCTGGGGGAGACCCCCCCCCCCTTAGTTGATACTCGTGCCTTTGCCCCCTTAACCTTGGACTTTGCCCCAGCTTTGCCCCTCCAACCACCGACGGCTGGCGCCGCCACTGGTTTACACGTTGGTGAATCACCAGGTTGTTTTTCCGAGGTTCACGTGTGTGTGTGACGCAGATGGTTAAATCATTGGGAACGCTCAACTTTGTTGGCATTTCTAAGAATTATAAATTTGGCAAAAAAAAAACCCCACCAGAATTTATTACGAAAGCTTTTTATTATCTATATAACATAAATAAAATGAGTGGGTGGGGTATTGTATTGAATTTATTATTTATAACTTTATTATTGATAGAAATGATTTAAATTATACGTAATATATACACACCATTGAAGTCAAATCGAAAATATACAAAAACAAAAATCCCACACACAATAAAAAAAAAAAACCCCAACAAAATATGGATGCACCACCCACACCCTTTTTAAAATATCATTATGATTTATTTTTGAAAGATTTGGAATGTTTTGAAATTAGTAATAAAAATATAAAAAAAATCATACATTATACTAATATGCCCTTTAATTACTGACTACTGCAAAGTTTTGAATGTTACAAAATGAGTAAAAAAAAATTATAATTCATAAACTCACATTTTATACCAATGACGTCTGCAATTGTAACTATATGTATGTATTAGGATTGAAAAATATATATAAAAAAGATCTTATGCTATTTTTGAGAGATCATATAATTTTTATTTTCGAGGAATTCTGCTATATTACGTTAATGCCGTCATTATGACTAGCACAACTCGTCACTTAAAGAGGTTTGATAGCGCAGCAATCTACTAATTAATGGTTAATTAATAATGGCTTAATAAAAATTTTCTACCTATTTTCTATTTCATTTTTTACTGGTCGTAAGAAACAACAATCATTTTTATGTTTACTCAAAATAAATACATATAAATGCATTACTTATATATATAATATATAAAAAGATCATTTTACAAGCTACAAAAAGCAGTATATTGAAATGCAATTCATAAACATTATTATGACAATAACAAACAAAATATATTATATATATCAGATATTTTATAAAAATAAATATATATAATGAAACATTACATTGTAAACCATTACAGTGTAAAAAATTGGTATTTCAACAAGATCTATCACCCATTTTAACATCTATGTAACTAAACAAACCACACCAAAACATATATATAAAAATATACTGAGCGCCATAGAAAACGCATCACTTAGTTTTTCGTATAACAAAATGATCCTTTAATCATATCTTATTTATTTTGCTTATTTAGTACGACACAGATGGTTAATTCCATGCTACGTCGCTGTACAGCGTGCGTAAGAGCCAGTGGAGGACACACGCGCTCCTGACATCGGTTTCGTACTTTTGGTTTTTATCCCTCTGACTTTGTTGCTGTGATTACAGATTAAACATCCATAAGTGTTATTGATGTGTTCCCATTTCAATATTGTTCACAATAAGAAGCAAAATAAATAAGATATGTTTACAGGATCATGTTGTTATAAGAAAAACTAAGTGATGCGTTTTCTATGGTGCTCAGTATATTAAAACTCATTGGAGTTTACTCTCATATTCCTTAACTTGAAATGATATTTTTTTAAAATATTGTCTATGAAATATTATTTACATTCAAAAATATGTTACAAGTAAAACGCTTAATGTTCACATGCCGATCGGGTATATCACTGTCAAACAACCTCCCATTTATATACATAATTGCAGAGGAGTGTGTTACACTATAGGGGCATTGCGAAGATCAAAAGGTTTTCATTTGAGCATATTGAACAGAGATCAGTCGGAAATGATGACAGTGGGCTAATCAAGTTTGATGTCAGACATATTTAAATAAACTGATATTTGAATCGATGAATTTTTCTGAGCAAAATGAAATGGGATTTACGTCTTACTCTTTTGCAAAAAACGATTGTGCCGAGACGTGTGTCCAATGATTGCAAAAAGATTCATTTCTCTTTGCTGCCCTATATACGGTAATAAAAAACATGTATTTATAAGAGATGATGAAATAAGTATTTCTGATCTTGATTTTGTGTAAAAATGTGGTAATTGGAATGAATAATGTCATGAAATTTACGTAAATATTCTTGAATAAGTGTTTTTAATCATTAATGTTTAGTATAAAACCAGTAAAGATAGCCAAATAGACGATTAAGGTCAGTTCTATCTCTATCTTACTGTTACTATTGGATGTGTTCTCTTTTGGGTGAGGGGTACTTCCTTCGAGGTTCGGTTCTCTTGGTTCCCGGATCGGGGTTGTCGTCACATGATTGGTGATCTGAGGCACACACCATTCAGGAAGTTGTTCTTTTCGATAGGCTTGCTGTCGGCAACATCTATAAAACAAACGCGAAAATCTCTCTCAAAAATACACAGTTTAATGGTAAACTGAGCCCGAATAGAATATAATTGGCAATTGTCTAAACAATTTTATTAAACACATCTCTTCCTTACTTATATTAAACGACCAGAAAACATTGAGTAGAAGAATGATTAAATGTACATGTATTGTTTAAATCAATGACTAGGCCTAATGAGAATGAAAGAAATGGGGTTTAATGTCCCTAGGAGTGCGACTGGGGAGAAATATATGTCTCTAAGCCTAGCAATGATCAATAAGTTTAGATATAAACCATTACTCACTTTCCTTCTTTGGGTGATATGTTATTTAAAGTTCCAAAGCAACACAATTGTTCGTTGATGTTATAAGGGTCCACACCACAGCAAGCCAGTTTTTCTCCAATTGGAATTCTATAGCTTGTAAGGCCGCAACAAACATGCGTAGTAGTATTTATAAAATGTCTCCCACAAGGCGTTTGTTTTCCTTTACTATAAACGTTACCGTTCTCACTACAACCCTGGAAAACAATAAATGGAATAAATGAAAAAAAGGTTTAACACCATACATTGCTGCACTTAAGCCATGCAATTTGTTATGAGGTAATTTTTGGACAGGCAGCAACGTTTTAGCCAACGAGTCATCGAATTCTTACAACACGTTGTGTGTGCTGACCGTTCATATCCAGTCACCGCACACTGTCCGATAAGAGACCGTTCCTGTAGGAACTGCATACACGCTTCCTCGGGTTCCGCCCCACACGTCCCAATTAACTGAACGACTTGACGCCTTCGTTGCCGAGGCCCAATTCCCGCACCACTGACAAGAGGGGAGCTGACTGGAAAATATTGAAGAACTTTCTCGGCCAACACCGATATTAAACCCGGGGTTTCCTGTAAAGTGAGACAGCGCACGAGTCACCTGATTCTAGTCTAGTTACAGGATACAATTAGCAACTACTAGACATTCCTACAAAATCATAAAACAGGGTTAATAAATATTGTGAACCCACCTGTCGCTCATTGTTATAAGGTTCTCCTTTCAATTCGTGAGCGTCCATACTAATACAACATTTGGTCTCGTCGGGGTGATTCTTTTTTACAGGAAACGCACCGCGGCAGCACACAGAATCATTGTTCAAAAGTTTAGGCCCACAACACGTTGCTGCTATATCTTGAACTGTAGAATTTAACCCTGGAATAGACAATTTTATTATTATAAATAGCAGAACTGTTGAATTTATTATTGCGAGTGATGGACCCATTAATATAAATAACACTTTGGTTAATTTATCCACCAACACAACTATGCCTTTTGTCTTTAAATCATATTTATTTTCACGCTGAACCGAACTTCGAAGCTTAAGGGCCTGTTTCA
This sequence comes from Patella ulyssiponensis, assembly GCA_963678685.1. Taxonomy (NCBI): domain Eukaryota; kingdom Metazoa; phylum Mollusca; class Gastropoda; family Patellidae; genus Patella; species Patella ulyssiponensis. The sequence goes on along the minus strand of OY783230.1, from coordinate 60,264,219 downwards.
TTTGTAGAAACAAACACTTCTTCCCTGACCGCCATTTTGTAGCCAGGGGTGAAATTTGGTTTAACGTTAAGAGGTCTTTAGGAGTGTGGATATTTGGTTAAGTGGAATCCTTCCCCCGGATTTGGAATGGACTAGGATTTAATCTCCCATCAACATATTGTTTACGTATAAGGATATTGAAAGGGAGTAGAATTTATTGTTTCACGTGCATATCTATATGTGCATTGGTCCCCCCCCCCGCCACAAACCGCCAGGCATTTTTCTGAGTCGAAAACGTCATCCCTGAAACCTAGATTTGAAAGGATGACATTCTAAATAGGGTATTGAAATAATCTAATTGTATTACAACCTACCACGACAGCATTTATGTGTTTTCACATCAAACACGCGACCACCTCCACAACATCCGTGTATTTTACTGTTAAAGGGATTTCCACCACAGCAATGATTTAAACCGTCCTTCTTCGCATATGGCACGTCTCCACAGCATAATTGAGTTGTTACATTAAAATACCCTGCAACAGCCAAATAACAGATTTAACAATATTGGAAACAACCTTTGCCACCATGAAGTTGCTGGGAATCAGTGGTGGACTAGGTCTTAAAACTGGCACAGGTAGCCATAACCTACTAAATCAGCATCATTTTTCGACAGAATTGTTCTATTTTTAATCCAGCCCTACGGTAAAGCGTAATTGCAAAGACAGGGGTAACATCTTACAGTTTTGCGCAACCAAGCAAAGTTCCTGCCTGTCGTTTTTGAATTCCAACTGCCAAACATGTATTGCACGAGAGAGAGAGAGAGAAAGAGAGGGAGAGAGATTACCTGCACCGCAACACTGTAACTGGGAATGTTTAGGTATTGTGTGATTAAAGTCACAGCATTGATCCGTTGTAACATTATATGCAACAGTACCACAGCAACCGTGATGCTTATCTTTAATACGTATATTATACGGATCCAAATATCGCATCTCATTGATTACATCTACAAAATAGAGAGAAACAATCTTAGCAAAATATAGAAAAACAAAATATTAATTAGTTTTCACGTTTCCTTCTGAAAACAAACCGGCCCTCGGAGATTGGTGAACTGGTAAAAAGTTTACTTCTTAAAATTGTCAAATTGTGGCAACATGCAATGGGGCTTATCGTCTGGTCAACACAATAGTTCGTTCATTTTGAGACTAACAGTGCGATAATTTGGTTAACACAGCTAGGGACTGTTGTGCGGTCACGCTGTGTGTGATACGAGGATTATATCTTTGTTCACACAGCTTCCAACCCCAGTACAGCTACCAAGGATTCATTTACGTTCACACCAATGTGTACATTGGTGGGCCCAGTCTTTTGGTACCATCTGAACGACTAGGCATTCATTGTCATTCACCCATCCGAAAAGCGAGAACAGGATTCGAGGCGGGGATATTCTAGTCAAGAGATATGTACTCAATTTCTGAAATGGCCTTCACTATCTTGTTCGAATAATCAATAGATTACCAATAGGGGTCAGCAATAGTCAAATACTTCCAACTTTCAGGGTATAATACGTACCTCTGCAGCACGAATGTGTTCGAAGATTTATCGTTTTACCCCCACATGGCATTTGGTCTTTAAGCAGTGCTCGCCCGCCAATATCACACCAATGAGATGAAGTATCTATAACGCTTCCGTTACAGCATCCAACTCCTTCGACTTTTTTATTCAAAGAATCTGGGTTATTCTGACAACAGAATTGCTTATTCACGTCAAATTGTCTATGACCACAACAGGCTGCGTCTTGGCGTTTTAGTCCTGAAATACGTAAAACCAATTTTTGATTTTGTTTTGCTTTTAATGAGGGGGATGGGGGTGTTCAATTTTATTTTATGTGGATTATAATTGTTTTCGAGGCAAAAACTAAAGCGCAATCAGTATGGTTATAACACTGTGACTTTTCAACAAGATTCCACAAGTCGCTGTAAAACAAAAATACAAAAAAAAAACAAAAACAAAAAACACCCAACAAAACCCACCAACAGCTCCGTTGAAACGTTTTAGTGTTATAAATATAACTTTACCTTGTTCCAATTTAAAAATTGTGTTGTTGCAACAAATGTTTGTTTCATCATCTATTTTCTGACCATTACAACACGACTCGGATCGCCCCTCTGTTTTTTTTAATAGTCGACCTCCACAACATAGTTCATGCGTTGGAAAATAAAACTTTGCCTCTCCTGAAAATATAACACCCAAAATATCCAAATGCGAAATGTTTGACAGATTGAACCAGAATGTTTTTTTGAAATAGAAGTACTGATGATTGTTTAAGATGGTTAGATCTATTTCATAAGGTCAACTCAAGTGTGGTCAAAGGTCACGATATGTTAACAGGGCCAGCGTTAAGCCCAACCCTAACCCTGGACCCAACCCTAAAGCTTACACTAACCCTAATGTACAATCTCGCCATCAACCCCTTATTTACATCTCAGCGACCTTGGCGAGAATTGAGTTGGCCTTAAGAAATAGATCTAGCCGGCATGCTCGGTTTTCAGAGGGACATCAAGAATTACACTTCGAATCTATTCACATATTTTAACAGCAAAAATGCTAAACGTGTACCTCATCCACTGACGTGTGTGAAGAAACAACAAAACAATACAATGAATACTAAATCAACAATATTGTTTACATATTTACACATTGACTAGGTAGTTGTTCCTGACAGTAGTTCATTATGATTGGTAAAGAAGTTACACTCATCTTCAATGATTGTTGCTAAAATCCTAAACCAGATTATGTGTAATGATAAAATTAGGGCTAAAAGATCTATAGATATTTTGCGAGCATCAAAATATAAGCAGCGATGTGTGTGAGAGACAAAAATGGGGTTTAATGACACAAACTAGGTCATTTCGGGACTAACACATGGTTGAATTTTATTTCAATAATTCGCTTGAGCGTAGGGGTCTTTAGCAGTGGGAGGAAACCGGAGGACTCGGGGAAAACCCACGAGGTTGGACAGGCGACCCTACTCCTTGTGACGTACAACCAGGGATTCGAAACCACGCAAGTTGACTCAATGACAGACTTTACCATTCGCCCCCCCCCACCCCCAAAGCAACGATGTAAAAGAAAATGATCGGTATCTCCAAAGAAAGGATAATGATATTGATGAGATAAAATGGACTGGTTCTAAAATATTACCCCCCCCCCCGGTGTTTATTTTTTGGTTTTAATACCTACCGTAACAACATTCTGTACCCGGTTGTTTCATCTGTATGACCCCATTACAACATTGCTGTGTGTCACTGTCTATATAAGCTGACTTTTCTAAGTCATCATGTTTTGAACATGGAATTCTGTGGCTGTTAATTGAGTTCACTGTAAATTGATGAATAAAAGTTGTTTGGGTTAATACAATAAGTCACATTTATAAGCCCAATTACAATTTAGACCTTTCTTTGCATTTTATTTATTTATTTTCTTTCTTTTTGGTGGTTTAGTCAACTGGGCGTCGATTGAGGAATGGTTAATCCCCGTCCGCACGATCACTATATAAGTTCAAACCATAATTATCCTTTGTCATAATTTTCACGTATGGTTTCTTGGGATAAATGCGTCGTAAATATATATGAAATACAATGAGTGACGTCATTAATATTTTCCCGTCAGTTTATGTACGTTTTACTTCTTAGTTCATCATACAGATGTCAAAGAATGGACTGAAATCCAACTAATCCGGGCAGGCCCGTAGCCAGGGGGTGGCAAGTGGGTAATGCCCCGCTGAAAAAATGCCCCCCCCCCCCCGAAAGAAAATTTGACGACCATAACTCTAAAGTACCTACTTTAGACTGTGCCGGGTATGCCCCCTAAAATCTTCACTGTCCCCCCCCCCCCTGCCAGCAAGCTGGCTACGGGCTTGAATCCAGGTATCGTCAAATAAATGTATTTTCGTCTCAACGGGGCTAGAGGGTTAACTTTAATGGGAGGGAGGGGGGTACATTGAAAATGGACCCAACAATATCTAGGTTTAGCGTTCAATTCTAAATCCCAGGGCAAATGTTTTTTAAAAACATTAATCCAGAAAGTCGGTGCATCGATGAGAAAATCGTCATGGACCTAATAATAGTCGATGACAAGGTCAATGTGATAAAACAAATAAACAAACAAACAAAACATAATGATGCAGTTCTTCTATCTGAGGAAAGAAAATACCCAACTAAATATAACAGAAGTGTCAAATCATTTATGCAAATGTGTCCTTAACTTTGTTTATGTTATTTTTTTAGTTGTAGTTTAAAGTCTGAACTTTGGTTACTATTGTATTGTTTACTAATGTTGCTATTTATAAAGCATGTGAATAACGTACATATTTCGCCATTTTTGTTTATATGATTTGAACACCCATACAACATAGATCCGGGTAACAGTGAAGACAGAAATCTACGCTTCGACACATCAGTTTTATTTTTTTTTTTTTTTTTTTGCATATTGCTTGTTGACATTTTAAAGAGGAAGTGAGGGCGTCATCTATAAATAGAAATGAAATGAGATCTGCTCCTAACCTGGGCTAATGAATACGGGCATACGCCATACAGTGTACTATGAGGGAAATTTTGCCTGGGCAGCGGTGCTACGGCCTATTCTTGTATCGAATTCCAACTGCCAAGGGATGTTTAATGTGCACGCCAATTTGTATATGGGACCTAGGTTTTTCGTCTCATCCGAACGACTAGACAGCTGTACTTGTCACTGACAAGGAGAAACCACGCCGGAAAATCTGGATGAACTTTCTCGGCCAATGCAGGGATCGAACACCCGACCTACAGGCTACCGAGTCAGTGTCTTACCCGCTTAGCCACATGGTCCCCGATTCATAAATAACAAACCAAACAGTGTTTTTAATATTTTTATATTACATTTTAAGATACATGTTTTTTCAGGTTGTATAGTAAAGTTATCTGAACTATTTACCACAGAATATAAATTAGTTCGAAGAGCCAGTTTATTTTCTATGGACGATAAACATTGAATGAAAAGGGTAAGGGACTACGATACTAGTACATTAAAAGACATGGTCTTTTATTTTAATGAACAGATTATAGAAAATTACAATTTTTGAAAGGGGCAAAGGACTACGATACTAATACATTAAAGGACGTGATCTTTTATTTTAATGAACCGATTAGAGCAAATAAAACGGCTGATTCGAAGGAGAGATTCATTATATATTAGCTGACGGAACGTCATTGGGCATTGCATAAACCAAACGGTAAGGTAATTGTAACAATGGTAGTTCATTAGTGAATACAAATATCTTGCTCTGAACAGTGACACAATTTAACCGTTGTGGGAAAAGAAAAACTAATAAGTTTCCCCACAAAATAATCATAAATAATTAGAGTAATTCCAAAACATGCTAAAAATGCTATGTTAATTTATGTATTGATCTTGACGCGATTCGAGAACTCGTCCTTTACCAACAACCCCCTCCCCCTCCCAAGAGATTATAAAGAATTAATAGAAGTTAAAGAAAACCGCTGAAACCCCAGGCCAATATTATTATACAATAAATGAGGGTTGTCGTGACCTTGCTTTTGAAGAGCTAAAATAGTAACGGTGTCACGTCATATATGTATATATAAAGCAATATTATTCACATATATCTACTTCCCTTACGCAGAGGTTAGTGTTAATTTAACAAAATAGCCATATTATGACTTAAAAATATTTTAAAATTGATCATTTTCAAACATAAAGAATTTATTTTAGCTTCTTGGTATCTTATCGATATTTTTTGTTCTCACAAAAGTTCAGTTCTATAGAGATATTTGTTTCTATGAATGGTATGGTGATAAGTCTATCAATAACAAATACAAAGAAAAGTATCCACTTACCTATTATACATGTAAATAGTAAAAAACTATACAGTAACGAAGACATTGATAACTCCATCGCAGGTTTCTTTTCTAAAATGAAAAGATTAAGGCCGTAAATCAGTCTTATGGTCTAGATAGATATAAAAGATTCACTGGAAATTCCGTGTTATTTATAGGTATGTGAATAAACAGTATATGGTATACCACCGGCCAATAAAATTAAAGCGTAGGTGACGTACTACTATATACACAGTGTCGTGCTCTGTTGGGGATTTTTTTAAAAAAAATAGTCTAAACACTCCAATAAAACGTAATGGAGGAGCTTTGAGCGGTGCACAGGTTGGGGGGGGATCTTTTTTTCTGAAATTGTCAAACGGAATATCACCACAACACAACATGTGAGTTTCAATTAATGATCCCCCCCCAAAAAAAAAATAAATAAATAAATAAATAAATATGTAAAGATGGTTTGATAATAGATATTGACATCAACCTGCATAAGTGCAAACCTGGAATTTTAGGATAAATATCCCCAACATGGCGCGTAACTCAATACCTTATATTTTAGGTTTAAATGAAATATATATATATATATATATATATTCAAGAAAACGCACCTGAGCTTTTGATAATATCAAAATGTCTCGGCCCTCATTTTGTGTCCTAAAGAGCAGACTAAATCGGCATTACGGAATTTTCTTATGTTTCACTAATTATTTTAAGTTTAACATAATATATGTGCCAAGATAACAATAGTTTATTAGTGTAATCCGCAAATGACGATAAATATTGCCTGTATTGTCGGTGTAGTTACACACGTCATCGGGTTATTAAAGCCACTTTGATAAGTTAGAATGGACTTCGATCGGAATAAGGATGAAAACCTAGCATGTTCCCATCTGGCAGATATTACGTTAGTGTTTGTTTGTATGGTCAAACGCATGGTTATCAAGCGATGTACCTACATAGCATTGTAACGTTAGATTTATCAAATTCAAGTCAATACTTGGTTTCCTCGAGAGTGTCACGATTTCCATTTGTTACTCAATATCCTCTCCCACGACTGAATTCTAACAAGGTAATCCCCACCGATTGATAATAAATCGTTTATCATATGAATCGATCGTGTACTATACTACTATAGTATTGTGGTTAACTCTTTATTAAAATCATTATTAAGTTACTCCGTCGACATAATATGGCCTTCCATTTATTTGTCAAGGAGTCTTGTTAATGGTGTCCATAAACTTTTTTCTTAAAACTCCCACTCTTTATGTAAATTTACCAGACTTCAAATTAAATTTCTACCATCGTCGGTAGAAAACTATTCTATAGACATATGTTGTACTTAACGTTTTCCATTTTTACGTACGCTAAGAGGAATAAGCACGTGCGTGATTTCTCATTTCTCACAATAATTTCACCTGGTTTAGCATTTTACTAATCAAGGACATTTGTCGAATTGTTGGTTAAATGTTGCCTGGTTCTTTGGGTTAGACGAATACATTGCAGTTCACTCAAGTACACTTTGGCGCGAATGTAAAAAAAAAAATAGCCCTTACAATTAGAATTCGGATTTGGGCTGGCGATAAAACCACCGTCGCGGCAAAGTCCCCCCCCCTCCCCAACGTACTCAGTTGCTCACGTTAATATCAAAATTAAACTGATAACGAAAGTATATTGGTTGTTTATTTGAATTGTTCATTCATAAACCTGATTATCTAATTCAATGGCGGCCATGACATTAAAACATAAAACCTTTCACACACTAAACACCCACGCACGGACAGGTATAGACTAAGGCGAGAGTTATCTTATATTGTATTAGATACAGTTCATTTAAAATCAAACTTTTCTCCACATTAGTTTTTTGTCCGAAAACGAAACTAGAACCGATACTTGATTCGCAATCTTTCGCAATCTTTCTCATGACTAAAACTAAAACCACCGCGTTCCATGAATTAGACATGCGATGTAAATATATAGCACGGTGTATCTTCGGCGATCGGTTATCGGCAAAATCATGCGAGTTGGTTAAGTTATTTCCGAATGCGAGCTTGTTTTGGTGTGCATTTATTCCTCCCGAGAAATAAGGAAACATTTAAATGGTTTAAAAATGTATTATGTAAGAGCTAAATTTGCCTATTGCAGGTCTTTCCATTGGAAATATTACATATTGCAGGGGGGCTTCACCACACGTAATTTACACAAAAACAATATATGGACAAGACATCGTACTCAGAAATCACAAACAATTCTCTATTCCATCGGAAGGCCGAGATTTAAATAGATTTGAATAATTACAAGGTTTAAAAATTTAACCATAAAGTGAATGAAATGATATTGGGGTAAACGTCCCAACGGATAATCGAGACTTCGATGGTCCAGTACCGTTGCTAGAATATTAACGACCTGCAACAGAAACAGTCGTAGTATCTCTCGGAATGAAGTAATTTTTATGAAATTTTCAATATATTCATATTGTATTAATTATACAAGAACGGTCAGCTCATTATCTAAATCTTACATAATGCATCTTTAATGGCAACAAAAACAATTTCAATTGATCTGGGTGATATCATAGTAGATGTCATCTATGCAATGAATATCAATAACTCTTATTTTCACCGGCGAACATTAATTAAATATTTGTGTTCAAAACTTTCATTTGCCGTAAAACAATTCATTATTGTTTGTTTATAATCAAATAAATCCTTTGCACAATTTATAAAGCGAAAAAAAATATATACATATCTATACCATACCTCTTAAAACTCCAACTCTTAGTGTAAATTCACCGGACTTAAAATTAAATTTCTACCAGGGTTGGGAGAAAATTGTAGACAGTAATAGCCTTACTGGTCTCAAATACAAGGCTAAGATATACTATGCATTATGTGAAATCGATTTTTATATAAACTTTCGAGAATTAGCTCGACATATTTCTTGAAATTGAATATTTCCCCGGAAATCAAAAGTTCCTGAGATTCTACACGCATCTTGAGTGTTGATATTTGATATGGGTGGCATGAGGGAATCGATTTTTATTCTGTTATTCGCAATAGTCATTTTCCAGGAAGTGAACGGGTCTGCAATTCTCCCGATTCTCTGAAAATACGGACATACTATAAATTTTTAAATTCTAACCGCTTAATGATTGTTTTACTCTTATACGGTACTTTCACCCTTGATGAGTAATGAAATGCTAGTCTAACCGGAATAGTCAGGAAAAAAATCTCAATTATCTGAATAAGATAACATTGTCGCATTGTTGTGATTTCCAGGAATTTAAAACAATGGTTCTTTCACGGGCACCATAATGAGTTCACAGGATCTCGGTTTTAGCACCGTCCGAACGACTAGACACTGTGTATGTATTTTAATTGTTGAATGTGAAAATGAAATGAAATGAAATCGGGTTTAACCTCCTTACTGTTGTGCTCATAAACTGGGCTAATGGAAGACGGGCATACGCCAAGAGGTGTGCTATGTGGGAAATTTTGCCCGGACAACGACGCTACGGCCTACTCTCATGTCGAATTTCAACTGCCTGGGATCTTTTACATGCACGCCATCCAGATTCTCCGGCATAGTTTATCTTGTCAGTGATGCCTGAAAAGGATAGCTGTCTAGTCGTTCGGAAGGGACGAAAAACCGAGGCCCCGTGTACACATTGGCGTAAATATAAAAGATCCCTTGACAGTTGGAATTCGATATAAGAGTAGGTCGTAGTGCCGCTGTCCGGGCAAACTTTCCCTCAATCACACTGTATGACGTATGCCCGTCTTCATCAGCCCAGTTCGGAGCAGACCAGTAGGACGTTAAACCCCATTTCATTTCGTTTATTTTCTCACCAAAATCTAGCAGTTATTGAATAAGATATTGTCTAATTATTACAGTTTGTGTAAACATTCAAATTGGAATACAATTTGATTGTGTCACCAAGATGGCAAAATACACTTCGCATAGTTTCTTGTATTGAGTCAAAAAAGTTTACGTTTAAGAAATGCACGCAATGAAATAATGTATTAGAGAAATGTTAACAATTTCACGAAGCGCATTTCCGCTTTTAAACATAAACCATTAACTATTAGGTTATAGACATCGCGAATAACTAAATAGTTTAAGTACATCAGTAATTCACTTTTGTCAGCAAGTCTTCTCAACAAGTCTTCATTACGCTTCATAGGCTTGTCCGTCATTTTATAATTCTAGGCTAATCTTAGTCTCTGGGTCACCCACGGACAGCTGTTTTCCTTTCAAAGTGAAACTGAAACCGACACTAAACAAAGTGAATCATTTGAAAAAATGGATTTCATATAAATTGCTTACCATTGCGTAATCATGTCTTCACATTTCCTGTTATTCAGTCTTAATACAGTTTCTAATCCTATCCAGGAACAAATTTAAAACAATCTGTATTCTTATTAGTGATAAGCCTAATTTAAAGGTCAGGTTATCAGAAGATCCTTGTCAGAAACGCATTTGGAAGAAAACAGATTCTTCGGTCCGAGTAAATCTACTAACCAAACACACCCCCAAATCTGTTGGATGTATTTATCCAAGGGCCAGGGGGGGTCCAAGGGATGCACTCTCTCGGGCTTAATTTGAAGTTGCCGTCTATGGTTTGTGATATCCGAAAATGGCGTCCACCGTGGGTTTTTTTTTCCAATTTTTGGGAGCTTGTATCTCGCTCGTTGTCCAATGTTGGAATAGGATCGCCTGTCTAACCTCGTTTACCAAGTATATTCAACCAGGGGGAGGGGGGGGGGGTAAAGCCGGTATGAAGTAAATGAAGTAAAACGTAGGTGAAATGAAAAGAAATGGGGTTTCTACTGTTCTGCTCCGACCTGGGCGTCATATATTGTGCTATAAGGGAAATTGTGCCCACACAGCATTACTACCCCGTACGTATCTTTTACGTGCACGCCAATGTATACACGGGACGTCTGTTTTTCGTCCCATTCGAACGACTAGACAGCTGTCCTCGTCAGGCCCTCCGTCCTGCATCACTGACAAAGTGGGGAACCACTTCGGAAAATCTGAATCAACATTCTCGGCCATTGCAGGGATCGAATACCCAACCTCCAGAGTAGCGAGCCAGCGTCTTACCCATTTAGCCTCCGTGACTCCAAAAACTTAGGCGGGGTTGGGGCTTGAAACTCCCAGTCTCATAAATTGTCAGCTTAACAGATGAGATTTTTTTAAAAAAAAATGTGTGGATTCTTACTTGTAAATATAGAATTTATATAAATACAAATTATGAAATACAAATTAATGGATGAAGAGATTTTTTAAATTTTCATGGTCTCCCAATATCAAGTGGGAAATACACGTTAAAAATAAATAGAGCGATTTCGTGAAAATTCACACAATCACCAATTTTAAACCCTAGAAATGAATGATGCACATTAAATAAAATGTTATCAATGCAATGACTAATGATGTCACATAACTTATTAGGGTCACTAGGTTAGTAGTGAAATCTATAAATAGCATATGACCCGATTTGAGGCTTTCAGGAAGATATCAAATGTTTATTGTACTTTTGCATATATTAGCATTATATTGTGGCAAGGTCGTGGTGACCCATGATTATGCATGAGGTGTAACACTATTTTGTAAGTGATAACAGAATCAGTTTCGTACATATAGGGTTTATTTTCAACGGGAACAGAATTTAAAACAGGTATAAAGATGGGCCTTATATCAACATTACAGAAACTGGTACCATCACTATACTGGAACAATTACTACAAAAGGAACACATCTAACCATATTGAATCTACCATTCAGCCTGAGTCCATACGCCAGTCTCTGCCGTCTCGTCTTCTGCTCTCTCTCTCCCTCTGGTTGTCTCTGGTTATAAAGCCTCCAACACTCTAGGGAAGATGGACAGGAGGGATCATCAAATAAGGAAGTTCTGCCGCCTGTTTGCACAGATCATGTGTAGCTCTTAAATTACATATTGAATAAATTATATAGTTAATAAGATTGTGCCTTAAAATAAGTTTAGAGAGTTAAGAAACGTCCACTAGGTTCTTTGCACCTAAATGAATGATCAGTTTGTGAAAGGTACAGATCACTTTGTTACAGAGGAACAAGATCCGCATATATATGTGTGTGTGTGTGTGTATGTTTTTCTTGGGGGGGGGGGCTCCAAGTGCCGGAATTATAAAAGCTAATAGGGGGTGGGGGGGGGGGGGGGGGTAACTACGGACACATCCCATCGGGGCGTATTGAACTTTTATGGGTAATAGCGGTCTTTAGTGTAATTATATAATCTTATGGCAATGATAGTTTGGGGACTCACGGGTTTATTTGACGCCTCTCCTGGTCATAGGCTACGAGGCGGGGGGGGGGGCGGGGGGGCATCGGCCCCCCCAAAATATTTTCATGAAAAAAAAATAGAAATCTGAAAAGAGCTCAGAATTGTGAGATCGGTCATTAGCCGAGGAGTTTTTGAAAATGGGGTGAGGTAGGGGTATGGCCTTGTCGGGGAAGGCTATGGTCTTGTCGGGAATGAATGCTCAGTTTGTTGGGAAGCGTCGCGCCGTCTGTCGGGTTTGGAATATTTTTAATAATAAGGAAGCGGAAAGAATTTAAAGCAGTCCAGTCAATGGTGAACACGTTAACCATCTGAATAGAACTAGCACGTACACATGGCCTTTCTCAGCTCAGTTCTTGAGTACGGTACTGTGTTTGTAATAATCGTTTGACTTGTTCTTCTTTTGGTTTAAAGTTGGGTTCCCAGATAAGTATTTATCGCAGGCGCGGATCCAGGATTTTTTGCAGGGGGGGGGGGGGTGTCTAGGTTTGATAATTACTTAACTAATTGCCCACCGCCGCCAGCGCCGAAGGCGCTCAACCAATTAACGGGGGGTTTTGTAAATTTTGTAAATTAGATTCAATTTGGTGCATTCTGACGTATTTCCGGAAGGTAAATTCCAAAATTACAGGTCTAAAAATCGCCAAAAAAATCGCATAGATTTAAGTTTCAAATTTTCAAGCCTGAGCAGGGGCGGGGAGGGGGGTCCGGACCCCCTGGACTCCCCCCCTCTGGATCCGCGCCTGTATCGGGTGGTTATTGCCTATAAAAGTATGACAATTTTGGTATATATGGAAAGTAGAGATATCCAATCTTACTAGAAAAATACTGGATTCCCTGAAAAACACTCATGGAGCGTATACATGACAAAAATGTAAGGGGCTCCCTTAATAGTCAACCCGCCGAATAAGGTTACCTGCACGCTTGGCGTTGAAGGCTGCACGCGAACTTGAGCGATTTGTGTACATGTTGAAAAACTTTATGAAGAGTTAGACGTACAACAATGTCTGGGATAAAAATCACGGAAAAAGACGCGGGCAGTGGATAATCCGAGAATTTAATTAGGATTCGAAATTTGTAGTAAATAGTCAGCGCTTACAGACAACATCGTCTGTAAGAGGGGTTTTACATAGGCTAAGCCTGTTCCCCAATCCCATTCAGACATCCTGAATAAAATATTGTTTATAAAAAAAAAACATCGTCATGTGTATGCAATGCATTCTCCGCTGTCCTCCGCCGCCGTTGCCATTGGTTACGGAGGGGTGTAATCGCCTGACGCAAACATGGTCTCTTTCGATAGATTTTTATAGCAGGCTATACTCGTCAATTACAATGTTTTGAGAACGATTTGAAGCAAAATTATGATAAAATAATTAGTTTGAATATGTTTTTAGTTAACTAATATATCATCAAATCGCCCAGTTGGTACCCGGGAATATAACTTTAATAAATATAGTGCACTAGATGTAAATAAACTTGAACTAAAATGGTCATTCATATATTAAAAGTATATAAATTTTACAAGTTCAAAAAGTCTTCTATCTTGATTCTAGATCTATCTATCTTAGATATGTGGCAAAAGTAAATCGTAATACGGAATATATAGATTGTAAATTTGAACTCTTTTAAAATGGTCATTCATATATTAAAAGTAGATAAAGTATATACAAGTCTTCTATGCATCTGCGATCTGGATAAAAAATGTGAAGTCTCATAAAATGAAAAATGTGGCAAAAGTAAATCGTTCGACTGTTCTTGTTTTCGTAGTAATATAGCTTATTTTAAAGATGACTTTTTTACCAGTTTTTATGCTGCAACTGACATAATTTACTACCCACTCCAAATTACTAGAAAGTATTCGAAATGCCTGGAAATCGCGTCTACGGCCGTTTGGTTTTCAAAATTTTCTGGGGGAGGCCCCCCATACCCCCCGTCGGTCGCTTCGCGCCTCCGGCGCTCGCAGGGGGATTCCGCGGATTCTAAAGATATATATTTGTCGGGAAAATATGCTGCCCCCCACAAACAAGTTCGGCCTCGTACGCCTATGCTCCTGGTCCAATGATCACAAAACTTAATTGTCTAACTCTGCTAAGAATTTCGTCAAATTTAATGTACAATGTAGCAGAAATATTAGACCATTAGATCTATTACAGATTTTGCCAAGAGATTTTTTCCCCATTCAGATTTATGCTAATGAAATGCGCTTGGGATATGAGTGAATATTTATCTTGGTCTAAAAAAAGTAAAATAAATAATTGTTATCAGACGTTACGCCAAAATGCAGGACGCAACCGTCAGTTGTCTATCGGTGAGTGTGTGGGGGGGGGGGTGGCCTAGTGGTCTCGAGTGCCGCGTTTCGACCTCTAGCTGGCCGCTCACCTCTAGCTTGCGACTGTGATCGTTTCGATCCCTGGTGTGAGCGTATGTGGCATGGAGATAGGGGCGCCTTCTCAAACTCGTGGGTTTCCTCCGGGCACTCCGGTTTCCTCCCACTGCTAAAAATCCCTACACGCAAGCGAATTATTGAAATAAAATTAAACCATACGTTAGTCCCAAAATGACCTAGTTTGTGTCGAGTGGACGTTAAATCCCATTTTTCTCCCTCTCTCCCCTCTCTCTCTGTCGGTGGGTGTACATGGCTCAATGACCATTAGATTAATTATCCCGCGTGGGAAAACAAGCTTTTATCACTCAACCTTCACTTAAGAGCCGAGAGAATATGTGTCAGTAGGTTAGTAGTGAAATCTATTAATAGCATATTACCGGCTCAAGCTTGACCTGGTTATAATGCCATTGAATATCACCTGATGATAAATGGGTGTGATTTGAAATAACATCAACCACTCCCCTTTCCTCGAAACAAACAATTCCAAGAAAAATAAAAAACTGAGTCCGGTCTAGTTATGCCCTGCCACACTGATCAGCAGTGAATATTGTTATTGTCTGTCTAATCCGATTCAAGCCAAAGCCGATCCGGCTTTATTCAAAACTAATTCATTTGATAAATATGGCCGCTATGCAAATCAGAAATATAAGTAAAATATGTATCTCTTGTTTATTAAAATTCGACGCACCTTAAATTTTTGAGGGTTTGTTTTACGTATTGTGGGTATGTATTTGACCTTTGGAAAAACCACGTAGAAATGCCCGATTGTCGTTTACAGTCGTATTTATTTGATTTTAAAAATATTATGCAAATAAGAAGGCTACAAATAGGTGGGTGGGGGTGATACTCTATTACTAACTGTTATTCAATGACATAATTATTTCCCAAAAAGGTGGCGTCATATTTCATTATTAACCGTCGTCCGTCATTAAATGACGTAATTTCATCTCAAAATAAACAAGAATACAATAAAATATACATTTATTATACACAAAACAAACAATAAAGAAACAATCTTTATATACAGAAACTTGACCGATGATCAGTTTGAGCAATATAAATACAATTCAAGTTGCATTATTTTATCCTGAGCAAAGTTTTAAATGGTGGAAGATGTAGCGTAGATTATTTATTATTGTAACAACAGTAATGGACAAAATTGACTAAATTAAATTATTAAATGGTGATCGTGTTTCAATCCGTTTAAATCTATGCCACCCGATGGCCTAAAGATTTGATTAAATAAAATGAAATATATATGTAATACACATGAAACAAATATACAGACATTAATTATAAATAATGAATATTTACAATAAGCACTGGCCAAGGTGACTATTCGATGCTAAGTGAATTAATACTGTTTACACAAATAATGTTATTACAATTTTAAAATTCTAGAAATAAAAATAATTCAACTAAACATGTTGAATAATATTTACACTGATAATGTCGTTGATCTATTTAATGAATTTCATGAAAATGTTTTACAGACAAATATAAAGAACAAAAAATTTATCTCATATCGTGTGTGTGGTGGGGGGTCGAGGACAAGCTAGCAGAACCCTATTTTATCTCATTACGCTTACAGAACCCTCCCAACCCAATATGAATTTGTTTACCTTGATTATAAAAAAAACACATATTTACAACTTGAAGATTAGTAGTTATGCTATGATATAAAGAACTTGGTTTTCTCTTTGGTCCACTGGTTTACCATGTACTTAAAGCAACGTCCGCGATTTTTACAACATCTAGATGCACGGATCAAGTGTTATTATATTAAAGGTACTAGCCGTGGGTT
Source organism: Patella ulyssiponensis (assembly GCA_963678685.1). Taxonomy (NCBI): domain Eukaryota; kingdom Metazoa; phylum Mollusca; class Gastropoda; family Patellidae; genus Patella; species Patella ulyssiponensis. The sequence continues at coordinate 60,247,840 of OY783230.1, read as the reverse complement.
ATAGAGCTAAATTCCATCAATTTATCTTTAAAAAAACTTCCATACTATTAAATTTCCAAACAGTTTGATTTAAACAAATCAAAGATGATATGAAGGACGTGGTATTAACTGAGTATGATAACATGCATGAATCCCTGAGACGTTTCTTTATGATAACCAAATTCTAGATCGGCATTTTAATCTATTTTTCTGATTTTCTATTTTATGCAATTTCAACAAACAATGGTGTACTAATAAACACGAACCTCGACTAATCTGCATTATGGGGATTATTACATGACCTTCCTTTTCTTAAAAAATAAGACTTAGTATAAATGGGGAATGCTCACTAGTCTGCGAGTTCATTAGTCCACCGATATCTATTATTAGGGTTAGGGTTGGGTTAGGGTTAGGGTTAGATTTATTGATACTCATATTCATAGTATTTGTTATAACGGCGGACTAGTGCACACGCGGACTAGTGAACTCCTCTCGTATAAATAGTGTGCATGGTAATATAAAGATAACATAAATGCGCACGGGAAAGGTGTTAAAAGATTACTAATTCTTAAACGTGGTTTTCCCTGAAATGGAACTACCCATTATGAAATTAAGGATGGTCGCTATTATAAATTATATCTATTATAGGTGACATATTTAGTTACGATTGAAATTAGTAAGCTCGTCATTTTGTCTTGTCTAATCTCTATGGGCAAGAAAACAAACACGGGAATAACCAAAACTTATTATTCACTTATCAAAATAGAAAAATTACGCAACCCAGGCGGCATGCGATTTTGTTCGAGATAAATATTTGATCAAAATTGTTGAAAAATCATAAGCCAGTATTTTGAGAGAGAGAGAGAGAGAGAGAGAGAGAGAGAGAGAGAGAGATGGGGTTTAACATCCACTCGACACAAACTAGGTCATTTCGGAACTAACATATGGTTTAATTTTATTTCAATAATTCGCGTACGCGTAGGGGTCTTTAGCAGTGGGAGGAAACCGGAGTGCCCGGAGGAAACCCACGAGGTTGAGAAGGCGCCCCTATCTCCATGCCACATACGCTCACGCCGGGTATCGAAACAACAGCCGCAAGCCAGAGGTGACCGCAGTATTTTGACCCAAAAAGGAAATTCAAGAAATATATGTAATCATTTGACCAAATTAAGCCCTATAGTGGCTTCAGTAAATGTTAGAATTGCTTTCTATAGGATGTCATAATATTGTATCAACATTTTTGCCTCCTTGGTAATTATAACACAGAGTAAAAATCTCTGTGCTTATAGTGTAATCAATTATGGTACTTGAAACCCAGTAGCTTTAGACAAATTCGCGATTTTGGTATAGAGCCAGCGTCTTGGATTTGACCCTAATTTTAAAACTAACTTGCAACATCATAATGAGTCAATAGAAAAAAAAAGGGTGTGTTGCAATTTGTTCCACGTCAAATGTTAGTTTGACCAGCCATTATGAATATATTCAAACTGAGACGATATCAGGCCATACACAATCTGATTAAAACACAGATCCTATTTCGTTTCGTTTTTTAAGTTCAAAAGTAGTTCAGTCTTACTACATTACACCATGTAGTAGACTGGACAGTTATAAAAGAAGAAAAGACATATTTAGGCCACACCAATTTGATTTTTTCTGTTCTTCTGGAAAACCTGTTACTATTTTGCTTCTTATGTCTTCAAGAAAGAAACTAATTTAAAAACCAAAAGTCCTTAAAACCGCTTTGTTCCAAATTTCTAGATTTCGAAATTTTAAACACAACATCTTTCACTTGATTCAAGTGGATTTTCATCTTTCATTACTCCGAAGAACTGTAAATTAAATTAGATTTGCCTTTTGTGAATTAGTAATTTAATTTGACTATTTGTCAATGTTTTCGTATCGAGTGTGCTAAATGTACGGTGACTTTAAGAATTTATTTTGGCAGTTACCATCTATTGACAGTAGTTGAGACTATTTTGGCAGTAAATTATGCTTAAATCACTCGTTCTCATGTATGTCGCTTTTAACTCCAAAATATATAGGGTTGTTCACACACACCGTTAGTTTTCAGCGAAGAGAAATTATTTCGAAAACGACGATTAAATTTAGTTACATAGAAACTGTCTTTGTCAGTTTTCCTATTATTGTCGGTAAAATCGAACTCGGACATATTTTGTTCGGTTTCTGGCCTCACGGACGTAAAAATGGCGACCCTTACGTTTCTTATGCTTTTTAGATAACTAAAGCATTTCTTGTTTGTACTAATTTTTAAAACTACTCTTTTAGACAGCTTTTTCAGACCCTTTATTGGTTTGGCGTTCTTCAATGTAATAGTTTGAATAAAGCTACTTGTTGTCTTGGTTTTGATGCCAATGATGGTTCCAATAAAACCTGAAAATAATTATTAAAAATCATATAAGTAAAGAGATTAGCTTATACATGTACACTAAAAACGGTTTGGGTGTCATAAGCAACAAGAGAAATTATTAGCGAGTCTTACACTATAGCCTGTTTCTTAAAATAGACGAAAAAAGATATACATGTAAATACACTACCTCAAAAGCTCAAGTATCAGAAGCCAATCCAGCAATGGCCAGAGAGGAATTTCTCTCGGGCCATTGCCTCAAGAATATGACTGTTACCACGAAAGACAAATAAGCATGGAAAACATTGATTGTAAACAGTCACTGTTATAACCCAGCTCAAACTTGTTTAGCACAATTGTTTTGTACAACAGTTTCCGGTTTTCCAAGGTAGAGACTACAATTAGCTTGAATGTGCTATTTAGGCGAAGAACTGACCCGAAGTCTGAACAAGTGCCGACTTAAAACGCATGGGAATGGGAGCCTGGTGCACTTAAGCCAATCCCCGCAAAGGCCGTCCACCTCCCAAAAATAGTTTAAGTTTATATTGAAATTGAAATATATTTATCGATTTCAGTTCTATACCCATTAAATAGAAAATGACCGAAGGTTCATCAATGGTTAGCAATGTGTCTGAATAAACAAGGTAATATGTAAACTTACCATAAGACTGCCCACAAGCTGGGACAATCCAATCAAATATGTCGGGTCTCTTGTGTAAATTGCTTAAATTACAAGTTGGTGTAACGGGTTTATTCGCACACCGACGACATGATTTTTTCGTCACCAGTGCCGGCATCAGCTTAGAGTCGCACCTCTTACTTCGAGGATCGTAAGGTAATGTGTTCGCACAACATTTGGCTCGGTCTTTGCGGCCAATGATGAAATGATTGCAACATGTAGACCCGTAATGGATGATCTTGTTCCCACAACATTTTCGACTAGAATATATGTTGTAGAGCTTATTTCCACAGCAACCTAGGGTGGAGTTGGATTTTGAATGAAGCGTGTTGTTGCAGCAAATGTCATCTTTTTCTTTGTAAAACACCCCGTTACATTTCACAGCACACCGACAGTTTTCATCTTGATAATGACAAGCTTCTAACCCACAGCAACTAAAATAAATAAATCGCAGTGGTCTGGAATTATTCATTTTGTATCATGTATAGGTGTAATTAAGCAAGCAGGGACTCAGTTATCATTAAAAATAGGTTGTGTATTGAAATAGGGAACTAATACGTAACTTGCATCGATACTTGAATTTGGACCTAACGTAACATGACATCTCGGGAACCAAATCCACGCGAATTTATCTTATTACTGAATTTTCAAATCTGATTAAAATACAGGACTATATTTCGTTTCGTTTTTTTTATACTTTATATGACCTACACTACATGAAGTTATAGTGGGAGTTCACGCCAGGGGACAAACGAAAGGCTTTTGACCATATGACGACAGGCAATCATTAATCAATCAACGTTGACGTTTCTGGTGGTTTACCCACACTTCCGTGCATCAAAAGGCCAAGACCCCGAAGTAACAGACCGTTTCCTTGGCCAAGTACTCACATCAACCAGAACACGCCAATGATAATATAACCCTTTCCGACCCTACTGTCGTAAAGACAAGTAAAACGAAATTTTGAACTATAAAAACGGTAACGAATTAGGACCTATGTTTTAATCAGATTGGGAATTTTGCATTAACTTACATTCCTTCTTTGGTTGGTATATCATAAATCGTACTATAACAACACATTTGTATAGTTTCATCAATAGCGTCCACACCACAGCACGTCAATCTACGACCATTGTTAATTTGATACAATTTATTGCCACAACAAACCGCCTGAGACGGCAAATACTGACGACTACCACACCATTCCCTTCCTTCCTTTCTCTTCACTGTTCCGTGATGACAGACCTGTTGAATGACAAAATGTTTACACGTCATTTTAGATAAATTAACATCCCACTTGGAATGAAAAATCATCTACATAATTATTCTAAGCAAGACAATAAGGCCGTGTTCTCTGTAGAAGCCGCACTGGGTCTGTGGGTATGGCGATGGCTCGCTTCTCCAGGAATGCCAATAGTGAAAGACGTCGGCTTAGCAAGGAACAGTGCTCAGTCGTTCCGATGGGACGAACACCGAGACCAATTGGAATTCGAAATACGGTCTTGACAATTTGAATTTGCAATACGGCCATCATTAATGTTTTGGATTATAATGCTATTGGTTGTGGGTGTGGTATTTAACTAAATCCTCCGATAAAACAGTCTCACCCCACCACAGTATCATTCAGTCATGGACCTACATATATACTGCTCACAGAGAATTATCTACTTCGAGAATAGATCTCGGTCACGAATGGCCACCATATTGAAATTATTACTATTTTTTTATGCGGTTCTTATTCGTTTTACGTCTTTACAAGACTAAATAAACATTTTCGTTTCATTAAATATGAAAATGGAAGCGATATAGATATTGTTTGTTTCGATTAAATTGGCCGATGTAGTTAAAATGTCGGTCAAGTAGCTTCCCGCCCGTTCTCAAGCAGAGCCAATTATAGACATGCAAGTTCGTATGACGTACCTGATCTTTGGAATTAAATGTTTTCCCAGTAAAGTTGAAACGATGGTAACAACAACCATCATCACCTGGGTGACCTTTCTGTACAGCCATTTGACCTTGACAACAGACGTCTCCTTCCTTTAACTCGTGTCCAGCACAACATGTACTATTAATTGGTATGGGTGTTCGATCTGAAACAGTTATCATATTTCCGATCATTTGTTTGTTATAAAACGGTTGCCCATCCAAGAAAACATATTTATAATATTTGGCCTTTGAAGATATTTTTTATTCAAAAGCTGACATAAATTTGTCGACGTAACTCTAAACGAGATCGACGCTAATGTATTTCTGCTTTCCTCCGCACTGTTTTAGCTAAGACCAGCACATGCCCGCTGTATCGTTAAGCCTGCCATTGAGTCAACTGGGGTGGTTGTACGTGACAAGGAGTAGCGTCGCCTGTCCAACCTCGTGGGTTTTCTCCGGGTCCTCCACCCCCACCCCGACACAGTTCAAGACCCCTACGCGCAAGCGAATTATTAAAATAGAATTAAACCACACATTAGTCCCGAAATGACCTAGTTAAACCCGATTTCTCTCTCCCCCTCTATAAGTCGAAACCATACTCACGGGAGCAACATTTCTGTTTCTGTTTATCTTGTACATGTATAAGATGAACTCCACAACGTTCCTCATCCTTCTCGTTGTAAACTTTTTGACCAAGACAACGAGTATCATCACCATATATTTTATCTTTAGCTTGGCCGTTACAACACAACTGTGTATGGATATTGTATGTACCTAAAATAACAAGAAGATTGCAATTTATAATCATATTTGCACGTCACTGTGTAAAACAAATGGCTAAATAAATATGTATTCTTATCGATTATAGAAAGGAACGACAGTTTAAACGTTTCATTTGCCTATTTAGTCCTCACCAGTGTGCTTTAGATCATAAGGTCTGTCATTGGGTCATAAGGTCTGTCATTAACAAGAACGATATTTCTAGTTGTCGCGAAATTGTGATGACAATGTCAATAAATACAATCAAATTCCATGTGTAGAATGATTCGACACAAACAATAAAATAAAATGCCATTTTTATACTTTCGTTAGCAATAAAAAATCCCGCTTTGTGTTACGTGGACGTTAAACCCCATTTGTTTATTTTTAAAAGTTTTAGTTTACCTTGCCCACAACATTCGTCATATTTGTAACCTGTTGTCGACGGCAGTTTGATAGAAATGGCGTTCCTGCAGCATTTATGCGTCGTGATATTGATTGCTGTTTTACCACAACATCCTCTGGTGTCGTCAATTTCCGTCATACTATCAGATTTTCTGTATGGCCAGTCAGTCACGTTACCTAAAAACCAAAACGCATCACTTTATATATAATATGAATATAAGATGGACAAGAGGCCTGGGATTAGTGGTAGGTACATACTCCTCGTCGTGTTTCGTTTGATTGGACCTATAATTCCACTCAACACTGTCGTAATGAAAGAAAATTTCTGTTCCAAATTATGACTGGTCCATTGACCGATTAATAACCAATACCTAACTACAAAACATTAAACAATATCGTTCGTGTTTAGGCAGAGCTACAAATATGTTTCGTTGCGTCATGATATCACCCTTGGTGGAAGTATGGTGTAAAACCCCACAAACGAGCCTACGTTACGACCCTGTTACAGTTTGGTTCAAAATATAGGCATCCAAGTGACAACACTATCTAGAATCAAATTTAGCATTTTCATTCATCCGTCTTTATGATAGCCTGGTTAAAAACAGAAAAATGGAGCGTTAAACTCCATTTCAATCATTCAAACCTACTTTTCTGTCCATTTCATATTTACATGGGTAGAAAAAAGCAATGCTCATCACATTGTCTTACCATCACAGCAGGAGTTTTTCGTGACGTTGATAATGTCTGCGCCACATTTCATCTGTGCCCGGTGAAGTAAATGATGACCATTTTGACACCAATGTGTAGTTTTATCATACGCTTTGTCTAAGCAACACTGCATCCCCTTTACTTTCTTTTGCTTGCTGTCCGGATTATTTCCACAACATATGTAGTTATCAGGATCAAGTAGGGTGTTGCCACAACATCCGTAACGCTTCGACGAATCTAGAAATAAATAAATAAAAACACACAATTGTATAATATATACATGTATACAGATCTCGAGTATATTGGTTCAACAAAGATGAAATGAAATGGGGTTGAAACTCCTACTGTTCTGCTCCCACTAGGCTAATGGAAGCCGGCATGCATAGGGCCTACGCTAACAGGGTATACACGGAAGCTCGGTTTTTGTCTCATCCGAAGGACAAGACAGCTGTTCCTGTTAGGCCTTCCGCCCTGCACCACCGACAAGAGGAATCCAATGCAGGGATCGAACACACGATCTACGGGTTAGCTGACCACCACCCTACTCACTTAGCTCCCTGGCTCCATATATTATGTTCAACAAGTTAAATGTACATTTATAAAATGTAAGACGGTGGATAGATGGAGACTTGAGCTGGGTGGGCGATTGATGGTGAGTGGAACTACGGGTGGCAATATTACCCACCGTTAAATATCATGGAATGGTAAGGGAGGGGGGGGGCATATCCTACGTCGACAGGTTCTTTAGCTGGGATAAAAAAGAATTATTTTTTTAATGTAACGTGTTTAACCAACCTGAAATGTTTAATGCCACTTCATCACAACAGATCTGTTTCTCATTAAGGATGATTTTATCGTTGCAGCAGCTTCTAGATTTATTGGAACTGTTGATTTTGTTGTGTACCTTACCATTGCAACAAATACTGCTAGCTTTATAATAAAACTCCCCTTTTCTATCATCTAGAAATTAAAAGACACATGTAGCTATTTAGTTACATTGTCAGTGATGCAGAACGGGGGTTCTGACAAGGACAGTTGTCTAGTCATTCGGATGGGACGAAAAACCGAGGTCCCGTGTACATATTGGCGTGTACGTAAATGATCCTTGGCAGTTGGAATTCGATATAAGAGTAGGCCGTAGCGCTGCTGCCCGGGCAAAATGTCACACTAGCACACTAGCCTATGGCGTATGCCCGTCTCCCATTAGCCCAGGTTAGGTGTAGGAGTATAGGACATACAAAGGTCGTTCGGTCGTTGCGTATCAATACAAATGTGAAAAAAACTAAACGAAATGGTGCGTGACGTTCTACTCCGACTGGGGGGTTGGGATGGCCTAGTGGTCTAGAGTGCCGCGCTTCGAATTCTAGCTGGCCGTTCACCTCTGGCTTGCGGCTGTGGTTTCGATCCCCGGTGTGAGCGTATGTTGCATGGAGATAGGGGCGCCTTCTCAACCTCGTGGGTTTCCTCTGGACACTCCGGTTTCCTCCCACTGCTAAAGACCCCTACGCGCAAGCGAATTATTGAAATAAAATTGAAACCATATGTAAGTCCCAAAATGACCTAGTTTGTGTCGTGTGGACGTTAAACCCCATTTCTCTCTATCTCTCTCTCTCTACTCCGACTGGGCTAATGGAGACGGGCGTACACAATACAGCGTGATGGGACCGATAAGTGGGAGGGGGTAGCCTACTTTAATAACGAACTGCCGGGGGTTCTTTTAAGTGCACGACAATCTGTAGACGGGCCTTCGGTTTTTCCTCCCATCCGAAAGACTATACGTTGTCTCTTGTCATTGCATGTCCCTTTTCATGGAAGGCCGAATAAAATATACAGGCAGAATATAAGCGTTCATTTATCTTTTGTGGTGCGCAATGCCTACGGAGAATAACGAATTAGTCATGGTAAATACCCATTTAAAAATCCCCTTTATATATGCTTTAGTTTAAAATCATCTTTATAGTAAAGAAAATTTAAGGTGGCGTGATCGCTTTGTATGTCGTGATCAGACAGTTGTTTATTTATTTCAGAGATAATACAAGGTCATCGGGAAAATATTTACTTGTTATGAAGTCAGCATTATCGTGACGTACTCTTCACAGGGGTGCGGAGTAAATCATGTGATCATCATATTATTTTCGTGCAGGTGCAATGACCTCGAACTTTAGGAAGCGTGTTGATGAAACAATTAAAAAGGAAGTGTTCTTTACAAAGGTGATTAAGCTAGTCTACATATGACCTAGAAAGATCGTGACTACACTATAAAAGAATGTCGGATCTTTCAATAACATTTTTTTAAATTTAATATGATGTCCCAGAATGAAGTTTATACTAGCGTAAATCGTGATATGAATGATAAATACTTTTAATATACCAGTATTGACATAGGTTATATAGATACATGACGTTCACAGAGTCAAAGATAACTTCCGCAAATGTAAAATACATGACATATAAACTTTATCAATATTTGCACTAAATAATAAAATACCCGATCTCTTCAAGATCGTACCAAAATCTACTCCCCCTTCAAAATACACTCGCACCCACACACATTTAAAACAAATTTAAAAATAAAATCCCAACCACCTAGCTAATAAAAACAAAAATCAAAACCCCAAGCAGCATCAAAACAAAAACAAAAAAAAAATCTGTTAAACGCTAACATTTCATTAATTGATCAACAAACCTGATTTATCGTAGCAGCACTCTTTTGAGCTTGAATAATCTTCTATTTTATCACAACCACAACTCAGCTTATTACTGGGTAGTATCATGGAAGTTCCATTACAATGTTGATGATAAACACATAAGACTTCTGAAAGTTAAAAATTTATGGAATTTTTTATATTAGCATAATTCTTTTGAAGCTCGCAAATAGCAGCCTAATTATTGAAACTATGACCGTTTAAAATGTTCTAGTAGTATTAAGAGAAGTGAGTTTTCGTTTTCTCTCCCCTCCCCCCCCCCCGAAAAAAAGACCTAAAAAATAAAATAAAATTAAACAACCCTCTGCCCCAGCAAATGGTGATAATAAAAATAAAGACAAAAAACACTCGAAATATAAAACAAAACAAAAAAATTCCCAAAAAAACCATAATTGTAAATCGGTATACCGTAATGAATTAGTATAGCCTACCTGTTATAATGGGGAGTAGGCCCATAAAAACAAGAATAAGTTTAAAATCCATTTTTACAGCCTTTCTATATGAATCTTTAAAGTAAAATGAATAAAAATGCGAAATAAAAGGTAGTTTATTAAGTTCTTTTGTGGAATTTCCACTTTGAAGAGCTAACCGATGGGAGTCACCGATCTATTTATAGCCAAGAAACCAGTGACGTCATGAAAGGGTTTCCCCAGATCTCCATATTGCTTTGTGAGTTGGTACGAACTCATTTCAATAATTTTATATAATGAATGGTAAGCCTAATTGCGTATGTGAACTTATTAAAGTATAATGTATACAGTTTCATTAAGTCTTTAATAAATGCTGGGCAATAAAAAAAAAAAAAAATTATATTTGATAAACAAGAAAGATAAAATGGCAATAATTTGACACTGTATAAAGTATTGGCTATAGTTCAAATTGCCAGGAAAGAAACATACAATTGAATCACCTCCTTACGATCAGAACAATGAGAGTAGATTGTATAATTGACGAAAAAACGATCCCTGATGGCAAATAACCATGCTAATACTGTACTGTAAATCCCCCCCCCCCCAAAAAAAAACCCATACCATGAATGTGACAATATAATATATTATCATTAGTAATATTAGCCTAGAGAAACGACTACAAAATGAACCTGCAAAAAAATAAACAAATATCAAATCAAGTGAATGGACCCCGGGGCCAGCTGTAAGAAACTATGGAAAAAATGAACATTTATACCAATTATAGAATTTCTTGTGCTTCTATTAACATTGGTGGTAAAGACTATAGTTTTAGATCTAACTTGTATCCTGAAGTCCCTTGTGTAATCCTGTAGTTTTCTACAGCGCATTTCCAATTTACCGTAATTATAGCTACACTTACGGCCGGGATTGATCACTTTAAAAAAGCTTGTGGACGCTCTACAAACTACAGTTTTTATCCGAAGAACTTCTTGTCTGATATTTGAGTGATATGATTATTGTTAATTTCAGATCGAGATCATTTAAGTATATCGTGGCATGATACGGCTTGGATTCCGGTTTTAAATCAAAACAATGTACTTGATTATTTCTCAGAAAGATCTAATCCGTTCTATGATAGAATGTGTAATAATGAAATTATTAAAATGCAGCGTTTAAACACAGACCAGCTACAGTAAGTATAGGCTTAGTATTGTTCTAAAAATATGAATTTATATTGATATGCATTAAAATTTAAACATGCATTATGCAAGAGCTAAATCTAATTATTGTAAGTCTTTAGGCTTAAGATGTCATAGAAATTATAAATTAGATCTTTATTTAAACAACAAGCACAAAATCAACTCTGTAGACTCACGGATGGCTTGGATTCAGCTTGGATTCAGCTTGGATTTAAACGGTCTTGTCTTAATAATATTAATAAAAATATTTTTATTTCCCCAATAGGCACGACGCCACTGGTGTATACCTATAGATTTATCATAATTGTATTATATTATTATGTCCTATATTCATTTGATTTAATGCATGCCCAAAATACAAGTAAGAATGGAAATTTACCCTCTCACTCATTTTGTCAGATTGTTATAAAAATCTAAAAAGGTAAAACAGAAATTCGGATATGATGACAGCAGACAAAAGACAGTAGAGATTATGTAGGTGGAGTTAACGCCTGTCAATCAAACGATCGGCCATACATAGAATCGGTGAAGATGCAATTCAATCCCATTTCTAGTCAAAAATTACACTTGTGAATGTGATAACTAAGTTCCGAATAAAGTTATTTGACTGAAATTTTCACTATATTCTTCTTTCATCATCTATTTTTGAACGGTTATAGCAAGAATGGCTAACTCCTTATGAAAATCTCCCATAATGTATCTTTGAGTATGATATCTTAAAGACGCAGTAGGCCAATGTAATAGCTAAATCTGCCTATTGCAGGTCTATTTTCTTTCTTCAAATACATATATTACTAGTGGATGACTCGGGTTGAGAGCAGTGTAACTTAGAAACTGGAAGCGGTAGGCAAACGTCTCCTAGCCTATGTCACTCGCAGATCAGCCTTCGGACAACCCTAATATTACTAATAGATTATTTAGATATTTTATTTACCTATAATAATCACCTCTCTAAATCATCAGATATTGCTGAGATTTAAATAGATTTTAACACCTGCGAGATGTAAAAATTTAACAATTTTTTTTATTCTACAGAAATATGGTTGGAATAGAGTATGTTTTATTACATGTTCAAGAACCAATTCTTTATGTTATCAGAAAACAACATCGTCATTCACCCACACAAGGTATGGAAAAATAGAGCTCAGATTTTAATTTTTGAATTGTGGAATTATTTAACAGATACACATTAAAGAATAATATTACTTTAGCCAAGACTTAGAAATGAAATGAAATGGAGTTTAAAATCCTACTGTTTCGCTCCGAACTGGGCTAATGAAGACAGTCTAAGACTTGTAATCACAGTTTCACTATTTGTATGTTCAGCTTGTGGAATTATTTATCAAATACACATTAAAGAATATTATTCAACCAAAACATGTGCTCACAAGGAATTCTACATTTATACTTTTTGAATGTTCGAATTGTGGAATTATTTGTCGTATACATATTAAGGATACTCTCCCACAAAAATATTTATGGAAAGTAGAAACATCCAATCTTATTAGAAAAATACTGGATTCCCTGAAAAACACCCAATGAGCATACACAGGACAAAAAATTGGCAACCCAACGATTAGCAATGTTTGCTCAAGTGACGTCAAAGGATGCACGTGAAGATTCTCTTACTGAGCGCTTCATGTATATGTTGATAAACTTGATGGTGAACTTTAAATGTACAACAGTTTCTGAGATAAAAAACCACGGACAGTGGATAATCCGAGAATTTAATTAGGCTCTGATATTTATGATAAATTGACGGCAATTGAAGACAACATCGGCTTCACACTCATTGCTAGGTAGGGCATCAGCCAAGTCACATGACCCAAACATGACTTCTTTTAATAATATTTTATAGCGGGTTATTCCCTCACTAATACAATGTTTTGAGAAGGATTTAAAGCAAAATTTTGATAGATTAATAAGTTTGAAGATGTTTTAAGTCCCAATATATCATCAACTCACCCAGTTTGTGAACTGCGAAGGTACATGTTATCTTTAAAGAAAAATATTTCTAGCACATTATTTTTTTTGGTTTATTTCAGCTTCACCTCTAGCACATTATTATATTATAGCTGGTATTGTTTATCAAGCACCAGATCTATGTAGTGTTGTTAATTCCAGATTGGTACGTTTCTTTAATGTTAATTTATACATTTAAAGGCCCAATATGCCAGAATAAATGGCAAAATATATTAAACAATACAATAAAGCGTAGTTGTGCTGAAAAAAGCATTTTGGTCCAAAAATTGCTGAAATCACTTCATCCTAGCTAGTAGGTAGTAATTTAATGTCTTCTTTGATTTGCATTTTGTAATTGAACATATTAACACAAGGTACAATTTTATGGATACACAAACAATGCAGTAATTTTTTGTGTATCCACAAAATTGTACCAAGTGTTACTAATTTAATGCTTTGAGTCTTTATAATAATTAATTTCTATTGAGACTTTATTATTTTTGCAGTTAAATTGTGTGTCTAGTTTACAGTCAGCTTTTGATGAAGGTAAATTAAATGTAACTCTTTATTTAATAAAGAAAGAGATAAGCTGTCCTTATTTAAAGTGGCATTTTACATTTCAGTAAGAAAAAAATTGTGGTTTTATTTTGAATAGCATATTCATAATACCAGTCCTCTCAACTAATTTTCATATATCCATGTACTTATAACCCCCGTCAGACCGAGATTGGCGCTTTTACTTTGCTCGGTTCTAGATCCTCATAAGCATGATGGAAGTGCCAGATATCAAATTATGCTCTCTATGGTCGGAAATGGTCGTGGAGTCCCTGCATTTGTTTTGTTCGTGTTAAAAACAAACGCCATGGTTTGTGATCTGACCTGGAAAGCTGCGAGAACGCTCCTTTTTCAAGTCTGTAATTTTTTTGGACTCTTTCTCATATGTTCACGTTTACCGGCGACCTTGTGCAAATTCTGGTCGCGGTACGGTCGCTGCAGCGCAATAAGGACGCCACCCTGGTCTGACGGGGGCATAACCTAGTTGTACCTTATTCTGAATATGTTAATCATTTTAGCTTCTTAAGACCGGTGAAGATAAGGCTGAAACATTGCTCTCTGCCAAAGTTTCTCTCATTGCACACTGTATTACATATGCCCATCTTCATTAGCCCAGTTGATGCAGTGAAGTAGGCTGTTAAACCCATTTACATTTCTGGGTTTTTCAATCTAACCACCTTACTCATATAATTTTTGATGATTTTTATTTTAGCTTCTGGGTATTCTAAATATTCCCCTTCTAAAGGATATTTTTGGCAGTTTAAAGAAAAAGAAGAAAAAGGTAACCAATAAAAATAATTTACCTGTGAAATAAACAGTAAAATTATCAGGAGGAGACTTTGACTTGATTGTAAATGACTGTGTTTTTTGGGGGGCTGTTTTGAAATAAATAACATTTTTTTTTGACTTCCAGTTGTCCGAATATCAATTCTACCATTCAAATATTTTGTCTAATTATGAATCATTCTAATAGATTTATTAACTATTGTAATAGATAGATATTATGTATTCTAATTCCAATAACTGTTATATATTCTAATAGAGGGGGGATGGATGGCCAAATGGTTAGCACAAGGGCTTCCACTTCAAAATTTTTACTACCGGTCATTTTTGATAACCCACAAAAACTTTGCAAAGTAAATTTATATTTCATATTTTTTATTCATGGTAGGGTATTGTGAATTCACGTGTCTATACCAGTTTGTTGGCATACGGCGTGGTTTCGATTCCCCAGTTGCACGCAACAACAAGGAGTATGGTCGCCTGTCCAACCGCGTGGGATTTCTCCAGGTCCTCTGGTTTCCTCCCACTGCTAAAGACCCTTATGGGCGAGCCAATTATTGAAATAAAATTCAACCATGTGTTAGTCCCAAAATGACCTAGTTTGTGTTGAGTGAACGTTAAACCCCATATCCCTCTCTTTGTAGATATTGATTATTAATGATTTACTGTTATAAATAAGTTAAGAGGTAATAATTGATATGATAAATTACCATTATTATGTTAATAGATAAATTAGACTTATTAAATTAGAATTTTTAATTATTTTGATAGAGAAATTAGAGCAGAAAGAAAAGAAGAAAAAAAAAGAAGAACCAAGTTCAACATTTCAGAGACATCGAGTTGATTTATTATTGGGTGAACTGGGTAAAAAATTCCCTCCACCAACCATGGCACCACCTCCAGAGACTGTTATTAAAAGTAAGTGAAGTTTTGTTTATTATGTATGCTGTGTTTCCATATTAAAATGATCTTGGAGTCTTGAGGTTTACGCGGTGGTTTCTCCACCATAATGCAGGCTGGAACCAATCGAATGGAACAAAAAAACAAGGTCCTGTGTACAAATTGGTGTGCACATAATAGAACCTTTGTCGGTTGGAATTCGATATAAGAGAAGGCCATAGCAACGCTGTCTGGGCAAAATTTCCCTCATAACACAATGAATGGCATATGCCCTCTTCAGCTCAGACAGAGAAAAACAGTAGGACGTTAAACCCCATTTCATTTCATACAGATATTTTCCATGATCAACAATTTTAAATGAAATCACTATATTTATTGTTGGGGGGATATTAATCATGTCTATTTTTAATATGTGAGGGGATATGGACTATGGACCATATTTATCATGTCTATTTACTTCTGTTAATAGGTGAGGAAGGAAATAAACCAGAAATCAAAACCGAAATTAAAACTGAAAGACCAGATGATAAAAATCCTTCAAGTATGAAACCACCACCGGAAAAAAAACCTAAAATGATGAGATGATATGAAATTGTCATTAAAGTCTAAAGTACATAATAAATATATTGATCAGGAAACAAAATAACGATACATTATGTAAGATACAGATAAAGAGCAGGCCATTCTTCCTATAATAGTTCAAAAATAGATAATGTAAAATGAATATGAAAGATTTCAAAATTTGTACAGTTGTGTATCAGTGCCTTCATGGCAATATAATGCTCCTTTGTATTTAAAGGAACTTGTAAATACTTACCAGTCAATACGAGCTCTACGATCCCAACCATATATTGCAGTATCAAAGTGGAATGGTCCTGCTGTTAGGTTAAAAATCTGCTCTATCATTTTCGATATTTAAATCTGAATTAAAGACATTCGTGATTTCTAAACATTAAAAAACCCCAAAAAACTTTAATTACTCCGAATTAACTTTAAGGTGCTTTGTAAGAAACCTATTATTTGTATTATTATAATATATTGAAAATATCAATCTAATTAATTTATTCGGAAAAAAGTTATCACAGTATGTAGTTTTTCAAGATGTGGCATAGATTGTTTTTTTTAATAGCAAAAGTACTTGCTAAACGAGACTTGGCCTCGATTTTTGAATTAAATATCATTAAATGGCAATCATGTTTTGATTCATTTAAATATATCTGCCATCCGATGATCTAGAGAGTTGATTATAGGCTTGTCATGTTAATAAATATCTAAATAATAGTTTATATAACATTCGAAGACAAGATAAAGAAGACCTGAATTATACAGATTTAGCTCTTACATAATCTCTTTTAAAGGAATTGTTTATCTGATTAGGAATGTATTACCCATCAGAGAATTGGCATTGTGAAATATTTGATTTTCGGTAAATTTGAAATTTTCCATTATAAAAACAACAGTGTGCAGATCTAGTTAACTTGGTGGAAATTTCCGTTGAAAATCCCCAATTATGCATGAAGTTACATAGTGGAACAACCGTTTAATATTATCATATATTATATTTGTTAATATATATCATTTATTCACATCATTGAAATAAACATTGAGTAATGCTTTTTATGTTTTTGATAACTAGGATTTTATCTCTGTAAACAAGGGCAGATTGGGGAGCTCATGGCCCTCAGACCAACTCGTTTCCTTAGGCCCCTATTGCAATGAAGATTACATGACACAACGAGAAAACTGAAAGTAGCTTGATTCACCTTTTTTGTGCCCCACTCATAGATCATTCTTCTCCTCGGATTTAGGTTCTAATATTTTTCATTGGAAAACTACTAAAGGTTCTTTAATTTGCGCACCATTTCGTACCTGGTGGACCTCAGTTTTGTGTCTCATCCAAACGATTAGACACACTGACAAATGAGAATCAGGCTTTGAAAAAAGCTGGACACTACCCTACCACCCAATCATCAATCCTAGACCAGGTTGCCTGCTAAATCCCATGGGCTCTTACTCGACTGGTTGTCTGTGATTGCAGCCTAATCATTGAAATGAAGGAACTTCATGTTAGTCTGAATGATCTAAATGACATTTTGTTTGGCTTTGTATGATTACAGAGTAGTCGAGGGATCAGTATAGAATTATATTATTACATTAATTCTAAAAAGGTTACAGACAGATTGGTCAATTCCTATTTACAGGGGCATACATAACGATTTTGTTGGAGGTGGGGGGTGTTTAGAAAAAATGCAACCAACTGATGCACATGCCCCTAATATGACTGACACATTTAGTTGCCGATGCATAATTTTGAGACCGACTACAGTGAAGGCACTTATTTTGAGACCAACTATCCAATTATTTTTCTCCCTGGGGGGAAATTTTTTTTCCAAGATCAACATATTCCCAACAGAATAAGAGTGAAAAACAACATTTTTTCAAACATGATAGTTTTGCCTGAGTAGCATGACATATGCAATTAAGATGTACGGATTCATGCTAATACATTATTTGCAATTTTTCCCTTCTATTTTAGCATTGCTTGTTTACATCATCAATTCATTTAGTCGCTGATGCATAATTTTTAGACCAACTGCACTTATTTTGCGAGCGACTCCCCCAAATTTTCCCCACTGCCTATTTATAAAGGTTTGTGTTGAAATATATATATATTTCATTCATAGATTTCATCATGTCTTTAAATTCTTCTATTGATATCTTGAGTCATTGACAGTAATCAGGTATGCCCACTCTCCTGAGCAATATTGAATGACTTTGTATAAGTATTCAAATCCACTAAAGATTGCAGGCTAATGATCGCATGTGTAAAGAATTTGTAAATAATCATAAATAAAAATAACAGATTGTTGCAAGTAATAAGGGATGCCCAGTTTCCAGGGCAATTTAAAGACTTTGTAAATAATTATATATTCAAAAATGAACAACACCAAAAGGGATTGTCACAAAACACCCAAAAAATGTTTTTTACCAGTAATTCTTCTTTTTATACACCCATTTTGAAATATGTATCATAAGGTCTGTCATTGAGTCAACTGGTGTGGTTTCGATTCCTCGGTTGTATGTGACAAGGAGTAGGGTCGCCTGTCCAATGTCGTGGGGTTTCTCCGGGTCCTCCGGTTTCCTACCACTGCTTAAGACCCCTATGCGCATGTGAATTATTGAAATAAAATTAAACTATATGTTATAGTGAAATGACCAAGTTTGTGTCAAGTGAACATTAATCTCTCTCTCTCATGGTTAATAGGCTTGCAGTTTCACACTGGAGGAAATGTGGTTGTAAATTGTTGTCACCCTCGTCCTTCGTCATCCACAATTGGCTGTGGACACCTTAATTAGATTGAAATATATAAAGTGTTTTATTTTCTTGATACGAATAATTCCATTGATCAATTTAAAAAGCATGGGGATGCCCTAAGTTGATGCCCTTGATAACTTTGAAAAAATCTTATGTACACTGTAATTGCCCTGTTGCTTTGAAATTGATACAGTTTTCATGTTCATGAGACAAATAATCCTATTGATTTTAAATGATTTCTGATAACTTGGAACATGTATAAAGAGAGAGAGAGAAATGGGGCTTAACAGTCATTCGACGCAAACTAGGTCATTTCAGACTAATATAGGTTTAAAAAATAAACATCCCAATTGATTATTGAGGTATAATATAATGTTAATATTTGAACAGTGGTCAGGAAATTTAAAACTAGTAAATTAGACACTCAGTATTAAAATTAATCAGTCAGCTATAAACGGGACACAGTGATTTAATCAATTTTTGCGAATTTTTAAACAAAGAATTGATATTGAATGAATGTGAAAGAACTTAGTGAATACACAAGATAAAATTATACCCAGTTACAGTGAATAAAAGCTAATAAAATTTTAATTATACTAATTATATCGGATAATTATATCATTTGGTATTACTCGTGATCAGATTTTAGAGTCTTTTAAATGCCCTAATTACCTATAAAAGAATTAGTGTTTTGGGGAATATGTTAGGTCTGTGTCCACGCTCCCCCCCCCCCCCACACACACACACAAAACCAAAAAAAAAAAACAATTGTGAGGTTGGGGAAGATCTTATGACAGCCCTGTGAATAGGGTAGCATGTTTTGGCCTGATAACACTTATAGTCACGTCAGTTAATTTTGATATATTCATACAATCACTTATGATAACACCATTCACTTGATTTGATATTTTTCGCAGGTTTATCTTGTAGGTTTTTGTTTTTCGTGTAGTGTGGTCCTCCTGCACTTACTATTAGAGTAGAGTTTTAGCCCTTCGTACTGCAGAATGTTCTCGTTGTCGGGTTTTGCTCCTGTTTGCTCACTACACTTATTATTTTAGCGTTTTCCGAGATTCTATCCGGATTATCGCCCTTATTGTTGAAATTGTTTGACGTTCTAACATCTGACGTCAACTGGCAGACTATCGCCATTGAAGAGACGACCATTGTCAAGATCGGTCGCATTATTTCTGTTACCTCTTTTTTTTTCAAATCATTTTTAGTGAAGCCTGTACGCATAACAGGCCCGGGACTGTACAGCGCAGTGGACGCTTACGGCTGGCCCCCGGATCCATTCACTTGATTTGATATTTTTCGCAGGTTTATCTTGTAGGTTTTTGTTTTTCGTGTAGTGTGGTCCTCCTGCACTTACTATTAATGAACATTATACAGTAGGTTGATAGTTAATGCTTGGAATACCCGATCACACAAATGTATATCTATGGATAATTCATGTAATAAGTATCCCTAAGATCATTTACTACTAGGCTATTTGTATTTTAACAATGGATCACTTCTGACATCACAGTAAAGAGCACTTATTATGATAAACAAAACTGACGCAATAAAAAGCAAAGACCCATACTAAACTGAGGCTGCCTAGGCATTAAGTGGTTAAGAAGTCTGAGGTGTACTTATTCCGCTTCTATTGAATTAAATAGTTTATAAAGTTGTCATGAGTATGACAGATATGAGTAGCGCATTACAAAAAAGTATACTAAGTTGGGGATATGACGGCCATTCAGGGAAAAGATCTATTCTCGAAGGATGAAGAAGATGGATCTCTGTGTTTAGAATGGCAAAGACCTTTAGAATGAATGACTGAACTGGGGTTTGACTGGGGTCCACATGATCCGTGAAAATTTGTTGGATGTGTAAAATTTTCTTAGGGGTCTTTGAGAGGAAAAGATAGGTTGTCAGGCAACAAAACATACGCCCACAGCAGCTAAATCGTCCAGGCAGTCAACTAGAGTTGTCGCATATTTTTACTTTTTTTCGATAATGAAACATTTATATTACACTCAAATCAGATTAAGAGTAACAACTCAGAAAATCATTAGAATTTGTTTGGTTTTTATAAAGTTCTGGCCCATGCTAACATTTAGTATGGTATACAAAACATTTAATATCATGGATTTAGCTGTTCAGTTATCAAAATTCATTGAAAATTAATATACTTGTTCAACTCGAGGCCCTAAACTCTGTGTATCACTTTGAAGTCAATCGGATAATAAGTTTGGTCCCTAAAGCATCACAAGATTTTTCAAAGTGATCAAGGGAGATAACTTTGGCAGTAATTATGGGAAATCATTGAAAATCAATAGGCTTCTCTGCCTCATGACCTTTAACACTGTGTATCAATTTTAAGTCAATCGGATATCACTTTTGGACTAGTGTCCAGAAGAAGTGATCGAGGGCCATAACTCTGGCAGTAATTATCGTAAATCTCTGAAAATCAATAGGATTCTTCGCCTCAAGACCTTAAACACTTTGTATAAATTTAAAGTCAATCGGATATTAACTTTGGCCTCTAGACCATCCACAAGATTCTTCAAAGTGATCAAGGGCCATAACTCTGGCAGTAATTATAGGAAATCACCGAAAATCATTGGGCTTCTTCGCCTTATGACCTAAAATACTGTGTATAAATTTAAAGTTAATCGGATAAAAACTTGGGCCTCTACAGCATCCACAAAAATTTTTGAGGTGATCAAGGGCCATAACTCTGGCAGTAATTATCAGAAATCGCTGAAAATCAATAGGATTCTTCGCCTCAAGACCTTAAACACTTTATATAAATTTAAAGTCAATCGGATATCAACTTTGGTCTCTAGACCATCCACAAGATTTTTCAAAGTGATCAAGGGTCATAACTCTGGCAATAATTATCGGATATCGCTGAAAATCAATAGGCTTCTTCGTCTCATGAACTTAAACAATGTGTATAAATTTAAAGTCAATCGGATGTATACTCTAGCCTCTAGTGCGTTCACAAGACGGACCGACAGACGGGGGCGACGGCAATATACGTCCAATTTTTCAAATTTGTTTCCTGTTTCTGTTGAACTGTTCCTTTGAAAAAGTTAAAATTTATTTGACGAAACTAGTCAGGAAAGTGGACATGTATGATGGTTTTAAATGGCAGTTTTATATATTTTAAACACTACACTTATGCTGTTTATGTATCCATTTACCTAGTAATTGTGATCCCATCAGAAATTCGTTGGAAGATTGGTTTGAGGATGCCTACTGTAAATATTTGTGGATTTTTACATTTCCATGTGGGCGTATAAAAAGGTTGCAGATACAACTAATGACTATCAGCTCATAATTGAGGTTAAAATTATACCAAAGTTTCGCAAAAGAAATGATTATCTGCTGTCTGGGACATTTGAATCATGGAGTCACAGTGGCTCAGTAAGTCATTGGGTCGCTAACCTGGATGTTAAAAACCATTTCATTCATTTTAGAAGCCAAAATGCACACACAAGAATTCTAATGATTGACTTTACCTTTGGACCCCAACCAGAAGTAATTTGTCTCATATGAGGGAAATTAAAATTCATTATTCTGCTTTTGTCAGCTTTCTTTACAGATTCAATTTTTCCATTTTAAAATTCAGAAAGGTGTCATCAGGATGTTTTCATGTTTGTTAGTGTGGTTGCACAATATCACATGATCGACCAAAGTGGAAGTTCCTTTGGACCCCAACCTGAGTAATTTTGTCTCTTCATATGGAATGGGAAATCAAATCTAATTATTCTGCTTTTGTCAGCTTTCTTCACCAATTCAATTTTTCCATTTGAAAAAATCCCTTTTTAAAAATCAAAGAAGTGTCACCAGGATGTTTTCTTGTGTGTTGGTGTGGTTGCCATGGCTGACAAACTATCACATGATTTACCAAAATGGAAGTTCCCCACCTTTCTGAACAGATCCTGTTCAATAGATTGACTTGGATTGCATACAGGAAGAATAACAAGAGGATGTTGATTGGACGAGGGGCTAGCTATTAATAGCCATTTTCTATCCAGGAAGAGGAGTAGTTTAGTTCATTGAAAGAAAAGCCTTTATTAAACAAAGGTGTATTCTAATTTTTCTAAATATATTTGATGCAAGATTGACATTATTTTTCTGACTGATTTCATAAAGATATTGCAAATATAGTTCAAAACTATTGGGGTTTTTTTTCTGGTGAAATACATTGATGTGTGAACCTTTTTACCTAAAAACTTTACAACACTTATGGTACTAGTATCCTAGTTCAGTTAGAATTTTGCCTTGGCAACACCATTTTCAAATTCTACAGAATCATTTGAATTTTAAATAAATATGAATGAATTGAGTCTCATATCCTACACCTGGTGGATTTTCTCCGGGTCCTCCAGTTTCCTCCTTTCTCTCTCTTTATCTCTCTTATATGTAAATGTGTGGCCCGGGTTGGGTGAGGGGTACATTGTCTCAAAAAAAGTGCAGTTGTTCTGAAAATTATGCATCAGCCACTAAATGAATTAATGAGGTAAACAAACAATGCCTGAATAGAAGGGAAAATCCAAAATACTGGATATATGTAGGCCTATGAATAGTTAATTTTGTAAATCGTGTTCGAAACTTTCTCAAACTCAAGTGACATTTTAAATTGTTAAATCACAATAAAATCTAATTGTTTTTACAACTCACACAGAAAATGCAGGGTGTGAGTCATATTTGATATTAAAGATAGGGTAACAATTTACAATAAATATATGTATATACATACTATATATATATATATAAGCATGATTTGACCTACATATATACTCGGGTTTGGGGGTATGTCATTCAGTTAAGTGGTGTTTTCTCTGAATCCACAATTTTCCACCCATTGCTAAAGACCCCTTTGTGATAGCCTATTATTGATAATAAAAATGAACCATATGACCTAATTTATGTCCAGTGAATATAAACCCACCTCTAGTATTAATGGTTAAGTCTTTATATTATTTATCTTGTTTCATGAAAAATAAAATACCTCCACCCTGACCCTAAAAAGAAACATGCAGACCAGACAGTTTTAGTTTTAACCTGTTAGATATTATCTTTGAAAAAAAAACAGTCTCAGAGACTGTGACTAATAAAATAATTTCAGAACTGGAAGTTCCAGAAGTTTATTAACAACATCCTGTTCTAGTATCCTAACACAGTTCAATAGAATGTTGTCAAAATCATGTGTCATAATTCAACAAGCCCAGGTGCATTGTAGACATATTATCAGTTACCTATCTATATAAGCATTTAAGGAAGTTAACATCCTGCTTATGCAATATGTCAAAGTAATTTGATATTAATGACCCTGTGTTCATTATGCATAGTGTACTTATCTGGTGGGTCAAGGAGTTACATTTAATCTTCTTTCTACAGAAGGTGTGTTATATACTCTACAAGTCATGGGTTCAACTTCCATACCTTGACAATGACAGCTGTCTAGTCATTTGGGGGGGGGGACAAAAAAAAAACAAGCTTAAAGCCCCAATAACACTCTTGTTGTAATTAAATAATAGGTCCCATATATCTTTATTCTGGTCAACAAATTGTATTATTTTACACACCTAATTTAACAAATTAGAAAAATTCAACTACATGATTTGAAAAGGTTAACGTAAACCTTTTCAAATGTGACTTGGATTTTAAAATATTTTCGAACCCTCTGGACAAGTAAAATATGATAATTTACACAACAGGTAGGACACATAAACATCTGGTACTTAGAATAAGACTATTATTTATTTTCTAGAGCTGCCAATTCCAGCAAGAGTGTTACTGTCCCTTTAAGGTGCCATGTACACATGGGTGTGCTCATAAAAGATCCCCTGGCAGTTGGAATTTGATATAAGAGTAGGTCTGGGGGCCACAGAGTAGCCTACAAAATGCTACAAGAATGAATTCATCAACTTTTCGTTCTAAAAATACCAAATATGTCATTTATGATATTTTCTTGGAAAGGTTTAAAGATAATTGAACCCAGTGATACCAAAGGGAGAGGGGGATATATATATATAAATCTTAAGCTATCTTTGTAATTACATGTAGGAAATTTATATCATGGTACTGTAGAGGTAAATGATGTCATTGAGAAAGATTTCATGAAAACAGGATGTTATTGTCAAATTGATATGTCTTTTATTAAATTTTTACCCTGTTTGGTATACATGTACATAGAATGGGCAGTACCAAAACAAATTCCAAAACATGGATCCAGGAGTTTTGTGTGTGGGTGGGGAGGGAATTTATTCACAATGGACATATTTTTATATATCAGGACACAGTGATATTATTTCTGGATGTTAGGCCTGTGTTTTAACATATGGTAGTGTTTTAAATGTATGTCACCTTTTGTTTGCTGTCAATCATCGATATGTAATGAAATTATCTTCTGGTTGACAGAGTTTAATTCAAAGAAAACCGGTAATATAGGGCCTACACGTGGTGATAATGTATACCAATACACATATAAAAAGGAATTCCCAGCTTTTAATTGGGTTTATAACAACCGCTACCGGCCGGCTGACTAAATATCTCATACACGCGCGTTAAAAAATGTCGGTCGGCCTATTTTACACAAATCTTTATCACATTATTTGCTGACTTGTACATCACTGAACTACTTAGGCTACTGTCCGTTTCTAAAGTTTGATTTTATTCAGGAAGTTCATATACTTTTTAAAGCCTTTCCATTGGGTAATAATTAGGTTAATCATGCATAATTACTCAGTTCTATTTATAGTAATATCGCTAATCAATCCTTTTCTTTCTAAACATGCTGAGTACAGGTCCTTTTCTTTTATTATGCCCGATTTTTTACATGGCCATGACCGATATACTACCTGTACCAATATAGCCTATCCTTATTTGCATATCAATCAATCTTCGAGAAATGTACTATCCTATTATAAACTGAATTACATTTAAAATCTTACTGAATTTAATTTCTTATGTCAATGATTAAAAAAGAAACGTCCCAGTTAATCCATTATTCGGTTAATTTTAAAACGCAGTCCAATATTGCAGACCAATGTAGTTTTTTGAAAATTGATTTCAGGGCTTCACAGAACTAGGATATAAAGGTTTGCAAGGATCTCCAATTTTATCAGGGAGCCACAGTGACTCAGTGAGTAAGACGTTGGCTTGCTAACCTGTACCTCCTGTGTTGGCCGGGAAAATTCATTGGGATAAATTCTAGTGTGGTTCCCATGTGTCAGTTGTGTTAGACATAGAACCTTATTACAAGGGCCACCTTTCTTGTTTCAGATAAGAGAGACAGAGAAATAGGGTTTAACGTCCACTCGACACAAACTAAGTCATTTTCGAGACTAACACGTGGTTCAGATTTATTTAAGTAATAATTCACTTGCGCATAGTGGTCTTTAGAGGTGGGAGGAAACTGGACAATCTGGAGAAAATCCAAGAGGTTGGACAAGCGACCCTACTCCTTGTCACGTAAAACTGAAGAATCGAAACCACACCAGTTGGCTCAATGACAGACCTTATTGCAGTGTGCACATGCTAACCATTCGGCCATCTGACCCCCTTGTTCAGATGGGACGAACCCTTGAGAGTTGTAATTCACAGTAAGAGTATGCCGCATGACGCCACTGTCCATGCAAAATTTTCCTGATAGCACATTTGCACTATATGGGGTAATGGCATTTCATAAGACCAGTCGGTGCAGAACATTAGAATGTTAAACATTAAGGAAAAACATTATTAAAGATAACATATTTATTCAGCATTGAAATAATAACAATTCAGATGAAATATTTAATTATAATTTAATTTTTTAATAAAATACTTCAACAAGAAACATGTTTTTAAAAAAATTAATAAGCTACGGAGAAAATTCATCATGTACCACACATTTTATAACTAAGTCAGATTTCCTTGATATTTTCTTTGAAAACGGTTTTCAGATCGTAATGACGCTTATATGCCATTTTGAAGAGTGATAAGCTGATTTCACTAGTAATACTGGTGAGACCTATAATGTAGCTGAAGCAAGACTTTGGCATGACTGTTGTCTCGACAATTACAGACACAAGAAAATCAACCAAAAACCATTTTCGGGACGGGGTCCATAACAGGGAAAGAGGTAAAAACCATGTCAGTAACCAGCTACGATATACTAGACTAATGTAGCCTTTGATATCACCCTCATGAAAGAGAGAGAAATGGGGTTTAACATCCACTCGACACAAACTAGGTCATTTTGGGACTAACATATGGTTTTAATTTAATTTCAATAATTCGCTTGCGCACTGGGAGGAAAGCGGACAGCCTGGAGAAAACCCACCAGGGTGGACAGGCAACCCCACTCACGTACAACCGGGGATTCAAAACCATGCCGGTTGACTCAATGACAGGCTTTATGATACAGCATGCATGTACTAACCACATTCGGCCATTCAACACCCCTCACCCTCATGAACAACAACCCCCTGAACAACAACCTCAGCATCAATCCTGGGCTTGAACGGGCCTATAGGATAAACTACCATTGCAGGTAGAACAGCATCTGAATAAAATAACTATTACAAATATCTCTCTCAACATATTAATATTTCATTATGTAATTTAATTTTTGCATATCTTTTTTAATAAACAATATTATAATTAATTCTGCAATTTTTAAAAGAGAGTTGGAAAAACAGTCTATACATAAAACCCCTATCTCTAACAACATTGCAACAGCAAAATAATACAAAATAGGTTTTGACTCTTTATTACCCATATTAGGCTATGTCCCATTTTTCAACCAAAAAAACAGTTGACAAAAAAGAAGCAGATCTTTACACATATATAATATTATAATGGTTTTATATGATAAGTTTTATTCAAATAAGTCTTTAAATTATAATTATTAATGCTGTCCATAAATCTTATGACAACTTATTTTACAATTGTTTTAAACACATTTTTTATTTAAACACAAGAAACCGTAATTGTATTCCATTGAACTGTGCCGTGTGTATAGTTTTTTACTTAAACACAAGACACAATAAACAGTAATCAACAGCAATGAATATTCCATAGAACTGTGCCCTGTGTATAGTTTATTTTATAGTGCTTAAAAACCTTACTATCATTTCAAAACAAGAAAATTTACAACTATATTTACTATGCTTCATAAACGCAATCATAAACAGGACTGACTGATTACTGGTTTATGTATTATGTAGTCACAAAGCTTATCAACATGAATTTACTGATTACATGTACCAATATACATGTATATATTGTGTAGTCAATTGAATGATTAATGTCATCTTACTGTTTATATGAATTTTAAAGCCACTAGACATTGGTTTTAACAAAAAACCCCAAAAACATCCTTTCCGTAGAAAAAATCCAATTATAGCTGAATAACCAACTAATAAAATTTAGGATTAAGAATCTTATAAGTTAGTAATAATCGGATGGTATTCCTGTGCACATGATATTGTACAGATTAAAATGTCAATGCGAAAATTTTTCAAGATACACGCCATGTAATACTGGGATTAGGTTATCTCTCATGGTAATAAAAATAGGCCTGCAGTATCTGAGAATCTGAATATTTATTTTAATATGGTCAAAATTGTGTGCACAAATTAATTTCTTTTGTGAGCTCGTTTTTGCTTTAAGTTATGCAACAGTATCTGAAAATATGGACTAAAATTAATTGCTTTCGTGAGCTTGTTTCAAAAAGTGTGTGTGCATGTGTGCATGCACACATTCACAGTTAAGAGGGAAAATCGGAAATGATGCATGTATGGAAGCGATTGTGATTTATTTTGTTTTCTTTGAATGAATGCAGTGATAACATGAGCAATGTTTAGATGAATAAATATTCGTGGAATAAATAAATAGCTTATTGTAGTTCTTGTCCTTGTAACTTATCACATCACAGTCGATTAAGCTTCGTAACAATTAGAACACGTAACGTTTGATCAAAAGCTGTGCACACACATAACCCTTCTTTGTCCGAACTCCAATCAAAACTACTGATTGGCTGGGTCGATAGATTGACATTCTGAAGAAGATTGACGGTTCCTGCTACTCCCTGTTCTACACCATCGCTATCTTTGGCTACTCTGTTGGAAGGATAGGAGCTAAAAGAAAAAGATATGTAAATTATCATACAAGTTGATTTTCCAACCTTTGTTAACCTGTTAAGTGCGTAGGTCGTTATATAACATCCTGGACAACTGCCACTCACTGTGTGTAGGGCGTAATTTTACGCCTTGGAGGTATTTTCCCCAACCTATTCCCCAATTAGGAATAAAAAGGTCCAAAAATGACGTTTTTCGTCAAATTAATTACACAATATGGGGTAGTTAACATTTTAAAAACGTCACACTTAATGGGTTAAATGAAAATTACATGAAATGGGATAGGGGTCTGACATAAGTATTTTTCCCTATGCTGTTTATAAGATTCTCTTACAAAAAGAAGTGAATTGTTTCCGCAATAACATAAGAACATTCTACTTACTATTTCCAGAGATTTAACGAACCATTCCCTCCACATGTCATAAACACATCTCTATTCTGAGGTAGATGACGACCAAGCCATACTGTTGATTTATGTGCCTGGAAATTAAAACAAACATAAGTAAAAGATTGGTTGAAAATAAGTTAATTAGGAACAATTATCTAAACGAGCATCATTAACTTTGCCAATTGAAATAAAAAGATGAGATAAGAGAGACCATGTAGTAGAATGTTAATCTTGAACACATATCTAAAGGGACATAATAACTAGGCCAATTGACACCAATCAGGACAAATCATTTTTTTTTTACTTTAATTAACCTATCCCTGATGTCAATCACAACCCTAAAATTGCAATCACTGTTTATGAGAAATATCTTTGATAAACAGACACAAAAATTTTCATATAATTTCTTATTGATGTATTTGATACATTTAAACAACAAAAAGGTTTATAAAAGGCTTAATTCTCAATTTAAGCCTGAGAATGTTAAGTGAGACCGGGACCAGTATGACGTTTGAACAACAGCAACAGATAACTTCGAACCCATGGTCTTACCTTTTCTGACAAACTAGCAAACCCTTTTTCTGGATGCTGTGTCCTCATGTCAAATACATGAAACTTGGCTTCTAATGTAGCTGCGACTAATTTATTCATGCTGATATCTTTTCTATCAAATTCAACACAACACACCTAAATAAAAAAATATTATTATGCTTTAAAATATGGATTTACAAATTTATACTTGGTTAATACAAATTATATTCTAATTACCAAGACTTTAACACACAAGGGAGATAACTCCATTTTTAGGGGATGCAAGATTGTCAGTCCAGAACGTCCTGAATTGAAAGGGGTGGTGATGTAATTAACCACAGGCGCTGATACAGAGGGGGGCGCACCCGGTGCATGCCCCCTCTATTTTTTTGCGGTGGCGAACAATTTCTAGCTCCATATATTCTCGCGGGAAAGGAGAACAAAAACAGTTTAGGTTGGAAATCGTAATTTACAGTACTAGTATGAAATTAGTCCTTGTGGGCATTTTAGTCCACTCAAAAAACACATGCCGGGCTTCGCACTCCCAAGTGGGTGCAGCAAGCCCCCCCATTCCGAAAATCCTGGATCCGCCTCTGAACCACTACTAAACACTACGATATGTTTCAGTGTTGTAGTTCGAAATACCCTTATCACCCGATTGTCACTATTTTGGGGATTGAGAGAATTCAATTCCTGAACGTCCAATTGAGTATCCACAACAGATAGCCCTTCTTTTGACAAGCAGAATTTAGTGCTCACAAGAAGTGATTTGGAGGATTGGATTAAGGCATAATATATTCAAATAGTTACAGAATAAACCTGGTATTTTTAAAAAGTTACCAGATATCCAGCATATTTACCGTAAGATTCATAAAAATACTGAACTTGTTATAGATCCTAATCACAAAGTTCTTGCTTTAAAATGTAATCACTTACTCCATTTTTAATATTAGTCTCCCATCTGAGTGCCATTGCTCTTAAGTCAAAGAGTTTAATATCACCATTATCATAACCAGCACATACACATCTATCTTGAGCATTATAAGCATGACCTGAATATTTAAAATGTTTATTATTATGTATTAAGGTACAGATAAATATATTCATTACATCTCCAGTAAACGGTGGAAATAACATCATAGAAATGCAATAAATTAGAAATGAAAACATGTTAACTGAGCCTGTGGTACATTTATGGATTCATTCTCATTTTCTTATAGAGTTACTTTCGGTAACCCATGGGAAACATTATGTGTGGTACTTAATTATGGGGCATTATGGGAGATTAGATAAAAACCAGTAATAGTTAAAAAAAAATAGATCAAATCTAAGGAGAATATGCTGAAAATTGCTCCACTCAGAACCGTGATATTAGAAATTCAATTTTAGGCCATGTCGTGATCAACATTATTGAAGTCGATACGATTATCCATTTTGACGTTTAATCATCAATAACAGAATGTATTCAAATTCAGTAAATATCACAGGTTAACAATGGCGCCGAGAGTTTGATTATGGTCTGGATAAGTTAATTAATGTCTAATTAATAATTTGGATAACATCTCAGGCATAAAGAAAGATATACAATAGGCAGATTTAGCTCTTACATAAATATATGTTTTGAAATAAAAACAGAACATATGGTTCTTTTTATGTGGTGCTAAGAACCAAGGTATTTTTTATATGTTCTTGAAATAGCTGACCTGCTGTCACCAGACAGATTTTGAATCCCTTGCAGAATCTTTATTTATCTACCAATGACATTTTGATTTTGTCTTCTTAATCAAATGCTTATAATCTGATTTGATCTTTTTTGAAAATTGCAGGACATTTATGAATTGTGTAAAACTCACCAAATGCTACAGACCAACAATCTCGTTTTGTTTCACCTTCACCAGGTTCCATGGTTGCCACGGGATCTGATTTCTGTCTTGGATCCCAAACCTTAACAGCACCTATAATTTACAACAAACTTCCCTTACTCATACACATTATATTTTGTCATAGGAACACTATGATAAGCAGGTATGTGCAAATATTATCTTCAGAAAAAGGAATATAAGTGACATAAAAAAAAATATTAGAAAATATTTTGTTATATAGGTTGTCAAGTATTTACTCTGCTAAATTCCAGCATATTATAAATATGTAGCAAAGCTTAAAATTCTGTGGGTGAACTCCCTTATCTAACCAAGTTAACTTACCATCTCTACTACCAGTAACAAGTTCTGGTGCACCTTCACCAATACCTAATCCACCAACACCATCAATAGCATTGATAATCTCACTATGTCCTGTTACAGAATAAACTGGTAATTCTGTAGACTCCAAGTTCCTGAAATACAATTAGGAAATTGAACGGAATGAAAATATCCACTGATCCACCATGACTTCCAATACAATTAGAGATACAACTAAAACAAATTGCATATTTGTCGTTATGCATTCAAGATAATCTGCATGTAGGTCAAACCAAATCATTTTTTTAAGTTCTTCAGGGCCTTGATAAAAAGATAGGTTGCCAGGCAACGAAACATACGCCCACAGCAGCTAAATCGTCCGGGCAGTCAACAAGGGTTGTTGCATATTTTTACTTTTTTTGGTAATGAAACATTTGTAATACACTAAAATCTGATTAAGAGTAACAACTTATTATGTAATTATCTGAAAATCATTAGAATTTGTTTGCTTTTTATAAAGTTTTGCCCCACGCTAACAATTAGTATAGGAAACATTAGACATCATGGATTTAGCTGTTCAGTTATCAAAATTCATTGAAAATCAAAATACTTGTACGTTTCAACACCTTAAACTCTGTGTATCAATCTGAAGTCAATTGGATGATAAGTTAGGCATCTATAG
The DNA here is from genome assembly GCA_963678685.1 of Patella ulyssiponensis. NCBI lineage: Eukaryota > Metazoa > Mollusca > Gastropoda > Patellidae > Patella > Patella ulyssiponensis. The sequence goes on along the minus strand of OY783230.1, from coordinate 60,215,290 downwards.
CGTCACAAGGTTTTTTGAAGTGATCAAGGGAGATAACTCTGGGAGTAATTATTTGAAATCGCTGAAAATCAGTAGGCTTCTTCGTCTCATGACCTTAAACAGTGTGTGTAAATTTAAAGTCAATCGGATATCAACTTTGGCATCTAGAGCCTCCACAGGATTTTTTGATGTGATCAAGGGCCATAACTCTGGCAATAATAATCAGGGATTGCTGAAAATCAATAGGCTTCTTCGTCCTATGACCTTAAACACTGTGTATAAATTTAAAGTCAATCAGATATTAACTTTGGCCTCTAGAGCATCCACAAGATTTTTTGAAGTGATCAAGGGCCACTATACCCTGGCACTAATTATCAGAAATCGCTGAAAATCAACAGGCTTCTTCGCCGGACGGGGGGGGACTCCAATATACGACTCCAATATACGACTCCAATATACGACCACATTTCAATGTGGGTGTATAAAAATCATTGTCACAAAAGTATTTATTTGGTAGTTATTTCCAATAAAAGTATATATTAAAAATATAGATGCCCAATCCTACTCGGGAAAACAGCCATGGGGCAATGAGTGGGAAAAAAGTCAAAATAACCCTAACTGGCAACCGGACGGCTTATTTTATGCTAGCTTGACTTAGGGAGCAGTTGTTATTTCTTGATCGAATGGTTAGACAGTTTTGGGAACATTGAGGGGTGTAATTTAAGAATTTACTTCAGGCCTCAATATGTATGGTAAAGAGGCATAGTAAGGGGTAAGTAATGAAAAATGGACCCTCCCTCAATCAAGTTAGGTGACAAACATGGTCTCTAAAAACAGATTTCTTTTATAGCTTTGGTATCGCCTTGCGAATAAAAAGTTTTGAAAGGGATTTGAAGCAAATTTTTGATAGATTAATTCAGTTTGAATATGTTTTTCGTCCAATTATATTATCAAAGCACACAATTTGTATGTGTGAAAATAACCTTTAAAAAATTTAGAACAAAAAATATTAAGTAGAGCAATCATATAATTTATGTTTGTTTTTAAATTAGTATTTTCCCCCAAAGATATGTGATATGAGAAATAGGGTTTAACTTAACTCGACACAACGACACAAACTAGGTCATTTCCGGACTAACATGTGGTTTAATTTTATTTCAATAATTCACTTGTGCATAGGGGTCTTTAGCAGTGGGAAGAAACCAGAGAAAATCTGTGAAGTTGGAAAGGCGACCCTACTCCTTGTCACATACAACCGGGGATTTGAAACCACGTCAGTTGACTCAATGACAGGCTTTATGATACAACACGCACGTTCTAACCACTCAGCCACCCAAATCCCCATGTGAAATGAAATTGGGGTTTAACGTCTTACTGTTCTGCTCTGACTGGGCTAATAAAGATGGGCCAAAGATATACGATAGAAAAAAACGATTTTGTACTGGAAGAATAAAAATTCAAATTGGCATATTAGCAATATATAGACAGCTTTGTACAAAAACTGATTATGTACTTGACATACATGTATCCTGTGTCATCAACATAATTTTGTAAGTGTGTTGTGACCCTTTTACAAATGTACAGACCATGAGATTACAGAGAATATAGATAAGGGGAAATAAATAAGATAATTACCAAATTTGAACTTTTCCATCAAAACCACCGGTTGCTAAATATCGTTGATGTAGACTAGATGCTCCAAATGTTCCACATTTAAATGCTTTGGATTTCTCAATCTATTTTTTAAAAAAAAACCAAAACAATTAAAATATCAAAATCGGATATGCTAACAGGACACTGCTTAACAAGGAAAATATGCTCAGCAGTAGGTTTGTAAAAAAACATAGGCACTAATGAGGTCATAAAATTCTATTTAGTCAAAGAAGCAATATATATGTACTAATAATATATATATACATGTAGCGTTCGTGTTGTGTACAGCAATGCTTGGGTGGCAAAACTAGCAATACTGGTGCAAAAATTCTCTAGACTGTATGCATGTTTGGCCTACCGGTATCCTGTTTTAACATTTGTTTAGTGGAAGGGTTCAAAACACGGTTCTTCCAGTATTAGCCTCTTATCTGTTAAATTAGTCTGATTTCTATCTAGAGTAGATGTATGTCTACAATGTTACCTATGTCTATGAGAACATAACATAACACTTACAGCAATGAAATCTGCCAATCGGGTAAACACTGGTATAATAATAATAGTAATGATTTTCTTTGAGAAGGTTGAAGATTGGGCTATATAAATATTAGCCTTTCACCAGTTTCTGACAAGACAATTACTTGTGCAAGTTACAAGTAGGTCTACTAGTTGAAGTATAAAATATAGACTAAAACAAAATGTCTAAAATAGGCCTATAGCCTATAGGCGATATGTAGGCCTATAAATGTAAAAAATAGTATTATTGCAATATTTTGAAGACATAAATTGAAAAGAAAACAGAATAAAAATAAAGGTCATACTAACATCATGTACTAATTTTACGTCACCATGTGCCACTTCGTAAACTTGCATAGCTCCCGTACCTCTTGCATGGCTTCCCAGCACAACAAATTTTGCACTGGACGGGATCCATTTTCCATCAAACAGGGTATAATTTACAGATTTTTGGATGTGTGCAATAATTTGTGGCTTATCCATCGTTGTCAGCTTCAGAACCTAGAGCAACTGAATTGTCTATTTCGTTTATAATGCCTAATAAACCATGTAAACAAACCTCACATGTTAAAACAAGAATTTTTCGAGTAAATTCTGGGATTTGTTTTCGTGTTTCTAATGAAGAGCGTCACAACAAAGGGCATTAACACAGATAGCAAACCAGGATAGTCTCGATTACCACGATAATCAGTATAAGGATTCAGACTGGTAATTTACTGCCCATTTACTATATCTAGACTGCGAGGTCATTTCGTACGCGATTTTATCAATTGATATGGGAGATACAGTCTGACCCACCCGCCCTAATATCATAAATATTCATCAGAACATTGGAGAAAATGCAATTCCATGCACCTTGTGGGCCATTTTCATAAAAAAAACGTACCAATAACGGAAAAGACAATGAACACTCTTTCTATGTGATATAAAATTTTCACATCCATGAAACAAAATTATATTTTGTATATCAGCATGGGAGTACCTAGATTCTTTGGGCCAATATTTTGACAAAGATATTTTTCAAAAAAAAATGAATATATCAAATTGTCTAGCCAAAATGTCCATTCCTTTATAACATTGTAAAACTGCTCATTCCCAAATATAAACATTACATTAGCCATAAGGCAGAGTTGAATTATCAATCATCATATTATCAATTTAAAGAAGAAATAACAATCAACTATATCAAATATTGTCTTTCCGTTAAATATACATTTCGTATGATTTAGATAAGAACTGGCCGTTCTTGCAATATTTAATAATAGGTCCAAAATAGCTAATGAATGAATATATTGAAAATTTCAATCAAATTACTTTATTCTGAGCAAGTAATCAATATCTATAGTTTTAACAAGATGTGGACATTGGTTGCTTATTATCGTAAGCACGGTACTGATATTCTCGCTTCTCCTTTTTAAAATTAAATCATTAAATGGTCGAGCTGTTTTAATCTACTCAAAATCGTAGCCACCCAACGGCATCGACTGATGGTATTGTCATGTTAATAATTAATAATATATATACAGTATTTGAGGCCCATGCTGCAATAGGAAGCTTTAGCTCTTGAATAATGCCTCTTAAATGATTTCTTTATCATAGCCACATCATCAAATTCTTCATCAAGCATAAGTCTATGGTCAAGCAGGAAAACCCTGAATCTTTCGAGGAAAAGGTTTATAGAAAGGAAAATCCCCCAAATTATGTTAAACGCACATAACGCACAGATAGCATGTCTCTTCGATTAACTTGTTTTATGTCATAAAAAACTGACTGATGGAGCAGTTTTCACATGGAAATGAGGTTGCCAAATTACCCTGTGAATATCATGGCCGTCTGATCGATGTGAATAAGGATAGAAATGGTTCCACTACTGATGTCTTCCGTCTTGCCCAAGACAGGATGCTGGTACAATATTGCATCTATGTGAAGGAGGGCAGACAGTCAAACTATGTCTTTGCAGTTACAAATCAATGATAATGGAAAAGAAAGCTTGTATCGATATAGACAAAAGGTAGAATATTTTGTTAAATTTGCATTGCGTAATCGTAATCGCTTCTGTTATGAATTTTAATAGTATGCAAACATTTATTCAGAGAACTGGAGTCAAATTAATGACCTCGAATTTATGCCTTTTTTGTGATGTCTTTACCTTTAACATGGTATTTTACATTATGCCTGAAATAACATTCAGAAAATGTTTTGTTGTAACATTTTTGTTATTGTTAAGAATCCATCTAGGCTTTAGCACATTCTTCTTTATGAAAATTTACTCCAAGAAAATACGATTCCTTTTTAAAATTTGTCTCATCCGTTATTTGTACGTTTTTTGTTTATGAAAATGGCCCATATCCCCCAAACATCCACAACAATTGTTGAAGAGTGAGAAAAAGATAACATTTGGCAATTCGAATTCGATAAAAAGTCAAGTTGAAAAGCATCTGCCCGGGCAATTATATTCTACCTAGCATTGTACACTGTCCATAAACAAACTTTTAAAAATGTATTGGTATCGTATCATCATGACAGAAGTGACGTGTTTAAATCTATTTCTATACTGTTTTAAAATGTAATTTAAGTATTAGAAAATAAGGTATAGGGTTAGGAAATATTTATCGCTAATGCATAATTTACAATAAACAGTTACAGACCTGAACTTACCGGTATGTCGAAATAAATAATATCAAATACTTTGTCAGAAAAGCGGTATCACGACAGCCCCCCCCCCTAAAAAAACGACTTCGATTCACACATCTTTCAGTCCGTTGTTCAAAAATCCTCTTGCGTCTGGGTCCTTCTCCGAGAATCTGACGTCATCAGCCCGGTTACTATTTAAACAAGGAACAAGAACATATTTGGTGCACGTTGATGTATATTAAGTTGCAAAAAATAACCTCGGTTCCAGGTTCATTTGAAGGGGGAGGGGATGGCCGAATGGTTAGCGAACGTGCGCGCGCTGTATCATACGGCCTGCCATTGAGTCAACTGGCGTGGTTTCGAATCACCGGTTGAACGTGGCAAGGAGTAGGGTCGCCTATCCAGCCTCGTGGGTTTTCTCCGGGTACTCCGGTTTCGTCCAACTGCTGAAGACCCCTACGCGCAGGCGAATTATTGAAATAAGGTTTGGCAATGTGTTAGTCCTGAAATGACCTAGTTTGTGTCGAGTGAACGTTTAACCCCATCTCTCTCTCTCTTTCTCTCTCTCTCATCTGAATGAGTTTGTAGAATTTCATCAGATATATTCACAAATATGAAATATGCATCGTATTGTATCATGTCAATACGCTGCGATCTAGCAATCTAAGCTTTACTTCCGCCTCCACGTCTACCAATAAACGGGAGTCGCAGTGCTTCAGTGAGTAAGACGTTAGCTCGCTAACCAAGAGGTCCCGTGTTCAATCTCCCGGTGTTGGCCGAGAAAGTTTATAGGGGTTTTTCGGCGTGGTCCACCCTTGTTAGTAGTACAGGCCTGAGTCTACGGCAAGAGGCAATTATATTAGTTGCTTAGAGGTCCCGTGTACACATTGGTGTGCACGTAAGAGAACCGTTAGAAGTTGGAATTCGATATTAGAGTGGGCTATAGCGCCGCCCCAGGACAAGTTTCCCTCATAGAACACTGTATGATACCTGTCTTCATGAGCCCGGTCGGAGCAGGTCAGTAGGACGTTAAACCCCATTCCATTTTACCTACTATTTACGTCTACTTGTACGTCTTCGGCAGTTGAACAATCTCAACCAAGTAAGAGTGTAAAGTATATTGCGGAAATACATTTTAAAGTACAGCTGACAAAATGTAAAGGCCGTCGGGCAATTGACCTTTCCTTTGAAGCCAGGGGGCATTTGTTCCCTTAAATCTGCTGTTCCGGTGTACCTGGACATTTTCCAGAAGGGACTTTTAGACTCGATACACCTAGCACACCATTCAGCCGATACCGGGTACAATTTATTGTAATAGAAACTTATTACACGGACATAGTTCAACTCGACTCAAGATTATATGTATTTATAAAGCAAGTCTGTTGTCAAAAATTAAAAGCTGTAAAACTGTAAAGGGCCGAGCATAATTTTGAGTGTAGGACTACCATCTTTTCGACATTCGTGGCACGGGGGTTGCATATGTTGACCAAATGAATAAAACATAAAACTTGTTCATTTTGGCCACACCACCGGCAGTAGGCTCTTGGCCTTATATGTTCGCCCTATTTCTTCAAACAATTTTGTTGTACAGTTCTATCTACCCATCAAGACCCGATAGAACATTCTTTCGAGTGAGATAAAATATTTTCACAAAGGGTACAGATTAGTCAAAATCTGAGCTTGATCAATACCACTAGAACGAGCTCCATCAGTTGTTGAGTAACGTGTTTTATGATAGGCTTCACCAGCAAACAAAACAACTGGTTTGTTATCATCATTTTTCAAAGGCCGGCCTAAATCATTTCTTCTACTTTCACTTGATTCTTGTTTCATATAACTGTACGATCCACAACTCCATTTGTCACTATACCATTTAGTTACGAAAACATCACGTGGTGCTGGAATGGAATCATCATTCAGAAACATTCGTATCTGTTGAGTGCAAACTCTAATAACCTCTTCTTTATCCAAGTTTTCTATGTATTTGCCTTCTTCTCCTACCACACTACCAACTAATACATGCGCATTATTGTGGGGTTTATCAAAGCCGTCGATAGCCTTATACCATTCATCCGCACTATTGATGTCTCTATTTTTATCTGTCCACGCAAACCTGATGGTGCCCTGCCCTTTGGTCCAAAAGGGTTCATCATAATAAAGGAATATTTTATTAACGGTACCGTAACCTATTTCATATAAAGCTTGAGATTTACTTAAAGGGAGAGTGGGTTGAAATAAATTTTCATGATGTTTTTGAAGATAACCAAGTGAAAGCGTCACTATAACGTGATCGGCGGAAAATTCAGCCCCAGAATCACAGACGACTTTAATTTCCGGTGTTGACCACTTGATGGAGGAAACTGGAGAATCGAGATGGATGGAATCCTTAGGTAAATAAGAAGCTAAAAGATCAGTAATCGTTTGAAAGCCACCATTCGAGATGCAGACGTCTTTGTTCTCACCAACAGCAAAGTATCCTCCAAAGTTTTGACTGAACTGTAATCGTAGATCGTTTCCATTGTCAAATCTCAAGTAATTAAGAAAATAATTAAAACAATCTTTTGCATTATCCTCATCATCTTTAGGAAACTCAGTGGACGCAAGTTTCTCAAATCTTCTGTCAAAATATCCGTATAAATATAAATCTTCTTCAGCTAATATGTTTTTGGTTCTCGATTCTTCATCAAGAGTTTCTTCAACCTCAAAAGCCAGATTCATGGCCTTCATTGAGATTTCTTCACTTATAGCCTGGCCACGCTCATTATAAAATTTTCCTGTGCTCCTGTAAAGAAGGTTTAAAAAATACTAAAAATCAGATATATGACCACTTAAATCTGTTCAATTTTCGAACCGTTTTTGCAGTAAATCTACCGCCTTCCCTCCAAACTCGCGGATTCTTTTGCGTTCACCCCAATGCGTAAACGGGAACTCGGTTTTTGTCTCACCAAACGATTATATAGACATATAGACACTATCTTTGTCAGAACCCCCTCATGCAGTAGGGGAAACGCCACCGGAAAATATCGAGGGACTTTCTAGGCAGACACCAAGAAATCTCGAGGGACTTACTAGGCCGACACCGGAAAATCTCGATGAACTATCTCGGGAGCGAATCCGAGAAGTTCAGGCTAGCGAGCCAGAGTTTTACTCACCGAGTGAGACATTTTGCGTCTGGTGCCAAACTAAATTGGAATTGCATTCAAGAAAACATTAACTTGGTCATTTTAAAGGCGCGGCCTTCTCCTGGGTAACACCTTTCTGGTCCTCCAATCACCGACATAAGAATCCAAATACCGAGTCAAACTTGATTAAATTATAGATGAATATTTCACTAACCAGTTCCATCTTATTAATGGATTTAAAAGACCATGGTCCATTGCAAAAGTATAAACAGAATTTTCTTCCCCTTCACCATGAATCCACTGAGCGCCCAGCTCTATAATTTCGGATTCTGTTTTTCCAAACGGAATAGTATGAATTCTTCCACCAATTCTGAAATAAAAAGGCAACATGACAATGTTCTTATTTCCGCCGACGAAAAGGGAAAATACGTTGTCAAATGAATGGACATTTATTTCGGCGCGAGCGTTAACCGCCGTAGATTTCGGTCATACAAGAGACTTTGTGGAGAAGACACTGGGATGTTTCAGGGTCGTATCCTCGCAAAGGCCAAAAAGGGCCTTTGGAATGTTTAAAGTTGGGTTCGGAAAATATGAGGAAATATACCGTCAATTTCAATATTTCAAAAATGGCGAACAAAACGGCAACGAAAGGGTCAGTTTTCAGTGTCGTGCAATATACCTTTTTACATGGTTTCGGGACTGCTATATTTTCAAAATGGTGGACACGGGTTGTACCCGTAGTGTTGAGAAGGAAAGCATTAACTAGTCGTTAGCGTGCACGAATAACAACCCTTGAAAAAGACACTGAATTTCACTCACAGCACACTGCATGCACGGTGTATGCCCGTTTAATTTCACATGAATAACAACTCACCTTGAGGTTGCCTCTAAGATTGTTACGTTGTTAAATCCAGCATCATGTAGATGTTTAGCTGCTGATAGACCAGCTATACCTGCTCCTACTATCACAATCTTTACATCTTCTTTACTCTTTATTCCCTTCTCTTCCATCACGTTGTTACTTTAATTCCTCTGTAATTTATGTTATAACAATGAGCGATAGATAGTTCGATCTGACGTTATTATATGCAATAATCGCACATGGGCAGGTAGTGTTATCATGTGCAATATGGGCTGATGGGTTGGGTTATAAATTATCTGACACGTTTATAAATTATCTGAATGATAAATTATTTACAATAAGATAATTACTTTAAAACATAATAAACACAAACACATACCATACTTCACACAGCCTCGTGATTCAAGTTTAATAAAATATGACCCTCACGAAAGTATTGATAGGATAGTTATTTCCAATAAACGTATGACATATTTGAAAGATATGAAAAGTAGAGACACCCAGTAACACCAATTGCGTGACAAACGAGTCTATCAAATCTAATACAATGTAAACAATATTAATAGGAGACGAACATACTTTCATCGTTTTTAATACCTTAAATCACTGTCCAAAGACCGAGATTAAACAATGGGTTGTCATGCTGCGGTACTTGGGATAGATTCGATTGAACGGAATGAAAAGACACACTCCCCCAAAAACTCAAGTACATGTATCAGAAGCCAACCCAGCAATGGCCATAGAGGGAATTCTCGGGCGATTGCATCAGGAATATGTGTAATGAGCACTTCGTAAGTGTTAGCAACCATTGTACATAAAACATGCATTATTATGCAAGAGCTATATCTGCATATTGTAGCCTTTCTTTAGTTCTGAAATGTTATCTAAATTATTACTTAGATATTAATTAACTTATCAAGACCATGATCCACATTAGGTCATTTTGGGACTAACACGTGGTTTAATTTTATTTCAATAATTCGTCTGCGCGTAGGGGTGGGGGGCAGTGGGAGAAAACCGGAAGACCCAGAGAAAAACCCACTAGATTGGACAGGCGACCCCACTCCTTGCCACGAATAACCGGGGGAATCGAAACCCACACGTGCTAACCATTCGGCCATCCACCCCAGAGAAAGAGAGGAAGAATGGGGTTTAAAATCCAATCGACACAAACTAGGCCATTTCGGGAATAACAAATGGTTTAATTTTATTTCAATAATTCGCTTGTGCATAGGGGTCTTTAGCAGCGGGAGGAAACCGGTGGACCGGGGAAAAACAACTAGGTTGGACAGGCGACCGTACTCATTGCCACATACGACCGGAAAATGGAAACCGCCTCCTTATAAGAAGATTATGTTTAAATTTGACATTGAAAGCTGTCCAAACCTACAGAAGTATCACCCCCCTAGAGCTTATTTGATTTGAATTCTGTAGATCTTAAATGTCACACACTTAAAGCACACGGGGTAATCCTTTGCATTAAGTTGGAGTACCAAGTCGAGAATGTCTCTATGTGTCTCTTATACCATCGATCAACTGGATTTTAGAGAATTTGAATAAGCACATACTGGTCAGGACGGGTATATGACAAAAGCCGCGGACGTCTCTGTATTATGTTTACATATAGCATATATGTGTCAATGAAGATAAAAAGTAGCTCTAGTTCATTTTACATTGTGTTATCTCTTATATACCGAGTCTGTATATGTAGACTGAGTTGCAATATAATGAATAATTAAATAGGCCTATGTTACATGAATGTTTTGCAATTTTATCGGCGTTTTAGAACTGATCGATTTACTGTTAATTGAATTATATGCAATCCGGAAAATAGTGAATAGATATGGTGTTCAACGTTTGAATATTTCTGCACCGAGTGGAAGACGGGCAGTACGGACCACTCATTTCAAATTCCCAGGGTTCTTTTACGTACACGCCTACGTGTTCGATGGGGCCTCTGATTTTAGCATATACGAACAACCGGGAGCGGTCGACACTGGGAGCCACCGCATGCAGGTAGGTAGTAGGGGTTTGACGTCCACTTCCGCATTTGGTGGTATCGTAGACAAGCCAGCCACTGCACGGTGAAGTATCTAGTATATACAACAGCGGACAGTTAGCGGAAAAAAACAAATGTGATCAAGCTGGAATATTGAATAGACCGTTATTGCAAAAGCACTGGCACAAAGTGAAAGCAAAAATGAAACGTCCTACTGTTCTGCTCCGAACTGGCAGGTGGGTTACATGGTCGAATGGTTAGTGAGTGCGCTGCGCGTGCGTGCTATATAATGGGGCCTGTTTTTGAGTCAGCTGGTTTCGATTCTCCGGTTGTATTTGACCGGTAAATAGAATTGGTGTTCAACGTCTGAATTTTCTGCATCGACTGGGCCAATGAAGGCGGGCAGTACGGGCTACTCATTTCAATTTCCCAGGGTCTTAACGTCAACGCGTTCAGGGGGCCTCTGTTTTTGTACTATCCGAAAAACAAGGATCGGCTGCCTAACCCCATGGGTTTTCCCCGGGTCCTCTTGTTTCGTCCCACTGCTAAAGAACCCTCGCGCAAGCGAGTTATTGAAATAAAATTGAACCATATGTTAGTCCCGAAATGACCTAGATTGTGTCGACTCTCTCTGTCTCCCTCTTTCTGGCAATTTGGGGGTTGGGATGGCCTAGTGGTCTAGAGTGCCGCGCTTCGACCTCTAGCTGGCCGGTCACCTCTGGCTTGCGGCTGTGGTTTCGAGCCCTGGTGTGAGCGTATGTGGCATGGAGATAGGGGCGCCTTCTCAACCTCGTGGGTTTCCTCCGGGCACTCCGGTTTCCTCCCACTGCTAAAAACCCCTACGCGCAAGCGAATTATTGAAATAAAATTTTTAAAAAACCATATGTTAGTTCCGAAATGACCTAGTTGTGTCGAGTGGACGTTAAACCCCATTTCTCTCTCTCTCTCTCTCTTTCTGGCAATTGACAACGCAGGTATAGTCCCTCCGTCTGGACGAAAACGGCAGAAGTGTCATTGTATGTGCAAAATTTCCCCCCCCCCCATATATATATATATATATATAGCATACCGTATTGCGTACAGAATAGTAGGACGTCAAACCCTACTTTACAATTCATTTACCCATTTACACTTTATAGGAAATATTTTTTATCCAGATATAATACTTCCAACACATTTATTTTTTGCCTTAATAATCTGAGAAAAAACCTGTTATAGAATTTAATTTGCAGAACAAAGAAAGTTAATATTGAGAGCTAATCAACGCCTTTCAGTGATAGTAGCGGCAAAGCGTACACATGAAATGGCCGCAACAGGCTTCCATTTAACTATGATAGCACCACGTACCTTTGCGCCTGTTAGTTCCGACTACACCCGCTAAATCCTGACAGTATTGTTAATTATCGTACAAAGATCAACTTTGTGTTTCTTCTCTGCAATCTGTACTTTGTCATATCCTGCCCAATATGTTATCATCAATGGTAATAGCAATAATTGCAAAGTGCGAAGTCACGGAGTGAGAAGCATGTTCAATTCTGGTCCAGTTGTGTCATAATACTACGGAACACCAACAAGGCCTCACCGTTCTTAAAGTAGCCAAGTCTCTAACTCAGTATCACCAGTGGCGGATTAAGCTCCACCAGGGCCTGAGGCGGCAGTTTCTGGAGGGCCTATTTAAAAAGGCGTGGGCCTAATTAATTTCGGGTCAGGGCCTATGTTGATTCCCGTTGGGCCTAAACCCCACCCCCCTAACATTCATTGTCTATGCGTTTTTAATCGTATCAGACAAGTCTAAAAAAAATTGTTTTACAAAATCTTTGGGCCTGAGGCTTCAGCCTCATCAGCCTCACTGATAATCCGCTACTGAGTATCACCCAATGTCTTCGACATTGAAAACACGAATTGTTGTGATCTTACCGGGAAGGATTGGCTTCTGGTGTCGAATATTCAAGACAAAATAAACATTCTACCATTGACGTGTATCATAATTCGTTTCAGTGCCATTTGTAACAAAGGACTCGAAGAACGAGGCGAGATATATTCCACAAGTTACGTCAAACGTAATAAATACTTTAGGTGTTGACTGGAATAACCAGACACCAGAGATTGCCAGACGTATTTCGCCGAACCTAACTGATTTTATATTAGAGTAAAAACGGCAAACGACATGATATAAATAAGTTTACATTCAGGCGTATTTCGCCGAACACAACTACTTAGAAATTACATTTAAAAAAGAAACGATCCAATGTAAATTAGTTTATATACACCTATATTACATTGTTATGTGTTGAGACTCATTTTTGTTGATTTATAGGACTCGAAAAACGAGGCTAGACATACTATTCCACGAGTCCTGTCAAACGGTGACCTCATTTTCTTATCTGGAAAGCATGCTCAACAAAAACTATCGCCGCTGACTGGAATAACCAAACGCCAGAGATTGTTAGGTGCATTTCGCCGAACATAACTGATATGAAATTGGAGTAAAAACGGAAACGACTGAATGTAAATCAGTTTAAATCCATACATATTGCATTATTATATGTGTTGCGACCCATTTTTGTCAATTTCTAGCTCTCAAATATTAGCGATTTGGCCCCTTTAAATTAGTATATCTGAATAAAATATCAGTATATCAATGTACATGAGTGCATAAAATAGTTCGCTAAGGCGTAGAGTGAGTAAAAGCCTCATTCTGTGTAAACAATGCACGCGCTGTCGCTGCCAATGATCGACGCCGTGTGATGTGACGATACACGCACGTATAATACATTAGAACTTATAAAGGTCAGTCACCTTACACAGTGTTAGAAGAAGTCTTTCACGCAGGGGCGTAGCCGTGAAATATATATTGGGGGTGGGGGGTCCGCAACGGTGGGGGGGGGACCCCCATAAATTTTGTTTATAGTCTCAGTCTTCTGTAAACATTGTTTGGCATATTTTACGGGGTTAAACTAAAACATCACACCAATACAACGTTTATCATGTTTACAGACAGCGGCACCGGTCTTCCCCGAGAGGCGAAGAAGCGTGGCTTACTCCCACCTAAGAAAATTTTGGAATATTTGACGGCTGCAAACACCTTTTCCTGCTATTTCAGCCCATGAACAAAGCAATTTCAAAGTGGTCTTATATTACCTAATTAAGGTGGCTTGCTGACTCGAATTCCAATCAATCGTTTACACCTATGAAGACGGGACCGTTGGGAGAAAATTTTGAGAATTTAACTGCCACAAACGCGTTTTTTCCTGCTATTCCAGTCTGTAACCTGCGAATACAGCAAATTCAATTTGGTTCAATATAGCCTACCTGGCTGCCCAGAATTCCAAACAACCCATCAATCGTCGCGGGCTATGGGAGCCTCACCCTCCCGGGGAAAATTTTGAAAATTTAACCACTCCAAATGCGTTTTCTGCTATTCAGCTAGCCTGTGTGAGCAACTCCAAAAGTATCCAATGGTGTAACCGAAATCCCACTCTGAATTCCAACCATCCAATCACACTGCTGCAGTTGCATTCACAAGTAATAATCGATGCCCGAAAAATGTCGCACAAAGAAGAGTGGCCCCAGACAAAATGTTTTAATCAATAGTCAACTCAGTACAAATTCGTGGTATTCAATGAAAAGAAAAGTGAAATTAGTGTTTTATTGGGAAGTTAGGGAAGCAAAACTAGACATGCCCGAAGCAGGTTTACGGGCTGTGGCCAGTTTGTTTTCTTCGCAACTGTGGCCAGTTTGTTTTCTTGGACCCCCCCCCCCCCCCCCCCCACAAGAAAATTTTGGAATATTTGATGGCCGCAAACGCGTTTTACTGCTATTCCAGTCCTAAAATTAGTGTTTTATTAGATTTCGGGCACTTTATTTTGCCAATTTTTTTTAATTTTTTTTTTGGGGGGGGGGGGGTCCAAGTATATTCAGACTTCAGACCCCCCCCCCCCCCAGGAAAACAATTGGGGGGGGGGGGTCTGAATATACTTGGACCCCCCATGTGTGACGCCCAAGCTTTCACGATCTCGAATATTCAAGGCTTCAGTTATTGTACAATGCTGTAACCGCGCATAACCCTGATTTAAAGCCTGGGGCCTGATTCACGAAATTTTAACTAAGCTAAATTGAAGTATCTACTAAAATCTGGATTTTATCTTTAGTGTTAATATTTAGAGAAACTGGGCCCTAATTGTACTGGCGCGATTTCTAAATAAGCTCGTGTGATTCCTCATACAATACCAGGTTGAAGCCTAGTGCCTCAAGATCTCTGGTAAGGGTGTACATTGTTTTTGACACTGTCATGCGGCAGGGTTCAACAATGGTTTAAAGGTGATGAATTGTTAGTCATCTCGTAGAATCAAAAGATTTTGAGTGTGAACTAAATGGACTGGATATACAAGTGTTAGCAGTGCAGAGAACTGAAAATTGTGAATTTTGCCGTGCGCCGGAAGGAGTAAGCTACTTGTCAACTTTTGCGCCGAGTTTTTGTGTGTTCGATCGTTTGAGGCTACGTCGTCAAAACATCTAACTTGATGTCTAATTGTATGGCGTATGCCCATCTTCGTTAGTCCAGTCGATGCAGAACAGCATTAAATCACATTTCACTTCCTTTGACATTTTGTATAAAAACATTTTAACAGATAATTATACCAGTATCCTTAAATTTTGATTCAGAGCTGTACAAACGACCACCAAAATATCATGGGCACTATAAAAACTAACTACCCTAAAGAATAAAGATTAACCAAAATCTGAGCTTGGTCAATACCACTAGAACGAGCTCCATCGGCTGTAGAGAAACGTGATTCATGACAAGCTTCACCAGCAAACAAAACAACTGGATTGTTATCATCGTTAAACAGAGGCTGACCTAAATCATTTCTTCTACTTTCACTTGATTCTTGTTTCATATAACTGTACGATCCACAACTCCATTTGTTACTATTCCATTTAGTTACTAAAACATCCCGTGGTGTTGGAATGGATTCGTCATTCAGAAACATTCGTATCTGTTGGGTGCAAACTCGACTGACCTCTTCTATATCCAAGTTTTCTATATATCTGCCTTCGTCTCCTACCACACTACCGACTAACACATGCGCATTGTTGTGGGGTTCATCGAAGGCGTGGATAGCTTTATACCATTCATCCGCACTATTGATGTCTCTATTTTTATCTGTCCACGCAAACCTGATGGTGCCTTGTCCTTTGGTCCAAAAGGGTTCATCATAATAAAGGAATATTTTATTAACAGTACCGTAACCTATTTGATGTAAGGCTTGAGATTTATTTAAAGGAAGAGAGGGTTCAAATAAAGTTCCATGATGTTTTTGAAGATAACCAAGTGAAAGCGTCACTATAACATGATCGGCGGAAAATTCAGCTCCAGAATCACAGATGACTTTTATTTCCGGTGTTGACCACTTGATGGAGGAAACTGGAGAATCGAGATGGATGGAATCCTTAGGTAAATAAGAAGCTAAAAGATCAGTGATTGTTTGAAAGCCGCCATTCGTGATGCAGACATCTTCGTCTTCGCCAACAGAAATGTATTGTCCAAAGTTATAGCTAGACAGGGCCCGTAGATCATCTGCGTTGTCAAACCTCAAGACATTCAGAAAATAATTAAAACAAGCTTTTGCATGTTCCCTGTCCCGTTTCCGAAATTTTGTGGACGCAAGTTTCTCAAATCGTCGGTCAAAATATCCGTGTAAATATAAATCTTCTTCGGCTAACTTCTTTTTGGTTTTGAATTCGTTCTCAAGAGTTTCTTCGATTTCAAAAGCTAGATCCATGACCTTCTCTGAGATATCTTCGCTTATAACTTGGCCATGTTCGTTATGAAACTTTCCGTCATACCTGTAAATAAAGTAGCAAAAGACTGAAAATGATTAGAATTGCTACCGAACAGGGATCATTCAATAGTTGGACAATACAGGTGGATGAAATGTCCCCCAAATAAATTACGACGCGACCCCTGGATCCCACCCTTCCCTTATTGCAATCACATACCTTAGAATCCAAATGATAATTATTGTGTTCATAAATTAATGAACGCTGACGCACACCGCCATGTTTAATTACCTTCTATGTGGCCCCACGAACACCTCCTGAAGATAAAACGCGAAGGGATCCTCTAAAACATGTGGCCATGGCCTCCGTCGCTCGTAATTTATAACGAATGCCTCTTACCAGTCTAATCTAATTAATGGATTTAAAAGATCATGTTCCATAGCAAAAGTATAAACTGAATTTTCTTTCCCTTCACCATGGACCCACTGAGCGCCGAGCTCTATAGTTTCGGATTCTGTTTTTCCAAATGGAATAGTATGAATTCTTCCACCAATTCTGAAATAAAAAAAATCATGTGGGTGGCGAGTGGACTATATTCTTCTTTGCGTGAACCATTCTATTTTATTCCACACTAGCGGTTGATTCGACCCAGCACAGGTAGCATAACCCCGGAACCGGAAGTATTAGGCCACCACGACAAGGCCGATGTAACTCCTGGTCCGAGATGGGGTTTAACGTCCATGCGAGACAAACTAGATCATTTCGGAACTAACATATGGTTTAATTTTATGTCAATAATTCGGTTGTACATAGGGGTTTTTAGTAGTGGGCGGAAACCTGAAGACCCGGAGAAAGCACACGAGGTTGGACAGGTGACCCTACAGACGCCACGTACAACCGGGTAATCGAAACCACACCAGTTGACTCAATGACAGACACGGTGTTAGGGGCGGGCAACGGAAAATTTGTGAAGCGAAGTGTAGTCGTCTAGGTAGGAAGAACAACCGAGGTCCCGAATAAAGGATTGTGTGTACGTAAAAGAATACTTGCCAGATGGCGTATGCCCATTTCTTTACGACTCACCTAGAGGTTGCCTCTAAGATTGATACGTTGTTAAATCCAGCATCATGTAGATGTTTAGCTGCTGATAGACCAGCTATACCTGCTCCTACTATCACAATTTTTACATCTTCTTTACTCTTTTTTACTTTATCTTCCATCACGCTGTTACTTTAATTCGTTGGTACAGTATGTGGTAGCTAGCAAAGAGTGATAATCAGTATTGACATAATTACATCCAGTAATCGCCAAGTGTGGGGGGGGGGGGGAGTTAACCATGCTACCATATATCAAAGCCTACGGATATGCATAGGTAGCCTTGATTAACATTAAATCACCAGAATCCACGGATTTGCACGTAACCATTTGCATAATTTACTGTGCGCCGCCATATTGAAAAATTCGATTCTCTTTGATTCTTTTGCCCTTTCGTGGTGTTATGTGGTTGTTTCTTAGATGTGTTTGTTTACTAGTTGTGGTTACCGTTCCCAACGTACGGGCAGGCTAGCACTTAATAAACAAGAAACGTCAGCTACGCAAATCTGTTTCGGTCTAGTGTTGACTCGAATCAGTGTGCATCCGGTGTGTAATATCTGTTAGTCCAAAGACATTATCGAAGTTTGGATTCTATATCATATTATCGTTTATCGTATACTTTAATCGAATGAACAATTTTCAAAATAAAATATGTTTCAAACAAATATTATTACATCATAAATTTGAATATTTTAGAGAAAACAACGTACAACGTTTTTTTCACTACCGGTCATTCGTACAATTGGTCATCAACGTTTTCACCCGCTATCGACCGACTAACTTTAAAATTGACTTACTGTAAGATGAATACAATTGTATCCCGTGTTATATAATACACCAGAACGGTACAACAAACATGATCTAGCTAAATGCCATCCTTTAATCAGCTGTCTTGGACATTTACTAGATCAATATGTGTAATTTATGTGGGTTAATTATATATGATATTTCAGACTATTGTTACCTGGTGAATCCCGATAGCTATGTAGGCCTATTACTTAGGCCTTTAATAAGTATCGTACAAAGTTCAGCTTGGTATAGCCTTTCTCATCCAGCTTGTGTCCCCATATGATCACTATCTTTATTAATATAAGCTATTTACTCGGGCACAAAGTAGGAAATATATAGGTCAATCTGTCGTTCAAATTTTACAGAACTATGGAAAACCGACGAGGTCACGCAATTTTTAAAATATGGAGAAATGACAGTTAGTGTCTCGTTTATGCAATACTTCGATTATTTTCTGACTACCGTTCAGCTTCGTGTAATTGTATTGAATATGGTCAAATGTTAAATGCTTGAGTGGGGGATTTTGCCACTACAGTGGTTAGATCACGATTTTACTCGAATGTTAATTATTAATACGACGACAAACTAATGAATAAGTACCAATTTTCTCAGAGCCTCCATAAAACAGGTTCATTAAGTCGAAGATGTTAATAAAATCTACCTTGTTTGAAAGTTTCCACATTTTTTTATTATTTAGGCTTCATCTCCCACCCCACCGTGCCTGATATCTTTCGAAACTTGGGTATATTTCGGAAGTTTCAAGTGCCATTCCTCGAAAGCTATTTAATGGATTCGAATTAAACTTCACATGAATGTAATTCGTGATGTGTGCTATAACATTTATCAAAAGAACCCTGCGGTTTAAGGTCTAATGTCAAATTATTTTGATTATCGCGAAGTATTCGCAATAGATATTTACTAAGGCGAAGGCTTTTAACTATTTCAGCCGCTGTGCCTCCGTATTAGTAAAATTGTCAAAAATAAAATATATGTATATGTATAGCTAAATAAACATGGCCACAGGAGATCGACGAAACTTGCGCATAACTGCAGACATTGTCGTTAAGTTGAGTCAAGCGACGTTTTTCAATTGTGTTTGAGACTCACCAGGCTGTCTATATTGCGTATTTTGATTGGCTGTTAGAGTCTTCCGTTATCGAATCAAAAAGAATGTCTTCCTGATAACAGTTTTACCGGTTGGTATCAGGTAGGATTAAATAATTAAATGTATTGTGGTGTTCAGCAAATTGAATAAATGGCAATTTTGGCTGGTTGGTTTGAACAATACCGCCATACTTGTTTTTCATAGTAGCCGGAATGACTCATATAAGAGACACTCCGGATAGAAGCGATTTTGAAAGTATCATGTCGTATTTATTTCTTGACTGAACTGAGAAAAAGTAATGTTGATTTACAAGTCAGTTAAAAACAGGGGCATTATGGACGGTTAGATAAGGAGTTGGCATTTCTCACTATAATAGTTAAGAACTTGATAATGTGAAGGGAATATGCTGACAATTTCAGTCAAATTGCTCTATTCTGAACCGAGATATAAGCGTTTGAATTTTAGGCGTAGCCACGAGCACCATTACTAAAAACATAGTCTCGATTATCCATTTTTTGATTAAATTATCAGTCAGCGTTGGGCATCAAAACGAATTCAAATCCAGTGAAAATCCAACACATAAGATAGCATCGAGATGTGATTAAGGTATGTTAATAACATTTCAGGTCGAAAGAAAGACCTGCAATAGGAAGATTTTGCTCTTGCATAAATATTGATGTCGACATGAGCGTTTATATTCAAGGTCCTTTGGCGCAGATCCGAATTGAATTTTGACATAATAATATACTTTTTTCAAAATAAATGAAATTCATCTCCGTATCCATTGATTCGAGTAGAAAAATTATCTATGAGCGGAGTGCGGCCAGTGACCGCATTTTTTGCCCTCCTATAAATCTGGTCTCCCTGTTTGCCCCCCCCCTCCAATAATTTTAGAAAATGAGAAAAAATGTTTGTGATCTGTTTCGCTTAACAGTACCTTCTAAGGTTGTTAAATTCTGTATTCCCACTCAGTCATAATCTTGCATGTAAAATGTTGTAGAGTTCGAATGATTTCTTACATACTATTAACAATAACACGGCGTCAGCTGGGAAAATTTGGGCACACAATTGTACTTTGTAAAAGTTGTATAAAACAAATATTGTGTTCTTGAATGTGTCCAATTTAACAACGAATTTAAATTCAGAGTGTCTATAGTTACTTCGTTTGACACCTTCGGGTAAGCTAGTGATTTGGCGACAGACAGTTTCTAGTCAGCTCTTTTTATCTCGGGGGGTTGGATGGCCGAATGGTTAACGTGCGCACGCTGTATCATACGGCCTGCCATTGAGTCAACTGGCGTGGTTTCGAATCCCCGGTTGTACGTGGCAGGGAGTAGGATCGCCTGTCCAACCTCGTGGGTTTTGTCCGGGTACTCCAGCTTCCCCCACTGCTAAAGACCCCTATGCGCAAGCGAATTATTGAAATAAAACTAAATCCATAATCCATATGTTAGTCCCGAAATGACCTAATAAACCCCATTCTCCCCCTCTCTATATATATCTCGACGACCAGTGTCTAAAAGACTGCCAGACTACATTTTCGGCACACCATTTCTCAAAATATCGCGGTGAGTTATCTGGTAAGCTCTGTTGATCTCGATGACCAGTGCCTGAAATACTGCCAAAAACCCAGCTTTGTCTCTCTAACCACAGGCGACCGGCGACGGCACTGGGTGCGGACAAAGGCGAACCCTGCCAGTGTCGTGTGCTTGTCATGTCATCGTCATCAACGTGATGGAGAACCAAGGGGACCAGAGCTACCCAGTGCTTCCCTGGATATCAATAGATGAGTATATTACCACCACGATTCTATAGAAAGACCACCCACTATAAGGATCAATTTAGATCCGTCTGGCAGCTGGTCTTAACAGTTGGGTTTCACTGGAGGTCCCGTGAGTTCATCCGCGGATTTGGCGGCGGGGTTCCCTCTTGTCAGTGGGGCAGGACTGGGGGCTCGACAAGGCACAACGAATAGTCGTTCGGATGGTATGAAAAACCCGTGTCGACATTTACAGTTGGAATTCGGTATAAGAGTAGGCCGTAACACCGCTGTCCTGGCAAAAATTGACCTCAGTGGCAGCAGAACAATAGGACGTTTAACCTGAGCATTTCATTTTCTTATACTTATTGTTCCTGACCTCAAGTGCACTTTTATAACTACGGATATATTATCTACAGGATTGGTTTAGTCAACATGCTTGTTTTAGCATCATTGTTACAACTCGTTGTGCAATCCGGTTTACACTGATAATCTGGGGTATAAATATATGACTAGTTTTACACGCATACAGCTTCATTATCCAGAGACATAGGTTATTTAATATAAAACTAGACTATATTTACGCAGTGAGTATTAATAGTGTCGTGGGTTCATATAAGGAAACAACAACACACGTCCTGATTTTCGAGAGAGAGAGAGAGAGAGAGTGAGAGAGAGAGAGAGTTTAACTTCCACTTCACACAAACTACGCTATTTCGGGACTAACACAGAGGGAGGGAGAGCTTGGGGCAATACTGTTAATTTTAATTTTATTTCCATGCATCAATAATTCTACATGATAGAAAAGTCATTAAATTCTTATAATTGCGCCATCGAGCACGATATCGTGTCTTTAGGAGGACAGACGTTTCTGAGAAAACTGAGTCATTATGATATTTTATTGTTGGACAATTTCGTTCTGTTTGCATGTACGTAGGCCCTACTTAAAAGTACATTGTAAACCTTGTTTGAGTTTTTCCTCCTTTGTTGAAGGTGTGTGTGTGGGTGGGTGATTTAAATAAAATGGGGATTAACGTACGTTCCACTGTTCTGCCCCGGCTGGGCTAATAGCGACGAGGATTCGCCATACAGTGAGCTATAGGTCCTAATCATGGTGTTGGTAAGATTAGGTTCGGATTCTGTCTGTTTTAAGTCAAAATGGCGAATTAAAAGCAATAAGTCAATTGTCGTGTGTCCCTGATCCATCCTTGTTCAGTTTGGGGCTCTCATCACCGTAGGGGTATCCCGGGCCAACAGGTAAGCAGGGCCAGTGCACAAAAAGTTCCGCTGAAATCCAATTGAACGTGAATTTCAGTATTGAAAAAATAAACCAACATTGATATTTTGGCGTCTGAAGGTCACGATTTTTGTTTTTCCGTTTGTTTGGTTGTTTAATATAATTTGTCCAAATCGTGTACATCTGATTATTATTCGTAAAAATAAAGCGTAGTACTTGTTTTTAGTATGCCATACGTTCTTGTGTTAATTCTCAGTTACTTTGTTTTAGCAAAGTGACCTCCAATAACTCTTGTGACCGTGTATCATTCAAAAATTTTCGAGCCCCCCCCCCATCCCTCACCGCTGAGCTTCTTATCCTCTTATCCTGGGTCCTGGAGGGCCCGATCGCAGGATCTGTGTATTTTTATATTTACAAATTGATAAAAGATTTTCATCTGGCAACACAAAGCGAAAGACTGCACCTTCAATCAAATCGACCCCTTTTTAATTTTGTCACCCATATCGTAGAGGTCACGTCCTTTTCAATCAACTTGTCAGTTGTCGGTTATTGTTGCGTCTGTCATTAATGGGCGCCTTGAGTAATATTTATTATGTAATCCATCCCAATAACTTGTAAATGATTATTGTAAGTAAAATTATGTAACCCGTTATGGCAGTCATAAAAGGCCATACCAACTACTGATGTTTAGTTAGTTGGGATGTTGAACGTTTAAGCATTACTTAATTTGAAAATAAGCTTAAATGGCCCCATTTAATTAAGATCAAGGGAGGTAACTTTTGAATTCACTATACGTCATATGGAATTTGTGTATGGGATTTTTTTAACGCATCAACTGGCTAATGGATACGGGCATACGCCATAGGGGATATTTTGCTCAAACAGCGGCGCATCCACTTACTGTTTTATCGAATTCCAATCCGTACTCAAGAACTATGTTATCGTCCACTTCGAACGATTAGATGATGTTCCTAAACAGGGTCCCGTCCTGTACCACAGAGGAGGAGCTTTCGCGGCCTACGCCGAGATCAAAACCGATATCTGCTGGTCAGCGAGCCCACGCCTTATTACTCGGGATTTTCCACTTGTCAGTGGTGCAGAATGCAGGGCCAGGGCAAATACAGTGTCTAGTCATTCGGATCGTACGAGGAACCGCGGTTTTGTGTAATTTTAATTCAAAAGAGAGATAGAGATTGAGTGAGAGAGAAATCGGGTCTAACGTCCACTCGACACAAACTATGTCATTTCAATAAGTCGCGTGCGCTTTGGGGTCTTTAGCAGTGGGGCGAAACCGGAGGACCTCGAGAAAACCCACGAGGCTGGACCATTCGGCCACCCAGCCACAGAGCTCTTCTATTCAGAAGAAAAGGCGGGGTTGGGCGATAGCCGAATGCTTAGAACGTCTGCGTTGTATCATAAAATCTGTCATTGAGTCAACGGGCGTGGTTTCGAGCCCCCGGTTTTATGTGACATGGAGTAGGGTCGCCTGTCCAACCTCTTGGGTTTTCTTCGGGTCCTCCGGTTTCCCCCAACTGCTAAAGACCCCTACGCACAAGCGAATTATTGAAACAAAACTAAACCATATGTTAGCCCTGAAATGGCCTAGTTTGTGTCGAGTGGACGTTAAACCCTATCTCTCTCTCTCTCTCTCCCTCTCTATCCCTCTTTTTCAAAAGGAAAGGAATCAAAAGGAAAGGAATCTTTGGGGTTTAAAGTTTACAACAACATATTGGGTCACTTAGGGACTCGGATGCAGTATTGTTTTATTTCGATAATTATTTATTCAAAAACTCAAAGAAACTCAACGAGATGAAGCATGCGACCTTATTCCTTGGTACAGTCGTGGGATTGAAATCGATAGGGACCATATCCTGGAGAATTTTAAACACCCTTTAGATTTTAATTATCCATTGAATTGGAAACAGATATTATAGATAAAAGTATACTATATATTGTGATTTCGGTCACCGTTGGTAAATATAGATGTCATTAATTACCCTAAACGTCAAGATTAGGAAAACCAACAAATTAGCAGATGACCCTTGAACGACAATTAAATGAAGCATTTCTATTGGTCGATCGATTACCACCGCTCCGATCTGACAAGATGTTGCTAAAAATAGCCTAACAGTTCTAGCTAAAACCAGTCTGTATATATACAGTGCTCTATCCTGGACGTTTTTCTGTTCAACTTTCCGTATAGATTTGGGTTCTTCTTCAAAATTTGCCTTAACAACTTGGTCAGTGTATTGTGAACAAATTCTGATTTATATTTTAGTTCCGATTGTAGAATATTTTCATTGAACTGTGCTATTCTCGGAGGAAATATCTCTATATCAAATTGTAAACACACGGATTTCTCAGTAAGTAGATGCTGCTTTGATTTTCTTCTCGCTTGAGAATGAGATTTTGCTATCATTTACTAAGTTTTATTTAGAATTAAGTGTACATTTTATAACTGGAGATGGTTTAATTGTAACAAAGTTTTTTGTTTTAATTGAAGACTTTCGATAATTAATTGACACCTAGAGTGTAGCGTACATGCTATGACTAAATATGGCACGCACGTCATATTGTTAACAGAGAAGTAAATCGGTTAGAATCGGAAAACAGCTGTTTCCCTTTTAAACGGGGTTGCTTCCCTTTAAGTGTATATCTAACAACTGTGCTACAACTGTTCAACAATAATTATATATAAACATTTTGAAACAGCATATTGGAATCGGGTCAATGATTTTATGAAATTTTAGCCGATAAAACTACCACACCTTTGCTTAAAAAATTGCATATATTTTGGTGGCTATTTTGATCCATAAAGTTAAACGCACTGACGAAGATTATAGTGTCTACTTTATGCCACTCAGTGATATGGCTCTATTTTACTCTGGCGCGGCATCTCGAAGAATAAATCTCATTGTGGATGCAAAATCCGTTTGACTTAGCAATCCATCCATAGAAAGTAGATCTACTTGTAACAGAAATCTATTTGCTCAAGGACAAAATGATCGATTTATGTCTTGTAGGCAATCTTGCTTCTTCCAAAAGACTTAACAAAAATCGATATGGTCAACAAATAAACATTTGCCTTCACTATTACCCCTGGGTATTATGGCCTACTTATATCTAGGCTAGATCATTACCACGAGAAACCTAATTTCACAGTAACGTAACCTTATCCCCTCTTTTAGTTTCCTTTAAAACCGTAGGTAAATAAGAGAATAAAGTTTAAATTATTAAAGAATATCCAGGCCAAATACAGTGAAAGGTACCCTTAATCAAGCTGTCTAGTTTCAATTATTCCAACAGATAAATTCTAACTTAAAGTTCCAATTTCACTTTTTCTAAGAAAGTCAAAATATAATTATTTCTATGTTTTTTGCTCAAAAGGTTGTCAACTCACTATTATACGATCATGGACAAAATTTTGGGGGGGTTAGAAAGGGTTACACTGGTTGATTGAGGAAATAGTTACTCAATTACCTCCCTTGTTTTCCCATTCTTCTCCATGGACGGCCATCTTCAAACGTTTGAATTTGAAGTTGAAAATGATATTTTTGCCAATTTCTCAACTGGCAATAGTGAATTATAGGATTAATAGGATTATTCTTTAACAAGGTAGGACTGTTTATAGGTTCAATCTATTTTGGGGCTTTATTTTAATAAATTTTAAAAATATAACTTAAAAAAATGCTATTGGAACTTTAATAGCAAGTGTGTGTGTGGGGGGGACGGGGGGGGGGGGGCTGCACAAGACACACAAATTGAAGGACAAAACACAATACGCAGAAATCACAAATAAGCACGGTTGATTTTATGGATCACCACTAGTCAATTTTTTCATAAACTCAACCGAATTGTCTCGAAATATCGATAGTATTGTGCGTTGTACATGTAGATAAATCTTATCATTTAAAGAGATGTTTTGATACAGAGTTAGCGTATTAATCGAGATTTGGACGGAAGGTGCAATCCACCAAAAAATGATGATAATAGCGATAATAAAGTAGCTAAGTCTCTAACACAACATCAATCCAAAGCCTTACATATTGAAAACGCGAATTATTTTCCAATTCAAATCAACATTTATGTTGTTATCTTACCTTGAAAAGGTAGGCTTCTGATATCCAATATTTAAGACAATATAAATATGTTACCATAGGTACACGAATCGTGTACCACGGTGCATTTAAGCATCATTTGTAACAAGTGACCAGAAAGAATGAGGCTTGGCATATGCCGCAACTCATGTTAAACGGCGACGGCATAACTTATCTGGAGAGCATGCGCAATAGACTGGAATAACCAGACACTAGAAATTTCTATTCGGTTGAGACCCAATAAGCCGTATTTCGCTGGACATAACCGATTTCAAATTAGAGTAAAAACGTATGCAATTGAATGTAAATCAGTTCATATACAATCAGATTACATTATTATATGCGTTGCCACCCATTTGGGTCAATTTTTACGTCCCAAATACTAGCGATTTAGCTCCTTTAAATTACCGCCCCAATTGACTGATTACCAATGCTGACTGTGCATATGTTCTTGCCTTTTATGGTATTAACTTTACATTTATAAATCAACAGCAACAACGTGCGTGCCGAAGTGAATAAAAACCAATCTACTCATGCTACATCAATGTTTATAAATAAGGCGAGTCTTACAACTAACTCCTGGCTAAACCACATATAAGAAAACAAAGTAAACAAAAACTAGCTCATGTAACAGTTGAAGCTGCGTTTCCTATTGATTATTCGTGCCTGATGTTATCCCTATCTAAATCGGCGTATTAAATAAAATTGTAAAAAAGACCCCGAGCAGATGGATCGTGCAATATTATAGAGTTTCCACCCACCCGTTTTATCAGGACGAAAATGAAAATGTGAGCTCTTAAATTACTGATTTAGAATAGCCGCGAGATTTTATCATTACACAAAGAGTCAATATTCAGCTTAGAATAAAGTCCGTAACTCCGGAATTATTCTCGATGTGATTTAACTCGCTGAATGAATGACGGTGTAAAACGTCTCTACCGTACTGTATCTTCAAGATGGAACCGACTGTAAGCAATTCGTATGTAATTTGCTTAATTCAGCCACGCCCTTCTACCCATCCCCTAGTAAATAGTAAAACCTGTCAGGATTTCATGAATATTAGTTCGGATTTGATCTGGATGTTCTGAATGGAATTTAAACCGGAAGTGATAAGACAATTTGTGTTATTAATTGCTGTTAGAAACAATCTAAAACATTAATGGAGAATATCTTTATGATGCAAATGGTTTCCACTCCAGAGGTTACAAATAAATCGAAGTGCATTAGACGTAAATGGATAATGGCATTTTGATCTACAAAAAGTCTGAATAAGTGTACGATTTGTTTTTCCAGATAAAATGGCGTCTAAACGGAAATCAGAAGTAAAAGTTGTTATTATTGGTGCGGGCATTGCTGGGTTATCGGCTGCTCAGCATCTTCAACAAAATGGCTTCCAGAAAATTACCATATTAGAAGCATCAGATAGGTATGTTAACTTTAACACATGGTATACCGTATTTTATTGTGGTACTCAATCAAAAACTGTTAAAATGTATCACTGATATACCCAATTGACGATTAACTTCGAATTCCGTGAAAATCAAATGGAAACTGTCCGACCATATGGATGCTTCCTGACGCCAATAATTGATGAAACTTGTAATATTTGATTTTATCCCAAGTGTTCCTTTTGATACTGACACATATCGAGTCGTAACCTCCTGGATTATATACCTGGTTGTATGAAAAATCTTGTTTTTACCTTGTGTTTCCACTAGAGGTTACAATTCTTATGTGAATATAAAAACAAGCAGTTCAAAAATACCACTGTTACGGTTGAGTTCGACTTGCGTGAAAATCGGACGCAGACTGCCAACAAAATGGCCACTCCCCTTTACGTAAATAGAAGCATGTATTGTGAAGTTTGTGGCCCCTGGGCTAGTTTTCTATCCATCACTTGCAAAATGTGGACCTATCTTGCGTGACAACCGCATGTTTATGTTTATTCCCACCAAAAGGTATCGCATGAACATTTTCATCTACTTTTCCACCCAGGATTCTTTTTTGTGCACGTCAGCGTTTAAACGGAACCTAGGTTTCCCATCTTCTCGGAACAACTAGACGTTGTTCCCTGTTAGCCCTGCATCTTACACCATCAACAAGAGGAAACTTTGTCGGATATCAACAAGATCAAACCGGAAATCTCTTTGTTAGTGAACAAGGCCATACTCAGTAAGTCACCGTGGTTCCCCATATTGGAAACCTGTACTTACGGGTTCAGTTATTTAACAGGAATTAACAAGATACACTTTGACTTAGAATACCATTGTTTAAGTTTAAACAAATCAGATTTGAAAATTACTTCACAAATTCCATGGCCATTTTTCGTTCATTATATTTTTTAAAATAGTATTTGCGTTCTGCAATGTTAGAAGTACATCTAAAATGTATTCTTTGCTTACAGAATTGGAGGAAGAATTCACACAATGGCATTTGGTAAAACTGAATCAGATTTAGTAGATCTTGGCGCTCAGTGGATTCATGGTGAAGGCAAAGAAAATTCTGTTTATAGACTTGCTAAGAAATATGGAATGTTGAAACCATTGATACGTCTCGAATGGTAACCTTTATTTTTGATTTCTAAACACCCACATTGAAATATACATAGTCGTCACCCCTATTACCGATCAATTGAAATTTATGCACAATGTTTAAGGTCACGGGACAAAGAAACCCATTGTTTTCAACGATTTCGATTATTGCTAGCAGAGTTATTTCACCCGTAAGACTACAAACTTTGGGCGACCTGGAGTGCCTAGCCCTCTTCCCCCAACTCAAATATCCTGGTGCTGCAACAGGATTGGCAACATCATCGTTAGCCATTATGAAATTGTTTTGTGTTTTCCAGGGGAACTGGGGTGTGTTGTAACGAGGAAGGTAAAGAGATCCGTCAGGAACTGGTTGACGATGCTATTGATAAAGGTTTTGAAATTGAAACTGAGCTAGAGAAGGTCTACAGACGAAATAGACACCTTTCGGAAGACGAGTTGACCATTCAGGATTTTTACAACAAGAGATTTGACCAGATCGTTGCAACGGAATTCCCCGATGCCGACCGTGAAGACGCCAAATCTGTGTTTAATTATTTTCTCAACTTGATGAGGTTCGATAATGGCGACGATCTCCGCCATCTTTGCAGCAGAAATGTAGGCCAATACCGATCTATTGGCGAAAAGGAAGACGTTTGTTTACCCTATGGCTTTCAGTCAGTGATCAACGCGTTGTTGAGATTGATGACTAAGGTTAAGATAATCTTAGAGCGTGCGGTTGATAAGATTATATGGATAGATTCTAAAAATAGAACTAACGATATCAAAATAATATGTGCTGACGGAGCCGAATTTATAGCTGATCACGTGATTGTCACGTGTTCCCTTGGTTATCTGCAAAAATATCATGAAAATTTATTTGAACCCGCTCTTCCTGTAAATAAATCTCAAGCTTTATATGAAATAGGTTACGGTACCGTTAATAAAATATTCCTTTATTATGATGAACCCTTTTGGACCAAAGGACAAGGCACCATCAGGTTTGCATGGACAAATAAAAATAAAGACATCAATAATGCGGATGAATGGTATAAAGCTATCCACGGCTTTGATGAACCCCACAATAATGCGCATGTATTAGTCGGTAGTGTGGTAGGGGAAGAAGGCAAATATATAGAAAACTTGGATAAAGAAGAGGTTATTAGAGTTTGCACTCAACAGATACGAATGTTTCTGAATGATGATTCCATTCCAGCACCACGGGATGTTTTAGTAACTAAATGGAATAGTGACAAATGGAGTTGTGGATCGTACAGTTATATGAAACAAGAATCAAGTGAAAGTAGAAGAAATGATTTAGGTCAGCCTCTGTTTAACGATGATAACAAACCAGTTGTTTTATTTGCTGGTGAAGCCTATCATAAAACACGTTACTCAACAACCGACGGAGCTCGTTCTAGTGGTATTGATCAAGCTCAGATTTTGGTTAATTTTTACACCAATCAATGTAGACGATCTTTTTAATTGTTGATGTTACCCGCCATATTACCTCAAATTTAGTACTAGGAATTTAGATCTATTTTTTAACTTAGAGGTAGGTGGCATTATGGTTATGGAATATCTCATCTATCAGCATTAAGGAGAATGGGTTTTGTGTTCTATCATCTACTGGTATTCGTGCTCTTAGTCACTGTTAGAAAAGCAACCTACTTCCCCTCTTTATAAGTCCAGTAGGCCATCTATCGAACAGGCTTTTGTCGCCACTTCTGCCCGCCCGTCTGTTCAGCTAAAACAGTAAGAGTTTAAACTTAATTTCTTCATGCAAAACCAAGAAATTGTGT
Organism: Patella ulyssiponensis; assembly: GCA_963678685.1. Taxonomy (NCBI): domain Eukaryota; kingdom Metazoa; phylum Mollusca; class Gastropoda; family Patellidae; genus Patella; species Patella ulyssiponensis. Next base: position 60,184,332 of record OY783230.1, on the reverse strand, counting down.
TGTTTATTCTGGACAGGGGTACGTTGAAGGGGCTCATTTCAAAGTTTGTAAGAATCAAATGATAAACATGAAAGTGTGTGAGATAGAAAGAGTTCGGGAATGGACCGTGTATGTTTCAGGAAAGTTTTTTATGGAGTTTTTGGACATGTTTTATTGTCTCTTTGACTTAATCAAGATATTGGCAATGGTAAAACGGTCTAGGTATTCATATACACTTAACAACTAGGCGATTAAGGCCCTTGGGTCTCTTGTAAAATTTAGAAATTTTGTGAAATTTGTGACTTCATGTATATTCTTCTGCGACTTGTCAACATTACAACGAATTAAGTAAACGATTAATCGATGATTTTAAATCCAAACTAATAATATACTTTACGGATCAGATTGCCCCTCCCTATTCAAATTACGTTTAAGTTCCATAGACAATTGTTTATTTTTAAATGGTGCTTAGTTTGATGTACACGATACACTCCACATAATGTCACTTTATTTGTTTATTGATAATATTGTGCTACTGACGCATTTAATGCACAATGTTGCATAGGGAATGCGCTGTTTTTTTTAGTGCAAGTATGAGTGTGTATATATATTATTAGAAGATAACCATGTTTTTTGTATTTTTGTCTGTTTTGTATACTGTTGGATTTTGAATCTTGTATTCACTCAGGAATTATGATTTAGATTCCATCATTCAGCACTTAGATATTTGTCCACTTCGAGCATGTACGTCTGCCCTGAATGGCCGCCATATCAAAACAATAATCAAACTATTTTATAACACAGAGATCAAATAAACATTTTCAATTTTATTAAATGGAAACAGAATAACTACTTCTCCAAAGTCTCGAAGTATACATCATGTTTTCGACTAAAATTGTAGATTAAGGACATAAAATGTCGGTTAACTAGCTTAGTGTCTGTTCTCAAGCGGAACTAATTGCGGACAGACAGCATTAGTTTAGTATGGGGTTCCACTGTTAATTATACATGAACATAGCGTCATGTATAATTATACATTACCTTCCACGCGGTGTGTTATACTTTACCTATATTTGGTAAGTCTGTGGCTATTTTAAAACGTAATTAAATCCAACAATATATTGGCTACTGATCGGAAGAACTAAAACTCATGGCATGGTGTTTAGTCTCGATTATCTCCATCATCCAGTGAGACAAAACTAATCGCTCCAGCCCTACCTATGTATAGCTACTGTATAGTAGTGGACAAATGGTAGACCAAGATAACTGTAATTTGTCTGATTTAATCTATTAAAAGTCAGTGTGCACAATTTTCCCGTGGTAACTAGTATAAAAGTGAAAGTACTGATTTTTACATAACCAAAGACGTCAATATTGACCAAGATATACAATATTATATATACATGTTTTTATACATAAATTTGTTATGTTTTTATCATGTTAATAAAATATATTACATTAATTTCTTCAGTTTGTTAGTATGTTAGAAAACAAGGGCAATAACTAAGTTATTGAACATATTCTCATGTATGTATGGGACGAAATGCGAGGTGCGGCCATCTTCAATAGAAGGCTTGATCTCGCTTAAACTCCGTACTTCTTATCAAGCCTGTTCACGTATTCCCTGCATATTTCGGCACTCATTTCGATTGGCTAACCCAGTTGGGGAGCCTATCAGATACTCGACCGTCGCGAATACCAAGTCTCGGTGTGCTCACGTCACTTGGTTCACAAAAGTACACGTTTTTAATTGCAAGGTTCAGTGCCGTATTTTGAGTGGAGACTGAGTAGTACAAATCGCATCGTAATTTAAATGAAATGAAATGAGGGTTTAACGTCGTACACCGATTTGGTTAACGAGCATACGCCACATTAAGTGTGCTATGAGAGAAATTTTCCCTGGGCAACGACCTACGACCTACTTTTATTTCGAAATCCAGGTATCAGGGGTTCCTTTACGTGCAAGGCATTGTGTGCACCGGACCTCTGACGAACTTTCTCGGTCAACAACGGGAGCGAACCCCGAGCCTCTTGGTTAACGCCCCAGCGTCTAACATGACACCACAGCCCCCTTGTAATTGAAAGAGAATTCATTTTTTGGTTGAGGTAAAAAATAACAGTGCCAATTTAATTAAGTTTGAAATGTTGATTTGATTGGGGAAGTCAGCCTTTAGCCAGAAAAGTAGAAAGCTATGTTTCGTTTAAAATTGCATTGCTAGTGTTGAGATGTAGCTGATTTTGTGTTCCACTGTTGACGATTTAAGCCAAAAGCGAAACTAAATTGTGAAGCGAACAGAAACGAATGTTTAGGCGTATAGATTGCGTCCCATCTAATATCGAGTTATCGTATCAACAAAACTCAACACTTTATTATGGACATGAGTTTAGCCCTTTTAAATAATATAGTGTGCTATGAGGGAAATTTTGCCCAGACAATTTGTAGCCGGGATTCCGGTTTTTTGTCCCATCCGAACGACTAAACAGCTGTCCTTGCCAGGCCCCCCTTCCTGCATCACCGAAAAGGCGAAGCTACGCCGCAAAATCACGATTAACTTTCTCAGTCAACACAGGGAGAGAACCCGCTACCCCCGGACTAGCGAGCAAGTGCCTTACTCACTTAACCAACCTGTGGCTCCCGGGTCAAGGAAAAGCGTGTACTCACTGGTCTTCACGTAAAGGATGTTGAGTAGCACACTCCCGAGATAATGCTCGTCTTCGGTCTCATTAAAATGATCTGACGCATAATGATGATCCTGTTCTCTTAAAAATCCGTTTCATATTATTTTTGCATCTGCGCCAATGGATTATGGATATCGACGAAGCCCGATAGAGTGTTTTAAGTGCACAAGTAGCGTATGAAGCGCATGTGCTTTACATCACAAGGTCTGTCATTGAGCCAAGTGGCACGATTTCGATTCCCCGTTTGTACGTGACAATGACGGGGCTCACCTGTGTAATTTCGTGTGTTTTCTCCAGGTCCACTGGTTTCCTTCTACGGCATGATACCCATATGCACAAGCGATGATTGCAATAAAGTTGAACCATATGTCAGTCTCAAAATATAAATCATCTAGTTTATGTTTAGTGGACATGACCCCCCCCCCTCCCCTCTCCCCTCCCCTTCTCTCCCCCTTATTCTCTCTCCATTTTTGGAGTGGAAATGAATGCATTACAGTCAGCAGCCAGTTCGTATTTATACAGTGACCTGTCCAGTGTTTTCTTTTTTTCCGAATAACACCAGCAAACTAACATAATATAGAAAATATACAAAAGTGGTGAGATTTTGATGTCAATCAATCAAACACACGTAAGTTACACATTTATACTGGTTTGATCACAATAGAATAAATTGGTGATATATGGCGTACCGATCTAAATATATATTTACTTCTTTTACAGGTTCTGTTTCTTGTCCATACTGAAACTTCAATCCTGCCTTCTATACTTACGAGGGGGTCACGGTGGCTAAGTGGGTAAGACGCTGGTTCGCTAGGTTTTCGTTCCCTACATTGACAGAGAAACTTCATCCAAATTTTCCAGCGTGGTTACCCCTTGTAAGTGATGCAGGAACTGCGATTGACTTCATCGCAATCATCCCAGAGTTGTGTCGTCGAAGTCTGTAAATCGATCCGCAATTGTCCCCCCCCCCCAAAAAAAAACCCCCGAGCAAACCAAGTTTCAAGAGCGCTGATCCTAAAACAAGAAGAAAATGGGTTCCTAATCCAAACAATTAAGGTACCTGACCAAACCGGGTATCGGGTTAAACCGCGACACTGACCCAGTTGTTACCGTACGTAACTAACGTACGAAAATTAAACGATAGCTGGCTTTTTTTTTTCGCACGTATACAATGAATGGCCATTTTGCGCAGTAATCCCAGCCAGAATTTGGCTATTTTTTTAAAATTGCGTTAAAGTTTTAAATTTTTGTTTAGAACTTAAATAAATTAACTATTAGTCAATCCCCTCGTTAAAAACATCAACAGAATTGATTGTGTATATCTGAAATAGACACGACCGAAGCACAAAATAGTGCCAATATGCCGACGTCAAATCTAGATTTGTAATGTTATTTTTGTAAAAAATCATTGGAAGATGCGATAAGACGTTATGGCTGTACGGATTATATAGTCCTAAAGGCTTCAAGAAGGCTATTGTTTACAATGTAACATTGTGTTGACATTTGTTTGTGGATGTGACATCATGACCTGTGACGTTTAGATAACGTCATATGGATATCATGACTATTCACTGTGTTAGAGTCACTTCTCTGCAGGTAGGGTGATTCTGTCGTTCCGATTGAGTCGTTACGTCACATACCCACTATCGCCACTCAAGGATTTCAAATGTATTCAAATAGCCCGATACACCTACATGTGACAAATCGGTTATAAATAAACAATAAGACGTTGTAATACAATGCACCAGGAAATTAAGTTATAATGTTGAGTGTCCCACAATTGACACAAAGGTGTGTCATATTTTATATATATATATATCTATTCATATATGTAACGTTTATCATACATATATATTGTCCTTGTACCTTCCAGCCTTGCCCACATACATAAGTGACGTCAGATTACAAGTTCATCCAGACTCTCTTTTAGCTCTTTATAACAGACAGCAGATCAGGAAATAATTGACTTAACCATCGCTTTAACTAGTGCACATAATAGTGGCAATCGATTTTTTCGTAATCATTTTTCATTGATTTTCATTAGCCGAGTTCGCCGGAAGGTAGGAGGTCACAGCTTGAGACTTGTAATTCGAGAGTCATAATATAGTGACAGCTGAAAGAGAACGTGTCTTGGACGGGATTGTTTGTAAAGGGAGGTTTACATTGCTTGATAGTTGATGATATGGCTAAGAGAACGACCGCTGAAATAGCCCATATCGTTGTAAACGTTGTGTGCTTTGTTATAGGTAAGTACTGTATTATATTAGTTTATGATTATATGTTACCAGCTTGTATCATACCCGTATATGTCGTATGTAATGTTCGATTGTTTTAGTATACTATTATATTATATACCTACCCTTATATGTATTACAAGGGTACATATTACAAGTAGGTCATCTTGTTTACATATTTAGGTCTAAATATGTCAAAAAAATATATATGTGTATGCTCTTATGTCACTTAGGGTTAAATAGTTTTGACTGTTTATATAGCCTTTGAATATGTCATGGGTTCACTGCATTGTGAAATATATATTTATATTTCTTATAAGGTGTGTCATGCTTCATTGATATTTCTTTTGACCCCGTTATAAGTTATTTCTCATTTGTCACAGTCCATGTGAGCCAACTCAAGAACACGTTGAAAAAAGACATTTAAGCCGGATAATTAATTATTTTATTTCTTGTAGTGGGGAAGAATGGCAAGATTAATTATATTGACGTCTTAAATTCTATATTTAAACCTAGACAATCCGAATTCTTCTGCTTACATGTTTAATGTGAATGCACTATATAATCGGATAATTTAAGATAAGGTTTTATTGTATCCTTATCAAGGACACCATACAAAAGTGTACTGTTTAAACAAAAGTTGATTCCACTATGAGATAACATCTGGGGGTGATTATTTATGGATGTACATAAACTGTAGTCACTCTGGGTTCCATTTATGATCGGCCAATTTTTCATTTAAATTAATTAACCATCTATTTTCACCCCCCCCCCCCCGATATAATAATATAGGCATTGCGGACTCGGATCATTCATTGTACATCACGGATATACAGAAACCCAATCACATTCTAGTTACATCCATGTCCGTATGAATTGAATTACTTGGGAAATGATAACTGTAGGCCGGTTGGGAGGTTCGAGAAATTCACGAACCTCCCCAACCGGCCTACAATTAGCCTATAACTGTTCCACACGAATCATGCTTCAGTTTGATTTTGACGGACATGTTGGGGCAGTGTAATATCCTCACCCCAATCACCATCACAGACAACCATTACACATGAAATACACACAAGACACTATACACATCACGCAATACATCCACTTGGAATCTCAACTACCTGATTTCAATGATCCTGATAAAGACGCATCACACATCACGGAACTTACATTATGAATTGGAGATTTGCCATTTCAATGTCCGTTTAAAAGAAAAATGAGTATTTCTCGGAATTCCCCCTATTGGAAAATGGTAATTGTTCTTCCTAATGTCCAATAAGACTTCTAAAATATTAGTGGAACCCAATGTCGAGCTTGACCCCACCCCGCCCCCATGGCTATAGTGCGATAGGGTAAGATTTAATATTAAAACAGTTAAATACAAATCGTGGGAGATTAGATAAAGAGCTGGCAGTTCACACTATAATCGTAAAAGAAATAGATAATGTAAAGGCAATTTGCTAAAAAGTTCAGTCAAATTTTCTACTCTGCACCGAGAATTTAGTGTTTGAAATTTAGGCCAAGCATGACTGACTGGTACGTTTACCAGGCCAAGCATCGATCATCATTACTTAAGTAGATACGATAAAAAAAACTAGTCTCGATTATCATTATCCATTTCATGATTAAATCATATATGAAAGTTGAGCAGCAAATCCATTCCTAATCCAGTAAAAATCACAGGCTAGCGATGACATCGAGAGTTGATCATGGTCTGGATTAATTAATGTCTAATTAATAATTGAGATAACATTTCAAGCCTAAAGAAAGATCTGCAATGAACAGATTTAGCTTTAGCATAATGTATGTTTAAATGTCATTAGTCTATGTATTATCTGTATTTGACATCGATTAATTTTCCCCCAGTTTTTCCCAAGATAAAGGGTTAATTTATTTATCTTGTTTATCTAAATATATTCTAGAAGCACGTGATTTAATTATAAATATGATAATTAGATTAACAGAAACTGAATTTAAATAGGAAATTATTGACAAAAGTTTTCGAAATAAGTCATTTGTTGACAAAAAAATACAAGACAACACAACTTATATGGAAAAAAATCAATGGTTTGTACACATATAGCACGAAGTTTTCCATATAAATTGTGTTGTGTTTTTTAATGTGCTCAATCACTTAATGGCACACAAGGATTTCATGTCATTTGATCATGAAATGATTGGACAAAGTAAGTCTATATTTATAGACCTTACTCATTTGTTTATTTCAGATCAATTTGCATTCTCTGTGAATTAAGATATGAAATATTTGTATAGTTTAACATTAAGTATTTAGACAGAGATTTATGATCATAAATAAACTATTGAGTCGGAGGTAAAATGGTTAATGGGTGTGCGTTGCATCATAAAGTCTGTCTTTTGGGCGAATGGCGTGGTGTCGATTACCGACATGGAGTAAGGTAGCCTGTCCAACCTCGTGGGTTTTCTCTGGGTCCTTCGGTTTGCTCCCACTGCTAAAGATCCGTACGCGCAAGCGAATTATTGAAATGAAATTGAATCATGTCACTCTCTCTCTCTCTCTCTCTCTCCCTCTCTCTCTCTCTCTCTCTCTCTCTCTCTCTCTCTCTCTCTCTCTCCTGTTGGGTGACCAAGTTTAAACATCCAAAGCTTTTGTGAAGAAAACGAGACATTATAAATATACTGTAATATAATCAGGCGAAGGGCCAGAAACTGATCCCTGGGAGACACCTTGTCCATATAATTGTCAGGATAAACAATATTATTATTCATTTTTCATATTGTATATTTCAGTTGTATTGTTAGCTGCATTATGTGAAACGATCCACATCGAACCCTTTAAACGAGGGTTTTTCTGTGATGATGATACTATAAGATATCCGTATAATGAAGATACAGTATCAGTTGGACTAGCATTTGCTCTAGGTTTCATCATACCCATCCTCTGTGTAAGTTGAATGATGTACATTATTGAGTTGCTTGGAGACCGGGGATTGGGAGGAGGGAAAGGAGGGGGGCATCGATTACTTTTGAACCCGCATTACAAGGACCCGCAGTCTTGGGAGTCTGTGGCGATTCTCTCCCTCATGGGCACAAATTTATGAAAACTGACTGTTAATGATGTTTGCTAGAGTATACCCTGATGTTTCTAGATCATGCACAAATTTTAGTGTACAAGAAACGTATTAATGACCCCCCGAGCCAGAATTTGAATATTCACGTGATTAAACCTCGCTTCGAAAATGTATAAAAACTATCAAAGTTTGAATAAAATCCACAACGTTTACATAAATGTTGTCATCGTCGGGGCCACTAGGTTGCACTTTTCAATGGCATTAGATTAAAAGCTACACAGTAGTCTCGTATGTCACGGATTAAAATTGTTTCGGACACCAACTATTACTTAATATTACGATGACCCAGAAATTATGGCCAAACAAAACTCAACTTCAGTGACTATGACGTCAGCTTACTTACCGGGGGGGTGGGGGGGCTCTGTGTTCGCGCCCGCTGTTGACCAAGAAAGTTGATGGGGTTTTCCGACGTGGCTTCTCCTTGTCAATGGTCCAGAACGGAGGGTGTGGCAAAGGGCAACGTAAGGTCTTTCGGATGGGACGAAAATCAGAGGCCCCGTATACATATTATTATTGGCTTGCACGTAAAAGAACCCTGGACAGTTAGAATTCGATATCAGAGTAGGACGTGTATATATATAGTGCCGCAAAATTTCCCTCGTAGCACACCGTGTATACATATCTTCATTAGACCATTGGCTTCAAAACAGTAGGACATTAATCCCCATTTCGTTACATGGATATGACTCTAATATAATAATATATTTTGTTTATCTAGATTTTAGTCTGTGAGTGGATCAAGCACACTAGTAGAAGAGAAGATGAAACCAAGTTACATTATTACGGGCGATTTTTCTGGACTTTATGTGTAGAATTTGGGATTTTTTTGTTTGGTGGAGCTTTATGTCAGTTATGCGTCAGTATCATCAAGTTAACAGTTGGGCGGTTGAGGCCTCATTTTATAGCCGTCTGTAATCCGGATTTTTCAATTATAAATTGTTCAGTTGGCTACGTCACTAATTTTGTCTGTCGTGGAAGTGGACCACAGCTCCGCGAAGCACGGTATGTTCCCTTTAAACAAATTTATTTATGTCCTTTCTTATAAGTTTAGTCCCGAAATGACCTAGTTGTGTCGAGTGGACGTTAAACCCCATTTCTCTCTCTCTCTCTTATACGTTCAGATCCAGAGGAGGGGGCGGGGCGGTTGGGATGTCTGGTAAGACGCTGGCTGGAGGTCGCGTGTTCGATCCGTGCATTGGCCGAGAAAGTTCATCGGGATTTTCCGGCGTGGTTACCCCTTGTCAGTGGTGCAGGACGGAGTTCCTGACAACGACAGCTGTCTAGTCGTTCGGATGGTACGAAAAACCGAGGTCCTGTTAATTCATTGCCGTTCACGTAAAAGATCCCTTGGCAGTTGTAATTCGATATAAGAGTAGGCCATAGTGTCGCTGCCCAGGCAACATTTCCCTCATACCACACTGCATGGCGTATGACCTTTTTCATTAGCCAAGTCAGAGTAGAACAGTAGGACGTTAAACCCCATTTCATTTAATTTATATTACACGTGTATAAGTATATGAACTTTCTTCCGCAGTCAGTGCATTAAATTAAACGAATTTTATTCTCTTAAGATTAGTCTGGGGAAAAAGGAAACCTTGTAAACCACGAACTGAAAAGTAATTTTATCACCGAGAATTCACTTTTCGGAATCCAAATTCTAAAAGCGAATCTATTGATATGGTTTTAAAATGGTGGCCATTCAAAAGCAAACAGCAGCAGCGTTAGCTAGAGCATATTTTTATCTGGTTTATTCTAATTAGTTGGACAGATACTTCGATTAGGCATCTGCATTCCAATTTAATAGTAGAATATATTCTGAATCCACCAGAAAGAATCTGTTTGGGCCCGAAGGACCAACAACATTTCTCACAAATTTTTCATGAGTTTCGTCATAAAGATTACACTTCCTTTTTTGATTTTCAGATTGTCATTTCCCAGTGGTCATTCCAGTTACATCGGTTATACAATGATGTTTACAGTGGTGAGTTGCAGAATTTATAATTTCGGAGTTACTCCCCTTTGATCTTTACACTTTTTATCTGCGCTATGCTGACAAATCCTTACGAGCCGTCTCGGTTATCTCCGGAATTGAAGCATGCACTTCTCGGTTAGTTTGAAACTGCATTGGGGGCCTACTTACTGATTCTTATTTGAAATTCCCATGTAAGAATTTGGGAAGGCTGTCGGCCACTAAAGTATTTTGATGCTTTCTAATGAAACGGAGTTTAACGTGCAACGAAGACGGGCAAAATACGACATGCAGTGTACCATTGGGGCAATATTGCCCGGATAGTGGCACTGCGGCAGCACTATTTCACATCCCAACGGTCAAAAAGTTAATTTTACTGTTCACTAGTTTTAGATGTACACGGGACCTCAGTTTTCCCATCCCACCCGAACGACTAGACGATTTGTCTTGCCAGGCCGTCTGTTTTAGTCCACTTACAGGGGGAAACCAATTCGGGAAATCCTGAAAAACTTTCTTGGCCAACTCCAGGATTGTGCGCGGGACCTCCAGTTTAGTAAACCAGTGCGTTATCCACTAAGCCATCAACTTAAGTGTCTAGATCTACTTGCAGGGACATACAATTATTATATTCCGTAAACACTCGAAAAGATTTATTTTTTTATCATCGTCCATGATTTTCTGCTTCTTATGTCTTTTGGATTGTTTATATTTCAGTTATATTTACACGTAAAAGCTGAAAGGCGACATTGTGGTTTAGTGAAACACGTCATACAATTCGGAGCGGCCATGACAGCAGCGTATGTTTGTGTATCACGTGTAGCAGATAATAAGCATCACTATAGTGATGTATTGTCTGGTCTGTTTATTGGTGCTTTGTTTGGGGCTTTAGTGGTAAGTAAAACAGGACAATTTTAAGGAATCTGAAGCACCAAGGCATACACAGATCAGGGTATGTTCGGGCGTAAGAATGTTAATCGAATTTGAGTATACCTTAGTGTGTGTTTGGCGTATTATACTCGAGTCTCGACTGGAGAGGCGCGTAGGCAGGACTTCAAAGTAATCTGTCCTAAAAACAATAGCAGCAGACATCGTCGGCAAAGGACACCAAAACGATATGTAATAGTGTTTAAAGCACCGATTGGGCTAATGAATACCGGCATACTCCGTACAGGGGCGGATCAAGGCACTGGTGGGCCCTTGGCAGCTTGGCCAACTGGCCCTTCGTGGGACTGGTTTGACGTAGTAAAACTAAGACCCCTGTAAGACAAACGAAATTTCCAAGGATATACGTCCATACTTTTCTTTTCCTACTATCTTCTTAGAAGTGGTTAAGGCAATTGTTACATTCTGGCAAGCTGTAATTTTCGTCACTTGTAGTAAAATACTTCTTCCTTCATAATGAACAGCTAATACTGAGTGAGGTTCGTCGTAAGCGTAGTCCAGTGAATTAAATAATGTAAAAAATAAAATTTAAAAAAGTCGTCGAAATTTTATGGGCCTTTTTTTTCTTGGGTCCTAGGCAGCTGCCTACACTGCCTATAGGGTAATCCGCCCCTGACTCCGTACAGTATTCTTTTAGGGACATTTTGCCCGGACAGCGATTGGGCTAATGGAGGTCGGTAAACTCTACACAGTGTGCCATGATCATACTCCTCGCAGTGTTCCGTTTTTGATTAGAACTAATCCTACTAATCACTGCTGTAAAGAGTGGAAATTCTTGTTCTAAATTATGATTGGTCAATAGTCCGATTAATAACCAATTGTTATCTACGTTACTAAAGCATTATTTTTAAAACAGGGCGTCATATTGGTCCAAATTATGTTTACATAACGTTACGTCATGGCTCACGATTTTATTATGCCCAATTAACCAGTGCATAGCAGAATATTGCAGTAAAACGAATTGCGGGACAAACGAGGCTATCAGATCGAATAACATGTAAACAATACTGTTTGGAAACGGACATACTTTCGCCGTTTTTAAATATTTCAATACCTTAAATCACTGAGAAAAGTTTTCGGGAAGTCCGAGATTAAAATTGGACTGTCATACTGCTTTCACAAGTGATAGATTTGATTTAACCGGAAGAATATAGACACACTCCATCAAAAGTTCAAGTATCGGAAGCCAATCCAGCAATGGCCAGAGAGGGATTTCTCGGGCCATTGCTTCAGGAATATGGCTATGAGGGACATTTTACCTGGAATGCGGCACTTCGACCTACTTTGATTTCGAATTAAGACTGTTAATGGTTCGTTTACTGAGACCAGGGGGAACCACGTCTGAAAATCATAATGAATTTTCTTGATCAACATCGGGATCGAACACGGTACCTCCTGTTTAGCGAGCCAGCGTCTTACTCATTGAACCACTAAAAAGTGATAAATTACTGCAGAAATCAAGCTCTTTCTTTACTTGTTCTAGACACGTTTTTTTTTGTAAACGAAACCTAGACTGTTTCAGCATTATACATTATATCGGGAGCTTTTAAAACACGTTTGGTCAGATGGCGCGGTAACCAAATTCGGTGTTATGCTTCCGTTCTGCTTGTTGTCTGGCTGGTTGTTTTATGTGGACGTACTTCTGTCGCCTCCCCTATACGTCCCCCGGACGTCTGTATTTCTGTTAACATTTGTTTGTGGACACTCGACGGGTCACAACTTGGATCCGATTATGACAAGACTTACAAGATATGTTTATATCTGCAGATATCGGATAGGAAGTTTTTTGGCAGTATACTATTACAGTAACTTCCTGAATTATTGCATGAAAAATCACATTTTTAGCTTGTGAATCCGCTACAGGTTACAAAATATGTTTGTTACACCATTAGTTCGAATTTCTCGAAAATCTGACAAACATTCTGCCAAAATGATCTCCGCAAATACTGGAGTTATGCCCCTTGCTTTTTACACACAAAATGTGAAATGTATACAACGTATCTTGTTCAGATTACAATAATCAGGTTTTAATTACTTTGTTGTAGGCATTCATATTCTTAGTAATGTTTAATGCACACCAGGCGATCTTTTACGGCGAATTGTTTGTTCGAACGCCAATATACCATGACCTTCATTAATTTGCTCATAACGCATTTGTCCTAGAATTATGATACGAACTTTTAACCAATACTACTCATAAATCATCATCAATTTGTTTATTTATATTTTCAGAAAATTATACTAGCAACTCACTGGAAATCTGGTAGTTTATCAAAGACATCATCAGGAGACGTGCTTCCATTACGTTACAAATCTTCAGAAACAGTACATACTATTAATAATGACTAACCATAGTAATATATATACTTTACTTACTGTGATATATCTACAAACATTCGCACATATCAGTTAATTATAAGATGGCGTCTTATTTGTTATGTTGTTCATTTATTTTTAATATTTAGAATCAAACACTTTTTTTATCGTGTGTTGTGATTGATCTTGATTTGACTAATTTGAGTTGTCTATATAGTGTTTTTTTCGCTTGAGACTCTGGTCCGAAACGGTGATCAAAGTTAATCGGAATGGGAGGAAAAACACCAAGAAGGCCGCGTTTGGTTTTATTTTGTATGACTTCAAAGCTACCAAGAACATTTGTCTTCAATGCAGCTCCATATAGCTTGTCGAAAACATTAAAAATCAAAATTTCAAATGCAATTTGAATGCATATTATAAAATAGCAGGTCGATGTCCAGAAGAAAAAAAGGTAAAAGACTAAGTCGTTTTCTTCCAATATAAATTTACCGTGGTCACAAACAGTATAATAAAACTGATGACTTTGATATTACATAAATATACAATTGAATTTCATTATTACGAACTCGTATAAGTCGATATTACTGAATTATTCAAAGGCAATAAGAATATACATTTTTGTTTTTCTTTACATACATTTGCAATATACATTTGATATATATACATTTATAAATATAATAATATATATACAGTTGAAATTCGTTAATACGAACCCGTGTCAGTCGAAATTAACGGATTATTTCGAAAAGGAATCAAATATAGACTATCTACTTCTAATGATGATTGATATTATATTATACGTGTACATATATCAGGTGCTATTTATTTTTTTTTAAATATTTTAATAAATGGTCTATATGACATATTTAAGTATTTATTTTAAAGAGCAAGAACAGCCTGAACGTTTATTATTCCAATCATATTTTTTCTACCCAATTCCAATGTTAATTTCATTATTTTTTGTTCAGATTTGTTCTGTACACACCACTTCGTGCATGCACTGTAGGCTATGAGAAGTATAAAAAAAATAAACGAAATATTGATCTTTTCGAAATAATTGGTATAAAGGTTGTGACGTCAACATTTTGTTTTGATACTGTAACATGTACTATATCGGTTCGGTTGTGTCTGATTGTCGAATATTCCACTTTATTTCATAAAATAAATATTTTTATATATTATTTTATTAATTTTGTTTTTTGTTTGTCATAAATTGTAGTGGTGATGTCGTCGTGTATTTAAAAGAATAACAGTCACAAAAAGTTCAATCATAACACGGTGTCAAAAAAATGCATTGAAATTGGGTTTAACATCCTATTGTTTTGCTCCAACAGTGTGACAAGGGATCTTTTACGTGCACGACAATGTTTCCCTTGCCAGGCTCTCGGTCCTGAACCACTGGCAGGATGAACCACGTCTAAAAATCTCGATGAACTTTCTCGACCAATGCAGTTATCGAGCGCGGGACCTCCGGGTTAGCGAAACATCTTACTCAGTGAGCCATCATAGCTCCCCCGACCCAAGGAAATGTATTAATGAATTTAATAAGAGCCATATTGGACCCGTGGGTATGGACTAGGAAAGATCTTCGAAATTTATCAGCCTAGATCTCCCTCCCTCCCTCCATGTTCATAAAGATGCTCTCCCTCCTGCTTGTTAGTTGTGCATGGTGGAAGGCCTGGAAATACATACATGTTGCCATTTGGTTGGCAGGGGAAAACTGCGGACACTCTTGTAGGCTTATTCCTTGGCATGTACGTAAAGCAACACAGGCATACTTGCCAGTTGCAAACGCCGCTGTCCGGGAACATTTTGACTATGGCACCCTGCATCGCGTACGCCCGCCATTTTAAGCTCGATTGGTGCAGAGAAATGGGACGTTAAACCCCCATTTCATTTCGGTAAAACGTCTATCACGAGATTGTCATTATTGGGTCAAAAGTCACATAAAACATAGGAGATAGGACAATGGTGATGGATTGCTGGTGATTTAATTGAATGTGTTTTTAATGGTGATTATCCATGTATTGTCTGTCGCTAGTTTCAAATAAAACTTACATATTTGTAGTCAGTGTCTGACATCAAGAGGAAGTATAGGGGCGGGGGGGGGGGAGGAAATACGAAAGTAAATATAGTACTTTTGGACATACGCATATTTTCATAGGCCAGATGAAAAACAAATCACATTCTGCGGGATAGAGTGAAGCGACGTGTGTGGGATTTACATTTGAATTTACATTTTTTGTCCGGCTTCGTTGAATTTTCGTGATTTTGAGGACGAATGATAACAGGGTTAAGGGTCTGTGTAGGGTGAATTAACATGTTTGTTCATTTCAAAATTTCCGTAACTGAACCGTATACCTGCTTATGAGCAAATGTTGATCCATCTGTAGTAGAAGGCGCTCAATCCAAAGAAAATACGGGAAAAAGTTAGAGTCCAACATTAGCATTAAATTCTATGTGGAAATCTATGGTGGCATGGAGACAGATGTACTCCTGTTACCCAAGACTCAGTAAAGACGGTCAGCAACCAGCATGAGACTAGTTACTGGCGGTCAGAAACCAGTTTTGGATACACCTCATGTCGCCCGAGTTGTTCCGACTAGTCAGTTTTTCATGGATCCTTATTACTACTATTCAAAAAAAAGTAGGGGATATTTGATTTTTAAGTGTTATTAAAGTCACCTAATGAAACTGACGAAGAAACAAATGACAAAATGAAATGAAGTTCACATTCATCGATTTATTCCAAATGATCGTTAGACTAAGTAAGGCACAGACTGACCATTATAAGGGTAAAATGATACCCGGGGTCAAACAGCAAAGTTACCACAGCATCACAACAAAGTCAGTAACGGGTAAATCCTCCTCTGTTTGCCAAACAAGCATTGATCCGACGTGGCATACTCCTAATGAGACGTCTAAGGTCATTTTGGTCCAGATTGTCCCATTCCTGTTGCAACGCAGCAGCAAGTTCTTGGACATTGGCAGGACGTTGTTGACGTTGACGTAACCTCTGTCCAAAGCATGTCCCAGACATACTCGATGGGGGAGAGGTCGGGACTCAGTGCTGGCCAAGGTAATGTGGTGATGTTCCGTTTTTGGAGGTAACCTGTAACGATCCTGGCCCTGTGACATCTTGCGTTGTCATCCTGGAAGATGAAACGGCGGCCATGACGTCGTGCGAACGGCACAACATGGACTGCCAAGATGTTGTCCCGGTAGTACTGGCCTGTAACACGCCCTGCAACAACATGTAAAGCCGTTCTTCCAGCAACAGTGATGCCTCCCCACACCATAACAGAACCACCCCCAAATCGATCATGTCTGATGACGTTAACGTCTTGGAAGCGCTCGTTTCGACGACGCCACACCCTCCTACGTCTGTCCAAAAAATCAACAGTGAACCTTGACTCATCTGAAAACATCACATTGCTCCAGCGTCGATTACCCCAGTGTTGACGATCCCTACACCAACGACGTCTTGCCTGAATGTGATGATCTCTCAAACAAGGGATCACGCGAGGACGTCGGGCGCGAAGGTGACCCCTATGCAGTCGATTCCGAATCGTCTGGCCACTCACTCTCACACCAGTGTCTGTTTGAAGACGAGCGCTGATCTGATTTGCTGTGATGACACGATTTCTCAAGGCCAAGGTACGGATAAATCGATCCTGGGCTTGGCTTGAGTTGTCGCCCTTGGTCGACCTGAGCGTGGTCTGTCCTGTACAGATTGTGTATCACGGTATCTGGACCATAGCCTGCTTATGACAGACTGAGAAACATTCATCGTCCGATCCACAACCGCCTGTGTTGTGCCGATCTGTAGCATGCCAAGGGCACGTAACCTTTCATTTTGGATAAGCCGACGCATATCAAAATTTGTTTTCTGGTCACTAAAACAATTAAACTGATGTTTCCACCCTGGAGTTCAATGCCACAATGACTGTAACATTCAAAGTCAGAGTCGTGCAAATCTTGGGTTGGACCCCCATGATGATCCCAAGCATCACCTGCATTCCATGCGGTAGCTATTGGTGCGTTTGGGCGTCACATGTAACTGGAAATGTTTCTTCTGTTAGGTTCTATAGTGACTTTTTTCGTAGTCATTTGCATATTTTAGTATTATGCCCCCAAAATCAAATATCCCCTACTTTTTTTGAATAGTATATATTCCAGATTCAGCTAGTTTTTTCCTCTTTTTGGGGACGATATAAGCTGCAGACTTAAGATAGGTTAAAATCTTAATTTTTGAAAATGGCGATCCAGGCCACCGTTTTGTTGACAACGTCAAGATAGCATTACATCAAGCTGTGAATGTACCATGATTGGAATTATGAAAATAGTAAATGGAGTTTCTGCATTATTTGTTATGATAATTGCAGCAAATTGAAAGAAAGTGATTTAAGACTTTCTAAAATGTCTGCTAAAATAGCAAACACTACTCATAGTTTTGTTATGAGACATCGTCAATCCAGTGGCGGCAGTACAATATTTGATAAGACGTTATTATCATATATGTCTGTTATTAACATCACAATGACAAAGTTAAAATAGATCTGACTTAAATCATTATTGATAATCAATTTTTTTGCGAAAAGATTTATCTGAAAGTGGCGAGATTACCTTTTTTTTATCCGTAGACGATTGTTCAGTAATATGAAATGGGGTTTAAAATCCTACCTGTATGCCCAAAATGTGCTAATACGGACCGCCATATATATGATGATGTGTGCTGTGTGTGGGGGGGGACAATTTTGGCAGGTCATTGTTCTTTAACGTGCATTCAAACGAATGCACGATTGGGCCATGTTCTTTTGTCCTTAAGAGCCGTTTCAATGGAGCTTTGCAATACTGTTTTGAATGGAATGAAACTGGTTCACGAATTTTGAATTGGCATAGATAGTTTTTATTAATATTCAGAAAGCGTCAGTCTAAGCTCTGTGGTTTGGTCGCCCGGCTATCATTTCGAGATCCCTACAGTAAAAATAACGCTTTGTTCTGTACTAATGAAGACGGTTCGAGCCTGGAAAATTCGATATGTCCTTATCGCTCGACAA
Source organism: Patella ulyssiponensis (assembly GCA_963678685.1). Lineage (NCBI taxonomy): Eukaryota > Metazoa > Mollusca > Gastropoda > Patellidae > Patella > Patella ulyssiponensis. Next base: position 60,166,040 of record OY783230.1, on the reverse strand, counting down.
TTTATCCTGTTGGAGTCACATAACAATAAGAAACTACTGGAAAATATGTATACATGTTATTTATTTAAGAAATAAGTGTGCTATGAGTAACATCTTGACCGGACAGTGCACCGCAGCCTTCTCTTGTATCGAATTCCAGCCGCCGAGGTCTACACCGGACCTTGTGTTTCCGTCCCACCCGAACGACTTTACCGACTGAACCACTGCGGCTCCCACTCCACGGTTATCGTTCCTCTATCCACAATTGAGACAAATAATAAACAAAAATTGATTACAAGTGTTGAACCATCCTTCGTATATCTAATCAGAAATAGCGTAAATTCTTTGATTGACTGAAAGTTATGTGCGACATCTCCAACAGATACAATTCTATGTCCTTAGCTTAACGAGTAAAGGTATGTCTAGTTACACTACACTCATTAAACCAGTAAATATCAACAATGGACAAACAAACATTCGTCAGTCAGCCGGTGGGCACCGGTTTAAGTACAAATGTTACGAAACTAACTAGGTTAGTTTTTATACTAGGCCACATTTCAATACGCTGGTAGATTGTTCTCACCTTCCTTTCTGTCTGTTAGCGGGTTCATAACATTTGCCACCCCTTTCAAATTTATATTAGCTACGCAAGGTAACCTATGGAATTGTAATGAATACGAAGAAATTGTACGCGGGACATGTTTTCGTCCTGGTTCTATCCCGGTGTTTGGTCCAACGAGACAGGTCAGCGCGCGGGGGGAGGGGGGCTTGGGGAGCCACGGTGGCTGAGTGAGTAAGGCGTTGGCCGGTTAACCTGGAGGTCCTGTGTTCGATTGCTGCGTTGGCGAGCGGAAAACGTTCATCGGGATTTTCCGACGTGGTTCCTCCTTGTTACTGATGTAGAACCGAGGTGTATAGTCGTTTGGATGCGAAGAAAAAACGGAGGTGCCGTATACACATTCGCGTGCACGTAAATATTCCCTGAGCAGTTGGAATTCAATATAAGAATGAGTAGACTGTAACGCCGTTGTCCGTGGAAAATTTTCCCCGAAGCACACTGTATGGCGTATATGTCCTTCTTCATTAACCCTGTCCGAGTAGACCAGTAGAACGTTAAATCCCACTTTATTTCATTTCCCTGTTACTGGTCATGTATATTTGGGTATAATAGATTTTGAATTTAGAGTTTGTACTTGTCTGAAGTTGTACCCTTTACAGAAAGATAACTTTACAAAAATAAAACCCACTTGATATGTACCGTAAAAATTTGGGACTTTTCAATGAGTTCACATTTTGGTAAACGTTTAGGAGGTCATTCAGTACACCCAACGCAACTAAAAACCATCAAAACACCTTTTCTTTTTAGAGGTCGTTTGCTTTTCTTTCAAAAATTGACTGATCTATATAATAATAGAGATTGAATTTAGATTTTGTAAACCACTTTGTTTAATAATCAAAAAATACACTAGAAGACCCTAAACTCAGTCTTACAAACATGGTACAAATAATCGGACTACTTTCGGGAATCTTCTATCTAATTTGGCCAAGCAGTTTACATTGTAACCTTTCAACAATAAGAAATGATGTTAAATAACAACAATTCAATGCTCTTTGAACTTTGACCTCTCTTCTAGAACCGACCAAGATATTATCCCCTCTTCCTCTTTTTCAGAAATTGAAGAAAATATTGACAAAGTCAAATCCCCGACTTTTCCTTAATCAACACCTAAAGCTGTTATTATTTCAGTGACCTGTTTTACTTTTCACCAAGTAAATATTTTCCATAAAAGATAACTTACTGTAACAGAGTCGTACCTCGTTCGCATTGCACCGGAGAAGGCTTTCTGTCTGTTTTAATCATATTATACAAATAAATAGTAAAAGACTTAAACATACATTATGCAAGAGCTAAATCTGGCTATTGTAGCTATTTCTTTAGGCCTGAAATGTTATCTAAATTATCAAATAGACATTGTTTAACTCATTCGTACCATAATCAACTCTGGATGACATCGCTAGCCTGTTGTCTTTAGTGGATTATGATCCGATTTACTGTAAAACTTTCCCTCACAATTAAATCAATAAATGGACATTCGAGACTTTGCTTTTAATCGTACTGACTTTAGTAATGGTGATCGAGGCTAGGCGGAAAGTTCAATCCCTTAATTCTCGGTTCGTAGTGGATCAATATGACGAAAATTTTTAGCAAAATGCCTTTACATTATCCAGAGAGAACTGCCAGTTCGTTATCTAATCACCATTAAAGCCCCAATAACACTCTTGTTGTAACTAAATAATATGTCCCAATCTTCATTCTGATCAACAAATTGTATTATTTTACAATATTCCAATTAATTGATGATATAAATTTCATCTTAACACACCTAATTTAAAAAATTGGAAAAATTCAACTAATTGATTTGAAAAGTCTAACGTAAACCTTTTCAAATGTGACTTTGATTTAAAATATTTTCGAACCCTCTGGACAAGTAAAATAGGTCGTAATGGATAATTTACACAACAGGTAGGACACTTAAACATCTAGTACTTAGAATAAGGCTATTATTTATTTTCAGGAGCTGCCAAGCCAGCAAGAGTGTTATTGTCCCTTTAATGTAGCTTTAATAAACTTAAATGTAACATAGCATGACACGTAATTTCAGGTGAATGACATGCCCATCGGAATAAAATTTATATTGGGAGCGCGGCTGGGTGAGGTGTCAGCGTAGAATGGACCTTATTCTGTATTATAAGATCCCTGCGTGGACTAAGCCGGCAAAAACGATAGCCATACAAATAAGATTGTACGCATATCTCCCCGAACGTAACTGATTAGAATAATAAAATGTTAAACAACTTTAGGACAAAGCCCCCCCCCCACCACCACCATCCCCACCGGCTGCGTGAAAAGTGAGTAAGACCAGTGCTAGAATATATCAGTTTGAGAATATATATATAAGATTTGATTTGAAGTTAGAAAAAAGGATATACAATAGGTAGATTTAGCTCTTGCATCATGTCTCATTGCGTCTTATTAAGATATTACTAAGTCCTTGGCAGTCAACAACTCAAGTATCAAAAGGCATTATTGGTAAACAAACACTTCCAACATTTCCATCGACAATCGAAATAGCACACCAAACAAACGACACCAATTTCACCTTGACCCACATCAAAAGCCTTTTACATCTTTAGTACGTTTTTATTATTTAATCATACATGTACAATGTAATAAAACAAATTAGAAATTTACGGAGCCCGTTAAATGCATGATTCTACGGAGCCCTACGAAACCCCTACAGTGCACGATTCTACGGAGCCCGACGGAGCCACTTAAGTGCACGATGCACTCTTATATAATTATATTGGGAAGGCTTCAACATTCACATAATTAATATTCCGTTTAAATGAATTGATATTTCGTTTAAATGAATTGATATTTCGTTTAAACGAATTGATATTTAGTTGAAGTGCACGATTCTACGGAGCCCTACTGTGTCCCTTAAGTGCACGATGCACTCTTATATAATTATATTGGGAAGGCTTCAACATTTATACAATTAATATCGCGTTTAAACGAATTGATTTTTAGTTTAAACCAATTGATATTTGGTTTAAACAAATTGATATTTCATAAACAAATTGATATTTCATTTAAACAAATTGATATTTCGTTTAAACGAAATAATTATCATATATAAGAGTGAAATCGTTCAAAATATATCTATACAAGAGTGGACTCTCGCATTTAAGGGCCTCCATAGAAATACACTAGGAACCTTTCTTAAGGCTATCGAAAATAAACTTAATGTCTATTTCCGTTCACAACTTTTAAAAGACTATTCTAGCATTATAACTGGTTTTAGTTGCATATTTACAAATAGACACATTTGATACATGACACAAGAGTCTTGAGGCTATAGAAGTTTTATGGATTTATATTTATTTGTCTTTTTGGCGGACATTGTGTTTGCATATGATTGGGGTTTGTGGTTCAATGTCGTAATGAATTATAATTGGCATATTGATATATGTATCAACAATAACTGATTTTGAATTGATAGAAAGGGAGAAAGAGAGAGAGCGAGAGAGAGAGAGAGAGAGAGACACACACACACACATATGCGTGCGAAATCTAGGTCATTTCGGGACTAAAATATGCTAGCATATTTTTTTCAATAATTCGCTTGCGCATAGATGTCTTTTGCAATGGGTGAGGAGGGGATGGGGGAAGGACCCGGTCGGTGAAAACTCGCGAGGTTGGATAGGCGTCCCTGTCAGGAGTCGAAGCCACACCGTTTGACTCAATAACAAACGCGTTAATCCATTCTGCCTCCCCCAATATAATTGCCAATTATTATCGCCTTGAAGAGGGTGATAAGATGTCCACATATATAAATCCCCTTTCGGATAATGTTGATGAATACCATGTTAATAAAAAACGGGGCTGTAGTATTCATCTTTTAGCCCCATCGATTCAGATAATGGTCTATAGTCGTGTGTCTTAGGACAATTGCTACAGTGGCAAGGGTGCATTGACAGCAATCAGATTATGTTGACGCGACGCTTCCATACACTTGGTTTAATATTTGTTGTTTTTTGGTTACATTGTCTTTATAGCCTGTGTCTTGTCCTGAGGTTTGTCTTATAGGTTTTGTTTGTGTTTGTGTATTTGTTTGTAGTTCAGTTCTACTGTACTTAATAGTTACGATCTTTTCTGAAACCCCAAATCGAATAACCTTTGGGCTTGTGACAAGAACTATGTAGTACGATTGCACTGGACTGTGGATAAACAACATGATTTATCTAACGTGGGATTGTTAAAAACCAGGTTACTAATCATCTTCAGATGACGCTGATACATCGATATAAACAGTTTCAAGTATTTACTTATCATCGATATCAACCGTTTGAAACATATAACTACTTTACTTATCGTATATATCAATAAATGTTATCAGTTTCTTGATAAACACAAGGTATTGCAATCCGCTGAAACATTATTTTAATAAATTAAAATAACAAAAGCTCATCACAGGTCAAGTTATTCTGAATAGAGAAAAAGATAATGTCCTTCTGGGCCATCGTGATTTTAATTTGTCTTTTAGTATAGTTTAGTAATATACTGAAACAACACACGTGATTTTAGTCACAAGTTATTATTTTAATATATTACGCAACGTCTTAAAGCGAGAATTTCATATTTCCAAAAAAGTCAAAACATATCTATTTCTGTCTTTTGCTCAATAGGTTGTCAACTCACTATTATACAATCATAGGCATTATTTTCCACACTGAAACATCTTTCACGTCGGAAATAATAACACAATCACCTCCTTGTTTTCCCATTCCCCCCATGCAATAGCTATCTTCAAACATTTGAGTTTAATGTTGAAAGTGATATATTTGCCAATTTCTCAACTGGCAATAGTGAATTATAGGATTATTCTTTAACAAGGTTTATAGATACCATCTATTTTAAGGCTTTATTTTATAATATATTTTAAAAATATAACTTAAAAACATGAAATTGCCACTTTAAGCTCGAGACCATTAAACAACTCAAAATACAGACACTATCCAGGACGTGTATTTTAATGAAATACGTCACACGGGTTCAATATTTCAACAAGTATGATTAATTTACATTTGGCGCATTGCTCGTACCATCAAATAGTGGTACACCAACATCAACGAATGATGTTCAAAATTTTTTATTTAGATATTTATTTCCATGACAAGCCCATAATTAACCCTGTATGACATCGGATATGTGCTATTTAATCGGTTAACGTTAAAATGGAAAATAACGATTCCGTCTATTTTCGCAGTAATGTCAATCGAGACTACTCTATTCTTATGGATACTCCAAATATTCATAACTTCTCTCACAGTATAGCCATTTGACTTAAATTTTCATTATCTATAGTCAAACTATAAAGCCCAGTACATTATCTCAATCTTACAAAGTGCATCTATTATTATTTTAAACAATTTATTGTAACATACAGTCAAAAGTCCTCCTGCATGGTTATTTTAGACTGGATAAACGTAAGTCAAGTCTGCGATCCGATTATCAAAGGTGAACAGTGGCATTAAGGGGTGTTTATATGACACATGGGAATTCATTTAATATCTAAATTTATCGAGACATAAGGAATCCCAAACTAAAATTTTATACTGCTGCCTTATTCGTTTTAGTGTTTAGTCCTGAAATGACCTAGTTTGTGTCGAGTGGACGTTAAAACCATCTCTCTCTCTCTCTCTGTCTCTCACGAAAGTTACTTGGTCAAATATTATTTAAGTCACTTAGCCGGGTCAAATATGGTGACATTTACCAAACCTGGGTAAAATATAAGGTAAGTCACCAAGACGATACATATATAATATAATATAATAAACATTTAAATCACAATTTTCGCAGTTTTAATTTGAAAACTGTATCATATTGTCCTTTGGAGGACATGAACTGTCCTTAATGGATGAACGTATTGGCTTTTTTTTTGTATCACTTACCGTAATCTTAGTAAAAGTCAAAATAACAAATTTAAGTAGGTGTCATGAAATTATAATAAAGCTCACACTAAAAGGTTAGATTTCTTAATATTTGTACGACTGTGCAACGTATTAATACCCTTTACCACAGCACGTTCAACATGTCACCGAATCAGCTAATTCAAATTAACAAGAAACCCCTTCGGTATTTCACATTAAAACTTATACCCCCAACCAAAATTAAAAGTCATATTTTCTTCTATTATTATTGTGCTAAAAGATTTATTCAATGACAGCTGAAGTTCATGTCTTTCAATACTTTTTTTGGATAAAAATATTGTTTATTTAAATATAAATTTTTAAATATTTTATGTTCAAAAGAATAAATCTTTTTTCTAAATCGACGCGCTGTGTGGTGTTTTATTTTAAAATAAGAATATTATTGTCGATTCAAATCTTATTTTTAGTCTAAACCATACTCAACCATTTAATTACGTTCATCAAAAATAGTCATAATATCGGGCAAGAGACAACGTATAGTCGTTCGGATTGGAAGAAAACCCAGGCCCGGTCTACTCATTGAGTGCACGCAAAATAAGATTTGGCTATTGGAATTTGAAATAAGAGTATAGACCGTATCGCCCCCATCCGGGTAAAGTTTCCCTCATTATATACAGTGCAATGCATGACGAAATTCCTTTCTTCGTAAGTCCAGTCGGTGCAGAACAGCTGGACGTTAATCACCAATTCATTAAAATTTCATTTCATTACTTTTCTTCTTCTTCTAAAGTTTTTTATCCGAATGGTTGTTAGATCCCATTTCTCATTCTCTACTGTTTCATGATTGACTTTTTTTACTGCATCTCTCTCTCTCTTTCTCTCTGTCTCTCTCTGTCTCTCTCTCTCTCTCTCTCTCTCTCTCTCTCGACCAGTTAATCGGACATGGTCTCCAGTAGATCGCCCATCAAAATCAGCCTAGTAAGACTTTTAAACTAAGACCCTAACTAGCTCAGATCAACGAGGGGGCGGGAAGTGTTCTCAGGGGTGCTGTAAAATTGACGGACAATATATATCTATTGCTTTTATGGTCGACAATTATTTCACATGGTGGAGGGGGGGGGGATATTGCAGCCCCCCCCCCCTTACGCCCCACCCATTTTTACGGGCCTGGCATTAAAGTACATTTCATTTCATTTATAAAACCCATACACCACATAATATATACTATAAAACAACGAACCCTAGCGTGATTGCACGGCGGTTTATTCAATATTCATGCATGAATGAGATTACCGCAGTCCCGCTAGCCCGGCTTAACTCTTATACTGATATTGTTCAGTATTCGTACAGCTGCTTAGCATGAGTGACATTTGTTCCGTAATAGGAAAGATTATGCACGAATATGAAATTAATTCAGATTTAGAAATGAAATAGGGGTTAACGTCCTACCTTTACGCATCGACTGGGGTAGCGAGGAAGGGCATGCAATCATATAGGTTCTTATGGGAGAAATTCTGCCCAGGCAGCAGCACTACTTATTGCGAATTCTAACTGCCAATGTACGCGTGACCTTGGTTTTTCGTCCTATCTGAACGACTTGTTTGCTGGAAAAAAAACTGGGAATTGTCTCGACCAACACCGGGTTCGAACCCACAGACCTTCTAGTTATTGAGCCAGCGTCTTACTCACTGAGTCACAATGTCCCCCTCCACCCCACCCCAGCGCACCCTACCCCACCACCTGACAAAATGTAAATAGTGTTGCGATCATTTTTTAAAAATGTTATATAAATGAGAGTTATTTCACGTAACAACCATGAGTGAAAAGAACCCTTACTTTATCAATGTTAGACATCCCGCGTGTTGCATGCCGTTTCAGTAGTGATTCACTGATGTTGAGGGAAAAACTCTGACTATGAAGTCATGTTGGCAAATATATGTATCATATTAAAATTGTTTAACCGTCAGATACGTAGTATATATTGTGTTAAATTCATTGTAAATCCATAGGATGTACTGGAGGTTAAAGCCCTTTGTTATAGTCTTAGCGGAAAACAAAACGACGGACAATGAAGAGTACATTATAGTATTATTGTTCATTTCTCTGTTACTTGTGTGTGAACCTGTTGGCTTATCGTCTTATATGTTTAGCAGTGTTGGGAGTGGGGCGTGGTGTCCATAAAGGGGACAAACAGGAAATTTATAGATCTGAACAACCGTTAGTTTTATTGTCAGTAACAAAAACGGACACGCTGTTTTGTTGGGTGTTTCCCTGAAAGCAGTGCTACAGCTATGGGTCTACGGGTAAGTTTTTCAGTTTTATATAAGAACTAATTCTGTTTTAGCTCTATACGCAACATTACAATTTCCCCGCGCAAATATCGAATATAGACGTATTTTTTTTTAAAATATCAACATTTTTGGCGTCGAGATTAAATGAATCAAATTTGTTGATGCTATAAAAACGAAACGAAATCAAATGGGTCTTAACGCTACCACTGTTCTGCTCAGGCTGGGCTAAGGAAGACGATGTTGCAGATTTCAAGGTTAAATTCCGCAGTGTTTCAACTAGTGTCTGGAAAGAGAGCGAAACTTGTATAAACTAATTATTAGTATGGTGTTCAGAGCGGATTGGAACTTGTACGTTTATGGTTATAGTATATGTTGATATATTTTTACACCGCTGGTGGGTCGCCCGCGTAGTAGTAGGGTGGTTCCAGGGGACGGACATAGGTTACTATATGTCTATATTATAACATAACCATATATTAATGAACACCGTGTAAGTTGAAGATGTTCGATGTGACGCCCCCCCCCCATCCCCCAATGTCTGCTAACTTTATGTAAGTCTATTATAACACAGCCACACATTTCGTAACAGCCTCTATGTGCGAATGGTTCGAGATGGCGCGCCCAAACGATCCCAGCTAAGTTACAATATTAAGTCTATTTCCATAAATTGTTTGTAATCACGTGTATGTAGGGGTAGATGGATGTGGCGCCCCAGACTTACTCTCAATTTACATCTTTCGTAAAGGTTGAAAATGTTCGATGTGACGCCCCCAAACGACTGATAAGTATCTGTAAGTCTATTAGGGTAAGACGCTGGAACGCAAGCCCGGAGGTCGCGCGTGCAGTCCTTGCATTGTCGTAAGCTAACCCAATCAGAGCAGAACAAGTATAGGGTGTTAAACCTCATTTCATTTCGTTTCACGTTGTCTATTATAACACAGGTACACATTTCGTACGACTTGTGTCGACTTGTGTCAAGTTGCTATATTATGTATATTATAGTCCACTCAAACCTTTAATAATTTGTGTGTGGGAATTGTTCGAGGTGGCGCCCAACGTTACTATATAGCAGCGGGACAGTGTGTGGGGGTGGGGTGCCCGGGAAGGGGGAGGGGGGAAGGTTACACAGTCATTTTTAGTTATTTTTACATAATCAAACACCTTTCGTGACGACTTGTATGAAATATAGCACATGCTTTCTTCCTTAAATACATTTTGTTTGTATAAAATGAAATGTCATCTAATTTCTAGCAAAATTGATGTCTAAATTCCTATCACGGTTAACCCTTATATAAACTAAATTTAGATTATCTTCCCTCACGTGTGACATTAAAAATAATTTATTGTGGGTTTATTCTACGTCATGGATTTATAAAATAAAATGGGTTAATGTTTACTTTCCTGCACCGACCTTGATAATGGAGACAGGCATATACGCAATGCAATGGGGTATGAGGGGACAATTTGGCCGAACAGCGGCGCGCTACGGCCTACTCTTATTTCAAGTTCTCTTACAGAGAGAGAGAGAGAGAGAGAGAGAGAGAGATGGGGTTTAACGTCCACTCGACACAAACTAGGTCATTTTGGGACTAACATATGGTTTAATTTTATTTCAATAATTCGCTTGCGCGTAGGGGTCTTTAGCAGTGGGAGGAAACTGGATTACCCGGCTAAAACCAACGAGGTTGGACAGGCGACCCTACTCCTTGCCACGTACAACCGGGGATTTGAAACCGCGCCAGTTGACTCAATGGCAGACCGTATGATACAGTGCGCGCACGCTAACCATTCGGCCATCCACCACCCCACCCCACCCCACCCCCTCTTACATAGGACCCTTGTGTCAAAAGAGAGAGAGAGAGAGAGAGAGAGAGAGAGGGGGTATGGGGTTTAACGTCCACTAGACACAAAGCAGTGGGAGAAGAAAACCTAAACTTGTCTAAACTTGCGGAGCCAAATCACAGTTGTTATGTCGACAATTTTGTAAATAAGGTGAAAAGGAAAAATAAGTTGTAATATTATCGCAAAATGGTTACCCTTCAAGAATGGCGTCCAATACTATGAAGATCTACTCAGAAAAATTGCAAAATTGGTTTCTTGTTGCTAAACGTAAAAATCCCAAAATAATGCTTGTTCCATAAGTACGGGCGAAAACTCTTTTTATTGAAGATTTTACTTTCACCTAATGATTCAGTTTTCATATTTAAGATATTTATAAAGATTTTGTAAGATGGAATACGGATGTACCGATACCACCTCAATATTTCTGTAAAATCTGTTATTATAATTCACGATGATTCGGATATTTGTTCTGCTAATCAACCTTTTTGGATTCTTAAAACAGTAATATTTTTGTATTCTGAAATTGATTTTATAACAGAAATAGTTTTTTCTTAGTTATGTCATCATTTATATCTTTGTCTCTTTAGACTAATTCGTGTAAATTATAGATGTCATTCTATTAAATGCAGAGAGGGTTCAATTATTTTGTTATCCCTTTTCAATGGATAAATAAACTCAAACTAGAGATGCGATAGTAATTGTTACCTATCGCTGTAAAATGTTTTAAGATATCAATGTAAGCATTGTCGATTTTAATAGACAACGCTGGGCTGATGGTCTATCCTTGCTGAACACCGACAACAGATAAGATAATATTTGACCAGTCTTTATCCGACTGTATACTGGACTGTAGTACAGGAGTGTTTATACAGGCATTCACGCTTTTATGGATCTTTATTAATTGGTACCTCCCCCCCCCCCAAGAAAAAAACCAACAATAAAAAAAACCCAGTGGTTTGTTGAGTAAGACCTGGGGCTGGGGGTGGGGGCTCGAATTCTCTCCCAGTGTCGACTGAGAAAGTACCTCCCTCGGGATATTCCGACGTGGTGTCTTGCTTGTTAGTACTGCAGCCACTGCATGGCGCATGCCCGTCTTCATTAGCCTTTCTGGTGCAAAAAAAAAGTGGAAAAGTGGGACCTTAAACACCATATCATTTTCTTTGGTGAGAACATCTCCTATGTGATCTACAGATAACTTACCTTTTGATAACCGTATCAATATAGACCAATTTTGATGACGGTTATCAGTATTATCAGCCGTGTGAAAATAACCATAAACACTCTCCTCCTGTGACAAATGTTTTCTGTTTTATTTTAGTTTTATTTTATTTTTTAGACTTTGCCCCTCTAGTCCACTAAAACGAGCGCTTTGTCCTTCTAATTGACATTTTTGATTTTACTTACGTCCATGGGCGGATCCACGAATTCTTGCAGGAGGGGGTTAACCAGGTTCCTGTCAAGGAAATTTGACAGTTTCCAACACACAGAGCCTTTTAAAGAGAGAAATCCAACATGAATTAATGTTTTTATACCAGTATCTCGCGCTTTGAATGCCCATCCCATCCCATCATCTGAGAGGACACGAGCGTGACATTTTTCTCATGAAAGTGTTGTTTCGTGTTCTTTTCGTGTAGCTGAAAGCCCCCCCCCCTACGCCATTGACGTCATAAACTTTTAATTTTATAAAATGGATTGGCGCTACAGGCAATAAAAGAGTTATTTATGTAGTTTGTTTTACAATGTGAGAACAACACGTGCTACTGCGATTGAAGGCTATCCAGACATAAAATTTCAGGGGCGTTGGATGGCCGAATGGTTAGCAAGTCCGCGCTGTATCATGTGTGTCTGTATCATAAAGCCCGTCATTGAGTCAACTGGCGTGTTTTCGAATCCCCGCTTGTACGTTACGTGACAAGGAGTAGGGTCGCCTGTCCAACTTCTTGGGTTTTCTCTGGGTCCTACATACAAGCGAATTATTGAAATAAAATTAAACTATATGTTAGTCCCGAAATGACCTAGTTTGCGTGGAGTGTACGTTAAACCCCATTTGTCTCTCTCTAATACTGTTGAAGAAACGAAGAACTTTCAGAGACGTATATGTTAGTCAAAAATTGTGCCTTCACAGTTGGTCATGAGAAACTATTGTAGCATGGGCCATTATTTATCTATTGAAAAAAATATAATCAAAAATATGTCATATTTTCAATAAGGTTACGTGACTTATTATGCAGATGAGATGACGCTACAAAAAGATATCGAATAAATTTTATCAGAAGTTTGAAGAGTCAAGCCTCGTGATCTGACTATTTTGAAAAATATATTTTCAAGGTCGAGAATATTGGGCCTAGAGTATATTCTTTCTATACATTGAACATGCATTATGCAAGTGCTAAATCTGCTTATTGCAGGTCTTCTTTTAGGCCTGAAATGTTATCTAAATTATTAATTAGACATTAATTAACCTATTCAGACCGTAATCATCTCTCGATGGCATCGCTAGTCTGTGATCTGTAGTGGATTATGAACCGATTTACTGCATAACTTTCCTTCGCGATTTAATTATTAAATGGATAATCGAGAAAATGGTGTTTATCGTAGTGACTTTAGTAATGATGATCGAGGCTAGACGGAAATTCCAATGGCTTAATTCTCGGTTCATAGTGGATCAATTTGAATGAAATTTTCAGCAAATTGTCTTTACATTATCTAGATTTCAACTATTATAGTTAGAACTGCCAACTCGTTATTTAATCTCCCATAATGTATCTTTAAGCAAAACAAAACCTCAAATTTACAAGCATATATCCAACAATTGATTTAAGAAAAAATCCCAGGCCTATTCGAAAGTAATTATTTTTTTTCGAGAGAGATATTTGCGTCTGGAAAATAGAGAAAACAAAACCTAAATGTTTGGCGCAATATAGCCCGGTTTGAGCTGACGTGCCATACTATTTCATTTCATTTCAAAACCTATTTAAAGTCGTGAATAGCGGAATCTTACAGAATACTTGAAAGAAAACCCTGATAATCATCTCAACGACCGGATTTATTTCTGGAATTTACACAGTAATGGTCACTCATATAGACTATGTATTCATACGAGTAAACTGTAGTGGGGCTTGGGAAGATATTTCCAGATCATTGTCGTGTGCCCTAAAGGAAGCTGGGAATGGCGTTTCCCCGAATTTCTGAAAACAAGATATATTTGGAATGCTACTATCAGTTCCGGGTATTGTAAATTAGTGTTATTACGATAATCACCCCGGCGTGGTATTCGAGATGAACATCAGACTGTACACCAACTCCGATAATCTTTATACGAATGGAATAATACTTTTATACCTGATGTTAATAACGAGTTAAATGGGGTTTAACGTCTTACTTTTCTGCAGGGACTGAGCTAGTGTTCTGCACCTAAACTGGGCTAATAAAGACGAGCATACGCCTACTCTAATATTGAATTCCAACTACCAAGGAATCTTTTAAGTGCACGCAAAGGTGTACACGGGACCTCGGTTTTTCGTCCCATCCGTACGACTATGCAGTTGTCCTTGTCAAACCCTCCGTCCTGCATCACTGGACTGGATGAACTTTCTCGGTCAATGCATGGATGGAACACCCGACCTCCAGGCTAGCGAGCAAGCGTCTTACCTACTTAGTCACTGTGATCCCCCACCAGGAGGGAACCCGAGACTTCCCGGCTAGCGAGTCTTATACACTGAGACATCGCAACTCCCTATAAATAATCAAATAGTCACCTTTTTGATAAACTTTTGAATTGGTTACCGATCTGAATTGTGTTATGTTTTATTACGTAACGTTCTGTAAAAATAGAAATTAAATTTTAAAAAAATCATGGCTTGCGGGGACGCTTACTCCTTGGCTGTTTTTTAACCTTGGCTTTGGTAAACCTTTTGCCTCACCTATTTCTTCCGGTGCTTCAAGTCAAGTTATTAAGTCTATTTATTTATATTATTAATTTCTGGCTCCCTTTCAGCATGTTTATCAATAGGGAATATTGATAGCACTGCAAACTGACCTATTCACCCCTAGGTCTTGCTCCAGAAAAGGGGCTAAATTTTGGATGTTTGTGTTGTGTCCAGTTCACTGACATTTAATTGGCTGGTATGCTAATCTAACCACATGTCCGACTTAGCATCATTGACAACTATAAACCTGCCTTCTATTTTTCCGATTTTGACAGAACTTGAAATATGGGCATATCTCCCAAAGATCTTGGTTTCTTTCGATATGGGCATGCATCGGACCGGATCTCGTTTTTAGCTTGTGGATACTCTAGAAGTCACAATTTTCATCCAGTAATATATTTATATCCCAAAGATCTGGGTTCCTAATATTGATACTTCGGACGGTTCTTTGCTGGATTATGACCCCTGATTCTACAGAAAAACACCATTTGTTAGCTCGTTCTGTCCATCTAATGACGACGGGCGTACGCCATATAGTGTGCTATGAGGGGAATTGTGCCCAGGCAGCTGCACCATGGCCTACTCTTATATGGAATTCCATCTGTCAAGGGATATTTTACGTGCACGCCAATGTATACGCTGTAACTCGGTTTTTCGTACCATCCGAACGATGGACGGCTGTCCCTGTCCACCCCTCCGTTCGGTACCACTGACACGGTGAAGGCAGGACGGAAAATTTCGACAAACTTTCTTGACCAATGTAGGCATCGAACATGCGACATCCAGTGGCTATCAACAATTTAAGATACTGATGATGGATAGAAATGTTGAAATTTTATAATGTTTAGGAGCTTTTCGACCTCCAGGCTAGCGAGCCAGTGGTTCTCAACAATTTAAGATACTGATGATGAATAACAATGTACCGTATTAAAGGAACGGTCGTACTGACAGGCATTGGTCATATTTCTAGCGCTTTTCCAAGATATCCAAGATTCCTGATGGTGGAGAAGTTCGGTATACAGAAAAAAACCCAAAACTATGGTTCAATTTTATGTCAATAATTCAATAGCGCGTATCTATCTTTAGCAATAGGCGGAAACAGGAGGAGCAGGAGAAAACCCACGAGCTTGGACAGGGGATACTACTCATTGCCACCTTTAACCGAAATCACGCCAGGTGACTCAATGGCAGACCTTATGATACAGCGGGCACGTGCTAACCACTGGGCCATCCACACCCTCTCCCACCATTCAACCACCCTACCCCAAGTAAGGAAGTCACGGTGGCTAAAAGTGTAAGACGCTAGCCTACCTAGCCTGGAGGTCGCGAGTTCAATCCTGGCGTTGGCCGAAAGAGTTCATCGGAATTTTCCGGCATGGTTTCACCTTGTGAGAAGTGGTGCAGGATGGAGGGCATGTCAATGATATCTGTCTAGTCGTTTGCATGTGAAGAAAAACTGAGGTCCCGTGTACACATTTGTATGAACGTAAACGATCCCTAGCAGTTGGAATTCGATATAAGAGTAGGCCGTACAGCCGCTGTTTGGGCAAAATTTCCCTCATTGCACACTGTATGGAGTATGCCCGTCGTCATTAGCCCAGTCGGAGCAGAACAGTAGGACGTTAAACCCCATTGCATTTCGACAGTAATATAAAACAAAAAAGGAACATCTGATGTCACCTAGTCCTGGTGTTAAACACCTTCAGGTTATTCACATCTTTAACCGTACTGTTTTTCTGTTTAATTACTATAGATCCTCAATTTTATGCTTATATTTAAACATTTTTATATTATTAAATTTCTGGGTTTTTTTATTTTATGGAAGGCTTTTTTTATACGTCCACATTCATAATGTGAACGTATTATGCCGTTACCCTTGTCTGTGTGTGTGTGTGTGTATGTATGTGTATGTATGTATGTATGTATGTATGTATGTATGTATGTATGTATGTATGTATGTATGTATGTATGTATGTATGTATGTATGTATGTGTGTGTGTGCGTGTGTGTGTGTGGGTCGCCTACAGGGCGCAATTCTTCATGGATTTTCTTCAAACTTTGTATACTTATTCCTTATACCCCAAGGAAGATCCCTTTTGTTTTTGGTGCATGCCCGACCCCCAGGGGCAGAGCCACGCCCATTTCTAGTATTTGTTTGTTTGTCGTCTACAGGCCACATTTCTTAACTTATAATCTTGAAACTTTGCATACACATTCTTTGTACCCTAAGGAACATCCCTATCGTTTGGGGTGCATGCCCAATCCCCAGGGGCAGAGCCACGCCCATTTTCTTTTCGTGTGTCTTTGTGTCGCCTACAGGGCGCAATTCTTACTGGGTTTTCTTCAAACTTTGTATACTTACTCTTTATACTCTAAGGATGATCCCTATCGTTTGGGGTGCATGCCCAACCCCCAGGGGCAGTGCCACGCCCATTTTTTTGTGTCTGTGTGTCGCCTACAGGCCGCAATTCTAACTGGATTTTCTTAAAACTTTGTATACTTACTCTTTACACCCTAAGGATGATCCGTATTGTTTTTTGGTGCATGCCCGACCCCCAATGGCAGAGCCACGCCCATTCCTTGTATTTATTTGTTTGTCGTCTACAAGCCACATTTCTTAACTGTATCATCTTGAAACTGTGAATGCTTATTCTTTGTACCTTAAGAAACATTCCTATCATTTGGGGTGCATGCCCAACCCCCAGGGGCAGAGCCACGCCCATTTTCTTTTTGTGTGTCGCCTACAGGCCACAATTCTTAATCGGTCATCTTGAAACTTAAAATACTTATTCCTTATACCCTAAGGATGATCCCTTTTGTTTTGGGTGCATGCCCGACCCCCGTGGGACAGCAACGCCCATTTCTTGTATTTGTTTGTCTGTCGTCTACAGGCTGCATTTCTTAATGTATCATCTTGAAACTTTGAATACTTATTCTTGGTACCTTAAGGAAGATCCCTATTGTTTTTGGTGCATGTCCGACCCCCAGGGACAGTGCCACGCCCATTTTCTTTTTGTGTGTCTGTGTGTCACCTACAGGCCACAATTCTTAATCGATCGTCTTGAAAACTTTTTTTATACTTATTCCTTATACCCTAATGCTGACCACTATTATTTTTGGTGCATGCCGGACCCCCCTGGGACAGAGCCACGCCCAATGCTTTTGTGTCTTGTGTTCGCCTACAGGATGCAATTCTTAACAGATCCTTTTAAAACTTTACATACATATTCCTTATACCCTAAAGATGACCCCTATTGTTTTTGGTGATTTCCTAACCCCCAGGGGCAGAGCCATGCCCATTTTTACTTCGTGTCTGTGTGTGTTGTCTACAGGCCACGATTCTTAATGGATCGTCTTTACACTTGGGATATGTATTCCTTATAGCCTAAGGACGTCAACTGCATGTTCCGACTCCCACAGGCAAGACACGCCCAATTTTTGTGTTTGTCGTTTACAGGCCGCAATTTTGAATGAATCAGCTTGGCTTATGTATTCCTTATAGCCTGAGGGCGTCCACTATTGATTTTGATGAATGTCCCGACCCCCAGGGGCAGAGCCACGCCCACTTTTTGCCTTTAGCGTTAGGAAGGCGCAATTCTGAATGGATTATCTTGGCATACTTATTCCTTATACTTTAAGGACGGCAACTATTGATGAACCTCAACGCTAAACAAACCAAACGCCTAGCCTTCTTGACAAAGTACCATATTGTAGCGTTAGCGTTATGTTTTTCATTTGTACTTCTTTTATTGTCGTGAAAGGGTGCACAATATATATTTCGCTCGAAAAATAATCAATAAACGCATCCTAAGGGGAAAGGATGCACTATAGCAGGGATATTTTGCCCCAATAGCATCGCTACGACCTACTCATACTTATTTCCAACTGCCTATGGTTCTTTTACGTGCACGCCATTGTGTAAATTAGACCTAGGTGTTTCGTCCTGCATCACTGACAAGGGGAAGCCACACTGGAAACACTGAAAGCTTGCTTTACCAACCCAAGATCGACCCCTTGTTGGATAAGAAAGCAAGCTTATGGTACTGAGGCGTAGGAAAAAGTACATGTGCTATGAAATATATTTTAGTAGTTTGGGCTTCTCATATTATTAAATGATAATTTTTGATGGGTTAGAGCTGACAGTGATTATGTTTCAGTTCCGCCAAATATGACTTTGTCATATGCGCGATACGTTTGATCAAGTAATGAAAATGTCATTGTGACAATAATTTAATTGCAACAAATCCATTTTTGAAAAACATTCTATAAACATCAGTCTAATTAGTCTTTATTGAGCAGGGTTATTTACCCTATACTACCCAATACTAACTGAATGCTACCCAATACCACCGCATACTACCTCAATCCCGCGAATTAAAGCATTTTTTTGTATTATTCAACCATTCTGTTAGTTTATCACAATAATGAGCTAGTATGTGGGGATATTTGATAGTATTTAGTTAGTATTGGGCGGTATTTGGTAGCACTGGGTATACCGTCCCCCCAGTCTTTATAGTTATGAGCCCTGTTTCTCGAAATCCAAATTTTAGTATAAACTTCAATTTTGATTGGCTAAGCACTAAAACCGGTCTAATATTGTCCAATAAAATTACTAAAATTTGGATTTTATCTTAGTTGAAATTTCGTAAAACAGGCTCCTGGCTTTCCACACTTCGTAGGATCTAACTTGTATTTAGCACAACTGTTGTTCTTAAGGCCAGTCATGTTGTTAAAGAGATTTCAAGCAGTTTATAAACATATCAGGGGGCAAATCGCGACGTGGTTGAAACAGCTTATTAAGGTATTGGCTGTTTACACCAACCAAGTTTACAAATGATACGTAAAACTGAAATCTAAAATGTAAGATGACGAAAAACGATCTCAAAATGCTCGAAGAGAAGCTTTTAGAGGGAGAAATGAAATGGGGTTTTCTGCATCAAACGCGGTAGAACAGTTGGGCATATTCCATGCGTTCATCCGGAGTTTCCGGCGTGGTCCCCCCTTGCCTGTGATACAGGATGGAGGGGCTGACAAGGACAGTTGTCTAGTCGTGTGAATACACGTAAAAGATTCCTTGACAGTTGGAATTCGATATAAGTGTAGGCCGTAATGCCGCTGTCCAGGCAAAATTTCCCCCACAGCCCGTCTTCAGAGCAGAACAGTAGGTTGTTAAACCCCATTTTATTTCATTTCATTTCATATGTAATGCATGTAATCTTTGGCAAATTTCCGCCTGACCTTCACCGAATCCAACAGGTTCTTTTCCGTACACGCCAACATGCACACGGAACCTTGCTTCCGAACCACTAGTCGCCTTACCTTGTCGGGACCTGATTAGTGAGCAAGCTCCCACCCACTCAGTCACCTGTTTTTTGCCAACTGCCAATCTAAACGTAGAAGCTATTATGTAAATTAAATAAATTGGAGTTTAACGTCCTACATTTCGGTACCGACTGGGCTAATGAAGTCAGGCTACCGCCATGCAGTGCGCTATCAGGGGGGTTTTCCTGTCCGGACAGCGGCGCTATGGCCTGCTCATACTTCGAATTCCAGGATGGTGAACAGACGCTACCTAGTTGTGATATACTGACCGACTTATCCACTTCCTTAAAAAGCACCCCATTGACCACTTGAATTAACCTTTGATAGAAAAAAGTTACAGTTCTATAAATTAATGGAGAGTGAAGTTTTGTGTAGACAAGAATTAATTCTTATACCTTTCAGTGCATTGAACGAACTCATGAATGAACGTGATTTGCGTCAGTGAAATCTTTATTGTCACCACAGGCTGACCGTATTCACAGATAATGGCGGACGGACGCAATCTGATTAAAACACAGATCCAATTTCGTTTCGTTTTTTATAGTTCAAAATTTCGTTTTTACTTGTCTTCACTACTCTTGGATCTGGAGGACTTGTTATTTAACTGGTGTTCTACCTGAAATGAGGGGTCAGCCAATCAAATGGTCTGTCGAATCGACCCTTTGACCTTTTCATGCGTGGAACTGTGGGTAGATATTACCAGCCAACGACGTCTATACTAACACCAGCGGATAGAAATCATAACAAAACACAAGTGGATTTTGAAAAGCATGGCGATCGCTAATTGGTTAATCGAATGACTGACGTTATCGGGTCAAATGTCCCGTGCTTGATACCTGACGTCATAGAACGTGAGCGTTCACTATAACTAGTTAGATCTACATGAGTGTAGGCCATCGAAAGTATAAAAAACGAAACGAAATATAGATCTATATTTTAATTAGATTGGGACGGACGCGTCTATAACTGAAATTATTTATATTCAACCATTGATAAATTAGTATGCAAACTGACTTCCACTTAGAATTTCAAAACGAAAATTAGAACGATTAGACGTTGTCCCATCTTTAATCGAATTAACATTTAAGACAAACCCTAATCAACCTCACATTTTTACCTAAATCAAAGAGGTTCAGTTGGGTGATTTTGAGAGGATATAAAATAAGAAAATTTGATCCCTGCACAATTTTTGCATAACATCTTCACGCCGTGACTGGATTACCCGAGTATACCAAGCATAGATGCTGATATAACTGAACAGAGGTATCTTCTGATGATCGAGGCCCAGGGAGAGGATATGCAGCCGGTGCATCAACGTTTGGCCCATGAAGCCACACGAGGAAAATAAATATCGATTCATTTATTTCTACGTCGGTATGTTCGATATTCACTACTCTGGTTAAACAGCGGTCAAGTTAGAAACTCTTGCTTTGAAGTTAAAAACCCAATGTGCACATGTGTGATGGGGGCCCTTAACTTAACTCCGGCTCTCTCAAAAGATTACTGTGATTACCTCATAAAACCATAAGCTGGATTCATCACCACCTTTATCACTTACGTTTCGGCTGTATGTATTGTCCAGTTGTACAAGGCAGTGAGCGATTAAATTTATTATGGTATCCTTTGAAAAAAAAACACAATGAAAAGAACGATTACTGTGCAATAAGAGAATGGTCACTGCACATTTCCGGTTCATCACTGCGCATTTCAGGTACATCACTGCATATTTCAGGCTGGTCACTGCCCGCTATATGTAAACTTTGCACGTATATTTTATGAAATGGATTTCGAATTTCTTATTTTAAATGGGTCTTACTTAATTATTTAGAATAAAGTTATCTAACACCCATTGTTCAATGTGGTATTTTCACTTTGCTTGTCAACTTGATACCAAAATTAGAGTTTTAACATTTCAAGGAATCATAGCCTTCGCAAATAGCGATGTAGCCTATAGCGCTTTGATGCATGATGATCACCTATCAAAACACACGCTTATAACAGTAAGCAGCTGTATTTACACGAAATACCTGTTTTTCATCAAAGCAATAACTGTAACTACTTATACTATATATTTCATACATATATGGATGAGCTATCAATCATTTTATATACATCTTGTTTATTACATGATAAAAGTATATAAAAAGTAGGATTGTTGTTTATGCTTTATTGAATATAGACACGAAAAAAGTGTCGTCATAAATTTATAACCCAACAAATGATTCAATAATAGCTAAAATTGTCACGAATTTGTTATTCATTAAAACCGTGAGTTGCAATGTTGACATTTTAACGTTCGCTCGTATGGGATGAGGTAAGTGAGGAGCGCAGGTCATGGGTCATGGCGTCCATTGGCTTTAAGAACGTTAAACAATGGTCAATTGAATGTACTTCCCTTCCTCGAACTTTAGTGGGCTGTAGCCTAGTATTAACTGTTATGTTTTTCTTTACTTTAGGTGACAACAAATTGATTGCACGGTGATCTGAGCTCTAGTATTCTTTTGCCAACAGCGAGACCGTAACGATATCACGTGACAATTTCCAGATAATCTGAGCATTCCAATTGGAGAAAGGTTGTGTTTTTTTATTCCTGATTGCAGACTAAAGGTGTGCTATATAAATGCGCGGTAAAAGAAAGTTTGAACAGTAATTATCGATCATGAGGCGAGAAAAACGAAGACGGCAATCAGCGATATATTTTGATAACGAAGTGGATATAACGGACGAACTAAGTGGTCCCATGACAGTACGGGCATCTGGAGCACAGCAGCCAAGAAGTTCAATTGAATCCATGGAAAGCGAAATCAGCGATAGAATTTTAGAAATGGATATAACAGATATTGATGTCAACGGTAAGCATTATATATATTAACTATTCACAGTTGTTTTAAATACTAGAAATGGTTAAATTTTATAAATGTTTCGTTTCGTTTCATTTTATTTATATAGATATTGCACTTTGGAGTCTTTATTTCGTATAAAACTTAAAAGACTAAGAACACTAATTGGTCCAGTTGCAAACAATACCACACACAATTTTGTTTTTGCTCTGTTTGTTTTGTTTTGGTGTTGTTAGTTTTTTTGGTTTTTTTTGTTGATGTTAAAAATGTTTCGGTAATATAGAAACTGAATTGTTATGCGATGCGACATTTACACAGGTCGTGCAACAGTAAGCATACTAGCAACTACTGGGAACTAATAAACGTGGGGGACTAATAATTTAGACACAAAAATAGCGTTAGACACATTAAATGTTAAGACGTCAGAAAAATGGTATTTTCAGCCCCGAAAATGATTGCCCGAGGCAATGGTTGACGTTTTTCACATGAAAAAATTTAAGTGGATCGACGTTGTGGCTAAAGTGATTTTGGTATTGAGATCGGGATTCAGTATATATATAATCAAAACGAGTAAAATTTAAAATTATTATTTTTCTTTTTTCGATCTTTTGGCGAAATCTTGCTTTGGAATGCTTCGTAAATTTAGAATGCAGGATCAAAAGTTGTCCGTTCCAAATGCGGACAGGATATACATGGGCGCCTAATGTTTCTTTCCAAATGTATTAGGATCAATCGCACTATTATATAAACGAATTATATAAGTACGGTCTCCCGCCAAATCCTTGTGTATTCTACAGGTCGTCTGGTTTCTTCACACTGCCCAAGACCCACCCCATCACTCTCTCTCTCTCTCTCTCTCTCTCTCTCTTTCTCTCAATTTACCAATAGTTGGTGCTGCGAAAGAAAAACTGTTACACAAATCATAGAATGTAATATCACCTCAGAACGGTGCACCTTTTATATGAATCTATAGATATAAAACTCTTGGTGTTTTATTTATTAAACGCTTACTGTTATCTACTGTACTTTGTCACGGGGGAATGGCAGATATCGAACAATGTGATGTGTTGAATAATCAATCACTTCTAAATTTAGATCAGCACAAATTGTTATAGGTGATATAATATTGTATTTTTAAACATATTACATCATTAGGGGACTATAATAATTTACAGTAGTTATAATGTAACTCATCCATCAGTTTTAGTGACTCATTGTTCGTGGCTGGTGTGAAATAAAAAATAAAACAACATAAAATTAGACATTGACAGTACATCAAATGTTTTGGATGTCTTTGTAATTTGAATTGCGTGTTAACCTTGGAGCGAATTGCTCTTTAAGATTTTTGCCACCCCACGCCTTCTCAATGAATTATTTACAGCAGCCACCGACGCTTTTTATTTTTACCTGAAATCCAAACAATAATTGTCATCCATCTGGAACATGTGTCTCGGGATTTTCCAGCTTGATTTCGGCTTTCAATTGTGCAGGGCAGAGGTCAAGGACTAGGCGTCTATTCGTTCAGGTATACTTGTGTACCCGTTGGCATGCAGGCGGAAGAACCCATGCCCGACTTCATTAACCCGGTCGGTGCAATGAATAGGACGTTAAACCATATTCATTTCATTCATTCCGTCTTCATAAGCCCGGTTGGTGCAGAAATCGGACGTTAAACCCTATTCCATTTATTCATTCGGTTGTCATTAGCCCAGTCGGTACAAAAATGGGATGTTAAAACATAATTCATTCATTCATTCATTCCGTCTTCAATTGCCCAGTCGGTACAGAAAAATAAGACGTCAAACCCTATTACATTCATTTATTCCGTCTTCATTAGGCTGGTCGGTGCAGAAAAATAGGACGTTAAACCAAATTCCATTCATTCATTCCTTATTGACTCTTATTATTTACGTAAAGTGGGAATAGAAAGAATGACTGTTATGCAGAGCGGGTATTGTTTTTGTCCAGTCGTATAAATACCGATGAGGTGGATGACCACTGGTAGACTTTAAGATTTACCTGTAACTCCCACGAAAATCACCGGCGAGGTTGATGACCACTGGTAGACTTTAAAATTTACCTGTAACTCCTACGAAAACCACTGAAATATTTTCAAATAAATAAAGGTTAACGGTTGAATGCACTATAACGAGAAGGTTACCATAACCGAACTTTTAGTGTGAATGTTTGCACAATCATCAGATTATGGTAGTAGAATTAGCGAAGACTTTCAAAGAATTAAGTTCGATGAGAAGGGGTCAGCTCGGGGCTAAACAATAACAACAAAAGGATCTGGGCCGTCGGAAAGTTTGTAAGTGGTGAGCTGTTGTCTGATTTGTCATTAAGTTATTTATTGTTTGATGTGAAGTGAAGGTCGCATGGATTCACCCCAGCAGACGTATTGGAGAAGTCGGTGTTGTATTGTCTTGTAAATTTGAACTTCAATGCAGGTATTATTGTGGAAAATCCCCCAACTCAGGTGTCAATAATTTCCTCCGTCAATACATGGATAAGGATATCGTGGATTATGTTTAGTACCCGTTAAAATGATACAGCAGTGTTTGTTGTCGTACAAAATTCAACGATGCTTACACTTTGCGACAAAATGAAATGAAATGAAATCCGTTTTACATCTTACTGTTTGGCTCCAACTGGGCTAGCGAAGACGGACATACGACATTCAGTGTGCTATAAGCGGAAAATTGGACCCGTACAGTGGTTCTATGCGTCCTCGGTTTTTCGTCCCATCCGAAAGTCTATACGTTGCTCCATACCAGACCCTCTGTCCCGCAACAGGGAGTTAACAAAATCATCTAACACACGAACTTCAGGTTAGCGAGCCAACGGCCCCACTCACTGAGCCACCATCGCCCTCTACCCATAACGAACCACCAATAAACCTAACTGGGATTCATCCGGTTCCTTCAAAGTTGCTATTTTGTTTACCAGCTATTGGTTCTTCATTGGTGCTGTGTAATCTCAGATGACATCCCAGAAATATCCACTGCGTTTACCCAAACCCCGCACACACCAATACTGTACAATATAATTGACTCGTGCATTTGTCTTGGCAGTTGGGTAGATTAACTGAACTTTCGGGTTTATGAAGTGACTCCCTCCCCCACCTCACTTATACTATGATAGCTTGTTTGCATCTAGAACAATACTCATGGAAGTCATTGCGACCCCCCCCCCTCCATCTTCCTCTATTGTCACCTTCCCACACCACGCACTTCAGGTTCCTTTTCGTTTATTTGAACCCTATAATTGGGCAAATGGATGACACCCAAAATGATATCGAACATACCCCCTCCCCCCATTTTTCTGGTATGTTTGATTTTGACAAAGATGCGCAAAAAACGGATCGATTCGTTGTGCTCCTAATACATAAATAAACAACTACCCAGTGTTTTGTCGGAAACGACAGCAGTCTAGGTAGGCACCACATATTACGTCATTTTAAAAACAGCAAAAATGTCTACGATTTTGTACTTTTTTCTATTTGGCATATTTTACGTACATTTGACAAGGTCATAGAAAGTTAAGAAAAGGGAGACCTTTGGTTTGTTTATAATGAGTGGAAGACGATAGGATAAACATTGTGTCAGACATTGTACTGACATGACTACTAGACTAAACTATAATATGTCACTTGTTGTACATTGCATATCGCCATACTATGGAGGCATACAACTACCATTCGTAATTTCTACTTTGCGCCTCTTCACAACGCGAAAGTCGAAAAGTTGAGGTTAAGACAAAATGTAAGGCGACATCAATACACTAGGCGAAAGTCGACATAGGAAATTGAGAAATATACACACATCGATATTAGCGCCCCTTGTTTCGTTGTGACTTCTACTTTTCAAGTTGAATCTTGGCTTTACACACCGTTATGTTGACTTATGACTAAGTCATATTTTTGTTTTATTCATTTCAGTCTGAAGTGAACATGCAACTCAAAAAGTAGAATTTAGAAAATTAACACAACGCGAAATTAACGCTGTCGTGCAGTCGACTTTTCTAGTTTAGCCTTGGAAGTTGTTGTTGTCTGACATTTGAATATGCGCAATTCGGATTGACAAAACAGTCTGTGTTATAGAGTCTAGTATTGAAGGATCGAAAAGTAGAAATTATGAATGGTAGTTATAGGCTTCCATACCATACACATTATCCTCGCTGTTGAACGTGTTTGTGGTTAGAGACTTCATGTTCCATACAACATATCAATCAAAAAATGACATCTTTTGTAATTGATATGTTTTTGGACATGTTGACGTAAAGTGTGGTAAAGCCAACTTTATTTATATTATTCGATCAATTATGTATGCATGTCCATTATTCTATCGATGTGTAATGGTCATCGTAAATATTGGTCAGTTGTCCCATGTATTGGGCAGTTGTCGAGGGCCACAGAGATGTTAGGGGTCCAAGATTCAATTTAAAATAGAGTGAAAGTAAAGATTTATAATTGGGTGTTAAGTGTCAAATATTGTTAAGACTGCCCCTGACGCAAACTAAGCTGTATTCAATTGCACGTAAATTAGAGGCCTATCTTACAAACCTTAAATCCACATCCTAATGACCTCTTAGATAATCGTATTTAAGGGAGGCGTTGATGCGTAGTAAAAATCATCCCTAATACTTATATTTCGAACTCGAAAATTTGCTTATCTGTGCACTGTACTTTTCCAGCGACTTCATATTCACCTTAATGTGAGTAGATTTGTCATTCTTATCCAAACTGATGCATCAAATATAAATATTTTGTATTTGTATTAGGAAACTAATATGCAATGATACCAATCACGAGTGATACTAAAAATACAATAGATTGATGTTGAATTATAAATGTCAGTCTTATGAGTGATGGAAAGAATAACTTTATGTAGATATGTATATCGAAAGGACTTACCCTGACCTACAAATAAAAAAAAACCCAGCATACTATTTAAACATACATTAAGCAAGAGCTAAATCTGCCTTTTGTAGGTCTTTCTTTTGGGCCTGAAATGTTTTCTACATTATTAATTAGACATTAATTAACTTATCCAGGTCAACTCTCGATTGCATTGGATTTCTCCGATATTAAATAGATTACTTCAGTTCAGCCATATTTTGATTAAAGCTAAACATGGAGGAACGAAACTTAGCTTCGAACAACTAGTGCGGTGGTTGAAATTATTGCAAACGTCTTGTCAAATCTTCAAAGACTGATATCTCCAAATTATAAAAGAACGCCTAACTCTTTATCTAAATTTTACATAATGTATCTTTAAGAAAACTAAGAGAATGTCCTGGAGATAAATGTGATTTTAAGATATGTTCTTTTGATGTCCGAAACCTAATTATACTGCCCGTATGCGTAAAAATATTGCCATTATGAGAAACATATCACTTAGAGGTGATTGCAAGGAATATATATACTATATTTTCCCTGATAATTCGATAACCATTCTGGTTGACATGATATGTAGGTTTTTATTTCTTTTGGTATGAGACACTTCCACCTTTTAATTCTATATATATACAATTAATTTAAAAAAATATCGCAGTTTTAAAGTTAGTGCTAAAATGTAATACATTAACCCAAATTTTATTTCATTGTTGCAGGATCCCCCAAGATGGCGAAATCCAGCAGGAGAGTGTCAACGGCTATATCGAAAGTGTATATTAAAAAAGTAGAAAGTACCACACAAGTGATTAAAGAACAAGATTCTGAGGATTGTAGTTCCAACTCGTCTGAATCATCTGCATCAACTTCATCCACTCAGTCTTCTCCTGTGTTTCCTCGTTCGCGATCCAGTCTTCTACACATGATAGAAAGGGCGGATTCTATCGTGGAGTCCTTGGTTGACCAGATCGAGTTCAATGACTGTGATAGTATTTGGGACGAGAAAGAAGATTCGAAATTTCACGTCAAATTTTTTAATCGGTACGGACGAAAGGGGAAAGACGATGAAGAACTTCAAAACGCGACCAATGTTTCCCATGTGTATAAAGATGTCACGCTAGTCACTGATATGCTGAACAATAAGGTCCTCCTATATGGTCGAAGTGGTCGACCACGAAAATCATTCGTGGCAGAAGAATGTTCTGAACCTTGGGCAGCAACAATAACACCGAGAGGTTACGTTGCAGTTACGCTGCGTAGAAAGAAATACGTGGCCCTGTGGTCAGCGTGTGGAGAAGAGATTGCGCAAATTGGAAAAGATGAGTTAAAATGTCCGACAGGCATTGCTGTGGACAAACGTGGACGATATATCGTAACGGATGAAGAACTCAATGATGTCTTTCTATACAGTCCCGGAGGGCATTGCGTGAGATCGTTAGGGGGTGGATTCAAGCAACCACGTTTTGTGTGTGTTGCGAATAGTGGTAAGATTCTAGTATCGGATTCGGGCAATCATTGTGTGAAATTATTTGATAGTCATGGTACATTTCTCTACAAATTCGGTAAATATGGCTCGCGGGACGGTGAAATGAAGTTCCCTTATGGTATCTGTGTGGATCAGGATGAGAATGTGATAGTTGCTGACCATTACAACGATCGCGTATCTTTATTCAATATTGATGGAACTTTTCTAGAACACATAGTGACATCCGACAAAGGACTTAAACGACCAAGAGGGGTGTCATTGCGATGCGCTTACAATCGTAAACTCTACATCACAAACGGTGGACCAAACGCTTCCGAAGTGGTGGTCTACCGACTCATACCGATGGATACTCAATATCAGATACATCTTAAGTGTGAAATATAAAATCATAGTAATATTATATTTCAAATGAGAATTAACGCATCCAGTGCCGGATTTAGATAAAGAGAGGCCCCAAAGCCGAGAATGATAGGTTTTACAACTATGGTGCGCATAAGAACGGTTTCTGACAGTGTTAAAAATATACACCTTGCGCGGAGAACCCCTGGTTCATGACTCGCTTGTAGCATTAAGCTTCAATCTGACAAGCCTATAGTAGGTAAATCCGGCACTGCCTGTGTAGGACTAATGACAATGGGACCATATTATATATAAAAAAATACCGCGGCAACATTCCAATCACGTTTCTATATAATATATTGATAGCTATAACTTGTATTGGGGATAAACTGGTGCTAGTTTTCAATTTTACGGCAGTTTTTAATTATACTATTGATTGAAATGTAGGACAATGTAAATATTGATATTTAATTATATTATTATATCTTTATTTGTGTTATAAAAATCAGCGTGTTGACCACTCGGGAACCCATCTAGTGAAAGT
This sequence comes from Patella ulyssiponensis, assembly GCA_963678685.1. Classification (NCBI taxonomy): domain Eukaryota; kingdom Metazoa; phylum Mollusca; class Gastropoda; family Patellidae; genus Patella; species Patella ulyssiponensis. Next base: position 60,136,079 of record OY783230.1, on the reverse strand, counting down.
GCATTTTATTAGAAAATGGACACTTTAATTGTGTGTACCGTCTTCATCCGCCTATTCGATGCAAACAAGTAGTTCGTTAAACACCATTTCATTTATTAGAATGATATATTACTTACAAATACTATTTTGTCATTCAGGTATATTAAGCGGCAGTATCAGAACAATTTGTAAAAGAAACTGTGTGTTTTATTGTCTGATACCCAAATTGATAAATGAATGAAATGGGGTTTGACGCTTACTTCTCTGCCCTATAACTGTTCTAACGACAACGGGCACAAGCCATACAGTGTGCTATAGGGGTGTGTGTGTGTGTGGGGGGGGTGTTACCACAACTGAATTCCTTTTGTCAAGGGTTCTTTTACGTCTACGCCCAATCCGTAAGACTAGATGCTTTCCGTCCGCCTTGCATCACTGACAAAGGACAATTACACTGAAAACTCCAGGGGAACTTTTTAGGCCCACGCCGGAATCGAACCCCAGGCATCCTGCTTCAGCAGTTTTGTTTTCGTTTCGTTTTAAATTTGAGAAGAAGCGATGTACTTTTTTTTTTAAAATTCTGCCTGGACGTCCAGGAACCAACACCAGAAAAAGCTTTGGACATTGTAATCCTGCCAATCATAAACAAATATATTCCCTCATAATTAAATTGTACCCTCATCAAACCCTTTGTCTAGTCTTCCCATTCATATCATTTGTTACTATTGCACATTCCATTAATTTATTTAAATATTGTTAATTTATGAAATTTACATATTGTGTATATAATGTATATATATATATATTGAAATAAAAGCATATTTTTAATTACTTTTTAATAAAGATTCTGCTTTTCAACGAGACTAAGAACAACACGAGTACGTTACCCAAATCGCATGGTTGATTCAAAGATGGCGTTACTCTTTAATATCTGATCGAGGAAAATTGATCACAGTTTTGCCAATCCCAAGCAACAGAAATCATCATAGGCGTCTAGTGATCAGAAATAACATGCGGGTTGGATCAGCAGCCATTCAAAGATGGGTGAAATGGAAGGAAATGAAATAAAATGAGGCTTAACATCTGCTCTGACTTGGCTAATGAAAGCGGTCATACGCCATACAGTTTGTCTAGTTGTTCGGATGGTATAGAAAACCGAAGTCCTATGTACACATTTGGCGTGCACGCACGTAAACGATAATTTGGCAGTGGGAATTCGATATAAGAGTAGGCCATAGCGCCCCTGTCCTGGCACAATTTACCTCATAGTATCAAGAATGGCGTATGTCTGTCTTCATTTGCCCAGTCAGAGTAGAAAGAGAGAAATTAACGTCCACTCGACAAAAACTAGGTCACTTCGGGACTAACATATGGTTAATTTTATTTCAACAATTCGCTTGCGCGTAGGGGTCTTTTAGCAGCGGGAGGACCCGGAGAAAACCCACGAGGTTGGACAGGCGATCCTACTCCTGATCACGTACAACCAGTTGACTCAAGACAGGCTTTATGATACAGCACGCACGTGCTAACCATTCGGTCATCCACCCACCCACCACCCCCAGTCGGAGTAGAGCAGTGGGACGTTAAACCTCATTTCAGTTCATACACAATGTGCTACGACGCTAATTACGAGGGAAAAGTTTGCTCGAACAGTGGCGATGCAATGGGGATATTTAACGTGTTGTCGAAGAGACCTTGGTTTTTCGCCCGCTCTGCCTTCCCAGGCGGCTGGATCTATTTCTTGAGACCACCTCCAGATTTCATCAAGTTCGATGAGATGTTAACCAGGTTAGGCCATGTGATTGTTGATAAGATTGTGGATAAGGGTTAGGATTGGCGCAAGCCCTGTTTCCATCTCGTGACCTTTGACCAAATGCCCTACCCCACTGGCAAGGGAAAACCTGACTGAGAAATCACGGACAACTTTCTCGGCCAACATCAGTTCCGAACCCGTAGACCACGGTGGCTCCAATGTATGGTGTCCGCTTAATGTGAATATCATTGAACCGCCTGGAATTCATTCAACATTAAAAAGACAAAGCACCAACACAACACAAACACCTCTTCCTTTCAGTTCACAAACAAAATTAAAGTTCCGACAAAAAATAAAACAATAAATGCAGTCAAAAACACATTGAATGATTTTTGTCGACTATAGGGTGTTTTCTTAAATAGTGTTGCCTTAAAGTATCGGCTAACGGAATTCGATAAAAATTTTACTATTCAAAAAAAGTAGGGGATATTTGATTTTTAAGTGTTATTAAAGTCACCTAATGAAACTGACGAAGAAACAAATGACAAAATGAAATAAAGTTCACATTCATCGATTTATTCCAAATGATCGTTAGACTAAGTAAGGCATAGACTGACCATTATAAGGGTAAAATGATACCCGGGGTCAAACAGCAAAGTTACCACAGCATCACAACAAAGTAACGGGTAAATCCTCCTCTGTTTGCCAAACAAGCATAGATCCGACGTGGCATACTCCTAATGAGACGTCTAAGGTCATTTTGGTCCAGATTGTCCCATTCCTGTTGCAACGCAGCAGCAAGTTCTTGGACATTGGCAGGACGTTGTTGACGTTGACGTAACCTCTGTCCAAGCATGTCCCAGACATGCTCGATGGGGGAGGGGTCGGGACTCAGTGCTGGCCAAGGTAATGTGGTGATGTTCTGTTGTTGGAGGTAACCTGTAACGATCCTGGCCCTGTGACATCTTGCGTTGTCATCCTGGAAGATGAAACGGCGGCCATGACGTCGTGCGAACGGCACAACATGGACTGCCAAGATGTTGTCTCGGTAGTACTGGCCTGTAACACGCCCTGCAACAACATGTAAAGCCGTTCTTCCAGCAACAGTGATGCCTCCCCACACCATAACAGAACCACCCCCAAATCGATCATGTCTGATGACGTTAACGTCTTGGAAGCGCTCGTTTCGACGACGCCACACCCTCCTACGTCTGCCCAAAAAATCAACAGTGAACCTTGACTCATCTGCTCCAGCGTCGATTATCCCAGTGTTGACGATCCCTACACCAACGACGTCTTGCCTGAATGTGATGATCTCTCAAACAAGGGATCACGCGAGGACGTCGGGCGCGAAGGTGACCCCTATGCATTCAATTCCGAATCGTCTGGCCACTCACTCTCACACCAGTGTCTGTTTGAAGACGAGCGCTGATCTGATTTGCTGTGATGACACGATTTCTCAAGGCCAAGGTACGGATAAATCGATCCTGGGCTGGAGTTGACGCCCTTGGTCGACCTGAGCGTGGTCTGTCCTGTACAGATTGTGTATCACGGTATCTGGACCATAGCCTGCTTATGACAGACTGAGAAACATTCATCGTCCGCGCCACAACCGCCTGTGTTGTGCCGATCTGTAGCATGCCAAGGACACGTAACCTTTCATTTTGGGTAAGCCGACGCATATCAAAATTTGTTTTCTGGTCACTAAAACAATTAAACTGATGTTTCCACCCTGGAATTCAATGCCACAATGACTGTAACATTCAAAGTCATGGGTTGGAGTCGTGCAAATCTTGGGTTGGACCCCCATGATGATCCCAAGCATCACCTGCATTCCATGCGGTAGCTATTGGTGCGTTTGGGCGTCACATGTAACTGGAAATGTTTCTTCTGTTAGGTTCTATAGTGACTTTTTTCGTAGTCATTTGCATATTTTAGTATTATGCCCCCAAAATCAAATATCCCCTACTTTTTTTGAATAGTATATTATAGTAACAATCGGGCCACGAACGACTTATGTATGAAAAGGGAGATAATCCAAATATAAAAGAAGGATGCAGACCTCCATTAATTTCCCCATTGAACTGATGTTATGCTTTTCACTGCAGACATAGAAACAATTGCATCAAATTTTGAATGGTGTTGATCACCAAAATCATGACAAACACAAACCCGAAGTAGCATAAAAATGCATTTCCCGTACGCATATCACCGTAACTGAACGCTTCTAAATCATGAATATTTACAAAAAAAAATAGCTGAAAATGTTATTTCAAACCCTATTCTTCAATTCTAGAAGAAACAATCAACAAAAACAGCCACGCAAAAGGAGAGAGTGCCGGGATGTTGAAATTTAATGGTTGTCTGCCCCCAGAAGGATCAGTCAGAGGCAGACCATCATTAATTCTGGCCTCTTTGCCCGGCTCCACCTTTTTCCATATTTTTGTTGTGCTTAACGGTTTTCAGCACATACAGAACAATAAATGGTCATGTTTAAGCTCCAACGCTTATAAGAGGTTGACCACCGAAATTGAGATAAACACAAAGTTGAAGTAACAAACAAAAAACTACTCACCGTACATATCACAACGTTATTCTTCCGACTCTAAGCCATGAATATTTACCCCAAATCGGGCCCGTAGCCACGAGGGGGCTATAGGGGGGAGGGGCTTAGCCCACCAAAAAATCGAATTAGCCACCCCCCCCCCCCCACACACACACACAAATATTTCGCCAACTATAATGATTTCTTATGAGTATTCTTAGCCGGCCACATACTCAGCCCCTCCAAAAATTTCTGTAGCCCCCCCTAAATTTTACGAGCTGGCTACGGTCCCGCCCCAAATCTGAAAGTATTGGAAGGAACTATATTTGTTATGAAATAAAATCGACGTCTGCTTCAAGACTTCAGATTTTCTCGCCATTGAATTTGTTGTTAAATCCGTGACATTTCCTGACTTAATACAATAATTCGAACATTCCGATGATTTTAATGTTTATAAAGGGGGATAACCATTTCAATAGTCTGAAAGCGAGTGATATTTTTTTAGTAGGCGATTTCCTTAGTTCGTGTCAGTTTACTTCCTTATCCTTCAACCCAAAATCATAAATATACACCAGACGGTCAAAATTAATTGCCATGCACATGTTGAAGGGTGGGGGGAGTTGTTTGGGGAGAAATGAAATGAAATGGGGTTTAACGTCCTACTCTTCTGCACCTAACCTTGGCTAATGGAAGACGGGCATACACCATACAGTGTGCTATGAGGGAAATTTTGCCCGGGCAGCGCTACGGCCTACCCTTATATCAAATTCCAACTGCCAAGTGATCTTTTACGTGTACGCCAATGTGTACACGGGACCTCGGTTTTTCTTACCATCCAAACGACTAGGCAGCTGTCAGGCCATCCGTTCTGTATCACTGTCAAGAGGAAACCACGCTGGAAAATCGAGATGAACTTTCTCGGCCAATGCAGGGATCGAACACCCGATCTCTTGTTGGGAGAGACCGAAGCACTGGCACTATAACACACTACAAGGACTGGATCTCAACTAGCTTATGGCTAGTTGATTAATGTATCGTCACCCTTCAGTTTGATACTTAATATCATTCGTTTAATTATTGGTGGTAAACGGCAGATAACTGATGATGATTCTTCAACCTACACAGTTCCAATAACCCGACTGATAAAGAGTACTGTCACGATCACTTGCTATTTGGTCCAGTGAAAAAGTATGTATCCTGGTCAGTTCGACCCGATTAGTTTTATAAATGAAATGAAAAGGGGTTTAGCGTCCTACTGTTCTGCTCCAATTGGGCTTATGAAGACGGTCATACGCCACACCGTGTGGTGTTAGGGAAATTTAGTCCTAATAGCGGCTCCACTGCCTGCTCTTACACGAATATCGAATCCCAATTGACAAAAGATCTTTTACGTGCACATCAACACATTACTATGTACACGAGACCTCAGTTCTTCGTGCTACCCGAACTGCTATCTATACCCTGCGTCACTGATCAGGGGACCACAAGGGAAATCCCGATGAACCTCCTTGCCCAACGCAGGAGTCGAACACCTGACCTGAAGGTTAGCGAGCCAACGTCTTATCGCTGAACCACCGTGGCTCCCGGATTACTTTTATCGACGACGAAACCAGCATAAATGTTATTAGTTGATTGATTTATTCTTCAATGTTCAATGTCACTACGGAAGTAATAACAAGATTCTAGAAAAGGGCGATTCTGTGTACTCCATTACTTAATGTTATATCCAGCTGTTCTCTTTTAGACTCTTAATAAGGAACACAACTCTAATGCACACATCCTGGCAAGTCGCCTTTAAGAAATTAAAAAGGGTTTAGCGCTCTATTTTAGCAAAAACTTTCGCAGTGAAGACTAGCATACACCATCCAGTGTAATATGGGTGACATGTGCCCAAACAGTGGCGTCTCCGCCTACTCTTTATCGTATACCATCTTCAAGCTACGCGGGACCTCGGTCCTCCGTCCCATCCGAAAGACAAGACTATATCTATCGTCCTGCCACACCATGTTACCCTGTCTGTATGAAAAAGAGAATTGATTTCGTGATACCATCTATGGTCTCGATATGAAACATTAGGCGATAAATAGCGCATAAAGAATTGGAGTGTAACATGGTGTAATTATATTTACACTTGACTTTCATTAAACAATACAAAATGCTATTCCATTATTAGTATCCTTATAAAGTATGATATCTTGCAAAAATCGATATTTCTTACATAGATATTTTGTTTTGCCAAATGTTATAATGATGATGTCACGTGATTTTTCCTTTGCGCCAACGCTTCTTTCAGTCACGGTTCACTTCTGCTTCTAATCCCCGCGAAACTGTCTTGTTTGTCTCGATGTGATCAGAATGATTCAAAGAACAGACCAAATCGCAACGCCAATTTTCGCTTGTGAAGAGACTCTGATTTTCAGTCACCATGAGCGTATTCAGGAAGTTGTGTAAGGTGGAGGAAGGGGGGGGGGCTTCTTAGATAGAAACAATATCAGATCTTATGCGAGGGCTGGGGAACCACCTGCGAATTTTTAAAATCCGAAGCTCCGAGACTAGATTTCTGCTCATAGCAAAAAGCTTCGCACAATATTTCGATATATATTGTATAAGGCAAAATGTGCGCTGTGCTAGCTTTAGGGGGTAGGGGCTAAATCCGTAGGCACAGCCCCTCCCCGCCGCACATCTAGACACACGCCTGGTCATGCATTGCTTACATGCTGCTGCCCCCACCTCGAACATCTAGACACACGCCTGGTCATGCATTGCTTACTTGCTGCTGTCCCCACCCACTAACATCTAGACACGCGCCTGGTCACGTATTCCGTACATGCTGCTACGCCTCTCGGTCTCGATTCACTTCTGATTCCAAAAGAATGCGACCGTCGATAATTATTGAATTTTTATTTCTTGATCACTACCCTTCAGTATATTTGTTGTCGTTCGTCAATTAAACAGCTCTTTAGAAAATGTTTGTTCATTGTATATGATAATTCCTACGCGATTCAGCCATCCAATCTACCTCACTAATCAATATTGAACATTGAAGTAGCAATCATTTGAACGAATGATTTGTCAATAGACCATAATACGCTCCCACAATTTACATTTAATCATTATCTCTGACGATGTCTTTTAAAAAAAGCTTTTTATAAAACATTCAGCGTGATCTACTTTCAATGTTTCTCGAGATTTCACTCTTAACAAGTCCGGAAACCGCAAGTGCGATTGCATAAACCAGTTGGGAAACTGTACAAAAATTCTGAAAACCGGCGACAACCATCTTATTCTCAGTGATTTAAGAAGACAAACATTTTTTAACATTCCCAGGTAAGAACTTTTACTTTTCCTTTTGACTGGTAAAATATTTTCTCGACGCGATTTATTGTTATCAAATGTAAAAAAAAACGCTTTGGAGCCAAATTTTTTCTTGACTCTCCAAAAACCCATCCTAAAGTGACTGACGGACATGACAAATTTGATCAAAGGGAGTATGGAGTCCTTTTTGATGTAGGAATTTAAAGATACGGTGCGATTTAGTACTATCAATTCATGTAAAAAAAACGCCATTGAGCCCCCCAAAAAAATTGTTTGAAAAAATCGGTTGCAAGAAGTGGGGGGCCACTCTGAGAACAGTTTCAAAAAATTCTCGTCGAAATACTAAGTTGGAGTATATAGGGCCTGGATAAGAATCACATTGAACGGAAACAAACATAGAGCTTTGGGTATGGCTAGATTTCAGTCAAAAGTACATACTAAAGTTTTTAGTATCGATTTCACAACATTCCGACTTTAAAATAAGAAATATTAAATGACATAAAAATTTGCAATGAAATGGATAGAAATGATAAATAAATTCTGAATAGACTTCAATAGACGATATACTATATACCTGTTTAATTGGATTACAAGAAGTTACACAAATCAACATACTATAGAATATAAAAAGGAGAAAAAATCCTACTAAAAGGCTATAAAAACTATATTATCAACATAGAAAGGAGAAAAATAACTCGACATATCAAATACAGAATGTGAAAAACACTCAAATACACGGGTATAACAGCTCAACGTTGTATATGGTGAAATCAAATAACAGATGTATATCTTAGTGTCTTGTTTTGTATCGAATAATATAGTGAACTGTCAAAAAACGAAATGAAATGGGGTTAAACGTCTAATTGTCCTGCATATACCAAAGTAATGAACACATTTATCATATATATAAGCTAGCAGTTAAAATGAATATACCAAATGAACGAATTATGCAGAAAGAAGTGAAGTGAAATGAAATGGGGTTTAACGTCCTATATTCTGTTCTGACTGGGCTAATGAAGACGGACATACGTCATACTGTGTGCTATGAGGGAAATAAAATTATGAGGGAAATTTTGTACTACGGCCTACTCTTATACCCAATGCCATCTATCAAGGGTTATTTTACGTGTTCGCCAATGTGTACAGGGGGCCCACTGAGTTTTCGTCCCATCCGAACTACTGGACACCTTTCCTTGCCAAATTCTCTCCGTCAAGGGTAACCACGCTGGGAAACCACGCCGGACAATCCCGAGGAACTTTCTTGACCACCTTTCTTGGTTCGCTAACCTGGAGGTCCCGTGTTCGATCCTAATGTTGGGACAGAAAGTTCATCGGAATGGGACGGAGGGTTGGCAAGGTGTAGCAACTAGTGGTTCGGATGTGAGATTCCGTGTACATATTGGCGTGCCGGTAAAAGAAACTTTGATTGTTAGATTTGATGAAGATTAGCTCGGTGGCCTGGCGAGGGACATCGTGTAGTCGTTCGGATGGCATGAAAACCCAAAGTCCCGTGTATAAATTCGTGTGTACGTAAAAGAACCTTTGACACTTGGAATTTAAAATAAGAGTAGACCACAGCGCTGCTGCGGCAGGGGGAAAATTCCCTCGTAGCATACTACATAGAGCTAAGACCGTATTCTGCATCACTCGGGACAGCCCAGTTTTCCTCGTAGCACACTTCGCGGAGTATGCACATCGGAGAAGAAAAGCAGGACCTTAAACGCAATTTCAATATTAGTAAGACCACGACGAATGAACTATGAAGAGTTTTTCTTTCTGGGTTATCACAAGGAGAAATCAATAATAAATCCCACGTGTTTTTGACATTACAATCCACGTTGTCGACATTTTCCTGTCAAATGTTAGAATTCTATTGATTTTGTTTTCCATTTCATCGGTATACCTACCTATATAAATTCAAATCATAAACAAAGATTCAAGATTTAAAGTGCCTCCTAGTTGTTAATGGTAGTTTGCTTGTGTGAATCGGAAGGTTTGCGGTCAGATTCGTGTGAGTATTTATTTCAAAATTGGCAAGGGAGTTATAATTCTTAAATAATGATGAATTGGTCAGGCTTTTTTATATTTTAAAAACATTAAAGTTACATTATGGGAGATAAGATAAAAAGATGGCAGTTCTCACTATAACAGTTAAAAACTAGATAGTGTAAAGGTAATTTGCTGAAAATTTCAGTCAAATTGATCCACTATTAGCCGAGAAAAAAGCGTTTGAAATATTCACATAGCCTCGGTCATCATAACTCACATCATTAATATAAACAGCATAGTCTCGATTATCCACTTGATTGATTTAATTATCAACGGCCATTAAGCGGCATATAGGATTTTAATCCGCCAACATCGAAGGCCAGCCTTGACATCAAGAGTTTATTATGGTCTGGGAATATTAATTAATGTTTAATTGATTATTTAGATAACATTTCAGGCCTAAAGAAAGACCTGTAATAAGCAGATTTTGCTCTTGCATAATGCTATTTTAATAATTTAAACATTATTAATATTTTTTTTAAAAAATGACAAATTGTTAATACTTTTAAAATAATGGAAGGCTGTGGTTTTTTTTACCAATTCATTGATACTTAATGTTGATTTAGAAGGCCTTTTTTTTATCAAATTATTGATATTTCAAATAATGATGACTTGATGTGGTATTATTTTTAGTTATTCATATTTTATAAAACCAAATGATTTATAGGCATGGTATTATGTTTTTTATTATTCATATGATGATTTGTTAAGGTCTTTATTTTCATTTATTGATAATTTCTAAACTAAGGATGAATAAATATGGTATTATTTGTAATCAATAGTATCTCGAAAATAACAATAAATAGTTCATTTATTAAATATTTCTGAAATATTGATGAACTGGTGTGTCATAATTAAATTAATGGTATTTCTAAAATAATGATGAATTAGTAGTAATATGGTCTTTTTTTAAATTATCAATATTTCTAAAATAATGATTATTTCAAATTGTATACTGTCTGCGATATCACATTCGGTGGAAGCGGGTGTTAAATCCTAAGAACAACAATAGACCCAAGTAAAGTCAGCTTCCACAAAAGTGATATCGCAGACAAGAATCTTAATATAGATAATGTTTTATTCATGAACGATTGACAGAATGGAAGTAAAATTCTTGAAGCAGAAGTGACAATCTGATTAAATTACAGATCTATCTTTCGTTTCGTTTTTTTTTATACTTTCGATGGCCTGCACTACATGAAGATCTGACCGGTTGTAGCGATAGGTCGTGTCAGAGGTCACTGTTATAGTGAGACTTTTGACCCTATGACATCAGACGTTTGATTAAACAATCAGCATTGATGTTACTAGTGGATTACCGACAGTTCCGTGGAAAACACGCACAAAGCTCGCCATAAGAGACTGTTTCATTGGCTAATCCCTCACATCATTCAGAACACGTTATGACAACTGTTCCAGATCGTAGTGCAGTAAAGACAAGTAAAACGAAATTTCGAACTATAAAAACGAAACGTAATCAGACTGCAGAAGTAACTAGCTTTAGTACTTTCTTTTATAAACTTTTCAAACAAAATTTATCTGAAATTAATCATGGTTTAGGAAAGAATGATTGGATTCCAATTATTGAAATAAAAGGTGTTTAACATAGACTACGGTCGATAAATCGCCATTTCTTTTTTTTCATTTTATTGTCAATTTTCTACTCAAACTAACATAAGTTGATTGACATGAATGGTGAAAAACCTGTATGAGTGTTAAAATCACAATGACAACATGTAGATCAAACACAGCTTTCTTTTGTTTCTATATGGCGACAATCTCTGGACATTGTTCGTGTATATTGTGAAGAGCTCGTTGACATTTTGCCTTACAATTATTACTTGGAAACTTGGGGCTGGTAATTGTGCTTTAGTAATTTTCTAGACATCTATTCACATTTTCTTTGTGTTGTGCTCTTTGTAAACACACGCGCAACATTATAAACTATTTCTGGAAAATGGCTACACATTTTTTGCGTAACGTTTCGAAGTGTTGCCCAGCTAAGCAATACAAAATGTGGGGAAAACATGTAGAAACAATATACCCACCTCCGTAACCTAAACGGCCGACTTAAATTAGCCTAAGGAAATGGAGAAAAGCAAATTGCCTACCGCCCCCATTCCTAGTAAAGAAATATGAAAACGAACTTACAAGAGTTTATAGAAAATCCAGTACCAGTTGGTAAAAGGCTGTAGCCCGAGGCATGTCCTGGATTAAACCATTTTACTTCATATATTCCTGTGGAATTATTATTTAGCAGTATTTTTTCCTGTTCTTACTTGGTCGGATCACTGAGATCCGGGTTTAATTGCACTGTTAGAGGGATTCCCCCACTCTCATTTGTCACTACCAGTAAGAATACGACAGAATCTGAAAATCTAAAGCTTAACAAGGCACCAATAACAATTAATTAACCATCCAAGGGGAACTATCTTACCACTTCAAGAGACTCCTCAACCACATAGGCATGCAAGATCATTTTTTCAACAGGATCTGCCCTAAAAGATCTTCCCAAGTCCAGAGGTAGACTTCCTCCTCCAAAAGAATGCGTTTATGAAGATTTATATTCCGGTAAAACAAGACAGCTCATTGATAAATGAATGAAATGGGGTTTAACGTCCTACTGTTCTGCCCCGGCTGGAATAATGAAGACTGTCCATTGATAAAAGAATCAGTCACTACAAGTCCAAATTAATAACTCGGCCGTAACACACTTATCCAGTCAACCCTAGAATCAAATCCTGCATAAACCCTGACAGTTACTTTTCTAGTTGAAAGACAAGTTATTGAGAACCATCCCAGATCATAAGCGCTTAAGATGAACTAATTAACATACATTATGCAAGAGCTAAATCTACCTATTGCAGGTCTTTCTTTAGGCCTTAAATGTTATATAAATTATTAATTTTATTAACGTGACAATACCATAATTAACTGCCGATGCCATCTTATGAGTACGCTCATGATTAACCGTAAAAATGTATTATCGAGACTTTGTTTATTATCGTAACAACGGTAACAATGATAATCGAGGCTGCAGTGTTTTTGAAATTCGATTTTCTCGGCTCAAAGTGGTGAGAGAGTAAAACATGGTTCAATTTTACATCATTAATTCTTTTAGACGTAGGGGTCTTTAGTAGTGGGGTGGGAGAAAACTGGAGGACCAAGAGAAAACCCACGAGGTTAGACAGGCGACCCTACTCCTTGTCACGCACAAAGGTGGGGGGGGGGGGTGAAACCCCGTCAGTTGACTCAATGACAGAACTTATGATACAGTACGCTAACCATTCGCCCCCACCCCCATAATTCGCTTGCAGGGGTCTTTAGCAGTGGAGGGAAACCGGAGGAATTCGCTTGTAGAGGTCTTTAGCAGTGGAGGGAAACCGGAGGACCCGGAGAAAACCTACGAGGTTGGCCAGGCCACCCTACTTCTTGTCACTTGTCACGTACAACCGGGCAATCGAAACCAGGCGCACGCGCTAACCATTCCCCTCCCCGCCCCTTTAATAAGCTATCAACCAACGTTTCCTCATTACTGGAAACTTGTGGTTTTAGCGTTTTTTTCGCATTGATTAGTTACTCTTTTTTACTTCGTATGTTATATTAATTAATTACACGATAATAAGTTTTATGTAGTTCAATTACCCTTTCGTGACATCGCAGAAAGAAAATTCATTTTGTTTCATTTTTGTTACAAATTCTGTATTATTGTCTCTAGTCAAATTATTAATAGCCTCTATTTCATTGACAAGGTTTTCTGAAAAGGGTGTTTAACTTCGGAACGAAAGGTTGCAAATGCTGAGTATCGACAGAGTTTGTCCTATCATGCCCTTATCATTGAACAAAAAATATTTTGATGCATAATTAATAAACAAATGATTTGTAGTTGGCAGTTGGATCTATCAAATACGACCAAACAAGACCAATTTTTCGCGCGTGTTCTGAAAATATACCAAATATATTTACATTAGACTTTTTTGTTAAACTTTAAAGTCAGTAACCAATGGTATGATATTCGGTAGCAATAACCAAATCGCACCTATTTGGATTGATATTTTATATGGTGGCTGGCGCGTTTTACTTGATCTTTCATGTGCGCGCCCCAAAGGTGTTTTTCAGGAAATCCAGTATCCTTACAGTAAGATTGGATGCCTCTACTTTCTATGTATATCAAATATGTCATACGTGTTTTTCAGGAAATCCAGTATCGTTACAATCAGATTGGATGTCTTTACTTTCCATATATATAAACTATTCCATACGTTTATTGGAAATTGTTAACCCTTAATTACTTCTTCGTGGTAGTTCATCTTTAAAGAACAAAGTTCAGATTGTTTTCAGTTACGGTCACTAAGCCCTAAGGATGAAAAAGTGAAAATAGATATAGTTAATGTTTTAAACACCTACCTGCTTAATGGCAGATCAATTATTGTATCAAATTATGATAATTAATGGAACAAAAACTAATCAAAAATATGAGCTCTCCCTCGAGCAAAATTCATATCAGTTCAACCCCCATCACTTATATCTGAAAACAAATTATACCATCAAATTTTCAAATAATCTTAAAATAGATAAGTTAATCATTACAGAATGCTAACAACTCAATCGGCCACTGATGTTGTAGAAGCCAGAAGCAATTGGCGACGTCAGTAGGCCTATACATGCAGTATTATTTGGTATGGTACCAACCTCGTATATCCATCCTGACCCCTTCCAGATAATTTGGAAGAATATGAGTTATCGATGAGCGTACGCTATGCACAGCTGAAAACAGCCTTACAATTGTTTTTGAAAGCTTTAAATCAGTTTGAGAAATCTATAAAACGTTTTGTTGAGCTATGCAATAGAAAACTAATGGTTTTGGAATTGTATGTTTTACAAGCAGAGAGTTTACGGAATCTTCAAAGCCAGATTTTCTTCAATTTGGTATAAGACTGTGCAAGATATAGTTGTAAAATTTGCTGCGGGTTATTGTAAATTTGTAATTTCTCGGTTAATTTTGTTTCGAATCTCGTAGACTCAGAGGTTAATTCTGATTTCCTTAATCTTAAATAAACAATTCAGGGCAGAATAATTTGTAATAAAATGAACCAGGAAGACACAGTAGGAGATTATATAAAAAGAGCAGTTTAATTTTAGATTCTATTTAGAATTTACTACACACATGCTATAGCCAACCAAGAGAGTCGCTGTAGTCTAATGCAAACTATTTTAATATTCTTGTTTCTGGAAGTTGCTATGTCACTTCCAAAACTGTCGCTGTCATTTGACTCTGTCTATTATAACTTTCCTATTTCTGGAACTTCGCTTTATATATTGTCTATTAAAATGTACCATTGCATTATACAAATATAGCAGCAGCCTTCAGCGGTAATATAGTTTTTTTTTCTTTCATTCCAGATCCATACCGTACTAAAATGACGACTACTGAGCTCTACAATTTGGAACAAACATTCACAGCTATTTGGAACAATGGCACAAGTCCTGAAATCATGGAACAAACAGTCACCGCTATCTGGAACAACGACACAAGTCCGAAAATCAAATTAATGGAAGATTACCTCGAGTATAAGATATCCTGGAAGATTTTCCAAGTCTACGTACCGATCTGTACTTTCTTTGGAATCTGTGGAAATACCATGTCCTTCTCGGTTCTGATGTTCTCCAATTTACGTCACACCTCTACATGTATTTATATGGCGGCCATTTCTTGCCTGGATACGGTCATTTTGTCGGTAGTTCTATGCTACCATGTTAACCGATACCCTGGCGTCAACGTTTTTCACACATGGAGTTGCAGTGTCATCACGTTTTTATTTTATTTTTCCATACATTTTGACACGTTATTATTACTCGCCATGACGGCGGAGAGATATATTGTGGTTAGGTTTCCTTTAAAGGCCGCCAGTATAACTCGTAAGAAAACGTTAATCATAATTGCTGGAATAGGCACTTTCTCGCTGGCCTTAAATTTACATACATTTTTCACAAGAGGCATGAACCAAGTAGATGGCAGATCATTCTGTGGATACACGGGGGAAATGGAGAAGTATTTCGTAACTAAGGTGTATCCGTGGATTGATTCCACCGTATACTGCTTTATTCCAATGTCGTCTCTCTTTATCTTGAACATTCTCATCATTTGCAATATCAGAAAAGCTGGTAAAATTCAAAAGAAAATGGTGGCTAATGGTAATGGTGTTTCAACAGGGCGTGGAAATGGAGAAAACAAAGGTCAAAAACAGGTAACTTAAACAATAGTTTATTCAATACAGAAAATGAAATGAAATGGGGATAAACCTCCTGGTTAGAGACCAAGCGTCTTACTCATTGAGCCCTCGCGGCCCCTTTTTCAACGGGACAATGCAATATTTCAATATGGCGTCCCCACGGTCCCCATTCACAGGGTTACTGCATCATCTAATCCAATTAACAATGCTTATTGTCCAGATGATCTCTGGTTCCATCTGGGTGTTAGCCGAGAAAGTGCGTAAGGAAGACATCTAGTCGTTCGGGTGGAAAGAAAAACCGAGGTCCAGTTGTATTCGAAAAGTAAGCGGAAACGGCTCTGTCCGGACAAATTCTTTCATAGCACACTTCAACATATTTCACAATTTGATTCTCTGCATTTCCTAAACTGAGATGACTAAAATCTGAGACAGAGGGAATGCAAAACTCGAACCCGCCGCAAATTTCAACACGGAACAACATGAGAAGATATTTCGAAAATAAAATCGGTTAGCATAAACCTAGAAGTAGCTCAAATTTCATATAAATCACTGACAGCGCTGGATGGCTGTCTTCTTTTTATTGTAAATCTTGGGTTCCATCCTGGGTTGTTAGTACGTGACAAGGAGTGGTTCTTCTGTTATTCGGAATATTCCTGTTAACCCGTACCACTAAAAACATCAGCGCGCAAACGATTTACCGAAATGCAGTACATCGCATTTGTGTCTCGAAAAGACCTCTATCTCGATTAGTAAGTGCAGGGAGGGGGGGGGCGCACTACGCTCACACAAAACCGATAAGACAATCCTACGGACAAGACAAAATCGAGGCAGCCGATCTTAAGGTCCACTGCACTAAAGAATAATTTACTAGGAAGACGCAACAGAAATAATGCTAGTGGGCTATGGGAGAAATTTTGCCGGACAGCGGCACTACCGCCTACTCTAATATCGAGTTACATGCACGCCAATGTGTACGCGGGACCTCGGGTTTTCGTCCCTTCAGAATGACTAGACAGCTATCCTTGTCAGGTCATCCGTCCTACATCAATGACAAGGGGGAACCACGCCGGAAAATCTGGATGAACTTTCTCGGCCAATGTAGGGATCGAACACTCGACCCCCAGGCCAGCAAGTCAGCATCTTACCCATTTAGCCACTGTGATCCCCGAGCAAACAGGAACGAAGCCCAATTAGTAACAAAATAGCATAACACTGTACTGAATATTGACAACTGTTTCACAACCTTCTAGTACCTGGATGCATGTCTGGTGCAAACAGAATTAATAAATGTGTTACTTCCACAATGAAATCAGCATGTCTCAATTTCAACGATATTGATAGCTCTAAACAAGATACAACATGTTGATAGGCTCATTGACATTTTCTTTGTTTGAAATATATTTGATAAGGTTAGGTCGGTGCTGTTTCTTTTGTGATCTCAAATAAAATAGAGTTTGGCTAAATTAATAATTATTGATTTATCAAATAGAATACAAAAGCCCACAAGTAATAAACATGCTCTTTAACACTACTTAATGCAAAACACATACGTAGTACACATGGCCTTTATACAGTGCACAATGTAAAATCTCAAAGGTTGTAGAATATGGTATTTAAGTACTTGAAATATCAATTTGTTTATTGATAAACTTGATATTTACGAATAAAAGGTTTTAATTTCTTCTTGATAGTTTGTAATGTACTTGTTTGTTAACACCTTGTCTGTAAACAAAAAACACTACAGAAATAGAACTATCATGTTATAGGTTTATTTACATTATAAATAACATAGCACTATCCAATGTGGTTCACAGAGAATTACGAAAGTCTTCCAATATCTCTGTAAAAGATGACCGACTTCCATCAATTCAAGTGGGCAGCCTTAACCGTCCACTGTACATGTCTGTACATTAGGCCTACGGTCTTCACTTAAAATGAAGAGAGATATAGATTTACAAGAAAGGTGTAATCTAATCAGGCCTTTACGGTGGTCGTCTTTTGAATGACGATATAGTCTGCCAGTTGACGTCATGAGTGAGACGTCAAAACATTTAACAAAGGCTAAAAATTAATACATAAAGTGTAGGGTTTCGGTTATATCGGAGCGTTTGGGTAGAAATAGGAAAGTGAATATGGTTTTGTTCTGGATCACAATCACTACTTCAAGATACTACATCAAGTTATTTAGAATGTTGCTTCCTATCAAATACCGAGAAACAATCTTAAAAGTTATAAAGTTTATTATGTATAACATTATATGCTATCGTCTTTGATTGATCTGGAAATTTGAAATCTTTATAAGAAAAGTACACCCTTGTAATAATTGAAAACACCCTTGTAATAATTGAAAGTTTTGTGAAATAGCATTGTTCATCATTACAAAATATCATTAATATTTTTATGGCTATTCTGCATATCCAAAATGGCGTCAGATTGCGTCTCTGAAATTTTCAGACATTTAAAAAAAAATATATAGAGAGAAATGGGGTTTAACGTACACTCGACACAAATTAGGTCATTTCGGGACTAACAATATGGTTTAATTATACTTCATTAGGTCATTTCGGGACTAACAATATGGTTTAATTATATTTCAATAAGTCGCTTGCGCGTAGGGGTCTTTAGCAGTGCGAGGAAACGGGGGACCCCGAGAAAACCCACGAGGCTGGACAGGCGACACTACTCCTCGTCAAGTACAACCGGGGATTCGAAACCACGCCAGTTCACTCAATGACAGATTTTGTGATACAGCACGCACCTGCTAACCATTCGGCCATCCAATCCCTCTAATAATAGTGTTAGTTAATCCGTAGCTGGGATATTTGCCCATGTGATAAGTCAATTTGGGGTCTATTTCGAATTGCTTGCTTACCACGCGTGGTAAATAAACACTGCTTTTAGGGTAACATCAAGTTAGAAACATCATCATACACCATTTACAGTCATTTTCTGGAGCCAGGTAGTTGAGAGAGAGGGGGGAGTTTAGATCCCCTGAAGCGGCCACTCAAGAGCCGTCCGCCCAGTCTATCCTTGATCCGGTATAATGCACTATCTGGTGCACCCTTGATAATACCAGTTCATATCGCTGATAACAACTACTTACTTGTCATCTTGAACCTTGGTGTAATACGAAACTATCTGAATGTTGTAACTGGTTGTTTTGTAATCAGAAGTTAAAGCAAACAAACAGAACAGCGAGATATATATGTCAATTATGTATTCAATAATCCCTCTATTAATCTTTGGTGTTATATTGTTATGATATTTACCTACTACTGTTGATCACGGGCGCAATATACTGCCACTGGCGATCCAATTGTCTGCAAAACTAAAAGTAGTGACAAAGCTGGTATCGTTCATATGAATAGCCTGATTCATTATACATATGGATCAAAATTTTAAATCAATATATTCTTAATCAAAGGGAATGTGCATTGAAAATGTTATTTATTCTATTAAAATATTCTTTTGATGTAAAGATGGGGGTCAAATGAATAGACTGATTTGTTATACATATGGATTAAAAATTCAAAATCAATTCTATCCCCAGCTTGATATATTATTATTCCTCACAGGGAATGCGCATTAAAAATGTTGTATTTATTCCTTTAAAAATATTCTTTTGATGTGAAGATAGGGGTTCAATGTCCTAATTTCTTCGCCTTAACCAGAAGAAAATCAATGATGGTAACATGATTGATTTGAATAGGTATGAACTGATATTTCATTCATGTCAACAAAATCAAAAATCTTAGGCGCCATTAATGTCATGGCTGCTTACTCTATAACTTTTGAAACATTTGCATCTAATTTTTGTTATGATTACGTGTTTTTCATATTCGGGGTAAAAACTCAATCAGTAATCCCTGTTATAGCCAATACAGTAATTGTTACAATTGGTTAAAAATACCCAGCTTTATTTGATAAATTCTTATTAATTGTTGCAAATATGAGGCAAAGTATCGACCAACAACGCTTTAATCGCTTCTAAGTCTCGAAAAAGTCTATAATAAATTTTTATCTGATTAAAATACAGATCGATATTTCGTTTCGTTTTTTTATACTTTCGATGACCTACACTACATGAAGATCTGACTTGGGAGTTCACGTCAGGAGGTCCGGGGTTCGACCCCTGCATTGGGCCGAAAAATATCATCCAGATTTTCCGGCTTGGTTCCCCCTTGCCACTGATGCAGGATGGGGGACCTGGAAGGACAGCTGTCTAGTCGTTCGGATAGGACGGAAAATCGAGGTCCCGTGTACACATTGGCATGGACGTGAAATACCCCTTGACAGTTGAAACTCGATAAGAGACTAGGTCGTAGTGCCGCTGTCCGGGGAAAATTTCCCTCAAAGCACACTATGTGCCGTATACCCGCCTTCATTAGCCCAGTTTGGAGCAGAACAAAAAGGCATTAAACCCCATTTCATTTCAATTCGTTTTCCCCCAAATTTCGGACTAACCCCTCATCCCTCACATAACTGAAACCAAAAAATGTGACAGAATACATCTGGTGATAAATATAGATTCGTCAGCTTTCATTAAAAAAAAGTGTTTCTACAATAAACCTAAGCACTAATCTAATTAAACATGTATTTCCGTTTCGCTTTTTATATAATTCAAAATTTCGTTTTGTTTTCAATACAATTAGATTGCTTGAGTACAAGCGCACGTATTCTTTGAAATAACCAAACCACTCTTTTTCGCATCTAATTACATTTTGATTCATACTTTGAACGAAATATTAGCCAGTTAAAGACAGGTCAATATTTTCCCAAGTGAATTATTGATATCCCAACATCCGTTCATTTTGTAGTTCATAATAGATCTATAATTCTGTCAGGGTCAGTTTATTCTATTATACTACATGTAAAGGAACTTTTGAAAAACAAAGGAATTAGAGATAATCTATTCTTTCAGGGAAGCGTTCGATATATTGAAATACCATCAAGTTTTCATGCGTTACTATGTGATTGTGTTAGAAATTATACCGCAAGTTTTGTCGTAAACAAACTCCTAAAGATTGATCGCCAAAACTTCATATTTGATTAAGAGGTTGTCTTATTTATCTTCTGAGAGATAGCCTGGAATAACTTCCAATCTTCAAGATGGTGAACATGCCTTACGGTAGTGACGGTTGCTATAAAGGGGTCAGGGTCTAATTTCCTCCCATTTTCTGTAAATATTTCACATGGATTAATATTAGCTGATCGCATTAAATGGCTTGATCACATTCATCCGGTCCACCCATCCCTCACTCACGCCAGTCATCAAGTACGCCGATAGTTGACACGGTCCACCATCCCCCACTCACGCGAATCATCAAGTACACTAGTAATGAGTTATCGAGATTGTTTTTATAAACAATATATTATTCAGGAGATCTGATCGGGGAACAGGTGTGGCCTATATGTAAACTTCACTCCTTATCGAGGTTATAAATGACCAATAGGGGAGCATACTTCGTCCTGAGCCCAAATTTGATGGCTTAAATTCACGCGGTCATGCTGTTTTATTTGATACCACACATGTGAGGATGGACCGCTGCGAAGAGTCGTGATTCGCCCGGGGCCCAATTTCGATGACCTAAAACAACATTCACGGGGCATGCTGGTTATTATGCATGTTCCTGAAGCAACGACTGAGAATTTTACAACATATGGACGTTGCTAGATTACTTCACAATTCCCGAACTTATAACTACGTTTTCTACAGACACGCGAACAGTAGCGTCCAATCAGAGGTTGTGACATCCTGATCTCCACGGAAACCTTGACATTGAACGAACGAACGGGCAGACATTTTAGCTTGAAAGCGCGAGCCTTGGTATTCGCGACGACGGAGGACTCGGATAGGCTCATAAGCTGGCCTTGTACCCAATCGAATTTAGTGCCGAAATATGCAGGGTATTACGTGAAGGCGTTGATAAGATAGATGCACGGAGTTAAAGCGAGATCAAGCCGTCTATTGAAGATGGTTAATATGATGAGCGAAAATAGGAGGGGTGGGTATTTACCTGTTAAGAGTATGGCTGTAATCTTTGTATTTTAATTTCTAAATTTATTTTCAGGTTACCATGATGTTAGTTTTGGTATCTTTTGCCTTTCTGCTACTGGCTGGACCAATAGCTATTCTGATTATCACTCAGCGATATCTCTGGATTCCAAAAACACCTTACGACAGGGCGCTCAACTGGCTGGCCCATTCTTTCACTGATAACCTGATGTATACCAACCATGCTATCAACTTTGTCTTGTATTTGGTCAGTGGTCAGCGGTTCCGGGGGGAAGTCAAACGAGTCTTCTGTGGACGTGGTAGAAAGTATACTGCATCATCAAGTACACAGAGACCCACCGACCAAAGTTTCGCCACTGAAACCAGTTCTCAATTATCCCAGTCCAACGTATCAGTCTCTATTCCCCTTGAATGAAGATAATTAGAGATACTTGACAGTACTCTTGAAAACCATATAATAATCATACAGTCAGTCTAAGGTCTATATTGATGAGAACATTACAAAAGGGAACCTAGACTCCCGAAAGAAATGTGTTACCAGTACATTTCACATATTAGTGAATGATAAATGAAATGAAATGAAATTGGGATTAATGTCAAACTTGTCAAGGATGGCTCGATACCAATTACTTAGCACCTAGCCCGAACCATTCGCCCTTTATCCAGAAACTCTAGCACAGTGGTTCTCAAACTTTTTTTGTCAACGGCACACCTTGGAACACATGAAAATACATGGCTAAATATATAGGACAAATATAACATGCAAAAAAAAACATGGCAAGTCACGGACGGCATACAACCGTAGACACAGACTGGTCATAGACACATCGAATGACTCAATTTAGATAAAGAAAAACACAGCTATGAACTTACAGTCAATACTCAATTAGGATCATATGGGTTGTTTTTTTTTTTGCATTTTCTTAGTGTGCCATTCAAAATTTGGCGGCACACTTAGGAAGATTTTGGTTGAGAACCAATGCTTTAGCATTACGGTAGTGTCCAATAGTCTGTACGTGCTACCAAGAACACGCTGGTCTTTCTTTTGGGTTCAAATGTAATATAAATTATTATTTAGACAATTATCCACATTACAACCCAAAAAGCATCTCTCTAAATTATTGGGTGGCACAGATTTTAACGGATTGATATACGAAAGCTATTTATTGATTCAAAGTAAAAATGGTGAATTGGTATAGTCTCGATTAACAAGTAACATTGGTGCGAAAACAAACAATACATGCCAAATCTTGTCAAAACTTCAAACAGCCATTACATTGTCCAGAATACAAGCAGTCTGAATGACATTTTCATTATCTATTTTTAAACTATTATAGTTAGCTTTTTATTTGAATCTTCTTACAAAACGAATCTTTAAATAAAAAAAAACAACACCCATGTCTCACTTATTCTCCGGCCATTTTGTCATCTTCGAATTCACAAAATCTATTGTTATTGTTGCGATATTAGCATACATACCAATACAAACTTGTTAGTATAGAGAAATTATTTCTCATTCACCTAAATAAATATTAGTTTTACAATCTCATGTTTAATTCAGGCCAATTATGATGGGCTGTTTAGTTAGGTACTCATTAGTGTGTATGATTAGCCGTTCCATCTGTACCAGGCCCTCTGAGGTAGCTATGTATCCACGGGAGTTAGCTTTTCCTAATTTTTAGTCAAGTTTTACCCCTTCGCGTATAAGGCCCAAAACTTTGAGTATTTTAAAATTTTAAGGCTATGTATACATGTACATACCGACAATACTCCCCTCAAATGGATAAACTATATTTGCCGTTTGAAAAATATTGTCGATAGGTTGTCCACATTTGGAAAAAGAATGTAGATATTTCTTGTAAATTTGTTTGGTAAATCATTCTGATTAAAACACAGATCCTATTTCGTTTCGTTTTTTTTATAGTTCAACATTCCGAAGGTATAACATATGAATTTGACGGATGAAAACGGTCTGGTCATAACTGTGGCTCTTTTTAATGGAAACTTGGAATAAGAAATTCTGAAATTCGAATTCAATATTTTGTGCATTTCAATCGAGGGGGTGGATGGCCGAATAGCAAGCAGGTACGCGCTGTATCATAAAGCCTGCCATTGAGTCAACTGGCGTGGTTTCGAATAACCGGTTGCACGTGACAAGGAGTAGGGTCGTCTGTCCAACCTCGTGGGTTTTCTCCGGGTCCTCCGGTTTCCCCCCCCCACACTGCTAAAGACCCCTACGTGCAAGCAATTATTGAAATAAAATTAAACATATGTTAGTCCCGAAATGACCTAGTTGTGTCGTGGGGACGTTAAACCCATCTCTCTCTCTCTCTCTCTCTCTCTCTCTCTCTCTCTCTCTCTCTCTCTCTCTCTCTCTCTCTCTCTCTCTCTCTCTCTCTCTCTCTCTCTCTCTCTCTCTCTCTCTCTCTCCATTTCAATCAATATTGATGTTGTTATCTTGCTCGAAAATATGCGATTCTAATTTCCAATATTGGATAAGGCACAACGATCTCTATGGTTTTGGGTCTTATTTGTAAGTGATTATTAATGGTTGATTTCCAAACGACAAAATAATAATTTAAAAAACGTGTAGAAATGACTTAGAAGACGTAAAGGAAGTCCGTTCAATTTGGATTGTTCCCGTATTTCATAGCTCTTTAATATCCTCCAACTGCTCAAGACCCCTCTATCCAAGCGGATAATTCGAATAAACAATATACCCAGAGGCGGATCCAGATGAGGGGTGGGGTGGGGACTGCTCAGCTACATAAAAAAAATTGTAAAACAATACCTTTACTGAAAAAAGTGTCACATGCGTGTGCTTTAACCTTTATTGTCAGCTGGCGGGATGGGTGGGCATTCAAAGAGCTAGATAATGATGTTACCCGCACACTGTTAGTCTAATAATTTAATCGACACTGAAACAACAGGAACTTAAAAAGACTTTAATAAAATTCAAAGAAACATATATGATACATATAATATTTGGTTGGGGATAGCTTAGCGAAATACGGGTATCCGGAATTACGTGGTTTCGGGACGATTTGTGGTCGTCTCTAACTATGTACTAATTAAACACTTACAAACACTCTTCTATGATACTCAATCGACTGGACGCACAGGATAAATATAAAACGTTAAACACTTTGTTTGAACACTGATAGAATCCACTCACTCGAGCCAGGATAATAACATCCAGTCTACTAGACACGAAGGCTAAATAATATACTCAAATCACTTTGTTTGAACACTTAATAACACTTTCTTGAGCCAGGATAATAAATCCAGTGCGCAAAACACGAAGGCTATATAATATACTCAAAACACTTTCTTGAGCCAGGATAATAAATCCAGTGCACAATACACGAAGGCTAATGCATGGAGGCAATGAGACTCAATTTATTAACCCACCTTGTCACAGAAGGCGAGGTGAAATCCTAAACTAACAGACACAAAATAAATGAAAGAACCCATGCCTCAACTAAACCAACATGACACATGGCTTACAACATGCATAAACAATAATTTGAAATGTTAATATATACTAGATAAGTCTTTAATTAAACATGCCTACTAATTAATAAATTCTTGATAAACAAGAAGCTAAAATTATCTCCCTTGGACAAGTCGGCATGGAATCTAAAATCCAGACACGGGTACCATCTAAAATATATGCAGAACTTTTGACACAGTGTAGGCACCACAAAACCAATGATAGGCACGGATAGCTAGATATTTTATCTACCAGATACATATAATTTTCTATCAAAACTATTGACTTATAAATTCTGCCCACTAAATATTACAACAAACTTAGTGAAAGTACATATATATACATAGTAAAGTTCTGGCATGAAAATACAGTCGGCAGACACAGTTAACAATAATAAAAACATAGGCAGCATACGTAATTAGAATTATATACTCTTACACAATACAAAACTATCAAAATATTTCATAGGCAATGACTGTGCCGAGAAAACAATAGATTTTACTAGAGAAGCGGTAGGTAACAAAAACTTACACCCATAATCTAAATATAGAACTACGGAGCACTTTTCCGGAAAACGAAATACAAATAAGATACCTACGGCTACCGGTTACACTACCCACGACTCCGAAAATCGATCGTCCTCGATCGAAATATTAAACATAATGAAACAATTAAACATTTTAAAACACTGATAACTGGAATAAACTGATAAAGTTTTAAACTGATAAAGTTCAAAATATCAAATCATTAAAACACAGTTCAAGTCACTTTATCTCCAACACGCGACATATTGTCTAGATTTTCTGTTCGCAAACGCGATGTTTCCGCGAAATCAGTTCACACTACTTGATCATCAGTAACACTCTTCAATAATATCACAGTTCAACGAATTACCACGTTGATTTCTTCCCGCGAAATATATATTCACCACAACACAAATTCACTATGAACCATGATCAGTTCAACACAGTAATCGTCGATTAAACTCTCAAACATTACTTAAAGTTCACTTCGCGTTATCGCGTAATCTCTTTTCTTCTAATTTCTCCAAAGGCGGTGGAGGAGCTTCATCGACGGGCCAATACAAAGACTGTAGGGTTGTCCTGAATCCCTTTAGTTTCCCATTACCATCAAAGTCAGCCACTTCCTGTCCCCATCTAGGAATAAGTCGGTAAAGGCGTTCTTTTCCACCAGCCTCTGATGTTTTGTGTATGGATTCTTTAATCGTAAATCCCAATGGCTCATCTGAGTTCGACATAGCAATAGGCCATAAGGGCGGGGGAGATGTTGATACACTGGAAGTTTTAGGCCTTGCATCAGATTTCAAAGGTGAATTATTCTTCCTGGGACTCAAAGGTACTGTAGACGGTTTCTTTGGACTTAAGGAAACTGCAACAGATTCTTTAGATCTAAAAGACATATCAACAGGTATTTCAAGATCAACAGTCTTCTCTTGATTCGATAAAGGTGATTCGGGCTGCTGAGAAATATGACAAACAAAACGTTTGGTAGCCTCCCAATCCACAACACTAGCTGGACTAGAACCAACAGAATTACTTGTTACCGTTGCTACTGGAACAGTCTTCGGTGTAGATTTTGACTTAGCAACTTCATCCATGACAAGTTTAGCATAAATATCATCTGCATTGTCGTTTTTCGGCAAATGCTTAGCTAGATGCCTTCTCCAGAAATATTTTGAGCGAAACCTCCCTTTACAATCAGCAAAATTGCAATAATAATTGTAAGATAAAACATCTGGCGATAATTTGGATAATTGGCAAATCGGTGGATAACTTCCAGTTTCTATGCGATGAGATGTAAGTTCTGTTCTACCAACGTCATCACCATCAACAGCGAAAGCATTTACATGCCTGGACAAAGTAGTCGCTGCATTATTCAACTGCTGACTTGTTAGGCTTTCCTTACAAGTATCAATCAAAGAACCACGAACCAAATCATCCTTTTCGGTAACTGATTCAGGGTTAACCCTATCAATATTCCTCAAAAGGGCAACAATAGTTCCCTTTCTAAATGTATCCAATTCCTTACTTGGGTTATAAACTCTAAGGGGAAGCGAACCATCACTCTCTGGTTTAACTAAGGTACACCCAATTAAAGGATAATCCGCAGGTGGATTTCTTAGAGGCTCCACAAGACAATCCCCAACTGGATTGGTACCCTCCTTAATATCAGCTTTAGCAGTGATGACTTGCTCATGCCCTGGTAATAATGTTGTGTCTTCTACAATTTTAACACGACATACACCAATTCCACCCTTAGACTGACATGGGATCACCTGACCACCGACATAAATCTCTGACAAAGGAACATTAATAATAACATTTTCCTCTTTTGCAAAATCTAGACCAAGTATAGCCTTTGATGGCATGGTCACAACTGCAAAGGGGAAAACGAAAGTCTTATCAGTAACTCCAATCTTAAGAGATGCACAACCCTTAACCTTTAAAGGCGAACCATCTGCTTGTAACAACTTACAAATAATCGGACGCAACTCAGGTTTATCTTCAAATGAATCATAAAAATCTTCTGAAATCATCGACAGGCTAGCACCTGTATCAACTAAGAATTCTGTGTCCAGCCCCTCTACTTTGCCTTCAACAAAAATACCGGAACTGGAAGGGTTAACAACACCAACAGTTCTGTCTAAGCTTGAATAATGTGGCCTTGAAGGTACTGGCATTTGAACTGGTACAGCAGTTGTATCTCTCTGATTAGTCTGCTGAAATGGTACCCTCCCATCTCGCCAAGAGCCAACAGGGGGACTCTTGCGAGGTGAGGGACACATCGTAGAATAATGCCCTAACTCTAGACAATTAAAGCATGTTACTTCAGACAGGTCTCTTCTTTTCCTATCTGAAATCTTATTTTCTGACTCTCGTAACTTCTCTTTCACTTCTTTCAATTCTTCTTTCAGACTTTCTATCATTTTATGCAGTTCAGAACTCTCAGATTCTGCCTTCTTTCCAGCCTTGGCTTTCACATTAGCTACATGAGTTGTGCGTACATCGGGATCTGAATGTTTAATGGCTTCTAACTCCATAGCATGGTGTAGTGCGGCATTCAAATCTCGAGGACGTGCTTGACTAACAAGCATCCTCATCTGGCTATCTCCAAAATACTGGATAAAATGGTCTTTAGCCATCTCTTCTTTAGTTATTTCACTACTTCTGGGATAAGCAGAATACACCAGGCGGTGGACAGCTTGAGCAAACTCTGATAAACTTTCGTTGTGCTTTCTTCGTCGCTCTCGTAACTGTACCTTGTGCATCTCCGCTAACTCCGGGGGATCAAATTTCTGCTTTAAAGCTTCTACCAAACAGGGGTAGTTAAGAACATCAGTTCGTTTCAACGTACCAAATACATCACTTGCCTTACCTGAAAGACTGATAGCCAAAAATCTCGCTTTATCACCCTCACTCCATGCGTTAATCTCAGCAGTGACTTCAAATTGAACCAAATAATCACACAATCGTGTTTCACCATTATATTTAGGTGGCATTGCAATAGGCTTTGCCAACCTCTGTAATGATCTAGCATCATTGGTCTGAGTTCTGTCAAATCCAGACACTTGACTGTCTGTCTGTCTTGTCCTTCTGCTAGATTCTGGAGAACAGCGACTGGAATTACTGGCTAAGGTTGAGATATTATTATTAGACATAGGTTCATACCTATTATCCCTCTGTCGTTGTGCACCTACTGGCGTAGACGTCCTTGTTCTAACAGGATTCGAATCTTGGTAATAGTCTGCAATTCTCTCCAAACCTGAAGTAGATGAGCTGAGATGAACACCGGATTGTCTTTGATTCTGACATTGAACAGGAGATCTGCTCATGTCAGAAAATAAAGATGGCGAATTAACAGGAACTGTCGATCTCTGACTCATGAATGATGGAGGAACAGCATCAGCTCTTGTCTGGGATAACATCCTTTCAAGTGTCGTAATATCTCTGTTATACGAATCTGTCAATTCTGCAATAGCAGCCTCCAACTCTCCAAGTCTATTCATGTTAACAATTGATGACATCCAAACAGCAAAAAAACATAACACCAAACATCAACTTCTTCCAAATTCTTCACAAAACTATCCCACTCCAGCCACCAATTAAACTTTAGTGTTACCCGCACACTGTTAGTCTAATAATTTAATCGACACTGAAACAACAGGAACTTAAAAAGACTTTAATAAAATTCAAAGAAACATATATGATACATATAATATTTGGTTGGGGATAGCTTAGCGAAATACGGGTATCCGGAATTACGTGGTTTCGGGACGATTTGTGGTCGTCTCTAACTATGTACTAATTAAACACTTACAAACACTCTTCTATGATACTCAATCGACTGGACGCACAGGATAAATATAAAACGTTAAACACTTTGTTTGAACACTGATAGAATCCACTCACTCGAGCCAGGATAATAACATCCAGTCTACTAGACACGAAGGCTAAATAATATACTCAAATCACTTTGTTTGAACACTTAATAACACTTTCTTGAGCCAGGATAATAAATCCAGTGCGCAAAACACGAAGGCTATATAATATACTCAAAACACTTTCTTGAGCCAGGATAATAAATCCAGTGCACAATACACGAAGGCTAATGCATGGAGGCAATGAGACTCAATTTATTAACCCACCTTGTCACAGAAGGCGAGGTGAAATCCTAAACTAACAGACACAAAATAAATGAAAGAACCCATGCCTCAACTAAACCAACATGACACATGGCTTACAACATGCATAAACAATAATTTGAAATTCTAATATATACTAGATAAGTCTTTAATTAAACATGCCTACTAATTAATAAATTCTTGATAAACAAGAAGCTAAAATTATCTCCCTTGGACAAGTCGGCATGGAATCTAAAATCCAGACACGGGTACCATCTAAAATATATGCAGAACTTTTGACACAGTGTAGGCACCACAAAACCAATGATAGGCACGGATAGCTAGATATTTTATCTACCAGATACATATAATTTTCTATCAAAACTATTGACTTATAAATTCTGCCCACTAAATATTACAACAAACTTAGTGAAAGTACATATATATACATAGTAAAGTTCTGGCATGAAAATACAGTCGGCAGACACAGTTAACAATAATAAAAACATAGGCAGCATACGTAATTAGAATTATATACTCTTACACAATACAAAACTATCAAAATATTTCATAGGCAATGACTGTGCCGAGAAAACAATAGATTTTACTAGAGAAGCGGTAGGTAACAAAAACTTACACCCATAATCTAAATATAGAACTACGGAGCACTTTTCCGGAAAACGAAATACAAATAAGATACCTACGGCTACCGGTTACAATGATATAGGCATATGTGATATCACAATAATGCTTTACATCATTGAAATTGAATCATAATGTCATCACAACGTCAAACGGGATGTTGGATTTCTCTCTTTTAGAAGCTCAATGTGTATGTATATACGCCAACAAGACAAAAGAGGTCACGTATTTTTTTTAAAATTTGAAGCCGGGGGGGGGGGGGAGATACCTAGGACCTCCCAGTACTGTCGTCAATTTACTACTTCTAGAGATATCAATTTCACTAGACTTGGTTTCTAATTGTTTGCAGTTTATTATTTTTTCATGAACAAACTCTAAAAATATATGCCCAATTATAGTCATTAGAGGCGTTTGAGTAGGTTATAATTATAATATCACAAAACAAAATATCTATTTTTAATTTAGTAAAAATAATCATATATCGGGTATGATAATTATCTTCAATTATAATCAGATATTGAATTTTATGTTTAAAGACGCGGAGCTATCATAAAAAGGAATCTAGAGGGGAGCCACATTAGCAATTGTGAAGAGATTGTGAGCAAATATAATTATAAACAATAATGGTAATAACAAGCATTTATATAAATTGGCATCATCACTGTTTTATAATATCTGTCACTTACGTACCACGTGTGTAGTTGCATATGTCCAGAATTTGGAACACCGATTTCATTAGTTCTTGTATACAGAACGCAATGGTCATGTGTAATCTGATTTGATAATTTTGAAACCGGTTTAAATATTTACTGACATGGGGGTGCCATCGGGTTCGTTTGGATTTTTCTATTCTCTGATATAACTAGGCCTATTACTCATCGACGTTGTAACACAGAACTATTGATGCATATCCTATAAAATGTGTTTGTGCATGTTGTTCTTTTACTCATTTACCACACGACACTATTTTATAACTGTGGTCCCGTGTTCGATCCCTGAGTTGACCGAGAAAGTTCATCGGGAATTTTCCGGCTAGGACGGATGGGAGGAAAAACCGCGGCCCCGCAAAGCTTCTCCGGGCACAATTAACCATATCACACAGTCTATTGTGTATGCCTGTCTTCATTAACCCAGCCAGGGTAGAACAGTAAGACGTTAAAAACCATAGGCCGGTTGCCCAAAGCTCCGTTAACTTTTAACGATCCGTTAACAGTTAACGGATTGTTAACTTTAACGGAGAGAAAGGTTGTTGCTGGAAGCTACGTTAACTTTAACGTATCGTTAACTTGCCGTTTTAGTTAACAGAGATGTTGGGTTCCGTTATCTTTTTAACAGTGGCATTAGTGGGCTGTAGCATAAGTCATACATGTAGATTACTAGTGTAATTTTCTATAGAACAATCTAGTTCTAGAGGGTTGGACGATGGGGGGCTATTCCAATTTCTATACGATAAAATTCTATAGCATTCTGCAGAATTTGGGGGGTCTGTAGAAAATAAAAATGGTCCCAAATATTCTGTAATAAAAATCTCAGAATTTTTCATTCAGATTTATGCTAAAATTTCTAAAGGAAAAAATAAAGTATTCTTTTTTTTTTTTCTGTTGTAAATTTTCTTTTTGTCTTTAATCAAGTTTTGTGAACAGACTGCACAGTTAGTTGTCCGACTGTCTTCAGTTTCTTGTTAATAACTTCTATGAAGTTGTTATATACATGTACATTATATATACCTTCTCAACCTCGTGGGTTTCCTCCGGGCACTCCAGTTTCCTCCCACTGCTAAAGACCCCTATGTGCAAGCGAATTATTGAAATAAAATTAAACTATATGTTAGTCCCAAAATGACCTAGTTTGTGTTGAGTGGACATTAAACCCCATCTCTCTCTCTCTCTCTCTCTCTCTCTCTCTCACACACACATTATATATATGTAAATTTAAAATTTAACCAATGAACACACAGATTAACTTTAATGAATCAATTAACTAACGGATAACGAAATTGACTTTCCAGCAACAGAAATTTAACGGACCGTTAACAAACGACAGGTTGGCAAATTAACGATCCGTTAGTGTTTAACGGATCGTTAAAATAACTTAGTTTTGAACAACCGGCCCCATATCATTTTCTTTGGAGAGAACATATCCTATGTGATCTATAGATAACTTACCTTTTGATAACCGTATCAATATAGACGAATTGTGATAACGGTTATCAGTATTATCATCATTATAAAAATACTTAAATTCGGGTTTGAAAAGTACACCACAAGCTCGTCATCAATATATAAATTCACATGTTAGTATATCTAATGATACAATGGACATTAAATATCTTTATGTTATGCAATATTAGCATCGGTTCCGTATCCGCAACATTTCCTTTAGTGCGGATCCGGTCCGGCTCCGGTCCTATTGCGGATACGGAAAAAATCACTTCCATAGAATTTTAGTAAGAGTGTTTCCTTGTGTGCGGGTGCGGATACGGTTCTCTATGCGGCGTCCGGTACGGTTTTTCGAAACAGACCATGTCGCGATCGGCACGGAAACGCATGCGGAACCGTGTCCGTAAACGCACATAAGGAAACACAGTTTGGGTAGCCCGTACGGAAAAAAGCTAAAAATAGGAAGGGGAAATTCCAATTTTCGCCCTTTCTAAGACACGTGTTCATGGACTCAGAAAAAGAAAATCGGAAGAAAGGACAATGTACGTGGCCATCGATGCCTGTATGATACAAGCTGTGCAGAATATAAAGATGCACAACTGGCGTCTGGGAATCGAATGGGATATGATTCCATCAAAGGTGAGTGATCAAACTTTCAATGAATAGTGACTGATAAGCAGATTGTATTCTATCATCACATCAATCAACTGTATCGCACACATTTCATCGTTGTGCCATCGTCAGTTTTGGTGTAGTTTACATTTAAACATGCCCTTAATTTTTCAAAGCTTGTTATCTCTAGAAGGGTTGGCATCACTAGGGCTTGAAAGTCTCCCCGGAAGTGATGTCAAGCACTACTGTGAAACAGAATAACCTTGTTTTACAAAAGTGTATTATATATAGATCAAGTGCAACCAGAAGCCAATACTCTGTGTGGAAAGGAAGTGATCTAGATCTAATATATCTAGGGTTTTTTTTTTAACTATGAAGGCATATAACTAGGTTTCATGGTAACCCTAACCGAACCCTAGCCATGTTGAGATGAGAGCACTTCCGCTTGAAAAACCGCATCTGGATACTCAACCTGCCGTGTGCCATGTCTGCCCCCGGACGAAAATTTGAGGCAAATAAACCTGTTTAAAAGCCAGTCCACGAGAAAACCATGCAGAAGGTTCGAAGGTGGGGGTCGGCCGATTGCATTCATATTTATAGGGTTTGGTCGACCCTTCGAGCCTACTCCCCAGCCAAAATCACAGATTTCAGATATCAACCGTTTTCGAGATACAGGCCTTTTACGTTTTTCGGCTGTTTTTTGTCATTTTCAAGCCACTACTACCGCTGTTACATGACCCTGGAGAACTATGTTTGGGTTGTTCGTAATAGTCGGGTTCTTGCACTACCACAATATCATGGTCATCCGGTTCAAGTTCATTTTCAATAGGTAACAGGAGACTACACACGATACGTGTCTAGAGATACCTGATTTATACCCTTTTTTCAAATTGCGATAATTGCGATAACTCCATTGGAGCAGGGCTTGCCATCAAAATGTAAATCGTTTTATTTGCAGCTTGACCTGTTCTAACAACGTAAAAAATAAAAACGTTGTCAACTCACCCAAATTCGTCATTTTTCGCGTCATATTTCGGTTTCTTAAGTGTCTGGATTTCACCCGTACTTTCTGGACATGTCCTACGATATTTTCCAGATGTCAGGCCAGGAATATGACCAACTGAACATCAATATTCACCAATTGGACATCGATATATTGAATAATATTCAGAATTTCAAAATTAATATGTGTATTGAGTGTATAACTACCACGCAACCTGATATTAGGCTGAATTGATTAGATAATTAGTTTATTCACCTACCTTGTTTACCGGCTTAATCTACCTTACAAGTAATTTAACTATCAGTGTAATTTTAAAATAACATTTTACGAAAATGATTTGACATCACCACAAGCAATTCTTATTTCGGAAGCTTTTTTTCGTTTGCTACCGTATAAACGAATAAATTTTTGAGAAATATTACTGGCCTGAATTTGATTAAAGCAGACATGGATCGACACGCTTTCTTTCTATCGTATTATGAAAGCACGTCATTTTGTAGGAATGTTACAAAAAAAAAATGAAATGAAATGGAATTAACATCTTACTGTTCTGTTCCGAACTGGGCTAATGAAGATGGGCATATACGCCATGCAGTGTGCTATGAGGAAAATTTGCCCGGACAGTGACACTACGGCCTACTCTTATATCGAATTCCAACTGTTAAGTAGGAATATTACTGACACAAATCTGAATACCATACCCGAATTAAATATGAATAAGCGGTCGCCATACAAGATACGCCCACATTTTGCAAGAGATGGACAGAGAACAAGCTATATAAAAAGCGATTTTTTGTACCACCAGGGGCCATCATCCAGTTTGTTACAATCCGACATGCGACAAAATCAAAAGGAATCAACTTTGTGATATAAAAGAATATATAAAAGTTTCATCAAAGTCGAAAAGAAAGGAGCGTACGTAGATTTTACGTACATTCAATGTCATATTCCAGGAAGTTACATTGTGATATGCGCAAATATCGACAGAAACCGAGATCTTTGTGTAACACTAAGTGTTTACAGAGACCAGTTTCATAAATATATGGTTTATTTACATCGTAACAGAATACAACACATCTACATAACTACAGCAGCAATACAGGTACTTAAACTCTATAAGGAACGCATCAGAACGGTACATGATTATATTAAGTCTACCATTCCGCCTCTCTGCCAAGACAGCGGGTGAGTCCACAAGCCTGTCTGTGCGTCTCTCTTCTCTGTCCCTGTTCGTCTTTGCTCCCCATCTTCTTGAGACATGGAGACCCTTCTATAGTGAGCTCCCAAGCTCCACTCATTTGTCTCAACAACCACAGCTAATTTATACTAAACTTAGATGTCGTATAAAGTTAATCAAAGCATGCATATACACATATTATTGATATTTAATATATCATATAAAGAACTACAAATGAATCAGCTGTCATTGATAGATTTTATACTATAAGCACGGCCAGTGATAGGTCTGCGCGAACTCTCTCATTCCGTAACATTTAGGATACAAACATACTTTTGAAGATTCTTCAAAATCTGATAAAATCTTGGAATTACATACTTTTACACTATTTGCGTACGAGAAGCGGACATTTTGTCTGGCAGTTTCAGTTTGATTTTCACGAAATTCGAACTCCGCAATCATTAGCGCGTAAAGGGGATATATAAAAACGTTTTTAAAAATCGAATGAAAATTGTGATCTCTGGGCGGGCTACAAGCTAAAAACACCATTTTTTGTACAATCATGGGCCATAATCCAGGAAGTTAATATCCGATATTCAGGAATATCGGATGGAGCCGAGCTCTTTGAGTTATAAACGCTCCTTTTAAGTTTCATCAAAAATTGTGAACTCCATAGTCCACAATCTAAAAACATGATTTTTCGTAAAATCAGGGGCCATAGTTCATGAAGTTACGATACGATAAATGCCAATATTGAAAGGAACCGAGATATTAGGGAGATAAACCTATAATTATTTCAAATATTACAGAAAGTGGATAAAAAGATGACCCATAGAGTGTCCGTAAACAAAATGTGGACGGACGGACGGACAGGGGTGACGACAATACACGTCCGCACGAAAATGTGGACGGATAGGCGGACATTGGCGTCCACACGAGAATATAGATGTACAAAAATAGCGAGGTACTCCTATTTTTATTACGGGCGGATTTTGAATATTTTTTAGACATTTTATAACGAAGAAAATGATGTTTTGACATCGCAAAACTTTTCTTATTTGGGAAATTCTGCATTCATTTGCTGTCGAATAAACAAAGACACGTTATTTTGTACCATACGGGAATTAAATATGAAAAATATCGAGGTGCACCTATTTTTATCTGCTCTAACTCGATCGTTTTTCATAATTTTGACGCTTTAGATCGAAAATTTGCGAAAATCCATATTCTCGGGGAGACGCTATCTTGGATTTGCAGACTTAATACCAAAAACATACGTGGAGTGAATATTTTGGCAAAGCCGGTTGGAGGGGAGGTGGAGTTGATCTATTGACCCTCTGAATAACAATATAGGCGATACGGTACCTGAATAATCCGCCGATGTATCCCAATCAAAACTGAAGTTTTTGCTAACTTTCGACACGAATTTTCGTGCTGTTGCAAGTTAGCTGACAACAAATTTATTTCTTATGTTGTTAGAACTGGTCAAGCTGCAAATAAATTGATTTTAATTTTTATCGCAAACCCTGCTCCAGTGGAGTTATCACGATCTGAAGATGGGGTACATTTCAGACCATGATAATGTGGTAGTGCAAGACCCCGACTGTCATGAGCAACCCAAACCTTGTTCTCCAGGGTCATGTAACAGCGGTAGTAGTGCGCGAAAAAATACCTAAAATTTGGCCTGAAAATGGCAGAAAACATAAAAGGCCTGTATCTCGAAAACGGTTGATTTCTGAAATCAGTGATTTTGGCTGGGGAGTACACTGTAACAAAAATATCCATGAAACAACGGAAAAAAATCCGGAAACAAAAATTACCAGGAAAATTTTATCCGTATTTGTTTTTCCTGTAATTTACAGAAATTCCCTCAATTAACGTAAATTCCATTTTCAAATCAATATTTCATAGAATGTGCGAAATAGCTTTATTTAACGTCCGTTTCCGCCGAAGCGCTATTTTGACGTAACCTCTCTCCGCTAATATTTATTAGAAAACCCTCATCGAGAAAAGGCCCGTATCTATCAACTAATAATCGTCAGTGTTAGGACCGGTTAGAGGCTTTCAGATGTAAGTTTGCGGTATTATTAATTTGCAGGTATGTTAATTCTGCCATAGAGACAAACCGGCTTACACTGGCCAATCGGTTAAATTATTCAGATTTAAGCATGCTTGGTTACCAGACAATACAACCTATTCTCGCTGAGCGTTGAAAATTGTATTTACACATTTATGAAAATACTTACAATCTGATTACCGTATGATGAATGAGAAAACACTTTATAGATCTTATAATAAATAATGGAAATTAGATATACATGACTATTAATATACCAAACTCTACACAATATGATCCTTCATATAATGGTTAATAAATTGAAATGAATACTATAAAATGATACTTATTAGGAATTATTATATATGTACATGATTTCTTATCGTTGCATTTGAAAACAGAAATAGTCCGCTATATAATGGAATGAAACATTTTATTCCTGAATTTCACGTAACTTTCCTGCCATTCCACCGTTTATTCCGTAAAATAACAGAATTAAGTCCGTTATAGAAGGGAATAACATATTCTATCCCTAAATTCCACGGAAGTTTCCTGTTTAATACTGGATATTCCACAGAATTATATAAAACACGTAATTTGAAGAAATAATTCACTATTTTAACACAATTTCTCAAAATAATCCATTAATTAACAGAAAAAATGTGTTAAATTACGGAATTCAGCGACATAAAAAACGGAAATTTTTTACAGTGTAGGCTCGACCAAACCCTGTGAATATGAACTAAAACGGCCGCCCCCCACCTTCGAACATCTGCATGATATTGCATGGTTTTCTCGTGGAACGACTCTTAAAAACCAAATCTCACTCTTCGAGCAGGCCTTTTATATTACACTGTTTCATCTTGGCCGTCTTAACAGGTTAAAAACCCCGGCTCCAGCTCGATTTGGACATGCACAGTACGCGGTAAGTTACATTCCTACCTGGGAAAATGGCGGCATAATGCAGCGCCAGTGTTATCGAAAGCGTGCTAGACCTGAATAAATAATATGAAGTTACCTATGCGTACATAACTCTAAAAACCGACCGCACAGGTCATTGAACTGGTTTGGCTTTTTGCACGAGTGAACGCAACACAACATTGTGTTTACAAAAAAACGGCGATTTAGAAATAGTTTGAAGGCAAGCATCTGAACGGTAGAGGGTTGTTATGTCTTGACTAGTGTATTTGCTTAACACATTCAGCAGCAAAAGTAGGGCATATCAGGCGCGGATACAGAGGGGGGCGCACCCGGTGCACGCCCTCTCTATTTTTTGCGGTGGCGAACAATTTTTAGGTCCATATATTCTCGCGGGATAGGAGAACAAAAACAGTTTAGGTTGGAAATCGTAATTTACAGTACTAGTATGAAATTAGTGGGAATTTTAGTCCACTCAAAAATCATGGGTCGGGCTTTGCACTCCTAAGTGGGTGCAGCACGCCTCCCCTTTCTGAAAATCCTGGATCCGCCCCTGCATATAATATGCAAGGTCAATAAACCCCAAGTTACATCACGTACCACGACGGTGTAAGGAAAATACAAACACTTGTTGGTTGTTAATTGAAGTAAGTTTCTCGTGAAATCTGCCAGCTGGCCATGAACCATCAACGTCACTGATAATCTATCTCTACATTTTTAATGATACGTGTGACAGGATTTCACTACATTATTCAGAATTTTGCTTAGCCCAATGACTGATATATTCAGGAGTGTACATATTGATTTTGGTGCGGGGTGGGGGTGTTTAGCAAAAGTTAGACTGGTGCACGGGCTCCTACTGGGTGATTCTACAAATTCGGTGAATTTTTAGGAATAAGAAGTTGAAAATAAAATATGACTTTTTTAGCGCGCTTGTTTCCTTACATATTCCTGAAGCAATGGCCTGAGAAATCCCCCTCTGGCCATTGCTGGAATAGCGTCTGTTTCTTGAACTTATGCGGGAGTGTGTCTATTCTTTCCGTTCAATGAAAGCTATCACTTAAGTACAGCAACATGAGTCCTTCGTTTAATCTGGGTCGGTTAAAGTCATCATATCTTTCAGAAAGTTTCTTGAATATATCATCTCTTATATTATAGCGTCTGCCGCTAATCCGTTCTGAATGAGGGATGAGGATAGTTATTTTGTCTTGTCGGTACCAGACACAATCCTCCATGGATGGCCAAAAGAATTTATTGAATCCGGTCTTGTGCATCGCCTTTACTCCCACTTCCTCGTCATCAATATCTTCTATTAATCCAGGATAAAATGC
The DNA here is from genome assembly GCA_963678685.1 of Patella ulyssiponensis. Classification (NCBI taxonomy): domain Eukaryota; kingdom Metazoa; phylum Mollusca; class Gastropoda; family Patellidae; genus Patella; species Patella ulyssiponensis. The sequence continues at coordinate 60,096,159 of OY783230.1, read as the reverse complement.
ACCATCGTATTCTACAACACACGTCTGTTTCTTGAACTTATGCGGGAGTGTGTCTATTCTTTCCGTTCAATGAAAGCTATCACTTAAGTACAGCAACATGACAGTCCTTCGTTTAATCTGGGTCTTCCCTAAAATTTCGACTGTGATTTAAGTTATTAAAAACGGTGAAAGTATGTTCGTTTCCAAACAGTATTGTTTACATTTCATTCGACTTGATAGCCTCGTTTGTCACGCAAGTAGTTTTACTGCAGTATTCTGCTATGCACGGGTTAATTAGGCATAATAAAATCGTGAGCCATGACGTAACGTTACGTAAACATATTTGGTCCAATATTGGCACTCGTTTTAAATGTAAAGCTTTTGTATGGCAGCTAGTGATTGGTTGGTAGACGGACTACTGACCAATCAAAATGTAAAACAACAATATCCACTCATAATAGCAGTGTGTAGTAGGATTACCTCTAATCAAACGAAACGCTGCGCGGAGTATGGTTGCCTTATGGTGTTTTGTATATGTCATGGATGAATTGTGCTGGTTGGCCTTGACGTCCAAACAATATTTGTATTTGACCCCCGATTGACTCACCATAAATATATGTCAACACCGCGAGATCGAAATGTAACTAAAATAATGTGCATTACTGAACATTTAGTTGTTGGATAATATTATTAATACATTACCTGATATATATATTTGAGGGACACCTTCACATTATGCACGTGTGTGGGTGGGGCAGACATAAATCTTACTTTTTGAAAATGACATGATAATCGGAACCTTTACAATTAACTGGTGGATTTAATCTGTGGGCTACACTGATTAATTTCCTTTCATCATGAGGACACGAGGGAGAGCAAATTATTAACAGCTTTGGAAAAAAAAAACAAATACAGGTCAGTTTTGCATGGGAGAGGGGCGGAGTTGACACAGCGATTGTGGTGACATTGAACAAACGAATTACATTTTAGAGACTATGCCCGAACTCCTAACTTTATTGTTGGCATTGGAGATCAACCGAAATTTGGGGTGTGGGGACATAAAATATTTAATCTGCGAACTAGAGAAACTCTTCCCATCTAACGATCGTGGAGTTGACCCATTGTCGAAGATTGTTAAGACGATTTACTGTCGATATGCGATTGTTTCTAGAGATAATCGCTCCATATTTGGTCCACTATTCTATATAAGTCTTCGGTAAGGGAAAGGTTTATCTCATTAATTTCCTAATTCTTTTATATAATGAAACAATGCAAAACAACAGCATAATATAACAAACATTTAAACCCGATCCTCACTTGTTACGAGTGGCGCCTGCGAGGCAAGTCTGACAAGTTCAATTTAATATATATAGGAGCACATATGGGCGCAAGTATCGCCAACAAGGCTACTTTTTGATTTTATTACAATCGGTTAAAGTCATCATATCTTTCAGAAAGTTTCTTGAATATATCACCTCTTTCTTTATAGTGTCTGCCGGTAACCCGTTCTAAAGGAGGGACGAGGGCAATTACTTTGTCTTGTCGGTACCAGACACGATCCTCCATGGATGGCCAAAAGAATTCATTGAATCCGGCCTTGTGCATCGCCTTTACTTCCACTTCCTGTCATCAACATCTTCTATTAATCCAGGATAAAATGCACCATCGTATTCTACAACATACATCTGATCGAACAAGTTTCTACAAAAGCTTATTTCAGAGAAAGCATCTTCTGTTTCCATCGGTATTAAATTAGGTTGTTCCTGGTCCACTGATCCGGGGTCAAACGCCGGATTAACGGCAGGGTCTCTGCTTGGGATTCTAACACATGGAATTCTACTGGCCCATAACATGCACAATCTAGTCCTGCACAGTCTCTCCAAAAAAACTCTTCCAGGTGACTTGGTTACAACTCGGTGAATTGTCAGTGTGCCTTTCACTGCACGTACATTATCATATTTTGTTTCATGCTTCATGTCGTGGCTTTCTATAAAATAGAGCTTCACTGAAGTATTGCCATCCAGGGTGTCAAAGAGAACTCGTACATTGGGTATATCTGACTTCTCAGAAATTAACCTATCCGCTGTTTTTTTAATCACTGCTCCGATTCCGCCCGGTGCATCTTTCCCGTGGCTGGTTTCCAAAAAATTCCAAGAGCCCTCTTTAAACCGGAATTCGAAAGTTTTCAAAGACAACATGGCTATATGTTTTGTTTTTGTATTGTGTGCTAGGTCCATCACTTAAGAAATGAACAGTTTTTATATTAGGATACAATTCTCTTAGATTATGAAGGACAGGTGTCAGATGACACCAGACTGCTGCAGGGTCCTTCCGAAGAGAATCTGATATTGTACAAACAGGTATTGAAGAGGCTGAGGTATATACTATTAAAGTATGTAGGGTGGCTTGGTTTATGACTGGAGCCGAAGTGTACACTTTGTACTTCAGTTTGGAATTTGCACGAATAATTTTCAATAAAATCCATATGGATTAAAGCACCGTCTTCCATGTTTCGCCTCAGTTCACGAATATGTGTATACTGGAGACGAATGTTAAAAACATGCCTGCAAATTCTGTTTAGACCTTCCATAAAGTCGGGGACCAATTCTCTGATTCTCGATTCTTGCTCCCGTTTGGCCGCTGACCGAGCCGTATACAGCTTCATGGTTCCGTCAGGTTGCCTTTTAGTGCGTTCTTCGGACACCGGAAGCCATTTGTCCCACTTGACAAGAATGTTGCCTTCATTTTCAGAATGGTCCGGTATAATTATGTGGTTTTTACGGATAAGACAATCACGATACATGCAGCGTTTGTTTTGATCGTTGCAAACAATTCCTGAAATGAGGCTTTCAACATTATCAGTTTCAAGTAGACACCTATATAGCTTTCAAAATGGTAGCTTTTAACTTCAAATTGTCATGTATTTGACCGATGCATGTATCTCTCTGAATGAGATCAGGCTTCAAGAACCAAAAGGGCCGTAGTCTACAGAACAGGGAATATGATGGAGAAATTAACGAATATTCGGCTGTAAATTTTCTATTAAGATTTTTCATTGTATCGACCAGGTAGCGCCTTTGTTTTTTTTTATTTTATTCCGTGTAATTGTTGACTTTATACCAGCCGCAATGCGGCTACAATCGTCCCTCTCCAAAAATTGATGCACCCCCGTTTAACCATCTTGTACTTATCAATATATTGGTTTTTCAGGAGAGTCCGCGAATGCTCTTATTTTCTTTCCTCTTCTTTAGATTACGTCTAATTTCGTAGGTTATACAGTTTTTCGTACTTTTGAAGATAGATGTATACCTCCGGGTAATTTGTTGGTTTGGGTTCTTAGAGTATCAGGAGTATTCTGAGCATCATCAGGGTTCTTGGAGATAGAACTATTTGGCTTTAATCGGTTTCTATAAAACCTCTTTTTATATTTTTCAACTAGTCTCTGCTGAGCTGCGAGTTCGTCTTTGGCCTTAACTAACTGACGATATACCTTACTTCTATCCCTTTTTACCTTTTGCCTCCCCCTCACATGGGCCGTTTCAGGTATTTCCGGGTTTGGTGATGTTGGGAGAGGGGGTCATAATATTTTCCAAGGTTTTCCTTTGTTGTCTACATCTTTTCTGGGCTTCTCTCCAATATCGTCGTTTTTTTCGTTGTTCTCTTTCGTTTAACTCGGAAACCATCTTTATTTTATTTTCTTCCTTTCTCTTATGGTACCTGGTGGCTCTTTCCCTTGATAAGTAGACGGATATCTCTTTGGGTCAGCCTTCAGTTTTTCCCTATAATTCCTATCTTTGTCTGAATATGATTTAGTTTTTCCCATCTCTAAGAAAAAAGAAATACAAATTAGAAAGGCTAAGCATTTCCTAAGACACCCTTAAATGACGTTATATTTATTATAGGCTAAGGTAAATCAGGGAACTCATCTTGCTCAAATAAGACTCTAGAGTCTAAATAAAAGACCTATAAACATGAGGACATACAAAATTTGTCAACCCCTCGAAATTATGTCAACTCCGCGACTTGGCCTGTAGCGCGAAGTTGACATTCGTGAAGTTGACGAAAAGAGAGAATTTCGTATGTTGTGACGACAATACATAAAATATGGTAACATGGCGACCACAATAGCAAGCGGAGCCTTGCAATGTGTGGTGAACGTTACGTTGTATCAAAATCAATACCTTTCTTATGGAATTACACCGGTAGCAAAGTTGACATGGAATAAACCCTGGCTGAATATTGGAGTATTAATATGCCCTCCTTCCCATTTTTCAAGACATGTTGTATAAAGAGAATCTAGTATGGTCTTACCTTACGGCGTTAGGGTGAATTTGGCGGGAAATTGAACTACTACAGTTACTTCCCTTGAAAGCTTCGCTCATCACAGGTACTAATCGCGGAGTTGACACAGTTTCGAGGGACAAAATAGTTTCGTAGTGTATACTAAACCTTTGGCATTGCAAACAATTAGTTATAGTTATGCAGTTAAATCTCACGTGAAGCAGAATCACGGGACATTTCTTTACATTGTCCATACTTTAGATAACCGTAGTTGAGATTTTAAATGTTACCGAAATTTGTGTGCAGTATTATTTAGTTTTCCCGAATCTGCATTAATTATAGATGGTAATGAATTTTTGTCTTGTACTTCGTGGTCAATATTGTTACTATCATCAATAACATTAACACAAATTAAAAATAGAAAGGTCGCAAAACTGATTCCTGTGAAACACCTACTAATGCTTAACATGGAATCTTTTAAGACACCCCATTGAGATCGATTAGGTAAATACGTATTAAACCAACGGAAACCACCCGCCATGATACCTCGTTTATCTTAAATTAAGCTGTACCGGAAACCTTACTTATATCGCCAAATCCGAACCTAGTTATTTGTTTTATATCGAAAGAAAATAGCATCTTTATCATATGATTCCAGGAACTGGCCAGAACTGGGCATAAACCCTGATTAATATTTGTACAAAAGATCATAGGTTTAAACAATATTTTATTTCCATTCCGAAATGAGTACATAACGGATTTGAAAACAGACCGAACCTGTATTAAATCATCTCCATACAATAAAGTCATTCGATGCCAACAGATTACTATATTAATTTATTAAAAATGTTACTCAAATAAACAAGTCTGAGAGACTATCTCTTATTACACGGTCCAGCACTTGTTGATATTAACTGGCTTCCCTTTCTGCCGGATTCAACTTTCGCCCATTTTGGTATGGTAGGGATACCTCAATGACGCTGAGAGAAATTTGAATTTTTGATGTACGTTGTTTGAAAATCGATACCAATAGAATGTGAGCATTGTAGCCCGATGGCTTTTACAGAAAATATAATATCATTTGCATGAACTAGAGCTGGTGTGAGTATAAGTCAAACGACTCCATCAAAAGTTCGGGTAATTTATCCAGGGCGCTGTAGGTAATCTCGTATGATCCGAATGAAGGTTATTAATAGAAAATATATTTTCAGGCAATCATTATATAGCGATCCAGTGACCCATAAAGCCAGTAGTTTCTAACACAAACCATCCTTCTGTACTCAATCGGACAATAAAAAAATATTTTGATTATTGGTAAGACACCTTTAGGGTTATTATGTTTTCTGATGTTTTAAAAAAATTTACGGAAGTCACACTGAAATAATGATGTCAAACGGCTAGATTCATTAAACATACATTATGCAAGAGCTAAATCTGCCTATTGCAGGTCTTTTCTGGGCCTGAAATGTTATCTAAATTAATAAATAGACAGTAATTAACTTATCCAAACCATAATCCACTCTCGATGTCATTGCTAGCCTACGATATTTATTGGATTAGGATTAGATTTGCTGCCCAACTTTAATTCATGATTTAATCATGACATGGATAATCGAGATTATGTTTTTATCGTACCAACTTTAGTCATAATGGCCGAGATAAGGCAGAAAATTCAATCGCCAAAATCTCGAATCAGTGTGGCTCATCCCCTTTACATTATCTAGTTTTAACTGTTATAGTGAGAACTGCCAGCTCATAAAAAAATCATCGGCCAGCTCTTTATCTAATCTCCCATAATGTATCTTTAACTGCAAGTCAGTACTTTATTATTCCTGTAATCCAACTATGAAAACATCAGCCGTCAAAGTAACCAAGATGCAAATAACTATTGAATAAGTACGCATTATGTACAATGACATTTTATAGCTTTCACTATCTTATTACTATCCCTGTCTGGAACTTCAGATATAAAGGAATATTTAAATCTGCATTCATCTGTCTTCTACTTTCAAATTCCGGCAGGTCTTTTTTGGATTATACTTTGTACGACCAGATACTATGGGGCAACGACCCTTCGGGCTAGTGGATATCGTAGGTAAACAACCCATTTGACAATGGCCCGGGTCATCAGATGCTTGAAGGGGTCATATGGCCGGGCCGACACTTCTTGGTGCATACCAGAAATCCCCTTGGAGCCTGAGACAGCAAATCGCCGGCCTTCGCTTCCCCTATCCGTATGTCAACCAGTCCATAATTCAGCTAACAGAGAGGGTGAATTATGATTTTTCCAAGATATTATGGGGTTTTTAGATCAAATGGAGAGTTAAAGGGGAAATTAATAGTAAAAAAACCTGTTATTTAAAATTTCTTTAATGAGCACATGCGCAGAACAGAGCAGTTACAGTGTACAAGGGTGGGGTGGGGCGTCACTAAAAATTCGCCCATGGCTACCAAAACAAAAAAACTAAAAAAACCAAACAAACTCAGATACAGCCCAATGACCTTCACATTACTACATACTATAAATCTGTCTAACATGACCCACATTATTTTATCTACTTCACTGAATTTAATGCATTGAAAGCCACGCTTGAAGCAGTCCACTCTCAACCACACTGAGGCTGGATCGAGGCTAGACCTAACCTGGTAAGTTTTCGCATTTTGCATATATCATATCTATTTATATATATTCTAAACAATTACCGACGTTGTAACAAAAAAATAATGACTTTGAAACTGCAGACCTGGCACTACACGAAAATTATCTTCAGCGGAAAACCCTTGAGAGTTGGACATTGAAGTTGGCCGTAGCACAGTATAGTCTTTATATGACACTATTCATTCCTAACCATTTAATCAGATTTAACTTTATTGGCTCTTATTATTATTGCAAAGAATGGTTGTTACGTACATGGCGTATAGCCATCTTCATTTGCAAGGGTGAGACAGAAGAAACGTAAGTCTTTAAACCCAATTTCATTTAACTGGTTTGTGAGATTTGGAGATATTGGACGATTGCACGTTAGGCCTTACCATACTCAACATTACCAAGCAGTACGTTTAAGTAGATTTTCACCAATATTTCCACTAAAATATTTATTATGAAACAAAATAAAAAAAACCCCAACAAATAAGAGTCTCTATATTATCCATTATGTATCATGTTCTATATTTATGTAATTATGTATGTATGTATATATTTTTATAATATGTACATGTATTTAAATCAGAGAGGGTGGTTAAAAATTACACATAGACATAGCCTGTTCCCCAATCCAAATTCAGATTTAATGAATAAAAATATTGTTAAGAAAAAAAAATAAATAAAAGTATGGGAGCTCCTAAAAAAGTGAATGTCGCCACGCTTGCATTGGCGTCGTTTGTGATGAATTGCTAAGATGCTGTATACTCTAAATTTGTGCATAAGCTAACAAAATCTGAATAAGCTAACAAAATCTGAATTTAATCTCCATTTAAAATCACGTTTCAAACAAATGCTCGCTGTTGGAGACATAAAACCGACCCGACCCATCTTCTTAAAAAAATCTTTAGAAGTATGTTTCATTTTATCCATATACAACGAAGTGAAATTAGGATTAGCGGATGCGGAAAATTGTGATTTCGACACACACATCTGTCGCAACTTCTTGTCACATACAAGCGGGCAATCAAAACCATGCCGCTTGAATCAATGACAGATCCTGTGATGATCGAACGCGCACGTGTTAACCATTCGGCCACCCAATCCTATTGATACTAACTGGGCGGTTAACACAGTGGAGTGTGAGAATGATGACATAATGGAAACGTGCGCTGCAGAGGCAAAAAAAAAAGACATAGTGGAAACGTGCGCTGCATGGGCGAAAAAAAATGACAGCTACGCATAAAATGTCATTGAGTTTTTATTTATTTTTTTTTATCCCCCTCTGCTTCCTTCGCTACGTCACTACTTAGGGGAGCTTTCTTTGTCTCGTGAGGGCGCTTACTTGGTCCGCTCCTGTAAATTGGATATAAACTGTTCTTTGTACTTTGTCTCCACGTTAACATTTTATTAAATACTTATTTAGTGAAGTAATACAATCTATTCCTACGGAAGCGTAATAGGGCCACATATTATTTTTTTTATTATATTTTCAATTTTTCAAGTTAGTAACTTGAATTTTCAAGTTACTAACTTGAATTTTCAAGTTACTAACTTGAATTTTCAAGTTACTAACTTGAATTTTCAAGATACTAACTTGAATTTTCAAGATACTAACTTGAATTTTCAAGTTACTAACTTGAATTTTCAAGTTACTAATTTGAATTTTCAAGTTACTAACTTGAATTTTCAAGTTACTAACTTGAATTTTCAAGTTACTAACTTGAATTTTCAAGTTACTAACTTGAATTTTCAAGTTACTAACTTGAATTTTCAAGTTACTAACTTGAATTTTCAAGATACTAACTTGAATTTTCAAGTTACTAACTTGAATTTTCAAGATACTAACTTGAATTTTCAAGTTACTAACTTGAATTTTCAAGTTAGTAACTTGAATTTTCAAGTTAACTAACTTGAATTTTCAAGTTACTGTTATGTTATTAAAAGGGCGTTTTGATCGAATGATATAGTATGTCATGCAATGCTTTAGTCAATGGACGGCACGGTTATAGACCTCAATGACAAGGTCCGGGAGTAGCCTATTCGATCACGCAGGTTTCCCCCCTGCAGCGAAATTACTCCCCGCGAATTATGGTGTCGACGTACCATAAAACACCATTTATTCATTCATTCATTTTAACAGTATTGAGCCCTATAGAAAACATTTTTGAAGTACAAAAAAAAAATTAAATGACAAATCAAACGTCCCATTTCCCAGTTCTAAAAATAGTCTTTAGTGACATAATACAGGACATTCTCCCCCCCACCCCGCCACATGGATATCTGCCCCCGGATAACCCCCCTCCTTTTTAGGACTTTTATTCCCAGGACATTTCCTGCTGAAGACATCTTAACTCCTAGGACATCTCCCCCCGGACTTTTACTCACCAGACATCTGCCCCTGGGACATTTACCCCCACCCCCTAGGACATCTACCCCCAGAGTTTTACCCCCTCCCCCGACATTTTTCCTCTGGAACATCTGCGCCCTAGGACATGTCTGCTGAAGACATCTTAACTCCTAGGACATCTCCCCCCGGACTTTTACTCACCAGACATATGCCCCTGGGACATTTACCCCCACCCCCTAGGACATCTACCCCCAGAGTTTCCCCCCCCCCGACATTTTTCCTCTGGAACGTCTGCGCCCTAGGACATGTCTGCCCCCTCCCCGCCACCCACCCTTTAGAGAGAGAGAGAGAAATGGGGTTTAACGTCCACTGGACACACATTAAGTCATTTCGGGACTAACATATGGTTTTAATTTTATTTCGATAATTCGCTTGCGCGTAGGGGTCTTTAGCAGTGGGAGGAAACCGGAGGTGCCCGGAGGAAACCCACGAGGTTGAGAAGGCGCCCCTATCTCCCTCCATGCCACATACGCTCACACCAGGGATCGAAACCACAGCCGCAAGCCAGAGGTGACCGGCCAGCTAGAGGTCGAAGCGCGGCACTCTAGACCACTAGGCCATCCCAACCCCCATCCTTTAGAACTCTGGACGTGTAAAATAATGCACTGTAAAATAATTATACTTATTTTACATTGTTTCTTTGAGTACCTCGTAACACCCTTTAGAACCCTGGACGTTACGAGGTACTCCAAGAAACAATGTAAAATAAATATAATTTTTTTACAGTGCATTATTTTACAGGTCAATAGTACAGAGTTAGATAGTAGAATGCGTCCATCGCCCTATTCCTAGCGTGTCGTAGTAGCCGACTCTTGGGGAGAGGTTCGGGTGGCTACGCCTTGATCTGCCATCAATAATGTCGAGGGTTCGAGTCCCATTCTCTGCTGTCTTAGTGACAAGGTGCAGGAGCAGCCTATCCGATCACTTAGGGGTACTCCCAGAACATAAGCAGATTATCGGCGATAACACGTAGATTACAATTATTTAGGGATCGAAACCACAGCCGCGAGCCAGAGCTGACCGGCCATCTAGAGGTCGAAGCGCGGCACTCTAGACTACTAGGCCATCCCAACCCCCACATTTAGAACCCTGGACGTGTAAAATAATGCACTGTAAAAAAAATATACTTATTTTGCATTGTTTCTTGGAGTACCTCGTAACACCCTTTAGAACCCGAGGTACTCCAAGAAACAATGTAAAATAAATGTAAATATTTTACAGTGCATTATTTTACAGGTCAATAGTACAGAGTTAGAAAGTAGAACGCGTCCATCGCCCCATTCCTAGCGTGTCGTAGACGCCGACTCTTGCGGAGTGGGTCGGGTGGCCGACAAGCTACGCCTTGGTCTGCCATCAATGGTGTCGAGGGTTCTACGTGTTATCGCCGATAATCTGCTTATGTTCTGGGAGTAACCCTAAGTGATCGGATAGACTGCTCCTGCACCTTGTCACTAAGATAGTAGAGAATGGGACTCGAACCCTCGACATCATTGATGGCAGACCAAGGCGTAGCTTATCGGCCACCCGACCTTCTCCCCAAGAGTCGGCTTCTACGACATGCTAGGAATAGGGCGATGGACGCATTCTACTTTCTAACTCTGTACTACTGACCTGTAAAATAATGCACTGTTAAAAAATTTATATTTATTTTACATTGTTTCTTGGAGTACCTCGTAACGTCCAGGATTTTAAAGGATGTTACGAGGTACTCCAAGAAACAATGTAAAATAAGTATCATTTTTTTACAGTGCATTATTTTACACGTGCTGGGTTCTAAAGGGTGGGGTGGGGGTGGGATGTCCTAGTGGTCTAGAGTGCCGCGCTTCGACCTCTAGCTGGCCGGTCACCTCTGGCTTGCGGCTGTGGTTTCGATCCCTAAATCATGTCAATCTACGTGTTATCGCCGATAATCTGCTTATGTTCTGGGAGTACCCCTGAGTGATCGGATAGGCTGCTCTTGCACCTTGTCACTAAGATAGCAGAGAATGGGACTCGAACCCTCGACATCATTGATGGCAAACCAAGGCGTAGCTTATCGGCCACCCGAACCTCTCCCCAAGAGTCGGCTTCTATGGACGCATTCTACTATCTAACTCTGTACTATTGACCTGTAAAATAATGCACTGTAAAAAATTTATATTTATTTTACATTGTTTCATGGAGTACCTCGTAAGGTCCAGGATTCTAAAGGGTGTTACGAGGCAATCCCAGAAACAATGTAAAATAAGTATAATTTTTTACAGTGCATTATTTTACACGTCCTGGGTTCTAAAGGGTGGTCTAGAGTGCCGCGCTTCGACCTCTAGCTGGCCGGTCACCTCTGGCTTGCGGCTGTGGTTTTGATCCCTGGTGTGAGCGTATGTGGCATGGAGGGAGATAGGGGCGCTTTCTCAACCTCGTGGGTTTCCTCTGGGCACTCCGATTTCCTCCCACTGCTAAAAACCCCTACGCGCAAGCGAATTATCGAAATAAAATTAAAACCATATGTTAGTCCCGAAATGACCTAGTGTGTGTCCAGTGGACGTTAAACCCCATTTCTCTCTCTCTCTCCAAAGGGTGGGTGGCGGGGAGGGGGCAGACTTGTCCTAGGGCGCAGATGTTCCAGAGGAAAATTGTCGGGGGGAGGGGGTAAAACTCTGGGGGTAGATGGCCCGGGGGGGGGGGTAAATGTCCCAGGGGCAGATGTCTGGTGAGTAAAAGTTCGGGGGGCGATGTCCCAGGAGTTAAGATGTCTTCAGCAGGAAATGTCCTAGGAGTAAAAGTCCTAAAAAGGAGGGGGGCAGATATCCATGTGGCGGGGGTGGGGGCGGGGAATGTCGTGTATTATGTCACTAAAGACTATTTTTAGAACTGGGACGTTTGATTTGTCATTTAATTTTTTTTTTTGTACTTCAAAAAGGTTTTCCATAGGGCTCAATTCTGTTAAAATGAATGAATGAATGAATGAATAAATGGTGTTTTATGGTACGTCGACACCATAATGCGCGAGGAGTAATTTCGCTGCAGGGGGGAAACCTGCGTGATCGAAAAGGCTACTCCCGGACCTTGTCATTGAGGTCTATAACCGTGCCGTCCATTGACTAAAGCATTGCATGACATACTATATCATTAGATCAAAACGCCTTTTTATAATATAACAGTAACTTGAAAATTCAAGTTAGTTAACTTGAAAATTCAAGTTACTAACTTGAAAATTCAAGTTACTAACTTGAAAATTCAAGTTAGTATCTTGAAAATTCAAGTTAGTATCTTGAAAATTCAAGTTAGTAACTTGAAAATTCAAGTTAGTAACTTGAAAATTCAAGTTAGTATCTTGAAAATTCAAGTTAGTAACTTGAAAATTCAAGTTAGTAACTTGAAAATTCAAGTTAGTATCTTGAAAATTCAAGTTAGTATCTTGAAAATTCAAGTTAGTAACTTGAAAATTCAAGTTAGTAACTTGAAAATTCAAGTTAGTATCTTGAAAATTCAAGTTAGTATCTTGAAAATTCAAGTTAGTAACTTGAAAATTCAAGTTAGTATCTTGAAAATTCAAGTTACTAACTTGAAAATTCAAGTTAGTAACTTGAAAATTCAAGTTACTAACTTGAAAAATTGAAAATAGAATAAAAAAAAAATATGTGGCCCTATTACGCTTCCGTACTATTCAGCATACAACATATAGTTTACGCTTAAAGGAGCTAAATCACTAATATTTGGGTCCTAGAAATTTACCCCAATGGGTCGCAATGCATAAAATAATCTTTTATGAATATATGTATAAACTGGTCTACATTCATTCATTTCCGTCTTTACTCTAATTTCAAATCATTTATATTCGGCGAAATACGCCAATCTGTTTCACAGAGAATTACTTACGAATTATCTCTGTAACAGATGACTGTCCACAACACGTACGTTGACTGCACGTGGCACCAGTCATTGGCTCAACGGCTCGTGCAATGTTTACATAGCACCTAACTGCTTCGGGCAAAATGATGCGTTTTACTCATTTTAATACCCATTTACACTAAATAGGAAATATTTTTGAACTACAAATACTTCAAACGTCTTTATTTATTTTTCTTTTACCTCAAAAAAATGTTTGAGATTTTAATTTGTCGGAGTAAAAAAGTTAATATGCCGAACTCATTAAGTCTCGTCGATGTCATGCTTATCAGTGATTGTAGCGGCCATCCAAATTCTAGTGTCTGGTTATTCTCTGTTGCGCATGCTCTCCAGATAAGATATGGCGTCACCGTTTGACATCAGTTGTGGCACTCGGCAATCATCGGCAGATTCCGATACCCTACATCTACAGTTGTGGATTATGTCTAGCTTCGTTCTCTCTGGTCACTTGTTACAAATAACGCTGAAACGCACTATGATACACGATTCGTGTACCAATGGTAAAATGTTGTATTTTGTCTTAAATATTGGATATCAGAAGCCTACCTTTTCCTGGTAAGATCACAACCCCAACGCTGATTTATATTGACATACCATTCGTGCTTTCAACGTGGAAGACTTTGGATGATAATGAGTTAGAGACTTAGCTACTTTAACGTAATATTTACCTTATAAGCAAAAGAACATATAAAGCTACCGTGAGAGTAACATTCCGCCCACTACTTTATGCTGCCATATTATAAAAACTAATGCACGGCAGTATATCCAGTAGTCTCTTTTACTGACAAATTTCCACCGATTGGATATCACGCAGAGAAGGTCGAGTAATATAAGCTGCGGATGGGGTTCATGTACTGCTTCATTTTGTGATAAGCGGTTGCCATGCAAGATATACCCACATGTTGCAAGAGATAGAAAAAAAAGAATGTGATTTTTTGTGCAATCAAGTGCCATAAACCAGAAAGGTACTATCAGAAATGCAAAGGGAGCGAGAAGTTTTGGAAATGAACTTATATTTTAAGGTATACATCAATGTCGGATAAAAATTGTGACTTCCAAAGGGTCCACAGCCCCGTATTACATACGTTTACACCATTTGACCACAGATCACTAATGATTAATGTTAATTCTCGTCTCTTAGACCGACTAACCTTTCCCCAAATTTTCGTTGGGTAGAATGCTTTCTGCCACCAATTGAGCAACATGTGGCAACCTATTGCCCAAAAGCACGTACATTTCAACCTAACCAACTTCTCAACTGTCCTATTCTTCCTCCTCAAAATCGTAAATATTGACCAAAACCTGACAAACTCTTTTTGCCATTGAGAAGGGAGATCTTTCGGTTACAAACATGCATTTCAAGTTTCTTCAAACTCTGTTATCAATTTTGACTTCTAGAGGGTCCACAACCTTGGTATTACATACTTTTACACTATCTGTATACCGCCTATATGTCAGGCGGCTCCGGTCCGATTTTCACGAAATTCGAACTCAACCATCGGTGAACGGAGTATCGGTGACATATTTAAACGTTAAACGTTTGTTATTAATCGGGTAAAAATTGTGACCCCAAAAGTGTCCACAAGCTAAAAACTAATTCATAATCCATGAAGTTATGGTCCGATACATGCCAATTTCGAAAGTGTCCACAAACAAATGTTGGACGGACTTCCGGACAGCCAGGGACGACGACAACATACATCCACCTTTGTTATTAATCGGGTAAAAATTGTGACCTCTAGAGTGTTCACAAACTAAAAACTACTTCATAATCCATGAAGTTACGGTCCGATAATGTCTATTTCGAAAGGGTCCTCAAACAAAAAGGACGGACGGGGGCGACAACAACAATCATCCACATGAAAATAAGGTATAAAAAATGATTTAAAAGTTGTCTTTACTTTGACATATTAATGGGTCATATTTCTTCTGTCGATGTGTTTATCTTCCATAAATAAACCTAAGACATGTGGCGTAGCTACTAAATCTGTTTGAGCCTGGCAACCTTGTACTAGTAACCTATATTATGCAAGAGCTAAATATGCATATTGTAGGTCTTTCTTTGGGCCTGAAATATCATGTATTATATTATTGGACATTAATTAACTTATCCAGACCATAATCGACCCTCGATGGCGTCGCTGCGATTTTTGTTGGATTTTGATCCGATTTGCTGCTTAACTTTCCTTCACGATTTAATGATTAAATGGATAATCGGGTCTATGATTTTGTCGTACCTACTTTAGGAATGATGATCGATGCTAGGCGGAACTTTCAATCGCTTAATTCTCGCTTCATAGTGGATCGATTTGACTGAAATTTTCAGCAAATTGCCTTTACATTATCTGGTTTTGAACGATTAAATAGTGAGATCTGCCAACTTCTTATCTTATCTCCCATTATGTATATTTAACATATATAGCGTATAAAATGTTTAATATGTTTATGATGAGCGCGTGCATCATTCAATAGGTCGTGGTATAAAACGTAGGTTAAAAATCGGCGGAAGCGGAAGTAAATAAAGCTACATCTTTTTCACACACACCGAAACCCAGGAGAGAGAGAGGGCGAGAGGGAGGGCTTAACGTCCACTCGGCACAAACTAGGTCATTTCGGGACTTAGAAAACCAAATACCGTCTTCATTGTCCAAGTCGGGGAAGAACATTTCATTTCATTTTCAGGTGTAACATTCTACGAAATCGACAAACGTCGTCAATCCTCGCGATTTCTGTTGTGCTGGCTTAACACTTGGAAACACGATGATATAAACGGACGTTTTCATCTACGCTAATTTGACCTTTGCGTTTCTGGATCGATAAACTAACGAACGTGTCTAAAAGCCGAACTCCTAGACCATCATGCAAAAGTATGCACTAATTTCTGGGAAAAAATATAATTGTCAAACATCTGGGATGGTCAGACACAGACATTTCTTAGTAACATAAAATCGTACTTGACCCAGTATTTTAAAAAGTAATCAACAAGAAAATAGGAGGACGTGCGTTCGACCCCTGGATTGGCCCAGAAAATTCATCGAGATTTTCCGTCGCGGTTCCTTCCTTGTAAGTGATGTACGACGGACGGCCTGACGAGGACAGCTGTCTAGTCGTACACGGTACCTCGGTAGTCCATACCAACCGTACGACGGACGGCCTGACGAGGACAGCTGTCTAGTCGTACGGTTGGTATGGACTACCGAGGTACCGTGTACAAATTAGTGTGCGCGTAAAAGATCCTTTGACAGTAGGTCATATAGTGCCGCAGCCCGGGCAAAATTACCCTTACAGCACACTGTATAGCGTATGCCCGTCTTCATTAGCCGAGTTCGGACCAGAACAGTAATTGACAAAATTATGGATAATTGAAATTTCGAAAATTAGATTTTAATTGTTTCTGATAATCATTTCATTGGTTGTTACTGTTGATCAGTGCCTGGGTTATTGTAAGTACTCGGATTGCCTACAAAGGAATAAATTAATATGCGACAACCTTTGTTTACTGCCGGACGACTTAGCTGGGTATAATTCGATGCCTCGCAACCTCGCCTCATTTCCTTATTCACGTATCTTTCAATGATATTCTCAAAATTTTATTTCTCAAAATATTTATTTTTCAGTAAAAATGGCGGAACACGAATTAACTACAGTTGTGAAAAATTTCTACAATGATGTGGCTATTAATATGAACTTTGTGTGTTCTGTAAATAAAAATCAGATATCACAAAAATATAATGAACTCATCAGTCAACTTCATCCTGAAACCATGAAAAGGTATACACAGATAGATCCTTCTTTGTCTTTAGTAAGTTCTTTCCAAGGGATCTTAATCTTTCGAAGCTTGTAAAATATGCAAATTGTATATCAATCTGTTTCACAGAGGATTACGAAAGTCTTCTAATATCTTTGTAAAAGATGACTGCGACGTCAATCATTGGCGTCTATCATTGGCCCAATGGCGCACGCATTGTTTACATGCTCATTTTAATACCCATTTACATTAAATAGAAAATTACCTTTACCTTCAAATACGTCTTTATTTATTTTTCTAATGCATAAAAAAATGTTTTAAAATTTAATTTGTCGGACGAAAAAAGTAAATATTTTTGGCCCCTTACGTCGCATCCATGTCATCCGTATCAGTGCTTGTAGCGGGCAAGCGAATATTCATTGCTGATTGAATATATCGAGTCGTCTATCTTCTCAATGAACATTGCTTACGGAATCGATTTTACATAAGCAGCAATGCTTGTTATCGTATCCATGTGTAAATATATCTGTGACTCATTAAGAAATGAAATATTGTTCAATATTAGATCAATCCGTGTTTCCGATGGTGGACTGGACCTCGGGTCATCTGACGTGGTCTGAGGAATCATCGGGATCAGGGTCACATCACGCTCAAATTCAATACCACAAATATAATGACCTAAATCCGAGGATCGTTTCAAAAATTCTTAACCGCTATGATGGCCCAGGGAAATCCAGTCCGCCCCTGCTTGTTTTAGATAGTGTGTGTTATAGATCATAAGGTCTGGTATTTAGTCACGTAGCAGTAGGATCGCCAGACGTACGTGTAGGATTTCTACTGGTCCACTGGATTCCTCCCACTAGTAAAGAACTCAACGAGCTAGCGAAATAATGAAATTACACTGAACCATCTATAGTAGTCCTGAATAACTTTCTATCTCCATTTATGGTATCCCGGAAAGCATTCAATCCTAACCTTTTTATCACTCTCTTCCAGGTATTATGGTTCAGGATTTTTTATACCTGAAAAAGTGGGTGGTTTAAAAGTATTGGATATGGGCTGTGGATCTGGTAGTCTTGTCTATATATTGAGTAAGCTGGTGGGAAAGGATGGTTTCGTGGATGGTGTTGATATCACTCCTAATTTGGTATGTTTGACAGTGCTTTGATCATATACCAGGCAACTCACCAACTCAAAATTATGAAGTTTTCTATACATTAACATTAAACACAAATCTTTGAAAAATCAAAACAGGACGGAGTTCCCACTTTATAAAAGTGAAACTTCTGATTCAAGTTCACGATCTAGGCCATTTGAATTTTGGTTTGTATACATCTAGTTCCAATATCGTTTAGTTGGCTTCACGATAATAGGGTCTCGAATAGCTTTTAAATAAACAGTACCCTGTTTGATGTGGGGAGTTAGCCAATGAAGTTGTCTATTCTGCTGAACTCTACGAGTTATGTGCACGGAATTCTGGGAGTCGGGCGGTTGAGACTAAAGTTTGTCTATATTATCCTTGACGTGACTAGCCACACTAACCAACCCATGTAATATGGAGACGACACCATAGAAAGTGTAGAGAAACAAAACACAAATTTAAATCTGCTTTTGAGGTTTGTGACTCTCTTGATTTGAACAAATAAATGTGAAAATACATAAAATTGATTCTTTTGGCAGATTCTTGAAGCCAAGAAGCACTCGAATTATCATAAAGAACTGTGGGGATACACGGAGGCTAACTTTAAGTTCAAAGTTTGTAATATTGAACACTTTGATGATCTTGGATTTAAAGAACAAGAATTTGACGTCATTGTGTAAGTATTGGCAAAGCCCTGTATAGGGAAAGTTACGACAACTCATTTACAGGCGCCATTGTGGGTCCCAACTATGACGCCATAATAACTATGACGTCATGGCGTCATATAGTTTTACCATGGACCGTATACGGTATACGGTCCATGGCTTTACTTAACAAAATGTTTTATCTCTTTCTTGGGGTTACGTTTTACGGGCTACAATTTATCCTGAACAAATTGCAAGAGAAACCCATGCTATTTGGTTCAATGATAAAAATGTCAGACAAATTCATACATTGTCTTGTTGCATATCGTTTGTATAGTTGAATCATATCATAAAAATATCGTATTTCATATAGTCTAACGTATTTGTCAACATCAAGGTAACTTTCTCTATTTAGCCTATTCAGAATTGCTCAGATGAATCTGATTTTTAAATTTATAGCGCTTTATCTGATGTATCTTCTATTTTATTTTCTTATGAATTAGGTTATATGTAAAAATATATGTTTTATCTCCAATAGAATCTTTTTCGCGGAAATCTATGACACACCCTGACACATCTATCCACACCCTGTATGTCTGGGCTGCCAATTGCGACACAACAATAAAATAGGGCATATTATATATCATAAATAGATAGTGCGTAAGTACTTGGGACCCAAGATGGCGTCTTTTTACTCATAACGTCATATTTTCATGACGTCACGTGAATTTTCTGGCTTCACAGTTGTCGCAACTTTATACGGCTTTGAGTATTGGGAGGTGGAGCTAAGAAAATCGCTAATACTGCGCGCGCTACTTTATTTATATACAGCGGCTGACAGCCCCTCCCCCATAATGTCATAGCCGACGTGTTAATGTGTTAATTAAAACCAAACATTGTGGAAACAATTAAAACAGTAAAAAGACAGTGGCCTATAACATAGACTTCAGTTTACCACAAAGAAAGTGTGTCAACTCGTTTGGATGAGACGAAAAGCCGAGGTAATTTACCCGTGTTCACATTGGCGGTTGGAATTCAACGACTCGGCGTGGATGCCGCTGTCAGGACAAAACCCTCTTTGCATTGCGCACATAACCTTCAAATGAAAATTAGAATAATATGTTACTATGGAAAGTAATGTGTTGATTTAAAGCTTTTAGTTGTACTATATTTCATTTCTGAAGCGCTCTAATGATTTTGACCTTTTATTGACCTTGATGGAAAAATAACGTTAGTGTTTTTGTGTTCACTTGTGGCGATAGCATGTTTCACCCATGTATCAAGCTGTATCTAATAGTAGAACAATGGTTTTTTTTTTTTACAAAAGCTATTATCAACGAAGCGTGTTACTGTTAAAGAGATATTCAGTCGGTGACTCATTCCGTTTCCATCTCGGTGGTGGCCAGCCATGCGTGACTTTCCCTTATCGTTAGATTAGGGCGAATTCCCTGGCAAGGAACCGTGTGTAGTGGCTCGGTGGGACGAAAATCAGAGGGCTCTATGTACATGGGCTTGCGCACATAAAACAAACCGGACAACCCTTTTCCCCGTAGCACACTGCCTTGCGCGTGTCCGTCTTCATTAACTCGGTTGGTCATTTCGTGAGGTAATATTTTCCAGTTGCTGTCACTGTAGTAAAACTATTGAAACGAGATCTTTAAGATAGATGGAGTACCCGAAGAAAACCCACGAGGCTGGACAGGCGACCCTACTCCTTGCCACGTACAACTGGGGATTCAAAACCACGCCAGTTGACTCAATGGCAGGCCGTATCATACAGCGCGCGCACGCTAACCATTCGGCCGTCCAACCCCCGAGATATTTATAATGAAGTAATGAATGACTAGTCAAGAGTACACTAGTCTCAGATACATTCTTCAACAACGTATTATTTTCACAAGCGTTGATTTGCGAACAAATTCTTATCATTATCTCTAGTTTTCAGCACTGACTTGTCAGCCGAATGAATTACGATTAATTATCCTAGATATTTTTGTTCTCATATTAATAGGTTGGAAAAATAGCACAGAATTTAATTTGTTTGAGGATGACGTTTGAGATGTGTAATGTGTACTCATTGCTCAATCCCATTGCTTTCCCACAATTACTGATCTTATGATACAGCGCGCACGCGCTAACCATTGGGCCACCCATCCCTTTCCTCCTTAATGTAGATGACTTCAGCTCAGGGGCGGATTGGGACCGGGAACCGACACGGGCTACCGTGTCGGAGCGGCCCCTTTTACTGACCACGGAGCCCGGACTCGGGGGGTGGGTGGACGTTGTCTCTCCCCCTGGAAATGAACCCCAAATTGTGACCATTTGATTAACCAGTAAGTAATATTGAATAAGTACGAATATTTTCATTGAAAATTGTCCCATTTTTGTTGCTGCGAGCGCTAGTTGATTCCTCCTGTGATGGAAGGCCACGAGACACATTGGTACAGAGTGACGAAAGAGAAATTCATACAAGCTGTTTTTTGAATTTTGGATTCTGGCGTATCCCCAAAAACAGAGTGCAGGTGAATTAATAATTAGTAAATGTGCAGGCGGCAGTGTCGGGTGAATCCGATGATATTTTCGGATGAAATTCGGAATGCCCATTGCAGGAATCCGAATTCTGGCCCACACCAAGCACACCAGGCCAGAAAGTACATTATACCAGCCCATTCCAGACTCCAGTGATGGAGTGGCTGCCTGTTAAAGCCACCGGCCACATAAAAATTGATCATCATCGCTCCATGATCGGTCCAATACCCCCTCCCCCATATAATATTCAGCAGAAATGGGTTGTTTTTTTTAGACGAATTGGACAAAATTATTTTTTCATTTTTTGTCCGACCGGCCCTTGAGCGATCGTCCGCCCGATGACCCAATCCGCCCCTGCTTCAGCTGCAGTATATGTATACATGTATAGCGTCCGGTATGCTGCATTTCTGGAAAGGTTCTTCAACACACTATCTCTTTACGTTAACACATTTTCCTGTTATATGTTATCTATATTTGATAATAAAAACAAGAGAAGCTTTGAATAGTGATCTATATTCGCCTACATGTATATCGATTATTGATTGTCTTGATTACTATAGGTCTAATGGGGTGATTTGTTTGTGCCCAGACCAGGAGGCTGTTTTCAAAAATGCAAATAGACTGCTCAAGGTGAGTGAACATAATTGATGTTTATAGATGGTAAGTTCTGAGTATGACGGCATAACAGAGTTAAAACCCTTGATCAATTTGAAGAATCATGTGAAGGCTCTACCCATCAAAAATTGAAATTGATATGCATTATTCAAATTAGTGAACGAATAGGCGTCTATCCATGATCCTTGTTCATTTTGTAAAACCTTGTTAATACTCTATTTATAGTTTATAGTTCAGATTATAGAAATGAAGCAATCCTTCGAATTTTGACAATTATTTATAACGTTA
This sequence comes from Patella ulyssiponensis, assembly GCA_963678685.1. Classification (NCBI taxonomy): domain Eukaryota; kingdom Metazoa; phylum Mollusca; class Gastropoda; family Patellidae; genus Patella; species Patella ulyssiponensis. The sequence continues at coordinate 60,073,995 of OY783230.1, read as the reverse complement.
TTGCTCCTGTTCACTTTGTATATTTATACATTATTAAGTCTACTAACTACTTTATTGCCCTTGAGTATGTCATAGAATCTTCTCATCGCGTCATGGATATCATAACCTGGCAACCTATCTTTATTCCAGGATGGTGGTGAATTTTGTTTAAGTGATGTCTATGCTGATAGACCAAGACCAGTTGAAGCCATGTCTGATTCAAGATTGTTTTGTAAGTTGCCACATACTGAAAATGCATTATCAGACTTCCGTGTGTTTTTGAAGACATAAATTCAAAGATTGATGTTACACTTCTATAAACCACATTTACGTCAATTGAATCACGTCAAATTTTAATTCAGTTTTAAATAATCCTTAGTGTTCACTACAAACACAACAGCGAAGCAATGGTAACCAGTGTTTTCGGCTCGATGAAATATGCACTGCTCGAAACCCTAGTTACCATCTTATGAACGGGTTTCATTATTTCAGTTATGGTCATTAACCACTTATGGACTTGTTTCCTTAGTGTAAATACTTAATAATAATGGTGTCTTAAAATTACATGCCAATTATAATATGATCTAAAATAACTTCACTACATCACACATCAATATAAACAAACCGAAAACCAATATAAGACAATCATGCATACATTAGTCGATGAAAAACCGAGGTCCCGTGTACACAAGGATCTTTTGGCATTTGAAATTCGATATTTATAAGTGTAGGTCGTTGCGCCGCTGTCCGGGCAAAATTTCAATTTCCCTCATAGCACACTGTGTGACGTATGCCCATCTCCATTAGTCCAGTCAGGGCAGAACAGTAAGACATTAAATTCCATTTCATTTTCATTTACATTAGTGGATTCGTAAGATTCGTTTCCTGGTGTGTTTCCGCTACCCGGTTTGGCTGGGTGTCTAGTACATGAGACTCGATTGAATTACGTATTTAATTACGTATTTAAATTTTATTTAGTTTTAGGTGGGTTTTTTGGGGAAAACAATCGAGGGTAGATTCATCAATATCTTTATGCATGAGAGTTTTACAAAGACTTGATTTGCTTATTATTAGTATAAGTCTTATTTATTTACATAATTTTCCGTTTTACCGTTAAAATTATGTCTACTTAAGTACTTGATATCAAATCTAAGGTCGCTTAATCTTTGTGTGGCATTTAGGTATCGGAAAACACATTATAATTAGGCTTGATAACGACAAGAGGATACTATTATAGGTATACCGACTCAAACGGCAGTACCGGGGGTTAGCAATGAGACCTGTTTTTATACGCCCACATTGAAATGTTGTCGTATATTGTCGTCGCCCCCGTCCGTCCGTCCGTCGGTCCGTCCTTCGGTCCGTCGGTCCGGCGTCCACAATTGCTTGTGGACGCTCTAAAGGCTAAAGTTAATATCTGATTGACTTTAGATTTATACACAGTGTTTAAGGTCATGAGACAAAGAAGCCTATTGTTTTTCAGCGATTTCCGATAATAACTACCAGAGTTATGGCCCTTGATCACTTCAAAAAATCTTGTGGACGCTCTAGAGGCCAAACTTAATATGCGATTGACTTCAGATTGATACACAGAGTTTAAGGTGTTGAAACGAACAAGTATTTTGATTTTCAATGAATTTTGATAACTGAACAGCTAAATCCATCATATTAAATGTTTCCTATACTAATTGTTAGCGCGGGGCAAAACTTTATAAAAAGCAAACAAATTCTAATGATTTTCTGATAATTACGTAATGAATTGTTACTCTTAATCAGATTTTAGTGTATTACCAATGTTTCATTACCAAAAAAAAGTAACCCTTGTTGACTGCCCGGACGATTAAGCTGCTGTGGGCGTATGTTTCGTTGCCTGGCAACCTATCTTTATATCATTCAGCACACTGCGTCATGGCGATTACTAATTTACCGGCAAGAATTACCACAGTCTCTGCAATGTGCCGCCGAATGTACTTAACAATAAAAAATTGAAAGTTGAAAGTTGAAGTTGAAAGTTGGCACATAAACGATTATAATACCGTCATTGATTCCATTCGACCCTATTTCTTTAGTTAATTGTTATTTTTCAGCTTTGGGTACAACAGGTTCCATGCTACTAGAAGAACTCAACCGACTTTGTGAATTGGGTGGTTTCTCTAAACCTTACCTGAAAGGTGCCGCTCCTGTAGAATTTAAAAACATGGAAATACACGAATCTGTTAGTAAGTAATCGAAAACTATTTTAACCTCAACCCTGTCTTCTCCACCGTGGGATTACCAGCGTGTAACCTGAAATGGACCCAGTTATATTTGCTACCCAATGACATAACGAACAGCTTTGACGATGCACATGGATCGGGAGCTGGGAACTACTATGCACGTCAATACTAATATTAAACCGACCTGGCAAAGAGCTCTGATGCCTGGGCAAAATTCCCCCCGTAGCACACTTGATGGCGTTTGCCCGTCTAAATAATCCCAGTCGGGGCGGAACAGTAGGACGTTAATCTCCATTTCCTTTCCTTTGATTTCAATAAAACATTACGGTGTTAGTCATTTTTTTTCTTTACAGATAAAGTTCAACTTGCTTGCGCTGAATGGAGATTGTTCAAGATTCCCGCAGGTGCTCGTCGCTCAGCAGCCGAAGTTACGTATAATGGAAACATATTCGGTTTCGAAGATACGTTTAACTGGGACGTCACAACAGAGTTCAAGGTAAAGAGGGGTTCATTTATGCCGTGTGCACGGTAATAAGAAAATGGAACACATAAATAGGACACAAGTGGATAAATGAATATAATTCTCCCAATCCGATTATCAAATTAGTGCTGCCTTGTCTTGGTCGCAATGTATAAATACGTGTTGTTGTGGTTTGGGATGGCCTAGTGGTCTAAAGTGCCGCGCTTCGACTCCTAGCTGCTCGGTCACCTCTGGCTTGCGGCTGTGGTTTCGATCCTTGGTGTGAGCGTATGTGGTATGGAGATAGGGGCGCTTTCTCGACCTCGTGGGTTTCCTTCGGGCACTCCGGTTTCATCCCACTGCTAATGACCCCTACGCGCAAGCGAATTATTGAATGTTAGTCCGGAAATGACCTAGTTTGTGTCGAGTGGACGTTAAACCCCATCTCTCTCTCTCTCTCTCTCTCTCTCTCTCTCTCTCTCTCTCTCTCTCACACACACACACACACATGTGTTGTTGTTTTTAATTGTGCTTCAATACAGTGCTGTGATTACTTTAGTTATAATATGAATTAATATGAAAAATCAAATATTTTTATGTTAGTCTCAAACCCAATATCTCAATCATTACTTAATTGATGGTGATAACAACTGTTTTTTGTTTTTTTTTGTTTGTTTTTTTTTTGTTTTCTAGACAGGACAACCTGTAACCGTAGATGCTGAATTAGCCTCCATTTTGTCCACAACCAGATTTAGAGATAGTTTTAGTTTTAAAGACATCAATACACCCGTTACAACACCCAGAGTAAGTTTGTTTTTTAAAGATACATTATGGGAGATTTTGACAAGGAGTTAGCCATTCTTGCTATAACAGTTCAAAAATAGATGCTGAAACAAGAATATATTGAAAATTTCAGTCAAATAACTTTATCCTGAACAAAGTTGTTACCACTATAATTTTTTTACTAGAAATGGTAGTTAAAATTCATCGACACCCTTTTCCTAATGTGGCCGATTGTTGATTGACAGGCGTTAACTCCACCTACATAGTCTCGATCATCAAGTAATGTTTAAACGGTATCTAGTGAAGCTTGTGTATAGCCTCGGTCATCACTGTCTTTTATGAATAATTTCCGGAAGTATGATGACGTCAACGTCACGGAGAAACCCCACCCACGACGCCATAGTGATTAAATCAGTCGACGAAATCCTGTTTTAATCCGAGCCCAATCCAAGCCATCCGTGGGTCTACAGTGTTCATTTTGGGCTTGTTGTTTAAATAAAGATCTAATTTATAATTTCTATGACATCTGAGGCTCAAAGGAAGACCGACAAAATTCAGTTTTTGCTCTTCCATAATGTATGTTTAAATAAAAAAACATTGATTTCACCAATTTCCGTTAATGACTTTTTGAGTTATCACCCTTGTCAACTTTGTTGGACCTTGTGAATGCTCCAACGACAAAAGTTAAAGTCCGATCTGTAGCCTATGAAATTTATATGGATCACTTATATGGAAATTGCATTTCAGCAATTTCCGCCAATTACGTCTAGAGTTATGACCCTTGTTTTACTTTAATCAACCCGTTGAAATCTCGAATGACAAATTTTATCACCCGATAAACATTATTTAAATTAGTAAAATGTAATTGCAACAATTTCTGTAAGTTACTTTCAGAGCTAAGGCCATGATTTCAGTTTGTAAAACTTTGTGAACCTGTTAGACGAAAAGTATTATTTGATCTGTATGCAATAGCCTTGTACCCCCCCCCCCTCCCGCTCCCTATTACCTACAAAATAAGAAATATGCGGCAACCCTTGTCGACCGCCCGGACAATTTAGCTGCTGTTTGATAAATGTATAGAAACATTGAGAAGAATCGACTTTTTTCTTATCATCTTCCGTGGAGAAAACACCGCTATTGCAAAGGCGTTTATAGCTGAGGCGCTGGAGGCGCCAGCTTCCTCGCGAAAAAAATCAAAAACGTTGAACAAATAAAACGGGAGAAAAATGCTAAAACCGATGAGAAAAATGAAATGTACCCTAGTTAGGGAGGGCCCTAAAGGCAGACAAAAGGGCCTCTCGTCTGACAAATGGGCCCCTCTGGCCAAGGGAAATGACCCCCCAGTCCGAGTCAATCGTTTTCTTTACACTGTTACTGTCGAATCCACTACTGAATGAGAATGCAGTCATTGCACTGGTATGAAAATCATTAATCAAGACACACACACCCACCGGACCCCCGCGAAGGAGGGCCTTCAAAATAGTATAGCCTCCGCCATGATAAACCTTAAAACGCCCCTGCGCTATTGGCCATAATTTTGATCTAACAAGAACTTGCGTTCAATTATTGATTGACATCTCTTCGTCTTTCTTTTCAGTTTCAAAATCCATTCACCTATTTGGATGAGCTGAGAACTCGTGGAGGAGAGGTGGAATACGCATACACTATTTAGGCTTACATTGGTGCTGTCAGAACACGTCTTTAACATCATTATAATCTTTGCAAATTTGTATTATCAAAATTACTGAACACAGATTATAATATATCTCAAAACCAAAACTTGTGTATTATTTTAAGGTATATGGTTTGTTAATCTGTAACTAAGTACACCTGAGTTGTAAAAGTTTTTTTTATTTATAATCATTAATATGATGATGATTATAAACATCAAATTAATGTATAAACACAGTTTTAAAATGCTAATGACTTGAACCAGATAGAAACAAGCCAAAGTGAACAATTCTTATCGCGAAGATATATGATCATGTAAGGACGTTATATTTGATATGCTAACCACGTATATAATTCATTTACTTATATATTCACTATATTTTACAAAATGATTTTAGTCTATTATATACCTTACTATGCAGAAGTCAATAAATACTTAAATTTATAACCATTTCTTTTTATACGGCTAATGTCGCATGTAATTTAGATTCATTAGTCCTATTCAAACGAGTGGGGTTGGATGGCCGATGGTTAGCACATGCGCGCGGTATCATCAGGTCTGTCATTGATTCAACTGGTGTGGTTTCTATTCACCCGAGTCCTCCGGTTTCCTCTCACTGCTAAGGATCCCTACGCGCAAGCGAATTATTGAAATAAAATTGAACCATAGGTTAGTCCCGAAATGACCTAGTTTGCGTGGAGTGGACGTTAAACCTCTCTCTCTCTCTCTCTCTCTCTCTCTCTCTCTCTGTCTCTCTCTCTCTCTCTCTCTCTCAGAAATGTTAATAGGTCAACAACCTCAGCAGTTCAACGGATCTCGAACTCGGTCATCGACTGAATAAACCTTAAAATACATTCGAAGAACAATGATGTAGGGGTACTGCACTTCAACTCTAGTTGGATTGTCTCCCTTTTGGTTGGCTCAAGCCGCTACCCTCTGTGCACGAAATCGTCAGGGATGGAACCAGAGCCATACCGCCCCCACCCCCACCCCACCCCAATTGCCCAGCTGCATAAAAGATTGTAAAACAGCACTTTTTATGAGGAAAGTGCCACGGTCGTGTGCTTTATCCTTTATCATCAGACATAATGATATTGACATATCGCAATTAATACTTGTCATCCTATTAATTCGTAATCAAAATTGACGTCAAACGTGGTGTTGGATTTCTTTCTTTAAAAAGCTCAGTGTGTATGGAATATGGAAACGAAGATGACATCGTGCATTGTCAACTTCCGCTCAAATTTCTTTCCTTCACAAAGGTTTATTCCCCCCATTATGTTTGGAGTCATAACAATTTGTGCAAAATTCTATTTTAGGCTCTCGTCAAGTTGTCTGTTTCGGACAGAATGGTACAATTACTCATTTTAATACCCATTTACTCGAAATAGGAAATAATTTTTACCCACAAATATTGAAACGTCTTTACTTATTTGTTCTAATACACATAAAAAAGTAATATGTTGTAGCTCATCAAGTCGAATGGATGTCATCCTTATCTGTGATTGTAGCGGTCTAGCGAATATTCACTGTTGCTCAATATGAGCACAACCATGTTGCAGTTTCGCAGACAGGTTTATCTCAACGTTGCATTGGCGGAGAAAGTCCACCCGGAATATTAACGACGTGGGTTTCCCTTGTCAGTGGAACAGAACGAAAGGCCTGACAAGGACAGCTGTCTAGTCCTTAGGATGGGACGAAAAATCGAGGTCCGGTGTATACATTGGCATTCACGTAAAAGATCAATTGGCAGTTTGAATTCGATATAAGTGTAAGACGTAGTGCCGCAGTCCGGGCAAAATTTCTCTAACATCACACTGTATGGCGTATGCCCGTGTTCTTTAAACCGGTATAGGAGCAGAACAGTAGGAAGCTAAACCCTATTTCATTTCATTTCGTTTATCTCAATGATAAAAGGATATAAGTGACGTTCTATAGTAGTAGTTACACGATGAACAACAACATGAATGACACATGTATATGACCACAGGTCGCTAATGATTTCCCCATTCGCTTTAATGTTAATTTTCATCTCTTTGACTGACTCTCTTTCCCAAATTTTCAACCACACACGGACAACATGTGCAACCGCTTGCTCCAAGACAGGTATGGGGTTCATCATGGATAACTTGAGATATACAAACTGCAAGTATATACAGGCCACTCAACGATCTATTTTCGGCCCTGCATTCCAACTTACCTCCAAACACTCAACCCTCGTATCCTTCCGCCTCAAAATCACGAATATTCACCAAAACCTGATGGACCCCTAGAGCCACAAATTTTATCCAATTTTGATGAATCTTAAAACATATCTTCATATTCCAAAAATCCCAGTTCCTTTCGATATTTGCGCATTTCAGACAATAACTTTCTGAATTGTGGTCCAAGATTGTTCAAAAAATCGTTAGCCTGTTTTCTATCCACCTCTTGCAAAATGTGGGCGTATCCTGCCTGGAAGTCACTAGTTGTCTCTTGTACATGACTTAGATCTTGAGTAGTGGTTTTACTATCAAGTTGTCTACATCCAATTCCCTAAAAGCATTAAACAACGAAACATGTTGTTACCAGTATACGTAACAATCTTAATAAAAAAATATAGATTTTATATTTCGTTTCATTTTTTATACGCCCATAGGGATGTATATTGTCGTCGCCCCTGTCCATCCGTCCATCCGTCCGTTTATAATTGTTTGTGAACACTCTACAGGTCACAATTGGTATCCGATTTCAATGAAACTTTAAATATAGGTTTATCGATAGAAGATCTCGGTTCGTTTCGATATTGGTATGCATCGGGGTGTAACTTCATAGATTATGGCCCCTGATTGTACTAAAAAGCACGTTTTAGGTTGTGAACACTGTAGAGGTCACAATTTTAAGCCGATTTTGATGAAACTTGAAATGCATGTTTACATCCCAAGGATCTTGGTTCCTTGTGCATATCGGATGGTATATTTCTGACTTATGGCCCCTGATTGTACGAAAAATCGTCTTTTTAGCCAATGGTCCCGTTGGAGGTCACAACTGAGTCAGTAGTCTTTTGTCATTTAGTTTAAAAATACACCCCCGCGTAGAAACTAGGTGATTTGATGATATATACAGACAAAAGCATATTCAAACTAATTAATTTATCATAATTTTGCTTCAAATCCTTCTCAAAATCTTGTAATTGCCAAGGAATATCCTGCTATAAATATCGACCAAAAGAAGTCACGTTTGTGTCACGTGAGTTAGGCCTATCTCTCTCCGTATCTATAGCAACAGCGGCGAAGTCGGAGGAGTATTCTTTGCATACACAAGACGATGTTATCTGTAGTCGCTGACTATTTATTACAAATATCGAATCCTAATTACGCTGTCTGCGATATCACCGAAGGTGGAAGCGGACGTAAACCCCCATTAACGACCGAATTGGTCATATCCAGATAATATCGTTTGCAGAGGATACCGAATGTTAACAAATTTTCAATTCATCTTAACCTTTCTTAATATTTTTATACGCCCAAATTTTCATGTGGACATATATTGTCGTCGCCCCTGTCCGTCCGGACGTCTGTCCGTCCGTCCGTCCGTCCACAATTTGTTTGTGGACTCTCTACAGGTCACAATTCTTATCTGATTTTGACGAAACTTGAAATATAGGTTTATCCCCATAAGATCTCGGCTGCTTTCGATATTGGCATGTATCGGATCAAAACTTCATGGATTATAGCTTGTCATGCATGTTTATATATCTTGGTTCCTTTCGATATTTGCGCCTATCGGAACGTAATTTCCTGAATTATGGCCCCTGATTGTCCGAAAAATCACCTTTTTTAGCTTATGGTCCCTCTGGAGGTCACAATTATTATCCGATTTAAAAAAAACGTTCGATTATATCACCGTTACACCCTAAGGAAGGTTGAGTTCGAATTTCGGGAAAATCGGACCAAAATTGCCATACAAAATGGCCGCCAGTTGGTACGCGAAAACTGTTAAAAAATGGTATATCAAGGTTGTGGACCCTGTAGAGGTCACAATTTTAATTCGATTTTGATGAAACTTGACATGCATGGTTATAACCCAAAGATCTTGGTTCATTTCGATATTTGCACATATCGAATCGTAACTTCCTGAATTATGGCCCCTGATTGTACGCAAAATTGCCTGTTTTTAGCTTGTGGTTCCTCTAGAGGTCGCAATTATTTTCCGATTTAAAAAAAAATTGATTATATCACCGTTGCACGTTAAGGAATGTTTGAGTTCGAATTTCGGGAAAATCGGACCAAAATTGACAGACAAAATGGCCGCCGTTTGTACGCGAATACTGTTAAAAAATGGTATATCAAGGTTGTGGACCCTGTATAGGTCACAATTTTAATTCGATTTTGATGAAACTTGAAATGCATGGTTATAACCATATCGGATCGTAACTTCCTGAATTATGGCCCCTGATTATACGCAAAATCGCCTTTTTTTAGCTTATGGTCCCTTCGGAGGTCACAATTATTATCCGATTTAAAAAAACGTTTGATTATATTACCATTACACCATAAGGAAGGTTGAATTCGAATTTCGGGAAAATCGGACCAAAATTGACAGACAAAATGGCCGCCGTTTGTACGCGAATACTGTTAAAAAATGGTATATCAAGGTTGTGGACCCTGTATAGGTCACAATTTTAATTCGATTTTGATGAAACTTGAAATGCATGGTTATAACCCAAAGATCTTGGTTCCTTTCGTTATTTGCGCAAATCGGATCGTAACTTCCTGAATTATGGCCCCTGATTGTCCGAAAAATCGCCTATGGTCCCTCTGGAGGTCACAGTTATTATCCGATTTAAAAAAAACGTTTGACTCTATCACCGTTACACCCTACGGAAGGTTGAGTTCGAATTTCGAGAAAATCGGACCATAGTGTAAAAATATGGTATATCATGGTTGTTGACTCTCTACAGGTCACAATTCTTATCCGATTTTGACGAATAGTCACATTTCTAGGTTGTGTACCGTCACACCATAATCATTGTCGGCTTCGAATTTCATGAATATCAGACTGGAACTGACCAACAAAATGGCTGCTCCCAATACAGTATGAAATACAGGACTTAATGATGCAGGAAAAATCACTTTCGGTATTGCTTGTTCTCTATCCATCTCTCGAAAATGTGGGCGTATCCTGCCTGGCAGTGCCAGCCTATCTTTAGTATTGGTGGGGATACCACAATGACGCTGAGAGAAAGTTGGATTTGTAATGTACGTTGTTTGAAAATCGATACCAATAGAAAATATAATAATACCATCTGCATGCAATAGAGCTGATGTGAGTATAAGTCAAGAGTCTGCGTCAAAAGTTTGGGGTAATTTATCTAGGGGGACTGGGGAAATCTGATTGAAACACAGATCCTGTTTCGTTTTGTTTTTATAGTTCACAATTTCGTTTTACCTGTCTTTATTATACTAGGGTAGTGTAGGCCATCAAAAGCATAAAAAACGAAACGAAATATTGATGTGTATTTTAATCGGATTGGGGGCTGGGGTAATCGAGTCACATGACCCGAAAATTTACATGAAGGTTGTTAATGGAAAATATAATTTAAGACAATCATGACCCATATAACTACAATAGTTTGTCACACAAACCATCTCTCTGTACTCGATGAGACAATAAAAAAAATTTGATTATTAATAAGAGACCTTAGGGTGATTATAATTTCTGAGGTTTTAAAATTTTTACGGAAATCACACTGAAATAATGACTGATATCAAACCGCTAAATTCATTAACTGTAAGCCAGTACTTTCTGTGATCGAACAATAAAACCACCAGCAGTCAAAGTAACCCAGTTGTAAATGATTATTGAATAAGTACATTAAGTACGGTGACATTTTATTTTATAGCTTTCAAATCTTGTTACTAGTCCTGTATAAACCTTTAAATATAAACGAATATTTAAAGGAGCTAAATCGCTAATATTTGGGGCCTAGAAATTGACACAAATGGGTCGCAAGTCACATAATTATGGTGGCTGATTGGTATCATGTCGTAATGTCGTGATGTCGCCTTTCATAACGCGACAACCCGACAACCCGACATCACGACATTTCTACCCGACAACACGACAACCCGACATCACGACATTTCTACCCGACATCACGACATTTTTACCCGACATTACGACACTAAAAATGTCGTGATGTCGGGTAAAAATGTCGTGATGTCGGGTAAAATTGTCGTATTGTCGGGTTGTCGGGTTGTCGTGATGTCGGGTTGTCGGGTTGTCGCGTTATGGAACAAAAATCTGGCAATGAAGAAAATGGTTGATCAAGTGGAAGTAGATTCACACTCACATTGCAGTTTGAGTTGCATTCGTATCCATTTGTATACGTCCACATTCATAATGTGAACCGTCTTCATTAACTCAGTCGGATCAGAACAGTAGGACGTTAAACCCCATTTCAGTTCATAATGTGAACATATTATGCCGCCGCCCTTGTCTGTGTGTCTGTCATTGAGTCAAGTGGTGTGGTTTCAAGCAGAAGCTTGTCCATTCCATGACAAAGAGTAGGGTCGTCTGTCTAACCTCGTGGGTTTTCTCCGGGTGCATGCCCTACCCCGCGGGGTGGTGCCAATCCCGCTTTTTTGTTATTATTTTGTCTGTAAATATTCTACAGGTTGCAATTATTAACAGATTTTGTTCAAATTCGGCATGATCAATCATTTCAATAACAGGATGGTACCTATATTAATATTTTGTCTGTAAACACTCTACAGGTCGCGATTCTTAATGAATTTTCTTCAAATTGGGCATGAGCATTATTTTCAAAGAGAAAATGGCACCTACTGATGTAAATGCATGCCCGACTCATAGGGGCGTTGTCACGCCCACTTTTCGTGAATATTTTGTCTGTAAGCACCTTTCAGACTGTAATTGTTATGAGATTTTAATCAGATTTGGCATGATCAAGACAGGATGGTAAACACCCTACAGGCTGCAAATTTTATACGCCCACATTGAAATATATCAAGGGCCATAACTCTGGTAGTAATTATTGGACATCGCTGAAAATCATTAGGCGTCTTCGTCGCTTGAACTTACACACTGTGCATCAATTTCAAGCGAATCGGATGACAACGTTAGCCTCTAGAGCGTCCACAAGATTTCAAAAAGTGAAACGTGATCATGGGCCATAACTTTGAAAATAATGCTCATGCCAGTCCTTGTGACTAAAGTTATTATCCGATTGATTTGAAATTTATACCAAGTGTTTATGTTCATGAAACTCTGGCAGTAATTATCTAGCAGTGAAAATCAATGGGCTTCTACGTCTGATAAACATTGTATATAAATTTAAAATCAATCCGATGATAACTTTAGGCCCCAGAGAGTCCACAATCTGACCGACGGGCGGACTGACGGACAGACGGGGGCGACGACGATTTATTTAAATGTGGACGTATGAAATTTGCAACCTGTAGGGTGTTTACCATTCTGTCTTGATCAAGCTAAAACTGAACAAAATCTCATAAGAAATACAGCCTGAAAGGTTTTTTCAGACAAAATATTCACGAAAAGTGGGCGTGACAAGGCCCCTATGGGTCGGGCATGCATTTACATCAGTAGGTGCCATTGTCTCTTTAAAAATAATGCTCATGCCAAATTTGAAGAAAATCCATTAAGAATCGCGGCCTGTAGAGTGTTTACAGACTAAATATTAATATAGGTACCATCCTGTTATTGAAATGATTGACCATGCCGAATTTGAACAAAATCTGTTAATAATTGCAACCTGTAGAATATTTACAGACAAAATAATAACAAAAAAGCGGGGTAGGGCATGCACCTGGAGAAAACCCTCGAGGTTAGACAGACGACCCTACTCTTTGTCATGGACAAGCTTGGGCTGGAAACCACACCACTTGACTCAATGACAGACACACAGACAAGGGCGGCGGCATAATGGATTTTCTTCAAATTTGGCATGAGCATTATTTTTAAAGAGACAATGGCACCTACTGATGTAAATGCATGCCCGAACCATAGGGGCGTTGTCACGCCCACTTTTCGTGAATATTTTGTCTGTAAACACCTTTCAGACTGTAATTGTTATGAGATTTTAATCAGATTTGGCATGATCAAGACAGGATGGTAAACACCCTACAGGCTGCAAATTTTATACGCCCACATTGAAATATATCAAGGGCCATAACTCTGGTAGTAATTATTGGACATCGCTGAAAATCATTAGGCGTCTTCGTCGCATGAACTTACACACTGTGCATCAATTTCAAGCGAATCGGATGACAACGTTAGCCTCTAGAGCGTCCACAAGATTTTAAAAAGTGGAACGTGATCATGGGCCATAACTTTGAAAATAATGCTCATGCCAGTCCTTGTGACTAAAGTTATTATCCGATTGATTTGAAATTTATACCAAGTGTTTATGTTCATGAAACTCTGTCAGTAATTATCTGGCAGTGAAAATCGATGGGCTTCTACGTCTCATGGTCATAAACATTGTATATAAATTTAAAATCAATCGGATGATAACTTTAGGCCCCAGAGAGTCCACAATCTGACCGACGGGCGGACTGACGGACAGACGGGGGCGACGACGATTTATTTAAATGTGGACGTATGAAATTTGCAACCTGTAGGGTGTTTACCATTCTGTCTTGATCAAGCTAAAACTGAACAAAATCTCATAAGACTTACAACCTGAAAGGTGTTTTCAGACAAAATATTCACGAAAAGTGGGCGTGACAACGCCCCTATGGGTCGGGCATGCATTTACATCAGTAGGTGCCATTGTCTCTTTAAAAATAATGCTCATGCCAAATTTGAAGAAAATCCATTAAGAATCGCGCGCGGTCTGTAGAGTGTTTATAGACTAAATATTAATATAGGTACCATCCTGTTATTGAAATGATTGATCATGCCGAATTTGAACAAAATCTGTTAATAATTGCAACCTGTAGAATATTTACAGACAAAATAATAACAAAAAAGCGGGATTGGCACCACCCCGCGGGGTAGGGCATGCACCCGGAGAAAACCCACGAGGTTAGACAGACGACTCTACTCTTTTCAATGTGGGCGTATAAAATTTGCAGCCTGTAGGGTGTTTACCATCCTGTCTTGATCATGCAAAATCTGATTAAAATCTCATAACAATTACAGTCTGAAAGGTGTTTACAGACAAAATATTCACGAAAAGTGGGCGTGACAACGCCCCTATGGGTCGGGCATGCATTTACATCAGTAGGTGCCATTGTCTCTTTAAAAATAATGCTCATGCCAAATTTGAAGAAAATCCATTAAGAATCGCGGCCTGTAGAGTGTTTACAGACTAAATATTAATATAGGTACCATCCTGTTATTGAAATGATTGATCATGCCGAATTTGAACAAAATCTGTTAATAATTGCAACCTGTAGAATATTTACAGACAAAATAATAACAAAAAAGCGGGATTGGCACCACCCCGCGGGGTAGGGCATGCACCCGGAGAAAACCCACGAGGTTAGACAGACGACCCTACTCTTTGTCATGGACAAGCTTGGGCTGGAAACCACACCACTTGACTCAATGACAGAAACACAGACAAGGGCGGCGGCATAATATGTTCACATTATGAAATAAAATGGGCGGCGGCATAATATGTTCACATTATGAACTGAAATGGGGTTTAACGTCCTACTGTTCTGATCCGACTGAGCTAATGAAGACGGTTCACATAATGAATGTGGACGTATACAAATGGATACGAATGCAACTCAAACTGCCATGTGAGTGTGAATCTACTTCCACTTGATCAACCATTTTCTTTATTGCCAGTTTTTTGTTCCATAACGCGACAACCCGACAACCCGACATCACGACAACCCGACAACCCGACATCACGACAACCCGACAACCCGACAATACGACATTTTTACCCGACATTACGACATTTTTACCCGACATCACGACATTTTTAGTGTCGTAATGTCGGGTAAAAATGTCGTGATGTCGGGTAGAAATGTCGTGATGTCGGGTTGTCGGGTTGTCGGGTTGTCGTATTGTCGGGTAGAAATGTCGTGATGTCGGGTTGTCGGGTTGTCGGGTTGTCGCGTTATGAAAGGCGACATCACGACAATACGACATGATACCAATCAGCCACCATAGACATCACAACATTTTTAGTGTCGTAATGTCGGGTAAAAATGTCGTGATGTCGGGTAGAAATGTCGTGATGTCGGGTTGTCGGGTTGTCGGGTTGTCGTGTTGTCGGGTAGAAATGTCGTGATGTCGGGTTGTCGGGTTGTCGCGTTATGAAAGGCGACATCACGACAATACGACATGATACCAATCAACCACCATACCTGACCGTGACATAAACTCAAAAAAACTCACTTACAGCCCAATGACCTTCACATTCCCCCATACTATAAATCTGTCTAACATGACACATATAATTTTATCTGCATTTGATGCATTGAAAGCCACGCTTGAAGCAATCTACTACTATAAACCACACGTAGGCTGGGTCGACGCTAGGTCTGTCTAACCTGGTAAGTTTTCGCATTTTGCATATCATATCTATCAATATATATTCTAAACGGTATACACACACTTTCCGACGTTGTAACAAAACAAAAGACTTTGGAACTGCAGGCCTGGCACTACACGAAAATTATCTTCAGAGGAAAACCCTTAAACTATTGTGTGAGCTATGGGGAAACCAGAAAGTTACGGTCCGATATGCACGCATGGCGAAAGGAAGCGAGATGTTTTGGATGTAAACATCGAAATCGGATAAAAAATTGTGACTTTCAAAGAGACCACAATCCCGTATGACATACGTTTTCACCATTTGCAGTCATTTTGTCCCGCAGTTTCACGAATTTCGAACTAAGTCATCAGTAGGGATATATTTAAGCGGTTATTTTTTTAAATCGGATAAAAATTGCGACCACTAAACGGACCACAAGCTACAAACGCGATTTTCGTACAGTCAGGAACCATAATCCATTAAGTTATGGTTTGATATGGAAATGAATCGAGATATTTGGGTTATGAACATGCATTTCAAGTTTCATCAAAACCGGTTATCAATTTTGACTTCTAGAGAGTCCACAACCTTGGTATTACATACTTTTACACTATTTACGTACAAGGATCGGAGAGGCCATTTTGTTGGACATTGTCGGTCCGATTTTCAGGAAATTCGAATTCAACCATCATTAGGGTGTGACGGTGACATATTTAAACTTTTGTTATAAATCGGGTAAAAATTATGACCTCTAGAGTGTCCACAAGCTAAAAACTTCATAATTCGACGCTGTTCCAGCGAATAAGACTATATTGTTGAAATATACTTTTTTGCTTGATAAAGATGCCTGTAAGAGTATTGAAACGTTGCATGTAATAAACCAAGAAGTAGTAAATCTATAAAGTTGTGTTATTATGAATATTATACCTCTACTTCTAAATGTCATTCAAGGAACTTACTTTTTTTTATGTCAAATGGAAGCTCTTTCTATGACGTTTAAGACAATGTCAAGATAATTATGACAAACCAATAAATATAAAACATAACTGGAACATAACCTCTATAGGGTCCACAACCTTGATATAACATACTTTCACACTATTCGCGTACAAACGGCGGCCATTTTGTCTGTCAATTTCGGTCCGAAATTCATACTCATTCTTCAATAACATGTAACGGTGATACAATGAAACTGTTTTTTAAATCGGATAATAATTTTGACCTCCAGAGGGACCACAAGCCAAAAAAGGCGATTTTTCGGACAATCAGGGAACATAATTCGGGAAGTTACGATCCGATGGGCGCAAATATCGAAAGGAACCAAGATCTTTGGGTTATAAACACACATGTCAAGTTTCATCAAAATCGGTTCAAAATTGTGACCTCCATAGGGTCCACAAGATAAAAACGCGATTTTTCGTACAATCAAGGGCCATAATCGATGAAGTTACGGTCCGATACATGCCAATATCGAAAGGAACTGGGATATTAGGGAGATAAACCTATATTTCAAGTTTCGTTGGCGACGGCATAATACGTCCACATGAAAATGTGGGCGTATAAAAATCTGTAAATCCATACGGGCCCAATAACATGTAACGGTGATACAATGAAACTGTTTTTTAAATCGGATAAATTAACTATTAATAGACATATCGCCCTTGATTACTTTGAAATCTCTTGTGACGCGCTAGAAATATCTGATTGACTTTAGGTTTTATACTTATATAATATGTAAATATTTACATGCTATGTTGTTTTTTTAATTTTAATTATTAGCCTTTGTCATAAATGATGTTCATGCTTTTTTCTTCTTAAAATGTTTTGTGGATATTTGTATGCTGCCTCTTATGAGGTGTTTAGATACAATAAAAATCTATCTATCTATCTATCAACCGCTGATGATGTAGATAATCGAAATGGTACAAAGAACATGTATGTATGTATGAATGTATGTGTGTGTGTGGGGGGGGGTCGCCTACAGGGCGCAATTCTTCATGGATTTTCTTCAAACTTTGTATACCCCAAGAAAGATCCCTATTGATTTTGGTGCATGACCGACCCCCGGGAGCAGAGCCACGCCAATTTCTAGTATTTGTTTGTTTGTCGTCTACAGGCCAGATTTCTTAACTTATAATCTTGAAACTTTGCATACATATTTTTTGTACCCTAAGGAACATCCCTATCGTTTGGGGTGCATGCCCAACCCCCAAGGGCAAAGCCACGCCTATTTTCTTTTCGTGTGTCTTTGTGTCGCCTACAGGACGCAATTCTTACTGGATTTTCTTCAAACTTTGTATACTTGCTCTTTATACCCTAAGGATGATCCCTATCGTTTGGGGTGCATGCCCAACCCCCAGGGGCAGAGCCACGCCCTTTTTCTGTTTGTGTGTCTGTGTGTCGCCTACAGGGCGCAATTCTTACAGGATTTTCTTAAAACTTTGTATACTTACTCTTTACACCCTAAGGATGATCTGTATTGTTTTTTGGTGCATGCCCGACCCCCAGGGACAGAGCCACAACCATTCCTTGTATTTATTTGTTTGTCGTCTACAAGCCACATTTCTTAACGTATCATCTTGAAACCTTGAATGCTTATTCTTTGTACCCTAAGGAACATTCCTGTCATTTGGGGTGCATGCCCAACCCCCAGGGGCAGAGCCACGCCCATTTTCTTTTTGTGTGTCGCCTACAGGCAACAATTCTTAATCGGTCATCTTAAAACTTAAAATACTTATTCCTTATACCCTAAGGATGATCCCTTTTGTTTTGGGTGCATGCCCGACCCCCGTGGGACAGCAACGCCCATTTCTTGTATCATCTTGAAACTTTGAATACTTATTCTTGGTACCTTAAGGAAGATCCCTATTGTTTTTTGGTGCATGCCCGACCCCCAGGGACAGTGCCACGCCCATTTTGTGTGTCTGTGTGTCACCTACAGGCCACAATTCTTAATCGATCGTCTTGAAAACTTTTTTTATACTTATTCCTTATACCCTAAGGCTGACCACTATTATTTTTGGTGCATGCCGGACCCCCTGGGACAGAGCCACGCCCAATGCTTTTGTGTCTTGTGTTCGCCTACAGGATGCAATTCTTAACAGATCCTTTTCAAACTTTACATACCTATTCCTTTTTCCCTAAGGATGACCCCTATTGTTTTTGGTGATTTCCTAACCCCCAGGGGCAGAGCCGTGCCCATTTTTACTTCGTGTCTGAGTGTGTTGTCTACAGGCCACGATTCTTAATGGATCGTCTTTAAACTTGGGATATGTATTCCTTATAGCCTAAGAACGACAACTGCATGTCCCGACTCCCACAGACAAGACACGCCCAATTCTGAATGAAACAGCTTGGTACTTGGCATATGTATTCCTTATAGCCTGAGGGCGTCCACTGTTGATTTTGGTGAATGTCCCAACCCCCAGGGGCAGAGCCACGCCTACTTTCTTTTCGTGTGTCTTTGTGTCGCCTACAGGACGCAATTCTCTGCATTGGCCGAGAAAGTTCATCTCGATTTTCCGGTGGGGTTTTTCCCCTTGTCAGTGATGCAGAACGGAGGGCCTTCCAGGACAGCTGTCTAGTCGTTCGGATAGGACGAAAAACCGAGGTCCCGTGTACACATTGGCGTGCACGTAAAAGATCCCTTGCCAGTTGGAATTCGATATAAGAGTAGGCCGTAGCGCCGATGCCCAGGGAAAATTTCCCTCATAGCACACTGTATGGCGCATACAGTAGGACATTAAACCCCATTTCATTTCATTTTCATTCCAAAATGACAAAATTATGGATAGTTGAAATTTCGAAAATCATATTTTATTTATTTCTGATAATCATTTCATGGGTTGTTACTCTTGATCAGTGTCTGGTTTATTGCTCAGATTGCCTGCAAAGGAATAAATTAATATGCGATAACCTTCTTTTACTACCGGACGACATAGCTGGGGATAATTCGTTGCCTCGCAACCTTCCCCATTTCCTTATTCATATGCTTTAAATGATATTCTCAATATTATTATTTTCTATTATGAAACTTTACAATTTGTTTTTCTTTTCAAAACTTTTATTTTTCAGTGAAAATGACGGAACACGAATTAACTACAGCTGTGAAAAATTTCTACAATGATCTGGCTATTAATATGGACTCAGTTAGTGCTGTTAATAAAAATCAGTTATCACAAAAATATAATGAACTCATCAGTCAACTTCATCCTGAAACCATGAAAAGGTATACACAGATCAATCCTTCCTTGTCTTTAGTAAGTTCTTTCCAAGGGATCAACAGCTTGTAAAATGTGCAAATTGAATACCTCAAGTCGTCTAGTTTACAATCGAATTTACATAAGAAGCAAGTTATTGTATTGTAGACAGGCGCGGATCCAGAGGGGGGAAATACGTCAGAATGCAGCAAATTGAATCTAATTTACCAAATTTTTCTGGGGGAGGGCCCCCACCCCCCCTTTAATTGGTTGAGCGCCTTCGGCGCTGGGCGATATCAAACCTAGACCCCCCCCCCTGCAAAAAACCCTGGATCCGCGCCTGGTAGAAGTGCGTTTCTCGTGTATTTTCTGGAATCTCGTTGTAGATTAAATGAAGACAGGACTCTTGTTGGTTGTTAATAATTCGATATATTCTTTAGTAAACAATACTTAATAGCAGATAATTAATATAACAATTATTGGTTAAATGCTTAATAGTATATAAGCTCCAATGTGGATATGGAAAATGACATAAACAATGTCTCCAAATATCCAAATACAGGTCTGTTCTTAGGCATGCGATCTAAGCTGATCTCCCAAGACACGTTCTAGCAAGGTCTCCCCTAATTCTGTCTATATATCCTCATGCATTGCCTAGGGCATTAATCCCATAAATCTATCGTCTATACAAACAATATACCGTGGCAACTAAAACGCTTTAGCCCGTAGACATTAATTACAATTAATAAGATAGATTTATTTAAAGTGTAGAACAAAGAATACTGGAGACATGTGATTAATGAGATATATAAGACAATATAAAATAGATATAAATGGGGGCAATTAAGGTGGATTAAGATCCATTAAAATATGATCATCATCATCGTGCGGATTAGCACGACGTATTAAACATTTACTATTGGGCCGTAATTCACCCTACTATAGTATCCATATATCGTATGTAAATATTAATATTACATCAATCCTTGTTTTCGAGGGTGAACTGGAACTTGGATCGTCGGACGTGGTCCGAGGAACCACAGGGATCAGGGTCAGATCGGTTCAAATTCAATACAAAAAATATAATGATCTAAATCCGAGGATTTTCTTATCGTACAAAAATTCTTAACCGCGATGATGTGTTAAACTGATGTTTTATTACTGCATGATATATTTACATATGGTGGTTGGATCAGGAGATATCTAACTAAAGATGTTCTCCCTAGGTCACAGAAAACCCAACTGCCCTTGACTGTTGTTGTTCTTTGTGTTTAACGTCCGCTTCCACCGAAGGTGATATCGCAGACAAGTCTTATTTTGTCCATTATCTTAGCGCACGCGCAGGGGTCTTTGCTGTGGGAGGAAACCGGAGTGCCCGGAGGAAACCCACGAGGTTGAGAAGGAGCCCCTATCTCCATGCCACATACGCTCACACCAGGGCTCGAAACCAAAGCCGCAAGCCAGAGGTGACCGACCAGCTAGAGGTCGAAGCGCGGCACTCTAGACCACTAGGCCATCCCAACCCCCCTTGCCCTTTGACTGAGTGAGTGAGTTACTGGGAGTTTAACGTCCACTTCCACCAAAGGTGATATCGTAGTCTAGCCCTTTGACTGAGTGAGTGAGTTATTGGGAGTTTAACGTCCACTTCCACCAAAGGTGATATCGTAGACTAGCCCTTTGACTCCCAAAACCAATCTTAACGCAGATATCTCTGCCGCCTGAGTCAGTCAGTTACTGGGAGTTTAACGTCCACTTCCACCAGAGGTGATATCGTAGACTATCCTAATTGGTTTAAATGTTACATAAACAATTAAACTGATTGGCTAACTCATAGTCACATTTTGATTGACAGCAAGATAATTCAACTTCAGCTAATTACTAGTGTTCGCACCTCTAAGCTCTAAAACAACAATGTTAGCACCTGCGATGGATTCTGCCTGATACACGTTTGCACAATTTATCATGTCTTACATAATACTATGTCTTCAGTATACGACTGATACAGATAAAAGGCGTGCGGAATTTAGAAGTTTATACAACACAGGTAATTAACAATGAAACTAATTAATAATGGTCACCCATTCTAACTTTAAACAACAGGTGTCAATATCTGTTGTGCTTAAATCTCATCTCATATAGGTATTCCAAGCATACAAGTGAGTACCACCTATCAGCTGTCACATAATACTATGCAAGATTAAACTTGTAATTAATCTGACTTGTAATTAATCTGTCAAAAATAAGGAAATGTAAAAAATAAGGAAAGAATGAAAAAATATAAAATACTGACATAGATTCAAATACAATATTAAATTTTAGGTCTCAAATGATATTGCATTACAGATGGCCCAAGGAAATCCAGTTCATCCCTACTTGTTTTAGATAGTGTGCCCTTATAGGTCTGATATTTAGTCACGTAGCTTTACGGTCGTTTGTCAAACCGTGTCTCCACGGGACCCCTGAATTCCTTCCAATAGAAAAGAACTCATCCCGGAAAGCACTTCATCCTAACCTTTTTATGACTCTCTTCCAGGTATTATGGTTCAGGATTTTTTATACCTGAAAAAGTTGGTGGTTTAAAAGTATTGGATATGGGCTGTGGATCTGGTAGTCTCGTCTATATATTGAGTAAGCTGGTGGGAAAGGATGGTTTCGTGGATGGTGTTGATATCAGTCCTTATTTGGTATGTTTGACAGCGCTATGATCATATACCAGGCTATTCACTATCTCACTATTATGAATTTTACTATATACATTTACGTATAAACATTTGTACAAATCTTTGAAAAATCAAAACGGTGCGGAATAAAATTAAAAATTCTGATTCAAGTACACGATAATAGGGTCTCGAATAGCTTTTAAACAAGTAGTATCCTGTTTGATATGGGGAGTTAGCCAATGAAATTATCTTTTCTGTTGAACTCTACGAGCTACGTGCACGGAATTCTGGGAGTCGGGCGGTTGAAACTAAAGTTCACCTATAGGCCGCATTCTATGGACACAAATTCTCGCTAGAAAAATATTTTCGTTCCTTCAAATCGGGTCTAGAAAATTTTTTATCGGTGAATAGTTAATATAGTAATTAGCGTTTGCTGAAATGTTCCACAAAATATTTAATAGTTCTTCGATGATATTCGTCTTTGAAATCCGGATTATTTATTGATAGTAAATTTCATTGTGCGCTGGGTCACTGGACAAGATTCAAAGCTATTCGCCGCGTCACGTGATCGCTTTTCCCACAATCGACCAATCACGTTATTGTCTATATTCGCGTGTGTTTTTGGTAAACACAAAATAGCGTGCTCAACGATGAGCACATTCCAGTTGTAGAATCTACACGAAATGGCGACAAAGGCCAAATATACTTTACAAAGACAAAATGGGACAAGTGTCGTGAGGTATATAATAGACTGGTTTCAATTGGATGGAAATGACATGTCCATTTGTCGATACAAGTGGATTGATAACGAAGGATATTATATTATTTATATTGAAGATAAAGTCGACAGTGGTGTTTGATTTCACCCAGCGTGTTATAGATGTTTTATGGGCAAAATGAGCCTCTTAAAATCAGTTAAAAGATGCGAGAAAGAAACCCAAACTAGAGAGTGAGAAGGCAACATCTGCATCCAGTCCAACTATATTTACAATTCAGCAACTGCCACTGCATTGTACTACTGGGATGTAGTCATAATAATGTACCAAACATGATTTACCTTTGATAAAAATAACAACTGACTATTAGTATATTAATCATTAACAAAAATAACAATTCACTCGTAACATAATCGTTTCAACGCGATTTCAACTAATCATCCTTAAAAATGCTCTTTGATAATTCTCGAAATCTACGGAGCCCCTTAAGTGCACGATTCCATTCTTATATAATTTTTTTCGTACACGATTCCACTTTTTATAACGAAATGATTAATTCGTTAAAACGAAATATTATAACGAAATATTATTAATTCGTCATAACGAAATATTATTAATTCGTCATAACGAAATATTATTAATTCGTTATAACGAAATATTATTAATTCGTTATAACGAAATATTATTAATTCGTTTAAACGAAATATTAATTCGTTTAAACGAAATATTAATTCGTTTAAACGAAATATTAATTCGTTTAAACGAAATATTTTAACGAAATATTATTAATTCGTTATAACGAAATATTATTAATTCGTTATAACGAAATATTATTAATTCGTTATAACGAAATATTATTAATTCGTTATAACGAAATATTATTAATTCGTTTGAACGAAATATTAATTCATTTAAACGAAATATTTTAACGAAATATTATTAATTCGTTATAACGAAATATTATTAATTCGTTATAACGAAATATTATTAATTCGTTATAACGAAATATTATTAATTCGTTATAACGAAATATTATTAATTCGTTATAACGAAATATTATAACGAAATATGATTAATTCGTCAAAACGAAATATTATTAATTCGTTATAACGAAATATTATTAATTCGTTATAACGAAATATTATTAATTCGTTATAACTAAATATTATTAATTCGTGATAACGAAATATTATTAATTCGTTATAACGAAATATTAATTCGTTATAACGAAATATTAATTCGTAAAAGTTGAAATAGTATTTCGTAAAAATGAAATAGTATTTCGTTTAAACGAAATATTATAACGAAATATTATTAATTCGTTATAACGACATATTATTTCGTAAAAATGAAATAGTCTTTCGTTTATAACGAAATATTATTTCGTAAAAATGAAATAGTATTTTGTTTAAACGAAATATTATAACGAAATATTATTAATTCGTTATAACGAAATAATTAATTCGTTTAAACGAAATATTAATTCGTTTAAACGAAATATTAATTCGTTTAAACGAAATATTAATTCGTTTAAACGAAATATTATAACGAAATATTATTAAGTCGTTATAACGAAATATTATTAAGTCGTTATAACGAAATATTATTAAGTCGTTATAACGAAATATTATTTCGTAAAAATGAAATAGTAATTCGTTTAAACAAAATATTATTAATTTGTTATAACGAATACTATTAATTCGTTATAACGAAATGTCATTAATTCGTTATAACGAAATATTATTAATTCGTTATAACGAAATATTATTATATCGTTATAAAGAAATATTATTAATATTAATATTATTAATATTTCGTTATAACGAATTAATATTTCGTTTAAACGAATTTCTATTTCTATTAATTAATTATTTCGTTTAAACGATTTAATTATTTTGTTTAAACGAATTAATTATTCGTTTAAACGAATTAATCATTTTGATGAATCGAATTAATCCATGTCGATTCAAAATATATTTCCATGGCTCTCTTACACCACTTCCCTACACGGGTGGGACTTTTATTTGGTTCACTGGATCTCTGTTCGGACCGACCGCGAGCAATTTGCAAGATAAATCGTGCACATGGCTTTGTTTACAAATGCTATGACCTGGCACTTGACCCCATAACTTTTGACCGCGACCCCTCAAGCGCAACCCGTGATTGGTCAAATTTGAAATACCTGCGCAGCATCCAACTCACATATACGCAAATATGGCTTCGCGCTATAAAGAAATAGGTCATGGATTTCTGGCCAATTTCGAGCTTAAACTATTAAATTAACAAAATATATTGGAGAACTTTGTTGACATTTTGATTGCACGATTATTAATAGTCCGATTTCTAGACCCGTTTAACGGGAGCCAAGGTGACAGGTTTTTCGACCCGAGAATGCGGCCTACTACCCTTGACGTGACAACGCGCATTAACCGTAGATTATGCAAGAGCTAAATCTGCTTATTGCAAGTCTTTCTCTAGGCCGGATATGTTATGTAACATATTGATTAGACATTAATTAACTTATCCAGACCATAATCAACTCTCGATGTCATCGCTAATCTGCGATATTTACTGGATTCGAATCCGATTTGCTGCACAACTTTCATCTATGATTAAATAATGATATGAATAATCGTTTTTTTTTTCGGTTCAGAGTGGATCAAATTGACTGAATTTTTCAGCCAATTCCTTTTATATTATCTAGTTTTTATACGCCCACATTTTCGTCGCCCCTGTCCGTCCGGACGTCCGTCCACAATTTGTTTGTAGACTCTCTACAGGTCACAATTCTTATCCGATTTTACGAAACTTGAAATGTAGGTTTATCCCCATAAGATCTCGGCTGCTTTCGATATTGTCATGTATCGGATCGAAACTTCGTGGATTATGGCCCCTGATTGTACGAAAAATCACGTTTTCAGCTTGTGGTCACAATTTTGAACCGATTTGGATGAAACTTGGCATGTATGTTAATAATCCAACGATCTTGGTTCTTCTGGATATATGCGCCCATCGGATCGTAACTTCCTGAATTATGGCCCCTGATTGTCCGAAAAATCGCCCTTTTTAGCTTATGGTCTCTCTGGAGGTCAAAATTATTATCCGATTTAAAAAAAAAAAACACTTTTGATTATATCACCGTTACATGGTAATTTAGCATGGGGCAGAACTTTATAAAAAAAAAAACAATCAAATTCTAATGATTTTTTGATAATAACTTAATATGCGACAACTCTTGTTGACTGCCGGACGATTTAGCTGCTGTGTGGGCGTATGTTTCGTTGCCTGGCAACCTATTTTTACCATTATAGTGAGAACCGCTAACTCGTTATCTAATCTCGCATAACGTATCTTTAACGAATCCATATAATATGGAGCGGAAATCATAAAAAGTGTGAGGACACAAAACATAAATTTAAATATGCTTTTGAGATTTGAGACTTTCTTGGCATGAGCAAATATATATGCAAATACATAAACTTTATTCTTTTGACAGATTCTTGAAGCTAAGAAACACTCAAATTATCATAAAGAACTGTGGGGATACACGGAGGCTAACTTTAAATTCAAAGTTTGTAATATCGAACAGTTTGATGATCTTGGATTTAAAGAACAAGAATTTGACGCAATTGTGTAAGTATACTGTGGAGCTTTGGAGTTGCAACTAAGAAAATCGCTTACACTGTACACGCTACTTTAGTTACATACAGTGTCTGACAGCCGCGGCTCCACCCCACCCTTACTCGATAACGTCATAGCCAGTGTGTTAATTTGTTAATTAAAAACAAATATCGTGGAAACGATTTAAACAATACAAAGGCAGTAACATATAACATTTAAACACTAAAAAAGGCAGTAACGTATCAGCTGTACACGAAGAAAGTGTGTCCAGTCGTATGGATGGGACAAAAAGCCGGGGAAATTAACCCGTGTACACATTGGCGGTTGGAATTCAACGACTAGGCGTGAATGCCGCTGTCTGGACAAAAAAACCCTTGCATTGCGCACATATTTTAAAAACTGAAAATTAGAATAATATGTTACTTTGAAAATCGCCGAAGTAATGTGTGGATTTAAATAAAGCTTTGAGTGATATCTGAGCAAATTGTATTGGATTTAATTTCCGAAACGCTCTAATGATTTTGACCTTTTATTGACCTTGACATAAGAATAATATGAGTGTGGTCTTTTGTTCACTTGTGGCGATAAACTGTGTTTCAGCTATCGTCTCAAAGTCAAAGAACAATGTTTTTAGAAAAGATATTGTTGACGAAGCCTGTTAAAGGGATATTCGGTCACAATCCGTCGTACGTGCTAGTGCGGCCAGTCAACAGAGGAATTTTAATAAACCCACGTGAGAGTTTTACACATCACTTAAGTGTGGGTTCGGCGCCGTAGAGGATCGCGGACTGGTCGTAGAAACTTTCGCTTCTGCACAATATACAAACTTTTTAATCGGTTTCTTGCGGCTTGTCTGCGAGCTACCAAACCTTGTGACCCGTGGGTGTCGAAATACGTACGGCGAGTTTTAAGCTAAGCTTTACTCGCGAGGTATGAACCACGGTGGATTTTTGAGTAAGGATAGTGCCTCACGGCGGTGGCCAGTCCATCGTGACTTCCTCTTACCATTAGCGTAGGAAGAAATTGTCTTATTGTCTTATTTTCACAACCGTTGCTTTGGAACAAATTCTTATCTCTGCTACTTAATTGTTAACAAACCTAATTCGTGTTTTCATCACTGACTTGTAAGCCGAATGACACAGATGGGCCCAATAAAAAATGAGTTACGATTAATTATGCCTGATAATTTTGTACTCATATCGACAGGTACGAATAATATCACAAAAAGTCATTGCTACACGAGAACAAGTTGTGATGAAAACACGAATTTGGTTTGTTAACAATTAAGTAGTAGAGATAAGAATTTGATCGCAAAGCAACGGTTGTGAAAATAAGACAATCAATCGTTTGAGATGTGTAATTTATTGTACGTCTTGCTCGATTCGCCCCCCTCCCACCTTAATGTAGAAGACGTCAGCTGCAATATATAATATAGCGTCCATAACAACACACTCCGGTATATGGAAGGGTATCGCTGCCAATATTAAATGCTCTGCTAAAATGTCTTTTCCATTGAGTATATGTAAAAAGCACAATGTACAAAGTCACAATACCGGTAATGATAAAGTCAAAATACCTCCAAGGCCAAAGTTAAATGTAAAACGACAAATGTAATGTGTGAAGTGACAAATGTTTTAATGCAGAATTCTGTTCTTTGACATTTCTACATTTTACATTTCTCTCATTACAAATCACATTTGCGCTCTGCCACATCTCATTTGTCATTCACGCTTTCTTTTCATCAACTTGCGCATAGCATCTTCTTAAATATGCAAATATAGTATGCCACGTGACTTATTAACATATATACGGAAACGTCCGATCTTTCTTGAAATAAGAATATGAATTATTTCTCCCAGTTAACGTGCTGCCATTCTTCACTTGACTTCATGCCATTCATGGCTTCTTATTTAGATAACAATTAAGTTGACCTTAGTTGTTTGTCCCGTACTAAGGCAAACCTTCTCGGCCAATACAGGTCGATCCATAAGCCCAAGTGGTTTCATGCGCGTAGAATCTCTTATCATTATTCCACTTTCTAAATTTTTGTTTTCGTAAGATTATATAAAATGAATTAGGCCAAAGACAAAATACAGTACTACGGCTGTGCCACTATGGACATACAGATCATATATATTCATACATTTATAATATATTTATTGATACCGTATTATACATAAGAACACAGGTAAGTGAAAAATTAATACGTGTATAGGCCTAATAAGTAAATATTGCCGAGGTCTATATTGTGACAATCACAACGGATGAAAAAATTCCCTGGCTTCTCCGTCCTCCCATTATCCTGTTCCTGGCAGATAATTAAATTAAACCTGTCATCATCAATTCGCATCAAAACAGGTTCAGTTTAGTGTCATTAATTATTTTTCAAGATTGCGATTAGTTTAAAGGGGCTAAATCGCTTACATTTGATTTGGGACCTAGAAATTGACATAAATGGGTCGCAGCGCGTATAATAATGTAGCATGAATGTATATAAACTGATTCAAATTCAATGGTTTCCGTTTTTACTCTTATTTCAAATCAGTTATGTTCGGCGAAATAAGTCAATAGTCTCAATCGAATGCAAATTTCTAGCGTCTGGTTATTCCAGTCTACATACGCCGTTTGATTCGGTACAATGTTTCTAGCCTCGTTCCTCGAGTCTCTTGCTAGAACTTGGTTAGACACGCATTGTGGTGCACGATTCGTGTACCAATGGTAAAATGTTTATTGTGTCCTAAATATTGGATATCAGAAGCCCATCTTTTCCCGGTAAGATCACAGCATCACTGTTGATTTAAATTGACAAATAATTCGTGTTTTCAATGGTGAAGATTTTGGATGATATTGAGTTAGAGACTTAGCTACTTTAAACTTTAAACCTTTC
The DNA here is from genome assembly GCA_963678685.1 of Patella ulyssiponensis. NCBI lineage: Eukaryota > Metazoa > Mollusca > Gastropoda > Patellidae > Patella > Patella ulyssiponensis. The sequence continues at coordinate 60,044,283 of OY783230.1, read as the reverse complement.
ACACACATCAATAAATGTTTACTAATTCGGGAAAGAAATTGGTCAGGAAGCTCATATTTTTAGATTCAACAAAAAGTTATATTTTCCTTTTACCAGCACAAACATAAATAAATAATTTAAAAAGAAAAACAACTAATGGCGCGTTAACTGAGTTATCTTTCCTGGGGAACAATTATTCATATTTTTATTTCAAGAAAGATCGGTCTTTTCCTTATTTATGTTAATAAGTCACGTGGTATACTATATTTGCATATTTAAGAAGATGCTATGCGCAAGTTGATAAAAAGACAGCGTGAATGACAAATGAGATGTGGCAGAGCGCAAATGTGATTTGTAATGAGAGAAATGTAAAATGTCGAAATGTCAAAGAATAGCATTTTGCATTAAAACATTTGTCATTTGACACATTACATTTGTCGTTTTACATTTAACTTTGGCCTTACAGGTATTTTGACTTTATCATTACTGGTATTGTGACTTTGTACATTGTACTTCTTATACGTCCACATTCATAATGTGAACGTATTATGCCGTCGCCCCTGTCTGTGTGTGTGTGTGTGTGTGTGTGTGCGTGTGTGGGTGTGTGAGTGTGTGTGTGTGTGTGTGTGTCTGTGGTTCGCCTACAGGGCTCAATTCTTACTGGATTTTCTTCAAACTTGGTATACTTATTCCTTATACCCCAAGGAAGATCCCTATTGTTTTTGGTGCATGCCCGACCCCCAGGGGCAGAGCCACGCCCATTTTTAGTATTTGTTTGTTTGTCGTCTACAGGCCACATTTCTTAACTTATAATATTGAAACTTTGCATACACATTCTTTACACCCTAAGGATGATCCCTATTGTTTTTTGGTGCATGCCCGACCCCCAATGGCAGAGCCACGCCCATTCCTTGTATTTATTTGTTTGTCGTCTACAAGCCACATTTCTTAACGTATCATCTTGAAACTTTGAATGCTTATTCTTTGTACCCAAAGGAACATTCCTATCATTTGGGGTGCATGCCCAACCCCCCAGGGGCAGAGTCACGCCCATTTTCTTTTTGTGTGTCGCCTACAGGCCACAATTCTTAATCGGTCATCTTGAAACTTAAAATACTTATTCCTTATACCCTAAGGATGATCCCTTTTGTTTTGGGTGCATGCCCGACCCCCGTGGGACAGCAACACCCATTTCTTGTATTTGTTTGTCTGTCGTCTACAGGCAGCATTTCTTAATGTATCATCTTGAAACTTTGAATACTTATTCTTACCTTAAGGAAGATCCCTATTGTTTTTGGTGCATGCCCGACCCCCAGGGACAGTGCCACGCCCATTTTCTTTTTGTCTGTCTGTATGTCACCTACAGGCCACAATTCTTAATCGATCATCTTGAAAACTTTTTTTATACTTATTCCTTATACCCTAAGGCTGACCACTATTATTTTTGGTGCATGCCGGACCCCCTGGGACAGAGCCACGCCCAATGCTTTTGTGTCTTGTGTTCACCTACAGGATGCAATTCTTAACAGATCCTTTTAAAACTTTACATACCTATTCCTTATACCCTAAAGATGACCCGTATTTTTTTTGGTGATTTCCTAACCCACAGGGACAGAGCCATGCCCATGTTTACTTTGTGTTTGTGTGTGTTGTCTACAGGCCACGATTCTTAATGGATCGTCTTTAAACTAGAGATATGTATTCCTTATAGCCTAAGGACGTCAACTGCATGTCCCGACTCCCACAGGCAAGACACGCCCAATTTTTGTGTTTGTCGTTTACAGGCCGCAATTCTGAATGAAGCAGCTTGGTACTTGGCTTATGTGTTCCTTATAGCCTGATGGCGTCCACTATTGATTTTGATGAATGTCCCGACCCCCAGGGGGCAGGGCCACGCCCACTTTTTGCCTTTAGCGTTAGGAAGGCACAATTCTGAATGGATTATCTTGGTATACTTATTCCTTATACTCTAAGGACGGCAACTATTGATGTTGAGGCACGACCCTCAACGCTAAACAAACCAAACGCCTAGCCTTCTTGACAAAGTACCATATCAATCAAAGCAGGAATGTGGACGTATATTGTAGCGTTAGCGTTATGTTTTACATATAATCAACGAAAAAGACATTTTAGCAGAGCATTTAATATTGGCAGCGATACCCTTCCATACCGGTATGCTATTTCTGGAAAGGTTCTTCAACACACTATCTCTTTACATTAACACATTTTCCTGTTATATGTTATCTCTATTTGATAATTAGAATAATAAAATCGTTTAATGGTGATCTATATTCGCCTATATCGATTATTGATTGTCTTGATTACTATAGGTCTAATGGGGTGATCTGTTTGTGTCCTAACCAGGAAGCTGTTTTTAAAAATGCCAATAGACTGCTTAAGGTGAGTGAACATAATTGACGTTTATGGATGGTAAGTCATAGCAGAGTAAATACTCTTCATCACTTTGTAGAATCATGTGAAGGCTCTACACCGGTGCCGGACTGGGTCCACCTGTCCACCTGTCCGTGACTGGTGGGCCTAAGCTCATTAAAAACAGTGGGCCTAAGCCTATAAAGAAAAGAGAAAGGGGAGAAAAGAAAAGAAAAGAAAGAAGGAGGGACATGACACAGGACAGGAGAAAAAAAGATATGCGGTTGTCAATTTTCAAAATTTTCCATGGGGGAGAACCCCTTCGGCGCGTACTTGTGTCTGCCTTGGTCAATGACCTGACAGGTGAGCCTTTTCGATTGATTTGTTTTTGACCACCAAGAGAATTCTCAAATTCATCTAATGATAGTCTTGGGTCATTCTGTGATCTAATTGTATCAGGAAATCAATTTGCCTTTTTCTGCTTTGGTTTGAAATGCTTGGCAAATAGTTTTGCGGTTGTCAATTTTCAAAATTTTCCTGGGGGAGAACCCCAGGCCCCCGCGAACGCTCGCGCGCTTTCGGCGCGTACTTGTGTGGACCTTGATCAAGATCCTGACAGGTGGACCTTCGGCCCACCAGTCTGGCAGGCACAGTCTACCGATCAAAGTTAGCAATGGATATGCATTATTCAAGCGAACAAATAAACTTCGTGACTTCTAGCCACAACCCTTGTTCATTTTGTAAGCCTTCTTAATACTCTAATGACAAGTTATCAGCTGATCTGTTTGAAAGTTTAGTTTATACTTCAGATTATTGAAATGAAGCAATCCTTCGAATTTTGAGAATTGTTTATAACGTTATTGCTTCGTGTCACTTTGTATATTTTTGCATTGTTAAATCTATTAACAACTTATAGCTTTAATGCCCTTGAGTATGTCACAGAATCGTCTCTACGCGTCATTGATATCATACTGTATAATGCTTCGTTGCCTGACAACCTATTTTTATTCCAGGATGGTGGGGAATTTTGTTTAAGTGATGTCTATGCTGATAGACCAAGACCCGCTGAAGCCATGGCTGATTCAAAATTGTTTTGTAAGTTGCCACATGCTGAAAATGCAGTATCAGACTTCCGTGTGTTTTTGAAGACATAAATTAAAAGATTTATGTTACACCTCTATAAGCCACAGTTATGTCAATCGAATTAAACCAGATCATTATTAGGCCACTACAAGCACACTCGCGAAGCAATTGTAAAGAGTGTAATCGCCTCTATAGAATATCCACTGCCCGAAAACCTTGTTATCTTCTTATGAACGGATTGCGTTATGTCACTTATGCATTTCTCGACCTTGTTGCCTTAATGCAAATATTTAATGATAACGGTGTCTGAAAATTACATCCGAAATGACTTGACAAATAGGACTACATCACATATCAAAATAAACGAACCAAAACCAGTATACGACAATGATGCATACATAAGTCAATCCCCTGACAAGACGAAAAACCGAGGCCCAGTGTACACATAGGTGTGCACGTAACATGTCCTTTGGCATTTGAAATTCGTCATAAGTGTAGGTCGTAGCGCCGCTGTCCGGACAAAATTTCTCTCATAGCACACTGTATGGCGTATGCCCGTCTTCATTAGTCCAGTCAGGGCAGAACAGTAAGACATTAAATTCCATTTCATTTTCATTTACATTAGTGGATTCGTAAGATTCGTTTCCTGGTGTGTTTCCGCTACCCGGTTTGGCTGGGTGTCTAGTACATGAGACTCGATTGAACCGCATTAATTACGTATTTTATTTAGTTTTCGGTGGGTTTTTTTTTTTGGGGGGGGGGGGGTAACAACCGAGGTTAGATTTATCAATATCTTTATGCACGAGAGTTTTACAAAAAAGATTTGATTTGCTTATTATTAGTCTAAGTCTTATTTATTTACATAATTTTCCGTTTTACGGTTATAGTCAGGTCAATATATGGAAAATACCCGCTCAACCCCCAAAAAATTGCAACAAAAGGTTTCTCAACTGATTGTGGCAGTGTTTAGCGTACTTTATAACATACTAAAAGTTTACCAAAGTAGGACCCCCGGAAAAGTGTTTTTTCAAGATGGTGTCAAAAATGGCCTCCGAGACGTCTTAACGCCAGCACCTCCAAATGGCCAAAAGTCCATAACTATAGACTCAAATTTGATGATCTTAATATCTATTCCCAGGTTGGGCGGGGGGGGGGGGCAAGGAACACATTCAGAGAACTTTGGATATCACTCAGCTGTTGAATCATTATGAAAATGAATTCGTGACCCTCAGCTGTCTCCTATCATAGAATAAGTTTTTCAGAGCGTTCAGATTTGAGTGGCATCCTCCTCCTCAGTATCGACCTCTTGGGTGTTGTTTGAATTGCAACAGATTTGCTGATCTTGCTCCTTCATTTCTCCTCCAGAACAGACAATGCGATCATCTACTTACGTTCAAACAAGCAGTAAAAAAAACACAAAGTGTATAACATTAACCTGTTGAAAGAAATATGTCAACTTAGGCTGTGATTCAATTTCAAGTATTTTAAGCATCGGAAAAAAATCCGACTACCGGAAATTAGCGAAATCTGATCCTGTCATGAAGTCCTGTGCTAGTGCATTCACCCTTTAAAACAAATCTCAAGGAGACATATCAGATCTTGGCAAAAATCCTGACGGTTGGTCTATTTAATGGCAAATCGAATGATAAGCCATCATCACTGTGCCATATCATTTTCACCAAGAAAGTGGCAACTGCTGAAGCATCTGCCATTCCTTAACGGTTTCCCCCAATATCATCTGCAACAAGATTTCATAGCCAACGTGTGTACTTTCAAATTATGATGGGCGGGGATGGCAAATGAAATGGACCTAACTGAATAGGGGTGGAAGCAGAGAAATGATTAGTTAATTTCAATTATGACCCAAAACAATGCTGTGCTTGGCGAACTCTTGAAAATTGTCCATTGCAACTTTTGGGGGGAAGGGGGGTGCAAGTTCTCTCGATGCATCTGCAGACCCTATTGACTCCCCTACACTGCTGTATGTGGCCCGTGTCAAACTGAAAATTGTGACAATTCAAACAACACTCAATACGCAATAGGTCGATACTGAGGTGGAGGATGACACTCAAAACTGAACGCTCTGAAACTCATTCTATGGACATGGGCGTTTGTGCATTAGGTGATAGTGGATAGTGGAGAGCTGAAGGTCACGAATTCTGTTTCGTAATAATTGAACAGCTCAATGACATCCAAAGTTCTCTTAATGTGTTCCTCGTCCCCCAAAACCTGGAGATAGACATCGCGATCATCAAACTTGAGTCAATAGTTATGGACTTTCGGTCATTTGGAGGTGTTGGCGGCCATTTTGGTCATAATATGCCAACATCATTTTTAATGACCTCAATGTGTTCTTTCCCCAAAAAGCATAAGAAAAGACACCAAGATCATTAAATTTGAGTTGATAGTTACATAGTTATGACCATTTTAAGACGTTTCGGAGACCATTTTTGACTCCACCTTGAAAAAACACATTTCCGGGGGTCCTACTTTGGTAAACTTTAGTATGTTATTAAGTACACTAAACCCTGCCAGAATCAGTTGAGAAACCTTTTGTTTCAATTTTTGGGGGTTAAACTGTATTTTGACCTGACTATTAATATACTGTTCAAAAAAAGTAGGGGATATTTGATTTTTAAGTATTATTAAAGTCACCTAATGAAACTGACGAAGAAACAAATGACAAAATGAAATGAAGTTCACATTCATCGATTTATTCCAAATGATCGTTAGACTAAGTAAGGCACAGACTGACCATTATAAGGATAAATTGATACCCGGGGTCAAACAGCAAAGTTACCACAGCATCACAACAAAGTCAGTAACGGGTAAATCCTCCTCTGTTTGCCAAACAAGCATTGATCCGACGTGGCATACTCCTAATGAGACGTCTAAGGTCATTTTGGCCCAGATTGTCCCATTCCTGTTGCAACGCAGCAGCAAGTTCTTGGACATTGGCAGGACGTTGTTGACGTTGACGTAACCTCTGTCCAAGCATGTCCCAGACATGCTCGATGGGGGAGAGGTCGGGACTCAGTGCTGGCCAAGGTAATGTGGTGATGTTCTGTTGTTGGAGGTAACCTGTAACGATCCTGGCCCTGTGTCATCTTGCGTTGTCATCCTGGAAGATGAAACGGCGGCCATGACGTCGTGCGAACGGCACAACATGGACTGCCAAGATGTTGTCCCGGTAGTACTGGCCTGTAACACGCCCTGCAACAACATGTAAAGCCGTTCTTCCAGCAACAGTGATGCCTAAACACACCATAACAGAACCACCCCCAAATCGATCATGTCTGATGACGTTAACGTCTTGGGAGTGCTCGTTTCGACGACGCCACACCCTCCTACGTCTGTCCAAAAAATCAACAGTGAACCTTGACTCATCTGAAAACATCACATTGCTCCAGCGTCGATTATCCCAGTGTTGACGATCCCTACACCAACAACGTCTTGCCTGAATGTGATGATCTCTCAAACAAGGGATCACGCGAAGACGTCGGGCGCGAAGGTGACCCCTATGCAGTCGATTCCGAATCGTCTGGCCACTCACTCTCACACCAGTGTCTGTTTGAATTGAAGACGAGCGCTGATCTGATTTGCTGTGATGACACGATTTCTCAAGGCCAAGGTACGGATAAATCGATCCTGGGCTTGAGTTGTCGCCCTTGGTCGACCTGAGCGTGGTCTGTCCTGTACAGATTGTGTATCACGGTATCTGGACCACAGCCTGCTTATGACAGACTGAGAAACATTCATCGTCCGCGCCACAACCGCCTGTGTTGTGCCGATCTGTAGCATGCCAAGGGCACGTAACCTTTCATTTTGGGTAAGCCGACGCATATCAAAATTTGTTTTCTGGTCACTAAAACAATTAAACTGATGTTTCCACCCTGGAATTCAATGCCACAATGACTGTAACATTCAAAGTCAGAGTCGTGTAAATCTTGGGTTGGACCCCCATGATGATCCCAAGCATCACCTGCATTCCATGCGGTAGCTATTGGTGCGTTTGGGCGTCACATGTAACTGGAAATGTTTCTTCTGTTAGGTTCTATAGTGACTTTTTTCGTAGTCATTTACATATTTTAGTATTATGCCCCCAAAATCAAATATCCCCTACTTTTTTTGAATAGTATATTATTATAGTACTTGATATCAAGTCGAAGGTCGCTTAATCTTTGAGTGGCATTTAGGGATCTGGAAACACATTGTAATTGTGCTTGATAACGACAAGAGGATACTTATTGAAACGTCGTGCCTTTAGAATTAAACTAGTGATTGGTCCCATAAAAACCGTTCTGTTAATGTCGCTTGTTTCGTAACTAACAGTATAAATATTAGGTATGCCGACTGAAACGGCAGTACCGGGGGTTAGCATTGAGACCTGTTTTTATATTATTCAACACACTGTGGCATGGCGATTACTAATTTTCCAGCAAGAATTACCACAGTCTCTGCAATCTGCGGCCGAATGTACTTAGCAATAAAAGTTGATGTTGAAAGTTGGCGCTGAAACGATTATATTACCGTCATTGATTCCATTCGACCCTATCCCTTTAGTTTATTGTTATATTTCAGCTTTGGGTACAACAGGTTCCATGCTATTAGAAGAACTCAACCGACTTTGTGAACTAGGTGGTTTCTCTAAACCCTACCTGAAAGGTGCCGCTCCTGTGGAATTTAAAAACACAGAAATACACGAATCTGTTAGTAAGTAATCGAAAAATATTTTATCTTCAACTCAAAGTACCTGTCTGGGATAACCAGCTTGCATCCTGAAATTGACCCAGTTATATTTCCTATCCAATTGAAAATGCACATTGGACCGGGGAACTACTATGCCAATACTAATATTGTACCTGAAAAGAGCTCTGATTCCCGGGAAAAATTCCCCTCGTCGCACACTTTATGGCGTCTACCCGTCTTCATTAGCCCAATCGGGGCGGATCAGTTGGACGTTGTGTTAGTCATTTTTTTTTTCTTTACAGATAAAGTTCAACTTGCTTGCGCTGAATGGAGATTGTTCAAGATTCCCGCAGGTACTCGTCGCTCAGCAGCCGAAGTTACGTATAATGGAAACATATTCGGTTTTGAAGATACGTTTAACTGGGACGTCACTACGGAATTCAAGGTAAAGGGGGTTCATTTATGTGGTGTACACAACAATAAGAAAATGGCATACATAAATAGTGGATAAATGGACACAAAAAATGAATATAATTCTCCAAGTTCGATTATCAATTGAGTGCTGCGCTGTCTTGGTCACAACATATGCATAAGTACGTTTTTAATTGTTTTTAATTGTGCTTCAATACGGTGCAGTGATTACCTTAGTTATGAATTAATATGAAAAGTTAAATAATTTTATGTTAGTCTCAAGCCAAAGACATCAATCATTACTTAGTTGATGGTGATACCAACTGAATTTTTTTTTGTTTTCTAGACAGGACAACCTGTAACCGTAGATGCTGAATTAGCGTCCATTTTGTCTACAACCAGATTTAGAGATAGTTTTAGTTTTAAAGACATCAATACGCCCGTTACAACACCCAGAGTAAGTTTGTTTTTGTTTTTTTAAATAAAAAAGAAAAACATTGATTTTACCAATTTCCGTTAATGACTTTTTGAGTTATCGCCCTGTAGCCTGTGGAATTTATATGAATCACTTGTACATTTCAGCAATTTCCGCCAATTACTCAAGAGTTATGGGGCTTGTTTTACTTTAGTCAACCCTGTGAAATCTCGAATGACAAATTTAATTATCCGAGCAGCATTATTTAAATTAGTAACACGGAATTGCAACAATTTCTGTAAGTTACTTTCAGAGTTAAGCCCTGGATTCAGTTTGTAAAACCTTGTGAACCCCTTTGACGAAAATTATTGTTGGATCTGTATGCATTTGCCTTGAAAATCCCCCCCCCCCCATTTACCTACAAAATAAGAAATGTGCGACAAACCTTGTCGACCGCTCGGACAATGTAGTGGCTGTGGGCGCATGTTCCGGGATTTGGTCACATATCTTATAAAATAGCTCAAAGCTTGACATTGCCAAGGTGAATATAACTGGATATGGCGTCTTATCTTTTCCTGTTTGATAAATATATAGAAATATTCAACGGAATCGACATTTTTCTGATCATCTTCCGCGGAGAAAATATCCTTATTGGTCATACATTGACCTAACTAGAACTTGCGTTTGATTACTGATTGACATTTCTTTGTCATTCTTTTCAGTTCCAAAATCCATTCACCTATTTAGATGAGCTGAGAACTGGTGGAGGAGAGGTGGAATACGCATTTACTATTTAGGCTTACATTGGTGCTGTCTGAACACGTCTTTAACATTATTATAATCTTTACAATTTTGTATTATCAAAATTACTGAACACAGAAGCCACGTCGTTATAATATATATCAAAACCAAAACTTGTGTATTATTTTAAGGTATATGGTTTGTTAATCTGTAATTAAGTACACCCGAGTTGTAAAAGTTTTTTTTATTTATAGTCATTAATATGATGATGATTTTATAAACATCAAAGCATAAACACAGTTTTGAAATACTAATGTACGGAGCCCCTTAAGTGCACGATTCTACGGAGCCCCTTAAGTGCACGATTCCACTCTTATATAATTTTTTCGTACATGATTCCACTCTTATATAATTATTTCGTTAAACGAAATATTAATTCGATATAACGAAATATTAATTCGTTTAAACGAAATATTAATTCGTTATAGCGAAATGATTAATTCGTTATAGCGAAATGATTAATTCGTTATAACGAAATAATTGGTTCGCTATAACGAAATAATAATTCGTTTAAACGAAATATAATTATTTCGTCTTAAACGAATTAATTATTTCGTCTTAAACGAATGAATTAATTCGTCTTAAACGAATTAATTATTTCGTTTTAACGAATTAGTTATTTCGTTTTAACGAATTTATCCCGCAGCTTGTCGCGTAGAGGCAGTTAATTGAAATAACGGCACTTGACCCAATAACAGACCTCATGTTTACACTGTTTTCGTACTGGGGATCATGTGATTGGTGTGGACTCTATGAAGCATTGGTGACATAAAGAGATGGCCCGGGTTCCTCCTCCCCCTATTCTGAGGATACACTTTAGATCAGTTTTTTCTCTTAATAGATTTTCGTAATGGGGATCATGTGATGGGTATTGAGTCTATGAAGCATTGGTGACATAAAGAGATGACCCGGGTTCCTCCTCCCCCTATTGTGAGGATACACTTCAAATCAGGTTTTTTTTCATATATTGGTGTGAAGCATTGGGGTTAATGAGAGAACGGATCCTATCGTTTCCGCTACCTACTTCTCCAGAGACCCAGTTCCCAAACATTATCCCCCTTACGAAAACCCTGTGAACCCTATAGTTTTTAACATATATTTTAGGGAATTAACCATTGGGTTCACAAACTTTAGAGGTTGCTGGTACGTTCCCGGTGTTGGCGGAATAAGTTCATCTGGTTTTTATCAGTGATGCAGGACGGAGGGCTTGACAAGGAGAGCTGTCAAGAAAGTTCATCTGGTTTTTGTCAGTGGTGCAGGACGGGGGGCCTGACAAGGAGAGCTGTCAAGTTCGGACTGGACGAACAAACGAAGTCCAGTGTACACCCAAATGCTCAAAACACCAAATTTGAAAATAAAAGATGTTAAAAAAAAAAAAAAAAAAAAAAACTTTATCAATTTGCGGTGGGTTTGAGTCGGTAATCTTGGAACAGAGACACAAACTAGGTCATTTCGAGACTAACACATGTAATCCGCTTTCGCGTAGGGGTATTTAGCAATGGGATGAAACTGAAGACCCACGAGGATTACAAGCAGCCATACTTCTTGTCACGTACATGCAGTCAACCGAAACAACGCCGCTTGACTCATGACAGACCTCATAGTTTCACACGCACCACTAGACCACCCAACTTCCATTTCGCTGGAACGGCAAGTCACGTAACACTAACAAATCGATAGGGTGTATACCCTTATGAAATTAACTTAAACGTCCTACTGTTCTGCTTTTGAGTTTAACTGGGCTATTGAAGATGGGCATACGCCAAATATTGTGCTTTGGGGGATATTTTGCCCAAACAAAATCGCTACAGCCTACTCTTATATGAAATTGCAACTGCCAAGGGATCTTTGTTGCGCACGCCAATCTGTACACGGGACCTCGAATTTTTCGTACCATCCAAAAGACTAGACTGTTGCCCTTGTCAGACCCTCCTTCCTGCATCACTCACAACTGGAAACCACGAAGAACACTCCAGATGAACTTTCTCCGCCAACATTGGGGTGAATCAGTGACCTCCTGGCTAGCGCGCTAGCGTCTTATCCACTTAGCCGCCGTGGCTCCTGCATACGCTTATAAAACAAACGGTTGATACCCCACAACATATGTTAAAACGTTTGCTGCTATCGGGTTAACAAGGTTTTCGTAATGGGGATCATGTTGAGGGACACGAGGCCTGGCATTGAAAATAGTGGCATTGTTTCAATTGACCGCAGGGTCACTTGTCTAACCTCAAGGGTTCTTTCTGGGTCTGCCTGCTAAATAGCATTACGCACAAGCGAATTAATAATATAAAAATAAACCATGTGTATATCCCGTATATCGATAACGATAGAGATCACGATTGTTTTTTTAACATTTCTTTTTTCAAATCCGGTGTTTGGAGCATTGGGGTTAGTCGATGTGTTAAATCGACATTGAGTAATTCGATTAATCGAAACGATTAATTCGTTTAAACGAATTAATTATTTCGTTTAAACGAAATACTAATTCGTTATAACGAAATAATTAATTCGTTTAAATTAAATAATTAATTCGTTATAACGAAATTCGTTGAAACGAAATAATTAATTCGTTTAAACGAAATATTAATTCGTTTAAACGAAATATTAATTCGTTTAAACGAAATATTAATTCGTTATAACGAAATATTAATTCGTTTAAACAAAATAATTAATTCGTTTAAACGAAATATTAATTCGTTATAACGAAATATTAATTCGTTATAACGAAATATTAATTCGCTATTACGAAATAATTAATTCGTTAAAAAGAAATAATTAATTCGTTATAACGAAATATTAATTCGTTATAACAAAATAATTAATTCGTTATAACGAAATATTAATTCGTTAAAACGAAATAATTAATTCGTTAAAACGAAATAATTAATTCGTTGAAACGAAATAACTAATTTGTTTAAACGAAATAATTAATTCGTTTTAACGAAATATTAATTCGTTTAAACGAAATAATATTTCGTTATAACGAAATAATATAACGAATTAATTATTTCGTTATAACGAATTAATTATTTCGTTTAAACGAATTAATTATTTCGTTATAACGAATTAATTATTTCCTTATAACGAATTAACATTTCGTTTAAACGAATTAATATTTCGTTTAAACGAATTAATATTCACTATATTTTACAAAATGATTTTAGTCAATTATATACCTTACTATGCAGAAGTCAATAAATACTTAAATTTATAACCATTTCTTTTCTATGCGCCTAATTTCGCATGTAATGTAGATTCATTAGTCCTATTCAAATGAGTGGGATTGGATGGCCGATGGTTAGCACGTGCATGCGGTATCATAAGGTCTGTCATTGAGTCAACTCTGGTGTGGTTTCGATTCCCCTGTTGTACGTGATAAGGAGTGGGGTCGCCTGTCTAACCTCATGGGTTTTCTCCGAGTCCCCCGGTTTCCTCTCACTGCTAAAGTCATCGATTGAATAAATCTTAAAACTAAATGTATTCGAAATACACACAAGTACTGCTCTTCAAGTCTGATTGGATTGTCTCCCTCCTAGGGCTCCAGACGCTGACATCATTCTGTGGACGAAAAAGTCAGGGGCGGATCCAGAGTCCCCCCCCCCCCATTATGCTCAGCGATATCAATTGTAAAATAACACTTTTTATGAGAAATGAAATGGGGTTTAACGTCCTACTCTTCTGCACCTAACCTGGGCTAAAAGAAGACGAACATACGCCATACAGTGTGCTATGGGGCCTACTCTTATATCGAATTCCAACTGCCAAAGGATCAGGCCGGTCAGGCCCTCCGTTCTGCATCACCGACAAGGGGGAACCACGCCGGAAAATCGAGATGAACTTTCTCGGCCAATGCAGGGGTCGAACACCCGACCGCCAGGCTAGCGAGCCAGCGTCTTGCCCACTTAGCAACGTGATCCCCTTATGAGAAAAATATCACTGTCGTATGCTTTATCCTTTATCATCAGAGATAATGATATAGACATATCGCAATTAAAGTAGCTTAGTTCTCTAATTCAATATCATCCAAAGTCTTCGACCGACATTGAAAACACGAATTATTTTACTTGTTCAAAGTCTCGAATAGTGGATCAATTGCAGCCGTAGATAAGAATTATCACGGCTGTAAATTGCAGTTCCTCCTCCGCGGATGTTTCTGCTGGTAATCGAGAATGCTCGAGGAACGATCGGAGTATTCTAGCTGAAAGTATAGGGCCTAATATCCTTGTCGCGCTTTACTACCTCAGAAGAAAAAAAAAACCACATTTAATCGTAGGCCTATGGATCTCGTCACATAACTTCACAAATCAACACAATTCAATTGGGCCAACTTTATTTTGACCTGAATCAAAAAGGTCTATCTCCTTTAAAATGGTTAGACCTCCACAGTGTAAAAATATTTTTACTCTGTGACACCTCTTTGTTTTCGTTAAGAAAGAGGTCAGAAAATAAATTAAAAAGTAACCTATAACTAAACAAACTTGTGTCGGATGGCCTAGCGCTGCCTCATCAGTTAAAATAGGACATCTGTTAAAACACAATTAAACACCACAACCATTAATTAAAGCTTAGATATTACCCCACCCTTATTCCCTAAAACACACACAGTGTTAAGAATAAAACACAACGAAAAAAGACAGCAATTGGAATATTTGGAATATATTTTTTTTCAGAATGTTCCATTATCTTTTATTCAAATTAAGGTTTTTCTGGGGATTAAATTATCTATTGTTGTTATTTCATTTTTTCACATTTTTCTTTTAGTTTTATTTATTTTATTTTTCTGAAGCAGAGAAAAGGTTATGATCCCTTTTCTGAAGAAAAATATTAAACATCGCGAAACTATATTTTTCATTTTATTATTTCGCCATCGATGCACCATATATTTTAATAGAGCAGCATACAACGGGAGGTAACTCTGACAGAAACTCTCCACACGTGGAAAATTTTGTTTACGACACCAGGACGCTGTCTTTGTTTTTGAGACTTCCAAACACAAAAGATCGATCATGGCAGTAGCTGGAGAACTTGGTAAAATTATATTTTGAGTTTTTTTTATAACAATATTAATTCGGCGCTATTGCACATTCGCAATTCATTGATCGATTCTGTTGACCTCTGATGTTCGGTCTCTCCGCCATCCCCGTTATCCTTCCTTATTATTGGATTGGCTTCCCTAATTATTTATGTCAAGTCTGACTCTGTACCACGGTAACCTTCGGGGAACTAGTCTAGTAGAGGTGCGCAAATATCGCAATTTCAATTATCTTTCAATCTATGATAAGTGTTAACTGTTACACAAAATTCGACCCGGTTTCCGGTCAGTCACCGTCTATAATTACAATTTCGTAGTGGATATTTTACCGAATTCGGCAAAGTATCTACTTTCGCTGTTTTACCGTACATCGTTTCTGATTGGTTTAATATCCACTTCCGTTCGACATGCGCAGTTGTGCGATTCTTGATATATTTCACCATTTTGATAACTCTGTCTTTCAAGTTTAGCGCAAAGCACGATTTTACTGGAAAAACATAAATACCACTGACAGTCTTAGTACTTAGATTAAAAACCAAAATCAGCAGAAATGCGCGCTCGACCAAAATAGAGTAATATTCTAAATGTTTTTCTACAATTTACATTTATTATCTTATTTTCTTTTAAAAATAATTCTATCAAATTCTATCATAGAAATTCAAGTAGGCTATTTCGTTCCTTTATAAGAAACGGAGAATGAAAAAATGTTAGACACAGGACGGATGGAACTGTTGGGTTAGGGTAAGGGTTTGGGTCAGGTTTAGATTTTGGGTTAGGGGTTAGGGTTTGTGTTATGGGTTAATGTCAGACGGCAAAATAGCCGGCATCATTGCCTTAGCGAAAACGACTAAGTCCAGGAATCATAGAACTGCGCATGTCAAACGGAAGGTACGGCAAAATAGTAAATTAAAGTAAAGTGCCGAATTCGGTAAAATATCCACTGCCTTAAAACTTTGCATAACAAAGCAAAAGCATAAGTGACATCAACAGTGATATTGATGCAGGGCCCGGCTAGATCACTGTGACCGGTACAGTTGGATGATATGTCATATATTTTTGAAAAAAATAAATCAAGAAATTGATGATTTGACATATTTTGTGTGGAAATGATTATTCTTTTAGAAAATTAGAAATAAAATACAAGAAAATGTGTCTAAAATCACATTGGCATTGGCATGCTTCATCATGTGAAAGAATAAAGATCTAAATTGGAGAACAACACGGTACTATTTCAGTAACGTACGTCTACCAGTTCCTGTGAGAGTAGTTCAGCTCTGAACGTAGGTCTCATTACACTCACCATTACTACGTTCAGATCTTGTGCCATTCAACCAATGTCGAAACTATAATCTGTCCCAGTCAATTTTACTGGGCAACTTTTCACGGCTAAACGGTCACGTGTCAGTCCCCGTGAACGCCTGAACAATGTAAATGAACATCTTAGTGAGAAAATAAGACCTTGCTTACCTAGCTAGAACCAGTATGACCGACACAACACGTTTTTAAAAAATACGTCTCCGTATGCTAGACGACTTGGCCGATGCCATTGATAGGGTAAGACACAAATTTACGAACTCGGCAATATAAGATGAAAGGAAATTTAGTTAAGCCTGGGGGTAAAAATTAAAATCTTTGAAAAGCCGAAAATCTTCAGCTTACCAAAATTTCGAGATCTGAACGTAGTAATGGCGAGTGTAATGAGACCTATGTTCAGAGCTGAACTACTGTGAGAGGTGCGTTATTGAAAAAGAACCGCATACACTTAGCATGAAAAATTTTTGTGTTATTTTCTAGAGTTGGGGGTAGGCAAAGCCAAGTGTTTTAACTTTTGAGTTAGGGTAGCAGTTAAGGAATACAGATGTCCGATTTCTTCTTTACTACTATAATATAATACTAGCTGGGTCCCAATCAATCCTCTGCTTGTATAATGTCTCTAATTACTTCTTTCTAGCTTAGTCCCAGTTGTGTAATTTTAATAGATCTTTTATTTGTTTACACTTAATAACTCACCACTTCTATATATTGGTGATTGTAATACCTTGTTTGACTAAGGGCGTATAGGAGGATATCACAATCCTACAAAAGCATTGGTTTCAATTCCCTCAAACACTAAATATTTGACAGAATGTTGACAATGATACCAGTAGTCATCATGACTATATCGTGAAGACATGGGGGTATAAAATAAGGCATGTGATTGACTTGTCAGTGAAAATCCTACAGTTCTTGAAGTTGCAACAAAATGCAAAGAATGACACGTCATTGTGTTAAATATGAGTACCAGACCAGGTACACTTGAAGCAGCATGACAAAGAAAGTTGAAAAGGATCCCACAAGCATATTTACTGCAGGTTATTTATTGAATTTTTTATTATTCAATATTGGTTAAAACTAAGATTTGAAACAACCCGAAATTGTAGAAATTTAGTACTTAAAGTTAAAACTATCAAATTTCTTTCAGCTTTGTTAAGTGTCTCAAATAAAACGGGCCTAACAAGCTTTGCCAAGAATTTATCTGATGCTGGCCTACGTCTAATTGCATCTGGTGGAACTGCAAAGGCAATCAGAGATGCAGGAATACCTGTTAGGTACGTTTATACTGAACACGGTACTTCTCTCCCAAGGTTCACACTCTCCTTGAAACTCCTGGAAAATGAAAATGTGATTTCCAGTACTGGAAATTCCTGGAAAATTAAGATTACTCTTGGAAAATCAAAACTTGTGGTTTCACACTATTTTTTAAAATATGAAACTGAACGTAATCATCAAATGTTTCTTCAAAAGTACATTAGTTCCTTGGCATAAATGTTCTTTAAGCATAAAAGAAAATACATTATGATGTAGAATTATGTATAGGGACTCCTGGAATCGGGTAAATAAGTCCTGGAATTTTGAGTTTCCTGAGTTGAGCTTACTCTATCGCCCCGGATTCATATCTTAATTAAGATGTCTATTTTCTGTAATGATGTACTGAACACCTAACCCCTCTCCCCCTTTTTTATCGGCGGGATCAAGAAAAGGATACATCTGTTAATTAAGATGTTCATTTTTGTAATGATGTACTGAACACCCCACCCCTCTCCTCCTTATTATGATGGGAGGGACTTAAAATGGATTCATGTTAATTAAGATGTTTATTTTCTGTAGTGATGTGTCTGATATCACGGGTGCACCTGAAATGTTGGGAGGACGTGTTAAAACTCTTCATCCAGCTGTACATGGAGGTATATTAAATAATTTATATATACATTTATTTGAGGTCATGATAATTTCATTTTTTATCTGCCTCTATATAGCATTTTATATATCAGGATCTTGTGTCTCAATAAAGTTACCTTATTATTAGACTAGTAATATTATTGATTTGTGTACAAGAAAATAGATGGACTTTTAACCAAATATTATTTTTTATTGCAGGCATACTGGCTAGATTATCTGATTCTGATCAAGCCGACTTGGTTAAACAGGATTATAAAATGATCAGGTACAGTATTTATAATGTTTTGATTGTAGGCCATTAATTAACGACCAATACACAGAAATTAGACCTTAAATAGTAAGAGTAAGGGAATGCACTACACACAAACAAAACCGAAAGACAAAACTTGTGGACAAGTCACCAACTACTACACAGACATTGCTAACCTAAAACTTGACATAGTTTATAATCTTGTCTTAGTTACATTAGTTGTATGTAGTATTGCACTTGTCAGTGGTACATGGCAGCTGTCTAGTTGTTTAGATGGGACAAAAATCGAGGTCCCATTTACCAATTGGCGTGCCCATAAAAGATGATACCTTGGCAGTTGGAATTCAATATACATGTAAGAGAAGACCATAGTGCAGCTGTCCGGGCAAAATTTTCCCTATAGCACACTGTTTGTAACTGTTTGCCAATTGTCTAACTTTTGTGTTGACAAAGGTTAAACTCAATTCCTATGCAGTCCTATTATTCATTAATAAGAAATGTTGTGTTATTTGTTGTAGAGTTGTTGTGTGTAACTTATATCCATTTGTAAAGACTATATCTGATCCTAATGTTACAACAGAACAAGCTGTTGAACAAATAGATATAGGTAAGTGTATGTTAGATATGTCTTAGTTCTGTGATAATATTACTGGTGATTATTTAAGTAAACTTAGCTGGGATGGTGCAGAAGGAATTGAGGTCTAATGTCGTACTTTTCTGCACCAATCAGACTGTTAAAGATGTGTACGGTGATAACAGAGCTATCAAATGAATTTTGTCTAGAATCAATTGATGAAATTCTGTCAAGCATTCTTTTATGTGAACACATAGACAGGACCTCAGTTTTTTGTAACATCTGAATGCCTAGCTGGTGTAGAACACAATAAGTCCTATTTGATTTCATGTTTTATATTGGTATCTTGTTTATAAATCCACATTGAATGATTATAGGTGGTGTTACGTTATTGAGAGCTGCCGCTAAAAATCATGCCAGGGTTACGGTCGTCTGTGATACAGCAGATTATCAAAGGTAATCCCTCTAGTTCAATCGTTAACCAAAAAAGACAGATCTTTGCAATAAAATAGATGTTCATTGAATATTACGGCTTGCTGATGTTCTAGAGAGTTGATTATGTGCTTGTCATATGAATAAATGTCTAATTAATAATTTATATATTATCTGTAGCCAAAACAGACATGTAATCGGTAGATTTCACTCTTAAATAATGCATCTTTAACTCTTTGAAATTAATTATTACAGGTAACTTTTTGCTCAAATTAGGTTGAAAATATTCTTAACTTTACTGATACCTGATATATGTTATTTTATACTACAGAGTCTCTGATGAAATTACCAATTCTTCTTCCCATGACACAAGTCTTGAAACACGAAAACAGTTGGCTGTAAAGGTTAGTTATAGATTAAATATATAGCATGTTCCCATTATTTAGCATTACATTTAGAAAACAAAACCAAGTAGATAATCTCTTGGCTTTGATTTAATCAAACTAGAAAGAAGCCCATCAAATGATATACTATTCAAAAAAATTAGGGGATATTTGATTTTGGGGGCATAATACTAAAATATGCAAATGACTACGAAAAAAGTCACTATAGAACCTAACAGAAGAAACATTTCCAGTTACATGTGACTCCCAAACGCACCAATAGCTACCGCATGGAATGCAGGTGATGCTTGGGATCATCATGGGGGTCCAACCCAAGATTTGCACGACTCTGACTTTGAATGTTACAGTCATTGTGGCATTGAATTCCAGGGTGGAAACATCAGTTTAATTGTTTTAGTGACCAGAAAACAAATTTTGATATGCGTCGGCTTACCCAAAATGAATGGTTACGTGCCCTTGGCATGCTACAGATCAGCACAACACAGGCGGTTGTGGCGCGGACGATGAATGTTTCTCAGTCTGTCATAAGCAGGCTATGGTCCAGATACCGTGATACACAATCTGTACAGGACAGACCACGCTCAGGTCGACCAAGGGCGACAACTCAAGCCCAGGATCGATTTATCCATACCTTGCCCTTGAGAAATCGTGTCATCACAGCAAATCAGATCAGCGCTCGTCTTCAAACAGACACTGGTGTGAGAGTGAGTCGCCAGACGATTCGGAATCGACTGCATAGGGGTTACCTTCGCGCCCGACGTCCTCGCGTGATCCCTTGTTTGAGAGATCATCACATTCAGGCAAGACGTCGTTGGTGTAGGGAACGTCAACACTGGGATAATCGACGCTGGAGCAATGAGATGTTTTCAGATGAGTCAAGGTTCACTGTTGATTTTTTGGACAGACGTAGGAGGGTGTGGCGTCGCCGAAACGCGCGCTTCCAAGACGTTAACGTCATCAGACATGATCGATTTGGGGGTGGTTCTGTTATGGTGTGGGGAGGCATCACTGTTGCTGGAAGAACGGCTTTACATGTTGTTGCAGGGCGTGTTACAGGCCAGTACTACCGGGGCAACATCTTGGCAGTCCATGTTGTGCCGTTCGCACGACGTCATGGCCTCCGTTTCATCTTCCAGGATGACAACGCAAGATGTCACAGGGCCAGGATCGTTACAGGTTACCTCCAACAACAGAACATCACCACATTACCTTGGCCAGCACTGAGTCCCGACCTCTCCCCCATCGAGCATGTCTGGGACATGCTTGGACAGAGGTTACGTCAACGTCAACAACGTCCTGCCAATGTCCAAGAACTTGCTGCTGCGTTGCAACAGGAATGAGACAATCTGGACCAAAATGACCTTAGACGTCTCATTAGGAGTATGCCACGTCGGACCAATGCTTGTTTGGCAAACAGAGGAGGATTTACCCGTTACTGACTTTGTTGTGATGCTGTGGTAACTTTGCTGTTTGACCCCGGGTATCATTTTACCCTTATAATGGTCAGTCTGTGCCTTACTTAGTCTAACGATCATTTGGAATAAATCGATGAATGTGAACTTCATTTCATTTTGTCATTTGTTTCTTCGTCAGTTTCATTAGGTGACTTTAATAACACTTAAAAATCAAATATCCCCTACTTTTTTTGAATAGTATATTACCCAACACTTGTATATATGTCATCTGTAGAGAGCGCCAAATGATGGTATATTTTCAGTTCACAATATCTTCTCAGAATTAAATCATTTTTGGACTGATGTTCTTTTTATCAGGGGTGGGGGGAGCGGGTTGAATGACGGAATGGTTAACACATTCACATTGTGTCATAAATTCTGTCATTGAGTCAAGTGACGTTGTTTTGATTCCCCGGTTTTAGGATCGCCTGTCCAACCTCATGGGTTTCCTCCCACAGATAAAGATCCCTAAGCACAACCGAATTATTGAAATAAAGTTAAACCATACTGCAATCTTATGTAGAAAATACCCATGTGTAATTAACTATACACTCTAATGCTACGCGTCACCCCCACATTCTCTTGGTTTTCTAAGTCCCGAAATGACCTAGTTTGTGTCGAGTAGACGTTAAACCCTATTTCTCTCTCCCTCCTTTTATGGATTAAACTTTTACAATATTGTAGTCTAAGGTATTCAAAATCTTGCTATAAAGATCAACAGCATTAAAGAGAATACTAAATTTTGTTTTATTACAGGCATTTAATCACACAGCAGAATATGATGCGGCTATATCAGATTATTTCAGATGTCAATATAGTAAGGGTATATCACAGTTACCATTAAGATATGGAATGAATCCACATCAAAAACCTGCTCAACTTTATACCACATTACCACAGCTTCCTCTAACAGGTACATATTTATTTCTTAATGTCGGGACTCTGTACTAGACAAGACTGTCCAAGACGTGACTCTGGCATGGGCCGACAAGAGCCTTCAGGATTTTACAAGCCCCTTTACCACTAGTAGGATGCCCCACCATATATAAATATCTCCAAATAGCTAAACAATTACACCACAATATTTATATATATAACATGTCTTAAATCTATTTCACACATTTATAGTCACTAAATAAACGGTCATGTTAAACTTAATAAGCTATGACCATTTAAACATCATAAATAATACACTGAAAAATGGTTCGGAGCGTCGTCCATAACATCCAGACACTTTCGAGTAAAAAATAGGTTACGTGCCCTTGTTTTGAAATTAGTCTCACTTCACCAGCCTACCGACCAATCTCCGTCTGATTGACAGGCCGGGATAATCCAGACTACTTTTTACGAAACGGACTGAAAGCTGGAACAAGAAATCGAATTTATAAATAACACACGGTGGACGACTCAACAATTGTTTTTTCTAACCTTGTAAAAGTAAAACGAAACTGCTGCTGGTATCATGATCCTGCCCAACCCAAGTTATTCATAGATATTATTTGTACTAAACCAAAATATGTCGCTTCTAACGGTCATGCGAAGGATAAAGCAATTTAAAAAAATAAAACGAACGTAATTTCTAAAGATGCCGTAATAACCAAAACGATAAATATTACTGCTACTCAGAATCGTCAACAATAGATTTTTTACGACTGTAATAGTTACTAGTGTGTTTAGAATTTCCACGGGCTGTTGCTATTTATAGACTCAATGAGTGTGCGAGACTGTCAGAAAATTAGTAGTAGTGAACCAAGTAAAGCGTGCATATTCAACGTGTCTAGTACAACTTTTCAGCAGGCACGTGGGGCACCCTACCACTAGTCAGGGGTGATGCTTGCGAAACTGACAAAAAAGTGCTGCCTACTCGTAAAGATGAGAAAATGCTTAACAGTTCTCTGTGTACACATTGTCGTGCATCTAAAAGAATTGGATGAATCGTCACTGCTGTCATGGATTACTTCACCTCCCTAATATTGCAAATGTGACCATATTCAATTTGTTGAATGTTGGAGGGCAGTCTTCTTTCTCTTAGTTGTAATGCACCTTACTTAACTAATCAATGGATTTTAACATTTTGAAAAGTTTACATGATAAGGTTTGGATATTGGGATATATTATTGCTGTGTTTCCAGTTTTAAATGATTTCTGTATTTCTTATTAAATGATTTGTGTGTTTCCAGTATTAAATGGATCACCTGGTTTTATCAATCTGTGTGATGCTTTAAATGGTTGGCAGTTAGTCAGAGAATTACGTAAAGCTACAGATCTTCCTGCTGCAACATCATTTAAACATGTTAGTCCTGCTGGTGCTGCTGTGGCTAATACCCTCTCCCCTGAACAAGCTAGATTATGTATGGTAGATGATATGGATGGCTTATCTCAACTTGCAACAGCATACGCAAGGGCAAGAGGTAATTTTAAAAATTTAGAGAAATTATAGTGTATTTTAAGTTATATACAACAAATGCAAGGATTTTATGGATTTACCACAACCAAACACAAACCAAGAGTATTTCAGTTGAAAATCAATTTATTTTGCAATAGTAGACTATGACATTTTGAAACGAATACAAATTATATATTAACAATACCTGAAAAGATTTTTAGTATCTAATTGATTTGGCTGTGAACACAATCGCTCACATACTTGGTTAGATAGGATTATTATTCTAGCTTAGCAGATAGGATTATTATTCTAGCTTAGCAGATAGGATTATTATTCTAGCTTAGCAGACTGCAAGTTACTGTATTGAAATGGACAGATTTTAGTCAAACCTCAGTAGATTAACTACTGATTTTTTCAGAGAAGTAGAATAACTAAAGGGCTGTATTGAAATATACCTGTAATTAAAAAATCATGATTAAAACATGATATTCGTATTGAAATGCACATACATGGATCTGCCAAAAACTTTCTTTGTTTATATAGAATATTTACTACTGTGTATGATAAATAATTTATTACAGGTGCTGATAGAATGTCATCATTTGGGGATTTTATTGCTTTATCAGATGTTTGTGATGTATCAACTGCTAAAATTATCTCCAGAGAGGTAAATATTGCTTGTTAAGATTATCTCCAGAGAGATAAATATCACTTGTTAAAAGTATCTCCAGACAGGTAAATATCACTTGTTAAAATTATCTCTAGTTTGTTAGAGTTTGTATGTTTTATCAGTATATGGGCAATTGAATATCATTTATTAAAGTTTTGATGTTGTAATATGAGTATGTGTGAGGTAATGGTTAATGTGAGAATATGAGTGAAATCTAGGTGTGTGACGATTAGTCCGTTTAGTCCGAGTCGGTTCAGTTTTACCTACAAACTGGTTCAAGTTTCGGGAAATCGATAGTCGTCTAAAAAATACAGCATGATATAAACCAGTCGGCCGAATATTATAGCATGTTTTTTTTTTTTAAAGAAAAGATACATGTATTAACGATCAACAATTATGGGGGCGAATAAGCAATAAGCTACATCATTGATCAATGGTCGACAATAATAATAATGAGACAGTATATTCCGTAATCGGTCGTAGATATTCCCACGATAACAAGCGAGTATGTTTTTGCACACCTAATGAAGTTATTTTAAGAATACGTTATTTGATTGGTAGGTCACTAAGGTCAATGGTTGAAGTGCCCAATCAGAAACAAGCAATCCTCCAGGTTAGGTCAATAGGCATGCGCACTGAGCTGATGCCCAGGATACGCTTTCTCGGCGGTTTATCACTAATATTATTGATCAATACGTCATATTGTTTGTCAATTTTTGAAGTCTATTTTTATATGTTGTATTTATTACTTTCATTAAAAAGGTTAAACAGGAGATTTGAACACACTACATAGTACAAACAAAACCAAATTTTTTAATGTACAGGACACATAAAACATAGAACTGTATGTCACCATTACAGTTTTAAGCTCCGTATATAAAGGCCAGTATATTAGCGTGTATTGTAGACCATAGAAGACTAATATTTTTCAGTTAGTTTTCATTACCGACTAAACCGAATCGGTTCGGTTTTTTAGCTGCCGACTAACCGGTTCAAGTTTTGCTTAGTCGTCACACCCTTAGTGAAATCTGTTTTCTGTAATAATATGGTTAGGTATAAATATTTGGACTCGTTACTACATTGTCTATGGTTAGAATCCTAAAATCAGTAAAAAGTGTGCATAGGCTACTGGTTAAACACATGCGCATTGACTCATAACGTCTGACAAGGAGCGGGGTCCTATGTCCAAACTTATGGGGTTTCTCCGAGCTCCCCAGTTTCCTCCCACTGCTAAAGAACCTTACAGACATGCGAGTCATGACCTTGTTTGTGTTGAAGTGGACTTTATATCTCATTTCTCTCTCTACAGGTATCTGATGGAGTTATAGCTCCAGGGTATGATAATGCTGCTCTCGATATATTGAAGAAGAAAAAAGGAGGAAATTATTGTGTGCTTCAGGTAAATTTAAATGTGCATATTAGAATTTGACATGGTTTGTAAAACTGTCTTTAACACAAATGCCATCACCTGCCAGAATATGGAAAATGTGGAGCTTTTGCTTTCTAGTTATTTTGTAATGAAACAAAATTAAAAAAAACAAGTGTAGCTGGGGGCTCCTCTGAAAAAAATACACAATTCATCATACACGATACTCAAATATTACACACTACATCATACATGATACTCAACTATTACACAATACATCAAACATGATACTCAAATATTACACAATACGTCAAACATGATACTCAAAATTACACTATACATCATATACGATACTTAAATATTGAACAATACATCACACATGATACCAAAGAGCTAGAAATTTAAATGTTCTGGTTAGAAACTCCCACCTTTTGTCTTTAAATGATATTTTCAGTGAGTGTTACTTTACTTTCAGCTTATTTTCTTATGACATTGTCTAGTACCTCATTTTTAGACTTGGTTTATTACAATAATTATTGTGTATAATTCTATTGTTGTCTTCAGATGGATGCCGAATATGAAGCCCCAGATTTAGAGACAAGAACATTATTTGGATTACAGATGGCACAGAAAAGAAATGATGCTACTATAACTAAAGAACTGTTTACAAATATTACTACAGCTAGGAAAGATGTAAATATTCTTTACTCTCATTTCAAATATAAACATATTAAATTCACAGAGCCTCATTGGGTAGAGCAACTGATTCCAATCGGGCAATATCTCATTTTTACGGCTTAATCCAATTGATTATCAACATTTTATTAAACATACATTATGCAAGAGCTAAATCTGCCTATTGCATGTCTTTTTTTAGACCTTAAATATTATCTAAATTATTAATCAGACATTAATTAACTCTCAATGCCATCAGATGCCTGCCATATTTAGTGGATTTGAATACGTTTTGTGCTGGATAAAATAACTGTAGAAATGGATAATCGAGACTTTGTTTATTATCATAACAATGGTGGTAATGTTGATTAGGCTAGCCCAAAATTGAATCGCTAATATCTAGGTTCATGTTGAAGCAATTTGACTGAACGTTTCAGCATATTCTCTTTTCAGCGTCTATTTTTTAGCTGTTTTAACGAGAACTGTTGACTCTTTATCTAATCTTACCTAATGCCCCTTTAAGATAATTAGACCACGAAAACACAACTAGAATATCAATGGAAGATTAACCCAACACTTAAAGATGGCTGTAATTCAGTACATTTACAACACACACTCTGGTAGTACCGGTATTAAATTATTTTCCAATCTTTTTTCCACCCACAGTTACCAGAGGCTGCCGTGAGAGATTTAATTGTAGCATCTATAGCCTTGAAATATGCTCAATCAAACTCTGTGTGTTATGCTAGAGATGGACAGGTAAACATTTGGTTATTATTTCTGTAATTTATTTACCTATATATGGTGCTGGATCACTAACAAGGGAGAGGAGTTGGGTGGTAAAACGGGTAACGCATGTGCATTGCATCATAAGGTCTGTCATTGAGTCCAGTGGCGAGGTTTCGATTCCCTGTTTATAGGTGACAAGGAGCAGGGTCGCCTGGGTTT
Source organism: Patella ulyssiponensis (assembly GCA_963678685.1). Lineage (NCBI taxonomy): Eukaryota > Metazoa > Mollusca > Gastropoda > Patellidae > Patella > Patella ulyssiponensis. The sequence goes on along the minus strand of OY783230.1, from coordinate 60,017,122 downwards.
TCTCTCGGTTCTCTCGGTTCCACCAATAAAATTGAACCATATGTTGGTTAGCATAAAAGTCGATTGAATTCATAACCACTGATTGGCTTAGCATAAAAGTCCAGCTCATTATGAATGTAGACCTGATAACATGTAACTGTTCGAGATGGGCTGACACACTATTTATTGGTGGGGCTTAACGTCTGCTTCCACCTAAGGTGATAGACCGGAACAATATCCATCAAATGTCCGTAGAAATGGTGGTACAGCTAGCACTGTGACATTACTCAAAAAGAATGTTACTATATATTTTACTTTTTAAGTCTTCTGGACACACTTATAAAATTTAATTTTCTCTAAAAAGTATTGAATTTTGATATAAATTTTTCTGTCTGATGTCTCTACCAGGGATGGGATTTCAAAATTTTTCGTGTCGGACATTTTACCGAAAATAAAGGGGCATAACTCTTATCGTTATTTAAGCAGACGAATTCACACCACAATTAAAAGTCACATGTCGTCAAAATATTCAAATCCCGTACATAACAAATAAGGTGAACCTCGCTATTTTTCATATTTAATTCCCGTACGGTATTCAATTCATACCACAATTAAAAATCACATGTCAACAAAATATTCAAATCCCGTACGTAATAAAAATTGGTGAACCTCGCTATTTTTCACACCTAATTCCCGTACGGCATTCAAATTTATGTCAGTAAATGCCGTACAAAATTAAGCATTTTCGTAATACATTGAATGAAAGCTTGCCGATCCTGCTTCGGCATAAAATTCACAACCGTAATATTCCTTTAGATTTACGTGACAGCAAATGAATGCCGAACTCCCGAAAAAGAATAGTTTGTGATGTCAGAACATCGTTTTTTCTTTATAAAATGTCAACAAAATATTCAAATCCGTGCGTAATAGAAATAAGAACACGGCAGCAAATGAAAGAAAAGCGTTCGAAATAATAATACTTGTGGTGATGACAAAAGGCATCGCTGGCTTCAGCGTATTGCCGCTATGGCGTACGTGACTTACAGCACACAGCTTCATAGTAAGCACTGCCTAACGTTAAGCAATATTCGTGCGGCGCTCGAGATCACGGGAAAGTGCCACTGTGGATGAGAATTTATATATGGATTCTTAAAAGACGTAAAGGATATCGTAGACAAAATGAATTACATATAGGGTGTTATAAAATAATATACTCTTACGATATGTGACATCTATGATTAGCTTATAGATGCTGTCGGCTCACATCAATGCGATTAAAATGCCCGACAATTGAAGACCACGAGGTAAACGGGTGGATTAAAATTATAATCACTCTTATTGGATTGATGAATAGTCCGACAAAGGGAAAGCAATGACTTCTGTTTAAGATTAGATTGATGAATTGTCCGACAACGGATTAAGTCAATCAATCAAGACGGATTAAGTAGTTAATCAAGGTAGGTTTATTGACGGTATAACACGATAAATACGTTGATCACTTAATTACCTAATCAATCCTGCCTATTGTCAACGATAATCGGGTTGAGTGGTAGTTATACTTTCAGTACACTATATTAATTTTGGAATTTTGAATATTATTCACTATGTCTTGATGTCCGATTGGGCATATTCCCGGTCGGACAATATTGTGCGTTTGGAAAAAAAATTCGGACAAGTCCGGAATATACGGGCGAAATCCCAACTCTGGTCTCTACTTAGAATAATTCTGTTTCAGGTTATTGGAATTGGAGCTGGTCAACAATCACGTATTCACTGTACAAGATTAGCTGGTGATAAAGCAAATAACTGGTATATCATTTATTCATATATTTCTATAGTGTTTTCTGGGGTGGTTCCCCAATCACAGGGGTGCAGGACAGAGGGCATGACAGGGACAGCTGTATAGTGGATCGGTTGGTCCGAAAAAGATCTCTTCGCAGTTGGAATTCGATAGAAGAGTAGAGGATAGCACCTCTGTCTGGAAAAAATTTCCCTCATAGCACTCTATATGGTGTATACCCGTCTTGATTATCCCAGTTCGGAGCAAAACAGTATTAAGTTAAACGCCATTTCATTCATAGTCTTTATTGTGGGATCATATAGTTATAAATCTACTATACAGCTGTAAACATAACTTTACTGACCTGACTGAATTTCTGTATTTAAAATGAGGGTCAGGAATATCACTTTGGTTGAAGCAATATGTTAATTAAAGCTATTTCACACTCTTAAATGCTTAATTATAGTGCTAGTATCAGACATATTTTACTTGCTTCCGGGGGTCATATTGGATAAGTAAGACACTGGCTCGCTAGCCTGGAAGTCGGGTGTTGGATGCCTGCATTGGCCGAGAAAGTTCATCTAGATTTTCTTGTATCGTTCTGCCTTGTCAGTGATGCAGGACGAATGGACTTGATAAGGACAGCTGTCTTTTCGTTCATATGGGACGAAAAACTGAGGTCCCGTGTAAACATTGGCCGTAGTGCTGCTGTCCAGGTAAAATTCCCCTCATAGCTCACTGTATGGCGTATGCCCAACTTCATTAGTCCAGTTCGAAGTAAAACCCATTTCATTTCATTTTCTTGCTTCCACTTAACCGTCAAATCAGTGTTACAGTGACTCGTTTATTTTATAGGTGGTTACGACAACATCCTAAGGTTCTAGGTATGAAGTTTAAAAAAGGTGTTAAAAGAGCAGAAATGTCCAATGCTATTGATATCTATGTTCTTGGAACTGTTGGTCAGGTGAGTCATTTATTTCAAGCGTCTACTATACTGTAGGTAACACGTTGAGTCTGAAGAATACTAACTTTATGATATCCTTACTCTTTTTCTATAAGGCCATATAGAAAAAAAACCCAAATATTTGAGTTCTAATAAGCTACCATCACGTTCCTTAAAAAGCCACATGGTCTGTACTTATTTTTAGAAAATGATCCAAGATTTATATCCTTAATTTTATAAGATGACATATGAAGCTAGTATTAAGGCTTTTTTATCGACTTGCCAAATTGATTTGAATTTAGTAGAGATGTCATGTGACAATATAGTCGATTTCAAAGTACTTTGGCGAGTTAGTTAAATGCTCCGATTAGCTGTAAGCAATTTTTGTGGCTGGACACCGTTGAAAAAAACACGTGACCACCCGATCAAATCGTCAAATCGCACCCTGAAGTGATTTGACGATTTGATGTAATCGCTTCGGAAATCGGTGTCGATAAATTCGTTGATTAGGGTAACTTATTTGAATTAGATGGACGTTAAAGATGAAAATGTGATTGAATGCAAATCACTTTGGCTAATCAGTGGTCGATAAAAACGCCTAAAATCTAGTCACAGGTTCTTATATTATATGTATGTATCTAATTGTTAATGGAAAGGAATGTACTGCTGAATGATAGAAATCCTAGTTGTTAAAAGCGTAACAACTCATTTGTTGAAATGAAATAACACAATATTTTAAATAAAATTTCAGGATATGAGTGTAAAAATGTGGGAAGATCAAATAGAAAATCCACCATTACAACTTACCGAGGTAACTGTTCTATCGTTCTAATAAATTGAGTTATAGAAATGACATTTGTTACATTTTATACTTAAGTTAATTAAATAACACATATCCAGATATTTTCACAACAGAGCATATATTATGTTATGGAAAAAGATACATAGATACCTCACATGTGAAAGTTGAATCTCTGATAACAATATTAGACCCAAAATGGTTCAGTTCTGTTCATTAATTTTAAAGATTTGAAAATTTGTAACATTGGTAGATGATATATACAACCTAGTACCACCTATAAATGTTGGGTAAATGTTTATGAACCAGGAAGTTATTTGCATTTGATATCTTTGTTATTTTCTTAAAGATACATTATGGGAGATTTTGACAAGGAGTTAGCCATTCTTGCTATAACAGTTCAAAAATAGATGCTCAAACAAGAATATATTGAAAATTTCAGTCAAATTACTTTATCCTGAACAAAGTTGTTACCACTATAATTTTTTACTAGAAATAGTAGTTAAATTTCATCGACACCGTTTTCCCATTATGGCCGATTGTTGATTGACAGGCGTTAACTCCACCTATATAGTCTCGATTATCAAGTAATGTTTACACTGACTAGTACCGATAGCGTATTCGGTTTGAGACAGGACTGCAATTCAATTCGTATACATTTATTTTTTACTATAAATTAGAATTAAGACTTTTAATATATAGATAAGAAGAGAAAGTCTGCGATAGGATATTAAAGTTTGAAAGGAATGGGCCAAATCAACGAGGCAGTATTGTAAATAAATTATAATAAATAGCCGACTTCTTGCGTTGCCTGCGTGTACTCTTTTGTACTTCAGGTAGGCCTAAGCGACTCCCTAAGCAGACGAATAGAAAACAGTCCGGAAGTATGATGACGTCAACGTCACGGAGAAGCCCCTCCCACGACGCCATAGTGATTAAATCAGTCGACGAAATCCTGTTTTAATCCGAGCCCAATCCAAGCCATCCGTAGGTCTACAGAGTTAATTTTGGGCTTGTTATTTAAATAAAGATCTAATTTATAATTTCTATGACTTCTGAGGCCCAAAGGAAGACCGACAAAAGTCAGTTTTTGCTCTCCCATAATGTATGTTTAATTGAATCTTAAATAATCAATCTGAGTACATTTTACCTTCTATTAAATTTAGAAATTAGATATTGTCTTAAAAATAGAGAGATCGATGACAGTCTTTAAGAGCAAGCAATTGCAACAAGATATCGTTTAGTATATATTTATCAATAAGATATATTATCATTTATTTATTTATTTATTTATTTATTTGATTGTAGGAGGAGAGAAAAGAATGGATTAATAAGCTAGATAATGTAGCTTTAAGTTCTGATGCTTTCTTTCCATTCCGTGATAATATCGATAGAGCTCATCAGGTAAAATATTTCTTTTATTTCTTGTTGTTTTTCACATCCAATAAAGAATTCTTGGGAAATTAAATCATTAACTTTTACTTAAAAGTGAATGTCTGTTTTTCTGGCCCTGAAAGATCAAGTAAAACAAACAGGCCAGCCGCCAAATAAAATATCAATCCAAATAGGTGCGATTTGGTGCAGTTTCCTCCCGCTGCTTAAAACCCCTACGCACAAGTGAATTATTGACATAAAATTGAACCATATGTTTTAGTCCCGAAATGACGTAGTTTGTGTCGAGTAAAACCCATTTCGCCTTCTCTGGAAGTTCTGAAACACACTTTTCTGTGCCAGTTACAAAGATATATATATATAAGAATAGTGTTAGGAGTGCGTTGATTTATTCTAAATAACGACTAACCGGATTTGTTTAAATTGAAATTAATATCTATATTTTACCTTGTATTTACAGAGTGGAGTTAGATATATTGCCTCACCTGCAGGTTCTAATAATGATCAAGCTGTTATTGATGCTTGTAATGATCATAGTATTACTCTAGCCCATACCAACTTACGACTCTTCCATCATTAAATATAATATCTACCCTCTTATTCCTTGTATTAATCAGCTTTTATGCTTCTAAACAATACTCATCATACTTGTATCAACTTATTCCTAGTATTATTCACATTTAATACTTGTATACAATACTCATCAACTCACTTCGCTAAACCTATATACATGTAAATACTTGTATCAGTAGAGGATGCTAATGCAATAAGGTGGACAAGTGTCGTTTTTAAAATGAAGTCATTTGATTTTTTCAAATAAATCCTTTGTTAACAGATTTTCTTTACAACTTATCCAATTTTATCATTCTGATTCCTATTATCAATGTATTTGTTCATTTTAGTGTTCTGGTTTAAAAATATGCAAAAATACTATTTGTGGTAGATTATGTGAAATTGCACTTGTTCCCCTTATTGCACTAGCATCCTCAATTCATTCCAAGTATTATTCAGATTTAATACTTTATGAAAAATACTTATCAAGTTTCATCAGGGGAGAAGGGACTGAACTAAAGTATAAAAAAGCATTTATTATTTGGTTTCTATATGAATAGGACTGCATTAATGATAATAGATCTGATTCATTTTCCATCAAGTACATTATCTTTTCCTATTTTATCTTTCCCACACACACCTCTCCTGTTTGATAACTGCATTAGCGGATAACTTCATCAGATTTTACCGGCAATCTCCTTGTCAATGATGGGCCTGGCAAGGGTCAATGTGTAGTCATTTGGATGGGACGGAAAACTGAGGACCCTTGTACAAATTGGCATACACGTAAATTTGATAAAAGAGTAGGCAGTAGTGCTGCTATTCGGACAGAATTTCCCTCATATCATACTGTATCACATATGTCTGTCTTCATCAGCCCAGTCCGAGCAAAACAGTAGGACGTTAAACACCATTTTATTTCGTTCCCAACACACCAATTAAATAAAACATAGAAATATTTACTTAAGTTCATAAGTTTATTTTTTAATCGTGTTTCAGAATGAGATACTAAATAAAGGTCTTACAGAATTAACTGATAATTTAATCAATAATTCAGATTAAAAATTGTATTCTCTGATTTCAATTTGTATTTTATATGATATAGATCAATTCATTGTGCTTGTAATCCATTCCATTTACAGTTTTTAAGTTCAGGAGGTTTTATTTAAAGACAGAGAGTGAGTCTAATTTAGTCAACCTACTCTGTCTCAAGGTGAAGTGGTAGAAAACATGTGGACAATTTGTAGACCATTGTATTCCATTGATCATGTTCAATATAGTCATAAATATTTTGCGTCATTTAATTGTAGAATGTCTGAATTATAAAGTTCTAAATCTAGATTCCTAATGTAGTTTTGATGATAAATGTTATGTAAGCTGCTTGTTATATATTTTCTCATGAAGTTGGCATCATTATTGGTAGTCACAGCTTTTGGGCAGTCAGGTGTTTCAGCTACATAGGTTCAGTAGGAGCTAACAGTATAGGGTTATAAACCACTGTGGTGGAAATGTCTATCCCAAATTTTGCTGTGGTAGATTTTGTTATTGATTTCCTATACCCATAGACATGCACTATGTATTACAATTTTATCATTCTAGTTCTCATATTTACTTGTTTTGCATTATAATAATATATGGATATCATTGAAGTAAATAAAAATAAAATATTTGTTCCATTATTGAAGAATTATCCCATTCTTATTGAATTGATATGTTATGTTACTTTATTTTTGTTAAGTTAAAATAAACTACATGTTAAATCAAAATTTTAAAGAATATATCTATGTTCCATTAGTACATTTTAATTCTGGTATGGTGTAAGTGAACACCCTTATATTTTTATTTGGGGAAAATAAGTAATATATTTATAGATCATGTGTTGCCCCTAAATACGCCAATGTTTAATTAAGGTATCTTGTTTTATGAATTGAAATATAGTTCTGTGTTATCATTAATAAATATATAAATTCATTACCCTACTTGCTTGTCATTACTTTTCATTGGTACATCCAAACATCCTACATGTAATTTTGGGCCTACAGATCTTATTTTTTTAAGATTAAAGTGCAATGTCCAGCAACAAGTAATTATTGTCACCTGAGACAGTCAGGTTGCCCATGAATGAATATTAACAGCAAGGCCTTCCGTATCATTGCTGGATTTTCAGGAAGACTTCAGAAATTTTAATCTTGTACAAAATTAAATATATACCAGTATTAATAAATTTCCAACCAACCTGTCCAATCTGTTTCAAAATTAGTAATGAGATACAATCAGTTGATTTTAATTGACCTAATAATTTTTCCATATTTTAACTGAATTTATGGTGGATGAAATGGCATATTTCTGTATTATAAAATTGCTGAATTTTAAACTAGAAGTGGCCATTTAAGGACCATGTTCTCTATGGATCTAGATGACTCAGGTGCCGGTCTGGGTTAGCTCCCATCTAAGAAAGTTCCCCAGGATTAACCAGCTTGGTTTCCTCATTTCAGTGTTGCATGACAAAGCCCCGAACTGGTAAGGAAGGGTATATAGTCATTTGGATGGTACAAAAAGAACTCTGAGGCCTCATGTAGGGGAGAGCGGGGCTAGTTCGCACCATTTTAAATAAAACCAGTATATCTCGATAACTGTTGAAGCTACGTTTCCGTAGACTATACTAGATTAAAGACAGTGGAGTTGGCTAATTTACGGCATACATTAAAGGGCTTTATTGCCAGGAGTATACAAGTAATTTCATCTTAAAGTCACCATGTCCGAATGGGCGAACTTGCCCCGAGGCGGGGTAAGTTCGCCCCCCGATTGGGTGAGTTCGAATGGAGAAATAAAAAGACATTTATTTATTCAGTTATTTATTTATTCAATGAAACTAAAATAAAATTACACATATATCCACCTTCTCGATACAGTTTCGATATAGTATCTATTTCTGGTAGTATTAAATGAACTTTTTATAGGTTTTATATTTAATAGTAAAAGTAAACTAATATAGAACTATTATAAAACCAACATGCTTAGTCAAATTGAACTAATAACTTCTTTTAAATGAGCTGTAGACATATCCTTTATATAAAATGTTCTCTAATCATCGTTCCATATCAGGACGGCTGTTATAATGTTCTAAGGCCTGCCGTTTGATATCTTCTGCCGTGACCTCTTGTATTGGCGTATTATGGTTTCGCTCAATCGTTTTAAATTCTGAAAAAAAAGTAAATGCAGATCTAAGTATCTTATGTGATTAAGTTTTACGCCCCATTAAACAGTTATGCATACAAAGAATATGGTGATTTTCAATACCGTTATAGTATGGGGCACGTTCACACCCACACGTTATCAACCACGCATCCACCCGGGCGAACTTACCCCGATCAAAAGGTTCGAACTAGCCCCAACGGGACTTTATATACATAACACGTGATTTTGCCTTGTGGAGGTCGTCAATCGAACTGAACAATGTGGCCTATTGAAGGCCATTACCCTATCATACTTCCCATATAAAACATTGGTTATCAACCCCAAGCATGTGTTAATAATTAAACACTAAATTCAGAGAGAAAAATTTACTCACCTGGACAAAAAATGAAATTTACTGCACAAATTCGACAATTATTTTCTCATGTCCACCATAATGAAAGTAAAACAATCGTATCAATCATGTGACCAATCAATTTGGCGGCGGTTACGTCATCATGTTTTAGGCGCGAGATATGAATGGGGTGCGGACTTGCCCCTAGTGCGAACTAGCCCCGCTCTCCCCTACATGTTCCTTGACAGTAGGAATCTAATTAAGTTCTGGTAATTTCCTTGCAAAATTTCCATCGTAGCACACTGGAGCCACCGTGGGTAAGACACTGCCTCGCTAGCATTGGCCGATAAAGTTCATCCAGATTTTCTCTGCGTGGTTTCCCCTTGTCAGTGATACAGGACGGAAAGCCTGACAAGGACAGCTGTCTAGTCATTTGGATGGTACCACAATTTGGAATTTGATATAAGAGTATGCCACTGCCCGGGCAATATTTCCATCATAACACACTGTGTGGTGTATCCCCTCTTCATTAGCCCAGTTTCTTCATTAGCCCAGTTCGGAGCAGAACAGTAGGACATTAAACCCCGTTTCATTTGATAGCACACTAGGCCTACATTTTAAATACCCGTCTTCCCATAAACCCCTTTAGGCCTACTGCAAAAAAAAAAATAGTGGGGAAATAAAATATTTGCAATGTTTATGAAAATCCGTGCAAGATTCTAGATTTTGAAAACGAAAAACATCTTTGAAGATTTTTCAACATACTTGATAAAAAAAGGGCATTTCAGTCAGTTGGGTGCAGACATTACATCATTAAACCCAACCCAAACCCACATTCATTCATTTATTCCATTTCAATCGACCACGTGTTTCCCGCCCTTTTAATTGATAATAGACCGCGGTTCCAGAAGCATTGTGGGAATACTGTGTGAAATGAAAGTAAAATTAGCTTCCTTGATGAAGCCTACGATATGATGATCTGTCAAATATTTGGCTTAAGTAAGTTTAGAATTGTGATCTTAATAATAAGAGCAGATTGTATCGATGTTGGTAGCTCTAGCTGTACGTAGATCATAATGCTATATTCAGCGCATTATTGTCATTAACTATGATAAGAATGTTACCTGAACCAAGTACGGCTTGTATGTATGGCATAAACTAAGATAAGATGCTATATATAGAAATGACTACCTTTATGTCGGTTGTGTATGTATAATTCAGGATAGAACAATTAGTAATTATATATTTTATCACCCAATATCTTATTTGACAGTAGATATCGCTTGTATGATAAATTACATAATCTACTGCGATATCTCCTTAGGAGATATCGCTTTACATGAATTTGATTGGTCAATCAAAAAGGAACTACTTTCTTTTATTTTAAAGAAACCACTTATTTTAAATAAAAGTGACTTTTTTTTTTGTTAAAAAGAAACTGTTTTTATTTTATTGACTTTGAAGGAAATACTGGGTCAATATATAGGACTTTGCAATAGCTAAACTGCAGTCAAAAAACTGATGTATTACTACGCAGTAATGAAATTAGATCCAGTACACAGGTGAAATCTATACCAAAGAATTATATTTATTTATTTCTGCATGTAAGAAAGGATTGGGTGATAAATAAAATCTCCAACTCGTGTTTTTTGATATCAAAAAATATCAACACTCGTTGATAAAGTAAAAAAACTCGGCAGAGCCTCGTTTTTTTACATTATCAACTTGTGTTGATATTTTTTGATATCAAAAAACACTCGTAGGAGATTCTCTATATAACTCGAAAGCGCTGATTAAATGGCAGTTAAAAAATCGCTGAATTTTCCTGTTTAAAGTAGATATACCGGTAGCCGATGTAGGCTAAGTTGTTGAATTTAGCCAATTTTTTAATAAGTAGAGCAGATGTTGTGTGTGTGTATGTGTGTATGTGAGTTCTATTGGGATAAATAACAAAAATTAGTTTATAGACCTAATAGACTCATAGGCGTAGGGGCAGGGGGGGCATTTGCCCCCCCCCCCCAAAAAAAAAATTTATTTTCGGGCAATGAAAAATTCGACGACCTTTTTTTTCTATTAACATTTAGAGAAAAAATATAACTAACTTATTTCTATGAGATCCACACTGCCCGAAAAGTATTTTCCCGTCTTTTTCTTGTCCACTGCATGTCCGAAAATATGCCCGAAGCTCTTTTATGATAGGTATGCCCGAAAAATTATATTATATTGATTATATATAATCAATATAATATACTATATATTGAGCATATTGATTTCGATATATATACTATATTGATTATGTTATTGATTTCGGGCAATTTTCTCTTATGCCCCGTGAATTACTTTGAGCTCCTACGCCTATGAATAGATATTGGCCAACAGATGAATTGTGTAAATTGAACTTATTCCATTAGATTACATGTGAAAAATTTGACAGAATCTTAGGAGATTTAGCAGCCCCCCCCCCCCCCACGCACACACTATAATTTGGCTGCAAACAAACACTCCTTTCTCCAGGTTATTGCACACAAGTAGCCTAACTATTCGATCAAAAACAAAGAGGCCTGATTTTAACATGCAAGTGAGACTTCTAGAAGAAGAAAACTTTGCTATGCTCTATAGGCCCTACTGATCCCTGGGTTAAGGTTAAGACTTTTAAGAGACCCACTGTTGAGAGGGTCGCGATTAGATAACTGAGCCGTCTATCTTTATTTAAAGTCCATATCACACCCATTGTATCAATGACAGAATTAGGTAATTAGAAAAACAATGGGATAGAGTTTTATTTATACTCTTTCCTGTAGACTCTCCCCTAAAGACCTAGGAAAGTGCCCGCCCTCTCCCTCCAAACCAAGAAGTGCCTCCTCCAGTCCATAGGAAATCTTTGTGCTGATACAAATTTTACTAAATGGATTTGAAGATGTTTTAAATATAGATTTAAATAGCAAACAATGGTTCAGGGTGGGGATAAATATGAAAAGCAATGCTGGTTTTAATAGACTATGACTTGGATTATAACTGATAATGCCTCTCTAAATCTAAATCAATTCCAATATATGTTTCAGGTTGTTAAAGGCTGTGATTACGGTTGGTGGAGCTGGCTCAAGTCGATGTCTAAAACGATCTAGAAAAAATTATGGCAGATAAATTTAGTAAGAAACCGTTGTTGGCCTGGGAATTGAGAAAGAAAAAGGAACATGGAATAAGATATGGAGTAAAAGCTATTGATCCAGCTACTCCAGTCAGCAGTGATAAACTGAGATTTGTTTGTATATCAGACACGCATGATTGGTTTTTAATAATGATTGAAAGAGGAAAGATACCAGACGGAGATGTTTTATTACATGCTGGTGATATTACAATGGATGGTGATCCAGAGTCTATCAATGACTTCAACAGATTATTACGTGAGTACATGGATGTATCTTAGAGCGCATCTATAGCCCCTCGAATTTTAAAGCTTTTCAGACCCCCCTGTCCTTTTTGCTAGAAATAGGGACAGGGGGTTCTGAAAATTTTCAAAAACTGAAGGGCTATTGATGCACCCTATCGAATATATGACTGTTATGTCACATAAATAAAATGGGGTTTAATGTCCTACTGTTCTACTTCGACTGGGTTAATGAAGACCGGCATACACAATATAGTGTGCTCTGTGAGGGAAATTTTGCATAGATAGTGGAGCTACTGCTTATTCTTATACGTGCACACCATTTTGCATGTTGTCCCTTGCCTGGCCCTCTATTCTCGGCAAGCCAACATGGTATGTCTTAATATGGAAGTGGGTGTGGCTCTTGGTTATGGAAGATAAACATATTTCTTAATCTCCGACCAAAATTCTGTTCATAGATAGACTCCTAGTTTATGGGTCCCAGAAGGATGCATTGATTCCTAAATTCTCCAGTTATCCAGGAAAACACAACATGCAAATTATACCATGTTTTTACTTGATACAAGCTGGTCGTATCTTTAAACATGTAAAAATTATTTATAGTAGGATGATACATGTATGCTAATAATAAAACATGTACATGTATATTTCAGCTCAATTACCACACAAAGTGAAAGTAGTGATAGGTGGAAATCATGATCTCTGTTTAGATCAGCATTTGTTAGATACAAACAGTGAATATTGTTTAGATAAAGGTATATATAAACCGGATATTGAATCATATGTTAGATCTCAGACACAGTCACATGATAAAACAGAAGCCAGACATCTACTAACAAACTGTATATATTTAGAGTCAAGCCTGGTGGATATATGTGGTGTTAAAATTTTTGGTGCTCCATGGTAAGATTTCCTTATTGTTGAACTTTGGTTAAGATCTTTGTATGATTATTTATTTGGTGAACTTAGGTAAGATTTTCATATCCATCCTTTTTAGTGCAACATGGTAAGATTTCCATATTCTATTTAGTGCAACATTATAAGATTTCCATATTCTATTTAGTGCAACATGCAGGGGCGTAGCCGTGAAATATATATTGGGGGGGTCCGGAACTTCTGAGGGGGGTGGGGGGTGGTACCCCTATAAATTTTGTTTAAAGTCTCAGTCTTCTGTAAACATTGTTTGGCATAATTTACGGGGTTAAACTAAAATATCACACCAATACAACGTTTATCATGTTTACAGACAGCGGCACCGGTCTTCCCAGAGAGGCGAAGAAGCGTGGCTTACCCCCACCTAAGAAAATTTTGGAATATTGAACGCAGGGTTCTTAATCCATTTTGAAATGAACCGGCCAAGGGTAAGCCTAACGGTCTAGCCTAACGGATAGTCGTATTTTCAACAACAGACATGTTGGTTTATGCATACTTTATTCACGTTAATAATTGCATAACGTATTCCGAATAATAATAGCTTAAACTTCGAATAAACAACACCTTTGTTGTAATTGCATACTTGTATTCATACATCGATAATAATATCGAAATTTATAGTCAAATTTCAGCAACTTGCATAATGCATATTCCTACTTTCGCTTTCATCCAACCAAACGGAAGTTATAATTTAGTAAAAAGAAAAACTACCAGTAAATATAAATACGTTTTTTTTACAATTGTATTATTGTGATCACTTGTCAATATATAAAAATAAAAAGAATGTAAGCACATATCAATAATAATAAATTAGCACAAATTAGTTTTTGTGTTTAGTCGGAACTCGGAAATATGCCGACGTGCGAAAAGTCACGTGGCCTATTACCATGATAGGCTATTACTTGACATAATCATTACTATACGAGATCAGTAGGTTATTACGTGACTTAAAAAAGGAGACTAAATTAAGAACTTACGACTACGAGACAAAACATTTTCTGTGAAATTTTGCCAAACGAAAGCCATATGAAAGTAGTTAACCATTCGGTATTAAAATATCTCCCGGTCTTCGATTTTGGTTGACCTATATTGGACGTGGGAGTTTGTCCGACTTTTGGAACTTCCAATGACGACGTGCATGCTTGAAGTTCAAGGTCAATGCAGCCATCACTATCGTCGGCTAAAACTCGCTTACGTTTTCTATTGTCATTCTGTGAGGTGTTCAAGTAGCCTACTTCAACATTGTGTTAGATAGAAATGAGTGAACCGACATTGGATTATATACATTCTTTTACTTGATTGACTCAACTAATTAAGTTGTTTATTTAGGAAATGAGCCGATACGGATTGAAGCTGAAGGTATTCATAGTATTGACTGATTCTTTGATGGGTTTCTTAATTGACGAGTAATAATTAACTCTTTGTTATCGGCCGAAAGTTGATTGATTAATGATACCATAGTGGCCGGTTCATTGTTTTACAAACCGGCTAGATTAAAGATCAATCGGCTAAAGCCGACAAAAAACAGCCGATTAAGATCCGTGATTGAACGGCTAAAACACCCTTATGAAAAAGTCCTATAGAAAGAGTATAGGTTCCTATAGAAGTTTGAGGGATTCTATAGAATGCTATAGAATACTACAAGAAAACAAATTCATTCTGTAGTTGTTTTTCACATGACTATAGATTCAAAAACATTTACTATAGTTTGTGTAGGATCGGTAGATGAGTTTTTTCTAAGTGTAATTTCCTATAGAATCCTATAGAATACTGTAAGAAACTATTGGGAAAAAAATAAACCTATTGATTCATTGGTGCTGCTATAGAATTTGTGGTAAAAACTATAGTTTTCTGTACAACTAACTTGTATCCTCGAGCCAGTTGAGTAATCCTTTAGTTTTCTATAGTCTTTGTAATAAAAACTATAGTTGGCTATAAAACTAACCTGTATTCTCAAGTCAGTTGTGGTTCCTATAGATTTGCTGGTAAAAACTATAGTTTTCTATAGCACTATCTTACTGTCTCAAGTTAGTCCTGTAATCCTCTAGTTTTCTATAACATTTTGTAGAAAACTATGGAAAACATATTTTATTCTATAGATTTTCTGGAGAATTTATATTAATACGGTACTTAAACCATTTTAAAAAATAACCTACTATAGCTTCCTACATAATAATGTAGTAACAATGTTCTATACTACAGATTTCAAAATTTTACGATGTCTTATTCATACTATAGTTTAATATAGAATTAAGAGATGCACATGTGGGAATAAAAGTACCTAACAAAATACTCCTGGATGCAGTTTTCCTTAATTTGCTGTGATACCAAATGACAAACTAAAATAAGTTTACCATGAAAAAAGAAATAAAGTCTTTAAGTAATATTATTTTAATGTTGAGTATGAATGAAATAGTGATACATGTTGACACTCTAAGAAATTTTCCACCCCACCCTCCCAAAAATGGCAGTAAAAGTAGATCTTTGCAGCAAAAATATTAGATAACATATAAGATAGATCAATAAAGTAAAGACAAAGTTTATTTGAGCAGTCTGACTGTTTGGTGACCTGCTAGTTAGATTTTAATGACTATAACAGATTCTGTACTCAAAATTATATCATTTGTTGAAGCCAGCAGGTCAACCGTGCATACCTGTCAACAAACTATAATTATCAGCCAATTTACTCTCTTGAAATCTGTTTGGTCATTGGCTGAATTTTGAATTCTAAAATTCAATGTATAACCACTTACATTAATATGTTAGTATTAACAAGAAACTGAAGAGAATGGTGCTGTTGTTTTCACAGATTCGATTAAAGACAGAAAGATAAGTATAATTTATTAATTTTTCAACAATGATATTAAATAAGATAAGATTTATGTGATTTTGTTATTTACTTAACTTTATTTAACTATTATTTTCCCTATATTTCAGTTCTACCAAGAAAAAAAAACTGACTAGTGAATCAGCAGCAGAATTCAGATTTATCCATGAGGGAAAAAATAATCTTATCAATTTCGAAGAAATCATGGGCCAACTATATTTATTTCCAAAATAAGAATTAATAAAAAATCTGTAGATTTCTATAGTACCCATTCTACAGAAAAACTGTAGTGACGGAATTTCCAAACTACAAAATACTACAGTATTCATTCCTATACATAACTGTAGAAATCCTACAGAAAGTGCAATAAAAAAAACCTGTAGAATACTACAATATTTTTCTATAGAAATTATCCCTTAAATCTGTAGGAAAAACTATAGGATTTGCACTGCAGAAACTGTAGAATATTTGGGGTCGTTATTTCCTACAGGCCCCCAAAATTCTGTAGAATACTATAGAATTTTATCCTACAGAAAATGGGACACGCCCCCCACAAAACTCTATAGATTTTCTATAGAATTCTTTAGAAAACTACACTGGCATTCTATAGGACTTTTTGCTAAGGGCACTTTTTCTTGCTATTTCAGCCCATGAACAAAGCAATTTCAAAGTGGTCTAATATAGGTGACTTGCTGACTCGAATTCCAATCAATCGTTTACACCCACAGCAACTTCAATTTGGTCCAATATAGCCTACCTGGCTGCCCAGAATTCCAAACAACCAATCAATCGTCACGAGCTATGGGAGCCTCACCCTCCCAGAGAAAATTTGGAAAATTTAACCACCGTAAATGCGTTTTCTGCTATTCTAGCCTATGTGAGCAAGTCCAAAAGTATCCAATGGTTCTGTAACCGAAATCCCACTCTGAATTCCATCCAATCACACTGTTGCAGTTGCATTCACAAAGTAGAGTGGCCCCAGACAAAATGTTTTAATCAATAGTCAACTCAGTACAAATTCGTGGTATTCAATTAAAAGAAAAGTGAAATTAGTGTTTTATTAGGACTCGATGACAGTTAGGGAAGCAAAACTAGAAATGCACGAAGCAGGTTTACGGGCTGCGACCAGTTTTCTTCGTGGGGCGAAGAAGCAGAGCTGACCTTGTATGGATCCCCCAAGAAAATTTTGGAATATTTGATGGTTGCAAACGCATTTTACTGCTATTCCAGTCCTAAAATTAGTGTTTTATGAGATTTCGGGCACTTTACTTTGCCAAATTTTAGGGGGGGTCCAAGTATATTCAGACCCCCCCCAGGGAAACAATTGGGGGGGTCCGACCCCCCCGGACCCCCCCATGTGTGACGCCCATGGCAACATGGTAAGATTTCCATATTCTATTTAGTGCAACATGGTAAGATTTCCATATTCTATTTAGTGCAACATGGTAAGATTTCCATATTCTATTTAGTGCAACATGGTAAGATTTCCATATTCTTTTAAGTGCAACATGGTAAGATTTCCATATCCTTTTTGTTGCACATGGTAAGATTTCAGTGCTTGATGTCAGTGGAGTATGATATTAAAGATTAAGCAAAGCAACAATTGATATCCCAATCTGATTAAAATACAGATTTATATTTTGTTTCGTTTTTTTATACTTCCGATGGCTTACACTACATGAAGACCTGACAACTTGTAGCGAATGGTCACGTCAGAGGTCATACAAGCAGCTTTTGACCCTATAACAGACATTTGATTAACAGATCAGCCTTAATGTTACTAGTGGATTACCCACAGTTCTGTGCAAAACAGGCCTAAAGCTTGCCGTAACAGACCGTTTCATTGGCTAAAACCTTACACCATTCAGAACACATCAATGATAACAACTCTTCCATATCCTAGTGTAGTAAAGACAAGTAACGAAATTTTGAACTATAAAAGATAAAACGAAATAGGATCTGTGTTTTAATCAGATTAAAGTCTATGTGTGTATATATGAATGTAATTTTCTAAAGGTAAAATCCATATAAACCCGATCCTGAGAGATACCATTTATATGAAAAATAATCAAGTCTGACATACAAGCACCAATTGACAAGATTAGGTTGTCTCCCGTAGTTGTATTTTCTGTTTAAATTATTTCAGGAATGTGAAACATGCTAGATATTGGGCATTCTCACGTGGACGAGGGGAGCCATTATTAGAGAAATGGAATCAGATTCCTGAAAATGTAGATATTCTGCTGACTCATTCTCCACCTTTAGGATATGGTGATAAATCTCTCAGACATTCTCACGTTGGTTGTGTGGACTTACTCAACGTAGTACAGAATGTGGTTAAACCTAAATATCATATCTATGGTCATATACATGAAGGTAATGTTTTTATGTGTTTGTTTGGTTTGTGTGTTCTGATAAGTAACACAGCTGTTTAGATCAATACATTTATTACTGGAGACATCTTACAGGGGAAGTCATGCCATTACAGGCCATGTGCAAACTCCAAAACTGGGGTGTCGAGAACCAATCAAGTCACATAATCCAAACATACTTGATAATACATGTGCAACAGTGTTCAGTCCAATTTATTATATCTATAGTTTTATAATAAGAAGACTGGGGGTATTATCAGTGACCAAATTCTCTTTAGGTCACATGGCCTGTCATTGAGTCAAGTATGTGTCCAGTGGCTATTAAACCCCCCAACACACCTTCTCTCTCTCACGCCTTTCTTCTCTTTCTCTTCTCTCTCTAACCAAGAAAGTTATTCAGGTTTTTGGGACCTGGTTTTCCCATGTCAGTAGTGGAGCCGTGGAGGATATAGGGCCTGACCCATTGTCCCATCTCCATTAGTCCTGTCGGAGCAGAAGGAACAGAAGCAGCTGAATGTTAAACCCCATTTCATTTCATTTATAGGGCCTGACAAGCAAGTGGTTTTTTCGGATGAAAGGACAAACCTAAAAAAATGTGTGTGTTTCTTCTTGGGAATGATATCTGTCACAAAAGTTTGATTACTAAAATATTGAAAAGAATCCTATATTTACATGTAAGATTTATTGTTTTTTTAAGATACGGTATGCTCTTCAATACTTTTATATATTTGTTTGTAGATTATGGTATAAGAACTGATGGACAAACTATATTTATAAACGCAGCTTATTGTACCAAATCTTACCGACCTATAAACCGACCAATAGTCTTTGATTACACTTTGCCTGAGGGTCACTCTAAGGCTGAACTACTTCGACCAATGCCAGTGGGTTATTCCGGTAGAGAAATTTTGGAAACAACCCGATTATAGCATTTGATAACAGGACAAGGAATGAAGATGTCTTTAGTTTTTTTAAAATATATGTACCCCTTTAAATCATGGATATGAGTGAAGGTGAATGTGTATGAGTGTTTGAACATTTATATCTAAGAAAGCACAAAAAGTAAATTCAATGGATGAGTTAAAGTTGTGATATAAGTTTTGTGAGCAATTTTCAATATTAGTTAAAGGGACAATAACACTCTTGCTGGCTTGGCAGCCCCAGAAAATAAATAATTATAGCCTTATTCTAAGTACCAGATGTTTAAGTGTCCAAGCTGTTGTGTAAATTATCCATTACGACCTATTTTACTTGTCCAGAGGGTTCGAAAATATTTTAAATCAAAGTCACATTTGAAAAGGTTTACGTTAGACTTTTCAAATCAATTAGTTGAATATTTCCAATTTTTTAAATTAGGTGTGTTAAGATGAAATTTATATCATCAATTAATTGGAATATTGTAAAATAATACAATTTGTTGACCAGAATGAAGATTGGGACATATTATTTAGTTACAACAAGAGTGTTATTGGGGCTTTAAACATACATGATGGAAGGGCTAAATCTGCCTATTGCAGGTCTTTCTTTAGGCCTGTATGTTATATAAATTATTAATTAGACACTGGGCTAATGAAGTCACGCATATGCCATACAGTGTACTGTGAGGGAAATTTTGCTCAGGCAACAGCGCTATGACCTACCCTTTTAACAAATTCCAACAGCCAGGGGATCTTTTAAGTGCACACCAATGTCACATCCGAATGACTAGACAGCTGTCCTTGTCAAGCCCTCCGTCCTGCACCACTGACATCATTTAAGGAAAATTCATGCCGGAAAATCATGATGACTCCCAGGCTAGCAAGCCAGCGCCTTACTCACCTAGCCACCATGGCTCCCCTTCCTTTAGGGAGAGATGAATGGAATTTGATACAACCAAACTTAGGTTTAATCAAAGTTTAAAGATGCATTATTGTAAGAGCTAGCTCTTGTTGGTTTTTATTTTGGATTCAAATGTACATGTAATATAAACTATTATTTAGATATTTATTCACTCTCTAGAGCATGGGATAACACAGATGTTATATAAACTAACATTTAGACATTTATTCACTCTCTAGAGCATCTGATCAGGCATAAGTTTAAAATGAAGAAGCGAGGCAAGAGTCTTGATTAAAATGTAACGTTTCTTCGATGATCATCAATCTATGTCAAAACTTTGAACAGGGATAATGTCACTCAGAATATAGCTATTTGAATGGAATTTTCAATATCTAAATTTGGAATTATCTATTTTTGAAATATCATAGCAAGAATGGCCCATGTTTATCTTAATTTTACAATACATCTTTAATACAGGTAGATTTGTAAGAATGTCATCATCAAAACCAACAATTAGAATACTGGTTTGAAATTAAGTGTGATATTGTTGTTTTTTTGGATTAATATTATATTTGTATTTTATTTATTTATTCCCATTTTAGTTGATTGTTATACATATAACTTTAAACTTTACACATATTAAATTTTTACATCTACGTAATGTGTTAATTTTTAGCCAGGAGTTCTACTTCTGGTTTGGAATTATTATTTTCTGGAAAAGAAATGAAAGTGGGTTTAAAGTTCTAGTGGGCAAATGAAGCAGGAATTTCTGGAGAGGAACAGTGTTTTGAGAACCACATATAGATATGTAAAAGAAAGACAGTATATTTCACCCTCCTAATATAATTGACTTCATATAATTATAACATTTAAGCCATAATTTCCACGATAATTGGATGATAACTTTGATGAATCTATCATGTAATTAATGATGATTGAATATTGTCTGTTTTGAGGGTGTTATGTTTGATAATACCTCTAATTTACTGCACCGAAGATATGTCACATTGTTTTAGTTGCATTGATTTCTTGTTTTTCATTAATTTCTCTATTGAGTAGAAGAATTGGGAGGGATTTGTGGTTACGAAAAGTTGAGTTATTTTGAAATAAAAAGGAGTCTTTAGATGTTAATGGTGACCAGTGGAATACATTGCAGTCATAAAAGATATCTTGTTATACTTAGATTGGATCAATTAATGTCATGGTTAAGCAGATGGGAGGGGTCTGTAAAACAGGGGCAAGGTTATGCTCTTAGACTGGATTTTTACTCATGGAGACTTTACATAGGTCATAATCAGACTAACATTATACAATATTATGTTTTTCTGTACTACATGAGAGGGAAAATTTTGCTTAAAATGTTTGTGGGCCTTGGGTGGTACAAACACCAGACACACCTTAATTGTGGGCCTTGGGGGTAGAACCACTGACTGACAAGTAACTACTGAGCTTCTTGGCCCATGACATTTGAACCAGACCGACCACCACTCTTTCTCACATACAATCCTGGCAATATGGCATTGTTAACTGGTAAACTGACTGAAGATAAGCAGCACTGTGCTGTGAACCAACCATTCTACCTCATTTTCAGACTTCTCCAGCACGAATCGTAACTAATAAAAAAGCAAAACAATTCTGGCTCTCTTTTTTTTTTAAATATTTATATTCAACATAAATAATGTTGACATGTTTGATGATTTCTTATAGCTAGAATTGACAAAGATAATAATATAATAATAATAATAATACATTATCTTTCTCTGTATACCAATAGTAAATCTACATTAAAGTGCACACACATATGAGCACATATAACAAAGTCTTAATGGACACAAAATAACAGTTTTGTTATATATATATTACAATACAAGAATTTACAATAATAATTATAGTTAAATGTTTTTGCATCTAGAGGTGCTTTGAGCACAGAAAAAAAAACAATGAACACAAAGATAATAAAATTACTGGTTAGTACATAATATATTACCACATGGCACATTAAAACAGGGGTTTTATCAGTCTATATACATATATTAAGAATAAAGAAAAATCAATTTATAATATATACAAGTTCATAAAGATTTTTATATTAGCACTAATTCACTAATAAAGTATAAATTTTCTTCATATAGATGGACTCAACAAAACAAAAACATCCCTTAATATAATATTTTGTATGTATAAAACAATCGAGAAATATTTACATTTATTACAAAATATTTATATCAATAACATTAGAAATCACTAAAGCCACAAAAACAAAACATTTTATGCCATTTTATCCATTGCTTTTCATTAACTTAACCATTCAAGACTACATTTATAATTGTCATCACCCATCAAATGGTTACATTCAATTATTCCTTAATCTACACAACTCGGTAATTTTCTATTTCGCTCGATAACACGAAAGGTGAAATTATCTATACTATAGTTTAATGAATAATAAAGAAGAAACAGGTTTTATTTTATTAAAGTTTTAAAGAAATGGATGTATAATAAAGATATTATAAAAGAGATTTAGTAGAAAAATCATCCTCTAATCAACATGTTAAACATGATCGGAAATAAGATAAACTATACTTGTTAAAGAACACATTCTGTACAGTAAAAACAATTATATCATTTACAGAACTGAATATTGCATCTTACTAATTTAATCATATAATACAAGTGGATTAACTCCCCTGTTATATAGGTTAGGTTTATAATAGTATGGTCATAAATTCTATTTGGTTACAATCTGTGGTGTCCTTTACTTCACTATAAGATAAAAGCTATAGGGGTATGTCATTAACATGTATCTTATCTAACTTCTTTAAAGTGACCAGACCTCTTTGATTTGTAAATGAAATGAGGATAAACGTCTTTCTATTCTGCTCCAATTGGGCTAATGAAGAGGGGACTCTCTTGATTTGTTTCAAAATTAAAATTAAAGAGACAAAACCTCTCTGACTGGTGTCAAAAATAAAATTGTCAATTTCATTTGTTTTGTGGAATTAAAAATTTTACAGATAAAGTCAGTGTTGAGAGAAACTGGTTTATATTCACTGTTGACATCATTAGTCAATTATTTAAACGAAAATTAATACTTCGGATCCAAAAACTTCATGCTATAGCTTGTCCCTTCCCAAACCAAAATAACCTTGTCCCTTCCCAAACCAAAATAACCAATCAGAAAATACAGGTTCAAATAATTCATTTTGACATGGTAAATTAGAGATGTTTAATTCATTTGAGGTTTCAGTTCAGAATGTACATAAATTATTTACCATACAAATGTACCTGCAATTCCTTCATAGAATATAAATAATTGGTTTATAATCAATCAAATTAAGAATTGTCACCATGTTTAAATCACAAAATAATCTTTAAAAAATCTCACCTTGAAAAGTGTTAAAAAGCTAGGACATAAAATATAGTAAATATATAGGTTAGTTGAACAGCAAGGAGAAAATAATCTAAAATTAACATTATGCATATAAAAGATGTACACGTCATTCAACTCCCGACTAACTAAACGACGACCATCTTCATACCGTCATGGTATTGTGACATATACAACTGACGGAGACTGAAACAAACTCTTTTGATCTTCAGTTAGTTGTTACAGATCTTAAAACATGGTCATTGTATCAGACATATTTGGTAACTGCAGATATTGTGAAGATGACAAAAAGACAGACACCAACAAACAATGACTGCATATTAACAATGTTTATAATAATAATAACAACAATTAGTAATAGCACTATGCAATCAGAAATAAATAAAGAAGTACTATATATGATATAGAGATAATATAGTACCAGAAAGCTTCATAAGCTACAAAGGGTTAAAAGTAAAACATAAACTTAACAGAGGAGGTTATTTAAATTAAAATTAACAGTTTGTATGTTATCTCCAGTACATGTATTCCATTGTCCCTATATACTGTAACTGTATAATGATCTCTTTAATCTTGGCATAAAACGAACCTTTTAACCTAAAATACATCTATTTATTGTAGGGCTCTCATTTTGCTCATATCAACTATTCTTGACTAATTAATAGTGAAATTGTCCGGCTGGAAAGTTTTTTTTTACAAAATCATTTATTTCAAAAAATCTGTAAAAATGCAACAATTTATCTGCAAAAACACTTAAAAGTTGATCTATAAATTAAAACAGTGTTTGTTGTGTTTTGTTGAATAAAGACAAGTTCTATGAATAACAATTACTGTATTTCTATAAAAACGTTTCAATGACAACGCCAAGAGAATAATTGTTGAAACAAACGTAGCTATAATAAAAATATAGTAATTGTTATCCATAGATCTGTTGTGTTTATTTTAATGTGTTCAATTACTAAATGCCATTCAAACAGGGTAACAAATTAACAATTATCCTCAGTTTTGTAGTAAAATTCTTTGGACATTTAACTGGACCAAGTGTTACTTATAATTTTTCAAAAATCTGATTTTTGTTGTTGAACCAAAGATAATATTGCAGGAGAATGCCCTTATAAGTAATTTCGTTTAAGATACACTAACCTAACAAAGCTTCGTTTTTTTTTTTAAATTATCTAATTAATTGAGGGGTTTTTAAACAAAAAAACAAAATATAAAAATTAAATATAAATCAACATTATAAAATTCATTTTCACTTATTAAATATTCAAAAGTAAACAACCATAATATTTTAGAAACTTTAGAATTTTAATTTCAAGACCTAGTTAATAAAAAATTTAAACTTTAAGTGATAATAGAGTAACAATTTTGACGATGAAAAAAACAAAGGTACAGAATCAGAGGACCAAAATGCCCATAACTCACCAATTCGATTTTAAAAACCTACAAAATCACGACAAAATATATTTTCTTTTTGACAGTAAAAATAAACATCATTGATATGAAAAGATATTCCTTCATTTGACGAGAAATATATTCCCCATTTAAATACAATTATTTACAATTTTAATACCAGAATAATAAAGTATATCTATTAAAAACTCAAACTTTCTTTTTTTTATTTGCTCTCACCATAAGAGGTAGATTATTTGCACGTTCTTGTAATAAAGCTTCTTTAATGGCTTCTTCTAAAGTAGCATTAAAATGTCGCTCTCTGAAATAAAAAATATGGTTATCTAAAATAGGATATAAATTGATTTTTAAATCCATAAATATTCAGAATATAAAATCTCTACTAATTAAATAAAAGCCCCACAGAATTCATCATCATATCAAATTACATTATGCTTCTCATTAACCATATTTTGAATCCCTTGATAAATACAGTATTGTGAATGTTGATGAATCGCTTAAAGGAAAAAACATCACAAATTGGAAATTTGACATCTTCAGAAGATGATATAAACAAGTCAGTGTCACCTGTAAGTGTTTGGTAAAATCTAGGGCCTTTTTTTAATCCAAAAGAACCCAATCCAGGAGATGTGATGTGCTAAAATGCACTTAATTAATATAACACTTAACAATTGTACAAAGTAGAGAGAGAGAGAGAGAGAGAGAGAGAGAGACATGTTGGCTCATGTACATGTACATCAACAACCCTTGGTAATGCTGCATTCAGTGACTCTTGTGAAATGTGAATAGTAATTAGCACTTATTAAGCCATAATTACTATCAGAAGTGTTAGGAGATCTTCAGTCCCATGGGAAACCAAAAAATACATGCTTTTCCCAACATATGATCAACATTCAATATTACACTTTAAAATGCCAGTTTTTATATTGATAACATACATTGCAGCAAACTTTACTGAAGGTTACAAACTCATAAGAAAATAATACAATAAACTTTGCATTAGATTCGTATAAGTCGGATCTAAATCATCTGGACCCTTTGATCCTGCACGTTTTTCTTATTAAATTTCTGCAGCAAAGTAGGATTTCCTAATCAGATCTTTGCTCAACTCAAAATTTTAAGTTTATATGATCTAATTCTGGCTTATTTCCTTCGCCTAACTCCGATCGGCAGTATGTTCAGAATTTGACTAAATCAGTTTCATTCCAATGGGCTAAAATGCAGTAAGGTATTCCATGCACAGAGCCCCTAAAAACTTTCCCCTATTACTTTTACTCAAATCAGCCTATTTGACGTGATGCAATAACAGATCCTGGAAAATTTGAAGCTCACTGTCTAGTGTACGAGCAATTTTCCGGGAAAATTTAGGCAATTTTTCAAAGATTGTTCCTTTGAATCAATTATTATCTGGCTGTTGCAGTTTATTTCTAATCGAGCCAAGATTGGAATTTCAGTCTTCGCAATACTCGGATCTTTGCTTAACTCGCATAAAATGGGTCAGTCCACTGAGATCCGTCTTATGCCATGTTAATTGTATTTCACAAATTAAGAAAATACTTTTTACTAGCTATGAACGAGTAAATTTGACAAATGATGAGTTTGGATATTAAAACTATGTACAAATAATATTAAAGATATATGGTTCTATTTAACCTACCTTTTATTTTTAGTTTGTTGTGTTTGTTGATAGGCTAAAAGACCTTCATTCCATGACTTCAAATGAACTAATTCAACACGAGATTCACCACAATCTCCAAACCATTTTACTAATACCTGTCAATATAATAATCATAATAATCTATTTATATTTATAATGAGCAATATCCTTGCATGAGTACATGCATGCTCAATCTAAGAGCATAACAAGAGTATAAATATGACTGTGACTGTCTTGTCACAAAGTGAATGTATTTTGAACAGAAGTGTTTAATGTCTGGATCTAAACACAATTCTGGAGATTCCAGCTTTGAGTGGCAGATCATTTCAGTGAACCTACTGACTTGGGGTTAGGGTAGTGGGTAAAGCTATCTGACCAAAAAGAGCTGTAGGAGTTTTAAATCTGAATTTGAATCTGTAACTAACAAATTAAAAAATCCTAGTTCTTTAAGAATTTGTGCTACGTGAATAGTATAGAGCAAGAGACAATATCTTGGCTGCTGTGTTTTGACAAGGGGGCACCAAGCCGGAAAATCACGATGAACTTTCACTGGAACTCCAGGTTAGAGAATTACCATCTTACTCACAGAGTCACTGTGGCAGTAAATCTTAAAATGATGTACTTACTTTTTCTTCACCATTAATACCATTACAATCTGTATTGTTAATGTGATTATTACAGTGAATTAATTTCCCTGGCCAATCAGACCCAGCTACTTCTCCCCATACTAAATCACCATGATGAAAATTCCTAGATAGCTTCTCTCTTTTTACTAATATACCACCTATTGATATAAAATGAAATAATACTTTGATTTTATCAGTTAAACGAAATGTATCCTAGAAATAAAATGTACACATGTACATTGTACTCCAAAAGCTATTATACATGTATATCATACTTGATTTTATATTATGATAATAAATGTAAAGTGTACATGGCAAAGAAGGACATAACTTATTCTGAATCCCTCCAATTACAGTTTCAAAAAGTGTTTTTTGAAAGTACATTTATTGTAAGTGTTAAGACAGGTATTAAACAATTTTCAGAAACAAAAAGAAAAAGAATACAAATTACCTGAATTGTTTAAATCTTCATCTCTTGATCTTTTTAAACTGGCAGTATTAACAAGAGTTATCTCCCCATTATAATGATGAACAGGTCTATTGCTACTGTGTTTCACATTAGTCTCAGTTTGAACACAACCACTAGTTATATGATTTTCACTGGTACTAATAGCAACAAAGTTTGAACTAGTTACATGTAAATGATTGGAACTGTCCACTTTAGTTTTGTCATGATTAATGTCGTGCTTTAGCTCCTGCTTTAACTTTTTTCTAGGCACACACTTTATTTTATCAGATTGCATCGAATTCCACCCATGATTAGTTTCACTAGTACTGGCAGAGTTTATTTTTTTATTCACATTTTTTGAAGATGATTTACTAGTGTTCCTTTTTATAACCACACCAACATGAGGTTTTTCCATTACTTTGGTTTCAAGCAAGGGCTTCTCCTCCTCCTCTTCTTCAGGCTTCTCGGTGTCTTCTGGTTCATCTTCCCCATCTTCTGCTTGAGCTACTTCTTCACCATCAGCACCATTACAATCCTGCTCCACTTTCAACCCCTGTGTTTGTTGAGTACTATTGTCCAACCCCTGCTGTGATACAGTCTGAAGACTAATTTGATTCACTAGTGTCTGCATACCTTGAAGTTGTTGTAGCAGTAGCTGCTGAAACTGCAAAGTCTGTACTTGTTGAAGTTGGGCTGGAGTCAAGTTCCCTACAGCAGTTGTGGACAAATTGTTCCACATTTGCTGCATGCCCAATAAACCAAGTAAGTTGTTTTGGTTCTGTTGGTTGGCACAGAACTGACCTGTTGGATCAACTATAGGGTTTGGTACCATGTACTGGGGTGTGCCCTGAAGACCTAATTTTTCAATTTCAGCCTGCTGAAAATATGGATTAGATCCTTGAACTTGCATCATAGGAAAATTTAAATTCGGCAAGAAAAGAAGCTGCTGGTTTGCATTATTTCCCAACTGATCATTCTTTTGGGCTTGTGCCAAAATGTCTGGATTAATATTACCAGTAATAGCAACATTTTCAACTGATGTAGGGCTTGATTTGGGTACAGCTTTATTTTGTTCTCCAGGTTGCATTATATCCATCAACGTCAAGTTCTGATTACAATGTTGATTTGGAGCAATAGGATTAGTTACAAATAAACTGTTCATAGCAGGAAAAGTCATCCCTCCCAACATCTGAGTCAATGGTTGTTGATTCAGTATTGGCTGTGTGACTCCAACAGTGGGGATAACTTGCGAAATACTGTTGGTAACATTGGACACCAGAGGTACTGATATTCTTGGCATGGGCGTATTAACTGATGAGATACCTTGATCTGTATTCACCATCTCTGTTGCTTGAACTTGGTTTGAGGCTTGCACATGAGCCACAGAAGATTTTTGATTGTTAGGATCCTGGGACGTAGTCAATACTGTGGAAGTAGCGTTCGACACATCAGATTTCATAAAGGGAACCCCCTGGTTGACATTAAGTAACAGATTAGAAGGTGACAAAGATGAAGGGTCTACAGCTTGGCCTAAAGGAAAGAACATGTTCAAAGGCAATCCTGTCATTCCATTAAAGGTGTTCACCAAACCTCCTTGACCACCAGCTAAAATGTTAGGATTTTGTTGTAGCATTATGTGAGTGTGTTGATCTAAAGGTATATTTGCTGCTCCATTGTTAGCCAAAACAATCTTATTCATCCATTCAGCAACATTAGCATTATCAGCCACAGTATTAGTTACAGTGTTAATATTGTGTCCTAAGATATTTTGAGTTTGCTGTTGAGTGATCTGGGCTCTGGCAGCTGCAGACAAAAGATTACTAGCTGGGAAATCACCCTGTTCAGTATTTATTTGTTGAAGATTATTTCCAGATTGGTTGACTTCATCATTCATAGTGGCACTAACTTGAGCTAAAGGTGTGTTGGGGGATCTTTTCTCTGTTTGGTTTGAGTTTTGACCCAGTCTTACAACCTTATCACCTGTAGTGGTTAAGTCACTGGGATTGTTTTCATTTCTTGATGTCTCTGCGCTATCTTCGGTTTTCTCAACTTTTATGGTTACTGGAGACCTCTGGAGACTGTCTAATGGTTTGGTTTCTTTCAGATTGGCAGTTGATGTATCATCTTTATTATGGTGTAAGTTAGTTGGTTTGTTAGTTGAAGCATCTGAACTAATGCCAACTGATGGAGCAGTTGTAATACTTGTGTTAGTAGCAAGAGGTTTAGCTGAAGACTTCCAACCAGATGTTGTTCCTTCACAACCCTTCACATTACTAGAAGGAGTTAAATCTTTGGACTGTGCAAGTGGAGACTTAATGGAGTTATTCACTAACACTGTTTGCTGAGCAAGAAATGCTGTAGGATTTTCCAAGAAAGATACTTCAGTATTGGACTCTGGAGTTTTGGGGCCAAGATTTCGAACATCAACATTGGGGCATGGAGATGTTCGATCGACAATACTGTTTAATTTATGTTTGTCCTTCTTTCCCCTTGGTCTTTTACTCTTTGGTTTTCCAGCTTCCAGCCACATCAGATCCGTCATTTGAGGATAGGCATAGTTACCAGCATTCGTATTACACAAAACATTTTGTTGGTAAGGATTATTAGGATTATACATGGCTTCATTACCAAGTCTTGGTGAAACAGGATTGTGTACTGGCATCATCTGTTGAAACATGACACCAGTATTTGATTGTATGTTTACTGGTACTTGGAACTGAGACTGTAAGTTAGCAGTATTCATTGCTGACGTTGGAACTTGCTCAAGAAATTGTCCTGAAGGCACAGCACAGACTGGTGCTGAATTTTGAAACACAACTGGTCCCTTCATACCCTGAGATTGGGCACTGAACACACTAGGAGGTGAAACAAGTCCTGGTTGTGGAGACAGAAGACCTTGTGGGGAAACTAACCCCTGTTGGTAATCATTAGGACTCAATGAAGGCTGCATATGACAGTTCATCTGATCCATCTTAAACCGGTAACTAAAATGACTTTCTTGACTAAAATCTAATTTTTGTGGAACATGACAAGTTATAGGACCTAAATCGGCAGCTGGGTCGGGCGTTTGTGATTTCTTAGCCCTAGGTTTACGCTTTCTGACTGGCCTCGGTTTTGTGGCTACTTCAAACGGATTAATGTGAGGCACATCAGTAAATTTTGGCATTCTGTGGTTATGGACCATGAGTCCTGGTGGTAATAAAGTCTGTGCATCTAATAAAGCTGTTCCAAAAGACTGATTACCGAGAACTTTAGGTTGTGTTGAAGTAATATGATTAGAACTATTTGGCTTTATTTCACTACTAGAAGACTGGTCAGTTTTAGTACTTTCTACATCAGATTGATCTGAAAAAATTTTTAATTCAAACTTTATATAAGAACTGATATAAATTGAAGAAAAGAAGAATCAATCAAGTTTTAGAAATCTCTTCATCTGGTTGAGACTCCACAAAATAAGTACTTTGTGGGTGTTATAAAATTGAATAACCTTAGTAGAATTAGAAAGAGGGTTGTCTCAATCAGTGGTTTTAAACTTAAGTTCTCGACATAACTGGACCTTCCCTGAATATCAAATATAGGCAAGAAACAAATACATACTTTGTAGGGTATAATCAGTATGCCTACAAGTATGCCCTCCGTATCCATCTTCAAATAAAATTGGGGGGACAGTGCTCCTTTGCTAAAAGTTCCTCTTATGGTAAGATTTGGTTTAAATTATTTTTCAAGGGAGTATAATGTAAAACTTACCTCTATCATCTCCATGACTTGAACAACTAGCACTTCTACCTGTAGAAGTTTGAATAGATTGACTATGTTGAAATCTGGCCATTGCAATAATTTTTCTGTTATGGTTACAGAGTTTCGAGAGGTCCTGAGAACATGTTACATCCTCCACATTCCACTGCTGTCCCACAACACACACATCAAAATTAAACACTTTATCCACTAATAGAGGACACTCTAGTCCACACTTACATGTTCCATCTAATAGTAAATAATTACACACTTCTTGTTTATTACACAATTTCATACTGCTAGGACTGAAAATATAAACAAACACATCAATAATCATAACATAAAATACACAAATGAAATGTGGTTAAACATCCTACTTTTCTGCACCAACTGAGCTAATGAAGACAGACATATACCAAACAGTGTGCTATGAGGAAAATTTGGAGTGGACAGCAGTGCTGCAGCCTACTCTTATATGAAATTCCAACGTGTCAAGGGCTCTTTTACATGCGCCATGTACATGGCCATAATGTTTTTTGTCCCATACAAACAATTAGGCCAACGCTGCTCCCTTAAAATAAATACTTGTATGCTACTCTATGCAGTTTATGCACAATTTAAATGTATCATAAAATACATGTACATATGCTATAATGCTATTGTACATATATTCAATATATGATCCTGTTTGTATTATACGCATATATTTATATGAATGTATTTGCAAATAAACCATATTATCTAAAAAACAACAACATATATTCATCATTTATCATATTATAAGACACAAAATTCAGAAACTTCCAGGATGTTTGTTCCTGCAGCTAAATTGCCAGCATGTTAAAAAGAAAACAAAAATACACAAGAAACAAACAAAATCCTCATACAGGAAAAATTATGTATATATTCATCATCATGTAGCTATAAGGCAAGAGCATTTTGAAGATTTCATTAAACTTGCTAAATGAATACACATGTACTGTATTAATACACATGTACTGTATTAATAAACATGTACTGTATGTGTATAGTCTACAGTTTTTTTATGAGGTTATTCATGTGGCTGAACAGGCAACATGAAGCAAAATTGTATTTAATTTTAAAAGACAAATGTAAGGAAAAAAAGATAGCTTTAACTTTATGTTTTCATTTTCATGCAGCTCAAATGATTTCATGATAACATTGAAAGAGCACTGATTTGGGAACCCAAAATAGTAAATTCATAATGGCACTTTGATTTTTCTGAAAAACTGCAGTGATCGACAAAACCTGAATCTGTGCTGACAATGGCTGTGACGGGTGCCTTATTTCAAGGCATGCATTCCTTTACATATATACATACAGTATAGTTTGATCATAAACACAATTCTCACAGCATTGAGCTACAGATAGTATTATAATTGTGTAGCCCTCAGTGTTATAAGAGCATTTACATGTACAAATATTAGTCGTATAAGAAACAATAAAATTCTTAATGTTACATACTGGTGGTACATTTATGTGAAAACTTGTTAATTTGTAAATATTACTTGTACTATGTTACAATGGGATTTTTTTCAGTTTTATCATTTATTTAACTTTACTGTGAGGAAGAAAAGTGTAGCTCAAATGGGTAGAGATGTGATGAAGAACAGAGGGCATATTGAGGTCAAAAGGTATGTTGTGGAATAATAATAGCCCTGCTTAAAACCTACCTACGAACATGTACCAGAATATGATTCTAGTTTTCTACATAAATGTACAAATCAAATCTATATTTACCTGTAATACACAACTTGATTATTTTCAACTGATCTTTTCCAACCAAACGGTATTTTAATACCATGTACAGTATCAGTATTACTGTCTTTATTACAACTTGGGTCTACAGTTTGTGGTTTAATAGTAGCCGTTGTACTACTAGTGGGTGATAGAACAGATGTCACTGGGATTCGGGAATGAACCGTAGCTGTCTCTGTTACTTGTGCACTTGTACTACACGTTAAAGTTACTGTGGTGGTGGGCGTGGTCACTTGGTTTGAACTGGCTGCTAAACTAGTTGTCACCAAGCCGTCTGTATTTATAACTGGGGGTTGAGCCATCCCTGGAGGGGCTAAAGTAGATTGCAAGAGGCCAGCATTGGCTTGTAGGTTGGTGGGGATCATTCCTTGATGACCTATACCCATATTGGGATGGCAAGTGTTAACTATTTGGGGGTTTTGACCGGCTTGTGGTATTCGATTTATAACAAATCCCCCATAATTTAGAGCGTGGTTTAATGTTCCTGAAGACTGGTTCATTCCATACTGTAGATTTGGATTGCCACAAAATGTTAAGGTATCGGTATTACTGATGAATTGTTGTTGTTGTGGTGGTGGAAGATATGTGACTTGCTGTTGATTCACATGCTGTTGTGGTTGCTGGATGTTTTGTTTGTTGTGTTGCTGTTGTTGAAAATGAGACCACAAACTACCAATGCTTGGTAAAGCCATAGCATTGGGAGGGTTAGGATTAGTCCAGTTGTTCATAGTTTTATACTGCATGTTAGGTCTAGGAGGTCCCATCTGATTAAAATTGGCAAGAATATCTGCTGTAGGAAATGTTCCTGCCACAACAGGTGTACCCATATTAGCCATACTTGCCACAGGAAATGTAGCTTGACCAGCAGCTTGTTGACCTGGTGCTGTCTGAGGAGGACCCATGTAGCCATGATTACGACCTTGTGTGGGACTAAACTGGTTGCTTTTTAAGCCTTGATGATGAACTGGCATCCCAACATACTGAAACTGGCATAAATTAGGATTATTAGGAATCTGCTGCTGTACTCGCCCCACATGCTGATTTGGCCTCTGCCCATTCCCTGTGTTCATTATACTTTAAGAATGTTATTTATCTCCTAGCAAATATAAATTTTTAGGGAACACATTAAAAAGTTCAGACGAGTTTCTCTTTAGTCTTTTCATGTTGTCTCTAACAATTTATAATGATCATTCATCCAGTTGACTTAGAAATATCCAAATATATAAAACATTCTTCTTGTCAGGTGGTTTTCAACTTCAGCCATTCTAAAACAATAAGAAGAAAAAGGAATAAGCTTTCATCAACATTATTATTAAAGCTTTACTTTTTGAACACTTAGATATATGTACAAATACTTGAGCTCAAATGTATAATTTCACTTTACAATAAAATTAAAGATACTTTCTCATGTACAAACTGAGTGATCTGATGATATATTTGTACTAAAAACATATTCAAACCAATCAATCTGTCAAAAATTTGCTTCAAATCCCTCTCAAAACTTTGTTGTTAGACACCATGTCTGTCGGCTCTATTCATTGTGGGAGGGTCCATTTTTCAGAATGTATTTTTCATTACTTAGTGTCCATATATTATTATACATATTGGGTTCTAAGTAAATTCTTAATTATTTTTGGTCAACTTCTTTTTTAGCAGTTTAATTGCAGAGTCTTTTGTACGTTGACACCTCTCAATGTTCCCAAACCTGCGTAATCATTTGATCAAGAAATAACAACCACTCTCTCAGCCAATTTGCATACAATAAGCTGGCAGACAACAGTCATGTTGCCAGTAATTGATACACTGTCATTTTTGCCCAGTGCTTGCCCCATGTGTAGTTTTTGGGTAATCCAGTATTTTTCCAGTAAGATTGGGTGTCTATACTTTCCATATATATCAAATATGCCATACTTTTATTCAAAATAACCACCCAATGAATACTTTCGGGACAATCTATCTTTAATATTATAATTTCATGCATGCTACATGTAGTAGTAATGTTCAGTTCATTGTAATAAATCAATCAGTTTTTTTTAATTAGATGTAAGTTATGTCAAATTAATGTCACAATGTGATTTATTTAGTTAAATAATAAATTATGCAGTACACCTGTTACACAATATGGTAATTGAAAACAATATTGTGCTGGAGATTATAAATGTTTTATTGCTTGCATTGATCAATTCATTATTATCCTTATTATATAAGGGGTTCTTGTATGCATTAGTTTATAACTAAAAGCTTGAATCATCTTCAATCTTTCAAATGAAGGGCTGGTAATTTTTATGCTTGACAGTAACATTACTAACATCAGAAAAGCTGATGCCTTAGATCTACAATCAGATCTAAACAAATTTGGAATATGGGAGAAAAAGTGGAAGATGGAATTTCATCCAGATTAGTGTAATGTGCTCACCATCAAGTTCGAATACAAATTACACAACCATCCTTTACAATCTGTAAACAACGCAAAATATCTTGGCTGTCTTATTACATCTGACCTCCGCAGGACAAACCACATTACCAACATATGTGGCAAAGACACTCAGATTTCTGCGCAGAAACTTAGACATAGGATCGACCACAACCAAACAAAATTCGTACAATTCACTCGTTAGACCCATAGTTGAGTAAGCATGGACAGTATGGGATCCATATATGCGGAAAGATATACATACTCTTGAGATGGCCCAACGTTTAGGAGCCAGATACGTTTACAACAAGCATGGAAATTGATCCAGTGTAGACAACATGCTAGACACCCTGGAACGGAAGAACTTAGAACAACGGAGGAGAGAAGCAAGACTCACCATGCTCTATAAAATACAAAATAAGGATGTAGCTATCAGTGCAGAGAACAGGCTAATCCCCAATCTGTTTCACAGAGAATTACTTACGAATTATCTCTGTAACAGATGACTGTCCACAACACGTGCGTTGACTGCACGTGGCATCAGTCATTGGCTCAACGGCTCGTGCAATGTTTAGGCTGACCTTAAAAATATCTTTGTTTCGCCTAACCCGACCGACTAACTAAAACCCCCCCCGACCCAAATTATTTTATTGCACTTTTCCGCGATCTTTTTATTTTATTTTGTGTGTCAACCTGAAATATATCACGGGAGTTTTTTCCCTTTACTATGGCTATGGTTTGATGCGTTTGATTCATTATTGAAACTGGTTGATCAAGACGAAAGCGTCATAGGTGTCGCTTCTCAACAAAATGGTTGCAGACGAAAGCATGTCCATCCCTACGAAATGATTCTGCCTTTGTCTGTGGAGCGTCGTTTTAAACTTCACGACGATATTTTCAATATCCGTTAGAGAAAAATGAAGGCACAACCCGAACGATCGTTAAAAACGTGTTGAAGAAAATTCACACTTCAAGTTCGGAGCAAATCGTCTGCGAGTCGTGCAACACTAAAATTTAAAATCCCGATGCGATGTCATTCAACATTGGTTTGTTTACAGCTTATAAGTAAGTTATCCATTTTCTGTATGGGCTTCTTTGACTTAAAAATTTAAAAAAAAAAATCTGAAAAAAAAACCGACCTACCGACCCTTCTCCTCAATTGTGGGTCGGGTTTGGTGAAACAAAGATATTTTTAAGGTCAGCCTTACATAACACCTAACTGCTTCGGGCAAAATACCCATTTACACTAAATAGGAAATATTTTTTAACTACAAATACTTTAAACGTCTTTATTTTTCTTTTATCTCAAAAAAATGTTTGAGATTTTAATTTGTCGGAGTAAAAAAATTAATATGCCAAACTCATTAAGTCTCGTCGATGTCATGCTTATCAGTGATTGTAGCGGGCAAGCGAATATTCACTGCGGGATCAGTTTGGCTAATCCCACCTTGTCGCCTCACTAGGAACATGCACCAACTCTTGTTCCAAGTACCTAACACCAACAGCGATTACAGAAAGTTCTCCTTCTTCCCAAGAACAATCAGGGAGTGGAACTCACTTCCTCCTGATATCGTTTCCGCTACAACAGTATCCACTTTCAAGGCGAAAGTCTTGGCCATGGTGGAGTAGAGACAAACAAGTAGTTTTAAATGTATATATTTGCTGTTAACAGGCAGTATCTTAAAATTGAAATATTAAAGCACGCTTTTGACCTGGCATAAAAATCACCACGTTGATGGTGGTCATTAAAAGGAGAAGCAAAATTTTGACTAGTAGTATCATGGTACGGTACATTTAAGTTCAGTTCAATATGAATTATGATGTAAATCATTTAGCTCATATAATTGTAATTTAGTAAACCAAAGGAAATTATATTGCATGACAATAATAAACGCATTCATTCATAAAATAATACGAATTTATATCAAGCATCATATTTACAGGTGTCATGTTGATGATACATACAGACTCTTAAGTCTAAACTTGGCTAAAAGCTTACATACATATAAAACAAGTACCGGTAAGTACTATGTAGGCTTATGCAGCTACTGGTACATAAAATATATATTTTATATTAAAACTTATTAATCATAAACTGAAAACATCAGTCTTGAGAAAAGGGACAAATAATTTCCAGCTTATTATTAATAATATTATGTAATCCAACAATGACAGTTACAGTAGTCAGTGTAAACGCAGTATCAGTCACAGTGCCATGTCAAATCCAGTCTCGACACTGATCAGAGCAGACTCGTTATAGGTAAAAGAACAAACCCCTTAAATACCGGATTACGGATATAAAAGCACATGCATTTCCTGACACTGCTCACTAGTCTATTGTTTTAATTTATTCGTATTTAAAGCCATTATAATCATGAAAGGGGACAGACATCGTGAGGATTGCCAGTGATAGTTCTCTACAAACTAAAAACACCGTTACCAGGTGCTTTGTAATTACGGTAAGTTTACCGTTATTTCTCCTTGCAATTGGCATACTCACCAATTTAATTGATGTATTAGACGTTAGCAATATTAATTCCATGCGTGAGAAACATAATATTTCCTTGCGTCATGCCAATAAATGGTTAAATAAATCTAATAATATATTTTGCATATATTTATCTGCAATGGCTGACCATTTCTACGCATGCGCCGATACCCAGAATTCCAAGCAAGTAACATTACCTACAAAAAATCTCTACCGAATAGGCTTGTTTGGCACTATCACAAAGTCAATTAAAATCAGAATTTATGCCTGGAAAGTTACCAACAGTACAAGGGTGAAAAGGAAATAACTCTGATGGCACTAGCATGTCAGAAAAACAGTTACTTGACACAGGTATAGCTGAGTAGAAAATATAGGGAAGTAGATTTTGGAGAAACAGTACATATTGCTCTACTTTCGTTTTATTGTGGCTTATGCAATACGTTGAATATAACATTAAAGCTTGGTTTGACATATATTTCGTTATATTCTGTCTTAATTATAAATGCCAACTAAAAGTTGAAAATAGAAGAAAAGAATACCAGTAGATTTATTTATTATGTATGAATAAATCAAAATATAACACCGTATATACATAGACTTGCACCCAATGCAATAGGGATAGGCCCTTAAGGTGGTGGGGGAGGGGGCCGGACTTTGTCCAGGAACCCGAAATTGGAGGGGTGCGGAGGAATGCTGAGCACCGTTTTTTGAAAAAGATTGTTGGTATAAATTATCATTATATCAGTAGTTTACACATAAGTACACATACACAAAAACATGTAGTAAATATTTTCTTCCTGGTGACGTGTACACTGCTCCCAAAATAGATTATGAAACTGTTTTATTACCTGTCATTATTTTTCAATGAATGAAAATTCATAATTCAAATATATTTTTTAATTTCTCTTTTGTAGCTGTCAAGTAAAGTCGTAAGCTGTGAACCTAAACAATGTCAGTTTGTCTTAAATGGGAAAAAAAGTAAAATTAATGGTTTTGAATTAATCTTAGAAGATACAATTCTCTTTCCCGAAGGAGGTGGTCAGGTATGGATTAGGATTTGTGCAATTTGTAGTTTAAGATTTTATTCACAAAAAAAGAGAAACTATATATCAAATTCTATAAAAATGGCTTCATTTAAATTACTTTAGACTGTTAGTGTTAGCTTGGATTAAGGAGTGACATAGCTAGGAGGGGAGTTCTATGGAATATGCTGGGTACCATCATACCATGTTTTATCAAGCTGTTTAAAAGTGGGTGCAACCTTCAGCAAAATCACTGAGACTGTTTTTTTAGCAAGCATCTGGTACATAAGTGTTAAACCCCACTTCTACGTAGGGCGAATCAAAGTAGGAAACCTTCCAGAAGAGGTCAGTGAAACTGAAGGATGTGTCCAGTGTAGAATGAGACCAGAAGGAAGCACAAGAAATGAAATCACAACAAGTTTCTGAGTGGAACCTGATTAGATACATGTATGAACTATTATGTAGTCTTGCCAAAGGAAAACTGAAATCCATTACAAGGAGAGTAAGTGCTGACTGCCATGGCCTGCTTGGTAGAAGGTGTTCTGGTTAAGATATTGTCTGGGGCACAAGTGTCCTAGGGCTGGTAGCCTGGTATCCCAGTTTGATTTACTCTTACATACATGAGAAAATTGGACCATCATTTCCCCGAGCAACCCAAATAATGTCATTTTAAATGCGAGAGAAGCCACACAATCATGATTTCCATTTTGTTTAATTTCAGCCAGATGATAGAGGAACTGTAAGTTGCTTTAATTTGTAAAATGTACTTGAAGATTAAAATATAAATAATAATGAATTTATAAAGTGTCTCTCATCTAGAACTGTTCTACTGAATGGTGCTGGCCCGCACTCTCACATTTGGTCTTCAAGCATGATTTGCAGGACTCAGATGTTCAGGCTTCCTTAAAATGATGCTAGGAGTTTATATATGTATTTATGACTTTGATTAGGAATGGAGTTTAACATCTTGTCAGCATTTGTTAAATTAAATGACTCTGATGTTCTGGTTCCCTCTAATGCTGCTGGGAGTATTTATGACTTGGATTAGTAATGGAGTTTATCTTCTTGTCATTTTGTCAATTGATTTAAATTCTATTATTAGACATTTAGTGGACTGTGACTATAGATTAAATATTATGGACATATTTTTATTAGATTGAAGATATCCCTGTGTTAAGAGTGACACGAAGGGGAGATAAGGCTGTTCATTTTGTTGAAAAGCCAGTTGATGAAGGGAAAGAGGTTTCCATGACGGTCGATTGGCAGAGAAGATTTGATCACATGCAGCAACACACTGGTAAGAAAAGAGTTATATTAAAACATACTTATTGATAAATTTTACCCATGTTCATTTTTTTAAGAAGAAACTAGGATATGACAACCAGTGACGTTACCAGTATTGTACATTACACTGAACAAGAGTTTGGGATTGAACTGTGAGAAAAGTTGATGGACAGGTTATGTAATGACTTCCAAAGATTCTAACATTGCAGTATATTGCTTTCTAAGCATAACAAATGTAATATTTTTTAAGATATTACTAACTTTTCGAGGCTGGAGACTAAGGGATGACAACTTTCATGATAATTGATATCTCAATACAAGACTTTATGTGAGAAGTTTTTACGATGCAGAATGGCAAAATATACTTGTTTACATTAAAAAGTGATGATCTGGTATTCAGAGTTTAAAAATGTTTAACCTGATGATTGAATTCAAAATATACATGTAGATAAATGCTCCTTCATGCTGTGCTGTAGCCCATCTTTGTTGCTGCTAGGTCAATGAGGTTTACAGGAACCTATGCCAATGAAGTATATATATTGATTGTTAATTGTATTTTAGGTCAGCATCTGATCTCTGCTTTAGCGGAATCTAGATTTGGTTATGCTACTACATCATGGTAAGTACCGGTACTTTATACTCAAAATAAAAACTATCGCTTTTCTCAAATATTTTTAGGGAATTGGGATAGTCAATATTTATATGTAAAGGGTTAAAGCCACTATTTATTTTCAAAAAAAGCCTTAGAATACCTTGCAAATGCCTTAAATGTAACTCGAGGGCTTTGATGTTTGTCATTGCTTTGCATCCCTGTACAATACTAGTCTTTCTAAGTTGATTTGTGGAAAATTCCTTCAATTTTGGGTTTTAAGATCAGTATTACTGATAACCCCAAAGTACTCTACTTTTAAACAAAAAGTTTTAAAGTTGGTAAGAAATGTTATTACAGATGTTCCTTTAAATGTTCAGATATTATAGAAAGATATAGTATTGTTGGACTGAATGAAAAATTAGAGCAACAAATTTATCTCTTTTAAAGACACTGATTTAGGGAATACAATAGAGCTGGGCGATATTTCGGTATTTCGGTATAAAACCGTCACAGAAATAAAAACCGTGAAAAATACCGTCTTCAGAAAAATATCGAAAAACCGAACATACCGCGATATATCGCGGTTTTGATTTTTCTGGATGATATTTAACATAAATATTGAACAAAATGTTTCCTTTTTTATGTTATTTACGATATTTTATTGCTTAATGATGGAAAATACTGCTATAAACTCCCGAGTATTCATTCCACAAAGTTTGCAAATGCCGACATGGAATGAGCTTTGTTTACACATTTACGTCACGTGACTTGTCGCTCACCTTTCCACCCGTTAGCATTACCCCTGTTTCTGTTCAATTTCTAATCTTGACGAATTGTGAAGACCAATACTTTGATTTTCGAAAGTAATCATGGATTTTAGGATTGGATTAAATTTTAATAAAGTAGAAATATAAATAATACCAATTACATTGAGAGTTCCGGTAGACTGATGATATCATACAGTGTCAAACGTATCATGGTGGTCGTGTTCCGGGAAAAAATATTTGACTAAATCAATGGACACTTTTTGACATAGTACTAATGTTTTATAGTTTAATTCAGTATCCTTGTATTGTATAATGCATTTTCAAAAAGGTATACTCGTGAATGGGAAAAAAAACGAGTTTGCAAGTTTAAATGAACCGCATTCACTCGTAGCGTAGCGGTAGCTATAAAAATATGCACGGCCGACAGAACACACACTTTTTTTTAAAAATATTTTTTGGGGCTCCTTCATTCGAAATGTTTTTGATTTAAATAAAATATTATAATAAACAACATTCGAAATATTTTTGATTTGAATAAAATATTATAATTAATATTTTGAATATTAAAATTGTAATAAACAACAACTTTAGCAAGTTTTCGTGGCTATAGATCTGGGTTTGAACCAGCTCGAATTTTTGTAAATTTGGTACTGTACGCTAAAAATAATATTGACTAGAAATGATAATATTGAGGGGTATTTCCAACTTTTTATGCATATTGATTTACATTTAAAAAGTGATTAACTGAAAGTATTGACCTTTAATAAAATATCGCGATATATTGATTATATCGCGATATTTTTTGAAAATATCACGATATCTGTTTCTAGGGATATCGCCCAGCTCTAGAATACAATTTCCGAAAATTCAAGGAGATCAATTGTTGATTACTAAATGCGATATCAGCTGTTGATGACTAAATGTGCTAAATTGTATCAAATACAGATGACTAAATGTAATTTATATAGCATCAGCTGTTGATGATTAAATGTGATATATTGTATCAAATACTGATGACTAAATGTGATATATTGTATCAAATATACCGATGACTAAATGTGATATATGTGATGATCAGAGGTTGGTGACTAAATGTGATAAATTAGATCAGATATTTATGACTAAATGGCAACAGATATTAATGAAATGTGATATAATATCACATTAGAATTTTGATGACTAAATGTGATATATGACATCAGAAGTTTGATGACTAAATGTGAAATATGAATGACAAAATGTGATATATGGCATCAGATATTGATGACTGTTTTCTAGGAATCTGGGTGATGGTAATAAGTCTTTTATTGAACTCAACACACCAACCATGACAGATGAAGAAATTACAGAATTAGAGAAACTATGTAATGATAAAATAAGAGAGGGTTTAACAGTTGCCCCTAAACTATTTTATGATAAAGATGATCCAGAATGGAAAGAGGTACTATGATCAATTGTTTATTTAGTAAATGTTCACTTTATTCTTATGCCAGGTTATTTCTCCCATAGCAACTATTGGTGGTTTAAGGTGGGAATTCCCCTTTTCAACCGTCTTTCATTACCATTGACAATGATTCACTAATACAGTGGACTCTGTCAAATCCGACATTGTACGGGATCGTTAGAATATCGGATTACAGTGTCGGAATACCCAGTTTTGTCAAAACCGGAAATATTGTAAATTTGAAAACCGAAAGTATTATTATAATAAAGCTTCGAATCACCAGAACGTTATTTGTTATTCCCTTTAAAAATGACAAACTTTTCTGTACATTCAAAATTTTCTTACATTAATATCTATGTTTTTGTTTTACAGGCATCATGTCGAGGTTTACCAGATGATCATGTAGGACCTATTCGTGTTTTGAATATTGAAAGTGTTGATTCTAATTTATGTTGTGGAACCCATGTTTCTTCGCTAGCGCATCTGCAGGTAACAAAAATTAGGTTCTGTTTATCAAAATTAAGCTTTCATTGAAATGTTATCTACCTAATCTTCAGATAAGAAAACAAATGTTGCAGACAGGTCTCATTATCAATGTTACGAATTGAGTCTTTTTATTGATTGAATGTATTTATTGAAGACCATAGATTTAATTGATCCAGTACAACACTTTATTGCAATACATAACCATTTTCATTCATCAACATTAAATTATGTTCAAGTATTGTGTGGCCCCTGTCCTTCCGCCACAATTTGCTTGCAAATGCTCTAGTTTTTTATGTTCGTACGTGTAGAAGAAGATGCTTAGTGATAATCAA
Organism: Patella ulyssiponensis; assembly: GCA_963678685.1. Taxonomy (NCBI): domain Eukaryota; kingdom Metazoa; phylum Mollusca; class Gastropoda; family Patellidae; genus Patella; species Patella ulyssiponensis. The sequence continues at coordinate 59,972,936 of OY783230.1, read as the reverse complement.
CAATTTATCGTCATTACTGTCAAAGTTATTGCCCTTGATCACTTTGTAAAATTCTTGTCACCTATCTAGATCATGCAACTGATTCGAATTTATGCGCAGTATTTCTGTTCAGAAAACAACAAGGCTTACTTGGATACATATTCCTGAAGCAATGGCCCGAGAAATCTCTCTCTGGCCATTGCTGGATTGACTTCTGATTCTTGAACTTTTGCGGGAGTGTGTCTATACTCCCCGTTCAATGAAAGCTATCACTTAAGTACAGCAACATGACAGTCCTTCGTTTAATCTGAGTCTTCCCTAAAACTTTGGACAGTGATTTAAGGTATTAAAACGGTGAAAGTATGTTCGTTTCCAAACAGTATTGTTTACATTTCATTCGACTTGATAGCCTCGTTTGTCACACAATTAGTTTTACTACAGTATTCTCCTATGCACGGGTTAATTAGGCATAATAAAAGCGTGAGCCATGACGTAACGTTATGTAAACATATTTGGTCCAATACTGGCACTCGTTTTAAATGTAAAGCGTTTGTATGGTAGGTAGTGATTGGTTGGTAGTCGGACTACTGACCAATCAAAATTTAACACAACAATATCCACTCATAATAGCAGTGTGTAGTGAGATTACCTATAATCAAACGAAACGCTGCGCGGAGTATGACTTGGATATTGAATTCCAATTATTTACTTGAACAAGGAAAATTATCCTTTGATTTCCAGTATGTCAGTGAAGGAAGAACTAGAAACCTATCAAATTTATACACTTCAGTAATTTTAGTGTTTTCTAAATTCTCCCATTGCATACAAAAGAATATATATTAAGCGATGGCCGATCTGGAAAGACATCTTGAATGACATAGCTGCTGTGGGCATATGTTTTGTTGCCTGGCAAACTATCTTTATCTATTGTACAGACTATTACTGATGTTTTAAATGTTCTACAGGCGATAAAGTTATTAGGAGTAGATAAAGGTAAAAAGGGCAAAGTGAATCTCCTGTTTGTTGTTGGTCAAAGATTACTGGATTATTTTGGTAAATGTTATGCAGTGGAGAAAGGGTTAACCAATGTTTTAAGGTAATCATCAAAACCGTTCTTAACCCTTTAACAATTAGAGAAAAGGTATTTTTTTGACCAGGAATTGTGCCCAAAGTGCTACTCATCTTCTTGTTATGGTTATTAGGGGCAGCGCTCTATATAAAATTCACTTAAAGATGCATTATGTAAGATTTAGATAAAAAGCTGACAGTTTTTGTTATAATAGTTAGAAATTTGATGATAAAGAGGGAACATGTTGCAAATTTCAACCAAATTACTTCATTCTGAGCACAGTTATTGTCGTTTGCTGCAGAACAGTGTTGTCTCAATTGTCATTGCTTCATTTGTTGTTATGATAATAAACAAAGTCTCAATTAACTATTTTTATGTACCCACATTGAAATATGGTTGTAAATTGACATCTCTGTCATGGTCCGTCTGGTGTCCTTGATTGCTTATGGGCGCTCCAGGAAGTTGATTATGGGACTGACATGTAAATAAATGTCTAATTATGTAACATTAAAGCCAATAATGCATCTTTAATCTGTGAGAGAGAGAGAGAGAGAGAGAGAGTGAAATGGGGTTTAACGTCCACTCAACACAAACTAGGTCATTTCGGGACTAACATTAATCTGTTAGAAATAGATACTAAAATTGTACTAATTATAGAGGTCTCTAGTAATAATTATTGTTGACATTGTTTTGATGCTGATAATAAATAATAAACAGATATGATAGAATTATCATTCCAGTTACAATTCGTGTTTTATTATTTCAGTGGTCCCTTAGAAAAACAAGTAGATTTAGCTGATAAAGCTGTCAAAAACCAGAAAGCCTCTCAGAAGGTAAATCTTTAAAAAACAATTTTGTGTTCATTTTACCCGACCTGACTTTTCATCTCATCAATGAACAGACTTTTTTACAAAAATGATTTTAATCAATGACTCCAATGACAAGTGAAAATTGATAAAGAAATAGATGGGCTTATTTGGTTAATTAAACATGCATTATGCAAGAACAAAATCTGCTTATTACAAGTCTTTCTTTGGGCCTGAAATGTTATCTAAATTATCAATTAGACATTAATTAACTTATCCAGACCATAATAAACTCTCGATGTTAAGGCTAGCCTTCGATGTTGGCTGGATTAGATTCCTATATGCTGCTTAATGGCCATTGATAATTAAATCAAAAAAATGCATAATCGAGACTATGCTGTTTATATTAACGGTTTTAGTAATGATGACCGAGGCCATGCGAAAATTTCACCCGCTTCATTCTCGGCTCATAATGGATCAATTTGACTCAAATTTTCAGCAAATTACCTTTACACTATCTAGTTTTTAACTACCGGTACTATAGTGAGAACTGCCATCTCTTTATCTTATCTCCCATAATGTATCTTTAAATTAAAGCCGCAATGAAATAAAAATCAAATTTTGATGAGATTAGTACTGTTTAGTTTATATTATTTGTAATATTTACAGTTGGCACTAACACTTCTAAGAGATATGGCAGTAATGGAGGCTAAAATGTTTAAATTAAATCCAGAAAAACAGCCCTTGTTCAGTCATCACAGGTGAGAATAGGCTATAACATTTTCATATGTTATGTATGGAAAATTTTTAATTTTTATATGCCCACATTGAAATTTGGTCATATATTGTCAACGCCCAGGTCCATCCGTCCATCTGGCCGGCGTCCACAATTGTTTGTGGATTCTCTATAAGCTAAAGTTTATATCCGATTAGCTTTTAATTTAAACACAGTGTTTAAGGTCATGAGACGAAGAAGCCTTTAGATTTTCAGCTATTTCCAATAATTACTGCCAGAGTTATGGTCCTTGATCACTTCAGATAATCTTGTGGGCGTTCTAGAGGCTAAAGTTAATATCCAATTGACTTTATATTGATACACAGTGTTTAAGGTCATGAGACGAAGAATCATATTGATTTTCAACGATTTCTGATAATTATGCAACAACTCTTGTTGACTGCTCAGATGATTTAGCTGCTGTGGGCGTATGTTTGTTGCCTGGCAATCTATCAATATCTTATGTCTGATCTTGGAATGAAGTGGAAAATTATCTTGTATGTGGTTTACAAGTGTCTTTTGGGGACGTATATACCAATTCTGATTTGATAGATTTGGTTTTAATGTCACTTTTTCTTTTTGATACCTGTTACCATACAAATCTTGTATTATATGTTTTTAGATAATCTGATTATTAATTATTTTTTGTAGGAAAGAAGGTGATGGTGAATACATGAATATCATAGCCACAGAAATAGGAGATGTAAGTTTAATACTCAATGTAATTGGTATCTAGCATAGAAATATTAAACAAGTCGACTTCCACTTATGAAATGTTGGTAGCTATGATATCTTTTATATCCTGCATATCATGGGGATTGTTACAGTAGCTGTGTATATGCCCACATTTAGATGTGGTTTGTATATTGTTGTTGACTTTAATAAATTGTTTCCAGTCAAGAAACGAAGAAACTTATTGCCTGGCGCTCTATATTTTTGTCTTGAAGAAAATATTTAACTATGTTTACACCAATTAACTTACACTCCAGAAAATACACTAACTTACACTCAAAAATACACTAAGTTATTCTCCAAAAAGTACATTAATGAACTTTTACTCAAAAAAATACACTAATTAACTTACACCCCCAAAAACACACAAATTAACTGTTCTTGAGGCGGGTTATGCTGTATTTGATATATCTTTATGTCGTAGTATCAAGAGAGGTGGTCTAGTGGTTGAATGTGTGTGTTTCAGAACATAAAATTTGTCATTAAGTATTGTGGCATGGTTTCGATCCCAGAATTGTACATGGCATGGAGTAGGGTTGCCTGCCGAGCCTTGTGTGTTTTCTCCAGTCCCTTCGGATTACTCCACCATCGAAAGACCCAATATGATATGTGCAAGCAAATTATAGCAATAAATATATTCTATGCCCATCCTGAAATAACCTGGTTTATTTCTCTCTCTTTATCTTGCATCATTAAACATTATTTTAGGCTGCTCCATGTTTTTTGACGACTGGTGATGAAAAAGGATCAGGAATGTTTTTGTTATGTGGTTCGCAAGATTTACTGGATAAAGCTGGAAAACAGTAAGTTATTTTCTTAGACTTGTTTGAACTCAGATAGAAATCTGTGTCACAAGCAGAGTAAAATACTAAAAGGATATTACTAATACAATATTGCACATAATGATCCGTTTGGATATTTAAAAAGTGACAGATTTATTTATCAATTTAAAAAGTAAAAGCATATTCAGCTAAGGGCAGTCAAAACTGAATTAAACACGAGTCTGTATTTTTTTTGTTTTTTCACTGGCTTCTCTTCTATAAATGAAATATGAGCTGTGTTTTAATTCCATTGCAGATAATCAATAGTTAAACCACTTAAATTAATAAAATTATTATTAAATTTAGAACACTGATAAGGATGTACTACTTCTGAATTTTATTAACATGCTACATTTCAATACAGAGAGAGAAATGGGGTTTTACGTCCACACAACATAAACTAGGTCATTTCAGGATTAACACACGAGGTTGCACAGACGACCCTACTCCTTGTCACGTACAACCTGGGACTCGAAACCCTGCAAGTCGACTCAATGGCAGACCTTATGATACAGTATGCACATGCTAACCATTCAGCCATCACCCCCCCACCAGTTTCAATACACATACAGCTATCGTTATATGTTAATAAGTACATCCATATAAGCGTTTTAAATTTATTCAAATCTATTTGTATATAGTCTTATAATGAAAATTATTATTATAGAGTAATGGAAAAATTAGAAGCTAAAGGTGCATGTAGTGGTGGAAGATACAGAGGAAAGGCCAATAAATTAGCTAATAAACATAAAGCTGAACAACTTTTATTAGATATAATAGTAGAATCGTAATGTAAATGTTTTAATATTAAAGTATATATTTCTAGATTTGTTTTTATAAGCCCACATTGAAATGTGGTCGTATATTGTCGTCGCCCCGTCCGTCCGTTCGTCCGGCCTAGAGGCTAAAGTTAATATCCGATTGACTTTAAATTTATACACAGTGTTTAAGGTCATGAGACGAAGAAGCCTATTGGTTTTCAGCGATTTCCGATAACTACCAGAGTTATGGCCCTTGAACACTTTAAAAAATCTTGTGAACGCTCTAGAGGCCAAAGTTAATATCCGATTGGCTTTAAATTTATACACAGTGTTTCAGGTCACGAGACGAAGAAGCCTACTGATTTTCAGCGATTTCAAATAATTACTTCCAGAGTTATCTCCCTTGATCACTTCAATAAACCTTGTGACGCTATAGATGCCAAACTTATCATCCGATTGACTTCAGATTGATACACAGAGTTTAAGGTGTTGAAACGAACAAGTATTTTGATTTTCAATGAATTTTGATAACCTAAATCCATGATGTTAAATGTTTCCTATACTAATTGTTAGCGTGGGGCAAAACTTTATAAAAAGCAAACAAATTCTAATGATTTTCAGATAATTACATAATGAGTTGTTCCTCTTAATCAGATTTTAGTGTATTACAAATGTTTCATTACCAAAAAAAGTAAAAATATGTGACAACCCTTGTTGACTGCCCGGACGATTTAGCTGCTGTGGGCGTATGTTTCGTTGCCTGGCAACCTATCTTTTTTATTCTCATTTTATTGTTGGAATATGAATTGATTTGTTATTCTTTAAATACTATAGCAGAATCGTAATGTAAATGTTTTAATATTAAAGTATATATTTCTAGATTTGTTTTTTTTTCTCATTTTATTGTTGGAATGTGAATTGATTTGATATTCTTCAAATACTTCTGACAAGATGTTTACACCCATGTTCAAGAGAGTAGGTCAACAGGGATATTGGAAGGTCACAGAAAGATTTTGTGTAGTTACCTCCCCTGACACATTTTTATATCATTCCAAAATAAATTCCCTCAGTTCTATCAAAAATTTGACATGGTCAACTGAAAAAGATTATATATCTACCAATCGTCATGGCTGAAATGACCAACTGAATATGATTACATCTCCTCCAATCATTAATGCTGAAACAATCACAGTGGGTTGGGTGGACCAATGGTTAGCGTGTGTCCGTTATATCTTAAGATTTGTCACTGAGTCAACTGGCATGGTATCGATTACCCGGTTGTACGTGACAAGGAGTAGGGTCACTTGTTCAACCTCGTGGGCTTTCTATGATTCCTATCACTGCCAAGACCACACGCAAGCAAATTATTGAAATACAATTGAATCATATGTTACTCCCGAAATAACCTAGTTTGTGTTGAGTTGACGTTAACTCACATTTATCCCCAAGTCACTCCCCACACCCCTACAAAAAAATACCACATTCATACAGGTGCTGTTAATAATGTATACTTACAGTCGAATGACATTCCTGCCATTACTAGAGATGTTACTGAGATTTGGTCAGGTCGTTTTCTTGGTTATAAGCATTTGTAATAAGAAAAATATTCACTTAGCTTTCACAACAATCTGATTAAAACACAGATCCTATTTCGTTTGTTTTTATAGATCTAAGACGGTCATATGGCGTCATATGTCGATGGTGGGTAAGGCTTAGGCTTGGCCCAGGGTTAGGGCTGGCACTGTTTACATCTCGAGACTTTGATGAAATCTACAGGTCTATAAATGACGTCATATGTGCTTAAATGCGTAGGACCGTCTTCAATCTAGCGTTCTCCCGTTTTACTTGTCTGTGGAGGTCATCGAAAGTATAAAAACGAAACGAAATATACTTCTGTATTTTAATTAGATTGCTTTCACAAGACCATTTTCCGCTTCTAGAGCCATTGGGAATAGAAGAGTGTTGATTTGTACTAGCTTTTACAGGTTGACAGAAATTCCTTTTATACAACCACATTCCTGTGATCCTATATTTTGTTGTTACACTTGTCTATCACTCTACAGTCACTGATGCATCTGCTCTTAATAATGAACCCTATTGGACTTTATTTGCAGAGTTATTGCCCTTACCATCAAAACTTTGACTAGGTTACTGGAAATAAAATGAAATGGGTAAATGAAGACGGGCATGGCATAATGGCTCACAGCGTGCTATGAGGGAAATTTTACCCAGGCAGAGGCACTACAGCCTACTCTTATGCCAAGTGATCTTTTACATGTACGCCAATGTGTACACAATGGACCTCAGTTTTTCATTCCATCTGAACGACTATACTTTGTCCCTTGCCAGGACCTTGATTCTGTACCACTGACAAGGAAGAATCATGCCGGAAAATCACAATGAACTTTCTTCAAACACGGGACATTCAGGTTGGCAAGGTAATGTCTTACTCACTGAGCCACCATGGCTCCCCTGATTTACTGCGTGAAGTGTATTTGAATTTTTTTAAACCAACTTTCTATAACTGTTCAACATGTCATCAAGACTTGTAACATGGCTACCTGTCACTGAGATTTTTTTACAGAGAACTTCTTGCGATTGTTTGACAATTGTTTTCGGATTTAGTGCTCTTTTTTCAAAATCTTCTAGGATTCTGGCAACATTCCTTTGAAAAAATAGGTTGCCAGGCAACGAAACATACGCCCACACAGCAGCCAAATCGTCCGGGCAGTCAACAAGAGTTGTCACATATTAAGGAATTATCAGAAAATCATTAGAATTTGTTTGGTATTTATAATCAAACCTGTTTTTTTTTAAATCAGATAATAATTGTGACCTCCAGAGGCACAACAAGCTAAAAAGGGTGATTTTTCGTACAATCAGGGGACATAATTCAGGAAGTAATGACCCGATGGGCGCAAATATCGAAAGGGACCAAGATCTTTGGGTTATAAACATACATGTCAAGTTTCATCAAAATCGATTAAAAATTGTGACCTTTATAGGGTCCACAATCTTGATATAACATATTTTCACACTATTTGTGTACAAACGGCGGCCATTTTGTCCGTCAATTCTAGTCCGATTTTCACGTAATTCGAACTCTCTCTTCATTACCATGTAACGGTGATATAGTCAAACGTTTTTTTAAATCGGATAATAATTTTGACCTCCAGAGGGACCAAAAGCGAACAAAAGCAATTTTTCGGACAATCAGGGGCCATAATTCAGGAAGTTACGATCCAATGGGCGCAAATATCGAAAGGAACCAAGATCTTTCGGTTATAAACATACATGTCAAGTTTCATCCAAATCGGTTCAAAATTGTGACCTCTATAAGGTCCACAACCTTGATATAACATATTTTCACACTATTCGCGTACAAATGGCGGCCATTTTGTCCGTCAATTTTGGTCCGATTTTCACGAAATTCGAACTCAACCTTCATAACCATGAAACGGTGATATAATCAAACGTTTTTTTAAATTGGATAACAATTTTGACCTCCAGAGGGACCACAAGCTAAAAAGGGCGATTTTTCGGACAATCAATGGCCATAATTCAGGAAGTTACGATCCGATTGGCGCAAATATCGAAAGGAACCAAGATCTTTGGGTTATAAACATGCATGTCAAGTTTCATCCAAATCGGTTCAAAATTGTGACCTCTACACTGTTCACAACCTTGATATAACATATTTTCACACTATTCGCGTACAAATGGCGGCCATTTTGTCCGTCAATTTTGGTCCGATTTTCACGAAATTCAAACTCAACCTTCATAACCATGGCACGGTGATATAATCAAACCGTTTTTTAAATCGGATGACAATTTTGACCTCCAGAGGGACCACAAGCTAAAATGGGCGATTTTTCGGACAATCAGGGGCCATAATTCAGGAGGTGACGATCTGATTGGCGCAAATATCGAAAGGAACCAAGATCTTTGGGTTATAAACATGCATGTCAAGTTTCATCCAAATCGGTTCAAAATTGTGACCTCTACACTGTTCACAACCTTGATATAACATATTTTCACACTATTCGCGTACAAATGGCGGCCATTTTGTCCGTCAATTTTGGTCCGATTTTCACGAAATTCGAACTCAACCTTCATAACCATGAAACGGTGATATAATCAAACGTTTTTTTAAATCGGATAACAATTTTGACCTCCAGAGGGACCACAAGCTAAAAAGGGCGATTTTTCGGACAATCAGGGGCCATAATTCAGGAAGTTACGATCCGATTGGCGCAAATATCGAAAGGAACCAAGATCTTTGGGTTATAAACATGCATGTCAAGTTTCATCCAAATCGGTTCAAAATTGTGACCTCTACACTGTTCACAACCTTGATATAACATATTTTCACACTATTCGCGTACAAATGGCGGCCATTTTGTCCGTCAATTTTGGTCCGATTTTCACGAAATTCAAACTCAACCTTCATAACCATGGCACGGTGATATAATCAAACGGTTTTTTAAATCGGATAACAATTTTGACCTCCAGAGGGACCACAAGCTAAAATGGGCGATTTTTCGGACAATCAGGGGCCATAATTCAGGAAGTTACGATCTGATTGGCGCAAATATCGAAAGGAACCAAGATCTTTGGGTTATAAACATGCATGTCAAGTTTCATCCAAATCGGTTCAAAATTGTGACCTCTACACTGTTCACAAGCTAAAAAACGTCATTTTTCGTACAATCAGGGGCCATAACCCATGAAGTTACGGTCCGATACATGCCAATATCGAAAGGAACCGAGATCTTAGGGTGATAAACCTATATTTCAAGTTTCATTGAAATCGGATAAAAATTGTGACCTGTAGACTGTTCACAAACAATTGTGGACGGACGAACAGGGGCGACGACAATATACGTCCACATGAAAATGTGGGCGTATAAAAATTAAAACATTAATTTGGTGACAACCTTGTTCGGTCTATTTTTAACAAATTGAGTATATTGTAAGGGTTAAAAAGATAAAAAACTGTATATAAAACAACTTTATGTTAAAATTATAAAGTAAATAAATGTTAATTCAAGAAAACAAATATTAAGACTATCATTCACATGATGGTGGGAGAACACTCAACGAAACATCACTTTAATTACAAGAGTTTATGATCTGTATTGTATTTTTGTGTAGATTATGTATGTCAATTGCATATTTATGTTGGGGAAAATGAGGAATACACCAGGCCCTCACTAAAGCACAGTTTATTGGCACCCAATGTGTAGAAAATCCAAGGGTCTCTGTGTAAGGTGGGTGTTGGATTATGGACCTCAGCATCAGCATTATAGTGAAGGCCTGGTGTATTATTGATAGAAGTCTGGCAATACAGACAATATCAGCAGTATGATAATAAACAGTTATAGAATTCCCTGAGATTCCTTAAACTCTGAATAACATCAAGATACATAAAGAAGTTCGGATTTTGAATGACTATCGGGTATAGGCATATCAAATACGACCGGAGGATTGACAGCTTTATAACGTAGATTACATGTTGAAGCATTTATGTAAGTAGTAAAACCATCTGTTGTAACACCATAATCTGAAAAAAAATAAAAGTATGTCTATGATTAGGAATTTTAAAGGGATAGGACCTTATGCTTTAGTTAAATTCTAGCCAGCTTACTGTGCATTGCGAGGAAAAGTCACCAATATCTGATTGGTCGACTTGGTAGACCGATGGGTCAGATTTAGTTTTTGGTCATTTTCCATAGCCCTCGGTCTCGACTGGCATATATGGCCAACATGGAACCCAATATCTACTGCATTGAAAAAAGAAGTTGTTTTTATAATGGGAAAGTAGAAGGATACAAGGCATCTTGTATGACTCATCTCAGAAAGTTTCAGTATGTCTGATGTGTATAGTGTTGTGATTTTCTTGATTGGGAGTGGAGTGGGGTGGGGTGGGGGGAAAACACAAAGACCACCCTGAAGGTCAGAATTTAAACAGAAAAGACATTATTGAAAATATTGATTGATTATTCAGTTCACTTACCCTCATGTATATGGCCACATATATGATATTTTGGTTTAACACGTCTCTGAATAGTTGAAAGAAGTTCGGCACATCCTGCACGGTTATTACCAGAACACATATCACCATAACCTGGTCAAAATAAACATAATATCATGGAACCTGTTTACTCTATCAAACTTCAAATAACAGATGACATTATATTAGTAGATAAAGGATTCAGAGTATCCAATTTCAATGAAAGCACAAACAAACTCCTGGAAATGTAGTTTTATTGTTTAAATGGGGTGGCAAATCATTATCTGTATTGTTCTAGGATATTTACCAGTTGCCACTCATTTGGCAAATATCCACTCTGCTACAGTAAGTACATGCATTTTCAAAAACATACAGAGTATTATTTCATGAATGAAATAAATATCAATTCTTGCACCGGAGCAGTGAATGTAATCCAGATCATTATGTGAGGGTGAGAGGCTCAGTGGCCTAACATGTGAGCTTTAGGTCATCAGGTCTGTCATTGAGTCATGTGGTAACGTTTCAATCCCCACACTTGTACATGACAAGGATTAGCGTTGCCTGCCCCACCCCCAAAATAAGGGACATGTTTGATCATATTCTAACGTTATCCTAGGCCTATACTGTACCTTGTATATTACACATGGAAAGTATAATTTAACGGGTAAATATTAATATATGTTATAACTCTAGTCTTTTACCTAATGGTGGACCATGACTCATTAAAATATCTGTATCGTCTGGTATAAGATTCCATTTATCTAAACATGGCTGACCACGTTTTAAATTAAATCCCCAACCACAGAATTCAGGCTGCCTGTTAATAAGAAAAAATCAACTATTTAGAACGCATTTTGGTTAGTTCAAAAATCAGTCGTTAAATGCTTTTTTATATTCAAAATTTCTGTTGGATTATGTTTCGCTAGCACCCCTAGCCAAATCGGTACTTGATATTTAAATGGCGCCGTACCTGAATTACTACCAGAAATTATCAAACTGTAAATGTGCTGTTTATCTCAATCATCTAGTGGATCATTATTAGTTACTATACTTGTAACCTTAAACTGTGTGTTTTAAGTTTCAATTGATACAGTCTTAAGAACCCTTACGCAAGTTCAAATAGGTTCCAACGCACAATTGTCAGCACATATCATTACAGTTTATATTGGAATAAGTAATTCTATCACAAATAGTGAAGACTGGACCATTAAAATAGTTACCGAACAGTTTTTTTCTTTGCATAGCGATTTTTATGTTGTAGGCATAATGACGTATTACGCAACTTGCCGCCATGACACCGGCCAGTTGAAATTTCGCGCAGCAGTTGGGTTTCATCAAATCATATAATTATGCAGTAAGGCTTCACCTTTATTTCAATGGGAACTGATTTATTATATGTTAAGCTATGTGCAGGACAGTTTTGAGTTAGTTTATGTGTAAATTATGGGAGCTATGGACCAATAAACTTTTTGTAGTCATTTGACTAAAAAACTTGCGCAAAGGAACACTGTAGGAAAAGCCACTACTGTGCCTGGAGTAAGACGGAAGACATTAGTAGTCGAACCATTTCTAGGTAGTTATATGAAAATTATAGCTCCATCCTTAACAAGGCCTAACTAACGGTTAGACTCTAAGCTCCTGGGATTCTGCAATGACCGGGCTAATGAAGGCATTTTGCCCGGAAAGCAGCACTATAGCCTACTCTCATTTCGAATTCCAACAAGGGACCTCCAGTTTTCATTCTATCTGAATGACTATACACAGTCCTTGTCAGACACTCCGTCCTGAACTACTGACAAGGGGAAAATAACCTGAAAAATCTAGAGAAACTCTATATGTCAACACCATGAGTCAACCTGAGATCTCCTAGTTAGCGAGACAGTGTCTTACTCACTGAGCCATCACTCAGGAATCCCCCTAGGACTATAAGTATGACAGCAAAGCATCATTTGAATTAATGGTACCTACCATGGTGTTCCATATATTTTAATACCACACAGATTTAATGATTGATCTTCTAAATAAATACAATTCGTCAACATTTCCTTTATATTGGTGATATTCAGCTGTTTTAACCGATCTTCAAAATTTTTCTCAGTTATACAGAAACAATGTCTTAATCTTTCTCTATCTTCTTTAACAAACTGATCATCAAAGGTAAGATCATGATTACCAGCTATTGCTACTTTCACTTTATAGGGTACTTTTCCTGAAAATAACAGAAATGTAATGGGGTTTAACATCCTACATTTCTGCAACGAATGGGCTATGGAAAATGGACATACGCCATACCATGTGCTATTCAAATTTCAACTGTTCATGGTTCAATTACGTGCACGTCAATGTGTACACAGGACTTCAGTTTTCCGTTACGCCCACTGACTAGTAAGCCGGGGGTAATCCCCCCAGAAAAAAAAAAGATTTTTCCCTCCCCTCCTGTGTTGTCGAACCAAGTCCTAAAATACCTACGGTTTGTGATAGACAGCAGTCAGGGATCTATCTGCCATCTATTTTGTACTGACTTGTCCAATGGCCCACTGTTTTGTGGGACACTGTCTTGTCACTATGTTCATTGTTTAGAGTTGCTACAGAACAGTTTTCTGGGCTAGAAAACGCATTGCGGACCTCATCAAATTTTCAAAATATTCTGGGGAAGACCCCTGGTACCCATTTGTCTGAGGGGGACTAAACACTGTTAAAATTCAATATCGTAACTTGTCGGCTTTTTGAAATGTCATTATATTGAGATACATAACAATCTAAACTTTGAACCTATTTGGCAACAAATCTGCATATAACAAAACATCTGAAAATATCCCTTTTTAGAATAGAAAAGACCTACAAACCTAAATAATTATTAAAATTCTCTATATCAGTTGGTAATCCTACATTGGAGAAATCGCCAGCGTGCAATAAAACATCACCTGGTGGGAGTTGGTATCCTTCTGTTTTCTCTAACACACTATGGGTATCTGATAAACACACAAATCGTATTTTATCCTCTGTAATGGGTGTATTTACGTCTAATGGCTGAACTGTCTCCTTTTTCTGATGAATTCGTAATTTTCGCCACGCTTTAGTTGGTTCATGTGTGTTGGGATGAACCGTTATTTCTTTCATCTCATCATCTTTGTTTTTCTTCGGAAAAAGATCCCCAAAAAACATTTTGCAAATAAAAATATAGCTGTTTAATTTGTTCCTGGAATGAGAGAAGATCTGAGAGTTTTATTTGATATTCTAATACAACTTAATTATTGAGATTGAAGCATTTCCAATAGTTGACCTGAAGGTAGGCCTAAACGACATGAAATGGGGTTTAACGTCCTACTCCAATTGGGCTAACACGGTGCTTTGAGACAGGGACAGTACATCATATTCTTATATCTAATTCCAACTGCCAAGGGATCTTTAACGTACATGCCAACGTGTACACAGGACCTTGGCTTTTCTTCAAATCCGAACAACTATATAGGTCTACGTCCCTTGAGAGGCCCGTGGTCCTTCATCACAGACAAGGAAGAACCATGCCGGAAAATCCTTTTGAACATTTAAACACGAAACCTTCGGGTTATAAGCGACCCAATGTCTGTTTTACTGAGCCCCCGAGCAAAAGTACTATATAGATAGTTTTTAAAGACTTTAAAAATGGTAAGGGGAAGGTCACAAGGCATTGAAAATGGTAAGTGTTCGCCGGCGCCTAGTGTATAATTTTAACTTCAAAGGGTTCTTTATACATTGTGTACGTCAACATGTAAACCTACTCTGGAACTCATTTTAACAGGACTTCCTGTCCCTAGCTGCATTCGACTGATGTGACCAATGACGTCTATAATAACGTCATTGGATGTGACTTCCATTTCAAGATCCTATCTCTGTAACCATAAATAAAAGCGAGTCTGCGGCCAGTCACCGAGTCACTGTCACTTGTTGAGTCAGTCAGTGTTATTTTTTACTTACTAATACTAATAGTTCCTTTCCTTTGGCCAGACACCCTTTTTAAAAACTGCTAAAAGAACTAAACAACTGATGAAACAACTGTCTTTCTTTCGTACGTAACTGTCTTGTCTTTCCTTATGTCTTACAGCACCTGCATGTGTCTGTTATATTTATATGTAAACAATCTATTTTTAGAACGTTACGACATTAAAGTAAGGGAGTTAACACCTGGACGGATACAGACCACAGTTGTTAATACTACACTGATACCTTAGTGTGTTGCTAACAATTTTCAATTTATCTTATCAATGTGTTAAATTTTGTTATCATAGTGCTTCATACTTTCTTTATTGTTTATATATATATATGATTAATTGGGCTGTTTATCAGGATTGGGTCCACTATAAAATATTCCTGTTGTTGGTCTTCTGAATTTATATGTTAGCTTTTTTAATTCATATTTTATAATCCTTCTATTCTTATCTCTCTCTCTTCTCTCTCTCCCTCTCTCTCTCATACGGTTCTGTTTCTATATTTTGTTAATGCCTATCACTCTACAGTCTGACTGGCTGGTTCATTTCCCCATGATAAGAACCTTGCTGCCTGGGCTTTATTTGCAGAGTCATTTCCCCTACCATTTGAAATTGGGTTTTTTTTTTTACAAATTTTCTATGACTGATCAATTTGTAATACATGAATTTGTGACAGGGCTTTGTATTATTAAGATATTTTATTGAGACATCTTGAGATTGATTGACTATTTGTTTGTCGATTATTTATAGTAACCTTTTTTTTCAAGATTTTCTAGGATTCTGACAAATTCTTTTGAAAACATGAAAACATTAACTGGGCTCGAACATCAATACAAAGTTGTTTTTTTTTTAAAGCAGGCAACGATGGCCGGACCAAACTTTAACTGACATAGTTTAGTGACCCCTGTCATAAAGGATAAAAACAAAAAAAAGTTCATAAAAACTGTATATAAAACCACATTTATGTTAAAATTATAAAGTACATAAATGTTAATTCAACAAACAAATAATAAGTCTATCATTCACTTGACGGTAAGAGAACACTCAACGAAACATCACTTTAATTAAAATAGTAATCGTGATCTGTATATTATTTTTATGTAGATTATGTATGTCAATTGCTAAATAACGCTCACAGTATAAAAAAAATATCTTTTTAAATTGGAGAAAATAAGGAATATACCAGCACCTCACTAAAGCGCAGTTGGTTGGCACCCAATGTGTAGAAAATCCAAGGATCCCTCTGCATCTGCATATAGAATAAATAAAAGCAAGGGAATGAACAGACTATTTCTACTTTTCTTGTTTTACCTTATCTAGCAACATTCAATTAATTTTTGAATTGTTAGATATCCTTTCACAGCCTCATATAACTTAATTTGAAGGAATTATTAGTGAGCAGAAATTTGCCTGTGTATCTGTTATCACTCATCACTTCAGTCAGTTATATAGAAGGATAATTTGTGTTTTCACTTTGCTTTCATCACCTCCGTTTCTTGAAATCTTCATTACACAGCTATCATAGCAATGATCTGTGTGTTAAAATTATATTCGGAAAGGGTTTAACCAGTTCTATTACATCTATTACATACGTGATAACATCCTCGGTTACCCAGTGTACTCATTCCGTTATACTCCACTATACCCTGGGTTAATTCATAGGGTTTCCACGATTTCAAATTATCTGCCCTGGTGGATTGTGATATTTTTATCGTCCAATCCCATAAAGTGTTACTTGGAAAGGTAATAGGCGAAGGGAAGAAACTCTCAACAAAGAATTCCCCACACATGGTGACCTCAGTCCGTCTAAAGTGTCTACGTGGGACTGGTTTGTAAACTGTTTTTTGATTGGTTCGTACACTCTAACTACATTCAGATAGTTTGAAATCATGGAAACCCTATGGATTAACCCAGGGTATAGTGGAGTAGAACGGAATGAGTACACTGGGTAACCGAGGATGACGTGATGACTGACACCAATATTGCACTTCCATGATAGAAGTCTGACTATAGACAGACAATATCAGCAGTATGATAATAAACAGTTATAGAATTCCCTGAGATTCCTTAAACTCTGAATAACATCAAGATACATAAAGAAGTTCGGATTTTGAATGACCATCAGGGATAGGCATATCAAATACGACCGGAGGATTGACAGCTTTATAACGTAGATTACATGTTGAGGCATTTATATAAGTAGTAAAACCATCTGTTGTAACACCATAAGCTGAAAAATATAAAAGTATGTCCATGATAAGTAATTTTAGAGGGATAATACAAATAGGACTTGCTTTAGCTATATTCTAGCCAGCTTACTGTGCATTATGAAGAAAAGTCACTCATGTCTGATTAGTCTACTGCATTGAAAAAAGAATTTGTTTTTCCAATTGGAAAGTAGAAGGATACAAGGCACCTGATTCATCTCAGAATTTTAAAAGTCTAAGTATGTCTGATGTTTATTTTGTTGTGTTTGTCTTTAGTGGGGGACAAACACCCTGAGTGTCACAAACTCTGTATACACCACTGCGTTATAAGTACAACAATTATTTACAGAGTTGATGCCCTTTCCCCAAAAATGTTATAAATGTGATACAGACACCACTAATTTTTCAAAATAGACTTGTTTGAATTATATCCTCCCTCATAAGCATAAACATTGTGGAGAAAATGGGTGCAAAATAATCTGTTGCACAGATGCTTGTGCATCTAATGTCCTAATATAATTGCACACGTCTGTCAAACCTTCAAAGCAGGGGCGTGGTGAGGGCAATTATTGAGAAGAAATTATGAGTAACAAAAAAGATTTTGACACAAAAACCCTTTTACTGACCGCGGAGCTGTGGCCGGCGAAGCCGGCCACCGCGAGCGGCGAAGGTGCGAGCCCGCGGCGGGGGGTCCGGGGGGCCCTCCCCCGGGAAAATTTCGAAAATTAGAAGCCCAGAAACGCAATCTCCAGCAATCCGAGACAATTTGATTGTGATTTTGGCGCAAAAACTTTTTGGCGCATGAGTATGGCTACTCATGAACTCATTCTCACCACGCCCCTGCTTCAAAGGCTAATATCTTTGCTTGCAATAGAGTAATTTGAGGGAGAGGGGTTTTACATAGGCTAAGCCTGTTCCCCAATCCCATTCAGCCAACCTGAATAAAATATTGTTTAAAAAAAAAAAAAAAATATTATTCATTATAATATTACATGTATCTTGAAGAAACATTATGTAAGATTTAGATAAAGAACTAGCAATTCTTCCTATAATAGTTCCAAAGTAGATAATGTAAAATGAATAATTTGAAAATTTCATTGAAATTACTCTATTGCAAGCGAAGATATTGGCCTTTGAAAGTTTGACAGACGTGTGCAATAATTTCAACCACGGTACTGGTTGATGAAAGCTATGTCTTGGTCCACCATATTTGATTAAATCAAAGGATCGCTGAACCATTCTGATCTGTTTAATATCTGAGAAATCTAATGTCGTCGAGAGATGATTAAGGCCTGAATCAGTTAATTAATGTCTAATTAATACTTTAGAAAACATTTCAGGCCTGCAATAGGCAGAATTAGCTGTTGCATAATGCATGTTTAAGTGATAATACCTCTTTAAGATAATAAATAAAGATTCAAATTTAAACAGAGAAGACATTATTGAAAATATTGATTGATTATTGACTTTACTTACCTTCATGTATATGGCCACATATATGATATTTTGGTTTAACACGTCTCTGAATAGTTGAAAGAAGTTCGACACATCCAACGCGGATATTATCGAAACACTTATCACCATAACCTGGTCAAAATAAACATTTAACATAATATGATGCCATTTGTTTACACTATCAAGCTACAAATAACAGATAATAATCAAAAAAGGATTCAGAGTCTGTATTTTCAATACAGGCACAAACAATCTCCTAGAAATGTTACGGATCACCTGGCTAAGTGGGTAAGACGCTGGCTCGCTAGTCGGGAGGTCAGGTGTTAGATCCCTGTACTGGCTAAAAAAATTCATACAGATTTTCAGGCGTGATTTCCCCATGTCAGTGATGCAGGATGGGATGAAAAGCTGAGGTCCCATTGGCATGCATGTAAAAGATCCTTGGCAGTTGGAATTTGATATAAGCAGTGGCGGATTAAGCTCAACCAAGGCCTGAGGCGGCAGTTTCTGGAGGGCCTATTTAAAAAGGCATGGGCCTAATTAATTTCGGGTCAGGGCCTATGTTGATTCCCATTGGGCCTAAACCCCACCCCCCTAACATTCATTGTCTATGCGTTTTTAATCGTATCAGACAAGTCTAAAAATTTTTTTTTACAAAATCTTTGGGCCTGAGGCTGCAGCCTCATCAGCCTCACTGATAATCCGCTACTGGATATAAGAGTAGGCCCAGGCAAAATTTCCCTCATATTAAACTGTATGGCGTATGTCCGTCTTCATTAGCCCAGGTTAGGAGCAGAACAGTTGGACATTAAACCCCATTTCATTTCAATAGAAATGTTGGTTTATTGTTTAAATAGGGTGGGTAATCACTACCTTCATTGTTCTAGAAACATACAGACTATTACTTCATGAATGAAATGAATATCGATTCCTGCACAGAAGCAGTGAATGCTATCCAGATCATTATGTGAGAGTGAAAGGCTCAGTTGTCTAAAAGGATGTGCTTTAGATCGTCAGGTCTGTCAAGTGGCAGGGCTTCAATCTCGACAGTTCCTTCCACTGCTAAAGATCTTTACATCCAAGCAAATTATATCGTTGTAAATCTCTCTCTCTGTTCCCCACCTCCCAAAAAAGGGACTTGAGCAATCATGTTCAGATGTTATACCAGGTTTATACTGTACGTAGTAATTTACATATGGAAAGAATAATTTAGGATTTAATTTTAAGGAGTAAATACTAATGTATTTCATAATTCTTGTCTTTTACCTAATGGTGGACCGTGACTCATTAAAATATCTGTATCGTCTGGTATAAGATTCCATTTATCTAAACATGGCTGACCACGTTTTAAATTAAATCCCCAACCACAGAATTCAGGTTGCCTGTTAATAAAAAAAAAATCAACTATTTAGAATGTATTTTGGTTAGTTCAAAAATCAGTCTTTAAATGCTTTTATTTCAAAATTTCTGCTGGATTTTGTTTCGCCAGCACCTCCAGCCAAATTGGTGGTGCATTGTCACTGCAACTCAGTATATTAACTTAATACTTAACTTAATATTCGTTTTAGAATCCGTTTTAAAATACTTTTATTAACTTATAAATGTCTTAATCACATAGCACCTTCTTATTTGAGCAACTTATTAGAATTATATACTCCTAGTTGTACTTTGCGGTCATCCTCTGGTAATCTCTTAACTACCTGTCCGACTTGTGAACTATGGTGAACGATCATATTTAATGAAGCATTTCAATAGTTTTTATTGTATTTACACCAAAAGATGCCCAATATATATTATAACTGTGATAATATCTTTTATTTTTTGTCTTTCTTGTGTTTTACTAATTATCGTACTTTTATTTTATTAATTTTATTATTCTATAGGCCTACACTTGTCTATAATATGGTTATGTTTTAAGAATTTTAAATGTATGTGTCCTTCCTATTGTATGTCGTACCTTACCTGTATATCCTTTTTGTATTTATGTTTTTCTATTTATTTTATTTTTATACTTGCTTTTATATCTATATTGTAAAGCGCACTGGAGCACAGTACTGTGGAAGTGGCGCTATATAAATCCTTAATAATAAAAAATAAAATAAATACTTGATATTTGATATGATAGGCTCCGTACCTGAAGTACTACCAGAAATTATCAAACTGTAAATGTACTGTTTATCTCAATCATCTAGTGGGTTGCTATCTGATTAAAATGCAGATCTATATTTCGTTTTGTATTTTTATACTTTCGATGACCTGTACTACATGAAGATCTGACCAGTTGTAGCAGAAGGTATCATCGGTAGTCATATGGGTGGCTTTTGACCCTATGACAACATACATTGGATTAACCAATCAGCGTTGATGTTTCTAGTAGGATACCCACATTTTCGTGCATTGCACACCACAAACTACCTGCAGCGGACTTGTTTCATTGGCTAATCCCTCACATCGACTAGAACACGAGTTATATAACAACTCTTCCAGATCCTAGTGTAGTATACACAAGTAAAACAAATTTTGTTCTATAAAAACAGAAACAAAATAGGATCTGTGCTTTAATTAGATTGTTATAGTTCCAACGTTACAAAGGCCCACAATTACAGTTCAATCCTTACCAAGGCCTACACTTATAGCTCCATCCTTACCAAGGCCTACCATTATAACTCCATTCTTACCAAGGCCTACATGTATAACATAGTTATAATGGACTGAGGTAGGAAAAGACTAAAATGGGAGACACAAATGGGGTCTAACATTCTATAGTTCTAAAACGACTGGGCTAATGAAGACGGGCATCCACCATACAGTGTGCTATGATGGACATTTTGCCAGGTCAGCGGCACTACAGCCTACTCTAATTTTGAATTTCAACAAGAGACCTGTGATTTTCATCCTATCTGAATGACCCGTCCTGAACTTCTAACAAGGGGAAACCAACCTGGAAAATCTAGAGAACCTTTCTGTGCCAACACTGTGGTTCAACCCGAGATCTCCCAGTTAGCGAGACTGCCTTACTCACTGAGCCATCACTCAGGAATCCCCCTAGCACTATGAGTTTGACAGCAAAGCATAATTTGAATTAATGGTACCTACCAT
Source organism: Patella ulyssiponensis (assembly GCA_963678685.1). Classification (NCBI taxonomy): domain Eukaryota; kingdom Metazoa; phylum Mollusca; class Gastropoda; family Patellidae; genus Patella; species Patella ulyssiponensis. The sequence continues at coordinate 59,951,251 of OY783230.1, read as the reverse complement.
GGTGTTCCATATATTTTAATACCACACAGATTTAATGATTGATCTTCTAAATAAATACAATTCGTCAACATTTCCTTTATATTGGTGATATTCAGTTGTTTTAACCTATCTTCAAATTTTTCTCAGTTATACAGAAACAATGTCTTAATCTTTCTCTATCTTCTTTAACAAACTGATCATCAAATGTCAGATCATGATTACCAGCTATTGCTACTTTCACTTTATAGGGCACTTTTCCTGAAAATAGAAATAAAATGAAATGGGGTTTAACATCCTACTTTTTTGCACCCAATGGACTAAGGGTTCTTTTACATGTATGTCAAGCTTGATAAAGACGAGAGTATCCTCGTCGAAACGTCGCTTAGTATCAAACTCAGTAATTGTGTATCCATAAAATTGTACCTTGTGTTATATGTTCAATTACTAAATGCCAATCAAAGAAAATATTCTAACTTATTGGCATTTTGAAATGTCATATTAAGATACATAACAATCTAAACTTTGAACCTATTTTGGCAACAAATCTGCATATTGCAACGCATCTGAAAATATCCCTTTTTAGAACAGAAAAGACATACCTAAATAATTATTAAAATTCTCTATATCAGTTGGTAATCCTATATTGGAGAAATCGCCAGCGTGCAATAATACATCACCTGGTGGGAGTTGGTATCCTTCTGTTTTTTCTAACACATTATGGGTATCAGATAAACACACAAATCGTATTTTATCCTCTGTAATGGGTGTATTTACATCTAATGGCTGAAGTTTCTCCTTTTTCTGATGAATTTGTAGTTTTCGCCACGCTTTAGTTGGTTCATGTGTGTTGGGATGAACCGTTATATCTTTTATCTTATCATCTTTGTTTTTCTTCGGGAAAAGGTCCCCAAAAAACATTTTGCATATAAAAATAGCTGTTTAATTTGTTGCTGGAATGAGAGAAGATTTGAGAGTTTTATTTGATATTTCGAACCAATTTAATTATAGAGGTCGAAGCATTTCCAAAAGTTGAGCTGGTAATGGTAAATGGAATGAAATTAGGTTTCTCAGAGAGAAATTTGGCCCAAAGAGCGACGGTTAAATTTGACCGGAATTTTTACGTGCATGCCAATGTGTAGCCTACATATGGGACCTTGGTTTTTCATTCGATCTGAACAACTATAATATGTTGTCGATTGTGAGATGCTCAGTCCTGCACCACGGAAGAGGAGGAACCAAGCCAGAAAATTCTGATGAACTTTTTCTGCCAACGCAGGGATCGAACACATTTTACTTACTGAGTCACCGTGGCCCCCGAGCAGAAGATAATGCATAAGAATTTTTCAGGACTCCAAAAGTGGGAAGGGCACTGGAAACATTAAATGTCTGTCTACTGTGGGTCTTTATTGAGTATGCCAACATGTAGACCTCCACCAGAACTTTTTGTCCCATCCGAGCTTTTTTGTCCCATCCGAACGACTAAAACCAGCTCCTTAATAGATTTAAAAAGAATCTGGGACTTCCTGCGATGAGCTGCATTCGTGGTTCATGTGAAACCCATTCAAAATCCTACCCCTTACCCAAAATAATTGGGAGTCCACTGTCAAGTCAACCTTTGTCTCTTTATCTCCCTACAGTAGGCCTATACTATATAACCAGGGTTAGATTATATTTCTATTACCGTTACATGGGAGTTCAGTCTTTCTATAATATATGTACAGTCTCCACAACTGACAATTTATGAAAATGTAATTCATAAATCACAATTAACCTATCTACCTCTGTATTTTATATCCTACAAGTGTCTAAACACCGAAGTGTCTCAGTTGTTAAATTAATACACAGATGTAAACAATTTATTTTTAGAATGGTATGACACTAAAGGGAGTTAACAACCTGGCGGATACAGACCACAGATGTTAATGCTACACTAAAATCTTATTAGCTGGGAAAACATCTACCTAGCTAACAATTATGTATTTATCTCATCTTTATTGTTGTTGTTTTTTTTTTGGGGGGGGGGGGGTAATAATTGGACTACATTGCTCATTAGGATTGGGTCCACAATTGAATATTATAGATTCTGAATTTATGTTCTCTTTGAATACTCTCTCTCTCACTCTCACTCTCTCTCTCTCCACCCCCTCTCTCCCTAAATGTACATGCATAGGTCACCACGTATGAATGCATGATTATATAGCATACAGTTTATTAGTCATATATAAAAGTCACATGGTTAGATTATTTGTATTATGCATTATTAAGTCAAGTAGAACGATATTAATATCTAAATAAATAATACGGGGTGTTTGTGTTTGTCGATGTACATTTAACTTTGGTCCCAAATATTAGCGATTTACCTCCTTTAAGTTAATATTACTTGAGAAAATCTAAAGGCTTTTGATATTCTATTGTCTTAAACTCTATAAATTCTTATTCTGGCACGTTGAGGCTTTAAGTTTAGAAACATATTTCCCAGTCGATGCAGAAAGATGGGGCGTTAAACCCCATTTCATTTCACAGACATATATATTTCATACATGCTCGAGGAATAATTTATTCAGTACTTCACTTTAAATCTTTCAATTTAAATGAATATTGATTTTAAAAAAGCACAATATAAACCAATTGATGGTGAAATATGCATGCAGTTGTTGACGGGATTAAATGAGGCGCATCATATATCATCACGCAGCTGGGCATGGTAATGACCTGTGTATAAAGGTTATAAAGAGATTTTAGGGTGGTTTTTTTTTACTATACACGACATAATGAGATAATAGTGTATATTTCACAATAAGCACCATTGGGCTAAATCAGACATCATTATATCCGCCCAGGTTATAGACACTCAAATTAAATAAGTCACACGACAACTACATCCTGTTCGTCATTAAAAGTTATAACTATCAAATTATTTACTGCAGAACTACAAACAGTGAGACTATTTATAAAGTGAATAACAAGACTGTCATTCAGTGATTAAATGCGGTAATTTACTAGTTGGATTGAGTTTGTTATAGTTCTTCTAATTGCTGTCATCATGGCCCAGAGAAAACAATATAGTATTCCTCCTGGACCATTTGCTTGGCCGATTGTTGGTAATGCCTTTGCTATGGGTGGCAAATACAAAGGAAAGCGACACAGATACTTTGACGACATGCGAAAAATGTATGGACGTATTTATAGTTTCTATTTCGGCAACCAGCTGCACGTAGTTTTGAATGATGCTGACTCCATTGAAGAAGCATTTGTGAAGCATAAGAGTGAGTTCAGTAAGAGACCAGTAGATACATTCTGGATTGTGAGGGAAATCAACAAATATGGAACAGGCATCATCTGGTCAAATGATGACGTATGGAAGGCAAAGAGGGGGTTGGCACTCCAGATTCTCGGAGAATTAAACCTTGAAGATACGGTGGGAGCGGAAACAGAAGTTGTGTTAGATGCTTTATCTCAGTCAGACGGAAGGCCATTGGCGAGTCAAGAATTGTTCTTAAGTGCGACGGTAAACATCATAAGTCGTATAATTTTGGGTTCCAGATTTGACGGCAACGATCCCGATTTCCTCCGCATTATCGATGTAGTTAAAACATCATTTACAAACGAGGGAACTTTTTCAATACTCAACGTGTTCCCAAAACTGCGCTTTTTGCCGTGTATAGCATCCAAATTAAGAGTACTTTTTGACAAAGTTGGCAAAGTACGAAATTATCTTTCTGGACAAATTAGTGAACACGAAAAGCAACAGATAAAAGGTGAACTAAACGATTTAATCGATGTTTATTTATCCAAAAGAGATCAAGATGACGGAATGAAATTAGTTAGCGAAGGTGATCTTATAAGACTTATGTTGGAGGTATTCCCAGCAGCTTCGGTTACAACAACGAGTTCTTTGAACTGGGCGTTACTTTATATGATTCTACATCCAGAGATACAAAAGAAATGTCAAGATGAAATTGATAGTGTTGTTGGTACCAATCGGATGGTAAATTGGTCAGACAGATCAAATCTGCCCTACACAGAGGCAACTCTTCTGGAAATTCAACGTGTTGCAAGTGTTACCGCAACATCTATTCCACATACACCGACCAAAGATGTCGTTCTATCAGGTTTCTTGATTCCAAAGGATTGTATAGTTCTAGCTAATTTGTATAGTTGTCACTTTGACGAACAAATATGGGACGAACCATTAGTTTTTAAGCCCGAAAGGTTTCTAAATGATGCTGGAAACCCGACAAAACCTCCTGCTTTCATGCCCTTCTCCAGGGGCCCTAGAAGTTGTCCAGGCCAAACGCTTGCCGAATTGGAGTTATTTGTATTTTTTACTAATATTTTACAGAATTTCTCTCTGACTGGTAGTGGGGAGTTGAGTACAGATGGTAATTATGCCATCTTCCTGTCGCCGCCTCCATTTTTTGTCCACGCAAAAAGCAGACAGTAGTATGACATGTACTTAATAATGGGGTATTCAACATTCACTCAGCACTACATTGTGTTCTAAAACGTTTAAATAATTTTAGTTTCATCTTTTGTTTCTGTTGTTTGGTATAATGCATGGTAGCTTTAATATCGACTTAAGTTGTAGTTAAAGGAGCTAAATCGCTGATATTTGCGGCCACAAATTGACACGATTGCGCATAGGCTAATAATGTGATTTTCATTATCAGGGACGTACATAACGATTTTGTTTGGAGGGGGGGGGGGGGGTAGCCGAAATGCAACTGCTTGATGCACATATCCCCCACCCCCGTACGATTAACGCAATCAGGAGCCGAGCACCACAGGTGTGAGTTTTCTGGGGAATATGGGGGTGGGGAAGGGGTGGTCATCCAACAATCCCACCCCACAATGAATGTCAACAAAATACTGGCTATAACATTAAGCTTCTCGGTAGAACATGTAGTATTGTATAATATAGTTGTTCGACGATCGTTGTCTCGCCGGAAAGCAGATTTAAAAGTTCACATATAGTTTATGATGATTGTGCCTATAACACAGAGTTATTTGAGAAAATTTTGAAAATTGATTCAATATCCTGGCATTTAAGGTCATTGCTGGGAGAAATTCTTTGTGGACGACCAGAAATGCCAGTCAGTGGAACAGAATCTTGAGATCTGCTTTGCAAGAGTTGACATAAAATCTGTACAATCTTCCGCCCCACGACCCACACACCAGTGATATTACAAACTGGGCAATTTGAGACCGACTCTTTTTCTCCCTGGTTAACATTTTGTTGTTAGACCAACATATTCACAACAGAAAAAGAGTGAAACACAAAATCTTTTCAAACATGATAAGTTGACAAGGTTATTTCATGCTAAGGTTTTGCGTGAGTAGCGTGACATATGAAGTGGGCACTTATTTTGATACCGACTACTCCTATTTTGCGATTGACTGCACTGACCCCCCCCCCCCCCACATTTATACGCCCCTGATGATTATGCATAAACTGATTTACATTCAATCGTTTCTGTTTTTACTATAATTTCTAATCAGTTATCTAGTGTCCAGCTATCCCGTTAATATTCATATTGTTAATGTACTATGGGAGATAACCACATGCTAGTTGTATATTGATCATGTGACCTGCATGGCAGGTATCAACAATGTTGTATGTTTGGTCCAGAATGAATAAAATCCATTTTAATCTACAGAACAGTTGTGTGGTAAAAAAATATGTTTGTCGAAACACGCTAGAAGTCTCTATCGAATGGCAATTTCTAGTGTCTGGTTACTCCAGTGTACACCGATAGTATTTATTGCACATGCTCTCCAGATTGGAAGTCGGGCAAATCGGATAGAAGAGACTGATGTGTTTTTTAACAGCGTATTGTCTCTCATACTGGTTCTAGCGGGGTAAGCAAGGCCTTATTTTCTCACTAAGATGTTCATTTACATTTGTCAGGCGTCCACAGGGACTGACACGCGACCGTTTAGCAGTAAAAAGTTGCCCAGTAAAATTGACTGGGAACTCAAACTTTTTCGCCAAGGAGTCAAGTACACGGTCTCTGGACGTACAGGCGAGTGTAACGAGACTGACGTTCCGAGCTGGACTACCTAAGGGACTAACTTATACTAGTTACTACTGTCTGAACCATGGTAAATAATAAACGGATTTCTACGATTATGAACAAACTACTCTACTTTGGTTTTTATAAATTTACCTACGTGTTTAAAATCAACTCCTGTTAAAGGGACAATAACATTCTTGCTGGCTTGGAAGCTCCAGAAAATAAATAATGCCCTTATTCTAAGTACTAGATGTTTAAGTGTCCTACCCGTTGTGTAAATTATCCATTACAACCTATTTTACTTGTCCAGAGGGTTCGAAAATATTTTAAAATCCAAGTCACATTTGAAAAGGTTTACGTTAGACTTTTCAAATCAATTGGTTGAATTTTTCCAGTTTTTTAAAATAGGTGTGTTAAGATGAAATTTATATCATCAATTAATTGGAATATTGTAAAATAATACGATTTGTTGACCAGAATGAAGATTAGGACATATTATTCAGTTACAACAAGAGTGTTATTGGGGCTTTAAATAAAATCCATTGCACAATTAAATATCCCAACGAAAAAACAAGTTCTCTCTTGAAAAGTCAATGTTTTTGCTTGTATTTTTCGTCGTGTACATCACAGCATTACATATTATGGGCTAAACCATCGTAATATGTTGAAAGGGGTAAAGGTTGACAATTTGTAACAACCACGTGTGTTGTAATCAAAACAGCGCACAGACTTTTCGGCAAACTGATCCCGCAGTGAATATTCGCTTGGCCGCTACAATCACTGATAAGCATGACATCGACGAGGCTTAATGAGAACGGCATATTAACTTTTTTACTCAGACAAATTAAATTCTCAAACATTTTTTTGAGGTAAAAGAAAAATAAATAAAGACGTTTGAAGTATTTGTAGTTAAAAAATATTTCCTATTTAGTGTAAATGGGTATTAAAATGAGTAAAATGCATCATTTTGCCCGAAGCAGTTAGGTGATAAGTAAACATTGCACGAACCGTTGAGCCAATGACTGATGCCGCGTGCAGTCAACGCACATGTTGTGGACAGTCATCTGTTACAGAGTTAATTCGTAAGTAATTCTCTGTGAAAAAGATTGCCTTTTCGGTCGTTTGAGTTTGGGCAAGAAAATAGCAACTGAAGACAAGGACATTAATTTTGAACCAATTGATTGGTAGTCCGGGCCCGTAGCCAGCTCATAAAATTTGGGGGGCTACGGAACTTTTTGGAGGGCTATAAGGATGTGACCGGCAAAGAACACTACTAAGAAATCATTATTGTTGGCGAAATATTTGGGGGGGGGGGGCTAATTCGATTTTTAGCCCCCCGCTACCCCCCGTAGCTACGGGCCCGTGTCAATCTACTAAATTTTGTTTACCGATTATACGAATACTCGTAAATACCGCATGTATAATATTGCTTTTCACCCCATAATTTCACCACTGTATATTATATATAATTTTATAAAACATATTACAGACCAGTCAATTATCGACTTTTTGGTTAACATTTATAAATAAACACACTTTATTTCATAATTTTAATTGACCATATATCGTATGAAAAAAGACCACCTCAATAATTTCCATATTTAAGTCACATTCCGACTGTTCATATCATTAATATTCCTGATTAAATTGATATTTTGTTCATCGAAATCGAAATATTCTTCATAAGAACAGTTTGGGATGTCTAAACATCGGTTATCGTCTTCATAAAAATGTATTTAAAACAAAAAAATCACACGTCAGAAGAGGCATGCATATTGCGTGTATTATTGGGTTTTGTGTGTTAATTATGCAGACTGTTGGAAAAACTCGCGCAAGTTTCGCGGCACTAAATTTAACCATCTGTGTAGCATGCAATAACTCACATGACATGGTACCTTTTACGGTAATAGAATTCAAAGCGTTGATTAGCTGAGGCATGATCGCGATCTAAGAAATAGAAAGACATGGAACTATCTACCGATAATAAAAACCGATGCGGGGTATGATTTGTTGATAATAATTATTGGTATTTATATAGAAAAAACGGGCGTATTTATGTTTGTAAACGCCCAAACGCATTGCTGGGTCTGAGAGAAATAACTTATTCATACACAAAGGAGCCAAACACAGTTACGATAGACAAACCTTGCTTTGACCCCCTTATACGAAATGATGTATCCCGATAAGTGACGTAATAAGCTTCCATTTTTTTTTATTTCTCGATGCCAAAGTTTGTGAGGAGTTCAATTTTACAAGAGAGAACTTTATTTATTCGTTGGGATATTTAGTTGTACATGTACAATGCATTTTTTTTAACGGGAGTTCATTTCAAACACACAAGTAAGTTCATAATAACCAAAGTAGAGTTTACCTGCCTCATACCTGTTTTACTGTACATGTATATGGCTTGATAACGTTGAGAGAATACTCTACGAAACGTCGCCTAAAATACACTAGTAACTGTTTCCATAAGTATGTGTTTTGTTGTTACTCTATCCAGTTACTAAATGCCATTTAAAGATCAAAGTAGAGTAGTTTGTTCATAATCGTAGAAATCCGTTTATTATTTACCATGGCTCAGACAGGGTTAGATTATATTTTTGTAACCGGCACCTGGGAGTTCAATCTTTCTATAACATGGACAGTTTCCACAGCTGACAAAAAGTAATTTATAAATCACAACTAACCTATCTTCTTCTGTATTTTATATCCTAAAAACCGGAATGTGTCTCGATTGTTTAAATTAATATACAAATGTAAACAATTTATTTTTAGAGCGTTAAAGGGAGTTAACACCGTGGCGGATACAGACCACAGACGTTAATGCTACAGTAATATCTCAGCTTCAAGAACACCAACTTAGCTAACAATTATGTCTTTATCTCATCAGTGTGATCAATTTTGTTATCATTTTCTGTTATATTTTCTTTATTGATGGTTTTGTGGGTTTTTTTAGTAATTGGGCTACATTGATTATAGGGATTAAGTCCACTATTGAGTATTGGTGTTGTTAGTTTCTGAATTCATGTTCTCTTTGAATACATATTTTACTCTCTCTCTCTCTCCGTCTCTCTCTCTCTCTCGCAATTTAAATGAATAGGTCACTAATCACGTATGAATAAATGATAATATAGCATACAGTTTATTAGTCATATTTAAAATACAGATGTGACGTCATCCTCTGATGTTGGCGTACCATTATTTCAAATTATTTCAAATAATGGTACGGGCAATGTGCCAACCGTATATATTCATACAAGTTGAAATAGTGTACCCGAGTGATGCGCTGGATAGTGTCTGTATTTTAATTTGTTTAATCGTCTCGTGCAAGACATTGCGTAATATATCGATATTGCCCTGGTGCTATCGCACTCGTACAATACCAATATATTATTTAATGTCTAGCACTCGACCATTAAACTACACGTAAAAGGTTAGATTCTTATGGTTATACGCATTATTAAGTCAAAAAATGAAATGAAATGGAGTTTAACGTCCTACTGTTCTGCTCCTAACCTGGGCTAATGAAGACGGGCATATGCCATACAGTGTGCTATGGAGGGGGATTTTGTCCGGGCAGCGGCGCTACGGCCTTTTCTTATATCGAATTCCAACTGGCAAGGGATCTTTTACGAGCATGCCAATGTGTACATGAAACTTTGGTTTTTCGTCCCATCCTAACGACTAGACAGTAGACAGCTGTCCTCGTCGGGCCCTCCGTCCTGCATCACTGACAAGGGGAAACCACGCCTGAAATTCTGCATGCACTTTCCAATGCTGGGATCGAACACCCGACCTCCAGGCTAGTGAGGTAGCGTCTTACCCACGCGATCCCCATTATTAAGTCAAGTATGTTTTTTAAATTGTATTGTCTTAAACTCTATGCTAAATTCTCATTTTGGCATGTCGAGGCTCTAAGTTTAGAGATATATTTACCAGTCGATGCAGAACCGTAGGACGTTAAACCCCATTCTATTTCACAAACAAATATACTTTTTAACAACGGGTTTGCTAAAGTATGATAACACAAAATATGATTAAACAAACAAATATCTTAGACAATTATCAACCACTCTGAACAAGGAACAAATAGCGTGCAACCTTAGACATTATCAATCACTTGAACAAACATATTCCTGAAGCAATGGCCCGAGAAATCTCTCTCTGGCCATTGCTGGATTGACTTCTGATTCTTGAACTTTTGCGGGAGTGTGTCTATTCTCCCCGTTCAATGAAAGTGTGACCGTGAGGTCCGTCAGATATTACAAGAGTCTGGAATGGTTCTTCAAATCTTTAATACTGGAAACTTACACTTACAGGACCGCGGATAACCGACTAGTACCCTATGCTACTAAGTCGGATAGACCTAAAAGACTAATGTATCAAGTACAATCACATATTTATATGGAATTACTTCTAATCACTTGGCTAGATCAAGTGTTGACATAAATAAGCATTGATGTAATAATGTACAATATAAGAAATAAAACAATGGTAAATAAAACAATTAATAGATTAATCTTACGATTGGCATGTTCACCAGACAGGCCATATTGTCAGTTACTTTGTATTTTTAACAGTTTTATAAACAAGAAGGGATTATAATAAATTAACATGTCATTATAATTATGTAACATTTTATCCTTGGCTACAGTCACCTTTCAATAGCACAGCACACAATGTTTTAAAGAAATAGAATTATTATTATTCGTATAGTTTACATATATACATAGTTCAATTTGGTGACTTTACTTTTTAAAATTGAAGTATTATTTGAAATATTCTAGATTTAAATTCTAAATAAAACTACTATAACCAGCACGGTTATATATCCTCCTTGCTCGCTATTTTTAATACGCCCTCGTATTAATTGTGAACGTATTCTTGAACACAAAACTATCATTGTACAATTATAACTACCACATATTTTTGTAGGGTACATCCTCGAGATATGGTATACAATCGTCGTAGAATTCTGAGTCTTCCTTGTATATTTTATCAGTCCACTCCCACTGGTACGCATACTGGAGGGTGAAAGGGTCCAGAAAAACACGTCTTTCTGACAGATAATATTCTAGATCTGTTTTTGGATCACGGTAGCGTGCGCACAATTTCCATCGTCTTCCATCTGGGTGATCTTCAAAATTACTTAGTCTGTCCCATGCCATATGAACTCGTTCCTCTGGTAATAGTAGATAGCTTTGGGGGACTACTTTTCTAACCACCTCTGGTACGGGTCCAGGAATTTTGCTTTTGTGGATCTCTATATACGAAATATCTGTTTCATCCAAATTGCTTTCACGAACCCATTCCTTTTGTTTTACTTGGTATTCTAGTTGCCCTTTGTTTAGTCGTTTCTGAACAACTTCCTTGGTACGCTGAGTATCCGTGTTCGATTTGGAGGGTGCATATTCATTTTTCGTTACGGAATTTAACAGTTCGACTGTCTGGCAACTTTTAGTATATACCGTTGGAAAGGCTACAACGGCTTTGTCGTGAGAGCATTTTGTAACGGTTTGACATTCACTGTCTACTGTTGTTGTATTGGTAACTGTCTCGGCAAATTCACTAACTACAGGAGACACGGAGTCAACATACGGAATTTTAGTGTTTTCGTTTAGGCCATACCTTTCTTTAAATTTCTGAGATCGCACAACATCTCTTGCTCTTCTGCTGGCTGATTTCTTCACTCCATTTTGACCAGAGACATTTCGCCAAGTCAGGATTATAGAAATGTTTTTACCTGCATTTTCGATTTTCCATTGATGAGCCTCTGTATTCAAATCCATCACTTTGATAATTTCTTCTAATTTTCGGGGTATAATTTGTTCCATCTTCTTGATTCTTGGGTACTCGCTTTGGCTTGTGAGAGGCTGGAATTTTACCACACAAGGCTTCTGCACCAAATGTGACCGTGAGGTCCGTCAGATATTACAAGAGTCTGGAATGGTTCTTCAAATCTTTAATACTGGAAACTTACACTTACAGGACCGCGGATAACCGACTAGTACCCTATGCTACTAAGTCGGATAGACCTAAAAGACTAATGTATCAAGTACAATCACATATTTATATGGAATTACTTCTAATCACTTGGCTAGATCAAGTGTTGACATAAATAAGCATTGATGTAATAATGTACAATATAAGAAATAAAACAATGGTAAATAAAACAATTAATAGATTAATCTTACGATTGGCATGTTCACCAGACAGGCCATATTGTCAGTTACTTTGTATTTTTAACAGTTTTATAAACAAGAAGGGATTATAATAAATTAACATGTCATTATAATTATGTAACATTTTATCCTTGGCTACAGTCACCTTTCAATAGCACAGCACACAATGTTTTAAAGAAATAGAATTATTATTATTCGTATAGTTTACATATATACATAGTTCAATTTGGTGACTTTACTTTTTAAAATTGAAGTATTATTTGAAATATTCTAGATTTAAATTCTAAATAAAACTACTATAACCAGCACGGTTATAAAAGCTATCACTTAAGTACAGCAATATGACAGTCCTTCGTTTAATCTGAGTCTTCCCTAAAACTTTGGACAGTGATTTAAGGTATTAAAACGGTGGAAGTATGTTCGTTTCCAAACAGTATTGTTTACATTTCATTCGACTTGATAGCCTCGTTTGTCACACAATTAGATTTACTGCAGTATTCTCCTATGCACGGGTTAATTAGGCATAATAAAAGCGTGAGCCATGACGTAACGTTATGTAAACATATTTGGTCCAATACTGGCACCCGTTTTAAATGTAAAGCGTTTGTATGGTAGGTAGTGATTGGTTGGTAGTCGGACTACTGACCAATCAAAATTTAACACAACAATATCCACTCATAATAGCAGTGTGTAGTGAGATTACCTATGACCAAACGAAACGCTGCGCGGAGTATGTTGAACAAATAGCTTGCAATCTTTGGATTAAGTTGCGAAACGCCGTTATTAAAATATTACTGACTTACAGCTTTGCCGATAACGAATGTGTAGGTGAATCATTAGTAGCATCAGGAAATGAAATATCCCATATACGCTGGAGAAATAATTTATTCAGTACTTCACTTTAAATCTTTCAATTTAAATGAATATTAGTTTTAAAAAAGCACAATATAAACCTATCGATCGTGACATATGCATATTGCTATTGTCAGGATTGAATGAGGCGCTTCATATATACTCAGCCAAATTAAAAACTTGACACTCGGGATTTTGGGGACTAGATTTTTAATACTTGGTTTAAGGCAACTATTTTAGTGTTATGTTGTGCACAGACGACCTTAACATCAACAGAAAGCAAGAATACGTCTTGCCGAAAGTCCTTGACATTGATAACGTTCGTGATGTCACAGTAACCCCCAAAATGAAATTCACAGACTTGGAAAACAATCGGAACAAAGTGTTTAGTAACGGTTGGGGCCTCCTCTAGCGTCTCGTACTGCCACACAACGTCTTCTCATGGATCTCAGAACATTAGTTAACACTACCCGAGGAAGACGTCGCCACTGCTTAGTAAGAGCATGTTGAAGGTCTTGCAACGTCAGTGGTGGATTCACTTGCTGTGTTCAATAGGATTAAGGTCGGGGCTAAGCGACGGCCAATCCAGGACTTGGACACCAGCATTTCTTAAAAAAAATCTGGGTAGCAATTGCCGTATGGTCGAGAATTGTCTTGTTGAAACGTTAGTCCAGGCCCATGTCTCTGCATAAACGGAAGAAGAACAGGTTGCAAAATCTGATCCCTGTACTGGACAGCATTTAAGTTCCCTTGGACAACAACAAGAGAACGTTCATGTGCACAAAAAGAACCCCAAACCATGACGCTGCCGCCACTAAATCGGTCAACTTCTCTGACGCATACTTGAGCGTAACGTTCACCTCGTCCACAGTACACTCGGACCCTGCCATCGGCAAATCTCAAAGTGAATCGAGATTCGTCACTAAAGACAACCGAATTCCACTGTCTTGAGTAAATCTTATGTGTCTTGTGGCCCACACAAGTCGGTTACGGCGATGAAGAGTCAATATTGGTCCATTATAGGGCCTCCGAGCTCGAAGACCAGCAGCCTGCAAGCGATTTCGAAGAGTTTGTGCAGTTACCCTTCCACCAAACATCTCTTTACTTGTGGAGGTTGCAGTGACAAATCTGTTTCTAAGATGACGTAATCGTATTGCTTGGATCTTCCTGGAGTGACGTCACACGTGGCGCTCCCGCCCTTGGGCGGTCGGCAATAGTTCCAGTTTGAAGCACTCTCATTCTAAGATTAATTATTGTCTGGCGTGAACAATTAAAGGCTCTTGCAGCAGTGACCACAGACTGACCAGCATAGAGCCTACCTATAGCACGTAGACGTTCTACATTTGAAAGGCGCGGCATTTTCTAACAAAGATGAAAATAACAATTTTAATTTGTTTTTCCAGTTCAAGTTACGTGTGCGTGTTCAGTTTAAGCAAACTTGCATCGATTGACCTCACGAGTTTGTGTTTGCACGTGTTTTTCATCTTTATATGCTCAAAAGTCACGTGATCCACGCGACTTTACAATTTTATGAAATTAATGGCTTCTTACTACTTATTATCGTTAGAAACATTTTAAAATTTATTTGACTTACCAGAAAAAAAAAATTGTTGAAATTCATCAGTGTCAAGTTTTTAATTTGGCTATATCACGCAGCTGGGCATAGCGATGAATTGTGTAGGCTAAAAAGAATTTAGTTGGTTTTTTTTTTACGAAACGGCTAATGAGATAATAGTGCATATTTCACAATAAGCACCATTGGGCTAAATCAGACATAATAAAACCCGCCCAGGGTGTAGACAATTATCTCAAATTAAATAAGTCAACTCGACAACTACATCCTGTTTGTCATTAAAAGTTATAAATATCAAATTATTTACTGCAGAACTACAAACCGTGGGGCTATATAAAGTGAATAACAAGACTGTCATTCAGTGATTTAACTATTGCACTTTACTAGTTGGGTTGGGTTTAATATAGGGACGATCTCTGTCTAATAATCAGTCTCTATACTATACGGGGCTGGAACTAAAAGTAGGAACAACTGGTGAGGCTCTAATAAGTTTATATCTCATTAAATATAAGCAAAACAATTTACAAACATAAGAAGTTTAAAACATCAAATATAAATGAAAATGAAATAATAATTGAAATAATAATTATACGTTTGATATATGAAATATAAAAACTATTTACGTTTGAATTAAGAAATAAAGAACTATTTACAGGAGTTATCAAAATGCTAGAAACAATAACCTGTAATAAAATACTAAATATGAAACATTATATATACAGTAATATAAACATACCTAAAAGTAGGAACAACTGGTAAGGCTCTAATAAGTTTATGGTTAGTGGACAAGTTTCTTGGATTTATATATCCCACGTTGTCAAGTTAATACTATAGAAACTTGTTACCAACTCATAAACAACCTTCCCGGGTTGCTACCTACTACACTCTACACCTCAAAGTGGTTAATCCTATTAATTAAACAATTCTAATTAACTCGATTGTTTATAGGATTAACACCATATCGGTATAGACCAGACGAACATCTGACTAGATATACGTATATACATTAAAATATCGTTTTGGATGAATAAGTTGTATTTACAAAAGTGAACAATATAACAGGTTTGTTATAGTTCTTCTTATTGCTGCCATCATGTCCCAGAGAGAACAATATGGTATTCCTCCCGGACCATTTGCTTGGCCGATTGTTGGCAATGCCTTTGCTATGGGTGGTAAATACAAAGGAAAGCGACACAAATACTTTGACGACATGCGAAAAATGTATGGACGTATTTATAGTTTCTATTTCGGCAATAAGCTGCACGTAGTTTTGAATGATGCGGACTCCATTGAAGAAGCATTTGTGAAGCATAAGAGTGAGTTCAGTAAGAGACCAGTAGATGCATTCTGGATTGTGAGGGAAATCAACAAATATGGGACAGGCATCGCCTGGTCAAATGATGAAGTATGGAAGGCAAAGAGGGGGTTGGCACTCCAGATTCTCGGAGAATTAAATCTTGAAGACACGGTGAGAGCGGAAACAGAAGTTGTGTTAGATGCTTTATCTCAGTCAGACGGAAAACCACTGGCGAGTCGAGGCCTGTTCTTAAATGCAACGGTAAACATCATAAGTCGTATACTGCTGGGTTCCAGATTTGACGGCGACGATCCCGATTTCCTCCGCATTATCGATGTAGTTAAAACATCATTTACAAACGAGGGAACTTTTTCAATGCTCAACGTGTTCCCAAAACTGCGCTTTTTGTCGTGCATAGCATCCAAATTAAGAGTACTTTTTGAAAAAGTTGGCACAGTACGAAATTATCTTTCTGGACAAATTAGTGAACACGAAAAGCAACACACAAAAGGTGAACTAAACGATTTAATCGATGTTTATTTAGCCAAAAAAGATAAAGATGACGGAATGAAATTAGTTAGCGAAGGTGATCTTATAAGACTTATGTTGGAGGTATTCCCAGCAGCTTCGGTTACAACAACGAGTTCTTTGAACTGGGCGTTACTTTATATGATTCTACATCCAGAGATACAAAAGAAATGCCAAGAAGAGATTGATAGTGTTGTTGGTACCAATCGGATGGTAAATTGGTCAGACAGATCAAATCTGCCTTACACAGAGGCAACTCTTCTGGAAATTCAACGTGTTGCAAGTGTTACTGCAACATCTATTCCACATACGCCAACCAAAGATGTCGTTCTATCAGGTTTCTTGATTCCAAAGGACAGTATAGTTCTTGCTAATTTGTATAGTTGTCACTTTGACGAACAAATATGGGACGAACCCTTAGTTTTTAAGCCCGAAAGGTTTCTAAATGATGCTGGAAACCCAACAAAACCTCCTGCTTTCATGCCCTTCTCCAGGGGCCCTAGAGGTTGTCCAGGTCAAACGCTTGCCGTATTGGAGTTATTTGTATTTTTTACCAATATTTTACAGAAGTTCTCTCTGACTGGTAGTGGGGAGTTGAGTACAGATGGTAATTATGCCATCTTCCTGTCGCCGCCTCCATTTTTTGTCCATGCAAAAAGCAGACAGTAGTATGACATGAAATTAATAATGAGGTATTCAACATTAAATCATCATTATATTGTTTTCTTAAACGTTTAAGTGATTGATAATGGCCGAAGACTGTCCATTATGTGAATAGAAAGAACAACTGAGGGGCGTTAGCCCCGAAGTTTTTCTTTGTATTTACATAATGGACAGTCTGGGGCTATTATCAAACTTAAAACATAACACCATAGAGATATAAATAATGGATAGTTTTCTAAAAGAACAAGCCACAAAATAATGGACATATTCTTATAACAACATGGACATGCCCAGGAATGCATGTGAGAAACACTCAAGTCAAACAATGCAAGCTAACACAGACAGTCCAAAATATTCAACTTGGAGACATGTTTATAACACAGTCGAAAACAAATATTAATAATGAGAATAAATGTGATAAGCATTTTCGATACTGATTACATTTGGTAATGTACTGGATATGGAAGATACTAGCCGTAAACATTGTGATGGTCTTGATATGAGGGATAATAGCAGTCAAAGTTATGATGGAAAGGATGCTTACAAAAATGATATAGATAGTGTTAATATGGAGGGAACTAGCCGTCCAAATTTTGATTTGAAATTGAATATATACTCTGATAAAAGTGTCAGGACACAGGATCAAAGGCAAAAACTCAATATGATGTAACTGTAACGGTGATATATTTGAACGGTTTTTAAAATTGGATAAAAATTGTGGCCTGTATAGGTTACACCGACTCAGGACACCTTTTTTGTTCAATCAGGGGCAATAACCAAGGAAGTTACGGTCCAATATGCGCCAATATCGCAAGGAATCGAGATCTTTGGGTTATGAACACACATGTACAGATTCATCAAAATGAGCTGAAAATTGTGACCTCTAGTGTGTACAATCAGGGGTCATAATTGAAAGGAACCGAGTAATGAAATGAAATGGAGTTTAACACCCTACTGTTCTGCTCCTAAGGGCTAATGAAGACGGGCATACGCCATGCAGTGTGCTATGATGGACATTTTGCCCGGGCAGCGGCGCTACGGCCTACTCTTATATGGAATTCCAACTGCCAAGGGATCTTTTACGTGCCACGCCAAAGCGCACAGAGGACCTCGGGTTTTTGTCCCATCCGAAAGACTAAACAGCTGTCCTTTCAAGTTATAATTTGCAGAGTGTCTACAAAGAAGGTGGACGTATAACGGATAAGTGACATAACGGACGGATTTAAGTGGAATTCTTTAGGTAGACAAATATGTGAAATCAAAATTCGGTCATGTGACATTTCGGTAACAACTGTATGAGTTTTTTTAAGTAATTTCATGTACTGTTATTTAATTTGTTCAGAGAATAAATTATCCCAAAATACATGTTCATTTTTCAGATAAGTGTCCATTATTGATAAAACCGTCCATTATTTTCAATAAATAATGGACAGTTTAATAAATAATGGACGATTGTTTAAGAAAAGCGTACATTCTCCTATATACTGGATAAAAACATCAAAGGGTGACGTCATAACTATGTTTTAAACGATTTTAGTTTCATCTTTTGTTTCTGTTGTTTGATATAATGAATGGAGGTTGTAATCGCTTTAATATCGAAATTGACACGATTGCGCAACGCGCATAGGCTAATAGTGTGATATGATTATGCATAAACTGATTTACATTCAATAGTTTCTGTTTTTACTATAATTTCTAATCAGTGAAATAGTGTCTATTATAGCTATATATTGCGTTAATTTTCATATTACTGTACTATGGGAGATTAGTTACTTTTGAAACTGTCCGATATTCGCTGACAGTTGCTATCCGGCCTTCTATAGCTGCAGTATGAAAATACGGTAAAATACCGCTATTCCCCATCCCTATTCTCAGGCTGTTTTAGAGCCCTTGCCGTCTATTTTTCACAACAATTCTTTATTTTCCACCAAAAGGAATCCTTTCTCACTATATTTGACACAAATTTACAATAATTCAACTCGATTTTCAAGTAGAATTTAGCGATGAAATAAACATGTGGTTTGCGCATGTCCGGGTCTCGTTATCGCTCTTCAATTTAAACATACTTGGTGTATGTTTTTAATCGCAGAAATCTACTTGAAAATAGTGTTGAATCTTTATAAATATGTGTCACCTGTGGCATGAAATGATTCCCTTGGCGAATAAAGTAGAATCAAGGTGAAAAATAGTAGGTAAGGATCCCAAAATAGCCGCAGAACAGAGGTGCGGAAGAACGGTATTTTCATACTGCAGCTATAGAAGGCCGGGTAGCAACTGTCAGCGAATATCGTTCGCTAAAGGACAGTTGAAAAAGTAACTATATGGGAGATAACCACATTCTAGTTGTATATTGATCATGTGTAGTCCCGAAATGACCTAGTTGTGTCGAGTGGACGTTAAACCCCATTTCTCTCTCTATTGATCATGTGACATGCATGGCAGGTATCAACAATGTTGTATGTTTGGTCCAGAATGAATAATTTCCATTTTAATCTACAGAACAGTAGTGTGGTAAAATTTTTGTCGTGCATAGCATCCAAATTAAGAGTACTTTTTGAAAAAGTTGGCACAGTACGAAATTATCTTTCTGGACAAATTAGTGAACACGAAAAGCAACACACAAAAGGTGAACTAAACGATTTAATCGATGTTTATTTAGCCAAAAAAGATAAAGATGACGGAATGAAATTAGTTAGCGAAGGTGATCTTATAAGACTTATGTTGGAGGTATTCCCAGCAGCTTCGGTTACAACAACGAGTTCTTTGAACTGGGCGTTACTTTATATGATTCTACATCCAGAGATACAAAAGAAATGCCAAGAAGAGATTGATAGTGTTGTTGGTACCAATCGGATGGTAAATTGGTCAGACAGATCAAATCTGCCTTACACAGAGGCAACTCTTCTGGAAATTCAACGTGTTGCAAGTGTTACTGCAACATCTATTCCACATACGCCAACCAAAGATGTCGTTCTATCAGGTTTCTTGATTCCAAAGGACAGTATAGTTCTTGCTAATTTGTATAGTTGTCACTTTGACGAACAAATATGGGACGAACCCTTAGTTTTTAAGCCCGAAAGGTTTCTAAATGATGCTGGAAACCCAACAAAACCTCCTGCTTTCATGCCCTTCTCCAGGGGCCCTAGAGGTTGTCCAGGTCAAACGCTTGCCGTATTGGAGTTATTTGTATTTTTTACCAATATTTTACAGAAGTTCTCTCTGACTGGTAGTGGGGAGTTGAGTACAGATGGTAATTATGCCATCTTCCTGTCGCCGCCTCCATTTTTTGTCCATGCAAAAAGCAGACAGTAGTATGACATGAAATTAATAATGAGGTATTCAACATTAAATCATCATTATATTGTTTTCTTAAACGTTTAAGTGATTGATAATGGCCGAAGACTGTCCATTATGTGAATAGAAAGAACAACTGAGGGGCGTTAGCCCCGAAGTTTTTCTTTGTATTTACATAATGGACAGTCTGGGGCTATTATCAAACTTAAAACATAACACCATAGAGATATAAATAATGGATAGTTTTCTAAAAGAACAAGCCACAAAATAATGGACATATTCTTATAACAACATGGACATGCCCAGGAATGCATGTGAGAAACACTCAAGTCAAACAATGCAAGCTAACACAGACAGTCCAAAATATTCAACTTGGAGACATGTTTATAACACAGTCGAAAACAAATATTAATAATGAGAATAAATGTGATAAGCATTTTCGATACTGATTACATTTGGTAATGTACTGGATATGGAAGATACTAGCCGTAAACATTGTGATGGTCTTGATATGAGGGATAATAGCAGTCAAAGTTATGATGGAAAGGATGCTTACAAAAATGATATAGATAGTGTTAATATGGAGGGAACTAGCCGTCCAAATTTTGATTTGAAATTGAATATATACTCTGATAAAAGTGTCAGGACACAGGATCAAAGGCAAAAACTCAATATGATGTAACTGTAACGGTGATATATTTGAACGGTTTTTAAAATTGGATAAAAATTGTGGCCTGTATAGGTTACACCGACTCAGGACACCTTTTTTGTTCAATCAGGGGCAATAACCAAGGAAGTTACGGTCCAATATGCGCCAATATCGCAAGGAATCGAGATCTTTGGGTTATGAACACACATGTACAGATTCATCAAAATGAGCTGAAAATTGTGACCTCTAGTGTGTACAATCAGGGGTCATAATTGAAAGGAACCGAGTAATGAAATGAAATGGAGTTTAACACCCTACTGTTCTGCTCCTAAGGGCTAATGAAGACGGGCATACGCCATGCAGTGTGCTATGATGGACATTTTGCCCGGGCAGCGGCGCTACGGCCTACTCTTATATGGAATTCCAACTGCCAAGGGATCTTTTACGTGCCACGCCAAAGCGCACAGAGGACCTCGGGTTTTTGTCCCATCCGAAAGACTAAACAGCTGTCCTTTCAAGTTATAATTTGCAGAGTGTCTACAAAGAAGGTGGACGTATAACGGATAAGTGACATAACGGACGGATTTAAGTGGAATTCTTTAGGTAGACAAATATGTGAAATCAAAATTCGGTCATGTGACATTTCGGTAACAACTGTATGAGTTTTTTTAAGTAATTTCATGTACTGTTATTTAATTTGTTCAGAGAATAAATTATCCCAAAATACATGTTCATTTTTCAGATAAGTGTCCATTATTGATAAAACCGTCCATTATTTTCAATAAATAATGGACAGTTTAATAAATAATGGACGATTGTTTAAGAAAAGCGTACATTCTCCTATATACTGGATAAAAACATCAAAGGGTGACGTCATAACTATGTTTTAAACGATTTTAGTTTCATCTTTTGTTTCTGTTGTTTGATATAATGAATGGAGGTTGTAATCGCTTTAATATCGAAATTGACACGATTGCGCAACGCGCATAGGCTAATAGTGTGATATGATTATGCATAAACTGATTTACATTCAATAGTTTCTGTTTTTACTATAATTTCTAATCAGTGAAATAGTGTCTATTATAGCTATATATTGCGTTAATTTTCATATTACTGTACTATGGGAGATTAGTTACTTTTGAAACTGTCCGATATTCGCTGACAGTTGCTATCCGGCCTTCTATAGCTGCAGTATGAAAATACGGTAAAATACCGCTATTCCCCATCCCTATTCTCAGGCTGTTTTAGAGCCCTTGCCGTCTATTTTTCACAACAATTCTTTATTTTCCACCAAAAGGAATCCTTTCTCACTATATTTGACACAAATTTACAATAATTCAACTCGATTTTCAAGTAGAATTTAGCGATGAAATAAACATGTGGTTTGCGCATGTCCGGGTCTCGTTATCGCTCTTCAATTTAAACATACTTGGTGTATGTTTTTAATCGCAGAAATCTACTTGAAAATAGTGTTGAATCTTTATAAATATGTGTCACCTGTGGCATGAAATGATTCCCTTGGCGAATAAAGTAGAATCAAGGTGAAAAATAGTAGGTAAGGATCCCAAAATAGCCGCAGAACAGAGGTGCGGAAGAACGGTATTTTCATACTGCAGCTATAGAAGGCCGGGTAGCAACTGTCAGCGAATATCGTTCGCTAAAGGACAGTTGAAAAAGTAACTATATGGGAGATAACCACATTCTAGTTGTATATTGATCATGTGTAGTCCCGAAATGACCTAGTTGTGTCGAGTGGACGTTAAACCCCATTTCTCTCTCTATTGATCATGTGACATGCATGGCAGGTATCAACAATGTTGTATGTTTGGTCCAGAATGAATAATTTCCATTTTAATCTACAGAACAGTAGTGTGGTAAAATTTTTGTCGTGCATAGCATCCAAATTAAGAGTACTTTTTGAAAAAGTTGGCACAGTACGAAATTATCTTTCTGGACAAATTAGTGAACACGAAAAGCAACACACAAAAGGTGAACTAAACGATTTAATCGATGTTTATTTAGCCAAAAAAGATAAAGATGACGGAATGAAATTAGTTAGCGAAGGTGATCTTATAAGACTTATGTTGGAGGTATTCCCAGCAGCTTCGGTTACAACAACGAGTTCTTTGAACTGGGCGTTACTTTATATGATTCTACATCCAGAGATACAAAAGAAATGCCAAGAAGAGATTGATAGTGTTGTTGGTACCAATCGGATGGTAAATTGGTCAGACAGATCAAATCTGCCTTACACAGAGGCAACTCTTCTGGAAATTCAACGTGTTGCAAGTGTTACTGCAACATCTATTCCACATACGCCAACCAAAGATGTCGTTCTATCAGGTTTCTTGATTCCAAAGGACAGTATAGTTCTTGCTAATTTGTATAGTTGTCACTTTGACGAACAAATATGGGACGAACCCTTAGTTTTTAAGCCCGAAAGGTTTCTAAATGATGCTGGAAACCCAACAAAACCTCCTGCTTTCATGCCCTTCTCCAGGGGCCCTAGAGGTTGTCCAGGTCAAACGCTTGCCGTATTGGAGTTATTTGTATTTTTTACCAATATTTTACAGAAGTTCTCTCTGACTGGTAGTGGGGAGTTGAGTACAGATGGTAATTATGCCATCTTCCTGTCGCCGCCTCCATTTTTTGTCCATGCAAAAAGCAGACAGTAGTATGACATGAAATTAATAATGAGGTATTCAACATTAAATCATCATTATATTGTTTTCTTAAACGTTTAAGTGATTGATAATGGCCGAAGACTGTCCATTATGTGAATAGAAAGAACAACTGAGGGGCGTTAGCCCCGAAGTTTTTCTTTGTATTTACATAATGGACAGTCTGGGGCTATTATCAAACTTAAAACATAACACCATAGAGATATAAATAATGGATAGTTTTCTAAAAGAACAAGCCACAAAATAATGGACATATTCTTATAACAACATGGACATGCCCAGGAATGCATGTGAGAAACACTCAAGTCAAACAATGCAAGCTAACACAGACAGTCCAAAATATTCAACTTGGAGACATGTTTATAACACAGTCGAAAACAAATATTAATAATGAGAATAAATGTGATAAGCATTTTCGATACTGATTACATTTGGTAATGTACTGGATATGGAAGATACTAGCCGTAAACATTGTGATGGTCTTGATATGAGGGATAATAGCAGTCAAAGTTATGATGGAAAGGATGCTTACAAAAATGATATAGATAGTGTTAATATGGAGGGAACTAGCCGTCCAAATTTTGATTTGAAATTGAATATATACTCTGATAAAAGTGTCAGGACACAGGATCAAAGGCAAAAACTCAATATGATGTAACTGTAACGGTGATATATTTGAACGGTTTTTAAAATTGGATAAAAATTGTGGCCTGTATAGGTTACACCGACTCAGGACACCTTTTTTGTTCAATCAGGGGCAATAACCAAGGAAGTTACGGTCCAATATGCGCCAATATCGCAAGGAATCGAGATCTTTGGGTTATGAACACACATGTACAGATTCATCAAAATGAGCTGAAAATTGTGACCTCTAGTGTGTACAATCAGGGGTCATAATTGAAAGGAACCGAGTAATGAAATGAAATGGAGTTTAACACCCTACTGTTCTGCTCCTAAGGGCTAATGAAGACGGGCATACGCCATGCAGTGTGCTATGATGGACATTTTGCCCGGGCAGCGGCGCTACGGCCTACTCTTATATGGAATTCCAACTGCCAAGGGATCTTTTACGTGCCACGCCAAAGCGCACAGAGGACCTCGGGTTTTTGTCCCATCCGAAAGACTAAACAGCTGTCCTTTCAAGTTATAATTTGCAGAGTGTCTACAAAGAAGGTGGACGTATAACGGATAAGTGACATAACGGACGGATTTAAGTGGAATTCTTTAGGTAGACAAATATGTGAAATCAAAATTCGGTCATGTGACATTTCGGTAACAACTGTATGAGTTTTTTTAAGTAATTTCATGTACTGTTATTTAATTTGTTCAGAGAATAAATTATCCCAAAATACATGTTCATTTTTCAGATAAGTGTCCATTATTGATAAAACCGTCCATTATTTTCAATAAATAATGGACAGTTTAATAAATAATGGACGATTGTTTAAGAAAAGCGTACATTCTCCTATATACTGGATAAAAACATCAAAGGGTGACGTCATAACTATGTTTTAAACGATTTTAGTTTCATCTTTTGTTTCTGTTGTTTGATATAATGAATGGAGGTTGTAATCGCTTTAATATCGAAATTGACACGATTGCGCAACGCGCATAGGCTAATAGTGTGATATGATTATGCATAAACTGATTTACATTCAATAGTTTCTGTTTTTACTATAATTTCTAATCAGTGAAATAGTGTCTATTATAGCTATATATTGCGTTAATTTTCATATTACTGTACTATGGGAGATTAGTTACTTTTGAAACTGTCCGATATTCGCTGACAGTTGCTATCCGGCCTTCTATAGCTGCAGTATGAAAATACGGTAAAATACCGCTATTCCCCATCCCTATTCTCAGGCTGTTTTAGAGCCCTTGCCGTCTATTTTTCACAACAATTCTTTATTTTCCACCAAAAGGAATCCTTTCTCACTATATTTGACACAAATTTACAATAATTCAACTCGATTTTCAAGTAGAATTTAGCGATGAAATAAACATGTGGTTTGCGCATGTCCGGGTCTCGTTATCGCTCTTCAATTTAAACATACTTGGTGTATGTTTTTAATCGCAGAAATCTACTTGAAAATAGTGTTGAATCTTTATAAATATGTGTCACCTGTGGCATGAAATGATTCCCTTGGCGAATAAAGTAGAATCAAGGTGAAAAATAGTAGGTAAGGATCCCAAAATAGCCGCAGAACAGAGGTGCGGAAGAACGGTATTTTCATACTGCAGCTATAGAAGGCCGGGTAGCAACTGTCAGCGAATATCGTTCGCTAAAGGACAGTTGAAAAAGTAACTATATGGGAGATAACCACATTCTAGTTGTATATTGATCATGTGTAGTCCCGAAATGACCTAGTTGTGTCGAGTGGACGTTAAACCCCATTTCTCTCTCTATTGATCATGTGACATGCATGGCAGGTATCAACAATGTTGTATGTTTGGTCCAGAATGAATAATTTCCATTTTAATCTACAGAACAGTAGTGTGGTAAAATTTTTGTCGTGCATAGCATCCAAATTAAGAGTACTTTTTGAAAAAGTTGGCACAGTACGAAATTATCTTTCTGGACAAATTAGTGAACACGAAAAGCAACACACAAAAGGTGAACTAAACGATTTAATCGATGTTTATTTAGCCAAAAAAGATAAAGATGACGGAATGAAATTAGTTAGCGAAGGTGATCTTATAAGACTTATGTTGGAGGTATTCCCAGCAGCTTCGGTTACAACAACGAGTTCTTTGAACTGGGCGTTACTTTATATGATTCTACATCCAGAGATACAAAAGAAATGCCAAGAAGAGATTGATAGTGTTGTTGGTACCAATCGGATGGTAAATTGGTCAGACAGATCAAATCTGCCTTACACAGAGGCAACTCTTCTGGAAATTCAACGTGTTGCAAGTGTTACTGCAACATCTATTCCACATACGCCAACCAAAGATGTCGTTCTATCAGGTTTCTTGATTCCAAAGGACAGTATAGTTCTTGCTAATTTGTATAGTTGTCACTTTGACGAACAAATATGGGACGAACCCTTAGTTTTTAAGCCCGAAAGGTTTCTAAATGATGCTGGAAACCCAACAAAACCTCCTGCTTTCATGCCCTTCTCCAGGGGCCCTAGAGGTTGTCCAGGTCAAACGCTTGCCGTATTGGAGTTATTTGTATTTTTTACCAATATTTTACAGAAGTTCTCTCTGACTGGTAGTGGGGAGTTGAGTACAGATGGTAATTATGCCATCTTCCTGTCGCCGCCTCCATTTTTTGTCCATGCAAAAAGCAGACAGTAGTATGACATGAAATTAATAATGAGGTATTCAACATTAAATCATCATTATATTGTTTTCTTAAACGTTTAAGTGATTGATAATGGCCGAAGACTGTCCATTATGTGAATAGAAAGAACAACTGAGGGGCGTTAGCCCCGAAGTTTTTCTTTGTATTTACATAATGGACAGTCTGGGGCTATTATCAAACTTAAAACATAACACCATAGAGATATAAATAATGGATAGTTTTCTAAAAGAACAAGCCACAAAATAATGGACATATTCTTATAACAACATGGACATGCCCAGGAATGCATGTGAGAAACACTCAAGTCAAACAATGCAAGCTAACACAGACAGTCCAAAATATTCAACTTGGAGACATGTTTATAACACAGTCGAAAACAAATATTAATAATGAGAATAAATGTGATAAGCATTTTCGATACTGATTACATTTGGTAATGTACTGGATATGGAAGATACTAGCCGTAAACATTGTGATGGTCTTGATATGAGGGATAATAGCAGTCAAAGTTATGATGGAAAGGATGCTTACAAAAATGATATAGATAGTGTTAATATGGAGGGAACTAGCCGTCCAAATTTTGATTTGAAATTGAATATATACTCTGATAAAAGTGTCAGGACACAGGATCAAAGGCAAAAACTCAATATGATGTAACTGTAACGGTGATATATTTGAACGGTTTTTAAAATTGGATAAAAATTGTGGCCTGTATAGGTTACACCGACTCAGGACACCTTTTTTGTTCAATCAGGGGCAATAACCAAGGAAGTTACGGTCCAATATGCGCCAATATCGCAAGGAATCGAGATCTTTGGGTTATGAACACACATGTACAGATTCATCAAAATGAGCTGAAAATTGTGACCTCTAGTGTGTACAATCAGGGGTCATAATTGAAAGGAACCGAGTAATGAAATGAAATGGAGTTTAACACCCTACTGTTCTGCTCCTAAGGGCTAATGAAGACGGGCATACGCCATGCAGTGTGCTATGATGGACATTTTGCCCGGGCAGCGGCGCTACGGCCTACTCTTATATGGAATTCCAACTGCCAAGGGATCTTTTACGTGCCACGCCAAAGCGCACAGAGGACCTCGGGTTTTTGTCCCATCCGAAAGACTAAACAGCTGTCCTTTCAAGTTATAATTTGCAGAGTGTCTACAAAGAAGGTGGACGTATAACGGATAAGTGACATAACGGACGGATTTAAGTGGAATTCTTTAGGTAGACAAATATGTGAAATCAAAATTCGGTCATGTGACATTTCGGTAACAACTGTATGAGTTTTTTTAAGTAATTTCATGTACTGTTATTTAATTTGTTCAGAGAATAAATTATCCCAAAATACATGTTCATTTTTCAGATAAGTGTCCATTATTGATAAAACCGTCCATTATTTTCAATAAATAATGGACAGTTTAATAAATAATGGACGATTGTTTAAGAAAAGCGTACATTCTCCTATATACTGGATAAAAACATCAAAGGGTGACGTCATAACTATGTTTTAAACGATTTTAGTTTCATCTTTTGTTTCTGTTGTTTGATATAATGAATGGAGGTTGTAATCGCTTTAATATCGAAATTGACACGATTGCGCAACGCGCATAGGCTAATAGTGTGATATGATTATGCATAAACTGATTTACATTCAATAGTTTCTGTTTTTACTATAATTTCTAATCAGTGAAATAGTGTCTATTATAGCTATATATTGCGTTAATTTTCATATTACTGTACTATGGGAGATTAGTTACTTTTGAAACTGTCCGATATTCGCTGACAGTTGCTATCCGGCCTTCTATAGCTGCAGTATGAAAATACGGTAAAATACCGCTATTCCCCATCCCTATTCTCAGGCTGTTTTAGAACCCTTGCCGTCTATTTTTCACAACAATTCTTTATTTTCCACCAAAAGGAATCCTTTCTCACTATATTTGACACAAATTTACAATAATTCAACTCGATTTTCAAGTAGAATTTAGCGATGAAATAAACATGTGGTTTGCGCATGTCCGGGTCTCGTTATCGCTCTTCAATTTAAACATACTTGGTGTATGTTTTTAATCGCAGAAATCTACTTGAAAATAGTGTTGAATCTTTATAAATATGTGTCACCTGTGGCATGAAATGATTCCCTTGGCGAATAAAGTAGAATCAAGGTGAAAAATAGTAGGTAAGGATCCCAAAATAGCCGCAGAACAGAGGTGCGGAAGAACGGTATTTTCATACTGCAGCTATAGAAGGCCGGGTAGCAACTGTCAGCGAATATCGTTCGCTAAAGGACAGTTGAAAAAGTAACTATATGGGAGATAACCACATTCTAGTTGTATATTGATCATGTGTAGTCCCGAAATGACCTAGTTGTGTCGAGTGGACGTTAAACCCCATTTCTCTCTCTATTGATCATGTGACATGCATGGCAGGTATCAACAATGTTGTATGTTTGGTCCAGAATGAATAATTTCCATTTTAATCTACAGAACAGTAGTGTGGTAAAATTTATGTGTGGCGAAACACGCCAGAAGTCTCTATAGCAATTTCTAGTGTCTGGTTATTCCAGTCCACACCGATAGTATTTATTGCGCATGTTCTCCAGATAGGATAAACATTCCGTTGGTTCCAATCTTTATATACACAATAGGGATAACATTTGGCAATCTCCTTATCATAATTTTGTGGAGGGTTGACCGTTTAGATTTTGTGCTACAGGGATTTGAAATTGACTGAAGCGAAAATCTCACTTTCAACACATTGATTGCTCTGCATAAAGACACTTACATCTCCTATACCTCAAAGCGCTTTGAAATTGCAAATTTGATCACTTTTCTCCAATTCTACACCAAAAAGTTAACCCCCAAAAAATTCAGAACGGGGAAAAATAAAAGAATATTTTCTATTCATTATCTCGCACCACATTCGTCTGAGAACATCTCCCAAACAGAGTTGTCTTCCCATGTAGTTCCAATGCTGGATAGCGAGACTTGTGTGAAGAATGCGTCCAATCTGTTTCACAGAGAATTACTTACGAATTATCTCTGTAACAGATAAGTGTCCATAGCACGTGCGTTGACTGCTCACCGCGCCAGTCATTGGCTCAACTGCTCGTGCAATGTTTACTTGACACCTAACTGCTTCGGGCAAAATGATGCATTTTACTCATTTTAATACCCATTTACACTAAATAGGAAATATTTTTTAACTTCAAATACTTCAAACGTCTTTATTTATTTTTCTTTTACCTCAAAAAAATGTTTGAGAATTTAATTTGTCGGAGTAAAAAAGTTAATATGACGTACTTATTAAGCCTCGTCGATGTCATGCTTATCAGTGATCAGGCGCGGATCCAGTGGGGGGCGCACCCGGCGCACGCCCCCTCTATTTTTTGAGGTGTCGAACAATTTTTAGCTCCATATATTCTCGCGAGAAAGGAGAACGAAAATAGTTTAGGTTGGAAATCGTAATTTACAGTACTAGTACGAAATTAGTCCTTGTGGGCATTTTTTACACTAAAAAATCACGGTTCCGGGCTTCGCACTCCCAAGCTGGTTCAGCACGCCCCCTCTTTCTGAAAATCCTGGATCCGCCCCTGGTGATTGTAGCGGCCAAGCGAATATTCACTGCGGGGTCAGTTTGGAATGCGTCACCGTGGAACATGTCTAACCTCGTTCTTCCAGTCCCCTGTTACAAATGAACCTGAAACGCATTATGGTACACGATTCGTGTTTTCAATGTCGAAGACTTTGAATGATATTGTGCAAGCTTGATTGGTGTACAGACAACTCATCCTAAGACAACCCATCCCCATACAAGACAACTCGTCCCAAGTTACAAGACAACTCATCCCAAGTTACAAGACAATTCATTGGATTTTGGGGGTTTCTTAAATAAATTAAATGACAAGACGACAGTTGTTTTAATCGTGAAATGAAATGAAGACTGGCATACGCCATGCAAAATGTATTGATAGAAATTTGGACGGGAGAGCGACGGTATGGCCTATTCACACATATCGAATTCAAATTGCCAAGGCACCTTTTACGTGACGCTAATATGTGCACGGGGCCTCGGTTTTTTGTTCGATACGAACGACTATACGCTGTCGCTTCCGGGGCGCTCAGTCCTACACCAAGGACAAGAAGGAACCATGCCGGAAAATCCTGATGAACTTCCACTGCCAACATTGGAATTGAACAGAAGATGAAATGAAATGGGGTTTCACGTCCGCGCAAGCGAATTAATGAAACAAAATTGAATCATAGGTCAGTCACGAAATGACCTAGTTTGTGTCGAGTGGAGACGAGTGGACCTCCCCCCCCCCCCTTTACATAATTTCTAATAGTGAGTGAAGGTGAACCACACCAAGTCTAAATGCATTATACCCCTGAAGATAAACACGCAGAAATTACACATGTGATAATTTGATTAACCTGCTGGCTAAAACTCATAAAAATATTACCACTAAAACAAACTTTGAATTAATTATTGTTCTTTGAATGAACGTCATAACGGATCTGAATAATTAATAGATATATTGATTGGCTAAGTCTTGACAGATCGAGTCTTGACTGATTTTTCATATCCCGTAGACAAGTTAAAGTATTTTGACAAATGGCGTTTCACTTGGGGGTATTAATTAGTAATAATCCAGTTAATTAGATAATCCACAGTAATGAAAACGGCTTAAAAGACTATTAGTGTTTAACCGTATGTCTTAGAGATCACAAAATATCGATGTCATTTTATGTTTGTATATATGTCGATTGTCTCTTCTGGAGTGTGTCTATAGCAACTCTAAGTATTTGTATATAATATTATTGACTTACAAGTTAATAGAGTCCGTATATTTAACCTAGATATAGAAGCATGAAATGAGACTGGGCATATAAGAAAAATTCAAGTAAGTTTCATTTTTACTACAGCATTAGAAATACCAATGGTGTATCAAAAGTTGTCCAAGCAAAAATGCTAATTATTTGAAGGGTTGCTAACTATAAAATCCCACAATTCAGACAACATAGACTATCTTTTACCCGCATTCATACCGAAATTAATGGAGTAACGACTGTCCAGTCCAAGGTGGCGAGGTTGGTGGAGTTGGACGGAGTGTTATGTATTAAGGGTAGTTTCTTGGACAAAGTTCTTTAGTGTCCGCCAGGGCCTCATTTATTAACAATGAAGGGAGGGAAAGATTTTACTACAGGATCGTATTTGACCATCCCATTCTCTGGTTTCCTGTTAGGACAGTATTCTCAAATGAAAAATAAACGGCATACAAAAATGGTGTAGCTGCAGCTCCTCCTATCAATGCGCGATGCCCCCCACCCCCACAAAAAAGAAAAGAAAAACAAAAAGTACATCTTAAAACGCTAACCGTTCCTCTTTGGTTTTATTTTTTTTTTAAAATCAATGTACGCCAAGCTCAAGAAATAGCATGTCGATTTCAGGTTGGAACTACATGTATATGTCGCTTGTGACCCATGGAAACGAGTAACACCAAGACGATTCCTTTTCCGTTTCTAGTTCATTTCTTTCATGTTAATCAATACTATAAGACCAACAAGTGGTCTGATCGATCTCTACAAATATAAAGTCTATAAATAATTTGAATACAAAAGAGAATTAAGGTACTCGTATAAACAATTAAAAATACAGTCTAAGGGTTTCAGGAATCCCACCATGGTATACAACCATTAGCAACATTGATTCATAGATTTACAAACAAAAAATCTCAACCTCAAGTCTTAAAAGGAATAGTCCTTTTGTTTGACATTGATTAACAACGTGTAGGTCTTCATATTCCTGAAGCAATGGCCCGAGAAATCTCTCTCTAGCCATTGCTGGAATAATGTCTGTTTCTTGAACTTTTGCGGGAGTGTGTCTATTCTCCCCGTTCAATGAAAGCTATCACTTAAGTACAGCAACATGACAGTCCTTCGTTTAATCTGAGTCTTCCCTAAAACTTTCGACAGTGATTTAAGGTTTTAAAAAGGGTGAAAGTATGTTCGTTTCCAAACAGTATTGTTTACATTTCATTCGACTTGATAGCCTCGTTTGTCACACAATTAATTTTACTGCAGTATTCTCCTATGCACGGGTTAATTAGGCATAATAAAAGCGTGAGCCATGACGTAACGTTATGTAAACATATTTGGTCCAATACTGGCACTCGTTTTAAATGTAAAGCATTTGTATGGTAGGTAGTGATTGGTTGGTAGTCGGACTACTGACCAATCAAAATTTAACACAACAATATCCACTCATAATAGCAGTGTGTAGTGAGATTACCTGTAATCAAACGAAACGCTGCGCGGAGTATGGTAGGTCTTGGGAAGCACATGGTCTGTCGAGTGCCCGGTAAAAACAATTTTGTTATGGTTCTGAATTTTAAAGGTGCCTCATCACCAATAGCGTCTGAAATTCAAGTTCAGTCAATTATTCCTTTTTCTCTCATTTAAGTTAGTAAAATGTAACCCAATCACTCAAACGTTTCAATATTTGAAAAAAAGCAGGATTATAGCGTCCTTGGCAGAGTATGCTTGTTATTTATACAATACTCAAATTTTAATGTGGCCGACCCGATGCTAACAGATATTTTGTTTCGATGTGGTTTCAAGAATGTTTATTACCTTTTTGTTGATATATGTATAAGAATAGATTTAATAAATGGACTGTATTTTTAACATGGCTATTTGAATGATTAGATATCATAGTCTTTTTGTTAGCAATTAAGCAAATACCGAGCGCATAAGAAAATCACTAGAACTCTTTCTTAAAAAAAGAAAAAAAAAGATAACAACATCATCATTTGGTTGAGCATACGACACACCTGTGCTTGCCTACTCCATGATCAAACACGATAGCAGATGGCTTCCATCTTGTTTACTGACGGTACTACTTATTTTAAGACAGACTCGGCTTTCCAATTTATAATATCTACGTCATTGGGGATTTCCAATTTATACTCACTGGTTGCTATGACCCGCTATGGCGTTGTCTAGAAACGCGCGTGCTCGCGTTAGTTTAAAATTTTTGCTATACGTTTAACATGGACTATTTGATGTAATTTGCCTGATTTGATTTGGCCCCATTTCCATAAATTTAGGTTGTTTTTTAGAAATTTTTAGCAAATGTTAATCTTAGGTGTTTTTTAATTCTAGCCGAAGTAAATTTTTTTACAATTTATAGCGAGTTAAGTTATCGTCTCTAAGAGGCGGGCGTAGTATTTTAAATGGCGGCCATTTGCCATCATGTGTATTCTTGAAGTAGGTACACATGATGTAATCGTATGTTGGTTGAGTAGACCAGATTTCAAAACAACGTCGCCTTATAAAAAAAAAACCTTCTCATAATTGCCCACGCTTTACTTAGAGCATTCGATGTAAAACGCATGACTGGTTGAGTCTATTCTCCTCAAGGTTACCGTAGTACTCCTACATGTATCTCATTCTCCCTAAATTTACATGCATAGGTCACCACGTATGAATGCATGATAATATAGCATACAGTTTATTAGTCATATATGAAAGTCACACGGTTTGATTATTTGTATTAAATGTATTATTAAAGTAGCTAGGTCTCTAACTCAATATCACCCAAAATCTTCGACAATGAAAACACAAATTATTTGTCAATTTAAATCAACATTGATGTTGTGATCCTCCTGGGAAAAGATGGGCTTCTGATATCCAATATTTATGACAAAATTTAAAAATTATGATTGGTACACGAATCGTGTACCACAATCCGTTTCAGGCTCATTTTTAACTAGGGACTTGGAGAACGAGGCTAGACGATGAGGCATGGAGAGCATACGCAATAATGTAGACTGGAATAACCAGACGCTACAGATTGGCATGCTGTTTAGACTTCGGGCTTATTTCGCCAAACATAACTGACTGAAGAGTAAAGACAAAAATGAATGAAAGTAAATCAGTTTAAATACATTCATATAAGATTATTTTATGCGTTGCGACCCATTTGGGTAAATTTCTAGGCACCAAATATTAGCGATTTAGCTCCTTTAAGTCAAGTGGACCGAACACATTTTGTACATAATATTGATTTCCTATGACTATTCAACTGGGCGTTTATGTATGTCGATGTGCATTTCTTCACACATTTGGCATAACTATTTTGTCGTTTCAGTTTATATTTTGGGTCATATGATAGAAAGATGATTAGGACTAAACAATGTTTAATGTTGTAGCGAAAAAAGCCATTAAAGTTATTTAACCTTAATCAGCGATTTTATTTCTACCTTAATGGCATATTTTATTATATATCCTTGCAAATAGGAGCTTTGTTACACAGATGTCTATATAACTAGATATTATAATGTCATATATAATATGTATATTATAAAATTATGTACACAACCTTGATCCTTCATACACAGACTATACAAATAATAATAAAACGATTTGATGTAGTGTGGGCTCAAATAGTTTGACCCAATTTTATCTGCCCACGATGTAGCCGGTAATTAAAAAGAAACCCGTCGAACTCCTTTTTACTAAGTACACATTCATAGCTTTCTTTTAGTACATGTAGTTCAAGATGATGTACATGCAATTTATTTACAAAGAAATCTGAACCCCTTAAAGAGAAAAGAAGCCAGATATATATCAAACGTATTGTTTTAATATAAGCACTATGTTAGTAAGCATGTGAAGAATTGGCTAACTTGTTCGAAAACCATACCATGAATACAACTATTACTTTATTTTCCAAGCAGAGTATGATGGGGTGGAATTAGTAGAAATTAATATAAAATTTAAACGCGTATAACTTAAGTTACAATTGCGATTAAGAAAATATAAAGGCTTTTGATACTGTATTGTCTTAAACTCTATGCTAAATTCTTATTCTGGTTTGTTTAGGCTTTAAGTGTGATTACACAAAACATGATTACACAAAAAATATTAATTGGACTGGACAAATAGCTTGCAATCTTTGAACTACTTCGACAACGCCCTTCTTAAAATATTACTGACTTACAGCTTTGCCGATAACGAATGTGTAGGTAAATCATTAGTAGCATCAGGAAATGAAATATCCCATATATGCTGGAGAAATAATTTATTCAGTACTTCACTTTAAATCTTTCAATTTAAATGAATATTAATACAAAAAGCACAATATAAACCTATCGATCGTGACATATGCATACAGTTGTTGTCAGGGTTGAATGAGAGGCTTCATATATAACGCAGCTGGGCATAGCGATGAATTGTGTACGCTAAAAGGAATTTAGTATTTTTTTACTACACGACCTAGATAGATAAAAGTTCATATTTCACAGTAGGAATCTGGTTATACCTGTGAACCACTGGGATAAATCATACAGAATTGAAACCGTACAGTGTATAGACAAGGTTCGCAATTAAATAAGTCAACTGAGGAACTGTATCCGGTTTGTCATTAAAGGTTTTATGTATTACATTATTTATGGAAGAGGTACAAACAGTGAGACTATTTATAAAGTGAATAACAAGACTGTCATTCGGGATGGATGTGTTAAACATGTTCAGTGATTTAACTACATGTACTTTACTAGTTGGGTTGGTTATAGTTCTTCTAATTACTGTCATCTTGTCCCGGAAAGAACAATCTGGTATTCCTCCCCGACCATTTGCTTGGCCAATTGTTGGTAATGCCTTTGATATGGGCGGTAAATACAAAGGAAAGCGGCACAAGTACTTTGACGACATGCGAAAAAAGTATGGAAGTATTTATAGTTTCTATTTCGGCAATCAGCTGTACGTAGTTTTGAATGATGCTGATTCCATTGAAGAAGCATTTGTGAAGCAGAAGAGTGAGTTCAGTAAGAGACCAGTAGATGCATTCTGGATTGTGAGGGAGAGCAATAAATCTGGAACAGGCATCATCTGGTCAAATGATAACGAATGGAATGCAAAGAGGGGGATGGCACTGCAGATTCTCGGAGACTCAAATCTTGAAGATACGGTCAGAGCGGAAACAAAAGTTGTGTTGGATGCATTATCTCAGTCAGACGGAAAGCCACTGGCGGGTCGAGAACTGTTCTTAAATGCGACGGTAAACATCATAAGTCGTATACTGCTGGGTTCCAGATTTGACGTCAAAGATCCCGATTTCTTCCGCATTATCGATGTACTTGCAACATCTTTTACAAGCGAGGGAACATTTTCTATGCTCAACATGTTCCCAAAACTACGCTTTTTACCGTTTATAGCATCTAAATTAAAAGTAATTTTTGACAAAGTTGGCACAGTACGAAATTATCTTTCTGGGCAAATTAGTGAACACGAAAAGCAACACACAAAAGGTGAACTAAACGATTTAATCGATGTCTATCTCTCCAAAAAAGATCAAGATGACGGAATGGAATTAGTTAGCGAAGGTGATCTTGTAAGTCTTATGCTGGAGGTATTCCCAGCAGCTTCGGTTACAACAATGATTTCTTTGAACTGGGCGTTACTTTATATGATTCTACATCCAGAGATACAAAAGAAATGCCAAGGGGAGATTGATAGTGTTGTTGGTACCAATCGGATGGTAAATTGGTCAGACAGATCAAATCTGCCTTACACAGAGGCAACTCTTCTGGAAATTCAACGTGTTGCAAGTGTTACCGCAATATCTCTTCCACATACACCAACCAAAGATGTCGTTCTATCAGGTTTCTTGATTCCAAAGGACTGTATAGTTCTTGCTAATTTGTATAGTTGTCACTTCGATGAACAAACATGGGACGAGCCCTCAGTTTTCAAACCCGAAAGGTTTCTAAATGATGCTGGAAACCCGACAAAACCTCCTGCCTTTATGCCCTTCTCTGTGGGTCCTAGAAGTTGTCCAGGAGATAGTCTTGCCGAATTGGAGTTATTTGTATTTTTTACTAATATTTTACAGAAGTTTTCTCTGACTGGTAGTGGGGAGTTGAGTACAGATGGTAATTATGCTATCTTCTTATCTCCACCGCCATTTCCTATTCATGCAAAAAGTAGACAGTAGTAGTATGACTGACATGTAATCAATTATATAATCAATAATGAGGTATTCAACATTAAATCAGCATTACATTGTGTTTTTAAACGTTTAAATGATTTTAGTTTCATCGTTACTTTTTGCTGTTCAATATAATCAGTGGTTGTAATCGCTTTAATATGTTCTAAATTGATGGTTAAAACAAGCTTTATTTAAATGTTAAATAACTTTCTTATACTTTGTTAATATTGTAATCGAGATTATACATTGTTTTTAAAAAAAAAATACCATGGTTTATTGTCTGTGGGTGAAGTTAGTTTTGGCGTAGAGTTGTTTTGGCGTTAGATGTTCAGGTCATCGAAATTACCATAATTTTTAAAAGGTTCAATGGCACATGATATTACACTGGCGTTCTTCCATTGGATTGATCATTTATCTTTATCATCGATCAGTCAGTCAATCATACTCTAACTCTGAACAGACACTTTTATTGGGATAGAGAAATGGAGTTTAACGTCCACTCGACACAAAGTAGGTCATTTCGGGACTAACATACGGCTTTATTTTATTTCAATAATTCGCTTGCGCTTAGGGGTCATTAGTGGGAGAAAACCTACAAGGTAAGACAGGCGATCCTACTCCTTGTCACGTACAACCGGCCATTATGATACAGCGCGCACGTGCTAACCATTCGCCCCCCCCCCAACACACACCCACACAATCACCACACACACTTTTATAGTATTATAGGCCAATCTGAATATTTTCTTTAAATATAATATGTAAGATGTATGGATAGGCGTGGATGTGTGTGTGTGTGGGGGGGGGGGGCATTAACCTTGTTACTTCAGCATTTTAACGCAAATATACCGAATTCTTGTTTTTTACATTGGTGACTCCCACAAATTTAATGAAAAATAGTTTATGATGCTTATCGATTAAATTCTAAACACCGCCTGTTCTCACAACATTGTGTATGGATTAGTTATTCGCAGGATCACACCGTACTAATTATACAATAATCCCGAGGATTATGACGACCAAAATCATTAAATACCTTAATGACTATCATTAGTATATTCATAATATTGAAGTTAAGTAACCTGGGGAAATGAATGGACACGATTTAACAATACATGTAGTGGTGCAGTGGTTAGAATCACGCGTTGTTTGGATGTCATTGGCACCAGATTCTGGTAATTAAACGCCTAGTCTTTAACTCAGTTCCATACACAGTCTTCAACATTGCAACCAAGACGTTTTGGTCAATTCAAATCAACGTTGCCATTTGATATCAAGACAAAATGAAAATTTGAAAATTGGCACACTAATCGCGTGCCAGGCTGTTTTCGGGTGCCATTTCACCGAAGCATTAGAAATTATAATATTTTTTTTTTCAAAAATTGAATATAAATCAGATTACATGAATTCATATTACACTAGTATGTGTTTTTAGAATCGTTTTCGTATATTTCAAGGTTCAAAAAAATAGAGTCATGCGCCCTTTAAACATAAAATTTTACACAATTGATTTGATTTACTCTCCTACATGACATAGATGAAATATCACCCAACGATTAAGATGTCATCACTTTACCATCTCCAAGGTATGGTTTTAAATGACGATCTTTAAAGATGAAAAAAAAAGATGTATTTCTTTTTGCATTTTTTTTTTTTAAGAATTGTGTCCTTGACGAATTAGCAATCTTTGACGTAAACACGTGCACCACTGAATAATATGAACGTATTTCATATTGTAATAACACATTGCTTCATAACTGACGTAAACAAGCCAACTAAGGTTTTATTTATGTAGTGAATGCTTACATACCTATATTATAATACTGTGATATTTGACCTTAACAACTGGAGCGTATCCATCTTAAGAAATCTACCTCAAGCTATAGTATTGACTATATTAATAATGTAAAGCTGGTAGTCTTTACACACAGAGCCGTCGCTATCAACACAACTTTAAACAATATCAATGAATTGACTGACGGTAAACATTACGTGTAGCCCTTTCTATGCTGCTGCAGGTGCAGGGGTAAGACGTAAGTAAAATTTGTAGATTTAATAACATATTTTAAAACAGTTACACATTTTTGCGAGTTTTGTAGCGAATGAATCGTGGTTAGTCATTGATCTCTTAGTTACCTGTTAAGTATTTTTCCATTTTTATAAATAACACAAAAGTATTTCCAATTGCTGTAATAAATAGGCTTACTGCTTTATCCCATAGTTAAAGATGAAGAGCGACAGAAGGTCTGTAAAAGTTGTCCTTATTTAAGTAACAAGAATGATTGGTTGATTATTGTTTTAGTAAAGATAGGAGATATACACTTCCTGTTTCGCATTTAGATGTGTGTTATTGTCCATTGGACATGTCCTGGGTCCTGATGTAAAATCTCTGGACAATAACACTCCTCTAAATGCGAAACAGGAAGTGTTTATCGACATTGTTATGTTGGCATTTTTAAAGAAATTACTAATTTAGAGGGGAGTTATAACGCAAGATTTACTCCCAAGCGTGTTACAATGCTTGTTTTATTGTGTCTGAATTGAACGTCTACATTTTACTCTAACAGCGTTACAATTCTGTGAATGTCTCAAATAAATAAGAACAAGGTTATATTCTTTTGAAAACAGATTGCACATTTTCTTTCGTATGTATATCTTCCGTCACTATATATATGACCAAGTGGGGCGACATTTGGACGTTACTGAACAATTACATTAAATTTCTTCCCACAATTATTTGATATACAATAGAACAATCATGTATCAGTGGTCAATGGCAATGTGTTGTGAGCATATCTTTATAAAATCTTTTATTTTCTAACATATCCATGTTGTTACCATATATTTCAACATGCACAGGTCTGTTATTAAATTCGAACCCATGGAGTCACCAGCTTCCTAGTCTGGAGGTCGCATGTTCGTTCCCTGCATTGGCCGAGAAAGTTCATCGGGATTTTCCGGCGTGGTTTTCCCCTTGTCACTGATGCAGGACGGAGGGTCTGATAAAGACAGCTGTCTAGTCGTTCGGACGGGACGAAATACGGGGATGTCGTGTATACATTAGTGTGCACGTAAAAGATCCCTTGGCAATTGGAATTCGATATAAGAATAGGAAAACTTTCTCTCGTAGCACACTCTATGGCGTATGCCCGTCTTCATTAGCCCAGTCAGAGCAGATCATTTGGACCTTTAACCCGATTTCATTTCACTTCATGCACGTAAAAGATCCCATGGCAGTTGGAATTCGATATAAGAGTAAGCCTGTCTTCTGCCCAGAGCATTGGGACGTTATTAAGTTCCAATCTAAAAAAATAAGGTGGTGTAGAGAGCTTGAGCACAACATCGGGTAATAAACTTATGCAGCCCCCCCCCCCCCCGCCCCCGATCCGTGCACAGAGCCCCGTCAATGGCAAAATTCTGACTACTGCTCACAACACCAAATTATTACTCTTTACAGCAAATTTACATTGCCATACCATAACCTTGATTTTGTACTACAAATATTCTTCAATCAAAAATTCTTAATAAGTAACATATACTTATATCTCCAAGCTAAATAATTAGTCGGGCAAAAAATGTTAATCACTGGTTCAAACAGTGCGGTTGTATTTAACACATCCCAGCAGGAAACTGAACTTATCTTTCAGATAATAACTTTAATAGCACCTAAAGTATATATTAAAGAAGTTATTCGGGATTAGATAAAGAGCGGGAAGTTCTTAGTCTATAAACGTTAAAAATAAATAGTGTGAAGGGAATTTGAAGAAAGTTTCAGTCAAATTGATCCTCTCTGAACCGAGATTTTAGCGATTGAATTTTCGGCCTAGTCTTGATCATCATTACTAAAGTCGGTACGATAAAACAGTGTTGATTATCCGTTTCATGATTAAGTCATGAAAGAAGGTTGAGCAGCAAATCGGATCCTAATCCAGTAAATATCGCAGACTAGCGTTGATAGTCAAAGTTGATTATGGTCTGGATATTTTAATTAATGTCTAATTAATAACTAAGATAACGTTTCGGGCCTAAAGAAAGACCTGCAATGTGCAGATTTAGCTCTTGCATTATGTATGTTTAAGACATATGGGCATTTAATTGAGTCTCCCATTTGTGTACATATTAAAACCAATGCAAACACCATACGATGATGAACAATATAGTGCACATGGGCGTATCCCTGCTACAATCATTCAGTAGTAACGATATGGTAGTCCTGAATCCTTCATAAATTAATTATTAAACCTTTTCTTGTAGGCTGTGAGAGACAGGATTTTTTAAAATGGCGTCACCGAAATCATTGAGACTTCGACGTCTGACCAAACAGACATCATTTTTTGTTTCTCCGGGCGATGCTTCAGAAGACGGCGATTTCGTTGCCTTGCGCAATATACGAGAGGTAATACAGATAACATAGTATTAAGTGTCTTTTGTAGTCTGTAAGATTTAGATAAAGAGCTGGTCGTTCATGCGATAATAGTTCATAAATAGATACTGCAAAATGTATATGGTGAAAAAAAATTTTCAAATTACTTTAGACTTAGCGAACATATTAACATATATGCAGGTTTTTTGACAAGATGTGTGCACTGATTGTAACTACCACTATTTTTATATTAAATCATTAAATGGCTGAACCGTTCTAATCTACTTAAAAACGGACCTATCCAATGGCATCGATACTTGATTATGTTCATGATAAGTTGCTTAATGACAAATTAATAGTTTATTTAACATTTAAGGCCTAAATAAAGACCTGCAATAAGCAGATTTAGCTCTTGCATAATGTATGTTTAATTGAAGTCTCCGGCTTGTTCAAAATGCATTTTCCATAGACATGTATTCAGCACTGGTTATTATAATCCATGATGTGTGCCACCAAGAGAAGGTGTGCACCTTGTGTGTTGCGGTATAACTGACACATTATCTGTATACCTATGTTAAACACAGAGCGTGTTATGTTTTTTTATGTACATAAACTGTACCTTCATCTGTGTTTCAGCATCAACGATCCATCAGATCATCTAAACCAAGTTTGGACCAAATAGACGAATCTCCTCTACCTATCAGAAAGGTTTCTCAGAGTGAAATAACTTTAAAATCAGAAGGTCAGAGCGCTAAGGACGTATTAAAAGAAAAGTTGTTCAAATTCATTGAGGAAGGTAAACT
This sequence comes from Patella ulyssiponensis, assembly GCA_963678685.1. Taxonomy (NCBI): domain Eukaryota; kingdom Metazoa; phylum Mollusca; class Gastropoda; family Patellidae; genus Patella; species Patella ulyssiponensis. The sequence goes on along the minus strand of OY783230.1, from coordinate 59,908,074 downwards.
AGAACAAGTCAAACAGTGTATAGAGAACAACGTTCCTGCAAATATATCTGCACTGTCAGGAGATGCTTATCGTAGAAAAAATACAAAGGAAAACATACTTCATGTCGCTCTTGCCAATAAACATATTGAAATAGCTCGTTATATCATTGATAAAATCAACGAAAGTCAGTCAGACTTACTTTGCCAGGCATGTGAAGTTTCGCTGAAAACCACCCAAGGGGTTAAAAATGTTCTACACATGGTAACAGAACTACATGATTTGCCCTTGGCCAAACTCATCATTCAGAAGATCCAAAACAAAGAAAAGATTATGGCAACACTCCGCGAAGAAAGTCCAGTTCAAATCCAGGGCCAGAGACCTAGAACCTTCCCGTGTCTTCATTTGGCCGCCTTTAATGGTTTCACAGATATGGTGGAGTTTTACTTAGATTGCGGAATGGACTGTAACTACCTGAACCAAAAGAAAGACACGGCTTTGTTATGGGCAGCCAGGTGGAACCATACCGAGACAGTTAAAGCCTTGTTGGCAAGGAAGGCGAATCCGAATGTTGAGAATGATAAGGGTTCTACTGCTCTTTATTGGGCTGTCAGATACGGCCACACAGAAACCGTGGAACTACTGCTAACGCAAGGAAAAGCTAAGCCGGACCAAACAAGAAAACTTGGTTTAGTTGCTCCCATAGTTTTGGCGTCAGCACTAGGATACAACGAAATAGTTAAAATCCTTTTAAGAAACGGTGCCAATGTTAATCATGTTATTAGGGGGAGAGAAATGCCAATACATCATGCTGCACGAGAGGGGCACGTGGATGTTCTAAAAACTTTGATTACCAGAGGAGCCAATTTTGACAAACCCGATGAGAGAGGAGACACGGCGCTGCTCTTGGGAGCTAAATATGGACATCCAGATATCGTGAAGATGTTAGTGAAAAATGGTGCCGACATGAAGAAAAAGAACTTGATAGGTGAAGATGTGTGGCTGCATGCGGTGAACAATTCCAACGAATTTTTCACTTTGCTTCTTAATACTTTGGTAGAAATGGGTATGCTTACGCCCACCGTGACAGACGATGGTGATAAACTCATTAAAATAGGCTGTTCCAAGTCACCACTTTTTCATGCAGCCGTACTGGGAAACTGTGATAAGATTGATCATTTTCTTAATTCGAAACTCGATCCTTTGGAACTAGACGAAGATGGAAATACATTTTTGATGGTCGCTGCAAAGCACGATCAACACGAAGTCGTTCAGAAATTTAAAACCAAATGCCCTATTGATGCTCAAAATACAAAAGGTAACACCGCTCTTCACATTGCTTGTCTTCAGGGATACCATGATACCATAATGACACTCGTCAATAACAAAGCTAAAGCAAACATAAAAAATACCAACGGCGAGACTGCACTTCATGTGTCAGCTTATTCTAAGAATATTCGCGCCGAAACCGTCAAAATATTAATCAACCATGTTATTAAAACGCATGCATGGGAGTGTTTAAATGTGCCTGACAAAGAGGGTAAAAATCCGTTGCATATAGCAGCTATGTATGCATCCCCCGAAGTGCTTTGGGAGTTCCGTTTTGTGCGTTATAAGGATTTGGATAGTGAGGGTAACAACGCTTTACAAGTTGGTGTTCGTCCAGGAGACGAAGAATCGTTTTTGGTAATGATGGACATCTTTGAGACTATGAAGAGAGACGCTGATATCAACAACCAAAATTACCGGGATGAATCGGTTCTTCATTTGGCCGCGTCGGAGTGCTTTGGAGAAGGTGTTCGAAGGTTGGTGCTCTTTGGAGCTGATTTATCTCTTAAAGATTCATATGGTGATACTGTGCTTCATCGTTTGACATGGGCATCTTTAGAGAATCCAGATACTTTACCCAAATATCTCGAAGTTTTTGATATCATCATAGCCGAGTCAGTACGTTGGTGGTGTATTAAGAACAATCTTCATTACCCAGATGATAACAAACAGGATTACCAAAAATACAAAAGATATGCTGTTCTGGACCTTACGAAGAATTTATACAACAACAACGATCTGAGTGTCCTAGCATTAGCTTGCACCTTGGGAGCTTCTGAAATCATCGAAAGGCTGACTCAGATGAAGGATGTTATGTGCTTTCAGACTGGGGCGGACCGAGTAAGGTACGACGTTACGTATTTTACACCCCTGACCAACAATTCTCTGAGAGGGTTATGCAGTAATTCTCGTGTTGTACCAAGACCGTCATGTGTAGAGTGGCTGCTGGCAACGGAAAATTTAGAAAAGGCTTCGCACGTGCTTGATCTTCCCCCAGTGTCTTATATTGAGAAGTCTTATTCCTCTATCGCTGCCTGGACATATGCTCTTCTTATAATATTCCATATCATTTACATGAGTCTGTTTAGTTTTTGTGGAGTGACATTACAAGATAAAATTCGCAGGAACGTCAATGACAGCGATGCTCAAGTTGCAACTGTACTTCTTTACGTGGTAGTCATAATAGAACCCGCCATTATTATAATTTATATGATTTATGAACTTATCAAATATTTGTGCTGCGGAGAACAGAAAATGAAACTGAAATTAAAAAGAGGAAAAAGCAGTGCATTCAATACTTTTGTAAGTTATATGGGAACATTTATCAGTTTGCTGTACGCATTGTTGGTTATTGTGTGGATGATCCTATATCTCAGCAGCAGCGTCTATCAAAATTATTTCCTATCGGTTTCTCTGGCGTTGGGCTGGCTTTACACAATAGCCTTTACTCGTGGATTTAAACTCATACATTATTTCTGGAGAATGATACAAAATATGATTATCAAAGATGTGGCCAAATTCTTGTTTGTTTATTTGTTCGTTTTGCTAGCTTTCTCGTTCGCTTTTCATGTAATGTTTCAAGTCTCCGATGACATCGTTTTAAGTTTTTCCAATCCACTTCACACCATGTTTTTAGTGTTTAACATGATGTTAGGAATGGATGAAATATTCACAGACGAATTTGAAACTAACATGAACGCAGTCGGTTACACAACAGTCTTCACAAAGGTGATCTATTTGTTTTACATGGTATTGGGAACTATTGTGTTATTGAATCTCCTCATAGCTATGATGAACGATTCTTATTCAGCTACACTAACTAAGCAGCAATTACAGTGGAGAATTGAATCAGTTCAGTTAGGAGTCAACATAGAGAAGATGCTACCAATTGCTAGTAGATTGTTTAGCCGAATTAAGATGCGTCACGGCATAGTGGCTCCTGGTGATTGTGACGATAAAGAAATAGGCTGGTATTTAGAAGTATCGTCCGGTATGTCCACAACCAGTGCGATGAGTAAGGCGAATACTGAAACAGAACTAATCAACCATTTGAATGACCGAATTACGGCCCTCGATACCAAAATATCCGAAAATATGAAAATGTTCCATTCAACACTACAAGACGTGCATCATTTCTTGCAGAAACAAGCCGAACATACTGAAATGCAGAAAACAAGCTGAACATACCGAAAACAAGCTGAACATACCTAGAGGTAGAACATAGTTAACTCTCTGAAATTAACAACGCACACGTGGCGGTGTGCGGGTGTCTGGTGGGAGGGGGAGCAGTTAGGTGGGCTTTTATTAAAATCATCTTCATAACAGTATACCGTGTGTCCTCGCGTGGTATTCATTTACTGGTGGGATTATAGGAGTATTGGATTGTTTGCTGACGATTCTGCTAGCAAGCACAAGACTATGCAGATATAAATCAGTTTGCAGGGCTTTCAAAATATATTCTAGCGAACCGTTGAGTGAGGGTGCCATTATCATACGTGTCTAATTCTCAACATATTCTTAATATAAAGAGCAAAATGATTTTTAGCACTTCATGAGTCATAACAATTTGCGCCACAAAACCTAATACTTTGTAAGTTTTCTGTGATATTTAATTCATTTAAAACCTTATTTTTTGTTTTACTAACGCGTTTATTTGGAAATGCTGTATTTTCATACCTTTGTAGTATATTTTGTATCTGTTATAGTGAATCTCAGGGGTAAAATGCACGGGCTTCAACCACAACGAACATTCTAAAAGTCGCTGATCGTCATTAAGCATTTTTCAGATTGTCTAATATTTCATGGCCTATCAGATTGATTAACTAACAATTAGATCGGAGACTTATAATAGTAAGTGCAGGAGGACCGCACTACACGCAAAACACAAATCTACAAGAAGAACCTGCGGATAAGTTATCCAGACAATTTAATATGAAGAGCAACCCATCAACGAGACACACCCTATTACCTGCATGACGAATATTTTCCACGGGGTTTGTATCAGATTCAGCAAGTTTTGTCTTTTTACAAATATAATGCAATTTTGATGAACCGCGTATTTGTATTTTTGTATAAAATATTACACAAAAAACCCAACGAACAATCAAAAGTTTGCAACTTTTAAATTGATATATTTTGTATAAACAAATGTGATAACATATTTATAATTCTAATATATTTTATAACAGATTTTATACAATTTTATTAATATTTAATATGTCCTTATTAACGTTTTAATACGGAGGGGGGGGGGGCATTTTATGAATAACAATATATTGATAGAACATAATGTACTGATATGAACATTATTATATTTTCCCATTGTTTTTATTTTTTGTTGAGAATATTTGTTATTACAGTATTTTAAAACCTGTTAATAATTATGCAATAAATAAAAGAAACTCAAATGTTGTTTTCATAATAGCTATCTCTTCACTCTTAAACACTTAATCTGACTTTTCTCAGTCTTTAATAGTAAAATGTTGAAGGATATGTCAGCCTCACCTATATCTGATACAGGATGTATAATGGTTAGTGGAGAGAGAGAGAGAGAGAGAGAGAGAGAGAGATGGGGTTTAATGTCCAACTAGGTCATTTCGGGACTAACATATGGTTTAATTTTATTTCAATAATTCGCTTGCGCGTAGGGGTCTTTAGCAGTGGGGGGAAACCGCAGGACCCGGAGAAAGCCCAAGAGGTTGGACAGGCGACCCTACTTCTTGTCCCGTACCATCGGGGATTCGAAACTATGCCAGTTGTCTCAATGACAGGCTTTATGATACAGTGCACACGTGCTAACCATTCGGCTATCCATGAGGTGGACAGACGACCCTACTCCACGCCACTTGACACAATGTCAGACCTTATGATCTAAACAAAGACGTTAAATCATTCGGCCACCCAACCCCCCTACTTTGTCAATACAATATTCATTTTGAGAATAACGTGTGATCGGGAAACAAAACGAAATGAAATGGGGTTTAACGTCCTACTGTTCTGCTCCTAACCTGGGCTAATGAAGACGGGCATATGCCATACAGTGTGCTATGAGGGAAATTTTGCCTGGGCAGCTGCTCTATGGTCAACTCTTATATCAAATTCCAACTGCCAAGGGATCTTTTATGTGCATGCCAATATGAACACAGGACCTCGGTTTTTCATTAAATCCTTGTCAGGTCCTCTGGCCTGCATCACTGACAAGGGGAAACCACGTTGGAAAATCTGGATGAACTTTCTCGCCCAATGCAGGGATCGAACACCCTACCTCCATGCTAGTGAGCCAGCGTCTCACATACTAAGCCACATGGTCAAACATGATCGGGAGACCCTGCGTTCTGAACTAAGCAGCCCAGCTTAAACATCTAATGTCACAAATTAAAGAAATAGCCTTAGTTTGCATGAGTGACTTGAAAATTGCTGCTATTTAATACCATTCTTAAGCTCTGCCAAGAGTTATACAACAATAAGTGACAAATACTAGTATGCACTGGAATACACAAAAAATAAACTTTAATGCAGAATAATAGACAGGTTTATCCAACATGTGGTGATTGTTAGCGAAACAGCTCATCTTAAAGTTTACTGACAACTAGGGGTTTGTATTTCCTTGAAAATATATCACAGAGGTTCGAATGGTTGCTTAGGACTAAACCAATCGTACTAAGACTACTACGAGCCTTCCACACATAATTAATCAGTTTTATTCACTGATTGTTGAAATTTTACGTACAATTGACAATTGAACACAATGATTTATAAATGCCCCAAAAATTGTAAAATGCAATAGATACCTCTTCGAATGAACTGTATGCACAACCACCATTTTTTGGCCCATCTAAAAGAATCAGGCATGAAAAGTCGTCAATCTATTAATTTCTATATATTTAATATATGATACACACACGAATCTCTCATTATCAAAATTTAAATCTACTACAAAAATCCAAGACAACACATAGCTTATAAAATGATGTTCTAAAATATTTCAATCAGCCACAACACAATTTTACACATATTAACAATTGGATCTCTTTAAAACACGTCCTACTTCATTATAGAAATCTTTTGATAGGTAAACTGGGCCATAATAATGTACCCATTTTATCATAACATAACCAGTTGATAGTCAGTTCGTTGAAACCACTGAAATGATTTTCACACTTTGGTACCCTTTCTCAATTCTTCTTGAATATCTTTTGAGGATTCCCATGGTCTTGGACCTCTGATATTTTGCCAGGAATCTAAGTCCTTCTGTTTCATTTCCTGCAATAAGATAAGGATAAGGTTGTACTAAATTAAGCCTGAAGATTAAATTAATATTATTTTAGTAGTAGTCTCCATTAATAGGCAAATAAATCTTCACAGTGTTGAAAATAACATACATCTGATTCTTTGACTATCTAACATAATAACTTTTTAATAGCCTGAAATACAAGAAATAAGAAAAGGCAGCCTTTGGTGCCCAGTTGACTTGACTGATAATGACCATTATTGTTTGATGATAATAGTGATATGTCACAATGTCACAACGTTTGTAATAATGTAACAATATCACCACGTTTGTAACATTAAAAAGCTTGAAATACCCAACAAAATAAAATGTTTTTGGAAACAAATATATCTTTCTTGGTACACATATTTTGAATATAATGTATATTTGAATCATTTGTTTTTTATTAGGATGTATTTTTGAGGTGTTTGAAAACACATGTACAGTACTATGACAAAGGCATGTGTTTGTTTGATAAATACACAAATCTGGCCTTCTTTATATATTTCATCTTGGGACTTCAGGTTTAAACAATATATATGTTACATATATTAATTAGACTGTTAGTATTTGTCATCTTGGGAGTTCAAGGTCAAATATTCTATTGGTATGGCTTAGCCTCCATGTATGAATTTCAGATCTTACAGGAGAAAAAAACAGGAAGTACATAACTTTTTCAATCAATCATGACCTAACACAATATTGTCAATGTTTTCACTCATTTGCTGATAACATTAGCTTGTGGAGCTTTACAAACAAGATTTTTCAAATAATCAAGAGCCATATTGGGAGTATTGGAAATCGGTGATAATCAATAGGATTCTTCATCTCATGAACCTTAAACACTGCATATAAATGTCAAATAAATTGGATAAAAACTTCATTGTCTAGATTTCTCAGTGATCAAGGGACATAACTCTGGTAGTAATTAGCAGAAATTGCTAAAAATCATTATAATTCAATAACAATATTTATGGATTAACAATTACTGGTTTATTAACATGCAACGTAATTGTTAATCCATAAATAGTGTTATTGTGTTACTGCTCAATTACTAAATGCCACTTAAAGAAGATCATTATAATTCTTTGTTTGAATTCAAAGTCAATCGGTTCATAACTTTAGAGCCTATAATTTTGACTACATATACATCTACATCTCAATTCAAGCATATAAAAAGTTAATAATAATTCAATGAAAGTTTTTTCTTCATAAGCTGCACTTACTTCATGAAGTGATTCTATTGAAACTGGAGTTTCTTTTTTCTTTATTTTAATACCAAGCTCTTTCTCAGCTGTTTCAAAATCTACCTAGAAACAAATATGTATATCAATATGAAATAATTTTTCCATATTATTACATTCAGGAAATTTGCCAGGAACATTATCAAGTTAAACATGTTCATTATATGGAAGGAAAGAAGCAATGTGGTATTTCTTATCTAGCTGCAATTTTAACACAAAAATATTCACAAAAACATAATATGAAACACTATTTTCATTAAAGCAACGTTTTGTTTAGGTTTCTCTCAACATTATCAAGCAAATCTTTCCATTTCCAATTATAATATTAATATTTTTGTAAGTATTTAACAATCCTTATTAATAATAATTCTTGTAACTATATACATGTAGCACAACATTTCAAACTAAAATCTGTTCTCTGTATTTGAGAGATTTGTTCGTGTATTTAAATTGACACATACATTTTTGAAAACAATGATTCCAAATATGGTAATCATCCAACATACTGTACCAATAAAATCTTTCCATAAGAATTGATTTAATGGAGCCAAGATATTAATTCTGTTTCATTCTATCCATGTTATGTAGTACCACGTACAAAAACATCAACAAGTGTCTGATCACCAAATCTTTTATTTCAACTGATAAAATGGTATGTATTGATATACAGTAAAGGCTCTTTATATTGTGTTCAATTATGGGAATGATTCCATCATGTTTTATATGGAGCAGAATTTTCTGATTTTATCACTCCCCTTACACACCTTGGATGAATATCATGATGATGGAAGGCTTGTTTAAAATGCAGTGTGAAAATCAGAAACGGTAAACAAAACAATATTGTAACTGAACTGTCATACATCAGGCTTTCACTTTAATTTAGTTCAACAACTCTTTCAACAAAATTATAAAAATATTGTACTGATTATAAATTCTTACCTCTTTTCTCTGTCTAAATTCATATCTAAGTCTGGTAAGATTCTCTAATGCAAAGGAGGCTCCAACTACCAACAGCTTTAAATATTAAAAGTAAATTGCCAAATTAATGAACTTTCACTGCAAGCTCATGTAAACTAACATTTATCTGTCTGTTTTGATCACTTCAGGAAAGATGGTTGGCCGGATGGTTTAATAAGGTCTGCTGAAGTCAACTGGTGCAATTTAGATTTCCCGCTTCTACACGACAAGGGGTAGCTTCGGCCTCCAAACCTTGTGGGTTTTTCCTAATGCTATAGAAGCCTATCTACAAGTGGATTTTTTAATTAAGAATGACCCACGTGTTAGTCCCGATTTGACCTAGTTTGTGTCGAGTGGGTGTTAAACCCCATTTCTTCCTCTCTCATTTATTATTTGTGTTTATTTTTGTATTGTGACTGTTGTATTGCATTTCCATGAGATAAGTCAGGTCATCCCAATGGCAAGAATCTAGCAGTATATGTTGATTGTCAACATGTGAGACATAGGACATTGTATCCCTGCTGTCGTAAATTGGAAAGGATTTTTCCACAATTACTTTTTGAAATTTGTGTCCAAAACAACCGACTAATTATCGATCAATTTTCCCAACTATTTCGACATCTAAATTTTCAGATTTTTTCAGTTAAAGTAGCTATTTCAATATCATCTAAAATCTTCAACATTGAAAACACGAATTATTTGTCAATTTAAATCAACATTGATGCTGTTATCTTACCGGGAAAAAGATGGGCTTTTGATATCCAATATTCAAGACAAAATAAATATTTTACTTTTCGTACACGAATCGTGTACCATAATGCGTTTCAGCCCCAGTTGTAACAAGAGACTTGTGGGACAAGGCTAAACACATTGCACCAAAAAACAAACGGTGTATGTAGACTGGAATACCCAGACGCTAGAAATTTGCATTCAATTGAGACTGCTTGGTTATTTCGCCAAACATAACTGATTTGAAATGAGAGTAAAAACGGAAACCATTGAATGTAAATCGGCTTATTTACATTCATATTACAGTATTATGTGCGTTGCCACCCACTTGTGTCAATTTCAAAGTCACAAATGTTAGCGATTTAGCTCCTTTAATGAATGGATGCAGTCTACAAGCATCAGGGTCAAGCCACCATCGACTACAAAATATTCAATATTATATAAGGTCTATGACCATCTGGTCGACTTCGATTTCAAGGTAAGTCTTACATGCATCACATACAATTACAACTTATTTCCACCACCCAAAACACCTTTTGTTCAATATATTCTGGTATCAATGATACTATCTGTGAGGTATAATAAAAAATAATAACACCTCCATGATTCATGATACCGGTAATCTGCGGTCATCAAGATTTATGAGAAAAAGACATTATTTTCGTAATTACAGTTTTTTCTGGCTGGTTAAAAAGAAAATGCTTATTAAGTGCTCAAGTTAGAATACATACAATAAATGGAAGTCCATGTTTTAGGAAACGGTTCTTGGAAAATTGATTTCTGATTTGATCAAAATATTTATCTGCCATGTTCAATGGAAGCTGACATTTTAGTTCAAAGGTCGAACATCACTCTCTTACGACAGGTTTCATTGGATGAAAAACAAAATAAACCAATCAAATTCGTCTTTATATTTTCTTTGTCGTCTGCTACGAACTGAAGAAAATTGAGGATAGGCGATTTAAAAGCAAACGAAGATTCGTGGTTTTGTTTTTATGAACAAACGTGAGAAAAGAAATATTTCACAAAGATCTTCTATTATGGCAGATTTCACTGCAATAACGTAATTTTAAAAATATGAGGAACAACTCCATGTAGAGGCAGTCCTGGGGCGGCGGCGGGCCTAGGGTTACCATACGTCCCGGTTTTACCGGGACAGTCCCGGTTTTGGGGGTCCCTTTTGTCGTCCCGTCCCGAGGCTTCTCACGTGCCTAAATGTCCCGGTTTTCAAATCAGGTGTTTTTCAATTGAAAATAATAAAACATAACACTTAAAGTAGTGATTATTAATGTATAAAAACAGCGTTTGCTACAAACACTCTTACTTCACCACGAAGGCACACCACTTCTGATCTTAATATTGTTCAGTACACAATACATTCGGCAATCTACCCCACAATAATTACCTATAATTTTAGGTCTCTTTGCCAAGCTCAGATTTGTTACAAAATTTTCGCTATCCGGAATGGTTGTCACTGCAGACAGTGCAACAAATGGCCAAGTCTTTACTAATGTCTTACCCCCGATTATTTACAAAAAAAACCAGGCAAACTGACGTCCCACACCTAAATCCCCAGTACTTGCATATTTATATTTTTCTAAACCACCCAGCAATCAAATTGGTTGCATATTAATATTTTTATAAACCACCAAGCAATCAAATTGGTTATCACTCGGTAGAAAATGCTCATTATCAAACCTAGTCAAGGGACTGATGTAATATAAATACCAAGTTTCATCATTCTCATTCAATTAAAATTATTGATATTACTTATCTTAGCTTACCATAAGCATATAATTCTCACCATCTAACTTAATCAAGACATTCACTTAAAATGAGCATACATGCTTCCTCATTTTTAGAATATTCTCCCTTTATTATGTTCCAAAAGGTGTGTGGGACAGATGGACAAATAGGAAGAAAACCTGCTTTTAATAGTAAAAAAATAGACAAAATAAAAACATTCATATTAATACAATTTAATTATCCTAATTTTATACACACACTTCAGTCATATATATTACATAAACTTCCTATCTGAAACCTAGAAATGTGCATTATTTGCTTTTCAACATTTTCTTCATTTTTTGAGAAGAATATTTGACTGATTTGATTATTCCAGCCGTAAAGATACCCTTAACACTTTGATTCCAACTTGAAGATTTAACAATATCGGATATGGATGCGGCTACATGGTCTGAACAATTACTATCGTGAGCAAATGCACGTAGTACTTCTTCATAGTCGGGATAACGTCCAGTGCTATATCGAGAATGTAATAAATTTCCCTGAACAGTAGAGGGTAGTAAATTAAGGTGGTGCCACTGTGAAACATAATTAGGATACTGTTCAAATTTACCGGTACCTTTATGCCAATATACATGTTCTTCATTATCTAGAATAGATTGATACAATTTACGGAAATGGCTCACATTGGGCTTAACTATTTTCTCGATTTTCTTTTTGTCTTCACCTATAGTCATTCTAAAATCCCCACTATACGATAAACCTGTTATAGTCTGGTAAAGCTCCTCTTCTGTAAAAGTTTCTGGAAGAAGCAGTAAGGCACAGTGAACGGCACTCACTAAATTAATCTGCATAGCATTCTTTAAGTCTTGATTATTTGGAAATTTAAGAATATGAACTGGTTTATGGAGACGACCACTTACATATAAAGTGTCCCAATCTAAGAGATCAGTAATAAGTCGATCAGTACTAATCACACCATATTTGATTATCCTATTTTCAAAAGGAATTAATGTATTAAAATAAACACCTGAGCCTCTTTTGTCTTGAATATTAGTTACAAACCTTGCACCTAGATATTTTAAAAAAGAATAGTGTTTTTTGTTAAGAACTAAATTTTCTTTATGCCATTTTATAGGTTCATCTACAACAAATATAAAGTCTAACATATTCTCATCTTTGGACGGGTGATCTTCTTGTTGAAATACTGCCGAACCATAAGAAAAGGCCATTTGCAATCCACTGGGGAAGGATGATAATATTCTACTATATAAAGCAGCTGCTGACTGAGTATCAACCAGAGATGAACAATAGCGTAACAACCTAGACATTGTCATGGATAAAAAGTTTATATATTCACTTAGACTATGATAATTTTCGGAAATAAAAACGGTGTTCACTAATATAGTTTGAATCTAATTTGAATCCTTTTCATCCTTTTGAAACACACCCATACCAGTAACCGATGAACTTTGAAACATTTCTAATTTTCTTTGACCTCTTCTGAAAATCAATTCAATTCTTATGACATCTGTTTTGGGGATCTGGGCATTTTTACGAAACTCCTGCTTAATATATCCCTCAAATCCAGGTTTGTCTTTAGTTGCCCTAAGAAACTGCTTGTACAAATTTAAAACCTGCAGTTGCAATTTACTGTGTCTTGGCATTTTTGGATTTATCACTGTTTGTGCTTCTTGATCTTCCTAACATATCAATATTCTTGAAGTGTCAATCAATCTACAAAGGAAAAAAAAGTACTGATATAAATCACAGACAGAAAAATAAATATTAATTGCCTATCCAAAGCTAATCTTGTTTAGATTAATAACAATACAGGCACATTCTTCGCTAATTACTTATTAACTACCCTCTATCCGTTACAGCCTCATACTATACACAACTAATATGATTATGAACTCTAATTTGACATAATCAATTGACAGACATTGAATTCAAAGTAATATCCAACACCTTTGATCTGTTATTTCAATTTGATCATGATGGCTTGTTGAAGTGGACAGGCATACCAATGGGACCTTGATTAGCGTGAGGTTTTCGGGCAATGGAAGGGTTACATCAACAAGTCTCTACATGATATAAGACATGCATTATGCAAGAGCTAAATCTGCCAATTACAAGTCTTTCTTTAGGCCTGAAATGTTATCTAAATTATCAATTAGACATTAATTAACTTATCCAGACCATAATAAACTCTCGATGTCTAGGCTAGCCTTTGATGTTGGCTAGATTAGACTCCTATATGCTGCTGAAAGGCCATAGATAATTACATTTAAAACATGGATAATCGAGACTATGCTGTTTATATTAATCATTTTAGTAATGATGACCGAGGCTAGGCGAAAATTTCACCCGCTTCGTTCTCGGCTCATAGTGTATCAATTTGACTGAAATTTTCAGCAAATTACCTTCACTCTACCAGTATCTAGTTTTCAACTATTATAGTATAATAGTGATAACTGCCAACTCTTTATCTTATCTCCCAAAATGTATCTTTAACTATGATGAGTTGTTGTCATAAAAAAAATGCTATTTAATTTATGAAACTCAAACGGCCTTAGAATGCTGTGGTGTCAGACCAGAGACAGAAGAAATTATTTCATTCACAAGATTTTCTGAGAAGGACTCTAGAAAACAGAAATTATTTCATTCACAAGATTTTCTGAGAACAAGGACTCTAAATCTAAAAACAATGATAATGTAGGCCTACCCAGTGGCCCAAAAGAATCCATGCACAGATAATTCTGACTTTATTTTGAGATTTTTAAAAAAAGTTTTATTGATAACGGCAAATTAAAAGGGAAAATTGAGAGTCTACATTAATAAATCACACGATCAATCTACGACTAATCTTACCAAATTCAAGGCAAACAAGAGTTGCTTCCCTTGAATCATTCCGGTCGCAGTGGCCAACACAACAACTTGGCGAAAACAGTGTTTTCTCGATAAAATAATTTCTCAGACAACTGAAAAATCAAGATTATGTCTTTACAAGGTTGTTTTGTAGCAGTACATGCTGGTAACTAAAACAATACACCACTAGTTTATCTAATGCATACGTTTTCTGTCCAAAAAAACCTTGACTGGAAAACAGTTGTGGCTGTGTTGAAATTTCGGTTTGCACAATCTCATAATATTAACGAAACGAAATTATTAAATATCTTGTATTTAAAATGTATTTCTTTTTAGTAGTATGAAACCATATTTTTTTTTAAAAATTCAGGTGCTGGATTTCATTCTCTACGTAAAGAAGAAGAATATAAAGAAGTTTGTAAAACAGCTTGTTTACAGGTGAGGTTGCAATTACCATCGATTAAGAACATGTTCTCAGAATATATTGGCTATATGAGTTTTAAGTGTAAGCCCCGTCTTCATTAGTCCAGTCATGAGTAGGAAGTAAAACCTCATTTCAACTATTTGTAAGCCTATACCAACATGATTTCTTATTGCCTTGGTTTGTTAAATCTCATCGGCATGAATTTAAATCCTACTGTATGACAATGATTTTGGCTTGTTTCTGATCCGGTGATGTAGGATTTATTTTGATATACATAAATCATAAGGGAGTTTCAAGTATAAATATTTTTCAAGATAAAACTATGGTACCAGCAGAATAAATTCAGATACCAGGGTTTAGTATTTTCATATGATTCAGTTGGCTTATATTTTCGAGGTTTATCCAAACTTATTCTTAAAATAGTTCAAAATGTGAATTAAGTATTTGCAGTTCTCTTGCATATGTTTTTTTTTTTCATTTTAGGCAATGCAGTTACTTTTAAAAGGAGAATCAACCCTTTCTGCTGTAACTGCTGCCACAGTTTCATTAGAGGTATATTGCAATGGGTAGCTATATCCTCGTTTATTTTTTAAAAATCCATCCACTTTTCCAAATACATGTAATGCCTAGGTAAATGTTCCCCTCAGCAAGAAGTTGTAGAATTAAGTCAATGAGCTCTGGTTGAAACAATAATTTATCACCCAATATCTTATTTGACAGTAGATATCGCTCGTATGATAAATTACATAATCTACTGCGATATCTCCTTAGGAGATATCGCTTTACATGAATTTGATTGGTCAATCAAAAGGGAACTACTTTCTTTTATTTTAAAGAAACCACTTATTTTAAATAAAAAGTGACTTTATTTTTTGTTAAAAAGAAACTGTGTTTATTTAATTGACCTTGAAGGAAATACTGGGTCAATAGGACTTTGCAATAGCTAAACTGGTGTCAAATAACTGATGTATCACTACGCTGTAATGTAATTAAGATTCAGTAAAAGTGAAATTATACCAAAGAATCATATTTATTTATTTGTGCATGTAAGAAAAGATTGGGTGATAAATAAAATCTCCAACTCTTGTTTTTATCAAAAAATATTAGAGCCTCGTTTTTTTTTACATTATCAACTTGTGTTGATATTTTTTGATATCAAAAAACACTCGTAGGAGATTCTCTATTTATTCGATAAACGGAAATGGATTGAACAACAGGCGAAAGTGTATACCAGTTCTCGTCATATCTTATGTTTACAATAAACAGTGGTGGACACATGTATAGACAGTGAGTTACAAACATATAAGGTTATACATTTCTTGGAGTCTAATTGTATGGAAAAGAATTTGTTCTGGACAGTCGTATTCATGTTATTTGAAATTTTAATTTAAACGTATATACAAGAAAATGAAATACATCATCTTTTCAGGATGCATCATGTACAAATGCTGGTGTTGGTTCAAGTTTAACTATGAATGGAATGGTTGAATGTGATGCTAGTATCATAGATGGGCAGACATCTTTATTTGGTATTGTGGGATGTTTACAAGGTAATACATGAAGATCATTCGATTTACTACACTATTACTTACAACTACAGCTACAATACAACTATGATAGATTGTTACTTGATCTCAGATAATATCTTGATACATCTTTTTTTCAAAATCATTTAATGATAAAAAAATAAGACATTCATTTCAAGGAGCAAGGCTCTAATTTGTTCATTTAGTCATTGTCTGGCTAAGAAAAATTAACGCATCAATTAATTCCCTTAATTTAACTACATTTTCAAGAATCTTGGTATACCATCTGTTAATTGCAGTTTGGTGTTTAGAAAGTAAAAATAGAATAAAGGTGACAGTGTTTTTTTTTATCAAATATAATTTTCTGATTTAAATGTCACAATTCTAAAAATGTATGGCAAATTATTGAAGAGAGATCTTTGCTCTAAAATTTGACTTCACTGAGGGAATGCGCAATTAAGTCTAGAATAAGAGAATTGCAATCACTGGAAATCTATTGAGTATCCTTGAAGAATCGTAATAAATCTGATTAGATAAATGACATATGGGAGTGTAATGGCTTAAGTATGTGATATATTGAGGTCATGTTGTTTTGTCATCAAGTCCACTTTATCATGTTTTTTCTTTCAATTTATGAATAGGTGTTAGAAACCCAATAAAAGCTGCAAAGAAACTGATTGAAAAGCAGCAAAGTGACAACCTATCCCATGGTCGAATACCACCCAGGTAAATTTTTACGTCACAATAGTTTCAAAATATCTCACAAATGAAGCACTTCGGAAATGATTGCAATTTATTTACTAAATGAAAGTCATAAATAAATTTGATGCACCAATTTATCCTTACAAGGGCTGAATATTACTCTTTTATACTGTGTAATAGAGGTATAGAAAATTCTTATGAATCATGGACAATACGTGAATGCTGAAATAGAGATTGACTAAACAATGGACCGCTTCTTGTCATTGATAAGATTCCCATACAACTTTTATTGTTTTACCACTAGACATTCATCATTAATTATAAGCACTACCCTCAGTATAATCTATTGACGACTATGTATACAACTCTATTACACTAATCGTGAGATTGTGCAATACTCTGAAAGGGCCGTATAATTGTTAAAGTTACCAATATATTCACTTTAAATCCAATCACCCGAATAGCGTCAAATCGGCTACAATTTCAGCTCTGGTGAACCGTGCGAAAAAGATATGTGACCCTGAGAGCCTCTCCAAGGAAATTGATCATCTCAAACATGTCTTCACAAAATTCAACGGCTATCCGGAGAAGTTTGTAACAAACACCATTAAAAAGACCCTGTCGGCAAGTGCAGCTAAACCTAAACCCCCGACTGCCCCAGTCAGAATCTTCCTTCCTTTCAACGGCAAAGTCTCCTACCAAATCAAACGGCTACTAATGCAACAGCCAGAAATAGATGTAACTTTCACAAAAAGCAACAGCACCAAAGATATATTAAGAGCTAATGGTAAACAAAATCCAACACAACCGCCACAACCAAAGGGATGTGTTTATCAGATAGTATGCAATTGTGGATTCTCGTACGTCGGCGAGACAAAGAGACCATTAAATAAAAGGATAGATGACCACAAGTCGAAAGCAGCCACCAACAACTCCGCTGTAGCTGAACACTTGAACTCCAACCCTCGCCACAGAGTCCAATGGTCCAACGTTAAAACGCTATGCAAGAACATCAACAACAAGAGAGAGCGCCGATTGCATGAAGCCATTCAAATACGACGACACCAACCCGCGATGAATAGAGATCAAGGATTGTTTCTCCCCAGGGCGTATGACACTCTTATCGCATAATCTAAGGCTAAGCATAACTATTTTTATTTTTATTTCAATCATATTCAATGCTTAACAATAAGTCAAGTAAAAAATTAAGTTTAGAATAATACCACAATTTGTAAAATGATTATCAATAAAATACCATCTATTTTGATTTTATTCTGATTTTATTTTATTTCTTTTTTTCTTCTTTTTTTTTTTCTTCTTTTCAGGTCTGCTGTTATTGTAATTTAAAACACTCAATAGTTCTAATCCTGTTCTAAGGGTTTTTGAATATCAGTACAATCACTCGCACCATCATGCACATATCAATTATTTTTCGTCATAATACAATCAAATCCCATCATGGGATGTTGTCATTAGTAAAACCAGATCAAATCGTTGTATATACTCCACAACAATCTATTCATTAATCATTTGTGTTTATTTCAGTGAAAGGGGTGGTTGATAGCTTTTGATCAAATTCCATTTTCTTAGAACGTTTGTCATGATTTGAACCTACATATCATTGTATATACTCCACAACAAATTACCTATTAATCAATTAGTCAGTTTGTTTTTATTTACAGTTAAGTGGTATTATTGAATGGTGTAAATAGCATTTCAAATTTATAATCTTTAATTAAATTAGATTTCTTTTAGGTACGTGCAAATTAAGGGAGATCCCTGTTTTGTCAGCATTGAGAGTGTATTGTTATGTACATGTATATATTGACTTGTCTTATTTTTTAGATTTTATCATTGCTTGATAACGACTAGAGAAGCCTAGTCGAAACGTCGCTCAGTAATAAGCAGTAATTGTATTCCATAGAATTGTGACCTGTATACTTACATGTGGTGATCGTAGCTATGTTTTTAAAATTGGGTTTTGAAAAATATACTATTTTTCCCAGCGTGCAAATTGAACAATGAGTCAGATCTAGTTTGAGACATTTTCCATAGCCGTCAGTCATGACCGGCATATATGGCCGGCATGGAACCCATGGGCTGTATATTTTTGGAAGTTTTTAATATTTTGGTGAGAGAAGTATTTTATATAAAATTCTTTGTTGCAGTGTTTTAGTTGGACATGGTGCGAGAAAATGGTGTGAACAATCTGGTGTAGAAACTTGTGATCCAGCTCTTCTGATAACGGGTTAGTAATACAGGCTTATTTACGCCTCGGATTGTCATTGAAGGATTTTAAATATCGTTAAAGGTGAATCTCTTAAAAGAATATCAGTCCAAAATATTTCAATTTCATTCTGTCTTTACAAAGATATAATGAATGGAAACGGTTTCAAGATGATGTAAACATGCCAGCGCCACCTATAAATTTTGCTTGAATTTTTTGATGGGCCTATTTTTAGTTTAATTGTATCAAAGCTGGGAGATTATCAACCAATGATATTTAGGTTTTGTTTTCTTCATTAAATGTTACATAATCAGTGTGAGGACATTTCAAATGGATTAAGACGTGAAAACACAGATACTGTCAGAAACATGACAAATGTCAATGAATGGTTTTAACATTATCGTTACATTACAAGATGTCTGATTTTGTTCCACAAACTCATTCATCATTATCACATTATTATAATAATGCGTCTTAAATTGTACCAAGTGTATTAGGTTTGTATTTGTATTCCAGAATCATCTAAAAGAATGCACCTTAAATATAGACGAAAAATTGAAGGTTGTTCTTCTAAACATGAAAAAGCTCATGATGTAAAGAGAAGCAGGGTTAGTGAAATATCAAACTTTTATCGAGAGCTGTGGTAACAGACGTTAATTAATTGAATTTATAGTCCTTGATAGACCACATGTCTACAGTTAACCTACCCCGATTCAACATTAGATTCAACTTATTAAATTATAAAGTGTGATCATGGGTAGAAGAAGACCACAGAAATGGAAACACTGGTCCTCACTATCTTGTTTCGATTCCTGGGTTGTATGTGACAAGGAGATGGGTTGCCTGTCCAACCTCGTGGATTTTCTCCAGGTCCTCCAGTTTCCTCAAACTGCTAAAGACCCCTACGCTCAAGCGAATTATTGAAGTAAAATTGAACCATATCCTAGTCCCGAAATGACCTAGTTTGTGTGGAGTGGACGTTAAACCCCATATCTCTCTCTTCGCCATCTTGTGTCAGATTTAAAGTCTGTCTTCAACTGCAATTGGTTGTGGTTATAGCCCAGGGGTAGGGTCGTATTTCCCTTGCTGCTGAAAAATTTGGGGTTGCTACAGTGCATTATTTATTTTGGTGTAAACCTTTTGATTTGTTTGTTAGATTGAAGAAGATGATATAAATGGTAGTATTCAGGATACTGTTGGTGCTATATGTATAGATAATAATGGTAATATAACTGCATCATCTTCTAGTGGAGGAATATGGTTAAAACATTCTGGTAGAATTGGACCGGTAAATAACTTTATGTATCATATTTAATACAATGAAAATTCTAAATTCGAATATATAGCCTAATTATTTGAAAGAATGTTATTTTTTTTTACTGTTCTTGTAGAATTAGACCAGTAAATAAGTTTATTTATCATAGTTTATACAGTGGAAATTCTAAATTCGATTAATTTACTGTTGTCAAAAGGTTTTGAAAGAAACTGGAGTAAAATATTGAACCTGGATTGTGTGTAAACTATAACATCAATATTAATTTGTTTTGTTAAGAAAGAAGAGCAAGCCTGTTATTGTTTTTAATCCATACAGTGATATATTGGTCGCTAATTGATTTTATGAGCTCAAATATTCACAGATTAATATAACAGGCTGCAAAATATCAGCTCTCAAATATTTAAAGTTGGGTTCCCGGATACAAACTGGGTGATTTGATGATATATTAGAATTAAAAACATATTCAAACTAATTATTTTATCATAATTTTGCTTCAAATCGTTCTCAAAACATTGTAATTGACGAGAATAGCCTGCTATAAAAATCTATCGAAAGAGACCATGTTTGCGTCAGGCGATTACCCCTCGCCGTAACCAATGGCAACGGTGGCAGACGACAGGGGAGAATGCATTGCATACACAAGACAATGTTGTCTGTAAGCGCTGACTATTTACTACAAATATCGAATCCTAATTAAATTCTCGGATTATCCACTGCCCGCGTCTTTTTCCGTGATTTTTACCCCAGAAATTGTTGTATGTCTAACTCTTCATAAAGTTTTTCAACATGTACACAAATCACTCAAGTTCGCGTGCAGCCTTCAACGCCAAGCGTGCAGGCACCCTTATTCGTCGGGTTGACTATTAAGGGAACCCCTTACATTTTTGTCCTGTTTATGCTCCATGAGTGTTTTTCAGGGAATCCAGTATTTTTCTAGTAAGATTGGGTATCTCTTCTTTCCATATATACCAAAATTGTCATACTTTTATAGGCAATAACCACCCCATAAATACTTATCTGGGAACCCAACTTTAAATGAATAAGATCACATTATTAATAATGTACTATTTCTGTCAAGGTCATTTGCAAACTAACAAAGATTAGAAATTGGAATGAGATACAAGTTTTCATAAATCATTATTATTGTTGTAGGCAGCTACTTATGGTGCTGGATGTTGGGCTAAAAATAGAACAAAGGACAGATCTGGAGTAGCTGTGACAACTTCAGGTAGAATTTTTAGTCGAAGTCCAATCTATACAACATAACGCTAACGCTACAATATACGTCCACATTCCTGCTTTGATTGATATTAGGGTGACCACCTTTACTTCATCATATTGCGGGACGTTTATGAAAAAGATATATTTTGCTCAAAAACCCCGTTATTGTCTGCGGAGCGCCTAAGGCGCGAGACAGCAGAGGGGGGTTCGGGGGTCCCTCCCCTGAGAATTTTTGAAAACTAGAAGCCCGGAAACGCCATTTCCCGCAATCATTGTCACTCAGTTTCTGTACGTGCATTAAATCATTGCTTGATCCCCTTTCGACACCCAATAGTTTTTATAAAATTTACTGACTGGTAAGTTGTGATAACATTGAAAAATTTATTCTTGTTTTTTTATAATAGCAAGGAAGGTTTTTCAGTTTAGCGATTCGCCTCTTTCCAGTCATTGAAAGGGAATATATCTCCTCAGTGAACTTTCGTAATTCTTTCGCATTACTGAGGAGATGATGTGGTATAAATTCAAACGTATTATCGATGTTATATATTTTATTTCCTTGAGAGAAATATCAAATGTGATAAACTGAGGACATTCCGATTTTGCTCAAAAACCCCGTTATTGTCTGCGGAGCGCCGAAGGCGCGAGACAGCAGAGGGGGGTTCGGGGGTCCCCCCCCCCCCCCCCCCCCCCCCGAGAATTTTTGAAAACTAGTAGCCCGGAAACGCCATTTCCTGCAATCCGACACAAAATATGTTGCAATGAAATACTCTGATTTTGTAGTGATTGTACTGATTGTAGTATAGTATCATCTTAAAATATTTATCGACTGGTTTTGTAAGCTGATCAGATTAAGGTGTGCTCGGTTGGTTACGCCTGTCATTGTCACTCAGTTTCTGCACGTGCATTAAATCATTGCTTGATATGTTATTGAATAAAAGACACGACCAAGATATACTTTGTGTTATTATTTTGTTTTTATCCAAATCATATTGTTACAGTGACAACTTTTAATTTTCTCCTGAATACATAACTCAAGACAGTTCAATGAGTTTATGATTTATGATGACGTAAAAAATGATCCGAAGAATTGTGTACGTACAGCCATTATATTTCAACACAGTCGAATGATAAAGTGACCAAGAATATCATCCACAGTATTCGACAGTGCAAACACGACTTACTTGTCACACCAATTTTCATACTTTCCAAAGATATCAGAAATAAGCGAAGTTCGCCGAATGGTGAAAGGTATAAAGTGTCTTGAAAATGGGACTACTGTAGGGGAGGTAACTCATGGCTGAAAAATTTATTGACTTTCCCACAATAAATTGTTGCCCATTTGCATCCGCTTACAGTAGGCCTATTTATTATAGTATTAGGAATGCAAATTAAAACACTAAAAAAGACTATCGAGACTAGATTCATGCACATTACTGCCTAGAAACCTTCCATGTGAGTCCCTCAGGACTTTTTGACTGTTTATAAAGAATTCGCGGGACATGTGCGCGTTTTGCGGGACTGTCCCGCGAAATTCGGGACGGGTGGTCACCCTAATTGAGATGGTACTTTGTCAAGAAGGCTAGGCATTTGTTTTGTTTAGCGTTGAGGGTCGTGCTTCAACATCAAGATAATCCATTCAGAATTGTGGCTTTCAGACGCTAAAGGCAAAAAGTGGCCGTGGTTCTGCCCCTGGGGATCGGAACATTCACCAAAATCAATAGTGGACGCCCTCAGGCTATAAGGAATACATATGCCAATTCAGTAAGAATTGCGCCCTGTTGGCGACAAAAAGATGCTAAAAGAAAATGGGCGTGGCTCTGCCCCTGGGGGTTGGGCATGCACCCCAAACGATAGGGATGTTCCTTTGGGTACAAAGAATATGTATGCAAAGTTTCAAGGTTATAAGTTAAGAAATGTGGCCTGTAGACGACAAACAATCAAATACTAGAAATGGGCTTGGCTCTGCCCCTGGGGTCGGGCATGCACCCCAAACAATAGGGATCATCCTTAGGGTGTAAAGAGTAAATATACAAAGTTTGAAAAAATTCAGTAAGAATTGCGCCCTGTAGGGGACACAAAGACACGCGAAAAGAAAATGGGCGTGGCTCTGCCCCTGGGGGTTGGACATGCACCCCAAATGATAGGGATGGTCCTTTGGGTACAAAGAATATGTATGCAAAGTTTCAAGGTTATAAGTTAAGAAATGTGGCCTGTAGACGACAAACAATCAAATACTAGAAATGGGCGTGGCTCTGCCCCTGGGGGTCGGGCATGCACCCCAAACAATAGGGATCATCCTTTGGGTGTAAAGAGTTAATATACAAAGTTTGAAGAAAATTCAGTAAGAATTGCGCCCTGTAGGGGACACAAAGGCACGCGAAAAGAAAATGGGTGTGGCTCTTCCCCCGGGGGGTTGGGCATGCACCCCAAATGATAGGGATGGTCCTTTGGGTACAACGAATATGTATACAAAGTTTCAAGGTTATAAGTTAAGAAATGTGGCCTGTAGACGACAAACAATCAAATACTAGAAATGGGCGTGGCTCTGCCCCTGGGGGTCGGGCATGCACCCCAAACGATAGGGATCATCCTTAGGGTGTAAAGAGTTAATATACAAAGTTTGAAGAAAATTCAGTAAGAATTGCACCCTGTAGGGGACACAAAGACACGCAAAAAGAAAATGGGCGTGGCTCTGCCCCTGGGGGTTGGGCATGCACCCCAAACAATAGGGATGGTCCTTTGGGTACAAAGAACATGTATGCAAAGTTTCAAAGTTATAAGTTAAGAAATGTGGCCTGTAGACGACAAACAAACAAATACTAGAAATGGGCGTGGCTCTGCCCCTGGGTGTCGGGCATGCACCAAAATAGGGATCTTCCTTAGGGTATAAGGAATAAGTATACAAAGTTTGAAGAAAATCCATGAAGAATTGCGCCCTGTAGGCGAACCACAGACACACACACGCACACCCACCCACACATACACACAGACAGGGGTGACGGCATAATACATTCACATTATGAATGTGGACATAATGTGAACGTATAAAAATGCAGTTTGATCATAATGCAAGTTTTTCATATTATGACTACCTTTCTCTTTGATTAGGTTCTGGTGAAGATATTATAAGAAGTTTATTAGCTAAAACATGTGCTGATCATATACAGACAGTTGATAACATACATCAAGCTATTAATGAAGTCTTTCAAAACGAATTTATAGGTAATATTATAGTTTGTACATTAGTTCTCTTGAACTATGAGTTACATTACATCCCGAAATGACGTAGGTTGTGTCAAGTGGCCATTTTCTTTTTTTAAACTGATTAAAAATTTCAATAGATAAGCTGTTGTAACTATCCATTGGTCTCTAGAGCTTTAGATTTCCTGCTTGTACATGACAAGGGCTAGGGTTGCCTGTCAAACCCCCGTGAGTTTTCTCCGGATCCCCCATGTTTCCTCTGCTGACGACCCCTGTGTGCTTACGAATTATTGTAATAAAATTGAATCATGTGTTAGTCCAAAAATGACCTAGTTTGTGTTGAATGGACATTAAACCTCATTCCTCTCTGTCAATAACCCCGTTTACATTACAAATTTTAAGCGTGCCAGGTACCGTTCCTGGTACGGCACGGTTAATTTTTTTGTAGTGTAAACGGGTAAAACACAAGCGTGCCGTACCGAGTACCGTGCCAATCTGGCCCACTGAAGTGAGGTGGTCTCGGAACCGTACTAAGAAGTTCTTAGTAAGAACGGCTCACTTCAAATTTTCGTAGTGTAAACGCTAACCGATCTGAGTACGGATTACTGCGCATGCGCCAAATGAACCTTGACCTTTTTTCCCTGCAAACCTTGACAGTTCTGTCATCAGTTCTGTCAAAATGGCTGCTCAAACTAAATCAGTCATCATAATTGTTTTCATCTGGGTAATTTGTACAGGGGCTGAAATTAACTTTACTGTGAAGAGTTCCACGCTTGGCACGGTTCTGAGACCGGTTATTTTAGAGTAATGTAAACGGGTCCATTTCTTGAAATTTATCGCGGCCTGGTACCGTACCTAGTACGGCACGCTTATCGCGGCCAAATGTAAACGGGGCTTATGAGACCTTTAACCACCATAGATAAGCTGTTGTAACCATTTATTGGTCTTATAACCAATATGAGACCTTAAACCATAATAAATGTTATTTTTAGGAGATGATAGCGAAAAACATGGAGGAGTTTTAGTCGTAAAAACAGAAGATGTTGATTCAGGTAAATATGAATATACAATTCATTTTCTCTTTTATAGTTTTTGACTGCAGAAAATAACCTACCCCGAGGTCTCAGAAATTGTAGAAGATGAATAAGGACAAATTCCGGCTGTTAGATTTTCACTGTGAAAGAAACCATTTAATGTGCGTGTCATTAAATAAAATTAAAATATTGAATTCAACAGCGGATATAAATTTGTTCTAGTTTTATGAAAAATGTAAGCTCAATGCTTCACCGGTCAAGGATGCCAGTTCTTATATGAAAATGTTAAAAATTGTTATATTTTAGTTGAGTTGCTGTGGGCACATACAACTGACAGTATGTGTATTGGATATATGTCATCCTTACAGAAAACACCAAAGGTAATTACTATGTATTTAACACTTGAGTTAAAAATTGACCGAAATGTCTTGAGACCTATCGGTCAATTTGCTGACATCACAGCGCTTTTTCTGGGTAAAGTAGTATTTTATTAAAAGACAAAGTTAAGCATTAAGTTTAGAAGTATACTGCATAGAAATTAATACCTATCGATAACTACCAAATGTAAAATTTTTGTATTTTAGAAAAGTAACATTTCACAGTAAGTAGTTATTTAAAGGTTTTATTTCTAAAATATTAATATTTCTAAAATTGCACAATTCCATATAATTGTGTCATGTGTTCTTCTCACTCAGATTATTTTAGATATGGATCACACATTTACATTTATTATCGTTTGTTTAATATTTCAGACATTTATATCAAGGTTACCTAGTGACAGCCAATCAGGAGTTTCACTAAAAATGGAGGGAAAATATATAAATTTTACAAATAAAAAATAAATTAAAACTTTTCTGACTGTTTTTTGAATTTTCAACTCTATACAATCATTGATCATTGTAGGGAAAATGTCTGGAGGTTGATATAGCTAACTGCTAGATTCACTTTGATAATTTGATTTTTTTGTGCTATATTCATGCATTGTATGTTCTGTCTTTTGTTGAGCGGTTAATCTGTATTGCAAACAAAAATCTACACATAAATGAACCATTCCACTTTAAGGCTTCATAACAGAGATGCATAAGGTAGACTATGTTTACTCTTCCTAAACCATCCAATGCCATATCTCATTTGGCAAAGTTCCTCAGCTAAAAATTTTAAGTTGTATTTTCATGATTAATTTATCATCACACACATTAAGTTTTTATTACGTTTTGGGATCCTGAGAATTATCTAAGTCTTCATTTGGATCTTTTGGGATATTTTTTCGTGCTTCTTCTATTTGTTTAGAAAGTTCATCTAATTGATCAATATTTTTCAGTGAAACTTGACCTGATCCACGTGCTGCTGCTTTGGGCTGCAAATAAATAAAATTATAAATTATTCCAAACTACGTACCAGGGTTCTTAATCTATTTTAAAACTAACTGGCCAGAATTAGGTCAAAAGAGGTCCTGATAGTAAATAGGGTAAGTGCTCCCATTCCCTTTAATATAAACCAGACTTCAACAAAAATAATTGTTGATTATTTGATAGTCTGTATCGAGATAGGTATATTTGAATAAAATCAGATTTTAGAAATATCAGTAAAACCAAAATAGAACCCACAATCGTCATTAATTAGTTTTATTACAGAAAATAATATTAATCTTTCAAAACAAGTTACACTACTTTGCCCTGGTAAAGCGTGTTACTTTCCTACACACTCCTAGTAAAGTCCACAACTGATTGGACTATGACATACCTGTGTTGGATCTGGTTTCCAACCAATAAAATATAATATCTGATACGTAGCTGGTACTCCATGTTCATTTCCATACATTTCTATAATAAATAATAAGAATCTTGGTAACTTCCAATAGTCATAGTACATAGCTGTTACAAAGGTAATATCAGCTTAAAGTGGTCTTAAATTTCTAAAAAAAAAATCCAATCTTTTGGAACTTTATCGATTCAGTATTGTCCAAGAAAGAAAAAATAAAAAAATTTGATTTGTGTGTCTCGCTTTGTGTTAAAACAGACCTCCAAAGTTACACATATCTACGGGCATGCGAATTATTGAAATAAAAATTGAACCATATGTAAGTCCCGAAATGACTTAGTTTGTGATGAGCGGTCATTAAACCCCATTTCTCTCTCTCCAAATAGATATTGTGAAATAATTGGTCATCACACACACAAAGATAGTAAATTAAAACAAAAAACAAAAAGGTCAAGCTTTCTAATGTTCCACTCATTTGTTAATTTCTGCATTGATATTTAATTGTCAGGCACACAACTATATCTTGATCAGTACAATATTGGGGCTTTATAATGGTAATAATATTATCATATCTCTAATATTTGAGTTTTGGTATCATTATCTATACAGTTAGTCGTTTCTACAAAAAATTTTACCTTTATAAATAGCACTAGCAGCTGTCATTGTATCTCTATGTAATTGTGGTTTTCTTGACCATGAACAATTATTTTCTCCCATACCTGGAGGCAAAAAAAATGGAGCTTTAAAATAGTCACTAAAACTGCATTGATCATAAAAAAAATCCTAAGAACTGCTATTAATATATCTTGCGTTGATGCAATCTAAACATAATTAAATTACAATTTACTTTATTTGGTTTTTACACTTTGTAATCATACAAACTTTCTATCAAAAATTTCTGCCAGAATAACTTACATTTGTATCAGGCAATTCTATTATAACTCAATAACAACTCCGAATCATTCGCAATATACACTTTCCCATAATTCACCACACTATACAGTCAGCACTACAGAAATTTAGTAGCATCTGAATTTAATCCATTTGGCTTTGATACTGAAGTGATTCTGCTTATATTTCATGAAAAAATGTTTTGCATTTGTCTGAAATTAGTTGAAGAACTTAGAAAAATCTTGTTTCCTTTAACTAGTATTGGGGCAAACAAATCTGTGATGGTGAATATTCATTGCAAAGATCAAGTGAAGGTAAAAGTAATTTGATCAGTCTTTCAGGTTATAATGTGTTTTTAACCTACCTTTTAAATCATACATGAGTTCATACATAGACGGATAATTAATCACAACTTCATCTACATCCTGAAATATTCAATAATAATAGAACATAGATTATGTTTATCATTATCACTAAGCCACACCCCAATTGGTGTTTCTAGCATGTAATATGTGCGACAATACATGTCTGTTTATCTGATAATAAATGGACTTGTTTAATAATATAATCCAGTACCCTATAGAAGTGAAATGAAATGGGGTTTAACGTCCTAAACTTCTGCACCTAACCTGGGCTAATGGAAGACCGAGTACCCTATAGGAAACAATTCCTATTATGGGCTTATAAAGAAAAGTATTTGCCATGCACTGTGCATGAGGGGGAATTTTGATCGATACCAGGGTTTACGTCTATTCATCTTCGAATTCCAACTGCCCTGCCTATTGGTATTCTGTAAGATAATCAGATTCTATAATACTTACTATAGTTAATAAATTAAATCCTGCCCTGTTTAATAAATTACCCAAATCTCGGATCTCTGTAAAAGGTGAAATATGAGCTGCAAATCCCTGAAACAGTAAAGTATTGGTCAGAATAAAATACTCTCATATAACCAGCAAACAATACTAGTGATTCTTTTTCCATCTAGACATAAGATATCAACACAATTGTTTTTTGATAAAACAAGAAAGCAACATTGTAGTACCCACAAGACATCTTGTCAACAAATGTCACAGAAACTCAGGGACTGAGAGGGAAAAGGGTCAAATTTGTGAAATTCCAGAAATTTCAAAGATTCACATGGCTAACAAATTTATATTGTTCCTAAAAAAAGAAAGTATATAGACAATTATCATAGTTTATCAACATTGCCAATGCCATGGTAACCACAAGAAAATATCTCACCCCTTCTCTCTCTTGTTCTGCTAATTGTAAAGAAACCCTGAGTTCGTATAACGTCTCTCCTCCAAACATAGAACCAATGAAAGCACCATCATTCTTTAAACTATTGTGAACCTTGGAAATAATAGAAATACCGAGTATATCAATTATATTTATTATTTGAGTTACTGAATACTGACATATCTAACTTTTCTTTCAAAAGTAATTTAAGAATCTCACCTGTCGAAAACAACCTGGTAAATCATTAACCCAGTGTAAACTGAAAAAAAAACAATATTGATAAAATTGAGATTTTCATATGATGCCTAATGAAACTTATTGAAAACTCTGTTTACCATTTTGACATCATATCACCACAAAGAAAGCTGAACAAACTGTGTTGCATTTTTGAGAATATATTAGTGAAAATTACCTTAAACTACTAACAACAAGATCTAAAGATTTTTCTTTAAAAGGTATAAATTCTTCATCAGCTATAATTTTATATGTTGGTACTTCTGGAGATATTTCACTCTGTTTCTGTATAATATAAAATTAAGAGAAAATAAGTCGTGTATTTGTAATGTAGGCAAAAAGTGAGACAGGTATGATCACGGTCACAACTGATTGTAACTCAGAGTGTACACACCAGTGATGGGATTTCAAAATTTTTCTTGTTGGAAATTTTTACCGAAAATAAAGGGACATAACTCTTATCGTGATTAAAGAGGCAGTATTTCGACCACACCTCATGATCCATTTCAAGTTCAATTATATAATACATAAGTGGATGTGGGGTTTCTTGTCATTCTGTAATGATCAAGGTTCACTGGACACACCTACTCTAGAACTGATCGACATTGAAAGTGAATATTTAAGTCTGGATTTGTAGCAATAGATGCCTTTCACTTTCACTTCAGAGTAGGTTAGGATCACTTAGGAAAAGCATACACAACATGTATGGAAGTAAAAATTAATTGACTGGATGACTTACCAAAACTTGCTCGGCTAGTTCACACTGATACAAAGTTGACACCATATCACTATAAATATGTTTAGATACATGACCACGACCACATCCTAAGTCTAATGCAACATCAAACTTTCTATAAGAAAAATACATGCATATATATAATACACAAATTAGACTGATTATGGTTACTTTAATATGCAAGCCATCATATAATATACAGGATATCATGTCCGTACCATTCAAACGATGAGATACAAAGGTGAACCCGGCTGAAATATACCAGGCAACTTCCTAGGCCAACAACAAGATAAAACTATACACAGGATATCATTTTTGTCCGCATTCGAACGATGAGATACTAACAAGGGTGTAACATACAACTTCTTCAATCTGCCAACACAGGGATCAAACTTAGGACCTTCTGGTTAGTGGGCCATCATCTTACCTGTTTACATCAGAAATCCTGTCAGCTAATCGATAACCAACCTGAAATATAATGAGATATAAGTATCATAAATAACCTTGGACAACTAAATAGCATACGGTACAAAATATTTTCAAATTTGAATTTGTTGGGACTTTATCAAGAAACTGTTAATTTGAATATTAGCACCAAGATTAAGCAAAACAATGGATATCACAAATGTAAAATACAGGTACAGAGCTTATAATAATAACTTTATTGCAATTCAATACGTAACAAATATTTTACTACCGGTACCTCATCTTTTACATAATTATATAGCTGATAATCTGGCATCAAAGCTGTTCTATTTCTTTGTATTCTTTTAGCCTTTCTATCGAAGACATTCATTATTGTCTCTTTTCGTTGATCAGCGAAATACCTAACGCCTGCGGTCGTTATCAACAACGGTGAGTTTATTTTTATGGATTCTCTAACACTTTGAAGGTGGCTCACTTTTTGACACCATGTCATTTTATTCGATTTCCAAAACATAAACCTAAACATTTTGGGGATTTTTCAAATATTACTACATATAATTTTCCAAAAGGGTATAGATATTTTAATTATTCATTATATTTCATGAGTTTGGGCCGATTTTCAATCAACAAAATGCACAGAAATCATATTTTTTAGTAAACCGGAAGAGTAACTTTTATTTCCTCCATCACATAAGAAAGTGGATAGGGAAATAACTCTTCAATTTCTCTCTTTGGGCTCAGACCACATTTTTAAGCCCAACTTTGAATCCGAATGGCATATCTGGATAGGTACGTTGGGGACCTTTCGGTATAATCAGCGCACCTAAAGCTTTCCTGCCTATAATTATTGGCACAGTAAATAATTGACAATTTCGATTCTTCATATAATTAAAAATCTCGTTATCTTCCCAGACTATAAATATTTACCAAGTAGGCTGATGTCAAATCATGGAATTTCACTGTAGCACCTTTGCCAATAATACACATTATAATATGAAGGGTGTGTAGCAGTGTTTTACCTAGGTTGCCAGTTCCTGATTCCAACAGAAATGTGTCAGACACAGATATTGTCAATTTAAAACGTTAAGTAAAGGATTTTAAAAACAGAATGGGACCATTTAAAAGTAAATGTATATTGTAGTTTTGAAAATTGATTCTGCTATATGAATACAATTAATAAAGCTTAAAAATATATACATATCATTTCTTCTTTACAAATTCCTCCCTATCTGCCAATGATTCTCTCCTTGTTAAATATTGATTTTCAGATGATGGGTGGACGGATGAGTGTAAATTTTGTTTTTACATTTTTGACTGCTGATTATAATAATTTATTGATAAATTAATTTACTCAATCTCTGCTTATCTTTAATATAAATGCGAAAGCCGTTGTATATTATAAATATGAAAGCCTTTTTATAGTTACAAATGTTTAAGCCCTTGTATATTGACATATGTGAGCCCTTATACATTTACATGATAGTTCAGCTGGCTGAATGCTCTGAGGCATGCGCTTTCGATCACAAGATTCCAGGTTGTATGTGACATGAAGATCGGTTGAATGTGCAACATTGTGGGTTTTCTCTGGATTATTCTCACTGCATAAGACCCCTAAGTGCAAGCTAATTATTGAAATAAAATTGAACCATGTTGTCCTGAGATGACCTAGTTTGTGTTAAATGAAAGTTAAACCTCATCTCTCTCTCCCTCTGTATTTACATAAAGAAGTTTAACTATTCAAGTATATTTTGCATACCAATGATATTCTAACAACACAAGACATAAAAAAGAATTAATTTATTCTATAAGTAGGATTCATTTCACTCACATAATTAATTCTTTTTAAATTAACAAATTTTTATTTTTAAATAACAGTGACTGTAACATACCAGTTAAATAACCAATTTGAATCAAAAATATTTTTAGTAACAATGCCCACAATATAAAACAATTCTGTATATCATATAAATTTATATTTCATTGAATAATTTAATTGGCACCATGTAGTATCAATACTGATATTATTAAAATTGAATCAAAACAATGTTAAAGCCCAGTAAATAGAAAGACAATTTCATATGATTTTTTAAATCTTCTATACAAACATAATAATCAAGCAGTAGTTAAAATTAAAAATAAAATTAGAAGAAATTGGCAGTCTTGTATATATTTGTATGTTCACTTTCAAAAATAACATTAAATTGTGACAAAGTATAATGTCAAAACTAACATCTATTATGTTTATGTTCAAATAACTGGTCTGAATCTGATTCCCTACTTCAAAGGCAAATTACTCGTTGGCCAACTGTTTCTTACTTTAGTATTATATCTACTGATAGAGAATTGGCTAAAGAAAAGTTATTTGCCCCTGAATGAGGGAATCTGACTCAGACCAGCTATTTGGACATGAACATAATAGTAGTCACAGCTCAATGTTATTTTTGAAAAAGATTTTCCATGTTACATGCACATGTATAGATATGTTCTACTACTATTCTGTGACTAAGCTATAAATGCAAAGAAGTCGCTTATTTCTATATGCACACATCCATAATCCACAATTTTACCATTATTCACTTTATATACAACCCATTGTGATTCATATATCTGTAATGGCAACCATGCAGTTAATCAGTGACTTGAACTATTAAATTAAATATCCTTCATGTTTTTTGGGTTCAATATTTCTATCCAATAACCATCTGGATCCTGTATAAAAGCCAATCCTTTCATTTTCCCTGTGAATACAAAAATTTGAAATATTTTTATAAGTGATATGGGAGTGGTGGTGGCTCAGTGGGTAGGATGTTGGCTCGCTAACCAAGAAGTCCTGTGTTCGATACCGGTGTTGGCTGAAACTAAAAACCGTGTACACACTAACTGCGAAAATTTCAATGGTATGGTGTTTGCCGTCTTCATTAGCCCAGTGGGTGCAGAACAGTAGGATGTTAAACCCGATCCCGATTTCAAATAGTAATACGGATGCCCCTTTTCTAATGGGTGTGCAATGGGGTAAATATTTGTTGAGGTAGACGGTTTCTACCTTCACTACCAACTCATAAATCATTATATTAATATGTTAAAGCTTTTGAAATAAATACCATCATCAGGCTTCTTCTTAAAGGGCACACCTAAACTCTCAAATCTTTTACAAGCATCATAAACATCTGGCACACATATTCCAATATGTCCTACAAATAATACAATTAAAATCCATAGTATGGGTTCCATGTTGGCTGTATACCGTAAACGATATCAATTGATTTCTCTTAGACACAGATTCTACTGACCTTTGGAAACTGCTTGACAGTCAAATCATTACTTGTAGCCAAACAAACTTGACAAGTTTTTTTTTTTTAAAATAAATGTAATTAAATCATAATTATTTACCAAATCCACGAGGATCCTGATTACCATTGTGGTACTGTGTATCATCTGACTCTGTTCCCCAGTTGCTATAAATATAAATGGGAAATTCATTCAAAGTTATTAAGTATTAAACATACATTATGCAAGAGCTAAATCTGCCTATTGCAGGTCTTTCTTTAGGCCTAAAATGTTATCTAAGTTATTAATTAGACATTAATTATCTTATCCAGACCATAATAAACTATCGATGTCAACACTAGCCTGATTTGTTTACTGCATTAGGATCCGATTTACTACTCAACTTTCATTCATGATTTAATCATAAAATGGATAATTGAGACTATATTTTTTTATCATTCCGACTTTAGTAATGGTCATCAAGGCTAGGCTGAAAGTTCATGACTAAAATCTCAGTTCAGAGTGGATCAATTTGACTGAAATTTTCAACAAATTCCCTTTACATTCTCGTTTAACAATTAAAGTAACAACTGTCAGCTCTAATCTCCAATAATGTATCTTTAAACAATTTTAGAAATCAGCCTTCAGTCATGTTGTCCATTAAAGATGACTTACTGAGTCAACTCTAAAGTCGCTTTTTGTGAGAAACAATAACTTGTTCGTTCTTTCTCATCTTTAGGTATGTTGGAACCATCATCATAAGCGAGAAAATATAAGGAAAACTTCATGCTCTCGAAGTCAAATTTCTGTAGTAATCTGAAAGAAAAACAACTGTGATTAACATCTTTGATTACATTGAACAGTTTCAGTTTCGCTTGCAAAACAAATCCCAGACTTAGCGATAGTGTAAAAGTGGGTTATCCAGATGCAAGAATCGTCATTTAAACAATTTGTATACAAAAAGTGTTTGTAAATAAGCACCTGTATGCCTGACATATTGGCATTCGGTTAGTATGGTGTGCTTGTCGCTGACTGGACAGCATATAAGATTCCATACTGAAGGTCGCGGTTCTGAATCCAAGAAGCAGCTATACCTTTCACATCATTTTCTTTGAAAGTCAATCAGCTTTTTTTTGCTTTTCTTTGACCCTTATGACCTATTTTCCCTTTTGAATTTGTGAAAAGGGATATGTGTATTTTTATAGTCAATTAAAATTAAACTAAAACTAAAGGCTGCGGATGAAAATTTTAATTACCTCATTCCTAATACCTTGGAGTAAAATTCAAGAGATTTTCTAGGATCTTTTATTCTCATCATAGTTTGTTGAAAAAAGAAACCCTGAAATACACAGAAGTTATATCATTTAAGTTGACACCTACTGATTTTTCTCCAAGCCTAGATCGCACAATTGACAGAGTGGTATAGTATAGACCTTGTGTGTGGGACTGCGCAAACAAGGAGATGACCTACATAAAAGAACCCTTAATAGTGCACAAGGATTTGATATTTTTAATTTTTACATGGCTTTCAGAAAATTTTATCTGCAGTGTTGACGTCAGAATCATTTTGTTCCTTGGTAAATTCACCACGCAAAAATGGAGAGTCACTTTAATACACAATACCATAATAACCACCGGGATTGTTATCCTTTCTGTCTTGCGAGTTGCAGTTCTGGTGTACCATGTTCAATCCCGTTGTAATCTGCAGGAAAAGTAAATCTGGATCTTCTGGCGTGGTTTCTCCTGGTTAGTGGTGCAGGATCGGGGGTCTGGCAAGGAAAAGGGACAACGTATTTAAAGTTGTTTGGATGGGGCAAAAATATGACATGAGGTATGGCTGGTATGCACGTAAAAGTTGGAATTCGAAATAACAGTAGGCCCTTTGCATATGGTACACTGTATACCCGTCTTCATTAGCCCAGTCGGAACAGAACAGGTATTAGTAGGACCTTGAAAGTTGAACCCCCATTTCAATTTATTTCCATGACATGCAGACATGAATGATGATATAGCATTATAGGCCTCCGATAGCAATTATTTTAAATAATCCCAAGCAAAAAATTCCATACATCTGTTTCCTTAGGTGTTTGGCCACATAAGGCATAGGCCTCTTCTGTATTAAAAGCCATTTTAGAATAATTCTGTTGTTTTGCACAAAATTATGATATTGACTTAATAAACCAATCTCCCAAACAGAGTTGTCTTCCCTTGCTTAATAGAGCGAGACTTGCGTGGGGAATGTTAATAAACTCATAGAACTGTACTAGATACGATCTATGATAAACTATTCTTATTATTCTTAAATAAATAAAACAGTTGCGTTGAGTGGCAGCAAAAACCGAGGACTACCGAATGTATTGATTTACGTCAAGATACATTCGATTACCCTGCCTTTCATTGCAGTGCAAAAATGGGCAGGCATGCATTTTCTACAATTTACCGGATATATTTGAGTTAATATTTTTTTTTGTATTTGGAAAACAATTTCAATGATATAAATTAAGAAAGATATTTTGAAGAAACGTTTAATTTTTGTCTTGATTATCCAGCAACAACAACAAAAAAAAGAGGTCAATCGTGGTACCGCGATTTTTTTTTTATTATCATGTTGTAGTCTTTTCGCTTCTAGAATTCTTATGCTTTTTCAACTTATCACAAATGAATGTTTAAAGAGTTCTTTAATTTCGATAAGTACAGGAAATGTTTTTTGTGTAAATAACAATGTCAACCATCCCCTTTTTCTATGTCTAATGTCTTCTTTCCTCTAGTTTTCGAGTGATGACTTTGCTGGTTATTCGCGTCTACATCCGGTAAAGAAAATGGCGGAAAATCTGAACTCTTCGTGAAGATGCGGTAAATTATAAATGCTGCTGTGTTTTATTAAACAGTAATTACTCCCACTTTACATATTTCTCCAACTCACCCATTCCAATGTCTTTCAAACCCAGTTCCAGCTCGAAGGGAACGCTCAGAAAATGAAGGCAGATCTTATTAATGTGTAAGAGAACGATGTCATAATGTAAACAAACTTTTAAGAATCTAAAGAAAAGACTAAATTCACTTCTCAAGAATAATATTAAAATATTTGTCGCCTCGGCAAAAATAGACCAAAGTTCTGACGCAGTACTTTAATCAGATTATTCTTTGAGTCGGGGGGTGGGGGGGTCACGTGGCTAAGTGGGTAAGACGCTGGCTCTATATCCCCGGAGGTCGAGTGTTCGATCCCTGTGCGTGCCGTAGTGACTAGTAGTGTACTGCATTGGCCCACAAAATTTATCTTGATATTTCGGCGTGGGCGTGGTTGCCTCTGTCAGTGATGCAGAACGGAGGTCCTGATAAGGACAGCTGTCTAGTCGTTCGGATTGGATGGAAAACAAAGGTCCTTTAAATTTAATTTTATTTCTTACATGTATTACACTATCATGTTTAAATTATGGCAAGACTATACTACCTCATTTAACTCATTATTGTAACTATACATTTACCATTCCATAACTATATTATGTTCCTTTTTTTTGTAGGGATCTCTATATTAATTTAAATGTGAATTCTTACCTTGTTTTGAGTAGTTGAATTCACTATTAAAGAACTGAACATGAATACCAGCAAACAATTGAAGCATGCTTTTGATGAGGTTTTTAAACAGAGCCCCATGCCATTACAGGTGCATTTTTTTTTATCAATATATAATCTCAATGAAAATAATAGATGACTTCATTTCCTACTGTCGTGTATGTAAGTCAGGGATGTAGCCAAGATTTGCTGAGTGTTAGAAAAAAAAATTCCGAGCAAAGCGAGGAAAAAAAATTTTTGGGAGGGGGGCGTGGTCTTTTATGAAAATTCAATCCTTCCTGGTGTATTTCCAGAGCATCTGCTGCCTTTTTGTTGTATTTGCTTCAGTACAAATCAAATTTACTTAACTTTTATATTTACATATTCATCAAATTTTTACCAAATTAACTTAATTTCATCAATGATTCAATCATACAGAGACTCTTGCAGGGAGCTAAAAACTTATGTAAATGGTAATTGGTATTACATATGGGTAGCACGATTTACCCAAATCCTCCAAATCTACCCAAATCCACCACTATTTCAACTCATACCACAATAATTTATATTGATATTTGATAATATACCGTTCTTTATGTGGAATTGACATTTTTAATTAAAAATCTCAGCTTTTTTAATGTCAAAATGCCCCTCAAAATGCGATTTCCAAGCAAGTTTGGAAGTCGTAACCAAGGGAATAGCTCGTGTAATACACAAATCTACCCAAAACCACGTTATTTCCACATATATCACAATTATGTTTATCGCTTTTAATATACTATCATTCGTTTAGCTAAATATGCCATAATTACTCTTAAATTTTGTCTTAAAATCCAACAATTCATGCGTGTTTCGTCGTCGTATGTAAGGGACATAACTCGTGTATATACCCACATGGATGCAGACCACCATTAAATTTGTAGTTCTTCCAAAGTTACGTGGAAATCACATTCTGACACAAAAACGCTACGATTTTAAATTTAAAATGACAATTTGACAGAAAGAACTGTATATGATCAATTATCAATATAAATTATTGTGATATCAGTTGAAATAATGGTGGATTTGGATAGATTTGGGTGGATTTGGGTAGATTTGGGTGGATTTGGGTAAATCGTGCTACCGTTACATATACCATTTCAAATTAATTTACTAAAAAAAAAGATCAGTTTCAAAGATTCTAAGTCAAAAGCCTCTGGTAGTGGTAGTCGTACTTATATTAATTACATGATGTAGTGACTAACACTCGCCTTGCCGCCTAATTGATTTATTTTGTGGCAAGTGTAAATAAAATGGACTGTAGCCCAACTGTCTCTCGGATTTAATTTAGATTCGGTAGAATTAACGCAAGAATGAGTAGTCGTAAAACCGAACGTACGACACCATTTACGACATCCAACACTTCAACATTGAAATGCCGTAAATTGGTCTGG
Source organism: Patella ulyssiponensis (assembly GCA_963678685.1). Taxonomy (NCBI): domain Eukaryota; kingdom Metazoa; phylum Mollusca; class Gastropoda; family Patellidae; genus Patella; species Patella ulyssiponensis. Next base: position 59,868,799 of record OY783230.1, on the reverse strand, counting down.
GTGGCCTATTTACGGCAAATATACAATTCAAAGACCCTATAGAATCAGAATTATAAATTGATGAATACGCCTTTTTTAAACTAATTTATATTAGGATGGAAGGGTTTACTACGGCACACAAAATTAAATTATGCCGTGGCAGACATGGTTTGCGTCGGCTTTTACTCTATGACTATGGCTTTGCCGTTTGCCGTGGTAAATTTCGAGCGATGAGTTTGTGTACGTACAGTCAGCAGAGTGAAAGAAGGATGAATCACGAATGGGTTTATTAAATACGACTGGGCGGGTTTCCTCGATTTTTTCCTTGTGCTGGGCGGCAAGAAATAGTGCCGGGCGCAAGCGCCCGGCGCCGCCCAGCGTGGCTACATCCCTGGTAAGTGTAAAATGGTCTGTCTGGGTAATCTGGAGAGCTGCATTTTTGCCCTTTCATTTTTAAAAACAGAAATATATTTCTTTATTCTTTAGATGAAAATGGCAGTGGAATCCAGTTTTTTGTCAGCTTTAAACACCTCACAAGGTATGTACTTTTCTTTACATCTTATAAATTGATTAAAAGACAATACTGACATGTGTGCTAGTCACACTCATTGCTCATTTGAACCAACTGACAGGGCAGTGGCTTATTAAGTTTGTGGACTTTACAAAATTGGCTACATATCTGATTGTCATCTTGTTTTACTTTTATACTTAATGTTTAAAAATAAATTAACTTTTTCAGGAGACTGCTCAAAGAATCAGTCACTAGAATCAATACATGATTTATTTGAGAAGACGGTCAACTGTAATCCACAAATACAGGAACAGGAAATGGTAAATATATTGTGATCTAAGCTTAGCTTTTGAAAATAGACCATCTTGAATTTTTTTTTTTGATTTATCATTAAGGCAACAAAACCAACAAGAGCACCAATCTCTTACCAATCATCGTTGTATTATCTTTTAATGTAGTTTCATTTCTTATTGTTATTTGGATTCATGCTTGATTTTCCAAGTAATTAGAGAATGACAATTCTTTTTTTTGCCTTAAAAAATCTCAATAAAGATCGTAATTTGGGTAAAATGCAAACGATGTGCAATAACTTGGAATGTTTGATATGTTTTGGGTTTTTTTCGGGTTAACAATGGTATAATGTTAACTGTTGCATCTGTACCAAAGTGATTTGTATGTTTTGTTTGTTTTTCAGGTTAACGATGATAGAGTATTACATGTACCTGTTACAGCAGTACAACAATTATTTCTGTGGATTATTAAACCTTTACCTAATACAGCAGGTATCTGTGTAGAGGGTAAAAAAAGGTAATTTCAATTGTTTATCCAACCTCATGGGTTTCCTCCCACTGCTTAAGACCCCTACACTCAAGCGAATTATTGAAATAAAATTAAACCATATGTTAGTCCCAAAATGAGGATTCATGGAGGATTCAAAATTTTAAGGAGAAATAAACTGGATCTGTCACATCTCAGCACCTTTAACATAGACTTATTTTAGCCAGTCGGTGCCAAGCAGGCCTTGAAAAGTTTCTGACATGTAAAAGTGAGATAGTCTATTTGTGAGGAAATTAAAAAGATTTGGATTTGGTCGTCAATTTTTTTTTTGATTTGACATGATTAGACTATCCAGATATATCAGGCATGTTGAAAAGCAATCTAATTGAAGTTCAGATCTATATTTCGTTTCGGTTTTTATAATCTTGATGGCCTACACTACACGTTCAGCATGTTCAGATGTCAAGCACGCGACATTTGACCCTATAACCTCAGCCATTCGATTAACCAATGAGAATCGTTGTTGCTTTGTTTTGATTTCTATCGCTGATAATGCCTACCCACAATTCCGCGCAAAAAAGGTCAAACCCTCGATTCGACAGACAATTTGATTGGCTGACCCCTCATTTCAAGCAGAACACGAGTTGAATAACAAGTCTTTCAGATCCTCATGTAGTAAAGCCAAGTAAAACGAAATTTTGAACTATAAAAACGAAACGAAATAGGATCTGTATTTTAATCAGATTGGTTGAAAAGGATTGTATTCAAAATTTGGGATGAATCAGCCAAACCATTGCTAAGATAGAATACAGGTTTTAACTTTCAATTTGTAAGTCATACATATGTTGTTATGTTTTTTTTTAGGAGATTCATGAACACTTGTGGAGCATAGGTTACTCTAAATAGTTGTATGATTTCTAATAATTTAACAAGTCTTACGTTAATTTTGAATATGATATTATACAAAGTTGATTATATTTCTTTTCTTGGTGAGATTGATAAAATACCTGCCTTTTTATACGCCCACATTGAAATGTGGTCATATATTGTCGTCGCCCCCTTCCGTCCGTCGGTCCACAATTGCTTTATACACAGTGTTTAAGGTCATGAGACGAAGAAGCCTATTGTTTTTCAGCGATTTCCGATAATAACTGCCAGAGTTATGGCCCTTGATCACTTCAAAAAATCTTGTGGACGCTCTAGAGGCCAAAGTTAATATCCGATTGACTTTAAATTTATACACAGTGTTTAAGGTCATGAGACGAAGAAGCCTATTGTTTTTCAGCGATTTCCGATAATAACTGCCAGAGTTATGGCCCTTGATCACTTCAAAAAATCTTGTGGACGCTCTAGAGGCCAAAGTTAATATCCGATTGACTTTAAATTTATACACAGTGTTTAAGGTCATAAGACGAAGAAGCCCATTGATTTTCAGGGATTTCCGATAATTAGTGCCAGAGTTATGGCCCTTGATCACTTCAAAAAATCATGTGGATGCTCTAAGAGCCAAAGTTAATATCCGATTGACTTTAAATTTATACACAGTGTTTAAGGTCATAAGACGAAGAAGCCTATTGATTTTCAGCGATTTCCGATAATTAGTGCCAGAGTTATGGCCCTTGATCACTTCAAAAAATCATGTGGACGCTCTAAAAGCCAAAGTTAATATCCTATTGACTTTAAATTTATACACAGTGTTTAAGGTCATAAGACGAAGAAGCCTATTGATTTTCAGGGATTTCCGATAATTAGTGCCAGAGTTATGGCCCTTGATCACTTTAAAAAATCTTGTGGACGCTCTAAAAGCCAAAGTTAATATCTGATTGACTTTAAATTTATACACAGTGTTTAAGGTCATAAGACGAAGAAGCCTATTCATTTTCAGCGATATCCGATAATTAGTGCTAGAGTTATGGCCCTTGATCACTTCAAAAAATCTTGTGGATGCTCTAAAAGCCAAAGTTAATATCCGATTGACTTTAAATTTATACACAGTGTTTAAGGTCATAAGACGAAGAAGCCTAATGATTTTCAGCGATATCCGATAATTAGTGCTAGAGTTATGGCCCTTGATCACTTCCATAAATCTTGTGGACGCTCTAAAAGCCAAAGTTAATATCCGATTGACTTTAAATTCATACACAGTGATTAAGGTCATAAGACGAAGAAGCCTATAGATTTTCAGGGATTTCCGATAATTAGTGCCAGAGTTATGGCCCTTGATCATTCAAAAAATCTTGTGGATGCTTTAGAGGCCAAAGTTAATATCCGATTGACTTTGAATTTATACACAGTGTTTAAGGTCATGAGACGAAGAAGCCTATTGATTTTCAGCGATTTCTGATAATTAGTGCCAGAGTTGTGGCCCTTGATCACTTCAAAAAATCTTGTGGATGCTCTAGAGGCCAAAGTTAATATCTGATTGACTTTAAATTTATACACAGTGTTTAAGGTCATGAGACGAAGAAGCCTAATGATTTTCAGCGATCTCTGATAATTATTACCTGAGTGATGGCCCTTGATCACATCAAAAACTCCTGTGGATGCTCTAGAGGCCAAAGTTAATATTCGATTGACTTTAATTTTACACACACTGTTTAAGGTCATGAGACGAAGAAGCCTACTGATTTTCAGCGATTTCAAATAATTACTTCCAGAGTTATCTCCCTTGATCACTTCAAAAAACCTTGTAACGCTATAGAAGCCAAACTTATCATCCGATTGACTTCAGATTGATACACAGAGTTTAAGGTGTTGAAAACGAACAAGTATTTTGATTTTCATTGAATTACGATAACTGAACAGCTAAATCCATGATGTTAAATGTTTCCTATACTAATTGTTAGCGTGGGGCAAAACTTTATAAAAAGCAAACAAATTCTTATGATTTTCAGATAATTACATTATGGGTTGTTACTTTTAATCAGATTTTAGTGTATTTCAAATGTTTCATTACCCAAAAAAGTAAAAATATGCGACAACCCTTGTTGACTGCCCGGACGATTTAGCTGCTGTGGGCGTATGTTTTGTTGCCTGGCAACCTATCTTTAATTATGTTAGTATCAAGGTAACAATAGATCTGTTATATGTATTCTTTAGCTTGGAGGATGAAAGTTTTTGGCATAGTGGTGAAGTTACTCAGCGAATATCGTCTAATATGATAGCTACAAATAGTGGGTCACAGTATCAACTAATGGGAGAAATAGAACTATTGGATGCTGTTGATGCAGGTATGAAATAATTACAACTTTTTATAAGGAAATGAAATATCTAAACTTTAATCTAATAAGACAAATAGCCGTCATTACAGGTTTATCTTTGGTAATGTTTATTATATTCTTACTGGTACTTGTTTCAGAATTTTATACAGATGTATTTTCAAATGCCTTGACCTCTTTGATTTCAAATACATACAAAATTCTCATACTCATTAGATTTTTTTCTTTTGTTTTGTGGGACGACAGTCTGTCTTTTTGGAAAATGTTACTTTTCTCTAGATAAAGCCTGCGTTGAGATATAACCAATTGATCAAGCAATGGTCCCTTGCAGTTCAATTACTAAATGATATTGAGTACAAGCGATACTATTATTATCTTAAATCTAAAACATTGATCTCCAATCATTCCCATCTTCATAAGGCCTGTACGAGCAGAACAGTTGGACAATAAACCCCATTTATTTCATTTCTCAAATCAGACAGATGAGTTTATACATGTGTGTGTGTATTTTCCGCTTATAAAACAACACTGATATATATTTTTTTGATATCTTGTATTTCAGGTATTCCTGAATCATTAGCTCTGACATTTAGGCATGGATTTCCTGTTAATTGGAAAGAACTGATAGCTGAAAATTTAGCAAGGTAAGTAATATGTTTATTATAATGATCCCTCGAAATAAGGCACTAGACATTGTCAGCACAAATTAAACAGGCATTATGCAAGAGCTAAACTGTCCATTGCAGCTCTTATTTAGGCCTTAAATGTCAGGAATAATCCCAGGTGTCTCTCTTATTGTCTGGCACAGTGTGGTCGTGTATCAGTGTTTTTGAGGATATCTTTAAGACATTCCTTGTGCACAGCTTACAATAGCAGCTATTAGTTCATTAATTCCTGAAATATTTCCAGACCTGGTGATAGTAGTTCCCACCAAATGTAACTTTCCTGTAATGCCGAAGTTAAGTAAGAAATTTTCTAAAATACTTTGAATAGTGGTATAAGATAAAGTAATTGCATGTTTTCTTGTATTTTCAGTAAAATGGATGTCACTTCTAATAGTATTGTCACACAAGGTCCTACTACAGGTATGTATAAAATTCAACTAGTTTTTCCCGGATGAGATCATGTGTACACATTGGCGTGCACGTAAAAGATCCCTTGGCAGTTGGAATTCGATATAAGAGACGGCAGTTGCACCGCTGTCCAGGAAAATGATTCCCACATAGCATACTGTGTGCTGTATATATATATGCCCAGTCAGGGCAGAACAGTAGGATTTTAAACCCCATTTCTAAAGATTGGTACACTTATTTTGTAAATGTGATAATCTTTAGATTAATTAGTAGTTTGTTTTGCTTTCAGCTTTATTAGAAGTTACCAATCTAGTTAGTCAACAAACGGTGAGAAATGAAGTCAATAATTTTGGTAAACAAGTGGTACCAATACCTGAAGAGAATAATAATGATTTATCAATGAATATGGAAGACAATAATGTTGTTATACCCAGCAATAGTGGTAACGAAAATAATGAAAATCTAACAGACAATGTTGTGAATGAGGTTTGCACCGGGGAAAATGTTTCCATTACTAATAGCCTCATGGCTAAGACAATGGTGGACAAGGTTCTTGTAGAAAATGTAAATAAGCCATCAAAACCTCCAAAGAAGGTGATGACAAGATCAAAACAAAAGGAAAATAGACAAAATACAGACTCGTCTGCCTATTCGGAGGGTGAAACAGAAGATTCGTATACACAAGATAAAACACCTTTCAGCAGACGTCAAAAAAGACAATTTATTTCAGACGACGAAAATGAAGAAACGACGGATGTAAATTCCACTGAAAGCATCGATAATCGGTCTGGTTCGAAAAGGAAAAAACACAAATTAATGAAAGAAAGTCAGAAACGAGAAACAAGAAGTTCAGCCTCAAGCGATACAGTTGTGTCAGATCACAACTCGAAAGAACAGGAAAATACGAAAAAATCAAAAAAACATTTAAAAACATTAATTAAATCTCCAAATAAACTTAAAGTGACTTCTGTTTCTACAAAAACTAAAAGCGTAAGTCCGAAAACAGTTTCATCTGATAGTGTTGTCAATGGTAAAAGAAAACCCAGAATGTCGGCAGATCTTGCAGTCATCAATACATCTAAATTTGATGCACCCGTTCGAGTGTTCACGTTAAGTGATTGGATCATCAGACCTTTAAAAAAGGTCAAGGGTGTTCTTGTAGAAGGGAAGAGAAGGTAAATATATTTTTTATTTAAACAATCCTAACAGATATTATTTTCTTGTTTTGGTTTATTTTAAGGTTTAACATAATCCTTTCCAATCCATACCAACAGCTGTACTGTTTGCATTTGCAGACATGTAATGGTGGGTTTTACCATTAAGCCTGAGAATTCTTTGTGAATTCTCTCGTCAAAATCATTCTTTTTACTGAATTTGTATGGACTGACAGCAGGACTACCCCTATTAAGGAAATATACAGACAGTCTTTTGTCACAAGCTGCAAACTTACATATAATGAATAGTTACAAGCTTGTAGAATTTGCAAAAGATGTGTGAATACTATTTTTATTTAGTGTAGACATCATGTTGTAAAAGTAGGTCATAAACTATGGAAAGCCCTCAACATAATTCGATTTTGGCTGTTGCAATCCAATCTATGACAAATAGACAAAAAACCAATCAAGAAAGATGAAATACATTAACTAAACATTATCCAAAAACTTCAATGCGGTACCATTAAAAAATACCTTATAGCAAATATGTAACTAATTCAAAGAAAGATATCACAATCTACATGTAGATGGACATTACCATTAATAAATACATGTACCCCTTTTGGTATTCTTAAGATTGTATTCTGTTGACTAGAATGTCCCAGCTTTAGAATCTGGTGTTGATCGAGGTAAATGTAACATGGGTAGTGTTCAGATCATTGAAAAACACAGGTTAAGTTTTAAACAATGGTGGTGTATCAAAATAAGTAATCTGTTGTCGAGTTTTGAACCCCATTGATTGATTTCCTTTCATGTATATATTTCAGTGGTATAGTTGAATATTGTGTTGAATAAATTTCAGTAGTATTATAGATGAATATTATGTTGTATATTGAAGAATATTGTGTTGTATATGTTTCAGTGGTATAGATGAATATTGGAGAAGTTCTAGTATAGCTGAAAGACGTGATGGTAGTACAGTTGTAACAGATAGTGGTTCTGTATATAGATTAGTTGGAAATATACAAAAATTAGATGCCATTGATGCTGGTAGGTATACTTCATGTGAGTCGTGATCATCTCTTAATTCAATAATTTTATAATGTGAGCCACGGTACCTCAGTTAGTCAAGTGCTGACCCACTAACTAGGAGTTACATGTACCAGATTTGATGCCAGTGCTGGACGAAAAAGTCTCCTCTTTATTTTCCATCTTTGTTTTAGTTGGCAAGGAAAAGCTTTGAGTTTGTAGGTTAGGACAGAAAGCAGAAGACTACATGTGTTTTTCCATGGTGTATGTCAATTTTCATTGGCTTGGTTAGTGCAGAAAAGTTGGACATAAAACCCCAGTTTACTTACTCTTAAGAATGTTATTTTAAGGTTGATAAGTAAGTCTCTTTTCTGGTTGCAGGATTTTCTCCGGAACTGATTCAGTCTTTCAACCGTGGATTTCCCAAGAAGTGGAGAGAACTCATTGACAACCATTTTAACAGTGAAGATGAGTATGTGACTTATTCGTTTACTATTCTAAAGTTTTAAATAAGTGGTATTTTTGTACTCATTTTATGCTGATTGCTCATTATTTTGAACAATTTTTGTCTCTCTTTGAATATTGTTGCTCTCTCACACACAATTACTGTATTATTTTCTGTAATTTTGTTTTTTCTCTTTATAATGTTAAACATACATTACGCAAGAGCTAAATCTGCCTATTGCAGGTCTTTCTTCAGGCCTCAAATGTTATATAAATTATTAATTAGACTTTTATTAATGTGACAGACCATAATCAACTCTCAATGTCATTAGATATCTCTGATATTAAGTAGATTAGAACTGTTCAGCCTAGTGCTGGCACGATAAATCGTTGAATCGATGTATCGCGATTCACCGTCTCACGATACCTGTATTGAATCGCAGGATGCCGAATCGATTTTTCACGATTCTTTTTTGCTTTTTATCAAATATATCATGAACTTTAAAAACTTTCAATTATATCCACAACCCTAAACTTTATTTGAAACTATGACACTTCGCAAACGATGTCCAGTAGTCTTGACATGTGTGTTACTATAAATAGCGCATGACCGTAATTACCGTTAGTTTCGTAGGTAAAGATTAACAACATTTTAATGTCTTTTCGTTTTGTTTCCGAATTTCAAAGTTTGTTATAAGGCTTAGGTAATAAAACATACATATTTGAATACATAAAACGACATTTTACTCTCGAATTTTATAAATTTAGAACGTAAATATAGTACCAGGGATGTAGCCACGCTGGGCGGCGCCGGGCGCTTGCGCCCGGCACTATTTCTTGCCGCCCAGCACAAAGAAAAAATCGAGGAAACCCGCCCAGTCGTATTTAATAAACCCATTCATGATTCATCCTTCTTTCACTCAGACTGTACGTAGGCCTACACAAACTCATCGCTCGAAATTTACCACGGCAAACGGCAAAGCCATAGTCATAGAGTAAAAGCCGACGCAAACCATGTCTGCCACGGCATAATTTAATTTTGTGTGCCGTAGTAAACTCTTCCATCCTAAATTAGTTTAAAAAAGGAGTATTCATCAATTTATAATTCTGATTCTATACGGTCTTTGAATTGTATATTTGCCGTAAATAGGTCACCCAGACCAATTTACGGCATTTCAATGTTGAAGTGTTGGATGTCGTAAATGGTGTCGTCCGTTCGGTTTTACGACCAATTTTTAATGTACTCATTCTTCCGTTAATTCTACCGAATCTAAATTAAATCCGAGAGACAGTTGGGCTACAGTCCATTTTATTTACACTTGCCACAAAATAAATCAATTAGGCGGCAAGGCGAGTGTACTGTTTTACTTATCATTCACTATTACGTTATTCACTACATCATGTAATTAATATAAGTACGACTACCACTACGAGAGGCTTTTGACCTAGAATCTTTGAAACTGATCTTTTTTTTAGTAAATTAATTTGAAATGGTATATGTAATACCAATTACCATTTACATAAGTTTTTAGCTCCCTGCAAGAGTCTCTGTATCATTGAATCATTGATGAAATTAAGTTAATTTGGTAAAAATTTGATGAATATATAAATATAAAAGTTAAGTAAATTTGATTTGTACTGAAGCAAATACAACAAAAAGGCAGCAGATGCTCTGGAAATACACCAGCAAGGATTGAATTTTCATAAAAGACCACGCCCCCCTCCAAAAAATTTTTTTTCCTCGCTTCGCTCGGAATTTTTTTTTTCCACCACTCAGCAAATCCTGGCTACATCCCTGTAGTACTATAGTAGCTCTTGTAAAAATCAAAATGGCGGTAAACACAGTCGCAATAACAAATCCTCCAGCGAAATATAAATCTAAAGTTTGGGAAAATTTTGGGGTTTTAAAAGGGAACACAACGGAAGTTGTTTGTAGAATATGCAAAACTATTCTAAAATATTGTGGTAATACAACCAATCTCAGCATTCACTTGACAAGACACCATAGTATCCATAGTGCGACTGTCTTGTCTTGTCTAAGTTTGTCTGCTAGGATTAGTAGAGTTTACTTCTAAATAGTAGGCCCAATCAAGTTTATTTATTTCCTGGTTTTAGTGACTTCATTAAAAACACAATCACATATTTAATTTGTTGTTTTATTGATAAATGTACGACCTAGTTATGAATCGCGATACGTATCGTATCGCGGCACATGAATCGCAATACGTATCGTATCGTGACTGCAGTCGCAATACCCAGCACTAGTTCAGCCATATTTTGATTTAATCTAAAAATGGCAAAGCGAGACTAAGCTTCGAATAACCAATGCAGCGGTTGCAATTAATGCTCACATATTGTCAATCCTCAAGCTGATATCGTCACTCGCAATAGATCTATCTGAATGAAATTTTCAATGATTTCATTTTGCATTATCTATGTTCAAACTATCATCTTAATCTATATCATACATGATGTATCTTTAATATAATCTGTATTTCAGAGCTCAGTCTGCAAATGGCACCATCAGCAAGAAATCTTCAAGTGCATCTAAATTAAAAAAACCTGCAGTTAAGAACAAATCTCAAAACCATAAAACACAAGAACCTGTGAATCCTTTAAATGAGAGTAGGTATTTTACATGAATAGCAGCAGAAATGAAATGGGTTTTTGGTAATGATTGTACAATACACCAGCTTTCTTGATCACTATCAAAAAAATCAACAACCTTGAATTGATTATTGATGTATAATGATTAGTTTTTGAACAGTGATCATAAAATTAAATACTTGTACGGCAATCTAATTTATATATAGATCTATATTTCGTTTCATTTTTTATACTTTCGATGGCCTACACTCATGTAGATCTAACAAGTTGTAGCGGGAGCTCACGTTCTATGACGTCAGTCATTCGATTAACCAATTAGAGACCGCCATGCTTTTTAAAATCTACTTTTGTTTTGTTTTGATTTCTATCTGCTGGTGTTAGTATAGACGTCATTGGCTGGTAATATCTACCCACAGTTTCACGCATGAAAAGGTCAAACGGTCGATTCGACAGACCATTTGATTGGCTGACCCCTCATTTCAGGCAGAACACCAGTTAAATAACAAGTCCTCCAGATCCAAGAGTAGTAAAGACAAGTAAAAACGAAATTTTGAACTATAAAAAACGAAACGAAATTGGATCTGTGTTTTAATCAGATTGCTTGTACGGTATCAAAATAAATCAGTCAGCTTTAAACTGCAGCTGGACACAAGTACAAATTAAATGATTTGGAGTGATTTTAAATGATTTTTACAAATTTTTAAACAAAGATTTGATTTTAAAATGTGAAAGAAATAAGTACTAGATACACAAGATTAAATGATACCAAGGTATCACAGTGTAAGTTATCCAGTTTCCTCCCAAAGTTAAAGGAGCCCTGCCCATAAAAGATTTTACCCCAAATTGCCATATGTTTTACTTATTCTGTGTTCTTTGTTTTATCACAATTCAATAAATAATTTGTGTTTATTTTCAGCCATGGTTGGAACACCTGAGGGACAAATTATTGATTTAACATCATTAAAACAAACGAGAAGTGGTCGTGTAGTTAAACCAGTTTTAGCCTCATGGGCTGGACAACGTGTAGAATTTGATACACAAACGAATGCCATGAAAGTTGTGTATAATACTAAATTTGCTGAGAGTTATTTTACTCAACAAGATATTCAATTGGTTAGTTAAAATCTATTATATCACATAATATCTACATAGTCACATTTTCCAGGAGTCCTGGTACCCGAGCCATTTTATTTCAGAATGTGCATTACCTTTAAGTAAGTGTCTTGTCAAGGACAATTGTAGTTTAGACACATGTTATCAGGCTTTTAAATTTAAAATTTTCGTTTAGTCAGTGCAGAATACAGAGGTTTGGAAACAGTTCATTTGAATTAAACCATCTATGAGAACTAGGATGAGATTCATGTAAAAAAAATATCAGAGGAGTTAACAATTTATTCTTGAATTGATATTTATTATTTGGCAGGGTAGTATTAACTAGTCACAGAAGGATGACACAGACTTTGAAGCAATACACAGCTGTGTATCTATTTCAGAGTGTTAAGACAATACAATAGTTGTTTTATTATAAGTGTATTTATTTCAGAGTTTTAAGACAATGCAATAGTTGATTTATTATAAGTGTATTTATTTCAGAGTGCTAAAACAGTACATTCTATTATAAGTGTATTTATTTCAGAGTGCTAAAACAAGGAGAAAAAGATCTGTAAAGAAAACAAATGCAACAGATAAACACAAAACATCTGTTGAGGTAAAATCATTTTATAAGCCTAAAAATACATTTACTAACATTAATTTTATATGATAACTTAGTTCATGTTTACTGGAGAGGAATTAGTATTGTTATTTGAGTTATTTATACAATATTTAAATTTTCAGGACTTAAAATCCACGCAAAAATGTATTGAAAATTTAGTAAGATTGATTATTTAACATTTAATGAAAAGAAAACCCAACAGTACATGTTGATTAAAGAGAAGTGAATGACCAGATTTTATCTAACACCCATTGGGAAGCTTGTTTGTTTTTATCATCAACAGATGGTGCTGAACAGAATAGAACCATTTTTGGACTGATATTTCATTTAGAGATTCATATTTCACAATAGTTGGAAAAAAATTGAACCATATGTTAGTCCCAAAATGACCTAGTTTGTGCCAAGAGGATGTTAAACCCCATTTCTCTCTAAGCCACTTGAGTGACATTTGGCAGTTTAGAAAAGAGCGGAATACTCCAGTTCACATAGATTCAAACATATCTGTATTGAAAGGCCACTTTAAGTTCAGGTGGATTATTTCCTGGTTTTACAGTATTTACATTCCAAAATATTTTTACCATGACATGACAACATATAACTATGCCCCCAGTGAGTGTTCTTATAGACAAATTGATAAGGCCATTTATTATTGATAAATGACTGGAAAATATAATATACATAATAACTAATAACAATAATGTTACAAAAATAGACTAGAACTCAAAAATACCACATTGAGAATGATTATTATGAATTTCAATACTAATTAGCTAAATACATATTTTGTTAATAAAGATGGCGTACAGTATACACAGCCATTCGTTTTACAGTATTCACATTACATAAAGTAATTATTTGTTTTACGGACAGATGCCAAAAAGTCAAAATATTTATTTGTTTTACAGTATTCACATTACATACATAAAGTAATTATTTGTTTTACAGAAAGACACCAAAAAGTCAAATCATAGTAAAGCGAAGAAAGACGACAGTCCTAATGAATTGGTGGAGGAGGTTTTAAATATAATAAATACGTCCAGAGAACGTCGTCAAAAACAAACCAAACGTCGTGAAACATGTTATAGCACTTCAACAAGTCGCATACACATGCGGGATAGATTAGCCACAGATGAGAGTGATTTCAGTCACGAGGATGCCTCATCAAAACCCTCTACTACTGGCAAAAATAAATCTAAAAACTTGACAAGTAAAATTCAAAATGGCGAGTTAACAGAAGATACAGAGTCAGAGGCTCTACCTAAACTTAGAAAGCAGAAAACGTCTAAAAATACCAACAAAAGTACCAAATCTAAGATTGTCAAATCTCCTTCAAAAGGAAAGAACAGTTCTCAAAAACAATCTGTCTCAAAAAGTGAAAGTAGGAAAAATAAAAATAGTGAACAATCAGTGTCAGATTCTGAAACTGAAGAGATTACCTTTAAACAGCCAGCTTATGAAAAAAAATCAAAGTCAAAGAAAATAACACAAAAATCTAAAAGTAAAAAAGTTGAAAAACACCAGGAAACTACAGATGATGTTGAAGATGATAGTGATGATGATGGGTGGGGAAAATCAGAGATACATAGACTTACAAGGTAAATATAATATTTTTGATCGTAAATTGGGGTAAATCCCCAACGATTAGGCATGTGACTATGCTGTTGGATTAGTGTTTACAATCAATTGTTCATCAAAGAAAATGAAATAAAATAAAGTTTATCCTCCTATTCGTCGGTAGGTAGACTAAGTGACGTATCTTCATACCGTAACTAACTGACAATAAGTCACTTCATCTACCTACCGACGTATTATTCTGCTCCTACAGATCTAATGAAAATGGGCTCATCAAAGATTAACGAGGGTTACTTTATTATGTTGATGTAGTCTTTTGTTATTCAAGCTAAGGGTGGCTGAATGTCTAGAGTGTGGACTTAGATCATTGGGGCAAGTGATGTGGTTTCGATCCAGCATTTGTATTTCATAAAGGTGTAGGGTCGCCTGTCTAACCTTTCTTCCCACTGCTAAAAACCTTATTCTCAAGCAAATTAATGAAAAGATATGACGCATTAGTCCCAAAATGACCTAATTATGTCAAGTGGACGTTAAACCCCATTTCTATTACTGATTTTCAATATGATGTCGTGTACAAAATGTTTGAAGTCTAAAACCTAAAAATGGAAATGCTGATAATTTCTAGAATTGTGTCACATCCTATTTTCAGTGCTATGAAATGTGTTTTACCAAGTGATAAATTATTATGGAAGAGATTATCTGATGCTGTAGAAACAAGATCTGAACAAGAATGTCAGGAGTTTGTTAAATCGGATAAAAAATATAAACAATTCTTAGATAGTATCAAAACAGTTAAAGGTGAGTATTATAAATCCAGTTTATTCTTGACTGATCCGTACCTTGATTTGATTTGAAAGGCTACTTGGCCTAATGTTGTTCAGTCTTTCCTACTAAATTTCATACTATCTGTTAGTGTAAAGGGATGTGGTCCCCCCTTGTCAGTGATCCACGAAGGAGGGCCTGACAAAGGCAGCTGTTAAGTCATTTGGATGGGACAAAACTGAGGTCCAGTGTACACATTGGTGTGTAGGTAAAAGCTCCCTTGAAAGTTGGAATTCAATATAAGAGTAGACCATAGTGCCGCTATCTGGGCAAAATTTCCCTCATAGCACACAGTCTGGCATTTGCCAATCTTCATTAGCCCAGTTCGGAGCAAAACAGTAGGATGTTCAACCCCAATTGATTTCTTTCATTTCGTTAGTGTAAAGGATTGTGCTTGTACATTTACTTCTGTAAAACACAGTGATTCGTAGAGAATAAGTACACTAACTCACAGCCAGAATGCCCTTATGACAATGGCCAAGAAAAACCCTTTCAGGAATTTTTCAAACCTGAATCTCACATGGCTACGTAAAAATTTCCCCTTTGGATTGAAAAAGTAAATATGCAAATAATTATTACAGTATGATAGTCTCAAAATAAGTATCTATTATTGTTAATAGCCATTGCATTTCACCCCACACAGGTGATAATTGTTAATAGCCATTCCATTTCACTGCACACATTTGATAATTGTTAATATCCATTCCATTGCACCCCACACAAGTGATAATTGTTAATAGCAATTCCATTTCACTCCACATTTGATAATTGTCCCCCGCCTTTCGAAGAAAGTTGGGGGACTATTAAAATGGGTTTGTCCGTCCGTCTGTCTGTCTGTCTGTCTGTCTGTCCGTCTGTCCGTCACACTTTTTGGGACACAATAACTCTCTTCCTAATTGAGCTAGAATGTTCAAACTTGTTGTATGTGTTTATTAGGTCAATGCCTTGATGGTGTTCGAAGATGAGCATTTTCCGCTTAGGGTAAGCAGAGATAAGCAATTTTATTGGTTGATGCTTTGGGACACGATAACTTTAGTTCTAATTAAGTGAGAGTGATGAAACTTGGTGTATAGTTTCATTACAGTAATACCTTGACTAAGTTCGATAATGAGCATTTTCTGCTTAGGGTAAGCAGAGCAATTTGATTGGTCGAGAATTTGGAACACAATACCTCTCCATCTAATTGAGTTAAAATGTTCAAACTTGGTGTATATGCTTATTAGGTCAATGCCTTGATGAAGATTTGAAGATAAGCATTTTCCGCTTAGGGTAAGCAGAGATAAGCAATTTGATTGGTTGATGCTTTGGGATACGATAACTTTAGTTCTAATTAAGTGAGAGTGATGAAACTTGGTGTATAGTTTCATTACAGTAATACCTTGACTAAGTTCGATAATGAGCATTTTCTGCTCAGGGTAAGCAGAGCGATACGCAATTTGATTGGTCGAGACTTTGGAACACAATAACTTTCCTTCTAATTGAGTTAAAATGTTCAAACTTGGTGTATATGCTTATTAGGTCAATGTCTTGATGGAGTTCGAAGATGAGCATTTTCTGCTTAGGGTAAGCAGAGATAAGCAATTTGATTGGTTGATGCTTTGGGACACGATAACTTAAGTTCTAATTAAGTGAGAGTGATGAAACTTGGTGTATAGTTTCATTACAGTAATACCTTGACTAAGTTCGATAATGAGCATTTTCTGCTCAGGGTAAGCAGAGCGATACGCAATTTGATTGGTCGAGACTTTGGAACACAATAACTCTCCTTCTAATTGAGTTAAAATGTTCAAACTTGGTGTATATGCTTATTAGGTCAATGCCTTGATGGAGTTCGAAGATGAGCATTTTCCGCTTAGGGTAAGCAGAGATAAGCAATTTGATTGGTTGATGCTTTGGGACACGATAACTTTAGTTCTAATTAAGTGAGAGTGATGAATCTTAGTGTATAGTTTCATTACAGAAATACCTTGACTAAGTTCGATAATGAGCATTTTCTGCTCAGGGTAAGCAATACGCAATTTGATTGGTCGAGACTTTGGAACACAATAACTCTTCTTCTAATTGAGTTAAAATGTTCAAACTTGGTGTATATGCTTATAAGGTCAATGCCTTGATGGAGTTCGAAGATGAGCATTTTCCACTTAGGGTAAGCAGAGATAAGCAATTTGATTGGTTGATACTTTGGGACACGATAACTTTAGTTCTAATTAAGTGAGAGTGATGAAACTTGGTGTATAGTTTCATTAAAGTAATACCTTGACTAAGTTGGATAATGAGCATTTTCTGCTCAAGGTAAGCAGAGCGATACACAATTTGATTGGTCGAGAGTAGTCGAGACTTTGGAACACAATAACTCTCCTTCTAATTGAGTTAAAATGTTCAAACTTGGTGTATATGCTTATTAGGTCAATGCCTTGATGGAGTTCGAAGATGAGCATTTTCAGCTTAGGGTAAGCAGAGATAAGCAATTTGATTGGTTGATACTTTGGGACAAGATAACTTGATTGATGATTTTTATGCCAATACAATGACTGCATTCTCATTTAGTAATGGATTCGACAGTAACAGTGTATAGAGGGGCCCTTTTGTCTGCCTTTAGGGTCCCCTTAACTAGGGTACATTTTCATTTTTCTCGTCGGTTTTAGCATTTTTCTTTATAAAACACTTTTGGATGACACTTCGTGTACAGTTTGATTGCTCGATACGTTTGAAAAAAATAAATGTGCGATTAATTAATATGTGTCTTCTATTTATTTTGGGATTTCGGCGGGGGACATCAGCCTCACTGTTGGCTTGTTGTTAATAGCCATTCCATCATTATGGAAAGAAAATTAAGTATCTATATTATAAATCTCTTTTACCGGTCTTGAGTGATTCCTGGAATATCCTCATGAAAACAAAAGTATCAACAATAAAAGTTGATTCTGGCCAACATCTGTATAGTAGCATTTATATAGTTGTACAAGCCCATTTTTAATTCCCTTTTAAGGAATTCCTCTTTCATCTGCTAATGAATGTGTTATACCAACAGTATACATTTTTTTTTACACTACTAAGTACAGGGGTTCAAACTCACCCAAACCTTGCCATGGTAGATTAAACTTTATAATATATATTTTTCATATTTTACAGAAAAGAAGTTGGTTGAGGTAACTGCTAAGAAAGGAACCATGAAACGGAAAAAACAAATCCGTGAATTTTTAGAACAAAACCATGGAGATGAGGAACAGGATATTTTTGACTCCACACCTTTCAGATCACGAACTACGAAGATGGTGGTAAGTTTTTATATGCCACATTTTCATGTGGATGTATTATGCCATTGCCCGGTCCATTCGAACATTCGTCTATTTACATATCATTTGTGGACAATCTACATGTAACAACTTTTATCTGATTTACCTCTCAGAAAATTTGGGCGTGAGAGATTATAGATTTGTGAACCAAACTTTCGTTTGTAGCAAAGTACTTGCTACACCACTGACTAGAACAACATATTAGCTAGATAACTGATCAGAACAACACCACATACCAGAAATCGCCTATAATAAAAATAGGTATAGGAAGCTGATGACCATAGTAACCTATAACAAAAGGGTTACCATTTTATTCCTGTGGGTATAAAGACTGGCGACCAATAACAAAAGGATTAACATTTTATTTATGTTGGTATAACAACTGGTTTATATGATGGATGTAATATTTTCCAGGTACCAAGATTAGATGATGATGATGATTTATTTGCTGGTGGGGATTTCCCTATAACACCTGGTGCTGCTAACTATCGTACACCCAGCATTAAACAATATCTAACACAATTCTCAGCTAAAAAAACACCAGCTAACTGTATAGCTAGTCCTGTAACTAGTGCTATCAATACGTAAGTAATATACTGGTTAGCTAGTCCTCAATAAAATAATGGTGTCCATACTCCTTGCAGGGTTTCGTTTGATTATACCTAATCCCACTAAACACTGCTTTAACAAAAGCAAATTTCTGTTCAAAATTATTACTGGTCAATTGTCCGATTAACAACCAATAACTGACTGTGTTACAAAAGCATTATGCTTAATGGATCTGTGCGCTATATAAGAACTCACTATTATTATTATTATAATACAGTGTAGAAAAGCACAGTGAGGCAAATGTGTCTATAGATATGATTTTTGATGTTATGAAATGGTATTTTCAGACAAAAAAAGCATATATTCAGCAAAATTACAGGCAGTAATCAGAACCTATTTTATATCGAAATACTGATTTGGATAAATTTAGATCATTAATTTGTATAGACATGTACAACTGTCCTAATCAAATAGTATACATGTATATAGATTTCTGTACACCCATATAGAAAAAAGGTTATTGTAAAATGTATCGTATTACTTTTTGTTTATATTTCTATTATGTCCACTGTAGTTTAATAACTGATGTTATTGATTCAGTATTTATACTTTCAGGAAGAATGCAGACAAGATTGTACATCATTATTTAAAACGTCGAAAATTAACTAAATCAAAACCTGTTAAAAAGGTTATTATTGTTTATTCTTCTCTGTCTACACATTACATACAAGCAGTGTGCTTTATAGTTAGTCCTGGTGGGGGGGGGGGGGTTGAATGGCCGAATGGTTAGCAAGTGCATGCTGTATCATAAGGTCTGTCACCGGGTTCAATTTAAGCGACTCAAATCGCGGTAAAGGCGATAGAATTATTTTATTCATTAGCCAAAAATTGCTTTCAAACTTGTGAAGTGCGATGCATTATATTTTGGATGAATGTGGAGTATATTTAGGCCTACGAAAGAATCGATTTATAAAAGCAAGACTAACTTGTTCAATATTCCAAGTTGTGGTCGTGATTAATTTGAACCAGTTTTTATTTCAATATATCCGATAACTAGAAGACAATGCAGACTCCGTTTTTAATCACACGTGTTTATAAAGTGTTACTAAAATTAGAATAAAACAACGCAGTATAGTATGATTGGTTAACTTAACTGAAAACTAAAAGGAGACGTCTCGCGAGACGCGTGAAACAAGCCATTTTTGACGAATGTCTGAATATATTTGATGCTTATGGCATATTCTCGGGTTGATAATATTTTGAAGGCAGAGAGGGGGATATTTAAATAAAGAAATAAACAAGCAAAGCCACGTCTACCTACATATATTTCGATTGGAATGGTTTAACATAAAGTACATTTAGTTTTGTTTTAGACGATTAGTGCGTCTATCATCTTCGAGAGACGGTAACTGAATTTCTTTTTTTTGGAGATGTCAATTTTTTTTTTACTTTCATCCGTGCATAAGTCGAAGCGGAGTATACAACGAAGGCCAGACTTCGGCGGAAAAAAATATCCACTTATACCCTGAAAAATCAGAATTGCAAATTTTTGTGATGTAGGCTACGTTTTACTTCTCCTCAAATCTGAGCAAATGCTATTCAAATTTTGAATTGATTTGCCAAAATGTGAATCTGTCACAAAAATTTGGTACTCATTGGTTTTAGACTAAATTGAACCCTGGTCTGTCATTGAGTCAACTGCCGTGGTTTGGCTTCCTTGGTTGTACGTGATAAGGAGTATATCTGGCCTTGTGGGTTTTCTTTGGGTGCTCCGGTTTCCTCCCTGTGCTATAGACCCCTATGCGCAAGCGAAATATTGAAATAATTTGTTAGTCCCAAAATAACTTAGTCTGTGTCAAGTGGGTGTTAAACCATATCTCTCTCTCTCTCTTTATCACTCTCTCTCTCTCTCTCTCCCTCCATAGTCAAATATCATTTAAGTGGAAATGACTTGTAATCAAATGTATGAACATGTTCCAGAAACTTCCAGCTCAGATATTCAGTGGAGCTCTTTTCTCATTTAGACAGCACATTGTTTTGTGGCCCGAATTCCTGTGGTTAAACAATTGTTGCATTATTAAATGCATACTAACAATTAATGTTTGTTTATAATTTAGAATGAACCAGTGTTGGTAGCAAATAAACGAAGAACGTTATTCTGTCCTGAGAAAGTTGATGAGAATTTATTCAACATGTCTGATAACAATGATGATGATGAGGAGGAAGAAGAACAAGATTATTATGAACCAGATGAACTGATGGATGAATGAATCAACTGAAAGAATGAATGTAACAATTTGTCCCTCCATAGATGTATGGATAGCTGTAGAAGAAAGAATATGCTTAATCTTTATGGAGCATCTGATATCAATTCTTTGATATTATAACTATTTATATCTGTTTACTTGGTACTGGAATAGCTGTATATATCATTGCTTGAGAATGCTACTATGCATGATAATTATAAAATTGTCTATCATTTTTCTATACCATCTTTTGTAGTTCCATGATGAACAAATGAATTAGATGACATCTCGACAGATTTATATATCTATGTAAAATTATGTAAAATATTTTATAGAAAGGAAATCAATGCTACTGCATATTTCTGTTTCTTAAAGAGAATTTGTTACTATTTATTGGTGGAAACATTGTAATGTTGTTTAGTTAAATTTAAAATAAAAGCAATATTGGTTTATCATAGTTGAAGTGGTGTAAAATGTTCATATCCCCCTTTCAAGGATCACAGAAGATTTGATATAATTGGGATCCAGATATATCTAGCCATTAGTTTGGAAAACACCGTGTCTCATTTTATAAGATCCATCAGTCAGGGCGCAGGACTCTGGACTATGCTGTCCTTGGTTCATATCCTACTGTGGGTTAAGAAAAAGAAACAATCAGATTTTTTTTCAAGCCCCATCTTCATTGCTGACTGAAAAAGAAAGTATGCCTAGTATTTCAGGTGGGACCCAAAACTGAGGTGTACACAAAAGAACCCTTGAAATCGGAGAATAATGGGCAGAAACACTGCTGACGAGACTTTAGCACCCCATTCTATTCCGATTCTCTTTTTACTATAAGAGTGGTAAACAGTTTTCTTAAGCAACCATGTGTTATTATCAATTAAAATGTATGTTATTTTAATGTTATTGTATATATTTTATATAAAGTTATTATACAATCATGTCCACTATGTTAAAACTTCATCTCATTTACAGTTCATTTTATTTACCTGTAAAATACACAGTAAATATTTGTTATCTCTTTTTACCAATACGATGTAAAAAAAAAAATACAAATGCAATAGAACATTAAATTGTTTTCATCATAAACTTGGCAGTATGTGTTATTTGTATACATCGAGTAGTAAGTGAGAGAGAGAGATGGAGTTTAAAGGAGCTAACTCAATGTTTTCCATATTATTTGAAATTAAAAACACAGAATTCAATATTGATGAATTTCAATCAATGTTTATGTTGTTATCTTGCCGTGAAACTATAGGATCCTAATATCCAATATACAAGACACAATTAACATTTTATAATCAGTAGTCTTGTACCCTATGGTATCAGCTATCCTACAACACAATGATCAAACCTAGAGATCTAAAGTTCACGTTAAACTCCATTTATTTCTCTCTTAGTCCAAGAGCAATATATATTATCAAGAAATACCACCAAGGAATCATTGTGGTCCATCAAAAGAACATAATAATTAGCGTGTCATAATATTAATGGATATGATTATCGTTCGTTTTTTGATGGGAGATGAAATGGAGGTTAACGTCCTACTTTTCTGTCAAAACTGGGCCATTGAAGACAGAATTCTGTTCGGACTGGATGTGCCAATACATTGTTTTATTGTCTATTTATTGATATCTATGAAAGTTTATTTGTGCATAAAATTAAATCTTAAATGGACCTTCGTAAAGGTATTGTGACAGGATAAAAGTAAACAGTTACCCTTGAATATGTGTGTGCTTAATAGAGGTTGTCTCCCTTGGATCACCCTTACCACAGAGTTTACCTCACGTCTCCTGAACATATCGCAATTGATTGACAGGTTCTGGTATCTCTTTTGGATACCTTCTTAATCTGGCTAGACTGTAAAATCTGTCTACCGACCATATCAGACGTACAACACTGTTGTACAGTAAACACCCCGACGTGCGGATTCCACCCCAAACCACCATGAATGGACCTCCCCATGTGTCGCATTCCATGACACATTGGTCAGAATAACATAGAAGAAGAAACTTTATTGCATAAAAAACCTTACAAGGTTATGTGCACATACAAATGAAATTAAAAGAATATAAATGAAATAAACGAAGGACACATAATACATACATGTACATAATTATATAAACATTATACTTTACAGAGACATGAACGAATTGTATATAAAACTCCTAAACATTTCAAAATTTCTGCATTTTTATTTGTCATTAGTATTTTATATTGTTGTAAAACATTCATTTTATAAAAATATGGCTCTTGAAAAAAAATTAATCTGAACAGCTCTATTCTATTTTCGTCATGTCGTTTGCACTTTGTTCATAGGCGTAGGAGCTCAAAGTAATTCAGGGGGGCATAAGAGAAAATTGCCCGAAATCAATATAATATAATCAATATAGTATATATATCGAAATCAATATGCTCAATATATAGTATATTATATTGATTATATATAATCAATATAATATAATATAAATCAATATAATTCTACCACTATTATAGGTATTAGATTAATTAAACAATATTTTGATATTCAGAGATAACAATAGCAACATTCACCGTACATGTACTAGTTTTAAATCAATGAAAACACTGAAATATCGTCTCATCCGTATAGCTAGTAATTTTAATTTTTGAAAACAATTTAAAGTTCCAATTTCATATTTTCTAAGAAAGTCAAAGCATAATTATTTCTATGTCTTTTGCTCAAAAAATTGTCAACTAACTATTATACGATCATGGGCAAAATTTTTGGGGCATTAGAAAGGGTGACACAGGGTGATTGAGGAAATAGTTACTCAATTACCTCCCTTGTTTTCCCATTCCTCTCCATGGACGGCCATCTTCAAACGTTTGAATTTGAAGTTGAAAATGATATTTTTGCCAATTTCTCAACTGGCAATAGTGAATTATAGGATTAATAGGATTATTCTTTAACAAGGTAGGACTGTGTATAGGTTCAATCTATTTTAGGGCTTTGTTTTAATACATTTTAAAAATATAACTTAAAAAAATGCTATTGGAACTTTAAAGTCCGGTACTGAATCAAATGTTTTAAATGCGATATACGTACCTCTACTTCTGCAGTGTTTAATGTGACTGTATGGATTATACTCTACTATAGCAGTTTTCCATTTGGCTCGTTTCCTCTGCCGTTTACCGGCCCGATGCCTGTTTTTCGGGCAATACCTATTTTCGGGCATTACCGTTTTTTCGGGCATACCTATCATAAGAGAGCTTCGGGCATATTTTCGGGCATGCAGTGGATAAGAAAAAGACGAGAAAATACTTTTCGGGCTGTGTGTATCTCATAGGAATAAGTTAGTTTTATTTTTTCTCTAAACGTTAATAGAAAAAAAAGGTCGTCGAATTTTTCATTGCCCGAAAATAAATTATTTCGGGCATACCTATCATAAAAGAGCTTCGGGCATATTTTCGGACTTGCTGTGGACAAGAAAAAGACGAGAAAATACTTTTCGAGCAGCGTGGATCTCATAGAAATAAGTTAGTTATATTTTTTCTCTATACGTTAATAGAAAAAAAAGGTCGTCGAATTTTTCATTGCCCGAAAATAAATTTTTGGGGGGGCAAATGCCCCCCCTGCCCGCCCCCCCACCCCGGCTCCTACGCCTATGACTTTGTTAGAAAATGAATTTCGTCATCTACCTCCTGGCATATACTACACAAGCGATCTTCTACGTCTAGTTTTAAATATCTTTCTGTTTCAATTTTCAATTTATGTGCGCTTATTGGAAGATTTGTTAATGCTTTTCCGTGTTTTGGATTTCTGATCGCATCTAAATAATTTTCATAATTTATGTCATTTTTTATAAGTGTCCTTAACTTATTTAAGGAAGTTCCTGGTCCTGCCGGGGGGTTGGGATGGTCTAGTGGTCTTGAGTGCCGTGCTTCGACCTCTAGCTGGCCGGTCACCTCTGGCTTGCGGCTGTGGTTCGATCCCTGGTGTGAGCGTATGTGGCATGGAGATAGGGGCGCCTTCTCACAACCTCGTGGATTTCCTCCGGGCACTCCGGTTTCCTCCCACTGCTAAAGACCCCTACGCACAAGCGAATTATTGAAATAAAATTAAACCATGTTAGTCCCGAAATGACCTAGTTTGTGTCGAGTGGACGTTAAACCCCATTTCTCTCTCTTTCTCTCTCTGGTCCTACTAGTTAAGCTCTGAACGTCGGTCTCATTACACTCACCCTGAACGTTCAGAGACTGTCCCATTCAATCAATGTCGAAAATAATTGGAGCCCCAGTCAATTTTACTGGGCAACTTTTCACAGCTAAACGATGGGGTGTCAATCCGTGTGGACGCATGTACAATGTAAACGAACATCTTAGTGAGAAAATAAGACCTTGCTTACTTCGCTAGAGTCAGTATGAGCGACACAACACGCTGTTAAAAATACGTCCCCTCCTATCAAGTTACATTTTCGCCGCCATGACACTCTAACTGTAGGTCAACGTCCACATTCAGGAATGTCGGTCATACAAGACGAAACGAAATGTACAGGCTTTACATTGTATAGGCTTTCACACGGATTGACACCCCGTCGTTTAGCAGTGAAAAGTCGTCCAGTAAAATTGACTGTTCTCCAATTTTTTTCAACATTGATTCAATGGGACAGTCCCTGAACGTTCAGGGTGAGCGTAATGAGACCGACGTTCAGAGCTGAACTATGGTCCTACCATCTGCAGTTGATACTCTCACCTGTGAACAGAACAGTTCTATGTTGGCTGTGTCGTCATTTCTGGTGTTGTCAAACTGTAGACGTTCACGTCGATGGCGAGGGGGTGAGGATCGGTCCACGGTAAAGTCTACGGCAATGGACGTTCTGGTGAGACGTCCCGTGTGTTCCCGTTGTCTGCACGTGCTGTCGCACAACATAGCCT
Source organism: Patella ulyssiponensis (assembly GCA_963678685.1). Taxonomy (NCBI): domain Eukaryota; kingdom Metazoa; phylum Mollusca; class Gastropoda; family Patellidae; genus Patella; species Patella ulyssiponensis. The sequence goes on along the minus strand of OY783230.1, from coordinate 59,842,912 downwards.
TGTCCCCTTGTGGTAACCCTTGATCTACCAGTCGGGGCGATCATCCGTGGTGTTGGTGGCCTGAAAGCGTTAATGAAGCCTGTAGATGGTCTGAACATTGACTTGGAAGTGATTGACAACGGCATGGGCAGCGTCGAGTCTTCCAAACGCGTGGTTCCTCTGAGCTGTCGTGAGTCGTGGCAGGCTGCTGGCATTGTAGTGTGCATGATTCAACCAGGTATGGGGGTGCATTTTATAAGGCCGGTCCATCACACGCAAGCGATGTCTGTCTACAATTTAGTTTCACTTGAGAACAGACACTAAGCTAGTTCAAAATTTTAATTCCTATAAATATATTCTGCGATTTAGTCGAAAACACCAAGTTTCCTTGGACAATTTGGAAAAGTATTTATTCCACTTCCATTTAATTAAATTGAAGTGGTTTATTCAGTCTTTTGTCCATAGTGAAAACGGAGTAGAATGGCATTACAAAATAGAATAAATCTGATTAAAATACAGATCCTCTTTCGTTTCGTTTTTTATAGTTCAAAATTTCGTGTAACTTGTCTTTACTACAGTAGGTCTGAAAGAGTTGTTATAGCCAATTAAACGGTCTGTTATGGTGAGCTTTCAGCGGAACTGTGGCTAACCCACTAGAAACATCAATGCTGATTGGTTGATCAAATGTCTGACATCATAGGGTCAAAAGCCGTTCGTCTGACGCGACCTATCACTACAACCGATAAGATCTTCAAGTACATGTAGTGTAGGTCATCGAAAGTATAAAAAAACGAAACGAAATATAGATCTTATTTTAATCAGATTGGTTCCCTGTGTACAGAGCCATGTCGTAACAAGTCGAGTATATAAATGACAAGTTATGCCTTTTTAAAATGAAATGAAATAGGATGGGGAAATTGTGCCCGGTCCAGTTTTATATCTTTTAGGTGCACGGCGGGTTTCCGTCCCACCCGAACGATTTGTTACTATTCTTTGACAAGGGTAAACAAACTTCTTTGAAGCTTGATGTGGATATGCTTTATTTTTTTAATGTAAATAACTAGCTGGGCATTTCCACATCCGAATACTAATATTTTTTTTTTACTTTTGCTTAAAATCTCCCGAATCCAATATAAACAAAATTCCACTATTGCGACAGACGGACAGTCTGCTATTTTTAGCTGGTCTCTCAAATGTTCTTTATAATACACATACTTAGTTCCTATCCATAATTAAATTTATCCTCCGTGGGCGTCCATTTCAGTGTCATGCGAAAACTGGTGTCGAGGTTTTATTTCTAGTATCCAACACCTAGATCAGATTTTTATACCTTTTGTGATTTTGACGAAATACAACTAACGATTTTGACAGATAGCAAACTAGTTAGAACGATTTTGGACAGATTAATAACGATTTAGAGAGATGGATAACTTGTTAGAATGACTAAGAACGATTTTGTGGTACAAAATGCAACAGGACACAAAATTCATCGTTTTCTACGCACTGCGTCTACCATGATTTTTCCTTTTCTTTTTTAGTTTGTTTACCAGTGCACGATCGAAAGTGAATTGAAAGTTGCGCTAATTTGGAAATCTTCATTTACCGTTGGGATTCGGGTATATGCGCCAGATCCACTTAAAGCTACAAGGTCATATTTTTAAGTTATTTTTTAAAAATATATTAGAATAAAGTCCTAAAATAGATGGTATCTATAAGAGTCCTACCTTGTTAAAAAATAATTCTATAAATCCTATAATTCACTATTGCCAGTTTAGAAATTGGCAAAAATATCATTTTCAACTTAAAATTCAAACGTTTGAAGATAGCTATTGCATGGGGGGGGGGGTAGAAAAACAAGGGAGGTAATTGTGTTATTATTTCCGGTGTGAAAGAGTTTAAGTGTGGGAAATAATGCCTACGATCGTATAATAGTGAGTTGGCAACCTATTTAGCAAAAGACAGAGAAATCATTATGTTTTGACTTTCTTAGAAAATTCTCGTTGTAAGGTATGCCGAAATTCAAAACGTGTCTGCGACCACTCTGAAGCATCCCAATTCCTTTAAAATAATCTGGGAGGTTTTTGTTCGCTCCTGGTGTTGGTCGATAACATTCCTCTGGCTTTTGTTGGCTTCCACTTTCCAGAGGGCAGGACGGGTGGATATACACCCCCCCCCCCTCCCATGAGACCTCACGATTCCTAAATAGCACACTGTATGGCGTATGCCCATTTTCATTAGCCTTATATGAGTGCATAAAAATATGACGTTAAACCCCATTTCGATTCATTTCTTACACAGTTCTTGCAATACAGACAGAAAGATTGATTTGCTTAAAAGGGTCAGAGTTGAACTTTTTAAAGTAATTACTTCAGCGATGAAAGTCTCGTTTCTTTTTTATGTGTTTTGTTAAAAATTAGAGCAAGTCGTTAAAGACGTGTGCAAGCTAGAAGTTGTGTTTTGTGAAGTGATATTATTAAATGGATCCATGTGTGATGGTTTCTAATTCAAACTTGACCCCATTTATAAGACCTGATTTGAAACACTCCAGACTAATAATGGTCAATTTAGGGGATTATTTAATTCTTCAATAGTAAATTATCAGGAATTGTGTCAGTAACTCGCCTCACAAATGGCTTTGAAGGCACGGGGTTGAAAGCAGTAACAGTAGGCATATTGGTAGAAAATTACGTTATATAAACGACTGGCAAGTGCTTCACTTGGCTAAACCGATTATTTCTCCCCGACATGGCCGCTCTTTCTCGCCGAAATGGAAAAATCGAATTTGTTTGTGCAATTAGACAGAAATTTGAATGAATCAAAAACGAATATAAATCCAATGAATTGAAGAAAGAGGAGATTAGGACGGTTACGAGGGTATTATTAAAGACCCCGGCACCTGAGTTACTCGGCGATCAATACCAGAAGACTGGTGTAACTCCACCACTAATTGTGCACTGTCCTATAATTTCCTTAGATGACTTTCTTCAGAATGAAATTCAGAAATATAATTTACATTGATATATTGAGAACGTTCCCTCAAGGGGGAGGCTTTATGACAAGTAAATTGGGAGAGCGGGGTCTTAACCACTTGTCGTGCACACGCTCGTGGACGAGTAGCGGTCGAATACCACTTACTTGGCGCATGCCAGACGAATCTTGTTTAAGAAGAGGACGATTTCCATACTCTCATTACGTGCAATTGATAATCCTATTTAACGAAAACGAGAGAACGTGGTCCACGTCTTAATTTAATGCTTCTTAAGATTCACATGTGGAACTGGATCAGATTTCTAACGAAATCGATTTTAAGTGAATTAAGATTTGTATTGGTGTCGGGAAAGTAATGTTATTACATGTTCTGTTTCTTTAACCGTGTGTACGTACATGTGTGTACACAGTTCACGTCGCCCAGTTTTTATCTTTTTTGACGTCGTGGAACTACAAAAATACATACACGTATTCTTAAAATGGATATTTACGCTTAATCAAATTATTTCATGGCCAAATATAAGATTAAATAAATTTCTCTGCCATCAATGTATATCCATTTATTTTCAGGATATTTCTTTTACATTTGGGGAAATAAATAATATTGCTATTACCTATATTATCATTTGTTACAATAGTATTCTGTTTGGATTTGTATAGAAATTCCCGTCTTCATTAGCCCCGTCTGTGTAGAAAAATAGGACGTCAATTCCCTATTTCATTCCGAATAGAAATTCGCTTTTATACCTATTTAGAGGGTGACCTAAACTACTGTTTGTTTACCCATAGTGGGATTAAGGCACGCTCATAACATATTCACATTATTTAGAATATCTCAATTAAAACGAAAATTGTTCAGACGAAATATCACTGTAAAAGTCATTCTTTCAAAAGGTTATTTTCCTGTCTGAAGTGGAGTTACCTCCCATCTACTGATCTGTTCTCCAAGATCAGATGATGACAATAAAAGGTTTGTAAATCAACCTGATCACGAATGTACCTCAACCCCACCGATAGAATCTTGCTTTTCTTTAATTGGATTACAATACCAGCAATCAGTTCATTGATGCCTGGTGTTATCTTGGTTGTCTGGAATAACCCACGACGGACTTAAAGAGCTAAACCTCGAACTTAATAATTTCTATAGAATTCGAAATTAAAAACACGAAAAAAAAGTTTCAGTATTGGTCCATTTCAATCAATATTGGTATTATACCTTGCAGCAAAAATACGAAATGCTAATAACCAATATAAGACATAATTCACACGTACATTTCTATGGTCTCGAGCGCCATTTGTAATGGATGAATAAAACATATCCTACAAGACAATGCAGAAGTGATAAGTAATGGCTAATTTAATTCTAACGTAATTTTGAGACAGTATCTGTTACTTTTATTTACCATAATTTTAATGTACAATGTAATCCAGAAATTCGTAAGGACACCGGTGTTACTTCTGTGCTCCGCTGTGCCTTTTTGTTTCTCATGCGACCTTGTACCTCACTGAATTTTTAGTGTTTGCAAAATAAATATTTTCTGGTCAATAAGGGAATTTTTCGTTCTAAATTTGAATTGCAGTGCTCTAAAGGTAGCAATTGACACGGGCAGTGACTGTTTCCAGGTATTCACAAATGATAGAATTTACGTTCGGCCTGTATATTAGGATAGTTGTATTGTGTGAATGAATGAATGGGATATAAAATCCTACTTTTCTGTACCAACCGGGCTAACGAAAATGGGTGGATAAACGTCATACAGTGTGTTGTGGGGAGTTTTTCCCCGAACAGCAATTCAATTCCAACTGTCAAGGGTCCCTTCACTTGCTCACGTAACCTAATGTTTTTGTCCCATCCGAACGACTAGACACTGTTCCGTGTCAGGACCTATGTCCTACACCACGTCCTTCCAGGGTTGCCGATTTGTAACATGTTATGTCTAACATCAGTTGTATGTATTATAGCACCCTGCATGAAATATGCCCGTTATTATTAACCCGTTTGGTGCAGACCAGTAGGCGCACGTGCCACTGTATACGTGCTGGGGGTTAATAGGTACGTCATTTGTCTTACTAAGTATCTCTAAAAAAAATGGACGATAAAATAATTTACATATGCGCCGCGAATTATTATATAAACTGGTGTTTTGGGTTTTTATCGTTTTTAAAACTAGACTGACACTTTTGATTCACGACTCTTTATTAGTGATGGCGACGTTTGTCAAATGTGTAACTGCTGGAGATCTGGCAGCGTGTGGGTATTTATATTACGTATATCTTATGATGGTCTATATCAGTCTAATCAGACTCTCCGTTAAGATAATGTTCCCCACCACACCACGATACCAAGAATACAATATTACATTATTTAAATAGTACACGCTTCAAACTGTCAGAATTTATAGAGGTGTATCGTGGAGTTCACCGCGGCCTTCTCCTTGTTCAGCTATATCAACATTATTGAGAATAAACATCATTCCAGTAGGGAGTTCATAATAATTTTAGATGGTATTTCCGGTCTGAAACCATTCAAATGACTAGAATAATAAACCGACTGTTACCAAGTGTAGCCAACGAAAGCGGGACGAGAATAAAGTCAGGACAGGATGTGTAGAGTATATATAGAGATTGATTAAAGTAGATAAAAAAAAAATAGAACTACCACTTTTATATCTTTATGCTAATACATGTATACATGCGTCAAACGAACGGCTTTTGACCTTATGACGTCAGACATTGATTAATCAATCAGCTTTGACGTTTCTAGTCGGTTACCACCAGTTCCGTCCATCATAACGACAAGAACTCGCCGTAACAGACAGTTTCATTGGCTAATCCCTCACATCACCCAGAACACGTCAATGATAACACTTCTGAGTGTAGTAAAGACAAGTAAAACAAAATTTTAACTATAAAAAAAAAAACGAAACGAAATAGGATCTGTGTTTTAATCAGATTGCGTCCACGTAAAAGAACCCTTGACAGCTGGAGTTCGAAAAAAGACTATGAAGTAGCGCCGCTGTCATAGTATACTGCATGGCGCATGCTCTTCGTTATTTAACCGGTTGGTGCAAAAAAGTATCATTTCTCTGTAGATGTAAACTACACTCCAGTTCCATTTCAGGATGTCGCCTGCTAAGGACGACAATTTCTTGACTATTTTCAAAAGATTATGCGTTACAAAGAATAAGGTCCAGAACCTCGTCGGTTTTCAATGTGAGAGAATGAAAATAGAATTGCACTATTATTGTCCCGCTGTGGCCCAGAAGTTATTTAAAAAAAATAAACATTATGATCGTTTCTTTGGACACTCTTAATTTGAATGTAGCGTTAAAGTTTGGGTATTCAAATCACGATCATACATTTGAACGGTTATTTCACCGTCAGAATCAATAAATATGCTTAGTTTTTTTCTTCTGTGGCTGGAAATGTACGTGAATATTTTTAATGGCTGTTTATTCATACACAGAAACAGATATTAATACACATTTCAGAACGAAGTCTGTCTCCCAAAAAACAAATTTCATTATTAAAAAAAAGATTCCAGCCAATAGTCAATTTTAAACTCCTGACTTGCAAAGCCAGTACAAAACGTTCATGGACGGACATAAAGGCTGATCGCAATGTGCGACCACATTACCGTTATATAGGCTACACTGTGAAATGGAGTGAGAATTGTTGTTTTAATTATTTTCTTTTCAAAAGTTAATAGTTGATTAATAATTTGTTGGTTTCTTTTGCAAAAGGGTGTATTTGGTTATATTGTAGTAATACGAACTCTCCTGTTCTATTGCAATTTCTTCTTTTTTTTTCTTTTGGAAATTGGTTTATTTAGTTAAGTTTTCATTATATTCCCACTCAATATCAATTGTTTACTTTTGTCTCCGAAGTCAGACAATTGACATTGACAACAGAATTTCTTCAACTCGTCCAAAATAAATAAATTCAGGTTGTTAAGTCAGGAGTTATGTTAGGCTTGAAGTAGAAGGAAATGCTGTTAAAGCGGAATGATATAGAATGTTTTTATGTGTGATGAGGCGTAGAGTCTGCCTAGAGTTGTTCCGCTTGGTTTCCATTTGACATAGCGTCATGGGCCAGTGACGTTATATACTGTGTAATGTTCAATCAAGTTCATTACATGGATTTTTCTTCTAATTATTTTCACGTGTAGACATTGAAAGACTTCTAACTTACCACTAATGATATGGTCATTGAACGGTGTTGGTCATTTCCAGCGACTAAAGGTCAGAGGTGACACGTTTAATGGCGCATGCTATGTTCGCGCGCTTTTCAACAGGTGTCGCGCACATCTGAAACAGATAATTAGATCCGCAGACGATCTAATAGTTGTACATTTTACTTATTTCACTAAACAGTGTTGTGTTTACTTTACTGGAACTGTCTCCAATTCAAATAGAAAATTTAATTATCCGAAATCATATTTAGGTATAGACCTATACAAAAACACGTATAAATTAAATGTTCGAAATTATTTATACAAATCTATTCACATACAACAAAACAGGCCTAAACTTGTCATGTCACCGCCTGATCAATATTTGGTGGAATTGGGTTGTCAAGGAAATGTATTTATCCAGTTGGAATTTCTGGATATTTCACAGTTCCAGCAAAATTTCACCCGTTGTTGTAAACATGTGCCTGGTCTCGTGATAAATAAATGTTTTTATTCTTTAACCAAAATTGAAATGGTTCAGATTCTTATACAACGTAAGTCATAGGTCCGCGATCTTCCCAAATTAATGCAGAACCGGACTAAGATTCTGTAGGCCACGGCTTGCGTTACTGGTACTGCGACGCCTCCAAGAAAGACAGTTTACGTGTGTTATGCATCTCAGAAATTTGAACCCACAAGTCGCTCCTTTTTGCCGACGCATATTTGCTATAAAAATATAGAAATCTGTTTTAAATAGATAATTTGAGGGTACTTGTATATCAAACATCGATTCTGTTGATTTCCTCCGGTTGTCAGAATCCCCTGGTCTGCAGCCCATACAGCTCTTGCTTTAATCCGGAACTGAATAAATGGTGTAGTGCTTATGGTGTTCTGGAAATATCAAAAATAACCGTAGAAAAGGGTCTTTATTTAAATTTTAGACAACAAAGTAACTTGATAGAAGAATATCTCGGAGATATAGCCACCAAGATAAACTCCGGGTAAAAATTAACCGAACAGAACCTCACTTGTGATGAACACAGAAGATCAATAACAGATTAGTCTTTAATTTACTCAAATTGTATTCTTTGTTCCGCTATTTAAATATAAATTATCAACAAACTAACCCCTTGGGCTACGGGTCACTGTAATATTAGAAAGAAATTTACCAAGAAAAGTTAAATTTTGAAGTTCCAGTCAACCGATCATCTCCGACCTAAGTCTGTTTGATGTTGATGTTTCTTAACAACTGGATTGTTTTCTTCCAACAGCTTCTTATTATCACTTCGTTTGAAGTTGCGAATTTTCAACGAGTCGGCTAGATTACGCATTCCTGTCATTACGTCATTTCTAGATGCACGTGGAGTGGTATTTCCGCGTCACATGATGTCGCCATAGACAGCCGCCATGTTCTTTCCGTCATGGTAAGTGAATTTCACGTCACGTGTGACTGACTGACTGTGAAAAGACAGAGAAAGTTCTGTGATGATTTTAATGATGCGGAACACCTTGGTTACGCCATGCAATAATTAAGTAGTTACTGTTGTTTACTTGTAATCGAAGAAGACGCGTAACTATATTATCACATTTGTTTCGCAAAAGTGATCCATTTTTTTTATTTTCGATGTTTTAGCACCATAATGAAACGCTAGGTGTTTGCACCCTCCTGTAGAAACTGTTCTAAATTAATCATCGGGCGAGCTTTTGGATTTTGACATTGTTAAAAATAATTTTTGAAAATGTCATTTAAACTTATATTTCCCCTGTGCACTCCATCGTACATGCCCGTCTTCAATAAAGAGGTTGGTGCAGAAGAATAAAACGTTAAAGCCCCTTTCATTCCAATACTCCATCTTTATGTTTTTAAAAAGAAATAGTGTTCATGACATTTAGTCCACTTGCGGAGAGGAGGGTGTGGGGTTTAAAGTCCTCTCGACACAAACTAGATCATTACGGGACGAGAGAGAGAGAGAGAGAGAGAGAGAGACCCCTACGAACAAGCTTACTTATGAAATGAAATTAACCATATGGAGGCAGACCACCATTAATTTCCCCATTGACTTCCATGTTAATTCTGGACTTTTTGCCCACCTCCAACTTATCCCCAAATTTTCGTTGGGCGAAATACTTCCACTACAGACAGAGGAACAAATGGCCATGTCTTTGCACTAAAATTTTTATGAGGTTGACCACCAAAATTTTGAGATACACGAACTTGAAGAAGCATACTCAAAACATGTATCGAGTTGCCGTACATATCACCGTAGCCAACCTCATAACGCCGTTATCCTTCCGCCTCAAAATATGAATATTTACCAAAACCTGGCAGAAAATATTAATTCAAACCCTCTTAGTCCATTCTAGGCCAAAAAATCAACAAAAATGGGCATGCAAAAGGGGAGAAAAGAGACAGAGAGAGAACTGCTATAAATAGACGAAATACAATTTGTGTGTACCGAGATGATGAAATTTAATTTCCGTAGTCCCAGTTTCTTATATAAAATATTCAGAAATAATTGTGTAGAAACAAGTAAGAGATGTGTAGGTGATTAGTACGTAATAATATATCTTAGAGAAACATAATCACCATCTAATGAATACTGTAAAGTACGACATCCTATTATTTTCACTTTAATATTAGGCTAACAACTTCTACACGTAGTTGTGTCATCAGACTGATAAGGAAGGTGGCAGTCGTACAAAAGACAACAATTATCACGATACTGACAGCTTTCTTAATAACTTGTAATCTATTCGGCAGCTATCAATCAAACACCCCCATATCTAAAATCATCTCCGAGCCAATATTGTACAAAATGGCTACCTTGCCACGCTGATCTCTGCCATCTTACATTTATAGATTTTCATATCAATTCCATCCGGCCAACCGGCATAACGCACCGACCAAATGACCTATTACAAGTGACAAAATGACTTGTCAACTCTTAAGACGATTAATTGAACCGTAGATTGAATAGAAAATCCGCCGATATGACCGAGAGATGATTTCAAGAATTAAACAGAATTTGGCGGGAAATCATCCTCAGACGACAGCCTAGAGATCGCAGTATTGCCAATTACAGTTTGTCTTCGCCATCACCAAGCGGCCATACACCTTATCTGATCAGCCATTGTTCTAGTTGGCAGAAAGTTTGACAAACGAGATACTGATAGTCAAGTGATTGTTCTCATGTCATGACGTGTCATTGATACCATGTCACTCGGTTTCAACTTTTCTTTTATTCTGCGTTTTGTCTGCTAACTTGGGGTTGGGTGTTTAGAAAGGACGAGGACAAACAGGGGAATTATATTAATTCTCCCCCTTTCTTTTCCATTGTAACCTTTGGCCTCCGTTTAAACTTTTAGGTAATTAACGTATTATTGTGTTTGTTTCTCAGTTCTTTGATCTCCGAGAAAGGCTTTTCATATCTTCAACTAGTCATTGAGGATTTTAATAATCATAAGAAACGTGTAACTCCGTTTCTTTCGGCTTACTAGTTATCAGTTTGAAATCGTTGTAGAATTTTAACGGATAGAATGTTTCCCAATTAAGCTAAATGTAATTGACACAACAAAATCTCCCCTTTTAGTTCCCTTTCTGGATTTATCCTGTTTAAACAAAATGAAACAACCGAAAGTTGCCAGACAACACCTCAACCCCACTTTTAATTGCCTTTTAAGCTAAATGGAAACGAATTCTATTTTTAGTTTTGAAAATTGTTAAATATAGGATACACATTTTTGTACTTGTTCGCATTATGGTTGGGCATAATTTTTGATTATGTAGGTGAGATAAAACGCGAAGACGCGGCATGTGTTAGTATAAGACTATTAAGAAAGAGAAAATGGATATTTAACAAAACCTCAACACGAATGTTCTTTTTTTAGTTTTATATCCACGAAGTAGACGAACAACTGCCATCTTATCATTATAGTTGATAAGTTCTATCCGTTCACGTGTCCCAGTAATGGCTACCCTCGCTTAGGCCATTAGATGTTTATTGAAGATATTTTGTGTTTTCAGTGTACCTAATTCGTTACACTGGTGTCAAATTTCGGATGTAATCTTTCACTAGTACAGTTTCACGAAAGCCTACCCAAAGATACAACCTGTCATTAACATACAATCTTGTTATTTGATCTCAAATCGACGCCATTTTAGAAGGAAATGAAGTTTGGAGAAATGGACTAGGTTTCTGGCTGTCCGCCCAGCTAACGAGCACGTGATAGAACAGACGGATTCTCATTGACACACGAAGCTATAATCAAATGAAATATCCGATTCGTCAAATTCTAATATGGATTTTGTTTTCTCTCAATGGAAAACAAGTCCTTATTTCGCGACAAATATTTGTCGCCCCTTTTTGTTAGCAATTGTCTGTCCTCGGGCAGCGCTGTATCGGATATCGACCTAATTGCGATAGTCGTTAAATCCTAACCTCATTTTCACAGTGGGGGTTAACCAGCCCTTCATTGAGGGAAGCAGATTTGGCGTCGGTTGGATACAAATCAATGCCGGCAATACAAAAGTTTCCGACAGCGTCTTTTTTCATAATCACGTCAACACAAAACGCAAGTGTTACGTTACGTACTAGTTATTTTACCACACGATAACTGGTTCAACACTAATAATTGTCGCCATTGTTTACGACGGTTAAGGCATACAGGATTTGTTACCTAGCACTAGTAAGAGAAAATACTTTTCAACGTATTCAATTGATATTCTAATTCGCACCTCGTTAACAAAACGTATCGTTTACAAGCGTATTACCGTAAACAAGTCAATGTAAAATAACCGAATAACGAATATAACATAGGGAAGATCGTCTTGCTTAGTATCATGGATAATAACCATAGTGAATATTATCTATAAATGCATCTGCAGCTGATGAAAAGATACGAGTTGACGGCAGTCTCAAAAAACGGAAAGTAACCATTTTTATCTCCCCTTGATCTAGCCTCGCATTGACAGATGAATAGGCACCCTTAGGCTAGCATAAAAAGTCGTAATTGGATTTTCTATGTTTTGTTGGAAAGGAAAAGCGACTAAAACTAATTACGCCTTCTCGGTTCGTAGAACGTATCATCAAACACCATCTACAGTCCTTAACTACGGTTTCAACGATTTAATAAATACCTTTAACCCACTCAGCTGCGCTTTTTCTGCTCTCGATTATAACTTAGAAACAGTTCAGTCGACTTAACAGGGCGACACATCACCGTAATCGTTTTATCAATTTAGTTGGGACAAAACTGCCAGATTGTTCCTTGTGACAAATTACAAGTTAGAAAGCTCAAAATTGCAGGACAGCTCAACCCTTCAAGGCATCTATACCGCTGTTCATTTTACAGATAAAAAAGATCACATCTTTAATTGAGAAAGAAATCGGCTTTCGCCTGTTTCTTCGTATCAAAAATCATTGAAGATAAGTTGATAAGCTTTATTTCCTGTGCCTAGCCGTTCCTTTAATATAATTTTTTGAATACGGATTCTCTATTTGATATATTTAGTGGAGTACAGAGAGGTTTGGTGATGCCCGGGGCGAACTCCTTGATAATTTGCCCCTAAAACTCATGTATATAGCCCGGTACTGAGATATATGTCGAAGAAAGACATTTTAAATATCAACCTAAAACCAGACCAAATAAACATTTATTATTCAAATTAAGTAGAGCAGCTCGTACAACAAAGTCAACAGCAATAAATTTCAATTTTTTAAAAAAAACAACAAACAATTATGTTTAATTCGATGTTCTTCTGAAATGGATGTCGGGGACTGTCTTACCCCCTGCCACTATACGTCCCTGGATATATTAAAGTTCAACCTTGATGTGATGTGATACCTCATTCTGCTCTGTTTGTCTGTATATTTCTGTAAAAAGTAGAGCAGCTCGTACAACAAAGTCAACAGCGATAAATTTCAAATTTAAAAATAAATTATATTTAAGTGATTCCCTCCTGAAATGGATGCATGGGACTGTCTTGCTCACTGCTGCCGTCACTGTACGCCACTGGATATATTAAAGTAGCTAAGTCTCTAACTCAATATCACCCGAAGTCTTCGACATTCAAAACACGAATTATATCTCAATTTAAATCAACGTTGATGTTGTCATCTTACTGGGAAAAGATGGGCTTCTGATATCCAATATTTAAAGCCCCAATAACACTCTTGTTGTAATTGAATAATATGTCCCAATCTTTATTCTGGTCAACAAATTGTATTATTTTACAATATTCAAATAAATTGATGATACAAATTTCATCGTAACACACCTAATTTAAAAAATTGGAAAAATTCAACTACATGATTTGAAAAGGTTAACGTAAACCTTTTCAAATGTGACTTGGATTTTAAAATATTTTCGAACCCTCTGGACAAGTAAAATATGATGTAATGGATAATTTACACAACAGGTAGGACACATCAACATCTGGTACTTAGAATAAGACTATTATTTATTTTCTAGAGCTGCCAAGCCAGCAAGAGTGTTATTGTCCCTTTAAGACAAAATAAACATTTTACCATTGGTACACGAATCTTGTACCATAATGCGTTCCAGGCCCATTTTTAACAAGAGACTCGAAGAAGTAGGCTAGACTAGACATATTCCACGGGTCATGACAAACGGCGACAGTCTTATCTGGAGCGTATGAGCAATAAACACTATGTAGACTGGAACAACCAGACGATATATTAGTAGATTGCCATTCGATTGAGACTTCTGGCGTATTTCTTCGAACATAACAGATTTGAAATTTGAGTAAAAACAGAAACGATTGAATGTAACTCAGTTTATATAATTTAAAGCAGCTAAGTCTCTAACCCAATATTATCCAAAATCTTCAACATTGAAAACACGAATTATTTATCAGTTTAAATCAACATTGATGCTGTGATCTTACCGGAAAAGATGGGCTTCTGATATCCAATATTTAAGACAAAATAAACATTCCACCATTGGTACACATTTCAGCCCCAGCTCGAGTAAGAGATTCGAGGAACGAGGCTAGAAACATTGCACCAAATCAAACGTCGTATATAGACTGGAATAACCAGACGCTAGAAATTTGCATGCGATTGAGACTGCTAGCTTATTTCGCCGAACATCACTGATTTGAAATTGGAGTAAAAACGGAAACCATTGAATGTAAATCAGTTGATATACATTCATATTACATTATAATATGCGTTTCGACCCACTTGTGTCAATTTCTAGGTCCCAAAAGTAAGCGATTTAGCTCCTTTAAAATACATTATTGTATGTGTTGCGACCCATATTAGTGATTTTTCTTAATGCAAATGTTAAAAAATTAAAGATAACCGGACGAAATCTATGCAAAACGCCCGTTGTTAACACCTCAGTTCATTTGAATGAAATTCTGGGAACATTTTAAAGGTCATATATAGGAATCCGTATTTAGAAAAAATACTGCTTGTCGTAATAAATTAACATTTATTTAGTTCTGCTTACAGGTTTGTTATTTATTGACAACTTCAAAACCTGTTGAGATGAAATAATATCTGTTTATATATTTTGTTTTTTTAAAAAGAAAATTGTAAAATGATGTAGTACGGGTATTGTGCTATGTTTATAATACCTTTATAACTAGTGTCGTATATAAATCAACACCCTACGGTTCGTAGACCAATAAATATACCCATAAATGTAATATTATACCTTTATACCTATGGTGTATATTATTCACCGTAGTGTTCGTTTTTCTGGTAAAGACTATATATTATCAACTTCGCTATATATCGTTTTCTATTTGTTGCCCGTCTTTTTGTTAGCAATTCACCAATTCATAAATTACGCAGAATTAGCTCGTTTAAAGAAAACGTTTCTGGAATTGTAAACTGTTATTGGTCAAAATATGGAATCCATCAAAATTAAAAGATGGTTTTGGAAACGAAACATATACACAATTTATTTAAATCGTCTAAACAGAGAGAGAGAGAGAGAAATGGGGTTTAACGTCCACTCGACACAACTAGGTCATTTCGGGACTAACATATGGTTTTTAATTTTATTTCAATAATTCGCTTGCGCGTAGGGGTCTTTAACAGTGGGACGAAACCGGAGTGCCCGGAGGAAACACACGAGGTTGAGAAGGCGCCCCTATCTCCATGCCACATACGCTTACACCAGGGCTCGAAACCAAAGCCGCAAGCCAGAGGTGACCGGCCAGCTAGAGGTTGAAGCGCGGCACTCTAGACCACTAGGCCATCCCAACTCCCTCGTCTAAACAGTCTTTAAACGTTGTTGCACCTTCTGATAACATTATCCACTAGGATTCCGACAAGAAAGCGGACCGTATCCCGGACATTCTATAGTCGCAAGTCATGTATTTTAATCACACAGCTTTACATCGCCCCAGGCGCGGATCCAGAGGGGGGGGTCCAGGGGGTCCGCCCCCCCCCCTGCTCAGGCTTGAAAATTTGAAACTTATATCTATGCGATTTTATTGGCGATTTTTAGACCTGTAATTTTGGAATTTACCTTCCGGAAATACGTCAGAATGCACCATATTGAATCTAATTTACCAAATTTTTCTGGGGGAGGGTCCCCAACCCTCCCGTTAATTGGTTGAGCGCCTTCGGCGCTGGCGGCGGTGGGCGTAGTTATCAAACCTAGACCCCCCCTGCAAAAAATCCTAGATCCGCGCCTGCGCCCTTTTTGAATTCCCAAACCCCTAAAAGGACTATCAGTCCAAAAATGATCCATTATCGTGCAGTATTTAGAAATATATGACGTATCAAATCGGCATTTTCTGTAAACTATAATAATCAAGCCAGCGCCACCTATACGGAGTAGGGTCGCCTGTCCAACCTCGTGGGTATTCTCCTGGTCCTTCGGTTTCCTCCCATTACTAAAGCCCCCTACGCACATGCAAAGTATTGAAATGAACTTGAATCATATGCTAGTCACGAAATGACCTAGTTTGTGTCGAGTGGGCGTTAAACCCCATTTCTCTCTCCATATAGCCCATCCCTTGTGGTTTTTTTTATTTTGACGGGATATACCTTTAAACTATATTAGTTTAAATAGTGTATTATTATTATAGGTGTAGAAAGGTCGCAGTTTTTTACTTCTCATTACAAATCTCTTTCGTTTATTTACCGCTAATTTTTTTGTTAATCTGTCGTTAACTTGTCGCCCTGTCTTTCACCGACTTTTACGTCAACAACATGTGTTTCCGCTCTCGTGACGTCACCAGACATGGCGGTTTCAGCGACTGAATGGCAGTTTTTAAATCCCGCATTGCAATGCTACATGCATACTAGATCGTAAATATGTCAGGCAATTCTCAGAAGGCGCTAAATTACACGTGATGCGACCAAGTTACCTCGAACATATTGTTGCTTCTCGTAAATCAATTCTGTAATTCCTGATATGATTTGTTTACTTTCTTTTCTGATTCCAATTTTTTCCTTTATGGCGCCAACTGGGGTATAAATGCCATGTTTTATGTTGGCGCGAGACCGATAAAAGCCGTCATAAAGGCATAACTACTGACTACATTATTTTAGCATACATTTCCTCTATCTTAACAGCTTTCTTACTTTATTATCTTTTTTCTTCATTACATGGCATCAACTTACCAAATATTTGAGTGACACTGATGGGGTCTGAAAAAAATGCCACTTCCGGAAATATCCTGAAAATATATGTACACGTTAATAATTATCTGGTATATCTGAGTGTGAATACTTTCAATGAATTTAATGGCGAAAATTAGTAAAAAGTGGTAATGTTTTAAATATTTTACACATATATTTTTTTCAGAGATAATCGTATATGAACTGATATAAACAAATTGTGCTATATTATTCATTCATGTTTGGAATAACCAATTTATACAGGATTTTATAATGCCAGTGTGATTCTCTTTTTTATAAACTTTTTTTTTATCGATAAAAGAAAATGGCAAACACAAATAAATTCATGTGCACAGACAGAGGATGTATGAAATAATATAAAAGAATTGAAATGCGGTTTAACGTTATACATGTGTTCATGAAGATCTCCTGTAATCTGGAAAAACCTAGTAAGTCAATTTTTGGGTAAAATTGAGTTAGACTCGAGTTCAATCTAATTAAAATACAGAACTTTATTTCGTTTCGGTTGTTTTATGCTTCCGATTGCCTACGACAAATAAAACGAAATTTTGAACTATAAAAAACGAAGCGAAATAGGATCTAAGTTTTAATCGATAGACCAGATTTACACCAATATTTGGACTTATTAGGGTTTTCTCCATGACCTCCAAGGCCTCTAATTATTTTCATCTAAAAAGTCAAAATAAAATTGTTTTATACTCAGTAGCTTAATCCTGAAACAAAACAGTTTTCCTTTGTTTTCTCAAATTTGCATTCGACAGATTTACCAGTTTTTTTCAGATTTCAGGAGGGATGGGCATATACCATGCAGTGTGTTCTCCAACTGTCACGGGTTTGTTTACCTGCACACCAACGCATTCAAGGGACCTCGGCATATCCGATTTACTAGACGATGTTCTTTGCTAAGCACGTCGTCCTGCATCCCTGACAAATCACATGAAAAATCCTGAGATCGAATCCAACCCTACACCTTGGCTGTCATGAAATATCATGTCAATCGGCTTCATCTGATTGCATTTTTCGAAGAGTGATTATTTTCATTTCGGTAGAAAAACATTTCCCTTTTATTCAAGTCGGTTCCAAATGAAATAAAATGAGGTGGGATTTAACGTCCTACTGTTCTGCTCCGACTGGGCTAATGAACACGGGCATACGCCATATACAGTGTAGAGACTAGGTGCCAAAAACGGGCTAAATTTTGGATGTTTATCTTGTGTCCAGTTCACTGACATTTAATTAGCTGGTATGTTAGTCTAAACAACATGTCCCACTTGATAGCATTATTACCCTGTTAAGTGTTGACAACTTTTAACCTGCCTGCTATTGAGAGTATCAAATGCCAACATTTTGATTTAGAAAATAAAAAGCTCTTTACTATAATTGGTATCAGTTGTTTATTTCTTCCCAAAACCAAGTTTTATCATTAATATGAATGGTATTGGATGCCAGAATAAAAAATTGACATCTTTCAATAAAGGTGAGCTATTTATAATCATTTTTTTTCTGAAAACAGAAGATATGTAGTTTAATTGGACAAGGATTTGTAGGGTTAGACCCAAGACAAAGTAGTGTGTATTTTTGTACAGAATTTACAAATATTTTAAGATTAAAGGTGCTAAATTGATAATATTTGAGACCTAGAAATTGTTACAAATGGGCCGCAACGCATATACTAATATAATATGAATGTAAATTGATTTACATTCAATTGTTTCTGTTTTTACTATAATTTCAAATTATTTATGTTCGGCGAAATACGCCAGAAGTCTCAATCGAATAGCAATCTAAAGCATCTGGTTATTCCAATCTACCTCCATAGTATTTATTGTGCCTGCTCTACAGATAAGAATACATGTCACCGTTTGACGGGACTTGTGGAATATGTCTAGCCTCGTTCTTTGAGTCCCTTGTAAAAAAATTGCCCGAAACCAGAGCTGTTATTTTAATTTGAGGAAGCTCATTTCGTCCAGTCCTTATTTTTATACGACTACATTTTGTTGTGGATGTATTCTGCTGTCGACCCTGTCCATTTATCTGTCCATAATTTATTTGTGGACACTCTACATGTCACAATTTTTATCCCATTTTGACTGAACTTGAAATATGGGCATTTCTCCCAAAGATTTTGGTTTCTCTCGATATTGGCATGAATCGAGCCAGATCTCGTTTTAGCTTCCAAATCCTCTAGAGGTCACAATTTTCATCCAGTTACATATTTATATCCCAAAGATCTGGGTTACTAATCTTGATACTTCAGACCGTAACTTGCTGGATTATGACCCCTGATTGTACAAAAACGCCTTTTGTAATCTTGTTCTGTCCATCAAATAAAGACGGACATTCGCTAAACTATGTGTTATGACGGGAATTTTGTCCAGACAGTTGCATCATGGCCTACCCTTATATCGAATTCCAACTGCCAAGGGATCTTTTACATCCGCGCATTGTATACCCTGGGCCTCGGTTTTTCATACCATCCGAACCACAATCTGATTAAAACACAGATCCAATTTCGTTTCGTTTTTTATAGTTCAAAATTTCGTTTTTACTTGTCTTCACTACTCTTGGATCTGGAGGACTTGTTATTTATCTTGTGTTCTGCCTGAAATGAGGGGTCAGCCAATCAAATGGTCTGTCGAATCGACCATTTGACCTTTTCATGCGTGGAACTGTGGGTAGATATTACCAGCCAATGACGTCTATACTAACACCAGCGGATAGAAATCAAAAAAAAAAACAAAAGTAGATTTTAAAAAGCAAGGCGGTCGCTAATTGGTTAATCGAATGACTGACGTTATCGGGTCAAATGTCCCGTGCTTGATACCTGACGTCATAGAACGTGAGCTCCCACTATAACTTGTTAGATCTACATGAGTGTAGGCCATCGAAAGTATAAAAAACGAAACGAAATATAGATCTATATTTTAATTAGATTGTCCGAACCACTGACAAGGTGAAGCCAGACAGAAATATCCCGATGAACTTTCTTGTCAAATGTAGGGATCGAACATGCGGCCTCCAGCCAGGCTAGCGAGGGAGTGTCTTACTACCGTGGTTCTCAACAATTTAAGATACCGATGATGAATAGAAATTTTAGAATGTTTAGGATCTTTTGTATACAATTTTTAAAGTTGTGTATCTTTGTATAATTATGTACATGTAAACATATTTATCTTTGCTTATTGCGTGTATCTTTCTTTTATTTCTATTTGTATATGCACATGACCTTATAAATTTTTTTATGCAATAAAGCTTCTTCTATTTAAAATACATGTATCATAAGCTTAGTAGTATAACCTTATGTAATATTTGAACCAAATGTAATTTTTATTTATTAAATATTTACTTTATTTTTTTTTTTTTTAATTTGAATGTGATTTGAAAGTCTTATAGAATCTGACCCAAAAGGCTTATAACTTGAACAATCTAAATATATAGAGCAGTGTAATATGATACTTAACATGCCCTATACACCACATCATCACAAGGTATTGTCTTTGACAACTTGATGACAGGATTCTCTTTAACAAAACTGTATTGTCTGTGGGGGTCACATTCCAAAATTTGAAGAAAACTGGCTGATTTTCACCTAGTCCCATGACTGTATAGTGTGGTATGAGTGAAATTTTACACGGACAGCGGCGCTAAGGCCTAATCTTATATCGAATTCGGATTGTCACGGAATCTTTTACGGGTACACGGGATTTCGGTTTTTCGTCCCATTCGTTGTAACTTGTTATGCCTTGTTCTACACCACTGAGAAAGGGGAACCACGCCGGAAATTCTCAATGAACTTTCTTAACCAACGCAGGGATCGACACGGAACGTCCAGGTTAGCGAAACAACGTCTTACTCACTGAGCCACCATGGCTCCTGAAAATAATGTATATAGATAATCGGTTAATGTCGCCTTGTACTTTTACATAAAATTAAAATCGTTGAACTTTTATTCGAATCACCGTTTCATCTCTGTGCCCTTATCCACGACAATTTCCGTTATTTGGAACTGTGGTATTATGCAAATAGGTTTTTTTTTATAAACGGACGAGATTATTTGAATCGGAAGGGAAATAATAATCATACATTATGTATAAATTAATTCCAATCGTGAGTAGGATATCTGTAATTAAGAGTTTTTCTTAGCATTTTTTGGATGATGTCAGGATTATAATAATGAAGGTATTAAGTGAATGTGACGTACACGTGATTGTTATTGAAGTGTGTGTTTACCTTAATGTTCAGGTGAGATGCGCTACCTAGTATTAATGAAAGAGCACGCACCTGTCTCGTTTTAAATAATAAATAGAAATGAATATTTGATGATGTTAGTATTAAATTTCTGGATGTTTTTAATATTGGGTGGTTAGACTCTTCTATATCATTATCGCCGGATATTACTTTCGAAATTTAAACATCTTTCAAGGTAATTTGAAGACACAGAAAACTACTCGACTTCCATTTTTGATGTTCTGACGTGTTAAGCAGCTTTGTTTTTGGTGGGTTATTGTATGTCTTAAACAAAAGGGTTATTACAATGCTTCCGAAAATCCGTTTTAGAAAATTAAGACACAATTTTCAAAGGTTATCGTGTGTCGCAAAATGTGAGAGAAAGAATTGTTCTCCATTTTTGGATCATTTTAGTGTCTCAATAACAGGCTAGATTTAATACTATTTTGAATTAGTAGGGGGGTTTTTATATGTAAAATCTCCACCTGCTAAAGATGCGTCAAATAGTACTAAAAAGTGAAATTTTAAAAAATTATGGATATTGCAAAAAATTGTGAGAAATTTACCAAAAAAAGCTCGGTTTCAGAGTTTTCGAACTTGTTGTAAAACTGATTTGAAACTTTTCAAAGTTATAAGATTTCTTGTGTGTTTTTGTTTTTTGTGCTAATTGGAGTATTCAAATAGAGTACCGGTACACTTTTTTATATTAATTTTCACAAACGGCTTATTTATGTGTACATATATCTAGTTTCTTCTACTTGGAGAGACTTGTGTGTGTGTTAATGACTTGCACCGGTTGTTGTGAAAATCATTCTTAAGTTTCCAACTTTATTTTTTCTCCTTGATCTAATCTGAATATTCAAATAGTATACACTTTTTATTTATATTTCATTCATTTATATTTTTTTTTACATATATCTAGTTACTTTTACTGGAGAGTTGTCCCGAAATGATCTAGTTTGTGTCGAGTAGACGTTAAACCCCATTTCTCTCTCTCTCTCTTTTACTGGAGAGACTGGTGATTCTGTTTGTGTCAGTAAGTTATTTTAAAGGTTTCGCGGTTATAAATGTTCCCGTATATTTGTGCTTCTTGGGCTAATTTGAATAATCAAATAGTGTAAAATAATTTATCTTAATTTTAATAAACATTACATCTAGTTACTTTGGAGAGAGAATGTTGATTCTGTTTGTGGCAAATGACTATAGTCAGCTGTTGTGTATGAATGATACTATTTTTTGTCACTATCGTCAACAAGATAATGAAACGCTGTTGACAGTCAAATCAACAGTGAAGTACAAGAGTCAGCAACATACCTTCATCATACATTACTAATACTGGTAATTACTTAATCCAAAACTCTTAACCATATTAACACAGCTGGTAAAAAGTGTTAAAATAAATATTGTATTCTTTATTTTTTGAGGTACTTCTAATATCCTCACAATACTTGCTGGGGATTCAAAATCAGGCGAGATTAATAAGCCAAAAAAACGATTCAATTTCGATATTTAAATCGGAGGATTTGGTTATATTGGAGATGAAGAAATCTCATATTCTGACAGTAAACAAACGTAGAAGTAAACATTAATTCTGATATAACTGTCAATGCTTGATGGATGATGCACTATACATGCTTAAATTGTTCTCGGGTCTATTTGCCGTAATTTCAAAACTCCCTCCACCGTTAGCCAAAACAAGCTCAAATCATCCCTTCCTTTAAATTACTTCGATTGTCCCCGACTCTAGAAAGCGTTTTCAAGCCCATTCATCACTCTTAAAACTGTCAAAAACTTTGTTATATCCACAAATTGTAAAGTTGTATAAATTTCATTTTCTATTAGCAGGCGTCCCGCTGTCGCCGAGTGTTTTCGCTGTGAGGAAGAAGAGTGCTCAAGTTGCACCGTGCTAAGTTTTCCTTCTCCTCCAAAACTGGTGCAATAAAAGAAAACGAAACCAACTTTAAATTTAGCGAGTGGCGTAACAACACGCTAAATATTTACTACGCGAATGTAAAACTGTTCACCAGTTCTAATTAGAGTATTTATCACGTACGGACATGGCCCCCACTTTTAAAATTTGATCAAGAAAATAACCCTGTCCATCAAATATTAGGCTCAACAACAAAACTGTGATCAAGTGAAATTTGTTCAAACCTTTTGTTCACAGACCATTAAAATTATTTCCGGACCAATCTACGTACGTACCCATTTCGTTTTTTTTTTTTTAAAAATGTAACTTGGGATTTAGTTTCTACAAATATAAAATTCGCAGCTCTTCTTAACATACGCATAATAAAAATTTTGATGATATATAAATATGTATATGTAACTTCATTTTACTTTTCTGTGTTTTCATTGAGATTTGAATATGTTTATTGGCCATTTCGTTCCTACTATTTATAACCAACCCTTGTTATTGTTAGACTATGACTTATTGGCCCCTGTCATTGTTACTTTTGTTACTGACAATTACTACTCCTTTCGTTACAAGCCATTGTCATTCTTATAATATGCCTTACTAACACTTGTCATTGTTACTTTGCCTTGCTGATCTTTGCCATTTTTACTAGACTTAACTGACTTTTGCCATTGTTACTGGGCCTTACTGGTCTTTGCCATTGTCACTACACCTTACTGATCTTTGTCATTGTTAATAGGCCTTTATGACCTTTGCCATTGCTACTATACCATACTGTTAATAGACCTTTATGACCTTTGCCATTGTTACTATGCCATAGTAATCCATGCTGATTTTTGTCATTGTTACTGTGTTATGCTGATTTGTATTATTATTACTATGCCATGCTATTTTTTGTCATTGCTACTATTCCATATTGATCTATGACATTGCTACTGTGACATGTCGATCTATGTCATGGTTACTATTCCATACTGATCCTTGTCATGGTTACGATGCCATAATGATCTTTATCATTGTTACTACTGTTACGCGCTGATTTTTGTCATTGTTACCGTGCCATGCTGATATTTATCATGGTTACTATGCTATACTGATCCTTGTCGTTGTTACTATGCCATACTGCTCTTTGTCGTTGTTACTATGTTGCATTAGACGCTGTCTTTGTTATTTTATTTCCGTATTGACCAATTTAGACCTTGCTGCCTTCTTGACCTTTGCCAGTAATGACCTTTGCAACTGTTACTTTCGCTTAACTAAGCATTTTCTACTTTATCTTGATTGCATTTCGTCTCTGTTTTTATTGTTATCCATGACCTATATGTACTGTAGATATTGACTCAATAAAGTTTACAACTTGATATTGCACATTAAATGTAAAATAGGCATATTGCATAGATATAGGTTAAAATTTAAATTCAAGGTATTCAATTGCATACAGAATATCATCTGTATTATATTATATATATTTATGTAACAACGTTTGTAATATGATGATATATGATGATATATATAATAATATGCAATTCAGCTGATTTACTGTGACATACTGTGCACCTGTCATGACCTACATTATTACGAATGAGTAGGGGATTTCCGACTACGTGCAAAACTACAGCGAACTATGTCCGCCGTTTACATGTAATGAATACAAGTCAAATATGCCTACAGGTTCCTGGGTACTAAATTGTTAAACCACTTCAAATATAATACTTTATACCATCTATTTTATATCTTAGGTACATATTATAAACAGTCAAGATCCGACCTTAAGAAATATAACACCAGATTTTGTATTAAGATGCAAGTGGCGGGGTTATCTTTCCTTCATTTGCAAGTATAACTCGCCCCAGTTATCTTAAGAAGGACTTCTTAAATGTAAAACCAGAATCATATTAGCGTTTGTTTATTTGTTTAGACCTAATGAACCTGAGGAAAATAAGGGGTCTACTTAACGAACGTATGTTGATAGTGGATGTATATTATATCTCAGTGGGTGGAGTGATGCCCGAACATATCTTGCCTTTTTAAATCCCAGTGGGACATATAGTAGATCTGTCAATCAAAGTCGTCTTATCGGACAGATTTTTTAGCTCGCGCACCAGGACCAGGCTAATCAGCGGGTTCTTTTCGACGCCTGCTATAGAGAAGACGATAATACTGTAACCGACGTCGTTCTGATAATCATTGCATCATTAACGTCAACTTTATCTGAACTTGAACTGAGAGTTATCTCCACTTAGTTTAATCGTAGAGGGAGTCCGGGAGATATCTAGACGCGTGAAGAGGCCTCTTTAACAGTTTAAGACCATTTTAAGAACACACTGTTAATCTTTTTTAGATGCCAGCTCATTAGACGCCACTTTATATCACTATTATAATGACAGAAAGCTTTTTTTTATATGAATGAAATGCAGCTCGGGTTAAAATGTCTGGAATTTAAAGTAGCATTGTACATTTAAAATGTCTTCAACTGCTTACTATTTCACTTTTTAAATTTTAAGTATGAAATTGAAATTTTACACAAGAAATATTTCAATCTAGCTCACGAATGTATTAGTTTTTTCGGTGATATCAGAGAAACACAAATATCATATTTTAGATATACATGTAGGTTACACCACTGAGGTTAAGTAGGTGCTAAAAGAATCTAACTGGTTAGGGTTATAAAACCTCTTGTGTCCGAAACTTTGTACATTCCTTCCAATGTACTAGCTTACATACCATTGGTGGAAATGCATACTGCTTCAAACTATTGACATGTATCAAAAATATACCATTATTGTCAGTTTTTTTTTTTACTTTTAAGAAACCAGTTCCGGTTTTTTGTCATTGTAGTTTTCGTTTCCGAAAATGGGAAATTGACAGGAGAAATAATTGTTTGGTTTGTTTTGTTTTTGTTGTTTTGTTTTTGTTTTGTTTTTTTTTGTTTGGTTTTTTTTTGTGTTTATTTTGTTTTTTTTGTTTTGTTTTTTTGTTGTTTTTTTTTTTTGGGGGGGGGGGGGGTATTTTGGATTGTTTAATGCATACTTTGGGTTTGTTTGTTGTATAGTTTAGTTGATAACACGAATCATGTTCGAAGCATAAACATACTGTATTCATTAGCCATTGTTGATAAACTAATATAATACTCTAGTAGGCTACTGATGCATTTAAACAGGACAGAAATATACTAGTAGGCCTAGATTACATTCAGTTTAAAACTATAGAAAATAGGACATAAAATACACTAGAAATTGCATTCAGTTTAAAATTATAGAAAATTGGACAGAAAATATACTAGTAGATTGTATTCAGTTTAAAATTATAGAAAATAGGACAGAAAATATACTAGTAGATTGTATGTAGTTTAAAATTATAGAAAAGAGAAGATAAAAAATGCTAACAACCTTTACAAATCGTGAGTTTATAGGATAAAACTATGTATGTGATGAAAGTATTTTACAAGTTATGTTAATGAGAAGTAAGGTGGAGTCATTGTCGACATTTTGAATCTTAATGGTTAGTAGACATGTATTCGGCTGCAGGTAGTCTCGACTATCATCTGTTAATAGAATTAACAAAAAAAATCCTTTAAATACGCCGTGTCCGTTTCACGGTTGTTTAACATCAAACGCATTAAAAGTACTTAATAGTAAAGCTCATAACCTACGGCTACATATTTCATGGTAAATTTAGCGAGAAGAAAAATGAGGTTGATATGAAAGATTGACATTTATTGCTGTTTATAATACTAATACACTGTATTAAAAGCTAATTTGTATATTCGCCCCTAGCTACGACATCTTATATACTTTCTTCTTATATACACCAGGTTTTATTATACTTACTATGACTTACATAAACTCGACACACATCAAAGATACCGCTTTTTGTATTCTGTTTTCGTAATATCATTGTAGTAGATTAACAGAGCAAATGTATCATAAAGGTAAAACTGTCCTTCGATTTCAAACGCCAGATTACATATAGTTGTCCATTACATGGATTTAAAATTATGCGGCATTCCGATTTGCAAACGTCAATCTCGTTACAAAGTTAGGTTTAAATTTAAGAATCTTTAAATTCATGAATGTTTTGCGATGAAATTATTTGAATTGTGATATCTTAGGGGTGGGGTCGGGGTTATATAGAGGTCGCAATTTTACAAAATTGTCACCAATTATTTGTACACTTGTATATGTTTTATGTATGCATGTACATGCATTTATTGCTTGTAATGGGAGAAATCTGAGTTATTCCCCCTTCACTGTATGTCTAATAACTGAACCGCAGATGATCAGATTTTATTCTCTTTTGGTTCGTGTTACTGAACTGCAGTAGTTTTAAGTTTACAAAAAGAAGAAACAAGATTTTGACAAATAAACCCATCATTGTGAATAAGTTATTCTCATATTTTGCTTTTGCTAGAAATAATAATTCTGGAATTGTATACAATGTCTAACGCTAATATTTAAATTTCAGATCTATTCTTAATTTGGTCTGAAAAATGTTTTTTGAACCGTTGGTGCTCAGAATGTTCCAATTGCAACATACTTTTTCTTAGACATGCCTTTACTATCTTGGAACTTATTCTTTCAGGACTGTTGCAACAAGTTTATCAACCAAAGAGCACCCGGTAATTTGTTCTAAACTGTCTATAAAAAAAATTACCACTCTAAGTAGATGTTTGAAATTTATTTATATGTACAAAACTGAACATGGAGCTGAATGGAATTTTAAAAATAAAAGTTCCCAAGATGGAATCGTTATCGTTCAGTGTCAAGTCTCCTCAAAACCTCGACATATGATTTTTATCTGAATAAAATATTTCACGTGGATCTTTACGAAACAATGAGAAGATGGAAAGTATTATCAGAAAAAAATAGGCTTTAAAATGTCAAACCGGAAGACGCATGTTCACTAATCTTACTTGATGGACAATAAGTCCAATATGGCGACCAGTTTGGTTTTGTTTATCCTCTGTCGTCGTCTGCTAATACTATAATGAATCTAGCTGACAATTATATCAATAAACAGACAAATGGCCCAATTTTCATCCGTCCCTTAACAATTATAGCAATAATCAACACAGATATTTAAACAATATTTGAGAAACATTTATCAAACAAAGCAATGACCACTCCCTGTGGCCTTCTAATATCCCAAGTGAAAGACGTTCCTCTAATCTGAAGGCCAATGAATTTTCTTAATATCAAGCAATTATTTAAGGTAAACACTGAGGATTATCTTGACTGAAAGTGATCTTTGGAAAATAAAAATTAGACCCTCCAAGAGATAATAGAAAAGTAAACATTATTGAAATCAGAGAAAAGAATGGCTGCTTTGCCTAATAGAGAAGTCCCGCACTAAATAAACATGGCGCTCATTGATATAACGGTATAATTTGCCGGAATACACAAAGAGAATGTTGATATTATTTCTACCGCCAACAGATAGTCGAGGATTAAAAGAAAGGAGAATAACATAACACAGCAAATTGATTTTATGCAAGAAGGTTTGATTACCCAACCAACGTCGTTCATTGATAAGGTTATTGAAGTTAAACAGACGATTAATTCTTCCCATTTAAATATGTATCTGCAATTGCATGATTGTATATCTTGGGCACAAGACTGACAGCGTCCTATCACTTGAAATGAGTGCTTAATAGACAAAAGTTGCGTTTGGTTTCTGTGCAGTTTTAATATAGCTACAAATCTTCTATATATGTGTCTTGGATTATATCTAACTCAATTGTTGGATGCAAGTCCAACTAAAGTTTATATGGTCATTTAACAGATATGAGATTCGCTTCTTGAGCTCTCATCTATGCCGGAATTATCTACAGGCTGAATGCTGAACCCCGGTGTATAACATTTTTGATGTTGTCACTGTCCCTAAACTTCCGTCGTTATCCTCGGCTTTGCTCAATTGTGCTTAAAATAAACTATCATCTTCCTCTAGTTGTGAGGATTGAAAGGGGACCAGATAAGTGGAATAGCCGGGGGTATCTCGTCGTCTAAAATCCGGTACTTGGCTTTATGGAAATACGAACAGGGGCTCTCAGTGTCATAACACTGAGGGCCCAAGACAAAGTAACCCCCAGTCGCGTAGTCATAATTTCGGCCTATTTTACTAAATAATTAGTTTCCCGCGCCTGCTTGGCATTTCCGCGTTCTACTTTCTTGGTTCAGGCGCATGTATTGTTTAAGCCCGATCACTCAAGTCTTTGAATAGAAATTAAATTTCAAGGGAAAACAGGCCAGATTCCTCGCACGTATATTTCAAAATTCAAGAACGTATACTATTTTTATGTAATTGAGTCAATCTGGGTATCAAGGTATCATCATTAATTTTTAATGAAAGATGTCGCGATTCAAAGAGAGAGAGAAAGAGAGAGAGAGAGAGGGAGAAACCATACTGTTAGAACTGACCGATTTCAATAATATTTTAACCGAAACTTTTTTAATAAAGTACTTTTGATTGTATATTGTCTTAAACTCTATATTGTCCTTTATACAAGACAAAAGGTCGGTTTTTATGTGCTGTGTTGATATGGAAACATGTAGGTAAGTGGATGGACAAAAACATACTAAGCTTATGTTGGTTACCAATGATCCACTTATGGGATTACACCATCATCTACTACCACGACTTTTTAAAATAGACCACAGTTTGTTAACCCAGGTCATCTAAGGTCACCGTATTAGTTTACAATTTTATTCTGCGTTTAAATTTTAATGAAGGTGATGAAACAGTCTGCTCCAGAAAGCTGGCTGTGAAAAACACCACGATTGGCTTGGTAAGGAACAAAGGCCATGTCAAGGTGTGATTGATTGCTAAGTTGGGGACCAAGGGGACCCGTCTTCTACACGTTATTTGAGAATAAGGGCCCATGATAAACTAGACCCTTGGTGGGTATCAGTCTCAAATACCTCCACGCATGCATTTCACCTACATCATTGTATAGTTACGTATCTCTGAACGAAGAGAATATATTCCAACAAGCTTTCCTTTGTGTTGTTGTTCAAACAGCTTGGTGTCAAGAAGTAGATGGTTTCTATTAATCTGACTTTAACATGGTTGTTATCATCGATATATTAATTGAAAATGTCTTTCAGAAAACTATATGGAAGAACCATTGCTAAAATCTATTCTCCCGGCGTTATCAAGCAACTGCAGCAACAACGCGTTAAGCACCAAATCAGGAACCTTGCAAGTTACTTGTTGTTGTTGCTGTTGTTTGTTACTTGTTGACGTTGTTACTGCAGTACATGATGTTTTTTTGTACGATTTATGGGGGTTTTTTTTGTTATTGCTCGTCTATATATAATTGCCCTACACATTTGTTACTGTACTTGCTTGAAAACGTCGAAGAATACTCTTCGAAACGTCGCATGGATTAATCAGTAATTGTTTCTCTGTTAGTATAGTTTAATGCTCTATCCAGTTACTTAATGCCTTTAAATGATTAGTATGGACGACGCTATATTTACTGTTTGAAATTATATTACAGCTTCGAAATCGATTAGCATTTCAATTTTCTGCATTGCCAGCCAGCATTGGAGACATTGGTTCCAGATTATCGACCTTCTTAATCTTTTTTTTTCATAATCCTCATCCGGCGGTTGGACCACCTTTCCTCAAAACTTCAAGTTGTATCCTTTTCTTGTGTTTGGTGATTTGAAATTCTGAAAAGAAAAACAGTCACAATGATATGCTTAGCAGCTTTGGTTTACCAATCATTTGTGTCGTGAATGTTTATATGCAACGGGGTTTCTTCTTTTGCTATAAAGCAATCGAGCCACAGTGACTAAGTGAGTAAGACGCTGGCTCGCCACCTCGAGGTCGCGGGTTCGCGCCCGGTGTTAGCCGAGAAAGTTTATCGGGATTTTCCGGCGTGGTTCCCCTTGACCGTGGTGCAGGACGGAGGGCCTGAAAAGGACAGTTGTCTACAGTCGTTCGGATAGAGCGAAAAACCGAGTTCCCGTAAATACATTCATATACACGTAAAGCATCCCTTGGCACACTGTCTTCATTGGCCTAGTCAGAGCAAAACAGTAGGACGTTAAAGCCCATTTCATTTCATTTCAGATTGTCGCGTTTCTTATTCTGTTGTGAGTGACTGAATTTTTTGTGACGTTTCTCAAGTTTTTGGATGATCTATTCCGCTGATGGAAAGAGCAACATTTAACGTCAATGGACCAAAGCTCTGCGTTGTTTATCTTTTAAGGAAATGAAATAAAAAAAATGTGTCTATTTTTCTCGCCGGTAGAAGATTTAGTCTGACAGTGAACTATGTATATTTAAAACAACGCTGATGAACTCACACGATTTTTCTTAATATGATGGATAGATCGACAAGATTTTAGTGAATTATTCAGTGTTCAAATATAACAACTCAGCTAGGATAATCTTTTCCAATCTACCCTCCAGCCATGCAACCTGCGTTAAGCAAATAAAATACTCAGATTTTATAAATTAGAAAACAGATTTCCAATCTAATCAATTGCACAAGAAACTGTAGGAGTCAATGTTTCATACATTTTTTATTCGGATGACAAGGGAGGAATCGTGGGGAAGTTTGGTTTTTTTTCTGATACTAATCATCTGTCAGGCCCCCTGACTAATCAAAGCAATACAATCTCGATCATTCGTTATATACACCCCACTATTTACTCTTTTATAGCTTCACGACATTTTGTTCATCCCGGAGTCGACAAATCATTTGATTCCTAAAAGTTTATTTGTTCTTTTGAATATATGCTTTTTGTTATGTTTTCATGATTTATTTTGAGAAAAATGTTGCCATCTCTAAACTACGAAAGAAAAACCATATCTCATAACGCTTGATAGGAAGCTGTTCTTAAAATTATCAATTCCAGATTTATTCCACACCAAAATATACTTCACATACATTTGTTTATTTTTTAAAATTCGGGAATGGATTTGTTCTGGTCTATATTTTTTTCCAAATGATAATAGACGATGGAGAAAGACACAAAGAAAACGTAATTAATCCGAGGGTTTTGTGGAGACATTTTATTATTTTACAAAATCACAAACGTCATAAAAGAAATTGAACGTATTCATGAACAATACTATCGAAATTCTTTTCTAATATTTTTTCTTGGATTGATATTTCAAATTTCAATCAACTTTTTTTTATCAAATAAAGCCAAATGTAACAACCATTCGATCTTTAACAAATTTTCTGATGTATCGAAGTATGTGTTTAAAATTTCTAACGTAATTATATGATGAAATTACATGACGTGTCTTTGCATGTCATTTGATTGACATGAAATAGACAATCTTAAATAAATCGCTAGTTTCACTTTTGTATTTTTAAATACACATTAAACAAGATCAAAGGAGGGCAAGCTTTGTTTTATTTTATATTAATAACTCTATCCGCTGAGCGTGTAACTCGGAAAAATTTCCAGTTAATAATTAATAAATGTATTAATTAAACTTAATATATATTATAATATTCATAACCCTGTCAAAGCAAAAGCCACACAAATCTTGAAAAATATCATCTTTTCAGGCAACTGAAATTAAGTGCCGTCAATCAAAGTGAGACATTGGACAAATTTTTCCTGTTATCTTTACATAAACTATTTTTTACCTTTCAAAATCTGGACGAGAAAACAAAAGTAGTTCTCAATTCCATAAGAAACCACCGAGCAACGCTATACAACGATTGTCAAAATTTAATGAATATTGTCTATGGTTAACGGTTGTTGTGAATATGATTTACTTCGCTTTGTTCAAAATATTCTGAAGCCATATTTCACATCTTATCAAATAAATATGGATAAATAAAACAAGTCTCATGTCGGTATCATAACCATCTATTATCTATAACCATCCACCGTCTAATTTGTCTATAATATTAAAACGCGGCAAAACTTGACGTCTTCTTCGTCTGTCAAAAGCCATCTTCTTAATTATCTTAAGATCATATTTTATCAAATTTAGGAATTCCCCCGGCTAGGAATACGGACGCCGAAACAAAATTAACATCTTTTCGGTTCAGTTCCTATAATGGTATAATTTCATATAAAAAGAAATTATGATTTGAAACATTTTTGATCTAATTCTTAAAACCAGCCCCGGGAAAAATACGTCCATTTTATTTTGCCGAATTTTGCACATGATTTTTACGCGACAATGATTGTAGCGCCTTATCGTCAATGTCACGTGTCGACTGGGCAATAAAAATTGTGATT
Organism: Patella ulyssiponensis; assembly: GCA_963678685.1. Lineage (NCBI taxonomy): Eukaryota > Metazoa > Mollusca > Gastropoda > Patellidae > Patella > Patella ulyssiponensis. The sequence goes on along the minus strand of OY783230.1, from coordinate 59,809,786 downwards.
TGATGATTTTATCAGGAATATTCGTGTTGTTATATTATTTCTGCTTGATCAAGGGAAATGAAAAGATTTACGGCTTCAATAAAATGATATTAGGAAGAGTAGATACGTCATGGGAGGTGTTATAGTATTTTACACTCTTCTATAATTAAAAAACGGACATATAATATTTAAAGCGTGAGCAAAATAAAAGGGTTAAAACATCAACCATATAGAGGAGGGGGAGGGGAGGGAAGGGGGAGGGGGGGGAGGGGGGGTGGGTGGGGGTAATGTAATTTATAAAGCCGAAAACAGGATTCAATAGCATAGAATTCATTTAAGAGTAAGTATAAACTATTTAGTGAGGTGGGTGGGGGTCGATTTATAAAGCCAAAAATAGAATTCAATAGCATAGTCCAATCCCTAAAACAGACATCAATATGTATCATTTAATCTAGTAAATAATAAAATCAATATTTGCAAGGCGTGTATGTGTTGGGGGGGGGGGGTATGGTAATTAAATTTGAAAAACCAAATATATGATTCAATAGCATAATTGAGTTCGCAATAAAACACATGAACATACTTTACTGATTACTTATTCCAGTAAAAACTAAAATAACTATTGGCAAGGTGGCCTAAAACAAGAGTAAGCAACCCGATAATTTATTTTATTTTTTATCTTTTCAGTTTTTAGAATGAATATACGAACCTGAACATACAATCACATGATGTAATCAAGTACGACTACGTAATAAAACAAATATTTTATTTCTGTAAACAATTACACCATAAGACTGTGAAAGTTATAAGTATTTTATTGTTTAGTTAATGTGTATTTTAATACATGTTTACAGCCAAATATACAATAAAATATCACATAATTCTTCTTCTTGTTTACTACCATTTATTGTGTGTGCGTTTAAAACGTTCAAGTTTGTGTTTGTAAGCAAACGTTTATTCATTTCTGTTTTATTCTACAACGAAATGTTGCAAAAATGATAGAAATTATGTCCCAAACAACAACTCACATGTGCCTATGTCTTTATTCATAATATATAGACAAGAGCCAAATGAATCCAGTCTGTAACGTAACGATGTGGTGGCAAACGAACGACAAGAGCATTATTTTAGAAACGTGAAATACGGCAAATTAACTTCCATAGACGATTAATTGAATTTTTACATTTTATATTATTATATATGTTTTGTGGTCTTTCATTTTCAATGCCTCCTTTCCCGGCTTTATTAATAAAATTCCATTTATTAATCATCGGTTAATGTGATAAAAATAAACAAATTTTTCCAGAATGATAATAAATGTATGAATTCTGATAGAATAAACTTGTCGTTATCATACGGTGATATTATCCAATATAACACCCCCTGTTATAATTCTTACACCGCTGATTGTTCTTTTCACCGTTCATTTCCCTTTTACAATAAGTTGTCGTATCGGCAGCGATAAAGCGGAAAACCAGTGACACCATGTTAAAAATACGAGAATAAAATACATTTATCATTCATAAATGATTTCCATGTCATTTGGAGAAAGACAAGGTTAGTTTTTTCTCTCACTCCCCTGCTGAAGAAAACGGTTGAAAATTACTATGAGCACTTTTCAATCCACGAGTTCAAAAATCATATTCATTATTGCCTGAAAATATTTACATATATCATAAGCAGTTCGTTTGTTTGTTTTTATTTTGTTTTAATGTATATCATTTTGTGTATTTTACGAGCGTTACATTTTGTTTAGGCTGAATAAGTAAATTTAAACTATGTAGGTTTTTCTTAAAATGTTATTTTCGCATTCAGAATATGTGTTAAAATTACCACGTTATATAACTGGAAAAATAAGGCGTCTTTGTCTACAGATATTTGCATATCTCAAATAAAACTGTTCATTTAATAAAGCATATTTATTGTGAACAACATTTCAAAATAAAATATTTATTAATTTTAACCCAATGAGGTTTATTACATTATTAATAATATGAATAACAATTTTCTGCATAATTTTCATTCATTAAGTTTACATAAAGGAAATGTAAACACATAGGCCTAATTCCAATATTTTTACGAGAACCAAATAAATTAATTGCAATGAACGAGGATAAAAATGCCGGAGGCATAGCTTTCGACAGCTTTTGTTTCCAAAACAATAATAAAGAATAAACATGCAAAGCGATTACATAAATTGGATACATTTCGGACAATATTATCACCATGACTTTGCTTTATTGTCTTAAAAAAGATATATTTAACCCCTGAATAAAAGAGACTCCGGAATTCCGCATAGAGATGAAGTGGTAGAAATTACACACCACCCAGAATATTCCGATAATATTATTTTAAATAATATAGTGCTTTATAAATCGGCTTACACGTCTATATTCATTATCTATTGTAAGGCTAAGAAGGTGAGTGAATTTGATAACCCTGAAGTCGGACTTAGGCTTAAAAACGTGCCAATTATTACAAGTGGATATAAGACGTATTGGACATATCCTAGTCTCATATGATGACCAGATCAACAAACTCTACTTTACCGCCTTCTAATCACCTGTTTATTCAATCTAATGCCTTTATAATACCCTTATATTACTAACTTCAGTCTGTCGCCATTATTATAATATACCTATTTACACAGAATGTTGATATACCAGACCTCTCCACCACTATAACACTTGTATAGTACCGGTAGACCTACATCATAGATACGTATCGTCATTCTTACAATGACCGTATGTCAAACCAAAAATACACGCAAAACTTTTTAGCAAATCAGTCTAATCCAGGAATTTGATTCACAATTAGTATCACCATAAAGATCATAAGTGAAAAATCAAACCTAATATACCAAATCGGTAGAAACCCGGAGACAGATTCGAAGTTAACAATACAAAGGTTGCTATCATTAAAGATTAAAAACACGGCGCGCGACAATCTCTTCACTTACATTAAATTACAGGACTTAATACATAGGAATAATAATGTCCATTATTTTTATATTTCACTTAGCCACTATCTTAATAGATAGTTGCCCCCTCCCCCCATTTGAATTTGTCTGAAATTTAAAGTTTCAAATAGATATATACCTGAATCCAAATCATTTTGTACCCACCGTAATTACCGTAAAACACAGATAATCCCTACACTCCGCCATGGTTTTTTTCTGGTAGGAATTCTGGTTGTTGTGTACGGATCCGGTTCTAGACAAAGTATAGCGTTGATGTCTGTAATTCTGTATCATGGAGCGATAAAAACTTGTGTAAACAAACGCTTTATCATTACGTCAAACACACAAAAACACTCTTGTATTTCAAACGTATCAAGTACACCATCGTGAATATAACAAACCTCGCTAATTTTAATTGGAGAGCTCATAATCAAGTACATCTTTCCAATTTGGCGATCAATTCAAAGGCATCAGTTTCATTTAAAACAGTCATGTTTTAAAATCAAGTGTCAGTTGTTCGTTATCTCTTCCGCTTCCCTTCTGTCTCACGAGCGCCATTTTGGATATCAGAACGTCTGAAGGTCTTACCTTTTTTTGAAAATAAAAAAAACATCCCTTCTTAACTTTAGTTTCTCTGCAATACTATAGACAATGAACAAATTGAACAAGAGTGTACATTTATTTCCTCTCTCCAGTATTAGTTCCATGATAAATGAACAGTTAACGCATTCCCAAAATATTATCTGCACAATTTGTAAGCTTTTTGAAATATTGTATCCGAACACCTCTTCGGTATATGAACGAAGTTTTCAAGTACACGCTTCTAACACATAATCCACATTGGAAAATGATCAGCAACGTTTCACACTTTTGGATAAAAATTGCCATGCGAAGAGAATTAATTTAAGACTGTGACCATTTATCTTGGGTGTTGTTTTTCCCGACTACATCTATTTCGTTTCTTTGTCAGGTTCCTGTATAGAATATGTCAATTGTACATGTCCAAGATGTCAGTATCACATTTCTAACCCGACAACTATCTATTTACTTCTAATATTCTTCGTCAGTTTTTATTGTTTTCTTTTATTGTTAGTTGTTTCGGTTTTTGGAGGACCCTTTCTTTTATTTTCAGAGGCATGTCATTCGAAACTAGTCTTTAGTTAATTTCTTACTTTTCAAGATATTTTTTTTTCTTTCCGAGTAGTTTCTTGTATATCTTAGTATAAAGAAATGAAACAAAATGGGATATAAGACCTACTGTCCTCGCCAACTGGGCTAATAACCAACAAAAGCGATATTAGTACTTGTGGTCTATTTCGTGCTTTGAGAATATGTTTTATAGATACGGTTAAGACTATCTGAGATGTATAAGATGGCTACCAAAGGTATGGAGAAAGTCGCTCTAATATCCATTTAGTTGCCTTTTCAGAATGCGCCAGACTGTCAAACACACACAAAAAATTACCTTTTAACAAGGGAGGATCTGGTTTTCTACCGGAGGGTTAAATTTGAACTTGACTTTAACATATTGTTTAACCTGGCCACTTTAATAAACAGTTATCTTTAATTTATTTAGAAACCTTCCACATGAATAATCTATCTAAACTTAGCCTATTGTGAAGTAAAAGTTGACATTAAGAGGACCCCACTGTCCCATCACCACGGTAAACATTCGACTAAATAGTCTAACTGGTAAAGTCAGTCTTCACAATATGTCTGTAAACTGACCCAACCAACGAACAATTCTTTTTCTCTACGCCCCGGGCAGATACAACGAGAAAATTACAGGTTTCGTTTGTGCTACAGCCAAAAGCTTTATTAACCCCTGAGAAAGAGATTTGAGAAACTTCATTAAAATGTAAGAGAATACGAGTGGCTTTGTAAACGTTTGTAGCTATCGGTGAAACTAAATGATCAATTATTCTGCCTCTATTCAACATTTAATTAACATCTATATCAAAATTCATATTTACATAATAGAAAAGCTATTAACCGTGGGGTATAGTAACAGCGGGAAGGGGGTAATTTACTATTTAATGTGACGATGTTCACAGGTATGCCTTTTGTGAGTTCCTGTGGTCCGTACTGCACCAATAAGCCAAGTTCGTCAAAGGTATTTTCTACATATTTGAGATTTAAATTTTATTTTAGCGAAATAAGAGTGTTCGTTACTGTAAGCGTTTAAAAATGTAACGGGTTATCTGTTTCTTTTGGTTCGAAACAAATAATATTGACATTTTTAATTGACAATTTTTACTATGCTTAAATTCTGATAGTAATATAGAACCGCAGATAATTTTCAGTAACAGGAATGGAGATGTTCGGTAAAACCAGGATCTTCCCATTTGTAACAACTCTTTGTATATCAGCAACCATTCGCGATTGGCTTTCCAGAAAATAACGAAAATGCTGATTGGTGTGGTGCAACCTCCGTGCCAATAGCAACGCCTTACAGTTCGCTGTCTGTTGTTGACGTGGAGTTCATCCCTGACCTTTGTTACAGGTACTGGAAGCTAGAGACAAGAAATACACCATTAATCATTGTAACATGACGCAGGTGCTCACAAAAATTGGTATTGGAAAACTAAAAACGAACAACGGCTACCAGTGTAATTATTTTTAGAAAAAAGCTCTCCCTTAAATTGCATTTTAAAACAATTTGTTATACCTTAACGTCATACAAATGAATTTCGAAAAGTACTGCATGTTTCGTGGAGCTTTTTTTACCTTGAAGACGTCAAAAATATTCATTGCGTTCGTTTGTTTCTTTAGGGACAAAAAAATAATAATAAATTGATAATGGAAACGCTATACCTGTTTACGTATTTATTCTCCATTCAATTTCAATTTCAGAGTTTACCTTTTTTTTCTGTTAAAATAATTAAACACAGCAACAGATTCGAAAATTTATCAAATGAGCAAATACAATAATGCCATGCTTAAGTCAAGTATAATGGTTTTTGTTCCTTGGCTGAGTATTGTAGATGTATAAGATTTTTTGTATACCAATCATTTATATGACTGCAACTATATCTTTGTGTACCTGTAATTATGTATGTATATTTGTTTGTTTGTTTCATGTATATTTGTATCCATATATGCACATAACCTTGTAAGGTTTTGTATGCAATAAAGATTTATTTTCCCCCTTATCTTCTACTATATAGAAGCAGATAAATATTGTACCTAGCTATCTCTCCATTTACTCCCAAAGACGTGGTAGGTGTAGTACACTAGGCTTTCTTGCACACCTGAGATTCTTTCCGTTTGAGGTTTTCATATAGTTAATAACACTTTTGTGGTAGTCTTGCAATTTTGTTGTTTCTGTTATATTTTAATGCACGTATCAAATAAACTAACATAGGTTTAGTTGATGTCTTAATTATAAAAATATGGGATAATAAATTATTCTTCTTAGTTGACCTTCAGATGCGAAATCCTTCGGTGGCCTTGGTTATATATCACTGCGGTGATATTTCAGGTACAATGTAATGATGACTGTTTGGCTTGTTATTATATCAGAAATCACGGCTCTAATATTCCTTTAACAATCTGCTTATAAAAGAAAGATGGCGTAACCTTTGAACGTGCATGGTGCGAAGATTTATGTCTCCTTGTCTGATTGGCTATAAATATAACACAGTCTCGGGCTAAATGCTGCAATAAATGACAAAGAATGCTGTATATTATGATAGACTGACAACTAGTATGGTATACTGGGTTGGGATATGGCTGTATGATTTTCTCATTTATATCACAACTCAAGATAGGAGCTCATCTCTCACTGGACATTATGTCTGTCTGTCAAACGTGTTCTCCACTTACTGTTTTAATAAATCACGAGTTATATCCCATGTTAATAAGTAGAACATGTTCTTATTACATAATGTAACACATATAACAACATTTACGTGTCAACAAACCCCTTTGATTTCAAAATTTGTGACGCCCGACGTTCTTATTTGAAGTTCTCTTATGTTTGAAAATTTTGTCGCTATTTCTTGAAAAATCCATGACATTAATGTTGATGGTATTCTAAAATTCATTGGAAATATTAGAATACTTTAGTTGGTTTGAAAACACCGTGTCTTATGTGACGCCCAACGTCCTTATTGGAAGTTTCATTTATTTCTTGAAATGAAAAATGTTCGTGGCATCAAAGTTAGGGAGGTTTAAACAATCATTGGAAATAGTAGAATACTTCATTGAGTTTGAAAATCGAGTGTCCATTGTTACGAACAGGGTCCTTACTGAGGTTTTTTCTATTATATTTAACAAATTTGTCTATACATGTATTTATAAAAAAACAACATTAATGTAAATGATATTACAAAAGCATTTGGAAATATTAGAATAATTCATTCGATGTCTACTGTGACGCCCAATATTCTTATTTAAAGTTCGATAAAAAAAATGTATCTTTTGTTCCCCAAAAGTTTTTGTTATTGTGTGACATTTAATGTTAGTGGGGGAACAGAATCCATTTAGAATTGATAAAGTAAAAACAGCATTTTGTTTTGTTGTTTTCATTTTTTTCTATTTCCACATGCGATGTCTATCTTAAACTTCATGATGGGTATAGAACCATAAAGAACATCGGCTACCACCATCTCAAATAAGATATCAGAATTATATTTGACAAATTTGAACACCGTCTCAGACATCCATTAAAATACTGTGGATGTCGTTATATTAATGTCGTTAAGGAGGAAGCGTACCTATTTACAGTATAATTAAAGGCGCTAAAACAGCCGTGTTCGTTAATTATCGTTGATGAAACTGACCATTCAGAAACACTGTTTCAACTTGCTAATGTATTCTTATTGTGTGTCTAGCCAATGACTGTCTTCATATCTGTTGTCTTTAAAACTTTCTTACACCAGTGATGTCAAAAATGTCGCGTCGTACTAGAATGTGGTGGGATATTTTTGTCGAAACCTGATTAGAACAAAGCTAGAGTGACAAGTTGGGTATTAAACTTTCGACACCTTCAACTGGTAAAAAGATTAAATACTTCGTAACCCAACACACATCAAAATTTAATAATTTGACACCAGTTAGGCTTTCGTTTCGTTCTATACGAATTGAGTTTCCAGTTTTTGTAGACTAATCCAGAGCGCGAATATGAGACTGGTCGGAAAGTGACGTAAATGGATTCCAATTATGGAAGTGCCAATCTTGTTTTTGTTGTCGGTTTCACATCCTTACAAATCAGCTCATGTCATGTAAACTAAACTTTCATTAAGCCTTTTTTCTCGCTTTCATTTTAGACCGTAATATTTTTGTAACCCATTTCCTGCACCAAACCAGTTTGATAATTAGGAAATGGAAACAGAAGCGAGGTGGTTATCATCCTAATCAAAAAACCTGACTCATTTACATAAACCTGACAGTTACAAAATTGTTCGGGATCTTTGTTCTAGAATTGGATCCACGCAGATAGACTGTTGGTAGTGTATTTTAAAGAACTCACGATGGGAGAGGGGGAACATAAGTGGTAGTAGTCTCAGACTATGTTTACATTTTATTTATTTGTCAAAGTATTTATCAAAATTTACATTGCACATCACTTCTTATGCTCGTCATTTTATTTATATTTATGGAAATTCATAATAATTGATAATATTCTATGTATCTTTGAAATAAATATAGAGTATACACAAAGAGTCGGGCCACCCTCTTTAAACCTGCTCTGCTCCGACTGGGCTGATGAAGACGGGCGTGCGCCTTAAACCTGTATGAATTTCCTTTCAGATCAAATTGAGTCTCAATAATGCTTTTATTTACAACTGCAAGTGATAAGACACCAGATCTGGTATTTCTTTTCGTTTATATTATAAAAATAGTTGCTCCATATTTTGTATATTTGCCGAGACCCGATTATCGCTACAGGTATCAAGGTAGCGAAAGGGGCCATGTGACACAGGCCTGTCTTATCTGTCAAAAAAACCCTCTAAAATGGATAATGTTTTTCACTGGAGTCCAGACATGACATTTAACCTTAAGCATGACCCCGTATTCCCGAGTAATCACCTTGACGACGGGGAGTAAATGAGTTTACAGGATTTGTTTATTTCATTAAAAAAAAACAGTTTGGCGAGGTTACTGGTGACATTGGGTAAAGGCAAAAAAAAAGGCTTTATTCCTCTTACAGTTGTGATAATCCTGGTGACTCATATTTGATTTCAGAAACTGTAACCAATACCGTCCTCAGCAATTGTTGACTTCGTGATATACCGGAAGTAGATCCCTTCTTAAGGCGTATCGTGATGTTCTGCTGGGAAGGGATATTCCAATCGCCAAAGAGAAATATTTCAATATCATTTATCCACGAAATTAAAGTTTTAACCGTAACTCCTTTTGCCCGTATTGCTGGATGTCTATGGCAAAGGTGCTTTCTACGAACGGGTTTTTGCCATTTGTGATATTTTGATAAAGAAAGTCGTATGGTTTGAGATCAAGAATGTTCCAGCTCTGGTTTTAAATGCTTCTGGTCCGATCTTAAAAGGGTATACTGGTAAAAACATTGTTTTCTTAACTAGAACAATATTTCCAAAATATAAAGTATTTACATGTTGTCGGACAGTAACAACCTTATATCCGGTCATGGTATACTATCTTGTGTTAGATGCACATCAATATTTCAATTCAGAAGGTTTAAAGGACACTTTATTTTTTTATTTTTTTAACAAAATAAGTACATTTAAAGAAAACAAAACAAACCACGTACCTAACGTAAGGTGGATATTGTGCAAATTATTAATACTTTACAATAATAATCACGTTTTTTACTTTCTGATGGACATGACGTATAAAAATTATTAATACTTTACGTTACATTTATAACCACGTCTTTTACTACTCTAAACTGAGATAGACATGCATACAAATTATTAATACCCTACTTTCATAACCACGTCTTATACTACCACAAATTGAGGTGGACATTCATTCAAATTATTAATACTTTACGTTTGATTAATAACCACGCATTATTCGACCATAATGTGAGATGGACATATTATTAATACTTTATATTAATAGGCATATCTTATTATGAGATGGACATGCATACAAATTAATAATACTTTACATTAATAACCTAGGGCCTGTTTCACGAAATTTTAACAAAGATAAAATCCAAATTTTAGTAATTTGATTGGATAATATTAGATTGATTTTAGTGCTTAGCCAATCGAAATTGAAGTATCTACTACAATTTTGATTTTATTTTTAGTTAAGATTTCGAGAAACAGGGCCCAGGCCCCGAGTTCAAAAAGCATTCTCAGACTGAATTTACTCAAATTTCAATTACTGTTTATGAGAAATATCTTTGATCCAGAAACACAAAACTTTGCACATTTAAATAAGAAAAGGGCTATATTTTAGTTAAAATATGGCGAACAATTTTGAGTAAATTATTAAGTTAAGTCTGAGAATTCTTTCGATTTAAAGTGAGATGGACATTATGCAAATTATTAATAGGTCTACTTTACATTAATCACCAGTTGTTATTCGACTCGTGCAATGGACATTACACATGTTATTAATACTTTACTTTACATTAATAATCAAGTCTTATTCAACCTTAAAATGATATGGAAATATCAAATTATTATAAAGTATTAAATCACTTTACATTAATAACCAGTTGTTATTCGACTACAAAGTGCAATGGACATTGTGCATGTTATTAATACTTTGCCCTACTTATATACAAATTATTTCAATGTATTAAAGGAGCTAAATCGCTAACAATTGGGACCCAGAAATTGCCACAAGTGGGTTGCAACACATAATACTGTAATACGAATGTATATATACTGATTTACATTCAATGGTTTCCGTTTTTACTCTAATTTCAAATCAGTTATGTTCGGCGAAATAAGCTAGCAGTTCCAATCCAATACAAATTTCTAGCGTCTGGTTATTCCAGTCTACATATGCCGTTTGATTTGGTATAATGTTTCTGGCCTCGTTCCTTGAGTCTCTTGATAGAACTCGGGCTGAAACGCACTATGGTACACGATTCGTGTACCAATGGTAAAATGTTTATTTTGTCTTAAATATTGGATACTAGAAGCCCACCCTTTTCCGGTTAAGACCACAGCATCAATGTTGATTTAAATTGACAAATAATTCGTGTTTTTAATGATACAGATTTTGGATGATACTGAGTTAGAGACTTAGCTACCTTAATTACATTAATAACTCTTTATCTCAGGTTACTTATATTTAGGAGAGATTAACAAAAACATCAGACCTATAATTCTTACCGTGTGATTGTTACCGATTTCTTTCATGATTTAACAAATCAGATTTTAAGAAATCGGGGGGAGTTGTTTTGCTTGTATCTTCACCATCTCGCCGATCTGAAAAACATAAAACCTACAACTTTTATTGTAAGTTGTGTGTGTCAACTATTCTATTAATAATGTGAATTATATTGTGTTGTACGTAAAGAGAATACAACCAACCCATGAAGAACATTTGTTTCGCATTAAAGACGACGTCATGATTTACAGACCCGTCTTAATTTTTACATCACCGACTATTTATCAATGAAAACAAGCGCGGAAAGATGGCGTTCTGGGGATCATAAAACTTTCCTACAACTAGTATTTGGTAACAATTTCTTTACTTCTCTTTCAATCATCGAAATCAGTAAAAAGCGTTAAAGAGAAGATTTTCTTCCCTGCTTCCCTGACTTTTATTACTTCTTCAAGAAATATGGTGTAAGGTCAGACGCCGCCATTTCTTCTTTTAATATTCTGCTGACATATCACCATAGCAACACGTGAAACCTTGACGACGTGTTTTCTCGTCAAGATTTTTTCTTGTGGTTTAACGTTCAGACTATTTACATTTCTTGTGTAAAAACACGAATAGTTGGTATCTCAAATACCAGTTTATGTACCAGACGGCGCATTTTTATCATTTGTCCTGAAATATACATTTGCAAGGAATTGCAAGCACGTGCGATATCCCGCTCTTTTTCTGACAGGTAATTATTGGTATATTTTGACATTAAGTAAAAGATTGTCTGTCTGTGTAGTCGCTATGTTTTGTATGACAACTATAATAACATATAGTAAATAGACCATAGTATAAACAATATTTATTTTACCATTCGTCTCTGTATAACATAAACGGGAATTATTATTATAAATGTGTAATTATATCTACAATAAGACAACAACTCGAAGAATAATTATCACTATTATTTTCTCTGCAAGTTTATAGAATTTTTCTTCAAAATAATGATGAAATCCTGACCCCGTAGATAAACAATTATCAAAAGCAATTATTTATCAGAATTTGATAAGCGGTGTACCTGGAAAAGAACTATAATTGGGTTTTTTTTACATTTATTTCCCCCCAGAATGAAATTGAAAGTCAGCTGAAGTAGAGATAACAGATAAACAGAGTATAGGAATTTAATCTTAATTCAAAAAATACAAAAACATAATGTTTTAAAATATGATATTTTTTTGCCTTAGCACAAGGGAAATCATCATGTTTTTTGATCCACAAGAAAATATAAAAATTTTGCGTGGAAGTTATTTTTTAGTGTTTTGATTTGTTCTCTTAACTTAGCTCAATAAAATCGTGCATTTTTTGTCCCCAAGAGATTTTTTTGTGTGTTTATGTTATTTTTTTTTTTGTGTTTTTATTTCTATTTGTTTTTTTAAATCGCTACACTTCCTAATACCGTTTGTAACCCGTCTTCCAATGAATTACAAACAAAACATTTCAATTTTTTATCGCTTTTGACACCGAAAGCAAAATGTTCTGATTCTCCAGGGGTAAGTTTTTAGTTTTTAAAAAAAACAGTAATTTTAAAACCTGTCTACGATGCTAATACGCAAACCAAAACTTAGTATGGTCGCCCCTGGAAACGGTTTTTAAAAAGTAGAGTTTGAGAAATGTTCCTGGAATTTCTAGTCGCAGACTTTGGTATTTCCGCTTGAGATACATCCATCAACATGATCTATTCGACAAGAAACTTAATCCTGCACCAAAATAAATGTGGATAATTTTAGGAAGGAAACGTATAAAGTGTATTGGGTGGAAAACATCATTTAATTACCGATTCCAATCTTTCGCTGCTGTGAGCCATATTATTTTTTATTCAATATTTTACAAATTATACGGTGAATAATTCATCAGTGGCCCAACACAAGGTGTCTATCAATAGACATTACTTTTTACCAATTCATGAGACGACAGGCTTTGATGGAACAGAAATTAGATTAGCTATATTTCATCCTATTTCCAGTATCCTATATGAAGACACGTCGTGGGGAATTGAATATTTTATGATAGCTATCTAGTAAAACATAAATACATTAGCATCTTACTTTCTCTAACCTTTACTATAGTCCTCCATGATTGACATACCATGTTATTTGATATGCTTATCCTCAAATTCGCCTTTTGTCCTGTAGTTTTGGTTGGTCTGGTTTGAAAATAATTGTATAATTCGTGAACAAAGACATCATAGCATGCATGTACTTTGGACATAAATAAATTTCATCCCTAGTTCCTGATATTTGAATTTCCAGATACATAGAGATCTAATTTGGAGTAGATGGGGATTTAATTTGTTATGGGTTCAGATCTAATTATATTCGGAAATTCTGTTTAGTCTTTACATGTATATCAGATGTAATTGATCAAGGCTGTAGATTTCAAGGTGAGTTTTTAAGATGGTGGAAAGGACAAATAAAGATGTATATGAGGAAACGGAACAAATAACTCTTTTCGGGCATCATTATTTGTGTGTCGGATCAAAGAGGTCAGTTTACGAATGCGCTTGTAGGTGGATACAGGCTTGTGAAAAGCCCTTCCCGGGTGGGTTTAAAGCTCCTGTTCCAGTCTGAAAAAAATACCTGCTTTTGTTCCAAATTGACCATTTTTAGAAGGTTTCGTTTATTTATCTTGGCCAAGATTTCAGAACGTAATATTCATAATTAGTGTCAATAATATCAAGGTAACATCAATATATTGTGGGCGATAGCCGAAATGTAATATGCGACCATTTGGTGAGGATGATTTTACAGATTGGGATGACAGCTTGTAACCTTCCAAACAAATTAAAACCGCTTATTCCTTCTGGTAACTTTACTTGTAAAATGGTCCTCAAAGATTATAATAAAGAATTGTGGATAACTTACTGGAAGAACAACAATGTGGGGGGGGGGGACTGAAATTTGTCTATTATATTGTCTTCATTCTAAGTGGAATAATAGTTTGTGTGAAATAGCTCTATGTAATGTCCGATTCTACTGATTTGATAACGCCAATGACTGTTATACTGGAACAACTGTAGCGTGGTGTGTAAAATTCGACAAATAAGTGTCTTGATTCTTTTTTCATTAATAGTGTGTGCGAACTAGCTCATTGTAACGTCCGCTTCCACCGAGGTGATAACATTTATAGTTTAAATGACCTCCGTTTAAGTAGACAAGAAACTACTACTAATGATTTAAACCTTGATTGATTTGTAAGACGTCTGTGTCAAGATCGACCGTTAAACTACACAAACCGCTCTTTATTTGACCACCGTCCACTACTGATGTCCACTGGGGAAAATCACGAAACATCAAGCACTGTCAGACTTCGAACCGATTAACACATTTACGACTTCATCCATTAAACACAATCCTGAAGTCTTTATGTATAAATATATACACTTACAGAAGTATTTAAAATATATCTATATTTGGAGTAATGGTTCAATGACATGTTCAGTGTCTACTTTTACCACCAGGAAGGATTTTCATTGGCCAAAGATAAAAGTTTAAATAATCAGTTTTAACTAAATTATGTAAACTTTTATCCTTTGTCAATTTAAATATTGTTAGGGGGTGAAGGCAACACCTTTAGGCAACTCATGGCAAAGAACATTCAAAATACTGTACTCTTAAACTAAATTGTTTGACTTTTTGATATTCTTACTCTTAGACACTGATGATGAAGGTAACATCCTTTTGATAAATCCTGACAAAGCACAATCTAAATACTGGACATTTATATACTATACATGTTTAGAAGGGCAAAATTGCCGAACAAATATATCCAATATCTTATAAACCGTTTTTTTTTTTTCGAATTGACGAACAAAAGGTTCAAAATAATTATAAACCATTTGTGATATCAGGATTCTTTTTCATTTTTACTATCATGCGTTTAATCATACTTTTAGTGTTTACAATGGGTATGGTGATAATTTGTTTTTCACTTCAGAACCCAACAAGCGCATTCTTACACAGGTTATCGCTAACAGTTCTTAAATTTTAATTGGATTTTTGGATTATTAATAAAATATGGGAACATAATTTTATTAGAATAACGTTCACCCCCACCCCGACCACCGTCAAAACGGTATTCAGATTGCCAAATATGTCTTACCATGTTTAAATGAGAAATGTTTCACTATACATGTATTATAGGTCCATGGTTTCACAAAATGAAGACCTATCATCGAGGTTCAAAAACCAAATCATATGTACATATTTTAGTTTTACCACGTGCGGTACATTTGCGATAGCAACAGCCCATGAACAAATTTAAAACAATTGTCTTATTAATCTTTTCACGAAACGACGAATTTCATCGGAGATCTCAGTAATCACGCTTGGGGAACATGTTTGTTTTCCATAGCTGGTACCTTCTCTTAAAAGAAACAACTGAATTAACAGAATTCAATCGAATAATAAAACCAAGCCATTCGCGAACTGGGCTACCGATCATGTTACTCATATGATCTTGATGAATTAGCGGAGCATCTTTCCTGAAACTACAAAATCAACCCCATTTTCCCCCTTGACTTTGTTTATATTCTTTGACCATGATTCATCTGAAAGAATAGACATCTTTTACTTAATTTTATGTAAAACATTCGAAATTGGGGATGACCTTTTTACTCGGTCTCCATGGTGCCTCGTGCCAAGTTTACAGAAATCATGAATAATTCAGATACTGTTCTGTGAATTTGCGACTGGAGAATCGAGATGGGAATCAAGTTACATCTGATTTGCATAAAGCAATGGGAAAAAATAGGTCGGAGAAGCAGAAGACAAGACAAACCTAAAGAAGTCATCAAAATTAAAACAACTTCATTTTAAAAGACAATCCTTTCTATTTCAAACATTGATGAAATGTAAAATGTGTTAGTGCCGATGGACAGCACACCGAGTTGGATATCAGGAGCTCTTACAAGAAAATGTTGCTTGCATTTTTGTCGTATTAGGGCGAGTAGGTATTGTTCCTTGAAATGCAACATAGACATTTTAAAAAATATCAGATGTTCATTGTAAAATAGCAAAAAATAAAATATCCTTGTTTTAAATTTTAAAATTACTTTCTTCGAACAAAAACGAATGGTCTTAATTAAATATTGAAGCTAAATGGTCATCCTCGAAAACCAATGATTTAAACAAATAATAGATTACGCTCAGTTTTTTTAATCAGAAAAAGAGACTACGATATCATCATTAAAATTCGTAATTTTCAATTACCTTTATTTGTGATCTGATACAGATCCCATTTTTTAAAAAAAAGTAAAACAATCTGATCAATTTGATATAGAGTATTTTAAACAATATTTTTCATGAATTCTGTTGTTTTTTTATTACATAAGATGTCAATCAAATCTACTAATCAATCTGCCAAAAGCTTTAATTGACTCTAATCAACTATCATAATTCACCTTCCAGTTCTATACAAAATATGAAACTCACAATCTATGTCAATCAAAATATTCGTATTAAATGTATTGTTTTTCAATAAAGAAGATATTTTACATCTTAATTCATTAAGAAGCCATGAGATTGAAATTGGTGATTTAGAAGTATATTAAGTGATCACAAATGACATCGTTCTAAGAAAAAATTAACGGTATGTATTTTACAATTAAAGGGATACTGCCTGATATTACATGGAGTTGACTCAATAATACGAGGCCGAACTATTTGGCACGATATATATATATCGCCAAGCATTTAGCAGTTGAGTTAACTTTACCTTTGTAATTTGGAAAGCGTGATAATAATGCCACCGTTATTTGATTTCAAAACTGAATGATGGAATGAGTGTAATGTTTAAGTCAGTGTCCAAAGCTTTCATAATTTACGGGATGTGGCAATATACGTATTATTATGATTATTATACTTCTTGGGGCCTAAAACCAAGCACTAGTTCAATTCCGACAATTTGTCTTTAAGCCACTGAAAAATTAGCCCATAAATCGTTCGTGCCATCTTTACAGGTTGTCCCAATCTGATTCTTCAGCCCAGCAGTAACGTAAACAACCTCGACTTCATTAGCACAGTCGGTACAGAAAGGTAGGACGTTAAATTCAAGAAGTTTCAGAATAAAACTACAAAATAGCCTCCACAGTGTCCACAAGATTTTCAAAGTGATCAGGGGCTATAACTCCTAAAGAAATTATCAGAAATCACTGAATTTCGATAGACAACACATACAAATTTCTAAAAGATTCAGTCATTAAGTTAGTCGCTACTGTATCCAGAAGGAATTGTGGATGACCGGAAGGACGGGCGGGGGTGACGACAATATGGCCCCATTCCAATGCAGGTGTATAAAATCGTAACACACACAGAGCAAATCTAAAATCCTTCTTCGGTCATCTACAGGCTACAAGACAGTAAAAAACTAAAAGCCATAATGTCTTTAAAATGATACATTATAAATTAACGACAGATCTCGTTAGGGGACACTTAATTAGTATGAACCTAATCGTACATCCGGGCAACTTGTTATAATGCTATGATATTTGATACCCTGGCGTGTGTCGAAACGTCGTTATCGTCACTTGTTAAATCCCGACGCTTCTGTGTCAGCTTGAAGTATATCGATGACGCATGTCTACTGAGCCATAATAATCCACATTAATTAATTTCTTCAAGTACCTAGATTATAATTATATCAACCCAAAGTTTAGAATTTCTTTATTAAAGGCGGACCAAAGACGATTGGTTTCAGGAACCTTTGTGTTTTGTTTTACAGCCACCCAAATCACCGCTACGTCAATAACGCGTGTCATGAAATTCAAAATTTATACATTCATCTTTTTATATGTCTAGACTTTATTCAAAATCACAAATAAAGGTGGAATATATGCATAAAATCTATAATGAAATTTGGAAAAAATGAATAATTTAAAAAAAGAAAACAACCTGTATGACACTATGTCTTACAAAACCCAAGTGTAATACCACCAAAAATCAATTTTATTGTCTTGTCATATCCTAAGTCTAAGGGAAGATATTTTCTGTATAGATTTTTAAAAAAAAAAAAAAAAAAAATACGCATTAAGATTGATTTTATTCAAAAAATCTGTCGTCATCAAACAAGATCATTTAGGAGTGTGGCTTAAATTGCAATCTGTTACTTATTGCTTTGACGTGTGGTTTTAAATTGCATTTTGTTACTTATTTCAAGAATTACTAAACTGTTCACGTGACACTGCATCCAGGTATATATCTAGACTTTGAAGTCTGTTTAAAATAGAATGAAAGCCATATCGGGTTCCCTTTAGGTTCATTGTGAAGCTTCTTACATCATAGAGACCAGATTTTAATTAGAAAAAAAATTGTAATTGGTTTGTAATGGAGATACGATTACAGAGATACAACACAAATACAGGTAGAATTTGTTTCTGAAAAAAAAACGACGAAAACATTTTTAAAAATCGTTAGAAATTAAATGAATCTCAATTTTATAGTAAACGATATCTGTATGCCTAAAACTAAAACCAATGATCGTTATAAGAGATTTTGAATCGTGTGGGAAACTATAATATTGTGAAAGACGAATCTTTCAAAGGGATATTAGTCCAAATGGGTTTAATTCTGTTTAGTATATACAAATTATGAATTGAAAATATGAGCCATTGGTAAGTAAACTAAAGCAATGGGATGAGTTTCAAGCTTTTTTCCCCCTTAATTAAATTTTAAATAATCAAGTAGAGTATTTAGCATGGCTTAAGACATTAGATATTTTTTGAAATATTCGCAATTCGGATTCGCTATTTTAACTCTTGGAAATACATGCGTGTAGGCTAATTGTCTGTCTGAATATTTTTATTATATTTTTAATCATATCATTTTTCGTAAAATATTTCATGGACAGAAACATTTTTAAGTGTGCTAGAATCAATGTCTAGTAAATGTATTAATTTTCGTAAAAATGTTTGCTAATTAATGATTTAAATTGTAACGTAGATTGATTTTTTTTTTAATTCGGTGTCGCGTTTTAGATTTCATGTCTTTCTACCCACATCTATTTACCTCGCGTCAGAAACGAACGAATGACGAGTATGTTTTCAGATATATTTACGTAGGTTACCCTTATACATATATCTTCTTAAAATAATACTTACATTTAGTAATTAGTATCATATAAACAGCAAAAAAATAGGAACAGCGAGAAAAAATGTATTAGATTTCTTTTAAGACAGCCGTCAGTTTAGATGTTGAAATGTATCTTTTTATGTAGCTTACTGACTTAGTTTATTTATCTTGTCAATCAAAGAGGAAATATATTCTTCATGGTGTAATTTTGTTTCAACATTATACTTATAACATATACCTCTATAAATAAACAACATATCTCTTAATTTTCACCAATTACTTCCAAACTTCGACTCTATAAAAAGCGAATAATTGTCGTGTTTGGGTATCTTTAGAATATTGGATAATTTGGGTACCTTTAGAAATATTTCTTATTTTTTTGTTCTAATTGAATATCACCTTAAAAAACACCAATGTTGTTTTAGAAATAAGAAATCAGTCATTGCAGTGGGGGGGGGGGGGCAGTATTTATGTATACACTGCAATGTAGTTGTGCTTTTGTAGAATATTTGGGGAAGGGGGGGGGGTACCTTTTAGATCCCTTATTACATATCCGTGGAAAAACATTTCTTAATAACAATGTCTCATTTTAAAAATGTCAAGGCTGAGAATAACAAATTATAATTTAGCCACTGCAGTGGAGAGGCATGAAATACTTTCCTAATTTTGTATACACTGTCAAATAGTTCGGGGAATACGAACAGACATGCGCCTTGTCAATCCGTTTTAATCAGGGGCGTGGTGAGAATGAGTTCATGAGTAGCCATACTCATGCGCCAAAAAGTTTTTGCGCCAAAATCACAATCAAATTGTCTCGGATTGCTGGAGATTGCGTTTCTGGGCTTCTAATTTTCGAAATTTTCCCGGGGGAGGGCCCCCCGGATCCCCCGCCGCGGGCTCGCGCCTTCGGCGCTCGCGGTGGCCGGCTTCGCCGGCCACAGCTCCGCGGTCAGTAAAAGGGTTTTTGTGCCAAAATCTTTTTTGTTACTCATAATTTCTTCTCAATAATTGCCCTCACCACGCCCCTGGTTTTAATTATCTATATAAACAGTGTCAAATATGAATGCACTACGAAATTTAAAAATGTGTTGCTTTCTGTGGTATAATAATTGATTTGTATCCGATACAATTTTTACATATTTAATTCAGAATACTTCTTGTTTCTAAAAGAATGACGTCAATTTTTATGAATTGTGTAGATTTAACAATAGATGTCGTTTTGCTATATTATAGCTGAAACAAATATCTTTTATACGAAAATAGTCAATAATTATAATAATCAATCAGCGTATTTCTGTGTATATACAAGAATAGAAATGCTATGTGTTTATAAATAAAAGGTATAATGTAAAAATAACTTGCATTGATTGACTGGGGTAAATGTTTTCTTAAACCATCTATATAACAATATTAGTGGTATTACGTGCAGGAGGACAGCACCACACACAAATTATTACACAAGACAAACCTACGGACAGGACACATACACAGACACAAAATGTGACAATAGCAACAAACATACATATCGGATAAAGTGAATGGATCCAGGGGTTAAAGCCGTAAGCATTTACTGGGATAAAGGGGCATAACAAAACAATATGTCATTGAAATATTCGCATATTTTGTTTAATTCCTATATAGAATACACTGTTGTATCAATCTGTAATACAAGGTATGATGTGGTGTTGTGTATGTGCTAAAAAGATTTAATGGATAATATATGCATTAAAGGTATCAATATTTTATTACCTTTCAAATGAATCGCAATCCAAATATTTTGCTGATTGATAAAGTTGTGCAGCTGTTAAAACTTTTTGATATTTTATTCACATTTAAAGGATACTGGGATTTGTTTTAGAAATGTCGACTTAATTCGATCTTTCAAAGTTTTAATTTGTTTGTATAGCCAATGCAAACACTTTTTGAGATATAAAAACATTCTGTTTCAGATGTTGACAGCAGACAGCACGACCTCGGAAAAGCAACATTTTAGCGGATAGGGGTTTTCCGATTACCAGTCGGAATCACACATTATATTTACCAAATACAACAGTTTATTTCAATTAAATTAAAGACGTCCAGCTTCTTTAAAGATCTTATCTGTTTTTAAAAACAAAACGAATAGTATAGTTGACAAATTGAGATTTATCTTCGTACACAGTTTCTTCATTTGATCATTAAGAAAACCTGTATTGGCCTGTATTATTAGTATGATTCCAATAAGCATCTCATTATTAACAACAGCTAAAAGAACATAAAAGACGGCTATATCTGGCATTACTCAGAAAGAAATAATTAAATACCAGCCAATTAAAAATATAGAACGGAGGAAGTGGGCGGAGTTGTGTCAGGGTCGGATTAAGACCAGGTGCGGTAGGTCCTCCACAGCGACATAATTACAGAGAGTATTAATTTCAGGTAAAATTATATTTTTCTTGATGGATATCAATCATGGCGACGAACACCTTAGCAACCCTTCTTATTGGTATTATTTACTTATACCTTGGCCAGTTAAAAAAAACGTCCCTTTGTCCCGAGTTAATAGCCGACTATAAGCTCTATAATTTAGGCTTTATCGATTAACAAGATAACAATTGTTCGGGCCTAATTCTAAAATGATAGAATTACCGATTATTCTCAGCGATCCATCACCAGTAATATTTATCTGGGATTCTATCTTCCTGAAATGATCTAGGTATAGAATAGAATACAGGACCCCCGCCATGTTCTATTTGGTTTATAGTTAAAGCACAATCAGGAAAACGTAACTCAAGAATTATGCCGTGGCATTGTCTTCAAAGCTTTAATATGACACCAGGATTTGCCGTATTTGACTGAAATTTATGCCATGGAACTATCCGAGTTGGTATACATATATAGTGCAGATGACTATTTCACCAAACAACCCCAGTCCAAATTAAACTCACGCATTTGACGTTCAAGTTGCAGGAGTAATACAAACCTGCAATCAAGATAAACAACTCAGACATAGCCAGAAACAAACAACAAATATGAAAAAAATGTGAATGGATCCGGATGCCAGACGTAAGCGTCCATTGCGTTGTAAAGACTCCTTAGCCTCTGGCAAGAGGGAAGGGTGGCACCAACCTCCACAAGAAAATTCGTAAACTGTCCCAGAGATCTATAGACAAGGTATCATGAACCTGTTAATTGAGTGCGTTAATTAAATAATAATAGTGAATTTTCAACTTTTGAAATCCTATAACTTTTTCTATGGATATAATGATTAACATAATGTTATTGTATATGACTGCTCGTATAGAATCGATAAAATATACTAAACGTCTCTCCTAACGGTATTATCATTCATATACAAAGTGACAAAATGACAAAGTAGTGTTATAGTAGGTGGTCTTTACTAGGGCAAAAAAGTATACTGATTTTGTTTCAAGATATATTGCATGATGTCCAATACGTACAAATGAACAACCCTAAGGAATTGAAAATTACTCTGCCACATTACTACAGCGATGTGAAATCCTTACACCAGTAAGATTATACAACCTCGTGCACGACCCCCATCTCCACTTAGAGCAATCGCTCAAGGCCGTCGTCAGTCCACGGTGGTTAAAATATAACATGATCACAAATGATTGTTGGTAATGTGAACCCATGTAATGAGAAGTGATACCAGGTGTTCCTGACAGAGTAAGTTTTAATACCTCTTTAATATAGATGCAAATACCCCACCCATATTTTGTATTAAAAAAAACAAAAAAACCCCTCATAATAGGAAGCACTGAAAGAGAACAGTTGATTATATCGTGTTGATTGGTTTTGACATCTTACTGAAATCTGGAAGAGATTCCGTTATTTTCAGACATATTTCCTTTAATGTTGTTGCTATGATACGTGATAGGCAGCAGGATTCTTGCCAGATCTGCCCGAAGAAGAATTCGTCATTTTATCAACTTTGATAAAGTTGAAAGAAGGATATGTGTGGTATCAACCCTGTGTAAGGGAAAAGAAGAAAAAAATAATGATCTGAAAACCTTAAATAGAGGAGGGTCAACCCCTGTCAAAGATAAACCAGGAGTTTTTTGTGTATGTTTTCAATTACCGAAGAATCCACTTCCATTCTCTGCATTTTTACGCTGCGTTGTGATAACCCTTTTGATACCCTCTGCCAGAAGGTCATTTACTCACTTCAAAAAATATCTACATGTAAATTAATGTCTTTCAGTTTCATATCCTTTCACTAATTACATCGGTCTAGTGTAATCATCTTTGCATTTTGATTCGAATCAGATCACAGCGACGTTTTAGAGGCTATGGTGGCAATCCTTATAGACATGCAAAGCCTTATTATGTTGGTTTTGGACACCAATATATACAGTAATAACAGAAGTCAGCCGTAAACTACATGATGTCAGTCATTGTCAAAATTTTCGCATTTCAAACAGTTTTATATCACACAGTTTTAGCAGCAGTTCTGATAGCTTTTTGGAATGCCCTGCATGGGTTGCAGTTGAGAGTTGTCAAATTAAGTCATTCTAAAAATAAAATTTAATTTTTTTAAAGTTTAATCATTAACAGGGGAGATAACTCAAGGGGAGACAATCAACAAAAATAATCTGGACTAAGACTAGTAATTATTTCCCCTTATTTCATGATGGACGAATGTAGTGCGAGTTATAAATAGACAATTTTTCCCTTATTTTTTTTCTCCCCTCTTCCTGCATTTTTGGGTTGACTTTTTGGTCTAGAATTGGAGAAAAGGCATCAAATTTTCAATTTCACAGCAGTTTTGGGTAATACTGAGGATATTACAGCGGAGGTATAGGGGGTGTAAAGTGTCTTTCTGCGGAGCAATCATTGTGTCGGAAGTGAGATTTTCACCCCAGTAAACTTCAAATCCCCGTAGCAAAAAATCTAAATGGTCAACCCCCTACAAATTTATGATGAGGAGATTGCCAAATGTGGTCCCCATTGTGCCTAAAAAGATTGGAAGCGACGGAATGTTGAGAAAAAAGCTACAGCCTGTGATGTTACAGACATTTAACATTGAAGTCAATGGGCAAATAATTACTAGTCTGAGTCCTGATATGTCAACAAGCATAGAAGACGAATATTTTCTCAGCCACTTATTTCCTGAAGTTTTGAATGGAAAGTGTCAGAAATGGTAAGAATACTGTTTTTTTATTGCACTGCAGTAAATTTTGTGTCTATTTCATATCAAAATAGCCATTATTGGGGGTATCTGTTGGCCGAGGGTGAATTTGAGGTGTAGATGTTAAAATTTCGTTCGCTATGGTGTCAAAACGTGGTTTTAAGTCTCAATATTAAGGCCTATTCAACTGCAGATTTGGCCTAAAGGTCCCGAGATGTAAACAGAGCTGACCCTAACCCTACCCCAAGACCCAACCCTTACCCTAACCCTAACCTACAATCTCGTCAACAACATGTGTCCTAGGCCCAAGCCAAAACCCAGTCCTGACCCTTGCCCTAACCCACAATTTTGTCAAAAAATCATGCGGCCACAACCCAATTTACATGTGACCTTGAACCAAGACTGCAGTTGGCCTTAATATTTAGACCTAAAATGTTTTGCCTGCACACAATGACATGTTAATAGGTACACTACAAAATTCACACCGATGTGACTTTTGACCAAATCTGCAGTTGGCCTTGACATTTAGACCAAACTTCAAAAGATGGTGTCTACCTTTGAGATTGCCTTAGACTTATGTGACACTTAGAGTTTACTTTTTTACTGACTGCTGACTGTGAACTGGTTTCTAGTTGTAGGTCCAGTGCAGGATGTTCGCTAGAAACAAAGAGGTTTATTTCTATTTCCGATTGAGACCATTTTTTTCCCTTCTTATTATCCCACATTTTTTAATTGCATATTTATCCCCAGCTTTCTATCATTTCAGGGGCCAAGGCTAAATGTTTCATTCATAGAGTGGATTGATTGACCTCAACACAAGCTTTAAAAAGAAAAAAAGAAGCAAAACAGGTGAGATAAATGTGCATTTCATACACTTTACAAAGTTCATCCAACCTGATCCCCACTTCTGCTGACTAACGGGCTGGAAATTTGGTACTGCACAGGCTTTTCTGTCCCCCTTGGCATGTAACTGAATGACAGAATTGCACATTTTGACCGTTTCCTGGATGTCAATGATCCATTTACCTGGATAGTATTCACCCCAGAATGCTCATTCTCATCCAAATTTAACATTTCAGGTCTACATCTCAAAACACGATGACTTCCTGGACTTCCTTTAGTAGAATGATGATGCATATCAATTTCATCCCTGATCTCTATGACACCGGTGGTGAAAGTGGAAGGCAAATCGTAATCAGTTTGGGTTCCAGCCGAGGACCTCTGTAAACTTTGCTTTTTGGCGATGATTTCATTTCCGAGCTTGAAAAGGACACCCTTTGGTTTATCATGACCTCTCATATTGGAAGATAACATAAATGGCCTGTGTGTTGACGGTTGTTCATATCTCTTTGCCAGGAAAGTTGTAGGCACCATCACCATTGTAAATCATTTGACAGACCAGAGTGAAAAGGGTGACCTATGATTGGTCAGCAGTGTATCCGATTCAATACTGTGGGGTGGGGATGAAAAAAACTGTTGTAGTGTTACATAATCAGATATTTTCCACTAACTTATCCTGTGGAAATACAGCTATATAGGTGATATTTTGATATTCATAGGCACTTCATGTTTCAACATCTTAGATTTGACCACAATTCGGCACTTGAAGCTATGTTAACAGAGAAAACTGTGTGTTTTTTGATGAAAGTGTCAAAAAGTCTAATATTGCATCATGATTACTGTTTTAAAGTATTTTCATGTTTCATTTATATTGAATTTATCTCATCTTTTTACAGAATGCATTTATGTTCAATAATAAAAATGTTCTGTGGAATTCTAAATTCATGTGCTTTCAAATTATACAATTTCATACTGGGGGGTGGGGTTGAAAAAGCTGTTGTAGTGTTACACAATCAGATTATTTCAACTTACTTATCCTATAGAAATACAGCTATATAGGAGACAGTTTAAAATTGATAGGCACTGCAGGTTTCAACGTCTTAGATTTAACCATAATTTGGCACTTGAAACTACGTTAACTGCGAAAAACTGTGTGGTTTTTGATGAAAGTGTTAAAAAGTCTAATATTGCATCATGATTGCTGTTTTAAAGTATTTTCATGTTTGATTTACATTGAATTTATGTCATCTTTTTACAGAATGCATTTATGTTCAACAATAAAAATGTTGTGTGGAATTCAAAATTCATGTCCTTTGAAATTTCTGTCTGAAATTCCGCAGTTTTCTGATGTTTTATAGTGTTTGCAGAATGCAGCACTGCTCATCTGAAAATGCATGGATTTTCATAATCTTTGGCCAGGGAATTGCATATATGTTTGTTTATTAGATTACAAAAGATTTGTTCAAATAGCAGCAACATGTGAGGTATATAGGACTAAGACTAGTAATTATTTCCCCTTATTTCATGATGGACGAATGTAGTGCGAGTTATAAATAGACAATTTTTCCCTTATTTTTTTTCTCCCCTCTTCCTGCATTTTTGGGTTGACTTTTTGGTCTAGAATTGGAGAAAAGGCATCAAATTTTCAATTTCACAGCAGTTTTGGGTAATACTGAGGATATTACAGCGGAGGTATAGGGGGTGTAAAGTGTCTTTCTGCGGAGCAATCATTGTGTCGGAAGTGAGATTTTCACCCCAGTAAACTTCAAATCCCCGTAGCAAAAAATCTAAATGGTCAACCCCCTACAAATTTATGATGAGGAGATTGCCAAATGTGGTCCCCATTGTGCCTAAAAAGATTGGAAGCGACGGAATGTTGAGAAAAAAGCTACAGCCTGTGATGTTACAGACATTTAACATTGAAGTCAATGGGCAAATAATTACTAGTCTGAGTCCATCTTATTCAAACCATTTTTTGTCCGTGGCTGATCCAGGTGTTATAAATTAATTATAAAGACATATGTTTCAAAATTATATAGCGGTATAGTGAGGTTGCGGCGGATGTTATATTCGGATCCAGACAAGCGCCACAAATTCTCATTGACGCTTTTTTGAATAATTTCCATTTCTAGATATAATAGGATTCCTACGATGATGACCACGCTCACAAGCGATATATATATAATGTATTCATTTTTTTAGGCCTAGACGGAATGTGATTTTAATATATGAAATAAATCATAAATTCAATGAACAGTTTTACTGTTTGACGGCTGAACCGCGACTATTAACCTTCGATTGTTGCGGATGTAGACCCGGATTATTACCCAGGATATGTTATTTAAGAATATTTACTTATATATATCTACCATCTTGTATATAATACCATACATCAAAACATAGATACCTTCCAGGCATAGATGGCCACATGACGTGCCAGATGATACCCTTTCCATCTTCGTGACGAAATAGAGCCTTATAAGGGGAGAGAAGAAGACAATACTCCGCTCGAGGCAAACATTAATGTAGATCCATCCGTCATTTGTAAACCAAGGTGACACTCATGTCGTTTAACAAGTTGTCCAATTACTCATATTTGACAACAATAGTGTCTTAAGACTCTCAAACAATCATAAAAGTCGCTACAGTGGCCTACATTTGTTTGATAAGAGGCTCCGAAATGACACTCCAAAAATACTAACCAATACATGCACTAATAAACTCTTACTTAGTGAATCAGCAAATAATTCTTCTAATACTAATATTAAATTGTTTAATTTCACCGAAAGGTCATATAAAATGTATTATACCTGGACCATTTTCAGAATTTTAAGAAAGGCCAATATCATTCTAAGGTCACAATAATGTTGGCACTTTCAACATTTTTGACCATTTTGCGAATTTTAAAAAAGATCACCGTCATCCAGTATCTGTCTGGTATTTTCAATGAATTATTGATTTTAAAAGTCTCGTTTAGCAATGGCCATCAAGGGGTGAAGATAATATTAATTTTGTTTTAGAGCAACTATATGTTTACAACTACATAGGTCAATGCTACAAAACTACATTAAGAGAGCCACAGTGGCTCGGTTGGTTTCGCACTGGCTCAATAACCAGGGTGTCACGTATTCGATCTCGTTGTTGACACAAACAGTTCGTCTGGATTTTTACTCCTAGCCTGGGTTTCCCTTGCCAGTAGTACAGGGCCTGGCGAAGGAAAATGGTTGAGCCGTCCGGGTGGAACCTAGTCTCTATCACTTAGACAAATTCTAAGAATATTAGTGTAGATGGGTTGTCAATATTTGAGAATAACTAGGTCATTGGCTAGATTATCCAGTCTTTACATTATCAAGAACAATATCCAAGGGAGATAACTAGCCCTAAAACAAGATGTCGACGACCATGAAATTATATTAAGAATTGCTATTTCAGAAAATCCATTTACATTGCCAGTTCAATATCCAACACTCTTATCTTTTTTTATTGTTACGAATGTTACGATTCATGTTAATTTATATAATAATGCATGATTTACTACTTGACTTGTCGAAATTTACTGGATAATCAACCACACCCCCGGTTACGCATGGGCAATGGGACTTTTTATCTAATGTTGCCAATTGACCCAGACCCTCCGCACGTTGAAGACCAGATGGTTCTTTCTGGATAAACGAGATTAGGTAGAACAGCGAATACTATTGACAGTTGCAAATGGGAATAAGAGCACATTACATGAAGTAAGCACTAGGCCGGTTGGGGTCGGTTGTCAAACCCTGTTAAATTTCATTTCATAAAAAAGAATCAAACAAAGTCTAAAAAAATGTTTAATTACATCTAAACTCAGCGAATAGACCTTTAATAAAATATGAGAAGGGGTGTTTTAAATATTTGTATAAGAAAAATGATTTTTGTACAAAAAAATTAACAGGCAAGAAGAGAAGTTTTAATTTAGAAAAAGCTTTGTTAAATGTTTTCAATTTTGGAAATAGAATCTAGGTGTGAAAAATGGAGCTAATATTATGAGTTACACGTTAGTTCAAATTTCTATTCTTGTCAAGTTGTGTTACAAATTGCTCCTTCTATTTGTGTAAAATTCTTTCTTTTTTTAAAGTTATTTCACAAAATGATTGATGGATAAAAGAAACTGTGTAATTTCTGATTTAATTCTCACAATGGGGATTTTAATATTTAATCGTCGAATTTACCCTGGGAGCAAGTCTGATTAAATGGGTTCGATCCCGGTAGAAAACACCTTGGTGTCGAGTTAGTGTCAATTATACAAGTATGATGAATGATATAAAAATATCAGTAATAAAGCCAGAATCGTTGTGTATGATATCCCCCACCACCCCCTATTGTAAAAAAAATCGGTATTTATAAGAATTAATAGGTTGGCAGGCAACAAAATAAGCTAGCTTAGTCGTCCGCTCTGTGCTTTCTAGGTTTTGGAAGGAAGTGTTTTCAGTCCCCTAAAATAGCTTTCAGACCTCAAGCAGATTTCGAAAGTAAACTCATTCAAAAATAATTCTTGCGTAAACGCACAGTTTAAAGGTTACCGTGTCTGTTCGCGATATCACCCTCGGTGGAGCGAATGTAAAACGCAGAAGGATTTTTCTGATATATTTAATGGGATGGGGTTGTTTTAATTTGAATCGGATGATATAGCTAACAAAACAAGATAGTGTCGGTTAATTATATACAATTTCTTATAACAAAGTTGAGTAAAATGACAAAAGTGGATGAATCACAAAACCTAAACAGAAAGGTATTTGTATTACTGCAATACCTCTGTTTTATTTCTCCGGTTTATTGCTCATAAATCTCTCACCAGCAAACAAATACAGGTAAAGAAAGGGACATGGTTCTGTCTGATTTACATGTTAAAGCTGAACTTTATAACCTAGGTGTTTGTAAGATGAGACCAGGGTAAATTCACCACAGGAGAGAAAGGTTTTAAGTCCACTCGACACCAACTAGGTCTATCCGGGACTAACATTTGGTTCAATTCTATTTCAATAATTCGCTTGCGCGTTCGAGTATTTTGCAGTAGGTGGAAACCGGAGTAACCAGAGAAAAACCACGAGGTTCAACGGGGTAATGAAGGCGGCTGATAAGTTGAAATCAGAGGATGAGCGTATGTGACATGGAGATAGGGGCGCCTTCTCAACCTCGTGGGTTTCCTCCGGCACTCCGGTTTCGTCCCACGGCTAAAGACCCCTACGCGCAAGCGAACTAATGAATTAAAATTAAAACCGTATGTTAGTCCCGAAATGACCTGGTTGTGTTGAGTGGACGTTAAACCCCATTTCTCTCTCTCTGAAATCAGAGGAAGATACAGAGCAAAACCACTGAGCCACAACGAATCCCTATTTTGGGGTTAAAAAGTCACGTGAAGTTCCTGTCGCAATGGGGAGTGGTATAATGAGTTCTAAACATACGCCAACAGCAGATAATCCGTCCGATCAGTCGACGACATACTCCGCGGCCATTGCTTCAGGAATATGAGTCGACGAGGGCTGTCACACATTTATGCTATTGTATGTACTGGGAGCATTTACAAGACACTAATATTAATTCGATACAGATCGGATGATAACGTTTGTGGGGGTTAACGGAATTTGTTGAAATTCAATAGACTTCTTCGTTTCGCTAATTTAATTAATAATATAAATTCCACACAGATCGGTTGGTAACTTCAGTCGTTAGAGCTTTCTACAAAGTAAAACAAGGTAGTAATTAACGGAAATTGTTTAAATTCAAAATGTGGGCATACAATGCACTAAACTCTTTTTTTCACCCAGATGGAGCATGGTTAAAATATTCATTAGTTATAATCTATAACTGACGATTTAAGAACTCCGGATTAAATGAAATGTTACGGTTTATATAGTCAGACCGTAAATATTGTAGTGTATTAATAATCTGTCATCTCTAGAGATAGGATGTCAATCACATTAATATTAACCATAACACCGACTAAAAGAAAGTTGACTTATTCAGTATCCAATCAAAACAATTGACAGTTACGTCAGAAAGGAATTTTCCTTCTTTGATTTCTATTGTATTCAAAATGTCAATCAAAAAAATTAATAGATTCAAAAAGATTTGGACAAAACAATTGAAAGGCAACAATATTTATTTGTTTATTATGACTCGCCGACACGTTGTGATGACAGCGTCGTCTAATTTTATAAAGACGTTGTATTGGTCAGAAACGCGGGGTGCAGGAAAATACCCTTTAATCTCTCACCGCATGGTCAAAAGCTCAATGGCATTCGCGTCATGTGTAAGACAACACGTTTTTCAAGCAACGAAGATCAGCAAATTGAACGAATCCCAAAAAGACCTAATACTTTCGGGTCGTTAGGTTTGGTAGCTCGCACACCGTCCGCAACAAACCGGTTGAAAGCTTTGTAAATAGTAAAAGTCTCTACTGCCAGTCTGTCATCGTCTACGGTGCCGAATACACGCAAGTAACGCACAACTCACACGCACAGGTTTTCTAAAAATATTCCCCATACTCTGCCCGCAGTAGCACGCACGGCAAGTTGTAAACTAGAATAGAATATGTTTTGTTAATTCTGATTTCCTCAACATATTCCAGAATCCTAAAATTATCAATGTTCAATGAATGATTGTGATTGACTGGTCGGTTCAATGATGTCATCTTTAAATGAAACATTGCATATAATAAAAACACAAAAACAGAAAAACCCCGTCTGCGATATCACCATGATTGTCATTTGATGTTAAATCTTGGTAGACCATTTTCTTGGTATTAAATCTTAGTAGACATTTTGTTTTTTAAAAGTTAATACTATTCTTCCAGGATTAGGAAGGAAAGGAGATATCCACCCTTGCAAAGTAAATTCATGGATTTAAAATACAGAATTAATGTCTGGTTACTGCAAACAATATAACCTTAATTTCGGGGTCATCTATCCGAATTGAGAAAATATTATTTTGAATGAATTTTGATGAGTTGATGTTTTGCTGGGATGTGGATGGCTAACTGTCTAGATTATAATGTCACGTGATTTAATCAGAATAGACTGATGGATGGACAAGCGTGACCACCTCATATAGTCTTCTATTAACCAAATGTCGTAGTTCTTATTTTATCTTTTTACGCTTGTCAGAATTCCGTAACGACCAGAACGAAAGAAAAGACTTGTGACAGTTAAAACGAGCGAAGAAGAATAATTTAGGATTACAATATGTAGGAATATTTATAAGATTCTGTAAATAAACTATTCATAGACTTTTAATAAGCCATCGGAGAAAACCCCCGTAACTAATTCACGATAATTAATACATATTGACGAGGTAGATGAAAGTGACTTTATGCCGCTACAGTATTTATTTTAATACGACTTAATCCACTCTAAAAATTGATTAATGATTAAAAATATCAAACCAAAATATCAACTGTATATAATCTCACTGACCCTTCAACTAATTTTAGCGAAGATTATATGATGATGCTGGAGTGTTATAATCAGATCCCCTCTGCAGGGAAAACCGAATGTTGACAAATACCGAGAATTTTGGACTGATATACAGAGATGAAATTTTCACAACATTGAAGTTTGAGAGGGATTACAAATCCCTAAAAGTGTGATCAGAGGTTGAAAGCGGGTAGGGACATTGGGATTTAACGTCCAGCCGACACAAACCAGGTAATTTCGGGACTAACATACATGTATAGTTCAATTTTATTTCAATAATTCGATTGTGCGTAGAGGTCTTTAGCAGTGGGAAGAAACCCGGTGACCCGCAGAAAACCCACGAGGTTCGACAGGCGCCTCTACTCTTTGTCACGTACAATCGGGGAATCGAAACAACGCCAGTTGACTCAATGACAGATCTTATGACATAGCGCGCAGGTGTTAACCACTCGGCCATCCAACCCCCGATATAATTTTAAGAAGAATTGCTCAAATCAAAATAGATAACCTTTTCGTTTAAAGCTTCCATTTATGTTTATATATTTGATATACAGGCCCATTTAAAGCTTTCAGGCCCTTATAGATCAGACATTAGCGTCGGTCCAGTCCAGTGTAATTTACAATGATATACTGACAGATTTTACTACCTGAAACTGATTTGCGATCATAAAACTCGTGTTAAATGATTTTAAAAGCTCTAAAAGACCATTTATCCACGCGTTCTAACTACAAAAAAGCATAATGGATCTAGCATTCATGCTGCTAATAGAAAATTCACCTTTAATACGGAAGAGTGGACATGTTATAGTTATCTCCCCTCTTGACAACAAATCGAGGCATTGTAATATCAACGTCTGTTGCCCCGGTCAGATTTCTTAACGCCAGCTTACATTTGAACAAAAGGCTATCTTTTTAAACGTTTTTCTTATTTTGAGCGCTTGTAGGGATCACAGCAGTATAGCCAATGCCGCACGTGGGTGACATAAGTCATTTAGACGAGAGAACAAATATTTGAAATTCAAGGACAAAAATAACGAGGTCATAAAAGTTGAAGAGGTTTTTTAATAGTTATGTTAATGAAATAAGGATAAGGTTAACCTTTGGACGAAACTATTGATGAACAAGGTTGTTGAAAGATTTTCTTTTAGCTTCATTTAACTTACAAATTGTTGGAACACACCAAATCAGAGGTTAAGCGGATCAACAGCTTAAAAAAACATTTGACTCTTCAAACGGCTAAACCTAATAAATTTCGAATTCTGTTTTGAAAGGATAAGTAAACACAAAATTGGGGAACAGAAATAAATCAGTTATAAATCTAAAGAGATAATTACGGATAATCAAACTGACTGAGCTCTAGTACTAATAAGAATATTAACCCCAAGGATTTCGGTCTTAAAAAATATAATATTTAAATTGAGCATACCTTGTCCTTGGGGCTGTTCAAACATTCAAAGTTATTCTATAAATTATAGGATATTATTAGACTGTTATAAATCTTAATGTACCTTTCTTTTAGTGCGTTATGGTATTCACGTGCTGGTTCGGTTCGACTGAACGGATCTGGAACGTTAATTTAGAGAGCATCATAAATCACAAGTTAGCAGGAGAATTATTCTTGATCGGGTTCAACAACTTGCTCTAAAATACAAAGTCACGTCTGTTAATCATATCATATTGGCCAAGATTCATCGCTGCACTACAAACATTAAACATGGACTTTATGGTAATTATAAAAGGCAATAAATTTACCGGACTCCACCCTGTATCAACCTCGAAACATCGACTTCGATCTCTCCAGCCGTAGTTATCTTTGATTTATCATTTCATAAATGCATACAATAAAGGTAAAAATCCCCAGTTCAAAGCAACAAATATCTACACCATGCCCTAATTAGGTATTGAAGGATTGATAAATTATCTCCCTTGTCAAAACTCTCGTTTGAAGAAGGTTCTGTAATCTCAAAGTGAAACACTCGTTCTATTATTGAGGAGATTTGATTTATGCCACTTTCTCTTATCAAAATAGGCTGAAAGAGTAAAATTAGGAATTTCTTGTGTGTAATTGGTTATTTTAGGCCACGTGGTTCAGAATTCAAATGATTGATAGATTTTTAGTGATATTAACATAATATCTGGTCTAATCGGGCAGCACGGGGGTTTGAAACACAACTTGTCTTTTGGGTATTAGTTACACGCTGTCTGGGAAATGTTTATTACATTATATGATAATTGTTTCATTGATGGTGTAATACCCCCTGCCATCTGCCTTTTTATAAAGTCCCAACCTTGCTGTACAAATTAATAGTCTACAAAAACATTAACCACATTACGCGGCATTAGAAGGCCTATGACCAGCTCACTTCATTAAGGTAGGCTACTCAGTTTGGCAATCTCGATTTCCATTTGGGATTCTTCTGAATGTTTCGTGACCAGCATACCATTGGCTATCACAGGTGGCCATACTTGTAGATATGTACATAACGACATTTTGATTGGTCAATCATAGGTTCCAGGCTGTTCAATTTGGAAGACTTCCGGTTATTGCAATGTTTAGAATGAGAACATCGCCATTTTGAACGATCACGTTCGGTTGGCATTAACCGGCCTACGGCATATTCATTTTTCAAATTCCAACTACTTATGTTTCTTTTACGTGCTGAACGACGATGACATCGGTTTATCGTCATATTCAAACGAATAGGCGCAATAAAATTCCTCGACCAATACCAAGATCTCTTGGTTTCTGATCTATTATGAACATCAATGTAACGTTAACTCTTTGGGCCCACTTTGATCCAGTACTTCCATCCGTAATGAGAGTATATAATCCTTTTCGTGCATATTTTTCAATTCTGCGAACAGTGCATACATTTTAATTCTGGTCATGTAAGAGGTATGGGGTGGGGTGGGTGTGTTAAGAAATTTTAATAAACGTTATAAACAGGTAATCAGTAGCTTCGTCTCATGATCATAAACACTGTGTATAAATTTAAAATCAATCGGGTCATATATGCACCCTATAGAGCGTCTCCAATCAAGAAAATGAAATGGGGTTTAACGTCCAACAATTCTGCCATGATGACGGGCGTACGCTATGCAGTGTGCTATGAAGGACATTTTGCCCAGACAGTGGCATTACTGTCTACTCTCATATCAAATTCCAACTGCCAGGGGGAAAACCTCGGGACCAGGTTAGCGACCATTCTCTTACTCACTGAGCCAGCGTGGATGAAAATCAAGGACGAACTGACGGACGAGAGTAACAGCAATTTTCCGACCAGATTTCAATTTAAAAATCGTCTTGTAAAACAAAGCTGCATTCTTGTCGAGTATTTATTTCACATGTGTCTCTCTATTCTTAATGTACAACCATATATGAGATCTATAATCCACCCATTCGATTAATTGGGACATCATCTTCACAAATAAAGGGCAGATAATTAAAGAGGATTGATGAAATCAAAGACATCAATTTGTCACCTGTCTATTAATGAAGTTACACCTTGTTCATTACTACAGTCCAGTAATTATGATAAAAGGTGGTGTCTCGGTATCAATACGTTAATCACGAAACAATATTCATAAACGTCATTTCTTATAGCCATTACTGTATGGTGGCGTGGAATGGCATGGGGGCTTGACGTCTGTGGACTAGCGCATACTTTGGTCATTTTTCAACGAACATAAGGTCAGTCCCACAGTCGCCATTTCTGGTAAATGAAGCAGCGGCTTGTGTGTAGAACGAACGTTGCGTTAATATATCACGAAAGATTCCCGAAAAATTCTCCAGAAATTAAACCAAGACGGAAGGGCTGACCAATAGAAGTGGCTCATTTCTCCACCCACCCTCAATTGCTTCCCATGCCAAAGAGGGGGGCAGGGGGTAAATTCTTATGGCCACAAACTTGGTCATTTTATGACTAACATTTGCATTAATTCTATTTATTTAGCATTGGGAGGAAACCGGAGGACCCGGAGAAAACCCATGAGGTTGGACAGGCGACCCTACTCCTAGTCACATAAAACCGGGGAGTCGTAACCACGACATTAATACCAGGCCATATGATGCAACGCGCACGCGTTAGCTATTCGATAATCAAAAACAAGGCATATTATTACAAAGACAGGCAAACGTTCAACCATATCTCTTTCGGTTAAATTTTGTTTATCTTTGGGTGGGAAAAGAGAACACATTTACATCTTACAACTTTTTTTCTTCTTCCTTTTTCACAAATTGAAATCGATTCCTTTTACGAGATCGTCTGTTACGTTTTTCATCCATAAGAAAGCCGCTTTCAAATATATCTATATTTTACATGCTTTGTTATAAAAACTGTATAAATATTGAATAAGTAAAAGTCATAATCAAGTTACTCAAAATGTCAAATTCGTGATAAATATATTTAAATGAAAGATGATTCAAATCCCTCTTAAGTCACTAATGAGCTCTTGGCGTATAATACATTTGATCTATTTAATCAGAAGAAATATAATTTGACGCTGTGTCTACTAGAGAAAAAAATAATTTAAGATAAATATTCACGAATATTGGTAAATCCGATCCATCATTCAGCCGGGTCCCATATTCCTTCAAAATAAATCTTTATAGATTTTGAAAAATCAAAGATCAGAAGAAAAAAAATACATAATAATGAAATAGAGGAATTGTGGAGTGTTAAAAATGAAGGGTGCTCGTTTAATTACTGTCTGTTCCTCTACTGATTATATGGACTTTGATTGGCATCTACACAGTAATCGGAGCTTAATCTGAAACTATTTCAGACAAATTTGACAAAAAAATAAGACATTAAGATATATAGTATACAGTGGCATCTGACAAGTCAGAAAAAAAAAGATTTATTAATAGTTCTGATATTCACACAGTATAATATTGTTATAGTATCGGAACTGGTTTTTTTTATTTTCAGCCTGCTTGGTATTATCAGCCAGCAAATCACCGAGGCTTTTAACGGGCCATTAAGCTATTTTAATATGGTGTTTGTATAATCGCTAAATGCAGGCGTTTTTTTCATATGAATACCGCATGGCAATTCCAGCGTATTTGTCAAATAAACATTGATATTTTTGTATGTAACCGGTGACAAAAGATGTGACAGTACTATACAATAGACACCGCGGGGATGATAAAATGATATCAAAGTTACAGTATTTCATTACTAGAGATAATTTCTATTGACTCTAGCTTTATTTCTATATTTATTGTAAAGCGAACTTTAGCATGATATTAGTTCTAATGTAGCTATTGAATACTTGTACAACAGAACTAACTATGATGTAATTTAAGACAACTACAAATATAAATTTGATTAAAAATGAGATGTGATCTCTTGTATAAAATTGTTGTTCGTTTGGTGTGTTTATATTTTATTGCTTTAGGTGGGTTCTTGTTTTGGCATGAATGACTTGCCATTTATTTTCATTTTGTCGGTTTTTCAAAATCAACATTTATCTTGTAAGTGTGCTTTACCAAATTGTATAATATGTAGTAAAAAAAAAAGGAACGAAACACCTAAAAAGAATTAATATTATGAAATAAATTCTAGATATATTATCTATCATCCATAAATATTTGTATATTTCATGAGAATAAATCAACTTTGATGGCTTATGTTTAGATTCATGTTTCACATTTTTTAAGTAACCAGGTGGTCGTATTTATCAACAAGACTTTTTCCGTTTATATTAGAATGAAAACGATAACCTTCAGAATATATCGTCTTTGCAATACATTGAATTTACTTCCACAATTTATAATACACCGGCACCAAAATACATAATGGAAACGTCAAATTTCGTATTCCGTATATTCTGCTACCTGTCCATTTTTCTTATTTTTACTGATGTAAAACATGGAATTGTTGAAACGAAAAATAATTATTTGTTGATAATTTACACTGAAGCAATGGAAAATAAATATAGTCAGTAACCGAATCTTACTTATAACAATTAACTCATTAACTTAGTCTAATATTCAACCATGAGAAAACATAGACCAATATTGACTTTGATATTCGAACTGCTTGAAGAAATTCAGGGAAAGTTAAGTCAAAAGTTTCACTGTTAGTTTAAAGACGAAGAAAGCAGAAAAGATGAAATGAAAAGAAAACACAGATGTGACAAAAGAAAGAAAAATCACATATTTTTTCTCGAGTAAACGTTTTTAAAATCGCCATTAGTGGTGTAATATTATCTTTCGTTTCGTTATTTTTTAATTATTGAACTTGTATAAAGATATGTTTGAAGATGGCGGAAAGGCTTTTAAGTAAAAGAATTGGATCTGGTTAAACTTTCGTCAATTCTAAACAAAATTTCAAGCAAAATAAAACCCAGTATAACGAAATATGAACCTGTTTTCCGTATTCATAAGTACTCAATACTTTTAAAATGACAATTTAAATCTAGTACAAAGTTGAGCCGTTTTCTAGTATTCGTGTCGGATTTATTTTCCCGAAATTTATATCAATATTACTTCACGATACAGTCGCGTCTTTTTTTATGGAAAATGTATTTTTCAAATTCATGTTTGAAAACTCATTCAATCTCGATGTATCTCATTTTATAATTGATTTTTAAACAAAATTTCCATCAATAAATAAAACATTTTCAACTTTATCATCCAAATATATTATGTTTTCTTTGCCATTCGAATGTCAATGTTAAAAACTAATAAACTTTTTCCCCCTTCTTTAAATTTAAAAAAAATCAGTAACAAATTCAATCAAAAAATTAATATTGAGACTAAACACGTCTACTTTGAAAACGAAAACAAAACATTATTCCTACCTCCTATATAATTTTTTCGTCGACGCAGGTATTAAAAAAACGCCGCAATCCGTCTGCAACATCTTGTTTGCAATGATGTCCGACTGTACACTATTACGTTAGTCTAACTGGGCGAAGCAAAACGCTGTGACAAATGTCCAGTTGTAAGAAGCAAGCAAGAACATATAATTTCTAACATCCATATGTCAAAATGTGAATTTACATTCGCAGGGCGACCGTTTAACGCCATCTTTTTGACACTTCGGATAGTATCAGTCGTGAAGAGGAAGTCTGACAACCCGAATAATTCACAATGAACGACTATCTTCAACTTGATAAATGGTGGATCGTTTATAAAATAGTACTCGTCTTCCAGTTAGCTACCAAATTAAAACCACCGAACAGAATTCAATTATTTTTGTCAGATAACCGGAGCCATGAAAAAGATATAAAATTGTATTTATTCTATCGTAATATCGTCGGGGAAAAATTGGTTAGAAATCAACTATAATTGGAGAAAATGACCTAGCGGTTGTAAAGTTTCACATAAAGCTGGGAACAGCCCTGGGTCTAATCGCTCTGATATCACCATATAGAATTTCAAATATTTACACACGTCAAAATAAAACTGATTGCCTGTTCAGATGAACCTAAATTCAATTCTGGACAGGACGAATAAACATCATTTACGTCCAATCTATAACAAGTCGCTCCGTTATAACAACTGAACATGCGCATTGGACATTTAGGTTGGGATGAGGTCATGGGTGAGATTTTGCGAGGCAGGGAATACGGTATTAGTAACTAGTCATAGTCAATATTGTCAACATTGCCGCCCATTCATTTGTTTACATTGCAATAAAACAAACAATTTTATTGTTCCAATCAACGTCTCGGAGAATTTTGTTCCCTAAAATATTGTGAATTACGGCTTAACTGAAGTGTATTTTTTGGTTTAGGAATTACGAAATAAATCATCATTAATAATTGAGTACAAACCATTCCAGCTTTTAACTGTTTGTATACCAATCACGAAGACAAATATTTCAAAATGGTGTCGGGAGGGAAAACATCTCCGAAGATTACCGTCAAAAAATTCATGAGCGAGTTTGACGCTAAAATATAAATTTTGATCCTAGTTTTTACGTTAGAGAATTCT
The DNA here is from genome assembly GCA_963678685.1 of Patella ulyssiponensis. Lineage (NCBI taxonomy): Eukaryota > Metazoa > Mollusca > Gastropoda > Patellidae > Patella > Patella ulyssiponensis. The sequence continues at coordinate 59,769,105 of OY783230.1, read as the reverse complement.
TAGCTGTTTGAATGGAAGGATAGATTGAATAATTTCAAAAATAAGGATCCATTAAAATTAAAGGAGGCAAGTCTCTAACTCAATATCATTCATAGTCTTCGACATTGCAAACACGAGTTATTGGTCAATTTAAATCAACATTGATGTTGTTATCTTACCGTGGACAGATGAGCTTCTAAATTAGCAGAATACTTTCGAGCGTCATTAGTAATGAACCGATTTGTTGAAGGAGGCTAAACATATCCCACAGCAGAATAGTACCGGTGTAGACTAGAATAACCAGACGCCAAAGACGTCCACTCAATTTGGACTCTTCACGTATTTCGTAGAACTAAACTGATTAGAAATTACAGTAAAAACAGAAACGATTGAATGTAAATCAGTCTATGTACATTCGTATTACATCATCATATGCGTTGCGATCCATTTGTGTCAATTTCTATATGCCAAAGAATACAGAATTGGCTCCTTTAACCTCGTTCATAAAATGAAATGAAAAGAAATGGGGGTGGGGATTATGCCCGGGCAGCGGCTCTATTGCCTACTCTAATATCGAATTCTATCTACCAAGGAATCTTTTACGTCACGCCAATGTTTACACGGAGTCATCCGAACGACTAGAAAACTGTCCTTGTCAGGCCCTTCGTCCTTCACCACTGATAAGTGGAAACCATGTTGGAAAATAGTTCAAAAAATTAATAAGTTAGTTAGATACTAATATATACATGTATTTGAAGTTTGGTCATCTTGTTTAGGGTAGAGAATTCTTTGCTGATCGAATGGAAGGGTCGACCGTATGATATCAGACACAAGGAAGGATGGATCCATTAGAATTAACCTCGTTCATAACATTATGTTATTATCAGAGACATACACTGGTTGTACACGTCTAAATGAAAATCATTGAGTCAGAGATAATAATTAAAAACTCATCTTACCTTCGTCCATTAACGGCAGCCCAAGTCAACTGATAACTTTCCTTAAACTGCATCGTAATCGATTTGAAATTAATAAGGCCAAGTTTGACAAACACAAGAGCTAACGTAAAACAATTAGAAGATGTCAGCCTGTGTACGGGTTGTTCTCTTTAATTCAATAACCATCAACAAGATAGAAAATCGCTAGTACAATTTAAAAGGTCGAAACGTCAACGGTTTTTATCAGGATTAATTGAATGACGATTAGGGGGTCAAATATTACTTCAAGTCGGATAATAATTCCTTAGTTTGATAGTCGACCAGATGTAGGCTGGCGTGGACGTGTGGGTGCTGGAGATATAACAAAATTATCTCTTTAAAGAAAAAAACGAGAGTATCAATATTATGAAAAAAATATTTATGCATATTCAGATTCGTTATGGTCAGGGGAGTGGCCGGGCACCGGGGCAAAGGCCGCCTCCGCCGCACCCACCTCTTTTTTAGATTGAATTTTTGTTTTCATGTCATCTTGCATTGGCGAAGACCTTTCTTTATTCAACAATCAACAACATCATGGGAAAACGAGGGGGGGGGGTGCACAATAACATATCCCGTGATTGTCTTCAGAAGCAAAGTCAAAATAGATGTGTAAATGGCTAATAAATTACTGTTTAAGTTTGTGGCAATATCCTTTTTTCAGTAAGTATCAGTATCGCTGAAATCCGATGTGCTTCTTTTGGAATTCGGATGACAACCAATCAAAAAGAATTTTTTGTATGGGTGACAGCTCCGTATCTACATATCATTACATGCTGGCACATACAAAATATGTCATCTGTTTGAACTAAGGAAACAATTGGCTAAAAGGATCTGTTATAATTTAAAAGTCAGTGAAAACAAAAGAAACTGGCATAAAATTCAAATGACCTTTTTACATTAAACTGAAACAAAAGAAAAATCCTTAAAAAAATGGAACAGAAAAATTTAATTTTTATGTTTGGGTATCAAGTCATATCATTGAGAGGCTGTCAGCCGGCTTCCGCCATTTGTAATTGTCACGTAAGAAACAAAAGAAATGTTGAGAAGAAGAACCTATTTAATTTCAATGTTTCTTTATTTGCTGAGCCATATTATGTTCGCTATTAACATGAAATTGAACAAGCAAAATATTCCTCAGGGCAATTTAAGATACTTGACTGATTAAAAGAAATGGAGAGGTAATATCGCTTTCCCTGAAAATGTTATGCAGATATTTCATTACTAATTCTCAAAGTGAATCCTTTATTCTGTGCGGCTGTTAATTTTTTGTTTATTTTGGGTATTTCTTTTAAATTTTATAAAGTTTTTTTTTTCTTTGATTGTTTTTTTTTTCTTTTGTGGAATACGGATATTTTCTTCCCATCTTTATCTAAAGAAGAATTCCTTAGTCCCGACTGCCGAGACAGATAAAAGTGATTACATAACAACGAATATCCTCCAGGGTCGAAGTGTCGCAAAGAATTGAAGTAGAGTTGTCGCCCCTTGGGGCTCATGGCTAACTACCTTTCCTTTGTTTTAATTGAGCCCCCCATTGATTTAGACAGTAATTAATCACGATTGCGATAGAAGGTAGCCAGGGGAGAATTCGCTGTTGCTTGTTATAACGTAACAAACGAGGCACACTGGCGATTGTAACCTTATGCAATTCATACACATTGGCATATTGACAATAGTAATATCTAGAATAGTTTGAAAATAACAGTAATCTTCCTACATTCAAATTTTGAGTCGATCGTTCAATATTCGGTCGCTCCTCTCGAGGATTGATAATAGAATAGGTTTTTTAAGTAGGTAATCACGATAAGAAGGATCATATTCGACTAAATGTCAGAAAATCCAAAGCCATTTTTTTACTGGTGGAATTTAATGTTTTATTCAATCATTGTTTCTTGCTGCGTGACTGTCATGAAACGCATGTAACTTCCGTTTTAAGCAAGTAATTCTTATTGGCCACGATTGTGTGCATTCAATTAATGATGATACAATTCCTGTCGCATTTAAGAGATGGATCAGAGTGGCATGTCCTTAGGTATTCACTTTCAGTTAAAACAATAGTTTTCTGAGATATAAAAGTAACTTAAGTTGATGTGGCGATATTCAAATTGAAAGTAGTTTGTATACATTCAATAGGTAATGCACAGTTCCGTTTTAAATAAATGTATTCAGGGTTTCATCAAATCTATCATAGTTTATTTTCATCCCGTTGCCTTTCGACGTGTAAAAGAATTATGAGTAAGCGTGGTTGTCCTGAAAGTACCATTAGGTCTTTGCTAACGAGGCACTCACAAAAAAATTTGATAGATGCTATAACCAATCTTTACCAATTAAACGCGGTTGCCATTAAAAGTTTGTAATAAGACGTAGATCATGTTTCAATTTAGATAAATGGTTTTTAAGAAACGGCACCTGCTCGAAGAGGATTTCTGTTACATATCGTTAAAAAGTAGGGGTCAAAATCGGCAGACCCAATCAAATTTCAAAAATGTTACTCTTTTGAATAGATAAAAACTGTTCTGGCAGCCAAGATGGATGACGCAGAGAAAAAACACAAGACAAATGGGTGACTGGGGGTCTGTCGGGCCGAACTCATTTTTCTTCCGCCATTACTCCTTGTGTTTGGTTTCTGCACCAAGTCCGAGGCACTGGCGTGAAAATTACAAGGAAACAAAAGCGTGAACGTATACAGACTTAACGACGCCATTTTGACAGCCAACCTCGGAAGGTATGCGTTATTAGGCTGGAGAAGCCCACCAGACTAATTTTTAAAATACAAAAACGTAATTTGAAGAAATTTAATACAATGTTTTGGGCACAAAATAATGGGTTCGTATGTAATTATGAGACTGGCTTGCTTAAAAATCAAACACACACATCTTTTACAATTAAGGTCGTTAACTCGTTGGAAATTAATTAATTCACAGGAAAGAAATAACTTGCATTCAACGACAATGTGAACAATCCGCACAAAATAATACGCGGAACCATCACCAGTGGAATTTTATCACCAAATGATGTTTAACGTCCTACTTTCTGCACCGATTATGCTAAGGAACATGGCCATACACCATGCAGTGTGCTATGAGGTAATATCGCCAATGCAGTGGCACTACGGGTTCTCTTATGTCGAATTCCAACTGTCTGTCAAGGAATGGTTTACGTAAATTTTCGTCCCATCCGAACGACTAAAGTTATTATCATAAATAAGCCAATAAAAATAATTTCCTAAATAGATAAAATATATTCATATTTTGCAAGTGGTTTCTTATTGTAATATGTCCCCAACAGGACACTGAATAAAATGTTCCGAGACAGAATCGACTTGGGCTAATTCAAGGCAGGTTACCCAGTCAACTCGGCACAACAAACCAATTTTACATTGGGGACACGTAAATGAACCCTTGACAGTTGTAATGCGACACAGAGTAGGAGGAAAACAGTTTTCTGGGAAACTCCATTCTTATCGAACGGATATACTTGTAATATTTCACATACAGACGCGATTGGTTTATTTTTTTGTTGGTTCAGGTTATTTGGGGTTATTTTTTGCAAACTGATATTATGCAAGATGCTTTGCTGACATTTATTCTAATGGCTTGGATACTGGCAATATTACAAGAGTGGCTATATGTCCATGGGAAAGAAATGATGAATAGGATAAAACTAATTACCACCCGCCCTCCAGGACCCGATGCGAGAAAACAAATTTAATAAATTTTATTTACTTTACCATTGGAATAACATCTAGTAATTGCTATATGACAGATCATAACAAAAGCCAAATTCATGTACGTTCACTACTTCAATCAGCAAATGTTTTCCTTTACATTTGTCTAATATAAAACTTCTTCATTAAAATATTGTCTTGAAAGAAGAGGTTGAAAATGTTAGCCTTGGTCCACGCCGTATCGCCCCATTCAATGGATGATGGATGGCATCTTTATGGATACTGAGAATAAGTTAAAGGCACGTCGCTTTATTCGTGTTAACTAAATGTCTCGAAGCATGAGAGATTGAAGGAAGTCTATTGTGCATTTCATGTGAGATTCTATTAGCAAATACTTGCCACTTTTCACTAACTTTTATTTTGATCGGAGGCTCGTGTCGGAGCTTCATTGTGGAGCCATCAGCCAATTTGACCATCGCTTCTCATAAAATGGACGGGTGAGACTAAATAAATATTACACAAGAAATAAAAGTCGACTGTAGCATTATCTCTTTAATCAACATGTCTTTGGTTATAGAGCTCCGTCTTGTCGTTTATAAAACCTTACAAAGAAATTACAAGTTGTGCCATTCATACAAAGTAATAAGCCTAATGTTAGTAGGTCGTAATGTCGTGTTCGACGAGCCCCCATAAAACACGGCACACAAGTTGCTATTGTAAACTTGCTAATGAAATGCTTGAAGGGCGATTTTTCATCTCTCTTCAAACAAGTTTTAATAACGATATGCTCCTTATACGAATATTGATGCACGTCAATACAGAGAAATGCTGATTGTTGATGGCCTGAAGTTAAAATATCAAACGATGCTGTAAATATTGGACGAGGATCGGGATTGAACGTGTTAATTAGTTTAATTACATTGTATTGTGTACGTACCCTTACAACTCTGGTATTCTTTTATAAATGTCCGTTTATCGTTCGTTGTTCGATGAAACGGATTTAATATTTCTAAAATGTATCTAAACCGGAACGAAATGTTTTCTGAGTGATTCCCCCTTTTTTAATTATTATATTAATTAATCAAAGAGTTCGGTAAAAGATATCACAGAAAGTAGCCGAGCATGTTTTTGATAATACAGATAATCAAAAACAATTTTGAAAGTGATAATAGGAAACGAAATTCAAAGTACGATATCGCCAATAGATAGCAAAACCATTGGGCAACTTTCCAGTAGTAGCAGATAAAGTCTAATACATGTATAAAGAAAGAAAATGGGAAAACAACTGTTTAATTCCACGTTCTTATCTCTAAACACAGAAGAGCAGTTCATCTAATTAATGGATATCCGCTTCAAATAATTTTTTCTTGTTGGAATACATTGAGGTTTTTTTCTGTGTATTTGAAAAAGCGGCATAATTTTATTTAAATATTTTAAACAGGCATAGTTGTCAGTTAGTGTGGGGTTGGAAAGTTACTTTTAATTATATAACAATACCAGAATCAGCTTGAGACTCAAGAAGGCCCTAGAACCTTTCACTAGATTTTTATATTAAGCCATACATAATAAAATACGAAAAGTTCGGTTCAGAACGGTAAAAATGTCTTTGAAAATTGTCAAAAACACATAAAAACAAGCCAACAGTGAGGCTGATGTCCCCCGCCGAAATCCCAAAATAAATAGATGACACATATTAATTAATCGCACATTTATTTTTTTCAAACATATCGAGCAATCAAACTGTACACGAAGTGTCACCCAAAGTGTTTTATAAAGAAAAATGCTAAAACCGACGAGAAAAATGAAAATGTACCCTAGTTAGGGGGACCCTAAAGGCAGACAAAAGTGCCCCCACGCTTGACAAAAGGACCCCCACGCTTGACAAAAGGGCTCCTCTGGCCAAGGGAAAGGGCCCTCGTGTCCGAGTCAATCGTTTCTATACACTGTTACTGTCGAATCCATTACTGAATGAGAATGCAGTCATTGTATTGGCATAAAAATCATCAATCAAGGTGAACCTAAATTATCTTGTCCCAAAGTATCAAACAATCAAATTGCTTATCTCTGCCTACCCTAAGCAGAAAATGCTCATCTTCGAACTCCATCAAGGCATTAACCTAATAAGCATACACACAAATTTTGAACATTTTAACTCAATTAGAAGGAGAGTTATTGTGTTCCAAAGTCTCGGCAAATGAAATTGCTTATCGCTCTGCTTACCCTGAGCAGAAAATACTCATTATCGATCTTAGTCAAGGCATTACTGTAATGAAACTATACACCAAGTTTCATCACTCTCACTTAATTAGAACTAAAGTTATCGTGTCCCAAAGCATCAACCAATCAAATTGCTTACCCTAAGCGGAAAATGCTCATCTTCGATCTCCATCAAGGCATTGACCTAATAAGCATATACACCAAGTTTGAACATTTTAACTCAATTAGAAGGAGAGTTATTGTGTTCCAAAGTCTCGACCAATCAAATTGCGTATCGCTCTGCTTACCCTGAGCAGAAAATGCTCATTATCAAACTTGGTCAAGGTATTACTGTAATGAAACTATACACCAAGTTTCATCACTCTCACTTAATTAGAACTAAAGTTATCGTGTCCCAAAGCATCAACCAATCAAATTGCTTATCTCTGCTTACCCTAAGCGGAAAATGCTCATCTTCGAACTCCATCAAGGCATTGCCCTAATAAACACATACACCAAGTTTGAACATTCTAGCTCAATTAGGAAAAGAGTTATTGTGTCCCAAAAAGTGTGTATCGTGTCCCAAAGCATCAACCAATCAAATTGCTTATCTCTGCTTACCCTAAGCAGAAAATGCTCATCTTCGAACTCCATCAAGGCATTGACCTAATAAGCATATACACCAAGTTTGAACATTTTAACTCAATTAGAAGGAGAGTTATTGTGTTCCAAAGTCTCGACCAATCAAATTGCGTATCGCTCTGCTTACCCTGAGCAGAAAATGCTCATTATCGAACTTAACCAAGGTATTACTGTAATGAAACTATACACCAAGTTTCATAACTCTCACTTAATTAGAACTAAAGTTATCGTGTCCCAAAGCATCAACCAATCAAATTGCTTATCTGTGCTTACCCTAAGCGGAAAATGCTCATCTTCGAACTCCATCAAGGCATTGACCTAATAAACACATACACCAAGTTTGAACATTCTAGCTCAATTAGGAAGAGAGTTATTGTGTCCCAAAAAGTGTGACGGACAGACGGACAGACAGACAGACAGACAGACAGACGGACGGACGAACCCATTTTAATAGTCCCCCAACTTTCTTCGAAAGGCGGGGGACAAAAAGATCACCATCGCTATAATAATGGTTGAACTCTCTGTCTTGTCTCCGACCGAATGCACCAATGCGGACGTTAACAGAGAAAAAGATCTGTATAAATGACGAATAAGTACCGGTAATGATAATAGAGAGAGCGAGAGAGAAACAGAGAGAGAGATCTGTATAAATCTTGACGAATAAGTAATGATAACATAATACAATATAAATAAAGACCAAATACAGCTAGAAAAATTACCTGAACAGACGTTAGATATAAACGGGTATAATTTAATATCAATATCATGATACGAGAGATTATTACAAGTAAAATTATTTGTGTAGACTAATTACCGTCAACAAAATCTTCATCCTACCGACACCTGCTGGGCGTGAAATCATATCCATCTTTTTAGACAGATCTAAGACAAATTCTGATTGGATGCTCATTATTATCGTAACTTCACATGGTGAGACGCGAGGCAAAAAATGGAGATTTAATTTACGACGTATGTTTAGGTTAATTATAATTTTTATAAATTACTCCCTAAACGAAGCAATCTCGGATCATCAAGTTACGATATGATTATCTTTTTCCTTCGAAATAAAGGAACGCGCAAATCAAATCACGTGCATAAACAAAACAAAAAATTGAATTTCTATGTTTTGTAAACAAATGCCAATCAACTCGGATAAATTTGATTTATTTTAATTTTCAAAAGCAATTGCAGCGTCATCTTATTCTAGACAAAACATCCAAGGGGTTTCTATGTAAAATTCTAATTACAAAGACGGACTGTAGGCGAAACGAAATTAATTTTCTAGAATTCATTATGGCTACCCCTTTTTCTTGGCAAACTAATAAAAGTGATATCGGGGCCATTTCGTGGTCACCTAAATTTGTCATGTGGTTTTGTCGGTTTGACTGTCGGTCATTACCAGATCCAATAACAAATAGAACAAAATCATTAATCATTACACATTTAATCAAACACACTACTAAAACCAACTAAGCTCAAAGGCCGAAGCATTTTAAATCTAAATCCGAGCTCTTGAAGCGCAATTCAGACATTTTTCTCTCATTTCGGAATTGGTTCCTGGCATCTTTGAACTCCAAGAATGTCTCTGTAACAGTTTATATTACCATTCCATTCTATAAAAGAGGCGGGAATTATCAGACCACAAACTCGAAAGTTAATGGCAGAATTAATTAAAGACTTAAAATTGGGCATATTTTTAATTTTGGTTGTTAACCAGACATAGGTATTTAGTATTTATTTTGAAGAGAATTCTGAGATAATGTGCTTGTTGATTTTACAGATGTTTGCGATTTTATCCACGTTTGTGGATTAAGAGATCATACATTTGAAAAATTCACTAATATGTTATTGTTGTTTGTGGGTTCTCTTACTATTCAACAAAACATATAATCACAATTATACTACAAATTGTACGTTCTGTAGGATTGTCATTTAGAAAAGGGGTTGTGGGTGAATGGTGTACATGTGCGGTTTGGTTATTTCGTCGAGTGGCATGATTTCGACCCCAAGCTCGTTCCTGACAAGGAGTGGAGTCGATTGTCTAGCTTTCTTTTTATTCTCCTATGAGCAAGCGAATTATTGAAATAAAAAATATACCACGTTTGTCCCGAAATGACCTAGCCTGTGTTGAATGCTGTTATACTAAAGAATTACATCCGAATCAAGCTGGAACGGGATGGATGGTCTAGTGGTGTAACGCTTGTGTGTGAAATCACAAGGTCTGTCACTGACTCAAGTGGCGTGGTTTTGATTCCCCACTTCAAGGAATAGGGTCGCAGTCCAAGATAGTGGCTTTTCTCCGGGTCCTCCAGTTTCCTATCACCGCTAAAGACCCCATATGCGCAAGCCAATTATTGAAATGAAATTGAACCATATGTTATTACCGAATGACTAAGTAGTGTACGTTAACACTTAACCCTTCCCCCCTCCCCCTCCCTCTCTCTCGAACAGGGGCGTGGTGAGGGCAATTATTGAGAAGAAATTATGAGTAACAAAAAAGATTTTGGCACAAAAACCCTTTTACTGACCGCGGAGCTGTGGCCGGCGAAGCCGGCCACCGCGAGCGCCGAAGGCGCGATCCCGCGGCGGGGGGTCCGTGGGGCCCTCTCCCGGGAAAATTTCGAAAATTAGAAGCCCAGAAACGCAATCTCCAGCAATCCGAGACAAGAAATACGGTAATAAAATATGATTAAATTTTCCAACTTGACTCTTTCAAAATTTTTTTAATTGGGTCAGATGAAACAATTTTTCCACTTACAAATGTTTTTCATTTTTTGAGTAATTTGATTGTGATTTTGGCGCAAAAACTTTTTGGCGCATGAGTATGGCTACTCATGAACTCATTCTCACCACGCCCCTGCTCTCGAAAGTCAGCAGATGAAGACGGGGACGTGTCTCAAAGGAAAATTGGTCTTCATAATCCCAATTGGTACCGAAAAATAAGACCTTCATCCCTATTAAATTTCTGAGAACAAAACTGTATCAGTTTCGACATCGAGCACGGAGGTCAAGTCATTTAACCCTCTGCATGACGCCTTTACCAGAATATGTCATGGAATTTAAAGAACACGGTCCCTGCTATAAGTAGAGTGGTATCTAGCTGGTAGCCATTCCACTCTCGAAAGGTATTTAACCATCCGCAGATTTATTTCTGTGTTTGATGTTTATTGGCTAAGATCAGGCCCCATGACATCCAAGATAGGCCCTACACCTGATCACCCTGCCCTCTCTAATTATCCCATTAGGTTTACTACTTAACTTTAAACTTACTGACCTCAAACTCTAATATACTACCATCGTTATTATATTATTTACCCTGCCAACATATATATTTACCATAGCAACACATATAAACTTCAAAAAGACCAGAATTAAAATAACAAGGGATTTGTAGATCTATAGTAAAACTTGACGACAGAGACTAATATATAGTCTGGATTAGTGGGTCTATTACTTTAATCACGTTTTAATTTGTTCCTTTAATGGATTGGTTTAAAATAATTTATTTGTTACCAAATATGGCCAAAACCGTTTTATTGCCTTTTACTGAGTTTCCAAATATGGAAAGGTTGATGTACAGTAATTTAAATAGGAACAGTTCCGTGTTTTTCAATCTAAATTAAAAGTTTCTCGGGAAAGATTGGTGGGATTTTTTTTACAAAGACCACCACCTTGATTTATTGTAAAAGATAGATCTATTGCCCAGTCAATAAAATAAGATGTAAGATTTACAAAATGATTTATTAAGAAAAGAAGATTAAAGTCCTTATTCGTTTTTATGTACTTCAAATAATAAGCCCCTTACATCATGGACAAATAAAAATCACTTTGTCCCTACTAGATTACAAGCGGGTATGTATTCCTATATTGATGACTATCGCTTGAACAACTTATACAATATTTGGAAAAGCTTATGGTGGCGCCGACTATTATCATTTACAAATCGATTAATAGTGAATTATGAGCATGTCGGTAATCCATCCATCTGGATCGACCTGGATCACTTTCAGAATTAATTATTTCTGTTTAGAGATTATTACAATATTGGTTAGAGATTATACCGAGCGCCCATTAAATGCAGTGTGTTATATCGGTCCAATCTCTGTTAAAAAAAGAAATGTTGCATTTAGCAGATCCATTTTAACAAAGGTATTTTGAATAAAATATAGCTATGCAACTTGAACAAATACAACACATTTGAGAAATGGTACCGGGTGTTCTAGATACATGAAACATACACGGCCTACTGCAAAATACCCATCACCACGTACAGCAATAGTTGGTGAAATTAAATCAAAAGAAGTTAGGTTTACCGTCTTACTTTTCTGTACCAATCAAGCAATGTTCTATAAGGTGAATTTTACACTGTCAGCGGCGCTACGGCCTACTACTATTTCGATTTTCAGTTTCCTTTTGTCGACTCTACGGCATCATGACCAAAGGCCACCAATAATCAGTCACCAGCGCAGCCGTGTTAGCTTGGTTAATAATCACCAGCGCAATAGTGTTAGCTTGGTGACCTCTTCAAATGTGAAATGATATGGAGTGTTCTATTAAACATGCTTGTGACAACGATTATAATAGCCAATAATGCTAAACATGGCTAGGTGTTTTTATCAGTAATATCAACATTTTTCAGTAGACCTAGTTTTTATATATTAGACATTTCATAAATTTAAAATAGATTATTGTTTCTGAAGATATTTGTTTGGGGCCAATTCAAGGGAAGTAATTGGCGGTGCCATCTGTTTTTGGAAGATACTGGACTTTGCTGTATTAAACTTGAATTAAATCCAACAGTATTGTGCTGTTGTGTTTCTATTGCCTATGTCACTTTATGCTTACATTCTACTTACATAATATTATCTATAAGCAATAGCCCCATGAGGAAAAGAAAGGGTAGCTAATATACATGTAGAGGAAACACAACACACGCCCACCGCAGTCGTCTTCATTGAAGCATTGCTCAAGGGCAATAATTCTAGAAGAGAAGTAATTATGAGAAATTTGTTGTCGGGTAAATGAGCATTCTCAAGATTCTACAAATGGGGCCAGCTGAAGGTGTTGAAAAAAGTGTTCACTAATCTGAACCAGGCATAGGAAACCCGAGTCGCTGAAATGGTAACGTTAGAGTCTCATGGATTTACAAAGTGGTCAAACGTTATAACTCAATTCGTAGGCCCAATTAGGAAGATTCTTGCTTTCACAAATCTGAACAATGCGTGTCCATATCGGGCGATCATTTTTGTCGTTACAGGGTTCTTATCAGCCGTCCATAGTGTGTTCATAACACACAGTATACCATGGACAGAAGGGGACGGCCTGGTTTTCTTCAAATTACGGCGTATTCACAAGGGCCTCTTTTTTGTCGAGTTGCTGTTTATTTAAGATGGCGGAATGCAACACTGGGCAGAATATAGCGCGGCTAATCAGTATGTATGTAATATAATTACTGTAACACATGTAGCAGTCACCATTGTTATTATAACGACATATTATACATGTTTAATATTATAAACTAAAAGATAAACATAGAGGTTAGAAATAGAATCTATGTTTTATATACATGATACTTAACTATGATTTATTGACTTCAAATGATACATGTATTATTCTAAAAGACCAGGTGTTTTAGACTATATTCTCTGTTAACCAGCTGATGTATGAACACAATGAATGGTGTAATTAACTGAAATCAGCCGTATACATATCTTGTTTACCAAACAGCTGACTATATTCACTTTCAATCTCAACTAACCACAGTAAATAAATCATACATTAATACCAGTTGCCATTTTGTTCTCCATGACAACATAAATACACCAACAACTACGACGGGTGTTACTTTCAAAAAAGAAGGGCCGACACTTATCATTAAAAAGTTCATGGATTATGAATTAGTAATTCGATGCTTTAAAGGAGATATATCTCTATTCTTTGGAACCTGGAAATGGACACAAATGGGTGGCAACTCATTAATAATAGACTGGTTTACATTCAATCATTTCTGTTTTTACTGTAATTTCTAATCATTTATGTTCTGTGAAATACACGAAGTGTCCAAATTGAATGGTTATTCCAGTTTCTGTGATATGTTTAGCCTCGTTCATCGAATCCCTTTATTACAAGTGGCCATTTACTTGTGTTTGTAATGTCGAGGACTGTAGATGATATTGAGTTCAAGATTTGCCTACTTTTAATATTGTACGAAAGAACTGCACCGCTGATTTTCGGATACAGTAAAAGGCCGTTTTAAAACAAGTGTACATTGTTTCAAAATTCACCAACAGATAAATTTGTGGATTCCATGTTTCAGAATTCACGAACAGTTGACTGTGAAAACTTCATATTTCAGTTAAACTTCATGAGTTCATGTTTTAGTAGTTTCGATTTTTTGATTTTTGAAAATGGCATATGGTATCTTTGTTTCAAGATAGGCCTAATGGAAAAGCTGTCTGGTATCTGTCTCAGAAATCCCTTTGTCAATGCACCGAACTTCCTTTTTAACATCACTGCATCATTTGTTTTTAATTACAACTTAGAGACGTCTCATTATAAATAATAAATGATGCAATTTTTGTTAGTTTGTTTCATTTCTATTTCACAAAACGTTTATCAAGGCTGAAGGTAGTTAGCTTCTCTTACAGATACATACACCATAAGTCAACCAATTCCCCAACAAGTCAACCGCACAAACGTTACCAACGAAACGTTCAAGTGTTTGATAAATCCAAGTCGTTACTCCATTATAAATCACCGAGTAACAGATAACAAAAACAATCAAGAGATAAGTATAACGACCTCACCGACAGATCGCCCAAACACGCACCAGCGCCACAGATAAGTCACCCCTGATAGAATCAGACAAAATTAAGGATTCCTCCCCACAAGATAGATGTGTTTTATAGAAGGAATGGTATTATGACTTTTCTAACATATTATGTTTACGTGTTCGTTGTCTGTTTGGTAATAAACAACAGACGGTATCTTATATCATTAGGTCATCGACAATCTACCAGAACATAAATTTGAAAAACCTTTAAATTATAAAATAATTGGTGGAATCGATAAATAAGGTTTTTCTTTAGATTATGGGTGACGAATCAGAAACAGTTCTGGGTATCCAGAAGTAAAACGTCTTCCACCTTTAGGTTCGTGGAATCCCAATCGGATTAAAATACAGATCTATATGTCGTTTCGTTTTTTAATACTTTCGATGGCCTACACTAGATGGAGATCTGACAGTTGTAGCAATAGGTCGCGTCAGAGGTAATACGAGCGGCTTTTGACCTATGACGTCAGATATTTGATTAACCAACCCGCATTGGTGTTTGTAATGGATTACCCACAGTTCCGTGCAAAAGACGCCTAAAGCTTGCATTAACAGACCGTTTCATTGGCTAATCCCTTACACCATCCAAAAACACCTCAATGATAACAACTCTTCCAGATCCTAGTGTAGTAAACACAATTAAAACGAAATTTTGAACTATAAAAAACTTAACAAAATAGGATCTGTGTTTTAATCAGATTGTGGAATCCAAGATCCACGTCAGTTTGAATTGATGTTGTCTCAAGTGTAACCCACTTAAAAACCCACGTTATGTCTAAAAAACCATCAATTTGTTTGGTATAAATGATTATGAGCACCCCGAGTCTGCGATATCACTTTTTGGAAGTGGACGTTAAATAAAACTATTTCACACATTCACGCACACTGAATTGAAGCCTTACTCAATTAATTTGGAAAGGGAAAGGCTTAAGATATTCCTGCAAGTCAGGGCGAATCCAGCAAGAATGCGAGCGTTATCCATGCTTGATGTTTTATAAAAAAAAATATATTATCCTTGATCGGCCTTTAGGTTAACTTTTTATGTTTTTTTTGTTTGTTTATGAAATGATAGTAGGTTCTACCTTATTAAAGACAGGGAGAGGGGGCAAACGATTCGGATGTTAGTCTCAAATAACATTTTTATATAAAACTGTGAAAAATGCTTTCTAATATCTTGAAAACCGATGAACCATGACAACCCTGAAACCGTTATTTTGTTTAACTCGCATTCCTGCAAGATTGACGTCATCACAGCTTGAATTGTTTAATCTGTGCAAAAACAAATACACTCTTCTTGGGACACGCCATGCTTATTTCTGTCTTCTACACATCCTAACTAAAACGAATAGGCGGTGTTATTTCCAACATCCATAAAATCCCAAGGCACGACGGGTAATTTCAGAAAGAAAGAATAAAATATGGAAGCGGGTGTACTCACCAGTATGACCAATGCAGACTTCTTAGTTACTCAACTACATGAACAATATCCATTGATGTTAAAGCGTATATTATACTAAACGTATCGGCCACAATCTTAACAACATCATATCTTAACCTTTCCCTGCTCTAACGAACAGACAATCAACGAGAAAGTGTTTGCTCAATCTGTAGCTTATTGTTGAAAAGTCAGAAACATGATAAGTGCCGTAGTCATGTTGGTTTTTAGTCTTTTTAACATGGCCGCTTTCTTGACATTCAGTAATTCACACTTATCACAGAGTAAAACAGACATATGCCAACCAGTGTTCGTTTTAATTTACTAGGACTTTTTAAAATATCAGCAATGTTGGGGTTTGTGAAGTGAGGAATATATTTATTTCTGTCAGATGAAAGCAATGTGTTAGCTGAAAGGGGGAAGAAACGCTTGTCATTGCTGGACAGGCAGTTGTGTGAAAAGTCTTGTCGTTTGTTTCAGCCTTGTTATTGCCTCTCTCTCACTTTGTGACATGGATAATAGGTGGTAGTAAACTCTAGTCATCTTCTCATGTTACCCCGTTCTCCCCTCCTTATATTCCTTGTCTCACATAATAAAATATAAGATGGACGGATGGTCATATATCGTGTCACCATGGAGATTAGCTTGCAAAAACTGTTTATCCAGTTAATTATTTCAATCGGCCATGAGGGAATTCAACTCCATTCCACCGTCATCCATTTCTTTCACGTTATGTCTCTAAATGACTTCATTTTTTCTGCCAAAATTAATCTTAAGGCTATCGTCTGCTGACCTCGATTGTGACGTGATGGCCGAGTGCGTAACCTCCTGCAAGTGCGTGATGCCATGGTGACGTAATATATTTAATCCAAAGTTCTGATTATGCTCTTGTATTTTCAGATTGATATTAATTGCTCTTAAGGATATTCAAAATTACCCAATTTTCAGTAGAAATAATTGGGAAAGAAATAAATTAATTCAGAATAATTTGCTTTCAAATCTCGTATAAAACGAGATCTGGCGTGTTCCTGGAAATGAGATTAATGAGCAGTGTCTTTATAGTTTTAACTTGAATAATTTGTCACGGTAATTATACTAGATAACCATTCTGGCTAATCGAGTCTTCGAGTTTTCAGCATTTTTAAAATAACAAGGTACTATTTATAACATTGCATGGGCTAAATTGGGCCATTTTTTAACTGTTTGCATCTGTATCAAAATTAATTTTAGCAACCCGGACACAAATTATATCAAGATACATTTACGCCTGAAGGAAAAGTATGAAAAGCGCCATAAAGTTTCAAAATTTCCTAATAAATATTGTCTATTTCTGGAACTTTAATCTAGAAAACCAATCTGCCACTGACTCGTACCTAAAAAGACAGGAACTTCATACGTATTCTTTGAATTGCCTATATTGTATGCTTTAACAATCTTTAAGCGGCATCATTTAACTATTGAGAAACACGTCGAAAAACACAATTTGTATGTGAAACAATGACTAGTTTATTCGGACACCACGACGTTTCGACAAATATCCTTTTTCTTGTTATCAAACGCAATGACAAATGTTTGTTTCCCAATAGAATTTCCATTGTACTAGAAATCTAATGTATTTAAATTAATATTTATTTTTATGAATAACAATTTTTAAAATCATTTAAATTCTAGACCAATAATTAAATCCATACGATTAACATTTGCTGCGAACATTCAGTTCAGTTGACGACATGCCTGCTGGGCGTATGTCTCCATTTTGCGCTCATTCACCTGAAGATTAGACGGAACGAAATAATCAGTGTAACTATAGTCCCTACTTTAAATTTTTATAATATGGTAGTGATAGTTATGGTTTTGTCTGACAAAATAGCTCTAAAACAAGATCGCCTTTACTAAAATAACGGCCATTAAAATCTGTTCCGGATGACAAGATTCTCCCCGATAAAATGTCGCCCGCGGGTTGCACAGTTAAAATCATTATACAGAACTAAAATGATTTGAAAATATTTAAAAGTGGATCATCGGATCACGCTTGATAAACATTAAATATTATTCATTATATCATAATGGTTAATCGGCGCTCGATCACTAGCTTCGGGCGAAACGAGTTACATTGAAAAATAGACGGGAAACCATTTGTTCTTAATCTTTACAATACGGCGTCACCGCATGAAGACGCCACCCACACGCTTAAAAAAATCCAGCCATTCATAAAAAAAATGACAATTTTGTCTCATTTTTCATTTAAAACAGTATTACAATAACCTATTATTAGAATAATTTTCTAGCACTGCCACTTGAGTTTATTGTGACATAAAGCGTAAGACTAGAGTATGAGGTGATTTGCATTATTTCAATAGGTTTTTTTTTTTTTGAATTAAAAAATTTTAAAAAAATAAACATGATTTAACAACAACAAAAATTTAAGCTCATAAATAAATTCAAAACCATTTGATTGAAAGTCTATATTTGTTGTGCCTTTACCACCTGATACCACCTCTTTGGGTTCACTCAGTTCAACGTTTTGCCGCGTGTTTTTTGTTGTTTTTTTTTTTTTTTTGTTTGGTTTTTTTTTTTTTGATTTCTTGGTTTTTTGTTTCTTGAAGTTGGCCCAGTTTAATTTGTGCCCAGAATTTTGCCTAGTTTAAATTTATGTTGCGCTTTATGAGAAATTCGCGCAGTCCAATTTTGTGCTGCACTTTTTTAAAGAGTCAACACAATCCAAATGTATGCTTCACTCTTTCGGCATTCCAACCATTTCTGATTATGTAAAGCAGAAGTTATATCTTTGGTATCGTTGTTCAATATTATCATGAAATTGCGTTCCGTTTTCGATGAGTTCGATATTTTATTTGTTCTTGGATCACCTAACTATAGATCGGCAGTGTTAAAACGTCAGCTTATCACGTTGACGTTATCTAAACGGTTGGAATCCACCCCATCATGTAGCATCTATTGAAATGGCGTTTTTAGGAGATTAATCGGATAACAGTGTCCAGATTGACAAGGCTGATCGCTACAAGAGGATAATAATACATAAAACGAACAACGAAATTTGATTTGGGGAATCTGAAGGCTGTGACAGTCGTCTGCTGATAAACAGTAAACAATAACAATATTCATATAAGCGTGAATAATTGTGGCGAGTTGAATCTGATATTTTTAACATAGGTCAATATCTGGACATCAGTATTGTCAACTAACCATCCGTACTGTCACCCGATACTCTTGTATAGTTAGAGTTACCTTTCCTAATTATAACTTTGACACCGTGTGTAGGTAGAGTTACCTGTCCTTTTGTACGTTTTGGTGATAACCATCTCTTAAAACATCGGGAAAAAAACACCCGAAAATCTCAAATGTAGGTCCGTCCAACAGATTCTTAATTAGCTTGAAATGATGTAATGAATTTCTAAAACATACAAAAATTTGCATACGAACTAACCGTTCATAGGTGGATATTATGGATAGGCCTATCGATAATAAAGAGTCAATATTGAGGGTTTTTTTAGTTTTGTAACATTATGTTAAAAACTACCATAACTTTCAACGAAAAACCTAGACGGAATAACAAAGAGGACAAATTCATTTTTAATGATACAACCTCTGCGCATATGAACTAATATATATTAAGAAGCTTTTATTTTCGAACTATAATTAAAGGAAACTTGATAACAGCACAAGTTCTAAAATTCTATAATTCCGTGAAATAGAATAACGGTATATATAAACACCCGACAGATCAAGAAGAATACCCGCCAAAAGTAATAAATCACACAAGCCTCGTTTTCACAGCTGTTCTTAAATGACATATTTCATTGATACCCCAGTAATATTTATCGACTTTTATAGCGTTATGCAAATTTTTAATTCTATCATTCCCGTTTTAAATGACACTTAAAGCCGTGTGTGGTAAAGTACATAGAATTGTTTCATTTTTTCATTAATTTTACTTCTACAGGAAATCGTTGCAATTGCATCAATCACGGCGAGGTTTAAATAATTTGATGGAAGTTGTACTTCAAGTTTTATTTAGTTTTCAACAAGCATCTTGAAACAGTTGTTGGTCGTGATTTATTAAGAATTTAATCTTAAAATGAACATACCCCTGACAATTATGACAACATTCGATATTCGCCATCAGAGACGTAACAGATTTGGCGGTCGTAAGTCATTAGATTGGACGTGCTTAGTATCTTTACGTCGAAAATCAGTGTAAGGAATAGGCAGATATTGAAATATCTTTCATATTAATATCGAATTGTGACAAATACATAAATAAATATCATTTATCAACTTCAAATTGATCTGCTCAGACAATTGTGGGAGATTTATTGAATTGCAATTACTCTTTAACGTCGTGTGACTGTCTCGTGCGCCGTGTAAACATATGGACACTATAAACTATCTTCTACTGTCGAAAAATAAATGTGTTTTTAAAATTCTAGTGACTTCAAAGGGAAGTATGTAAATCATACCTGAGTTTGAAATTATTTATTGATTTCATGAGGTTTTTTTGTTTACTATATCTTGAACGAACGTTTTTAAAAGTTAAAAATTAATTAGCAAATAGTTTCCATTTTGGCTTTTTTTTAAAAAAAAAAAATCAAAACTAAGGAATGGCGGTCAGTGGATGGAAGTACTTAAATAAAAACAAGTATACTGTACATATATCCATATACATATTCAAAAATATCAGCACAACCGGAAAGCTGCACTACTTTGTTTCACGGTAAATGCTGAAAAGAGAAAAGGTACGTCGACACAAACTGATTTCAACTCTGGTTAAATAACATTTTAAAGTTATTTTTCGTTGTGTTTTGGCTATTCATAAGTACTGTCAATGCATAGAGATGGACACATTAGTATATTTATACATATTTACATAGATAACTGACAGATAGGTAAATTTAGGAACAATGAGTGGAAGATAATCCTGGGATAGATTTAAGAAAATTAATGAAGTTGCTTTTTAATAAAATGGTTTTCCATTAAATTTCTTTTCGTGATGTCATCGGCTTTCATTTTATATAAAGTGAAAATTTGAAAATTTACTTGTAAGTTTGTGCACATATATACAAGCATCTTGCAGATATTGCTCTCTGGGGTGGTGGTTTGAATCGGTACCCAATTTGAATCGGTGCCCATTTTTGGAAGTAAAAAACAGTACATACATTATATACATACCCAAAAGACCTAAGTACAACTAATGATGCCAAGTAAAATAAAATAAAAGTAAATATATAAGACAGACGTCAACAATTCAAATATTTAGCGTAATAATAAACAATTGGGGTGTTAAAAGACGAATAATAGCAGACATGATAAATCAATTCTTTGCTTTTACGTAAAAACAGGGAACCATATAGATACGAAATGCACAAGGAATCGAGTCAAACAGGGTACTGGGTAGAACATCGAAAATGATTTAGCTCGATTTCTTGTACGTATTTATTAGGTTTTCATATGGCGTCGGATTTATCCCGTTGCTTTATCGCGGTTTATTAGTGTGCTTTTGTAATCCCCTGCGTCTGTGATTTGGTATTGTATTTGTTATTTCATTTTTATACGCCCACATTGAAATGTGGTCGGATATTGTCGTCGCCCCCGTCCGTCCGTCCGTCCGTCCGCTCTAGAGGCTAAAGTTAATATCCGATTGACTTTAAATTTATACACAGTGTTTAAGGGCATGAGACGAAGAAGCCTATTGTTTTTCAGCGATTTCCAATAATAACTACCAGAATTATGGCCCTTGATCACTTCAAATAATCTTGTGGACGCTCTAGAGGCCAAAGTTAATATCCGATCGACTTTAAATTTATACACAGTGTTTAAGGTCATAAAACGAAGAAGCCTATTGATTTTCAGCGATTTCTGATAATTAGTGCCAGAGTTATGGCCCTTGATCACCTCAAAAAATCTTTTGGACGCTCTAGAGGCCAAAGTTAATATCCGATTGACTTTAAATTTATACACAGTATTTAAGGTCATGAGACGAAGAATCCTATTGATTTTCAGCGATTTCCGATAATTAGTGCCAGAGTTATGGCCCTTGATCACTTCAAAAAATCTTGTGGAAGCTCTAGAAGACAAAGTTAATATCCGATTGACTTCAAATTTATACACAGTGTTTACAGTCATTTCAGCGATTTCAAATAATTACTGCCAGAGTTATGGCCCTTGATCACTTCGAAAAATCCTGTGGACGCTCTAGAGGCCAAAATTAATATCCAATTGACTTTAAATTTACACACAGTGTGTAAGGTTATGAGACGAAGAATCCTATCGATTTTCAGCGATTTCAAATAATTACTGCAAGGGTTATGGCCCTTGATAACATCAAAAAATCTTGTGACGCTATAGAGGCCAAACTTATCATCCGATTGACTTCAGATTGGTTGAAACGAACAAGTAGTTTGATTTTCAATGAATTTCGATAACTGAACAGCTAAATCCGTGATATTAAATGTTTCGTATACTAATTGTTAGCGTGGGGCAAAACTTTATAAAAAGCAAACAAATTCTAACGATTTTCTGATAATTACATAATGAGTTGTTACTCTTAATCAGATTTTTGTGTATTACAAATGTTTTATTACCGAAAAAAGTAAAAATATGCGACAACCCTTGTTGACTGCCCGGACGATTTAGCTGCTGTGGGCGTATGTTTCGTTGCCTGGCAACCTATCTTTGTATAATGTATAGTATTTGCCATTCTACTTGGACAAATCTCAGATATTTTTGCAACTAAAGAAGAGCCAAACCGGGTACAGAGTGAAACCGCCACACATGGATGCCATAAGCAGATTGGGGGTCTTTTTGTCAGTATTTAAATTTGTCAAGGGTTATCACAGATTTATCAGAGATAATTTGGGTTTTAATATATTCCCCACTCGGTTAATAACTTGATATACCTTTCACGATTTTAGCTCGTAAAAAAAGACATTCAAGATTTGCCAGAAGGAGGTAAGTGTATAAAAGAATATGCTGATGACTATATTTCGATGCTTTGATAGAGTTGTGTCTAAAAACACGATAAGTAGAAAAGAACTACGGGTCAGGCTCACCTTGAACCCTTCGTTCAATTTAGACCTACCGTACGAGATATTTATCCAAACTGTCTTTTACAAAAACGCGTCAATATGAGTGAATTCATTCTAATAGTCTATTCTTATAAAATGATAAGAAATCGAGATGGACTGGCCATTAACACGAAACAGATTTTATCAGATTCGAATAATTGAAAGATGGTAAACCTGTCCCTCTAGGCAGTCATGTAATGAGATTCTGGGTTGGTCAGTTTGATTGTATCTTTGATGTCACACGTTCGCCTATTGGTTAATAATGGTTGGTTTTAATAGGGGACCATTCATTAAATAAATTACAGTGTAGAAATAGCAACTCGCTCCCGAACGAAATGTAGCCCTTGTTTGTATAGAAATAAAGTATATAAAGAAAATGATGAAACAGAGATAAAATTAAATAGTTATCTTATCTCGGAGGGATGAGACACAGGCCAAATAACAACACCATTGTTCGTCTGGTCTCTCTCAGCCCCGCGGAAAGAAATTAGAATAGAAAATTTTGATAATAAAATACAAAAGAGGTTAACTATTTGTCGATGTGTGATAGTGTCGTTAACTACGGTTAGGGTGTCAGGTTTATAGATTAATATAGGTATATATGTAAATAATATAGGGTTATCGCCAATATAGAACTGTTAATTAGCTACCTATCTTCACCTAATACATACGTTTACTTATATCATTTAACTTTTTACCAATCAGTTCATCTGTAATATTTCTAAAAGGAAAAACACGTAACCCAGGTCCCCTTTTTCTTGATACATCTAATGTATCCGTGTTAGTAATCTGAATACAAATGTGGGGTTGGGTGGCAGAATGGTTAGCACGTGCGCGCTGTATCGTAATGTCTGTCATTGAGTCAACTGGCGTGGTTTCGCATGTCCAACCTCCCCCCACTGCTCAAGACCCATACGTGCAAGTGACTTATTAAAATTAATTAACCATATGTTTGTCACGAAATGACTGGACGTTAAACTCCATTTTTCTCTCTCTTTCTCTTGAATCTCTAATGTTATAAAACTCAATATCAATACCTAATACCTTTATAATATACAAAACAATCTTATGTGATTATTTTTATGTACATAAAAGAATTATAAAAAAGCTCTTTTTGCATCCAAACGCCAGCGAAAAAATAAGGTGACGAAATTGCATACAATATACATGTACACAAATTAATGCTTAACTCTTTTATTGTGTACTGAATTAACCCTCTTACCTTCCTCAACAAGGTACGTACACGTACACCGTTAATCAAAAACGGTGCACAGAGTTGAAGGCACTGATATCTAACAGAATTATCTGCCACCGGAAGCCACTATCCAATTAACATTTGTGACATCATTAACACAGATTATTAATAGAATGTACTGGTGAATAATTAAGATGTTGACACTTAGTTTCATTTTTTTTAAAAAAAACACTCCATTCTTGATACACATTAAAAACACACAATAAACAAGAGATAAGAACAGCATGCAATATGGCGGAGGTAACATTTATTAAATATTTGAAAATATTGAATCAATTAGCAGGTAGTCGAGATTGGATAAGATACTATGTTTATCGGGTGATAAGATTGGTATTAAAATATCATTTCCTGACGATAGCATACATTAAATTATAATTACGATTTTTAATGTAATACCTGTATTGTGTGAAAATAGCACCCATTATAAACTACAAAACACATGACATATCAAAACGTGCCATGTGCGCGTGCACTGATGCTATCTCTGATCTCACTTCCGGGATCTGACCTCTTGTAACTTTATTGTTGCAACTGAAGGTCAGGTAAGGACATGTGCATGTGGAACATTTCCCATGCCTAAGGAAATACTTAACTTAATTTTCACCACAGTTGATATATTAATTATAAAGAGTCATAAGAAATTGGATACGAATCTGATAAAGAGAGAAATTGTTTATTTTTTTGCAAAAAGAAGACACGATATTGCATTAAAGAAAACTTACAAGGTTAGGGACATACTAATGCACTGCACAAGAAAGAAACAAGTCATCAACCTACATGTAATACACCTATTTGCGTCGTACACCTGTAGTGAACCAAGTTTTGTGTGTCATTTCGAATAATATTTGAGACAAATCAGACACGAAGGGCGATGAAACAAAATGTTTCAAAAGTAATAGGTATGTGCGTGTGTAGTAGTTACGTGTGTTCGTGCACGAGACAGGACGTGTTTATTGTTTCAAGAACACTTGATATCACATAGCGAACACACCTGTTTATTATATATCCTGTTTATGGGGTCCTACTAATCACCACAAAGATCGACACAAGCGTGGGATGGTGCTGTAGGTGTTTTTTTTTATGAAATCTTTTAAAATTTGGATATGATGTGTAGAATATGTATTTCGTTGTCGGTCAGCTATTAGAATACTTTGGACGCTTTTGACCAAACAGCGTATAGGACCGGGTTGTCGATATATTTTAGTGCGCACACATAAGACAGTACTTTGAAGATAATTGAAAGAGACCGATTTTTAAAAAATACTTACAGATGTACCTAAAATATTTTTGTTGAACTAAACATTTCAGTATCATTTACCGGTATGGTTACTGATAAACTTATCAACAACTAATGTACAGGCAGGCGGTTTTCATTCTGATTCACCGGGATTTTGGCAGGTCATCGGATACCCTAGATGCCAGCTACAGCACGTATACCTCCATTTTATACGAGACTTTTATAGGTTTGAATGTTACGTGAGCACCGACCAATTTAACAGTCTAAATCTGATAGTTGCCATTAAACACTAAATGTCACAATTTATAAAAGTTTCCATTAATTTAATGTGTTTCTCTCTAATAAGGTGAACTATATTTATACCTTCATCGTGCGTGGCTTTTAGTACAAGTTTCTTAAACTTGGTTTTGGTGTGTCGATGGTTGACGATGCACAACTTCACCACTTTTCAGTTTTCTGAACACCGTGTAGATTCCGTCAAGAACACCATATATCACTTAGCATTTCAGACAGCTATCAAGTTCTGTTTCTTTTAGATTGAATGGTGATTTTTTTAAACTGGCAATGGCAGTCCGCATCCCCAATAAAGCACAACCCAGGGACGAACCCTGATTGAGTAGCTAGAGGGTGAGTGTCAGGATTACCAAATCCGACTATGCAACAGACAAACTACCCAAAGCTTTAAAATAGTTAGTCATGTTAGTGCATAACAAGGGACAAATGTAAATAGTCTCTTGATGTTAAATTTCATAATGGAGGGCTGCGTGGCCTAATAGTATAATGCATACTCTTTAGATCGAAGGGTCTGTCATTGAGTCAATCGGCGTGATTTCGATTCCAAGCTTGTACGTGACAGGGAGTAGGGTCCTCTGTACAACCTCGTGTGGGTCCCCATATTTCATTCCACAGTTAAAGATCACTGGGCGCAAGCGAATTATTGAAATAAAAATGAACCATATGTTAGTCCCGAAATGACCTAGTTTGTTTTGATTGGGTGTTAAGCTCAATTTTTTTTCTCACACTCACATAAAGTATGACCAAAAAAAGATCTTCATTGTTTTAATACGTCTGAAGTGTTATCCAGTAATCTCCCTTTGCTATTTGCATAATAAAGACTTATAAACTGGATATAAAGGAATGTTACACTTTATAACCTACCATGTGAGAGAGATTTGAAAGACGAGTATATATATTTTACGAGACAAACCGGGCGGGACCAACTCTCTGTGACAGAATTTTACGCTTTAGAGATAACTTACGGCTTCCTCGACTGAGTGTTAAAACTTGTGAATGGATTTGAACGGAGAGATATGAGCGACATCAAGATTAGCACAGCATTTGGTCTTCTTCTCTGCTATCTGTATCATTGACATGCAGTAATCGAAATTCTTCACCCTAACCCGACCATTAGCTCCTCTTCACCTTTATTAAAATCAGCAAAAATCTGTCAATATCAACCATTCTAATTATCATGTCAATTTACGTAGCATTTGACATTAACGGATCCACAGCCTCAAGCTGGTAAATACATGTCTGATAACGCAACTATATCATTTCAATCAGTACTACTGACAGTTCGCCAGGCATATATTTTTGAAACATAATTGAACCCATTTGCATCTGTAATGACTGATTATTACTGAAGTCTGACAGAGTTATCGGTCGGTTAATGCGCTCTCCTATCACAAGAGATACGTATCGCTCACAGATGAAGTCATTTGCATGTGAATGGCGTCCGGTAGAAAGCTTGTTTTAGCGGGAAAATGTCTCAGATCAACTCTGATTCCCATCATTAGGCAGACGACAATACCGGATATGACCTCTTCTGCCCTAAATTTGATTGGTCGATATCTTTTGCGTGCTTTTTACTTGGCGCGTGTGCATGTTCATCGGTCATGCGACACACGAGAGTATCAGTCACGTTAGGTTACAAAAAAATGCAATTAGAAAAAGCAATCGTGTGCAGAATCTTCCCAAACCCTTGAGATTCGAAGAAAATGGAAACGAGTATGATTTATAGAAATTGTAGTCAAACGCTACAAAATAAGAAAAGAAAATTATTTTCGGCGTCTGTGATGAATCTCCAAATCATTTTCTTGATGAATACCCTTTGTAAACTGGATAATTTCAGAGATAATAACGCAGCTACCACTTGGTTATTCAAACCTAGGACAACTTTGTCGTGTCCAAAATGTTCAAGAAATTAAGGATTATATTCTTTCACAAAGGACAACGAACTGAGTTGAGTTACTTGCAATTACTTTTACTCTATGGAGTGGCGAACGCACGATATTTGTTAAAGGGTGTTGATCTCTCTCTCTCTCTCTCTCTCTCTCTCTCTCACCTCCAAGAAAATAACAGAATCCGAATCTTTTGATTTTTATACTATTATTTAGGGGGCGGACCCCTCACTTACTGTGTTCAACCGATAGAATTTGCAATAAATTATCCTTCGTTTCGTTTGAAAGTCTCACATAAACTTTGTACATGAAAATAAATCAAAAACTACAATCAGAAAGACAAACACTGATCAACTAGAATTATTCATAGACTTCAGGCCAGGTCCATTGCGCCTGTGTATATTTTTAATAACTATTTTGTCATACGATTTTTTTCAGAATTTAACATTTTCTGTACCGCTTGCTCTTCATCTGAGTGGGAAGTTATACTGCATCGTCTGGATAAAAAAATCTTTTTATTTTTCACTGCAGTTGACCACAAGAATGAATTAAGTTTTTGTGGATAGTATCCCTAACTTGAACCAGCATGTTGGTTCGTTCTAGATGACCTTACACCATTACGATCCCAATCAGAATACCTGTTCCACAGAGCTTGTAGACTAGTTGATTTATTCTATGACGGGAGAAGATAAATATAAATCACCATGGTTAGATAAGACAGGGACTAACGTTCTTCTAGTGCTGACTGTTTAATCAAGTGGTCGTTCTCTAATCATCAATGAATCGAAGGTTTCAGTATGAGAATGTGTGTATTTCTTGAGACCAAGTGTGGCCTCTGATCAACAACTGTACACAAATCATTGTTACACTGGTTTAGGAAGCATGAACATCCGCGCCCACACATTTCCGCTGTTTAGAAATTGCGAGTTAAAGCAATATTGTTCGGACAACATTACAACTGACGAGTATCAATATTCTATCGTCTCTCACAAGTATTTATGATGCTTGCCTGTTTTACATTAAAAATGCTTTAACGGGGTCAGGTAACTGATTTCTTGCCGCGATCACCAGGTGGCTTTCGAAACTAGAAAGTTCCAAAATAAAGAAATTTTTGCTTGAAAACGGAAAGACATGATACATCAGTGTAGAGCATTGACCATGCTTCATCTGGACATAACTGTAGATTGAACGAACTGGTCGCCACACTGGGCGTTTGTGTGTTTTCGAATGTTGTATATCTGAGATTTCGATATCCATTTAATTTTTGATAAGTCGGCATGTCCATTATTCGTACCACAGAGTCTTCGATCAGATACCGGATGCACTACTCTGGGAGGAGGGGGGTCAAATCAGATCCCAGATGCCCTACTCTGGGAGGAAGGGGGCGGGCAAAAATTGTCATGCTCCCGCACATAAAACATCTCTCGGCGTTCCTTCACATAATTAACCCGATTTATTCACTGAAATATGCCTTACTTGGTTCCTTTAAGAATCATAACAGAACTGTGTGATTTTAAATGTTTTTCGGTGGTGGTCCAGATTTTACCGGAACGAAACGTATATTGTAGACATGTGCCTCGAAACGTGAAATATATCGTGTATGTTCACCTCGATTTACAGCAAACTTATTAGATCTAAAATAGAATCCTGGAACTCTGTATAAACACTAAATAGCGTGTATAGATCCCATAAACAATAGGATGAAGCGTCACAGATGACGTGTGATTTAACCCTTTATTAAGACAATAGTCCAGCTCTTTTTAGCATTGATTTAAATATAGAAACGGGAATAAATAAACTGTGGTTAATAGAGTTAATTTGTGTGTTAAGGTGCGATGTTAAGATACTATGAAATGTGAGAAAAACGTGACCAGATAAGTAATTGTTAGGTTCCTACAGAGATATGTGGAAGACGGCAGGATATTTGGTTAGAGGAGGCTCGCGGGTTCTCAAAGGACATTTTCAAAATTCTGTTTGTCAATTCTGATTTGTAGCGCATATTTGGAGCCGAATATCACATTCAATTTCTTCAGTTGCATCTCTCCAACAAAACACTAAGATCAAAGTTTCATAGAAACATAATTAAAACTGATTATTTTTTAAATATCATTTGAGAGGAGGGCTGCTTATTCCGCCAATGGGGGATGGAGGGCGCTATATCATATTAATGAAAACACATTCAGTCCATCGCCTATGGGTCAGCCACCATAGCTTTCATCTAAAGTCGTTATATGTAGTTGTTCTAAGATGACAGTCTATACCATTGGCAATGCAGCACGTTGAAGGTCCCTTGACAGAAGTAGGCTGTAACGCCGCTGTCTTGGTTAAATTCAACCCGAACGGCGTATGTCCGTCTCCTTTCATCCGGGTTTGTGAAAAAAGGTGTGAAATCTTTTTGGCAGAGGATTGTCAAGACGACAGTCATTGACAGTTTGGAGACACATACGAGAAAAATGTCCGCCCAAAAGAAGTTTTCGTTCTGAGAATTGTTAAAACATATTTGTTACAACTTGTTGAACACACAGTCAAAATATGCAAATATACACAACCGAAATAGACAGCAATGTACACTGAATTCTAAAAAGAGCAATTTTTTCATCATAAAATGTAAGCCATTTATAAGAACATTATTTAGATTTTATTTGGTAATTTTTCAAAATATTATGTAACTATTGTTATATGAGCCATGTGAACTGCCCTCAAATCACCTCTTACAGGTGAAAAAGTAAGACATAGATTATAAAATGAATATTTTTATTAATATTGTTTGGAATTTAATATTGTTTTATTACGTAATTAAGTTTTATAATGTATATTATGCATTGTATGTATATTGAGTTCATTCACGTTTTACTAATAAATATATTATGTGGCGTCATATCACTGTCAAAATCTCGTCACTGACATTTCTATTTCTGCCACTGTTCGTGTTGTTTATTTCACTAGTGGGTTCAATCCAACTGCATTATTCTCCCTTAAAATTTTAAATTTATCTACGACCTGTCAGTCGAGCTGTCAATCATCGTCCGCATAAAGCCGCGGAGAGACAAATAAAAACAGCATAAAATGGCGAAGAAGGGACGTACGCGAGTATATCTGAATAGTTGTTTGTTCTCGAACCCTGGGGGCACCTGGGCAGTCGACCTCATAAAAACTAACAGTCTCTCTCCTCAAATATGACAAACTAATAAATCTCCAATGGCATATAAATAGAATGGCATTTCTTAGTGAATGGTATTAACATCATGCTCGTCGTGTCCACCTGGAGATTTTACGACCGGGGCTAACTATCCCCGCCCCCTGCAAATCTAGCTTTAAATGCAGTATACTTTGGTCTTACATAATGATGGGGTAAGACTGTTCGCATTCCAGTTCCAATCCCCCTGTGGCTTATGACACTTTTACTCCGTGTTTAATGGGTTTTTAATAGAAGGTTATGTATCGATTGCAGAATTAGTCTCTTGTTTACTGTACGGACTGGCTGATAGCACACGGAACGGAAACACCAATAATTTTCTAGTTACATATGAATGGGGCTATTGTACTGGGGTATTAAAGTTAATGATATTTTGATATAGGTACCGTGTGTTTTAACATAATAAGATGGCGGATAAGAACCGCGGGCTTATCCGCCTTTTTCACGAAGACTAAAATATTAAAACTAATGACCCGTGAAACATTCCTTTAAACATTTTTATATGATTTTAATCAAATATTTGTGCAAATTTCACATTCAATCGTCTGCATGAGTAGCTTTGAAAATATTTGACAAATTTCAATTAAATGGTTGACTGGGTTGTTTTTATGGGGACAAGCATTTCGCACCATTATTACAGATAATTATTACCGTAATATTAACAATTACCTAAATACCTGTATAGACACCTTATCGAATTATACATTAAAATACCACACAGGGCCTTTCAGCGCGTTTTGGCTTTCAAGAAGAAAACAGGAAAAATATCGGTTGTATCTATTTATTTATATATATAAATATGAAAAATATACTTTTTTGTTTTGTATACTTATTTTGTATACTTTTTTGTTTGGTACACTTTTTAAATTTTTGTACACTTTTTGATTATAGCTGGATAAAAAGTGAAAATTAAATTGCTTTTAGTCAAAAAACATATTGTCGGATCGAGTTCACATAGAAATTGGAAAGACATAAATAAACACGAGCGTAAACAAAAAGCGATACAAAATATTAAAAAATCTTGAGGCTTGGGCCCAGGTGGAACAGATTTTTAAATACGATTATTTTTTTAGAAAATTATTCGCATATGCGATTAATATGTTTCTTTAAATAATAAATCTTTCCCAATGTGATTTTCGGAAGGAAATATTTTCTGTATAAATGTCTTTGTAAAACACAAAGGAAGTAAATATTTCACATTCAAAAACTCTTGGATATATGAGAAATATAATATCTGGGTCAGAGGACAAAAAATATGCATGGACTTTTAGAGAAATTTATGGAGTAATATAAACAAAAAACATAATAATATACTAAATGGAAAACTGCTACTAATATATCAGGGCGACGTTATTATAAGTATTCTATCAGAATTCTCCCGTGGTTTCGAATCCCCTGTTGTACGTGACTACGATTAGGGTCGCTTGCCCAACCTCGTGGGTTCTCTCCGGGTCCTCCGGTTTCCTTTTACTACTAGAGACCCTCCGTGCAAGCGAATTATTTAAATAAAATTGAACCATATGTTAGTCCTGAAATGACCTAATTTGTGTCGAGTGTGCGTTAAACCCCATTTCTCTCTCTCTTTCCTAAAAATATATATTATTCTATTTACTTCCCCGACCCTGTAATACATATGGCAGATTTCTCAGTCTGGTGTTGTCAACAGAATATTGGGTGGTGTTGTCAATAGAATATTGGGCAATACGTCATTGCAAAATGTGTATGAAATGGTACAGAATGCTGTGTGTTTATAGTGTTAATCAGTAGACATAAATTATTATTGACAAATTTCTGTCCCTGTATGTCAGTAGAGATTGTTTCTGTTTATATCTATATAAATATATATATAGTTCAGAGGTTATATAAGTCTACTATATAGCTGCAGGGGTCATTGGATGACCTGCCAAACACATCATTAAGCATCCTAGTAATTAACACGTTCTATTTCATCGTGATTAAACTCGTTTTAATGACTTTTGTTTTAAGTCATATCTGTTTAATGAAGTAGAAATGAAACCAGTTAAGGAACATGACATCTTAACTATAATCATCTTGAAGAAATCGGTTTTATATCATTTACAGATTAATCCGAATTAAAGCGACACGGACAGACAGTAGGCATTCGGTGCCATCGCTGGTTGGAAAGAAACATCGCTGATTAAAACACAGATCCTATTTCGTTTCGATTTTATAGTTGAAAATTTCGTTTTACTTGTATTTACTACACCACTATTTCTTGTCAGATCTTCATGTAGTGTAGGCCACCGAAAGTATAAAAAACGAAACGAAATATAGATTTGTATTTTTTTACGATTGGGAAAGAAAATACTTTTCGACTTTACAGTTGTATATCTGGGTTTATATCTCTCGTCTTAATTAGCCCGATTGAAACAGAAGAGTAGGACGTTTAACCCTATTTCATTGTTTCATTATATCATTATTTTGTAGATTCATCAGAATTAAAGCGACACGAACAGATAGTAAAATTGTATTTAAACAGAGGCGTTCGATGTTTTAGCTGGTTTGTAACCAAATAATTTTCAGGTATGTTCAAATTAGATTGTAGATTGCCGAGATATACACGTTTTATCTTGCAATTTGCAAGTCGTGCCACTTTTTTGTGATTTTCAAGTATACAGTTTAATTAACTCTCATGAAAAAGACCTTTCTCTTAGTAGGTCAGTTGACGCGTTATGTGTTACCTAATCTTTTCGGGTGGGATGAAAATTAAGGACCACCATCCGTGTAAGGGTTGGCCTGCACATAAAAGAACCCGTGACAGTTGGAATTCGATGAAAACGCCACTATCGGGTCAAAATTTTCCCTCCTTTCCTATCATTGCAAGCGAATACAGACAAACACATAACCGTATGTTAGTCTGAAAATGAGCGATTTATTGCCATTTTTCTCTTTCTCCGGCTTATTTATAAACATTGGTAGGCCCTATTATATTACTTTCTTGTAACCTGCTGTATTTTTTCGATATTCCCCGGTGGCTGTTAATGTAAACGATAATAATAGTTTATCTAATAAATAAAATAAACTAATCTATGGACCCTACTGTTCTAAAAACACATTGAATATCCGAAGCTACACCATCAAATACCACCTTGTTTTGAAATAAAACAATCCATAATTTCAGCAAATAAAACTGTCGGGTGACTACTACTAATAAATTAAGGACAAAATATTTTCGTTTCGGTAAAATAACATTATTCTCTAAATGCTAACACAGGATTAATATAAATAGTTTAATTTCGTCGGTCATAAACAAATACAATATGACGTGTTGCAAGATATATGACGTAGTTTTATGAGCATTTGTGAATGGAGGGATGTCCAGTCTCGTGTGATGACGTATTAGTGGTCATTGAATGACCTAAAAGTAACCGGTCAGATTACCGTTGTAAAATTTACGACTTTGAGTGACATAACGGCGGTTGATATTGACAGTTGTTTGTTTTATGCTTCAGCTAACAAGAAGAAGTGTTTTGTTGTTTAGTACTTTGTTTGGTAAACATTATTAATTCAATGATGACTGTGGTAGAACATTAGTTTATTGCACCTTGTCAATTTGCCTGTCAAACCACATAGTGAGAAATTAGTCTCTTAATTTCACATAAAATAATAAAAAAGCTGACTTATTTCACTTTAATAATATACCATTCTTTATCGTACAGCTGTTTGACATCGTATTTCTTCAATAATTTCTGGGTTGATTTCAAGAACTCAACACGTTTGACAACATATAAAAGAAATTAAAATAAAGTCAAGATTTGTCCTAGAACTGTTCTTGCTTAAAATCAAATTAATTGTTTTCAATTACTAGTAATACTAATGATGTGGGGTATACTTTCAGTTTAGGACCCGCAATCCAAAATTCGAGATTTCTATTTTCCCCCCTTTTATAACTTTTCGAATTCTATTAAAATGGATTTATATGTCATATATTTCAAGACTAAATTTTCCATGTTTTCAGGTGTATAGAAGGGGTCCCCGAGCTTAGAATCTCACAAAGTCTAAATGCGACACTTACTTCAGCGTGAACGATTTTTATAACATACTTTTTTATAGGTGTCTTTTTAAAAATAATATTTCACAAAATTTAAAAGCAATTTCTTCATATAATTCCAAACGAATTCATTCAAAATTTAAATTTCGTGAAATATTATTTTTAAAAAGACAACTATAACATTGTTTGGGAGATGAAATCTGGTTGGGTTTTTGGAGGGGTTTGGGTACATTTGGTGTTTGCTCCAGGGTGAATGAATTAGTTAATGATTTGTAGATAGATTGACAGACGGATACGTGATGTAGCTGGATGAGTCTCGTAGACATTTCAAGTGTAATAAACTTAGAGAATTTCGTAATAACTAAAGACTCTATTGTTCGTAGAGCCTGATCTCTGACAACAATTTGAACCTCCGAGAACATATACCAGCACGAAGCGACCGCTCAAACATCCAATTTACTGTACTGGGAATGTAACTAATAGAAAATTTCTTATCACTGGAGAGAGCGAGAGAGAGAGTATCAGCGTCCCAACTCACTTATGATAGTCGTAAATTACTTTCGTCAATATCAGCTGTGTGAGTTATGGGGTGGGAAGTGAAAAAAGATGGATTTTTACCCTCTCAAATAGGTTATTTTAATGAAAGAATGTGTAACAGAGTTGAAAAGAAATTCAATATTCCACACAAATTTGACACTAACAGTCTATAACCATTGTTTAACAAGGTATCCATGGTTACAAATAACCCTCAACAAAAAAGCGAAAAAAATAGTTAATTCTCTTCGAACTAATAACCGACGTATATTTCTCTCTAGAAATTGTCTTTTTGCTTATTTCAAGGAGACTGGGAAAAAAATACACAGAAGCAATTTGTTAAAACGAAAAGACATGCGTTAAATTGAGAATAACAAATTAGGGTTTCGGAATAAAAACGATGTGGCTTCAATTCAAATACATGTATGACCTTTAAAATTCCAATGAATATACCATCAATAACAATAATAGTATACAATTGCTCCAAAAAAATATTCTTTTTTGTCGTCTTTTTAATAGTAAGGAAGCATATTTCAGCAATTTCAATACATACATAGTTAAGATAGATCGTATGTTGTCAGCCCAGTCGTAACGGTGTAGCTTGAAACTGAGGGTAAAGTGTAGCCAGGGTGATAGATAGACAGACGACGGCTCTCGGTGTAGTGTAATTGATAGGCTGGTCCCAATCTCACTTAACAGTCTAACTTCAACTTCTGGTTATGGCTACAGCTATTAAATAGTTTAGTGGACTATTTTCTTTTAATCTGTTACACTGCTTAAAAGGATTATCTAATTTCTTTAACATCTATTTGCTGTATTACGACACGACTTCAGGTTGGTTGTTACAAATTCTCTATTTTTATTAACAGGGAAACGAAACGTATAATTAGCATTGTTGGCGGAGTTAATTCATGCGTACAGCTGGTGAAAGAGAAACTCAAGCCACATTTTGTTTTGAGAATTAACATAGAATATTATAATACCGCACTGATTTATCACAAAGCTGTGTGATTCAATACCGTACCCGAGTGAACTCAGTACCTTTTTAAAAACTATAAAATTATGATAATATTTATAATATCTAATAACGAGGTATTTAAACATATTGTTTTTGACCTTCATATGGACCGCTTTATGTTTTTCAAATCTAACCGACTTGATTTCATTATCACCTTGAAATAGTATTATCACGTGCGTCGATGACCATTTGTACGAAATACCCTTTTCTCTCTGTGTTTTCCGTTCCTCCGAAACGGTTTTAGTTTGTTTAAATATTGAATGATTTGAATAAATTATTGTAGCTGAAAAGGGTAAAACGTGAACGGTGTGACCTGTTCTGTTTTAAGATAGAACTGAAATACTAAACGCTACCATGACAAAAACTTTAAATTCTTTGAAGTAGAATCCAAAAACATGTAACTCCACGAACAATCATTTTGTTTTCTCCTCAACATGGTCCACGCCCAATATTTGTGTTTTAAATTATGTTGTAATGTATGTATGTAATTTCGATAAATTCATTCAAACAGAATCCAAAAACATGTAAACCCAAGAACTATTATTATTCTGTGTTCTCTTCTACATGGTCTGAGTCCAATAATTGTGTTATTAATTATGTTGTAATGGATAGATATTATGCACCACACTATGGAGTGTGGATATAACTGTATGAGTGTATCGAACCAATTACAATAAGAATATATATATATATATAAATAAAATATGACCACCTGGGCATTAAACAACATAGAGTATATAATAACATTTATATCTATATATAATCTAATGGCGAGGCACGACCAATAAAATTATCTGTAATGTCAATCTATCAACCACATAAATTAAAAACTGTGTTCGGTTTATATAGCTTATATTAGAATGAAATTCAATCTGTGAACCCCCCACGCGCCTAGTAAACATACTTAGCATCGTGCACGATACTCGTTTCAATAAAATTACATAGAGACATGTGCTTTGTGACACCTTTTAATCATATCTCGATTTTTGTTATACCAATTAGAAAAAAGTTGAAAATTACGACATTGGGTTCATCGTTTATCACCGTTCCTCTAAAATATATCCTACAAAACTCTATTATTGTTCTTTTAATATATATACTATTCCTCTAAAATATATCCTATAAAACTCTATTATTGTTATTCTAAAATATATCCGATTCCTCTGAAATATATCCTCCGAAACTATATCATTGTTCTTCTAAAATATATCCCATTCCTCTAAAATATATCCTACAAAACTATATTATTGTTCTTCTAAAATATTTCCTATTCCTCTAAAATATATCCTATAAAACTGCTTAATTGTTCTTCTAAAATATATCCCACAAAACTGTATTATTGTTTCTCTAAAATATATCCTATAAAATTGTTTAATTGTTCTTCTAAAATATATCCTACAAACGTTTATTGTTTTGTTGTTCCTACAAAACTGTATTATTGTTCCTACAAAATTGTACAACTGTTCCTCTAAAATATACCCCCCAAGAGTTTAATATTGTTCTTATGAAACTGTATATTATTGCTCCTCTAAAATATATGCCCCAACAATGTATTATTGTTGTTGCAAAAGTTTATTATTGTTCCTCTAAAATATACCCCGCAATAATTTATCTTGACTTATATTATTAGGAATAATTTGTGGGAAGAGATCTTTAATAGAATAGTATCCTTTAAGATTTATTTTTGTCAATTATTTCATAGTTTACACCGTTTTCTTTATAAATTATTTTGGCTTTTGTATTATTATATAATAATGATGCGGGTCAGGTTATCGATTTCATACAATTTGAAAATTTATCATTATTAATGTTACAATAATTATAATAATTGGTCATTTTACAAGCTAAATCCCAAGTCTATTTTATTACACATTTAAGAAAATCTTATCCCGCTTCTCATTTTTTGAGAAATCCAATAGCTAACGACTTTTGATGTACTATATTACGCATTTAACATTCTTGTTCTTTGAAGTTTTATTCCCGATTGTACGCGGCAAGGAGTATGGTCGCTTGTCCAACCTCGTGGGTTTTCTCCGGGTCCCCCGATTTCCACCCACTGCTAAAGACCCATAATTGAACCATATGTTAATCCCGAAATGACATAGTTTGTGTTAAACTCTCTTTCTTCCCCTTCCCTCTCTCTCTTCCCAGATCAAATTAATTGCATAAATTTTCGATAAATCCCTCACTCCCACCACGAGTTAAATCCTGGCTTTAAGAAACTGATTCTATAGACAATGGTGTAGGATTAACTGTCAATATTGACTAAATACAAGATAGAAGAGGTCAAAGGTTATACAACCTAACGATGAACCTAGGTATTTAAAATCTACACCTGCTAGATAGAAACACTACACCCTACACATGGAATTCAATCTATAAAGAACCCCTTTAAGTGCCGAATTGGATCCAGACTCGGACGGAATACAAGACGAATTGCTTAAATTTCAACAGATTTTTTCTCTTAAATATTAGTCGTTTGTGTCAGTGATTTTGTTCTAGACATATTCATTAAAATGGTACGAATGCCTTTTGTGATATACAATTTATCACCTAAGGACCTTATTACAATTGTTATCTGTAATATTTTGTGAGAGGGGGTGACACAAATACACATTAAGCAATGAAATAAAGTATCATAAATATAAAGTAAGGTGTATGCAAATTAGAGAAAAATTTACCGTCAAAATAGTGAAATTTGCCGTGTAAAATAGTGAAAATTTCCATGCAAAATAGCGAAACTTGCCTTGCAAAATAGTGACGTTTACCATGCAAAATAGAGAATTTTTAGCATGCAATGTAAGGAAATGTATACCATGTAAAATCGAAATATTTAACATGCAAAATAGTAAAATATAGTGCAATAATTACCATGGAAAATGGTGAAATATTATGCAATTTGATTAAATATTTACAATACAAAATAGTTAAATATTTACCATGTAACATAGTGAAATATTTAACGTGGAATATTGTGAAATATTTACCATGTAATATTGTGAAATATTTACCATGTAATATTGTGAAATATTTACCTTGCAATTTAGTGAACAATTACCATGTAATACAGTAAAACATATTCTATGCAATCTCGAATCGTTATTACAAGGAACCGTTCTATTAGAAGTCTATTTCATTTTCTTTGAAATGAAATGTTAGTATCGATCAGTCCGAAACTTAAATAGATTCCGAATTTTGACAGAAAACCCCATAACCAAAAAATCAGGACAGTTCTTCACAAATGCCTTGTACTACTCCTGATATGCTGAGAATGTCCACTATTAACTATGTCTTAGTATTTTAAACGTTCTTTATGTGTAAACTATTTAGTTTAATCTCTCCTTAGAATTTCGTATTAATGAAATTTAGTCTAGAGAACATTGTGGTTTAGGATCCCGTCACATGCACAGGTAATTCTACCATAATAAAACGCCGTAATTTAAACACTAAATTGTAACCAGAGGATTAGGATTATATTTATTAAAAATTACATTTCAAATGTTCCCAGTGCAATTGATCGGAAACAAGATTTGGTTGTAATATAATTACAACACATTTTGTGTTGAAGCATATGAGATGATGTTCCTCAGGCTATAATGGGTGTCTAACATCCAACTTTTCTGCCCCGACTGGGTTAAGTTAATGAAGACGATTGAAGAAAGGGGTGATTATGATTATAAAAATATAAATGTAGAATTTATCAGCATGTCCCATTTCCGAGG
The DNA here is from genome assembly GCA_963678685.1 of Patella ulyssiponensis. Lineage (NCBI taxonomy): Eukaryota > Metazoa > Mollusca > Gastropoda > Patellidae > Patella > Patella ulyssiponensis. The sequence goes on along the minus strand of OY783230.1, from coordinate 59,729,144 downwards.
AGCATATATAAATGCAAATGGGAAATGTTTTTTAAAAATGCGCACGATTTCAACCACACGTTTTGTTGATAATGTCCAGGGCGCTAACGTAATTGGGCTGCATTCCAGATTAATTCAAAACTATACAAATAAGATGGTATTTATTTCTCAAAATTTGTATTTATATTTATCAAAATTGTCTCTTAAATACAGAACACACGGAGAAAATTACCCCTCAGATATTGCCAAGAGAAAGTTACTTCTCAGTTACTGCACCGAGAAAGTTACTTCTCAGATACTGCACCGAGAAAGTTACCTCTCCGATACATTGATATTACACTCAGAGAGAAAGTTATCTCTCAAATACTGCAAGCACACAGAAAGTTATCCATCAAATACTGCACTCACACAGAAAGTTATCTCTCAAATACTGCACTCACAGAGAAAGTTATCTCTTAGAAACAGCAGCTAACTAATCCGACATGAAATTTACACAAAATCACAAAAGGCAACTTTTTTCTATGGAAACACGATTGCAAATTTTTTTTATAATACGTTTAGTAAAATGTGTTGTATGTAGCAATGTTATTTGTCTGTTTGTAAATCATGGCGATGAAGTTGGGGATGTTAGTCAGCAAATCGAACAAAACTTGAAAACCATGGTTTTAAGCCCTCGGGGGCAAACACACTTTTGTCACCCCCAGACGGATGGTCATAATTTGGCATATTTGACTAAAATGCATAATAAAGGACGAAAGGGGTAATGTTTTAAAGCCACAATAACACTCTTGTTGTAACTGAATAATATGTCCCAATCTTCATTCTGGTCAACAAATTGTATTATTTTACAATATTCCAATTAATTGATGATATACATTTCATCTTAACACACCTAATTAAAAAAATTGGAAAAATTCAACTAATTGATTTGAAAAGTCTAACGTAAACCTTTTCAAATGTGACTTTGATTTAATTTATTTTCGAACCCTCTGGACAAGTAAAATAGGTCGTAATGGATAATTTACACAGCAGATAGGACACTTAAACATCTAGTACTTAGAATAAGGCTATTATTTATTTTCTGGAGCTGCCAAGCCAGCAAGAGTGTTATTGTTCCTTTAACAAGCATAATTTTAATGACATCACTTATATTTGAGCAGAGAAGGGCATGATTATAAAGGGGACATTAGGTAAGATCAGAGAAAGAGATGACAGTTCTCGCTATAATAGTTCAATAATAGTTAATGAATATAGAATATGCTGAAAATTTCAGTCAAATTGCTTCACTCTGAACAAAGATATTCACTATTCAGTTTTAGGCTAGCTGCGATCGTTATTATCCATTTTTACGTTAAATCATCCATCATAAAGCGTGATCAGATCCACTAAATATCACAGCTTAACGATTTAGGAGTTATTTCATTTTGTTTTGTAGGGTGTTTGTTTTATTTCTGTGTACGTATTAATATATAATATACTATATACTTTGATATTTGAGTATCGTGGGATATATGTTAAAGTTAGATTGACCTGTTGAAATAAAGGTGACAATATTATGGCGGGAAAAGGTATGTTGACTATCATTCTATAGACAAACTGTCAAAACGAGTTTTATATTCCCACGTTATATATATATGTCTATATTTATATACTATAACCAAGTGATTAGTTTAACTGTATATATACAGGTACATACTACTGTATCGAGGCATACAGGTTTTCATATCGGAATAAATTAAACAGGGTTTAGAGTCCTAGTTTTCTACAGCGGCTGTGCTAATGAAGACAGTTATACTGGTATATGATAATAAATATATGCCAATACAAAAAAAAGAATAGAAATGTGTTACGTATGTGAACTTCAAATTAGAAGTTGCACCAGATGTTCTAATTCACATGAAATGAAAACGAAATGGGGCTTAATTTCTTATGTTTTTGAATACGAGCGTACAACACCAGAACGGCAAGACACTCTTCCTTGTTAGGTCCTCCATCATGCGCCACTAACAAGCAGTAATCCAGTCAACATCGAGGTTGAATCTGGGTTTTCTGTTAAGTGAAGGATGTCATACTCACTGAACCACCGTGACTCCCCACACACGCACGGTGCTTTCAAAAAGGTTACGATTTGTAAAGTCTATTCTTCCTCTCTGGCTTCTATACGCATCAGCTGAGAATTTATCTTCAAATAGCCATATGAAACTGTTCATTACCAATATTTCATTCTGCATTTTGTCACTGAAATATTATCTTCAAATGGTTATATGGAAATAGCCCACATATATTTCACTCTACACTTATTGCCATTGTAAAAATATATTTATGTGCATTCCAGATAAGTCTGATTTATCTTAAGCACAGTCAAATCCCAAGACGGACTTTTTAGTTCCTTAATCCTAAGATCGGAAGCTGGATTTCCAATAGTTACACGCTAACAATCAAACCTTTGGTCCTTTTGTTGGTTTAAACAGTATTTATTTCGAAACTATCGTACAATAATTTAAAGGTATCAAAAATGCAAAAACAAGCCAAGTAGGCTTATATTAATTTACTTCCTTTTGTAGACCTTTCTTTTCAAATACATGTAACTTTAATCGTCTCCAAATGTTGTCGATGTGAAATCTTTACTAGTGATTAAACCCAACAAACGAACTGTTTCGTTTCGGGATATGTAGTATTTTTAAGGTGTCTTGGTTGTTCAGTACCTTAGTTTACTACAATGTCTTGTTAATCTATTTTAACATTAATTTTTTATATAACGCTGGTTATCTAATCCATTCAATACCTCAACCACCGATAGTTTAGAGGGTTAATTGTGGTATTACTATGTAAATAAATATCTAAATGGTTTGAATACCAACAAAATGACCAGCAATAGCTAAATTTAGCTTTAGATCTTTAATTAATAAAAACGATATAAGATAGTTATAGACAGTCAGGGACAACGTATAGTGGTTCGGATAGGACGACAACCCAAGGTCCCGTGTACACATTGGCGTGCACGTAAATAAAATCTTGGCAGTTGGAATTCGAACAATAGGTCGTACCTACATTATCGGACATCATAGAACACTATATGGCGTATGCCAGTCTTGATTATCCCAGTCGGAGTAGAACAGTAGGACGTTAAACCCCATTTCATTTCATTTCTCTATCCGTTGTCTAATCTCTACTTCCTCCACACGTAAGTGATTTGACCCAGTAAACTGACCACAAGTCACCGGTCAATAAATAGACAGGGTCATCTTTCATAATCTACATATTATCTATATTATCTGGACATCAGATTCATATACGATGTTTACACGCTCAAGTGCTTTCTGAATTCATTTTCACATATTACCTAGACGTAGGATGTTCATCCTGTATAGTGTTCCATACTTTATGGAAAAGGTTTATTTTAGTTAAATGTGAGGAGATTGGGGGGGGGGGGTGATATGTGAGCACCATGCACCACCCACGCTATGCAAACTATTTCCGAAACACCTGGTACCACTAAACTTGTCGTTTATTTGCGTGTTTCGTGTAGATACGAGAAAGCAACCCCACACGCAACGCCCCTGGACTTTGTTCATATGTATATTTGAATAAATAATATACATGAAATAAACAAAAATACATTGGTATAGATACACCGAGAGAAACACTTAAATAACATAAATAATAGGTATAGTCAAAATAACCTAAATGATAGGTATATCACATTTATAGTCAAAATAACCTAAATGATAGGTATACCAAAGATATAGTCAAAATAACATATAGTCAAAATAACATATAGTCAAAATAACACAAATGATAGGATACCAAAAGTATAGTCAAAATAACCTAAATGATAGGTATACCACATGTATAATCAAAATAACCTAAATGATAGGTATACCAAAGATATAGTCAAAATAACCCAAATGATAGGATACTGAAAGTATAGTCAAAATAACCTAAATGATAGTTATACCACATGTATAATCAAAATTACCCAAATGATAGGTATACCAAAGATATAGTCGAAATAACCCAAATGATAGGTATACCAAAAGTATAGTCAAAATAACCTAAATGATAGGTATACCAAAGGTATAGTCAAAATAACATATAGTCAAAATAAGCTAAATGTGTAATCAAAATAACTTGAATTCAAAGGTATAGTCAAAATAACATAAATGGGAGATATACCAAATTTATAGTCAAAATAACATAAATGATAGGTATACCAAAGGTATAGTCAAAATAACATATATGATATGTATTCAAAGGTATAGTCGAAATAACATAAATGATAGGTATATCAATATAGTCAAAATAACATAATTATGATAATCAACGTTATAGTCAAAATAACATAAATGATAGGTATATCAATATAGTCAAAATAACATAATTGATAGGTATACCAAAGATATAGTCAAAATAACAAAATTGATGGGTATATCAAAGTTCCTAAGCATTTTATGATAATTCTAGTATTTTGAATCGTTGAGGGAGGGTTGGTTCTTAAATAGAACTAGTCTTTATAGTTCTTATAGTTTGGACGGGGCGTGATAATATAGAATCTTCTGGGGGCTCAACTCAAACACTTTGTAGGATTTAATTTTGTTTCGACCACACAATTATAGTGTCTTTCCTGAATATAAAAATCCACAGGTTTTTTTCCCTGTTGTTTGTATTTTGGTATCTATTGTGATACGGTATAAATGTAAAATGAAAAATTATAAACTATATGATCTTCCCAAATAGACGAGAAATGGTATTATGTATCCAAGAACGACTATTTTGACTTGGATTTCAGAAGGCAAAGCTAAGTGACAGATTCAATAGCCATCAGCCTTGCCAATACAACGTTGTTTCATAATAGTATAAAATTAATTCCCATGTTTAATTTGTTTTCTGTCTAGATGACTGTGATATGTTATATAATTATTTGTCTATTTTAAATTATTTCGCACATACAGCAGTCATAATCTCACATTTTCAAACGGGAGAGAGGAAGCCTAATAATATTCTTATATAAATCACTTTTAGTCTAGGAGTATATATTAAAACGATGTTATTGTGAGAGTTATTTCCTGTAACTTCTCCTGTCCTCAACATAAAACTAACCGACTCATTTATCAAACTTGTCATTTGAAAGACATTACTTTTATAGTTTCTATAAATCTGGAATTCACAACGGTTACTTTTGCTCTTCCCGTGAAACTTTTTCCTCTATTTTTCGACTTAATGCCGCGTTGTGACAAATTGCTTGCCTTCGGGGCTTCATTCGTGTCAGTTTCAAACCCAACACCTGACAGAGAGGCCATTGTTAGGATGGGCCGAATTCGACCATTACTGTTATAGAACCTGCCGACCGACATCTTTAAATGTCGTGTTTGGATTTCAGGTAGATTTAACGATTATAGAATCACTTTGTCAATGGTATCAACGTGTTTATAAGGGGAGATAACTCGAATGAGTTGGCTGCTGAAGCTTGCAAATCCCACTGTCTCGCTAATCTATGCTTTGTTTCACTCTCTGTATAAGAGTGTTCCCTGGTGTATAGATTATGGGAGGACACGGTATTGTTTTGACAGATAAAATCCACTAATATTTAAAATCGTCAATCAAACGGTGGAGGACAGTTGTAGCTAGTAATTATGAGTTTATGGCCACTGTGCTGACTAGTCTCTTGTTAATACCCCTCCCATTTTATCAATCTCTGTTTCAAATCAAAATTCAGCATAGCAGACATGCACAAACGAGGTTAAATTCACAGTTTGAGAATTGTAAATGCAAGCAGAATATTTCAAATGACAAATCTTTTTTCGCGTATGCTGAATGTTCGTTTAAAAATATTTAGAAAATAAAATTTGTCTTAAATTAACGTTCTGCCTTTTAAACATTCTCAGTTGTTAGTGCATTAATTCCAAATAAATTGACATTCGTAGAATTTAGAATTTGTAGGCAACATATGGCTCTTTCTAATAAATTATAAAATGCTCAAAGATAGCCTCTGATTTTCTTTCTCGCTCGGTGGCAAATATTTTGGGCGACTGGTAGGTCTGTAGATATACAGTGAGTATAGATAGATTCAAAGCCTCTTTGTGTTTGTTTGGCACTAAGATTTATTTCTGTAGACAAGTATTTAAGATAATCGCACGTTGATTATATAATTTATTTTTTAACCATGACTCAGTAGGAGATTATTCTATCGGGGATTACACAGTACACGTCGTTATTTTCTCTGCCATATAGATAAGAAGGAAATTGATAAAATTCGACAGTCCAACTGCCAACTGAACACACCATACATATACATCATATGATTACACCACTTGCTCCCCAACTCTCTTTTAGCTTTCTATATTTTGGTCTTGGATTGAAAGAAACATAAATAAAATCAAAGTTCGTATGATCTAAAGCCTTCATCTTCCTACTTCTTTGCCATGGAAGTGTAATTGAATAATTAGTTATTTTCGCATACTTATTTGTAAATAAAACATATTTGCAATTTTAGGAACAGTAAGCAACGTCATAGAAAGTCTAAAAAAAATAAGAAATCCGCAGTTTTTCACTTCTAGAACGAGAGGAACACAGTTCGTAAATTTGATTAATGAGATTAAATATTTACAAATACTAGATAAGAGCTTTTAGGGGTTTGCGACATTTTCACTATTTATAGCGAAGGTTTTTTTTTAATAGATGTTATTGCTTGCAGTATCTTTTTTCTTGTGAATATTTTTGGATTATAATTTCATAGATACAAACAGAACTTGTTATCATTTAACATCTTTTTGGGCTTGTACAAGAAAATAAATCGCGTTTGATTTGTCACATATCACCGGTGAGAAACCAATCAACTAGAAATGACTTTAATACGGATTCTTTTAGTTTCCTGTAAATGTTATTAAAGGATATTGATAGATTGTTATTCCATGGTTGTGATGAGGTTGTTTTGGTGTTTTAGACGTAGGTTTATCTTCGATTACTTTGTTTTTAATATACTTACAAGCTTTTAAGATTTCCTGAATGCCATTTTTTCGGTATAAAAACAATTTAGTTGTATTTCTGTAAACCTGTCAGATGGTTATGAAACGGATATGACGTCATTGGCCTACAAACTGGACAAATTTAATCTCGGTATAAAATTGTAAATTCCCATTTTGATTAGTATTTTAAAAATGTCTCTTTGCGTCAACACTGTTGTAAATTTACAGTAGATTCTTTACAGTGTTTTTCGATTTTCTCATTAAATTGACGAAAATATTTGTCAAGTTTAAGACACTGAAATTCTACAAGTTAGTGAATAAAAAGAGCGAATATAAAATGAAAAGTAATATATGGTTATTTAAGCCAGTCACGACTACATTCTCCATGGACTTACACGAGACAATATTAACTCTTCCAGGCATTTTTTACATTATGTTTTTATATTCTCTCGTGTTTTAACTACATTATAATTTTATTAAGATTTCCTTTTCATTATCAGACAATCTGAAATAGAGACATTTCCAGTATTTTGTAAATAATCAATTTGATATTATTCACGAAAACGGTAGACAGCTATTATGTTTATCATTGTATACTATGTTCAATTTGATTCGAAATATAGATCAATCTTTCAAAAGTTATTTAGGACAAATGATTCGAAATTCCTATATAAAGTCAAGTCTTTAAGATGACAACTGTCGCATCTTTGTATTCCTAAGAACTGCCTAGTTTAAGTCAGATAATGGTAACATATTTTATATCTGTTACTCGTTGGTTGTTGAGGCAGATGATCATCCTCTCTCTCTTCAGGAACTGTTGATGGTCGCATTTTGGATGTAAGTTGATGGTCTCTTCTCTGATATCAGTTGATGGTCTCTTCTCTGATATGATCATCTTAGAGAACAGATGATAGACACCCTTCTTATAATATCTGACAGAGATGGTCGTATCTCTGAGAAAGGGATACTAGTATGTGCATTTAAAACATATACATTTATATCTGTGGTTGATTCTCCAACCATTCAGCATCACAGTTTGGAACTCAGTACATGATCACATGTTTGGGACCACGGAGTAGGATTTTTAATAAACTGAAAGTTGGCTGGTTAAAGCCGTTTGATTAACCCAACAATTATTATGAGAACCAATAAGAAAGGTCCGAGTTATTACACCATAGTTTCACCCAGCTTCAAATATACCATCCATGTTGACGACCCATTTATACCTCCAAATGTTTTACAAGATTCAAAAGCTTGCGACGATTCAATATAAAATAATATGCAATAAAACATGGTCTCGCCTTAAAATTCAACACTGTTTTACATAGCCAAATGCGTTACATGAATGTCAAAAGCTTGAGGCTATTCATCTTAAATGCTGTGCATTTTGTTACATTAGCTCGAAGCATTTTTAAGTTCAACCTCCCGTTACGATTTTAAAGTTCCAAAATGCAATAAACGCAGCAACAAGTACGCGTCGACTCTCAGAACAAAAATAATATTAGAAAGATAACAAAGCCAACGTCATGTCGAAAATTAACCTATACAAATTTACATAATTTAATGCATTCAATTGAAGACAAATTTAATGTCGCAAGCATTCAAATAATATCGTATAATATTCTCGAAATAAATACTGTTTAAACCAATATTTTTAATGAAATGGTCAATATTACTGTGAAAGTATTGATATTAAATTTGGAACATTTTTTTTTTTGGGGGGGGGGGCTATCGAGAAAGGTGTGTTCTAGTTATCCTCATGTAGCTAAAAGCTTGATTCAGCTTGCAATTGTTATGTTGTAACGATGTGCACTTAATGTATCTTTTAAATATTAATATTTTTGTCTGTGGTGTATTCGGGAGCCGTGGTGGCATAGTGAGTAAGACGATGGAGGTCGCGTGTTCGATCCCGGTGTTGGTCGGGAAAGTTCATCTGGATTTTCTGGCGTGAGTGGCTGGTTGCCCCTTGTCAGTTGTGCATGACAGGGGTCTGAAAGGGGACAACGTATAGTCAATCGGATGGGGTGGATTCCGGATGTCCCTTGTAAACATTGGCCTACATGCAAAAGAAGCCTTGGCAGTTTGAATTCGACAGAAGAGTATGACGTAGCGGGAACGATTTTCCCTCGTCTCGTAAGCCCGTCTTTATTAGCCCAGTCGGTTCAGAAAAGTTTAGGACATTAAGTCCATCTTCATTAGCCCAGTGGGTGCAGAAAAGTGGGACATAAAATCTCGCTTCGTTTACTGTTTTCTTAAGATATTTGGATCATGCAGTGTTATAAAAGCTTAAATATCTTATTACATGTACATTTTACTTGTAAAGTAAGATTTTTTTGTGTTCTCACCGAAATAATATAAATGTAAATTTTAACTTTAAAAAATTCTCTCGATATTCGAAAAAATCAAAAAAAAAAACCTAAAAACTAGAACTAGATTGGTTTATGTTTTTAATGATGTTCTATATATGAAATTTATTGGACTTTGAAAAAATAAAATATAACCACACGAAACGTTACTAAGAATATAAGATTACACTTAAGTCAGCTATAACCAATGAAATTTTTTATCAGCACGGATTAAGGTGTAACCCATTCGTCTCATGGGTATTCATATTACAAAATGATATGCAAGAGGTCAAGTAGCAGGTTCAAATAATATGCATATGCATAACATTAAATCATACACGTTTGGTTTGTTGTTTTATCTTGGGAGAATTTTAGGCCTATCGGATGACTGACGTGTATTATCTAGAGGCGGTCTTTAAAACTATCTCAATGCAAATAAAACTGAAATTCAAATATGTCTAATGCACTGCATATTAAAGAATATGATTCATTTTAGACTTAATACGACATAATGTATAATTCGGTAAAAGTAAACGGGTTTGTATTTGTAATGAATCCTGTCAAACTCGCGTTATATTTGAAAAATGAACATATATTATGTTACACGGACGGTGTCGAATTCTAATTTTATGACCATTTTTGATTTAGAGCAGTATCATAAAAATTTGCATCCGTTGAAAGTTGGAAAGCGAGTTATGATAATTATTATGCACTTACAGGAATGTAGCCTACAATTCATTCTAATGGCGAGTAGACTTCTATTTGTTTGTCCTGGATATCTGTTTCTTAAAATAAATTTTGTAAATTAAGTTTTGGCCAGTAGGAAACAACATTATACCAATTAGACTGTCTTATTATCAAGTTGGTTCGCAATGACGTCTAAAAAAACAAATAACTACAATTATTGCAGGTTTTAAATGACGTCATCGGTGACCAGGTCACGACCTAATAATCTTGCTGTATCAGTTAGAGGGGAATATCTCCCTACACTGGTCAATTTCGGTGAATTATGACACTGCACCGTCTTCTCGTGTTAATGATATCTATATGATTTATTGACCGCAATAATATAACTCTAGATGATGTAGGTCGCTATTTATATATATATATTATGTAAAAGAATAAGGTATAATAGACCAAAAATAATTCGTCTTCTTGGCTGAACTTGTTGTTAATACATGCTTAATGACAACTCGTCACTCGTGTTTTAAGAATAACTTCTTTAGCAAAATATTGACTTCATGACATTAGGAAAGCTATACTAAGAACAACACGGCACTGAATTATGTATTCATGATTGATTTGCGTAAAACAGAACAATACAGACTTGGGGAATCTCTCTTCAATGTCCAAAGGTCTGAGTTTCACATCCATCCATCATAAAATAATAAGCTGTATGCTGTTACTGCTCAATTGTATCTCGTTTAAAAAGAAAACAAAACGAAAACAAAAAAAGCGAACATGTATATGAATCACGGAGCTATTTCAATCCTGAAAACTTCTGCCAATACACACGCAGAAACGGAATATTTAAATTGTAAATTATGTTGTCTTGGTTTTGGTCAAGTTGACGTTTACAATATAACACAATTTGGTGAATTTGTGTTTAGGACTGGTCGGTTACAAATACATACTTTCATGCTAAAACATACAACTGTGAATTAGATCTACTACATGGAATATGATTTGGTTGATATTTTGGGACAGCATCAGTATAAAACAAAAAAAATAAAGGACTTAAAAATACAAAAAAAGCAGAACAGATCTGAATTTCTAATGAGGGTTTTCTTTGTAATTTGACAATTAGTTTTAATTTTTCTAACCGTAAAAATTAATTTTCTCGATGAATGACAGCATAGAAAGTGAAGTGAGTGCCATGTGACGTTGGAGTGGTGTGGAAACAAACTTGCCCTCGAGATGGCGCTGTTTCGCCCTCGAACGATGGGCAAACTTCTATTTTACTGAGGCAACAATTAAATGAATTGTTAGAGTATAATCGTCGTTGGCATCTTGGTATCTTTGATTTATTTGATCGGCCCAATAAAATAAGTCACCGGAAAATTATCATTCCAAGGTGAAAGACTTCTCTGCTGCTGCTCACGTGCAGTGTATTCATCCGCACCGACCATTTCGCTCGACCAAAAAATACAAAACGATTGTTTCCGCGAAGCGTTTCACGTGATAATAATCTTAATTTTCCGTGGTCGTGGCTTCGTATCATGAAAATTGAATATTGTTTATGCAGTGTTTTTATTGCTGAAGAAAAATCTGTTATATATTAAAATGAAGTCTGCTAATATGATGTGATTTGACATATTTATATCAAGCTAGGAACAACCTCTACATTTTAAAAACATTAACTCAAAAAGCACAATTTAAAGATGACAGTTTTACTCATTCATTTATTCATCAACCGTTAATTTTCCATTAATCTTTTTTGTTTTCAATCTATACTTGATGTTCGCTTTAATTCCAAAGGCTTTGTTTTGCATGTTTTTATTTCCATTACGTTCTTCTTTAGACCTGTATAAAAAATGAGGGCACAAAAAAACAAACCAAGTATTTGGTTAATATAGCGAAACGAATAATTTAATTAAAGAAACTATATAATCAGACTACATAATGATTAAGACAAGCGTAATGAATTTTGACAACACGAATTAACACAGTCAGAATTCAATAGTTCTATGCATATTCAGTATGTCTGAGAAGATGTTTTCAATGCATATAAAACCCATTATTCATAGTCTGCCCTACATATCTTCTCTTTTTTTGTCAATAATGTGTTGATTTTTCGATTGTCCACATAAAATCATATAATATAGATTACAATTAATTATAGTGACTTCACTGTCTTTCATAAGTTGAAAAGCACAACATAAATTATATGGAAAATGATCACTGTTTTGTACACATAGCACAACGTTTCCACAAGTGTCCTCGTATCTTTATCAAGCACAACTTGTTTTCCATATAAATAATTGTGTTGTGCCTTTTATTGTACTCAACCGCTGTGTGTCACTTAAGGATTCTACTTTCATAAATTGTACTCCCAATTTTTTTTATTTGTTTTCAGATTATTATTTTCGAAGATGGATAATGATTAATAAAATGTCTTAGAAAGTAGAACAATAATATAGGCTATGGTATTGCATTATGATATACGCTTGTTAGTTGATGGCTTTTGGGGGGTTCCCCAATATACAGAATATACGTATAAGTTTATTGTTGAAAAAAAAAGCGTTTATTATCTATTGTGTTAATTTATGTCTTAACCCATTTTCATACATATTGTTGTATACAAAAGCTTGTCTGTTGCCCACTTTGCTATACCAAAGCGTATACTATACTATACAGCGGTTTAACCGGCGGGGTTTCCGTAAGGCAGTCTCTGCCAATATGACATGTATATAGAGAAGATGCTAGCCTTTGGATATTATTACACTTACTCCACACATACACTGCTTAAAGGTCGATTAATGAGTCTATTGTTATAAATAACTGTCCTTTATAATAAACAAAAGAGTATTGTTTAATCTTAATGACCTTATACCTACTAAAACTTAATTAACTTAACGACTTTCAGCAATATTTGCAGTCTATAAACTTCTGCGGGGCGATATATAAATAATCTCGTGTGAAATAAAACAAAGCCGTTAAAGCCGCCATAATCCAAATCCATTCTGCCACTTATGACTGTTCAATATAATTTCTATAGAAAGGTAAACTCCATGCTTAATCTTCTCACATCTTTGTTGACATTTTTGCGTCAATATTTTTGAAATATATTTTCTCGCTTTCTCTATTTAGCGAGTGTTTAATCCGATATTTAACTTTTAAGTGAGTTTTGTGACAGTCATTTATACAGCAGTTTTAAATCCATTTATTGATTAAGAAATATGGATCAAATTCGTGCGAACTTCTAAACGAAAACTTTAACTCTGAATCAAGTTATGTGTATTTAAAAACAACATAATGTAGACTATCGTGATTTCAAAAAGAAATAAAAATATCTAAAATTTTGAAAATTATTTACAAAAGCAATATGAAACAAAATACGTCATTTGTCGGACAATTTCTTCTTATGCATAATAAATAAATTGAAATATAATAAACAGTATTATGATATTAAAGCCTGTTTACGTGCTCTTGCTTCAAAACTACCAAATCACTAATAGGCCCTATATAATACCAAATTTTATTTATCTCTAATTTTTCGATTGTAATGTGTTCAGTTATTCGCCCGTTTCCAACTCTCAAATTCACACAAGATGTAAAATATTAAAAGACGCGGCTAATAACGCTGACGATTGTTGACGTTATGAAAATGTGCCGAAATATGTTTGAGTTAAGGCGGCCACACAAGTATTTTTAAAGATTAATTCCAAGATGGCTTAAATCATGGAGGCGGTATGACAATTTTCTTTGCCTTTCCGATTAGTATAATAACTAAATATGATTAGGAATACAAGAAATATGAAATGAAGCGAAACTAATCCGATAGCCGACGTTTGATCCCGTTTCATTTCATTTCTACCAGCTTGCCTCGAGTCGAAACAAAAATGATACCAAACAACAATTTGTTCTATTCTTTAACAAAAAGAAAAAAGATTTTCGTTTTAGCAAAACGGAATAATTATCCAGTTTAAGTGTCCTAGCCATTGGGCTTTCTTCAAATACTTCATTTGCAGAGAAAACAAGAAACCGCTTTGTGTATCAAAGCCCAGTCGGTCAAAATCGCTGTGGGCTACATTTGCGCGGAGCTCGCCGTAAACTCAAATTTGCGCGGTGTTCTTCGATGCTCACATTTGATTGGTTCAGACGGCTCAATGATTAACCAAATGTGCTCTCTGTGACAGGGGGCGGGGCAATGGGCGGTCGGAAGAGTCCATTGTTCAATGAGTGAGTGTGAAATTAGTGGTGTATATGTGTTGCTCTCATGTTGAGTAGCATAAGATGTACGAGTATAGGATGATAAACGGCATTCTTACAGCTGACAGATCGTAGTCAAATCTTAGCCGTCATCAAAAAGGTAAAATTGTGCCACGCTTTTACCTTTTTACGGTGTCTAGAAGTTTGATGTTAGATCATTGTTGAGTGAAGAACGACATGAAATAATAAGCCGATGTAATCATTCATTTTATACTGTGTTTTGAGGAATTATTATTTGCGACGTGCATGTCGGGTTGTTTTTTTTTTTGTGTGTGGTGATGGATTCTTACTTTTGTTTTTAATTTTGACGTAGTGTCAAAAAGGACTTTGTCGTAAAATAAATTTTGTTGCAATTTACCAACGCGCGTAGTTTGTACTTTGAAACAAAATTAATGCATCGAATTACAAATTTGAATATCTGTTCGAAATGATTTATTTTGTCTTGATGAAGGGAACGGGAAATTTATAACGACATCCTTTATTATCGAGTATATTATTAAAACCAATAATTGGCAAAATAATTATTGAAAATTGGATTATCATAATATTTATCTTCTTTATGTGCTTTATGGATAATTTTCTTTGAATGTATTTGTGTTTTTCTGGACGCTATATTATACCGTATTTGCGGGAAAGCCGGTAGTAGTAAACAGCTAGCTGCTTTCCCTGTTCTATTCAATAGTCAGCTCGCCCAAAGGCAGGCGGTTTTGACAGCTCGTTCATCATCCCTTTCTATAGTAACACGGTTTTGATTGACAGTTGTAGCGGGACTAGCTACTCGCTACGACAAGCAAGCCGTTATACTAGGGAAAATGTTGAAGGCACTGTTCGATGGAAAAGCTTATAGTGTTTGACAGTTTTGTACCTTTTTTGACAGGCACCACTATTTGTGTGTACGGAGGGATACCGCTTGTTGATACTAGAGAGAAAAAACTTACGCAATAAGCAAGCGATACACCAAACATAAAGACGGGGAGACGAAGCATCGCTTGTCATGGCACAGAGGGTAGGTAGCAATCTTCTTATTTTAAATTGAATTTATGACCACAAAGCGTAGCTATTAATATTATTTATGAGGAATTGATACGGCAGCTATCCATGCCTTGATATTAATGACTTCTTTTCTTTTTTTCAGTTTGATAATGACATTCCCCATTACGGGGGCATGGAAAGCGCAGGAATGTACGATCCCCACCGTTCTATGGGGACTCACCCCCTCACTCATTCTCATACAGGATCTATACACCAATACCCTTCGTATACGACCAGCAGTAGTATGCCAGGAGTAATGAGCACAACACAAGACAGTCAATTAAAAAGGGACAAAGATTCTATATATTCGTAAGTAATAAAGTGTATTTTAATTATTTAGCGATGTATGACGTTTAATATGAGGAGATATAGGTCCAAAGTTTGCCACTTTGTATCACCTTGGAGTGAAAGAACACGTGTAAGCGTAATGTTTATAGTGGATCGCAGTTGATTAATAGATGATCTATGAAGTAATTACTGCAGAATGGAAACTGACGTTTCAGCAGTCAACTTGTCTATATCTATAAGAATGTTTAAGTGACATCTGAAGTCACTATGCCATCGCTGCTTGTGTTATATTTCAGGCTGATATTCTTGTTATCATCTAAACTATACGGGCAGTCAATACACTCGCTTATAACTTGTCGGCCGTCGCGTATTTCAACATCAAAATGGCCGCCATGTTTTGTAGATATCAGCACTCAAAAGATTTGATGGTTTTTCCATATTTTTTTCTTGCAGACATCCACTATTTCCTCTGCTAGCACTTATTTTTGAAAAATGCGAGTTAGCAACGTGCACACCTCGAGAACCGGGTGTGGCGGGAGGGGACGTGTGTTCGTCAGAATCATTTAACGAAGACATAGCTGTATTTAGTAAACAAGTACTCGTACGTATGCATTTTGATATATTTATTGTTTATACATTAAAAACCTATTATACCTTAATTAACACAGTGGCAAATTCAGAATGAATCATCATTAATTTTATTAGTCAACAATAATATCAAACCCAAATCAATTACACTGTATTTAGAAATATAAACAAACCCGTTTAATTTTGACGAAAGATTGCGACTTATTTAGAAAGACGTCGTTCATAATTTTCTTTAATTATATTTGGCATTTCAATAATATTTTTGTGACACGTTAGAATTTATTTTGTATGTTCTCTGAGGTATATTAGGGTATGATAGTGTTGTGTTTTGTCGGCTGTATTCAGCGTTATTGATTTACCGGGCCGATATTATCTCAGAGGCCTGCAGGTATCATATGACCAATTATTTCCTGATTTGAAAATCTGGCAATTTTAGAATATACACAGACGACTCATTGCAAAATGGATTAAATTATCAATTAATACATTTACTTACACTAGAGAAATGCATCGCTTTTGTTTACTAAATTAATATTATTTTTTATGTATTATTGTCTGAGATTCCTTATACAATTATTTTGCCTGGTTGTGATATATGATATTGCCCGGTCATTTAAATTGTATATTATATTAATATTGTTATATGTTATATTATATTAAACTGATTCATTAATTAAGTAAATCATCGGGAAAAACGATTATTAAATTACCGAGCGATACTCTCACCATTTTTGCACTTCCCATATTTGCGAATCGTGGCCGAGTTTTATTAAATAAATGTAATTTAACTCGACTTTGAACAATAGTGCTGGAGTATTCAAGCATATTTTAGGTTTTTGTATCAGTTTGTTAAGGGAGCTTTAGATATCGCTAACAAACAATGGAATACGGTGAGAAATTTATTAATGTACAGCCAGTGTCTCTCTTTTCATTTTGTTCTCGGTTCGTAGTTGTATTGTTGCTCACGCGAAAATAATATCGTTTAGCATTATTAATCCGCACAATGTAATAAACCTAACTACGTTATAGTCCCCTTTCACAAGTAACCGTAAAAATTATCTTTTTATAAAAGCACCATCATTGAGAAATAAAATGCGTGTGCGTGCAATATGCGACGGATAGATGGTTACAATGTTAAAGATTTTTTTTTCAGATATTATTAGTTTTCTTTCTCAACACGAATCGCCATGGATATAAAATTTAGTCGGTCAACGTGACTATAAAATTGTTATAATGCGTGTGAAAAGGACTCGTTTTATGATATTTTTGTGTGTTGTTATCGTGTGGACATTTTCTAATATAAAATTTTACTGGGATAATTTCTAACTGTTTTTTGTGGTGTTAAATTTGTTGCAGGGTCGATCCGAAAAACAGTGTTTTTCAACAAATCATGAACTTGATAGTTTGGTAAGTTTGTTTAATTTCTTTTATATTTTAATTTCTGAAAATAAATCTTATATCATTTGTAAAAAATAAATAAAAATGTTTAATAATTACTAACCCAAAATTAAAATTGTTGTCTCTTTAGTTATGAATCATTAATATGAAAAACTAACTTGGAGAGTCTTTTTCCTCCCGCTATTTTTATTGTGTTTGGAATGGAAAATAATTGTTTTTACTGCGTGTTATAATTAAGATAATAACAAAAATAATTGTGTTTATAATAGAGCTTTGTTTATGTGCTGATTAAATACATCGTTGAGTGAATGTTCTCTTCAATTTTCTACGTGACTGTGGAAATAATAACGAGCAATGCTTATTTTCCCCCGTGAACCATTGCGGGCAAAAGTCGATCAAAATTTGTGACTCGTAACCGACTGATGGTATCGCCGGGTAAACGGCCTTCTTTCTAAATGGCCGTTATAGAAATTTCCTTACAAACGAAACGATCGGAGCAAGTGATTTTAATGTGGGATTTTAGAAATAAGACTAACGGCTAGAAGGCACGGTAATGAAGCATCAGCTCACAAGGGAAATTCAGAAAATGGCGGCTACAATTTCGTACACAGACACACACCAAAATATTCTCTAGCTTGCCATGCTTGCCGTACATTATTTCTTTTCGTGCATGTAAATGATGAAAACTGGTCCAGATGGTTTAATGACTTCTTGGCATGGTCTGGCAGATTTGGAACAAAGCTGACTGTTACAGAAAAAAAAATCTGGAAAAATATCCCGTTCTATCTAAATATCATTAACACGTATTTGACTAAATACCCCACCCGCATTCAAACTCGCGGCGGGTCAAACGTCACGGGAAAACCCCTTGGCGTAAATTCGAAATAAATTTAATTTTAATTGAGGAACATTTCTGTTACATTTCAACAATCCATATCTGCTAAATATCAGATACAATAAATACACAACAATTTATGACGTCAAAAATTATAAAGACCAATGTATGAACTATCCATCAAATAACATTTTCGTTTAATTAAAACAAATGCATTTTAATATTATTTTCAGATGATACAAGCAATTCAGGTTTTACGATTTCATCTGTTGGAACTAGAAAAGGTAAGACAAATTTATAATCTTAGTTTTTAAATATTGTAAATTAATCAACATGGATATTTTAAATTTTTCAAATACTTTTGTGTCATATTTGAATTTTATCCTTTTAACGGGGCAGTCCAAGGAGCTGGCGTTTAATATCCTATCTATTCGGCGCGTCGAGTACTTTCCCCCTAGTTTCCAAGCGATTATGGAACGTCCGCATTTTGTAAATAAACATTAAATTGATAAGAATAATTTCACCTAGCAATGTAAACAGATAAAACCCAAAATGGCCATCACACAAAAGTTTTACAATCAATGCCCTGCACCTGGATTTTATTCATAAAACCGACATTCTGATAAAAACTCTATTGGGGTGACTTTTATCAAGATTTTAAAACTTTTATCAGTAAATGTTTAGTGTCAGTAATTCTTTCCACAATAGTGTGTAAATCCCATATAATGATATATCTCCAGATTTTATCTCATAAAATATTTTGACTTTACAACGAGTCTATATTTTTTAACGAAATACGAAACCATTGCTCATTTCTTAATATTTTTATTGTCACTATTTTTCAAATTATTGTATATCGTATTTTCAAAATTTTACTCAAAAAACTATAATGTCGCATTTCTAAATAACAGTATTTATTTCCCAAAAATATTACAAAAATATTTTCTACAAATGAAAAAATAACATCAACATCCGGCCCGTATAGAGATCTCGTGCGCCTCTCTCGACTTGCAGACGACAATTTAGACAAGTATTGATAATCGGCGAACGAATATCACGCAAAGTAGTTCTGAACAAAAGAAATAAATAAAGGCTTATAAAATGAGTATAATTTACTTGGTTAATTGTGTCAGTTCATCTGAAATGCAATTATTGTTTATTTCTATTTTAGGTGCATGAACTATGTGACAATTTTTGCCATAGATATATTAGTTGCTTAAAAGGAAAAATGCCTATAGACTTAGTTATAGACGACAGAGAATCTACCGGTTCCAATACTGGAACGCCAAAATCCTCAACAACGACAGGGGGGCTGGATAACCCAGCGGATATTTCAGAAAATAGTCAGGAACAGGTAAGACACTATATTTTTTTTTTTATAAAACATAGACAATTGCATGAAAGTTTCAATGATCACTCCCGGAAAGGGCACGTGTTTTGCTTTTCGCGCCATTTTTCCAAAGCACCCATTAAAAAATTAGGAAGATGCCGCATTCGCTATCTAAGAATAAACAATGTGAAGTTTTTTTATCTCTTTCAAAACACACGCACAGATATTTTTCAAATTATCAATTAATTTAGCAACTGTATTATTTTTAACATTTGCTGTTAATCAAGGTAATAATTTATGTCAACAAATTCGGTCGTTAAAGCAAATAGAGTTTAGTTATCTTGGATAATTTTAATGTTTTCCCCCATCTTGAATTTCCTGTCTGCCCCCATGTTAGAGGTCACCATCAAGTGGATTCGGTCACACATGCCATTAAGTGATTATTTTTATGGCGGATAATGAATATTATGGACAATTCTTGTACCATAAAAGTGACAAGTGCACAGATTGTGTCATTGGATATGATTAGCTGTATAGGAAAACACCTTGAACTGAGCGAAAGTTTATCAACGGTCGTTTATTAGACCAAGCCCAGTGAAAGTTGGTCAACTTTTTACAACCTAATTTAAGACATTGGTTGCGTGCTCAGACTCGGCTGTGTTCATCACCCGAGAAGGTTGTGCAGCAAACCAGTTTTGTTCAGCGATTTTTTGTCAGGGAGGGGTGATGTTACATTTTGTTTCGAAACTGGAATGTAGTCAACGTACATTATAAAATTTCCTAATGTCAAACGGTCGAATTTATCCCATTAAAAGTATCAGATTCTCCATTTAAACCCTATTATGATTATATTTTAAAGTTTGTTCTTGAATTCTTTGTTTAGAGATAGGATAGCACATGGATTCAAGTGTAGGAAATTTAACCTCAAGCCTCAAATAAATTTGGGGTTATGGTAGTTGGGAAGCAATGTGGGGTATAATGTTTAAAGTCCAAGTAATGGTTACTTTTTAGTAAGCACTAGGCAGCGAACATAAATGGACGACATGGGGTCCACCATTCAAATATTACCTTCATACATTATGAGCGGAAAGCAAGAGGAATGTAATTCTCAGGTAAAATTACTTGAAAGGAATGTAAAATAACAGTCAGTTACAAAATACCCAACAAATTACCATCTTAACATTGGCCAGGGATTCACAGTCCAGAAAGAAAAGATGTTAGTGTGGGGTTTTTGATGTTTTTGTCACGTTTTGCCCTATTCTCGAGTATTGTCAGTCATCCATGCCTGACCAAATGTAGACAAGTTGCCTATCTCAAGGGTAGTTTTATAATAACTTGAGCTCAGTTATCTATTTAATGATGATCATACTCACAGACAATCAGGCTTTATATTCAACTACTCAGCCTGCTATCATTGGACTAATGAGTTGCCTTTCAGGGGACTACTAGTTTGTAATGTTAGTGTGTTATAGAAAGAATGATGTCCTGTATAGTGTACCAAACTAAGATATTTTTAAGGTGTTGAATAATTGGTCATTTGTGCAGTATTGGTCAAACTTGAGATCTGTATATAAGTTTCGAAAAAATGTCCAAAGAGTATATATTTGGGATTTATTACAAATGTAAGAAATATAATTGAACTTTAAACTTTTACTTACTTTCAATGTTGGGTATATAAAAACACACAAGAATAAAAACTTCCATTAAATTATAGTTTATTAATTTCTACTTGACTGAGCAGAGAATGGAAAAATGGCAGCATCCACTCTTTTTAGAAATTAAACGGTAATTAAGTTGAATTAGTGACTACACCTGCGTGTACATAATAAAAACATAAAAAAAGATATGTATCTGTGTCTGCTTTTAGCTATAGAACTGATTCTCTGTATAATTGTATTAATAAGCATGATTTGCCATATGACTGCTATATGTTAGCCTCGTCTTTGTTCAGTTGCTAGTAAGGTTCATGCGTATTATTGGATTAACGTAGGTTTTTATTGAATAAGTTACATGCATTCATAGGAGAAATATGTATTCACTTTACTGCAGACTAATTCAACATTAGTGTGTGTGTGTGTGTTGTGTTCATATTATTAATTTATTTTCCTCCATTTTGAATACATCAAAATCTTTCTTTGTTTAAACATTAGAAATATTCAATAATTCTTGAGGAGATGAGACTTGTACTCAATTTAAATGTAAAACTCGAGATGTGGGGTATTAAATGGTTGAATTTAAGATACAGATTTCAAAGTAATTAATTTATATTCTTCTCAGAGTCTTTGATGATGCAAGTTGTTCAAGAAATGATAAGAAAGTAATTGAAATCTAAAGAGCGGTGTTTTGTTGATCCTTTATTTTAAACAAAAAGGGAGTTGTTTAATCTTTTATAATTGTATGAAAGCCTGGAAAAAGACAGTCACAAGATGTCTCTGCTACTTGCTTCTGCTTGAAAGATTTCATTGAAGAGGGGTTGGTCTTGTGGTGCCAAGCTTGAACCACCCCAGGGGTAATGTTCCACTTGGCTTACTCCAGATACAAGTTACCCAAGAGCTAATATAAGATTAGATAGAAGTTGTTGTCCTCATTAGATCCTCCCCCTTCCTTAGCCACCCATTGAAGAGGACCAACTAAGGTTATCTCTTTATCTAACACTCATTATCTGATCAAGGGAGAGATAGGACTGTAACAGGGTTACCCATTTCTTCCACCCCTTTCTTGCCTCGATTGTTCAGTTTGTGGCAGTTTTATAGACATTCTTGTAATAGTTAGATTTTAATCAGTTTTGAAGATGTAGATAAGTGCATGAAAGGGGAGGATAAGGGGGATGACCATTTCTATTATTCTGGATCTTTGTTTACATTTCATACCTCTTAACTTCATAAACAATAGGATTAGTCCTTTGATCTTTACCTATGTGTATAAAGATGGAAGGAAGAGCAATGCTACTGTCTATCAGTGCAATATAAATAAAAAGGCTATATATACCAATAAATCAATAAGTAGATTAACATGTACATAATTAAAGACATTAATCATGTTTATTCAACTTATTATTTGACCCTCATTATCCCAGTTGGTGCAGAAAAGGTTGACTTAACCATCATTTCATTTAATTCTTATTGTTCCAAATTGTTTATCCTTATGAAATATGAATAATGATTTTATTTGGAATTTCTTATGAATTTGTGGATAATTTCTAATATTAAAGTGATATCTTTAGTTGATTTAAAAAATAGATTTCCATGCATCATTGTAGATAGTTTCTAATGTAGGAAAATATGGAACTGATATTCGTAGTTGTGTTGAATAGCTCTCCTTGCTTTATTGTTTAATTTTAATTGGTTGTTTTAAATAGTTTAATATTGATTGAAGCAAATTACATCAGAACAATGTCTTCCTACTTTGCTCCTCCATAAAACAATGATTTTTTTACTGTTAGTGTTTAGTGGTGGCTTACTGAAGTTTTATGGCCAAGTTAATTAAAACAGTCAATGTGTATTGAGGTGAAAAATGATTAAATTGGAAGCAGTGTTTATTTCTGTGGTTTATTGAACTAGCAGAATTGTATATTAAAGGAGGCTGGTGGGTGTATATGTATATTACTACCCGTTGTATATTACATGTGTATATATAAAGTAGTGTATATTGATCACACCTGGCTAATTGTATTAATGGTTCTAAATGGTCTTTATTATATATATACCTTTGGGTGTAATATAATTAATTTGTTGTGATGTTATTTAACTACCTCTGTGCATGATTTACCATCTACTTATTTCAATAATCACTCTTAATTCTTTTGCTAAAGGAGTTAAAAATCATCATTATAAAAGAAACATTTATGAAATTTCTTAATATCATGGTGTAGAATACATTAATTGAATTAAAAATAAATTGCTTTAGGTTATCATTAGGTAATATTAATCAAATTATTAATTATGATAGCAAATTCAAGCCATTTTGGATTTTTAATTGAACCTAAAATTTATATGAATAATATTTTCATTACGATGGATATGACTAATGTCATAGTTTGGTTATTTTATATACGTTATATGGTGATAATTGATATATTTAATATTTGTAAATTTGATAATAAAATATATGGGCTATAAATAGAAGATAAAGTTGTGATAAAGCCTATTATATCTGTTAAAATATCATGTTGAAGGACTAGACTTTTAATAGTAAAGGCTTGTGTAATTGATAAATGTAGAGAAGTTATTAATTCTGTGAATGGCAATATTCCCATAGTTTATCATATTATATAGATTAAAGATATATTATTTTCATCTAATAATCAATGAAAAGGAATATTGAGCTCATAAACTTGTCGTCTTTTATGGTACGTTTTATCGACACTTTCCAACTAATTTCACCAAGAAGCCGAAGCCGTTTTTATTTCAATGGCTAAATGTTTTTAATTCTAATCAATGATAGTTTTATCAATGAAAGACCATTTTGAATGACTCAAAGAGACAATCCTGGGATTTGACTTCATTGGGACTTTTTTGTGTTTTGTGCGTAGAAAACAACCAGTGTCGTGGAGTCTGATTGTTAAAAAAGAAAAAAAATGTATTTATATTATAGAGCTATTTCGGGTACTGTATTCGATCAGTTATTTCGCGGCTATTGTTCTCTCGTTTCCTTCGATTAGTCTGTGATTTCATGTGTTTTTCTCGTCATGCATTCTTCCATTAACTAGCGGTAGTTCTATCTATTCTCCCTTTCGCTTTTATCAGTGAATTATCAGCAAAGTGATGATTGAACGTTGGAACGGAACCGTTGTAGAGAATCAGATATAGGCAGCCATTTCTCCCCACTCGCATTTCCTGCTCTATTTTCCCATCAAAAGCTGGTCCACAATTGCCAGGCTTTATCAGTAAATAATCAAATTATAACGGGAGGAAAATGCATGCTGATGGAAGAAGCGACACAACCCGACTCAACTTGGTTATTGCAATTGGAAAGAGTAATCTCCCAAAGACTAGTCCATTTCACTACTGTTGCCATTTTTCTTCCCTCTTTAGACCCAGTCGATATTCGTCTGTGACATCACTGTGCGAAAAGTGCTATTCATGGTCCTAACATTGATGTTATCTTGCGTTTTGCCCCTCGACAATGAAATCTATAAGCTTGTGACTTAATTACTGCACAAATTTCTCATGCATGATGGATTCCACTTTTTTCCCTATTGTTTTCGGCCTTTTCCTGGTGAGTTATTGGTTTGAAAGACATTAGTTTTTAAAAACCTAACACAGTTTTCTGATTTGTTGTATAATGGTTGTTTTGAAAGATTATTGTATATCAGTGATATAAATCACAAATAAATCTATAGGATTGATAGAAGGGAAAAAAATAGTATATTTGATAGTTTGATTTACACAGTATTTGATGATCGTGATAACTTTATCATAGGGTGGTGATATGATTTAATGGAATTGGAGTATTTAATATGACTAAAATATTAATGGACATTTATCTGTTTTGTTGTGTCACTGAGCAGATGTAATGCCATCCATATGATTTATCAAAATATTGACCAATTTAGATTGTAAACAAACCATTTTAGCCAGACTAAACCATCAACAAAACATTGACACTTATGTTATGACAAGCTTGACAGATCATTGTTGAAGTTATTACTAATTCAATATTTTGAATTATTCACAAGTTTATAACATAGGCCTACCTTGTACATGTATGTACTCATTCCATTATTGCATAGTAAATTCAATTCCATCATATTTTTGTTTCAATTTCAACTTTCAAAAAATTAGTCTAAATTTTAAACAGTAATTACCTTCGAAGTGTAGGACTTTTGTTCCCTGTTACCTCCCTTTGCTAAACTGAAACCTGCTAGCTTGTAACATTTGTTTTGATTGCAAAAGTTACAAAAACATGGTAATAGTTTGCGACACCTTGAAAATTAGTTGAGCAAATAGTGATGTGTGTTGCTTTAAATAGAGTTGGTCCATTTAAAGGCGAAAGTCAATGGCGGGTACAATAGTAAATATAGGAATTGTAATGAATGCCTGACCCATGAATAGAGGCGAGGGATAAATGTATTATATTAGGACTGAAGGTATTATGATCCTGAGCAAATGGCTTCGTTTACTTTAGCTGACTTGTGTAAACTGAAGGGGCTGGTTAAGCCGAATTAAGGTGGAGAATTGTTAAAAGAAATCTGGTCTCGGCTTAAAAGGCAATTTAGGTTGATTTAGGGATGAGGCAGATGATGACGTCTGGTGGTGGTCTTTAGTTACAAATAGATCTGTTGGTATTGATATTTTTAGGGGCCGGAATTAGGGATTGTCAACAAAAAGGGAAATTTGTTGATATAGGTTAGTTTCAATCACTAAACAATGACAGCTACCCACATAAATAAATGAATAAAAGAATTCTCATATGGTTGGGGGTCATCATTAGTGTTTGTCAACAAAAGAAGGGAAATTTTGCAAGAAAGGCCAGTTTTAATCACTGAAAAATGATGGATAAATTTTTTCTATAAAAGCTCAGTTTATGAAATTTGATCAGAGATCAATATATGGCTATGATTGATTTTACACTTTATGTTAAAGAGTTTCGTTGGCTGCCAGCTTGTATTGATGTCATTGACTGTACATATTCAATTTTAAAATACTCCTAAAACACATACAGTATGCTGTGAGTAGAAGTTCATGTATTGAAGAACATTAGACCTGATGCAGCTGTGGCTTATTCTAGATTGTTGAATTCGTAGGCAATCTCGAATGTAACGGAATAATCAGGCATACTTTTTGGGAGCCCATCGCTCAATTTAGTAACAATTACACCGGATTAGCGAATCCGTTGACATTTCACAACTGTATTCTATTACACAACATTTGGTTAATTAGTTGAGTTAATATTATAAAGTGCTGTGGAGACAGAAATACTGTGTTACAACAATATGTAATAGTGTTAATATTAATTCAATTAATTCTCTCCAAGTCTGCATAAAGTTGTAATCCATTGCATTGCTAATGTACAAACATTCTCTGGCATTATCAAGTTAGGTTGGTGAAATTATCAATACAACTATTCAATCAACATTCCAAACCTCCATACCTATCCAATACAGAAGTCAAAAATGTTTAATGTTATCATCGCTTATCTACAATCATAAATAATTGGTGGCATTGTGTATCTTTTGTTATACTTGTTTGTGATGTCACTGCTGAGGAAGCAGACGTCAAAGACTAGAAGGGGAGAGGGGGCTAATACTACTGTATGTTTTTTATTACAAAATCATGGAAACTAACAACTAAATGAAATAACTTGTGGTTCTCCTTCTCCCTCCCCCGGACTCATCAAGTTCAAGAAGATATTATGGATCCAAAGTTAAGATTTTAAGCTATGAATTCATGATAACATGTCACTTTATACTTCATCTTGAATTTGTCACTGATGCGACCGAGTTTTTCTGTGTTTAGTAGGACTAGCATCACTAATCAGACAAATAGAGGGACTAAAGTGTGACCCAATGAACATCAATTTGTAATTAAATGTTTCCAGTTGAGTAGTGTATAGTCGGGGGACGAAGGTTTATACTACTCTCTGGTCGCACGTAAATCAAGCTTGACTGAGTTTTAGCACAGGTCTATTGAGACGAAGGTATTACTATGTTAGTACCGGTGTATGATTAATATCCACCAAGACTAATAACTATATACATTATTTTACACCCATACTTGTGACATACCTCATTAGTTTTGATAATCTTTTGTGACAACTGAAATGAGTTAAAACTCAGAAAAAATGTTTTTTGAAGAATCTCGATAAGATTTGACTGTTTACGGATTTACTAATCTGTTTCTTCAAAAATGTTGAATTCCTAGTTATTGATTTGATTTGTATACTTACACATGTCCATTTTCAAATTCAAAATATTCGTTTCATTCATGGTATCTACACAAAATGTAGTCTTAGGGCAGAGCAAAGAGCAAATTTTTCAATAGTGGCACCTTTAAACAGTTTTAACCCTTTAGTTCACTTGTGCGATTGTTGCAGTTCAGACCCTCAATGAATACATTATTACATAAGGTAGTATTTTAGAATTACTCTTCCCTAACATAAGTGATGAATGTGTCGGTCTCAAAATGATCAAGTTAAGGTTCATGAGTTAAATCTATTCCATGCCTGATTGTTTCAATACACATGTGCCAGTATATTAGTAGGTATAACAAATGTCTGTAATGTAGAATATTAACTGTATTGTCCCGAGCATAGGAGTGGGTTGTCAAAATGATCAATCAACTACTGTGATTGCTGGCTTTAATGTCCTCCAATATTTACACTCGACTAGATCCTACCTTCGACCTGTGTATCGAGATATAGAGACGAGAATATCTCTTCCCATGTCTTTTCCATTAAGACAGAGTTTACAGGGGGATCGAGAACAATAAAAACCATAATAGGAAGCACGCCTTGTTAGCGTACATTTCACACTTGACATGCTGTCTAGCTGTTTCAAGCGTAAAACACATCTGCGTCAATGGCAGATCTTTTTCTTCCTATACATCGTTTATACGATTGTTGCAAATTGTACTTATTTGTGCCGAAGTGTCCTTAAAACGAACATGGTACATATCACGAGAAACGAGTAAACCAGGACCACAAGCAGAAAAAATTCCACCCAATCATCCTGTCTCTTACAAATTTTTCAGATGGATTTTAAGTAACGGCACACATAATAGACTTTGATTGGTCAATTAAGCTGAAATAATACCAAACAAAAACCGAATGATTGTCATTTGTTAAATAATGGAGTAATTTCAGCGTTTTAGGATTTGAAACCTCCGTGTTGCCGGGACCCTATATCCGGCAAAGAGGAAACTTGATATTTTGATACAGAAGTGAGGAGGTTTCCTAACCATTTAATGATATGATGTCTAAAGGCTTTACTCTATTATAGGAAACTGTACAAGTATTCACTTAGTATTTAGCCTCCATATTCCTTTTCTAACCAGAGGCAAAACCGAGTTGCTGTAAAACCCCTAAAAACAAAATCACAACCAGACATAAATAAATGATGTTTTAGAAACCAAAACATTGATTTAATATTGATTATTGGTAGACAGAAAAATTGCCTCTGCGTCGGAAGCTTTTGTTTGAAAGTTTAAGGAATGGTATCGAATTGATGAATTAATGAGTAAATGAATTGTGGTAAATTAATTACTGTAAATCCGATCTCCTTAATATCCTAATCAATTTGTGATACCCTGCTTTCAAATCTGACTGCTATGGAGAAGTCACTCTTCACACTGACTTCGAAATTCGTCTTTTGTTCTTCATTAATTGCCGCAAACCTACTTCAAGCTCTTCAACAATCCCAGAATACCTTGCAGCTGCTCAACAGCTGATCTCGTACGGAATGAATGTCCAGTGATTTGGAAATTAAAAGTGGACGAGTGGATAATGCTACAAGGAGGAAGTATTACAACGAGGAAGACCATATAGAGCGAAGCTAGCCAACATCTTTCTCTCGTTATGGAGCACACTGTGTGTTCACTATTAAGAAACGCCTCAGGGTGTTTTTCAATTTTCTCAGAAGGTCTTTGGTATTGAATGAAATTGTCTCTGTGGTTTACTAAGTAAACAATTCATTTATTCATATGTTCTTCATTACTGTATTAAGGAGATGTATTTAAAGTAGTATGGAAGTTGATAACATAGATTACTCCACTGCCTCCAGGGTATTTTATTAAACAGCCATTTTTCACGAGTAGTAAATAAACATTTTACAACTCCTCAAAAATACCATCTTTTGGATGTTTGAAATATTCCAACACAAATTTAGAGAAAAAATAAAATGTTTGCTAAAAACCATCTGTAATCGTTAATAAAATATAAATGATCCACCATATGAATTTTTCATACCTTTTAGGAAATTATGTGGCAAAAACTTTTGGAATTATTATCATAAAACAATAACCGTTTAAACAATAGAAATTAAATGATGTTAAAAGACCCATAGATAGAAATTGACGACCAAGCGAAAGCTGTAGTTTCTATTCTCCGTAACAATGATTTTAATGGCTGCAATTTTAGGCATCAAATTTCATAATTTACATCTTTTGTTAAGTATCAGACATTTGATCAGGAATGGCGCTGATGTTGAACGAACAATAGACAATTATCAATTGAAGCCATTCACTATAACTGTGAACATGGTTACCTGTGACTTTCATCCATAGTCAAGCTTGAAAGCTCTTTTTTAAATGTCGAACGATAAAATTGTCATTTTTATTCTTCAAATATTTGTCCATAGAACCCATCTTTTATAGCTCGGAGATTAAACAGTGGGTGAAGTCCCTAATTACAAAACAGGCAGGTAGCCATTACTGTAAAACAATTAAAAAACTCACCCAACGCATATTGGATTTATTTCGTTAAAGGTAAAAAAGTATGTGAAATGAGTTAGTTGTTTCAATAAACAGATTGCAGTATTTGTGTAGTAGATGTATGTAGCCTGATGTTAAAGGCAGGAGTATTTATTAAGCTAACTGGTAACAGATTTTTTCTCACCAGATGTAAGTTGTCATATACCGATAGTCTATACAAGAAATATCCTAGCTCACTCTACCGACATACTACATCAATTTACCTCTCAGTGTGGGACCTGCTTTCTGGTCGATCCTGTCTATTGAATTACTTTCTCATAAATCAAGACATAGTTATCTTCCCTTGGCTACAAACAGCAGTTTTACTGCAGTAGTCGCGTTTGAAACATACATTGATCGAAAATGGCATAATTTGCACCTTTTTCATTCATTCTGTGGAGATTCACAGGAAAAATTGATTGGAATCCATCAGAAGAGCTCATGCTACCGTGGGTTTTATACAATATTTTCAATAGCGTGCATGTGTAATTTTACCATAATAAAAGATAACTAGTTATGTTATTTAATTCGTTATTTAACCTAATTGTATCAATAATAGTACCCTGTCTGTGTTTACCGTTTCTATTTAGGCATGAAATTATAAAATAGTTCTTTTTAGACATGAAATGATAAAATAGTTGCTTTCTTCTCTAGCAGTCGTCATAAAGTACAAATATCATAATCAGGGTCTAAGTATAGAATATAGAGTTGGTATATGATAAATACTTGCAATAGGCCTTGGATGATGTCTTTTCTTAAATCCAGAATATCGAGCAAGTGTATGATATATTTACATATAGAAATTTGAAGAATGGTGTCTATGTTCTTGCTCATAAAAATTATATACAGTTTTTACACATGCCCACCATTCATTTGTCTCGCTCTGTCATCATTTAACAATATCTAATAGAAATTCAAAAAAGGTCAATTAATTTGCTTATCAATAAATTACTATTGATTTTTGGTTATTTTAACGAGCCATTTTTTACAGGCTATTAGGTAGTTATAAAACGTAAATACATGTAAATAGATAAGTAACGGTATATAAGTGAATGACATGACATATGAAATATATGAAGCATGAGCGATCACATTATTATATGCATAGCAATGTTTGATCCAGAAATATTACAGTTTTAAAGGTAACCTGATCAGATGATTGACGGGTTAGTGTTATAGTCTATGATTATGAAATCAACAAATCCTACTATTCCTACATATTTATCTCAAAAATCAGTTTAAGAAATTCTGCTGACTGGGTTTGCTGTTTTTATATATTAATATGTTTTATTCGGTAGGGAATAATCGAATAAAAAATGAAATCATTGCAACTTGAAAAAATACTAATAAATACTATATTCTTCTGAAGGGATTGTTAGTAAAATGAACTTGATAAGCTAAAATTGGATAGTTTACAAAGCTAGTCAGCTGAAAAAGGCCTAGGCTAGGCTAATAATATAACTAAGCTAAAATTGGATAGGGTACTAGCTTAGGATTGTAATACTAGTACAAGATTTAGTATATGATTGTAAAGTGATGATACATATATGTACACTATGATTTGGTGATAACGAAGGATTGATAATAAATTACCGGTAATGTACAATCACTGGTAGGGTATCTTTTCAATGTTAGATTTGATGTTTGAACCATACTGAGTATTGACAATACCATATTTTTATTGAGCCATAAACTAAACCTTGTACATGTAGAAAATTGATGAATCGATCAGTCAAAATGTCTGAGTTAGAAAAAAAAACATTGTTGTGTTTGGACTATCACTTTAATAAGTAACCAGAATTTGTATGGTAGCCTTGTGGCATGTTAATATATAGTATTATTCATGGACTATATTTTTGGGATCTTAAAATTCTTTGTCTTCTTTCCAAAACAATACTCCATTTATGACAATAACAAAATAATGACAAATAAAATGTTGAGGAATGAATAAATTTTATTCATACATAGATATGATATATATGCATTCGAATCCATTTTGTCCTTAGCTCATAAATCATAGCCATGTGTGTGTTCTGTATTTCAGTACACCTGTGAAAAGTTACTTGGGATTTGTTAATGTACATTGAACCGTATGCGTTATCAATCTCCAATAAACATGATTATTATTTCAACTGAAAACTGGGAAAGAAACTAACCTAATAGACTAGTAGATATAATTTATAGCCGTTTAGAGAAAGGAATTGTCAAAGCATGAAATTTGTCAAACAATACCCATAACTTTCAATAGTCAATAACTGTCCACTTTGACAGAATTTTATGCGAGTTTGATTGTTAACTAGTTGAAGTTTGATGATGGTTGATATATCCTGTCTACTGTAGGACTTGATTACTTCCCTTTACGAATAATTTAATGTATGGATTGTTTAAGAGAGGACTTAGTGTCTTAAACAAATTTATTTTGTATATTCTAATGAATTTTATGGGCGTCGATCACAGCGAACACTGCCATTTTTACATGATCATAATAATCAGTTTTATGGATATCATTTAGTCAAAACTTTTATTGTGTGTGTATTTAGCAGGGGGTGAAAGTGTTCAAAACTCCTGGTGGAAATTTTATACTGTGGTTTTTATGAGATTATTTCAACTCTGACACTTTTATGATGTGCATTAGGCCTCTTCATTCTGCTATTACGTAATATTGTACTCTCTTAAAGGAGGAAAAAATTGAAAGTTGTCCACCTTTTCTAGTACACTCATCTTCAGAGTTCTTTCAGGTGATTTTGTTCCCCCCCCCCCTCTTAAATATACACCTCTTAAACCTTAACTTGGATATTTCAGGTTCTTATTTGTTACTATTTATAATGATGATGCTGTTGACATATTTGTATTACTATTTGTAAGTAGGGCATACAGAGATAATTGCTTGTGTCTTATCAAACTGGACATTTTCTTCATTCATGGTGTATCTAATCTGCGGTTGCTGGGACATGGACCGTGATTCCCCCTTGATAAAGCAGGCTTTCATGTTTCAGAGATTTATAAATCTTTTTAATCAGATTATTCCTTGTACCTGTGTCCTTGTATGTACCTCTGCGTAAATCATCGACCAATAGCGTACATAATAACTTACGTCATTAAATAACTATATTTTGTAATATACCGATTTGTCTTGCACAACTGTTACTACGGTACACATGTATTTACTAGATGGCCTTACATAATTTTAATTCAAGTTTTTATATTAACTTCTAAATAATTTATGAGGAAAATATATATTTATTGTATAGAGCACATGTTCCACTAGCTATAAAAGATTTATAATGAAAATAGTTATATAGAAATAAATAAGAAAAGATAAGAATAATACCAAAATTAAATAATACTTGAAATTGAATATACTTATTACTTGAAAATGATAAATTACTGAACGTTAAAAACTTGATCAAAATATGTTGCGCTGAAGATCAATGTCTGGTTCTTGCCGAATTTTCAATTTGTATATAGATGCATTTATGCGCAATTTCTTGTCTATTGATCCTCAAAACATATTTTCGACAGATGGCCGAATAAAGGGAATATAAGAGCTTAAATTTATGGAGAATATTGTCTAACTAAATTGATATATTGGAGAAAATATTCTTAAGCTTTTGTTGCTAAAATATTTCCTTTATCACCTTTCCACCTGATTCTGCATATTAGTCATGGCTTAGCTTTAAAGTGGGACTATGTGGTCTGGCGTGTATGTCATTTTAAGTAAATGGGGGTTAACACCTGTCAACAAATGATGTTTGAAGTCTTGTCAACACAATACCAAGGTGATTTTGAGACTAACATATAGTAATTTAGTTTCACTGGTTATGTGGGTAATATCGAGTTGGAGAATATAGATCAGGCGCACACTTTTCGACCTTTTTCTCTTCTTTTACATCCACGCCAATTTGTACACCTGTCACCAAAGACCACCTTTAAACCCTAAAGACTTCAATATTGATGATGCTTTATATATGATTACCGTGTGCATTAATGACATCAAAGAAATGTAAAATTCACTCGGTTTTGAACTAATGGCATGGATTATCTTCGGGTTCTCTGGTCCCCCCCACTCCCCCACCCACTGCTAAAGAACCCTGTACTTGAGAAAGTTATCAGTCTGTATATTAATCCAAAATTGACTTAGTTTGTGTTCAGAGAATCTCTCCTGTGTCTCTCTCCCTCTCTCTTTTGAACTGAAGGAATGAATTAATCTATGCATGCTACAACATAATTACACACATATATAATAAACATAGATATTATTACATATGATATATTAGGCAACAAATGAAAAAACGTCCAGTATGTTTAGTCTATTAATCGTTTCAATGTATGCACAGAAATCTCATATGGGGGTATCTCCCACCCACATTGTCATACAGGGCTCTAAACTTTGACCTCTGTCATAATAAGCTCTCTGTAAAAAATCCAGTTGTTGAAGAAATTGTATTAGAAGGTATATGATAATATTTATGAAGACATATTTCATAGAATAACAAAGTGGAAGTGTGGCTGGCTGTCAGTTGAGACAAACAGATAACAAACGGTAGAATACGGTCTTTGTACAACAATTATAAGCATATTAAACATACAGTCGAATAACTACTACACATGCTATTTGATGCTTGACTGTTTTCAGGACACAGGTACAAAAGGGGAATTTTCAGGGGTGTAGACATTAAAAATCACGACTAGACTAGTATTTGTCAACTTTTTCTTAAGGCTATTCAAGAGTGAATGCTTCTCCAATTTTAAAGTGTTGAATGAAATAACATGGTGAAGAAATTTGAGACACCCAGCTTCTTATTCACGAGTCTTTTCATTCAGGCATGAATATCTTATATCAAATGTATCGCATGATTATATATCAGTAACACCGCATTTCTCTTGTTCATTCGTAAAATTTTTACTGCATGATACGTGTATGTATCTATCGGTATTATACATTTAAATACATAGGTCATTTTACTTAAGTGCTATATAAAAATTATATTACTATTTTGAATGGTCGAGATTGTATCCTATTCGATATCAAATTGCCCAGTTTTAACAGTGAGTTATTCAGCGCTGGATCACAATGGCTTGGTCCTCGCATAATAAACATTAATAGTTCAATTCAGTTTATCTTGCCCTATCTCTGATCTTTGCCATAAAAAAATTGTGTCGCACGACTGACAGGTATTGAAATGGTGTCACATTTCTGTCCATTTAACAGACATTGACTGTTGTGACTAGGTGTCAGAAAATCTCTTATTTAATACAACTAAGAGAGGTAAAGAGGATCTGGACTGTTTAATGTTTAGCCTTCCATTCTTCTATTCAAATAGATTATTATTCATATCAACATAGATAGGAGTTTCATGTTTGTGTTTTTATGTTATACATAATATACAATTTCATTCTTTAAACTGACTGCTTATTGTATTCAGATTTAATTTAGTGGAACTAACCAAGCTTCAACAATGTGTCTAATAAATTCTTATAATAAACTTAGGATTAAATAGCCTTTGTCAAATCTGTCATTTTTATGTCACCTTCACTTGACTTTAGGATTCAGATATTAGTTAACCATATACAATTAATAACTATTAAATAGTTATATTAATGTAGCTACAAAATTTATTGCTGTTTCATAAACTGTTGTGGTTTGAATGCTTACATTTCTGTGTGTGGTATTAATTTTTTTTTGTGAGTGTGCGTGCGTGTGTCCCTTTTATTTGGATCAATATGTGAAAAAAAAATATTCAAACTTGTGTGGCAGACATCTTGAAAATATAAATGGTGACATGAAAAAGTTTGGAGAGAGCCACACAAATTCAAAAATATCTTTTTATCTTGGTAAAGGATGCATGTAAGTGATTCAAAAACATGTTTTAAAAAATAAAAACTCTTCTCAATGTTTGTTCTCTGACTATCGACGGTTGGTGATTAAAACGCTCGTTTAAGATGTTTCTTTTGTGTACGAATACAACAGCCGAAATTCAAACCCCCTTTTAACTGAATTTCTTCATTATCCTTCTTATTCGACATGTGGATTCAGTGTAGGTATTGAGATAGATAAGCCCTCTTAACTATTTACTACATTCATTATGAATGTGTACCTTGATAATTTGCAACATACAACACGCTCTTAAAGGGCACTTGCCACCAGACGATTTTTTTCGTGAAAAATTTACTACCTCCTCATTGGCACCTTGATGTAAACATACTCCAAAAAGCACACAACATGTTTTAACAAAAAAATTCTTGTATAAAAATGACTTGAAACATGAGTTTTAGGTGAATGAGTTGCTTTGACCACCATCTTGACCAAGGGAAGAAAGTACCTGAACCGGGTTATGAATGACAAACTGTCAATCAAGGCCTACGTACACAAAAGCAGACGGAACAATACCGGATGGGAAAGTGTTTTATTGAAACTACTCCAAACATTTAGCATTGATAAATTAAGTCCTTCTCCGGCTTGTAATAGGATCTTCTTTTATTTGAAATTGATATTTCAAGATTTGTTCGTGGACTGTTTTTTGAGGGGCTGTGATTTGCTTTCTCTCTTACAGCTGTTTGAGCTTACTGGGCTTTTATGTGTGTCGAGTTGTTTTCAAAATAAACTTCTTCGCTGTAGCCTCTTGCCCAACATTTGCCTCCATTCTCTCCCTGACAATTAGTTTCTAAATAGAAAAATAATCTTGTAAAAGCTTCATAAGAGTGTGCATGTGTGCTGTTAAGTATGCAAATATTTGATGATTTGAAGTTTGTTAAACCAAGTGCTATCGTGGTTATGTATGTTAGGTAAAGGGGATTATAATCTTATCAGATTGTTTATTTATAACGCTAATTGTTTACTTTTTGGGTGCGATTTTATTTCTCCCACCAGACTAATCTTTAATTGTACATTACTTTAACGCTAGGTGAAATTAAAAAGGTTAATGTCTTTCATAATTAGATCAAGTCTGCTGCAAAAGATGGGGTTTTGTCGGGATTGAATTTTTTCTGGTCGATCCCTGAGCATGTAATTTGATTGTTGAAAATATGTTGCCAAAAAATGGATTTTTAACTCTAGCAGCGTCTAATTGGCAGCAAATCTTTGGAATGGTACCGATTTAATCTTCATGAAAAACTTGACAAATGAGAAATGGTCAAATATGTACAAGTGAACTTAATAAATGCAATGAAATAAAATGAGGTTTAAAGTCCTAGTTTTCTACACTGACTGGGCTAATGAAAATGGTTGTGAGGGAAATTTTGCCCAAACAAAGATATTACTGCCAACTCATATTTCGAAATCCAACTGTCATGGGTTCTTTTATGTACACGGCAACCTGGAACACAGGATCTCAGTTTTCCATTCCCTTTGAACAGCTAAGACACTGTTTGTGCAAGGCCTTCCATCCTGCACCTCTCCACCTCTGACAAGGGGAAACCATGCAAGAATATTCCAGGGAAAGTTCTTGACTGAGTCACCACAGCTCCTGAATTTGATAATACATATATATTATCATCAATACATTGGCATTTAATTTTGATTTCTTTGTCTATTTTCAGCGTCCACCTTCTCATAGTTTGAATTTTAGTCAACAAGACGATACCCAATCATCCCGTTCTGGGGACACGCCCATACCACCTAGTCAACCAAATACTAACTCATCACATAATCTTGAAAATAATAGTGAATCAGGTAGGAAGATCTTAACATTTTATTTGATTGATTTTCAGATGGTAGACATGTTTATCCTACTTTCCCACTTTATATTTTTCCACTATTGAAATTTTTAAGAAAATAATACCGAAATTGTTTTTTGTATTTCTCCTTCAGTTGATTTTCAGTCGGTGGACATCTGAACCTTACTTTCACTTTTTGTATTGAACAAATTTTGAACTTTTGAAAGAAATTAGAACAAAAAAAATAACAGAATAATGGCTTCACTAATTAGATAAAAGATATTAATGATAATTAGAACGTTAGGGAATAGATTTGAATTGAAAACAATCCATCATATCAAGAAAAACACATGTAGGTGACAAAAAAACAAGCAATCACAAGGTCTAACATTTGAATTGTATTGTCAAAAGTACTCTAATTATTAGCAAGGTACACTTAGACTCTTAGCAAGACAAAGATTATATAAACATTATGGGAATATTACTACTTATATTTGTATACAGATATTTTTTTATTTACAAAAATTCTGAAATAAGCACGTCTCCGGTGTATGAATAACAAATAATGCCTAAAAAGTTAATGACAGTTTTTTTAAAAAAATCCGCTTGTTGTCCTAAAAGTTTAAAAGTGTCGTCTGTAAGCCCTTGTATCAGCACATCTCCTTTTCGCAAAATATAACAACTATAAAACTATCAGCGTTCTCAAAAAATGCACAACAAGCGCAGACAAAGAAAAACAGTTGCAAGAAAGATTAGAGGCATGTAGGCATTTATTGCGGAGTAGTAGAGTAGTCGTTCTTACTGCCATTAACACCTAAGGTCATTCCCCATCAGGTGAAATATTCTCATTATCATTTTTGAATGCAATATGGATGGTTATTCCATTAAGAAAGAATGTATATTTATCTATATGAGATGATTAACAGTTTATTATAGCCTTACTCAGTCATAACATATGTAATGGTTAACATTTATTGGCTTCAAATCTTCTCATTACAAATAGATTACCATTCTGTAGTGTGATTCAAAGACAACGCTTTATTTCCAAGTTTAATGGCATTTTTTGTTTGGTTTTTATGTGCCAAATGGATTATTGTTCTAATCTATTTCTTTCTTATTAAAATTAATGGCTTCAAATTTAGATTTAAAATGTCATAATGAATGAAATACTTACTCTTGGGATGAAAATTTGAAAGATGTCTCAATTTAGGAAAAATAACAGTAGGACATCAGGAATAAATTCTGTTGAATTATAGTTTTACTTTCGGCTAATGAATTTTTCAGTAGCTGAATCTTTGATAACCCATGTGTTTAGAATATTTTAAACTACCCTAAGAAAAAGTTATAAGTTTCGAATCACTGGATTGAATCTTTTGTTGTCTTTTTATCTGATGTTTGGTACGAAATGGATACAGAATTGGTAATACCCGGTCTCAGTTTATAACTTTGGATGTAAATAAAAGTCTACCAGCATTTGTCATTTCCATTATCCTTAAGAACCCATGCTATAATTAACAAAGAGAGTTGGCAAATTATATTCTTGTATCTGGGTGGATATCTATATCGATAGAAAAAGAGCCTCGAAACAATAAACATAGCGTAAATGGATCACTTGATATACATCGTCAGTTAGCTAGCGGAACAAGAAGGTAACATCACGGTCAGGTTTTCCCATAAAGCACTGACAAATATCTTACTGAAACGTAGACTTCCAAAACACGGCTTTCTTTTACACCAAACATTGAAGACTTCTGTTATAAATATTTAATATTTTTCATGTTTATCCTATCTGTTTTAATACTCCGATTGCTGCCGATTTTGAACACAAGTTCAGGTTTTTGCTTCTGCCTTTTCAAAACAATTTGATCTTGGAATGATAACAAGTTTCCCTTGAACCTCCGTCGTGAAAATCGCAAAACTGGGTTAAATTTGTAGTTAACGGTAATTCAAAGCGCTGAAGCAGACTCAATTTCTCCTCAACAAAACGCCACATAACGAATTATAAAAAATGCCCCAAATCGTCGACTCACAAATATATATTTTCCTACTTATAACACTCCACCAACAAATTATGTCAATGGAATTCTAGAGGGAGAACTCCAATCGCAATAATCAAACAAAAAACATGTCAGAATATTAAATTTCATAAAATGAATTTGGCAGATGTGATTTGGGAGTATTGTAGATAGATTGGGATTCCTCAGTTTCACATCTTTTCACGTCTGCTCTAAGTTTCCTTCATGGATGATTTCAAGACAAAATCTACCATTATCTTCCCTTTCTATCTTTTCGTAAATAAGAGTTTTAAAGGGGAAATACTGTTAGTGAAATAATTATGAGGTCTGTTCTGTTTCTTAAGTCCCCAGTAATTTATGTGAAACAATTTGTTGTATGTCGAAAATATGAAATTAGTCTGACTCATGATAAATCAAACTTGACACTTCTATTCATTCCCTTCTTCAAAAAATATCATTTTTGAAATTTCGTAGCTAGAAAGGAAATTCAAACCATTTTAATTACTACATTTTCAGAACTAGAAATTCTCGTTTTTTATTTGTTTTTATTTGTTGCAATTTATAAGTTAGAAGGCACATGTCCTCTTTGATTTCATGCCTTGTTTGTTTTTCTTTCATGTACAATGTGATAAAATCAAAAGGCATAAAATATTCATGATGTTGAATTTGCATAAATCTTGCTCTGATTAGGCGATATTGAATAATTAACAAGGTGTTGTGACATAAGCTTAGGATATAAAGTATGCTTTGTGACATAAACAACCTACTTTATCGCACACTGACAAAAAAAAGATTAGAACTTTAACATTTAATGAAGAACATGTTAAAGTCGAAGAGAGGCGAAGTGTTTAAATCATGCTATGTGACATGCCGTTACTGAAGAACAAAGACGCATAATCACACAACATTTGCTCACTTTTAATACATTGTAAATCAAGTGTTATTTCAACACGCAGAAAACTAATAAAATACAAAACTATCTCATCAAAATCAAATTCTTTTAGCTTTTGTTCCGGCAAACATTTTCTTTTTTTGTCTTGTTCTTTTTTTATCTTGTTGAGTGACATTTTTTCCACAGGTAATTTGTGGAAGTCACAACATCATCGTCTTTATATGATGAGCCCTTAATTGACAATTCTCCATTGATGAATTTTTAAATCATCCCGCTTCTCAATTTTATCTTTAATTCAATCATTTGAGTGATTTGGAATTAATTTGTTGGTTTAATAGAATAGAAAAGATAAATGTGAATATTAAATCACTCTGCTGCTTAAAAATTTGAATTTAATTTTGAAAAAAAGAAAATGACATTTTGAAAGAAATTTGTTGACTTTCGCAAATGTCTTGAGAATTATGATGTTCGTGATATCTATACTGAAAGAAATGTTTAATGCAGGTGGGAAATTATTGATTCAATTGATGTTTTTATACTATTTATGATGTGTATGTAAAACTTAATATTTAAAAAAAAACTGCTTCTAATGAGAGGTAATTACACAAAAGTTGATTGGGGATTTCAAGAAAATAAACACAGACATTTGTCTTTTTACAATAATTCTTCCTCGATCTACCTCAAAAAAGAAATATTCACATTTAAATGATG
The DNA here is from genome assembly GCA_963678685.1 of Patella ulyssiponensis. Taxonomy (NCBI): domain Eukaryota; kingdom Metazoa; phylum Mollusca; class Gastropoda; family Patellidae; genus Patella; species Patella ulyssiponensis. The sequence goes on along the minus strand of OY783230.1, from coordinate 59,687,772 downwards.
ATATAATTCTATAATTGAATTAGGGTTTTTCCCAAACAAGAAATATTCACATTTAAATGATGATATAATTCTATAATTAAATTAGGGATTTTCCCCAAAAATTTGATTTTAATGTTATTTTACCTCTTTTTGTTTAAAAGTAATTTGGCAAGTTTAGGTATGTTTGTTGTGTATGCCTTGGCCTTGTTTAGGGAGTGATCGACCACCTTAATGGCCGCATATTGATCGTAATGTGAAGGAGTTGATCCTTTTACTGTGCTTTTAGGAGGGACTAACACACTGCTGGGGTCTATAGCTAAGCCATTGTCTTGATCCCGAACACCATCCTGATAGGGTGACTCAGCCTTCTGATAATTCTCTAAAACTTGCAGCAGCTTAGCCTGCTCTAGATGGAATAATTTTCGGTGTGCAGAAGAAATTGATTTGTATTTTTATTGAAATTTATGAGAAAAATGGTTTTCCTTTTAGGAATATTCCACCTCAAAATTGAATTTTCAATGATTTTTTTGGGGGGGTGGGGGTATTGATTTAGATTTTTTTTTTTCACAAAGATTTCAAATTTTCTTAAAAACTAGGTGAATTTCTTCAGATCTATTGATTCATTTTATAAAAGCACTCTTAAACATTATTGCAGAAATTTTTTCTATTAAATTTTGTAATATGATTTTATTAATCAAAATTTGGTTCACTGTCCCTAGTAACATATAAACAAATGAGATTATATAAATAAGAGAATAAATATCCCTGATCGTCACTCCTTTAATCTCTGTTGGATCTTAATGCAAATTCATTAGTCTAAGAAAAGATCACAAACCAAGTTAAGAAACCCCACAGGCTGCCCCCTAGCTGTGTGGTAAGTTCTGCTAACCTTGCATCTTTAAAAGGGAAGATAGACACAAATATGTTATAAAATTGAAAGGAAAAATCATCACAAAGATACAAACGCATGAATCGGAAGCCGTAGTACGAATGAAAAGTTGTTATTAATAACCAGAAAATTACTACCAATTTTCCCTTTTGGCCAATCCATACTAGGATAGCTGTGTTCATTGATTTGAAATTTTAATATGTTCATAAATAGAGAGTATAATTTGAATATAAATCATTACCAGTTGAATGGCTAACAGACCTGCCAAAAACCTTATTATAACAGACAAACTTGTCAGTCAAATTCACTGTTCAAAAACTCACAACGCAAAGAGAAACACTTTGCCTAGCAACTTTGTGAAAAGAGGGGTTTAATCTCGATAATATTAATTCCTGTGGCAGGGCGCAAGGGGTTACCTTCTTAAGAAGGTTCTTTTAAGAAGAAAGAGGTCTATTTATCGATTAGCGCTGTGTAAAGCCATTGAATTGGTTGAACCATGGCTGACTATTTTCTCTGACGGTATTAAACCTTTATCAAGACAACTTTCTCTATCAAGTTCTGTTTAGCAAGGTAACTGATATTTGTTAGCACAGCAAAACATAGGGTATTGTCCGATTCTAACTTACTGTTCAGTGTGATTCGAGCTATTGAGCATAGAGGCGTAGAGGCATTTAGCTTGCCCTCCGATCTTCCACAATAACCCATTCACAGAATATATAACATCTGCTGTAGAGGCACGAAGCCCCTCTTTACACCTTTTTCCAAGCACAGAAATTTGAACAAAACACTTAGTCAATGAAGTTTTTACGGCTTTGATAAACTCAAAAAGATTAATATGACCAATTTTAAAATAATTTGTTGGTTGGTGGTTTGGTTGAATAAAACAGGTATTCTTTTTTGAAAAAACTAAATAATATTCAGAAAATGAAATTTGTTGTGATGCCTATTTTCTGAAATTTTAAGAACAAGTTTCACAAATTTATGGAATATAAGATTCGAAATTGAAATGAACGTATTCATATTAGGAAAAATTATTAATTTTCTAATGAATGTTACAGTTCTTCCTGACCTGCACCTTACGCTACGAGTTTGCATATTGTGGGCAACCCTCATGGCTTGAGAATAGCTTCAGTGTAGTTAATGTGATAATAATGGTTTAATACTATAACCTACGACCTGCCATCAATATATCTTCAAGGTTTAATGCCCACTTTACGCTGGTATCCTATGTTTGTTCTTATATAATACTAATATTATATACAGTAGGGAATACCCAACAACATTATCGATCTTCATTCAACAAGTCGATTGTGATTTTCATTCACTAAACTTGGTTTATTTATTTGAAATGTAAATAGTTCCCAGGTAATAATGGGTGGCGGGGCGGTAATTAAGGGCCATTAAAACCTGATTTAAAACAACAGAAATGAATTTTTTAAATGGTGTCTGAAAATGCCAATTAATTTTGGCCCATTTTCAGGTATCTGGTGTGTGGTGGTTCAAAGAACTTCTCTAATTTCTGCGCCACTTTGAAGTATATCACACTTCCGAACACATGGCCCTGCGATTCCTTAAAAACATTAAATAAAGATGAAACCACTCTAAGTGTATTTTGATAGAATTAGAATCACTTAAGAAAAGAAAATTTGTGCCTTTCTTTCGTCTGAAACATCTCACCAGAGCTAAAAACATACTAAAACTAAACAAATATTTATCACTATATATCATCATCTATAACATTACATAGTCAAAAAATATTAACAACCCCAGAAACATGGCTTATATCGAGATTTTTGAAAAAATTTCAATCTTCGTCAGGAATTTGGTTGTTAAGACATGTTTAAAACATGACTCATCATCAGTAATTAATGAAAATTAAGATCACAGCAAGTAGATAATTTTAAAGTGTTAGAATCTTAATTCATAGGTCATGTAGGTCAATGAATCATTACATATTTCAAAGAGGGAGCGAAAAGTAATTTCAAAAATATTTGGTCCCGATAAATTTTATTCAATCTTAGAAAGAAGATAGATTTTAATTAATTGTTTGGGTTTTCTTGCTCAATTGAGTTAATGTATATAGATATGAATAGATATTGAGAAGTTCTAGTATTTTTTAACACATACTTAAATATTCTTTTAATGAAGGGAATTAGAGAGGCAGATATTGACATCTTCAAGGCCTAGAAAGAACAGATCTTCAATATCTATAATCTTCTTGATGTCCTGTTTAATACAGTTCACTAAATATACATACACATATATATAAATACACAAACTTATGGAAATTATAGAATAGCTAGACTGACTAATGAAGTTAATTTATATTCTCATAACGCTAATGGGCAGAGAGTCTATTTTCCCAATGTTTTGTCTATCTAAAGACTGTATTTCAGCCAACCGAATTAAAACAAGTCGTATTACGTCTTTTAATTAAATTATTTAGATGATTTCTAAATAGAATTAACAATTTTATTGAAGAAAACAGATTTTTTAGGGTAAACAGACTTAAGTTGCAGTATTAAAAAGTGTTAGGTTTAATAAATAAATAAAACAAAAAACCTTGATGTTCTCCAAACAACAAGTTAAGTAATGATATTATTTTTTTTTGTGGCTCATCTTGAGCAGGGACTTGATTGCTATATTTAGATTTTAATGAGCCAACTTAGTCTTTAATGACAAACTAGATTTACTACGCGTACTCGTACAATATCCTGAAATGTCTTCCATAGAACACTTGAGATCCCAAAGGATTAAAATAATCTAAACTAACACATCTTTAGCCTTCATCTCCTCTTCATTTGCATGTTTTTTGCACCTGAGTCCAGGTAATTAGGACCCCACCCACCTAATTAAACTTAATGATGATTATAGTAGTTAAGTGTTTACCTGTTTAGAGTTTAATTACCTTCTAGTCTAGAGACATTCATTAAGACTCAGTGATTGTAGCTTTCAGTATTGACCTGTAGTGTATTGTATGTAAACACTAGCCGTGCTTTATGTATTTTCCAATACTGATCAGTGATAATAATATTCAAATACAAGAATACTGTATTATTGTAACCCAGCCTGCTACTTTTATACTAATAATCATTAATTTGCGTCTCTTAATACTATAAGTATGCTAATGATATTGTAATTCGATCTTGGTTCATTAGCATTAACTTGAATTTTATCAACAAAATAAAACAATAAAATGTAGATCCAATTTTACTATAACATTACAAACTATATCTCCATTTAAATTCTTATCATATACTGTATAAATAAAACTGGATCCAAACGATAAAATCTTTTTGATATTGAGTTGTTTCTGCTTAAGGCTATTGTTGTAAAATTGAAGGACTTATCAAATTATTGACTTTAGTAATAGGTAAATGTTTATATAATTTTGATAATGAATTTCACTGGGCTTATGAAAGTAATTGTGAAGTGTATACAAAGCTTTGTGTGTTATTTCTCCTGGGATATCTGCTGGTTGAAATGGCCAGAAGGCGAAACACACAGAGGAAATTATACACAGCTAATCGGAAGTGTGTAGAGGAAGTATACTTCAGCGGGTCAAGATTTCAAACCTTTTTCAAGTAATTCCAACCTAGAGGCTTGCATCTTAGGGCTACATTTAAGTCATATTGATTTCAAATTAATCGCATTGTTTTCAATCCACCATTCTTTTCTTTTAGTGGCCGAGAATGACCACTGAATGACCACAGCTGTGAATGAAATGTATCCATACTGACCAGCCCTCTCAGCCATAGTATTATTTTATCTCTGCTTAATTCACTGTCTCTAAGCTTCTCATTGAGCCAATGAGGGAGGGCAGACATGTTGAAAATTATTCTAGTATTCTAATTTGGGTGTGGTGTTAAGACTACAACAGATTAAGCATGTTTAGAGACAATAGCAAGATTCACAATTAGAGAAAATCTAGGGTTAAAGGTTATTAAGAACATGAGGCAAGTTTTGTTACAGTCATAGCTAATCAACACCATATTTCCCTCGCTTGGGTGAGTGGAGTTAACTCCTCCCCTTCACCTTGTATTATCAACATTACAAGTGGAGGTGACCTACGGTCAAATTTAACCAATGCTAAGTAGTGTTTATTTCACTCCATCCTTAGATCATGACATATCAACTCTAATCAACTCTTATGAAGGAAATTTCACTGAAAACAATGCCATTGTTAATCTGAAGCGCCTTTCTTTAAAATAATCAGTGCCAGATAGATTGGTTAAATTAAACTTTTCTTTCATTAAAACATGTTTGACAGTTATTAACATTACATTCAAAATTTTTGTTGGCGTAAATCATTTTTCTCCCCCTAAGAGAGATAAGCTAATGTATTGAAAATTACTTTTGTAAATAAATTTGTTCTGTAATGAATTTGTGAATTGAAGGAAGATTGACACATGTTTATAAGCACCATCATTGATGCCGCCTGCGAAACATCCGACACCCTTTATCCGCCCAGATTACACTATATACAGTTCCTCTAAAATATATATTCATGTATATAGAAATGTTACTTACAGGCCGAATCTTTTGTTAAGGAGGCAAGATTAACCTTTGATATACCTCTTTGTAATCTTTTACGGCAAATAATATGTCTGTGGGAGCGACTGGAAACCATTAGAAAGAAAACACTACTTAAAATTCTATTAAGGTCATTTGGGGAGAATGCTCGAGTGTTTATTTTGTGTGGGATGCAGAAAGTGAGCTGAAGGAGTAACATTCTCTCCCGGCCTCTCCGGATTCTACAAGCACCTGAAAAAATAGCACTGCTATCATAGTGTATCCTCTCTGCCATTTACAAACCCTGTTTGTTAGTTTTGAACTCTGACCTCAACAGCTGGACAAGCGGCTCGAAGAATTTGAGAATATCTTGCTCTTTTCTCAGATTGATATTCTATCCTGCGGTGCATGGATGGAACCAATGCTTCTGAAACATTCTTATCCAAATTTTCTTTTTCTGCTTTTCTCTTAAAGCTATATCACCAAGAATAAAGTTTACACATTTGCACTCCTTGTAGCAAATCTAGTACACCAATAAGTTTATGTAATAAGGTTGGCTCTCTGGCACACTTCATTAAATGCTGAAATTATTTCTGTCTTTATAGTTAAATAGAAACCCTGCTAGAATCAATTAAATAGCAAATGATAAAGTTAAAAAGTGGAACAACCTTAGATAGCCTTTTATATGAAACATAATTAATGGGAAGTCGACATTACCAGGAGTTATTCTTCAGACTTAACAAGATTTCAAATCAGAAAAAAAGAAATGTTTATCTTGAAAATATGATTTTCCATAAAGCATATCTCCTGTTTTAATTTTGTTGTAATTAAGCGTGGTATATATTTAGAAGGTAGTTTAGGTATAGATGTACATCAGTTTATTACTATAAGTAAACTATGACTGGTAGTTCTGGATAGTAACTAGAGGGGGGTAGATTGAAGATTAAACATTGTTGTTGATTTAACGGCTGGAGTCTACAGCAGGCTCCATCCATTCCATTCAACGAGAAAACGTCTGATTACTTTCTTCATTCTTGTAACTCGCAAATAGCCATCTCTAAATATACTAGCCTATCCAGTTTCTAAACCATCACATTCCAACCAGCACTTTCTGTTTTTCCTCAGCGTACCTCAAAGTTTCCAAAATTGTTACTATAACATTCGATAGATTCCTGAAATTTCATCCATTTATTGAACCTTGATGTGAAACCTACATTTTTATTTTTGATATTTTTGGATTTTTATCCCCCACAACCAGATCCCATCCATTTAATTTGTTTGATTGTTCGTCAGCTTTTAAAAATGTATTGATTGTTTTTCTAATAAAGTTCACGGATTCGTAACATATCTTGATATAGATTTCTGGTTTTGACGGAATGAAATTGTAAAAGTTAATTTTAAGATAGATGGAAACTAAGATTAGATGGAATATCATCTGACCAGACTGGTAATGGCGTAGGTCTTAAAGTTGTATTTGCTAATCAAGGAATCATATCATAAGGAAACTGAATATTGATTTGGTGTTTGATTCGACAAACAACCACAGATTGAAATCGTCTCCCAGTCTGACCCTTCATCTCGGAACAAATTTTATATTCATACACTGATATTGCTTGCAGACTTTGGAAACTAATTTTGTCTCGATGCGATCATACCCCTGGAAAGAAAATTAAAGCGTTCCTCGGATATAGGTATTCTGCAGTCGACACCAACCTTGGGCTGACTTTTGGCCCTGGTGTCTATTGACAATCTAGTGACGTGATTGGACCAAACGGGAGAAATCAATACAGACTTTACGAGTTTAATTAGATTGAAGCTACGGACTATTTCCAATTATATTTGCCAAAAACTTGGAGGAGTCGCTCAGATTATTAGCAATTAGTAAAGGCCATTTTCTTTCCATTTTCTGCCATTAAGAATGCAGATCAGCAACGGATCAATGTTTCAACCAATCCAGTGCTTTTTATCATTTATTTTGAAATTTTGCCATATTTTCACAAATCATAATTCTACTAGTGACGGTGCTGGGTCTGCCTATTGATTCCAGCATAGCAACCAATAATCACTACCGCCAATAACGGGTATAGTGGAGAGAGAGTTGGTAATGACAAACAAAAATCAATGGTGAAACGCTCATTTTAAGATTTAGCCAAATTATTACTTCTTGTTAGTCTAGGCTATTGGAAATACACGACTAATTGAAAGAACCTACAACGTTGGGCCAAAAGACAGGCAAAAATAAATCTCAGGTCCACAATTCCCGTCTGAAATCTTGTACTCTTGAAAAAACATTATTGGATCAATTTTGTTTTTGTTAGGCTACAGCGCCAAAAATAATCTTAAAACAAAGTGTTTTCCATCCTTTAATTGAAGTAGCCATTATCGAACGTCTTGTATTGTCCATTCAATATGAAATAATTAGTGACCATTTTGAGAACATTTTCCCCTCAATAAATCGACACTCATGAAATATTTTTCAAAAGCCACTGGAAGTTTTTGAATTGCCTAGAAAGAATCGAGTTCAGTAAGATTTTCTAATTAATGTATGGAAGAGGAGAAAACTACACAGTTAGCATCAAATTTAAAACCATAATGACCCATTTGTCTTGAAATCGCAGACTTATTCAAGATTTCTGGAGTTTCGAGTTCTCGTTTTGGCAAAGAAGTTGTTTGGAATTAGCCAGATTATTGCCTGACCCCTGACACCCACTAGACAGGAATTGTTTGTCAGAAGGAAACGGTCCTATGATTAGACAAACAAAGGCTCATTACAAACCATATCTCCGACTGAGATCGACCCTTATCACTCCCTGTCCATCAAACGCTCTTTTCTCCAAATTGTAGGATCTCAAACCCCAATCAGTTTTTCCTCTCTGACAGCTGATTTGTTGAAAGTTATCCTCTCGTCATTAGCAGGATTATACATTTATGACAGCATCACCCTTCTAATTTGACAAGGGATGTGAGAAGATTTTTTCCCCATCATCAATTGCCATGATATCGGTCACGGCATTGCGGACGTACCAATACCAGCACTTGGTTTCCAAGTTCCTTAAGTTATTCACATGTTTGCCAAATCAACTGAAGCAATATACCCTCAATAATACTATTCCCAAACTACGGGGAAATCAATAGACTTCTGATAACACCATTCCCATGATCACTCAAATTCTTTATCATAATGGCTCATTTCGGTCTCATAAAATTTCATCCTTATTTAGCAAAAATAATGAAATGCCTTCTACTAGTTTCTGTACTTGAGTTATTGAAATTTATGACTTGCTTTTATCCAAAAATGCAGGAAAAAAAATGGTAATCTAAAAAATTAAAGTGACTAAGAGAAGGACATGTTTTTTTAGCATGAATTGACTTGGCATGTTTGCTTAAAAAATATCTGGAATTGGCCAACATTCCCCATGACAGTAGAATATTGAAGATAAAAGAAGGGATTAGAACTGAAAGAAGTGAAAAACAAGTATCTTATGGCAGATATGTTTACGATAATATTAGACGATATGAGAATCGGTACAAAGTCATATTTTTGATTCAATAAAATCATGAATTATGCATCAGACGAGAGTGCTATATGCCATACTATAGTCAATGTCCTTAGAGAGGCTTACACACATTGAAGTGACACATAAGCCCAGCAAGCCAGCCAGGCATCGAGAAAAACGATACTCCCTTTGGGCGTTGTTTTTCTAGTCTTCACTAGAGGGCATTGTCTGTTGAGTGCGACCGTCTGCATAGCACAGCAGGTATAGAGGTGTAGCAATTCTTTCCTGGTCGACTCCTAGGGCGAGGGAAATAGCCTGCCATAATCAGCCTCAGTTCACCAGAATACAATGAAACCATTGGGGCGATTATTGTTAAGACTGTCAGTTCCACACCTCGCTATCAAGGCAGGCCGTAAACCTGGCCTATTGTTGGTTTTTCCGATTCAATTTTCACGGCAATAAATACCAAATGGACGACCTTGTCAAAGACACATCATGTTGGCCTAATATGATCTTTAAGGTTTTTTTTATGTTGCTTAAGTAGGCAAGGTATATTGATGATTTGTCGGGGGATTAACAATGTAGACTTGATTAATCCAGTTATTGTTAACAATAAAGCTTTAATGTCTGCTCAATATACTATTACTGTATTTTATAGTCGCACATTATTACATACTCGATAAGCAAAATGTATATTTAATTGGATTCTTTTAATCCAGTTAGAAAAATAAATTGATCCTTTGCTATTTAATTCAATAACTATATGCACTCTGCTCTAGAATAACTGTTGTTGCTAATACTTGATATACTTGGTATATATTTTTTTTTAAATACAATTAAATTTTTATTATAAGTGTGATATAACATAGTGATTAGCCGATTGCAAATTGCCCACTTATTATTGAAATCTATTATTATGTTTTAATCATACAATATTTTTTAACTCATTGATTGATCATATTGTATGTTACTCAAGGCCTATAGAAATAATCTATCATATAGACATCACCATATTGCTAGTGATATTTTATAAAAAGCCTGAATGACATCCAATCTTTATCTGATTTCGAATGGATACGATTTTCATCTTTATCTTCCACTTTAAGCTTTGTATACCATATATTAATTTAGCTTGTCTTTCTAATAATTCACCGCAATTCTTTGTACAAATTTCCTGAATGGCCTTGTTAGTCCGTCAGCGCGATGTAGCATGGACAAGCTGAGATCTGTACAGGTTAGTTCTGATGGATGGGTATTTTAACTAAAGCTGACAGCTAGACCTACTTGCTCGGCAGTGAGGAAGTCACCGACTGGAAGATAATGAATTTTAGTAAGAGTGGTCTCTAAGAAAGGGTTTCCTACTCGTTCTCGGAAGCCGTGGAATCAGTGGTCAGAGATGTACGGCTTTCTTTACTTTAACGTTTATTCATCAACCAGTAATGCTCTCTAGATATTTCATTTACCGGCTACTGTTATCCTCATTTCTTCAAGATTATTTACAGAAACCAACAATATGCAAAATTAGGATCATAAAAAAAATGATCTGAAGTAAGAAATAAAAACAGTCTTCAGCTTTAATTTCAGTCACAAGATTCATCCAATTTGGCAAATTTAATTAAAATAATAGATTGTTTTTCAAAATTCTAAACTTTTTGTTGGATATTTTGTAATTAGATTGATTAATAGCATCATGCTTTTGGATGTTTTTGTTGATCTTCTGTAAGTAAGGATATAAAAAGGTTTTTAACCAAACAAAATTTTATTTATAAATTAATTGGTGTTGTACAGGAAGTGAGTACTGCTCTCTAAAGCGGAGTTTTATCAAAATTCAGTTGATATCGTGAGAAAATGTTGGCATGAAAAGAAAAAGCAATTTGCACTCTGGATTTCTCCAATTTTCTAAAAGATAACAATCTGGATTTGAAAGTAGAATTGTGGGTAATCACTTCTTTAAAACACAAACACTGTTAAATCCACTCTTATTTTCTGCGAGCCTGTATTAAGGGTTATTTTTAGCTGTAATTGAATGATGGAGTATTCGTATTGTGCAACTTGCTATCACTGAATACACATATCCGTCATTTTCATCCATTCACCACCCAGAACACTTGTAAATTACGTAAGGAAAATTGACAGTTCCTAAATAAAAATCAACCACTTGGCAGCGCATCTATTGCTCAGAATGAAATCAGAGATTTTTGAGGCATGTAGCGATCGGCACTTGTGGATACATGGTTTGACAGCTCCCTCAGGCAGAATACACTCTGAATGGATTACTTGTTATGAAGCAATATTTATCAGGGGAAATAACCCACAAGTGTTCAGTTTCAAGTGTGGTCAGATTCTTGAAGAATTTGGATCAGTTTTCTCAAGTTTTTCTTCAATGTTTTTTTAACCAGTCCCTAATCACATTTCAAGCTCTGTAAATTAAATCATATTGGTGGAATGGGCTAAATATATTAGATTTTCCCGCTCTTTGTGTTCATGTAATTTGGTAAAATATACGATTACGGAAACGAGAGGACTGCATTTAAGTTTAGAATCGAGAGATTGCGTGATTATAACCAAATTGTACCTATGACCAAAGTGTGACCTGGGACTAATTTCTACATATAGCAACATCTTCACTCAAACTAATTGATTTAAATCCAATTTACAAGACCTAAATCAAATTAACCAGTGCACCCATTTTCTTTTATCACTATTTCACAGCCATTCCAGTGAACACCAACATTTTTTAAATTCTCACCTTTTTTTCTTTTTTTTAAGACTAGGAATTAAAAAACACTTTTCACCACCTTCTAGAAGTTAGTCTAAGTTTATGTCTTCTCTATCCTAAGTTATTCCACAAATTAAATAAATAAAAGAATTTATATACATAGATAAAAGTAAGTAAGAGAGTAGCACGGGGGAATAATTAGTTATATCAACCAATGTAATGGTAAAATACATCAGATGTTTCCAGCTGCTGGCCCGACTTGTTATCTTTGCCTTTCTGATCCTGGAAATTTTCTCAACAAAGCCTCACTTTGTTACCATCTAAACATCCAAATAGATACATTATGGTGTGATTATCTCTAGCTCTGTTTAAATCTAAGAACCCGATTGCCAGTTAATGCCGGCAAACTGCTTGCTTTGTAAACAATCTTGCGGCATGTTGCATCATAGGCGATCTCTTTAGACTGGTGATTATTTGTCCAAGAAATTAAATTTGTTGGCTCAGTCTCTCTCTATATTAGGATTCCAGTGTCCCCTGCAGCATCGGCCCTTCTAATTGTTCAAATGATATCCTATTGAGTAGAAATTGTTTTCACAATTTGCCCCAACAGTAGAATCTATTTGTTCGACTTGGAAAGGCTCATCTCTTAAGAAGATTCTTACACAATACGATTGATTGAGAACAATAGATATTTGAGGTTTCAAATCAGAAAAGTTAACCTGTTAGTGTTTGAACAGACCGACAAAACACACAAGATTTGTTACATCAAATAGCTTGTCTTTTGATTCAAGATATTTTAAGTATTGTTAATACATCTGTCAGCATATAGACAAATAATAAACTATCATTACCAATTAATCACTTGCTCTAATTTCTTTTTTTTTTTATGTCAATACGAACAAATGTTAAAATAATGGCTACTTCCTTGCATATTAAATAATCTATTTTATCAGTTGGTTTGCCCTTTTGAAGACTTTTATCTGACCTCATCGGTTTTCTCCTGTCCTTTGGTTTCCTCCCACTGCTCAAGACCCCTACACACAAGTGAATTATCAGTGGATGTTGAATCCTATCTCAGTCTGTCTCTCTCTTGAAAACTTTTAATATCTCATAAATAGTGGAATAGTTCCTTACATATCAAACTACATCTCTGATCAGTTGGTTTTCTTATTTACAAAGGTTAAAATATAAGTTGATCTTTTAATAATGTACAAGGTATATGTAGGAATAAAATTGTATTTTTTTATTGCGCCCACAGAGACTGTATGAAGTGGGATCTAAGCATATGGTAGTATTATTGCTGTCAATACCACACGTAGCTCTATTATTCTACTTCAACAAGATAAGGATTAAATGATACAAAATTATCACTTTTACTCACATTGTTGGAGTTTCTGGAGCAAATCAGTTCATTTAGAGATCAATATTGGAAAAAAGCTGGCCATATTTGTAATACTGGAGTTGTGCAGAACAAAAATGGGCCATGCCTTTTAAATCATATAGGCGTTATTATAATCCCTTACTATAGATTCGGTGACGCGGAACAGCCAGGCATGGAAATAGAGAATAGAAGTCTTTCTACTCTCCAAATTCTCATTCTATTAAGGTTGAGTTTCTTTTTTCCTGTTTTATTCAATATTGAATATCTCTTTCTGATAATTTGTCACTTGGCTTCACACCAAACTAGGCATTGTTGTACATTCAAGGCCTGCACATGCCACACATTAGACAATTTACATCAACTTTTCTGCTTCACAAGTCCTCCACTAGTTTCTTTGTTGTTGGCTTTTTTTCTTTCCCTTTCATTTTTCATCGCAACTTGTGATATTTTTTTTTATTCCTGAAAAATTAAAATCATAATTTCATCTTGGTCAAAGGGAATTAAGGATTTAAATTTTGTGAATGGATAATTATAGTGGATAATTAATCATGATTAATGTTATTTGCATAATTGGAATCATGCAATTCAGAAATATTGTACAATATGGATATCAAATTAATGTTGCATGCTTTTGTTGACCCAAGATGTCCAAAAATTTTATTTAATTTTAATTATTTTTTCAGGTGATGGTTTGGATAATAGCCTGGGATCAGGGGAAGGGTCTGAAGATGAAGAAAACGGTGATAGAACAAAACGCTCAAAAAAGCGAGGAATATTTCCAAAAGTTGCAACAAATATTATGAGAGCATGGCTTTTTCAACATTTGTCGGTAAGAATTCTTGTTTTATATGACATCTGTATTTCATTGGCCCTAATCCTGCATCCAAAAATCAAAGGTTTTCACATAGAATAAATCAAATTTTAAACTGTTGTAGGGGAATCAAATAATAGATTTTTTCATTAAATGATAACATAAGAACAGTTTCTGATATTAATTAGCGTAGATAGACTTATAACTAATACCAATATTTTCAAATGACACAGATAGTAGTAAGTTCCGATTTATGGATATGTTTTTTAATTACACTATCAACAGCATACAACCTTCAACAAGATTACATACAAAATACAGTTACATCTTTTCCCTCATCTTTCGTTTGAAGTCTTTTCAATTATTTTGTCGAAAGTTTTTTAAGGTAATTTATCATCATCAGACTTATTATTCTCTGACATGCTAACTTCAAAATTGGTCATAATAAGAGCATTATGTGGAGTTTAATATAATCCCTTTCGATACTTGTATCCACAAAATATCCGTGATTCTTTGAGATGGGGATAAACAACTGTCTCTTGTTTGATGGAGAGAATCTCTTTATGCGTCAAATGTGTGTGAATCAGGGGCTGTGCTCACAAGGCCAATGATATTTTTCTATTAACATTCATGACTTCTAGGCCGATTGACTTGCACCAGAGCTGGTAATCGAAAATCGGCGATTATCATTTTTCTGTTAAGATGATAGGGATACGAAATGGAATTATTTTTCACTGGCTTGAGCTTGATAATTTTCTACCTTCTTAGATACAAGAATTAGAAAACGAATTAAAAGCCTGGAGCGTTAATGAGAAACTTGGCTATGATTGGCATCCTTGGCTAGATTTGGAGAAATGTGTTAGTTTTCCGACTTTATCAGAATAAAATTCGTGGCTCAGAGGATTTGTGTGACAGCCCATCACTGTAACCCTAGCAGATAGAAAAACTTTTAATAAGCTTTTTGACAAGTGGGAAAAACAAAACTCGGCTCAAGTTGGAAGATAATTTTAAGTGTTTTTTCCGCCTGGGATTTTCTGTAAATGTTGAATAAGATATCAATAATTTTCAACTGTAGCGTAACCTGGATCACCGACATGTCGATGTCTCGAAGACTAGCGAAACTTGAAACTTGTCGCACTGTTATCGATAATCATTATTCATAATAACAATCCATAAGTGTGCTCATTTGCATAAATTTTACTATACAATAAATGCTGAAGCTGTTAATATCAGTGGCAAGTTATTTACACTATTTTAGAACGAAAGTGAAAAAAAAACGCATTTGAAAAAGTCGTCTGCTTCAAGGGTATTGGATACAGTGATTATATTGGATCGGTATGAGAATGGTATTAATGATATTTATAAATAGGAAGATTATTGGATATAAAAGTATTGTGGCCCGATATACCCTTACAGAATATATTGATTAAAATCAAAGAATACCTTGGCTTTTGTCCTGTCTATTTTTTGCTCTCAATACCTTATTTCCTCGAGCGGAGGATCTGTCTCATTCAATTTTATGATCGACTAGATTTTAATAGTTGGCAAGGCGTGTATTTTTGTCATATCTATATTAAAGACATGGGTGGCACCTTTGGTGTTGGATAAAAGAAACAGACACAATATTATAACAGTAATAGCCTATTAATGAACACTTGAAGCGTGATCTAATTCTACTAGCAATTCATGTGCAATTGCAAACAAGATTTGTTAAAACATATAATATGATTGAATAAAAATACGAAGCTACTGAAAAACAACTCCAAAAGGTTTCTTAGCTGAAAAAGATTTTTACTCTCAAAATAGAAATGTAATGGAAATCTGTAAATAGTAATAAAAAGGTGTTCTTATATATTTTTCAATTTTGCAAAAAAATTATCTTTTTTGGATTAATGTCTAACATGGACATCAGGTAAAATCATTTTTGTTTTGCATGATTTTCAAAGCTAAATTTCAACTCTTATAAGAACCATAGAATTTAGAGCTCTTTTTTTTTCATCAAGAAAGGAATTTTCGCTTGAGTGGTTGGTACCTCGTAAGCTGTGGGTATGATCTGTCTCACACCTACCGGACAGATTGGCGTATACCTTCACACATAGAGGCATGAAAATATTGATCAACTCATTATGATGTGCTCAATGTTCTCAAGCCTTCGCTTCCATTGTCATTTATAATTCAAACGGCCTTTTACAGCTTCCCATAACATTAAGAGACTGACTGTTTGCCATCTCTGTATAATAAGATAATACTATTTATGTCTTGATTATTTATGGATAGCTGTAGACTAGGACATCTAGGTTGTTTATAAATATGTCAATGCATATGATGGAGCCAGTCTCTTGATATTGGTGCGATAACCGATTTAAATCTTTTCCAATTGGGTTATTAATTAATATCTTAATGATATCTATCAATAATTAATATTAGATGTACTAATTAATGATTTGACCTAATTTCGTTTATTGGCCGTCAAGTAAGTGGTAAAGGGTGCAAAGCTTTCTAAAGTATATCTTGTCAAAATCAATCTAGACGAACATTAAGAGATGTACATACGATTTCTTATACAACTACCCTGTCTTTTATGATTATTATAATGGGTCTTATTCAAATATTTGTCAACTATCAGCCATACTCCCATTATATGAAACCTCATAAAGGTCAACTATTTGGGAAGGGTTAACGTGAATGTTTTTCGCAATTATCGTTATGTATCAGTTGATTTGTTATCACGCAACCAAAAGTGATCATCGGCCTCTCTAAATGGACATTTTCACCCATTTTGGCTTTTGGAATAAACAGTGAAAATGAAAATAAATGCTTGACTTGCCATACGAGGGGAACAATTGTCCGAATTCATCTGCATACCCGGCAATAAACAATCTACTTAGCCACCAGTGTTCGGCCATAGTTAATCCCATTTTGACTTAAGGCTAGGCAGTAATTTGGCTAACAGGATCGAGCAGTCTTGCACAGATAAGGCAGAATTCAATTTACCAAGGAAGGGAATATAATGCAAATCATACCATTATGAGCTATTTGGTTCATCACTGGAAGACCTATATGTCTCATAGCTTTAAATTGTTTAGAGCTTCAGGTACCTAATTTGATTAAAACCCAATGAATTGCCATGAATTAGGCCTCTGTTTAGCTCTATGATCAAATTTTATCCAATTTTCGTCCATTTTCTGATAATTTTCCCTGACTCAATGAAAGAATATTATAAAATGGGCCATAAATGTTTGGAATTATCCATATAGTGATTATTATTCACGATTGCTATTTACTTTTTCTCTTTATCTGCCATTAGGCCATTAGTCAGTCATACTTAAGATAAAAACGTAGACCTCCCGAATAATGTTAATATTGATAATCATTATGAAGTCACCCATAAAAGTTTCTGTTAATTTAAACTAGCTCTAAAGTGCTACTTTTGTACATTTTATATAGTGATAGAAATCCATTATTTATTTGGGTTCAAGAAATTGAATTAAACCTTTTATAATTGTACTTAATGCCCCTTAGATTAGGGATAAAAATTCATTATATATTTAGTGTAAGAATTAAAAGATAATCGGATGACGTCTTAAATACTTGTTTTTTTTAAGCCATATAAATTTATCATTTGTTGGTAATCAGTGGATTACGAGAAACATTTAAATCGTGATCGCATGTTTTTAAAACGTAACAAAAAGTAATGTTCAGTTTTAGAGTTATCGCAAATTATTATGATGATTGAATTTGTTGCAGCTGTACACGATACATTATACTGTTTTAATACTCTTCCTCCATTGTTTAACTTTAATAGTTTTAATTCTTTTTCAAACAGAATTCTTACAAAGGTTCTGATTTGTGCAACAAAGATACATTGGGGGAAAAAATGTTATTGCATTACCTTTAATAAAGGTCTCTCTTACAATACGAGATATTAGAATGAAAGGGCTCCATTAGCCTGGTGTAGAATTTCATGGGGAAAGAGAAAGGCTATGAGACAGTCGGAAATGAGACAATGGCTTAATACTCAGATCAGTGTCATAAGTACATACTCTACTCGAACATGCAAAATAACCATAACATGCTCAAAGTGATAATTTGTTGAACAAAAGAGATAGTTTCGTGTATTAATCAGACCCTTATCGTAAGGTGGGCGGAGTTGTACAGTACAAAACCTTTAATGGCAAGTGACTTCAGAATTGTTATCAGACCGTTATTTAATAATTGCTACATATTTATTTTCGTTATTTTTCTATCTTTAAAAAAAATTATACTGGCATATCTGCATAAGAACAAATTAAAATGGCTTTTTTAGTGGGTTCGGCGTACGTCCATGGCAGCAGAGAAAACGTGACCTCAGTGATAATAATACCATGTATGGATATCACATGATTATCAGCCATATTTAAAATACACTCATAATGAATGATCACATTTTAAATACAAGACTGTTCATTCGTCAAACAAATTCAAAACTCCTTGCTCAGAGCAAGCAATTAAAGAGATATTTACGAAAATAGATTCACTGTCTTGAAAGCTTTATTTAGTAAAATTATTCATACAGTATGTTGATTAATATAACCACGAACACTATGGTTGCATGCATATTTGGGTTGACCAGGGTAACATGGTGGCTAGATTAAATTGACCACAGAGATGATGCGGGTGGTATATGGGTCTTAATAGTGTCACCGATCTAACCTTGACTTAAGTTAGTGTCAGGCCATTGTCCAGTTCAGCAGGCCTCCTAATGAATTGACCAATACTTGGAACAAATGACCTATTGAGTTAAAGACTGTCCCCTACTAGTTGCTAGTCAAGTTGCTTGGCTGGAGTTTAATTACTTTATGGGCTTATTGTTTACTCCTGTAGTTTCCTCACATCACTCAAATTTATTATAATTTCACTCCTTCTGGATCTTCCAGCAAATTTAGCTTAAAAGAAAAACCATCTCAATGAATGCAGTTGTTTTAATTCAAATTTTTTGTTAAAAAAAATCTTGATTGTAATGGTTTGAAATTTTGATTCTTTTTTCATCAGCTTTAAAAGTAAAATGCTCTTGACCTGTTGTGCATTAAGTTGATTTTTTATTCTGTAAGAAAGAAGTCAATTTAAACCAAATGAGACCCTAAACTGTCAGTGATCATCTATTTTAAAATGGAGTTAATTGTGACAGGATAATTATTGTTTTAATGTTTAGGAACATCCATTACAATTTACAATTGCTGTTTCTTAAGCCAGGTTGGCATAAGAGAGTCTTTGTTCACTGTGGATGTCATTTTGTAGTAAATGACCCTAACTTCCCCACCCTTTATTGGTATATTTTCAAAGAAACCCGCCTTTTTTCTGTCTGTTTACAATGATTTATTTATGGGTTAGATATTAGACAACAATAAGTCAATGGTCGTAACTTTATTTCCCAGTACTTGTAACTGAAACCAAGGGATATTTACTACCCTGTTTTAGTCATGATTTATTTTTCTATCAGAGTAAATACATCATGCCACAAGTGACAAGTGTAATAAGATCATTTAAAATGTAACCAAGTCTCCTCCCCTTCTCTCCAGGGGGTAGGGGGATATAGTATCATTACTGTGTAAAGCTTCACACCTCTCGAGGACATTTGTCACAGTGTCACATCACTTGCTGACCAAACAATACTTAGACACCCATGGATCCCCTTGTGGTCACCTACTGGTCAACATGGATTTTAACTACTTTATTACATAATAACCACTCTTCAGAAACTACTTATTATTTTCCGCTTATAAATCAGTTTATTTTCTCAGCGAATCAATCTATGATAGCAATTCTGTATAAACCGTTGAAACAAAATGATATACCACTTGTGATTCAATCAAACGATTTTATTCAAATTTTTGGAAGTCTAAAAAGTAATTATGTTCCAGGAATTTACATTTTGAAAACTTTGTCAGACAGTAAATTTGATAAAATGTTAAGAGCATTTTGTGAATAAAATCACATTTACATGAAATACATTTTACTAACAACATTTTGATACACTTGTGATAAAGAAAAAATAATTGTGTAAAAAAAACAAATTGTTTTCTCATTAATAAGGCAGAAAGAAATCATATCTATGCATATTATTCTATGATATTTATTTTTTGGAAATGAAAATGTTGTGAAATTTTGTATTATTTTCATGAATAGTCTCCCCTGATCATATCAAAAATTTAATATTATACATGACTAATTTGTCAACTGGTTCAAATACTAGCTTAAATAATCGAATATTTTTTGGGGGAAAACATCCCAGAGTGTATAATTATTTTGGGTAGCTTGCCAGTGTTTGACACAGAAAGGTAGACAAAACAAAAGCAGAAGATTTGACAGGATCATGTCAAAAACTATAAAACAAAGATATAAACAACAACATAAAAATAAATCTAGACAAAAAAACAACAGTGGGTAAAAGTCAACAAGAGTCTGTAATGAAGTAATAAGGGAAAGGTATCAGTCTAGTTGAGTGGCCATCTGCAGGGGTTGAACAAGGGTCAATGTAGATAGTGAGAGGTCACTAGATAAGCCACATATTTCTTATATCAGGCCCTGTTAGCTGTAATAGGTGTTCTATACTGTAAACTTGCCATTGTTGTTCTAACTAAGTAGGCCTATTCTGATTCATGATTAAGGCAATGTTTTGAAATTTGAGGTAAGGCTTCGATAAAAGCCTAAACAAAAGTTAAGACTCCATTTTAATTTATAAATCAATTTTCAAATGAAATATATATTGATGTAATTTGTTAATCAATTATTTGCAAGATTAGTAGATAATTCAGAAAGTTCTGATTTTTTTTTCGGGATAAAAAATGTATTGGAAAAAACCCCATCTTATTTCAAAATTTAACATGTTTACATCTTGTTGTTTTGCATATATCTTTCTCTCCCCAAAACTAAGAGGATGAATCAGAAATTGAGAAAGCCTGACTAAGCACTGATAATATTTTAGGCCATGTCAAGTTATGTACTGTGGTGATAAGCAAAAACTGTACCAAATAGTCCACACCCAGTACAATACACCCTTGGCAGGTAAACTTCTCAATATAAAACAAAACCAAGATAAAATTCCACATTATTTTTTTCTTGACTTTTTTTACCCCTCCAAAACCTTTACCAAAACAAGATGCAGTGTAATTTGCATAAAAAAGACTTTAAATGGCAACTGATACAAAAGCTATCAATCTGGTACAAGAACTGCAGAAAAACATTTTAAAGAGAACAAAAATATGTCTTTTATAAAAGTCCACTGTTAAAATTTCACATAAATCAGATAAATGCTTAGTTCAACCTTATATCAAAACTGTGCCATGTTATTCTTTAAAATTTGAAAATAAGCATTTCAAAAACAAAATTGTGAGCATTCTGATACGAAATGGTGACTATAGGTTTAATAAAATGGCAGCTGTAGTGGTGGCTGTAGATTTAATGAAATTGTGGCTGTAGATTTACTTCTGCAGAAAATTTGAAAGCTGGACAATTTGGATTGAATAATAAGTGAATCACAAACACTATTTAAATCATGCTACATTTGCCAATATTCTGTATGGTGAGTTTTCTTGTCATTATGTAAAGCAAGGTTGAAGCAGACATGTATTTGTATTCATAGCAGAACTGTGTATTTAGGTACCTAGTCATCAATCAACTAAGTAGTAATGAAATAAACCTTACAATTAAACCTGTCAACTTCTGTCAAAATCCTTCAAATAACTTTTACATGGTTAAGAAATTCAATCCATTCTTTTGTCATTTACACAAATTGTTTTCTTGTTGTGCTATGATTTTCAGCAATTGTTTTGGGGTTTAGCTGAGAAAAAAGAGGAGATAGAATAATCCTGAAATTGTCTTGGAAAAACAAACTTGTATTATGTTTAGTTTAACTGTCGAGTTTCTGGAATGAAAATAAAGGAATTATTGGCAAATATTGTCTTTCAGACATAGATAGCAATAGTTTTTTTTTCAACTGTTATTCAAAAGAAGGAGAAATATTTTGTAATAGTAGATTTTGTTGAAGTCAATTGTGTGGCGGTTAAAGTTACACTTTTGGTACTGTCTAGAGAGACTAGTGTAGAGTGCAGACAAGGAACATCACATTTTTTGCTTGTAATTATTATGGGTAGAAAGCACACTGAAAGCATCAGATTTCAATTTTTTTGGATAAAATTTCCTTTTGCGGAGGTAATAAAGAAGACATTACTTTAAAAAAAGTCGGACTCTAGGGAATAAGTTTAATGATTTGACAACTTGGTTTTATTTCCAAGAGGGATAATTTTTCAAGTCCTTAGCAGACGTCTTTCTCTGTATTACTCAACAGTTTTAAGGGACTAAAAACCAACTTAATTCTTTGGCAAAAGCTGGAAATTCTTACAGGAATTACTTTTAAGACAGAATAAGTACATACTTTGCATTATTTTGTAACAAATGGGCCATTTTTCCTGTTGAAAAGGTGGTCTTAAAGATCTTTTGTTGCTATGTAGGAATTCCACAGGTTTAGATATTTTTACGAGGTTGTTCAAGTTTTTACCAATTCTCTCATGTTTTACCCATTACATAATATATTTATGAAAATAGAAATGTTTTTAATTTATTGAATTGCGGTTTCATTCTATGTAAATAAATAATATGAAATTACAAGATTACATTCACAGCTGAAAGAGGGTTTAATTTCTTTTTAAGAAGTTGTCAGACTCAGCATGTTGTGTTCTTTGAGGCAAGGGCGAGTTGCTAAACGGTATTAACAAACTTTGCCTTTGAATTCAGGGAAGGTGGAAAATCTGCTTCCTTATTTATTTGTTGTTCATTGAACGTTATCCAGGAGTGTTTGACAAATTCTGCCACTCAACTAGCAATATAAAGTAAAGCTAGTGAGCACATTATAGTAAAATCATTGATGTGTGGAGTGATAAAATTGAGCACATAAATCACAAGCTTCATGCTAATTGTCACAAATTTCTATAAATTTGTAGGCAGTGTGAAATAAGGGAGAAAATATCGGTCTTGCTTGAATTAGGTAATTCAATGTAAAGATGTATCTAACTGACCCGAATTCAAGTGTTATATATTTTTACTGAATTTTTTTTTAAAAAGATCTTTGAAGTATGTAATTAGGCAGAAATGCACACATGTATTACTACTCAATTGGTTAAAGACCTTCTTGACAAGTCAGTTAAGCAGTTAAAATTAATATGTCAAGATTAAATAGCAACTTGAACAAGTTTACATTCAGCAGTTAACAATCTTGTAAATTCATCCAGTTATTATTAATATCAATTATTTCATAATATATATTGAAAAAGAAGTCCCGCAGTTAGTGGATGAAAGAAAATGGAGGACAAAAGAATAAACAATTTTCTGACTGTTATATTTTGACATGGTTTGAATTGAAATTGTGACAGTTGAGAGTATATTTGTTAAGATGTGTTTATTATGAAGTGTGATTTCTGGTCAGGCTGTATCTGTGTATATATTGTAATGATATTACTGTAGGCAAGTGACCTGTATGTTGCCATATGGAGAAAAGTAAACTAAAATCTAACAGAGAAATAAATCGGCACTGCGAGCTCCCATATACATGAAGTTTGTTTATTTTCATGGTGATTGGGAATACACCTTCAGGCCTTCTGCAAGCAGGAGTTTAGTTTGATAAACTGTGAAAATATGGTCTATTTATTTCAGTGTAGACCTGCTGAAGTACTTTTGACAGCTTTTCTAAACATGAAGTAACTCATAGTAAGGAGGAGAGCTCCTACATCAATTTTACAACTTTCCTGGACAGCTTATCTGGACTGGCGCTGATAATGGTAAAATGAAAGACCTACAGCTAGAAATTTGCTGAGGAGATATGCATTAACATTGTTAGCTTGAGTTTAATCCCAATCTTAGAAAGAACATGTCCAATTCTGAAAATTTGAAAATAAGTGCAAGAAAGTAGTCGAGGGAGAAGAATTGCGAGAAAATCAGTCAGATGTTTTATAGCTAATCCATCATTGAGAAAATTGTGGTGATCTGCGGAATTAAGATCAGGAGAAAAAACCTGGGTAGCCCTTGGGAGCTAATATTTCCTCAATTGAAGACCTATGAGACAGTCTGTCTAAATTTGGGTCATAGGAGGAACAGAGATTAATGGTTGCTTTCTCAGAAAATGACACCTTTCTGACCCATTTTAAATGAAATAAAACCAATGGCAGTGGTGGCTCATTTTCGCCCAGAAAAAATGCAAGATGCGAGGTCATCTTCCTTACTTTGGTGCTGACCTTATTTAAATGAAATCCTTCCGCCTGATGACTGTTTAAAAGATGGAAGAAATTCTGTAGATATAAACCAAGGAATAAATTGAAGAACCTCTGCTTAAATTAAACTCTGAAGGTTTTTTTTTCCAAAGAGATTAAAAGTATGATTGAATGATTTTAAATTATCTGACTTTCTATACAATCAGCTCTCTCTGGGGTAAAAACAAAACCAGAAAAGGCGCAGAAAAAGTTGAATTTTCATTTAGCCATCATCAAATTGGTATCAATTGAGTCTGATTTTCCCCCCATCATTAAAAACTTGCGGATTTTGGGAAATGAGAATGACATTTGGATGCACCCTGACTTAAAAACTGTTTCTAGTGGTATTTCCTGCGATCGTTGGAGAATTAGGTAATCACATCCGAGGTAAAATGGTTCTAAACTATCATTGACCTTTCATTTGAATCACAAACCAGTTAATAAGCATATTTAGATATTGTTGTGGCTTGATCAACTGCTCTGACATTTTAGTAATCAGTTTATTACTGGAGTCAGCACTCGGGCTAGTCTTTGATGTAAGGAAACAATGCTTTAACCTATCATAAAGTTGTCCAAAGTTCCATAACTTGTCAGTTATCGGTGTGAAGAATTATTTATGATTTTAGCAGGATATCATAGTAGCTGCAGTTGTACAAATATGCAATTATAAATTTGTCATAATTTCAAGTGGGGAAAAAATGCGTGTAAAACGCTTTCCAGAATTTACAATACACCCTTCGCAAATAGATTTTACCTAATACAGATTTACATGTAGTATGATAATAAATTATTTCTGTCTCGTAATCATATATTATTGAACGAAGTGATAAACACCTATGGATCATTGAAACATCTTGTTTCTTAATTATGACTGAATGAATTGTAATAATTTACTTCCTAGCATTGACGGGCAGCTGTTCACAAAATTAATAATAATTCTTACGGATACACACAAACATGTCCTTATTGTTCTATGACTTATGTTTGTCTTGCTACATTGTCTTTAGAGACTTTTTCATTTCCATGTATATTGCATTAGTTTCGAGACAATCATTGTCCCTTTCCCCTATCGCTACAAAGATTTGATTATTTATTCATACATTCCTGTCATATCATAGTCTCTTGGAAATAGAGGCAAGGTGTCAGATTACGGATCTTATGTTCTAATATACAATCACAAAACAAACTTACAAATTAGTATGGTTTACTAGATATAAACAATGCTTTATTACTTTAATCATTTATTATTAAATCATCAATGGAAAGGTGTCAACATTTTCTTAGTACATGGGCACGGATGGGCAGGTGGGTTAGTTGAAATCTACCTGGGTGTTAATCATATGGACTCAAATGTCCAAATTTGCTATGGTCCCTTACTGGTTGGTACATGTATATCAAACAAATATTACACACACAAAAAACAAAAATGAAAAAAAGTATAATTATATATTTATATATTCACTTCAGTATGTTGGGTGAAAATAAATCTATAACAGTGGGACTTGGTTTATCTAGAATTATAGATATTAACAATGAGACATATTTATATAAATATATATGTATACACCAGTGTAAAGAAAAACCTTTAAGGGGATTAATAAAAGAGCATAAACCATCCATGAAAGAATTTTCCAAATTGTAAAAAGTATCAAAAGTACTTATTTTCATTTCTTCACTGCAATTTGCCAAATCAGCCATTAAAATGGATCATTGAAGGTTTCCTTTGTGATGTAAATTGAGAGCAAACAGTAAAATAAATATGTTACAAACTTAGCTCAGGATCAATATTGAGCCTTTAGACTTATAACAACAGATGTTCCTTCTTGCTTCATTTCCAACTTTTCTTCTAATCAAAAGCTATAATTTTATAATAATATTTATGATATTAATACTCTTATTTACTATAAATAATGAATTGATTCAATGAGTGGATATTGGTCAAATATTATGATATGTGGGTGGGTTATAGCCATGTAGTGATACAAATAATAGTATATCAATTTAATGTTGATTAATGACACCCGCGGATATTAACTTTATTCTAAACATCAATAAATATATTTCTTTGGTAAATCTACCTTGATTTCTATTTAATATACTACTTAACAATAAATTTTATTTATTACTTAATTCACACAGACTTAATGTTGCTGTATCAATGATTTCCAACCAGATGGGATTTTTTAATGGCTTAAATCAGATTAACTTTATTCAATCTGTCCATGTTTTTATATGTCTAATATTTTAATTCATTTTGTTGATATATGTTTCACATTAATTTAAATGTACATAAATACTGTAATTCATCAACTTGAAAAATTTTATTTCATTTTCTTTTTTTTTATTTATAGCACCCGTATCCTTCAGAAGAACAGAAAAAACAGTTAGCACAAGATACAGGTTTAACAATACTTCAGGTCAACAATTGGTAGGTTATTTTGATTATTTCACTAGCTGTATATAATATTAGACAATAACAATATACACTATAACACATAGAAAAATAGTATACACATTTGAAATATTAATTTAAATACTTAAATTGGCTGACCAGTAATATACACTATACAAAAAAATGCTATTATACCTTAATCTCAATATACAAAAACCATTATACAAAGCTAATACTTTGCACAAAATATATACATATATATTTTATACATTGTGTTTTCTAAATTATTTCATGGGTTATTAATCCAATGTGTTGTTATTGATGACATCATCAGGATTATATTAAAAGGGAGATAAATGATGACATGACTCATTCATTTCTTTAAAACTCTTAATGAGTTTTTACCCTTCTCATATGATACAGGCTCATTAGACTGGATTAAAAGGCACAGAATTGAAACAACTATATTGACTAATTTCATTTAATCACCCCAAATTCTATGATATCAATATCATTAAGATAACTTTAATCCATTTCTTCAAGAAAAAAACCCAAAACATTTAAGGTTTTCGAGAGATTTTCGGTAATTGTTATTTTTGAAGAAAAGGAATTTGCATAATGTTTTAATTGTAATATTGTTTGCCTTTTGTTGTTTTGTTTTGTGGCATGGCACAGTTGCTTCCCTTGAAATGAAATTATGATCATTGGAAGTCATGCAGAAAGACACATTAACATGCAGTTTAGTATATTTTATCCAAAATATCTTTGTTTATTGCTGGTTTTGTGTGTTTTATAACTGGGATTTTTCAATGTTAAACAGTGTTATAAGCAATTGTTATGAATTTTGGCAGGTTTATAAAAACAGAAAGTCTATATTAAAACATCTTTGTTATTGCCAATCTTATATTTGGATAGATTTTTAAATAATATACCATTTCTCAATTTTGAATGTTATGGAGAAGAAACCATTTGTTGTTTATTATCTCTTGGGAAGATACTGTTGGTATTTATTTTTCTTCTGAGTTGAATGGAGGGGGTTGGTAGAATAGATTGAAAACCAAGATGGAGGATAGGTAATCTGGAATGACGTCTGCTTGCGATAAGAACAATAGTTCTTCTCTTTCTTCTGCTGCTTTCTCACAATCAAATGAATATCTAAATAAACTCACAACTATTGTTTCCTAAATGTCAGTGGTGAGGAAAAATATTTTGGCAGGTTTTTTGCCATTGGGTCTTACAAGAGATGATGGTGCCATTGATATCTTGGACTACTTACTGCTTCTCTTGAAACAGATATTTGTAGAACAGGTACTTATTATCACTTAGTGTATATATACATAAGCTACATTAGATACCAGAATGAGAGAATTTGGGTAGAATTTATGACGAGTGTCAGAGTATCTACTGATAATAAACCTACTTGGATCTCGCCATAGATATGAATTTAGGATTTTTCTCCTGTTTACATAATTCTAAAAATATCATTTATAACCCCTATTATGATGGATTGCCAATGAAAATAAACATTATTCGAAATGAAGGTTTGATATCAAATATTGATGTTTGTTTAGGGTGAGACATGAAATTTTAAAACCCATAATTGAGAGCTTATCATAACCAGAGGTCTTTATGATGCCTTCAAATTAGCTGTCTTATTTCCAATTAGTAGTTTTAAAGTTAAAAAATGAGCATCCATGAAAAGAAATAGTTGCACTAACAAGGCAAGCGATTGCGACCCAGAATCTTATTAGCTGGTGGGATTCGTAGCCAGTGGCAATGGTTTTTTGTGCTCGCTTCGACTCCCTACCTAGAATCTGTCAAGACAGCTTTCATATTCCTTCATTCACGTGTAACAACCCTTTACCTAAATTTAACATCACCTTTTTGTTGTAGGGAATTTAGTTTTGTTAAATTGAGCCTGATTGGCTGATAGTTGCGTCTGCTTACTGAGCATGAAATGAATTTGGTGAAGCTGGCGCTATGTCTCTTTTGTTCAGTAGGGGAAAAAAAAGGAGATTTGATAAAAAGATAAAATTTAAGCTATAACAATATCATCTTTCTTTCTCCTTCTAGTCTAATCTGCTACTTGTTTTTATACTGGGCTTCTTTATATTTTCATATGAGTCGTAGCCCTGGTTAGAAGGACGAATGTATCACTTTCTCTAACCAGTTAATATAGAAGATTGGAGGGAAATGAGAGTGATAATGTAATTTGAATGATTTTCTGAAGATCATTAATTCAAGGTACTTGTTAAAACCTTGAGGGAATTTTTGAAGGAAATCAGGCAAATCTTCAAGTACAGTTTTACGATTCAACTCAGGTGCAATCCTTCTTTGAGACCAATTAATGGAATTTTGATTACGAGTTCTCTAACTTCAGTTCTATTGGCAGTGGCCGATTTTATTGGAATCGACCACAAAACTCATGGAAGACATAATAAACAACGACTCTCTAGCTATTCAAGTTATCATCTTGAGGACTGCTACAATTCCAATAAGCTGGACAATTAATTCAATTTTATGGTAAAATGCTGTCTCACGACCCCTAGTGACTATACTCAAGCCCTCTGTTTCCATTCCCACCGATTCGACGTTTTCCTATTCAGTAATATGGTTTTGGAATATTGAACCAGCTATTTGGGACTGGGCCATTTAAGAGAAAGAAATAATACCATTGAAATTTTAATAATTAACAAAACACAAAACAAATCGTAAGAGAACATTTCTAATTCTAAGATTTAAGAACTCTGGCAGTATCTTTTTTTATAGAGGAGATTAATGAAGAAATTAACTTAGTTTTAAGATAAACCAAGCGATAAGAAAGGTGATAAAAAATCTAACAATAAAACGTAAGAATATTTATAATCAGATATATAACCATGAAAATTGGGGGGGTGGTATTTTATCAAGTCTAGGTGAAGTCAGTGATTATTTAGTGGAAGCTATCTGTAACATCTTTTTAGCGGAGAAATTTGGGAGAAGATGCTCATTTGACATATGCAGTGCAGCTGCTTCAAGTCTGTAGCTTTCACAGTCAAGTTAATTAAGATTGCTTACTGATGTTAAAAGCTAATTTCATCTATAGAGATGACATCAAATCTAATTAAAAGAGATTGATATACCCTGACCTTTTTAACCCTTTCCTAAATTAGTTAGGTCATGAAATATCATATTTTGAATTTTTAGGAATAGTGCTCTATTTATGCCATGAATGAGATATAATTTTCAGAGATTTTCAAGTTACGTCAATTTAAAACGATTAAAAGTGTCCAAATGTTATCAAAATATTAAGAGTGGAAAATAAATTCCATAATCTCTGGGTTTAATCATTTTATTATTGATGGTACAGTATTTCTTTCTTTTGTTCAGGGCATATCTTTCCCAGAAATTAAAATTTTGAAATTAAGTCTTTTTGGACGACTTATTTCATAAAGAAAAATGATTGAAAGTTAAATCAGACTGTCAAATTTGGCTAAGGTTGAATGCAACAAAAATATTTTCAAATACCAGCAAGTCGTAGTTCCCATATTGACTTTTTTGTCGGATGGCAGGACTACCTTAGGTTTTCAAATCGTAGCGTTAAATTGGAAAAATCTTCAATATTCGTGGATTTTTCTATTTCAAAGACGTTTAGGTTAACCCTATCTGAACTCATTCTAGATAGAAAAAAATGCATGCCGGCCAGAATATTGCAAATTAATGAACCAAATAATAAATTCAATAATTATATTTGGTACAAAAATGATTTATCAGAAAAAATAGCAAGAATCCTATGGTTGAGAGAGCCTGACTAATGCGAGCAGGGTAGTGTGAAATAAACACATTAACTCGAATCTTGTCCCACCGTTGTAATAATCTTCTCACTATGGGGCAGAATATAAAGGTACTAAGCTGCGTATAAAAATCACACTTCGCTTCCAAACTCAGATAATTTGTCATTATATTGTTGAAATCATATCTGCATTAACTAACACTTGTACATTACCACAAGAGAAAAATTCCTTTGTATTGCTAGAGATCTAAGTAATAAAAAGAAATAATCTAGGGGAGAAAATTTGCATGAGCTTATATAAACATAATTTAAGAGATTTGAAATGATATTTGAATTTTGAGGAAAAAACGAATTTGCGAGATTTTTGTTTATTAAGGTTTATGGTTTTCTGCAGATGCAGATTGTAGTTTCACAGTAAATTTTTAGAGGGTTAAACATGTTGATTTATGATTTTATTTCTACTCCTATGTTTTTATGATGATGATAAGTAGCCATTTTGTGGTATCTAAAAATAGCAGTAACCTGTGTATGGGTAATTATTATTGGAGTTATCTTTAGGGGATTTACTAAAAACCCTGGTATGTTATCGGGCCAAATAAGTGTACATATATCACATCTAGATAAAACATATAAAAGCAGATACTTTTATCAATATTGTGACAATCCTGGAATTATGCAGGAATTCTTGATGGATATTTGGAAAACAAAGTTTCAAGAGGTTATCCAAGCTCTCGTGTCATTTTAAAAACAAAAGTTTCAAATGGTTGTCAAAGTTCTAGTGTCGTTTTAAAAGGAAAAGTTTCAAGAGATCATCAAAGCTCTAGTGTCATTTTAAAAACAAAAGTTTCAAGAGATTATGGCATCTGAGAGTAGACAGCAAAAAAAGATGCACAAAAATATCTTACCATTGAACTGCTTCGTATCTTCGTGGAAGAGAATTGTTTTTCAAGGTATTTACATTAGGATCTCCCGATATCATGTTGCAGATGATTGGGTATTTTTGAGATCATTCAGTATTTTGATAGTAAATGATACATAATTTTACTGCAGGCCGTGTTCTTGATGGAAGATAACTGACCATTTTGTTCTGTGTTTTATCAAGAACTGTTCAGATTTATCATATTTTATTTTACATTTTTGATGATTTATCATGTTGAGGAAATGATTTGTTCATTTTAAATCGTACATTTATTGAAATAATTTGTTCAAGTTTTACAGGTTTAAAATAGCCCTAGTTATTTAATCACTTAATAAATATGAAAAAATCTAAGATGTGTAGAAATCCAATACAGCAATAATATGGTCTCCCGTTTATATCATGGAACATTCTTTTCTTGCTGCATTGTATTAGATCTAAGTCTTAGAAAAGGCAGAATTAATGAAAATATCATTAGGAAATCTAGGATATTGCATCCGAGTAATAAGTATGTGACCCAGTCCAGTAAATGCCTGCGATATCGATTGCAAATCGTTTTTTATGACAAAACTTTGTCAGCTGTCAATAAGCAGAATATCAATATAATTGGAGATATCCAGTCAAATCTTTATTAAAATAATAAAAAGTGTCAACAAGAAGGGGAGATAAATCCCATCAATCAATCTTGTCATTTTGGCTAATGATATTTAAATGTTCTCCTTGAGCTGTTTTAGGCTGAATGTATTAAAATTGGCAAGTAAACTGGGAGGGAGAGATGTGATTAGAAGTAGGAGCAAAGTCCAATTACAGCCAGTTTGAGAGACAAGACTGTGACCCTAGTGATATCGTGAGCTTGTTTCACGCAGTTTTATCAAACAATTCACAAAACTCTTGATGAAAATATTCAATATTTTTCTTTTTGATTAGCTGAAATCTCTGTATGCTAATTCTGTCATCATCCTCTTGGTTTCTAAGCTCTGGACCTGAATTAGTTTTGAAAAATAGCAATAGAATTTGCTCTTAGGCCATGCGACTCTTATTAGCAAATATTTACCCACCAAACTTAAGGGCTATTATCAGAATGCTGTGTCGTCAGCTTCTCTAATGCATTATGCATCAGTTTCACCATACTGATCGGCTGGCTATAGTATCCTGCCACAGCACTTCATTGCATCAGTGAAAATGAAAAAAACTGTGGAAGTCCATTGGGAGAAATTGATTAGCTTATTGCAGACTGATATACAACTGAAGTCTTCACATGACTGTATTTAGGATGATAGAGGGAATAATATACAATGATTAAAAAGAACTTACATTATGGTAAATTAGGGAATCTTAATTAATGTCGCGATTTAATCACCTGATTGCTAAATGGTAAGTGAATTAAAGATCTCTGAGACACCGTCTTCCGTCTCACATTAAACCTGAGGTTGGAATTTCAATTTGCGCTAAAATGAAATAAACTAGGTTAGGATTGACCAAATTATTATGCATGATTTACTTAATTTTCTACTTTGCTTTGGGCTATTTGCATGTTAGATTTGATATAAACCAACAGTTTCATTATACCTAAGTCATTGGTTTCCCCAGACAGTTAGAGAAACGATTGTAGGCTGTCGTTTCTCTAATCATGGTAGTAAGGTGTTGGATCCAGTCTCTCGTGAACACACTTAACAACATTTCAAGTGGCGGAGAAGCTTCTAATGAACATCCTTACTCCCAGTCGAATTCCAATACTAATATCACCTTGATTTTCATTTTAACTACGTTTAAAATATTTTTCACGTGATACACACATTAGTTGAATAAAGTTCTCAAGATTGGAACTATAAATGACTAAAAAAAATAAAATAAACAGGGTTGAAATTAAATTTAGTTTACAATTTCCTTATTGTCTTTAAAATTTGTTCCTGATTAAAGGATAGAAGTTGAAAATAAAGTCAAATAATGATAAAAGGTTTAATAGATATATTTATAAGTTAAAGAAAAGTCTTGTACTATATTCAATCCCTAGTAAAGATGGAGTCATGAATCTAAGATATTCCCTTAGGGCCTCCATCTTTATAATATTGTTATCGTTTTGATGGTGTATTCCTTGTGGAGCGGCTTCCTCCTGCCTAATACGATACTCCCATTGTTTGAGCATACACAGTCCACAATCTCGCTTTCCCTAATGAGATTTCCGAATTAAACCATTTTCCGCCTAAGACGCCTTTCAGACAATGGACTTGTATGGTTGGAATTATAAGGCACTTTCTTCGAGACTTGATGCGAGTGATTAGCATTTTAACACAACTAGTATGGCAGATTGACGTTATTCTCTCTTTGTTCCACATAAAGATCTTCATTCTAACTGTCTTAAAGCTAACAAAATAAACAAAAAAGCAAATAAAAAGTCTATTGTGAATCCTAAAATGAGTATTATTAGTATTAATTAATGGATTAAGTATTTTGCTTATGATATCATAGATTAAGTTTATATGATGGATGCTTTGTATTGGTAGTTTATATTACGCCTACTTTGTTATTTATATACATAAGGTAATTAATCCAGATAATTTTACCACCCAGAATTGCAAAATCTCAGTATCCATGGTGTATACCCACTTGTGATTTGTGTACTTTAACAAAAGCTTATTTACAAACTAAAAACCATAGAAATTACATAAAGAAGAATTTACCTTTTGCTCTAAAACAGCTGTTTTGGAAGATGTAAAGATTGTTAATCAGTGAGCCTTAGAGCTTGTACAAGTGCTTCTGTTTAAGTGGTTTCAATAATTTAGATAATATTTGTTGCAAATACCGATTCTAAAGAAGTGTAAAATGTTCAGCGAGTTTGACAGCTTCCCAACAAAAACTCACATCACTAGGGGTTAACCATTTTCATTTTATCCGCAGTGTCAAATCTTTTCTAAAACCTTTTTTAATTTCATAAGATGTCTTTTTCTTTGTGCGAGTATTTGCCCTGGGATTGGTTATATTATGGTAAAGTAGAATCCTTGTGCGACTCCCCAAGTATTGGATGAGTTTCATTCAGACGACCGAGTGAGTCAAGATACTCCACTTGGTTATGACAACTTCAAGTTCTCATTAGTTCTTGTGAAAAAGCTCTTCTTGTAGTAAGGTTTTATTGAGAAAATTTCTCTTCCAATCGCATCCTAATTATCGGTATACTTCAAAAATATTGGACCCTTATCGATTCTAGCCCTACCTGAACTTTTATTAAAAAGATGGCTGAGTATGTCTGTTACTGCATTAACTCATTTCTATTACTCTAGTTAAAATCAGGAAATCCACCTTCTAGGGCTTCACCGACCATATTCTTACATTGAGACCAACTACTGTCTGTCAAATCATTATGCATGTATATACTGTACAAAATGGAAGAGTTCTTGAGAACTAATAAAAATTACATTACAAAAAAATAAGAATTATTTTATGTTAGATATTGTCTGGCCTCTTGACACCAGTCAGTGTTTTGATTAAACCAGAAAATGATTTCTGAAATCGAAAATAACCACTTTTAAATATAACTTTTATTAGTAATGGCACACTCACTTTAGTGTCTTTTGTAGTGGGTTTTAAAAAGGCTTTTCTTTTACTGAGGATATTGTAGGGTATTAGCCCAATTGAATAGTGTTTTGTGTAGAGTTTTTAGAAGAAAAGGGCTGTGCCATATGTTCATCTTATTAACTAGTTGGAGCTTATTAACAAATCCTCTAATGATTCTACAATCAGCTTCAGCTAAACTTCTAGCCACTACTGGAGAAGAAAGGACGGTCATTTGTCATTTGTCACTTCTCATATCAAAACCCCCTCATTGCTCTTTTGTGACTTGGTCACTTTCTTCGCTTCATTTAATTCTTTTCTTTGCTTTACACTGGGCTGCCCCTCTTTACTTTGTTTAGATTAGTTACTTTTTTCGGTCCATCTTGCAAACTATTATTTAATTTTGTAAAGTATTTGGCCACTACAAATGGTGTTCAGATCAGCGTTTTGCCTTTGAAATTGTACCCCTTTTTGCTTCGATTCAAGGCTTTAATCCAATGTTTTCGAGTGGAAACTTTGACAATTAGCTTTTTGTTTAGATTAGAAACATCTTGTCTTTGGCCAGCTTTGATGTTTAAGTGATGCACTTGTTGGAGAATCATGAAGTAATTAAGGGAGAATTTTACCCCCTTATCTTATTTACACATGATAGGTTCTACAGGTGACGAATTTCACTTTATTCCA
Source organism: Patella ulyssiponensis (assembly GCA_963678685.1). NCBI lineage: Eukaryota > Metazoa > Mollusca > Gastropoda > Patellidae > Patella > Patella ulyssiponensis. The sequence goes on along the minus strand of OY783230.1, from coordinate 59,652,391 downwards.
TGGCTTTCACTTTTAGCTGCAAAATTCACATGATTGGCCAAATTTGAATTTATTGCTTTGTGTGTTTGGTTCCAGGATGAGCTTCCATTTTGATTTTGGATCAGATCTAGTAGCTTCATTGCTGTAACGTCCACAATCCAAGTGTAAATTGTTAAAATATTTGTTAAAAAGTAAACATTGATTTAGTTCTAATATCTGTTGAAATGTATATATTAATTTAGGACTCCTCTGAATCACACTGTAGAGTATAGACCATGAATTATTATTTTTAATGAGAATTCCCTTTGAAGATCTGTGTTCTATTTTTGATATTTTGTTTTGTACAGAAACTCATCAGTTAGAGATATGGCAGAAACCCTGTCCTGAACAGAGAGTAATATTAGCCTTTTTGTACCGAAGTAAGACAGTCTGTTTTACTTAGGTACCTGTAAGTCTAGTAGGTAGAAAAACAAAAGATCAGAAGTATTATACAGGTCTTCTAATTCTGGTTAAAAGAAAATTGATTTTTTTTTCGTCCTAATGAAATCTTTGTTGTCTACTTTCACATTTCCTGAAATGGAAACTTTTCATTTCTACACTTTTACAATATCTTGCTTATTTTCCCCCAACTAATCAAAAATCAAATCGTCAAATTTCAGTTTCTTGTACACTGCCAGTAACAATTTGATATTGCTGAATTTAAAATAATTATTCACAATAAAACACAGCAGCACAAGGTGTATATGGATATAACTATTTCTCTATTATTTAATAACACACACAGATCATGTTTTCAAGTTAATAACACATATACATCAAGTCATGACCTCACCTACATTAGCTTACATCAAGCATTAATAGTAAAAAACAATCATAGTATTAAATATTCACAAACATTATAACAAAGAATTAGATAATTATTTTAGGGTCATTAAATTTTGTAAAACTAGAAAAGACATTAAAGTATAATTTAAATAAAATCAAGCTGTCAAGATTTTGTGGCTGTGGTAAAAGATAATGTTGCCTATATCCTGCTCTTGAAATTATATCATCCCTAGCTTAATTATATCCAGGACAAATTGTTTAAGACTTCTTTTAAAGGGTCACTGAATTTCAAAAACTAAAATCTTTAAGGAGATTTAAATGGAACTGTCAAAATTTTATCTCTTAAAAATAATGTTGCTTATATCCTGCTTCTGAGATGATATTATCCCCTGAATACACCCAGGACAAATTATTTTTAACTTTGATCTTTAGGGGTCAGTGAATTTCAATGACCAAGAAGCTAAAAGTGACCAAGAGGATTGGCTAGGATTTCAATGAAATTAAATGGAGGTAGACGACCATATTCAATCTGTTTAGCTAGCTTACCCTCTTCAATGTTATTTAATTACCATACAAAACAAGCGCTACAAATGGTCTCTTAGCTAATCTGTAAGGGATGAGCGAGTCTGTAGAACGTGATGACCACACCAGTTCAAGTGACCAAGGCTCTAATCTGTTCCTTTCATGATGACCAGTTACAACTGGACACACATAATGGATATTTAATGATAGCTTGTCTTCAAGACATTTTACTGGCTTTCTCAGCTTCAAATGAGTCCCTCGATGCCTCCAACATTAAATTTGACTTGTCAGACTTAATTTTCACACTTTATTAAGAATACACTAAGCACTTGCTCAGATTATGATAGGGTGTCATAAAATGATGTCATTTAAACATTTTATTTCCCCGTCTAGAAATCAAACTTTCATTAATTCCCTGGCAGTGAATCGTTACTCATAATTGAAAAAGAAATGGCAAGTTGGATTTTTTGTTTTCAACAATATTCCTGGTAGCAGTAGGATTTGGGTTTTTTTTTCTGTTGAAGGCTTATTTTGGTGGAGGATTTAGGCTCTGGTTTCTTGGTTAAATGATGTTGGTCATAAATAACGTTAACAGGACCTGATTAAGGGAGAATGCTGTTGTACCTTCAGTAGCCTGCAGTTAAGAACTGTGTGTTGGGTTTTCGACCAGAGTCTTATCCATGCCTCTCATATTACATTTTAATGTTGTTTTCTAGCCCTTATCACAATTTTAATTTGTGTTACCATGGTTACAGAATTGAAGGAAACTGCAAGGGGGAGTAATTTATTGGTGAAGGACACAATATTAATGGCGGTGCCTCCTTGACGACTTCCTATAAGTTTGAAGCTGACACGACTAACGAGTTATCGTATTACATACATAAAACATTTTTCTCTTAGTCCATAGATTTCATTATGGATAAAAGCATATTGAGTAACTTTTTACTAATCTATAATTACTTTGACCAAAGAACCCATTTGGGAAAAAATTCATTCAAGGTTTCAAAAGAATTTATAATTATTTATTGATTCTTTATCAAATTAATCCTAAAAAAAATATTTGGGGAGAAAAGGCTTCAAACTCACACCACTTTTAAGAAACATTAGAACATGTATCTGAATTGTCTCTTTCAAATGGAATGAATGATGACACTGAATAGTCCTAAGAAACTATTAAATTTAATGAAATGTTGAACTATTTTTAACCCAGAGGCTGTTAGCAATAAAGAAATGAGTTTCTCCCCCCTCAGTGACGACTTTTAACTGCTATATTTAGATACAGTAGTGTCAATAGAAGATAAGGTCTTGGGTTCTATCTGTATCACGGTGAAAGATAGGCCATTAATCACTGCCGAGCCAAGCTGCCATAATCTACACACTCTCACCATTCCAAACCAATATTTGTTACCATTAATGACTTCTAGACAGACATTAACTCACTACAACATGGCCAATTATTCTACATTTACTTCTTATGACATTTATAGCTTTTGACAAATTTTCTTGTAAGTGCTGGGGAAATGAAATGGTTAACAAAGAGATTTTTTATTTCTTTTTCTATTATATCATTTTCAAAATTGTTTTCATTACATATGAAAGACCTCTATATTTTATTGTTTTAATTATTAAATGTCTAAATCTGTTCTACTCTGTGATTCTATTGTCTTTCATTCCATACGCTCTCGCTGTGATTCTTGTACCGGCGGCGGCGATTATGTGTTTGTCTTTGGAACTTCATTTTCTGATTTCATTAAATATAGAAAGTCATGAAAGCTGTATCATGTCAAAATGTGAAAAATTACCAATTTATTAAAAGAGCTAATTTGGCATAAGAGGGATGCTCTGTTGGAAAAAAACTGGTTAATTGAAATCTCGGCATATAAACATAGAAATAAACAAAAAGTGTGTGTGTTATGATAAGAAGTTATAAGCAGAGTCTCTTAAATGGTTAGTGTTAAGCCTGGGCTTCTTTACAAATGGTTTTATAATGTGTTTTAAGTTCTGCAATGTGTCAGTGAAAACATGCACCATTGAATAATGTCAAATATGATATAATATATGAGAGGACTGTATGTTTATTAGAGAACTACAGGTGTCTAACAAACCTCACCACCAGAAGTCACTCCAGGCCGTCATTACAACCGATAAACTATCTGCATATTACTTACAACACATGACATACTAACTGGTGTATTTATTAATTTGACGCTAATATCGGTTAATTTCGCTGATAGGGTTAATGTTCTACATTAATTTGTTTGATTTGGGAAATTCTCCAGATAAGACCAAAAAGATAAAGTTACTCTTTCTGGTAGTTGGTTGAAATCAGCGAATATATCACTCTGCATTACGGGGGATTAAAACAGTAATACGAAAATTATGGATTTTAAGAGTGTGCTTTTAAAAAATTACGACTTGGATATTTTTATTAGAAATAAATTTTGGTATTTAGTTTAGAGAATTATACTGTTTCTTACTAACAAGTTTATGTCTCATGTCATAAGGAATGCTTGATGGAACCATATTAGACATGTAACAATGATGTGGTTTGAGAGAGTATATTATCTATTAGCCCTAAATGTCGGATTATATTTTCGCCACTATGTATTAATATGTATTAATAGGCAGTGACAGGAAAGTAAAATAGATAATTGACGTGAAAGTCCAGCAGCTATTTTTAACTGAATGAAAGCATGATACAAGTATAGCAGGGTACTTGAAGTTGGATAGTGTACAGTCGTAGAAACATAAACCTGTCCTCTCTAATACGCCACCTATAAATCACTTTACCATATTTTATTGTCCTCCAACTCTTGCCTCTACTTATTGTAACAAGCCCTGGGTATTATCTTGTATTAAAAAGTGCAATAAGAAGGATTAAGAAGTGTTGTGTTCTCTGTTTGTATTTTAATACCAATCAACAAAGAAACCAGAAGCACTTGTTGCTCCAAGGTGAAAGCTCTTAATTGTAATCTGTTCAATTGTTTCTTCTCTCCTGATTGCAACATAATACTTTTCTTAATCGGCTTAATAGTCTAGAGCCATTCGCTTGTGCCTTTTGATAGAATAGAGACCTCCGTGATTACTTGATGTCTTTACTGCTGTTTGGTTCCAGGGTAGACCATTAATAATCAATGGGATTTTTTGCCTCTACGGAAGTACAAGCCTGAGGGTCAGACAAGCTGGGTAGAGTATAGCACAGAAGAACGCAACCATGGAAAGTAAAAGCTGTTAATTTCCTGCGTGGAAAAATGAATACGAGCAATTATTCAAAATAAAGAGAGGTCGACTTTTAGTTCCTTCCTGTACATGACAAAATGAGAATAAAAAAATAAAACAAAATAATAATTTAAGTCAGTGAATCAGCTGAAGCGTTCATGATAAATGGATTGTTTTCCTATATTTTGCGGTGTATTTTACATTATTGCCCCAGGAAAATATGAGTTTAATGAAAGGGTTAATAAGATTTTGTAACAGTAGAGATCTCTTGCATTATATTACTGGATATTATACAAATTTCCAAATATTAGTTTTCAAAAGAAATGTCAACAATTCCATAGCATTAACAGAATTATTTTTTACTACTTTTAATTCCATAGCATTTAACATATAGAGGAATATGCCAGATCAGATATTTTAAAGAACTTTTTTTTTGACTAATCATACACATAGGAAATAATATGCTAGTCAGAATTTCAAAGATAAAGAAGTTGACTGATCATACACATAGGAAATAAGTGGTTAGTTTAATGGAAATAGAAATTTGATGACAAATAAACAAGGATTTGTATATTGTCTTTTATTCTTTATGAGAATATGAGAGGACTATTAAGAACCAGTGGTTTTCTAACTAGATATAATTGATGTTTTAACTATAGAAGAAGAGAAGACTCCTAGCCTAAGGCACACCAAGTGCATTACCATTTCAAGTTAAGGAACTGTGACAGTTCATTCAAGCATGCCGAATGATAAAATTGTTATTGAAATTAGTCTTTGAAAATGCCCTGGAACTAAGTTAAATAAGAAGATTAAAAGATTGTTCACATATCATCTGAATTTTAATCCAGAGTTAATGGTATAGAAAAATAAATAAAAAAATTGAGAAAGATTTGTATATTAGATAATTTTTATTTCTTTAAAAATAAATATAGGTAAGAAGATGAATAGGACACAGTTTTGTCAAATTATTAATTTCTGAGTTATTGGTATTTTGAAAGTTTATTTTAAGTTTTGATTTCTTTTAAGATGATTTGAAAATGTCATAGTTTTGTTCTGAGTTATTGGTATGATTTTGGACTATATAATATGAGGGCGTCTATGATTATGTTTAGATTGAAATTGTAACCAGTCATGTGGCCGTGTCAGCATTAGGACACCTGGTGGCCATTAAATATCCTCTCTCATTATACGAGGCCAAATAATTACAATTTACCCATTATACGAAATGAGCAGCAGTCTTGTTTGGTGATAAGGCGGAGAGGATGTACAGGGGTTCTTTTAACTTTCTATCAGCCCAATACTCCCAGATACACAGCCATACGGATGATGGACGGACAAAATGGCTCTCTATTCTCCCGAAGGAATGTAGTAATTTCTTCAGTAGATTATTTCGAGATGATTGGTACAAGAAGAGCTATCAGAAAGTAAAGCAATATCTGATGGCATGATGAGCATTATTGGCATTTTCTCCAAAATCACTCGTTAATATTACTCGTCGCTGGTCTGATAGCAAGCGAGGGGTATGAAACTATCATTATGGATAATGTTGGGAGCCATTTTCTCCACATTGAGAATAACTGCATACGTTATTGTCAGGATTATCTTCGGTGTTATCTTAAGTCTCATGATCATGGCATTAAGCTTTTATCATCACAGAATGTAAATTCCTCAACTCACAGCAAATGGGCAACGCCTTCAGCGAATCAACTGACTTATCAATGTTTATACACAAAAATGTAAACAAAATGACACTATCCGTCTAAATTATGAGAATTTTTTATAAATTTTCAAATCGTTCTAGGAAAGGGTTTGGTATTAATTTTTTTTTTTGTTGACAAATCTATATGCAATCCCTTGGACACTAGAAATAATGAGCACTGTGGCACTTGAAGCCCATTTCGTCTTGGAATTTTACAGATTTATAGTTGACAGGGATTAGTGTTTTTCACATTACTAAAAATGAGACCCACGACACAAGGGAATTCCGTGTTTTTACTTAAAAGATATTTTGCTGGAGCTTAAACGTTGAAATCTTTTGTTAATATTCTACTAAGGACATGTAATGGCCACTAAAGTCTTATATATTGAATAAGTAACAACTTTACCAGACTCTTTTGACAGATTAAAAATAATCCGCTGTGATTTGCCTCTTAATAGTAGGCTACATAAGTCCTCTACAAAATACTTTCCTTTTCCGTTCATGCTTCTAAATCTGTATTTGTCATTCCTTAGTATTTTAATTTTCTTGATCCCTTATATAACATATTTAAAAGCTCTGATTATCATTTGAAGGATTTTGAATCCCTTGAAATCAACAATATTGTGGAAGTTGAATCAATAACAGGAATAGCAGTCCAGAAACTGTTCAGTTCCATTTAGTATGTACAAAGATATGATGAATTGAAAACTTAGCTATGTTCAGCAATCTCTACAGATCATATAAACAAGCCAGTGCCACTTGAAAATGTTCCGTAAAATCTTTTGATGGGTATATATTTTTTTAATCCAATTGAATCCACACCATGAGATTGTCTACTTTGATATTTTGGTTTTGTTTTCTTAATTAAATGTTAAATAATCAATCTATGTACAGTTTAAACTATGTGAAATTATAAATTGTCTGAAAATTCACCAGTGGAATTTGTGGCTTTAAATGAAAGAATTTTAATGTAGACAAGATAAAAGCATATTTTCATGTTTAGATATTTTCGTGTTAGGATATTTTCAAAATTGGTTTGGATTTTCTCTGAAAAAAATAGATATCTATGTTGTGTAGCAAAGCCAAAACGATGAGTTGTATGTAATAGGTGTTATAAGGTACTGTTTCACATTGACATTTATCATGTAAACAATACTATAGTGTTTCAACCTGTCTTTAAAGCTGTCATATTATTCCTCTTCATCTATGACAGGTCATTTAATCTTTCATGATATTCTTTGCTAATCCATCAAATTGTTGGAGCATTACCAAATCTCCATAGACTCTGGAATCAGAAATACAAATTTATTAAATTATACAATTTAATATTTCATTAGCTGGCGTGGGATTGAATTTCAATAGTTTTAGGCGCATGGACACTTGGGTGTAAGGAGATATGTGACTCTGTTGTTTCTAAAGTAGGTATTTCGGTTTCCTGGATTTCAATATCGCAGCTAAATGAATCTTGTAACCTGTTTTACAATGGTTGGACATGGTATGAAGAAATCGTATAGTTTATATCATTAATTGAATTGGTTAAAGTGAAATATTAGTAGACCTGTAGGAATTGACTTCATCACCCTATTATTTAGTTCTAACGGTTCTTGAGTAATTAGGTAAATGGATTAAACAGATCTCTGTCAAAAGTCAGCTTTCTGTACTAATAGATAATTCATTGATTTCGGAAAAGATTAAAAGGAATTTTTGGGAACATTTATTTTAGTGTGAATCTCTTTTATTTGTATATTTTCATTTCAGTTCAGATGTTTGATTAATTAAGTTTTAAAATTTAATTCATAGAAGAAAATCTTGAAAATGTCTAGATTCATTGTAGAGATGAGTTTGATTAAAAGGGAGATAACTTAATGATTAAATATAACTGCATTAATGGTACTGTCTTTAGCTAGTTAGTTTCAATTACACCTCTGTCTATTTAGTAGTAGCCTGAAGCTATTTTAATACACCTAAGGGAGACAGATATTTTACTATTGGTTTATTATTACCAGCTGACTCCATGATAATAAACATTCTTTAATTAGAGACCCAAACAATCTCACCCACTTCATGTTTCAAAATATTAGTAAGATTAAAATGATATCATTTGAATGGGGAAGGTGATATCAGGCAAGTGGAGAATAAACCCTATAATTATTTTAAATTTTTCCAACATGAAATTCACTGAAAATGTCATAAATTTCTAACCTTTTAACATTTCTAACAAAAGCAAGAACTTTTTCTAAGAGATTAAGTGTTTATGAAAAAGGAAAAGTTTTTAATTTCACTCAAAATTTTTAAAGTTATGAGATTATTTGTTTTTGAATGTCTAATTGATTCTAAACATAGATGTATGGGATTGTGGCAAAATTTAAACATCTCAACCGTCTAACCAGCCCATCTGTGCCAACAAAGTAAGAAAATCTTGACATATTAAATAACAGACATTTTGTATCCACTGTGTCGTTCAACCACACACCCAGTTCCTCAGGATATTCAATTGGAAGCAAGTGTTGAAATATTGTGATGGTCCCTAATGTAATAAACAATAATACAAGTTAAAAAGATGGAAAATCATTTAAGTAAAGGCTTTCACCAGTGGACAGGCCAGAAGTTAGTCTATCTACATTCCTTAATCTCATCAGGCAGTAACCTAATACACATAGACTTATAATGATAGCAAGACAGACTAACAGTCAGACAGAAATATAATACAGATAATAAGAAAGCTGGCCAGTAAAATACCAAAACAAAGTTAACCTACAAACAACTTCAGACAGCTTCTTGTACATGGTCTAGAAATAATATTTACCATTGTATTATAGTAGTTGTTTTCTAATTTTTGTAAGAGTACAGTTGGTCGCATCAATTTCCTTCTGTTCTTTAGGAATACCTGTAAAAAATGTCCTTTTCTGGAAAAAGACCTATTTAAAAAAGAAAAAAAAGTACATGGAAAGCTTTTAGTTCAACATTTTTAAGTTTTGAAATTTTAAACTCACATGATTCAAGTGGTTATTTATTTATCAAGACCGAAAAACAGAAAATCTATTTGGTGTGGACTAAGTAATATTTTATTTTTGCATTAACCCTTAAACATTCAAATCTTAAAAATTAGAACCAAGGAATCTATTTGAAGTGACGTAATCCCTCTAAATATTTGATTACATCTGATAAGAAGGAAAGAAAAACAATTTTCTATGAAATCTGAACAGGAACATTAAAAATCGTCAGGTCAATTGAGGTTAAACTTTATGTATACCCGCACATTAGTTTTTTCTTTATGTACCATTTGTGGGCTAATAAGACAGTCGTTAAGTAAATTTATTGTCTTTATATTGAAAACAAGTGGAAAATTTCAATTTATCTCAACATTTAGCCCAAATAATAAATTCACCAAGTTAAAACTAATGATGTAATTTTGGGGGTAATTCCAACCGTAAATGAGGGTGAGGAGGTCAGAATTCCAGTCTTTTAATGAGTTTTAGTCAACCCAGTTCTAACCTGACACAAATTGCCAAGCGGCAATCCTATCCTGCCTGGCGCCTTTAATGTGTATCTTGTAATGAATCATGTCTCATTCTGTCTTCTGACATATCGGCAAAAATTCACACAATTCTAATTGCTTTCTAATTTTTACACAGCTTTGGGTTGGGTTTTTTCTTCTATGAAATTCAGCAGTAATTTTCAAATTTCATCTGTTAGGGATATTTTTCTGTTCTGTGAACAGATATTATTTTTTTAAAAACTGTAGATCAACAGTATTGGATATTTGGTGCAAAATAGAATATGTAATCATTATATTCTCTCCAAAAACTTTGAAATCATGAATAATTTCTCTGTTTTTAAGAAAAATTTATTTAATATAATAAATTTAAGAAAAAATAAGTATGTTTTGTTTTGACTATGTTCGAGAGACCCATTAAACTAGTTAAGGACTGTAAAAAGACTGTTTAATTACATATAGCGTCAAAGGCAAGTCCAATTACCTAGAATAAGGTGGTACAAGAACTCAATATGATGGATGACTAGATGTTGTGTACAATCACTCAATACATCATATTCACTATATCCAAGTCTAGTAAATAGCCGGTAGCTATATGATATATCACCCCCTAGAGGATACCCTGCACCGAAACAAACCAAACTCATTCTACACTACTCCCATCCAAATGACCTTTTAAACTACACAAAGGAAAACTTTTGATTACAATTTTATCCTATCTTGATCCTTTAATTTACTCTAAGAATATGAATAATTTCAAAGAATCATTTCATCCAAACTTATTCCACCTCATTCTGTCGGACGACCTCAGCACTGAGACAAGAGACAACTCCTATAATCAACAAAATCAATTTTTATGACAGACTACTCATTGAATTTTTTGTGGGTATATAATTTATGCAATATCAATGTCTTTATATTCACACCCCCCAAAAAAACCCCAAAACAATTGATATCAAGTTTTGCAATTTTCATGGCTCAGCTGACAAGTAACATCATAAAAATGTACAGAGCATGTCTTTGCCATGTTAAACAACCCTCGCTTTATAGAACTGATTAGAAAGACAGAAACTGCCATCAAACTTGAAGGGTTTTAGCTGTAAAATGACAATAAAGCAATATGACAAACACCATTTTAAAGATAAGCATCTTTATAATATGATGCTAAAGGATGATTAGTATGAGAAAGTTGACTTTAAGAATATGTAGTTTCTCCATTAAGATGTAATAAAATATGAACTGGTATTTAAAATATAGAAGATTTGTGGAGGCCAACTAGTATTGATGGTTGGTTATTACTAGAAGCTGAGATTTGATCATAGAGATAGATATAACACATACGGCTCACCATACATCTTCATACCTCATTCAAACATTAACACATTACAAAATACATAAACAATACGAGAAATACTTTTTATAATTACAAGTTTATAAAAACAATAATCCCAATAATTCTTTAAAATTTTATTGTTTTATTTGTTACAATTGTCTTAATAGTATATATTTTTATTTTCAGGTTTATTAACGCAAGAAGGAGAATCGTGCAACCGATGATCGACCAATCAAATCGAGCAGGCAAGTCACAACTAGTTACAGTCTTCAAAAATAGGAGGCGTAAGTCGTCATCTGCCGATCCTCTCGGCCTCTCACCAGGTAACATTCGAGTCACATGTTCACAGAAAACTACCAACTGGAGAGAGGGAAAGAGACTATGTGACCAATGACCTTTACTGCCTGGTGAAGGTCAAGACATCACAAGGATGACTTACAAATTCTGAAGAAGGAAAAAATTATTTGCATGTCTTTAGCTTGACCCATTCCTAAAAAATTCTTAACCTTTTTTGTCTTAGACATTTTAATTTATTTTTCCAATCAAATTTTAGAACCTTGCACTGCATGATTTTGTTTTGCTTTTCTATTTTTGTTCCTTTATTCCTTTTACCTACCCTGCATGTTTTCACCCTTTTATTTGTCTCTTTTCCACATCTTTTCTTCACTCTCTCTTCGGTTTTTACTGAAAATTTAAATGAATATTTTTTATCTTTACTGATCATTAAGCAATATTACTATTTAAGCAGAATTAATGAAAAACTTTTTTTTATTATATATCCAGTAATGAAAACTACTAAATATTTTTTTTTTAATATCTGATCTAGTAGTGTGTAAAATAAATATTAAATCTGTCGAGTTTATTGTCGACAGTTTTCATCCTCTGCAATCATTAATTCAAGATAGTCATTGATTTTATTTTTATTTAATGATATCTGCTGCATGTCTCTTTCTGCTCGAACTGTTCTAATAGTCTTTTAACATCTCAAATCCCTTTTAGATCAAAAAGTCGTAAGAAATGAATATAAAGGAAATTAACCTAGGATAATTTACAAGTACATAACAATTATTCAAGTTGGGACGTAAATGTGTCAAAATAGTCTAATTGAGTTAGTGAATAATTTAAAACATTATGGTATCCATTTAGACATACATTGTTCTCCCCGTCTCCCGGTGCCGTTTTCTTCAAACAAAAATAGATTATCCAATCGTCAGTGTTACTCGTGGCAAGACTTCGCAGTGACTTGACTCACATGTTCGATGCCATTGACAATTGTCACGAGAAGTAGTCATAGATCAGCAGTCATGCACATAAATATTGTCACAAGTCTTATTGGTTGATTTATATGTGGCCATTGAGCTAAGAATGTTCAGTGGATTGAAGCAATAGTGAGGAAATGTCTCTTTTGTTTAAGAATAAATTATAGTATGTCCATTAGATTTAGAGCTCTTTACCTTCTTGTCCATATAATAGAAGATATAATAGTCGCTCTATTGATTTACTTACTTACTAAGAGTACAGACACGCTTTCTGGAAAATCAGAGCAGGCACTTTCTGGAAAATCAGAGCAGACAGCACAACTGACACAGACTGGTTGTAGCCATTTCTGGAACACCTAATACCACTTCCAGTTTACTGATTTATCAAAGTATGGACAAACTCCAAGGTTACTGGAAAATCAGAACAGACAGCACAACTTATTCAAAATTTTGGTATCCATATCAAAAACATATATTTAAGAAGTTGACTAAGTTATCATTTTTGGGGGGCAATTTTTTATCGAATTTGAAAAAATATAAAACAAGTACTTGTAAAGTTATCAAGAGTTTAATTTCCTTTAAAAAGTAGATTTAGTAAAAAGGATTCCTTTTAATTTTAATTTCTTTCTTATTTTAGGACCTGGATCTCACGCTCCCTACAGTCCAGATGGATCCGGAATGGGATATATGGACAACTCTCACATGCAAATGGGTGCGCACAGTATGTATATCTATAGTAAAGCATGTCATATGCTGATGAGACAAAATATTTTAATTTTAAAGTAAATAAATTGAAAGTAAATTTGGATTGAGATTTTTTATTTTAGAAAATAATATCTTTAGTGATTTTGTTTAATTTCATTTTCATTTGATTTTCAGGATTAGGAGGTATTCATGGCGCTGATATGTATGATCCAATGAAAGCTGGTTATTCTCATTTGACAGACAGTTCTCAACGTTACGATCACATGTTAGGTGTCCAGGGCATGCACAGAAGTGATATGTACGGTGGTCCCCCCAGCAGTTCCTATGGTAACATGTCACAGTTTAGTCCACCGGTACATTCTCAAGCTATGCTGATTCCAGGGCATCCTCATCATATGATGATGGGACATGCTGCCGCTGGTATGGGACATGGTATGTCGGCAGCTACTAGTCCTCCGTTACACGCTGGTATGGACATGGGAGGTCACATACAAGACATCCATGCTGGATAATCGAACAATAAAAATAGACAACTATTGGTGTAGCAATTCTCAATAATAATAAAAATAAAAAGTAGCCACTTTCAGAAACCATGTCACATTTTCAACAAGATTGATTGTGAGGATAGTGAGGACATTTTCTGATGTGACAACCAAAAATTAGTGGCCATTACTGACATATTCCAGCCATATGAATCATGTGAAGAAGGTTTCTTCTTGTTGCTAGGAAACAAGTGGCACTATCAGTGATTGACCTCAGTGTTAAAAGGTCAAGGTGATTGGAAGGTGAAGGTCATGGATTGAATGCACAACTATTTGTGTCAGTGGATGATTTTATGTAAGGAATATGATTCCTATAAGCCAAAGACTTTTATAACAGTTATTTTTACTGTTGAATTTTAATGTAATAATAATACTACGTACGTACCAGGACCTAGTCACATGTGACATTAATTATCGTGAATTTGTCTTAATCCTGGTGAAGACTTCTATATATAGACTATGAATATATAAAACTTTATGTTGTCACAGCGAGAGGATGTGGTGTAAATAAAAAAAAAACTCGCTGTGTCCGACAAAAAAAAGATATACAAGTCCATGGCAAGCCATAAGCTAGCTCCTTACACATAGACTGTTTTGACAGCATGTACATATTATATATATGAAAATGCTGTGTTATTTTATTTTCATAGGTGTATGTTTTCAGTAAAAAAAATACCAACATTGGAACAAAAAAATCTTAGCCAAATTATGTATGTTTTAGCCCTTTTAAGACTCATCATACAAAATGTTTAAAGCTTTATGAAGTCAAATACCTCATTATGATTAAATTTAATGCTTTTATTACGATGCTGTGTTGAAGATTACATTAAGTGTACATGCATTCCAAAATTAATTTATTGAAGTAAAAATCAGTGTTACTGTGTACAGCTGTGTTTTAACATAATGTGTTATGTTTTAACATTATTTGGTACATTTCATGTTATTTATTACAATAACATGGTCACTACCGAACATTATGTGTTATACTGCCAATGGGCAACCGTAATGACCAAAGCAGACTTTGTAAAATAAGAAAGAACAAGCTTTAGTTTAAAAAAATGGTCAGTAGTATTAGGATGTCCTATATATATTAAGCAGATGGCACAAAAAATATTAGGTCTTATAAATCTTATAAACGGGGAGGATGGGGGTATTTATATCCATGTTTATGGTAGAAATAAGATTATCTTTTGTTTGAGTAACATCTCCCAAAATAATGCATTGATCAATGTAAAAATACTGTTATCCCAGAATTTGAAAAAAAAAAATGAAATTATACTTAAAAATGATTAATTGTGAGAAGCAGTTTGGAAAATGAGCACATCATTGACAACACCTATTTTGGGGAATGTTAAAATTGGAAAATAAATTCAATGTTTTCACAAATTTTCCACCATATTTCGCATGGATTTTCTTTTGTTATTTTTTTCCATGTCAGTTTTTAATGTGAACAAATCTATCATATAATCTAGTCAATGTTTACCAATTTAAATTTGGTAAAAAACAACAAAAACACACTCTAAAGCTTTAAATATATTTCTTTTATTTTTTGTCAAATCACTACAATTTTTATTGAATGGCTAAAAACAATTAAGACATTATTATTTAGTAATTATTTTATTTTAGACAATAATTTACTGAATTTTAAATATTGACTTAGAGAATGGATGATATGCACCTCAACCCAAAACGAGAATTTATTAATGTTTTTATAAATGTGATATTTATTTATTTTTTGAAGTATAAATCTCAATCGAGGGGAAATAACTCTAGTTATTTTTTTTCCACAACATATCATATTTTACAGATATTAAAAAAAATAGGCAAAAAGCTTTAGTTTGATATTTTCCTTGTCTCCAATTAACCTGTTAATTAATTCTATGACAGGTTAACTTAGTGACATGACAAGACATGGTAGAAAATAAATGAATAAGTGTTAAAACATTAAGACATCAATCATGACTCTGTGTAAAAATGGATGGCACAGAATGTAGCAAAAGTGCTACCAAATTAAAAAGAAAGTATTATTCATATATTTAAATCATATTATTTTTGACATTTGTACAAATTTTAATATAGACCATCATTATTCATTTCATATTTTTTGAAACATGAAAAAAAATCTGCTATTTGTTATAATATAGTTATTTGTTAATAATAAACCTGAAACTGTTTCGTGGTTATTTCTTTTTCTTTTTTTTTTTAGAAACTGGTGCCCACAAGATGACAATATTATTATTATTATTATTAATATTATTATTATAATATAAGTAGGTCTGCTAACTGTGTGGAATTTGTTGACCACTGCGTGTAGTATCTGTACATTTTGTTTTTGTATTCGGATATTTGAAGCTGGTGGTTGTGGAGTTGTTTTAGAGATGGCAGACGACCAACTGCCACTTTCTGTAACAGAAATGTTCAGTGAATAAAGAAAAATGATAATACTAAAAAAAAGAATTGTTTATTTTTTTGTTTGCTATCTATGACCCTGTGGTTCAAGGATGAAAAGACAATTTGGGGAATCTTGCATAGATGATCAACTCAGATAGTAACACATACTTTATTTAATGGGGAGAGAAAAAGCATTTCAATGGTGCTCAGCAGTTAAATAGGTGCTGGCTAGTACTAATATAAGCTAAATGGTTAGTGTCAGGGTTTGGGTTAAAAAAACATAGACCAAATTAGGAGGGAGAGAGAGTTTAACCTCCACTCGACACAAACCAGGCCATTTCGGGACTAACATGATTCAAATATATTTAAATAATTCGCTTGTGCATAGGAGTCTTTTGCAGTGGGAGGAAACCAGAGGACCCAGATAAAACGCATGGGGTTGGATAGGCAATCTTACTCCTTCTCACATACAACCTGGGAATCAAAACCTCACCACTCAATGACAGACCTTATGATACAACGCAAGATAGGTTAGAATGTACTCAAATGTGCCATTATCCCACTTTACATGCTTGGATTCTCTTGCCCAGAAGAACCCTTGGGTTTGTTCTGTTTTGCTCTGGGTGGTGCAATGGGCTTGTAAAGCAAAGTGTACCCAGTGAGCATAAATATCGCTGTATGACAAAATTATCCTCCTAGTATGAAACTATTGAACTGAAAAATATCTTATGTTAGTCTCAAAATAACCAAAGTTGGGTGGACGTTAAACCACATTCAATTATGACCCCATCCAAAACATTTTTTTTTAGTCTACTATACTGATGTATTATGTGGAAATTGCAGAATCAGAATTGTCTAGTTGTCTTTTGAAGACTGTTTCATCCCTTTCTGTTTTGATCTCAAAGTAATATATCTTTAAACCACTTCACAAGAAATATATATCATCATAAAATGACAATAAAAAGTAGATTAATGTGATATAAATATGACTTGACTATTCTATTTCTTTCATGCAGAAATTTGTGTGCAACTGAAGAATTCTCAACCAAAAGCTGCCTTTTATATCTGATAAGTTTTAATAAATCGGTTTGGTTTCATGTGGGAATGACAAGGCCTTCTGAAAGGAATCAGACAGTCAAATGGTGTGATTTTGATTCCTTGCTAAAGACTCTTACCGTGTTAGTCCCGAAATGACCTAAAAGGAACCAGACAGTCAAATGGCCTGATTTTGATTCTTCGCTTGCACATGACAAGTAGTAGTGTCGCAGGTCCAACCTCGTGGGTTTTCTTCAGGTAAGAAGAACCCTACGTGCAAGCGAATTTTTGAAATAAAATTGAACCATGTTAGTCACGAAATGACCTGGCTTGTGTCGAGTGGACGTTGCTCTCTCTCTCTCTCTCTCCCCCTCTCTCTCCCACCAGTACATCCTTATCTGAACATCCTTCCCTAACCTTCACGAACAATACCTTACGAAGGATTTCCCTAAAGAATGGTAGACGTCCCGTAACTGAAGAAGCATTATGTTCACCGACTAAGTCAGTCATCTGGCATGTCTGAATATACCACCACCCCACCCCTCGCCGTACACACACTTATACACGTCTCTGACTTAGGAAGTAAACTTGGATGGAAAGACGATTTCTGACGAATACGTTATTTGGTAACTCACCAAAACAGATAACATTTATATATAATAAGCTCAAAACAAGTATTGTTCGAAAAAAGATGTCCCGTAATATTAATGTTATGTTAAAGAAAATAAATAAAACTGTAAAATTAAGCCAACAGGATATTGGTGTTCGCAATAGGACACCCAAATCGCCGTACTGCTATAGCAGCTTTGCTTTTGCTGAATCGTGAACTGAGAATATCAGCTCATATTTTGCCTCTCTCCATTTTCGTCTAGTATTTCTATTTTTCTACGCATGGAAGAGTTTCTCATTATTTTTTGGCATTTTGTTCTTTTCTGACGAGTTAGTTACAAATTAAGTTCATTTATCCGTCTTCTCGGCAATGGGTTTATGTTACGCTAGTTAACAATACAACATGAGAATAACGTCTGCAAAAAACACCATTCACCATCTCTTCTGCCGGCAAAATTTTAGATTTGGCGCCAAATATTGTTGTTGTGGATATGTTATGTCTGTAAATGAAATCTACACCAATTGTTAGATATGGTTTTAAAATTCACGCCGCCTTTTATGTTTATAATTAGATAGATCGAAATTATTGTACAATTTGTTCAAATCAGTAGTACACCATCTCTTTGACAACATTATATGATTTTCGAAATGACATTAAATGTAATTGATTTATTATAACATCATGTTCAGAATAACTTTAAAGGGCTAATCCCGATAATTTTTTGGAGAATAAAACTGCTTATTTTGTGTTAGAATCCTCTACCTAAGGACAGATAAACTAACTCAGTATATGTGATACGTTTTCAAACAACTTAAACCCATCAATCTTCATCTGGAAAGGAAATCGGTGTCCCAAGCTGTATTCTTCGGTGTCCACATAAAACTAGGCTTCTTTTATAAAAAATAATGTGTAGGTGAAATTTACCTTTTGATATCAAGTACAGTACACTGGTCACTCACTATATAGACCTCTCAATAAACAGGAGTCGATTATCAGGTCATCAACAAAATATAGACCCGAATTCTTAAAAGGGTTACGTGTCCGGATAAGCAGTTTTGACATTCACGCCAAAACGACTCAATATTTTGAGCTGAAATTTTGGGACAAGGTAAATACAGCCTTCATGGATATTTTGGTGCTTAAATTTCATACATACTCGGACTTTTATTTTTGAGACTTCATTGAAAAAAAGAAGAAGACAACCAACAAACAATAGAACTTTGAACAGGCGTTGAAAACCTCAATAATATAAGTGATAAACTCGCGTATCTTTTTTAACTGGTTAATATACCTATCTTAAAGATACATTATGGGGATTAGATAAAGAGCTGGTAGTTCTGATGATAATAGTTAAGAACTTGATAATGTAAAGTGAATTAGTAGATCATCGTTACTAAAGTCGGTGCGATAAAAAAAAACATCGTTACTAAAGTCGGTGCGATACCCCCCCCCCCAAAAAAAAAACACAGTTTCGATTATCCAGTATCTGATTTAATCAGCAGCAGCAACCCGAGTTCTAATCCAGTTAATAGCACAGACTAGCGATGATATCGACAGTTGATATGGTCTGGATAAGTTAATCAATGTCAAATTAATAACTTAGATAACATTTCAGGCCCAAAGAAAGACCTACAATTGGCATATTTAGCTCATGCATAATGTATGTTTAATAATGTACAAGGACAATAAAATGTTGGTGTTTAATTGAATTGGTTTTGAAACATCTTCGAGATGTAGAAATGATGCTGACCGACGTTTAATTGAATTGGTTTTGAAACATCTTCGAGATGTAGAAATGATGCTGACCGATGGTGGTGGCAATGTTTTGGACTCAAATTGCATCAGCAAAACGTACGTAACATGTTTTAAATATACAAGGCTATCAACTATCCAAATAGCCAATCAAAAAAGTTCTGACAAAACGGTATAAACACCAAGATATTTTGAAATATGGACCCCATGAGATATGGATATTTTTACATGTAAAATTATAGGTCCATGGATTAGGACAATGCACAGGACCGGATTAAGCTTGCATGGGACCCTGGCTGAAAATGTAATAGGGGCCCTTGCATCAAAAAATGAAAAGGGTGTATATTCTGGTTATTGTCCGTCACACTCACTAAAATCTCCGCAGATAGATTTATTTGGCAAAAACATATACAAGTTCTCATATGACAAAATTGATTTCATTTCATTTCGTACAGACCTGGAGAAACAATACCGTGCTCATATCACTATAACACTCATTTAACGCTCCCCGTATTATGAGGGTCATTAATTTTGTATCAATTATTCCTTATTCACTTGTGATGTCCTGAATTAACGTAACTAACCTGTTCATCTTTACGTCATTGTCTCGGATCCACGTACCAAACTCATTCTTCTGTACATCAACGTCACGGATTCACGTACCTAACCCATCGTCGGGCCATCCATTTCCCGGATTCACGTACCTAACCTATTCGTCTGTACATCAATGTCCCAGATTCTCGTACCTAACCTATTCGCGTGTACATCGATGTCCGAGATTCGCGTACTTAACATATTCGCCTGTATCCTTAAATTCAAGTACCTAATAACCTATTCCCTGATTCACGTGTTTTACCTATTCGCCTGTAAATGTCTCGGATTCAGGTACCTAACCTATCTATCTGTGCACCAATGTCCTAGATCCAGGTGTTCGTCTGTGCATTAATATACACTAATGCCTTGGATTCGCGAACTTAACGTAATCATCTATCAACGGTACATCAATATGAATTTGTAAAATGATATCTCAAATGAAAATAATATATGGAAAATGTAAAAACAAAACCAGTCCATTAATGAATGACAAGAACTGCATTAGCGGCGATTGGTTTTTCATCTAGATAGATTGTACATTTGAGAATAACTACTGCATGTGAATATGTGTTAATCTAATTATATCCCCTATTTTTAATTAAAAATTAAATCGCAAAGAACAAATTTATGATTCGCTTTTGTCAGGTTCGCTCATGAATAGTATACATATGTAAAGATAGTCCAACAATTGAAACCCCTTCTCGTTTTCTAGCAAGACGCACCTTTTCATTTTACAAATTATTTGTTGAATGGGGTGGGTTTATGTTGTTTGTAAGTCAAAGGCTAACAGACGTCCTGTATTTTGCCTAGCTGAAATTTCCAACTTAAAATATTACGTCGTTCGAAATCGAAAATTCTCGCTGAACGGCGATAAAGAATCTTGGCGTTTGAAAATGCTCACTGATCTTGTCTGCGATATCACCTCAGTGGAAGCGGGCGTAAAATACAACTACCTCACACACCCGTTGAACGGAGTTACGTAACCTGATAAAGTACCACGCCAACCACAGATTATCTCTGAAAATTTATGAAATATGATCATTAGGTTTGGTTTTAGTTAAATGTGTGCAGTTGTGTTTCGAGTCTTCTATCGACGATTTAATGAAGACGCCGGGGGACCGTAAAGTAGCTAAGGAGTTCCAATAGTCAGGACGAGAAGTTGTGGAGGCATTGACAAGAGTTTTGGATGAATTCCTATCAAGATACTTTTGAATACATTGTATTACTTCTTTGGCTTTGCTGAAGGAAACAGGTTTGGTTACAGAGGAAATGTGTTTATTAAAAGCCATAGATGAATCGAAAATAAGGCCAATATTTCTGGTTGATTCGGAGTTACGCAATCTCCAATAGATATGTCAATGACTGTAGAAAGAGTTTTAGGGTTATACGGACGTTCGAGAGGTCGAACGAAATCTGTTTCATCTGAATTAAAGTACCAATTAAGAAACTTGTCGCCAATATCACTGAAAACTGGGCCCTTTTATCACATCACACCCGGGAATAGGATAATTTGTTCAGAAGTGTTTCATACAGCAAGGGTGAGTTTTATTTACTAAAATATATCACAGACGAATTATTAAAACAGTTAACACGGTAACTTATTTTGAGCCGTTTTTTTATATTTAGTGGCTCAGTTGTTACGAGGCCGGCTCACTAACCAAGAGGTTTAGGTTCGACCTTGATGTTTGCCGAGAAATGTCCTCGAGATTTCGCAGCGTGGTTCGTTGTCAGTGGTACAGGGTAGTGGGTCTGACAAGGAACGGTGTGTACGACCAGAATGCTTTCGAGCACCATTGGTATTGAAGCGACTCGATGCGCGAGGCTAAACATATCCCATAGAAGACTACTACCGGCGTAGACTACAATAACCAGACTCCAAAGACTGACATTCAATTTGGATTCTTCGCGTATTTCGCCGATTATACCTGATCAGAAATTACAGTGAAACAGAAACGATTGAATGTTGATCAGTTTATACACATTCATGTTATATTATTATATGCGTTGCGACCCATTTGTCAAAAAAGAATTGAGATGTAACTCTTTTTATGAATGTCTAATTAATAATTTATAACATTTAATATTAAGGCCCAAAGAAGGACTTGCAATATGCAGACTTAGTTCTTTCATAATGCTGGTTTTAACGAGCTAAAAGTACATAAAGCTGTAACCCAGGGTTAATGGCTGACATTACAAAATGTAGATTTGTCAAATTTCCAATGTGGACTCGAAACAACCTTCTGTTTTAAATATGATTAAAGATGGGTGCATTCAGAAGTTTGAAACTATAATTCCATTCAAAATCATAAATGTTTATGCAAATTCGATTAATTCAAGTCGTACAGGCCCATCTATTCGTGTTAACGATCTTCTTCGCAAAATTATCGCATGGACTTGTTATCTAAAATACATTTTATAGACGTTGAATGCACAAAAAAATCATTTTATAGCTCATCAAACATCATTGGAGATTGTCTTTGAATATTTATGCAATGGCCAAATTATGCCTAAATCAAACTCAGAAAAGTTTTCTTAACTTAGTTTGATCGGGATTTCTCACTTATAAAAGTAGAATTATTCATGTGAGTGTCAATGAGTTCTCCCATATCTAACACAATTAACCGTGTGTTAATATCAATTTCTAGTGTATTCGCGTCACGCCAGCCAACTTTAAAAGGGAAAGACGTCAACAAAGGTCTTTTATGATATCTGTCAAATTTTGACGTCTTTGAGCCAAGGCTTTGCTGCTATCTGGAATACGAATGACGGAATGGCGTGTAAGGTCGAAGTTCTATCCGAACCGATCTTGTAGCCAAGTCGAACCTTTTTGATAATTCCCCCAATTTCCATTGATGAATACATCGATAACTCTTGCTTGTCACATCAGAAGATTTTCTACATTGTTGTAATTTTCCTCTAAAAAAACGCAGGAAAAAATGTCAAAGGAGATGTACTGTATTTATTGTATTGCGAACATGCCCTAATTAATGGGAACTTAAGTAATAGCACCAATAATAACCGCTCTAAAACGCCAGAGGCTTTTGGATGAAAGAATTCTGAAAACGGCAATAATATGCAATTAATGGTATTGAAATTTTATTTTCCTAACTTTTAATGTTCCAATATTTTTTTTTTCAGTAATTATAAAGAAATTTGACATGTATGTTCTTCCTGTAATTATACTTCCTTATTTTTTAAAAAATATTTTATTAACTATAATGGTTCAAATCCATAGAGGTCAGTCTGGTGAAGTTCGTCACATAGGGTCGTAGTTTTATCCGTTATTCGGTTTGGCTGGGTGTCCTTCTTTTTTATAGTTAAATAATAAACTGGAATCCTTAACGATATGCGTAAGTAGATTCAATAGCTAAAAGTTAAAAAAAAAGATAGAAAAATATGTAAATAAATAAGAATACAGCGCCAAATTAAAAAAGGAAAAGGAACAGAAACGCATTTTGTAAGGTCTAGCTGAATCAATTGAACCAGAAACCGAGTCTCTCACTATAGAAATCCTACATCCGTTCCAAAGGACCGTAATGTGGCCCTTTTAAGGGACAACATGAAAAATGACTTGGAATTACATTTATCCAACATGGAGACACTACTGTTCTATTTGTCTCCGAGCATTTTTCAAACTAATTGTACCGAACATGGGCGGACTATAGACAGGTCCAGTTAGGGGACCATTCTTGGAGAGTTGGCAATGAAAGAGTCCCAAACCAGAGATATATCGGTTTGAACAGCACGGTTATCGTCTATCCAGTACTATGACGTTGTTCTAAATATTTTCTTGCGTGTATGAGCTATCTTCAGAGCAGTTAATTTATTTGGATTTTTTTATCCACTCTCGTCAACGTCAAGCGATTAACTAACCGATATGTTTTTGTTCTAAATGTCTTAATTACAACATAGATAATGCCTTTTAACCTTTTTCTTGTCTATAAATCAAACAATATTTTTTTTGGCCTTGTGTCTATATTTGCCATCTTAATAACATTTTATTCTTTTCTTGGAAACTGAGGTTGGGTGGGGAAGGGAGGCCCAGTGTTCTAACGCATGTGCTCTTTGTGAGTAAAAGCAGTTCGGGTTGCCTGCTAGTTGGTTTTCTCTGTGTAGTACTACCCTATACATAACAATTAGCAAGAAAGTTAGAAGACAGTGTATAATTTATTGAATACAATGGATCGTTGGGCAAAATATCTGCTAAATGGGGCACATTAATTGCGGATTAACAAAGGCCTTCTAATAGAAAATGTCAGAAAAGTTCATCTTGTGACACTTCCAGTGTTATGCAATAAAAATTAAAATGGGGTATTTCACAAGACGTAATAGAAACTTTAGTTGAATAGACATTTGTAAGTGCCAAAAACACCCCGTTCTGCCATGCACCGACAGAAAGAGGACTATCTTATCTTCTTCAAGTGGAATGCATGGAATGGGAATATTAAGGTCTGCTTTATAATAAATAATCATTCGTTAACTGATTACAATCCAAAATATAGTTGTTTGGAATTTTGTAAGACTTATAAGAGAAGTATTTTTAAAAATTAGTTTTATGTCCTACTTTTGTTGCTTTTTGTTGATTTATTGGGTTTTGGCCTTTTGTAAACAGTTGTGAGCCTATAGCTTACACGTGATAAACACATGTCTTATAATTTGTCACTTCTTCTTAAATCTTCCATTTATCATATAGTTAACTCATTATCTCTACTCTTCATATTATCATTCCTGACTTGGTGTAGTGGATGACGGTGAGAAGAAATGTCCATTCAATCTCAAAGCTCGTCTGTCGACAGGCGCCTGAACCGTGACATCGAGTGCAACAGAAACAACAAAAATGTCAATAATTTTTCAACAATCGCCCGATTCAGCTCAGATACACACAAAAAAACTTGACACTGAAGATTTTTTTTTTTTGTAATATTCTTCGATTATTTTGTAAATAAATAAGAAATATTTTTTGCGCGATGTGTAATTCTCTTAGATTTTATTCAGTTATTTAATTTAATTTAATTTAATAATTTAATTTAATTTAATTTAATTTAATTTAATTTAATTTAATTTAATTTAATTTAATTTAATTTAATTTTATTTTATTTTATTTTATTTTATTTTATTTTATTTTATTTTATTTTATTTTTTTATTTTATTTTATTTTATATAATTTTATTTTATTTTATTTATTTTTTTTGTTTTATTTATTTATTTATTTATTTATTTATTTATTTATTTATTTATTTATTTATTTATTTATTTAATTTATTTATTCATCCATTTATTACGAATCAATATATTTTGAAAATAAATTAGAAATCCTTTGCTTGTATATATGTACTGTTCGAGTAGGCTACTATACAGGAGTTTAAGATTTACTGATATAAATCAATCGTTAATTGAATTTACTCTACTTAGACTATATTAAAGCTATACGGAATTTGGAAAATAAGGAAATAATTGACAGAAGAAAAATGATAAATCTAAATATAAAACTGTTAAAAGTTGTAATCTACGGCTATGGCTGTGGCGCGTCATTTTGACTCCATCGTGCGCCAGTAAGCTATTTATAAGATGTATTTAGGAGTAGAGAACTACTAATAGGCTATAAAAAATATTAACCCTCTATTTTTATGGCAGTAAAAACTGACAACGATAATCAGGTGGTGCTAATGACTATAAAATAATTATCACCATCAGGAACTGGCGAATAAAAAGTAAATGAAGAAATAATAATAATAAAAAAAAGAAACAAGAAAAATGGGATAGGACGAACTTGCTGACTTTTTCCCCATCTTTTTTTTATTATTATAGTTTTTTAAAATAGATTAGAGGGGTTCGTTTAACTATATGTTTAAAAAATGACCGAGATAGCATTTCACTGTTATTGGCATTTTCAGTGCCATTGTTTTCTGATATGTGTCGTAAGAACTATAATCGTTATAATGTGTGGTTAATGATTACAAGGTCTATAAGACCTTGTAGTCAATGGGAGAGAACTCCACCGAGAATGTATTTTTCAGATTTTTTAATAGAAATTCTTTATTTTATTCAAGCAGTTGGAGGTAAATTAGTATGCCTATGATCATAATACAGTGCTTAGGAACTGCGTCCTTGTTTCCTATTTTGGGGATTTTGTTAGTTTTTACTTGTGAAGCCCACGGCCTGAATGCTAGGCCTGGCTTTTATGTGTGGTTTCGTTCTTGTGCACTTACTAATAGAGTTGGTCTTATTTTATATGACAACATCAATAATGAATAAATACATACATACATAAATAGGTTTTTGGTTTTCGTTTTAAAAAAACGATAACAGTATGACAAATGGATTAATTGATCTATAACTAGGTACAATTGTAACTGATGATTAAAGGATGTCACGAGCATTATGTTTAATTGGATACCTAAACTAATAATTATAAACCAATTCAATTGAATTATAATGTGTACATGTAGATATTTGAAAAAAAAAAAGCAGCGAAAAAACGCACCCATAATGATAAACTTTTAAATTAACGTACTATTTTTGTAAGGATTGTCTCTTTAATTTATAGCCATTAGAGTTGTCTCCCTTAGAAAAATGGCAGCCTCCAGTAAACGTTTTTGTATCTCAATTTAACGTTATCGAAACAAAGTTATTATCCGATCAACATGGATTTGTTTAAGACATTAGATCCGGATTTTGGTGAAGACTATAGTGATGAAGATATTGGTGCTGAAAGGTTAGCTTTCTTAACACTCATTCAAGTGTATTGTTTGTAAATAAAAGGGGGATTGGGATGGCCTAGTGGTCTAGAGTGCAGTGCTTCGACCTCTAGCTGGCCGGTCAGCTCAGGCTTGCGGCTGTGGTTTCGATCCCTGGTGTGAGCGTATGTGACATAGAGTTAGGGGCGCCTTCTCAACCTCGTCGGTTTCCTCCGGGTACTCCGGTTTCCTCCCACTGCTAAATACCTCTACGCTCAAGCGAATTATTGAAATAAAATTGAAACCATATGTTAGTCCCAAAATGACCTAGTTTGTGTCGAGTAGACGTTAAACCCATTTCTCTCTCTCTCTCTTGTAAATAAAATACGATTGAAGGATTAAAAGATGAACTCACGAATTGACGAAGTTCGTATTGTTTGTAAATAAAAGGGGGGTTGGGATGGCCTAGTGGTCTAGAGTGCAGTGCTTCGACCTCTAGCTGGCCAGTCACCTCTGGCTTGCGGCTGTGGTTTCGATCCCTGGTGTGAGCGTATGTGACATGGAGTTAGGGGCGCCTTCTCAACCTCGTGGGTTTCCTCTGGGTACTCCGGTTTTCTCCCACTGCTAAAGACCTCTACGCTCAAGCGAATTATTGAAATAAAATTGAAACCATGTTAGTCCCAAAATGACCTAGTTTGTGTTGAGTAGAGGTTAAACCCATTTCTCTCTCTCTCTCTCTTGTAAATAAAATACGATTGAAGGATTAAAAGATGAACTCACGAAGTGACGAAGTTCGTTTTGTTTACGCTTCTTCTTCGTTAGATACTGGAATACAATTGGTTATAATTTAAAGTAATAACTAGCTCGATTTGAAAAGAAACCCGACTGTGAAAGTTGTGTGGAAATTAATCCTTGGTAAATCAAAATGAGAGATTTGGCCCTGTTTTGAATGAAATGCCAAAGCCCAAATGGTGATTGATATGATGATTATGATGCCGATGGGAGAATTATCATGTAGATTCTCCTTTTCATTTCTTTGAAATGTCATGTTGATAATATTATTCATAGAAATGACATTCACAGGAATCAGTGGTGTTAAACAATGTCAAAATTTCTACAAATGGATTAATAAACAATATGGGGGTTTGCAAGGTGTAATTGTGGTCTGCGATTATACAATCATAGCTATAAGCAAATATATCAGATCTCTTTCTACTTTCTTCCGCTTCATACTAGTAGCTCTAACAGAATCTTGCAGTGTGCAATTTTTATTTACATATAGCTAATTGTTCTTTTAGCTCTGAAGATGAAATTGATATTATACTTCATGGAACACCAGAACAGAAAAGAAAATTATACAAAAAAACTAACAAAAGAAGCAATTCCTCTAGTGAAGATGATTTTGAATCAGAAATGAACAAGGAGTTGCAGGAAACAGTAAAAACGTTAGAATCTAGAAGATTATCTTTGTCTACACCAGGTAACAAGATATTAGATTTAAATAGTATACAATTTTCATGGGATCAAGCGCTGAAATAAGGGGCCGGACACGGACAATGTCCGGGCGAATTGACCCCCTTTGACAGGCCGAATTGCCTTTCGTCCGGACATAAATGTCCGACCGATTTTGAGTAAAACAGTAAGCCAAAAATTTACCGAATTCGAGTCGATCGCTAATTATTACTAGACTCGAAAATCCAGACACAAAAATATCAACGACCCGAGTCACAGTGAAAATGTTACTATTTATATCTCGGCAGCGTGCAGATAAAATAATCAATAATTTTTAGAATCGGCTATTTTACGCTGGTTATATCAACGACCCGAGTCCTAGTAAAAATATTACTATTTTTTTATAGAATCGGTTCAAATTCCAGGCCCAAAAATATCAACGACCCGAGTCATCGTGAAAATGTTACTATTTATATCTCGGCCGCGTGCGGATAAAATAATCAATAATTATTAGAATCGGCTTTTTTACGCTTGTTATATCAACGAACCGAGTCATAGTAAAAATATTATTATTTTTTAGAATAGGCTCTTTTTCGCTGGTTATATCAACGACCCGAGTCATAGTAAAATTATCACTATTTACATACATGTATCTTGGCCGCGTGAAGATAAAATAATGAATAATATTGAGAATCGGCTCTTTTACTTTGGTTAT
Source organism: Patella ulyssiponensis (assembly GCA_963678685.1). Classification (NCBI taxonomy): domain Eukaryota; kingdom Metazoa; phylum Mollusca; class Gastropoda; family Patellidae; genus Patella; species Patella ulyssiponensis. The sequence goes on along the minus strand of OY783230.1, from coordinate 59,623,586 downwards.
TCGAGCCTACGTGTAGTAGCTAGCTTTGCGTTACTTTCGTATATGATTAGCTCTAAATCAAACCTAACATGACATGTAATTATACAAATTATTAGTAATAAAAGTAATAATATTTAAAATGTTACAAGAAAATGTTCAAGTTGACTATGGATGTAATTAGGGAGAGACTTTTTATACGAAAATTAAAATATCTCACTTTGTTGGACACTTCCGATGATCGATGTGAATGTAAATAGACGAGCTTTGAAAACATGTCGAATAAAATAACTTCTTATTTTCCCCAACCCGCGGACACGGGATATCCCGGCTAGTGGGACCGTTCCAGAATATTTTAAAACTGGTACTGTGTCTAATGTCTCTCAAAATGACACTTCTAATCGGGGGCCATCGCCGTCACTAGTTCGAAAATTACATACAATAAGAACCGTAGAAAAGTGGATCAAACCTGACGTAGCAAAATGCAATGCTGACGTGTGGTTAACATACGAAGAAGACGATGGTTTTGTGACTACATTAAATTGTGAACTCTATATAAAGTATTTTAAAAATATGAATTATATGATGGAATTTTCCACTGCATGGAATAATGGTATTTGTCAGGCTGAAAATCTGAAATGTCCGGCCGAAAATCAGTTCAGCCTGACATGATGTCAGGCTGAACCTTAGCAGTTATTTCAAGGCTTGCATGGGATATCAATCACCAGTTTTATTCTAAAAGCATGATGTTTCGAAAACTCTTATTGCTTAAAGATTATATTGGATTTAGCTATATGATAAGATGGAAATTCATAGTTTTATCATAGAACTATTAATTTATATCTTATAACTTATATGTACAATGTACATACATGTGAAACTGCCAAAGATACATGTATGGAAAAGAGTCTAAATATTTTCTAAAATGAGTTAGCATGCCTTGCTGGACACCGGACCCTAATTATAGTCGAATGGATTGATAATTTGCACATGGATTTGAGAAACATAAGAGAGAGAGAGAGAGAAATGGGATTTAACCTCCACTCGACACAAACTAGGTCATTTTGGGACTAACATATTTTTTCAATTTTATTTCAATAATTCGCATGCGCGTAGGGGTCTTTAGCAGTGGGAGGAAACTGGAATGCCCGGAGGAAACCCACGAGGTTGAGAAGGTGCCCCTATCTCCATGCCACATACACTCACACCAGGGATCGAAACCACAGCTGCAAGCCAGAGGTGACCGGCCAGCCAGAGGTCGAAGCACGGCACTCTAGACCACTAGGCCATCCCAACCCTCCTGAGAAACATAAGGAGCTTGGAATAAGGTATTAGAACAACTGGACGTGCAATGGCCAATCAGCAGTTACCATCAAGGTGTTCAAATAAAAAATTGTTAAAGTAATATTGTATAAAATGCTGTACTTGTTTTCTAGATCCATCACCATCTGAAGAAAATAAAACCGAACAGAAAGATGAAGTGCAAGATGGTAAACAGTCAGATATTCAAAAATTTTATGATGACATATACTTTGATTCAGACGACGAAGACCAAAATGGTAGGCACTTTTACAATAACATGACCATATACAAATATCACAGAACATAGTCAAACACTTGTTTTTTTCTGTGAGAAACAAATAATACCCACAGTTACATAAAATAATTGTTCTTTAAAAAATTTAGATTTCTGTGTTTAGGAAGATATCCTTTAGCATTGTGCACAAATCATTACTAGACCACTAAGATGGTTACTAAGAGAAATACATGGTAAATTTGGATGAACTTTCTTGGCCAATGTAGGGATCGAATACCTGACCTCCAGGCTAGTGAGCCGGCATCTTACCCACTTAGCCACCGTAACCCCACATATTTAATATAATATACACATAATAATATAATAATTTGGCATATACATGTATTGAAATGTAATATATTTTTTGATCAACAGAGTCCGAGACTACTACAAAGAAGAAGAAAGAGAAGAATCCTGTATTATCTAACGATGATCTACTATATGATCCAGATATGGATGATGAAGACCAGGAGTGGGTTGATCAACAACGGAAAAATTGTCAGCCTAAAAACAAAAACACAGAGAAAAATAAAAACAAGTTACCACAAACAGATGCCATTTTAAACTGTCCCGCCTGTATGACAACATTATGTAGAGATTGTCAAAGGTATTATCTCTGTTAATTTTCAATCATATTACATTTCATTCAGCTAATCAATATCCTATTCTATTCTATTCTATTCTATTCTTTATTCCCTTAGGTCAAGAGCCCATCGGGTAAAACACGCACATACAACAATACATACAAAACCTACAAAAGGAAATATATACATGTACATTCTTTATCTGTCCTGCCTGTCTGCTCTAGTTATCATCTGATTAAATTGACTCAGATAATTACTGTCAGAGTTATGACCCTTGATCACTTAGAAAAACATGTGAAATCTCTATAAGCTACAGTTATCATCCAATTGTCTTGAAATCATACACACCGTTTCTGTTCATGAGACAAAATTACATGCAATATTTTCATCGATTTGGAATAACTCAACAGATGTTTTGTTTATGTTAGCATTAAGAAGACGATCAAATTACTTTGGGGGCTATTTTGTAAATATAATATGTTTGAAGATCGCATTCAGAAGTATTCAATCGTGATTGAAGGCAAACTATGTAACTGAATGTTTACCTTGGACATTTCTTGACCCTTAAAGTACAGTACAAGTCTGAAATGCTCTTTAAATGTCCATAGCTAGTTTTAGCAAATTGGACATTAAGCTTATGTTCTTTTCTTCACCTCAGGAAGAAAAGTTCATGGAAAACTGATATAGAATTTTTTACTTTCTTACGTATTGTTTTAAAAAATTTCTTTTGTGTAGGATCCAAATCTAGCAAATTGGACATTAAGCTTATGTTCTTTTCTTCACCTCAGGAAGAAAAGTTCATGGAAAACTGATATAGAATTTTTTACTTTCTTACGTATTGTTTTAAAAAATTTCTTTTGTGTAGGATCCAAATCTTCAAAATTTATTTGGATTGTACTGAATTTGGAGTGAATGTAATTCTGTTTGGTTTTAATTTGGTGACATCAATCCGATGGACACCTTTAATTTTAACCCCTGTCATATTTTTCTATCAGTTGCCGTCTATAATTGGGGGTCACGGTGGCTAAGTGGGTAAGACGCTGACTCGCTAGTTTAAAGGTCGGGTGTTCGATCCCTGCATTGGCCAAGAAAGTTCATCCAGATTTTCCTGACAACTACATTTGTTTGCATTTGGATGGGATGAAAATCCGAGGTCCCGTGTAGACATTGGCGTGCACGTAAAAGATCCCTTGACAGTTGGAATTCGATATTAAGAGTAGGCCGTAGAGCTGGTGTCTGGGCAAAATTTCCCTCATTGTACACTGTATGTCGTATGCTCATCTTCATTAGGACGTTAAACTCCATTTCATTTGATTTCATTACTGTTGTTTTATTATACATCTATCAAATTCTGTTGCTTTCTTTTTAGACACGAAAGATATGCTAACCAGTACCGTGCCATGTTTGTTTCTAATTGTGATGTAAATATGTCAGAGACAATAGAATATCCAAAAGAACAAAATACAAGGAAAAGGAAGAGAACAAAGAAAAAGAAAACACCCGATCCAGATGTGACTATGGAGACATGTTCTATAGCTGAAGATAAAGACGTTTATCATCCTGTTAAATGTACTGAATGTGAGACTGTTGTGGCTGTGATTGATGTAGAAGAAATTTATTATTTCTTTAATGTGTTAGCTAGCTACTAGAACATTATCATTTCATTAATTGTAAATGTGTATATAATCATAATTAAAGATATTAATTAATCAGAATGTGTTGATACATACAATAAAATTTGTGATCTATTTGAACTCTCCTAATAAATGACGATAAGATGTGACACCAAGTGTTCCAGAAATAGTAAGGTGTATACACATTACCTGCTTGTAGCTAATTGGTACTATACACAAAATATATTCTGATTAAAATATTATTCATGATGACAGTATTGTTTCTTACTACCGATATATGAAATATGACAAAATCTCCAGATTATACATCGAGCCTAAAAAAAAACACATACCAAAAGCGGTTGTTTGGTGGCTTCAAAAGTATTCAGATTAACAATTTTTGACCTAAAAACTGTCTTGACCTCTTTCATTTGGGTTAAGAACCAAAATGCCAGATTAATTCAGATTAATGTGTTGATGTATTATGTGAAGTTTGTATCTGTCTACATTAACAAAAATTAAGTCCACAGACAGTCAATGTTAAGTTATATCTGGTTTTGTGTTGCCCCGTCAACAAGCTAAGCCAGAACTGATACTAGATTGAGTAAACAAAATGACTTCTACTTTTATCGTCCAGATTTTGTCCCATCACTAAGCACATTGGATCAAGCCAATGCGACTTTTATTTTGACTTATGTCAAGGCGGTCTAGCTCCTTTAAAAAAAGACCCTTTTTCATAATATATTTAAATAATTGTTTCTTTCTGTCATGCCCTAAAACTATATCCATACTGCAGTGCTGTATTAAGCCATCAGTTTTGTACCTCACTGTTAGTATAAGCATGGACCTTATAACACATTATAAGGTCCATGGTATAAGTGCAAGAGTAGCCTACAAATAAGGGTTGGGTTTAACATCCACTAGACATGAATTAGCTCATTTTCGGACTAACATGGTTCAATTTTATTTTATTGATTTGTTTCCGCATAGGGTTTTTTAGCAGTGGGAGGGATCCAGAGAAGATGCGCAAGGTCAGGAACGTGGACTTGCAAACCATGTTACTTGACTCAATTAACCAGGCCCTACTATCGAATGAAGGGACAATTTGATTAAATATAGATCCTATTTCATTTATTTTTCATAGTTCAAAATTTTATAATATGGAAGCGTTGTTATAAGCCGCGTTCTGGTTAATGTGATGGATTAGCCAATGAAACGATCTCCTTTGAAAGTGCAAACCGAACAGACAAAAATAAACCATGTGCTCCGAATGGATTGCTAAATAGAGTTATCCCCCTTGCGTTAGTAGACGAATTTTGTAAACAAGCATAGAACACAGCACCAAAACCAAAAGAACACCAGGTAAATCGAATGTGATTTATTATTTGTAGGTAACGGACTGAAAGAGGTTCTCCGTGGAACTTTTTTCAGGCGTACCCAAGTTGCAGTGTCTGAGACCAAGAAGCAAGAGGTTACTTTACATAATGAATGTCAATCATTTAAAATTTATATTTATATACTAGATCTAATAAATAATAACAATAAACATGTATTTTAATTTATAATGATGTCAAAAAACATATATAATATGTGGGCTAATGCTATGAGCCATTCCATTTTTGGGAGAATTACATGTACCTTGTTAATAAAATAAGAGTACTATTACTAAAATAGCTCAGTTCAAGCAGTTACTGAGGGGTAGCACGATTTACCCAAATCCACCCAAATCTACCCAAATCCACCCAAATCCACCACTATTTCAACTCATACCACAATAATTTATATTGATATTTGATAATATACCGTTCTTTATGTGGAATTGACATTTTTAATTTAAAATCGCAGCTTTTTATTGTCAAAATGCCCCTCAAAATGCGATTTCCAAGTAAGTTTGGAAGTCGAAACAAAGGGAATAGCTCGTGTAATACACAAATCTACCCAAAACCACGTTATTTCCGCTTATATCACAATTATGTTTATCGTTTTTTAATACACTATCATTCGTTTAGCTAAATATGCCATAATTACTTTAAAATTTTGTCTTAAAATCCAACAATTCGTGCGTGTTTCGTCGTCCTATGTAAGGGACATAACTCGTGTATATACCCACATGGATGCAGACCACCATTAAATTTGTAGTTCTTCCAAAGTTACGTGGAAATCACATTCTGACACAAAAACGCTACGATTTTAAATCTAAAATGACAATTTGACAGAAAGAACTGTATATGATCAATTATCGATGTAAATTATTGTGATATCAGTTGAAATAATGATGGATTTGGGTAGATTTGGGTGGATTTGGGTAGATTTGGGTAAATCGTGCTACCGGTTACTGAGTAACTAAAAAACAATAAGCTGAAGATTATGGAATTGACAAAGAATAATCCCATAGTTCAAACATTTTGAATGAAATTAGTTAGACCTACTTTACACTGAAGGTATGTGTCACAATCATTGAATTACCTTTCTCCCGTTTCACTTCCTTTGTGTAGGACAATGTGCTAAATAACTATAGTGTGTCAGTGTGTATGATTCCATTCTAGACCCCATTGATCAAGGGGAGTTGGATTGCCGAATGGTTAGCACGTGCGCGCTGTATCATAAAGCCTGTCATTGACTCAACTGGCATGGTTTCGAATCCCCAGTTGTATGTGACTATATGACAAGGAGTACAGTCGCCTATCCAACCTCGTGGGTTTCCCCCAGGTCCTCCGCTTTCCTCCCACTGCTAAAAACCCCTACACACAAACAAATTATTAAAATGAAATTAAAAGCATACTGAAATAACCTGGTTTGTGTCGAGTGGACTTAAACTCCATTTCTCTCTCTCTCTTCCTCCCTCTCTCTCTCTCCCCATTGATCGAAAAATAGCATTGATCGTAAGTGTGAAGGCTCTGTAATTTTGAGCATTCTCTGAGTACTCTGACATCTAAAACGTCAGATCAAATCTAATACTATTGACTAAGCTTATGTTGCTAGAAATGTTGATAATGAATGTTTCAAAATTTAATTTTGGAACACCGGATAGGACTAATCAGTATTTGAATTATATAAAAAGTCTTATACAATAAAATTTTGTTTGTTTTGTGTGCGCTGTTATGTTTAAAACAATAAGCATGTTAGTATGATCCACATACAGACTGTCAACTAAAAGAAGTATTATTCTCAGTGATTGGTCAGTTTTATAATTTAATAAGGCTACTGTCATATGTTTCATAAAATAGTGAATATTACATTATAAGTATAACTATGACTATTCATTCAAGTTATATGGTTTTTAATTTCAGATTCAGCACTATCAAATCACTTCCAGTGTAAATATGGATACAATATCGCCATTGACATCGTTAGGCCGATTTTATATCTATGCAATACATGGTTATGCCACGGAAGTAATGTTTACAGCTATATGGGAGTTTGTTGTCAATCTAAACTGGAAGTTTCCAGGAAATACTAGCGTGTGGTCTTTTCCTATGTATGGTCTCTCCTTATTAATGGTGGAATACCTTTATCTTAGACTTCGCCATAACACACCAATATATGTACGTGCACTGATTTATACAATATGGACATATTTTTGGGAATTTAGCACTGGATACGTTTTGAAATATTTCGATGCTTGTCCTTGGGATTATACTCCATTTGAAGGAGATTTCATGGGACTAGTGACTTTGGAATATTTTCCTTTCTGGTACTTTGGAAGTATATTCTTGGAACAAGTTATCATAAGATATACAAGGCGCCTTTATTTCGGTCCATCATCGGACATATTGGAAGCTGATAAAAATGGTAAATTGAAGCAGAAATGATACAACCACCATGACAAGTGGTTGAAGATGATAATTACAACCGTTAATGAATACGTGCATATTTTGTTTGTATCAAGAAGCACACAAAATACAATGTCTAGTTCGACATTTCATTAATAATTGGAGATAAAAATAATCATTGTTATTTATGCGAGTTTCAAGTGAATGAATTTTTAATGTCCACATTTTGTTTGTATCTAATCTATTTGACATTAATTTCATTAATTGGATATAGAAACAACCTTTGGTAGTTATGTGAGGGTCAAAAGTATTGAATGAGAAAATGAGTTTTATATTGATACAGGAGTTGCTTTATCAGTATAATATGCAGTGTCTCACTCAATACCTTTAAAAAAACTTTTATAAAGATTTTAATATGCCTGTCCATTTCCATTCAATAATCATGAGACAGCCATCTTCTATACAAATAATCTATAATTGGCAAATGTGAACATCAAAGGATGGCATTACATCTGTAGACTATATTTTATAAAAGGAATAAATGAAATGCAACTGGAAATGAACATTAAATAGTGTGCATTTGGTAGTGCTCACTTAAAGGATGTTCTTTAGAATTCCAATAGTCAGATCCTAAAAGATAAGCATTACGAAAGCAATATGGAGACAATACTTAGCAAAATTCACAATAGGTGTCAATTAATATAGAGGCATTTCAGGATAATCAACATATTGATTACTTAATAATCTGGAGTAATTTACTGATTAATTTTATTTGATTGTTCTTGTTAAAACTAGATATATTAATGTTGTAAAAGGGCTACTGGGCATAATCATAGTGGATTCAGATTTCATAAATGCATTATTATATTAATTTGGGCGCTTGATGTGTTCATCAAAAACATGACAGTATCTTTTTTATACAATAACCATACGAGTCATTACTTTATTTTCCTCCACCATTGTGTTTGAGAATACTCTTTGATATTTTTTTTACCAATTTTTGTTTTATTGTTTTTAATGCCATTCAGATCATCAAAAACGAAAGTCTCAGGTTTTTTTGCTGAATCTCATTTAGACAGGGTTTTATTTCATGACCAAATGATCCGTTTAATTAAAGATGCATTATCTAAGAGTTAACAATAACACATGACACAATTAAATGGAATACAAGTCACTTGAAGGGTTTATTTCAGCAACATTTCGACGAGGGTTCTCTCGTCTTTATCAAGCAATGAATAACAACCATAGTACAATGAAGATATATAAAAAAAGAGTTAGATAAAGAACTGACTGCTAAAGACCCCTACGTGCAATTGAAATAAAATTAAAACCATATGTTAGTCCCGAAATGACCTGGTTTGTGTCGAGTGGACGTTAAACCCCATTTCTCTCTCTCTCTATGTATAATAGATAATAAAAAATGAATATTTTGAAAAATTCAGTCAAATTATTCTGAGTGAAGTTATGAATATTTGAAGTTTTGACAAAAATACCGTAGTCACTATTGTCATTGCTGCAATAATAAATGATGTCTATTTTTGAGTTTAACATTAACGGATTAAATGACGTGGAATGTCTAATCGATCTTTCTACAAGCCATGCGATGGTATATTACCAGAATAAATGTCTAAAAAATTTTTTATATAACTCTGAAATCAAATCAGTGCAAAATAAGGACATCATTATTAAATCAGATTATACAATCTTCCTTATTCTATGACAGCCATTACAAAAGTACAAACTGGGGGACATCAGCCGTGATGACTTATTTAGATGATTACACCTGCAATTAGTGGGGAAAACTTTGCTTAGAAGTTTTCTGCCTTCTCCTCTTCAAATTTACACTGCCGCCAATCTGTATTTGTCCCATCGAAAAGACTTGACACAATTTCATCGTCATACTCTCAGGAGCCAGGCAATAAATGAGAACCAGCTTCCATGTTGTTGGTGATAGTCTTGTAAGTCAATAACACTATTTGCTGATCGCTTCCAACAGAATAATTTGTATGTGGTGCAGTCGTCCTGCACTTACTATTAGACACATTTATTTATATTTCACCATGTACTTCAATACACCTGTATGACAGATACCCTGTGATATCTCAGACTTCCTTAAAAGAATTTGAAATGCTGATATAATTATATGTATGCTTTAACTTGCTAATATTGTTGTGCCAAATTATAATATGTATAAAGGGGAACCTAAAGTATTATCGATGCATTATGTAAGGTTTAAATGAAAAGGTGACTTCTCTTGCTATATTAGTTCAAAAATAGAACATGAGAAATGATTATAATGAAAATTTCAGTCAAATTAACTTATTCTGTGCAATGTCTTGCACTCTTGGTTTTCTGTTTTATTGTTTAACGCTCAAGGGACCACTGTTTTCTAATCTACTGAAAATCTGAGCCATCCAATGGCCCAGAGAGTAGGTTATAGGTTTATGATGATAATAAATGTCTATTTAATAATTTATATAACATTTAAAGCCCCCCAAAAAACCAGCAATAAACAGATTTAGCTTTTACATATTGCATCTTTAAATAAACACAGTTTTGCATTTTCACATTCGAAAGATAAAACTTTTACATTCTTTGTATAATGTATAATATAAAGAAATCAAAAATATATAATACAAAAATTTATTGTCATTGTAAATCTCCTTTTATAGATTGTTTATTTTTTTTAGCAGATGGTAATTTATTATTGTTTTATAGTATAGTAAGCCACTGTTACCATGAAAGAATTGTTGGCATTAACTTCTGGGTTGGATTATTTTATATACAAGATTGTTTATATCCATTATTAATTGAATATCTTATAGCTAGTGGTTTTAATATTCTGGTCACATTATGGGAAGAATGATGAATTTTAGAATATGATTTTTGAGGACAAGGTCAGGGTTAAATGTGTTCAACAATTTGATTATTCTTGTTTCAGTAATCAAATTAAATTAATTAAACAATTTTCACCAATTATCTAATTAGGATGTTACTTTTTTAGTTTCTGTTATTTTGATCCTTCAACAATTACATGTATATAATTAGGTAATAATATTTTCAGTTTGTTATCTTGTTATATCATTGTCTCTTCACACATATCAATTTTATATCGTAATGATATTTAGATATTTGAAAATTCATTTTATTCCCCTCTCACTGTCACTTATAGCTAGCGGTCTACCCTGTAGTTTCTATTGTGAGTTATTTGCAATATCTACTATTAATAATAGCTTTATATATGGCCAGGCTTACCTACTTGTAGGCCTCAACAGTGCTCCCCCATGTTTCTAGAAATGTTGGGAAACAGGTTATCCGCTTGCATGCTTAACGACAAATTAGTTTTACTGGGCTCTCGACAAATTAGTTTTAAGTGGGCGCTCGGATACCTGTGGGGCCGAGATCAGTGGCGTACTGTGCTTGTTGGTAAATCTGGCTCTGACTTATGATGTTCTGCGTATATATTCATTAAAAATGCATTATGTAAGGGCTTAATCTGCATATAATTAACTATATAGACAATCGAATGCCAAGATTTACATGGATCTAAATCTGATTGCTTTTAAATAATTTAATTTAAAAATGGCGAAACAAGGTTTAGTCTAGATTGTCAAGTAGCTCCATCTTGCCAAAACTACAATAAAGGTAACTTCGCTCAGAATATAGTAACTTACCAGTAAATGAATTTTTAATGTATTCATTTGCCATTATCAATTTTTCACCTATTATAGCAAGAACAATCTGCTCTTCATCTAAATCCTACATAATGCATCTTTAACAGAAACCCAATAGTCAGCTTTAGATACAAATAGCTACCTTTATCAAGTTGGACCAATATTATTATTTTAATTAATGGGTATATTATTTATTTATTATATAAATATATATTTATTTAAATGTGATTTACAAATAAACTTTTTATTTTTGATATGTGATCAATGTGAAATAAATCAAAAGTAATACATAATAATTATTATTTGTTAAGTTATTATTTAATCATCGTTTGATCAAACAGTAAAATCCTGAGGGGATGATCTTTGATTTTCATTTCATACTGCATAAAGTTTAATTAAACCTGAAATGAAATGAGGGAAAATTTACCTGAACAGCAGCAATACAGCTTACTCTTATATTTGTCTACGATATCACCCTAGGTGGAAGTGGACATTAAACCTCAGGAACGAACGTTACTCTTATATCAAATTCAACTGTCAAAGATTCTTTTATGTGCACCCATTACGTATATGGCACCTTAGTTTTTCTTCCTAACCAAACGACAAGGCGTCCTTGCGAGTCTTTCTGCCTGCACCACTGACAAGAGGAAACCATGCTGCCAAATTCCTGGGAACTTTCTTGATCAACACCAGAACCGAACCCCAGACCTCCTGTTAAGTGAGCTAGTGCCTTACTCACTAAGCCAGTGCAGTTCTCTCAATAAAGCAGTAGCTGTTCATTGGACCATTGATATGTTTACACCAATTATAAAATAATATAAGAATTGTCAAGAATGAAACATATAAGACAAATTGATGCAAGCACAGGTTTATTGTAATTTGCAGTTTTAATCCACATTTCGGGTTTTCTCAATAAAATAACTGCCAATAACAATAAAATAATCAACAGTGATTAATTAGATGGTAGGTTGATGTTTATAACAATGACAAAGGTGTAATTATATTTGAACTAGTGTATTGTTTTGTTCAACTTACAAACAAACCATGCAAGATACGCTCACATTTTGCAAGAGGCAAAAAGCTAAAAAGGCGATTTTCGTACAATAAGGGGCCATAATCCTAGATGTTACTGTCAACATCTAAAGGAGCCGAGATCTATGGGATATAACCATACATTTTAAGTTTAATCAAAATTGGATAAAAATTGTCCTCTTGAGGGTCCACAATCTTGGTGTTAAATACGCTTACACTATTTGTATACGAAGATCGTCCATTTTCTGAAAATGTGGGCGTATAAAAAAAACACCCAGCCATAATATTAGAAAAGCCACAAAGTAATAATTTTGGCCAAAGACATATTAGAAAAGCCACCAAGACATAATTTTGGTCTAAGAAAAGCCACCCAGTCACAATATTAGAAAAACCAGCCAACAACAAAATTAGAAAAGCCACCCAGTCATAATATTAGAAAAGCAGATACATCAGATTGCATTAAGTTCAATAAATGGAGTAGCATTTTGTAACATGATTGGGACCACACAATCAGTGAGTGACAGTATCAGTATTACTGTAATTCCATGTTTTATCAACACTCATGTGATCCAACCCTTTATAGAGTCATGCACCTACATTAACTACTTAATCTACCTTGATTGACTTCTTTAATCTATATGGTAAAATATCGGAAAAATTTTGTTGTTGTTTGATCTGTTATTATAGAACAGACTATATTTAAGGCCAGGCCCGTAGCTAGCAGGGGGGCAAGAGATGCAGTTGCCTGTCTAAAACAAATCGAACACCAATCTAATTAAAATATAGATCTATATTTCGTTTCGTTTTTTATACTTTCGATGGCCTACACTCATGTAGATCTAACTAGTTATAGTGGAAGCTCACGTTCTATGACGTCAGGTATCAAGCACGGGACATTTGACCCGATAACGTCAGTCATTCGATTAACCAATTAGCGATCGCCATGCTTTTCAAAATCCACTTTTGTTTTGTTATGATTTCTATCCGCTGGTGTTTATAGTATAGACGTCGTTGGCTGGTAATATCTACCCACAGTTCCACGCATGAAAAGGTCAAACGGTCGATTCGACAGACCATTTGATTGGCTGACCCCTCATTTCAGCCAGAACACGAATTACATAACAAGTCCTCCAGATCCAAGAGTAGTAAAGACAAGTTAAACGAAATTTTGAACTATAAAAAACGAAACGAAATTGGATCTGTGTTTTAATCAGATTGATCGAACACCCAATGGGGAAAGAATCGGTTACCCCAATGGGTGCCTTTACCCAATGGGGAAAGAATCGGTTACCCCAATGTGTGCCTTTGGTGCCCTTTCAATTGGATGCAATAAGAAACCAACGACCAACGTGACCCTCTTGCTCCCCGCTAGCTAAGGGCTTGAAGGTAGGTTCTGATATCCCCATTGTTATATCATTCACCACACCCGACAACACTTAATGCCCTAAATTATCAGAGTGGACACAGTGAGGTGTGTCCCTGGGAGACCATACACAGAGCACAGCAGTTAATCTTTCATGAATCCGAAGGGAAGGGGAGACAGGTTCACAAGCAAACAATGTATTTATGAAGTGGATATTGTTGTCCTTCCAACAAATAAACTACATAGAAATTGTTACATTACTTTAATTACATCGCTGTCAATACAATTAATGTAACCTAATACATCACAAAATACAGATAACAGATCTGTATCTAGTCTGTCACAATAACATAAAATATATATTGTACCAGTAACATTTCCACTAATCTAATACCATATGATCAACAAAAACTGCTTCAAATATAGCTGAAGACTAGATATCCTTAATATAAGAATTAACATTATAAAAATATCCATTAAATATACTGGATAGGATGAAAAAGGGATACTAATAATTTTATCAAATTTCAAAGATCTGTTTTAAAATCTTCATGAACAATTAACACCAAGAGCCCATAAGACTTAGCAAAATATCACACAAAAAAATATTGCTTACACATAAAATTAGTATATAAAATGAAATAATACATTTCATCATTTGATTATGTTGGGCACCAAATGGCCTGCTTCTTTAAACGTCACGAATTACAAATTTGCCCACTACTGGTTTGACATGTTATTTTCGATATGTAATATCCAATAACTTAAATTTATGCACCAAAGTAAAGTACCATAATTGACATCATTAACAAGTTTTTGTTTCTAGTACCCAAATAGGTTGAAAACTATGGGAATATGTTGAGCACTGCAAAATTAAAATCAACAAAAAAGCAAAAGCGAGAAATTTTTTTAAAAAAATGTCTTTTGATATAAAAATTGAGCACAACAAACAATTATTCTATAGGTTTAGTAAATTATGCATTACGAAAAAAAGTGAGGTACTAATAGTTTATTTGAATAAATTAAATGATTTCAACAACATCTAGCAATAGATTTTTTAAAAAATCTATTTCATATGCAAAACTTGGCAAGAAATCATTTTGTACACATACCAATTGTCCCCAACATTTAAAATATTAATTTAATATCTCTATTTAAATATAAAGTTGAATTGTTAAGTGGTTAATTATGATATATAATATACACAAACAAAAACAATGTCAAATACTTACTATACAAATATAAATGAATAAATTATTACTTATTCACATACAGATCCAATTAGAAAAGAAACAAGTACAAGCATATTATAGACTAGCAACTGAGCATGACATCATCGCAGCAATCTTAAAATTGTGACTTCATATTGAATCCATCAATTGATGAGCAATTGTCCAAGGAACATATATGCAAAGTTTTGTACTTGAGGCCACGTTCTGGTCCAAATCCAGTATATTCCATTTGACAGTCTAAATCGTGAAATCAATTTTCATTAGAAGTTTCATATATGCAATTTTAGTGTGTTAGTGGCAGTGCTTTATTTATAAAAGTGGACAATATAATATTTTGCTACATTATGAAGCAAATGCTCAATTCGATATCCACCTGAAGTTGGGCTTTTAAAAATTTCAAAAAATTAATATAATATCCAATACCAGACAAGAAGCAAAAAAAATTTTTGAAATCAAAAAAAAGGAGTTGAGCATTTGTCGACATGGTTCTAAATTGTTGTCGTACTCTTGATTATGATTTTAAATGTCTACCATTCAAAGATTACAGATTCCATCTACATTACAATATATATATTACTACAGGAAAAGATTACAAGATCAATGATGATGTATCAGGATTTAACAATCTCATGTGAAAAAGAAACAATTAACAACAACAAACAGTAGTTCTCCTCTATATTTCTCGTTTCAAACCCGGATCTTGAAAACATATTAAAGCCACGGAGTTCTCAGATCGTTTTGCTGTATACCTGAAAATATTGAAATTAAAAATAAATTTATCATTCTTACTGTTATTAGTAAAATATTTTTACCAGTAAATACAAATATTTAGTTATAGCGAATGAGAGAAATATAATTAAACCTTGCATGAATCTAAAACCTAGATTTTCACTTTAAAATTAGGATATTTGGTAATTGTTGATACAACTTTGTTAGTGTGGTGTACCCAAAATTTGAATATTAGAAAAAGAAATAAAATCTTAGTACAATACTCATTCATTATTGAAATATTTCTTTTAGTCTACTCACTGAGCCACTGTGGCTCCCAACTATAAAATGGTAGTTAGTCTGAGTGTCGAAAGGAAATTGGTTTACTTACATTTTACAAATGGGTATAAGCAAGGTGTCATTAACAGATAATTCATATGTCTTTCCACTAATTGTTACAGTTGATGTCCCTTCCTGAAATAAATAATAAACAGAAAAATAAAAGGTACTGTCATCCCTATTCCACTGGAGTATTTCAGGTCTTGAGATGTCTTCAATCTTATCTTTGAATTAAATGATTTTCAGACTCTGAGCTTCGAATATCACTCTCCCACAAACGAAACGATTTGAACTATTCCTTGAAGACACAAAGTCTAATGGGGGGAAATTATACTTAACCAAGATTTTCATCACTAACTAAGCTACTTTTGATAAATCTTTGGGTGCCTTGTTACTAATGGTTACTTTAGTGAAATGAGTTGTCATTCTTCTGAAATCTTTTTAATCTCCAAAGGGGGGGGGGGGGGATGACCAACTGGTTAAGGTGCATTCGATGTATGATAGGCCTGTCATTGAGTCAACTGGCGTGGGTTGGATTCCCCTGTTATATGTGACAAGGAGTAGGATCGCCTGTCCCATCTCGTGGGTTTTCTCCAGGTCTTCTGTTTTCCCCCCACTGCTAAAGACCCCAACACAAGCAAATTATTGAAAAAAAATTGAATCATATGTTAGACCCGAAATGACCTTATTTGTGTCGAGTAGAAGTTAAACCCCATTTCTCTATCTCTCTTTAATCTACAAGGTATACAATTTCCTGAATATATGTACAGAATATCACTGACAAAATACACTTTAAATGTAACTTGTTTGAAGTAACTTTGGGGAACATCGCAAAATTTCAATAGTTGTCTTCAAATGAGTAACCCATGGATAAATCTCGTCCCACCCACGTGCCAATACCATCCACATATTAAGAAAACGTTTACATATTTCCGTTTGTGAATCAATTATAACCAACATTTAATTCATTATTTTCTATACACAGTGTCGCCATCTACCGCTAGTTATTTGTTTCAGTGCATGCGTTGATATTTAGAGACAGTCCCTTACCAATTGCCAGATCCATGTTTCAGCTACAAGATGTTTTCCCGAATTTTCTCCTTTACCATACACCATAACCTGGAATTGATTACCATTACCAAATAAGGACATACAACCCTTACTATTGAGATCAGCTCGATTTTTATTTATCCAATTCTTTAAACTAAATGGATTCTTTAATGTGATTTCAGAATCAACAGTTACTGGGGGTTCTTTTGGTATTGTACCTGAAATGATAACATAATAACATCTAAAAGAACGGCTATCAAAATAAAAATATTGGTTTTGAAAATAAAATTAAAATTGGGTTCTACATCCTACTTTCATGCACTAATGGAAGACGGACATACAATGTGCTATGAAGAGGTATATATCTTGTGGGTACAGGACATCAACTACTCGAACAACTCCTTCGGGATAATTTGTCCCCGAGCTATTTGTCCCAATTATCACGAAAGAATTTCAGGAATCATTAAGATTTAGGATAAAAAATAACTTATAAATAAGTTTTTGATAACTAACATATTTGTTGTCAGGGGACAAATTGTCCTTGAGGACGGATAGTCATGCGACAAATTGTCCTTGAGGACAGGTTGTCCAGTGACGAATAGCCCTAGGGACTAATTATAGTCTTACGATTAATTGTCAAGTTGTCAAGGGATCAATTGTTGGGACAAATTGCCCTAAAGCCATATTTGTGCATATAGCAGCATTTACGCGTACTTTTCACCGAATTCCAACTGTCAATGGTTCCAACGCCAAGGCATGCAAAAATGGACCCCTGTCTTTCATCAGATTTGAAAGACTAACAAGAGGGAAAAACCAGACTGGAAAATTCCTATCAAATTTTGTTCAAATCCATCAAGGGGTAATGCAAGATCAATTTACTCTTTTAAGAGTATGAGTAAAATATCTTCACAAATAGGAACTGAAAATATTACCTTCTTTTGGGATACCCGTTTTGTACTGAGTTGATTCAAAAAACCTGAATAAAAAAAACAGATAATAATGATGTCAAAAATATATACATTATCTTGAACAGTAGGATATTTCAATATCACCCAAATGCCTGAAAATAAAGATGCTCTAAAAGACATCACCTCTTTATTTAATCTGTGTAAATGTACCACACATTTATATAGCTATAAACTGAAAATTAACCCTTTAGTACTCGGATTGCCCAAAAATTCTGCTCCTGGCTTAATTTCAATAGCTTTAACTATTTAGGGTCGAGGACCATATTAACACTGTGTAGCCCGTTCAGTGGCTTAAGTATGTGAGAATGCAACACCATCCTGTCTTAAATACACCAGTGATTTTAAACTGGTTTTAAAATAAGCGTCTGAACGGTATATATGGCATTTAAGGCAATCTATTTGGCAGTAGTTTTGCAAGAGATGGACAGAGAACAAGCTAAACAAAAAAAACAAACTTTTTTTTACAAAAATTGGATTGATCATATGCCAAATCAGTTTAAAACAAAGTTTGCATTTATTTCAAACATATAATTTTAATGATTGATAGAAATTTGTTGTACAAATATACTTACTCCTTTATAATTGGAACTAATTGTGTACCAAGATCTTCACAATAAAACCATTTCTCATATAAAGACTGTACTGTAGGAACACCATCATGTTCTTGATAATACCTACAAAACATTCAAACAAAATTATACTTATTTCTAATGTTAACAATATAGATATATCAATTTTAAACAGTAGAGTTTTCACAATATTCTACAAAAGTGAGCCAGGGCAAAATCAACAGAGAGACATTTTAACTGACACAAACTAGGTAATTTTGGGACTAACACATGTTTCAATTTAATTTCAATAATTTGCTTGCACATTGGGGTCTATAGCAGTGGGAGGAAACCAGAGGACCCAGAGAACACCCAGAGGTGGAATAGCCGACCCTACAGGAATGCAACAGGCTTCTTTATTTCCTGCATACCAGTATAAATACCACATAAATCAGTGGGAGGAAACCAGAGGACCCAGAGAACACCCAGAGGTGGAATAGCCGACCCTACAGAAATGCAATAGGCTTCTATATTTTCTTTATACCAGTATAAATACCACATAAATTATAACAGTTACAAACCAATCAGATGACAATTTTTGTGGAGAGGACATAGGCAGTAACTCTACATGTAAATTTGTGAAACCAGGTCCTGGTGTGTCAATAAGAAATGTCAACAAGGTAATGTTAGTATACGGTCACAGTAAAACCTGGACATGTAAAAAATAATTGTTTATTGACACAAATCTGTAAAGTTTTATATCACTACTTATAGTAAAACATGTCAGTGAATATAAAACTATTATAATAATAGACCTACATATACCTATATATATTACATCAATATGTTATTTTAATATATAATATGATCTTATCTCTACATTCAAATATTTATATATATATAATATCATTATATATATAACACTCCTTACTCAAACTGTATAAAAATAGACAAGACTTTTAAAATATATTATACGATTACTTGAATCGTTGTAATCCGTAGAGAATACTTGTAAGCCTATTATTATATTTATGTATAAAACTATCATTTTTAATTAAAGTAATGTCGCAGAATTTTGATTTTGTCGGAAAACATCACATTTCTCACAGTTTAATCCAGGCTAATGTATAACCAGATTGATAATTTAACATTTAAAGAGGCATTACTGATAGCGCTGAATCTGCCTATTGCAGGTCTATATTTTGGCCTCAAACATTACATAAATTATCAAATGGACATTTATTCAAATTTCAAACTCATAATAAACTCTATAAACCATTGGGTGGTTGAAATTTTCAATGGATTGAAACATGATGGCTATTTAATAACTTAATTCAAAAATAGATTCTGGAGACTTAGTTTATTACAGTAACAATGATACATGATAATCAAGACATATTGTGAACACTTCAAAGCCCGATAACTATTACAGCAAGAACGGCCAGTTCTTTATCTTAATCTTACACAATACATCTTTTTAATTAAGAAAAAGTCATAATGCTAGATCAGATAGAGTGTTTAATGTCCACTTGACACAAACTATGTCATTTTGGGACTAACTTATAACAAATTATTTTTTAGTAATTTGTTTGTGCGTAGGTTTCTTTAGTAAGTAGGAGGAAAACAGAGACCCACAAAGCTGGGCAGGTGACTGAACTCCTTGTCATGAACAACCAGGGAAACAAAACCAAACCACTTGATTTAAAAACAGTTCTTATGATCCAAAGCACACGCATTAAAGCATGCAGTCACTCAACCTCCCAACAAAAGACAAGACAAGCCTTAGAATATTACACAGTTACTCTTATAATATAATATAATATATAGAGAGAATACATATACACATTTCTAAATTCTAGTGTAAAAAATACAGATACACATCACCACTCGACTTTATCTATGTAAATGTGAAAACGCTGATGCTAAAACAATTAAATCAGTAAAAGAAGCAGTTTTGAACCTCAAATATTTTTATATCACAGAATAAAATTTATTCGATATTAATTGTCTCCTGGATGATTTGGCATGTTGCCCACAGACAAGAACTTGCATTGAAAGGCTCTTTAAATCAAACTCAATTTAAAATCGTTGATAACATGCTGATAAGATTTTTTTTATCTCTATCCCAGTTCACCAGAAAAACTGGAACTAAAAACTGTGTGTGATCTAATCAAATGGAAAAAAGATTTTTAAGTTTTAGGAAGGACCAGAGAGGTCAAAATGTCACTCATTTAAGTTGGTATTTGGTAATCTTACAACTGTTTACAACTCATTGTAAAACTGTATGCCAAGTAGTGGCATTCATGTATTTTTTATGCATGTATTAACTACTGCATAAATTAAATACTATCAAAGATATTTCCATCAAAGAATTCTGATTAACAGCTGCTACAGTTGCTGAAAAATGAAATGAAATGGAGTTTAACGTCCTACTGTTCTGCTTCGACTCAGTTAATGAAGACGGACATATGCCATGCAGTGTGCTATGAGGGGAATTTTGCCCCTGCAGCAGCACTGTGGCCTACTCTTATATCGAATTACAACTGTCAGGGGATCTTTTACATGCATGCACATATATACATGGGACATTTGGTTTTTCAACCCATCCCAGTCAGGCTCTCTGTCCTGCATCACTGACAAAGAAAAACCATGTCAGATAATCAAGATGAACTTTCTTGGCCCATGCAGGGATCGAACATGTGACCTCCAGACTAGCAAACTAGCATCTAACCCATTGACCATTTTCAAGATATTGTTTAACACCTCAGAGATGGTATGTACTGGTATGTATTTAACACCCAGAACATCTATATGTATAAAATTTACTGTGTGAAACTGGGTTATGTTTTTTAAACTCTTGAGTCTAGTCTATTATTGTTGGCAAATTCTCGCCAACTTTTTAATCTTTGAATTTTCAACTATCACAATTTCTCATCATTTCATAACCTGACAGCACAGCAAATAGTTTTAGGGAAGGCATGACAAAGTAACTTTCAACATTAGAAATGGTCCATAATTTCAATTTGATGTCATCATGCTTACACAGTGACCTAAAAGCTACAGATTCAAAATATTTTATTAGCTGGATAATCTAGCTGAAACCATAATCAGGTAAAACAGTGTTACCTGAATTTGCTTCAAAAACTTTAAAATTACTAGTTTGGTGTTAGCACGTCACCTCCAGAAAAGAGAGATCTTTGCAGAGAAAGTGCAATGATGATGCACCACTCTTATTGACCTTATTAAATGATTAATGTGACATCATAACTTTACTATCTTGGCCAAGAGAACTGAAAAAAAGACAGTCCTACACTGATCAACAACGACCATCCTCTTACGAAGTCCACACTAAATGAACATCTGATGGAGAAAACACACCAGATACAACCAGACACAACTGGTGAAATTTCCATTTCATTAATAAAACAGACACATCCATCATCACATCTTCCTCCTTTGAAGCTTGCTGAAAACTCTTTTATACAGCATATGACATAATTATCCATGGCAGACTATAATATTGACTTTTTATACATTGTCCAACTTGAGATAGAAACAAATTGTGTGCTAATGCTAGATTCATTCAAGATAAGTCTGCAGTTACTGACATTCAATTTAATAAATTATCGGTAATTAAAACTCACAGAACATAAATTAACACCATTGTAGAGCAAGTTTTAAACAATTAAAATGGCAAAGGTAATATTAGATAAAGAGCTGGCGGTTCCCACTAAATAAATACATAATGAAAAGAGAATATTTTGAAAATTTCAGTCAAATTACTTCTACTGGGGTAATTTATTATGGCCTTTTACAAGATTCTACTGTATATGATTTAAATAACAAATATGTTAAGTCAGTTTGTATTGTTAACAGCTTTCACTTTAAAAATGATAATTAAAATAGTTTTATTCATCTGATACTATGAGGAAAAGAGAAATAAACAGGTTACAAGGAAATCAGAAAGGAAAAAGACAGACAAAGAACTACAATTATAGGTACTGTACATATGTAGATAAAGTATTTAATAAACAGAGAGAGAAATGGGGTTTAATGTCCATTTAACACAAACTATAACTGCAGGTCATTTCAGGACTAACTTATGGTTAAATCTTATTTCAATAATTCGCTTGCGCCCAGACGCCTTTAGCAATGGCAAGAAACCAGAGGAACCTGAGAAAATGTGGACATCCGAACCTACTCCTTGTTACATTCAAGCGGTGACTGAAAAACACACAACACTTGACTCAGTGATAGACCTTATAGTAAGAGCAGGAGGACTGCACTACACACAAAAAAAATCTACAAAATAATCCTGCGGACTAGACAGAAAATAGACACTGCAAAAAATAAACAAAAATATCAAATCAAGTGAATGGATCCGAAGACTAGCAGTAAGCGTCCACTGCAGTGTACAGTCTTGTGCCTTATGATTTCACGCACACTGCATACAGTTAAACCACCCGACCTCCCTTATATCAAACAGAGTGTAATTACTGAACTTTAATCAATCATATAATAAGAGGTTTGAATGTTTTGACCATAATCTTTTTTAGCCATGAAATGTCTACATCAGACACAATGGAGGTCATCAGGTGGAAGAAATAGAGGTTAACACACTTTGAAAGAATATGAGGTAGCCAAGGCTATAAATAAAGAACAACAATGTCTGAATGGAAATGTTTCAATGGAGAGATTAACAGCAAATATTTGTGCATAAATTTTTCGATCCATGACATTTTTGGTTTTTTTTTATATGAAACAGTTTTATCCGCACCTATGTCTTTTATAACAAAAACTATTATTAATTTCTCATTCAGTAATTGTACAGTTTAAAGACACTTATTTTCATGACTCCCTCTCACTCAGACAGGATCTTGTCAATTAATTGAGATCATATATAATAGTTAGAAATAAACACTGGCATATTATTTAATACAAGATTTATTATATATCTTAATTCTATTGAAAATTTATATTCATATTTGTAATCTATCTGTAATTTTAGGATCGTTATTTGTCTTAATTTATTTGATTTCATTTTTACACCAATTTGGTGGCTTTGTGGAGGTTTTTAGTAGTTACTGGAGACTGGAAATACAAAAGAGATTTAAGAAAAATATTTAAGTTTAGGAGCGAGAGAGAGAGAGATAGCCTTGTCCACTTGACACAAAACTACCGGTAGGTCATTTCGGGACTAACATACGGTTTAATTTTTTTTCAATAATTTGCTTGCGTATCGGGGTCTTTAGCAGTGGGAGGAAACCCAAGGACCCGGAGAAAACCCACAAGGTTTGAGAGGCGACCTTCCTCCTTGTCACGTACAACCGGGGATTCGAAAACAAGCTCAATGACAGGCTTTATGATGCAGCATGCTTGTGCACCCCCATATGACTTTAACATGATTTTAATTTTTTTTAATTCATTTACTCATCTCATTTAGAAACAGATGCTGGATCCGACTAAAACTGTTGGATGCTGGAATTTTCTGACGGCAGGCATACAAACCAAAGTCAGATAGCCATAGAGAGGGCCAAACAAATTGATTCTAGCTCTTTGAAGCTTGATAAATAAAAATATACAATAAAGAATGTGATGATTGTACCTTAGGTGGTTTTATAACGTTTTATATCATATTGTTTGTGTCCAACGATGTCTAGCAAAACTTGTATATAATGGAGAATTACATTTTTTTGAATCTTGATTTTATGTTTATATGTATAAATGACCAGCAGCAAGGATAATTATTCATATAATTTGAATTTTCCAAATTATCGGCCCAAAATATGCATCAACATTCAGAGTAATAGAGTCAAGCATCATATATTCACTTATTTCAATCTCTGGTTAAACTAAACTTATGAAATTCAAAAGACATGAAAATCAATAAAACACTCAACACAGTCATATCCATCAGGTGTCAGTGATATTATCATTTGAGCTACATTCACATCCAGTTATCAGCACACATAAGCTCTATAACAAAGACATAGACTTTCATTTCATTCTTTTTCTTCTCTTTTGGATATAAATATTCTCTGCATATTGTATATTCTTAAATAATGCATGTTTTGTACTAGTGGTGACAAAAACACATTCTATAACTATCTCGTAACCTGTTCATTTCTCTTTTCCTCATAGTATCAGATGAATAAAACTATTTTACTTATCATTTTTAAAGTGAAAGCTGTTAACAATACAAACTGACTTAACATATTTGTTATTTAAATCATATACAGTAGAATCTTGTAAAAGGCCAAAATGTTATATAACTATTCTGTATATTTAAATTTAAACCATTATCGTTTTCTGCATTTGATGTTATTTGGAATGTAAAAAATACATTTTCATTATTCAGTTTCCTTGTATAATATATGTGTATGTTTGTTTTGTCTATTGTCATTTAAGAGCAGAATTGTAAACAGACTGCAAAGCCTAATTTTTCACCCTTTTGAAAATAAAGAATTTATCATTATTATTATAAACCTGGAAATAAGGCATCTGTCACAGACATTGTCAGACACAAATTCAAGTTTTGTCACTCACAATTTCTCTGGTGGATATGGTATTCATAATACATATCATTGTCTGGCATAAAGTTAAAAATGTCAAGTGTCAGTTTAATAGTGACTGAAATTTTGGTAGCTACAAGTAAAACCATTATTTTCAGGCCTGCAGGTATATGTAATACTCTGTGTTCTTTATTTTAATCATAAAGTGAATAATATGTAAGTATAGATTGAAAGATACAATTTTATACAAAAGCAACACAATATATTAAAGACAAATTATCAGAGAGTGGATAAAGAGCTGGCAGTTCGCACCATTATAGTAGAAAACCAGATAATGTAAAGGGAATTTGCTGAAAATTTCAGTCAAATTGATCCAGTCTGAACCGATATACTAACGTTTAAATTTGGGGCCTAGCCTCAATCATCATTTCTCAAGTCGGCACAATAAAAAATAGTCTTGATTATCCATTTTTGGATTAAATTATCAATGAGCATCAAGCAGCAAACCGGATTCCAATCCAATCAACATTGCAGGCCAGCATAATGTATGTTTAAATAAAGGAGAAATCCAACCATTGCAGATGTTTTTTACAGGTTTTATTCCTGTACAAATCTCTTTAACCTTTAGTTAACATTTTGCTACTGGGTATAAGGAAGCTGGTGATTTTAGTTTATAAGTGTATTTTTCCTTATGATTTGTACATTTACACATATCCTGATAACCTCACAGCAGCTGTTTTATTTGTTAATCAAAAACAAAAGCCATAATTTGCCTTGCTGACAATTTAATGCATATATATACATTTGTACACACATCTAACTAATTAAGGCCACACAACCTGAAGCCACAGACACCACTTAAAATTTAAAAAAAAATGGTTGCCATGCAAGATATGTTCATAGTTTATGGAAGGATTTGTATAAGACTGTATCATAGAATACCGGATTTCACTGGAATGATTATTAGATATTGTCTCACCTTAAGGCATCTAATTCAGACTTTAATCTTTCCCTTTCTATCACTAACCCTACTGTTGACTCGTATCTTTGTGGCGAATGTGGCACTCTGCCAGGTAATAGAAATATCTGTAATAGTTGAATAGCTTTGTTAAAAAAGTACTAATCATTTATTTACATAAAGAAGTACATTAATAATACATTACAGAGTATAATACATGTTGCACTCAATGATCTAAATATCATGCACATACCATAGTGTAACACAGCAACACACAATCATCTAGTACAACTGTGTGGTTTTTACAAGTAAAGAGAGAGAGAGAGAGAGAGAGAGAGAGAGAGAGGGAGGGTACCTCCTACTTTTCTTCATGATTTGGCTAATGAAGACAGGAATTTGTCCAGAGAGAGGGCTTTAACATCCACTCACACAAGTCATTTTGGGACTAACAACATATGGTTCATTTAATGTAGGGGTACATTATTGTCAAATTAGAATAATTATCAAAACCATGGTCATGTGTAAACATTGGTCTGTATGTAAAAGTTCCCTTGATAGTTGGAATTTGTAATAAAAGTAGGTAGTAGCACCACTATCCAGGCAAACTGTCCCCCATTGCATACTGTATGGGGTAATGCATGTCTTTATTACATTGTAGCCGAGTCGGTGCAGAAAAGTAGGAAGTTAAACCCCATTTCATTTCATTTATTAACACTAGTTAAAATCTTGGTTGTATACACGTCTATATTATATTCGTATGTAGCTTATTGTTAGTTTTACGCAATTTACCCATTTATCATATTCCTATATCCATTATATTTGTGAACTATTCATTTTGTGCATTTTTATTACTATCTATCACATATATCTTTCGTTAAATTTTTGTGCAAGTTCTGTATCATGCATGAATGGCATTTTCTTTGTAACACATGATATTTAAAGTTACATTATGGGAGATAAGATAAAGAGATGGCAGTTCTCACTATATTAGTTAAAAATAGGTTGCCAGGCAAAGAAACATACGCCCACACAGCAGCCAAATCGTCCGGGCAGTCAACAAGAGTTGTTGCATTTTAAGTAATCATCAGCAAATCATAATTCAAACTCACCCATAACTATGGTGTAACTGTGATATAATCAAACGTTTTTTTAAATCGGATAATAATTTTGACCTCCAGAGGCACCAAAAGCTAACAAAAGCGATTTTTCGGACAATCAGGGGACATAATTTAGGAAGTTATGATCCGATGGGCGCAAATATCAAAAGGAACCAAGACCTTTGGGTTATAAACATACATGTCAAGTTTCATCAAAATCGGTTCAAAATTGTGACCTCTATAAGGTCCACAACCTTGATATAACATATTTTCACACTATTCGCGTACAAACGGCGGCCATTTTGTCCGTCAATTTTGGTCCGATTTTCACGAAATTCGAACTCAACCTTCATAACCATGGAACGGTGATATGATCAAACGTTTTTTTAAATCGGATAACAATTTTGACCTCCAGAGGGACCACAACTAAAAAGGGCGATTTTTCGGACAATGAGGGGCCATAATTCAGGAAGTTACGATCCGATGGGAGCAAATATCGAAAGGAACCAAGATCTTTGGGTTGTAAACATACATGTCAAGTTTCATCAAAATCGGTTCAAAATTGTGACCTCTATAAGGTCCACAACCTTGATATAACATATTTTCACACTATTCGAGTACAAACGGCGGCCATTTTGTCCGTCAATTTTGGTCCGATTTTCACGAAATTCAAACTCAACCTTCATAACCATGGAACGGTGATATAATCAAACGTTTTTTTAAATCGGATAACAATTTTGACCTCCAGAAGGACCACAAGCTAAAAAGGGCGACTTTTCGGACAATCAGGGGCCATAATTCAGGAAGTTACGGTCCGATTGGCGCAAATATCGAAAGGAACCAAGATCTATGGGTTATAAACATGCATGTCAAGTTTCATAAAAATCAGTTCAAAATTGTGACCTCTATAAGGTCCACAACCTTGATATACCATATTTTCACACTATTCGCGTACAAACGGCGGCCATTTTGTCAGTCAATTTTGGTCCGATTTTCACGAAATTTGAACTCAACCTTCATAACCATGGAACGGTGATATAATCAAATGTTTTTTTAAATCGGATAACAATTTTGACCTCCAGAGGGACCACAAGCTAAAAAGGGTGATTTTTCGGACAATCAGGGGCCATAATTCAGGAAGTTACGATTCGATTGGCGCAAATATCGAAAGGAACCAAGATCTATGGGTTATAAACATGCATTTCAAGTTTCATCCAAATCGGTTCAAAATTGTGACCTCTACACTGTTCACAAGCTAAAAAACGTACAATCAGGGGCCATAACCCATGAAGTTAAAGTCCGATACATGCCAATATCGAAAGGAACTGAGATCTTAGGGTGATAAACCTATATTTTAAGTTTCATTGAAATCGGATAAGAATTGTGACCTGTAGACTGTTCACAAACAATTGTGGACGGACGGACGGACGGACGGGGGCGACGACAATATACGTCCACATGAAAATGTGGGCGTATAAAAACTAGATAGTGTAAAGGTAATTTGCTGAAAATTTCAGTCAAATTGGTCCACTATTAGCCGAGAAAAAAGCGTTTGAAATATTCACATAGCCTCGGTCATCATTACTCAAATCATTAATTAATATAAACAGCATAGTCTCGATTATCCACTTGATTGATTTAATTATCAACGGCCATTAAGCGGCATATAGGAATTCAATCCGCCAAAATCGAAGGCTAGCCTTGACTTTAAGAGTTTATTATGGTCTGGATATGTTAATTAATGTCTAATTGATTATTTAGATAACATCTCAGGCCTAAAGAAAGACCTGTAATAAGCAGATTTTGCTCTTGCATAATGCTATTTTAAAGCGGAAATTTCATATTTTCTAAGAAAGTCAAAACATAATTATTTCTATGTCTTTTGCTCAAAAGGTTGTCAACTCACTATTATACGATCATGGGCAAAATTTTTGGGGCATTAAAATGTGTGACACAGGTTGATTGAGGAAATAGTTACTCAATTACCTCCCTTGTTTTCCCATTCCTCTCCATGGACGGCCATCTTCAAACGTTTGAATTTGAAGTTGAAAATGATATTTTTGCCAATTTCTCAACTGGCAATAGTGAATTATAGGATTAATAGGATTATTCTTTGACAAGGTAGGACTGTGTATAGGTTCAATCTATTTTAGGGCTTTATTTTAATACATTTTAAAAATATAACTTAAAAAAAATGCTATTGCAACTTTAAGATTTATTCTTACACAAAAATACTACAACTTTATACTAGAATTGTATATAATTAAATCATGATTAAGTGTAGTAGAACGAATTTCAGTTAAAACTAAATAATTATTATTCTCACAACTAATATATTAGGCCAAATAGTAAATGTTTAACATGTCGCAATGGATCTTAATCCACCTTAATTACCCTCATTTATATCTAACATATTTCCCTGACCTCTCTCAAATATTCTTCGGTTTACACTATTAATTTATCTTATAAATTGTAATTAACGTCTAAAGTAATTATGGGCTAAAGAGTTTTAGTTACCATGATATCTAATGTATTTTCAACAAATATTGGTTTAAACTCCTAATGGTAAATAAGCTCCAATTATGGGAATTGACATGAACGTGTGTCCAAATATCAAAATACAGTTACATAAAGTTTGTCCTTAGGTATATGATCTGAAGTTGATCTCTTTAATGAGAGGTTTGTACGAAGCTTCCTCTTGACTAACTCCTTTGGGTCTATATGTCCCCATGCGTTACCTAGCTATAGCATTAATCCTATAATAATCTAACATCTATACAAACAATATTTTGAGTTTAATAATAATTATTCTCGCTATAATGATTCAAAAAATATATGACATTTCCATGTGGGCGTATAATGAATGATTAAAAATAGAATATTGAAAATTCCATTTACATGAAATTTTTTTAATGGCAAACCATTCTAATCTACCGAGTAGTTAAAATCTTGGGTATCCGATGTCATCAAGAGTTGATTATGGTCTTTTTTTGTTAATAAATGCCTAATTAATAATAATAGTTTATATACCATTTCAGCCCTAAAGAAAGACCTGCAATAGGCAGATTTAACTCTTGCATAATGTATGTTGAATTGTGTGATGTAAGTATAATTCATGTTGATAATTTGTTAATCAACTAGAATACAGAAATATCAACAAGAGTCCTGTTTTCTTTTATTACCCACCAACATAGAAATAAACTATACAAGAAGTGCATGTGTGCATTATTAATATTGGGCAAACACATTTTAAATAGCATTATTATATTAAAGGATTTTCCACAGAACATTTTATTTAGTACATAAACCTTTACTTTGAGGGTTATGAACCATATTCGAACAGATATTACTTTCAGAGACTGATCTTCCAAAATGTTGTAGTTCACAGGGAATTGATAAATCCTCAAATGAAGATCATAAGCTTTAGTGTATTTGAGTATCAAATACCTACCTCTCCTTCTTTGATGATGATATCTTTATGTTTACCATGTTCTAATACTTTCAAACACATATCACCCTTTACCATATAAAATAACTGTAATAAAATATATTAAAACTGTAGAAAATATTCTGAGATTAACAAGTAAATCATATAGACATTCATTCCGGTCCCCCATAGAATCTTAATAATGTTATATAAGCAATGAAGACACAACAAATCCAGGGGTTTCATTATATGTGGGGGGGGGGGGGGCTATCATAAACAAAGTAGAGACTGGGGGGGGGGGGGTCCTAGATGCTCTAATGTAGGCCATTTCATGGGAAATATTTTCTTCATAATTTTCAACAAATCATAAACTATTTTTAATGAATCAACTCAGTCTTTATTATGAAACTATTATGTTTCTGTTTTAATTCATCAATTCATTGACATTTTATTCTCACATCTAAAATAAGTTGTTCATTATGAATAAATAACAGGTGGTTATTAATAGATAGAGAGCTCCTTTGAATAGTTTCTTATGTACAACATATTTTGGTGTTTGGTGAATGTTTCTTTCACGGACATGGAAAATGATTTTAAAATTGTGGGATAGTGATTGTCACTAATCGCATTTCTATGATTATAGGAAATACTTTGGAATATGATTAAACTCCTTACTGAGTGTGTTATGAATAATCAACAAGCTCGTATATATACAGATTATTCAATATAAAGGGTTAAATGAGCTTATTTACTGTGATTATTGACCTGTTAATCAATATACAGCGATTAGGACTACAGTGAAAAGTACCTTTATTAGCACTAAGGTAGACTGTGACTATATGTGAATAGTGTTCAATATCTATCAACTCAACAAAACTAATTATCTTTTAGAGGCATTTAGTAACTAGATACAAAAATTTGAGGCCAATATATACAAACAAGCGGTTGCCATGCAAGATACGCCCACATTTTGCAAGAGATGGACAGAAAACAAGCTAAAAGAATAAAAAGGTGACTTTTTGTACATTCAATGGACATAATCCAGGAAGTTATGGTCCGATATGCGTGAATATCAAAAGGAATCAAAATCTCTGGGATATTAACATATTCTATGACCTTGATATTACAATGTACATACTTTTACACTATTTGATTTGTGTACAAGGAGCGGCCATTTTGTCAGACAGTTTCGGTCTGATTTTCACGAATTTCGAACTGAATCATCATTAAGTTTTAACACTGATATAGTTAAATGCTTTTTTAAATCGGACAAAAATTGTGACCTCTAGAAGATCCACAAGCTAAAAACGTGATTTTTCGTACAATCAGGGTCATAATGCAGGAAGTTACAGTCCAATATGCACAAAGAACAAAAGGAATCACAATTTTTGGATTATAATTTATAAACATATATTTCAACTTTCATCAAAATCGGATAAAAATTGTGACCACTACAAATGTGGGCATACAAAAAGTGATTAGAATATACCTCTTCCCCTTCTTCTAAATGGTAATCCTTCCTGACATTTGGTCCACCAACATAAAATACCTTCATCTGTCCATTGTGCCTGCAAAAATAGAAAGACAACTACATGCAATTAATATCAAATAAATTCGGAGTATTTACCGGTACTTATCTAAAATTCAAAAAGTCCACTATGTGATTAATGTGAGGTAAGCCTGAAGATAATCATTTTAGTTGGACCTGACGATACAACAGGAATGAACCATTAGCAGGTATTTGTAATTTTGAGCAGGACAAGTACTTCATGTATAAACATCATTAAAAACACTAGTAAAAATCTGTACCTCAAAGAGAGAGAGAGAGAGAAATGGGGTTTAACGTCCACTCGACACAAACTAGGTCATTTTGGGACTAACATATGGTTTCATTTTATTTCAATAATTCGATTGCGCGTAGGGGTCTTTAGCAGTGGGAGCAAACCGGAGTGCCCGGAGGAAACCCACGAGGTTGAGAAGGCGCCCCTATCTCCATGCCACATACGCTCACACCAGGGCTCGAAACCACAGCCGCAAGCCAGAGGTGACCGGCCAGCTAGAGGTCATTGGACAATTGCCCAACTGACCATACATATATGTCGGCTGTTCTGTTTATATCGAACCAGGATCTGATATTTTTGTTTTGTATACATGTACATGTCAAAGTGCACCAGATCAGTTTTTAATCATCTGATTTGCATTCTGATCTGACAGGGTTTAAATAGTCACCAACCAGAATTTCAAACCTTGCCCCCTACCCTTCAGACATCCGATGCTCCTGCTTGAATATTAACAATTTAATATTGAAGGAACAAACTTCAGAATTTCAGAAAAGATAAAAACATCAGTAACAGTGCCTTCTCACTATTGTTTAAAAGTAGCTGACCCTCTTAGATTTAGGTCAAAATAAAGAATAGAAATAAGTTTATACAAGATTAAATTAGAGCGGAATTTGGTTCGTTTGCTACTTCTAGTTTAATTTCTGGCTTACTGTGTGAACAGTGGAACACAATTTGGTGTATTTCAGCACTGATTTATCAATAGATGCAGAATATTCAACTAAGATATTAAATCTACCATCTCAAAAAACAAATCAACAGCATGAAATCAACAAATTTAGATTTTAATCAAAATCAAGTGTCATTAAATAACATTAATGGAATATAAAAATCAGATTGTAAATAAACCATTCGTCCAGATTCAAAGTCATCACAGCTTCAAATCCGTGCCAATTAACATTTAATTAATAAAAAAAATATCAACAGTACATAATCTCCTGGGTTGGATTTGGATTCAATCAGATTTTACTGACGTTACCCAATATTTATACATGTAGGTGGCGCTCAATTGTTTATATTGACCACAGTGCATCCTGAATGTTGTTTTAAATTTTCAATTCATCATATCTTTGTAAATACTGAAAAGGGAAAATGAGCAAAATGAGGCTTAATGTCCACTCCACATAAACTACAGTAGGTCATTTCAGGAATAAAGTACAGTTGAATTTCATTTTAAAAATTTGCTTGTACATTGAGGTCTTTAGCAGTGGGAGGAAATCCGAGGACCCTGAGAAAGACGACCCTACTCCTTGTCACTTACAACTGGAGAATCGAATCCAAGCCAGTTGACACAATGACAGACCTTATGATACAAGCACTAACCATTCGGCCATCCAATGCTACCGTATACTGGAGTCTTGAAAGGAATGAAAAAGTGAGAAATTGGGTTACTGTCCATTGACACATATTAGGTTAATTCAGGACTAAATTTACATGGATCAATTTTATTTCAATAATCCAATAAACAATCAGATATATCCATCCAATACGACACATTACCTAGTAGATATGAGTAATTTTCATTTTTGCTGAATCTATTTTCCAAATAAGATTAACCTAATATTCTGATAGCTTTTCTACAGGTCATTTATTTTCAAGACAATATTGTACCGCTATTTGTTTAAAAATAGGTTCCACATTTACGGAGATTCCATAAATCTACTTCTTACATTTTTTTAGATTACTTTCCTACTATACATCATTTTTTAGCATTAACATAGTAAATTTTCTATTTGCTACTTGCTACTGGGACTAATTTGGTTTTAAAATGTGTACTACATTTTGAAATTAACTTAAAATTGGCAGAAAAAAAGCAAAGATAGTCATGATAAGAGTCGAGATAAAATCCTTTTAAACTTAGTTAGATGTTAAAATCTCGGTTCAAATAAGCCTGATGTTGGTCCGTATCAGCAACATGGTGGTCAGAATGCATCTTAAATGTCCGAAAAAGCTTTGACTTTTGGTCTGAATCAGCTTGGTTTCCTTTAGTAGTGTGAGGAAATCAAACGAACCTGAGTAAAACCTAAGAAGATTTAAAATCCTCAAATAACTATAAGTGACTGTAAATGAAAAGACAAGTCAGACACAGATAATTTATCACCAGTATGGTGTTGATGGAGCAGAAACCCAAGTTGCTGTTATTTTGTAATTATGGGCAGAGAGTTACAAGCTTTGGTCTTACTCAGATAATAGCATTTCATTTTTCCGTGATTGTATACTTTATACATTCTTTTCTTTTTTAGATAGATAAAACTGTTATGTGGATGTCACAAAGTCTCAGGACATCCATTATACTTTTAATAAATGGTAAAATTATGCAAAATAACCACCAACAAATAAAGTTATTATCAGTTAACACCATGCCTGAGTGAATCCATAAAAAAAGGTTTAAGTTCAGGTTCCTTGGTAACCCTACCCGACCACAGATAAGAGATCATAGGGGCCTTTTAAAATGTCTTAAAAAACCAAAACACAACATGAAACACTTAGTTTCAGGGATTACCAAGATATAATACTGATTTGTTCTCATCATTTCAGAAAACCTATTCAAATCTGTGCCAGGGACCAAATTGTAAACTTTTGACCTGTAGTCTATGTACACAAGCTGAATTTAGGGTGTTACTTATCTTTACCATACATGTATGTTATATACATTTATATAGATTACATCCATGAGAAGAAACCATCTGGGTATTAAGAAAACCGAAATATTCAATAAATAAACCAAATAATAACCACCTCAATGGGTCACATTATAATTTGGAATCCAAAAATAAATAACAAAAAAATGTCATGTCAAGTTTTGAAGAATTTAACCCATTTTGGGATGTTTGTGGGTTAATGTGTTTTTTAAGTCTTTTTTATAGTCAGGCAGGGTACTATTTTAGATATGACATTTTGACAATCAAAATGTGAGGTTTTATGTGAAATGACATTAGCTGAAATAAAGAGTAACTGAGAATAAAATAAGAAAATTTTAGACAAATGACACCATCAATTTGGTTAAAAACAAGTAAAACTGAGCATGACGTCATCTTTACTATCAAAAACTTGTGATGCCAAATCAAAAAGCAAGTCTGTCAATCAATTCACAAATGTCCATGGAACAAGAATACTTCAGAAAGCTCTATTAATTAGTCTGTTTGAGAGATGGTTCCGAACAGTTTAGAAATAAAATGAAATGAAATGGGGTTTAACATCCTAATTTTCTGCACCTAACTAGGGCTAATGAAGACGGGCATATGCCATACAGTGTGCTATGAGGGAAAGTTTGCCCAGGCAGCGGCGTACATGCACGCCAATGTGTACACGGGACCTCAGTCTTTTGTACCATCCTAACCACTAGACAGCTGTCCTTATCAGTCCCTCCGTCCTATTTCACTGACAAGTGGTAACCATGCCAGAAAATCTGGATGAAATTTCTCTGCCAATGCAGGGATCGAACACCCGACCTCCAGGCTAGCAAGCCAACTAACATTTTAGAAGTACAAAGTACTGTACATGATGTAATTCATTACCCGGTATATGATTTATTGACTATTATGATTGGTTGGTTGGTTTGTAGAGCTTAACATCTGCTTTCACTTAAAGTGATATCACAGACCTCTTTTTTTCATTAGTCAGCAAGTAAATTTAATAAAAACACTGTAAATTTGGGATGTGCCATGAGCTTATAATTATAATGCTCTTCACCACTGCTTTAAGACAGTTAAATCTAAGCGGAAATGCAATAGTCACACTGTACCTTCCAGTCACCTAGTACTTTATAGGTCTGCATTGGCCTTTAATGATCCTAGATGTTACAATTAAACTGAAAACATCAAACAGGTGGACTATAAACCACATGGGCCTACTGATGTTAGGAAAGTATCTTCAACATCAGTTCATTTAGGGGTCATTTAATTCAATTTACTCTCAAACAAATGTCAAAGTAATCATTTGTTATTTGATATTTCAAACTATTTTAAGCATCCATAGATAATAACATTAAAAATATTATATGTTGTGTAAAACATTGTAGCAATCTATGTACATGTATACAGCTGGACAAGTGGAGAGAGAGAGAGAGAGAGAGAGAGAGAGAGAGAGAGAGAGAGAGAGAGAGGGGATTTAACCTCATACTTTTCTTCACAGACTGGGCTAATAAAGACAGAGAGAGAAATTGGGTTTAAGTCCACTCGACACAAACTAGATCATTTGGGACTTACATATGGTTATATTTTGTTTCAATAATTTACTTGCGCATAGTGGTCTTTACTCTAGTTGGAGGAAACCGAGGGACCTGGAGAAAACCCACGAGGTTGGGCAGGCAACCCTACTCCTTGTCACATACACAACCAGGGATTTAAAACCACACCAGTTGACTCAATGACAGGCTTTATGATAGTCTTATATTGAATGTCATCTGGCAAGGGTTATTTTACGTACATGCCAGTGTATACACAGAACCTTGGTTTTTATTCCATTCAAATGATTAAGACGGCTGTCCTTGTTTTAAGGCTCTCTGTTCTGCACCACAGAAACTATGCTGGAAAATCCTTTGAAACTTTCTTATCCAAGACCGGGAGCCACAGCAGAGACAGAGATTGACATTCACCCAACGCAAAATATTTCACTTTGTTGGGACTAGATATGGTACAAATTTTAATTCAATAACTTGCTTTCAGATAATACGGGTCTTTAGCAGTGAGCTAGGAAACACAAGAGGACCCAGAGAAAATGCACAGGGTTGGAAAACCAACCCTACTCCTTCAGTCCTTGTCAGTACAAGCTTGTGACCAAAACCATATACCGGTACCCCTTGACTCAATGACTGACCTTAATTGTTAATCTAAAGCTCACATGTATGTGCTATTAGTATTATGACCACTTTACCACCATCCACCAAACCGGTAAGTGTCATTAAGAGAATATATGTTAGAATTAGAATATTCTCAAAAATTTCCAAACCTTCAAAAATCAAAGGTTCAGTAAACTGACAAGAATAAAATGGGCCTATACCTCATCCCCTGGCATATTATTACTGTAAAATATACTCAGCATAATAAAGAAATTTACTGAATTAAAATCAAAGCATTTCTGACAATGTCACAATTGAATCTGGGTACGGTATAGCCCCACTTTAATATTAATATATAAAAAAAAGAAAACAAAATAAACATACATCATTTTGTTGCATACTGGTGGTAAAAAGAACTGTTTATTTTCTTCGATCCATTTTTCTGTGTTATGAACAACAATTTCACAACTGCTGCCATTTGGGCTTTTATCCATGATTGCTGCAATATTTACATGTAGGATATACCTCAATAATACTGTGACTGACCCTGTCTCTGTGGGTTCCCTAAACTGTCTGCAGCGGTCGGATTGTAAACTATTTACACACGTTCACTCAGTGAAGAAATATGATAGGTCAACCGAAAACTAACTAATGAAAAATAGAGTAGCGACTGACCCTGCCTTTGTGTCCGTCAACTGTACCGTCTACTCACTGGCTTCAGCGGACCGATTGGCGATTCTCAAGTATTAAAATGCTTTTCACTGAGTCAATAACTGTAATGTCAACTTATAAAAAAATAAAGTAGGTAGCCTACATAGCTATATATATATATCTTTTTTTATACTGCACAGTTACGGTTGTAATATTATCTAGTTCTAACGAGGCCACATTCTCGCAACTCATTGGTTCTCCGGATAATAACCGAGAAAACGTTGACTGTAAACAACCTTTTCCCCCTTTACCTCCAGCGACTTGATAATCGAGCTTATTAACTATGGTGGCCCTGTGGTAAAACGACTAAAATGTTCCCGAAATGCACGTTGTTGATAGAAATATAATTCTGCCGAAATAATTGTTCCAGCAAAATCGGACGCATATGATAAAATGGTCAAACTGATAATATTCATCTTAGAATAACAACCGGTTCGCTGACTAGCTCACGAAATTCCAGAAACGGGTTCGTACAAACCGGCGCGAACCGATTGAAACCAACCATGGCACGTATGAGTATATAGGCACAGGGGTCGACTTCCAATGATCGGACCTCTCTTGAAATTACTGGGGGTTGGGTGTGGGGCGGTATGTCAGCAAGCTGGACAACGTTGAAATGAAACCGAAAATATTGTTAGACTTTAGTAAAAGAATAATTTAAATAAGAAAAAAATAAAAATACAATGAATATTTTTCAACCATTTCGACCTCTCTCAATGGATTTCGTCAAACGATGACATCAAGATCGATATATCAATTCAGCTCTAGATGACCCCAATTGATCTGTATAAAATTGTTGTAGGCCTATAATGACATTCAGATTAAAAACAATCAGTTAGAAATAATGGTGCAATATATCCACGAACAACAATTATCTCACTCCTAAGACACGATTATTCCTAGAAATGGGCACAAATGGATCGCACCGCATAAAAGAATGTACATGTAGTATGAATGTAATCTTTTCTGTTTTTACTGTAATTTCTAATCTATTATATTCGGCGAAATTGAATGGCAGTCTAAGGCGTCTGGTTATTCCAGTCTGCGCCGGTAGTATTCTCCTACGGGATATGTTTAGCCTCGTCCATCGAGTCGCTTCATAATAAATGGCGCTCGAAAGCATTATGGCACGCGCTTCTTGTGCAAATTTTAAAATTCCATTTTGTTAAATAATTGATATCAGAATGCGCATCTTTTCACGGTAAGATAACAACATCAATGTTGATTTAATTTGACCTATAAGCCGTTTTTGCAATTTCGAAGAGTGTGGAGGATACTGACTTGCCTCTTTTAAAGGTGCTAAATGCCGATTCTTTTGAACCTCAAATGGACGAAAATGTGCCGGAAAGCACATATCAATGTGTATATAAACGGATTTATACATTCAGTTTTAAAACCTGTTATCGTAATTTTTATTCAGTTGTTTGTCAAAAAAGGATAGTAATCGATAATCGGATGAAGTTTCTTTGAGAATGGTCCCTGGTCGGACGCTCTCCTACTGATCATTCCTATCCGTCCCTAGTTGCAATATGAAAATACCACTCTTCCCCACCTGTGTTCTAAAGATATTTTGGAATCCTTGCTTTCTATGTTTCACCCATATTCCTGAAGCAATGGCCCGAGAAATCTCTCTCTGACCATTGCTGGATTGACTTCTGATTCTTGAACTTTTGCGGGAGTGCGTCTATTCTCCCCGTTCATTGAAAGCTATCACTTAAGTACATCAACATGACAGTCCTTCGTTTAATCTAAGTCTTCCCTAAAACTTTGGACAGTGATTTAAGGTATTAAAAAAGGTATAAGTATGTTCGTTTCCAAAGAGTATTGTTTACATTTCATTCGACTTGATAGCCTCGTTTGTCACACAATTAGTTTTACTGCAGTATTCTCCTATGCACGGGTTAATTAGGCATAATAAAAGCGTGAGCCATGACGTAACGTTATGTAAACATATTTGGTCCAATACTGGCACTCGTTTTAAATGTAAAGCGTTTGTATGGTAGGTAGTGATAGGTTGGTAGTCGGACTACTGACTAATCAAAATTTAACACAACAATATCCACTCAGAAGAGCAGTGTGTAGTGAGATTACCTATAATCAAACGAAACGCTGCGCGGAGTATGTGTTTCACCGTGATTCATTAATTTCGCCAAAAGGAATCATTTCTCGACACATCTGACACAAATTTAATAAGAACATACGCCAAATTCGTCTGAATAGATAAACCTCACCTTTCAACCCTCCGTGTTTCGAAATACGAGATTGTATTATATAAGTCTGTAACATGGCAAATCCCGATGGAGATCAGGTCTGACTTTCAATAAGTAAATCGGACAATTTTTTTTATTCAAAACAGCCATTGAATATTGTTATTTATAACATTTCTGCTACACCCAACTACAATTAAACATAGACCTACATTATGCCAGAGCTAAACCTGCCCATTGCAGCTCTTTCTTTATAAGGCCTGAAATGTTACATAGACTATAAATTAGACATTAATTAACCTATCCAGGTCATAACCAACTCTCGATGTCATCTTATGTGTCGGATTTTTTACTGTGTTTAGGTCCAACCCGCTGCTAAACGCTCACTGATGGTGAAATCCAAACTGAATAATCAAGACTATAGTTTTTTTGGGTTTTTTT
Source organism: Patella ulyssiponensis (assembly GCA_963678685.1). Classification (NCBI taxonomy): domain Eukaryota; kingdom Metazoa; phylum Mollusca; class Gastropoda; family Patellidae; genus Patella; species Patella ulyssiponensis. Next base: position 59,583,179 of record OY783230.1, on the reverse strand, counting down.
ATCGTACCGACTTCACTAATGAAAATTTAAAAGCTTACATCTCGGTTCAGATTGGAGCAATTTGACTGATATGTTTAAAAACATATTCTATTTACGTTATCTTTTTTCTTTTTAACTATTATAGCGAAAACAGTCGACTCTTTATCTAAATCCCCCATAACGCCTCTTTAAGCATATAATCCTGACACGGGTATACGAAGCGATATTATAACTGGCTTTCCCGGCATTTTAAATTTGACATCTTTATACGTCATTACGGCGGGGTTACTTTTAATGTCGTGTGAGAGAGAGAGAGAAATGGGGTTTAACGTCCACTCGACACAAACTATGTCATTTTGGGACTAACATGGTTTCAATTTTATTTCAATAATTCGGGAGGAAACCGGAGTACCCGGGGGAAATCCACGAGGTTGGGAAGGCGCCCCTATCTCCATGCCAGATACGCTCACACCACGGATCGAAACCACAGCCGCAGGCCAGAGGTGACCGGCAGTAGCAAAATTGATTTGGACGTTCATAATTACGTCGTAATCTGTTGCACACGATGCCCAGTCTAGGCCCCGCCGTTATGTGTAAGCGACGTAAATTTAAAATGTCGGAAATTAAGCAATCTACTATATCGCCTTGATTTAAAAAGAGGGGATTTATACCTGTGTAGGGAAGGATTTTAGGCTTAGTTGTAGTTGGATGTGGCAGAAATGTTATAAATAACAATAATCAATCGCTGTTTTGGTGAAAAATACTGTCAATTTTGTTTACTTTTAGCGAATGTGATTCCAAGCACAGGAATCCGACCCTCTATCTGTATATTGCAAACACCATACCGAACTAGACAATATATAATAAAAAAGATTTATTATATGTATGTCTAGTTCGGTATGGTGTATGCATATATACGCGGATAAAGGGTCAGATTCCTGTGTTCCAAGCCTTTGCAACGTTGGACTATAATATAGGGCATTTTTTTTTTATTTCGAGACACGGAGGGTTGAGGGGTGAGATTTATTATCTAACCTGATGCGAATTGTGCAAGACAAATTCACCGTAATTTTGAATGTCCGTATCGCTTAATTCACTATATTGACAATCTTTGCAGATAAACGAAAGTTGTTTCACTAGATTGGGCTACGATGTTTAATAAGTCCTGATAGTATAAAATTAACTCATTCTTAAGATGTTTCATGCATTAATAACGAAATTAGTGTTGCCAGGTGAAACTAAAGTCATCCAATCGTAGCTAAAACCAAGCACATCAGTAGTTCCTTTAGGAACTGTCACTGATCTAAAGGAAGTAGATTGGAAGTACGTTTTGACATTTCACTTATGCATAGACGTTAACCTCATTCATCAAGGCACCTCATTACAAATTACCTTCGAGAGCATTGAGTAGGCCCTACGCAATTGTTTACATAAAGATTCTTATGTAAGACTTGGATAAAGAGTTGACAGTTCTCGATGTATAGCGTACTAAACAGAATGTTCTCGCTATAATAGTTTAAAACAAATAGATTATGATCAACTAAAACTAAGGAATATTTTGAAAATTTCAGCCAAATTAGGCCCTATACTTCATTCTGAGCGAAGTTATGGCTGTTTGAAGAATAGCGTATTGTCGGTTTTCATTATTGCTTTCGTACGTTTCTACAATAACAAAGAAAGTTTCAATTATCCATTTTTTTATTAGATTATTAAATGGCTATCGCGTTTCCATCCGATAGCCTAGAGAGTTGATTATAAGCTTTCCATGTGAATAAATGTCTAATTAATAATTCGTATAACATTTAAAGATCTGCAATGGGCATTTTTAGCTCTTACATAATGCATTCTTTAACATTTGACATCGGGAACCCCCAAACTGATCCCGCAGTGAATATTCGCTTGGTCGCAACAATCACTGATAAGCATGACATCGACGGGGCTTAATGAGTTCGGCATATTAACTTTTTTACTCCGACAAATTAAATTCTCAAACATTTTTTGGAAGTAAAAGAAAAATAAATAAAGACGTTTGAAGTATTTGTAGTTAAAAAATATCTCCTATTTAGTGTAAATGGGTATATTAAAATGAGAAAAATGCATCATTTTGCCCGAAGCAGTTAGGTGTTAAGTAAACATTGCACGAGCCGTTGAGCCAATGACTGACGCCGCGTGCAGTCAACGCACGTGTTGTGGACAGTCATCTGTTACAGAGATAATTCGTAAGTAATTTTCTGTGAAACAGATTGGGGAACCCCTGTTTTCACGGTTAGATAACATTGTTTGGAATGAACATTTAAATTCGAGTTTGTAATGTCGTTAGAACTTGAGTTTAATGTCGTTAGAACTTATTTTAGGCCATGCTACTTAGAAAACTACCCATAATAATAATTTGGAAGTGGGATAATTAACCACAGTACGTCAGTACCCCTACATTTTTGGTGCATAATAAATATACTGTTTTGGTATATTCATCGATATATTTATTTTGGTAAAAACAAAAGTGGTCTGTCTTCCTTTCAATAATACATTTATAAATGGCGATGCGTAAAGTGGCCTAAATAGAACACCATAGTTTAAAATCTGCCAAACTGTTTCACAGTGGAGACACCAAATCGCTTTTTCTACTTCTTCTTCTTCAAAAAAAAATGCTTTAGAATTCATTTTGCAGAACGAAAAAAGTTACTATTATGTTTGTGAGCTAATCCAACACTAATGACAAGTGAATATTCGCAAGCTTGCTTAAATTAGAAGACTTTCGTAATCCTCTGTGAAACATAATATTGGACATTGGGTCCCTCTCAAGTCTGTGATTGTAGCAGCCTAGAAAATTCACTGCTGATCAGTTTGGCATCCGTTTGCTGCGGATCAGTGCGACATCAAATATTTCATTTCTCGACATTTATCACACGAACAGTAATATAAACCCCAAGTAATACACATTGTGTGCCAACGATTCCCTACATAAGAGTCAGTATTTATTTTTTAAATAAGAAAAAACCCTACCGGTTTCAAGGTCGCTGACGTGTAATTTGATGCGGGATTACAACATGGCAGCCACCTGTAAGGTGCGAACGCAAGTTGCGTTTAGTTTATTATTTTTATGTATTTCACATGTATTTACGTCAAAAATATCAGATGCAAGATTATGTGCAGACAGAGATTGTCAAGGTAATTATTGAGCTATCACCCATAAAATTTTTTAATGTCCATATGTTAATTTCTATGTATTTTGTATTGCAAAATAATTTCAATGTTGTTATTTTTGGCCGCATTGCTTTGGGACTGACCGGCGGAATTGCACATGACATTGTGATCATCTTTACGATATTTTGATTTGATTTATAATATATATTTAATAATCGAATACTGAATCATTTAAGTTTGTTCTAAACTACTTGCGTTATAGACATAACAACAGCACTAAACCTGATCCAACAAGTTAGATGTTACTCTTTGATATTCTGACGACGTAACATCTAACTTCCGAACAGTCAAAAACTTGGAGCAAAAGTTGATAACTACTGTGTGAGTTCTGGTAAATAATAAACGGATTTCTTCGATTATGAACAAACTAGTTAACTTTGGTTATTATAAACTTACCCGTGTGTTTGAAATGAACTCCCGTTAAATAAAATCCATTGCACCACTAAAAATCCCAACGAATAAAAACGGTTCTCTCTTGAAAAATTTGAATATTTACTTGTTATTTCGACAGAGTGGATAATAACATTGCTTTCGTCACATATTGGACGAATCCAACACACTGAAGCGAGGTTGTTTCAATTTGACGCATATTTTGGCAACCACGTGCTATACTCAAAGCAATGCGCCAACATTACGATCGTTTGAGTTTGGGCGACGAAAATATCAACTGAAGGCAATTACATTGGAGTTTTATATTGAAACCATTGATCGCCAGTCTATCAAATTTTATTCACAATGAAAGAATCACTGATTGCACGGATACTCGTAAAAATAAAGTCATATATAAAATATAAATTTTAATATCCTATCTTCTTTATGTTATAAATAGTTTAACACGGACCACGAAGCACACCTCCGAAGTGTCTGAGGACTCTGAGTGTATTATTAATTTGATCTCATTCTTTCGATCAAATAATAACCGCTTCAGTGTCATTTTTAAGCGTGTTGCGGCAGCGTTCAAAGTGCCGAATAGCATTGGGTGGCGTATACAATGCCCGTAACACCCTGTAAGAAGCGGAACATTAATTGTAAATGGCCTGCATATAATGTTAAGTAATAATATTATCATACCATATTATAAAGATGGGTAATATTTAAGGCCCGTGAAAAGAATGTAGTTATTTTTGTTCCTCATGCGTGTTAAAAAGAAAATTATCCCATCCGAGCCGCTGATCAAATAATTAAGTCGGTAACAAATTTTAAAAAATACAGGTTGTTATGTGTGTGAACGCTCAAACTCAATGTCGAGTCGAGACGTGCTTAGCTTAAACCAAAGAATTGACGTAAAAATGCCACATTACCTATGCTGTCACCCCTAATACAAAGTGATATCTCCCGAGGTGTGACGTAACCAGCCGCCATATTGATATTTTTCTTAACCGAAAGTTTGTGGGATTTCAATTTTTCAAGAGAGAACTGTTTTTATACGTTGGGGCATTTAGTGGTGCAATGGATTTTATTTAACGGGAGTTCATTTTAAACACACAGGTAAGTTTATAATAACCAAAGTTAACTAGTTTGTTCATAATCGAAGAAATCCGTTTATTATTTACCAGAACTCACACAGTAGTTTACTTCGTTTAGCGGACGGCAAAATTCACAATTTTCAGTTATCTGCACTGTTAACACATTAAACTTACATATCATATCCATCTGTTTTCCGAAAAATATGTTTTGCTGTCTATTTTAAGACATTTCACAAAAATCTTCGCCCACAACCAACACAACACATTGAAAAAGGAAATGACCTACATAGGTGAAAGGTGAAATCTGGGTTGGTGCACATTACGAACGAATTCTTTAAACGAAACGAAATCATGAGACTAATCATTTTAAATTTATTTTTAGTGATGTTCCGATAATCGGTTTCGGCATTCAGTAGACTAATCGGCCGATGAGTGGCCTATCAAAAGAAATTTTGCCGATATTTGCGTAGCCGATATCTGTTCAAAAAGACTCGACAGTCAAATACCTTTTCATAAAATATTATTTAGATCGTGAATAAATCACTCTCTCTTACTTAAAATCGCACTCGACCCGTTTATCTTATTTGCCGTGTGTGTGACAAAACAGAAGTCCTCATTTTCATAATCAACCGTTTGCGATGAAACATTCTACGAATGCCGACAAATTTGAGGATTTTAAATTATATTGTAATCAACATTTTATAAATAAATAATAATCTCAATCATATAGCCTATGCTAGAAATTACCACGGCATAACGGCAATTGTCGTAAAAAGTAAAAGCTGAAAGCAAACACAGACTGCTACGGTAATAAAAATAGCCTAAATTGAACTGTTGTCCACGTGCACACATACCAAAAGGTTGTGCCTTTTCTATATATGAAGACGCATAAAATGCATATGTAACAACTTTTCAATATCATACAGTCTTTCAGGCGCGGTTGGGCTTGGGATTAGGTCAATAATTCAGAGATGCAAGATTTAGTTGGCCACCGTTATGAACACGAATAACTAAAATGAAAGGAAAGCAAATTTCGATGACTTTATTACTCGTAAGAGGAATTGGTATAATTTATACTTATGACAGTACCACTAAACACAATTAGGGCCAGATTAATTGACACGATATATAAAAATTGCACGTCCCGTGACGGAAAATGACAACAGTTTGTTTTAAATAAGAAGTTAGGCAGTGGTGCCTTGTCAGCTAATTTTAGCTACGGCTTTTTTAAAATTTTTGTTGTTGTAGAAAAGTTTCAATTTCAAGCACTGATCTAGGTCTACTAAATAAACAAGCAACAAATAATTATTAAGTTCTCAATTGACGTTTTGTATTTTCAACTATGCGTGAAGAGCGACCTAATTATTTCTTCAATAAACATCGTCCTCTATCCCAATATAAAATCTTTACAAAAACAGTACCACAATCCATAGAAATATTGTACAAAAATGCATTTCGTTTCGTGTTAAAGAGGGGTGCTCAAATTTGAATTGGGAGGATATGACGTCAAACGGATGTCAAACTATCCTAACATGGCGACTACATGAACTTTTGTTGAATGTGATATTGGATAAACCTGTTTCAATGAACCTCTTGTGTGTGTCAATAAGTGTTATTGTTGTTCAGAGATGGGTCACACAATAAGGTATGACATGCATTTAAAATTTATCGACTGACGCCTTTCAAACTTGAAGCGCCAATAATTTAGTCGCACGCTGCGCAATGCAACGAGAGCTTCAAGACCCTTGAGGTTACGTGTGAACGAAACCTCAAGGCACCCTAGAGTACACTAAACCATAATGTCCAGTCCAAAATAGTTGGTCAACAAAGTATTTCACTTGGTCATAATAATGGCCAATAAATTTGGTTGTAATGGCCATACAAATTGGTTGTAACGGCCAAAAAAAATATAACTTTTATTATATGTACGAAATGGTATTTATTAGCATAAATATTGCATAATACTATAATAGATAATACCAGAGTGGTAGACACATGGAACAACTTGCCATCTGTAGTAGAAGCTCCCTCACTGAACTCGTTTAAAAATCATCTCGACAGAGTATGGACTGACCACAAATATAAATCAGATCTTAACTTCCCTATCACTTCATGTGCACGAGATGTAAAATGATATCGAGGATATTGAATGCCAAGAATATTACTGTCAAAGAAGATGTATGTTATACATACATTACATAAACATTGATTTAATACATAAATTTACAAATAGACATTTAACTTAATAAAAACTTTAATATTTCACATACATGTACACAATACATTCTACATTCTATAAAACATTCAAACTATAAGATTTATTTCAATAACATATCACATATACATCAAAATACGTGATTTACAGTGTTGATAAAGGAGCTTTTTCACGATTTTAAAATCCCATCAATAAACCATTGCCAGGATTTAGCAAGCAAAGCAAACTGCTGTGTGGTTGAAAACATGTCTTTGTCTGTTAACTTTTATATCGGCAAATCAAAAATCATCAGGTATTGAATCTTCATTTACCTATAAGATAAATTTGTAAATATAGCTCTACCTGAAGTATATTTGTTTAAAATATAGCTCTACCTTAAATATTTTGTAATATTGCAACATGATATTGTAATTATAACTTTCAACACAATGACTTTCAACTCAGAAATTTTCTAATGCTATACATGTTTTTTTTTCTCTTATTTTGTTAGCCGCTCTGATTAGGTTCTCTGGATTGAAGATGGTCATTTCTTTTACCTTTAGAAGATTAAAAATAAATGATTAATGTTTATATCATACATTACCTAATCAAATCAGAGAGTGTGAAGTACCTAATTAGGGATTATCCAATCAGTTGATTAATTATTATAGTACTCACCTCTTTTGTCCAGAACACGTAGCAATGTTTTGTTTAAATATATTGTTTTTCATTAAATTAAGAATGCTTGGCAGTAATGACTAAATTTTTGGGCCATTATTAGTTATTACTAAATTTTTGTTGCGTCATGACTAAAGTATGGACGTTATGACCAAACCTGTTTTTGGCTGTTATGGCATTGGGTTGTTATGATCACATCCTAGTGACTTGGGGGTTAATGTCAGCTTCATCCCAGGGTGACATCGCAGACAAATGTTTCATAAGAAACTTGCCAGCGTTGTTTTTATCCGACATACACCACCATTGAAGTCAATTCATAGTTAGGGGCTTTAAACATGTGCCAAGGCTAACCGCCCCTGTTATTGAGCCAGTGCCTTTATCACTGAGCTACTGTTCATTACCCTACTTGACTCTATTTAGGATGATGATTTAATAAATAAAATGTAAGGCCAAGCGTAGCTACATGGATAACCAATGCTTCTTAATGTCTGACTGAATTGTCTGTTTCTGTGTAAACACTTTTCATCTATACATGTTGCTCCACCATTACTTCTCACAGTATTTTTTTTACCCCATTTCTTTATCTTTTTCAAGAAACCATCAGTAAAGCTCAAGCTTTAGCTAACCATAATTCCAATGATCCTATGTATTTATCGTTCCGAAGAGGTGATGTTATACAAATCAAAAGCAAGTCGGCTGGTAGTCGTCCAGATTTATGGAGTGGAGAGGTGAGCTGACTGAACTTTTAAATTTTAACCATAAAAAGTTTGTGTGTGTGGATGGAGATGGTGTGTTGTATCGTAGGGTCTGTCATTGAGTCCAAGATATTACGTGACAAGGTGTTCGGTCGTCTGTCCAACCTTGTGGGTTTTGTCTGAGTCCTCCAGTTCCCCCCCCCCCCCCACTGCTAGAGACCCCTACTTGTATGTGAATTATTGAAATAAAGTTGAATCATGCTAGTCCCAAAATGACCTAGTTTGTGTCAAGTGGACTTTAAACCCCATTTGTCTTTCTGTCTTTTAAAAAACAAGATTTAGAAGTTTAACGTGCTGGCATTGTCTTAAACACATTAAAGCAACAGTTTTAGGAACATTATGAGAAAATAGATTGTTGATGCACCAGGTTTAAAAATTAATTATGATTTTTTATGCACATTGTTTACATTAACAAGCAAATTTAGATTATGTAATCGTTTGTTTTAATAGATAAATGGAATCAGAGGATATTTTCCATATGCATTTGTTCGTGAATTTGAAGTCATGCATAGAAAATTGGACTATGAAATAGGTACAGAGGTATGTATCATGGCGAATAACTTTCTGTCTACAAGATAAAACTATTCATAAAGAAGGAATGTGATTTCACATGGCCTTCATTGTCTTGTACATTGTAATTAAATTCGAAAGGAAATTGGAATAGGCCTCTTCATGTTTGAAGTTATATGAATTAATGGTACGTAAAATCAATACACATCAATATTTACGATGTGGAAAATTTATCATTGATTGATTGAAGATAGACATGTAGACAACGCTTTTACAAAAATCATTGAGTTTATTTATTCTATAGTGATGGGTATTGAATTTATTGACATTCTCATATTAAAATAAATGATCATTTTCTATACCACTGAACATCTGGTTTGTTTGAGAGTTCTTCGACACTTTACTTTTATTATGGTAAAAATAAGTAAAACAAGTATGAAAGAGCACAAAAGAAATAGCAATATTACAATTGAAAATATGGCACCAGGGGTCATTAGAATTAATTTTAAGATAGATTTATTTTTCAGAAGTTCAGTTGATGCAAAGAAAGTCTTGGAATATCTTCTTAAAAAATCACAATTTAGACTATTTCTCTGCCAAGAAGCCGCATAAACAAATGTCCTATACTCCTATCTCTGATTTTGGTACAAGGCATGCCAGGCAATTTTTATTACATATTAAAGATTTGTATGAAAACAGTTTGGCAGACAACAATCAATTTGTTATTCTATATTCTAGAAACATTATACACCGGGTGAAATAGCTTTACAAAAAGGTGAAGAGAAGGAAGCAGATGATGAGGAGGATAATGAAGAAGAAGATGGCGAAACAGACGACAGTCCTGAAGAAATACCAGAAAAACAGAATCAAAAAGTCCCAGAATCTGTTGAAAATACTAAGCAAGAAGAAAAGGTGACCCAGGAAAATGTAGAAGTAAAAAATACACAAGAGAGTGCTGTACCAGAAGCTAGAACTGTTCAAGAAAATGTAGTTCCTGCAACTGAAAATGTAGTTCCTCCAACTAAAAATGTAGTTCTTGCAACTGAAAATGTAGTAAATATGAAAGTAGAAAATGTTGATCAAGATGAAACTGAAGTTGCAGATGAACCAGATGATAATATTCAACCACAGACAAATACAGGTAGAAATTATTGGAATATTATTCATAAAAAGCTTAACATGTTAAAAGAGTTGACTTGTTTCTAACATGAGAATGATTTTCCTTTTTAGAAAAGAAACTGTTTATTTCTGGCAAATGGGTCCATATTCTAAAGCATTAGACGTAGACTTTTTAAAATTTTAAAAGAGGCATGTTTTTATTTTAAATTTTAATTGTATATATATGTATCTTTTCATATTTTAAAGATACATTAGTTAAGAGTTTAATAAAGAGTTGACTATTCTTGCTACAATAATTCAAAAACAGATGATAAAAAAAGAAAATATTGGAAATTTCAGTCAAATTTTTTTATTCTGAACGGAGTTATCAGTGTTGGAAGTTTGGACAAAAAATGGGTACAAATTGCTGCGACACCGTAACGACAATCGTTTGATCGACAGACGATAACTCCACCCACATATTCTTGATTACCCAGTAACATGCTCAATAGTAATAGTACTCTCGCTTGACAGGCCTTTCATCGCCAGTTTCCGGTAGCACACATCACCGAATAACAGTAAACGTTGTCTTGGTCAGCCATTTCTGATTTAATTATATAGAAGGAGGACTGTTCAAATCCGAGCTGTATCCAAGCCATCCGTGGGTCTACAGAGTTAATTTTTTGCTTATTGTCTAAATGAAGGTCTAATTAATCATTTCTATAACATCTGAAGCCTAAATAAAGACTTTCAATATGTTGATTTAGCTCTTGCATAATGCATGTTTAATGCATTGGGATGCTTGTTTTTATTTATGCATATCAACATTGTTTTATGATAAAATTTAGCCTGTGTCGTATTTTACCATATGTTTAGAGCAATATAGCCCTTTGGAACTGACATGCAAATAAAACTCCATTTTATTCATTCATTCATTATTTCTGGCTAAACTTCACACAGTTTACACACAACAGGATTTATGTTGATGCCTTACTTTAAATACTTTCCGACTTATAAGTCTTAGATATAGAACATAATACAATGTTGTACCATTTCTCTGTAACTTCAACATTTATTCTTGATTGAGCTTGTTTCTGTCAGACATTAATGTGTGGAATTCTTTTTTCAGAAGTCAACGAAATTTTAGTACCACAGGCAGATGACAGTCAACAGAAAGATGAGACAGAATTGGATGAAACCGAAGTTGATGAAACTGAGGTTAAAGAAGAAGCTGTAGAAACACCAGCAGTTGATGCTCATGCACCACCATCAGCAGATAAACCTGCAGTTCAACAACAAGCCCAGGTACCTGAACAACAACAAATGAAAGAAACAGAAGCAGCAGCTACTAAAGATGAAACCGAGATCGATGAAACAGAAATACCAGATGAACAACCTACAGCTGATAAAGTAGAAGATGATAGTGGATGGTCATTAAGTAGTAAGTAGTTTATTTTATTGAACAATAAAATAGAATATGAATTGTTTATTAATGAATCTTTTCAACATCACGGTGACCATCTTTAGTGTATATAAATCTTTAATGGAGTAGGATGTGGATTGAATGAAAAATAGAATACCTCACAAAGACCATGTTTAGTGCATATAATATGTTCCATTCGTATGTTACTTTATAGTTTCTTGATCTTGGGATCAGGTATTTTTCGCAAATTTGGGTATTCACAGAATTGATTTGCTTTGGCGGCTTTAAAGTCTGTGGATAAATTGCGGGACAGAGTTTTTATTGGAATTTTGGGGAGATTGTTTTAGAACTTTTTGGGCAGGATTTGTTGGCATTGTTTTTTTTTGTCATTGTCATGGGCATTTCCTGGGGTTCAGTTAAAATTGATTATCTGTACAATTAATAACATTTATATCAGTTAATTAAAAGTTTTTATATTTGTTATTGTGGTTTATTTTAAAATGATTGATAATTGTTTGTGTGTATTAGTAATTTCTTCTTGTATGAGCATGAAGCATGTTTTGTCTTTTTAAAAAAAAAGAGAAGCAATGTTGAATTAAGAAAGAAATTGTGTTACAGAACCAGAAACAGTTGGAAATAATAAACATCCACCTAAAGATATAATTGATGAAGCTTTTTTTCATCTTGATGATGTATCATCACACAATGTGGGAAAAGAATCAGCAGAAGGTTTATATATAGTAGTATATACTAGTGTGCTTTATATCAGTTTTAATCTCATTATTTTAATCCCTGGCTTTTCACATAAGGAACATCAAAGGAAATGTGTTGTGTTTGTTAAAACATACGATCAGAATGGTCAAATGTTGAAATTCACCTGTAGCTGCATTAAAGGTTGTTTGTCAGACAGCTTTTCATTGGATGTGACTAGTGATGAGCATTGAGATGTTTTCTAAAACATGATCAATGCCATGACAGTAATTATTGCAGAAAGCAAATAAAATATTGTTTTGAAATTATTGATACATAATTCAATGGTATTTCAAACAAAACTAACTGTTTTTAACCCAAATTTGGCATTTTTCGATCTTTTTCTTAAAAATCTTCATTATATTAAAGAGACTATTCTAGTTGCGACATGTCACAACAAACAACCTTTATCACAGTCAGATGATAAATACATACATGTATATCTTATTGGGCGTGGCCATTCCTCTAATTTAACCATCCAAATATTAGGCTCAGATTATCTGATTGAACCTAATACCAGATATGAAGACACCAAATTATACTTGATGTTCCTTTGATATTGAAAGGTATCACCAAAAGATGTGGCTGCACACTGTATATTTATCATGGATTGGTATCAAATACCCCGGAATGAGGATCTCTAACCAGCATATTACCCAACTGTGTTGTATTAATGGGGCTAACAGATATAATAACGACTAATACAATTGTATCTTGAAATTTGAACTATTTTCTGTAGTATTAATTAACAGTTTGCTGACACTACATACACAGCATGAATGGATTATATTTCTTGAAAATGAAAGTAGTAAAGACCTATTTGAATAGAGATAAAAAGCTGCATGTACATATAAATGATTACCTGACTTCTACAAATACCACCATAGATTTATGGATTTTGGGCATTTGTTGAATTCTGGTGTTCAAATACATCATCTCTGCTTTGGCTTAGAAAGTGTGTCGGGTTTTTCTTTGTCAGTGGGGCAGCACCAAGAGCCTGGCAAGGTTAATTGTATAGTCGTTCGGATGGAACAGAAAACCGAGTTCCTGTGTATACATTGGTGTGCTTGTAACAGATCCCTTGGCAGTTTGAATTCGATATAAGAGTAGGCCATAGCATTGCTGTCTGGGGAAAATTTTCCTGTGTGGCATATGCACATCTTCATTAGCCCATTTGGAGTAGGAAGTTTAACCCCATTTCATTTCGTTTTATCAAATACATGATTGTATATATGCTAATTGTAGTATTTATTGATATGTATGTAACCTATTAGTAAAGCTATGAAAAAAGTACCCTTGTTTATGGTTACTTGATTCATGAAGATAGTGTCGTTGGTAGGAAAATCTTTTTATTTTTTTTGTGGGGTTAGCATTTCCTAGCATTTTTAAACTTAATTTTGAGTAAGGTTCGTTAAAATAATACCACATTGGTATTGTTTGAATTTGTCTGGGTAAAATCACACTATTGGGTGTGGGAAATTAGAGAAAATAGTAGGCGATTATGGCTAAAACAAATAGGGTTGAGTGAGTAACCTTAAACACGGGTATTTCTTTATTTTGACCTAATGAACGTTTGTGGTAGATGGTGTATATAAAAGCCTTGAAAATAAACCTTTTGGTTGTATCTGGCAAAATGGTTTGAACCTATAAAGAACTTGAATTCAAGTTCATTATTTTCCATGGCATATGGTTTATTTACAGGCTTGTAGTCTAATTGAATTTGACTGTTTTGACTGTACATGTATTAATATGTTTTTTTGTGTATGTTGTATTAGTTTTTGCACAATTTGTAAGAATGTACACACAGAGCTGTCATTTTAAAAGCATGAGTTGTGTTGCATGGTTGTTTTGAATCAAAATAAAAGCATGCAAACCCTTCATTTGATTTCATCTGAATATTGTGGAATTGCATAGGTCTAAATGTTTTTGTGATAGGTATGACTGTGTTTATTATTAAAGTACTACATGTACTTTCAATTTAGCCACTATATAATTTTCTATCCATAAAAATATCTAAAATATTTTATTGTTATGACAAGTATAATATGAATGTACTTCAGTATTTATTATTTTAATTTGTTCTTTTATGTTGTTTATGTATCAGGTGTACATGGAGTTATTGTCCTGTAAGACCTAATCAATTCGATTTTCTGATCTTTAGAGTCTTGATAAATAGATAGCCACTTGAAAATTTGTAACTAAAACCTTTTGAACAGCACAACTAAGTACTTTTGGTTTTTAAATAAGTCTTTTTCCCTAAGAGAAAAAATGGAAAATCTTTGTAGGTATTCCAGAAGAAGAGAAAATCAAATTGATGGTACCTAAGTATCATGACATGATGTTTCAGTTTGTAGGGTATAGATACCTAATAATGAAATCTGTATCTTTCAGATTTGAATAAATATTTAAAGAATACATTTTCTGGTGGAAAAGTTGAAGAAACTAAAGAAGACCCACCACAGCAACAGCCTCCAAATCCTGAACAAAAAGAAGAATCTCCCACAGAACAGCCTGCTCAATTAGACACCAAACAAGATGTCAATAGTAATTTGCATGAAAAAAAAGCAACTGAAGATATAGCACCGGAAAAAATCCCACAGAAAGAGACTCATAAGGAAGTGGATGAAACTGACGAAGAAACAGATCTGGATGAAGAAAGAGATGATATGGATGAAAGATTTGATGAGGATGAGGATTCTACTGAAATAGCTGATGATGATGATGAAGTCCAAGAAGAAACCATTAAAGATGATCTGTACTTCAAGGGTAAAGACAAACTATCTCAAGCTACAAATCACAAACAGCAAACTGAACAACAAGAAGTAGTAGCCCCAGCTGCTAACCAGGCTCAGGTTAATCAATTCTCCCAAGAAACTGATAAGGTCCTCTCTGAACTACCCCCGTTTGGTAAAAAACCTGTATTACCAACACCAGACGAGCTGCTACAACAAGCAGCAACTGCACAACAACAAACAGAACCTACACCTAAACAGGAAGAAGCTGTTGCTTTTGCACAAAAACAACAGCAAGTAGCATTTGAGAAACCTGTCCATAAGACTGAAACACTGGTTAATATAAATAAACCTACAGCTGAAAATGGTCCTCCCGCAGAAACTAATACTGTGATAGATATTACTCCACCTCAAAATACGATTGCAATTCCAAAAGTACCAACTGAATCATCTGCACCGACTCATCAATCTGTTGTTGACATACTTCATGAACCCCCTCAAGCTGATACCCCGCAAAATAAGGAAAACGTGAATGTAGAACCATTGATTCAAGCCACACCAGTTAATGTCCAACAACTATCTACTGAAGCACTCCGTTCTAAAAATCAAGATGAAACTTCACAAATAGTTATTGATGGTACTACAATAAATCTGAATGATGATTATGATAATACACTTCTGTATTCTTCCAGTGATATAGGGTTTTCTAGCAGTATCCAACAAGAATCTCCAGTCTTTGCTAAAACTGAAGAACTTGGTCACCCATCACCTGAAGTGGAAGCTGTAGTTAGCAGTCAGTCAATAGAGAAGCCTGTTGAAGAAAGTATTGGGATTCCTGCAGAAAGTGTTGTTAATCTTGCAGGAAGTGCAGGACTTTCAGAGTCCTCTGTGGTTATAGAAGATGCACCACAAAAGGAACCAGTTGGTAATTTAACAGAACCGGTTCAAGAACAGCCAAACATTCCCCTTGAGCCAGAAATTTTATCTAGTACATACCAAAGCGATGATTATTTATCAAGGAAACCATTAGCTGTAAATAATGGACAGAATACTCGCACACCTCAAGTAACTCATCGTGATGAACCTGTTGTCACTGAGACTCCACAAACACCTGAAGCATCTACGGATAGTCATGTTGCTGAAGAGGAAGGTACAACTCTCCCAACAGTAGTCGGTGAACTTGTCCCACCTCCCATAGAAGAAGTAGAAGCCCCACCACCACAAGAAGAAGTAACTAAGCCGAGAGAAAAGTATGATGGAGAGGATGTTTATTCTTATGAAGATTTTCCATCACCATCAGACACATCAGACAGTTTTGCTGATGTTCCTAAAGAAGAAGAAATACCTTCAGACACAGATCCATATAAAACCGATTCTGTTTCTAGTCGAAAGATCACAGATGAAAATTTAGAAGAGGATTCATTTGGTTCTCCTGTTAAACGAAATGGTTTTGCTGACCGCATCACTCGACCTATTATAGCGTTTGTAAGTACCATTCTCATCAGAGAACTGATGATATGTTTTGTAAATTGTGAAATAAGCAACTTTTTTTTACCATAGTCACTCATCTGCCAAATGTTGGTTGACATTTTAATCAATATCTTGGGTCTATAAGTTGAGTAATTTTAAAGCTCACCTATTTGTGTGTTACTCTAATATACCATTCACAAAAATATGTCATATCTAATAGCATACATGTATCATGCAAAGTTTCAAAAAGTCTTGGGGGGGGGGGGAGCGAATGGTTAGCATGTACGCACTGTATCGTAAGGTCTGTCATTGAGTCAACTAGCATGGTTTTGCTTCCATGTGACAAGGAGTAGGGTCGCCTGTCCAACCTCATGGGTTTTCTCTTGGTCCGGTTTCCTCCCACTGATAAAGACCCCTATGAGCAAGCAAGTTGAATAAAAAAATAAAATTGAACCATGCCTTAGTCCCAAAATGACCTAGTTTGTGTCAAGTGGATGTTAAAACACATTTCTCTCTCTCTTTGAAAAAGTCTGTTAGTTGGTTTGAAACTGTATTAATGTGAATTTTATTTTTTCTTCGTACAGATGCCAGCCAGTCTACAAGGATTTTTAGAAAAAGAACCATTAGGAATGTCACCAGCTTTAATGGTGATCATGACTATATCATCTATTGTATTACTGATAGTTACTACATGTTGTTCTAGCAGTGGTGTTGTGGTAAGTAATTTTACATAAAATAAAAATGAAATACTTGACATGTTGTCTTTTTGAAAAAGTAGAAATTGAGTATAAAAGGACAAGATACTAAATCAAGTAGATATTTAAAAATCTTTGTTCTAAAACAAATGTCCGCCTGAATTTTACAATGTTTAAAGTACTTTAAATTTACAATATCATCATGGTCAAGTTTTAAATGTTCTCCTTGTTTGTTAATTTCTCTATTGATATTGTGAGTTTATACTAATATTACATATATACACAATTAAATATATTCTAATTATTATTCTAGTCTGGAAAGAAGGTAGCAAAAGCAGTAGGTAAGAACTTTGTATATTTTGTTTTTGGAAAATATTATTGATCATTTTTGGCAATTCCAGAGATTAATGAAGTCCGTAAGTTATATGTCAACTACCTCTAATTAAAACTGTGTTTAAAGGACAATATTGGTGCCAGTCATTATCACATATGTGATAGAGCTGGTTAAACACATTCCAAATATACTTTTAACAGAGAGATCGATGCTACGATAGCTGAGTAATACATGTTTCCCGAATCGGAAGTGACGAACGCCAAAGGAAAACACTAGTCACCGCTTTATATAACTGACTAAAGCGACGAGTGATCACAGATACACGGCCGAATATCTGCTCACTAATAATTTCTTCGAAGACCAAAAGTTGTTATATGGGACTGTAAAAGGATATCTGACAATTCAATAAAGTAATTGAATGTCATTAGAGAAAAAAACACGAGAAAATAGAAATAGTCCGTACATTCCCCTTGTTTATATTCATTCTATACCTTATAAAAACATGGTAATGCACGGACTTTTTCTGTTCTTCTTTCGTGTTTTCTTATCTAGTGACAGTCAATTCTTTTTATGAATTGTCAGATATCCTCTCACAGTCTCACACAACAACTTTTGGTCTTCGAAGGAATTATTAGTGAGTAGAAATTCGGCCGTGTATCTGTTATCACTCGTCGCTTCAGTCAGTTAAATAGACCGGTGACTCGTGTTTTCCTTTGGCGTTCGTCACTTCCGATTTGGGAAACCTGTATTACTCAGCTATCGTAGCATTGATCTCTCTGTTAAAAGTATATTTGAAATGTGTTTAACCAGCTCTATCATATATGTGATAATGACTGGCACCAATATTGTCCTTTAATATGAGAATTTATTATATTTTGTAGTAGTGGTAAAAAATCTGGAAGACAAACTCTTTATTGCTACAAAAGAGAAAGAAAGTTTGGAAGATGCTCTTGAAGAAGCCCAGAAAGAAGTAAGTGATAAATAGATGTTTAATTATAATAGTAACTGCAGGGGGACCACACTACACACAAACAAAACCGAAAAGACACACCTACGGTCAAGACACAAACTAAACAAACATTGCAAGCACTAAACATCAAATCAAGTGAATAGATCCAGGAGGCCAGCCGTAAGCATCCACTGCGGTTTACAAGCAATGCCTTACACCAAAAAATCTGACTGCAAGTGTGTTAATTATAGATTAAACATGCATTATGCAAGAGCTAAATCTGCCTATTGCAAGTCTTTCTTTAGGCCTGAAATGTTTTCTAAAGTATTAATTAGACATTAATTAACTGATCCAGGCCTTAATCATTTCTCGATGGTATTAGATTTCTCTGATATTAAACTGATTAGAATGGTTCAGCGATCCATTGATTTAATCAAATATGGTGGACCGAGACATAGCTTTGATCAACCAGTATCATGGTTGAAATTATTGCACATGTCTGTCAAACCTTCGCTTGCGATAGAGTAATTTGAATGAAATTTTCAAATTATTCATTTTACATTATTTACTTTCGAACTATTATAGCAAGGATGACTTGTTCTTTATCTAAATCTTACATAATGTATCTTTAATGAAACAGTGATTAAAATCAAACTAATACCCTGAGAAAATTCAGTTTCAAAAATAAATTCTGATGATATAAAAAGAAAACGAGTATTGTTTGTATTATGTCCGTCCATAAATTTACCAGCTTGACTTGTGTCTTATTTTATTTTATGAATGTTTATATTACAGATAAAGAAATATGAGAAACAGTTATCTTCACAACAATCTGTATCTGGTAAATCTAAAACAGATCTACAAAATTTACAGGTAAATATACTTTTATATACTGCTACTACACCTGATGGGGGATTGGATGGCCATTTTCTCTCTCTCCTCAACACTGAACTAATATAGTAGCCGTAGAACCAGACATGTTTATATTTTGTTTATTGGCTGTAGGAATATTCAAATTGTAATTCAACAAGTTAGAGTGTTTATGTTTACTCAGTTTTTGATGAGGCATCATTGACAGGACAATATTTTGAACCTTTGGATATATGACATAGACTTTTAGCTAACTCGATTGACTCAATCAAATACCTTTGATACACGGAGCTGTGGGTAAACAGCTAGAAACGTCAACTCTGATTGATTAGTCAATGTCTGACATCATAGGGTAAATAGCTGCTCGTTTAACCCAATGTGAACTCCCACTATAACTTGTCAGATTTTCATGTAGTGTTGGCCATAGAAATTATAAAAAAATGAAACAAAGTATTTTAATGAGATTGATTATTATAATGTAATGTTGAAAATAAATGATTAATTTAATGTTTATAATAATGTATTGATGTGTCACCGTAAAAGCAGACTTATAAATGTAAAAACAACCAATGTTTAATATTTTAGTTTCATAATGATGCTTTAAAACAACAAGTGAATAGTTTACAGAAACAGATAGATGAATATGAATATGAAGTTAAAGAAACTAAAGGTTCTTCTCTAGATAAAGATAAACGGGTGAGAATAATATTCATAAAATCCAAATATATACAATTCAATTCCGTCAATTGGGGTATAATGTCCTACTGTTTTGCTTGGAACTGCGCTAATGAAGATGCGCATACGCCATACAGTGTGCTATGAGGGAAATTTTGCACGGACAACGGAACTAGGGCCTACTCTTATATCGAATTCCAGCTGTCAAGGGATCTTTTACATGCATGCCAATGTGTACACGGGACCTCGGTTTTACATCCAATCCGAATGACTAGACAGCAGTCCTTGTCAGGCCCTCTGTCCTGCATCACTGGTCATTATTAGTATTATAAAAGTTTTCTTATTATTTTTGTGACAGGTGAAGGAATTAGAGAAACAAGTACATAAACTAGAGGAGAGAGCTAAAAAAGCTGAAAAAAATCTAGAAAAGGTGAGTACTAAATGTTAGTCATTTTCATGTTCTGGTCAGTCAAGCTTTTTAGATTGGATTCTTAATGAGGAGGGTCCAGGGAGGCCTATTAGTAATGCTCATTTAGTTGGATTTACCGGTAAGCAGGTTTTGATTGTTTTTGTATGTGTAATAAGAGTCCCAGGAGGCCTATTGAGATGGGCATTTAGCTAAGCTTCAGTAATTTTGTCTAAATCAGATATTTTGATAAACTAACTCCAATATAATTTCCTGATATGAAATAAATAGATGCATACAAGTAATTTCACATATTTTACACAAAATTTAAAGAATGCATTTAAACTAGAAAGCGAATTTAAAACATATTAAATTTATATTATGATTCTAGAAAACACAAGAGATGCAGGATAATATAGAAGAAGTAGCCACAAAAACGTCTCAGATGAAAAGTTTATCTGATCAAGTTCAACATCTAGAAACTAGAAAACAACAACTTTTATCAGAAGCTGCTGACTGGAAAGAAAAGTAACCACATTTAGATATTCTTACTTAAACTATAGATTATCATGGCATTATTAAAGTTACAATTCCTGTTTTCTTCAACAATAGAAATATTTCGTACTTCCTTGAAGAGATTGACATAAATCTGTCATGAAAATCATTTTGTTTTTAATAAGTATGATATTTTTTATCATAAATAGTGTTTTATATATAAATATGGTCATTTTTATTGTCTAGAGTTGATGATTTAAATGAAAGACTGAGTCAAACAGAAGAAGAATTTAAACAAATGCAAGAAACTGTGGCGTTTAAAGATAGAGAATTTGAAGTAAGTTTTATTTCATATGTAATGGAAATTGAAACTAGTCATATTCTAGTGAAGATTGGCATACACCATGTAGTGTGTTTTGAGGGAGTGCTACATCAGCATTAACTATGGCCTACTCTTATTTTGATTTACAACTGTTGGGATTTTTTTACATGCTGCTAATGGTATACCATTGATAAGGAATAAAGCAAGCTGGAAAATCCTGAGGAACCTTCTTCGTCTATACATTGATATACTCAGGAAATCCTGGTTATTATTGACTGGGCCACCACAGGCTCCCATAGAATTATTTTAATGTCTCTGTTGTGTATTGTGTCATATTACAGATTAAATCGCATTATAATCTTTTAAGTTTTAAAACAAATGAATCTTTCTCCTCTAAACCCTGGATCTTACTATTGATGTTTTTCAGGTGTTAAGAGAATGTTTTGTACAATTGAAAGCTTTTGAAAATGAAAAAGAAATGGAAGAAGGTTTGTAAAACCGTTTTGAACACATTTGATTAGTTTATTGGTTGTTGAAGTTTGTCTTCTTGAATACATCTGAGGGAATGGAAAATATATTCCATTTCTTTCACAACAATTAAACCTGACCATTTCCATGATTTTGTAATATTATTGTTAACTTAAAATTCAATCCGTTGTTCCCAGTACTTAATGCTTGCTTTTATCATATTTGGTCAAACCAATGCTATTGTATTGTAGGCACAAGAATAATTACAAAGTCATTTGAGGCGTTTTGATATCCTTGCAAGTTTCAATCTACACAAAGGGGAAATTTGAATCTCTCTAAAACAAAATTCTGGTCTACAAATAGTTCAGCTCCGTTCAGTATTTACAAAGATATTCTGAATTGAATTGCCATTCAGTATATACAACAATATTCTGAATTGAATTGCCGATCAGAATTCACAAAGATATGCAGAATTGAATTTCTGATGATATACCTATAAGTGTTGGATAAAATCTTTTGATAGAAATCTTTCAATCTGATTAAATCCAAACCAGGGAATTGTTCACCTTTCATATTTTGATTTTTTTTTTTCTTTAAGGTTAAATAATCAATGTGAGTCAGTATTAATGTAGAATCCCATGGATAAAACTGTGAAAAAATAGCTTTTGACTTTTAATTGATATAAGTTTCGTGATGTGAGAAGTTGTATGATATAGGTATTAATTGTATTTCTAGAACCATCAGATGAAAGTGGTGCTGTACAGGATAAACTACAGACAATGATTGATGTAGCTAAAGTTAATGCCTCATTACGAACTGTACAGGAAGATAGAGATACATTAGAAAATAAACTACAGATTGAAACAGAGGCTAGACAGGAAGTAGAAGGTGAGCTAATATTCTGATAGTATAAAAACATATATTCTAAAAATATAAAACTTATATTCTAAAAATATAAAACTTATATTCCAAAAATATAAAACTTATATTCTAGAAATAGAAGACTTATATTCTAAAACTATGATACTTTGTTTATAATATGATTGACCTCCTGATTCGTGAGCATGCATGTCACTCACCAATCCACTGTGGCTCCTGTTACTTGAATAAGAGGCTGCCATTGTTAAGTCAGATTTTAAAGAGTTTGACTATATTTATATTACAGATCAATTAGATAAATTAAGACGTGAAATGGAATCATTCCAAGCAGATAAAATGAAAGCAGAAAGGCAGTATCAAGAATCTCAAACCAAATTAAACGTTTTATCAAACTATTTTAAAGAAAAAGAAATGCAGCTTCAGAAGTAAGATATACAATATGTTTAATTACTATACCTTTTTAATTGTTAGTTTTTTTACCTCCGTAACAAATGAGAAGTGGTAGCGGGTGTTCTAGAAAGAGTAAGCATATCCTAAATAACACCTTGCCATTTGAAAAATGATGGTGAGCTGAGTTCTTGTGTAAAATGTATGTGAGTTTAGGTACCTTATATTTAATGTCTGGCTTTTTTCATGCAACAACTGTTATAAATGACTACTTTTTGGTATTGGATAATAGTTACCCATAACTCAAAACACCCAAACTGAAACACAGAAGTCACTAACATAGTTCACTTTGATAAGTATATCCAGTTCCATCTGTAAGTTTGTACCTTATTTCCCTATATTGTATTTTCTAGAGAATTAGGTGAACAAGAAGTATTAAAGAAACAGAATATAAATAAACTTGTTAATGCTGATGAAAAATCTAAACAAACAGAAGAAGAAAGAGCTATGTATAAGTAAGGCAATTTTTATAGGGGTGCAGGCTGTTTCGTAACCTGGCTGTTTCGTACTTAGTTCTTTCGTACCTCGTTTCGTACCTCAGATTGATTCGTACCTTTTCCTACGTGTTGTTGAAATAATGTACGGGCGTACTCGATTGAACGTTCTGGAATTAAATTCTCTCAATTCCAAACATAGTGTCAATCGAGTGAAAAGGAGAATTTCGGAGTACAACGCATGTGCCGACTGCATAAAAAATATCTCAACCAATCATGGCAGCTGAAACATATTTGTTACTTAAAATATGTCACGATTCCACTCACACCACCTCAGCTGTCGGGACTGGCAGAACTGTGACAGGACTCAATTCGGTGTCACTCGATTGCAATTCTGTCAATTCGGGACGTTCTGGACTGTGAATCGAGCATCCCCTATATGAAATATGAAAGGGCAATAACTCTACTAGAACTTTGGAATTTTTGAACCTGGAGATGATATTACACGTAAATACAGCTGGTTAATATGTATGTACTCTTGTTATTACAGACAGCAAGTAGAAAGTTTAAAACGAGAATTAGAAGCTGCTGATAGAGATTTTAGGGCACAGGTTAGAAAGATAAACATGCTTACAATTCATGCTACCTATATATAATTTATTATCCCATAAGTATCAGAAAATGAGCTTGATTATCATTATATTCTCAAAAAGAGTTAATGACCAATTGTCTTGGTACAGTGTTTTATTTTTAATTTAAAGTCATTCTAATCATTGTGTATGTTTTTTTCAGATAGCAGCAAATGAGCAGAAGGCTCATGAAAATTGGGTAAGCCTTTCTTTAATGTACTCCGTGTATTTCACTGCAAGTACAAGATAATTAGACAACATGGTCTGAAACAATTACTCTATAAAGTTCTAAATCATTGTAAAATTTGGAATGATTTTAAATAGCAAGTTTAGCATTGATTTATATTTTATTGTCTTTGTCATCATTGCGCTAATAGTTTATTGAATTATTTTAACAGTTAGCAGCTAGAGCAGCAGAGAGAGAATTAAAAGAATCGCGACATCAGAATACAACTTTACGTCAGCGATTAACAGAATTAACTAGAAAACCTGGACCCGAAGGTTTAATACGACCATTACCTACAAGGGGCATGCCACCACCAGGTATTAAAGTTGGTTTCTGTTTTAACTTCAAGATCTGTGACTTTAATATTCAATTGGATATTAAAATGTAAAATGTAATATTCCAACACTGTATGGTATAACTTCATACAGCATTTATGAATTTGATATTGATGTTAATGAAAGACTGAATATTTCTAGGTATGATGAATGGTCCACCAATGCACTTACCTCCTGGTATGGATCGACCTCCAGTAGAAAGGTCACCATCTAGAGGTTCAATTCCACCTCATCACCCTCCAAGGTAAATAGTTAATACCTTATCTTGTTTTATTATCACACTATAAGTATATTTCATAATGAACAGTGGATCATTGGTTTTACCTATAAAATATTTGTAGTGAGTTTTTTTGTGAATCAAAGGGACATAACTCTGCAAAGACCACATATTGTCTCCCCTTAGACCACATCTGTGGGATATTTCTGAGTGACTATTCCAGAATTGAATTTTCTCAATCCCAAAAATTGTGACAATCATGTGAAGACTGCACAAGAAATATCTCAACCAACTGTAGCAGTTGAAACATTTTTGTTGTTTTTGAATAAGGTCAAGATCTTACTCACACTACCTTTGGATGTGCTCAAATTGTGCTGACTGACAGAACTGTGACAGGACTGAATTCTATGTCACTCTATTGCAATTCTATTAGTTCAAGAGTTACTGAATGAATATCAAAACATAAATTGTCAATTGATATTTCAGGGATGAATTTTATGGTTCCCCACATGAAAGATTACCTCATCCAGACAGACGTCTTCCACCAGGACCACGCTTACCTCCACCACATAATGGAAGATCACCACCACCATTTGATAGAAGACCACCTCCTCCTCATTTAGATAGAAGAACTCCTCCATACAGACCACCACATCCTGATATGATGCCTCCATTTAGAGGTCCACCACCTCCACGAGACGGTCCCACATCACCCCTTCCTTTAGGTCCCCCAGGGTATGATCCTAGATTAGGTAAGTTTAGTTTTATTCAAAGTTTAGTTTATTTGTAGGATAAATAACACAATTATTATCTGTTTGTTCTTTTATTTGTTAAATATAAATGCACAAAATACTGACGCAAGCCACGGTCACGCACTACGTAGGACATAGGCTTGCTAACCTGAAGGTCCCGGTATTGGCTGAGAAAGTTCATCTGGATTTTCCGCATGGTTCCCCCTTTTCAGTGTTGTAGGATGGAGGACAATGCTGGACAATGTAGGGTTGTTTGGCAGGGAACGAGAAACCGAGGTCCTACATACACATTGACGTGCATGTTTAGTATATTCATTTAGATCTGTGAATAATTGAATATCAATCTGTTTATAGGTCCACGAGCTTCATCACCATATATGCGTCCACCTCCACCTGGTAGAGAGAAAACTCCTAGACAACAAAGTCAAGTGTGATATAATTAACAATAACTTATAGAGAAATATTATATATAATACATAGGGCAGTTTGCAATAAACTTGTTATGTATGTATTATGCTATGATAAAAGGGTAGAAATTGGCCAAAATACACGATGTCGCTGCCTTGTGCGAACAAAACAGTGAAATGTGGACAAAACGAGCTCAAAACCACCCTTACAGATAATCATAATAAATTTCTGTCTCTGAAAAACCATAATTGTGTTAAATATAATATAAGGTGGTGGGATTTATTCTTTTCAAAATGGAAAAATTGCAAAAAAAAAATCCAAACTTGTGAGATAAATCTAAAATTGCAAGAATAAAACCGCTTAAAATGTGAAATAAATCCAAAGTCGCTGAAGATGTAGACAGGTGATTTCTAAAATAGATTCATCAATAGAAAATTTTACGCAATGTTATTTAATTACAAGGTGTGCCATGATAGATAATGGTTGTGTTTTATGTTTTAATAAAATTGTCATAATAGCCTTATATATTGAAATTTCTGATCCCATAAAATCTAAAAGGCCACATTTCATCTCTCATGTATGTAGGTAATATTTATATAATAATTTATTGCTGGTGGTGTGAACTAGGATCATCAATGGTTAGCTGTATCAAATTGTTCAGTCTATATTGTCATGTTATTGATTGATCTTTAAAGAAATGTGATTTATAAATTATTGTCTCAGTTTTATCAAGGAAATAAATATGTTTATAGAAAGTAAAAAATCATGAAGAACTAGTAGTACCTTTGCTTTAAGATATTGTTCATTGTGCTTTCAATGTTTATTTTCTATTATTTCTTAATATCTTTTATATTTCATCTTGGCTTAAACCCAGTTTCTAACTTTATAATGACAATATGATCATTTGAGACAACTGGAATTCAATAGCAGTGTTGGCCAATTGGTTGGTACAGGGGTCTATCAAAAGGAAGTATAATATATAGTCATATGGAACCATATGTAGATTGAGGCCTAAGTGAAACCTAAAATCACTGCTTATTTAACATTAAATCTTTGTGAATAAGGTTTTGGGGTTAAAGCCAAAATAATCTCCATGCATCTATTTTTTGCCTTTTATAATCTTTTCCTGTATGTGTTATTAATACAACTTTCATGTAATTTATGAGAATAATTGTATGGTTTAGATCATCTAAATTTCAAGTTGCCATATACCTGGTCCCGGTTTTACAAAACATTCTCAGACTTAAGAATTTACTCAACTTTCAATCACTGTTTATGAGAAATATCTTTGATCCAGAAATGCACAAATTTGCACTTATGTAGTTTCTTATAGTTGTATTTGATATGTTAAAACAATAAAAGTTTTATAAAGGACTATATTTTAGTTAAAACAAGGCAAACAATTTCGAGTAAATTCTTAAGTTGGAGAATGTTTTGAGAATCAGGGCCTGGTCTGATATATCATGATTTAATTGCTTATATAAAATGCCTTAATTAAGATCTCTTTGCCTAAGATAAATGAAAAGATGTAAACATTGTGATTTCTCTTGCTTTATTTTAATGTGTCTGTGATACAAGTTTGGCGCGATCAAGATAAATGGTATTCTTTCTACAACGATATTTATGTATATAATATAGAAAACTTAAAATTAATTAGAATGAAAGTCCTTTAATATGTTTAGTTTAAATAAATACTTGTGTGTTCTGTGCATGTGAAGTTCTATGAATATGTAATACATTTGTATGTCCACCAAAGTATTGCCAACATGAACTATTCCAAGTTGTTATATGGTAAATTAATTAATGCCAATAAATAAAACTAGTCACCATAAACAGACAAACAGTGGCAGCGTGTTTTCCAATTATCCAACAGACTTTCAAAAATCCAAGCTCAATGAGAATATCCCCCCCCCACTCTTTGTGATTGATGATTGATAGGATGCAATTATTCTGTTAATTGTTTTCTAAAGACAAACTCCCCCCCCCCTTCAAATTCCTAGCGCTGCCACTGGATTGATGTAAATATAGATGTAAGATATATATATAGATAGATAATGTAAATGATATATATATATATATTATTGCATGTAAATATAAAACTTTGTACAAATCAGCTTTATGTATATGTTGTTGTTTTAATTGTCTAGTCTAGGTGTGATTGTTTTACTAGGTGAATGGTTATAATATGTTTGATCAGACCTATCACTACAAGTTGGGTATCCTGTAGTTGCTCTGTTTTAGCAGGAGTTTTATATTTAAACAGACATTATGTAACAGCTAAATCTGCCTATTACAAGTCTTTCTTTGCATTAAATACTAAAACTCCTGCGACTAAAACAGCTAAACAGGATACCCAGTTGTAGTGTATGTTTCTTCATATAGGCGGCATATTAACAGCATTTTATTACACGCCCACATGTTAACATCATTTTATTTTGGTTGAAGTCAACTTTTATCTTATCAATGATGATGAAAAATTAATCATTTGAAATTTATATCTGTTAATTGTTAATGAACTGTTTTCTTTTCATTTTTTTTAGTTTTAATTTGAATTTTTTTTATTTTAGTCAGTTTTCAGGCATAAATTATATTCACAAAATAACTCCTCGTTTATTTTTAAACTTTTTTCTATTATATGAAATATGTCAGTTACTCTATTTATTTTCTATCTTGAGTTATTTTTTGTCCATTTAAGATGTACTTGTTTTTTTATATCTAAAGATAATTTCCGTTTTTCATTCCATGATGTATTTGAAATGAATACAGCCATGTTCTTTGGTATTGTAGTCTACATGTGCTATCCTGCACAAGACTGGGAATAATGCACCTGTCACAGACACTGTCAGGAACATATTTAAGACTTTATTAAGCACTATTTCTTGGGTGTATGTTATTTTGTCTGTCATACATTTGTCTCTTTTCTGTGTTTATAATGTATTAAAACAAATCCGACATTAAGTCAAAATGTCAGATACTAGTTCATTACCAGTGCCTGATAGTCAGATTACTCAGGTGCGTATCAAATTATTATTTACAGGCCTGCAGTAATTTTTCAAAAAATTAATCATGTATGCAATGATATGATCAAAACCTAGTTTCAGTTTAGAATTCGAGTATGAATTAATTAGACATGAAATTTAGAACATTACAAGCTATGAGATCCTTTAGTTAAAGAAATATGTATAGGATTACTCAAATGTTGAATTGCTCAGCAATAATTGCTAAGTCCCTGTAATTTTATTTACTGTGTATTAAGAGATATGCAGTATAATATTTACAATGTTGACTAGATATATGTTTTATAGGTAACTGTTATTTATGATATATATGTTTTATGAATGTGTTAGATTTAAATCTACTTATTCTGTATTTGTAGACTGTTATAGGTTTAATCAGAGTTGATTGACATTGTAAACAAATGGCTTGCAAATGTTTCATTTGATCAGATCTTTGTAGTATTTATGGACGACCATTTAAAACAGAAAAGGTTTTTTAAAAAAATAGTCTTTGAAAATTTTTAATCCAATGAATTAAAAATAGGGAAGTGAAAATCTATTTCATCCAATTACTGGGTTTGCTTGACATGTTTGACCTCATAGAACACTCTGCTTAGACCTTATCCATGTTTTGAAATACAGCTTTATCTGTACAACTATGATTGTATATTGTATATATCATGTTATTAAATAAATTATATATATAGTCGCCTTCTATATTCATATTTCTAAACCTATGATTAATGAGACAAATTCTGACGGATACGGCCTGTAGATCACAAGATCACAGGGCTAGTTAATTGTGCAAATCTTTTGTATGGAGTCTCCAGCCTTAACCAGTGGGTTTCCTCCAAACTATTAAACTAAGGCTAAGTCCTGTTTTTCTTTCTGACTGATATAGTTATCAGTACATGTATGTCCTATTCTTTGTTGGACTGAAACTTTCCCAGGAACTAAAAGCTTATTGAACCAACTTAATTCAGACTTGTGCAAGATTTGACTATCTCCATAAAATAAAGATACTGCATAGCAATTGATGTACGGTAAACAAAAAAAAACCTCCAAGGCATTGTTTCTGTTTTATGTCAGACTGGAAAAGCGCCATTTAAAACTATTTCAATATTATTAAAATCATGGCAATATAAATCTAATACAACTAGATATCTAGTGTCTTTAACTGTTGCTGTACTGTTTAACACTGAGGTTACACCTTCATAACAGAATTCATCACTCATAACAGGCTGTCTACAACCAGTCAAAATGTCACTAATATTTGTGTCTGTATTCAATGAATTACACACTTTAACTGATGTTAGGTCAACTTTACTATTTAACCCAAGCCATGTAATTTCAAAATAATTCGCCTTGCAATGTTCAGGACATGAGATGTCTGCAATAAAAAAAGAAATATTATCTAATATGCAGGACTGAAAAACAGAGTATGTCTCGCTCATTATGTCTGTTTTTATCAATCCTTTATCCCGAGTAGGAAGTTGGCTTGCTAACCTGAGGTCCCTTGTACGTTCCTGGTGTTGGCTGAGAAACTTAATCTGGATTTTCCAGCATGGTTCCCCTTTGTCAGTGGTGCAGGACAGAGGGTCTGGCAAGGGGCAACATTTGGATGGGACAAAAAACGAGGTCCATGTACAGATTGATGTGCTCGTAAAAGAACCCTTGACAGTTGGAATTCTATATAAGAGTAGGCCACTGCGCCGCACACTGTATGGCGATTGTTTGTCTTCATTAGCCCTGTGTAAGCACAACAGTAGGATGTTAAACCCCATTTCCTTTCCTTTATCCTTCAGGACAAACATGGAGCAATTATATTTCAATAAACCCTTATGCATAGGCATCTTTAAATTTGGGAGGAAACCAGAGGAAACCCACCAAGTCAGGTTGGACAGGATGACTCTATCCATTGCTACGTACATTCTGGGAATAGAAATGACACCTTAGACCTTCCACACCCCATATCCCCCCCTCCTAAAATATCAAATTAACAAAATTTGTACCTGTGTGATTATATGTATTAGAAGGTAGATTTATTCGTGATAAACTATTATTATCAGGATCATAAGATAAAGGAAACATTTGTTGAATCTGATGCTGGTCTGTAACTCCTACATGTTTGAAGGTATCTCTACTCTTCGCCCATTCTCCATTTACTATCTGTTCTTCTTTCTGTTAGCAAAAAAATCCATTACAAATTACTTCTACCGTAAATATTTACTGATTACACATCTATACAGTAATATACACACTGATTACACACATATACAGTAATATATATACTTATTACACATCTATACTGTAATAATTTACTGACTAAATGAAATCATATCTGATCATCATTTTTATTTCTCAAACAATATCTAATGTTTTACGGGTTGTTTCACATTTACTTAAACATGCATTATGCAAGAACTAAATCTGCCCATTGCCAGTCTTTCTTTAGGCCTGATGGCTTCAGATTACTCCGATATTAAATAGATTATGACGGTTCAGCGATACTTTGATGTAAGCAAATAAGGAGGAACGAGACTTAGCTTTGATCAACCAGTACGGTAGTTGAAATTATCGCACACGTATGTCAAACCTTCAAAGGCTAATATCTTCGCTTGCAATAGGGTAATTTGAATGAAATTTTCAAATTATTCATTTTACATTATCTACTTTCGAACTATTATAGCCCCGAATGGCTAGTTCTTTTTCTAAATCTTACATAATGTATCTTTAAAAAAAACAACCTAAATTTCAATCGTAAATATCATTAAAAAGGGACTTGATACTCATTAAAGATTTTTGCCAACAGTAATAGATGCCACTGGCTTGTTTATATCATCCTGTATGTATCAAGTATCAGGAGCAACAAGCTACTTTAAGCATTGTTGGATGTTAGAAGAACTATTAAATGAATTAATTGTATAGACTGTAAAATGTCATCATTCTGATGATGCAGTTAGTTCTTATATAACAGGTTTAGAAATTTGGCTACATCATATATTTGACTAAAAAAGTGGTTTTATCTGGATCAATGGTAAATGCCAATAATCTGCAATATGTATTCTCACCTCTGGAACATTTTTCTCCATAGACTCTTTGTTGTTGGAATTTTTTCTGAAATGAGAAATAATTAATTCAATGGTTTATCCAATTATTGGTATTAAAGCCACGATCTTGCAGACTAATTTAAAATACAGATCTGCATTTAAAATGTTCACATTATTTTATATTGATTTCAAGCCACGATCTTTTAATTGTCTTGTTAATTCATTTCTTTCTATTAACATCAAAGTCAAGAAGGTATCCAAACTAGGTTTTTTTCTTTTAATTGACTAATTACTATTGTATTTATCAGCCTTCTTGTGCAATGTGTGTTTAAGTACATTACATCCATCTTCATTATCCCAGTCGGAGCAGAAAAGTAGGTCATTAAATCCCATTTTATTTCATTTCATTATATGTATTTACCCAAGTTTACTAGGTGATGGTGTAACGGATTCATTCATTCTAATAAATTTAATATGTGCTAATAAAGCTTGTATATAAATTCTCCTGTGATGTCTATATACCATATTACATACAGTCTTCTCCCACATACCACTATTAATAATCTACAAATATATACAAAATAAACATCAAAATTCTACATTGTTGAATGTCTAATAAGATGGTCTAAATAGAGAAGCATATACTCTCCCATACAATGAATTAGAGTTTGAATATACATGTAGTAAAAATAATTGCAAATGTATGTAATAAAAACTGTTTGATTGCCCAGTTATTACCCGAGTTTCAATCAAGCACAGTTATTTTGTCATTCACCTTGTTTCCCATAATTTCTATCTTTTTTGGAATCAAAAGTCAAAGAAATTGTGTATGATGCTTCCTAGACTTTAAATATTGTACTCTATGTACACCTATGATTGCCAGGAAACACCCTCTTTATTATATGATAAAACTCTCCTTTTTACCAAATCAGTCACATTATCCAAACTGTGTATGCTTTTTTAGGAGAGAATTTTCTTCAGCTCACCAATTCAAAATGGGGGTTGGGTGGCTGAATGGTTAGCATGTGTGCGCTGTATCAAAAGGTACGTCATTGGTTTCAATTCCCCAGTTGTATTTGATAAGGAGTGGGGTCGTCTGTCCAACCTCAGGAGTTTTCTCCTGGTCCTCCGCTTTCATCCCACTGCTAAATAAGACTATGTGCAAGCGAATTATTGAAATAAAATTGAACCATGTGTTAGTCCCGAAATGATCTAGTTTGGTTAGAGTGGACGTTAAACCACATTTCTCTCTCTCTCTCCAATTCAAAATAGAGTGCTTACCTCTATATCTGGATATGATTGTTTAAAAGTTTGTAATGTATTTGGTAATGGTGGATACATAAAATAACCACCATATCTACCACCTACATCATCTTGTATTTGATAAAACCAGTCATTAAACTCTCTCACAACATCTTCATTCAGTAAACCATCGTCCATTCTTGGTAAATCTTCACGTCTATATACATCCATCTAAAAATAAAAACACAATCAATTTTTAAGAAATTTACCAGAAATATATTTGACAGGGGAAATGAAAAGTAACAAAAGAATTTATCTCACACAACAAATGAAACATTATAAGTGGATAACTAAATGAAATGAAAATGGGTAGATCTTTCTTTTTGCCCTGTACCAATCAGTTTGAGAAAAATTTTGCCTTGATACACCAATTCAGCTTACTGTTCATCGAATACCAATTGTCAAGTTTCTATTATGTGCCAGCCAATGACAACATAGGTGGACCTTGGTTTTTCAAATCCAACCAAATGACTGGGCCAGTAGCCAGCTCATAAAATTTGGGGGGACTACAGAATTTTTTGGAGGGGCTGAGGATGTGGCCGGCTAAGAACACCCCTAAGAAACATTATTGTTTGCGAAATATTTGGGTGGGCTATGGACCTGCAAATGAAAAAGATATTTTCCATTATGAGGCCCTGTGTCCTACACCAATGACATTAACACTCTAATCTTGAAATGTCTTATTGCTTGTAAAACAAGTATTATGTTGAATAGCCTTATACCTGTGTTTCTGAAGAAGATGATAGATATAGATGTCTAGCTTGCCGTGAATCTTCTAATGTATGCAAATACTGCATGACCCGTAGGTGACGACAAATAACAACTTGTCCCGGTTTTACAGCATCAAATATATCACTCTGAAATATACAAATCAAATTAATCACCATTAATAAAACACTATTCAACAAGTAATCATTGGAATATTTATTGTCTCACTCTTCCCAGCAGCAATTTTTTTTCATTGTCCCACTCTTCCAGGCAACAATGTCTTCATTGTCCCACTTTTCCCGGTAGCAATGTTTTCACAGATTAATTCTATTTTGTTTCTAAAATTATGACCTTTAATGAATTAAAGCCGCTGATTTGCATTCTTTGAACAATATCCAAGTTAAAATATACTTAGCATTTAAAGTAGCTAAGTCTCTAACTCAATATCATTCAAAATCTTCAACATTGAAAACACGAATTATTTGTCAATTTAAATCAACATTGATGTTGCGATCTTAGCGGACAAAGATGGGCGTCTGATATCCAATATTTAAGACAAAATAAAAAAAATTACTATTGGTACACGAATCGTGTACCATAATGCGTTTCAGCCAGGTTGTAAAAAGAGACTATAAGAACGAGGCTAGATACATTGCACCAAATCAAACCGCGTATGTTGACTGGAATAACCAGACGCTAGAAATTTTCTTCCGATTGACACTGCTGGCTTATTTTGCCGAACATAACTGATTTGAAATTAGAGTGAAAACGGAAATCATTGAATGTAAATCAGTTTATATACATTCATATTACAGTATTATATGCGTCGCGACCCACTTGTGTCAATTTCTAGGTCCCAAATGTTAGCGATTTAGCCCCTTTAATAAAGAAAACAACCCAAGATATCACAGGTAGGTAATCTCCCCGAATGGATTAAACCGGATTAAAAACAGACCCATAAACGGATTTTAAACAAAACTTATACTGGATTATTTCCATTGTCTGCAGAGCATGCCAAATATTCCAAAATTTTCAATATCCAATATCTTTGTAAATACTAAATGGAACTGAACATTTTTTGGACGGATATACCATAGTTTGTAGATTGCAAAGAATTCAAAATCCCTCAAATGCAATCAGTGGCCTCAATTAATATTCTAGTATTACTTTGTATTTTGAGTACACGATTTATACACTTCTGATTTGAGAGTAAAGCTGTACCTTATTAGGTTTATAAAGTTGTATTATTATAGGTTTATTACTAGAATGATCTATTACATGTAACCATCTAAATATCCAATAACATCCACCATCACCTTCTATTCTATCTAAAATATATACATTTATTATAATCTACATGTTTATCACAGGAATAATTCCACACTATTAGTGATATTATCTGTTAGTTATCATACTAATCATTCTAGATTATCAACAGCATTGAAAGCACACATAACACATTAATTATTCTAGATTGCCAATGTCATTAATTATCTGTATCGAAAAAAAAGTGAGATACCAAAGTCATTAAAGGGGCATTAGTTAAAAAGCAGAATGAGACAGTTCTTGTTATGCTAGTCAAAAAATAGATAATGAAAGAGAATATTAGCGATTCAATTTTAGGCTAGCCCTGGTCGCCATTACTACCGTTGTTACGATAAAAAAAAACCCCAAAGTCTTGATTATCCATTTTTACGGTTATTTCATCCATCACAAAATGTATTCAAATTCACTATATATCACAGGCTAACGATGGCACTGTGAGATGATTATGGTCTTGATAGGTTAATTAATGTCTAATTAATTATTTAGAAAACATTTCGGGTCTGAAGAAAGACCTATAATAGGCAGATTTAGCTCTTGCATAATGTATGTTTAATAACCATTATCTCAGTGAGTTGGCTAGACTATCAATGTTATCAATTACTAGCCTCATTATTAGCATTATTCCATGCATGTTATATTAGACTATTATAAAGTTTTTCTCAATGTATTACTTTTCATTTTTTCTCTTTCAACTCTTCCCACAAACTTGATATAACCAATAACATCACACATAACACCATCACATACAGACCTATATACATAAAATATATCTAATAAATATTTATTATATCTAAATTGTTCTATGATAATTGTTAGAGTTAATTAATAATAATAGATCATGTCTGATTTGAAGATCAATCCTGGAGAAATGAAGTGGGGTTTAATGTCCTACTGTTCTGCTCTGAAATGGGCAAATGAAGACGGATCAATCCTGGAAGTTGGCATCTCAAATGGAATTTTTCAGACTGTAGTAAATATTGGTTTATCAGACATCCTTTATATGAACAACGTTGAGTATGATTGAAATGAATTATAGGCTGTGTAAAAAAAAGGGAAAAACCTTATATATGTAGTGTCTGAGTCACAGCGCTGGTTCACTAACCAGGAGATCCTGTGTGGTGGCCGAGAAAGGTTTCCAGATTTTGAATCCAGATGCCTTTTCAGTTGTGCGAGATTAAGGAAACTGTCCAGTTGCTCATATTGGATGGAAATCAGAGGTGCACCTATATAGTTATTGGTATGCATTTAAATTTCTCTCATAGCTGTATGCAAATCTTCATTAGCCCAGCCCATGAAGAAACATGGAATGTTAAAAAGCATTTTGTTTTCTTTTTACTTTACCAGAGTTGTGATCTATTTTTAAGTTTATAGTGTTATACAATGTACCTCAGTTGTGATCTAGTACCAAAGGTATAGTGTAATGGTAGTATTTTAATACCAAAGTTGTAATCTACTTATAAAGTTATAATGTAATGATGGTATATTATCTATTGACCATACCTGAGTAAAGTTATACTGTAATGGCTGTATAATATTTAAGTTGTAATCTAGTTGTAAAGTTATACTATAATGGCTGTATATTACCTGAGTTGTAATCTACTTATAAAGTTATAATGTAATGATGGTATATTATCTATTCACTTTACATGAGTAAAGTTATACTGCACTTGTAATATATTACCTGAGTTGTGATCTAGTAATAAAGTTATACTGTAATGGCGGTATATTATCCAGTGATGATTCTTGAAGAATTTTAACAACAGATTCTGGATTTTGTGGATTTAAATTAACATCGACTTCAAATAGTTCCCCATAGTCGCTACCAACATTAAATCGCGAACTTCCATGGAAACTTCTCTTCGTTTTAAAATTTTGCAAAAGTAAACATGTTCCTTCTTTTAACCTGAAAACATAAAGATTATTAAATTAGAATTCAGTTTTGGGAACAGAATGGGTTTTAATGTCTCCTCATTGGTTACATAAGGTATGCGAGGGGGGGGAATTTTGTTTGGACAGTGAAGACAGTGATGTTCTATTCTACATTTAATCCAATTCACATTCAATCTTTTACAACACGTTGGGTGTTTGGTCCCTGCATTGGCCGAGAAAGTTCCATCAGATTTTCCAGTGTGATTCCCCCTTGTCAGTGATGCAAGACAGAGGGCTTGACAAGGACAGCTACAGCTATCTAGTCATTTGGATGTAAGCATTGACATGCACATAAAATATCTCTTAACGATTGGAATTCAATATAAAAGTAGGCTGTTGTGCCACTGTCCAGGCCAAATTTCCCTCATAGTACACTGTACGGTGTATGACCGTCTTCATTAGCCCAGTTCAGAGCAGAACAGTAGGACGTTAAAACCCATTTCATTTCATGTATACATCAAGTTGACATGGTCTACTCGGTGGTGTTTGATTACTTACACATTTAAATATCTGACAGCTAAAACATTCCACAAGACAGCGGTACAACAACCAGTTTCATCACCAATTAATATGTGAAGCTGAAAAATATTCCAAATTTATTCTGAAAGCAAAATGACAAAGGCACAATATTCCAGACTAAGTATAGATTTTTAGTTCATACACAATAAATTTGAATATATATAATTTCTTGGGATATCTCAACTGTTTCATTATGTTACCAGTTTAAATTTTAGTTCATCTTGATCAATATATAACTAGGTCATTTTAGAACTAACATATGGTTCAATTTTATTTCAATTATTCACTTGTCTGATACATGCCAAAATCAAAAGGAACCAAGACCTTTGGGAGATAAACCTATATTTCAAGACTTCACAAACAATTTGTGGACGGACGGACAGGGGTCACAACTATATACGCCCTGATTTCTCAGAAACTAATGATATAAAATACTACCAAGTCAAATGATGGAAATATGTGAATGGATAGTGTGTACCTGGAAAGGCCATTTGTCCGATTTGATTGGTCTACCATAGTGATATAAACGGGATATTTTTAATACTTTAACGATGATGGCAGGTTTAGTTCCTTGAAATGACTTCCAATTTTTACAAACATCTTTGATACCACAGAACAGATTATAATTTTGTGATATTTCTTGAAAATCTTCTTCATCGTCTGAAATTATATTATCATGAATAAGTTATTTTTAAGAAAGAAGTTTTACGAATTGAATCATTTAATAGTATAGTAAGTCGTACGGCAAATGCTCCACTGTTGACAAAAATTGTCCCACAAATTTTGTAAGAAAATAAAGAAATGAAATGGGGCTTAATGTCCTACAGTTCTGCTTCGACTGTGCTAATGAAGTGTTATGAGGGATATTTTCCCTGGACAGCAGCGACACAGCCTACTCTTATATCGAATTCAAACTGCGAGTAACTCCATTGTGTACACGGGACCTCAGTTTTCCGTCTCATCAGAATGACTATGCATTGACCCTTGCCAGGCCCTAAGTCCTGCACGACTGACAAGAAGGAATCATGTCAAAAAATCCTGATGAACTTTTGTAGCCAACGCAGGGATTTAAGACATCGAGGTTAGCGAGCCAACATCTTACTCACCGAGCCACCATGACTCCCAAGAAATTAAGAACCAGTAGGACAATGAGCGATACTGATGCTGTCAGGTTAAAATCTTGCATTTCTAGTAATATTTAGTCTATTTTGGTAAAAATTACACTTGTAACACAAAGAAATAGGTGCTCAAAACTAAGGTCTAACAAAATTTAAATATTTCCTCGCACCCTGGGGGAGACACCCTTTCCTGCATACCTGTGTAAATCAATTACAACACATTAAAACGTCACTATCAGAACAAAATTTCCCTAATAGCACACTGCATGCCATATGCTCGTCTTCATTAGCTAAGTTGGTACAACAAAGTGACACATTAAACTTATTTCATTTGGATACTGGGCTAATGAAGTGGAGTGTAAAAGAAAGGCAAACACATTTAATATAATTTACCTGGTACTGAACGAGATAGGATAGTTGTTTTATCAATATGGCCAGTTGTCCATATATCAACATAATATCGTCTGTTAGTCGCTAACGGTTGATTTTCTCTTTGTTTTAAGTTTGTATCTGGCCACCATTCGAGATCCTGTGTTTGATCTAAAAAAAAGGGTGAAATTATGAAGAATTACATAAAAAATGTTTCAGTTTAAAGAACTGTCCATTAATAATGTTTACTTCCATCATGTGGCCCCCTAGTATTCTATTTTGAACAAATAACAAAATATTTTTAGGAGCAATTTTGTAAAAATGTTTATAAGGAATACAAAAATAATATTCCTGTTCTCTAACAATCATTCAATATAATCTGAGTAAGTGTGGTTCTTTTTTATTAGAGATGCAGCTGCACCTGGAAACCAAGATATTTTTTTTAATGGCCTACACGCAAGTAAAAGTAAAAATTGGTACCTTCACATACTTCTACTTCATCAACAATTTCTATCCCCTGAACTATAATAAAACACTCGGAATCTAAATCAGCTTCATCATATTTTAAAGAACATTTGTTTAGGATGACTACACTTCCAACATGTAACTGAAAATATGCATTCAAAATAGATAATCATTGCATGATGTATTGGTATTGCTTGGGCCACTTGCTTTTCTTTATGTGTTTTCAGAAATATCTCTACCCTGTCAGCACACACTTGCTACCGTAGCTCTCCATTGTTATACAAAAAATCAGACTTTTTTTCTTGTTTTGTTTGTCACAAAAAAGAAATTTTTGAAAACAAGTTTAAGAAATGGTATCAAATGTTACAGCTAAATGGTTGTTTCCAGTAATCATTAATGACTGATTATAACAGTTAATACAAGATATATGCAGGTAAGTAGATAATCTGTAAGACTATATGGCTGGACTTGTGTATTGGGCTATGTCGTTGTAAAGTGAATGTTGATATAATAATATGCTGGACTATTTCAAGATACTATTGTAGATAATTTAATATTTAAATCAAATACTTCAGAACATAACTTACCAGGTGATTTTGAATCAGATAGTTTAAACTAGAATCTATAATAACTTTTAATTTATTATTTTCATCCGATAAAGTTATATCAAAAGCATCAGTATGTGTCGTAGTATCAATATCAGTTTGACCAGTGAATGCAGGATCTATAATATATCTATTTATACCAATAACCTGAAATAAATATAAATGATCAATAATTTACGGCAAATTCTCTTTTTTTTTGAGGGGTGTGTGTGTATATAATTGTCCATGAAAGATTGTATATTGATCAAGGAGCCATTATTTTGAGGGTTAACCAGGGGTGATACAAAATGATAAGTCCTGTTATAGTCATTGCTCTATTTAAATATTTGAAAGTTTCTGATAATTTTGACCCTAGACTGAATTAACAGAACTGACCTGAAACCCAACTAGTTGATATATTATCATGCGATTTAGAAGTCTGATACACATCTAGGAAACCATGCAGTGGCATCTCCTCTAAACAGTGAGTTAAGGACCCATTCCAATCCCACATGTATTCCTAACCGTTGTAATATGGGTGTATCTTTTCACAAATAAATAACAAATGGACCTGCATCTCAGTGATCATATGTAGACTTGAATTGCCCCTAATGGACCCGGACCCAAATTATTATGTAGACTTGCCCCTAAAAAGATTTCATTAATTTTGGAACCAGCTTTCACTTGCGTGAATAAAGTCACTTTGGAAGATGCTAAATAAAATTAACCATGCTGTTAAAACAATTAATTAGAAGACAGGTCAGATCTTTAGAGTGTGCAGGTTATGAAACAGATCTGCTTCAATAATATCCACTTCCTTGGCCTTGGGCTTAGCCGCCTACCTTTTTAATCATATCATGTGTTCCACTTCCAGACCATTTTACAACTTGTAAGGACAAGTTTGGAGGAGTGTAAACAGCAGAGCTGTCTATGTGACAAAGTAGAGTACGCCACGAATTTCAGAAATAGAACTGTCAAAAAGGGTTGCAAAACTTACGTACGTTACTTACTTGTCTACTTTTACTTTTTCAAACAAAAGTTAATGATTCTAACGCTGATAATTTAGTGTTTGACATTAGTTGATTTATAATATAAGTACAGATATTATTTACAAAGAAATAAAAGAATAAATTACGTTAAATTGGTCTGTCTTCAAATCTGTTTGGTTCAAATTTGACGTTTTAATAGCCTTTTCTAAATATTTCAATTCTTGACAGATCAAATTTTCCGCCATATTTGTTGATACCGGAAGTTTAATTTTCAGCACCAGAGTTATAAAAGTTAAACGAAAAGAATAAGAAAACAATTTTTGACTTCTGGATAATAGATCTATTATTCACATCAATTATTATTCTACATACTATTACTACCCTAACATATTCTCAATGTATTGCATGAGAAAACCCAAGGAGAGTGTGGGTTTTTTTAGGGGGGTTTGTTGGGGGGGGGGGGACGGGGGGAGGGCATGGTGACGACTGGGCCGGTAGGCTACCGTAATATTCATTCAATTTTTGTTTACGATGGCATGGCCTAATTCGTGGCGAAGGTAGAGTTAGAAACCATATTAGTTGCACCGTCCTTCCACAATAGGCGGGGGGTTGGAGGTGGGCGCAAAAAATTGGTCTCGGCGGCCCTGGCCACATTCGAGTGAAATTTTAACCTTACCATCAATGAATTCCAACTATATATCAAGGCTTCTTTTACTATATATTTCGTTTTTTGCACCAACCGAATCACTAGACCGCCAGCCTACACCACTGACAATAAAAAAGGGGCATCACTCTTGTAAATCCTTCACTTAGTCACGGTAACCTCTTGCCGCAGAAGAATTGGATGTTAACCTCCATTTCATTTCACATCTCTTCATTCCAAATATAGTTAATTTATTTATTGCAAACCAATTGATGCATGACCCATCCTTCATAAGCCTATTTCCTGGAAGATTCGCGCGTAGATAACAGAATTGAATTCATTTTTACATTTGAAAATGAAATGAAATGGGGTTTAACGTCTTACTGTTGGAACTTTGTGTGAAGTTATGTGCATTGTCTATTTACATGTGCGTTTTTTTCACATTGTATTCGAATTAATCGACACAGGTTATTGGGGTTATGTTTCAGAGTGTTCCATGACATTTGTGCGTGACAAGGAATAGGGTCGCTGTTGTAATGGCATGATATTATTTGATGCACAGATATGAGCTTTCCAAACCACCGCAGTTGCGTTCCGTTACCGAGAGCACCAACAACATATTTTTGTTGGTTTTTTTAAATATGAAATCAGCTATGTAAATCAGATTCATATAATTTTCGACTTGGGCGTCGGGTGCAACGCTTGCTCACACAAGACTCTCTTCTGTGGAAAGCATTTATTGTTCTGCAACATACATCGAAATTACGTCGAACATGCGAAGCAATGCCGCGGTTTCGACCCCATCGCACTCTAATCCTATACATATAATATTCTCCTATAATATGAGCAGAAATATTGCCTTGGGGCAATGGGGCTTCTTTTTTTATTACCTGGTAATCCCCCAGACCTCACGCCAAACTTAAGCGTTGCCACACCACCCCACCCTCCTACTCAAATTCCTGAACAATCCCTGTCCTCAAACAGAGTGGTTGATGCACTAATTAATGTCTGGCATTAAACTACCTTTCATTTCATTTAATCTGTCAGATTTTCCGATATGTATCTCGGCATGATCTGATGATGAAAAGAACCATGGCATCGGGGCTATTCGAGACAGGTTTCCAATCTAAGGGATTAACAGGGTGGGCTCAATTTGGCATGCATGCAAAAGAAATTCGAATACGAAGAAACACCGATGAGGCTGATTTGTCATGCACGTAAAAAAATGAAATTCGAAGAAACACCCCAACCCAGCAAATTACACTAAATCCCATTGTATATGGTTCAAAATTAACACGTATAGGTCTTCATATTTAAGCCGGTTAACCTTGTTAAAAATGGATTGAATATGACAATAGAATTCCCCAAACTGGCCCAGAATTTCGATTGCTCTGTCGCTTTAAAACCAGTCGTTATCTGTGTTGACATCAGAATAAAGCAAAAGCTGTAATTTGAATATACACATTTTTATCTAATTCAGATATTTACAACAATTATACATGTATTATATATACTTGTATTTCAAACATTCAATGATTTTCAAGTCGCTCGACAAAAATTCAATCTGCTAAGCTCATGGTGTTGGTAAAATAAAACAGCATTAAATGTCATCAGTTGATTAATGGACTACTGTAATGATCTGAATTGAGACCAAAAAGTGT
The DNA here is from genome assembly GCA_963678685.1 of Patella ulyssiponensis. Lineage (NCBI taxonomy): Eukaryota > Metazoa > Mollusca > Gastropoda > Patellidae > Patella > Patella ulyssiponensis. The sequence continues at coordinate 59,539,720 of OY783230.1, read as the reverse complement.
CTTTACCAATCGAGTTTACTGTGTATTATGTTTTCTGTGTCTATGGGCAAATTCTTTGTAGCCTTCCATCACTCGATCCTTGCTAATGGTATCGTATGGACCCTTAATAATATATTTCAAGAAATTAGGCAACTTTTCCAAAACCCTCTGAGTCTTCTCCAACGCCTTGAGCATAAAGCCAGCCGATTCGTCTATTCTGACCATTGTGGACTTCAGATAATTCTGTCCAATACTGAAAGCCACGCCACTAATTTGCTTGGTTAGTTTCTGATCTACGCCATGAGAATTGTTAAGCTTCGTGTGGAAGTGAGAATGACGAAACTCTGTTGGTGACCCTTCTCCTCTTCCAACATCCGACATAAAATAAAGTAGCGATGTTTGTGGTAGACTTGCATTCACACTTGGGTTTCTCTTGAGCTGGTGAGCGACAATACTTGGTAACCTCTGGAATAAATGTTGCATATGATACAAACGGTTGTCAAGTATAGATGTTAGCTCCCGACTTCTTGATTTGGTGTCTTCCAATATACCAATGGTCAGTTTTTCAGATAACCGGATAATTTCAGTTTGAATCCAGTTTCGTACGAGTCTATGTATAATATCTTCTGAATCCACTCCGAAAGTTACAGCTTCCTGGGACTGGTTCCGCGATAAGTCATACAAGAGAGGTTCTCCATAGATGTATTTTGCAAAAGTTCCAACAAGAAACATAAGAGCTACTACTTTGTTCCGCATGGCACCTGAATTCTCAAAACGTTACACTTCAAATATGTTTCAGCACGACGGTCCAGATCAGTTATAAATGACAAAAATTGAATAAATGAATCTTTTTATAATAGAATTCTGGAATATATTAGTTTCTAAAAAAGATAAATTTCCAGAAACTGTATAGGCGATGACTATGATAAATTATCACCCGAAAAAAAAATATTCTAATATGAATTATTCAGCTCAATTAAGGATTGGTTGCGCTTATCAGAACACAATAAATAGCCGATGATCCGATTATAATGAAGGATAGATATTTTTTAAATAGATTACATGGCATCATACATATTTTTTAAAAAAGAGATTAGATGGAATTATAACATCCAAGATAAGCGAGATTTGACAGGCTGTCACAGAATTCTAAATTCATGCGATATCTTTGAAAATTATGGAAAATCCATAATCCAAAACCATATTTGATGCATAATGGCTCTTGTTGTGTTGTTGTTCTGAATTTCTGTACATGCAGTTTGATATAGATTACGGGTATAGGGGCATCTAACCATTAAAACCTCCCGGTCGTATCTCATACAAGCACAGTTATTGAACAAAAATAATCTTTTGGACGGAAACCTAAATAAAACAACAAATAACCCACACTGAACAGATTTCTTTGTTTGAATATTTGGGGAAATCCACCATTACACATGTCCAATCAGTTGGCCGAGAAAGTTCATCCAGATTTTCCGACGTGGTTTTCCCTTGTCGGTGATGCAGGACGAAGGGATATGACAAGGACAGTTTTCTAGTAGTTCGGGTGGGACGAAAACCGAGCCCTCGTGTACACATTGGCATGTAAAAGATTTCTTGACAGTTGGAATTCAATAATTTTTTGGGGAGGAAACCCAATAAAACGACAAATAACACACACTGAACAGGTTATAGGGAATCACAAGAAAACAACAAATAATTCACATTGAACATTTTGATTTTCTTTGGACGAAAATCCAATAAAACATCATAAATTCCACATAGTTTTGAACATTTGGGAGATTATGTTTTTAAAAATAAGTTTCCCTATTAGAACTAATGTTTATAGTATTGAAGGAGAGGAATGGTACCTTAATCGTTTGTCGTCTTTTATTAGTTTTTTAGATACCGTGACAGTGCGTGTGATTCCTGGTAAAATACGTTTAGAAAATTCACTTTTACTAACGTCTTCGTTTTTATGTTCATTAAATTGTTCAAAATTATCCTTGACGCCCGAATCTGGAACGTTTGTGGTTAAATGGTCCCTGCTATCTATTTCATTAACTCTAACAGCAACTTTACCATTCATGTCATTAGCTCCAGGCCGTGTTGATAACAATGGAGATTTTGGTGGTGTTGGTGATTCTTCTGGCGTTTTTGGTTTGTAATAATATTTACGTTTATTGGGTAAAAAGTGGATGAAATGTCTTTCACAGAACGGATTCTCGTCTTTTTCCGTTATTGGCATACCTCTTCTTCGGCCGTGCAGTTTCCGATCTTTTCGGAGTCCAGCATTTAAGTTATGTGCGAACCCAACTGTTGGTAGACTATGTCGGATTCTAGACAGTTCCTTCCTGATTTTCACAGTTTCTTTGTTATAGATAACTTCCGCACTTCTCCTGTATTTATTAAGGACTTTTTCTTGCATTGATAAACGTTTATCCAACAGAGAATTGACTACACGGGTTCTTTCTATAAGCTCAGCATCAAGGCGATTGTAAATGTCTGGTAACAAAGCGTTATTTACTGGAGGTGCACTTACACTGTTCTCCATCTGAACAGATCTACTAGTAAACGAGATTCAACCACTTAACCGCGTTCAGTGAAACGACTTTTAAAAAAAGTTTCTATATTTGAATTGGCTATATCATATAGCGAAGATTCTAAGTAATCATTCGCTATTTTCAAACAAAAAAAACAATCACACATATAAGTATAACTTAATTCATCAATAATTGATCAAGATTATTCAGAAGCAATGGATTCACTATTACTTCACTCTCCTTTAACGAAGTATCCATATTTAACAAGCAAATTTCACGTTTGAAACCATTAAATCGCAGCCAATATTATTCCAACAACTTCAGCACTGATGAGAAAGTGGTCAAACGAGAATCGATTGCATTTATCAATAACTGGATTCATTAATAATAAATCTAGTTTAGATATAGTATTTCTCTTGTTATTACATAACGATTTAACACAACTTTAGCACAAATTACAACGCACTGTTTCCACGACCAAGACTACTGAAAGGATTGTCAAGTTTGTCCAACTAGTGTACATTTAATAGTCCACTTGTTCAATAATTGAGTACTTTATGGTTTGCCAATTTTATACTCTATATATAACTTGAAAAACGAACCCCCACTAACACACGGCTGATGTCGAACAATAAATTATAACTGCCATAACATCACGAAATAATGATATGTGCATATGTTTATATACACTGTAATTCGTATCGAATTATTATATAAATTCCTCGTGGATTTTCTGTGAGTTATTAAACGTGTGAAGCACAGTGAGGTAAGTCATAAAACAATAAATTATTCACCGCGTAGAAAGGTGTTGTCCGCGGTGTATATTTCAGAGGTCGTATTTCAACTTGGTGATAACAGGGAAGTAATTAGACCATATATAAATTAGGTAATACGTTGTTTTAGAACCTATTCTGATATCTTACTGCGGTAACAATCATGCCTTTGGTAATTAATGAACCGCCAACATAGAGGTACTGTTAAGTTTGGTGTATCCTTCGTTGTTCCACATTTCTTTCAGATAGAGTTAAAGTTGAAATTTTGTAGTTTGATCATTTTTAAAATGGGTAATGGGTCTGTTTTTAGAATCTTTTCATCAAACATTTCTGATATCTTGCTTCGATAACGATCATACTATTCCGTGTTCTTTTAATTCTCCTGCATTTCTTTAAAAAACATAATTCAGGTTCAAAAGAAGTAACCGTTGTCCTTTAAAATTCCCTCCAAGAGAACACCAGGCGCAATATATAGTCCACACAACCACAGAGCACAAATTGTTATGGATTTAGAGCGTATAATAACGCGAATATTCAAACATTACTTGAGTTCGCGACCTTTCAATCATGTACAACATTAGCCAGCCCCACCCAAAATATTTATCTACCATGGGTGTTAAGTCAATTTAATGTTCAGATTATAGTTAAATTTATCATTAAATCACTTTTATACGCCATTAATATAACATGGTATTTTACAAGTGGAATGAGGTTTACACAGAAACACGTACCTCAAACGATTTTCCTTCGCACAAAGTTATCATTAAGCGATATGTCAAATTCACAATATACTTGTTATAAATCAACATAGCCTAATTATTGTATAAAATGCCCAGGCGCCCTTGTTTTGTTACCAAGCTCTCACAATAAAAGATTATATGTTCAATTAAACACAAACTACGCTATGTTGGTTTGTCTTCATTAAAAAGCCTTATTATTATATAATATCCAGATGTTCTATAGTTTAGTTGCCAAGCTCTCACTGTAAAAGTTAAATGTTCGTTTAAAAACTTTCGTTGCTCCGTTATTTTTTCTTCATTAAAAGACCTAATTATCCAGACGACCAGGTCTTGTTGCCAACTCTCACTGTAAATAGGTTGAAATTTCAGTTAAACACCACGTACCGTTTTCTAAGGATGTGCATTGCTTTTTGTTCATTGAAACGCCTAATTATTGTATAAAATGTCCAGACACTTTGGTATTGATGCCAAGCTCTCACTGTAAAAGATGAAATGTTTATTTGAACACTTTCTGTATATAAAAGTTCCCTATGTAATGATGCACATTACTTTTTTCTCAAAAAGTCCAAATTATTATTGACTAGAATATCCAGATTCCCCTGTTTTGTTATCAAGCTCTCACAGTAAAATATCATATGTTAATTTAAACAGTTTCTATGCAACGTTTAATAATGTTTTTTGTTCGTAAAAATTCTAATTATTATATAATGTCCAGACGCCCTGATTTTCTGTAAAGATAAATTGTTCAATAAAAAAACTTTAGATCTACGTTTTTTAATGATGGACATTAAAAAATAAGTGGTAAGTCAGCCCACCAAAATTAGCTGTTGCAAAAACTATTAAAACTCCCGTACATTCATCCAATCAAGGAATGTTAATTTAACAGTTTATCATTAGCAGTGCAATGCTTTGAAGAATTTCAAAACCTCTATCTATATAAAGAAACTAAGCTTCTCTTTTATTACCGTATGCAGAATATGCAGTTATCCGTTTTAATGGGCACATAAAATGTATTGATACAATAATATTAACGAATTCAATGATCTCACACAGCTTTATCACAGTATTTGAACATTACAGCGTAAATTTCACACACCATTGAGTCACTTTCAATGTTTCAGTCACTATTTAATAAATTTATGCACCTTTTAGTAAGGGATCAAACTACTTCATTTAAATACCCCGCGATAACACGTTTATACCCCTTTGCTTATCAATCAAGTAGACTTTCAACTCACTTCAAAGCTATGAATTTGGGTCCACGAGCAGTTAAGGAAGTACTTGATCGGTTATAAACGACAACGGGAAGGGTTTTCTACCTTGTATTAAACGTCTCCGTAAATGGTGGAAATATTTATCAAGTAAACGCTACAGTTCTTATTGTTCATAAGTACAGATCTTGTTCGAATCGCCTATATGAATCCAAATTAATATCTGCTGGCTATCTTTAGTTGTGTGTCCAGTCAAACATTTGATAAAGCCGATGCAACTGTTGTGTCCAACCAAACAGTAAAATCTCACGTAGTTCACGCTGATGCCATTTGTTATTCTAAGCCTATAATTATACATGTAGATTTTTCCAAACCGGTCTTTAATTAAATTAATGTTGATTCATTGGCGCATGAAGGATATACGTACATGTATATATAGTGTAGATAAAGGTTTATACGTGATACAAAATAACAAGTAGTGATTAAGGTTGGACCCATGCTTTGTATAATTATGATACATATTTTGTAGGTACATGTATAAGGACCCAGTGTGTCACGTATTATATTATCAAATTCATGCATAAATTATACTTCGCTATATTATTTCCTTTTAAGAATGAAATAATAATTATTGTCATCTTGGCATGTATTTTCAGAAATCACTTTTACAAAATAAATGTTGTTTAAAGTTTCTAGATTATTTAGGTAGAATCTCAATATAAACTAGACAATTTCATGCACTAATTCGCAAGCAAGTAGGCTTCTTTGAATTGGAGGGGGAGGGGAGAATCCGACGTGTTTACACCAGTTTGGCTCGAGTTATTTCCGGTTTCCTGTCACTATTAAAGAACCGTGGACGTCATCCCCCCCACCACCGCCGCCTACTCCTCTCTCTCTCTTATTATCATTTACTTTTTAGTCCTGGCACGTAAACTGGTAGGATTGCATCATATCAAAAAGTTTACCTAATGATAATATGAAGTAAACATGAACAATATGTAGATAAATAATAAGAAACACAACAGCTGTACGGGGTTTGTTGAAAACCTTTAAATGGAAGAACAATGCAATGGAAATACAAGAAACCCGACATCAGTTCTTATTTGGCTGTTATTAAATGTGTTGCATGTTAAAACTGATAACGAAATAGAAATGTGGCCGATCGGTTTTCCCTGATTACTGCTCACAAGGAACTGAGTTAAACCAGGTACTGAGTGAAACCGCGACAGATACCAGTCCTTGTGTGATCCATTCGCCCATGCCCAAATAGTGTTGAAAGGCTTCTTTTCTCGACAATCTTTATTCTTGTTTCCAAGGCCATTCGTATCTTGGTATTGTGTTTGTACTATGGATTTTATATGTTAACAAGAAAAATTCATTTAAAAGTCGTGTTAATTGGTCAGTCGTTACAAATGTTTCCAGGTATCTGATTACATTTTCCAAAACCAACGGGAAATCAATAAACCATACGGTTAAATGGCATTCGTTGTCCTAGAGTTTGTGAAAAATAAGGTCTATTGTAAAGGGAAGATCCAGTCGGTGAAGGTTTTTTATAATGTTATTCGTCATCTAATACCTGCCACAGTGTTTAACCTGCACTAAAAATTGTTCGCAGTTTGATTCGTAATTAGTTTATTACGGGTGAAATAAGTTGTAGTCGAGGTTTATATTGTAGAAACCGTTAGATAATTAATAAAATAGGTTGCCAGGCAACGAAACATACCCCCACACAGCAGCCAAATCGTCCGGGCAGTCAACAAGAGTTGTTGCATTTTAAGTAATCATCAGAAAATCATAATTCAAACTCACCCATAACTACGGTGTAACTGTGATATAATCAAACGTTTTTTTAAATCAGATAATAATTGTGACCTCTAGAGGGACCACAAGCTAAAAAGGGTGATTTTTCGTACAATCAGGGGCCATAATTCAGGAAGTTACGATCCGATATGGGCAAATATGCAATGGAACCAAGATCATAAGGTTATAAACATGTATTTCAAGTTTCATCAAAATCAGTTCAAAATTTTGACCTCTATAGGGTCCACAACCTTGATATAACATATTTTCACACAATTCACGTACAGACAGCGGCCATTTTATCCGTCAACTCTTATCCGATTTTCACGAAATTCAAATTCTCTCTTCATTACCATGAAACGTGATATAATCAAATGGTTTTTTAAATCGGATAATAATTTTGACCTCCAGAGGGACCACAAGCTAACAAAAGCGATTTTTCGGACAATCAGGGGACATAATTCAGGAAGTTATGATCCGATGGGCGCAAATATCGAAAGGAACCAAGATTTTTGGGTTATAAACATACATGTCAAGTTTCATCAAAATCGGTTCAAAATTGTGACCTCTATAGGGTCGACAACCTTGATATAACATATTTTCACACTATTCGTGTACAAACGGCGGCCATTATGTCCGTCAATTTTTGTCCGATTTTCACGAAATTCGAACTCAACCTTCATAACCATGGAACGGTGATATAATCAAATGCTTTTTAAATCGGATAATAATTTTGACCTGCAGAGGGACCAAAAGCTAACAAAAGCGATTTTTCGGACAATTAGAGGACATAATTCAGGAAGTTATGATTCGATGGGCGCAAATATCGAAAGGAACCAAGATCTTTGGGTTATAAACATACATGTCAAGTTTCATCAAAATCGGTTCAAAATTGTGACCTCTATAAGGTCCACAACCTTGATATAACATATTTTCACACTATTCGCGTACAAATGGCGGCCATTTTGTCCGTCAATTTTGGTCCGATTTTCACAAAATTCGAACTCAACCTTCATAACCATGGAACGGTAATATAATCAAACGGTTTTTTAAATCGGATAACAATTTTGACCTCCAGAGGGACCACAAGCTAAAAAGGGCGATTTTTCGGACAATCAGGGGCCATAATTCAGGAAGTTACGATCCGATTGGCGCAAATATCGAAAGGAACCAAGATCTTTGGGTTATAAACATGCATGTCAAGTTTCATCAAAATCGGTTCAAAATTGTTACCTCTATAAGGTCCACAACCTTGATATAACATATTTTCACACTATTCGCGTACAAACGGCGGCCATTTTGTCCGTCAATTTTGGTCCGATTTTCACGAAATTCGAACTCAACCTTCATAACCATGGAACGGTGATATAATTAAACGGTTTTTTTTTAAATCGGATAACAATTTTGACCTCCAGAGGGACCACAAGCTAAAAAGGGCAATTTTTCGGACAATCAGGGGCCATAATTCAGGAAGTTACGATCCGATTGGTGCAAATATCGAAAGGAACCAAGATCTATGGGTTATAAACATGCATTTCAAGTTTCATCCAAATCGGTTCAAAATTGTGACCTCTATAAGGTCCACAACCTTGATATAACATATTTTCACACTATTCGCGTACAAACGGCGGCCATTTTGTCCGTCAATTTTGGTCCGATTTTCTCGAAATTCGAACTCTACCTTCATAACCATGGAACGATGATATAATCAAACGGTTTTTTAAATCGGATAACAATTTTGACCTCCAGAGGGACCACAAGCTAAAAAGGGCAATTTTTCGGACAATCAGGGGCCATAATTCAGGAAGTTACGATCCGATTGGCGCAAATATCGAAAGGAACCAAGATCTATGGGTTATAAACATGCATTTCAAGTTTCATCCAAATCGGTTCAAAATTGTGACCTCTATACTGTTCACAAGCTAAAAAACGTACAATCAGGGGCCATAACCCATGAAGTTACAGTCCGATACATGCCAATATCGAAAGGAACCGAGATCTTAGGGTGATAAAACTATATTTTAAGTTTCATTTAAATCGGATAAGAATTGTGACCTGTAGACTGTTCACAAACAATTGTGGACGGACGGACGGACGGACGGACGGAGGCGACGACAATATACGTCCACATGAAAATGTGGGCGTATAAAAATATAAAGAATCTGCAATGGCATTGTTATTTATCCTGCGAGAAAGATTTGCATACCAAACATTATTAAATGTGTTCTTAAAATAACGAGCCTCAAAACTAAAAAAAAAGTATGAAATGAAAATAAGAAAGTGCGATTTTAAGAAAAAACAAAATCTTATATAAAAAAAAATGAAAACAGAAATGTTTATCTAATTTAACAGTTAGGCAGAAACTGGCACTGTAAATTGGAATAAAAGCATTAACAGGAATCTGTCAATGACAGTGCAATAAAGGCGCCCGTGAACATTCTACAAGACTTGCCCTGGGTGTGCTTTTGTACCGGTGTAACAGAAATCTAGGTCTAAATATGACCCTCTTTCAGATGTCTCTTTGTATTGCTACAGATGGACTCGAAGATAAATGTGTAGTTTAACTTGATTTAGAATTTTGCCAGATGCACTAGTGCCGTTATAGCCTACTTCAATCGGAAATAGAAATAACTATAAGCTATTGAACATTTTATGTGCGTGTCTATAATTCGTGATTTATGATTATTTTACAGACAATATTTTGAAGAATCCATGCAGACAGTTAATTTGATAGTTTAGATATAACTGTTTCAATTGTATAGCAGATCAGTTATTGTCATGACATCACGGTGCGATCAATGCAAGTAAATTTGAAAAGCAGTCATTTCTGTTGAACACAATAGTTCCATTATTTCAGGTAATTACAAATGATATGTATATCAGGTATATTACTATATCACTTCTAAAGGTAATCGATAATATTTATTGGTATCCAGGTATACCGATAATTACGTTATACATGTGTTCTATACTGATATCACGCTCTATTATAGATCTACCCTTAAATCAATATAATTTGTAGAATGTGTAGGTGTATGTTCATTTTCATGACATAAAGATTTTCGATATTCGTATGATTCCGTAACCGCGTCAGCTGTTAGTCGATTTTTCTGAAAAATGGAGTGAAAATATTTTTGAAACGGGTAAAAGAATCATTATAACAAACAATAAATAATGTCAAATTATTTAAGATATACTTTGACCTTTCGTTAAATATCGAAAACCCAATAACTCGCACTCTTAGAGATAAAGAAACAAATTTGACACGTGTATCGGCCGAATGCCTTGGAACCCACCACTCCTAGGGAATTTTAAAATGTAAGCTTATACAATCTAACAGGAATAGACTTAGCATATTACTGTAAATACAACATTTATTTTAGGCCTACCGAACGGTTGTAATTTCCAAGGCGGAATCTTGGTTAGTTCGATAAGTCAGCTAGATGCATTTATAGCAGCATGTAATATCAAGACATATGGAAGATAATATAATTACATGAAGCTTGAAAGGTTTGTTTCACACGTCAAAAGCTTAGCTGTTCGTCTAGAAATATTAATGTAAAGGGCACCGAGTTTAAGAAATTGTGCGATACGTTATTCAAGGGACGTGTTGTTCTGCTTTCATGTAGGAAACGAAGGGTCAAAGAGATCAGCTCGCGTAATTGATAAACACGGACGTTTTCAGACTTGTTCCAAGCAATGCCAGTCTGAAATCTATTCTGCAATAGAGAACTTTCTATTTTACCCAGACGGAGGCATATTGGTGTACTATTTTTTTATGCCGTCCTAATTCGCTTTATATTTTTCATACACACAAAAACTAAATAAACATTCTCAACTTCATTAAACACTTCTCGAAGTTCTCACAGTATACTTAATGTTTTCGATGTTGTCTGTTCCTAATTGTAGACAGACTGAATAAGTTTCCTATGTCTGAAATCATCATTTAACAATTTCGGCAGATATATCTTTCAATGATCCTCGAGAGACCCATTCTCTTCCATAAATCCATTCAGCCGTAAAACATCTAGCATTGAAATACCATAAAAATCATTGACATATCAAGTAAAATCAGCATGAATTCCCTAAAGATTGATTAACATATTTCTTTAAAGACCATCTATAATGTAATTGAAATTGATTAGTTCATACAAAAGATAGATCATTGGAAAATGTGTAATTTATTCTAATCTGTAACCATCTTGGTAAAAGGTATTATATGTAATTTTGAAAAGGAGGGGGGGGGCGCCGCAAAATGAGGGCACTGACCGCGGAGACGGGGCACGCCGCTGAGAGGGGGGATTTATTTTTGAGTGGGGGGGGCGGTCCCCCAAGAAAATTATCCATCATTTCCTTGCATCTGTAACCATTCCAAGAGCTATCTGGCTGATATTTTCGTCTAAGTAAACGTTGGGAACGGGCATATTTGGGTCGGAGAAAAGGCACTTTCAGCAGTAAAAAAGGGCATTGTCGAAAATTGCACCCCCCCCCCCCCCTTGAATCCGCCTCTGAATAAGGTGCGGTATTGCAATTTATTCGCAACATGGACGATGCAGAATCACAATGTAATGAATTACCCGACCGAATTTCGGTGTGACTTATTTTAAAGTCACATATTTCAAGACGATGGCTAAACTGCATATAAAAACCAAAATAATTTCAACATATACGATATACATATCTTTAATAAATACGAAGGGCTACCCGAAGGTAGATAACTCCAGGACATAAACACAACGTCGATCAACTTACAATACGTGGATGTCAACAAAAGAACAAATAAAATCAGTCTCGTTCTCTAATCGTTTTGCGCGTACTACGTTCTGATTATCGCATTTTGGTACCTTAAACAAGGGCATTTGGTTGAAATGTTGCACTTTATTCTGGTTGACTACATTCAAACATAATTTAAGTTTGGACCATTTTCAGTTATTTCAATGTGTCCATCAACATATAATTGTCCCCTTGAATAAAAAAATTCTTGGCACATTTATGGTGCGTGGCATAATCACCTGACTGGTGCCCCGACCCGGCCCTCTCCCAAGGAGTCTGTACTGTAGTAATGATGTTGGGACCATGGCTTTGGCAAGATTGAATAAAACACAATAATTTTGTTTTAGAAGAAATGTATTATATACAAATGTAAAAACCGTTGAGTCTACACGAACGCTAACAATCCCTCTATTTCACTATTACCAGACATGAATGAAACCGATTTAGTCGAATCTATCCATTGACGCCTCTGAGGATGTTATGCCTTGCCATTTTCATCATCTAGCGAATTCTGATATGACAACAATGCTGCCGACATTGTACAGAAATAAACCAATATTCTGTAACATTTGCCTGAGATGGTGATGAAACCCGAGGATTGATAGTGGACTATAACAGATGCCAACATATTATCACAACCAACAATAACAATGGAACTACAACAATCGATGCTAATGACAAATAAACATATAGTCTCTGTTTTGCTCGATCCTGTTTTCTCTTTAACTGTCTTCCTTCCCACTCCTTAACCAATTCCTGACAATCTTCATACATGAACATAATCATTCGCCATCTTTCCTCCAACACCTCGAGGGCATTCCGAAAATGTTTTTCCGAGGTCACTCTTTCGTATATTTTATCATATTCATCTGGGAATCTTCCATACCTCACTTCCGTAATCGTTTCATCTCGAGATATCTTACGCTGAAAGAATAAATACGAATCAAAAATACGCGACATTGTAAAAAGCTCGGAAACTTCCAAAACTTCAATAGGGACTTACTGCCCTTTCAAGTTTTGAAACACCCGATACTTCTCATTTAAAGAGTTTAAAGCTAACAAATTTCTGTTGCACTCCGGCAGTTAACAATGTACTGGGAAGTGACTTTTCTGCTGTCTCCGAGGTTATGTTTTACGCAGCACCACCGATGCTTCTTAAATCTGGGTCCAAACCAATTATCCAGTAAGCTTTACGGGGGAAATGGTGTCGCGTCCACAATGCAAGGCATCTATATTCTCTGATACCATGCGCTTGAGGAGTTCACAGCAAGCAATTTTTGTTGTGAAAGAGAGAAATGGGGTTTAACATCCACTCGACACAAACATATGGGTTTTTATTTTATTTCAATAATTCGCTTACGCGTAACGGTCTTTAGCAGTGAGAGGAAACCGGTGGTCCCGGAGTAAACCCACGAGATTGGACAGACGACCCTAGTCAAGTACAACCAGCCTTTCCAAACCACGCCAGTTGACTCAATGACAGACTTTATAGTACATCACGCACGTGCTAACAACTCAGCCATCCAATCCAACCCTCCAAATTTTGTTGTATTATTGCCTCGTAATTGTATCCGTCACTGTGCAATCTCTTTCTAGATTGTCGGCCATTTTCAATATATAATGCGTATAATGGAATAATACGTAAATACGTATTATCCTATTTCTATTGGTATATTTTAAAATCTCTGTCGGTTTCGTATACAACGGGGATCACGGTGGCTAAGTGGATAAGGCGCTGGTTCGCTAGCCTGGAGGTTGGGTATTCGATCCCTGCATTGGCCGAGAAAGTTCATCTCGATTTTCCGGCGTGATTTCCCCTTGTCAGTGATGCAGAAGGAGGGCCTGACAAGGACAGCTGCCTAGTCGTTCGGATGGGACGAAAAACCGAGGTCCCGTGTACACATTGGAGTGCACGTAAAAGATCCCTTGGCAGTTGGAATTCGATATAAGAGTAGGCCGTAGCGCCGCTGCCCGGGCAAAATTTCCCTCATAGCACACTGTATGGCGTATGCCCGTCTTCCATTAGCCCAGGTTAGGCGCAAAAGAGTAGGACGTTAAACCCCATTTCATTCATTCATTCATTCATTCGTATACAACGATTTGATGATGTTAACTGCCTAATTAAACTAAAAAAAAGAGAGCACGCATGATTGATTCCCATTTAATACTCACTCGATTTACTTGAAAGATGTCATAAATCATTGTCGTACCAATATGTATACTGAATTATTTGACATGCTCCATCAAACTAATACATTTATTTGCTATTTTAGTCACTTGACATATGTATTGATGACTTTACAAGGAAATTCTCAATATATGTATGTTAAACTGATTTATGTACGTGACAAAGATGTAAAATCTTAGATTAAATTTTAAGTGATCTTTGGATTTTAAATGTGTACTTACTGTTAATTTTAACTAAACAAAACGTCCAAGAAGTGAAGACCCCACCGCGAGTCAAATAATGATATCATTTGATTTAAGTGAAAATATTTTTAGCATTTTTTCCTTCTTGGTTTTTAAGTGTTCCAATATCCTGAATATGAAACACTACTCACCCCACTTTAAACAAACCAAAAGAGGTAATACTTCAATTAAGTATTCTGCTCCGATTACAAAATCATACTTTATCAAAATATTTAAAACATCCAATTACTGTTAAACTGTAAAGATGGTTTTATTTTACATGAAAAATAATTTTAATATATCCAAGAATATCTATCGTTTTTTAGAATAAACACTGTGTGCTACGTGGTTTACGAAACGTTCGTATGCAATGTGAAGCTTTCCGTTAAAATAAACATAGCCTATTCTGAAAGTTTAAACTGGCCTTTCTTACATATTAAATACTTCAAGTTACATTATACATATAAAGCCCAAATGTTAATCCAAGAAAAAAGTTCCCAAATGAAAGGTATAATTCAGGAACTATTATGTGGATTTCTTAATGGGATATATCAAAATACACAATACCACAACTGTGACGTAACGGTTATCAGGTCTTTTGGAAAGAGTAAGCATGCTCTAGCAAGCCCGATGTCTGATCTGATATCCATAAGGCGAGTCTGATCTGGGAAACAAAATAACGGTAGGCTATTAACAAAATAGTCTGTGAACCGAACACCTAAGGTCAGTATCGATGGTCTATAATGGAAGACCTGTACCTCCCAACATAAAAATAACGGTTCTAGATACTCACACGTATACTTCGTTTTCTCACAACTCCGTGTTCTAGTACATTTCCTGAAAGTTGATTTGTAACCTTTTCTTCTTTTTCTGCCATTCGTCACTGATAACTCTATAGCTTAGCGTTTTTCATAGGAAGTTTAACCAAGAACCTTCTTATCAGTTATGTATTAGCAATGTCCAGTCTCTCCAGGTATATTATCACGTGTTTCATTCACATTCCATTTACTGTGGTAAACATTTCACCTAAACCCACCATGTGTTTATGTCTGAAAATCGCACACGCGTGTGAGATCAAAATAAGACAGAGGATACGTGATACTTCAATATATACACCTTAACTGCTTAATCTGCGCTCTACACTTCTCTCTCTCTCTTGTTTATGACGACGCAGTGTGTTATAAACCATATGTGAAGAAAATACGTCTAAGTCTTTATTTGATGTTTCCTCTTTCTAGATTAAATACCATAAATTAAATTTCTAGCTTTGAGTTTTAGTAAATATAAATCCGTCAATTCGCAGTGTTTAAAGAAAGATAACTATTTCGTGTATAATAAAATATCTTGTAGCTATAAATAGTTGTATAAAACAAAGATGTATTGTATAAATTCTCCATTTATATTAAATATAATATTCTAATTTCTGAAGTGACAAAATAAGCTTGAAAATAAAATCAATATAAATGAGCTACCATTCGCATATTAAGTAAATTCTAAGTCTTTACATTACAAGTTTCGATTTTAGGTGTTCCTGCAGATGGTGCAAAAAGGCCGACATATACTATTATGTAATATTTGAATATTGGTGTCTCTTTGAAAATTGACTTTTTTCCTTCACTTTCATTAAATGTGTTCCATTTTAAATCAAAAGACATTCACATGCCCTATACCTATAATTTGGATAGGGGGTGAACTATAGGTATCTGTCTTATTCCACTAATTATCCGAGTATTATTTGTAGTTAATATGAGATGCAAGGACGAAACAGAACATACATACAGTGACTTACAACGATACAGTACGCAACTGAGACGATAGGCGATCGTCAATAACTTAAAATGGTGTGCAACCGAACACCAATAACTGACGATGGTGCGCAGCTGAGGAGAAACTGAACATCAATAAGTACGGTGCGAAAATCAGGAGAAACTGGACCTCAATATCTAACAACGGTGCTCAGCTGAGGAGAAACTGAACATCAATAACTTACAACGGTGCGCAGCTGAGGAGAAACTGAACATCAATAACTTACAACGGTGCGCAACTGAGGAGAGACTGGGAATCAACAATATTTTTTAATATACAACGGTGCGCAACCGAGGAGAAATCGAACATTAATAACTTACAAAGATGAGGAGAAACTGGGCATCAATAATTTACAACGGTGCACAACTGAGAACATATTAAAAAATAATAATAAACAACACAGCGTATTTTAACTTTTATTTATGTTCCCAACTTCTGTATACTCTGTGTATGAGACATCTATCATCTATAACTGACATGTTTTTTTGTACTGCGTTTACTCTGAAGATATAAAAAGAAACGAGATAACAGTTTGTCGATTTACCATATATATTGGGGTCAATCTATTATTAACACCTATAGACTTAGTACAGTCTATCTTACTTATTTTTAGCGGTAAATTAACCAATTAATCAATTTGTATAACACCTGCACATAAGTCAAACTATAAATCATTTTAAACAGTTACGAGATGACCCCGGAAAGAATTTCTGACCCCGAAACCTATTATTATATTTCAGTTAAAGCCAAAACACAATTACAGGGGTTTGTCCTCCCGTGGCCACAAAACACCAAAACCTGTTTCCTCTATCACGTACGAGGTTTAAAAAAAAAACAACCGACAATACTTGCTACCAAGTTTGAACAAAATATCCTTTAAAAACTATAGTCTTTCGTGGGTTCACACCAAAGGTTTCGGGAAAGGAGACGGTAAAAAAACGGTAAAAACTATAATCCCTATCACGTTCACAAGCCGATAAATCGACGAAGAGGGTGATTGAATAGTACGCCCAGACTCTGATACGCCTTCATGAAAACAGGTAACCAAACAGAAACGTAGCTGAGCCGGTTTCATAAGTCATATGTAGAACGGAACTAAACCCGGTACTAAATGAAACTGCGACATTTGGTCAGAAAAATCACGAACGCTTAATTGCCGGTTAGTGCTATTTATTGGTGGCCACTAGCGCTGTACAAAAATGGCACCAACTGTGCATATAGCATATCACAGAGAATGTAATATATTTATGGCCATTTCTGTTACTAAATACGCAGGTCGGCAAGCTATTTATGGTGTTATAATTTGATTTATTAGCACACCATTTCCTACGTTATAATGTGATTATTTACTTAGGCGCCATATCTATTAGATTATTGTTGCATATGGAAAATACTTTAACGTCTAATAGATCGATGACTGGTTTACATGATATGTTTCAATCTGCTGATTCGTCACTGTTAATACTGGTAACAAATCTTTATTTTAACCTCGTATTAAATGGCACAGAATCGCGCAACCTTTACTTACATGCTTACTGTAATATAAGACCGCAGAAGACCATGAAGGACGTTTTATTAAGGATTGGAATATGAATAAAACCATGTGTTCATCCATGTCAAAATTACAATTTAACGACGCGAAAAATGACCTGGACGTGGTGCTTATATTTGGTATTGTAGGGGATTCAATTAAAAACATAGGCGTAGCAGCTAGGGAGGGGGGGGGGGGCTACTTTAGTCATGAGTAGGCATAGGGGTCAAATCTGTTTGGGAGGGTGACGTATTTCAGTTTATCGGTCACAGACATCAAGTTGTTTCTAGCTTAATGTTTTGTTTATTTAAAATAAAATATCCTAAAGCACCCAAGCCCCCACCCCCAACAAAGATTGGCCTCCCATGCCTTGATGACTCTAAAGTCGATTCGGCTAAGAACATAGTTTAGATCTTTTCTTGGCAAACACAATGGCGGTGTAAAATAACCGACGTGAAATGACACATAAGACTTAGGTATGTACCCTTCGTGATATCCCCTTTTCCTCCTTCAAAAAATTGTTTTTCCTTTCTTTTCGCCTCTCCTTTTCTTTCTGTTTTCGTATCTTGCGATAGCTTTCTGCTTCTTCCTCGGTCATTCGCTTAGCATGCCTACCCTTTCTTCTTTTAACACGCCTCTCTACTCCTGTTTCTATCTTTAAAAAAGAAAACGAAGGAAGACACACAAGTTTGAGAGTTTATTGGACGTATAGACGACTGGCCTAATATATCTTCATCACAGTCAAGACCTGCAAAGGACAGGACTTGGCATAGTCACATACTGATATGCAATTAGAGGTTTCGATTCCCAGGTTGTACGTGACAAGGAGTAGGGACGTTTGTCCAACTCCCTGGGTTTTCTCTGGTTTCCTCCCACTGCTAAAGGGGGGTTGGGATAGCCTAGTGGTCTAGAGTGCCGCGCTTCGACCTCTAGCTGGCCGGTCACCTCTGGCTTGCGGCTGTGGTTTCGAGCCCTGGTGTGAGCGTATGTGGCATGGAGATAGGGGCGCCTTCTCAACCTCGTGGGTTTCCTCCTGGCACTCCGGTTTCTTCCCACTGCTAAAGACCCCTACGCGCAAGCGAATTATTGAAATAAAAATTGAACCATGTTAGTCCCGAAATGACCTAGTTTGTGTTGAGTGGACGTTAAACCCCATTTCTCTCTCTCTCTCTCTCCCACTGCTAAAGACCCCTACACGCAAGCGAATTATTGAAATGAAATTGAACCATATGTTAGTCTCGATGGAGTCGCAGAGTGGCTCATGCCTTTGATTTTGATTCCAATCTAGTAAGTTTGGTCAAATTACAGCAAATCGACGGCAACGACCTCCAAAATTCAGAATATAATTTTGTAACCATTAATTGATTCTACATGAAGATAACACGCGAATTAATACTGACCTCAAACAACATTATCAACAACATTATCTTAAAAGAGGTAACTTGGATTAAAGTGTAATCCAGTATAAACCTATCATACCTTAGATTGAGTAGATTTTGTTTGTGTGTTTTCAGTAATAGTTAATACATAATCTATTACATTATTATCATCTAGGTCTATCTCATTACAACTCACTATCTGTCGATTAATACAGCTTATATCTTTACTTTCATCGTCTGAAAAAACATTCAAAGAGCGAAATTATATCACTGTACCCGAAAATACATTTCCCTTATTGTCTGATTCATGGATTTAGGGAGAAGTTTTCTCTTTTTGGTTTCAACAACAAGTTTTAAGGTAGTCATAAATGTGCGGCACACTTAACGAGCAACTGCACCCCAAGGATCATTCATTTGTCGTCCCTTTTTCATTATTATAGCTGACAAACTGATCACTGATCTCGACGTTTCATCTGCTATATGTACGCTAGTGGCCGACAATTCATATTGTAGTAACTAGTAGCTTGTGTTTCAACGTCTGCTTCCACAATAGTACTATCGCAGACAACTAAATATATTACAAAATCACGTTTTCATAACTTGGGGTGTATTATGCTTTAAGACTTTGATGAGGGCTCTTATATATGTTTGGCTTTTTCGTAAACATATTGTATGCGTTGAAACAAATGCAGGAAATATTAGGATTATAAAGACATACAAAGTCATTATGCACACTGATGGAAGCTGAAATAAATCATTGAGTTTAGCTTTTAGTTTATAATTATGGATAGCTATAAGCTTACATATAAAAAAAAGGGGCCATGGCTCACTAACAAAGGTCTCGGTACCTTTCGATATTCGCGCATATCGGACCGTAAGTTCCTGGATTATGACCCCCGATGGTGCAGCTTGTTGACACTATATGTCACAGTTTTTATCCGATTTGAAAATTGTTTAAATACATCCACTAGATTTGGCATGCTGTAGTTATTTTATACATTACTTACCGATCAGTTCTAAAATATCTAGACCGAAACTGTTTATTTTAGTATTAGGTTTAAAAGACGCTAGTGAACTATATATCAGGGGTGTTGGTATCACAAAGTTGTCATTTGGAAACCTGGAAGAGAGAAAGAAGAGTAAGTTTCCGTCTCAATAATTTGGCTTGCATGTGTTCTAATTCTAAGACGTATATATTGATGGTAAAATGAACGGTCCTCTTTGATTTTGGTTAAAGCATTAACAATTTTGGTTTTAATTAAATTTAAGAAATTGATATTTTTTTTTGGTGAACTGACGTCTGCCTACAAATAGAGAGAGAGGGGAAGAGACGGTGTTTAACTTCAACTCGACACAAACTTATTCATTTCGGGACTAACACATGGTTTAATTTTGTTTCAACAATTCGCGTGTGTGTAGGGAGTGGAAGGAAATCGGAGGACCCGGAGAAACACAGGCGAACCCGGAGAAACACAGGCGAACCTACTCCTGGCCACGTACAACCGCGAAATCGAAACCACGCCAGTTGACTCAATGGCATACCTCATGATACAGCGCGCATGTGCTAACCATTCGCCCATCCAACCAGCCCCACTGTCTGCATATAATGCCAGTGTTAATATAATTCATTCTGTGTTCAGCAGCTGACAAAATGAAAAGAAATGAAATAGGGTTTAACGTCCTACTGTTTGGTCTGACTGGGCCAATGATGACAGACAGGAGTGGACAGTATAATTAGCCACGAACAAAACCAACATTATTAAAAATTGAACTAACTTCCGCTTATTAATATTTAAAAAAAAACCTTTAAATTGTATAGAACTGTCTAGTTGCTAATCGAAAATACGAGATCAATCCGCAATTTAACATTCTATTTTGACCTAAATCAAATTTGTTTAGAACCAAAATAACAATATCGCTAGTTCTTTAAAAATGGAATAATTCTGGTTCTATTACACTTTACAGAATATGACAATTCCTACTGGCTTGCATGTTGTTGAAAATATAAACCTTAAAGATACATTATGGGAGATTAGTTAACGAGTTGGCAGTTCTCACTATAATAGTTAAAAACTAGATAACGTAAAGGCACTTTGCTGAAAATTTCAGTCAAATTGATCCACTATGAACCGAAAATTAAGAAAGTGAAATATCCGCCTAGCCTCGATCATCATAACTAAATTGATTATTCATTTAATAATTAAATCGAGAATGAAAGTTATGCAGTAAATCGGATCACAATCCACCAAAGATCACAGGCTAGCGGTGCGATAAAGATTCAATTATGGTCTGGATATTCTAGTTATTGTCTAATTGATAATTTAGATAAAGACCTGCAATAGGCAGAATTAGCTCTTGCACAATGTATGTTTAACTAAAAAGATAAAATCCATGAATTACATCGTATTTTGCGAAAGACGTGGGGTTATTGCGGTTATATCTAAGCCCCTCCATGACATCGGTGTTCTTGGAGTTACTGGCTGACTAAGACTTAAATTAAAAAACGCAGGAAGATTTGGTGTTCTAAATGTTTTGAAGGGATTACGGTGGTCTAATTGTGGTGTTTTGAATCCATAATGTCTAGAACACGTTGGTGGTGTGTTGATCTTTGTCCAGTTGACTGGATCTTGGTAGTTATATCTGTCGTATATTTCTCCATTTGTTTCGTTGTTCTGAAATTAATAACAATTTTAATATCAAAGTCCCTGGGGCTGAACCGTGACCGTCATTTTGGGGATTTTTTTTTTATCCATATCAAAGACTAGAGTAGACCGTAGTAAAATAGTAGTTGGGTCTCTAAAAGGAATATCAGTCCCAAAATGGTCCAATTCCGTTCAGTAGCGGTATTTAAAAAGGCAAAACATGATGAATTGGAGCTTACTTACTACTAGACATGCTCTGCTGTCTGAGCGGGTGATAAAATTAACAATTTACTAAACGGCCAAATTCTTACTCCCTGTAACCCTTGGTCAAGGCTTGGTAAGGTCTAGGGTCTAGCCCTACCCCCCCCCCCCAAAAAAAAACCGGTCAAAATCCACCAAGCTTATGAGTCGAGGCAAGACGACCATGAAAAAGATACAATCCACACACATTAACATAGTATAGTGACATATGATGAGACCTAAACTGTGTAAATAAGGCCGAGACTTGCGAGAGTATAGCTAGGCAATACTACCCCAGCCAAAGTTATTGATGGACACGATATGGGCAAGAACAGATTAGCCCCCACCCCAGTATCTGGCTACGCCCTTGGCCTTTCGCAAACACGGCACTAGGCGAGCCATAGCCATAGCCATATATAGTGCCCATAGGTCTACCGATATCGCACTAAAACTTACGAATACCTGGAATATTATTTCTATATCACCGGTAGATAGAACAGGCAATGGTGAATTTGTTATGTTTTGTAGACAGTGTAACGCTGTCGGTATTTTCATTTTAATACAAAAAATTATTGCCAAGTAGGCCTAGAACGCTGTCATGTAGTGCAACATCGTCTGCTAGCCATCGAGAACGTCAACATCCGCTTTTTCTGACCTATGCTTTGATTGGTTATTTACAGCCAATCAGAATCTTCAATACAAAGGTATAACAATATGGCCGACTACGATTGAGCTAACTTCCGCAATCAGAAAAAGAAAACGATAATTAGAAAATAACCATTAAAGAAGAGAATATATATTTTACAAACGTAGAAAATGTGCGAAGGGTGTGTTAGAGAAGAATATCCAGACAGGGTAACATCGACTTATCTTTATTTTCTATGCAAACCCTGACTCCATACGACCAGTCTCTACTTCCGTTTTGTTTACTACACACGCTGCATTCTAAATTTCTTTGTTTACTTTTATTAGGGAACCCTATGTTTAGAAAATGGATGCTACATGATGAATTTTGCTGGTTGCCAGGAATGTCGGGACAGAAGCACACCAAAAATTGCAAATAAAAAATCAGATGATATCAATGATGAAGAAATGATAACATTTCAACGTGAGTAGCCTATCGTCATCATCTCATTCAACCGGGCCATTCCCAGTTTTACTTAAATTCCCTCCAATGTTATTGCTTCAGAAATTATGTAATCACATGTCAGGTGGTATTGAACATCCACACCCCGAAATAATGGAATAATGATTTATAGTTTCAAAGTGATCCCCATAAGGTTTACGAAGTTGAGTGGTCATTAAATCCCATTTTCCATAATCTTTGATAGGAACAACCCTTTTATTCTTCTCCACTTTGTAATAGCTATGATACTCAATAAAACAATGTGGAGAGTGGCAAATATCCTAGAATAATGCAAATTGTCAGCCTGTTCCTTTTTAAACAATAAGGCTTTTGTTCTGTATGATATTAACTTGGATGTAACCATGCATGCATGGTCAAATGATACTTAAACCACTATTATGCAGTGCTTCACGTTTAAGGGGAGTTTTCCCTCTTGCTCCTCTGGACTTTCCTTTGCTGGAGTCATTAAAGACTCCTTCAAATTAGCTAAATAGCTCTCCAAAATATTTAGAATAATAAACTCCTTTCTGTTTTTGTTTATTTTTAAACTAGATACGTTCGAGCTATCGGTTTCCATGTTGAACATTCTGGTGCTAGTGTTACCATATTCACCAAACATATTCACCAAATATTAAACAAGACCAAAGTATAAATAGAATATGATTACGAAGAGTTTTTCTACAGGAGCTTTTTTCCCATTTTTAAAATTGGCAGGAGCATTTTTATGGCTCCCGCACAATTTTATAAACGTGAAGGACTGTATATGGAAGTACATACATGTAATATACATACAAGTAAAAAGTTATTTATTCTACGATTAGGCTTAGCAAAGATTTATGACCGTGGGTGGAGAATTACTCTTTTCGCCATCTAGGTTATGAATATCCCTGGGATGAGAGCCATTTGTTTTTATTATTAAAATCATGAAAGATTTATTAAGTTTTATTATCTGTTAATTACTTACCATTTGATCTATATTAATTTTAGATGTCTGTTCAAAATGTAATCATCTGATTGGAGAACATGAACACATATTTAAAGTCTCTGGTGAATACCAGGTAAATAGATTTTTATAACTATCATTAAAATCTAAGGAGGTAATGTGATAATTAAAGATGCATTATGTGAAAGCTAAATCTGCCTATTGCAGGTCTTTCTTTTGGCATCAAATGTTATTTAAACTATTATTTAGACATTTATTCACATGACAAGTCCATATTCAACTCTCTAGACCATCAGATGATTGCAATATCTAATGGTCTGAAACATGGTCGCCATTTAATCATGCATTATGTCACAGGTAAATCTGGCATTTTATTGGTGAACAGATGACCAATGTATTCTTGAAGAAAGATATTAATTCGCTAACCTCTGATTTAATATTTCATTAGTGAATATTTGACTGCAAATGCACATATATGGCAGAAATAAATACCAAGCAAAAGATCTACATTCAAGGATTTCTGATATTTCACATTATAATCAAGTCCCATTTGTAGTGTTTTTCTGTGAACTCTAACCAAGGCCAGATTGAGGCATGAGTGAAATGAGCTGCAGCATATAGATTCCTGCCGTAACTAACAGTCTTGTGCAAAGATAATATAAAACTGTGTAAAAATCTTGTAAATCCTCCAAAGTTTTGCAAGTCCTTTGTTTGGCTGTATATTCCAATTTCAAACATAAGTAAAAACTTAAATGATTGCTTTTCATTTCTTTTGTTGCAGTTGTATGAAATGTCTTGTATATTGTGTGGGACAGGTGAAGATCAAAGAAGTATAATGCCTTGTGATCCTAGAGGACCTCAAATGAACAATGACTTCATAGACTGACTTCATACTTTGATACTTTAATTGAAGCTACAATTATAAAAAGACATTGAAATACTCCCAGCATGGATCATATAATACATAAGGTTCATTCTCCCAGGAACAATTCATTGAATTAAACAAGAGCTAATTCTGCCTATTTCAGGTCTTTCTGTAGGCCTTAAATGTTATATAAACTAGAATTGTTAATGAGACATTTATTAACATGACAAGACCATAATCAACTTGTGTTGCCATGTTGCCATCGGTTGGGTCCAATTTTTAAGTTGATTATTTTTAATGATTTAATTGTAAAATTGTTAAGCAAGGCTAAGCCTCGAACAACCAGTATGGTAAAATGTAGTTACAATCAGTGCACACATTGTCAAACCTTCAAAGTTTGATATCTTCGCTCAGTGTAAAGTAATTTGAATGAAATTTTCAATATATTCATTTTTCCTTATCTATTTTTGAACTATTATTATAGCAAAAACATAATTAGTGGAAATGCCTAATGATAAATGCTGCATTATTGCATGTAGACAGAAAATCCAATAAATCATATGTCAGTAATCAGCTTGACATTCTTAAAAAAAAATCAGGATACACGTTTAGAAAAACAAAATGTCAATGGGATCTGTTTACACATATATTTTAACTTTATGCTTAATTTTTGGGATTATACATATTGTATCAAATTGAATTTTATGTTGGCTTTTATTTTCAAAAGATCACAAGGCACATAATAATTTCTATGATGTTGATAATTAATTATGTAATCTGTTAGTTGGAATATCAAATAGATTATGTTTATCCATAGAATAAATTGAATTATCTAAGAAATTGTGTTTTATTCTTAAATTAAATTGGAATATCTAATAAATTATCCTTTTTTATTAAATTAAATTGGAATATCAAATAAATTGTTCTGTATTTTATTAAATAAAATTGGAATATCAAATAAATTATGCTTTCTTCTTTAAATAAACTGAGAATAAAAGGATGAAATTGTCCATTTTTCTGTTTAATATATCCGACTTTATAGAAATGATATTATTTGATATTCCTTGTGTTTAGCTGATTGCTTGTACATTTTCCGATATTCAAATGACAAAATATAAGCTTGTTTATAAACGCAGGCATTTTAAAGCCAGATGAGTAGCTTTTGCACGGTTCATAAGCCAAAATCCTTGTGACACTCATACACAGCGAATTTGGAAAGCAAATTTCCATAAAACCTAATGAACTCACTGAAGCCAAACTTTTGAAGCCGACACACAAAATGTAGATATCTAATATAAGCCATCTTTCAACTAAAAAAATTCTTAAGAACAGGTAGTGGGTGTTTTTTTTTTAAATGGTTTCTTTGCTCCAACTATGTGTTTATTTATGAAGCTATCCCAATGTAATGAGTGCATAAAATAAATGGCACATCTGATTTAATTTTTATTAATTATTGAGTTTTTTATAAGATAATGTGTGTATGGGAATGCATGTGTGCTGAACATAATAAAAACATTTTTCCTAATTTTAACCTTACTTCTACTGACTTTTTAAAACTATTGACCCTTTGTGGATATCATCACCTTTGTTTTTCAACTTTATTATGTGATTTTGAACAGTGATTGAATTATGGGAAACAACTCTTCAATTACAGCAATGAGCAAACGGCTAAATCTGTCTCCATTAACTGCAATATTAAATTCTTAGCTTTTGAACATTCTGAAGATCATAATCTTTAAAACTAAGTTTATGTGCATAGCCATATAGTCGTCATCCCGTCTGTCAACAATTGGCATGTTAAAGGGTCAATCTCAGTATTTTTGGGGGAATAAAACTGCTTAATTTTGTTTTAAAATCTCCTGAACCCAAAATCTAAGGACCCAGCAAGTAACTCAATATTTGTGATACGCTTGCAAACAATCTAATTAAAATATAGATCTATATTTCGTTTCGTTTTAGACAAGTAAAAACGAAATTTTGAACTATAAAAAACGAAACGAAATTGGATCTGTGTTTTAATCAGATTGGCTTGCAAATAACTTAAACCTGACAGTCTTCATCTGGAAATGGAGACTGTTCTATTGTACAGTGTCTGGGTAAAACCAAACTTTTACTATAAAAATAATGTGTAGGTGAAATTTACATTTTATTAACAAGTAGAGCACATGGGTCATTCACTGTAAAGACCTCCCAAGAAACGGGAATCGATTATCAATGGAAAAATTGATTCTTAATCTTAAAGGGGTACGTGTTACGTTCACATCCAAAACGACTCCATATTTTGAGCTGAAATTTTGATACAAAGTAAATACACCATGCATCTATATTTTGGTCCATAAATACACGGACTTTAATTTTTGAGATCCTGTTCTATTCGGGATAGTCCCTTGAAAGGAACATAGGCTACTGTTTTTGACCGATCTTGTGAAGCATTGTGTTTCTGAGAGGACGACCGTTCCTTTCCGTACCAGAGTTATGTCCCCTTTTCCGAAAACCGTGTCAACTCGATCGACATTCATCTCCCGCTGCTCAGTACTCACTGTGACTTTTCATTCCGGATTCACCTTTCGCTTTATGAATACGATAGCGGCGATAGTTTTTAAGCGATTTTTATTTAAATTTGCTGTGAAGCAAGAAGTTTTAATGATGTGGTGGCGGCAAGATGTCATTGATGTAGTGTGGGAATCACATTAGACCTGAACACGGATTATTTTGGACATTGTTCGAAATTATGGGCCTATGTATTTAATTGAAATAAATGCAATATTCTACATGTGTTGCCTTTCACACAAAACAAATGTCCTGTTACGTGTAGGATAATACAGTATTCTTTGATAACCGTTTTAAGAAAAAAAGAAAAATAGAAATTGTATTTATTCCACACAACCAATTAATTTTAATGTTTTGAGTTAACCAATACATGTATGCCGTCACTGGCCTTAATCGTCATAATTGATAAAATGATGTCATGCCATCTCCAGTTCTTTAACGCTTCATGGTGTGAAGCATTGGGGTTATGAATCATGGCAGGATGAATCCTATCGATATTCAGCATTCAGCGACTTTCGATCCCGGAATTATTCCTAACCTTGTAACTTCCCTACCAAATATAGCTGTTTTTCCACCTTTTCTGAAAACCTTGTGAACGAAAACATTGCTGGAAAATAGTGAAGACATTTTTCCAAAAATGACAGGTGGGTACCACTTTAGGACACCTAGTCTTGTGGGTAGTCCTATAGTTTCTATTTGGCCCTGTTTTCACCATCACTTACCCACTCGCTCTGACAAACCAAGAAACGCGAACCGGTGTTATCAAGCGTGCAGCTGACTCAAACGACTGACGTGTCCTGCCAAAGTAAATTTCTTTGATTGTTTCGAAGATTTTCATTAGCACTCACCGGTCTATAACTTCCGAGTCATTCACATTTTAGATCTGAGTTTTCAGTTTGCTCCAAATTGGGTAATGATTTGAAGAGTAATTCTTGTTGGGTCAAAACAAAATACAACACAGGACAGTTCTTGTATAATTACTTCAATAATTCATGTATAAATAAATGAAAACAAGAAATTTGTCGGCTGTTAATAATTTTATATTCTTTTAATACAATAGCAACATAAATTACAACACAAATGGTGAGTAAACAAACTTGATTAAATACTAATTAATTGTTTATAAACTCCAACATGGATACCGGTACTGGAATTGACATATTTATTCGTTTGTCTCCCAATATCCAAATAGGGGCACATAAAGTTCGCACTTAGGAATGTGATCGTTACGTATTTTAGCGTATGTATTAAGCCATGAGAAATTTGTTAATGCGAAAATACAAATGGCGCATCGGTAATCATATGAAACAATACAAAATGCAGCAAGGATACTTAAGGTGGATTTAGATCCATTAAAATATTGCTCACTTAAATAAATAACTCTTTGAGGATTTATAATAGTCTAAATTAATCATACGTGAAATTAATTAACTGAGAGAATACTAATTATTTGGATTTAACTGAAATTTGTCTTACTATTATTATAATTGTTTGGTTTAACTGAAATTACTGGACTGGATAGAGATATTATTTCATTTATCAGCAGGATTAGTTATTTACCAGTGTTATTTATCGCGTTGTTTACAATCTTCAACATCCCGACTAACCATTTGCTTAATAAAGAGCTCTGAATGCATGAGTCACTTCATATTCCCGAAGCAATGATCCGAAAAATATCTCTATATGTTAGGTCTTATCAAACGAAACACTACTGCGGGGAGTATGGAGTCTCTTGTCCATAATTTTGTACCCGTCCAAATTTTTGCGCTTGTATTAAATATTTTGTATATTGTATGCTGTCCTCAAGGGAGGTTCCAATGCAATACTGTTTGTCTTGTTGTAATTGTCATGTGTGATATTATATGGAAACGGGATTAGGAATCTTAGATCTATCTCCTTTGAACGTGAACAAGATATGGCGGTGTTTCCATATTAATGGCGCAGGTACCCTCTGTTGTCAACTTAGCGCCTACCTCCTTAGACAGGACAAATATTTGGAGAATGTTGCTGAATATCAAAAAGATCTGCATCCTACTCAAAGTTTCACCAACACAATACCTAGGTCCAATCATATACGGCATAAATGCAGGATTTGACTTAATATTACCACTTTCATCCAAGAATCTATCTGGTCTGAAGGTCAATGGGTCATTCCAAGTTTTTCGGTCTAAATGACAAGAGAGGACGTTGGGAATTACAATAGACTCTTTGGGAATCAAGTAACCTTTGACATAAGCATCTTTGGTATTCATATGGGGGACGGAAAGTGGGGCATTATTTCCTAATCGATATGCTTCCATCAATGTTGCTTCTACGTATGGGAGATTTGGTTTGTCCGACCAACTGACCATTCTCTTTGATCCAACCATTTTATCAATTTCATCTTGACATTTCTTTTGTATGTTTGGTTGTAGTATCATGTAAAGAAATGCCCAGTCTACAACATTTCCATTAGCAACAGAACCAGCAGCAAATAGATCGACAATGATTCGGGTTAAATTATGTTCATCAATGAGGTAATTTTCGAAAGTTCTAGATTTTTTCAAGAACACGTCAATCAAATCTCTGCTTAAGTGTTCTGTGGATTTCTTTTTGTGTTCATCAAGATATCGACGTAATTCCTGTCTCGTTTTAGCAACGTCCTCGTTTTGATCCTCTAGCTTTTCTTTAATATTAGGTAAAAATCTTAGGGACGGTAATGTATGTATAGGTGACAAAGAACCCTCGCCTTTAAATATAGCATGGACTGTGTTAAAAATGTGCATATCTATTTCCTTACTATAATCCAATCTGGATCCGAACGAAACACGGCCAATAATACTTGTTGTGGCCTTGATCAAGGTGTCTCGAATCCGTACAGCATCTCCACAACTTGTTGAGAGTCTCGTTATAATATCCATTATTTCATCTTTGATTATTTCTTCAAACGATGTTGAGCCTATGTCATGAAATGTCTGAACAACTAAACTCCTGGCGGCTTTCCAGTCTTCGCCATTGGCAAATGCCAAACCATGACCGTCTAAGGCAGCTGTTTTGTAACCCCATAGCTTTTTAGTCGGTCTGGCTATAAATACATCCTTTTGATCAACAATTGCTTCTTTGATCGATTCTTGGTCGTTTAAAAATACGGTTAGTTGGTTTCCTAAGTAAATACGAAAGACAGGTCCATATTTTACCTTCATTTCTTCTAAGTATGCATGCCTCCTTCCCGTATATTTTCCTCTCATATCGAAGAGATTGCCAACAACGGGCCAAAATGGCGGCCCGGGAGGAATCCCGGATCTTTCCCAAAACAGGAACACATATCCACTAACTATCACAATTGCAAAAGCAATCAAACTAGATGTCAAAGTTGTACTAAAAAATTCAGGAATGTCAACCATTTTGACGGTAATGTTGTATATCGGGTGTGTGTTTTATACAGGGCAGTCAGTCTTGGCGTTATTAATGTGCCTTAAAATAGGATTCGAAGCATGACTGCACAGCCGATTATAGACACTGTAACCTTCCGTGCAGTCATGCGTGGAACACACAGCGTACGGGGGCTTAACGTCCGCTCGACACAAACTAGGTCATTTCGGGACTAACATATGGTTTAATTTTATTTTAATTATTCGCTTGCCCGTAATATATTGTCTTTGGCCATGAGACGAAATCGGAGGACACAGAGAAAACCCATGAGGTTCCCCATAAACATTGCAACATGGGGACCATATGGGGAGAAAAGGGGCTGTGGGCCCAGGTCATACCACAAGGTTCCGATACTGAACCCATATTATCTTCCCAAATACAAATGTAGGCAAATACACTTTATTTTCATATATATTAATATCACAGAGACAAGCCAAATGATATAATGTTTACTTCTTGCTTACAATGATAATCTGACCTTATAGTGTGTGTATCTGGGGCCAATATGGGATCTATATGGGATTTCCCGCATTAACAACTCTATTTTTGTATACATGGGGCCAATATGGTGTCCATATAGGATTACCCATTTGTGTATCTGGGGCCAATATGGGATGTATATGGGATTACCCACATTAACAACCCTGTTTTTGTAAACATGGGGTCAATATGGTGTCCACATGGGAGTACCCATGTTTGTATCAGGGGATAATATGGTATCTGTGTGGGATTACATATTAACTTTTGTATATCTGGGACCAACGTGGTATCCATATGGGATTACTTATTTGCGTATGTTAGCTCATTATTGAACCCACACTTTTAGTTATGTGTACCTTGAACCAACATGTGCACCCAGAGTCTGTGTGGATATGGATATGATATAACCACACTCCTGTATATATGGGCCCAATATGGTATCCATATGGGAATACCCACATGTGTATCTGGGGTCAATACATCTATATGGCATTTCACATAATAATGGTTACATAAACTTCTTTCTTACATTGATAATCTGACCTTATAGTGTGCATATCATATCTGGGGCCAATATGGGATTTATATGGTATTACCCACATTAAAACTCTGTTTTGTAAACACGGGGCCAATACGGTGTCCATATGGGATTACCCATGTGTGTATCTGGGGATAATATGGTATCTGTATGGGATTGCGCAATAAATTTTGTATATCTGGGGCCAACATGGTATTCATATGGGATTACTTATTTGCGTATGTTAGCTCATTACATGTATTGAACCCACACTTTTAGTTGTGCGTACCTTGAACCGATATGCACAGATGTGATTACCAACATGTGCACCTGGAGTCTGCGTGATATGGATATGATCACATTCATATGTATTATGTATGTGGGTTCAATATGGTATCCATATGGGATTACCCACACGTGTATTAGGGGCCATATCTACATGGCATTTACCACATATAATATATATATATATCTAATTCCAATATGGACATTGGTATCCATATGGGCTTACTCACACCTGTATCTGTTTCAACATGAATTTAATATCATTTAAACGTTTGTGCTATATGGCCAGGACTGTACGCCTTGTCACACGTACAACCGGGGATTCGAAACCACGCCAGCTGACTCAATGACAAGCTTTATGATACAGCGCACACGTGCTAACCACCCGGCCACCCGACCCCCCGACCCCCCCATTTTCAAAAATACCATCACACCTAATGCATAATTATCATATATATGCAGTTTGCGAGAACTAGAAGTCACCCTGAATAAAAATTAGAATTGTGTTATTTTCTTTTCTTTTCTTTGATATCCACTATAATTTTATTTTTTTCATCATTTGGCTCGAACGCCTATGGGTTACATTGAATAATGTCCGCTTTATCACCGGTAGCTTTAAGTAGCTAAGTCTCCAACTCTACATCATCCAGAGTCTTCGACATTGAAAACACGAATTATTTGTGAATCTAAATCAAGATTGATGTTGTGATCTTACCGGGAAAAGATGGGCTTCTGATATCCAATATTTAAGACAAGATATATTACTCATCGTGCCATATCATGGCGTGACGCAAGTTAGTTGCGATGTTTTGATTGCACGTAGTTCCATTTGGAACTTCTTTGAACGGACTATGTCCGCCGACAGTGTTAATTAGCCCCCAATCTGTTCAAATATACTCAATGAAAAGAGATGCATGGGCCACCATAGCTACAATCTAAATTTAGTATAAGGAACAATGAAATTTTAGTTTAAAACTGTTTCTGAAAATCTCGCACGGGTGGGTTGAGTCGTGAATTTTAAGATAGAGGCTAGTGTCATCCGCAAATAATCTTATGTTGGAATTATATAATACTCGTATATAAGAAATGAAGAGGACTATTGGCAGAGCCCTGTGGTGCAATGACAAATAATATATGAACCACTTAACCAAGTCTCCGCGGATTCCAGCCGCCCCAATTTTATGACACAGAAACTCTCCAATAAGAACCCGGGTCAGTGGCTTGAAAAAGGAAATTCATATTGTCCATAAGTTGCTAATTAAAGTAGTTCAATTATAGTAGCCTCTCTTTATGATAGTTATAATCGCATTATCCCGAAATAAGTTAAATAAATGTTTTTAAATACATTTTTCGAACATTTTAATGGGACTCAAAAAGGGAAATGGTCTGTATAATTGCCGAATTCAGACGGGTCGCCTTCGTCCAACATTGGAATACAGCCCAGCGGGTCCGGGGCCGAAAAAGTTAGAAAAGGCTACCGTGTGGGTTTTGCGCCTTCGACGATCGCGAAGTGTCACAGAAACGCTGAAGATCTGAAAGTTCAGCATCCCTACTGCTGAAATCCTTGGACCCACCCCTGCTCTTGAAGCAACATTCAAAGTATCTATTGATTGAAAAGAATGCATTTCATATCTATATTATAACTCACGAATTGTCACTAAAACGCTGGAGATTTGCACCCCTCCTTTCGAAATTCTTGACCCGACCCTTCTCTTTAACTTCATTGAAAGTATCTACTTATTCAAAAGAGTGAATTTCATATATTATAAGGCCTAGTCAAACGAGAACCACTATTCACGAGAATAAGTCCATAAGCTTTGGTTTTGTGTTAATGACAGACAACATAGTATTCGCCTCGGACGTTAACTCGCATGACTAAAGGCTTTATAATTTTGGTTAAATGATCCGTTTTACTCACGATGCCTTGAATATCGCACTGTTAAAGTTATATGTATATATTTACAGCTATAATTATAGTAAAAATACAGTACAAGATTTGTAATATCACATGGTTTGTTAACTTACATTTAAAACGATGTAGACGCATAAGAATAGAAGGCTTATGTAAAATGACATCAAATTTAATGTAGTAATACAACCACGTGTCAGTTTACAGCACGTGGGCTGTATATTAACAGAAATGCCGCTGTAAATATTATTTTTACAGAAAATTGTAAATTTACCTTCAAACAGTGGTCACATAGGTTATTCCCCCTTTGACTACATATCGAATATTATGCAAAATATTTACTTTTCTGTCAGTTAGTTTGGTTTATTTTAGAGAAAAAGGTTATTCAAAATCTGAATGTATCGAACTGGCTAATAAAGACAGGCATATGCCATACATTGAGTTGGGTGCAGAATTTTGCTTGGACTGTATCACCTACTCTTTCCATTATAAGGAGAAGAACAGTAGCACATTAAACCTCATTTCACATATTTTCTTTACATTATCGAATGTTGTTTTACATGCTCGGCTGAAAGTTCCGCTAAAACTATCTGTGTTCGCCAGGATAGAACCCAGGACTAATTAGCCAAGGCGAGACATACACAATCCTTTGAATAATGTTACCTTGGCAAATTATATAATATGTAATTCTACAACATTTATGAGGTATTATTACATAAACTCTGTTAAAATACCCAATATTTTTTGATTTAAATGTTATTGTACAAATATATGTAAATTAACATCATGGCAATTTTACTCCTATTCCATTTACAGGTATGTAATTTCACCTGGGATGTAAATTTACATTACAGACTGTGAAATAACGTGCAATGTTAAAATACAGTTAAAACGATGGCAATATTTCTGCCTGTTAAAACGAGGTAAAAATACATAAAAATTTTAACAGTGTAGAGTAATCGACCCTTAGGTTAGAGGCGTATTTAAAAAATCTGGAATAGCAACAATATTGACTGTATGTAGATTTTATGGCTTCTACATGAATGTTTTTCTGGTTGGGTGAAAGTTTGAAGAACTTATGTTTTTTAAATGTAAGTCACGGTCTGATTCACGGGTATTACAATGGTAGGATCTTGACAGCGAATTTAAGTACCGATAGGTGAAATGCGCAATGTCCACTTTATCAACGACCATGACCAAATGATTTGATGATCTTGTGTACCCCACACCCTAGCCATACAAACGCACAAATGCGCATTTATCGATGACATTTTCCCATTTAGTGATGACTGGTGATGGTTTACTTACTGTCTGGAACACCCGATACCACTTGTCGCTTATGTAGTTCAGATAGGTACCAACCTCTCCTTGTACTATTATACTTTATTACCCGTTTGGGTTGTAAACGATATCTAAAAGTAGACAGTCCTTCAAACTATATTTGCCTTGTCAATCAGGTTACAGTGTGTTTATTCTTCTTTTTGTTTTAGGATATAAAGTCTTTTAAGGCAATTTTATTATCATAATAATATACCAAGACGGAAGTACTATATGAACCAGCATCGCAGCCATTTTGGAACTGCGATACATCAAAAATCGAGGACCGTCAAGCATGCCAGTTTCATTTCGATCGTACTCAAATAGGCGGAGCCTTAGTTTTTTGTCAAGAGCTTCACACTGGGAACAGAACGAAGTTTACCCAGAGTCGACAACCAGTTTAAAAACCATTATAACGTTAGTTTTAAGATATGAACTACATAATATCAGTTTTAGATGTAAACAGAATGTTAACGTTTTTGGCTTCATTTAAGAAAACAAGCCGAAATATTTTTAAAATATATATATGTAGGGTGTACTCATTCAAACATAAACAGATCGAGGGGATGTACTTGTCTATCCAAGGAGATAGTGAGCTAAGATAAGATTAGTATAAAACATTCTGTGTAGGATAAAGCACAAAGCTGGTGTTATGCTTGGGAAAGAAAGAAAATAACCCGAGAAAAAGAAAATCGAGCCATCAAGCCCAGGTTTTTATGTCGGAGGTTTTTTTCTGAGGTCTTTCTTTCCCGGCATAGCTGAAGTCGAGGACTTTACCCAAAATGAGAATATCCCAGAATTCCCGTAAGATAAGCCTTATATCATGTTAAGGGTTAGAATAACCCCAATTTCCCCTATCCGAAGCTGCGCCTGGCTTTCAGACTGCAAGTTATTACGGGCATTGAATATACCCAAAGATCAAAGAGATTTACTGTTATAGGTTTACAAGTTGATCGAATTTGTAATGAGGACTCAAAATAATTGATTACTTACATAAAGAGCATTAGGCAATCAACCTGCGTTAAAGGACGATATTGGTGCCAGTCATTATCACATATGTGATAGAGCTGGTTAAACACATTCCAAATATACTTTTAACAGAGAGATCAATGCTACGATAGCTGAGTAATACATGTTTCCCGAAGCGGAAGTGACGAACGCCAAAGGAAAACACGAGTCACCGCTTTATATAACTGACGAAAGCGACGAGTGATAACAGATACACGGCCGAATATCTGCTCACTAATAATTCCTTCGAAGACCAAAAGTTGTTATATGGGACTGTAAGAGGATATCTGACAATTCAATAAAGTAATTGGATGTCATTAGATAAAAAAAAAACACGAGAAAAATAGAAATAGTCCGTACATTCCCTTGTTTATATTCATTCTATACCTTATAAAAACATGGTAATGCACGGACTTTTTCTGTTTTTCTTTCGTGTTTTCTTATCTAGTGACAGTCAATTCTTTTTATGAATTGTCAGATATCCTCTCACTGTCTCACACAACATTCGAAGGAATTATTAGTGAGTAGAAATTCGGCCGTGTATCTGTTATCACTCGTCGCTTCAGTCAGTTAAATAGACCGGTGACTCGTGTTTTCCTTTGGCGTTCGTCACTTCCGATTCGGGAAACCTGTATTACTCAGCTATCGTAGCATCGATCTCTCTGTTAAAAGTATATTTGGAATGTGTTTAACCAGCTCTATCATATATGTGATAATGACTGGCACCAATATTGTCCTTTAACCTAGATAGTGGAAAATGCTCATTAACGATCTCAGTCAAGAACATTTTACTTCAATTCGAGACAACGTTATTATGTTCCAAAATGTATGACGACAGGCAGGCAAACCCATTTTATTAATCACTGAATAGCGGGTGACAAAAACAATCAACGATGAAATATGAAATACCTGATTGGACAGAGAACTTAAAACCTAAATATAGCAAATTCAGGCGGGAAATGGATTGAAGACGCATTCTTGTTCACCCATAAGAAAGTACTTAGATTACAAAACAAATGTAACGGGGTGATGAGTAGGACTAAAAATGCTTCATTATTGTTGATAAGCTCAAATATTGATATGGAAATCGACATAAAAGTTTGTCTCCAAATACCAAATACTGCTACTTAAAATACAGATGTCATCCTTTGATGTTGGCGTACTATTATTTCAAATAATGACACGGCTTTGTGC
Source organism: Patella ulyssiponensis (assembly GCA_963678685.1). Taxonomy (NCBI): domain Eukaryota; kingdom Metazoa; phylum Mollusca; class Gastropoda; family Patellidae; genus Patella; species Patella ulyssiponensis. The sequence continues at coordinate 59,502,310 of OY783230.1, read as the reverse complement.
CAAACGTACATAATTGCATATTCATGAAGCAACGACTGCGAGTTTTACAACATCTGGACGTTGCTAGCGTACTGCACAATTCCCGAACTTCACAAATAGTCCAAATATGGTTTATTCCCGTTTAGTCCAGCCAAGATAGCATATAATACGGGCAGTTGCTGCAATAGAAATGCCGACCACGGTTTATGGTCGGGCTAGATGTACATCATACCCCTCAAAAAGTCCCAGTGCAAATTCAGTGTCCAAGACGTCAAACTGTCCAAAATCTAAAATGGTCGTCCATATACCTTTTTGTGATAAGGAGATACCGCTGAGTGAATATTGGGGGGGGGGGGTATTCAAATGGCACTCAGGTATGGCGGAAAAATTCTAATTTTACATAAGGATCAAATTTGGCGTAAAGAAATACGTTTTCAGGGAATGGAGATTAATGATACTCCTACTTTGACCTAATACAATGACTTTCTTTGGCGTGGTTATTCCAGTCTATACCGGTAGTATTCTCATGGGGTATAGGTTTAGCCTCGTTCATCGAATCGCTTCATTACAAATGGCGCTCCATTAAATATTTCATATCAGAAGCCCACCTTCTGGCACGTGATCCGTGTGCCATTTTTTTTAAATTCACTTTGTCTTAAATATTGGATATTAGAAACAACCTTTTCACTGGAAGCTAACACCATCAATGTTGATTTAAATTGAACTATATGTCGTATTTGCAATGTCGAAGACTGAGATAATATTGAGTTAAAGACTTGCCTCCCTTTAAAGTTGTTGGTCTACAGAAAGAGCCAATGTTAAAATGTAGCTGATGTTATTTTAAACAGCCAAAGCTTTACAACCAAAGCAAGAACAATCATTCGGGCTTTGACTTCCGAGGCCGATGCAATTGGTTAGAAGATAATCGCTGCCCCAACATCACCAGTTAAAAAGACAACAGTTAAAATACAAACATACAACAAAATGAAATAGGGTTTAACGTCGAACTGTTCTGCTCTGGCTGGGTTAATGAAGACGTGCATACCCCCACAGTGTGCTAGATTGTCAGGCCAGTGGCACTGTGGCCTACCTTACACCGAATTCCAACCACCAAGGGATCTTTTATGCGCGATTTTCCGTACCATCCGAACGACTAAACAACTGACCTACTCACACTGTCCACCCGTACCACTGACATGGGAAAAACCACGATCACCTTTTCGGCCGATGCAGGGATCGAACACGCAACTCCCTGTCTCGCGAGCCAGCGACTTACGCACTTAGCCAACATACAACAAAACTCTTTAATTAAAAATGCAGGTATTTATTGACATTGTTAACAGGTCACGATCACTAGATTCTGAAAATATAACGAATTAACTTGGCTTCATTTTGTAAACAACAAATTAAACTTAATTTGCTAGTGATATTTTCATTTTATATCACTTCGATGATACGAAAACCTGAGCCTAAGAGACCTCCTATAAATTTGAATCAATCCTCGATATAGTAATTATCCAAATTGCGAGCTGAACAATCACAAGATGGTCTTTAAACAATCGCAGAAACTTTAACTGCAGAACGTTCAGAGGGTTTTCCATAACATGTGGCATTTAAAAGCTTGATTGTGAATTTTACATCTGTCTCCTTTTGGCATGAACCAGATATGGTGATGTTTCCATGAGCATTCCAAAGGTGCCCTCGGTGGTCGGCTTAACGCCTTCCTCCTTAGAAAGATCAAATTTTTGGAGAATATTACTAAATATCAAAAAGATCTGCATCCTACTCAAAGTTTCACCAACACAATACCTAGGTCCAATCATATACGGCATAAAGGCAGGGTGGGGCTTAATTTTACAACTTTCATCCAAGAATCTTTCTGGTCTGAAGGTCAATGGGTCATTCCAAGTTTTTTGGTCTAAATGACAAGAGAGGACGTTGGGAATTACAATAGACTCTTTGGGAATCAAGTAACCTTTGACATAAGCATCTTTGGTGTTCATATGGAACATCGAAAGAGGGGCATTATTTCCTAATCGATATGCTTCCATCAATGTTGCTTCTACGTATGGGAGATTGGGTTTGTCCGACCAACTGACCATTCCCTTTGATCCAACCATTTTATCTATTTCATCTTGACATTTCTTTTGTATGTTTGGATGGAGGATCATGTAAAGAAATGCCCAATCTACAACATTTCCATTAGCAATGAAACCAGCAGCAAACAACTCAAGAATGATTCGGGTTAAATTCTTTTCATCAATGAGGTAATTTTCGGTAGTTCTAGTTTTTTTCAAGAACACGTCAATCAAATCTCTGCTGCTGCGATCACCGGATTTCTGTTTGTGTTCATCAATATGTCGACAGAACTCCTCCCTAATTTTAGTAACATCTTCGCTTGTTTTTGCCACCTTTTCTGCAATACTGGGTAAAAATCTGAGGAACGGTAATGTATGTATAGGAGACATAGGCCCCTCGCCTTTAGATATTGTTTGGGCCGTGTTAAAAATGTGCAAATCTATTTCCTTACTATAATCTAATCTGGATCCGAATGAAACACGGCCACTAATATTCGTTGTAGCCTTGATCACGGCGTCCTGAATCCTTATCGCATCTCCACCACTTGCCGAGAGTCCCGCAATAATATCTTTTATTTCATCTTTGATTATTTCTTCAAACGACGCTGAGCCTATGTCGTGAAATGCCTGAACAACTAAATTTCGGGCGGCTTTCCAGTCTTCACCATTCGCCATGCCCAATCCCGAACCCTTTACAGCAGACATTTTGTATCCCCATAGTTTTTCGGTCGGTCTGGCTATAAATACATCCTTTTGATCAACAATTGCTTCTTTGATCGATTCGTGGTCGTTTAAAAATACAGTTAGCTGCTTTCCTAAGTAAATACGAAAGACGGGTCCATATTTGTCCTTCATTTCTTCTAAGTATACATGTCTCCTTCCCGTATATTTTCCTCTCATATCGAAGAGGTTGCCAACAACGGGCCAAAATGGCGGCCCGGGTGGAATCCCGGATCTTTCCGAAAATAGAAACACATATCCAATCACTAGCAAAATCGCTAGGGCTATCAAACCAGACGTCAAATACGTGCTCAAAAGTTCTGGAATACCAACCATGTTGACTGTAAAGTAAAGACAATTATGTCTTCTACTGTACATGAATGTTTTTATCGTTGGATGTAAGCTTGACCGAATGTATTGAACTAATATCTTTAATATGATTGAATGCATGACTGCACCTGGGGGTTACAAGAGGTGTGATCTAGACGCTGAATTTAAGCAGCAATAGGCGGTCAATAGCCCGAAATGCCCACTTTATCACCGACCTTGACCAAATGATCTGTTGTTCTTGTGAACTCCACAGCCTAACCACACAAGCACTCAAATCGGACACCTATAACTTCGCTCAGAAAAAAAGTAATTTGAATGAAATTATATAACATATATTAATTTTGAATTATCTGTTTTGAAACTATTACATTGTGTGAGAGCTAAATCTGTCTATTGGAAGAATGTAAGAGCTAAATCTGCCTATAGTGGGTCTTTTTTTCTGACTTTAAATCTTATATAAATTATTATTTAGACATTAATTCACATAACAAACCTAACATGGATCAACACCTACAAATGCTAAAAGTTTAACTACAAAATGGATAATCTTGGCGAAATCTCTGCTTTCAAGTACTGTTGCTACGATAATAAACGCTCTACTAAATCTTTATAGAGTCATAACTTCGCCCAGAATAAAGTAATTTGAATGAATTTCCAATACATTTTTTTTCATTATCTACTTTTGAATTATTATAACAAGAAAGGATATCGCTCTATCTAAATCGTACATAATGCATCTTTAAATAGTTCGTGGGTAAATAAATGAAAACAGGAATCTTGTCGGTTGTAAACAATTCTTTATTCTCGTTTAATAATAAAGCAACATAGATAACAACACAGGTGTAAAGTAGCGAACATAACAAACTTGGTACAAATCCAGTATGGATAATGGGAAAAGGCATCGACGTTTGTCTCCAAATACCCAAATAAAGGTACACAAGGTTTGTCCTTATGCTAGATTCCCACTGTCGTGTGGTGTCTTACGATAGGGTTGTCCCTTTTGAGTCCACATACTGGTACGCGCCGTTCGGATATTAGTTAGGTACGAGACCTAAAATCCGTGAACAATTTGTGGGGGAGTTGTTTTGAACGTGGTTTCTATAAGAAAAAAAAACCTGCTGAAGCGATTAAGCTTAGGTGCCTCTTTCAAAAACGCTGGCGGAAGCCGCTAGAGGGCCAAATTCAAAATGGTGGTCAGATGTGACGGGAAATTTTAAAATTATGTAATATAGGTTTCTGATGTGTCTAATTGAAATATTGTAATCAAAAATCCATCCAGCTGTCGCCAAGGGGAATCAACAACAACAACCATGTTGTAACTCTTGGCAATACAACGAAGGTTGATTTTTTTGAATAAATAAATCATAATAATAAAAAAGGGTGGGGGTAACAACCCTGAAAACACACAAAAAAAGGCAAATGTTAATAAATTTCTGGATGTTTAGAATTTTGTACGATGGTCCGAATTTGGACTCGGAATATTACCGTTCTTTCACTTTAAAATATTAAAAAATTGGCGACGTTTAGGTTGAGAGCGCGCCCCTTTAATATGATTGTGCCAACTTTTACTAATAATATTTGGAAACCTTATCCAATTACCTTTCAGAATATATATAACTGGATGCTCAGAATTTTGTACGATGGTTCGAATTTGGACTTCGAAAAAAATACCGGTCTATCTTTACATATAGAATATTGAAAAATTGGCTATGTTCATGTTGAGGGCGCGCCCCTTTAATACGATTGTGCCAACTTTTACTAATGACATTCGGAAAGCTTATGCAATTACCTTTCAGAATATATATAGCTGGTTGCTCAGAATTTTGTACGATGGTCCGAATTTCGACTCGGAATATTACCGTTGTTTCACTTTAAAATATTGAAAAATTGGCTATGTTCAGGTTGAGGGCGCGCCCCTTTAATATGATTGTGCCAACTTTTACTAATAACATTTGGAAAGCTTATTCAATTACCTTTCAGAATATATATAGCTGGTTTCTCAGAATTTTGTACGATGGTCCGAATTTCGACTCGGAATATTACCGTTCTTTCACTTTAAAATATTGAAAAATTGGCTATGTTCAGGTTGAGAGCGCGCACCTTTAAAGCCCCAATAACACTCTTGTTGTAATTGAATAATATGTCCCAATCTTTATTCTGGTCAACAAACTGTATTATTTTACAATATTCAAATAAATTGATGATACAAATTTCATCGTAACACACCTAATTTTAAAAATTGGAAAAATTCAACTACATGATTTGAAAAGGTTAACGTAAACCTTTCCAAATGTGACTTGGATTTTAAAATATTTTCGAACCCTCTGGACAAGTAAAATATGATGTAATGGATAATTTACACAACAGGTAGGACACATAAACATCTGGTACTTAGAATAAGACTATTATTTATTTTCTAGAGCTGCCAAGCCAGCAAGAGTGTTATTGTCCCTTTAATATTATTGTGTCAACTTTTACTAATAATATTTGGAAAGCTTATACAATTACCTTTCAGAATATATATAGCTGGATGCTGAGTATTTTGTACGATGGTCCGAATTTGGACTTCGAAAAAAATTCCGGTCTATCTTTACATATAGAATATTGAAAAATTGGCTATGTTCAGGTTGAGAGCGCGCCCCTTTAATATGATTGTGCCAACTTTTACTAATAATATTAGGAAAACTTATTCAATTACCTTTCCGAATTTATATAGCTGAATGCTCAGAATTTTGTACGATGGTCCGAATTTTGACTCGGAATATTACCGTTCTTTCACTTTAAAATATTAAAAAATTGGCGATGTTCAGGTTGAGAGCGCGCCCCTTTAATATGATTGTGCCAACTTTTACTAATAACATTTAGAAAGCTTATTCAATTACCTTTCAGAATATATATAGCTGGTTGCTCAGAATTTTGTACGATGGTCCGAATTTTGACTCGAAATATTACCGTTGTTTCACTTTAAAATATTGAAAAATTGGCTATGTTCAGGTTGAGAGCCCGCCCCTTTTATATGATTGTGCCAACTTTTACTAATAATATTTGGAAAGCTCATCCAATTACCTTTCAGAATATATATAGCTGGATGCTCAAAATTTTGTACCATGGTCCGAATTTGGACTTCGAAAAAAATTCCGGTCTATCTTTACATATAGAATATTGAAAAATTGGCTATGTTCAGGTTGAGAGCGCGCCCCTTTAATATGATTGTGCCAACTTTTACTAATAATATTTGGAAAGCTTAACCAATTACCTTTCAGAATATATTTTGCTGGATGCTCAGAATTTTGTACGATGGTTCGAATTTGGATTTCGAAAAAAATACCGGTCTATCTTTACATATAGAATATTGAAAAATTGGCTATGTTCAGGTTGAGGGCGCGCCCCTTTAATATGATTGTGCCAACTTTCACTAACAATAATTGGAAAGCTTATTCAATTACCTTTCCGAATTTATATAGCTGGATGCTCAGAATTTTGCACGATGGTCCGAATTTTGACTCGGAATATTACCGTTCTTTCACTTTAAAATATTAAAAAATTGGCGATGTTCAGGTTGAGGGCGCGCCCCTTTAATATGATTGTGCCAACTTTTACTAATAATATTTGGAAAGCTTATTCAATTACCTTTTAGAATATATTTAGTTGGATCATCAGAATTTTGTACGATGGTCCGAATTTTGACACGGGATATTAAAAGTTTTTCCCTTTAAAATTTTTAAAAAATTGGTCATGTTTAGGAAGAGAGTTTTGGAAAGCCTATTTAATTACCTTTCGGAATAGATTTAGTTGGGTGTCTAGAATTTTGTAAGGTAATGCGAAATTACACATCTATTCTGAGCTAAAGGAATTGATAAAAATAATATATTATTCTACTTTCATTTGATAGACGTAACGTTGGATTTTATTGGTTGGTAAAAATAGATGAGTTTGGGCGACTGTTGTCTTAATTCTGAATAGGTTGCCAACGAACAGGTTGCCAGCGGGATCGGTCGAATAGCTCGCTAGCCGAATAGGTCGCCAATTTGTGTTCGGTGTTTTTCACGCCTGCGGGGATCGCCAAATGCCTCTGCAACGCTGAAGGCCTGAAAGTCCTGCATTACTCCTGCAGAAATTCTTGCCAACAACATAAGCGTTATTCAAAGTATCTATTTATTGAAAAGGACAAATTTCAAATCATATAACGCTTAGTTAAATGACAACAAATGACTGTTCACAAGAATAAGCTGTAGTTTTGTGTTAATAGCAGACAACATTGTACTATGGCGTCGGACATTAAGTCACATGACTAAACATTTTATAGCTTATACTACCATTGCTTTTGTGGGGGGGGGGGGGAGGGGGATGGGGGTAGTACGTGCGCGTTATATCATAAGGTCTGTCATTAAGTCAACTGGCGTGGTTTCAATTCCCCGGTTGCACGTGACAAGAAGTCAGGTCACCTGTCCAAACTCGTGGGTTTTCTCCGGGTCCTCCGGTTTCCTCTCACTGCTAAAGACCCCTACACGTAAACGAGTTATTGAACCATATGTTAGTCGCGATATGACCTAGTTTGTTTTGTTGGGGTTTTTTTGGGGAGGGGAATAGTTAGCACGTGCGCGTTGTATCATAAGGTGTGTCATTGAGCCAACTGCTTGGCGTGGTTTCAATTCCCCGGTTGAACGTGAAAAGGAGTAGGGTCGCGTGTCCAACCTTATGAGTTTTCTCCTGGTCCTCCGGTTTCCCCTCACTGCTAAAGACCCCTATGTGCGAGTGAGATATTGAAATAAAACTGAACCATATGTTAGTCCCGATATGACCAAGTTTGTGTCGAGTGGACGTTAAACTCCATTTATCTCCCTCTCTAACCCTTGCTTTTATCGGTAAACTTCGTTTCAACTTCCGAGTACGTCTAAAAACATTTCGGCTTGATGAGAGAAAATGACCACAATCAATCTCATCAAAACACGGATACTATTTCGTTTCTTTTATATAGTTCAAAATTTCATTTAACTTGTCGTTACTACACAAGGATCTGGAAGAGTTGTTATCACTGACGTCTTCTGAATGATGTGAAGGGTTAGCCAATGAATCGGTCTGTTACTGCGAGCTTCAGGCGTAATTTGCACGGAACTGTGGGTAATCCACTAGTAACACCAAAGCTGGTGACGTCATATAATCAAAAGCCGCTCGTATATCCTGGGGCGCGACCTATGGCTACAACCGGTAAGATCTTCATGTAGTGTAGGCCAGTGCTCACACTGACTTTCTATTTTTTCCCGCCAATTTGATTACTTTATCTGTATAAAATATGTGATGAAAAAGACAACAACTAACAATTTTATGTCTCAGCAAGGCTTTTACAACACGATCACCGATATATACAATACAAAATACAACAACTTAAGAAATCTGTCTTTACTAATACATTAGCACAGTTTGGATTTAATAAGATCAGATTTTATTTTTAGCGACTTTAGTCTATTTGAACATGGTCGTACTGCACTATATAGATCTATTCAGTAGGCCTATTTAAACGTCAAATCTCGTCCAAGGATTGCCAATTTTCTATAAATTTATGTGTTGCGTGTGTACACAATAGACCTATTGTTATTTTCAGGTATCGTATAGGTATCAGAATCTGAATCCCTGATAGAATGATATATACTTCAATTATATTTGTAAGAGATGCTTACAATTATACCCGTCGTTCACCTTTAGAGTATTTTGGCGACAGTAATATGATACAAATTGCGAACCATTTTCTCGCTCAAGAATCGCCGATATTCAACCAGTTCTTACATTTAAGACCAATGGTGATAAGATAATTTGTATTTTTTACATGCCGTATATGTAAACGGAATTAAACTATCAAAATATTTAATTCTCTTCGAAAGGAACTGTCGGCGATTTAGATTACATACATGTATTACCATTTTTCTATTTTAAAACGAAACGAAACATCAAATAATCACCGGTTAGAGCAAATAATGCCTTGCCAAAATTATCGCCAAAATTAAACTTAAATCGCCACTTTCATATTTTTATCGCAAATTGCGACTTTAGCGACCGACAGTGTTGAGCCCTGGTGTAGGTTATCGAAAATACGAAACGAAATATAAATCTGTATTTTAATCAGATTGGTCCAAAAACGACAAATTTCAGTTTTTTTATTTATTAACTAAAGTTACTAGAGACCTCTTCGCTATGTAAAAATCCAACTGGTTGATTAAATTTAATCTTTACGAAGAATGGTTTATGTCTATATTTAATATACAAAAACAAACAGTGCTAAAATGTAGCTGCGATGTTATTAAACTGTCAAAGGTTTACAATCAATCAAAATAAGAACAATCAATCATTCGGGCTTAGATTTTAGGAGCCGTTGCAATTTTCGTTTTTATTGGATACATGCTCAATATAACAATTACATACACATGCACGTATCCAAAAATCAAGCTGAACAATGACAATAAGTTCGTAATACAATCACAGAATCTTTAACTGTAGAACGTTCACAAGGTTTGGATAACACGTGGCATATAAAAAGCGTGATTGGGAATTTTACTTCTATCTCCTTTTGGCGTGAACCAGATATTGCGGTGTTTCCATATTAATTCCAAAGGTGCCCTCTGTTGTCAACTTAGCGCCTACCTCCCTAGACAGAACAAATTTTTGGAGAATATTGCTGAACATCAAAAAGATCTGCATCCGACTCAAAGTTTCACCAACACAATACCTTGGTCCAATCATATACGGCATAAATGCAGGATGTGACTTAATTTTACCACTGTCATCCAAGAATCTTTCTGGTCTGAAGGTCAATGGGTCATTCCAGGTCTTTTGATCTAAATGACAGGAAAGGACATTGGGAATTACAATAGACTCTTTTGGAATCAAGAAACCTTTGACATAAGCATCCTTGGTATTCATATGAACGACGGAAAGTGGGGCGTTATTTCCTAATCGATATGCTTCCATTATTGTTGCTTCTACGTACGGGAGATTTGGTTTGTCCGACCAACTAACCATTCGTTTTGGTCCAACCACTTTATCAATTTCATCTTGGCATTTCTTTTGTATGTTTGGGAAAAGAATCATGTAAAGAAATGCCCAGTCTACAACATTTCCACTAGAAATCGAACCAGCAACAAACAGGTCGAGAATGATTCGGGTTAAATTCTGTTCATCGACGTAGTAATTTTCGGTAGTTCTAGTTTTTTTCAAGAACACGTCAATCAAATCTCTGCTGCGGCGTTCACTGGATTTCGTTTTGTGTTCATCAATATGTCGACTGAATTCGTGTCTCGTTTTAGCAGAATTCTCGGTTGTTTCCGCCAGCTTTCTTGCAATACTTGGTAAAAATCTGAGGAACGGTAATGTATGTATAGGAGACATAGGCCCCTCGCCTTTAAACACTGCGTGGACAAAGTCAAAGATGTTCATTTGATGATCCTTACTATAATCTAATCTGGATCCGAAGGAAACACGACCAATAACACTTGTTGTAGCCTTGATCAAGGCGTCTCGAATCCTTATCGCATCTCCACCACTTGTCGACAGTCCTGCTATAATATCCTTTATTTCATCTTTGATTATATCTTCAAACGATGTTGAGCCTATGTCGTGAAATGTCTGGACAACTAAACTCCTGGCGGCTTTCCAGTCGTCACCATTGGCCATGCCCAGCCCTGCACCTTGTACGGCAGACATTTTGTATCCCCATAGTTTTTCGGTAGGTCTTGCTATAAATACATCCTTTTGATCAACAATCGCTTCTTTGATCGATTCGTGGTCGTTTAGAAATACAGTTAGTTGGTTTCCTAAGTAAATACGAAAGACAGGTCCATATTTGGCCTTCATTTCTTCTAAATATACATGTCTCCTACCGAAATACTGACCTCTCATATTGAAAATATTACCAACAACGGGCCAGAATGGCGGTCCTGGTGGAATCCCGGATCTTTCCCAAAACAGGAACACATATCCAATCACTAGCACGATCGCTAGAATAATCAATCCTAACGTCGACGACGTATTCAAAATGTCTGGAATACCAACCATACTGACAGAATGCAGCAAACCTTTATGTCTCTTACATGAATGTTTTTTTCTCGTTGGATGTACGCTTGACCGAATGTATGACGAACTAATGTTTTTAATATTATGGGTCAATGCATGGCTACACAGGGGGTTATAAACACGATCGCTAGAGTCATCAACCCTAACCCCAAAGGCGTATTCAAAAAATCTGGAATAGCAACAATATTGACTGTATTGTAGATTTTATGTCTTCTTTATGAATGTTTTTTCTGGTTGGGTGTAAACCTGACGAACTAACGTTTTTGATGTAAGTCACAGTCTGATTCACGGGTGTTACATGGTAGGATCTTGACAGCGAATTTAAGTACCGATAGGTGAAATCAGTGACCGAAATAACGGCCTGTCCGCCTGCCCGTAGCTGGTAAATTTCACGTCGGGCTGCCTGGAAAACTGCCCCACCAGCCCGGTTGTCAGGCTGATAAAATTGACAGATATAATCTACTAACTCACTCATTCACGGGTGTTACAATGGTAGGATCAATCTGTTTCACAAATAATTACTTACGAATTATCTCTGTCACAGATGACTGTCCACAACACGCGCATTGACTTCACGTGGCGTCAGTCATTGGCTCAACGGCTCGTTTTTTTTACATAACACCGAACTGCTTCGGGCAAAATGATGCATTTTACTCATTTTAATACCCATTTACACTAAATAGGAAATATTTTTTAACTACAAACGTCTTTATTTATTTTTCTTATGCTTCAAAAAAATGTTTGAGGATTTAATCTGTCGGAGTAAAAAAGTTAATATGCCGAACTCATTAAGTCTCGTCGATGTCATGCTTAGCGAATATTCACTGGGGGATCAGTTTGTCGTAGGATCTTGACAGCAAATTTAAGGTGAAATGCGCAATGCTCACTTGACCAAATGATTTGATGATCTTGTGTACCCCACACCCTAGCCATACAAACGCACAAATGCGCATTTGTCGATGACATTTTCCCATTGAGTGATAACTGGTGATGGTCACTTACTGTCTAGAACGCCCGATACCACTTCTCGCTTATGTATTACCTGTTTGGGTTGTAAACGATATCTGAAAGTAGACAGTCCTTCAAACTACAATGTATGTTTGCTTCATCAATCAAGTTACAGTGTGTTTATTCTTCTCTTTGTTTTAGAGACAATTTTATTATCATGATAACATACCAAGACGGAAGTACTATATGAAACAGGAACCAAGCATAACATCATCGCAGCCGTTTTGGAACTGTGATACATCAAAAATCGAGGACCGTCAAGCATGCCAGTTTCATGTCGATCGTACACAAATTGGCGGAGCTTTAGTTTTTTGTCAAGAGCGTCACAGTAGGAATAAAACGAAATTTACCCTGAGTCGACAACCAGTTTAAAAATCATCGACTGATAATAGTATAACGTTAGTTAGGATATGAATTACATAATATCAATTTTCGATGTACACAAAATGTTAACGTTTTTGGCTTCATTTAAGAAAAGAGAGCGAAATATTTTTAAAATGTATGTAGGGTTTACACATTCAAACATAAACACATCAAGGGAAGGTACATGTCTATCCAAATAGATAGTATTGTTCACTTGAGCTAAGATAAGATCGATTTAAAAATCCTGTGTAGGATAAAGCACGAGGCGGATGTTAGGAAAGACTGAAGAAAATAACCCGAGAAAAAGAAAAAACCGAGTGACCATGCCAAGGTTTTTCTGTCGAATGTTTTTTCTTCAGTCTTTCTTTCCCAGCATAACTGAAGTCGAGGACTTTATCTTGCTTATAAACCTATGTTCATATGTACCAAAAACCAGCACATCACAGAATTCCCGAAAGATAAACCTTTTATCATGTTACGGGTTTAAAGAAAAACCTTCAGAAAAAAACCTCAGATCCCCCTATTTATATCCAAAGCCGCCCACGACCGTCAGACCGCAAGTTATAGAATATACCCAAAAATCAATGAGATTTACCGTTAAAAGTTTATTTGTAATGAGGAAACAAAATAATTGATTACTGTCATATAGAGCATTAAGCTATCAGCCTGCAATATTAACCTGGGCAGTCTAAGATATCGGACAAGAACATTTTACATCAATTCAAAACAACGTTGTTATATTCCAATGTGTATGACGGACAGGGCCGTATCTAGCGGGGGTGCAGGGGGTACATTGCACCCCCAGAAAAATTAGGCGCCCCGAGAAATGGTGCCCCCTCAAAAACTTTGACAACCCTCAATTATAAAATAATTGGTTATCATCACACAGTGATGCTCTTAAGGCACTGATCAGGTTTTAAGGGCGCTCACACTCTTATATCACCTATGTAGGGGCTATGGGGCGCCACCACAGACGCGGATCCAAGGGCAAGGACACTAGGAGCAGCTGCCTCTCCTAAAAAAATCTACCGCCCATAAAATACAAAGAATGGCCGAAAAGGGAGTTTCGAGCAGCGTTATTTTTCAAAATTTTCTTAGGGTGGACCCCAGATGTAGGTGCCACCGCCATAGGCGAAATGTCCCTCCTATCACCTCTTTCTGGACCAGCGCCTGTCCCACCACATGACATTAGAGGGTTCGATTTGGTCGCCTTATCCATATTTAATAGGGCCTTATCGGACTTCTGGGGCGCCGCCGCCAACAAATGACAGTATTAGAGATTCTCGTTCTGGTTTAGAGGACCAGACGTTTCTTATTTTGGTGTTTTTAACATCAAATGAGAAATAGCGAAACCGAAATTGACATACGGGATTGCGGCTCCAAGTGCGTCGAAAACGGGTTTGCGGCAGTCAAATTTTCAAAATTTTCGGGGAGGGAGGGGGGGGGCGGATGTCTGAGTATCGCCGCTCCACTCTCAGTAACTCGGGCATTATATTGGCGACCCCTCCCACCACACTGCTGCACCCCCACTTTTAAAATCCTACATACGGTCCTGATGACGGACAGGCAGGCAAACCAATTTTATTAATCACTGAATAGCGGGGACGAAAACAATCAACGATGAAATATGAAAAAATGAAGACAAATTCTTGTTCACCCATAAAAAAAGTACAGGACTATATAAATAATTTACAGGGGCAACTTTTGTATAATTACTTAGATAAATGATTTGTATAAATAAATGAAAACTGGAATCTTGTTGGTTGTTAATATTTATATATTCTGGTTTAACAATATAGAAACATAGATTAAAAATCAAATGTAACGTGGTGACGAGTAAACCAGCTTGGTATTAATGCTTAATTGTTAATAAGCTCCAATATGGATGGATATGGTATTACCATAATGGTAATTGACATATAAGTTCCTCTCAAAATACACAAATGCTGCTACTTAAAATACAGATGTGACGTCATCCTTTGATGGGAAATATTGCGAGGACAGTGGCACATGGCCTACCTTACATCGAATTCCAACCACCAAGGGATCTTTTACGCGCGATTTTCCGTACCATCCGAACGACTAAACAGCTGATCTTCTCACACCCTCTACCTTGTACCACTGACAAGGAGAAACCACGTCGGAAAACCCCGATGACCTTTCTCGGCCGATGCAGGGATCGAACACGCAACTTCCTGTCTCGCGAGCCAGAGCCTTACTTACTTAACCAACACACAACAAGGTATATATCAATCTAATTAAAATATAGATCTATATTTCGTTTCGTTTTTTATACTTTCGATGGCCTACACTCATGTAGATCTAACTAGTTATAGTGAACGCTCACGTTCTATGACGTCAGGTATCAAGCACGGGACATTTGACCCGATAACGTCAGTCATTCGATTAACCAATTAGCGATCGCCATGCTTTTCAAAATCCACTTGTGTTTTGTTATGATTTCTATCCGCTGGTGTTAGTATAGACGTCGTTGGCTGGTAATATCTACCCACAGTTCCACGCATGAAAAGGTCAAAGGGTCGATTCGACAGACCATTTGATTGGCTGACCCCTCATTTCAGGTAGAACACCAGTTAAATAACAAGTCCTCCAGATCCAAGAGTAGTGAAGACAAGTAAAAACGAAATTTTGAACTATAAAAAACGAAACGAAATTGGATCTGTGTTTTAATCAGATTGGGTATATATTGACAACGCTAACAAGTCACAATCACTAGATTCTGAAAATGTAACGTATTAACTTGGCTTCATTTTGTAAACAACAGCAGCAGAATATGGAAATTCTTAATCTAAATCAAACTTAATTTTCTAGCATAATATCCAATCACTAGCACAATCGCTAGCGCAATCAAATCAGACGTCAAAGACGTGCTCAAACATTCTGGAATACCAGCCATATTGACTGTACAAGCGGTAAACATTTATGTCTTCTACATGAATGTTTTTCTCGCTGGATGTAAGCTTGACCGAATGTATTGAACTAATGTTTTTAATATGATTGATTGCATGACTGCACAAGGGGGATCTAAACGTCGAATTTAAGCAGCGATAGGCGGTCAGTAGCCCGAAATGTGCAATGCCCGCTTTATCACCGACCTTGACCAAATGATTTGATGATCTTGTGAACCCCACGCCCTAGCCACACAACCATACAAACTTCGCTCAGAATAAGTAATTTGAATGAAATTTTCAATATATTAATTTTAAATTTTCTATTTTTTAAAAAAAACTATTACATTGCGTAAAAGCTAAATCTGGCTATTGGAGGAATGTAAAAGCTAAATGTGGCTATTGGAGGAATGTAAGAGCTAAACCTGCATTTAGTCGATCTGTTTAGACATAAATTCACAGCTAAAAGTTTACCGACAAAATGGATAATCTTGACGTAGTCTATGTTGTCAAGTACTGTTGCTACGATAATAAACATTCTACTACATTTTTAAACAGTCATAACCTCGCCAACAATAAAGTAATTTGAATGAATTTTCAAAAGATTCTTTATTTCTTTATCTATTTTTGAATTATTATAACAAGAGGAGGATATCGCTCTATCTAAATCGTACATAATGCATCTTTAAATAGTTCGTGGGTAAATAAATGAAAACGGGAATCTTGTCGGTTGTAAACAATTCTTTATTCTCGTTTAATAATAAAGCAACGTAGATAACAACAGAGGTGTAAAGTAGCGAACATAACAAACTTGATACAAATTCAATTTGGATAATGGGAATTGACATAGAATAAAGGTGTGGTGTGTTACGATAGGGTTGTCCCTACTGAGTCCACGATCTGGTACGTGCAGATACGTTCGGATACGTTTTGATACAATCACGATCGAAACCACGATTGCTCGCATCACAAATCGTGATACTGGGAAATTAGCGCAAGGAATGTGACCTGAAGTTGATCATTAAGAAAGCTGGATCTCTAATACGAATAAAGTCTAAAATCGTTGAATTCCGTTCAGGGTTTCAAAATATATGTGAAATTTAAATTTCTATAATAAATAGGATTACATTGTGATAAAGTGTCATTGGTTGTGATATGCGCTATTTTGTGCGTGAGCCCACGGACATTAAGTTGGTATAAGCGACCCCTGGATTTTTCGTAAGAGAAATTAAACATTTACTAATAGACTGAATTAATTAATTGGATTTAACTGAAATTCGTCCAACTAATATTATAATTGTTTAAGAAGGGCTTATTACAATATTAACACCCCACTTAATGATTTGCTCAAACGAATAATGCATGGGTCGCTTATGTCAAAGTAATGTCCTTGTGCTCACCAACACAATTGCGCATACAGTGCTGATTTCAATTGAAACTTAAATACTAAAGGGTACAATGTTTATAAATAATGTGTCTAATGCAAGCTTGATTTGAAATCATACATCTGTCGCCTTTTAGCGTGAACCAGGTATGGCGAGGTTTCCATATTAATTCCATAGATACCCTCAGTTCTCAACTTGGCACTTGCCTCCTTAGAAAGAGCAAATATTTGGAGAATATTACTGAATATCAAAAATATCTGCATTTGACCCAACGTTTCGCCAACACAATACCTTGGCCCGATCATAAACGGCATGAATGCAGGATGGGGCTTTATTTTACCACTTTCGTCCAAGAATCTTTCTGGTCTGAAGGTCAATGGGTCATTCCATGTCTTTTGGTCTAAATGACAGGAGAGGACGTTTGGAATTACAATAGTCTCTTTGGGAATCAAGTAACCTTTGACATAAGCATCTTTGGTGTTCATATGGAAGATAGAAAGTGGGGCATTATTTCCTAATCGATATGCTTCCATCAAGGTTGCTTCTACGTACGGGAGATTTGGTTTGTCCGACCAACTGACCATTCGCTTTGATCCAACCACTTTATCAATTTCATCTTGACATTTCTTTTGTATGTTTGGATGGAGGATCATGTAAAGAAATGCCCAATCTACAACATTTCCATTAGCAATGGAACCAGCAGCAAATAGATCGAGAATGATTCGGGTTAAATTCTGTTCGTCAATGAGGTCATTTTCGGTAGTTCTAGTTTTTTTCAAGAACACGTCAATCAAATCTCTGCTGGCGTGGTCGGTTGATTTCTTTTTATGTTCATCAATATGTCGACAGAATTCTTGTCTTATTTTAGTAACGTCCCTGTTTGTTTCCGCCACTTTTTTTGCAATATTGGGTAAATATCTGAGAAACGGTAATGTATGGATAGGAGACATAGGCCCCTCGCCTTTAGATATTGCATGGGCCGTGTTAAAAATGTTCAAATCTATTTCCTTACTATAATCTAATCTGGATCCGAACGAAACACGACCTGTAATACTCGTTGTAGCCTTGATCAAGGCGTCTCGAATCCTCATCGCATCTCCCCCACTTGTCGCGAGTCCTGCTATAATATCCTTTATTTCATCTTTGATTATTTCTTCAAACGATGATGAGCCTATATCGTGAAAGGCCTGTACCACTAAACTCCTGGCGGCTTTCCAGTCTTCGCCATTGGCCATTGCCAACCCTGGACCTTCTAAGGCAGACATTTTGTATCCCCATAGTTTTTTGGTCGGTCTGGCTATAAATACATCCCTTTGATCAACAATCGCTTCTTTGATCGATTCTTGGTCGTTTAAAAATACGGTTAGTTGGTTTCCTAAGTAAATACGAAAGACGGGTCCATATTTTACTTTCATTTCTTCTAAATATACATGTCTCCTTCCGAAATATTGTCCTCTCATATTGAAAATATTTCCAACAACGGGCCAGAATGGTGGTCCTGGTGGAATCCCGGATCTTTCCCAAAATAGTAATACATATCCAATCACTAGCACAATCGCAAGAGCAATCAATCCAGACGTCAAAAACGTACTCAAAAATTCTGCAATACTAACCATATTGACGATGATGTTTGTGTTTTATGCAGCGTTTAAGCCAGCTTGCTGTGTTAATATTATTAAGGTGGGGCAGCGACATCTGCTCAACGCATGACTGAACAGGGATTGCCTAATATAGAAATGTAGACAGTAAACAAGTTTACCTATAGGATTATTATATACGATCTATGGTTAACCTACCCAAGGTTGATATGATAAGAGAACACGCAGGCGAAGCCCAAGGGTTCTCTATCATATCAATCCGAGGGAGCGTAGGTTTATATCTGACATATACAACGTTCACCCTTAAATTTAATGGACTCTTCTAAAAACGGCAACAGTGATTGGATAATTGCTCGATATCGCGTGCACGTGTTTGTTTATACGTCCACATTTTGTAGTAATTTAAATGGAAGCTAAAACAAAATGGATAGTAAAACGAAGTCAGACGAATAATCAATCCTTTCTAGTCATCATATTGACGATGGAACAGATGTGAATGCAACTATGATGAGGATCTATACAAAGCCTGAAGAAAATTTGGATCAAAAGGCAATCCGGTCCGATAATTCTGACAATGTACCGTGACTGAAGGTTACTTTTAGGTATGTTCAGAGAAAGATTTGACCGACTGTTTTGAGTGGACTGTAGCCGTAGCCAAAAATACTTTACAAACGAACTCTTGGGCGATAAATACTTTCAAGTCTTGGTGTGTGTGGAGAATTGAGGGGGGCAGAAAGAAAATTCTGAAAGATATCTTAGACATGGACTGGAGTATGGTAAAACCGATTTAAATATGCCGATAAGTACGCCGTCTTTTTCAGGCCTGAATGCTACAAGCTGTGCCATAAATTTTCCTTTATTAAACGAATAAAATTTTATTTCTGTGTTCTTTGTATTATTTCGTTCATCTACGCCATCAGCGGTTGATATGAGCCGAATATATCGACTTGTAATGAAATATCAACCTGTCAGGACGTCATCAGCGGTTGATATGAACCGAATATATCAACCTCTGATGACGTCATGAGAGGTTGTTATAAGATATAACTGCTATGGACATCAAAGAAAAAACTACCGCCAGTTGTATATTATACATGTAATTACTATAGGGCTTGGCGGGTAATAGTCCGAAACTTTCTCGGCTATATTGGACCAAATTGGAATGCTGTATTCACAGGCCCGGGTGGAATAGCAGGAAAATGCGTTTGCGGCAGTTCAATTTTTTCAAACTTTTCTCCCAAGGGGAATGGAAACGATTGATTGGAATTCGAGTCAGCCGTTTTAATTAGGCTATATTAGACCACTTTGAAGTTGCATTGTTCACGGGCTGAAAGAGCAGGAAAACGTTTTTTAGTAGCCGTAAAAATAGTCCAAAATTTTCTAGGGGGGGGGGGGCATATGAGGTAAGTCCCGCTTCTTTGCCTCTCGAGGAAGACTGGCGCCGTTCTCTGTAAACCCTAAATTTTGGGGGCATTTCGGGTTCTGCCCCCCTAACTGTCATCGAGCCCGTTTGCCTATGGAGCTGACTATAAACTAAATGTTTCGATTCTCCTTTGGATGCCGTTTCTTAAAAAAAAAGACAGAGTCTCCAGATCCAACGCCAGATTAACCATGGTGGGGGCCCGGGGGCCTGGAACATGTGGGGGACCCCTGAGCACTGATCGCGGATCTGTGGCCGACAAAGCCGTCAAGAGAGCGGAAGGACCGAAGTCCTACAAGAAATTGGATGCCGGAAACGTGATTTCCTGGCATTTCAGCCACTCGTGTCGGAGCCATTTAGAGTACCTCCCCCAGAAAAAAACATAAAGTTCTGCCACAAAATTAGCGCATTCTGGCGTTA
Organism: Patella ulyssiponensis; assembly: GCA_963678685.1. NCBI lineage: Eukaryota > Metazoa > Mollusca > Gastropoda > Patellidae > Patella > Patella ulyssiponensis. The sequence goes on along the minus strand of OY783230.1, from coordinate 59,482,036 downwards.
TTTCAGTGGACCAATCCATGTGAGTGCTATTGAATGATTTTTAGAGGAGAGGACTGGGGCCCATTGAGTCCGCCACTGTATGTGAGCAGAGCTACATCAAACCTAATTTTGAAGTCGCTGAGTGATAAATAACGCGATGATTTGATGAATGGAGGTCGTAACGTTACGACCAAGCCGGACTCGATTTTTGACGAACGTCTAACACTGTAAGTACCAAATGGTAATACGAGATTTAATCAAGAAATCTGAATATTTCGTGTGATCATGATGTGCATCTCCTCAAATTCAGCCTATACTCACAACAAATATCAACAACAACAACAACTACAACAGCTTATATACACTCGTACGTCAATCTGAGGCAAAATTCGCGCTACTCGAAATGATGGGGACGAGTAATTTGTTCGAGTTATACGATAATTCGTGTTAGACGATGTTCGCTCGTTAGAAGATCTAACGACAATAAAAGACTATGTGTTACACCCATCACCGGATTACATCGAATTCTCGGATGTTAATCGCGACACATCATGGATTGAGGGGGGCCCAGGGACTTCCGGTGGAGGGACCACGGAGCATCGGAGGGGTACTGTCACTAGGTCACCGGCCGTTGGAGTCCTCGGTCCGACCATGCTCGAGGCGTGCAACGGAGATTTTTGTGTTAGGGGGGGGGCTAATGTGAGGGACCCTGGGGCCTGTGATATGGCGTGACCAAAGTCAAAGAGGCTCAAGTCGAATGAAATGTAAACAATACTGTTTGGAAACGAACATACTTTCACCGTTTTTAATACCTTAAATCACTGTCCAAAGTTTTAGGGAAGACCCAGATTAAACGAAGGACTGTCATGTTGCTGTACTTAAGTGATAGCTTTCATTGAACGGAAAGAATAGACACACTCCCGCATAAGTTCAAGAAACAGACGCTATATTCCAGCAATGACCAGAGAGGGATTTCTCGGGCCATTGCTTCAGGAATATGGTCACCTCTGGCTTGCGGCTGTGGTTTCGATCCCTGGTGTGAGCGTATATTTGGCATGGAGATAGGGGTGCCTTCTCAACCTCGTGGGTTTCCTCCGGGCACTCCGGTTTCCTCCCACTGCTAAAGACCCCTACGCTCAAGCGAATTATTGAAATAAAATTAAAAAACACGTTAGTCCCGAAATGACCTAGTTTGTGTCGAGTGGACGTTAAACCCCATTTCTCTCTCTCTCTCTTCACGGTTATTCACTAAATTATATTTATAAATAGTGAGTGGGTCGTGGAGAGTCTTCCAACTCTCGCAAAGTAGTTCCCCCCCACCCTGGCTTTTAAATTATTTAAATACATTTGAATATTTTAACTATTTAGATGTCGAGTAGGCCACGAAGCTGCTGGGTAAGCAATCGAGGGTAAAATAAGATAAATACTTTGGAAGGGGGGTTTACAACGTGGAGATTGATGTTTTACGGTACATGTGGTGTCACGGTACATAAAGGGAGACTAATCCATTTAAATATGTGACACGATTACTCAGTCTTATGTGTCGATCACATCAAATATTTGCAGGCTTTTTTGGGTCACAGTGCATCTGCAATTAGTAAATGCGGCTAATTCGTTTATGAAGTAGGTTTACCCTTCCTCCATCCACTGATTATAAATTATCAGCTCTCTTTAGTCTGCTTTTCAAGGTAGAAGTCTGGATAATTGGGATAATTGGTCACTGTTCTGCAACTTCCGGGTGAAAATCAACATGGCTGCCTGGGCTCAGATTACGTAGCAAACACTGAATTGTCATTCGTTTCGCAAGGCTTTGGTAGTGACAACGACAATATTTGGTAGTAACGCTGTATTTACTATGAAGGAAACATGGATCACTTGAAATATCCGTTTACACCGATGTCATATGCAGGTATACCAACTTATGTTAAACATAAGAACATTTCTACTCCAGTTGTCAACAACAATTTTACACGCCCTGTTGTGGCTGGTTTGCTGCCAGTGCCACAGCCATGGAATGACACCCGGACGTACAACGGCTTTCATCAAAGAGGAAATAATGTGAGACGTGTTAGTGAACAGACAGGAATTGCCCCTAGTTCAAATTTGAAACGTGAGACTGATATTAAAATACCTGTAAAAATAAAAATGAAAGATAGTCAGTGTCAAACTGATTTTCCAAAGGAAATAGCAGATTTACACTTGAAAGAGTTACCTAATACCCTATTTTTGCCCGAGAAAAATGTGAAGAAAGAAGGGCCAAAAAAGAAGAATTCAACTAATAGTGATGGAGGACTAAACTGTCAGCAAGATCATTCAATGCATAAGAATGTGATATCGAGCGGAACTCACCCGTTGTCTCAACCAACTAAAGATCCCTTGAAAGAGATTGTATCTTACAGTATGATGGCGGCTCAAAAACCTACCATTCCTAAGCTAGAAAATAAAATTACAAATGAAGGCAATTTATCAAGTGATGGTGATGGTAAATCAACCGAAAACGTTGGAACAACTAAAAAGAAACGAAAACGAAATCGTAAGAAAAAGAAACAAAACACTGCTGGTACCAATGAAGAAGTTATTGACAGTATTGATAGTGTTGAAGTAAATATACATTTGGAAGATGAATTTGAATTTCCTGATCTTTCTGGCAAAAAACGGACTAGTTTAAATAGATCTAATCCACACGTAATTAATACCTCTCAAAAATTAGAACAAGTCATCAGTGACACATGTACGACTGAAACTCACAGCGGTATAGTTAATTCTGAAAAAGAAAACGTGGTTGAGGTAGAAAATGTTGATTTTAATCCACAAAATGGCAATCCACTAGCATTTAAACAAGCTGGGGAAACCAAAAGTGCTAGAAAACGTAGAAAACGACAAGATCAAGCTAACAAAGCTGCAAAGGATGAGATGGCTGAAATAACTATTGAACAACAGATGCTACAGGAACTTGGTCTGAAGTCAAAACAAGAGCAGCCATCAGTTAAAGACATTGTTCCACCTGTGCCCGCAAAAGCAAAGTCTAACAAAAACAATAGAAAATCTAATCAGCCAATTGCCTTAGACTTTGCTGCTATGATAGATGCCTTAGAACAAAGAAGAGATGATGCTGAAACAACCAAAAATGCACCAAAAAAGCCAGCAATACGCAAGAAAGTAAAGCCAGCAGATATAGAACCCCCTCGACGACCACATAATCCACTAGATTCAACCTGTCCAACTGTTAAAAGAGGTAAGGAAAGAGAATTTCCCAAACCAAAGAAACCAAGTCCTTTGAAGAAAGTTATTCTGAAGGAAAGGGAGCAGAAAAAGAAACTAAGATTATTAGATGAAGACCCTGAAGTGGCTTCAGGTGGAAGTCAAGTTTGTGTTGGTGTTGTTAATACTGAAAGTGACCTTTCACAAGACGGAGAAGAAAGGACCAAAGGATCTGCTAGTGCTGATCTTTCTCCTATAAGCCAAACTTCGCCTTTTAGTATGAGTCCCTTATCGCCAAGTGCCAGTCCATTGCATTCAGGATTTAACAGTCCCATTGCTAAAGATAGTTCTAATCCTGCCCTCTTGAAAATCCACAGTAGAAGATATCGTGAATACTGTACACAGATTCTAGATAAAGACATTGATAATTGTTGTTTACAATTTCTTCAGAATTTAGTGCGTTACCAAGACAAACAATATCACAAAGACCCCAAAAAGGCTAAAGCAAAGCGAAGGATTGTTCTTGGATTGAGGGAGGTCACAAAACATTTGAAATTGATGAAGATCAAATGTGTAATTATCTCTCCAAATTTAGAAAAAATACAGTCCAAAGGTGGCTTGGACGATGCATTAAATAATATACTAAATATGTGTACAGAACAAGAAGTACCTTATGTGTTTGCTCTTGGTCGCAGGGCACTTGGTCGTGCTTGTGCCAAACTGGTTCCTGTTAGCGTTGTGGGTGTGTTCAACTATGAAGGGTCAGAAAAACAATTTTGGCGTCTGATTGAACTGACCCAGAAAGCTACAGACAGTTACAAAGAAATGGTATCAGTTGTCGAAAAGGACTTGCAGGAAAATCCCAATAACCGTGTGGGGCCTGCTAATGTCCCTACTTTGTTTGCTCATATGGGTCACTCCAGAACACCATCAGGTTGCAGTGCTATATCCTTTACAAGCAGTATTCTTTCCGAACCAATTTCTGAAAACTACCCCTATTCTGAACCAGAGACTGACAGTAAAGGGTTTGAGGTGTCTAAAACTGGAAGAGGAGCATTGAAAGGGATCAAATCCTCGGTCATCAATGAAAAGTCTGCTGCTATTTATGAACTAGATGCTGGAAATGAAGCTGATACTGAGGACTTTGCTGAAGCAAGTGAACCAACTAATACACCCAAATATGCAAACAGTTTTAAAAAGGATGAAGAAGATCCTGAGGATGATCCCGATAACATAGAGGAATTACCACATATTGACTCAATACATTATGGCAGCTATGACCTTAGTGTTGAAATCCTTTCACAACATTCATCACGCACAATCGAAAACAGTGAAGCCATGTCTACACATTCCTCCAAGACTTTGCGGGATGGTAGTCCTACACTGTTGTTAGACAAATATACAGAACGACACAATCCAACACCCCATAAAATCATTGATAAAGATAGAATACAGAGTTGGGTGGAAGCTACTCAGTCGTGTACTGAAGAGACACATGTTGATGGAAGTGCTGATGAAACAACTACTCCCCTGGCAGACGGAGAAATCGATCAATGTGATAATTCAGAAAAAGAAGATGCAGGTGTTAGTTAAAAAACAAATGCAACTACACATCATATCATTTGTGATCATTTAACTATAAAATATATCTTGTAAGTACTTTGACGATTTTATTAAAGATTTATTAAAAAGAGAAAAAGTACAAGAGGATTGTTGTGTTTAACAAAGCCATATTTCTTTTTCATGTAAATGTTAACGTTCCAGAGAGATTTGCTAGGATATTCTAGAATATGCCAGGTCATTCAGTGGAAATATTTTGGTGATATTTATACCAGTGATTTATCGAAAGGCACTTTGTTTTGGTTAATACAATGTTTTCATGCTTTGTGTGGAATTTTATTTGACTATAATGACGCTACCTACAGAAATCTACAGAAGAACAGGTAACCGAATAGTCATTGATTTAAACTTGGATCATGTTTATTCACATGTCTTGGGAATATGTAAATATATTTTTATATAGGAGTATGTTTCAAACGTTTTTCTACAAATTTCATTCATTCATTAACTGTTAATAATCAGCTTCTGTGATAACAATGATGAATGGGTTGCTTAGATGAGTTTTTACATATATATGACGTGTTGTGAATCAAGCGTGTACTAAATTTTAGTTGGAATATCTTCAGATCGTGTTCACATTTTGCGTTTTTTGTCACGAGTAATGACAAAATCAAAATAACTGAATACCGTACCTTTCATGGACATTTAGAATAAAGTGAAAATTGGCATTGGCACCTACACAGAAATTCAAATTTGTTCAACCCCTACTGAACGAAATAGATCAATTTTATTCAAAAATTTGGACTTCATCCAAGAGTTTACCAGAACTGAAATTGAACTTACCGAACCCTTTTTTTGTATTGTAATATTTCAAATTTGAGTTTCTGTTCAATTATTATTTTAAAAAGTAGAGTTGCGTGTTTGTTGTAGTTAGGCTTGTGTTGTTAAGTTTTGTTATATAAGTGGTTTTTGATCTATTTTATTATTTATGGTTTAAATATAAGATATATTTTATGTTTTTGATTGGATATAAGTTTGTATATAAATATGATGTATAAGATATTTATCTGTAAATACTTGTGTGTATAAATCACAATTAACTAATTTAAGTGATTATTACACAAAAATGTAAATGTAATTAATCTGACAAATTGTGAGCCAAAATTGAATTGAACATCCATTAAGATTTACAGTTTTGGCATTATTTAAATGCAATCATTGATTTTTTTTTACAGTGTGCTGTTAAATAAATGCAGGTAGATTTACTGTACATTGATAACTTTGAATTTACATGGTTGATGAAGTAATAATACAATTTAATGTACACAATAAGTTTTTATGTGGGACTTTCAGTTGAAATGAAAATTAATTGAATTCAACAGTAACTATGGTATACTTCATGTACTTTATGTGTATATACCTTTATTACTCTGTATTTATGATTTATAGATATGAAGTAAGTCTCTACATGTATAGCCTACATATGTAATTTGGATGGTTGTTTTGATAATAATAGAATTTATTTACTTCAACATCTTATCATTATACTATCATAAATAGGTTAACATTTATTATATTTGACCTTGTTTTGATTATTTATTTATAAGATGTTAATTTTATTGGTAGACATTATTACACAAATATTTTGTCAAGACAAGTGTACATGTACATGTATTATGTGCCATTAATATTATTATTATTACACTGAAAGTTTGAGAAAACGCTCAGTTTTTACCTGCATTTTTAAGACAGGATGCCCTGCTTGATTTCATACACAGATTCTGGGTATTTTTTTACTGCATTTCTTAACACAAATTTAATTTATAATCTGAAAATATGTGACCTTATGTCTCAGGATTGTGACACATCATTTCATGATATGCAAATATCCAACTGACATCTGGCCTTCTACCTAATTGAATAATTGTCAAAGTTGGAATAAAAATGTTATTCTGTTTATTGTAAGCTTGTTAACCACTTTATTTTCTCTTATTCTTGAGAAATATCACATTTTTGGGTGCAATAGATTGCTTAATTATTCCTTGAATTAATATAGCTTTAAATTGTAGTTTATTAGACATCATACCATACAGCCATATCATGTGAAGAAATTGTGCAATTTTAAATTTGACATTCGCAAGAAGTAATTGGGGTTTAAACATACATTATGCAAGAGCTAAATCTGCCTATTGCAGGTCTTTCTTTAGGCCTTAAATTTTATCTAAATTATTAATTAGACATTAATTAACTTATCCAGGCCATAATCAACTCTATGTCAAGGCTAGCCTGCGATATTTACTGGAAAAGGATACGATTTGCTGCTCAACTTTCATTCATGATTTAATAATGAAATGGATAATCGAAGATCAATTTGACTGAAATTTTCAGCAAACTTTCTTTACATTATCTAGTTCTGTGAGCTCTTTATCTAATCTCCCATAATGTATACTTAATTTGGCACAGGGCATGATGACAAAATTTGTTAAAACAAAAATATAAGTGAAACAAATGACAAAAAAGGAGAAAAATATAGGTGTTTGTCATCATGTATTAAAAAAACCCTAGGTAGGCTTGTATGTTTCCATACCGGTAGAAAAAACTGCAATATTTATTTTGTATTAATCAAAATTTAAAAAAAAACCAAATCATTAACATTTTAAAATCTTTATTAAATATACATGTACACATATATAGTAAACTCTGTAAATAACAAGTGATAATCTTAGGTCATTATGTAAGTATGTGAATACTATTTATTGTGTAAAATGGTGGCTTTACTTTGGCAGCATCATGACTATGAATAGAGCGCATTTATGTAAATATTCAATTCATAAACATAATGTCAGTCTATGACATGCCACTGTTGCTAAACAAGAATAAGGTTTGGTGTTTTTAGAGGGGTGAATTATTGAGACCGATTTTCCCCATGTTGCAAAAAACTGAGGTCCTGTGTATACTTTGCGTGCATGTTAGAGAATCCTTGAGCGTTGGATTTTAGATGTCCAGGCAAAATTTCACTTATAGCACACTGCATTGTGTATAGTATCTCCATCTTCATTAGACAGGTTGGAGCACAACTGTAGGATGTTAAACCCCATTTAAGAAAGTAAAAACATTTTTATTGACTATAAATCAGTTACTGTTAGTATCAAATCTGGTAGAATAATGGTCACTAAATCGTACGCGACAAAATTCGCGTGGTGGGAATGGTGTACTCTTCTTACCTCTAATAATCTATGCGAATTTCCAAATCAGTTTTTGCTAAAACATGCAATTAAATTGTTGTGGTCGAATAGGCCACAGTTGACACCGAGGCTGGCATTGAATTGAATCATGGAATCATTTATTTATTTCTTATCTACTTTTGTTTGTATATCTTTTTGTATTTATTACATTATTTTCAATTAATTTTCTATTTTTTGAGGGACTGTATAGGTGAATTGTTACTTTTGAAAAGATAAGGTATACGACCTCCATATTACGTGTTTGGTTGGTCGACGACGTAAATCCCGATAATCATGACTAACGCCCATCCCGATTCCACACTGAGCAGTGAATATTCGCTAGAATTCTCTGTGTAACAGATTGTTTCGATTCAAGTACCGTAGTCGACGACGTTGCCGATTATTTTAGAGCCAAAGCAAAGGGTATCGTCATCGGGTCAATAACCGGCGATACAATAAATAAACATCGATATATAAGTGTATTAACTTGATATAATCGCGTGTCTTATTTCAGTAGTTCAATGATGTAACATGGGTTCACCAAAGATTTATATCATGCTCTCAACAAACTTAACTTAAAACGTATTGAATCTATCTTGTATTATTTTCAAGGACAAAATGGATTAAGAAATAAACAACTATGGGTGTAGCCGTGTAGGTATATTTGTTTGTTGGTTATTAGATACATTGAAAAGAATGCGCATATTTTCTCTCGTTTTTCCAGTGAGCGCTTAACATATTGCCAATGAAGTACGTTACATTCAATTCGTAGAATTCTTTTAAATGGATTTAAAACCTTGATCAATAATCTCTACACCCAGTAGTCTGAAGTGAACGGTTGTGAATACTGTAAGTTTTTGATTAAAATTCAATCGTTTATTTTCCTTCTAACTAATCTATTGTAACAACAATAAATGTATATATTATTTTGAAACTGGAACGAACAATATTATAAAAATATATACATTGTTGATTGTTAATGAATATTTGTGAATAAAGAAATATTTAGCGGATTTCTTTTCCTTTGAAAACCAAACAAAGCTAACCAGGTTATAGCTTTCAATAAGCACACATTGAAATGTGACATTATATTGCCGTCACCCCCGTCCGTCCGGCAATTGTGGACGCTCTAGAAGCTAAAATTAGTATCCGATAGTCTTTAAATTTATACACAGTGTTTCAGGTCATGAGACACATAATCCTATTGATTTTCAACAATTTCCAATAATTACTGCCAGAGTTTTGGTCCTTGACCACGTTGAAAAATCTTGTGGACTCTCTAAAGGCTAAAGTTAAAATCCGATTGACTGCCAGAGTAATGGCCCTTTATCAGTTGTGAAATCTTGTGGACCTGATAGAGGCTGAAGTTAAAGCTGCAATTTCATATTTTTAAGTTATATTTTTAAAATATATTAAAATAAAGCCTTAAAATAGATGGTACCTATAAACGGTCCTTGTTAAAGAATAATCCTATTAATCTAATAATTCACTATTGCCAGTTGAGAAATTGGCAAATATATCATTTTCAACTTCAAATTCAAACGTTTGAAGATAGCTATTCCATGGGGGAATGGAAAAACAAGGGGGGTAATTGTGTTATTATTTCCTGTGTCAATGATTTATTAGTGTCGGGGATAATGCCTATGATCGTATATTAGTGAGTTGACAACCGATTGAGCAAAAGACATAGAAATAATTGTTTTGACTTTCTTTGAAAATATGAAATTATCGCTTTAATATGAGTTTATATACAGTGTTTACGATCATGATACAAACAATCGAAACAAATTCTACTGAATTCTGATAATTAGTTAATGGGTTAAAAATTGTTACTCGTAATTGGATTTTAGTCTGTTTTCATTACTGACAAAAAAAAAAATAAATAAATATTCGACAACCCTTGTTAACGGCTGGACGAGTTAGCTGCTACGGGCGTATGTTTTGTTTTCCGGCAACCCATCTCCAGTCGTATTTAAGTGGAAGCAACGTGAAATGCGGATTTGTCCAAACCTTTATTGTGTCAATGTAAGTCAGGATTTTTCTGTGTCAATATTACGTCAGGTCCGGAAGGCGTTGAACTCCAAGTGTATAAAGTGTTGGTACCCCTTCAGCTTTCATAATACATCCCCGTATATATCCCATATAATTGATACGAAATACAATATAAGTTTATTTATACAGTAAATAGTCTTCCTATAGTACCACCGTACTTACACAGTGCGCCGACAATCAGACCTATTACTTATCTTTTCAGTATTGAATTTGACTCCCTATAATCTCGTACCCACTGCTTGAATGATTCGCATCTCCGGTTAAGAACCACTGGTTTAACTTATAAAAAAGAATCCATTTACAGAACACAAATTTTATGGAAACTTTCGTAAAGTATTCCCTAATTATCTTGATCATGATATTCTTGGCCGAATCATTTACTGAAATAGATAAAGTCAATTTATTTCACACTCATATACAGTAAATATATCTTCAAGTTTACAAATTGTTCTCAATTGCCACATCATTATATTGACAAAGGGAATCCGTTAAGATTCAGATACACACCCGAAGTTATCCTGTGGCACGACACAGTCAACTAGGAAATAACTTTGACTCCACGTTGTGTATATGATCAATTAACGCTGAAACACTTTGTTGGTTAACTATGTTTTTATATCTTTATAACATCCATAATACAACGGTTATATACATGAAACTGCACACTGACCCCGTTATGACATTAAATATAATAATATGGTAAACTTAAGTTCTCCATCCTCTAACTTGTGTTTTGCAACTGTGTTTCCCAGAAATGATACCCAGATAAATGTTAATCCCAAAGTTCTTTGAAATGAAATAGAGTTTAACGTCCTACTGTTCTGCCCCTAGACTGGGCTAATGAAGACGGGTATACACCATACAGTGTGCTATGAGGGCAATTTTGCCCGGGCAGCGGCGCTACGGCCTACTCGAATTCCGGCCTACTCGAATTCCAACTGCCAAGGGTTCTTTTACGTGCACTCCAGTGCGTACACGGGACCTCAGTTTTTCGTCCCATCCGAACGACTAGACCCAAAGTTCTTTATAAAGAGGATACGTGCATGAGTTATGTACTGACCCCAAGGGAAATGGACTAGTACACATATCCTATTGGTCAGCTGCACAAAAGCTACCCTGAATTTCAACAGTGTACGAGACCTATCTTTGCTAGTCTAGATCTCGTTGTCACTGGTTCTAGCTAACGACTTTAATACTTTAACCAGAGAATCTTTTAGAGAACTTAATAACCACTACAGTATACAGGTGTGTGCTTTTAAGTTTGGTCCCTTGCAAACACCCCCGACAAATAGAAAATATAAATGTTGAGCAAGAAAATGACTAATTCGATAAACGGTTGTGGTGTTACCACGTCACGGATCAAAATTGAATTGTTATTAATAACACAAAAAGTTAAATCTTTCAAAGACAGAAAAGATATTTTAAAAAAAATTATCTAGAGTGTTGAAAAAGGCGTTATCAATTTGTCAAGTTGCTCGCGTATTCTTAGATCGTTCAAATATTATTGGTGAGCTTTGAATAAGAGGTATATAGTAGGCCTATAAAATAGACATGTGAAATTCTATATATTGACGTTGTCATGATTGATTTTAAAATCGTACTCTATATACAGAATATTCATTTGAATAAAAAAACCATTAAGCTTTAACCCTTCGTGACATGCATGTACTAACAAAAACACATAATAGGTATAGGATATTATTTATGTAAGTAAATGAGTCGTGTCGTCACGCTTAAGTCAATAATAAGTTAATCATTTTCACTTGCTATTAATATCATGTGAAAGCCAGTCCTCCGATCGCTTCTTTCAGTCGCCGATTGGCCAAAAGGACGTATGGGGGTAGATGGGCCAGTTCTGGCTCACAGGTACATCTTTAACTCCTGAATAGCTATTGGGATTGAATTTTGCGGCTGATGACTGTATTACGATATTTCTATTTCTGTGTTGCAATATCTCAATATATATATTGATATATGGAAGTTGTGCATTACTTTGTAATTTATAGCAAAGTAATGTGCAGTTTTCAGACTAAATAATAGGGCCTATTTATAATATCAACAAAGGACATGCAAAGTAACCAATGTTCCAATTAGTGTAGGTCTATTTAAAGCGGAAATTTCATATTTTCTAAGAAAGTCAAAACATAATTATTTCTTTGTCTTTTGTTCAAAAGGTAGGCCACTCACTATTATACTATCATGGGCAATATTTCACAGGCATAGAAATCCCTGACACAGAAAATAATAACATAATTACTTGAATTACCTCCCTTGTTTTCCCATCCCCATCCATGCAATGGCGATCTTCAAACGTTTGAATTTGAAGTTGAAAATGATATTTTTGCCAATTTCGACTCAACTGGCAATAGTGAATTATAGGATTAATAGGATTATTCTTTAACAAGCTAGGACTGTTTATAGATACAATCTATTTTAGGGCTTTATTTTAATATATTTTAAAAATATAACTAAAAAATATGAAATTGCCGTTTTAACCCCACCATTAAATAAAGTGAATAGGCCCTATCATGTTGGTGATGTAGAATTATTCTTGTTGGTGAAAGCCCAAAAAACAATCTGTTAACTCTCCAATATTATGAAATTTAAAAGTAATGTTTTATCTTTTATGTAATATTTTTTTTATTTACGAAAAGTCTTGGAATAGTAGCGGTGCACGCCATTCGTTTTTATCTGTGCTTGACACCAAGGTGACAGCTTAATTATTTTTGGAACCGAAAGTAGAGTGTCAAACCTGTGCGCATGCACAGCTCTGAGATGCGAAGTAAACTTCCGGCAGTTAGCCTACACGTGTATTTTGTTGTTTTGACATCTCAAAAACAGGCTTATATATTGAATATTGTTTGATGTAGAAATTTCTGATGTTGCCACACCTTTGCAAGTAACATACAACATAAAACATGGCATCGAAAAATAAAAAATTGGCAAAACCTGATGGTAAAAAGTTGAAATTTAGAATTCTGCAAATCTATAAAAACAAAGATAGAAAGAAAAATCTGACATATGCACTACTAGATTAATGTCAAAACAATAAAAATGCTATTAAAAGTTTAATGATTTATGATTGATTGATATTAATGTCTGGTAGTATTGTTATATTTTGACAAAAAGTCTTTATCTATCATGGTGATCGTGCCCGCAGCACAAGGAAGATTTTTTGGTTAAATAAATTGAAACATTGCAAAGAAATCTGCAATAAAAATCAATACAAGGTCAATGAGATATACTTTAAATCTGTTTTACAGTTGTTCCAAAGACCTACAAATCAGAGAACTCCAATGTACTCACTGATACAGTTGAACAAGCTGAAGATCATATGAAGGTAACATAGGCTGCTATATGTGTATCAACCAAAACCCTTAAAGATGCATTAGAGCTGACCGTTCTTGCTATAATAGTTCAAAAGATAATGTAAAATGAATATATTGAAAACTTTATTCAAATTACCTTATTCTGAGCGAAGTCATCAGTGTTTGAAGATGTAGCATAGATAATTTTTTATTATCTATCAGCAGTACTTGACAATCAATAATTAGTCTAGATTATACATTTTAAATTAAATTATTAAATGGCCATCATAGTTCAATCCATTTAAGTCTCGGCTATCCGATGGTCTTGTTTTGTGTATAAATGTCTAAATCATAGTTAATATAACCTTTGAAGTAAAAATAAGATAGTCGGTCGTCTGATCTAGACAACCAGTAGGTCTTTCATCCAGGGGCAGATCCAGTAATTTTTGCAGGAGGGGGTGAGCCAGGTTCCTGTTAAGGAAATCTGACAGTTGGCAATGCATGATGACATTATTATCTCCAAATTACCAAGGCAACCATACACACTGAGCTTTTGTCTGTCGGTTTCTGTGGTTATAGAGATAGACTAACTGGGTTGAATAGTGTCTACAACATGTTTAAATGTGATTTCTTTGATTGTTAGAATATGCTATGATGACACAATGAAAAGTATTAATTTGAATTTAGGTTAGTATACAGAAGAAATTAGAGACTGACATTCTAAATCTAATCCAAGATGAAACACAACATTCAAAATCATATGGTGAACTATCCAGGCGGCTCACATCTAGAAAACTTGCAGTAAGTTTGAAGACTTTAGATTTGTATGTACAATATTTTTGTATATTTCGTTATGTTTTTTTATACTTTCGATGGCCTACAGTTCAAGAAAATCTGACAAGTTCATGTCAGGTGTCAAACGAGTGGCTTTTGGCCCTATGACATCAGACATTGATTAATCAATCAGCGTTTATAAGTTTCTAGTGGTTTATCCACATTTCCATGCATCAAACGGCCACAACTCACCGTAACAGACCTGTTCATTGGCTTATCCATCATATCACCCAGAACATGTCAATGATAACAACTCTTCCAGATCCTAGTGTAGTAAAGACAAGTATAACAACATTTTGAACTACCAGTATAAAAAAGAAACAGAATAAGATCAGTGTTTTAATCAGATTGATCTCAGCTATGAATGTTGTACCAAATGAACCATATATGTAAGAGTTACAACTCTTTATTCATCTCATATTTGATACTATGCTCATCATTTTAAATTCCACTCAATATTCTTGTATGTCATATTTGATGCAAAGCTCATCATTTTAGATTCTGCTCAATATTCTTGTATGTTATACCTTTTACCTCTTAAAAGTAGAAAGCCAAAATAATTTTTAATGATTAATCTGCCTTAATTTGAAGGTGAAAATCTGTTCTATTATTTCAATGTCAGCTTCCGAAATTGTGATATCACATGAAATTGTTGAATATCATTAACGATAATTGCATATAAAGGGAAATTCCTTCTGACATCATATATAGATAGACGTCAATGGTCGAGTTTGAAACTGTTGCTGGAGACGGCCATGATTCTTTACTGTGGATGACATGACCATCATAATTAATTCAAGAACGGATTTAGGTCAGGGAAACCATCTTGTTTGCTATAAATAGTTTTTTCTTTCCACTTTCATCTCCATTATTACACAACAACCGGTCGGACTGTTATGTTTTGTCTGTTTTTTTTTACACCTGACGCAAGCATGCAAAGTCGTAATAAGATTGTTGCCCTTAATTTAAATGGAGGGGGGGGGGGGGGTGCCGAATGGTTAGCACATGCGTGCTGTAATACAAGGTCTGCTATTAAGTCAACTGGAACTGGCTTGGTTTCAGTTCCCCACTTGTACATGGCAAGGGGTAGGGTCGCCTGTCCAACCTTGTGGGTTTTCCGTGGGTCCTCCGTTTTCCTCCCACTGCTAAAGACCCCTACATGTAAGCGAATTGTTGAAATAAAATTAAAACCTGTGTTACTCCTGAAATGACCTAGTTTGTGTCGAGTGGATGTTAAACCCCATCTCTCTCTCTTTAATTTGTTGAGTGGATATTAAGCCCCATCTCTCTCTCTCATTAACTTAAATGTGAAATATTACAGGATGTGTATAATAGTTTATCAGGGGCAGGATTTCAACAGAAACAGATAGAGAATGCTATGAATAATACTATCATGAAAGGTGGTGATCTTATTACAGCTCTAGATTGGCTCTGTTTAAATATACCTAATGGTGAGATTATATTTTATTATTTTCAACTCGGTTTATCTTTGTCAGTGGTGAAGGATAGAGGTCCTGTCAAGGAACAGAGTCTACTCATTTGGATGGGATGACAAATCGAGGTCCTATGTACATAAAAGAACCATTGACAGTTGAAATTTGACGAAGAATAGGCGCAAACGCTGGTTTTTGGTCACAACTGCCCTCACAGCACACAGCATGGTGTATGCCCATCTTCATTATTATTCCTTTTTTAACAGATCAACTGCCAACAGGTTTCTCTGAAACATTATTACGAGAAGAAGAAAAGAAAAGAAGACCACAGTTCGATCAGACTCTTCAAGTACAGAAAACTAGCGTTGCTGAAGGAGGAGCAGATCCTCAAAATAAATCACCAACTAAAAAAAAGAAAAAGGTCAGTACATTCTGAAATGATTTGTGATCGCAACAAACAAACAAATTTGGAAAAAGACATTGTATGTTTTGCGGCAAGAAATTAGTAATATATTTGGATTATCCTACTGGTTAGGTCAAACAAAATTTATTTTTAGTTCTTCGAAACTTAAAAATGGGAACTGAAAACTTTTGAAAAGAGCAATCATGACCAGAATCAGTGTTCATGACCGGAATCAGACATTCATGACATCAACTTGTAATTTTCAAATCTTTACAGGGGAAAAATAAAAACAAATCACCAACCCAGAATAAAGGAGGTGGTATGAAGAATTGGATATTACAATATGCAGAACAGAGTTCTTCAGAATCAGAAGGAGAAGATGGTCCCAAAGTATTTAATCCTGTAAGATATTTTAAATGCTTGTCCTACAAGCTGGGACTGAGCATGGGTTTTTTTGATAATGTTAGATTATGTTAACAAATCTCGGTTTGTGAAGATGTATAGTCTATTACTTTGTACACTACTGCTGAATTATTTTGTTTGTGGTCTCTGAGTGTGATGTCTTGTCCATGTATTTGTGATTTGTGTAGAATTGTGTGTGGTGCAGTCCCCCTGCATTTACTATTAATGTTATTAATAATAACCAGGACCTCATGCGAGATTGGTATAGTGCGTTAGCCACAATGCCAACTACTTCTCTAATTTAAAGAGACTTTAGAACTTTTTATAAAAATTGTCTTTGATTTGACAATATAACCGGGGTGTTTAGATAGGATTGCATGCAAAATCCGAGACAGATCTGCCAAGCAATCACTAAAGTTATGTCGTTTTAAGGTTCCATTTGTGTGAGATATATTTTAGTTTATGGTGATTTTCAAAAGTTCAGCGGTTATAAGACTCATCATTGAATTTTCTGTGATTAGCTTGGTCTAGGGTTATTTTTATTTTGAGGTTATCTGAAATTGATTAGATTTATTTTCTTTTGGAAAGTTCATACTATTTAGAGCAAAAAACAAAAAAGGATCAATTTTAAAATACTAGAAGTAATTTGAACTCTACCTATAGATTAATAAACTGTGAATGGATAAAACTAATACAATATTGAACTCGTATCTTTTATGGTTTGATTTTAAAAATCTTTCAAAATGTTCCTCATTAGCAGTGTTTTGATAGAAATTTTGAAGGATTTATTTTGTAATTTTCCAGAATCCAAAGTATATATCATTACAAGAAAAACTTGAAGATGCTAAAGAACAGGCTAGCTTAGCTAAACAGCAGGGAAAGGATTCAATTAATAAAAAATTATCTAAAACAATACGGGAGTTTATGGTCGGTGAGTATAACTGCTAAAGTATACGCTACATCATAAATCATTATATCATGTTATGATTAGTCTACACAGTAAATATTGGTCCCCCAAAATAGGATTGGTGGGGTTTGTATTATCTTCTTAATCTTCTTGCTAGCAATTCTTTAAGGTTTCGTCTTCGTTAGCCCAGTCGAAACAGAACAGTAGGATGTTAAACCCTATTTCATTACTCTTTTTACATTATTGTTTTATAGAAATGGCTGCATTAGAAACACATCCTGATTTTGATGCCTCACTTAAGAAAACTACACCAGAGAAATCTGCAACAGATAACAATATTCAACAAGATAATAATGGTGTGACATCAGCCACACCTGTCTCTGATACCACAGCAAGTAACAATAGTATTAAGTCTACAACGAATCCCTCAAGTAAAAATAAAGATGACGATGAGATGGGCTTTGTTTGTTTTGATGCTTTAGAAGAACAAGCGGCCAAGGCACCACCACCAGGTATGTTATTGTAAAAATCAGACAAAACACCCCCATTTACTGTTTATACAGATGTGACCCACTCTGGCTAAAGGATTCGTATGTCGCATAGCATCGTATTTCAGTACAGTATACAGAACTGCTGTGGGGTGGAAATTGTGAATTTGAGATTTCTGCAAAAATACATTTATTTAATATATCTAGGTTCATGTCCCAAAAGCTCAAAATAAATTTTCATTAGCACTTCTATACCTTGTACTAAAATATTATGTCGTGTGACACACCGATCTTTTAGCTAGAGTGGGCCACAAATTGCTGTGTGTTTAAAGTCAGAAATCTTCATTGAAGGGATTTTGAATTCCTTGTAAACAACAATATTTTGAAGTTAAATTTCTCAGTGGTGCAGGATGACCATGGAGACCTAGAAAAATACAGTGTATAGTCATTTGGATGGTACAAAAATCTGAGTGCTCATGTACATATTGCCATGCACGTAAAAGAACCATTGACAGTTGGAATTCTAAACAAGAGTAGTCTGTAGTGCTGCTCTCCGAAAAAATTTACCTCATAGTACACTGCTGTATGTCCGTCTTCTTTAGCCAAGTTGGTACAGAATAGTAGGACCATAGTCCCTATTTCATTCTTAATTTTATGTCATAATATTGTTTATTAGAATGTGAATAATAGGTTAAGCATGTTTCCATTTATCTAAATAGTATCCAAGTCTGCTGGTAAAGGCCCTGTGGAAGAAGTTAGAAACTTTGAATACACCAGACAACAATGGACAGGAAAATCTCCTAAACAGTTCCTCATAGACTGGGTTAGAAAACATCTACCTAAATCTGATCCACCTAAATATAGTAAAATACAACTCAAGATGAACAGATTTAAAAGCAAGTAAGATATGGCTAATGATTTCAGAGCTTGTTTTATATGTCCACATTTACTTGTTTTGGTTTCACTGGTAAAGTCCATTATTTGGGTTTGTGGAGTGTATTCTGGATTAGAACCATTTGCTTCCTTTGTCTTAGAATCACAAAATTTGATTGCAATTCTCAACAAAAGATCAGCTAACAATATTTATTATGCAGTGTAGAAGAGTTAAAGAAATGGGGTTTATGGTCAACTAGACACAAACTATGTTTTCTCAGGACTAGCATGGTACAGCTAGCTTACCTATGTGGGTCTGTAGCAGTGGAGGAAAACCAGAGGACCCAGAGAAAACACATTAAGTTGGGTAGACGACCCCACTCCTTGGGATCAAAACCTTATGACCTAATGTACATGCATCAGACAGCTCAACCACCTAATCCCCGGCAGGTGTATAACATGAACCCACAGTCAAATGATTGACTAATATCAGGTGTAGAAGATGAGATATATTGAATGTTTATTATATATAATTATATATTACAGAGTTCGTATTAGTAAATTGAAAGATGGTGGTGTGTTAGAATTAGTACCCAATATTTTATGTGAAAATGTTAAAGAGGCTGAACATCTGGCGTCTACTTTAGCTTTATATCATCTGTGTAAAGGGCAGGTAAGTCATATCGTATTCTCTTGTCTTATTATAAAGAGATCATGATATTTTTTAAATTGTCCAATCTGTAATGGTAAAATGAACAGAATCATATTGAATTTAAGATCAATTTTACTTAGTGCCAAACCAGTCCAAATTTGAATTCTTTTCTTATCAAGATTACCATAATTTTGTATGAGAAGAATTTTCTTAGTTGGAAATTGTACTAGGGGCTCTGTAAAGAACATGAGAAATAATTTGTACTAATATATTTGAAATCAAAATCTGATAATAATTGAATCAGTATATTATGTATTGTTTCAGCCAATACATCAAGTGTTACCTCCCCCTTATAGAGACGTGTGGTTAGATTGGTTAGACGCTGATAAAACTAAAAAACAAGATGCTATTGATAAAGAAAATAAGGTAAAATACTAGAAATTCAAATTGTACACTTGTTTGAACTGGTGGAGTAAGCAACAGTCAGATTTTAAACTCGATTGACCTGGTTGAGTAAGCAAGGGTCAGATTTTAAACTCGATTGACCTAGTTGAGTAAGCTAGGGTCAGATTTTAAACTCGATTAACCTGGTTAAGTAAGCAAGGATCAGGTTTTAAACTCGATTAACCTGGTTAAGTAAGCAAGGATCAGGTTTTAAACTCGATTGACGGGGTTAAGTAAACCAGGGCAGATTTTAATCTCAATTGAACTGGGTGCTTTATTCCTCTCCTTGCTACTTGACTGATTTCACAATTTTACTCTTTATGTCAATGAATAGATTAATTATAACATTTCAGCCAAGAGATCAATACATAGCAAAACTCATGAAAAAATTAAAATTAGACAATAATACATCAAGTACAGATGCAACTGCCAAACAAAGTCCTGAAGATGAGGAAAGGGAGACAACTTGGGAAGATTTAGTAGATGAAGATATTGTAAGTAGTTTATATTAACTGATGTATTGTAGTCTGAATTAATTATAGGCATGAACGTATCCTGGGAAGCATATATGTAAAATCCTTAGTCCCGAAATGATCTAGTTTGTGTCCAGTGGACGTTAAACCCCATTTCTCTCTGTATATAAAATCCTTGAGGTAGGAAAACTTGTCTGTAATTGAATATGTATGGTTTTCCACATGTCATTGGTGCAGTATTGGCACCATTAACATTATGTTTAACATTGTGTATGCCCACCTTCTTCAGAGGAGCAAGACATTAAACCTCATTTTATTTCTTTATTTCAGAAATTGTTGAATAAACTGATTTTAAATTTAAATGATATTATCTAATGTTAATGCAGCTATAGCTTTTTACAACTATTTGCCCATTCAGCTATAGCTATTTGACAACTGTTGGTCCATTCAACTATAGTGAAATGCACTGCACACATGATTTAATCATGAAACGTTTTGTAAATATGTTACAGGATATTAAACCAGAGCCAAAGAAAACCAAAAATAAAGGGAAAAAAC
This sequence comes from Patella ulyssiponensis, assembly GCA_963678685.1. Taxonomy (NCBI): domain Eukaryota; kingdom Metazoa; phylum Mollusca; class Gastropoda; family Patellidae; genus Patella; species Patella ulyssiponensis. The sequence continues at coordinate 59,461,245 of OY783230.1, read as the reverse complement.
CAAGAATGAAATTAAATGGAGAGGATATATTTAATATATTAGATAAGAATGAAGATAGTACACAGTATAAAGATTTATATAGTACACGTCAACAACTACCTGTATTTAAACATAAAGATGTTATATTAGAGAAATTGATTAAAAATAATGTAATAGTTATAGCAGGGGAGACAGGTAGTGGTAAAAGTACACAAGTACCACAGTTTATTTTACAGGTAGGTTTATATACATTTTTTTTTAAAGTAAAAATAGTGAATAAAGAATCCCTAAAACAAAAGTGACTTTAGAACAGTGCTTGTAAGTTTGGAAAATAATTGTAAATGATCCAAATGACAATAATCCCCCAGCAGCAAGACTGTGTTATAGCAGAGTAGTTTAATGCTAGAAACATTTTGAGAGATGAAGGGCACCAGTTGATGGTAGGTCCATTGCCTGAAATGCATTCTGGATTAAACCATTATGACCGCATAGCGTAATGCTTTTGAGTTTTGACATTGACAATTAATGCCTTTCAAGCTATTTCTGCAAATATAATTATACTAAATCATAAAGATTTTTATTGTAATATCTGTTTGCTGACAAAAATTTGAACAAGTTTTAGTTTGTTTTGAATATAGTGATTTTGATGTCTTCTTGTTTCAGGATTTGGTTAAAAGAGGTGATGGTGAAAAATGTAATATAGTTTGTACACAGCCACGTCGTATATCAGCCATTAGTCTAGCAACACGTGTATCTCAGGAACTCGGTGAATATAAGCTAGGCCAATCAGATTCTTTATGTGGTTATCAGATACGTTTTGAAGCGAAGAAAAATATGAATACAAAACTATTATACTGTACGACAGGAGTTATATTACGACAGTTACAGAATAATCCTAACCTAGAAGAAGTTACGCATATCATTATAGATGAGGTAAATACTTCTTACATAATCGATTGGGTTGTTTATTTTTTAACATTGATCGAGAAATTAAACTCTTCTAAATTGGAAACTCATTATCAAAATTAACCAGTCAGCTTTAAACTGGACACTAAGTACAAATTAGTTGATTTTGGGTGATTTCAATTGATTTTACGAATTTTTAAACAAGGATTTAATATTAAACAAATGTGAAAGAATTAGTGCTAAATACACACGAATAAATAATACACAGGTTACAGTGTATTCTTTTAAAGATGTACTCCTTTAGCGTCTAAGGTCTTGATTAAATGTAAGCATTGATTGGAGAATAAGGTGGGTTGGGTGGTGGAATGGTCAAATGGTGGTTAACGTATGTCATAGAGTCAAGTTGTGTGGTTTCAATCCCAAGCTTGTACATGACAAAGAGTGGTGTTGCCTGCACAACCTCGTTGTTTTTTTCTTGTTTCCTCCCACTGCTAAAGACCCCTACTTACATGTGAATTATTAAAATGAAATTGTACCATAATGTTAGTCCCGATGTGACCTAGTTTTTGTCAAATGGACATCAAACCTCATTTCTCTCCAGTGTACACAGCTATACTTGATAAATCTATGTATGGTTTTTTTCAGATTTTTTAAAACAAAGTCTTTATTTATGAAATCATTTCAGGTTCATGAAAGAAGTGTACAGTCAGATTTTTTGTTGATTGTTGTTAAAAAATTACTTACTAAAAGACGAGATTTGAAGATTATTTTAATGAGTGCCACATTAGACAGTCAGAAGTTTTCATCGTATTTTCAGTATTGTCCTGTGATAAATATACCTGGTCGTACATTCCCTGTGGAGGTAAAGTTTAATTATATTCAATTACAATATGTGCATTAGTCTGTTAGGTGTGGAATAGTAGGCAATTAAACCCCATTTCATTTCATTTCCATTTCATTCACTTCATTCAGCTTTTTTCTGGCTGAAATCTGAACCTTGCTTTGTGAAAACCTTTGTTAGGATGCTATGTTTTCTACAACAGAATATGTCAATTTCATATTCAACGAATCTGCCAGCTGGAAACTGTAAATTAAATCTGCACAGACGATCTGGTCTTATATTCTCAGATGCATTTTAACCAGCCATTAGTGATGAAAATCCTTTTCTATGTTTATCAAAGTTTCCATTAGAATTTTAATCAAGTTGTAATTTTAGAAATGTTTATATAATATTTTATGTTATAGATATACCATGTAGGAATGTTATATGATATTATAGATGTACCATGTAGACATGATATTTTATCTTATAGATATTCCATGTTGAAGATGTAATAGAAATGTGTGGTTATATAGTTGATGATGATTCTAAATATACTTATAGTCCTAGTCAACTTGTGCAGGTAATATACTTTTGGTCCTAATTAACTTGTACAGTTTATGAAATGGAATAGTTTGCTCCCAACAAAATATTATAATTTATTGTTAGATTTCCAAAATATTGCTCCTTTATTTATGTATCAATTCTGTCCCCCATTATATCTTTTTAAAAATAATTTGGAATTTAAAAAGTATATATTTAGTTAAATTATCTATCTTACCTGTTTATTAGGAAGAATCAGCTAATGTTGAGGTCACAGTTCAAGGTGGAGAATCAACAAAAATGGATGTTCATTGGACTAAAGAAAATATATCAAGAATTGACAGGGTATGATATTTTTTTTTGAAAGATCAACGTTTATTCTATTTTAACATAATTTCAGATATTAAAGCTGTCACTGTTTACAAATAAGACTTACGTAAATATAAATGTCAGGCATATATATGTCATGAAATAAATGCAAAATAAAAAAATTGTGAAATTTATAGTTGTTATGTGTGAAAACATTTGAATATATATTATGTAAAAGTTGGGATGATGCTGAAATTGTCATATTCTTTGTAAAAAAACATCTTGAAAATCATAGATATTAAATATTTCAAAAATGTACCTTCAGAACAGAATGTTCAGAACCATAATTGAGCACTCCTAAATCATGAAATTGTCGCTTTAGTTGGCTCTGTGTATATCAGCCAGTCTATAATTATAAAGGGCAGCCATACCTTAGGTTTTGCATGAAACTTTGCTACATGGAGCATTGTGAAATTTTCATTTAAGATTGATGTTAAGAAAAAATAAAAAAGTATTTTTGATGTATGTTTTATAGACGAATTTATCAGCAGAGAAATATTGTCTACGTACAAGAAATGCTGTAACAAGACTTAACCATAATAGAATTAATATGGATCTCATTATAGTAAGTACAATATTTACAATATGAACAATGAAATATGACGGTCCAATTTTTATACGCCCACATAGAAATGTGGACGTATATTGCCGTCGCCCCCGTCCGTCCGTCTGTCGGTCCGTCCGTCCGTCCGTCCGTCCGTCGGTCCGTCCGTCCGTCCGTCCATCGTCCACAATTTCTTGTGAACGCACTAGAGGCCAGGGTTAATATCCGATTGACTTTAAATTTATACACAGTGTTTAAGGTCATGAGACGAAGAAGCCTATTGATTTTCAGCAATATCCGATAATTACTGCCAGAGTTATGACCCTTGATCACTTTGAAAAATCTTGTGAACGCTCTAGAGGCTAAAGTTAATATTCGATTGACCTTAAATTTATACACATTGTTTACGGTCATGAGACGAAGAAGCCTATTGATTTTCAGCAATATCCGATAATTACTGCCAGAGTTATGACCCTTGATCACTTTGAAAAATCTTGTGAACGCTCAAGAGGCTAAAGTTAATTTTGGATTGACTTTAAATTTATACACAGTGTTCAAGGTCATGATACGAAGAAGCCTATTGATTTTCAGCAATATCCGATAATTAGTGACAGAGTTAGAGCCCTTGATCACTTCAAAAAATCTTGTGGATGCTCTAGAGGACAAAGATGATGTCCGATTGACTTCAAATTTATACACAGTGTTTAAGGTCATGAGACGAAGAAGCCTATTGATTTTCAGCAATTTCCAATAATTAGTGCCAGAGTTATGGCCCTTGATCACTTCAAAAAATCTTGTGGACACTCTAAAAGCCAAAGTTAATATCCGATTGACTTTAAATTTATACACACTGTTAAAGGTCATGAGACGAAGAAGCCTATTGATTTTCAGCGATCTCTGATAATTATTGCCAGAGTTATGGCCCTTGATCACATCAAAAAATCCTGTGGATGCTCTAGAGGCCAAAGTTAATATCCGATTGACTTTAAATTTACACACACTGTTTAAGGTCATGAGACGAAGAAGCCTACTGATTTTCAGCGATTTCAAATAATTACTTCCAGAGTTATCTCCCTTGATCACTTCAAAAAACCTTGTGACGCTATAGATGCCAAACCTATCATCCGATTGACTTCAGATTGATACACAGAGTTTAAGGTGTTGAAACGAACAAGTATTTTGATTTTCAATGAATTTTGATAACTGAAGAGCTAAATCCATGATGTTAAATGTTTTCTATACTAATTGTTAGCGTGGGGCAAAACTTTATAAAAAAGCAAACAAATTCTAATCATTTTCAGATAATTACATAATGAGTTGTTACTCTTAATCAGATTTTAGTGTATTACAAATGTTTCATTCCCAAAAAAAGTAAAAATATGCGACAACCCTTGTTGACTGCCCGGACGATTTAGCTGCTGTGGGCGTATGTTTCGTTGCCTGGCAACCTATCTTTCTAGTTAGGAGAATTAAATCTATTTTTTAAAAGTTACATGTCGATATGGTTCACACATGTTTTCAAGCAATTATTTCACCATCTTCAAACTTATATGTGGACACATAAAAAATTCTTTTTTTTTTAAATTCAAAATAAAATTTATATTTATGATTTTAGGATTTAATCAAATATTTGGGTAATAAGGAGCCATATTGTGATATGGAAGGTGCAATATTAATATTTTTACCAGGGTTAGCTGATATTCAAGAATTAAATGAAGTTTTAACAACTGAGAGAGAATTTTCAGATAGAAACAGGTAACCGTCTGATTAATCTGTGTTTTAAACAGCATTGCCACGCTCCAACTGCCTTGTGTGTTGTATATGATCTATCAATACTCAGACAATCATGGAGAGATCAAATCCCCAAAAAAGATTTATACATATATACATTTAGGGCACAAAATCAAAACACTGTACAGTAGAATCCGTATGAGCAGCCACTCCTATTCAGCGACATCTCCTTGTAAGCGGTCACAATAAATTCCCCCCCGTAAAAATTCTACTGTTTCATCTCTTTATTCAACGGTCACTCCTCTAACGCGGCCAGCGGTCACTATTTTGCTAATGAATTTAACAAAACATCGCCCATTCAACGGCCATTGTTGAATGATACCATCTTGTCGTTCTCCGTAACACCCCCGCTAATCCCATGAGTAGTAATCAATTAACTGGACTCCCACTGATCAGGTAAAAAGAAACGTGAAAATAACAATTAACCCAGGATTATCTGTTAATTAATCTATTGTTTTATTAAATGACAAACCTAATCATTGTTTTCACAAGTAACGGAACATTATTTGATACTGATTGAATAAACTGAAAGTATCGACTAAAAGCCGCGATGTTGTTAAATAGACGTTTTTAGCGCCACCTGTAATATTACAGAGTTACGCCCCCTGTGAATCGGTCGCAAAATCAGCGATGTTTTTGGTTCATGTGCTTATTTGATAAAATAAAATTAATTCATCGATTTTCTTCACAAAAATGGATAAATATTATCGAATACATCACAATGATAGGCAGTAGTATTGAAGGTTGGTACAAATTGACAAGTTTACAGAAGTTATGTCCGAGATTCAGCGACGGCCAAATTTACCGATGCAAGTGAAGTATTGGTGTTTGCTTCCAATGCATTCAAGCGTAATATTAATTGATGTCAGCACAAAAAAAACCCATGAGATTTTACAAAAATGGATAAATATTATCGAATGCATGACAATGATAGACAGTAGTATTGAAGGTTGAGACAAAATGACAAGTTTACGGAAGTTATGTCCAAGATTTAGCGACGGCCAAATTTACCGATGCAAGTGCACCCAAGCGTAATATTCATTGATGTCAGTACAAAAAACACGAGATTTTATTAAGAGGCCACTCCCGTTAAGCGGTCAATCTTAAAAATTCCCATGGGTGGCTGCTTAATGCAGATTCTACTGTATATCATCATCCGGTTCTATGCCAGTCATCAAGTGATTGAGTTAGAAAAAAAAAAGAATTGTATATATGCACCAAGACCCTGTGACATTGATGCTGATGCTCAAAACTCTACTCATAGCACATTGCATGGCGTAAGCCCGTCACATTAGGCTTGCTTTAGACTGGTGGCCAGTCTTCTCCACACACCAAAAATTGGCCAGTCCTCTCAAAAAAAAAAAAACGAAAAAAAAAACGTAATCTCTAGAGACTGGGCAAATAGATCTTCATTCTCATCTAGTAGGTCAATCTGAATTATGTAGGTCGTGTGACGTCGTGCACGTGATCACGACATATCTAACATCATTGTTATTTAGTGATACTTTAACGATCAAAGAATTTTGTTGACGGACAATATCTGTCGAATGAACGGTTTCAACGTATGGGATGAGGTGAATGAACATAAATAATTACACACGACATCATTATAACAACTTAACGAAGCCAGTTCATGCGTATCGGGATGAAGCCGAATGGCGAATGGAAACAAAAACGTGACATCAGCCCGCAGACGGTTTCAGCATGACTGCTTTGCACTCCATTCGAGACGCATGATTCATGAAGGTAAATATCGAACTTATTTATCTTAGACATTACCGTCAGTAGTATTAATTAGATTGAAATGATAATTAAAACAATGGCTCTAACTCACAGCTGAAATCGAGACTTTATTTACAAATTCGTGTCACGTGACTCGGGGCTTGCTTGACAACTGTCAATCATTCCAAATAAGGAACAACGTAAAACAGGAAAAGGAACGCCCATTTTATTGTGAAGCTCGCAAATTGTCCAGTCTCTGGTGCTGGTTACAGGTTTACAAATGGAAACGAAAGTGTTGGTTTACTAAAAATTAATACTTTTATATAAATCGAAATGTAAAATAAATAGAAGAGACTGGGCCAGTCTAGGCTTGCTTGTGCAGAAAAGTAGGACGTTAAACCCCATTTTCAATGACAATGCGACACATAAGATTGCATCGAGAGTGGATTATGGTCTTTTCATGTTAATAAATGTCTAATTAAAAGTTTATATAACATTTCAGGCCTATAGAAAGGCCTGCAATAGGCAGATTTAGCTCTTGCAGAATGTATGTTTAAACATTTTGTTTTATCATGACAGATATCAGATCTTAGCTCTTCATTCTGTTTTATCATCTGGTGATCAAACTAGAGCTTTTAATATTCCACCACCAGGTGTCAGGAAGGTTGTCCTAGCAACCAATATAGCAGAAACAGGTATTACTATACCAGATGTTATATTTGTTATTGATTCAGGAAAAGTTAAAGAAACCAGGTAAGTTGTTATCAGAGCTTAAAGGCGGGTTCAGGGTTGGGTAGGCTGGCCGCAGTTATTTTATATTTGCCAATCCACAATAAAATGAATTTTTTATCTTTTCTGTTTTAAACTCTTTTGTTTTTCCTCAATTCAAGAAAATTTTCTTTTGCCACCAGAATTAAACAATTATATTTTGATGATATAATGTCTCATTCTCTGATGTTTGTGCCCGAAAAATGGACGGTTCACCGAATCAGGAGTCACTTTCACTTATGCATATCTACATACTGTTTAATGGTTATTGATGAAATTTTCAATGATTAAACTTGTTTTCTTCTTTCAGATATATAGAAACTAAACAGATGAGTAGTTTAGAAGAAGTATTTATAAGTAAAGCCAATGCTAAACAAAGACAAGGTCGTGCTGGTCGTGTTCAAAATGGTTTCTGTTTTAGGTTATTTACTCAAGCTATGTAAGTAGGATCTTAAAGTTGTAATTACACAACAGATGTTGAATATATTCTGTAAATTAGCAAGGGGGGGGGGGGCATGGCTTTATGTATACACTTTAGGTCATAAGGTCTGTCATTCAGTCAAGTGACTTGTTATGTGGCTAGAAGTGGGGTAGTCTGTCTAACCTTGTGGGTTTTTACTGAGTCTCTGGTTTCCTCTTAATGCTAAAGTCCCTATGCTCCAGCAAATTATTGAAATAAAATTGGACTAGGCCTATATGTGAGTGGACGTTAAACCAAATTTATCCGTCCTTCTGTAAATTGTGGATGGTGTGGTGTGATTATTTGTGATATATTGTAGGTATGAAGATTTCAAGGCTTACACTATACCAGAGATTTTGAGAGTACCACTAGAAGAATTATGTTTAAATATTATGGTTAGTAATAATTATATCTGTAATTGGGTGTGTCTTGTAAAGCAAATTATATTTGACAGTCCAAAGAGGGGTAGGTGGGGGTGGTCAGTACTAATCTCATAGAAATTGCTTGGTTCAGAGAGAAGAAAAATTCACAAATAGTAATAAAGACAATTTTCAGCGTTTCTTATTTGTGAAATAATGATGTGTCATGATAGCTTGAAATTTGATATATTTAAAGTCGCTGATCCCAATCTTTTTTGATGATTTTGAATTTGTCACTGCTTACTAAAATGTACTGTTTATTTAAATCTTAATTGGATTTACATCAATTTAAAAAAGGCCCTTCAAGAAATTTTAACCAACACACATAGTTGGCGCGGGCTTGTTTATATCAATTCATAATATCTGGTATCCCTTTTAGGAATTTAGTTTGCAAGGGACGTTCAGTGGCTTAAATTGTTCCAGTGCTTTGAAATTACATTTATTCACATATATGAAGGAAGCACTACAAGTAATTGATTTAAAGTGATCAATATATGTATATGTATCTTACATTTCAGAAATGTAATTTTGGCCACCCAGTAGAGTTTCTGTCTCAAGGATTAGATCCACCACATGAATTATCTGTTATACGTGCCATGGATCTATTACGAGCTGTAGGTGCTTGTGAAGAGGAAGGTAATACCCTGACACCATTAGGTCATCATCTAGCTGCATTACCAGTACATGTTCGTATTGGTAAGATGTTATTGTATTCAGCAGTATTTGGTTGTTTAGAGCAAGTGGTAAGTATTATCTACACAGCAAACTAAATATTAATTGGAGCAAAAGATCACCTTATATTTCAAAGTAGCAAAAATGTTATTAGTAATTATAACCAAGGGTTTTTTTGGGGGGGTGGGGGGGAATGGTTAAGGTGTGTGCGACTGTGCGTTACACCATAAGGTCTGTTATTGAGTCAAGTGGCAGGGGTTTCGATTCCCCGCTATTACATGACAAGGAGTAGGGTCGCCTGTCCAGTTTATTGGGGTTTTTTGGGTTCTCTGGTTTCCTCCCACTGCTAAAGACCCACACGTACAAGCAAATTAATGAAATAAAATTGAAACATATGTTAGTCCCAAAATAACCTAATTTGTGTCAGTGGACATTAAACCCCATTCTCTAACATGGAAAATATTTTTTTTTTTATTATTTGATATTATTTTTAATTTCAGGCTGTTATAGCAGCAACCATGACAGATAAATCACCATTTGTTGTACCATTAGGTAAACGTGAAGGTGCTGATGCAGCTAAACAAGCTTTATCTATATCTCTATCTGATCATCTGACTTTATATAGAGCTTTCATTGGGTAAGATTATTTCTATATATAATCATCAAAACTTCTGTTATATCTCTGTCTAATAATCAGACATTATATAGAGAATTTGCTGGGTAATATTATATGTTTCAATCTGATCATCTGGCATTGCTATTATATAGAGTTTATGTTGGGTAAGATCTTGTTTCAGTTAGATCATCTGTCATTATATTAGGCTTATGTTGGATAAAATTCTGATCATTTAACATTATTTAGAGTTTATGTTGGGTAAGATTATGTTTCAATCTGTTATCTGACATTATAAAAAATTCTGATCATTTAACATTATATAAATCTTTCAAGTTGGGTAAATTTATGTTTGGTATTATATGGAGCTTATGTTGGGCAAGATTATGTTTTAATCTGACCATCTGACATTATAAAGAGTTTATGTTGGGTAAGATTATGTTCCAGTCATATCATCTGACATTACTGGTACATAAAGCTTCTGTTAGGCAAGATTATGTTTCTATCCTTTCACCTGATATGCCTATTTTAATTATGTAGGATATTCTATGTATGTATGTATGTTATATATGGCCATATTTCTATGTACATATGAATATCTGCCTGCTGTTTTACAGATGGAAGAAAGCTCAGAATCAAGGACGTAACGCTGAAGAAACATACTGTCGAACAAACTTCTTAAAACGCAATACATTACTTGATATTGAGGTCAGTAGCTTTGGTTGTCCATATAAATAATATGTCTTTTTTAACATTTGGTATTTTTGTGTATGAAAATAATAATTTACACCATTATCAGACAACGAAATTTTTTGGTAGAAAAGAAAAAAAATATCTTTCTTGCCCATTTGGTAGAAAAACAAGATTGTCAATACTTTGTATTTTCTTCATCTTCATACTGCCAGAACGAAATATTGCAGAAGTCTTTTGTAATAATGTATAGAAAAGTCAATACAATAATATATGGGGTATAAGTCTATGTTTTTTCAGCGGTAGTCAGGACTTTTACTTGTACTCTGCTTAGACTTATATATGGATGAATTAGCAATTATTTTTTATCGTTTACTAGAACTAAGCCAAAGCTGTTGTTTTAGTGTTTTTTCAGTCCATTGTCCGATCCTACCAAGACATCATCCATTGATGTTGCGTGCATAACTCAATTGACCTAATTATATAAGTTATTTAAACATAAGCTGTTTTGAATATGTTAGATCAGTTAATTCTGAAACACAAATCCAAAACAAAATAAAGATATAATTTTGGGTACAAAATTGTTTCCTCAATCAGTCATATTGAAAATATGTGAAAACTTGTGTGCCAGTCTTTTAGTTTTATAAAATATATAAATATGTAAATCTGTTGTTATTTTACAGAATGTGAAAAATGATCTCATCAAACTAGTTGGTTCGATTGGTTTTGATACGATGTCTGGTCTGTCAAAATCAGCTGATCAACTTGACACTGGGGTCATCGCTATGGTAAAAGCTGTGTTGACCGCTGGTTTATATCCTAATGTTGGTCGTGTAAGCCACACCCCTCCTATAGATGCTTGTTTGTATCCAGATAAGAAACTATGTATAGTAGAAACACAACATGCTTCTATAGCTATACATCCTTCATCAGTTAATAGATATATGGAGACAAACGGATGGTTGATATACCATGAAAAGGTACGAATTAATTCAAACACAAGAGAGAGACTTGAGACCCAGAGACATACACACACAGAGACTTTATCATCCATTCAACACAACAACACAAACTAGATCATTTCGGGCTAACATATGGTTCAATTTTATTTCATTAATTCACTTGGGCGTAGGGATTTTTAGCAGTGAGAAGAACCCGGAGGACCTGGAGAAACCACAATGTTGGACAGGTGACCCTACTCCTTGTCACGTTCAATTCGGAAATCAAAACCACACCAATTGACTCAATGACAGACCTTATGATGCAAAGCACACGTGTTAACCATTCGGCCACCCAATCCCCCTAGTTTGAATGAAATCATAGCTAATTTAAAGTCTCTGAGGTTGATTTGGGGGATCTAGGAATCCTTTATTAACTAAAATACTGTAAAAGTTGAATCTCTAAAGGGGGATATCAGTCCAAATATGGTTCAATTCCTGAAGTGTTTTGCAAAATATTATTGATGTGCTTAGTTTTAATGCGATTGAATCAAAGCCAGAATATTATCTAGTGTTGATATTTTGATTTTGTTAATCATCAATCTGAGTACATATTATTTGTGTGAATTAAGCCATGAGAAATTTAGTGGTTTCTCGATGATCAAATGATGGCAGCAGTATCATATCTGTTAACAATTTTGAACCGTAAATACAAGAATTCAATTTTCTTTGTGATAGATATATTTTGTGAAAAACAGGAAAATTCAATTTTTGATAATAATAGATCATGCTTTCAAAATTGAGTAAAATCAGAAGTTGAATCCAGAATTAAATTTAGGACTTAAAATATATTCTATAATTTTGCTTATATGATTTTAACTATTGTTTATTTATAGGTAAAATTAGCTCGTGTATATTTGAGAGATGTTACGTTAATATCACCATTTCCCTTGTTATTGTTTGGCGGCGCTATAGATGTTCAACATACACAACAATTAGTTACAGTTGATAACTGGATTAAATTTAAGGTACAGGTTTTTCCTTATATCAATTGTGACGTCATCCTTTATTGTTCACATCCTTTATTGTTGGCGTCACATTACTTTGATTAATAGTACAGGTAATTGGCCAATTGAAATATTGAACTCATATGACAATATCATTGAGATGCATATGCAAGTAGTGTCTGTATTTTAAGTTGTGTAATGGTCTTGATCATGTCACTCTCGGACTCGTGCAGTATCAGTATATTTCTTAATGTCTTGCTCTCGACCATTAAACGATACTTCATATATGCTAGTTCCAAAATATGATTTGAAGAATAGAGGGATTACTGCATGTTAGAATATTCTTCCTTTCTTTCTGTTCCATAAAGGAGCGGGAAGCTAGGATTCATGTGTAGGTGAGTGGAATAATGTAATCACTTTTCGATCATTAGGGCTGTCTTTGAGTCGAAGTGTATGGATTTGATCCAAAGCATGTACATGTACATGACAAGCAGTAGGGTCCCCTGTCTAACCTTGTGAGTTTTTGAAATGAAGATATTTCATATGTTATTCTTGAAATAAACTACTTTGTGGCAAGTGGACATTAAACCCCATATCTCATAGATTCCCAAATATTTGCAAAAGGATAGGGAAATATTAAGTGGGAAAATCTGAAGAAACTGACATTTAAATAGTATTTCTTTTTTCAGACTTATGCTAGAACAGGAGTTATATTTAAGGAGCTACGTAATTTATTAAGTGATTTATTACAAAGTAAACTCGAAAACCCCACATTAAACTTTTCAGGTAAGTAAAGAAATAACCATGACTGGAAGACTAAAGGGACATAAATCACACTGACAATTCAAAACTATAAGTTATGATGCTTGTGTATAATATCTTTTTTTTTTCCCATTTTGACTTCTGTATAAGGATTATCACTTTAGTCCATATTGTGTCCAATTCCAAAGTCTTTTTATTATAACATCAATAATGTAAATACCTTGTATATTTGGCTGTTCATTTGATCCTGTCTTCATTGGCCCAATTGATGTAAAACCTCATTTCATTTGAGTTTAGGGGAATATCTATTTGCATGCACGTAAAAGAACCCTTGACAATGGAAATATGATTTACCGTAATAGTAGGCTGTAGTTCCACTCTCTGGGAAAAATATCCCTAATAACACACGGTCATTGCAGAAAAGTAGGATGTTTAAGCACATTTTATTTAACTTCATTCCCTGTAGAATCACAGTATTTTTTCCGTCTATAGGTTTTGATTCCTGTAATATGTATATATAATTGATATATTTTTTTACTTGTAGGTAATGAACTTGTGTGTATCATACAGAAACTATTACAGAGTGAAAAACCTCAAACTGTCTAGAATTTTATAATTTTAACAGATTCTCAAAATTAACTGGTATTTTTGTAGGTAATGAACTTGTGTGTATAATTTTAATACATACTCAAAATTAATTGGTATTTATTAGATATTTCAATTGTTCTGTTCATTGTGGATGTCTTTCTTATCAATCAAAAATTGTGAACAATGCCAAAAATATTTTCTGTTATTCTGATTGTTGTTGATGTCTTCATTGTCAAGCAAAAATTATTTAGATATTAACAAATAAGTCAATTATCTTTTTGCATAATTAATAGGATCATGTTTTGAAGTATATTTCTTGTGAACTTTATTGTATAAAAATTTTATAGATGACCGACCTTTACATCATATACACCGATTTATATTGTAAATATTATTTATTGTATATCGTGTTTATTGTATGATGTTATATATTTACTTATGTTGTACAATGAAATGTTATATGTATGTGTAAATGAGCAATTTTCATTAAAAGATGGAATGTCAATAACTTGTGTAAATATAATATATTTGCTTTGCTTTTGGAATCTATTTCCAAACATTCCATGTCTAGGACAGGTCCAATCCCTCATAATTAAAAGACTAGCCTAAATGTCCTACAACAAAGGATGAGTTCGATATTCTTATAACTTATAGATAAAAAGTGTTGATCTAATTTAAAAAAATGGGGTTTAACTGTTCCAACAGGGCTAATGAAGACAAGCATACATGAACACATCAAATTCCAACTGTCAAGGGATCTTTTACGTGCACGTCAATGTGTACAGGGGACCACTGATTTTATCCCATCCGAATGACACGACACTTTCCTTGTCAGACCTTACTCTTATTTCGAATTCCAACTGGCAATGGCTCTTTTACATGCATGCTAATTTGTACACTGTACCACAATTTTCCATCCCATCAGATCAACTAGGCACTGTTTTTGTCAGGCCCTCTCTCCTCTATACTACTGACAAGGGGGGAACCATGCCAGAAAATCCAAAGTGATCAAGGGCCATAAATCTGGCAGTAATTACTGGAAATCCTTGAAAATCAATAGACTTCTGCATCTCATGACCGTAAACTTGTTTAAATTCGAAGTCTATTGGATATTAACTTTGTGGACGCAACTGAACAGGCTATGGCAATATACGACCACATTTCAAAGTGGGCGTATAAAAAGAAAAAATATGAATATTGCCACCTATTTTTGATGTTGGCATTGAGGCGGGTTATGTCAGGCTTGCTGTTTGCTAGTTTCCTACCTTTAATGTATAGTAAACTTGGAAGTGGGTATAGGCCCTATAGGGTCATGGACTCCTGGTCGTAGCCAAGTCTGACCGGTTATTTCACACTGGATGGTGAATATCTTTTATGCCAAAGCCAGAGCCAAGCTTTTTATCCAGGACAGCAGGTTAATTCAGTCTGAATCATAGGGGACAGGATGCAAACCAGTGACTTATTTACAGACTGGCAGTTCATAATAAAGTTCTGTCAATTTATATAGCACTCACCATAAATTACTTTTATTTAAAAGTGGAAAGAAACAAAAAATAAAATATTGCGTTTTGAAGAAAGAAATTTTAATAGTACTATCTACATAACATTGATTTGCTGAAAGAAACACAGACAGGCTACATACATTGCACATAATGATTTGAGTTTTTCATCCATTTACCTTGTACGTATATTTTATACATATAGCATAGTTTGATGCATGATTTCATACTTTTATCCTTTTTTTGGCACATCGGCAATTCTTGAATCTAGATAAATTGACTTTGTATTCGGCCAAGAAAAAAACAGCTTGTGTTTACAGTTACTTTGCCACAAAAAAATAAGGGCAGTCAGTCACAAAATCTTTTCTTTTTTTTTTCCTAACATTCTCTCTTTTACTGAGTACAGTTCCTGAAAATAATGTCTGTGTTTCCATTTGTCCACAATGAGAAAAAAATGGGGTTGGTCAGATATCTGTAAACATAACTATTTTTTATTTTGACCGTATACCATATATCGGACCTGTTTAAGATATTTATATATTCAATATGGGCTTGTTTAACACACCATAAATTTATCTTTCTTTTTGGTGGGGGGGGGGATATATACATATATTTTTTTTTTACCTCTATAACAGATTATTTAATGAATTTGGGATGCTTCATACATGATAAAAGTTTTCTTATCTTCTTTGTTTCAAGAAAAAATTTTCCTTTCTCTTTAGCTACCTGACATTATTGAGCATCAAAATATAAAACCTTTCAAATTACAACAGTACAAGCGATATTTATATAAAATCAAATAACGTTTAAATAATAATAACAATATATTTTATATGTCTCATGGTGCATAATGTTTCCTTTATAATAAATAATAGAATTCATTGAGTATTTTTAATCAAGAAATTACTAATTCAATCTTTGATTGGATTTAAATCATTTATTCGACATTCATTCTTTGTAAACCTTAGCTTTATTAGGTGATAAAAACAAACCAGATATGTCAACACACATACCAGCACATTAAGTGGTCAACAGATTCTGATACACATGTATATAGATTCCAGTCCATGTTTGTCTTATATTGAATGAACAGCAGTCATTTAGCCTACTGTATGTCGACCACACATATCAGCACATTAAGTAGTGTACATATTCCAGTCCATGTTAGCCTTATATTTAATGAACAGCAAGCCATACTGATTGCAGCCCATATTGGTCTTATACTGAATGAATATCAAGTCATGCCGTAACAACCATAATAAATAAACATCTTAAAACAAGCCTGATATGACAAACAAGAAACATGGGGACACATTTCAATGACATAATTTCAGATAATAAAACACTTATTTCATCTTCATATCCACACAATAAACAATACAACTGATTTAACTTCAGGTGATAATGTGTGACCAAATGTCTTGAAAGATGTTTATATATAGAGACATGTACGCAAGCAGTTAGCAGTTCAAACATGAAATGACGGACCAATGAAAATGTGGTAACAAAACAGTACAACCAAGTTATCTGAATTTACTAAAAACGGTCATGTTATCAATTGGCTCGCATGTTGCAAGAATGGCGTGGTAAGAATTACCGTACACAATTTAAGAATAAATTCCTTTGTAGATTTTGAAACCTGGAAATATGGCACTTCTCAAGATATTGTCAGGCATACAGTCATGCTTTGTCAAAATGGCAGGTATTAGTTCTGTAGTTAGTGCCTGATATTTAGTCACATACAACTAAAAAAATCATTATCTCCAGGTCTGATTTTGTGTAGGTGACATATATTCTTATACATGTCTTAATATCACCTAGAAGCACAATATAACGTCAACTGCATCAATTATCAATGATATATTTTCAGATTTGTTTATTTATTGTAATAATACTATAGTCCTAGTGTATGGAAACCAAAATTATTGCCCTTGATTTTAGTTATATATACATTATACATATATAAAGAATGACCTATATTCAGATAAATACATAATATATAGCATCCCTTTATATCTACATCATACCCAGAAATCTATTGTTTTGTATTTTTATTTCATATCTAATAATAAGTTGCAAAGGAATGAATGATTATTTACATAATGATATAATAATTAGAAGCAATGACAATTAAACATATACAGTATATATATATTAATAGATATTGTTATATACAGAGTTATGTCTTGCAAATAAATAATTAATATGTTGAGAATGTTCGTGGCTCACTGAATATAAACAAACATAAAACAAACCTGGTTCCCAACTGTAAAAACAAACAGAATTCAGTATGACATAAGAGAAGATTTCATGCATATTTCTCATAAAATTAAAATCTAGGCCTAAACCCCACTGCATTTTTCTGACAATCAAGATTAAATTCATACAAAATCTACATTTTTCTATTCCTTCGCTTGCATATGTCAGACATAAATTCAGTCTTTCATACTACAAATACCTCAGGTGTCTGTCATTTTGTCTGGCATAGATTTATCTTTTATCTGTGTTTTTATTGATATTTTTAATACAAATCCAGCACAAAGTTCAAAATGTCTGATATTACCTAGCCCAGATTAAAAAGTATAGTCTTATACATCACTACTCCTTATTGTCATTTACATTTCCTTGTCAATTACAGTTAGGAACAAGATATGACTACAGTATGTAGGTAATATTATTAAAGAATGGTTATTATATTATTGTCTGCAAGAAAATATTTCAGTACAGCTTAATATCAATTTATGCATTATCAAATTCAGTTAAGAAAGTGTGAATTTAATTAATATAGATGCAGTATTGAAATTAGGAAATATTCTTCAATCTGCTCTTGTCACAACTGACCTGTATCTATTATAAATATTACTGTGACTGCCACATGTACAACTTAATTCTGCATTATTGTATGTACAACACCCTACCACCCCTCCTTCTTCAGTGATGTAGCTAGAGTGTGGGTGACAACTGAGTTTGCTACTCTCACCTTACACAGTGAGTAAACATCAACCATACTAATACTTTTAGTGTCAGTCATATTGTATCCTATTAGTATCCCAACACAATTGTTTTTCGTCAATGCAGTAGTGGACTAAAACTACCTCCCTCACTCCAAGCTATGCTACTACCCCCCCCCCCCCCAGGAATACTTCATGTTTAATAAATGCTATACATTTGATGTAACTGATCAAAATCAAAGTCTTAATACAGGTGTATTGCAAATAGTGTTCATCTGGAGTCATTCCTATCTATTATGAAATCTCTACAACAAACCATTCTTTATAACAAGTTTATTATATATTATAATATATTATAATATTATCTTGACTCTAACCAAGTTCTAAAAAAATATCCTCATTACTCCTCATTCTAATCAACTATATCTGGTCTTTGACCTCAAATGGAACCGCACTTAATGTCTCATAGACACTTTACTTAGGTCATTTTGAGATGAAAAGTGACAGAAGCTGTTTTATTTATTATTAGCTGTGCAATGCCAATGGGAGAATTTTCTTCAAAATTGTCTGGTCTTCACCAAGGAATCATATTTATGTGCAATAATAATTTCAGTTCACAGGTTCTCATAATTCTGACTAGATAGATTTGTGACCTCCAACAAATGAGAACTAGTCCTATGTTCTAAGCACAAAACCACTGCATCAAAGGTCTGGATTCAACAATCACAAGTGCAATAAAGTGACATGCCTCCCTCCAGGAAGTCTTCAGGAAAAATTCCTCATGTTTCTGAATGTCTAGATAAATTGCCAACTCTGACAAGTGAGAACCAGACTTGGAATTTCCTGTTTGAGTCCATTGTTCTAAAACTAGTGCATTAAAGGTCTGGTTCAATTAAAAGTGCAATAGAGAAACAAGCCCTCTAGAACTTTTCAGGAATTGGAAATTATTTGATCTTCAAAAAATCACTCAATATCGGTAGACAAATGACACTAATGTACATCACACTGAATACTGATGGAACTCCTGACAAAATATCTGGCAGTGTTGATCTAAGGGTAGTAATATTCTTCAGAACTTGGTAACGTCAAGAAATATTCAATTATTATAACATATATAAATAAACCTATTATTATCGTATATAAACATAATATTTATTATACTTTAAAAACACAATTATATAATAAAGCAGTGTACCGTTCTTCTCTCATAACATTAACAAGTAAATATACAAACAAACCATGTTTTAAAAATAATCATAAATGGCATTTCTCGAACAGATCCATCAAACCATTTTACATTAAGCTTTATGGGCTCTTGTCCCTGCACAAACAATGTTTATTATAATTATTCTCGACAAAATCTAAAACGGTTTCATGGTCAGCTAAAATGTCTTAAAAGTGCACTATTAATCATGTCATTCAGTGTTTACCAATTTTCTTAAATCTTTATTTGGAAAAAAACTAGACATTTTGAAAGAAGTTTGTTATGAGAAATTCACAGACATAATAATATAATCTATACAATTACAAACATGGAATATAAAATATTATTATTTGGGTGAAGAGGAATGTAATACTTGTTCGAGGAGCCTTCACAGTCACCAACTGACAAATTACAAACAATTGTCAAGTACAGAATAAATATAAGATTAATATTATTTATTTTAAGAAATCATCAAAATCAGCACTAATCAATTAATATAAAATGCAAATAATCAACTTGAAGGATAAACTTACTCTTTATCCTCTTATTTAGCTTTTCGTATAATTAATGGACATTTTCTGTTCTATGTCTCAGAGAAGACACTAATATCTGTGTCGGTCGGGTATCTAATTGATAGTCCTATATACTTTATCTCAGAATTGATTAAGACACTTTCAAAACACTCTCTTTATTGTAACTTCTCAGTCTTTCAGTTAGTTGTGGTTCATTATTTTACATCCTCTTGTTCACATATTAAAAAGTTTCTTGTTCTTAATCCGACTGCGTCTCACTGTTTACGCATAATCCTTGTCGCTCGAGTGTTAGCTCCGTCCACCCGCACATTTAGAGAATCAGCCTTTTTTATTGGTAAAGAAAAAGAGTAAGAGAAAAAAGAAAAAAAAATCATTTAAAATCATCTACAAATAAAAATTATCTGATGAAAAAAATAAACACAAACAAAGAATGTGCATATAGATGTGAAACCTAAGAAAAAGAAAAAAATGTGCAAAAAAAAAGAAGAAAGAAAAATTTAAAATAAATAAATAAATAAATATTATTGTGACCTAAGAGTATTTTGTTTTGGGCGTTTTGTTAATATATAATAATATATTGATGATATTGATGAATGAGTAAAAATGATATAAAAGCCATCTAAAAGCCATAAGAAAGTATAGAATTAAATTTATATCTCCTCATGTCACGTCTATATCTACAGTTAAATATAATATGATTTATACCATCCACGATCTATATACAATGTACTTAGAAATATGAGTAATTAAAAAAAGCAGATTAATCGATTAATTAACTAAGTATTATTATGCATGTCACCGTTGGTCATATCAACCTGAAAGTGCTTATCAATATTGTGAATAACTTATAATGCAGATCAAAACGTAAATTCCTTCGTATTTTTGACTAATCCCAAGAATCTTTTAAATCATTCAATAAACCAAAATTGAAGACCAATCTGCATCGCATTAATTTTGTCGTATCCAAAAAAAAAGGTTCACATTTTGGGAAGATAAAAGAAAACAGGATTAGAAGAGTTAAAAGTCATGCTGAAGAAAAAGAAATAATGTGTAACTGATTTCAAAGAAAAAAACTGTTGTTTTTTGTCCAAATATTGTCAAGTGTTCCCGATACCACATTATTAGATCAATCTTGAAACAAGCTGCCTTAGGATTTGAGGATTTTCGTAGCCCTCTTATTAGCCTCTGAAATACGGACTTCGTTCGAGGTGGCCTGGAAGATAAGGAAGGGGAGAGAAGCCATGGTTAGTAGGTTGTTACATTATTATATAAGGATGCAAGCAATGGTAGGGTGATGGAAAAGATTAATCATTATTCTACTATAAAGCAAGTATTTAATGTGTCAGGATTTATTGTTAATATCTAATGATATTCATGCGACCTTCCACCCCAACAAACCAATTTAACTTGTATTTCTTCAGGCCCTAAGTTCACAAAACATCCTCAGACTTAAGTTTAGAATCAACTTAAAAATCTTTGGCTTATTTTAACGAAAATATGGCCTTTTAGAAAAACTTGTGTTGTTTTAATGTATCAAATACATCAATAACAAAGTATTGTGTGTTTTTGGATCAAAGATATTTCTCATGAACAGTGAATGAAAGTTGAGTAATTCTTAATGTAAGTCTGAGAATGTTATGTCAACTCAAGGCCAGGTCTAAATAAATAAATAGCCACACAAGTTTTAGAAAGTACAGTTTTTAAAGTGTTTTAGCTGTTAAGGAAGATCAGATTTTGAAATTGGTGTGGCCTTATTGTTTTTTAAATGGAAAATATTACACACAAAAATGCCTTGCTTTATAGTCATTCATTCTTATATATTCCTCAAATTGCAAGCATCTATCTAGCAATTAGTAAATCCATCAGCAAAAGTGGAAATGGAAAAGATGTTAATTAAAAAAAAAATTAACTTGACAGTTGATTAAACTGAAAAATCTTTATAGTCTTGAGAAAAAAGTATGTACGTAATTCCCAACATTCTTTAGAAACTAAAACGTTAATTCTCCTCGTTCTTCAGTCTAAACAGTATGAAGCTCACAATGCCAAAACTGTCCAGCCCTATCCAAAGATTTAAGTTAACAAAAAATCCCTACAGATCAATAATAGACAGTTAATAACAGTATGAGTTAAATATGGGTATTAATTTAAAAATTTGTTATATATAGATAAGCATGTGTCACTTTAATTTAGTAATTCTGAGTAGCCAATTTATTTTTTTTATTACTTGTTATATGTCTATATATGGTGAAATATATTATAACCTGTTTAAAGATGGACGTTAAAAGCAGACACGTGTGGAGAGAAATAGATCTTGATCAGTTCAACGACATGGTTTTAACTCAATCATTAGAAACGCAGACTAACAAATCATCTATGTCTTCACATTTTCTATTTTCATCGGCAAGAGTGGCATGGAGAGTTTTATTTTAAGGTTTGGATTTGATTGGATAGTTATTTTCTACCATGTTTATTACCCTCTTCAAACCGACTTGATTACTACTGATAGAAACATTACAGTTAGATATTAGAGATAATTTTCTCTAACCATACTCAAATAAATTTATCTTTTTTTTTGTCAGCCATTGATTTTCTCAACCACTTGAAATATCTCTTCTATAAAGAAAAGTCAACATGGCCTATAAAATCAAAATGGTCTTACATAATTTTTAGTACCGGTACATAAATAGCTGAATGAGAAAAAATTTATTTGTGTTAAATTGTAGAGTTAAAATTTGATGGTCGGGTTTCCTTACCTTCTGGTTAATTCTGTCAATCTGTCGATTCTGGGAACCAATTTCACTACCCATATCAATGGCCATGTTTCGTAGATTACCTATCATACCACTCACTTCAGTTAAATTATCCTCCATTTCTGTCTCTCTAGCATCATTTGTCACTCTGAAATGAAATTACAAGGGGTTTTTTTTTGCATGAACTGGGCACATGAAGATAATGATAATAATAATAATAAGGAGACTTATAATGCGCTAAAAATCCACGTCACAATAGGGAAATGCTCTAAGCGCTGACCACACACAAAACACACAACAATACAAAATGCACATGATAATGTCATATTCAAATATAACGTTTGAAAAGATGGGTCTTTAGGTTTGATTTGAATGAAGTTAATGTTTCAGCAGACTTTATTTTTAGGGGCAATGAATTCCAAAGATGGCCATATACCCATGCTGCTTGCTATGAGGGAAATTTTACTCTTACACCAGAGCTATGAACAACCGTTATCACACTTTCGAACAGTCAATAATGGGTCTTTAACATGCTGCAAATAGTATACCTGCGACCATGGATATACGTCCCATCCAACTGACTAGATCCTTTTTTGCCAGGCTTCGGATCTGCACAACTGACTGTGGGGAAATAAGGCTAGAAATTCCTGAGGAATACTCTCTGCCACCATTGGGTAATTAGTGAGTCAGCACCACACACACTGTGTGACATTACCGGTAAATAGAACAAACGGTTGCAATTTAAGTTATGCCCACAAGCTAAACAAGCAATTTTTTTGAACAATCAGGGGCCATCAATCCAAAAAGTTATTGTCTAATATGCGCCAATATCAAATGGATGCACGATTTTTTGGTTATAAACATCCATTTTAAGTTTCATCAAAATTGGATAAAAAATATTGTACAATCAGAGTTATAATCTATGAAGTTATGGTCGGATAAATACCAGTATCAAAAGGAAGTGAGATCTTTGGGATATAAACCTATATTTCAAGTTTTGTCAAAATCTGACAAAAATTGTGACCTGTAGAACGTTAATAAACAAAATGTGAACAGACGGACATCCTGCCGGAGGCAAAAACAATATACACAGATGAAAAAATGAGCACATAAAATCCAGAAAAAACAGCTTTCTTAAATACGAGCAATGGAGCAGTGGCATCTATATCTAAAACCAATTTCAACTATATCTTACACAAAAAAACTCTCCTACATCTTTTAAGATTAAATTTACAAAAATCGGCCATAACCATTGTTAGAAGATCTGCATGAGGTCAAAGTGGTCACACCCTACTTTCACTTTATCTATTTAAAAGAAAACTAAATACTCAGTTAAATCATGGACTTTATAACACCTTATTATAAGGTCCATGGTTAAATATTGATTGGATTGTGATTTTCTTTATTCGTTCTCAATAAATGGCATAATTTATTAGCCTACAGCTACTGAACTAGATATGAAATAACATTTGAGAAATCTAAGAAAAATAACTTATTATTTTTTAGTTCTCCTCTACTTGAACAAAATCAAATAAAAAAATCCCCAGTCATTTATTTTTTTTTATCTAGTTACAAAGACTCATGGTACATATAATTTGTTTTTCTTATTAAATTATTTTTGTTTTGTCTGACAAGGTTGATAAATACAGAAACAGAAGACAATATCACACAGCATGACTGTATAGCAATAGCAGTATAGATTTTAAAAGACGCTTTCATGATGTCAACAGAAAAACAGGAATAAATACGACCTTGTAAAGTGCATGAAATTACTGTGTACGATACAATATAGTAATTATTAATCTATATTAGAACCATCACATATTATACCATCACGATTATCCAGTAACCTTCGACTAGCCACTTAAAGACACAATACCCATGTAAAATATGTTAATTACGTGTATTTAATGGCTTTCCTGATAGTAAACCATTAAGCTACTATACAAATATTCCACTGCTTTTTATTACACACTATATTCGACAATGGCTGTACGAGTATGGTACTATATAGTAATATTATTCCATTCCTGGCAACTCAATTGGGAATGAATGAAACCGTGATATAAAATTTATTTTGATTGATCTATAAAATGTTAAGTGACTTGAGACTGGCTGAGATATTAATATTTGAGGAAGCAAGCAAGCAGACTGCCATGTAATGAAATGGGGTTTAAAATGTCCTACTGTTTTGCTCGTAAACTGGGCTAGATGAAGACAGGCATGCGCCATACAAGTGTGCTATGAGCCTACTCTTATATCAAATTCCAACTGTCAAGGTATTTTTTTTCGTACATGCCAATGTATACAAGGGACCTCAGTTTTTCGTATCATCCGAACAACTAGACAGCTGTCCGTACCAGGCCTTACATCCTGCACAACTGACAAGGGGAAACAACATTGGAAAATCCTGATGAACTTTCTTTGCCAAGCAGACTGCCAACTAAATATTAAACAAAGCTTCTATCACCAAACACTGATGTTGATTTTAATTTCATTTTGAAACGCCCAGAATTCAGTTTGGGAGTATCATCCCGTCACCCACACAAGGTAATCGAAACCATGCCAGTTGGCTCAATGACAGACCATATGATATAAAGTGCATGCATTAGACAATTTATCCACCCAATACCCCCTACTGGTCACAAAACATACACAGCCACTTTAAATAAATTAATAATTTAATAGAAAGACCATCACAGTGTAAAATATTGCGTACTTCCTCTTTATCAGACATTAATAAAGTAGAATAGACTTAACGATCATTATAACAGCTGAATAATAAAACATTGATAATACATGTATAAAGCCGAAGGTGAAATAACACCAACTAATAGGTCTAGAGGGATTAACTACCACAATGACTATATTACCTATGTCATATATGTATCCTTAATGATAATCTATATATTAATCTTCCACACATGACAAAATGTATCACTATATCAATGGCCTGATGGCTGGCATAAATATGTAAGTAAAACAGTCTCGGAGGTGCCTCATGTCAAAGCCAAACAATAAACAGAACCATGAGTCAATAGAAATGGTAAACTTGTATAAGGCATGAGTAACAGGTTGTCTATAGACATAGAACAGAAACAAAGATATTACCATATAGAGAATTATATACTCTCTCCTGTTGTTTATAATTCCTTATTAAATCAATAGACTAGGAGACTTCTAACAACCCAATAACTATATTTACATTCTTCTACTTCTATTCTATCTTATAACCAACAATATGCAATGCAGCAGAAGACAAATAAACTTCCTTCTTTATATCATATACAACCAAGTCTGGACTTGAGGCACATGTCACAGGCCTTGTCAGCCACAATTGATCAAACATTTTTTGTTATACTATATAGGTTGTACAATGTGTGATATTTTGTGTCTGACAGTCTGTGACAGGTGCTTTATGTCCCTGTATGTATACAACCAAAAAATTACTAAAACAGGTCTTCTTTAGATAGTAATTAATTTTGGACGATTAAAAAAAATCATGTAAGTAAGATTGGATCCCAATACTAATGGATGGAAATGAGTTACCATTCAGACAGCAGCGAAGTTGATTACATAATATTAAAAATGGCAGTGTGAAATCAATATAAATTAATTTATGTTTAGATCAGTCTGCAAGTCTATAATAGCTGTTTGTTATGGTATATTATATTGAGATAGAGGCAGAGGGAGAGAGAGAGAGAGAGAGAGTGCACTGGACAGAAACTAGCTAATTTCAGGACTAACATGGTTCACTTTTATTTCAATAATTACCTTGTTGGAATCTTTACCAATAGGAGGAAACCGGAGAACCCAGAGAAAACCCAAGAGGTTGGACAGCTGACCCTACTCCTTGACACGTACAACCCAGGAATCTTAACCATGCTAGTTGACTCAATGACAGACCTTATGATGCAGTGTGCACATGCTAATCATTCTACCACCCAACTCATTCTGGCATACTGAACCGTTAATCAATTCTACTTATCATTATAGTAAGATTAACGTTATTTAGGATTCCAGGTGTTTTAGACCTCACCATTTATCAAATATAAAATCTTACGGTAGATCTATATTTTGATTAAAATAACAAATGGTAAATCTCATGGATCTATTTTATTGTACCTAGAAATTTAATTGCTAGCTTTAATCCCAGAGAAAGGAAATGGTGTATATAGATCTCATGGATCTAATTTTTTTGCAAATTCTTTTTGCGTGAAATCTGTATTTTTCAACTTAAAAATTTTAAGTCTGGCTACAATCTTAGAATATTGATTTGATTCAATTCTTGTTTGTACATGAGTGTTTCATTGATTTGAATATTTATGGAACAAATAGCCAGTTCCACTGACATATAATGAAGACAATCTGATTAACAGAACACTTAAAACTCAATTATCGATTATTTTTCTTACGTCACCAGAACAGCCAAATAACTGTATGGAAAGGAAAATTATTGAAAGAGGCAGTCTAAGATTTCACAGGACACTGCAAATCTGACTGAAAATTTTGTATCAAAATATGGAGTTACGAAGATAGCTTACATATATGGTTATCTGGAAACTTACAGAGGGTGAAATTGGGGACTTCTGGAAATTGAAACTTTGAACGTCTTCAAATAAGTGTTAGAGTGCTATAGATATATGTACTATACTCGGATAAAGAGAGAGAGAAATGGGGTTTAATGTCTACTCAACACAAACTAGGTCATTTCGAGACTAACATATGGTTTAAGCTTATTTCAATAATTCACTTGCACGCAGGGGTCTTTAGCAGTGGAATGAAACCGGAGGACTCAGAAAAAAACCACAAGGTTGGACTGGCTAACCTATTCCTTGTCACATACAAGCAGGAAATCGAAAACCACGGCACTTAACTCAATGACAGACCATATGATCTGAGGTGCATGCGTTAAACCCTTCAATCACCCAACCCCACCTGGACTGAATAGTTTTTACTCAAATGTATCTGGGACTTCCCCTTTAAAGCTTACCTTGTAATAAATCCACTGGACATAACAGCACCATTACCACTATCAACAGTTATTCTAGGACCATTAGCATTAACTTTACCATCTTCATTAGCTTTCCATGTTTTATTGTAGTCGGATCCTTTCTCAAAGTTTTTGGCTCTGTACAAATGAAATATAAAAATTAATCAGAATTACATGTTAATCAAAAAAGATATTTCTGTGAGTCCTGAGGTTAAGTTCTTGAAATATTATTAGTTAAAAAGAAATCTTTTTGTATTCATCAGTAATGAAAAACTAATCTCTATGAATACAGACACTTTTCGGGCTGCTAAAAATCACACTTGAAATATGATATGAATAAGGATGGGCATGTTCTTCAATACCTTTCAGGCTAAAAATCACACTCAGAAAAAGAAATGAATAAGAATGTGAATTCACAGCACAGGCTCTTAATACAATCAAAATATCTGTAGGATCACCTTAAGTAATGAAATCTTACAACTTTAGATATAATTCAAGAATGAAACGGCGGATATCAATTTATCATCTGGGCTTACTTTATGGATTGAATCAACTTTAAACCAAGATGATACACTACAGCGTTAATATATCAATATATAAATAAGATTAAATTACATAGCTACGCAAAGATGGTTCACAGTTGGTAAAGTGCAGAAAAAGTTATTAACTTATTGCTTGTGTCTGAACAATCTGATCAAAATATAAATATCCAATAATACAGAATATTGCTTGTCACAAATAATAAGCCTGACTACATGTTCAGCACACTGCGTGGAAAGAGAAAGTAATGGAAAGGAAAACACAAGGTTTAAAGGAGCTAAATCTCTATTTTTTGGAACCTAGAAATGGACACAAATGGGTCACAATAACGTAACATAATAATGTAATATGAATGTATATAAATGATTTACATTCAGTTGTTTCTGTTTTTACTGTAATTTCTAATAATTGAAGAGTCCAAATTGAATGGAAGTCTTGTTATTCTTCTGTGGGATGTGTTTAAGCACATTCATCAAGTTGCTTTATTACAAATGTTGCTCAAATGCATTCTGGCAATTTTAAAACTTTCATTTTGTTTTAAATATTGGATATCATAGAAGCCAATCTTTTAGTGATAAGATAATATCAATGTTGATTTAAATATAAATATAAGTCGTGTTTGCAATGTCGAAAACTGTGAATGATATTGAGTTAGAGATCAGACTTGCCCCCTTGAACAACAAGTCAGCAATCAACAGGTTATTTTGGTACTAATATAATGTACCTTTATTTCAATAGTTCATTTATTGTGCACAGGTCTTAAAAAGTTGGGGGAGGGGGATGAGGAACCAGAGAAAAATCATAAAAAAATTAAGCAATCTTACTCCTTGACATGATATACAAGCATGGTATATGACCCATGACTAACATATAATAAGGAAAATAAAGTCAAAATCACCTATATATAAATACATTTATGTATTTTTTGCTGTAATACCACACATCTCCATCTACTGTACCATCTACTACTAATGCCATGGGAACACAAATGTCTGAAGATTTTGGTCACATTTAAACTTGGTCACATTTAAATTCAAATGTGAGAAAAAAAGGGTATCAAAAATGCTCTTCTACACAAATTACAAAAATTCAATATATTTACATAATGTTTTAATTATTTACCGTTTCCATGGAAGAACACAGAGACCACAGCATTTTTCCATACCCTCTAAATTCTTCTCAGCATCCCTCATATCTTGATTAATTTGATCCATTCCCTCATCAATACGGTCCAATTGTTCTAATCAAATCAAAAATATCTAATTAAATTATATTCCAACAAAAGTGATCAAAAGTTCATTTTCTTTGACCTCAAAAGCATATTGTGCTTATTAATGATGTGTAAATTTCAAGAGTGTTTAAATAATATATATATGAAAATATAAACTGTTATGGCAATCAGAGTTGTGAAAATAATTATTTAGAATTGGACAATTTGTGAAATGGTAGGGAGCCAAAATGGCTGCTTCCATGCAACTGATAGCTGGTGCTGAGTTTTCAAAATAAATCTTTATTAGCGGTGATTATATATAAATAATTTACTTATTGTATATCTGAGGTAAGGACTGGGTGTTAGTCAAGGTTTTACCACACACTTGACTCACTACCAACCCAAAAAGTCACGGAGATCCGAGAGTGAATTATTGTTAGATGTACCAGTTTATAACATGAAGAAATCTGGTTCAAGGACTTTTCAGTAACCCACTTGAACACTTTCATGCTTCTAGAGCATCCTAAAGTAGGAGGAATTGATGCACAATATAAATTTCATCATCACAATATTGTTATTATTATTACATGTACATCAGTGTTAGGGTTCTGGAACTAAAATCAACAATATGCCCCTGGTTTCCTAGATTTGTGTCATTGGGAACCAGACCCTAAATCAAATGGATTTGGTGTCCAGTCCTACATCCACTGCCAAATTATCTTATAATATAAACCTCATAACCTCATAGGCCTTGATGTTGTCGTCTACGAATTGACATCATGTTATAATGAACTGCTGTATAACATGACCTTTAAACCAAGTCTAAGTCTGATGTGTATAATTTGAACAACTAAAGAATTTATTTGGAATATCACCTTTAATACCAATTAGTCTGGAAGACAACCATTACATTTTATTTCGGGTTTTATTTTTAATTCAGTATCAATCAATCACCTTTCTTTATTGATTTTAAAAACTCGAATATTTACACTGAATACGTTATTAATGTGTATGATGAATAGCCAACTCCAAGAGTTTGACATATTTATGAACAGGAATAAGGTTTATCCTTCACTGTGTTACAGAACAAAATTCATCAAAATTTATTTCACTCCAGTGGGTGCATTACATCAGTATTATATAACTTGTTTTATTGAGACAGTAAATTGGAGACCAGTAAATTACATAATGTAAGAATATTAAACAAAAAACAATCCTATTTTTTATTACCAAATACATGCAGTGTCTCAATCGACTTAGACAATAATTTATAACAATACACCCCAATTTATTCCTCGGCCTTTGTAGTGAGTGAATATAAATGAAACACTTCCAACATTTTTCAACTTTCCTATCACAAATTCTGAATAGTTGCCAAATTTTGGGAATTGGTGTTCGAGTTAGAAGTGACATGATCATTCTTGATCAGGCATAATATTTAGACAAATCAGTAGTTTATTGGTGATGAAGCGTGGAACTAAATTGTGTGATCAAGTTTTTATCTTGTTCAACCCTGGAAGCCAAGTAGTCAGTCTTTTTACCATTCATAGAATTATTATCAGTTAACAAAAATCAGCAGATAATACTGTGAAATAAAGAAAACGGAAAAGATCTTGACATGACATCGAGTCTATGACGTGGGTAAACGACACTGATATAGACACTCGTGTATAATTCTACCCGATTGTTGATAAATGATCTATGGCTATAATAGAAACTAGTCGGCCTCCTACTATCATTGTCCTCAAAACTCTCTTAAAATAGATCTCATCTTTGCCATTTCCTGCATAAAGTCATTATTATCGTTTTTTTCTTTTAACATATACAGAGCTGGGAGAGATACCAAAAATAAACATGTAATCGGGATAATTTCTTCGTAATAATCATTTTATACAATATGGCAAGTCTAACATCCAATATACACTGCCAGATAAAAACTAGCGTGTCTTTGAAGACTGTAAAATGTAATATATAAAATTTCTACCAACAAGAATTAATAATATCATGCAACATAATGACGTGCAAAACATAAATGAAAAAATAAATGAGAGGTGATTAAAAAAAAAATCAATCAGACTTGAAGACATTAATCCCAGATTAACTTTTATATCCTACCCTAAATGACTTTATCTCTTTTAATATATCTTACAATTGTTTTTTTTACTTATATCTACCTTGCAATGAGAATATTAAATAGAATTTCAAGTGTAGTTAATTAATTGTAATACGCATGAAGAAGAAATGTTATCAATAATAGCACGAAATTCAGCGAAGTACAGTAATATTCGTCTGCACTATCACCCTCGGTGGAAGCGGGCATTAAGTCTGACGATCGATATTCATCTATAATTACTTTAAATGAAGAACATGAAAGAAATTGCACATTGTTTTTGAGAAGGTGTTATACTATACCCAAAAGATGGCCTATCAAATTGTTGTTAGTTAAATTATAGATAGACAAATACCGTATCTATTCATGATGTATTACAACTGTCTATCAAATTGTTGTTAGTTAAATTACATGTATTATAACTAAATATCAAGTTTTTTAAAAACAGTAGTTCTGTCTTGAGTGGAAGGTTAAAATTATTCTAGACACCATAAAATTTAATTTCCTTGACGGATTGGCACATTTTTTCTTTTTTAATGTCACAAGAAATGAAATACTGTAAAGTTATAAAATCTTAACTACTGAATACAAAATTCCATGAAATGCTACTTTAGGGAAACCAATTGATTCCATGTTAACTGTTTACATGAACTGTTCTTGAACATATTCATATTCCATGCTACAATTACTATTATTAGTATCATTCAATGAAAGCGTCTGACAAAAATTTAATCCATTTAATTCAAACCTATATCCAAATTAGTAGTTACTTAGCAAATACATCTAGACTCAAGATAATTATTGAAAATCAATATTTTTAAAAATGTATTTTATGGTGAGTTCAACATGAAAATGGATGATGAGGGTTTTGTTTGTGTTTTGTACCTACCCCCTTGCTCATCTAACATAACAAGAGTTTTAACTCCCACTTCTTGACTCTGAAAGATAGTGCATCAAATAAACTCAAACAAAACTAAACTAACTAAAAATTAAACCAAAAGGGTGGAGATAACTTGAATTGAAGTATTCTTAAACAAATAACCAATATCGATCCCTACTTTAAACAGTTTGTTTATTCTGTCTGTGTTTTGTTGTGCAGTCTTCCAACTACTTACACTTGTTCATTTTCAATCAAGTGTCTGTGCTGTTCATAAGTAACAGTTTTATTGGACGCAGCTAAATCTTTTTTTTCTCTTTTTAATCTCTGATTTCGACAGGCAGTCATTTTTATGGGCAAATACATTTCAGATAGTGTCAAAAGACCCTATCTTAATAATGTTGTACGTCAATATAGTAGACCAAAGATTTTTCCGCAAAATGTCAAGTTTGACATTCTTCTTATCGGTTATTTGATTAATAAAATACTTCAAGTCCAGAAAAATCATCATTAGCAGAAAATGTGCTAAGTGAATAAAATAAATCTATAAAAATCAAAAAAAAAAGAGAAAAATCAAAATGTGTGAAGATTAATCGGATTTCCTTAGAAACTGTTGATCTAAAAGTCCACTTGATTTTTACAACGATAACTTTTTAAATTTAATTTGGAAATGTTTGGATAGAGATAGGCTCAGTGGTTGGGATATCTGTGCCAATTGAAAGCTTTCAGACATCATTAATAATTAGTAGCAGATGTAAAATTGCTGTAGACTTTTAACATTTAGTTTCTAACAAAGTCAGACGTGTGCTCCTTGTAAGATGTTAAAATATTGCTTTACCAAACACACAACACTTTTTAAATAAAAGTTGTAGTTACAAAAATAAGATAGACAGAGAGACTGGGGTTTAACATCCATTCAATTAGATAATTTCATTATTAACAGGTTATATTTCAATAACTGATTTGTGTAATTTAAGGTACTACTTTTTTGTTCTAACCATTCTAGTAAAAATACATGTAGGTATACGTCAAGGAGTGGTCTATGACGGACATTTTGTCTTCAAAACAGTGCAATTTCAATTACTAGTTGTCCTGTGATGTGTAGTCTGTATGCCGCCACAGATACAAAAGAAATGCCACAAGTACAGAAAACCCACATGGTTGCACCGGCGACCCTACTTGTCACATACAAGCGGGGAATCAAAACCACGCCACTCGATCTCAATGACAAGCCTTATGCTGCAATGCACACCCTTTAACCATTCCCGCCTCCCCCATTCTTAAACAAAAGCATTTAAAATTAACTGTTTGCCGAAAATAAGAATGTTCTTAGTAGTAATCCCCTTATTTTCTGCTACTGAAGTGTGCTATTTTTATATTTATCTTTCACAATATCCACTGCTGTTCAATTACAATGCTTTTGGTTTTAACTTCTTCTTCTATTTTGTTTCCATTTTCAGGAGACGATACGGTAACTCACTAGATTGCATTGAATTTTATTGACACGAATAGTAGTGGTCTTGAAAATTGCTACTCGATAACAAATTACGGATAAAATGTCTATTTAAATCCGAATTTGGCTTTAAAAATTTTCTGAGCTTTACACTGAGATAAAAATAGCCTTGATGTTATTCAAGCCATTTCTAAACATGGTATCGTTGAAATCAGTTGTTTACGAAACTATCATGTAAATTTCAGAAAGTGTAATCATGGGCTACAGAAGATCTTTTTAACTCTAGATAATATATCTTGAAGTTTTATTTAAAGTAAAAAAACAAGCATGGACCAATACTAGAATCAAATTAGCTCCACTGTTTCAGATAAAGACAAAAACAGAATGCAGCCGAAGTATTATTTTTGCTATGATTAGAAATGGAGGTTGTGCAGGAGACAGGGTATACTTATTCTTTTAAATCACTCGATATGAGTTCTCATTTGAGGAGTTGACTCAATCTAATTAAAATATAGATCTATATTTCGATTCGTTTTTTTATACTTTCGATGGCCTACACTCATGTAGATCTAACTAGTTATAGTGGAAGCTCACGTTCTATGACGTCAGGTATCAAGCACGGGACATTTGACCCGATAACGTCAGTCATTCGATTAACCAATCAGCGACCGCCATGCTTTTCAAAATCTACGCTACGTTTGTTTTGTTATGATTTCTATCCGCTGGTGTTTATAGTATAGACGTCGTTGGCTGGTAATATCTACCCACAGTTCCACGCATGAAAAGGTCAAACGGTCGATTCGACAGACCATTTGATTGGCTGACCCCTCATTTCAGCCAGAACACGGATTAAATAACAAGTCCTCCAGATCCAAGAGTAGTAAAGACAAGTAAAAATGAAATTTTGAACTATAAAAAACGAAACGAAATTGGATCTGTGTTTTAATCAGATTGGGAGTTGACTTTGACCTAACAATTATCTATTGTAACTTACGAAATATTGATAAAAGAAAAGTACTTATGGAAGGTGGAAGAGATCACATTTTACATTTGATATCAAGTGGACCAAATTTTCAGAAAATAGCTAAAATCGAGGCATAAAAGAGTAGCTTTAAAACTTGTGAAAGGATACCCGGATTCAAAAGTCCATATCTCAGTCAACATTAATGCTAGAGTCATATAACTTTGCACTTTTACAATAGTGTGTATGTACTATAACATAATATTCTGAGGTCACCTAACAAGCACTGGTCCACCTGACATGGAATAACCCTAAAATGTCATTTGTCTAGATAGACTTAAGCTTCTCATTGGAAAAATATGAACTGGGAATGTTAGCCATTGCTATCAACAGACTAAATTTTGAAATAGAATGCTTATTGTGTTTGGCTGTAGCAATATTTGAACATTCTACAAATTCAATAATCTGAGATTAGATCATTTGTGACCATCAGGTCAAAAAAACAACACAAACCTAGAAATAAAATAAAAGTTAAAAAAATGTCAGGATTTCAACAAAAAATTAGCTAAAATATAATTAAATTAATGAAAACATGCAGGTTATATAAAACAGTGTCTGTTGTTTGTTGGCTGTTACTGTATCTTACCTCCTTGTTCATCCAACATAACCAATGTCTTGATACCTGCTTCTTTACTCTATAGAGAGCAAGCAATTAATGGAAGCATATATTATTTTAAAACAATTTATAATATGCAAAAAACAATACACATTATTGAAATATTTTCAAATTGGGAAACATTTTATGGTCAACCTTAAAGAGACATCCTCACTTTTACCAAAACAATTAATGTAAGGAATTTTGAATAATATCTTTTTGTCAATTGACGAATTAACAAACATTGATAAAATGACGTGTACTAGTTGTACTAATAAATAACCTAAAACGTGCATATCTTGGCACTAGAAATGAAATGGGGTTTAACATTCTACTGTTCTGCTCCTACTCGGCAATAACATGGTAGAGTTGCCTCAAAATTATTTAAACAAGCCCAACAGAATTGTACAATCAAATCATGTCAAATCAAAACTTATTTGTTTTTCCAACAAATACATCAAAATTTTGATCAGTGTTGAAGGCTAAATTATTATACCACATGTCCATTTTTCTTCAAATTACTCCTAATGTGAATTACATTAGTTTTTAATATTTGTATTTTCAATGAAATCACTTCCAACAGAACCTTGTTTACAATCAATATATAAAAACTAAAATACCACGTTGTTTAAACGAGCAAGTTAAAACAAGATGATTTTAATCTAAATGAAACCTTTGCGTTAGTTTTTGAAAGGAAAATTCTATTTCTATCATAATGACAAACCTAAAATAGGAAATTGTTCGTTCAATTTGTTGTCATTCTTCACAAAAAATTCTATCTTGATCAAGTTAAGATTATTATTCATCAGTAAGGCCACACAAATTTGATTTTCGGTTCTTCAGGGTATTGATAATATACTAGCGGGAGGAATAATATTTTACCCAAAACAAATTGTAAAAGTACCATAACCAATGCAGTTTGGTTCAATTATACATATGTCAGACAACATCCATCTTCAATAGAAGGTTATTTGTTCTTGCCTTAACTACGTACATCTTATCAAGATTCTGTAAAACTCATGGTCCATCTTCAATAGAAGGTTCTCGCCTTAACTACGTACATCTTATCAAGATTCTGTAAAACTCATGGTTGTTGCTTCGGGAACATGAAAACATCATACTCGGCCAAGACCAAATTACATCATTAACATAATTCAATATGGTGGTCTTCCGTAAGTTTCTAAATATGAATAGCCTAGATGATGCAAATTTTAAACCACAATTAAAATAGAATTGAAGATGGCATTTCCAGACCTGGTCGTTGAGTATGATGTTGTGTAATAATTGATTTCTTTTGCAATTGATTTGGGTTCACTCCACTATGAGATTAACTTGCTCAACCAATAAAATCACTTGAATCAAGTGAAAGATGTTTGTTTAAAATCTCAAAACCTACAAATTTTTGAACTAAAAGCTTTTGAACATCACAAAAAAGTTAGAACAGAAAATCAAATTGGTGTGACGTAAAGGGATATGGCCAACACAATTACTTCAAATTAGTGTATTAATTCTAAACAAGATTAATCTTATATAAACAAAAATTAAATTTACCTCCTCGCACATCTGCAGCATACGTCTTGTACTTTCCAATGACTGAAAAAAATAATATTATCATAAGTCTTCCGAATTTAACTTTTAATGCAAACTTCTGCACCAATATATTTTATTATGCAGACATATTGTGGTTACAACCTGTGTCTTCCAGCTGTTGGTTTAACCATAATTCCTTGTGAAGAGTTCTTGTGCATTTTTTCTCAAATAATTTGGGATGGTTCACTTGTCATACACATGACATCACTGAAGTTCAGAATCCCTCTTCATAAGTGTGGGTGACACAGACAACTTTTCTGCTTGTCGGTAGATAATAACAAATTCAGTTTAATTTAAAAGAGATGTCTAATTACATAATCAATTTCTCAAGGATAGAATCTAAAGAGGCCAGAAAATTGTGCCTTGACTTAACATTTAACTTTGTACGCTACTGTAATTAGATAGTATTTAGCTTTAAACAAATAAAGTTTTAATGTCGACTAACACAACTACAGTGTATTTCATCAATTCTGTAACAATTGATAATTTCAATATTTAACCGAGGCTCATAAAATATGTAACCATCCTAATGAACTATGCAAGAGTGAGCTGAGAGTTGGCATTATCAGTAACTATTTGGATGAATTAACTCCAAAATTCATTAAAATTTGTTTTTTCCTGTGATTTTTAAACAGACTATATAGATCAAGCATAGTGGGTGGAAACTGAAGAAAACCTATGGGCTTTGGCAGGCAACGCCATCCAGTTCACATAAAATTGTGAAATTGATCACCAAGGTTGCAGGGATAAAACATAATCAGAAGTGCCTTGTTTTATGTATATAGGTCCCTTTAATTAAATAAATGACTCTGTACAACTTGTTTCATATTTTATGTCTAGACATGACAATACTAAAATCACATGAAACATTAGGTAGTCTGAAAACACTAAACGTGTGAAGTGTAAAAACTAATTAATTAGAACTGACAGGTTAACTTCCTGTATCAGACATTTATCAAATTACATGTGCAGACATCATCATACTAAAT
Source organism: Patella ulyssiponensis (assembly GCA_963678685.1). Classification (NCBI taxonomy): domain Eukaryota; kingdom Metazoa; phylum Mollusca; class Gastropoda; family Patellidae; genus Patella; species Patella ulyssiponensis. Next base: position 59,423,339 of record OY783230.1, on the reverse strand, counting down.
AATCACGCCTATGGATTAATTATATAATCAAAAAACGCTATTAATTTACGGATCCGTCCCAGATATTATTAATAATATTTGCATGAGTTTCATAACCTCAGTCATGGTATTTTTACATGTACAAAATTACAAAATTTCAGTTTCCATATTGGTTAAGTCCTATGATTGCATGGTATTTTTACATGTACAAATATTGGTTTAAGTCGTATGATTGCAATCAAATAATGGTCTGTTTTTACTTAAAGATGCATTATGTAAGCACCAAATCTTCCAATTCAAATGTTATTTAAATTCTTATTTAGACATTTATTCACATGACAAGTCCATAACCAACTCTCTAGATCACAAAATGGCTTAGATATTAATTGGATTGAACAATTAATGAAAAGATAGGTTGCCAGGCAACGAAACATACGCCCACAGCAGCTAAATCGTCCGGGCAGTCAACAAGGGTTGTCGCATATTTTTACTTTTTTTGGTAATGAAACAACTCATTATGTAATTATCTGAAAATCATTAGAATTTGTTTGCTTTTTATAAAGTTTTGCCCCACGCTGTCAATTAGTATAGGAAACATTTAACATCATGGATTTAGCTGTTCTGTTATCAAAATTCATTGAAAATCAAAATACTTGTGCGTTTCAACACCTTAAACTCTGTGTATCAATCTGAAGTCAAACGGATGATAAGTTTGGCATCTGTAGCGTCACAAGGTTTTTTGAAGTGATCAAGGGAGATAACTCTGGAAGTAATTATTTGAAATCAATGAAAATCAGTAGGCTTCTTCGTCTCATGACCTTAAACAGTGTGTGTAAATTTAAAGTCAATCAGATATTAACTTTGGCCTATAAAGCGTCCAGAGGATTTTTTGATGTGATCAAGGGCCATAACTCTGGCAATAATTATCAAACATCGCTGAAAATCAATAGGCTTCTTCGTCTCATAACCTTAAACACTGTGTATAAATTTAAAGTCAATCGGATATCAACTTTGGCCTCTAGAGCATCCACAAGATTTTTTGAAGTGATCAAGGGCCATAACTCTGGCACTAATTATCGGAAATCGCTGAAAATCAATAGGCTTCTTCGTCTTATAACCTTAAACACTGTGTATGAATTTTAAGTCAATTGGATATTAACTTTGGCCTCTAGATCGTTCACAAGATTTTTTGAAGTGATCAAGGGCCATAACTCTGGCACTAATGATCGGAAATCGCTGAAAATCAATACGCTTCTTCGTCTTATGACCTTAAACACTGTGTATAAATTTAAAGTCAATCGGATATTAACTTTGGCTTTTAGAGCGTCCACAAGATTTTTTGAAGTGATCAAGGGCCATAACTCTGGCACTAATTATCGGAAATCGCTGAAAATCAATAGGCTTCTTCGTCTTATGACCTTAAACACTGTGTATGAATTTTAAGTCAATTGGATATTAACTTTGGCCTCTAGATCGTTCACAAGATTTTTTGAAGTGATCAAGGGCCATAACTCTGGCACTAATTATCGGAAATCGCTGAAAATCAATACGCTTCTTCGTCTTATGACCTTAAACACTGTGTATAAATTTAAAGTCAATCGGATATTAACTTTGGCTTTTAGAGCGTCCACAAGATTTTTTGAAGTGATCAAGGGCCATAACTCTGGCACTAATTATCGGAAATCGCTGAAAATCAATAGGCTTCTTCGTCTTATGACCTTAAACACTGTGTATAAATTTAAAGTCAATCGGATATTAACTTTGGCCTCTAGATCGTTCACAAGATTTTTTGAAGTGATCAAGGGCCATAACTCTGGCACTAATGATCGGAAATCGCTGAAAATCAATACGCTTCTTCGTCTTATGACCTTAAACACTGTGTATAAATTTAAAGTCAATCGGATATTAACTTTGGCTTTTAGAGCGTCCACAAGATTTTTTGAAGTGATCAAGGGCCATAACTCTGGCACTAATTATCGGAAATCGCTGAAAATCGATAGGCTTCTTCGTCTTATGACCGTAAACACTGTGTATAAATTTAAAGCCAATCGAATATTAACTTTGGCCTCTAGAGCGTCCACAAGATTTTTTGAAGTGATCAAGGGCCATAACTCTGGTAGTTATTATCGGAAATCGCTGAAAAACAATAGGCTTCTTCGTCTCATGACCTCAAACACTGTGTATAAATTTAAAGTCAATCGGATATTAACTTTAGCCTCTAGAGCGTCCACAAGCAATTGTGGACGCCGGACCACCGGACCGCCGGACGGACGGACGGACGGACGGACGGACGGACGGACGGACGGACGGACGGACGGGGGCGACGACAATATACGACCACATTTCAATGTGGGCGTATAAAAATGGAAAATCAAGACTTCATTTATTATCATAGCAATGACAATCAAGACAGCTATTCTTCAAACATAAATAACTTTGCTTGAAATAAAATAATTTGACTGAAATTTTCAATATATTCATTTTTTATTATCTACTTTTCAAGTATTGTTGGGAGCTCTTTATCTAAATCTTACATAATACATTCAATATACAATTGTATTGTACAAGATTGTAGATAACCCTGCAAGTATATATGTATCGTTATGTAAGCGTTATGTAACCCTAGCTCCGTGAACTGGGGGCATTTCAAGATCACAGGTAGACCTAATGTTTAGATATAGCTGACTGTCGAGAGTTTAAGACAGAAACAAAATTTTGGGTAATCAAACTGATTGATGTTTAATTTTACAACAGAGTAAAACTTTATTTAATCAAATATATATTGAATGATCGCTTATCAAAATAACACATCACATTAATCCCATTCAACACTCTAATATGACCTAAATCAAAGAGGTTTAGTGCCTTTATGACTGGACAATGGACTGGTCAGTGAACTTCAACATCAGCATTTATAGTGAAGCTGTGCTGTATGTATGTAAGCTTATTGATTCAGAATAGAAGCTATCAATACAAAGATAAAATCCTCCATTTTTATGTGAAAATTGTAAATTTGGATTCACTCAGATACAATTGATACACAATTTATATATTTTTTCGCTCTGTTAATATTGAACTACCCTAGTTGACAAAACATTTAGCACCAGGATGGGTTCATTTAATCTGTTTATCAGTTGTGTTTATTGGGACTAAATATGGCCATTATTATCAGACAATCATTAGTGATTTGATTAAGTTTGTCATGATAATATGTACCTAGGGAGAAAATGGCTGAAATTAGCACATTCAGTTAAAGATAGGCGTGATATCAGAATACATAGTTATTGAGCTATCTATTTTTACTAAATACCATGGGCCTTATTCACAATATTTTAGGAATTCACCTCTTTCATTGTCCAATAGTTACAATCTGAACAAGGATTTTACAACTCAACCAATGAAAAGGATGCCTCCTTAAAATATTTTGTCTCAGTTAATTATTTCCTACTTCTAAAGCAGTGGTATAAAGCATTTTAACACAACAGTCTATACAATTTTAACCATTGGTGTTTTTACTTACTCAAATTTGCTTTGATTAAGCTTCAGTTCTGATCAATTTGCACAACTTTACAGGAGATATTTTCAAGTTACTATATCAAGTTGTAACAACGAACTACATTGGCAACATATTCAAGGAACATTGGCTCAGTTTCCTAGAGGTTACTGTATGCAAGCCCTAACAAAAAACTCATGGACTCAGTTACTATAGGTTACTGTGCCAAAAGACTCAAAAAACATTGGCTCGATCAGTTCCTAGAGGTTACTGTAGGAAGTCCTACCAATAAACTCAAAGAACATTGGCTCAGTTTCTAGGGGTTACTGTCGCAAGTCCTACCACGAAACTAAAAGAACATTGCCTCAGTTACTAGAGGTTACTGAAGCAAGTCCTACCAATATACTCAAAGAACATTGGCTTAGATGCAAGTGCTACCAAAAAAACTCAAGGAACATTGGCTCAGACCCAAGGGGTTACAGTAACAAATGTAACAACAAACTCAAGGAACAATGGCTCAGCCCCTTACTGTAGAAAGTTGTAACAACAAACTCAAGATTCCTGCAGATTACTGACCCCTTCCCCGCTGACTGCACCAGTGTGGATTCTCCCGAGCTTTCAAAAGAAAGATTACAGAAAAATGTCTTTTAAAATAGACAAAAGGTTTTAAAATCACTCATTGTGTCTAACTATATAAATAATTTATAGATAGAAAGGTTGAACACAGTGTGACAACAAAAGCTACTCATATATCTTAAAAACTTATTTCTATTGAGGACACACACAAGAAACACACAAGTAACTCAATGATTGATCACTTAGCTAAAATGCCAAGGATACATTAAGCAATACACAGTATACCGGATAATATAAAGTCATACTGAGATTTAATAATAGTATTCCCTCAATTCCTGGCATTTCAATTATTTTTTTCTTAAACAATATAAAGCACTTACTGGATAGGTCACTAAATCAAATACATTTTGCAATAGCAAAACATTAAAACCATGCATAAATAAATTATTGAATTTGAGCTACAGGCTATGTTATAGTTAGTACATTTTAGTCTGAACTATGTACAACATAACAATCATTACTAAATGCATTTATAATAGAACTAGTGTGTTGACCAGTTATTGGAAATTACATAAAATCATAACAATTATGGGAATGAGTATGGCAAGTGATTACTTTGCCCATATTGAATAAATGTGCTTAAACTTAATGTCTTGATAGCGACAATAATGAACATAGTACGATCTAAGTTTTGCTTTGTACGTTTTGCTTGTGATAAGTACAGAGCTAAATGCTCCTTGAGCATTAACTTTAACTGATCTGTGCTCAATATAAGAACTCACTACTATTATTTATGCACACTTCTTTCTTCACTCTGCAGATTATTAAGCCATGAAGAAGTAAAGAGAGTCTGGAAAATGCACAATTGTTATAAAGTTTAACAGAAAGCATGTTGTACATGATAAATAAAGCATGGTGTTCACAAGCACAGAATTTTTTTTCTTCGATATTAAGATATGAAATATTTACATCTATTGCAAAACATTTCAAATCTTTCTATTCTTGAATTAAATTTACCCTATGACAAAACATGCAATAAAATACATTTAAGTTGACATATATTGTGTCTGAATTTTGTTTATAAACACCAGGAAAATGTTGTGCAGGAGGTCCTCATGTTAGATCAATCCTTTCATTTTTTCCCCCAGTCAAATTTTCTTTTTACTGTGGGATTGTGTATCTATGGTACAGTGTGTGTGTTCTGTACTTGTTTTGTTTTGTTATGTAGTTACCCAGGATGTTAATATAGCAACCTCTTGTATTACATGTATATTAAAGACAATATGCTCAATATCTCAAATCTAATATATTGGACAACCTCAAAACGAAGTCTGCTTTTCAAAACACAGGAAATAACAGAGATGCCAACATGACTTAAAGGATAGAGCCTTGAATATAATTATCTAACACTGAAGCATCGATCCTTTCATTCACCTAATAAATTGATTATTCCATTCAGTGGCTTTCCAGATAAAACGCAATTCAATAAATAAATATTATACACCGATCGATCAGTTTCAAAAACGGTTATTTTTAGAATGTCTAAATCCTAATAAACCTTGATTAGGTGGGTAGAATGCAGACATTTACGTTAAGCCCTGAATAATTTCTTATAAAGAATAATTTGCTCAACTAAACTTCAGACATGTAGGCAGCAGACAAAACGATCGATTGATTACCATTTTTTGAAACAGGATGTCATGAAATGCATGGAAATTGATTATGTTTTTGGGTTTTTTTATAGATTTAATATTTCTATTGTTTGCATTATCTATTTATTTATTATCATATTCTACATCAAGCACCTTTATACAGGAAATGAATTGTAAACAAACATGACAGGTTATATTTTAATATTGAAGTACACAGACACAACCAATTTATCTCTCTCTACGTACTTCTGTTTCAGAATTAATATGGGGGAGAGGGGGCGGAAACTTTAAATTGGAATTTTCCACACTGTTTCCTTCAAACACTTATTGGTAGATTTAGTATGAATCCTCCATACTTCTGCTTCCTAATCCAATTTTGAATTCTTAAAGTAGCTAAACCTCCTTGATTTCGGTATTGAATAAAGTTGAATGAAAAAATGCAATGTAGTTTTGAGACCTACTTTTGTGCTCCAATAGGGCTAATGTAGTGTGCTATATCTTTCCAATATTTTCTTTTTTTATCATCTATTTTTGAATTATTAAGAATGGCCAACTCTTTGTTTAACTAATGTATCTTTAAGGTTTTTAATGAAGACAGATTGTCATTCAACAAAGAGAGAAAGAGAAATGAGGTTTAACGTCCACTTGATACAAACTAAGTCATTTCAGGTACAGTATATGGTTCAATTTCATTCAATAATTTGCTTGCACATAGGTGCCTTTAGCTGTGGGATGGAAATGGAAGACCCTGAGAAAACCCACAAGGTTGGACAGGCAACCCTACTCCTTGTCACATACAACCGGGGAATCAGGGAATCGAAACCACGCCAGTTGGCTCAATGACATACCTTATGATACAATGCACACACACTAACCATTCGGACACCCAACTGCCCTGCCATTCAACAAATAAAATCAAAACATATAGAATTCAAAATTCTTGACCCGTATATAGACGGGCGCCATAATGAGGATGGATGATTTTTTTGGTGATCCAAGAATACTAATGAATCAGAAAATTCTTCAAATTAATTACCAGGAAAAATTTCAAGTATGAATGTTAGAATAGAGAATTGCAGAGGGATTTGTATTATTGATTATGGCTTCAGGTATTGTCCATAGAATGACCTCATTATCACTTTATTGCTCATTACAGATACATATAACATCTACACTGGTTATTGTTACTCTGATTAAGTAAATATCACATATCGTCATCTGCTACGTCAGTCAATGATTAATAAGTAATTATTACAATATAATATCATTATCTTCAAAATATTCATTCCTGTAACACCCGAGATAAAAATATGCCACAAATTAGACTGCATTATATTAAAGGAAAAGTTCCACTCTTAACTGGGTCTACAGAAAAATATTTGTTTTATTGTCTATGATTGCTATTTGAGGCAAATTTGATCTCTTAGAAACCACAATATTGTGACCATTGAATCTCTCTAACAGAAATTTCAGCTCAAAAATGGTTTAATTCTAGTCAGTATTTACAAATACATATATATGATGAATTGAAAATTTGTCAACAATAAGTATCGACAATATAAAACAGTTATGGACAAAACTAGCCATTGCTTTTAACTAGTCTTTTTTTCATTAATTACTGGTATCTGTGATTTCTTTTTAAAGTTTTTCTTTCAAAGCTGGAACGTAGGATTCAAAATTACCCCATGGTTTTAATCCCTCAAAAGTATTGAGCAATCAAACTGATTTCAACTATACACTATACCACTCCCTATCAGATTGAATCAAAATTATCTTCTCCCAAAGCATCAACCAATGAAATTGCTTAGCTTTAGCTCCAAATGTTAATCATTGAACTCAAGAAATTCACCTAATGAACATCAAATTCAAGTTTAAACATTCTACCTCAATTATCGAACTTAGTCAAGGTAATGATGTGATAAAACTATACAACAAATGTTACAATTCTCACTTAATTAGAAGTGAAGTTTCAACCAATCAAATTGCTTAGCCCTGCTTTCCATAAGCATAAAATTCTCATCTTCGAACTTCATCAATGCATTCACCTAATAAACACCTACACCAAGTGGAACATTCTAGCTTAATTGGTAGGTGAGTTACTGTGTTCCAAAGTCTCGACTAATCAAATTGCTTATTACTCTGCTTACCTTTAGTAAAAAATGCTAATTATCGAACTTAGTCAAGGTACGAACCCATTTTAATAGTCCCCTGCTTTCTTTGAAAGGAGGGGACAATAACTTTATTTCCTACAGTAAGTGATGTTATCGAGAGATAAATAATGGACAATATTCAAGAATATTTAAGTACTAGAACTATAACTGATATAATTTCTAAATTAATATGTATATTCAACAAGGGATGTCACTGCTGATCTAAGCAACTGTTTTCTATTGGTCAATAATGAAGAAGGCCAAAAGTTACTCTACTTTACGTAAACAAAATAGTGAAAAAACAATAACAAATCAGAAATAGAACTTTACATTCATTTATTCCATTGATTTATTTTTGTATACATGAATACAATGTAACACAGAGAAACCAACCTAGTCTCTGTAGAATCAAGTCTTTAATCAGTGTTTTGTGTACGCAACATGTTCTCATTGATTATATTATAGACCCTTTTATCATAGAACATAACGTGATACAGGTTTCACTTCTATTTTAAGAGTTTTCATATGCACCATAATCTATCTCTGTCACTAGCCTATTATTTCAGCTTTCTGTCAAGACACTGTGACATTTCTATTGATTACTGTTCTTGATTGGTTTTTCTAAAGATTATTTTTGTATGGTATAAAAAAAAGTTTCCGTCAGTCGAGGGAATGAAATGTACTCATTGTAACACTTGATGCCTTCACTCTTCACGAACATATTGGCATGTTTGCTAATGTTTTCGAAATCAAACCAATACACTGTCAACTGCAGGAAATCACGAAAAGCGTGAAGATTAATTCAACAAAACAACAACAGTGTGTGATTATTTATAAAAAAATTTCCAAGAAATCAATTTTAAAACGCAAGAGACGGGTCGGTACAGTGAAAGCGAGATTATCTGTGTAAAAGGGAATACGAGTGGGTAATGATGTTTTATGGGGTTTTTTTCTAACATCACCAGCCAAGTGCCATTGACATCCTGTCAATTCCAGCTTCCAACACATGTAACATAAGACCAAATAATGCCAAAGATTACCAAATATAGCATCATTCAGTAGAAACCAGCCATTCAATTTATAACATAAATAACGGCTACAGCAAACAAAAGGAAATGCTAATTTGTTTATATGGTAATTCTTGAAAATTGGCAGAATTTTATATCTCGAATAAGCAATAGAAACTTTTAACTCATACAAAGTTGTACCAAAGAGTGGCCAGACTAATTATATAAAGAATAAATAAAATTAACAACATAGGTCGTCTATGCACTATAAATACCGAGATCAGACCATCTAACAAATATAGACAGACACAGCACAAGAAATAACTAGTTTGGCTGACCTCTTGGGTTTTACAGTGGTACACAAACCACAAACTCTAGGGAAAGAGGTTTTACATGTAGGCTGAGCCTATTCACTAAATCCCATTCAGACATTCTGAATAGAATTTTTTTTTTTTTTTTTTTAAAAAACCCACCCTACCAACTGGTAACTTTTACTGTTAAGAAGATTTTGTCATAATAAGTTAAACTTGGTCTGAACTGAAGTGTGGGGTAAATAAAACACTTTAAATGCTACTGTTCAATACCTCTCTTCAAGAAGGGATTATTATCTGAGCTGGTTTAACTTTACTTTGATGCCAGAATTGCTTGACTTAGAATGTCGTCAAAAACTGAAACATGCAACGCTCTCTTTGAGGTAAACATCCTCCTGCAGACTATTAATGCAACCTATAATTAACTTATAAGCTCTGACAAACAATATTAATCAGTTTCACTGATGGTCTTAGTAGATAAATGCTATAATCTTCTGATTTAATAACGTCTGCAATTTAAAGCAGTTAATCTTTTCCTGTCTAAACAGCTTACTAAAACTGCATAATCTTATAGCTGATCTTAACCATTTCAGGTCATTATTTTAAATTTGAACAGAATTCAAATACACATGACATGATTCCAGCACAATTCTTCTGATTTGCACCATGAATTTCAACCTGGTGTACGGTATTAGATCATCTGAAAAGAGAGAATGTTGTTAATGTCCTGTCAACACAATCCATCTATCAGTATGATACTTATATGCTGTAAGTTTTATTTCTATGGTTAGGATACGAGTAATTTGAGGTACAGTAATTTTGCCCACACAGCAGCAATCAACTTGAAGTCTTTTTTGGATTTCAACTAGCTGTCAAGGGTATTTTAGGTTCACAATCAAGATGAGTTCTTCAGAGTTGGCTCCATCGCTAGCCTGGAGGTCCCTTGTTCAATCCCTGCAACTGTAAAGGGTACTTTTAGGTTCAAGTCAATCAAGATGAGTTCTTCAGAGTTGGCTCCCTCGCCAGCCTGGAGGTCCCTTGTTCAATGCCTGCATTGGTCGAGAAAGTTCATCACGATTTTTTAATGTGGTTTCCCTTTGTCATTGGTGCTGGACGGAGGGCCTACAAGGACAGATGTCTAGCCATTTGGATGATACGAAAAACTTGAGTCGGTGTAGATGTTGGCATGCATGTAAAAGATCCCTTGGCAGTTGGAATCCGATATAAGAGAAAGTTATAGTGCCGCTGCCTTGTTGAAATCTCCCTCATAGCACATTGCATGGCGTATGCTCATCTTCATTCACCCAGACGGAGAAGAACAGTAGGACGTTAAACCCTATTTCATTTCATTTCTTCAGAGTTGTTTCAAGTTTTCTATCTTTGTTGTGTTCATTCTGATTTGGAAAATCGGTTTTCAAGTTAGTTGCCAAAAACTTATGGATCACGCTGTAACATAATTCTAAAAAAAAATTTCAATTTTCAAACAACTTTAAGCACTGGTCGAAAAGGCTGCATTAGAGATATAATACCATTATAAAATGTATTTTATCATGTTTTTATGTTATAATTAAACCCATTCCTGGCTACATCCTGTATCAATCCAATTGATTCATCAACACATGTAACAAGCCTACTTCTGAACTTTCTGAACTCATGTGTAGTTCAGTTAACAGTAAATGTATTTGGTATTCCATATTCATACAAATTAAAAAATAATGATAATGAGAGAAATAGTGCTAAATTGTTGGTTATTAAGTTTGGTTATTACACTAGTCTAATATTTTATTTATATCCAACCAACTTTAACATAAGATTTCGCCTCAGTACTATACTTCATTCAATAACGGATTTTCACATGGTACATGGAAATGAGAGATTGGCATTAGGAACTGACGTTAATGCTCTTTAGATCACATAATTAATTTAAATCTTCACAGGTTTTTGTCTGGGAGAACCCAATACCTAAAGCAACATTTCGTTTAATTTAGCCCACCTTGCTTTGACAAAAATGTCTTAGCATAAAAAAATGATAAATACTAATCGAGTTTGAAAAAGTTCAACCCAACTGTTAAAATCAATATTAAATTCAAATGTTGTAAAATTACTATTAATTTCAAACAAAGTAATTGGAGATGTCGGTCAAGTTAACCACTGACAAAATGTATGTTGTAGATCAATATCTAGAACAATGTTAAGTCATTAGACAAGTTAGTAGGTTATTGTCCCACGTGAATAGATATTTAAGACTCTTTCAGATATTCATCAACACAACGAACATGTAGCAGTATGTTTGGGTGAATCCTAGAGAACATCAATTGTCTGGTGTATTACAGGTTATTAGTATATAGTTGGACGCTTTCCTCTTATCATCTGGGTCATGTTGGTTGATGAATATAAATCATGACATCCAATAGGGAAAAAGAACTAGTTGAACATCCATTCTACACAATTAGGTCATTTTGGGAAAACCACAGATGGTAATACTGCTAGAAGTCATTGTGTCAACCAAGCACCCTATAAACAAACTATTGTTCATATTGTCAATAATAAGTAATTGATGACTCATATGTATGAGGCCACAAGATGTGCCTACTCTATCTGGAACACCTGATTTACATTTCAATTATTTGGGAGAGAGAGTGAGAGAAATGGGGTCTAACGTCCACTCGACACAAACTAGGTCATTTTGGGACTAACATATGGTTTTTAATTTTTGCAGTGCGAGGAAACCGGAGGATCCGGAAAACACCCACAAGGCTGGACAGGCGACCCTACTCCTTGTCAAGTACAACCGGGGATTCGAAACCAAGCCAGTTGACTCAATGACAGGCTTTATGATACAGCACGCACATGCTAACCATTCGGCCATCCAAACATCCCAATTATTTGGAAAGTTCACCCGTTATCTAGTGAACTTTTGCATACCTCTATATCAATCCTACTCAATGTTCCATAGAATCATGGCACGGACATACCAATTGTATAGTTGACAGACAGCTTTTCTGCAATGGCCTTTGACTCTTGTTATGAATTAAAGACATTGAAATGCAAGTCTCTATGACATGATCAATGTTCAACAAGACAGATGGTTGCATTCAACAGTTCATTATACATGCATATGAATGATATGCAAATGAATTGCAAGGCATAAAATATCAAGCAGCTCTGGTATTGTTTGAAATTGTTTGAAGCAAGTGGTGGAGAAATTGTCAAGAACAAAGCATTTCGATAGAGTTATGGTGGGTTCTCTTTATCAGGAATCTTGTGTTTAGCTCTGTAATGATTTTCATTATAATAACAATTGTTATTGCATATATCAATTGTTATTGTGTATATGACTACAGACTTGTTGTATAAATGATAACCCATCCCAGATGTTATCTTATAATTGTATAATCACCCATCCCAGATGTTATCTTATAATTGTATAATCAATCCGTATTTAAACTGTAAATTGGTTATGTTGTCTATGAAGGATTAAACAATACAATAAATTCTTATCCTCTATAATCTGTATGTTGCTCTTGAATAGGTTGCCCCAAAATGGTGTAACTTGAAAAAATTGATTTTCTCACAAACAACTTTTAGTGTCTATGGAATTTTTTACACTGTTATCGTGTGGCTGCATAAGGATATTTCACAATCAGCTGTAGACATGTATTGCTGCATACTGGATCTTTTTTAATTGCCTAGGGAGGTACTGTCATTTAAAAAAGTGCAGAGAAAACTGCTCTTGAGACGGTATTAATCACCATGTAAGACATTTGATATATCCAACATGACTGGCAATGAATACTAATACGGTAGAACCGAGAGAGGTTTTAAAGTAGAATTTAGCTGTCAAGTGTCGATTGAAAACCATGTGTTATTAACATCACTCTAGTACTTAGTATAATTATCGAGTATAGTTCATAAGTCAATCGTTTCTCTCTAAGGTATACGATATTAAAATAGTCCAAGACAAAAGATTATTAGTTGTCCACCCACCTATAAAATACAATCCAATTAACTTCTATTACATCTTGTCAGTTTGTGGCATATATTTTACCGAAAGATCTATGACATTTAATCTATGTCTTATATAGTTTAAATTGACAGAATGACACAATTCCTGTAACAATGACACATACAACAGTTTGTTAATGCACAAGGGGAGTTGCATGTTTTTTACGCTTTAATTTCGAACTCAAATTCACTTTAAATGTAAGAAGAATATAAATATGTATCAGTTTGTGGCATGTAGGGAAGTCAGAAATTTGTTCTACAGGGCAAGAACAACTGGAAATACAGTCATCAATGAATGAAATATGGTTTAACTTCGTATTTTTAATGGCGACGAGCATATGCCACGCAGTGTGGCAGTGCTATGAAGAAAATGTTGCCCAGAATAGCTACAGTTCTACAGAGGTTTGTCTTCTGTTTTTTTCCTGCACCACTGACTAAGGGATTCCAGGCTGGAGAATTTTCTCAGTCAAAACCAGAATTGAACAAATCCAAAACCTTGTGATCAGTGATCCAGTGTCATACTCACTGATCCACCTTAGCTCAAAAATGCAATAAAAGTGTTAATACATGAGAGATTCGCTTGAGTTTTATTTGCAATTAAAAAAGTTTTAAATCTCTATTAGTATTAGAAAGTTTGGTCTTTTTGCAATTCTATTTCACATTTCTGATGTTATAAATAGTCTATCGCTTAAAGGAGTTAAATCGTTAACATTTGGGACCTAGAAATTGACACTAGTGGGTCGCAAAGCATATAATACTGTAATATGAATGTATATAATTTATAAACTGATTTACATTCAATGGTTTCCGTTTTTACTCTATAAATTCAAATCAGTTAGTGTATGTTCAGTGAAATAAGCCAGCAGTTTCAATTGAATGCAAATTTCTCGTCTGGTTATTCCAGTCTACATATACCGTTTGATTTGGTGCAATGAGCATATAGTATATTGAATATGATGTAGCAGAAAACCAGAGATGAGTTCTTTTAGTCCATACAAAAACAGTGGGTAAATGTAGTAAACTTGTTAATCTCTAGAAAGCTGATTTTAATTTCAAAGTTGCTTTTCATATATACATGTAGGATGACAAGGGTTCATGTGCAACTGTATTGCTTGCAAAGTTAAGCATTTTGGTTCCATTTCATCCATAGCGTTTTCATGTAGTATAGCTTGTGATAAGATTTGTACTATAAAAGATGTAAAGTGGGCAAATGTAGTAAAATGGGTAATCTCTAGAGAAATCTAGTCAGTTTATTAACAAATAATGAGAATAAGTGTTGATTAGTATACAGTACTGTTCGTTTGCAACTAACACCATCAACAAACTGTCATTTGTTTGATGGCTGACCTATTTCCTCTAATATAGAATCACAAATTAAACATTACCAGGAAGTTGATTTTATTAACACGAAACTTTCAACAACCTGGTGCTCATCATATCCAGAACTGTGGGACCAAATTTACCTACATTATATAAAGCAGTTGGTGGACAAACAAATTCTTTGAACTGATGCAATTAAATTTTTTTTTAAAAAACCCACAGTGGAATCATCGATTATCCTAACCTACTGATTTTCATTGCTATGAAATTAAATCCAATCAAAAAGACGATTAAATTGGCATCTTCAAGTAGTCATTAAACGTGTAAATGAAACCTTACTGAAAACTGTTTGGTATTCTGTTGAATTTAAATATAGACCACTTCACTTGTGCCAGGCAGTTCTGTATCTTAATTAACAATCTATGCTTAACAATCCTCCTCCGAAAACACACATTTTATTTAGGTTGACATTCTAAAAAAACTGATAACAATAAAATTTTAACTAATAAATGAGATGGAAACCAAGTTTACATAAAATAAATTATGTATATAGGTTTCTATAGATGATTTTATCTGTAGTAAAAAAAAAAGCTATATGAAGAGTATTATAGTGTGATAAAACGTAATAAGCTAATGGAATACAATCAAAACACAGCATGATATAGACAGTCATATATAATTATTCAACAGTGTTTTTTTATGCTTGATTTTCCAATAATTTAGGAAAAGAGTTCAGGATTGTAAGACCTATGTAAATTGGTATTTTAGCAGCAGAAATAGAGGAAATGAACTTCAAAAACGCTTCCCTTAATTTTAAACCGAGTAGAAGTCCTCATGTATTCATTCTTTAAAAATACTGTTTCCAAATCACTGATTTTATATTTAGTTTCATCATTTTATGATTTTGTCTGGAGTATTTCTGCAAAAGATATCCCTATTTGATGCCAAGTGAAATATTTTTCTCTTGAAATTGACAGTAACATGATCTTAGTAGTATAATCCATAAAATTCTTGCATATCTCCCAGTCGAATTAGCTTGCAGTGGAACTTTATGAGGAAACAAATCATGCTTGATAAATTCAAACTTCCAAAAAATGTTCGATGAGTTAAGTAGGTCACCTCCAGATGTGGTCAAAGCTCAAACAGGACTAGCGTGAACCCTAACCCTGGACCTAGCCCTAGCCCTTACCAAAACCTACAATCGCATGCCCTGGCCCCTAACCTTATTTACATCTCAGTGACCATGACGAAATCTAGACCGTGGCCTTAAAAAATAGATCTAGTCATATTCTTCCATATCAAGCGCACAGAAACCGGCAGAGAAAAGGTGATTTTTCTTAGCAGAAATTCGCAATTTATCCATGAAGTCACAGTATCTCTCAGTGATATAAAAATCAACCAATAGCAATAGCATAATTTATACCTTATCTGGTCAGCAATTCCTACTTACTATTGTGCAAAAGTTACCATCCTTATCATGGTTTGATATCAAAGAGGAAATACAAAAAAATAAAACAAATCAAAGTACTAATGATATATGTAAGGACAGTATACAGACTGATACTCATGCAAATTTATGGAGAATGATAAAAAGAAAACAAAGTATAGTTATTATCAATAAAAAAAAGCTAAAAGGATTTACTTCATTTGTGGTATCCTCAATTCCTTTCATCAATGCCGCATTTTCTGGGTCTGTATTTTCATTCTCCAAAGGAGTGTCTCCAATTCCACCGTTAGTAAGAGCTGTATCCATTTTGTTAAATTAGGGTTTACAGTAGGCAGCACATGACAAATACTAATATTATTATCACAAAAAATGTTGTGTAAGATCTTTATAAAACTAAAGATACCTATATTTCTCTTTGTCCACAGATAAATGAAATTTTTACATTTTAATAATGTTTTATTTAGAAATTTTCAGATTATGAATCCTTTGATTTTCAAAAACTGTCCATCATCCAAAAGTCTCATAATATTATGACCTCTCTTTTTTTGTTTTAATGAACAGTAAATTCAATAAACAATCTAGTATTCTGTGAGTTCAATAGGTAGTTAAAGTAAATATTCGACATTAAATATCTCCCATTTCTTCCAGTTAGAATAACACTTGTAGTTGAAGACAAACTAATAAAATGGGTTGCACTTGCTTCAAACAGATAAAGATGTTAGCTATATCAGTAAGAGCACTTGAGAAGAATAGCATGTAATAATATCAGCCTTCTGGTCAACTCGCCTTAAGACTAATAACCTGCTCTTTACATGAAGTAATTGTTATAGCCTTCATTGATTAACTTTAACAGACTAATCTTAACGAACAGACAGGTATAATCTTCTTTAACAGTATTAGATGTCTTCGCGCTTGGTACCAGTTAAATCCTACTGTGACAGTCACAACTCTCATCACATTGCACATTGCCGCTCAATTACAATGACGAGATCTGACTAGCAGAGAACTTTTCTCGCCTCCAACGTCACGACAGTCCAGATACGTATATTGAATTGAAATATTTCACAGAGCGCAGAATGGCTTCTCAACAAGGTATAGAATTAATTTTTCATGGCTGGTCTTTGAGCTAGATACGTCTATAATATAGAGTATTGTGAATTCTTACTGTCGTGTCTGCTAATCAATGCTATTTAGCATGACTAGTGTATTGATTAGATTGTTACCATCTATTGCTGTGAGAAGCTTGTGATATCTGTCATCCCATGTGACACGCTATATGGCATAACATCAGCCCCGTTATAATGCTATTACAGGCTTCTGCCTTAATACTTATAGTTATTTTCGTTGTGTTTATATTCCAAGCCTGTCTACTGTAGACAACCACCACAAATAGAATCAGGTAATAATGTGATTTATATATCAATATCTTGAAATAGATCCAATGCAAAAATTAATAAAAACATGAGCTAAATGAATCTGTATAACCCTATTTTTCAATTTCAAAAATATCGCAAGAATTAATGGAGAAATAAAAAACATTGACAGAAACATATTTCTTTATTTTAGATAGAACTGGTTTGGATAATTCATATTACAGAGACAAATTAAAATGGATTTATACTTCTAGATACGTTTATTCATCAATGTATTATCAGCATGAACTTTAAATCCATATTTTTCTGCACGCATCTAGCCAGATGTACAGGTTACCAATATCAAAGGTAAGTCTTTTACAGCCTCATATATTTAAAACCGTTTCATGCCATAAAATGAATAAGGATGAGCAAAGTAAATCATAAAATTTCTATGTATTTAGAATTTAATTTGTCTGGTTAACTGTGTAACTACAACATTACTTTGGAGTTTGGACTATTAAATCATTTATAAATTTGAAAATATATCTTAATTTGTGAAAAGTTACCGCTCTAGCAATTTTGTTGTCCATGACAAATGTAGTTTTTATTCCTTCTTCATTTTTCATTTTTATATAACTTAACTAATTTAATCATACTGGTAATGTTAAATTTCATAAGTATGTTTCAAAATCCTGCGACATAACTATCTCTATAAAGAGCATCCCCGAATTCTGATAAGCTTCATTCTTGAAATCACTTGAAAACTATTATCAGCTCTGTGCACCAGGTTTTGGGATCAAGTAAGATAAAACTGCAACAAATGTTGATTTTTGAAAAACAAACCACTTCAATATAAAATCTTGATAAAAGTATTGTTTCTTATATAAACCCTACATTTTCATTAGTTAATAACTAAAATATTTCATAAGTAATAAATTTATATCAATTTTTGTTATCCCACTATATATATACTGTTCGATTTCTGTCTTAATATAAATTCCTTCCTATTTTTACGCATTCAAAAACCTATTAATTTGCAGTTAATTGGTGGAAAATCAGCATCCTGCTGCATATATATTATTGATTTTTGCCCTTTATTAAACAATAATTTCCTATTAAGGTGTCTAGCCTGACTCAAGTATTGCTTGATAATGATGTAACAATACAGAGGCTAATAATTGCTTCCTCTTAACAGAAATGGCCACCTATTGCTTTTCTATGTGCGATATTGATACTAATCCACAAGACATCGTGGATCAATGAAGCTTTTATCTATAACCAAGTCTACTTCACATTATGTCGATTGACTTTTCTCATAGAACTCACTCAAGTATACAACGAATTTCCTACAGTATACAAATCTTTTATTTAAAATGTGGCCCAGTTGTTTTACGAAAATAAAAAAATATCTGGCATGGGTCATGGTGATCTTAACAACAGTATTGACTAGAAAACTATTTTGTAATGCTTGATGGATAAATAATTAGCACAACAAACAAACTTCCAACATTATCTTTTCCTATCAAATGAATAATTGATTAGCTGTTTCACTCAATAGCTTTCACTCAAAGTGAGATGTAAGTCCATCTTTTTCCCTCTGGTTCATGGGTTAGAATAAAATGAATAGAAGGTACCCCTGAAACTCTTTTTTTTTCTTTCCAAAAAATAATTTAAATGAGAAAAGAGGCTTGAATGTACAAGTGAGAATCCAGAGTCTGTCACAAAAAATTAAAATTGAAATCCCAACAGTGATCCAAGCAAAGGTCAAGCCAAAGCAGGTGTTTATTCAATTTTATCCATGTATGATGCCCTTTTATAAATATTCTGAAATCTGTTCATGTATTATTTCATAGTTTCACTAACATAATGAAATGGGCACTGACATTCTATGTTGCTACATATAAAATATTTATTAAGTGTTACATAACATGACAAAAGTTGGAAAATAGCTGTCATCCATTTAGAAACCTTTCCACTGGATATAAATAATAGATTAACAGTGTATGTTAGAAGTCTAGTAGGTTTTATTACTTATCATATCAATATATCTATCTTCTGTTCAATTACATCCTTTGTTCCATACTGTCAGGTAATAAAGGGCAAAACATCAATCGCCTGTACAATCATAAAGTAGAATAATTATCAGTGTACGATAAATGATAAATGATACAGCCCTACAGATTGTCCATCCCATTTTGTCTGCTGGGAGCGAGAGAGAGAGAAATGGGGATTAACATATGGTTTAATTTTATTTCATTAATTCGTTTGCACATTTAGTCTTTGGCAGAGGACGGAAACGGAAGGACCTGGAGAAAACCCATGAGGTTGGACAGGCGACCCTACTCCTTGTCTGCGCTGCTGGGAGACAATCTTTTAACACCAAACCATCTAGCTGGCTTAATACATTTTCAAATGCATTATTTGACAGCAGAGATAGTTTATATCTCTAATAGAAATTTTGGTCCAAAAATGGTTCAATTCCTTTCAGTGTTTACAAAAGTAAGTTGAATTGAAATTTCATTGATTTATGCTGTTCACTACTGTACATCTATGTAATTAGCCACAGATAGGTCTTTTTTGAATCTGATTGAATCCAAGCAAAGCATGAAGATTTCGAAGTGAACCAATCTGGGAAGGCTCTTGACCAACTTAGAGATTTTGTTTGTTTATTTGACCTATCAGATTGCTGTCAGATGATTATCTCCGTTCAGATGGCATAACTGATCAAATTTACATGGAATGCAGATAATCAAAGTTGGGTGAGGGGAGTGGGGATACATCTGAAGTTAATTATCAAAATTTGAATAAATCCTTAATTCACGTCCCTTTAAGGCCATATCAAGTGGGGGCACAATCAGAATCCGTAACGGCTCCTAATTACATTTTGTCTGCTAATACTTCAATATTTCTATTCAAATTCACACACGAAATTTGAGTGAAAATATCATCAAACATTAGCTTTTTGAAAAGCTGAAGACATATCTTTCCATTTCAAGGATATTTACACTTACATAGAGCATTGTCTAGTGAGATAGAAAGTTAGTGAGCATAGAATGTTGTGTGTGCTATAAACACACCAAAACCTTACGAGTTTTCTTACTCAATTTAGATACAATCTGAAATCAAGCGAAAACTGTGAGAATAATGTACTTAGTTTTTTTATCTTTTTATTTCATGCAAGAAATAAACAGCGTAGCACTTGAAAAATCAATTGTTCAAACACCAAGATATGAAAACAGAAATGTTGCATTATGAAAGTACACAAAAATCAAAATCACATTTTAAAGGACCATCAAGAACAGGCATGTCATAAAAATATTATGGCTGCAATCCGTTGTTATTCTTACTAAAAATCAGAACTGTTAAAGCTTAACAACATTATTACTCTAAACGTACCTTATTTTGGATATCTTATACATATTATAATATTATTTAATGAAAAGTCAATGAAAATCAAGGTTCGTTACTGACATAGTTACAGTCATGTATTATTTACAAGTTTTCATTAAACTTTGAAAATCAATCAATTCTAGCTGAAATTATGGCCACTTTAAAGTTTACATTGGTTTCTATTGATTTCCACTGCCATTTAGGAAATAGTCCAAGCATTATTCAAATTGCTTGATTCTAACTTAGATAGTAATTGCAGGGGACTGCATCACACACAAACAAATATATACATGTAAACTTGATTTCTATTACTTTCACACTACCACCTTTAAGTAATGCATGGACCAGAAAAGTAGGACATTTTTAAAAGTATTAAACCCTGTTTCATTTCATATCTTGAAGGCATTAAATATACGTAGTATACATTTTTGACCTTTGGAAACTTATGGACACTCTTTCTTGTTGTCTTTAATTTAAGAGTTATAACACGCATATATCCAATATAACCTATGTAGAATTAAAACATTTATTAACCATGTAGAAAAGATCCAGAAAGCACTAATGTCTCTTTAAAATTAATTAGTCAGTGCAGATGTAAATATCTGAAAAGGCTATGACTAATTGCATGTGTTTTGTAAAAAAACCACACGATTGAATGGTTTTCATTAGAATATTCGATGTGTTGTAATTCCTTCCAAGTATTTCAACATAACAGTAAAATATGAACTAAAGATTACAAGCTGCAACATAAAATGAACAAGCTGCAGAAAACATTATATTGTATTTCCTGTTCGGAATCTCTGTATGTCCTTTAACAGAGTAACACAGGGGGTTTGTTAGTCAAGACGTCAAGTAGTCTAACACAAACTCTTCAGATCATAAGGTCTATCACTGAAAGTTACTTGACAAGAAGTAGGGTCTCCGACCCAACCTTTGGGGGTTTGTCCAGGTGAATTAATTTCATTTCACTGCTCAAGAAACCTGCATGCATGTGAATTATTGAAATAAAATTGTATCATTATATTGTATCATATGTTATGACCTTGTTTGTGTTGATTGGATACTCTATTTTTTAAATATCAGATATTTAAAAATCCTCAAGCAAAAGCTGTGCAAAAGAGACTTAAAGGCCTGAGGAAATACCTACAATAGACAGATTTAGCTCTTGCATTATGTATGTTTAAACTACCCCTTCCTAAGTATGTTTTAAACAGCTGTTTTGCAGGGATTTTTAAATATCTATTTATGCTCTTTTGCTGCACCAGCATCATTGTCCAGCATTTGCTATTCTGATAAGGAAAAGTTGCCGTTTCTCCTCTCGTATCCAAATGACTTATATTAGTTGCAGTCCAACAGAGACAATTAAGGCCGGAAAATAATTGAGGCACTTCTATAAATTTTGCACTGGTGTCATGATGGTAATAATTGATGAGATACACTATTCATTTCATTTTGATTAAAAGCCATTTCTCTCATTCAAAATGTTTTTAACAGTTTCCACAGACAAGACAAAAAGAATAAATAATTGATGCTCTCTTTTCTAAAAATCAGTTCCCGTAAGTTGTTTTTAAAAGCACTATCAATTTAAAAAAGGAAGGAAGAAAAAGTTTTTTGCCATATAATCGTAAATTTTATTGGGGGGAAAATATCTGTAAAACAAGATTTTAAAAAAAATAGAAATCATTGTACAATATGATCTATATAACAACATAACCTAACATGTGTTATTTCCTTGGATATATTTTCAGCCTGATGTAATCCAGCGTCAACAAGGAGTGTAATTGTGAATGGAGATGGAATATCGGAGAATAATTTGAGTACTAATTAACACATATTGTAGCAAGAGAAAATTTGAGCTGCCATCACGTAATGTGCTGTCGTATCTTTATCCAAGTAATTTACGTGTATTTGTGTATTGATAGTGTGCTGTTTGATGAGACTAGAGAAGGAACTGGTCGAGCGGTTCTATTAGAACCAATCTATACGGCTAATAATATGGAAACACAGTATTTAGATCAAGAGGAAATGTGATTATTTTCAAATTTATATGAAATGATAACAAGTAATCAGTACTGGTTGGTGGTAAGTACCTTTTTATTTATACAAGTATCTCTCTTGGGTTGTATTAGTACTTTTATCACCTTTTACAGTTAGTTTCTTGACAATAACAAACACAATCCCTTTAATCCAGAAAGGTGGATGTGGGTGAATGTTTTGTGGGCATTTTAGATCATAAGGTCTGTCATTGAGTCAAGTGACAAGGTTTTGATCCAAAGTTTGTATGTGTGACAGGAACAAGGGTCACCTGCACAACTGTGACAAGTGACAAGGTTTTGATCCAAAGTTTGTATGTGTGACAGGAACAAGGGTCACCTGCACAACTGTGTGGGTTTTCCGCAGGACCTGCAGTTTATTCCCACTGGTAAAGATCCCCATGGGCAAGAGATTATTGAAATAAAATTGAACCATGTGATAGTTCCAAAATTACCTAGTATGTGTTGAAAGTTCTTTAACCTGTTAAATATACATTTTTGACTTCAAAATCATGAAGTTAAAGTGGAAATTTCATATTTTCAAAGAAAGTCAAAAGTGTATGTCTTTTGCTCAAAAGGTTGTCAACTCACGATTATACGATCATGGGCAATATTTCACAGGCATAAAAATCCCTGAAACCGAAAATAATAACACAATTACTTGAATTACCTCCCTTGTTTTCCCATTCCCCTCCATGCAATGGCGATCTTCAAACGTTTGAATTTGAAGTTGAAAATGTTATTTTTGCCAATTTCTTAACTGGCAATAGTGAATTATAGGATTAATAGGATTATTCTTTAACAAGGTAGGACTGTTTATAGATACGATCTATTTTAGGGCTTGATTTCAATATTTTTAAAAAATATAACTAAAAAATATGAAATTGCCGTTTTAAAGTATCATTAAAAGCAACCTCCTGGAATATATATATTCCCTGTTTATAAGTATTGTCAAATCATCATAATAACTGGCCATTTTGGTTGGAAATTAAAGAAACAGAATAAATTCCCTTACTCTGGTGCTCTATTTGAGAAATGTTCAGAGTTTGTGAATGGCCATTGTCTAGTAACTGTAAATTTATGTTTCAAATCCATGCAAAGATTGGACTAGATTTGATTTTTAAATTACTAACAACATTTAAACTTTAAATGTTAGAATTTGATTATATTCATATTTGTGAAGTGAAAGGGTTTGACAAAAATTAGGTGATTTCGTGACTAACATATGGTACAATTTTCTTAGGGGTCTTTAGTAGTGGGAGGAAACCGTAGGACTCAAAGAAAACCTACGTGAGTTTGGAGTCAATTCATGCAATACTTCTGCCCTCGTGAGTCACTGACTATTGTTTTCATTGGTTTACTATTAAAATAATTTACACAAATCTCTGATAATTTTGTTTTTCTATTAAATGTATACTGTTACACATCTTTCAAACAAGCATTTATTCCTAGCGTTGAAGACAGCATGATTCAGAGATTTACAATCCCCGTTCAGATATTCAAATTGTGCTGAACAATATAATATCACCGATACTATATTTATAAAAAGAATAGCATTTTTTTTTATAGAAAACCTTTAGTATGTCATTTTTATTATACAAACCTTTAGTATGTCATTTTTATTATACAAACATTTTATAATGTGGTATGGGCAGTAACAACCTGTTCCTGTTTTGGTCTAGCTTTTACCATGGTTCTCAGTTATTCCATATATTGTTGTTAATTTAAAAAGAGCACTGTATCAGAACGCAGCCTCATATGAATCTTTTATTTTGTATTTTTACCTCTCCCCAAGACATTAACTTCAAATCACTATCTTTTTTCCAATCTCACCAAAAATAGCTTGTAACTTAACATCTACTAGATCGCACATCAGCATTTTTTAATTCTTGTTTTCTTTTTAAACGAACATCATACTCTATTAATATTCTTGATTAAAGGGTTAAATTACTAGATCGTATTTATTGTATTTCATTATTTTTTCTAGTCATTGACTGCCCTAACTTAGATTCAATGACATACATTATGATCTAAAGTGCTTGCATTGAACCATTCTGCCACCCAACCCCCATACATGCAATAATAATTTTAAGATTGGCTCAGGAATATACTTTACAAAGAACTGATAAGAATAATTCAAATAGACCATACTGAATTACTTCCCCTTAATAAAGTAATATTGAGCAGTCCAAAGCGGTTCATGACTGAATTTTATGAATAGATCTTTAAATTGATATCCTGTGATTTTTGTATAATCCTATTCACTTTTGCAAACAAATGTCTCAGAAATATATTTTTATAGGATGTCTTTAAATTTTGGATCAATAGACACTTTTGTAGAAAATTTTTATTTACATGGCGATTGACGTCAATGAAATCATCTGAATCATTTTTTCTTTGATTTTCATAATGAAATATTTTATTTACATACATGTAGCAATTTATATCTTGTGAAGATCCTTTCAAAATGAACATTTGTTATGTTTTCTATCAACTCTCTTTTCTATACATAGTTGCTTTAGTTTATTTCTTTAATAAATTATAAGCATGTTTCATCCTAGTCATAGCAAGTTGCATGCCAATTGCCCATCACCTTTCGCCCGTTTGGTGCACAAATGTCTTCATTAAACAATTTAGTGCAAAAAAGTAAGACTAGTTTAACTTCATGCTTTTTGGAAATGAAATTAAATGGGTTTGAACGACCTGCAGTTCTGCTCCAACTGGGCTAATGAAGATGGGCATAAGCCATACCGTGTGCTGTGACAGAAATTTTGTCCAGATAGCGTCACGACATCCTACATTTATACCAATTCCAAAGGATCTTTAACGTGCACACCAATAAGTATATACATGTAGGGCCCCCAAACAACTAGACAGTTGTCCTTGTCAGACCCTTTGTCCTGTACCACTGACAAGTCCTTGTCCTTGTCAGGCCCTCCGTCCTTTACCACTGACAAGGGGAAACAACGGCAGAAAATCCAGATGCACTTTCTCGGCCAACAGGCGGACTGAACCTGCGGCCTCCAGATTCCCTGTGCTTTTCGGCATTTAACCCATCCCTTATCATAGAAATCTGATTAAAATACAAGATTTATATTTTGTTTTGTTTTTTATACTTTCAATGGCCTTTACTACATGATGATCTGACCGGTGGCAGTGGAAGGTCGTGCAGGAGTCATAGAGTGGCTTTTGACGCTATGATGTCAGACATTGGATTAACCAATCAGCCTTTCTAGTGGGTTACCTACAATTCAGTGCACCTCACGCTAAAAACTCACTAATCCCTGACATCATTGAGAACAGGGATTATAACAACTCTTCCAGATCCCAGTGTAGTAAAGACAAGTACCGGTAATACAAAATTTTGAACAATAAAAAACAAAACGAAATAGGATCTGTGTTTTAATCATATTGTCATTATGGTATACAAGATACACACATTTTAAGTTTCATCTTTTTTTCTGCACTTAGCCAGCAGATGGTTAGGCCCCATATCATTTCAATACCTTGGATACGAGACTTCAATTTGTTACAAACTACAAGTTTATAACAATAAAGGATAAAGGGAAATAACTCCAACATTTAAAGTTTGAAAGACAGACAAAAAGAGATTCAAATTAAGATTATTTGTCATGTTTATAAAATTATAAATGATTTTTATGTTTTACCATGAAAATAATATTTCATGTTTCATAAAATATTGTATGATTTTGAGTGTATCAAATTTACACAATACATTTCTTTGGACTATATAAGTATGTGGTTAATGAGTTCATGGGGTTAGGGTACATGTACCAAAACAGTGTCTGTTGGTGAAAAAAAAAGGTGATTCAAGTCAACAATATATCTTTATTGTGTGAGCAGAAAGAAGTTAATTAAGATAAAGTACAAGTATCCCAATATATAGATAGTCCACTATATAATCCTATACTCTACAATAACTGTCAATTTGCTTCAGATGAGACTATCACAATAAATACAGACCTGAGAACAGGACTGGTGGGAATTAAAATGTGGAAAGACTAGACATTTCTCTCCGAACTCACAGACCTATATCGTTCAATACGGAAGACTAAAAACCATTTGTTAGCAATACATGAACGTCAAACTCTTGTGGTCCTATCCATGCAATAATTATTTCACTCAGCTCTAGACAACTGCTAGACTCAACAGATTTACTTTGCAATATCAACAAAACCTGTGTATGTAGCCATATTACCCTAATCATGTATCTTGATTTTGATTAATCAAACTCATATTAACAGTTGGGTAAACCGGCCTTGAACATCTAGAGTTTTAATATATATGTTTTAAGTACAATTCATACACCCTAAACAGGCCTTGAAAAAAGCTGTGGTCCAAGGTTGCCACAAACTAGCGAGGACCTTTAGTCAGGACTAAACTAACATGTATTTTATTGATTTGTTATTTTGTATATCTATCATTGTCTATGAATGTTTTTGATGGTGGATCCCAATAGGCCCTATGTGCCACAATAAAGGTTTCTACAGCTCAATTTTTCGAAAACTGGACGTTAAAAAACAAAGGATTGTAAACTGCAGCATCTGCTAGATGGCATTAAAACCAAAACTTGTGTAGTAGTCTAGATCATGTTAATCGGAACAAAACATCTAGAGGTGGTCTCATCAATATTCTATTCTATCTTCCCTCACTACAGCTTTATACTCTACCATTATCCACCAACACACCAGCCAACAATTGATTTTTCCCCAGCTAGTGGCAATTCCGCAGCTTCAGATCACTGTTTCAAGCGTTAGCTTTTTTTTTAAGTCTTTGATGGAAAGCAGAAATTAGATTGAATTTTTTCTGAAAGCCAACACCTTTCTGTAAATTAATATCTAGAACTGGAATCCAATGTCTTAACATTTTTTAATAAGCTTACATTTGATAAAGGGTCATAACTACAAGACCAGAAACATCATGCAATAAATTCTTGTCTGATGTACATACAATAGCAGGGACTAACTATCTTGAAGTTGAAAAGTTACATTGGATAACAATACTAACCAGCCTACAAGTATTATTTTACCAATATTAAACATATATTAATATTATGCAAAAGCTAAATCTGCCAATTGTAGGTCTTTCTTTAGGCCTAAAATATTATCTAAATTATTAATTAGACATTAATTAACTTATAAAGACCATAATCATCACTCGTTGTCATTGCCAGCCTGCGATATTTACTTGAGAAGAACCTGGTCTGCCGTTGCTAATTAAATCAAAAAATGGATAATCAAAACAATGTTTTTTATTGTACCGATTTCAGTAATGATGAACGAGGCTAGGCCCAAAATTCTATCTTTGAATGCTCAGTTCATAATGTGTCAATTTAACTGTTATCTAAATTATTAATTAGACATTAATTAACTTATCCAGTCCATAATCAACTCTCATATGCCTGCCATATTTACTGGATTAGAACCTGGTCTGCTGCTGCTGCTGATTAAATTTTTATTGTACCGACTTAAGTAATGATAAACGAGGCTAGGCCCAAAATTCAATCTCTGAATACTCGGCAATCTAATTAAAATATAGATCTATATTTCGTTTCGTTTTTTATACTTTCGATGGCCTACACTCATGTAGATCTAACTAGTTATAGTGGAAGCTCACGTTCTATGACGTCAGGTATCAAGCACGTGCCATTTGACCCGATAA
Source organism: Patella ulyssiponensis (assembly GCA_963678685.1). Lineage (NCBI taxonomy): Eukaryota > Metazoa > Mollusca > Gastropoda > Patellidae > Patella > Patella ulyssiponensis. The sequence goes on along the minus strand of OY783230.1, from coordinate 59,394,939 downwards.
CGTCAGTCATTCGATTAACCAATTAGCGACCGCCATGCTTTTCAAAATCTACTTTTGTTTTGTTATGATTTTTATCCGCTGGTGTTTATAGTATAGACGTCGTTGGCTGGTAATATCTACCCACAGTTCCACGCATGAAAAGGTCAAACGGTCGATTCGACAGACCATTTGATTGGCTGACCCCTCATTTCAGCCAGAACACGAATTAAATAACAAGTCGTCCAGATCCAAGAGTAGTAAAGACAAGTAACAATGAAATTTTGAACTATAAAAAACGAAACGAAATTGGATCTGTGTTTTAATCAGATTGAATACTCGGTTCATAGTGGGTCAATTTGACTGAAATTTTGAGCAAATTCCCATTACGTTATCTAGTTTGTAACTATTATATTGAGAACTGCCACCTCTTTATCTAATCTCCCATAATGTATCTTTAAATGTTATGTTGATGGACCTACATCTACATAATGTAAAATGCTATTTGTAACAAAATATTTGCTTGTACAAGACACAAAAAATTACAACAACAAAAAAAACTCTTTTTGATTTTAAAATTCAGATCTTGCCATAAGAAAATGAGTGTTGCAATGAATCAGTTTCGAGATTTTATTTGAAAACAAGTAGCAAGCATCACAGCCTCCAACGTAACAACTTGTCACTGACTTGCACTATGTCTAAGGCCAGGGAATGGTGGCTCTCCTACTTTTAAAATCAGGCAAAGGTGAGGACATATAATCACAGTTCTTTTATAACAAGGCCTAAAACCAATGCCAATTTATTAGGGACTTAACATTATATTAGGCTAAATAAGTAATGCATGATAACTATTCAAAATAGCATATATAGATAAATATAATTATACATGCTGGGCCCTGGAGAAAGTAAACACAAATAATGAACAGGAATATGAAATGAAATGGTGTTTAACATCCTACAGTTCTGCTCCGACTGGACTAATGAAGACGGACATGCACCATAGAGTGTGCTATTAGGGAAATTTCGTCTGGGCCCAACCTCATTATGTATCAACAAAAAAAAATCATTGTTTCAAAAGAGAGTGAAAGAGTTTAATGTCCCATTCAACACAAACTAGGTCATTTTGAGACTAACACATGGTTCAATTTTTATTTCACTCACTAGTAACGTTAAACCCCATGTCTTTATCATTCATCAAATGACATCGAATCATATAAGGTGTAAATAAAAATATGTTTGTATGGACTTTAAAAGCACTTAATAATTTTATCGATTAATTGATTTTATTTTAAACAACATGTATGTCACTGTATGTGGCAAATAACAACATGGAATATATATGGAAAATGACACCCGACCCATTTACATCTAATGTATTTATGATGTAGAAATTCAATAAATTTTATAGATTTAGAAGACATAATCTCATGGATCATACATACGTACGAAAGAGATTGACAATCAGTATCGTATAATTTCATGTAAGCTTATCTATACTCATGATGCGATAGATACAATGTCTGCTCTATACAATTTAACTAAGGCCTCCACTACAGTTCTACCATCAGAATTTATTTTATAACATTAACCTGACTAGTATTTACATGGATCGGTATGAAACTAATTTTACATTTTATTGTTTTCCTGTTTAAACAAGGAATTTGAACAATTCACAGAAAACTATGTAGATTTCATTTGAATTTTAAATGTCTAAATTCTGGAGTTTCTTAAATTGTATGTCCAGCATCTGCAAGATTTCAGGTCATTCTTCAATAGCCAACGCCCAGCAGAGCTAATCTTGGCTTTAGGCGCTTCAACTACTCGTTACTATAGTTCCTTAGACCATGCACGACCACTGTGCACCCCCAAAAACTAGTATACGGTCCTAAAATATGGAGAGTTATTCCCATATGTCCTGGTTTTGATCCTAATCTTTAATAATATTTGTTACGCAAGAATATTCCCATCAATTTCCCAGCAATGTTATTCTGAACTAACATATATGAATCATGAATAAATAAAGAAATGCCTCCACAAGACAGAAAGCATGAATTGTTTAATTGACCGATTTCCTATTTGAATACACTAATACCAATTTTCTATTTGAATACGCTAATACCAATTCTCCGTTTATCCCAAAATACATCTGATTTAGTTCTCTTAGACAAGTTATTTTCAACCATGTTTTGCTTTCACAATATTGATTAGAAATAGAGAAGATGATGGAAGACAGGTACAGACATTAAGATCAACAACTGATACGATTAAACCTATTTTTTGATTCAACTAACACTTTCTTTTCCAATAAGCTTAATTAAGATTTTTTTCCATATGCTTATTTATCTATAAGACTTGGCTACTTAACTCAAAAATTCCAAATTTATTTTAGGTTTAAATAAAAATAATATTTATGTTCATGTAACAAATGTCGTTTGGTTTGGATTGTCCAATTACTGATTTAACAAACAGAATCAATTTGTATTTGTATGAGTCTTTTATACCACAGACAAATCACTTTAATTATTAATTTGCTTTGTTAATTCGCACTAAAAATAGACACACAATATAGGTTGTTCTAGTAACGTTAAAATGGTCTTTTTTCTGACAAGTACATCGTGTAAAGTACTTTGATTCTAATCTTAATGTGAGTAAATGAATTCAATTTGAAGCAAGACTAAAGAAAATGTCCAGCACTAATAATAATGTAAATTTAAGTTGCCTATAAAGTAATAATAACAGGTTCAAAAATCTTTTCCCAATTTAAATGTGCAAAGTAAAGTACAGTAAAGTACACACATGTACAATTGCAACACACCAAGACAGTTAAAGTACTGTCAGACTGAGGTGTTCCCTAGCCACCCCCACTCCCGCACCCACCATAACTGTCGCTCAAAAAATATCTGCCACTCAAAAAAATATTAAACAGAAATTAAAGTTTTGAGGTGTTCCCAAGCCAGTCACCCCCACCCGCACCCCACAACCAACCATAACTGTCACTCAAAAAAATATTTAACTGGCATTATGCAGGAGTTAAATCTGCCTAGCAGGTCTTTCTATAGGCTTTAAATATTATATAAACTATTAATCAGACATTTATTAACATGGCTAGACAATAAATAACTCTCGATGCTATCAGATGGGTCCGATTTTCCAAAGATTTGAATCCGATCTGAGGTTCAACAGCTGTTGATTACTAGCAGTAAAAATGGAAAATCGAGACTTTGTTTATTATCTTAACAACGGACAAAGACAATCAAGGCTACAGTGTTATTAAAGTGAGGATTTCTCGGCTTCGTAGAGTGAAGTAATTTGACTGAAATTTTCAGCATATCCCTATTACATTATATATTTTTTAAATCTTCTAGCGAGAACTGTCAGCTCTTTATATAATCTTCCATAATGCCACTTTAGGTTTGTTATATTTTACAGAAACTAAAAGTTGATTTAAAAACTTGAGCTTCAAACACTTTGTCGTTCTGTGGGCTTAATTTCAATGTGAAAGATCTAATCCATGTTAAAATCACGATATAAATATTTAATATTTTGAAAAGGTTAGACCGGTTGTTTAATATCCTTTATCTTAATATAACAATGAGATCAACGGATGATACAGTCCGTCAGACACAACTTGTACATTGTGGGTAGATGATAGTGAACATATGTTTTGCTACGAAATCAATCAATTTATGAGAACAGGCTGTCAATAACTATACATAATGCATACAAACATATACCGTAGATCAACTAATAAATATGGACTTTATGATATATACCTCTATGAAATATGATGCCCAATGCTCACAATACTACACGTATTTTGTTCTAGCATATCATAATATTAATATACCGGTACAATCCTAATGTAGCCTGAGTCAACAACCCTGAACAGACAGACAACCACACAAAAGTCAAAAATATTAGTATAGGTTTGTGTGATTTATAGAAATTGTGTGTAACTGTAAAGAGGTGCTTGATTGTCAATTGTGTGACATGAAATTGAGTTCTGTCACAGTTCTGCCAGCCTCCAATATATAAATGTTTACGCTAGGCTTATTGATTCTAATATATTAAATTAAGGCATGTCTCTTTGCTTGAAAGTTTTATGTTTACCGGTACTTAATTTCCACCTTTTAAAGGATGAGTGATTTTAATCTTGGAATGTTCAATCAAGTATTCACACATTTTTGGCAATCTAATTACTAACACTAATTAACAGTACCGCACTTCACTTGTCTATTGTTAATAATGACAATGTTGAAAATTGCATTGATGTTTTACATATATTTCTAAACCTACAGTACTCTGCTGTTCTCAAAAGAGGGAGCCCCAGTGGCTCAGCGAGTAAGAAGGTAGCTCGCTAATTTAGAGGTCCCATGTTCGATCCTGGTGTGGGCCAAAAAAGTTCATTAGGATTTTCCGATATGGTTTCCCCTTGTCTGTCTTGTTAGTAGTACAGGACGGAGCGACTGGCAAGAGAAAGTGTCTAGTCATATTTCCCATATAGCACACTACTGTACAACTTATGCCGACCTTCATCAGCATGGTCAATGCAGAAAAGTAAGATGTTAAACCCTATTTTATTTCATTTGTTGTCAACAGAAAGGAAAGAACATTGATGTGAGAATGTTTTTCTGGTGAATCACAATTATCACTTGGATTCAAATTAGAAAAGGATTTTAAAAATATTGCTAATAAACTGCATAATCCCTTTGTCTGGCATTTTTACAAATAGCGTTAATCAGTAGGTAACGAGAAAAACAGTATATGTTAATGAACTGATGTAATCATAAGTTACAGCTACATGTACATCACGAACTTATGGTGTAGTTAACATTGTAGTAATACCATTAAAGATAATTTTACGAAAATCAATTATATAGAAATTCTCAGCAAATGATGCAGTAAAGAACCTTGTGTAAGCCAAATTCTGGACAGAATTGAAGAAAACTAACGTTTTCAATTCAATTAGGAAATATTCAATGATAAACTCAATGAAAAACTATGCAACCATCCAGCCATCAAAGCTCACGTCTTTAAGTTAAGTTAAGATGGTTGAAGTCTTGATAGATTTCCAAAATTAAATTGAAACTGTGTATAAATAGCAAAGAGTTGATAGTCTAGTCTGTTACATGGAATTAATCAGTTTTCAAGCAATCCAAGCCTCACTGGACCACTGTCTGGACTGGACATGTACAACTATGTCTATAAAAGCATTTAAATGTTTCTTTAAAATATTTCGTGGGAAATTGTAACTTCCAAATAATTATAAACTCTAAACAGAAACGATATCCTGATCACAAATATGTTTAAGTAATAATTATCTTCAGAATATTTAGTGCATAGTCCATGCTGAATCTGTGTTGCGTGCGTGGATGTTCATTGTTTCAAATAGGGGTAAACCTATGCAATGAATGACAACACAATGCCATAGGAATTGTAAATTATTTTGGGAAAGAGTACAATTTGGCATGCTTCGGAATGATTTACAATTACATGTGACATTGATGTGTAAAATTTCAAATTTAATGCCAATATTTGATTTGACTTGTACATGTATTGGTCTTTTATGACGAAGAGCATATTTGGTAGAGGGACACCGCCATGCCATAGCCCCCATCCCCTACTGCTCCAAGACGATTCAGTTGTCCATAATTCATATTGCTGACATGCACCCATTTCATTTTGATTTGCGCTGACAATTCTACATAAACAAATAAAGACTAGAATTTTGTAAAACCATTTCAAAATTAAATTATTACACTTACTTCATCAGTAACCAAATTTGCTTGCATCTGCAACTCCTGTAATTCTGTCCTCATGGTATTATCTTCTGTTGGTAGAGTTGCTGGTGGTGTTGTAGCCATCTTGATATCTTGAGTTTTCTTAATTCAACTAAAGTGTAACTTGAAAAACTGAAAGTATAAATAAAAAAAAAATATAAGCATATTGAGTGCACATTTAAGGGTGGATTCTTTTTAAGATTTAATAAATTTACTTGAATTAACATTTTGTTTCCTTTAAATATGTTTGTTTATTTCATTGATAAGATTCAGAAAGTATTAGTTTCCGGTCATCCACTGTTGTCAATATTAATACAATACTAGTCATACATTTATAACTTTTCAGTTTTATACAGTGGTAAGACTACATGTACAGTATTGTACTAACCTATAATATATTTTTTCATAACTTTGGGGAAATTGGTCCATTTGATATTGAAATAACCCATGAATGAGCTAAACTATAATCATGTTGATTATATCAAATGTCTCTGAGGTCATGATTGTTGTCAATAGATTGGGCAGCCGTAGTTTATTGGTTTATAATCAAAATTCCAATTTTTACATTATTATTATCAATGACTTAATGTAGTATAGTAATCTACACACAAATGTGAATGTATAGGGGGTATATTAAGTACATTGCAGTCATTGTTTTTTAAGGCGAGTGATCGCTCTCGAGCGCCTACAGCTCACCTGAATGTCGACCGAGGGGAGTTTTTTTTCCCTCCCCTTAAAATTGGAAATCACTCTCCTTTACAAAGTCATTGGGGGTTTATAAACATTTATCTACCAATCACTCTCCTTAATATCAGATCACTCTCCTTAATTTCTAAATCACTCTCCTTAATTTCTAAAGCGGGGATCACGGTGGCTAAGTGGATAAGGTGCTGGTTCGCTAGTCTGGAGGTCGGGTGTTCGATCCCTGCATTGGCCGAGAAAGTTCATCTCGATTTTCCGGCGTGATTTCCCCTTGTCAGTGATGCAGGAGGGCCTGACAAGGACAGCTGCCTAGTCGTTCGGATGGGACGAAAAACCGAGGTCCCGTGTACACATTGGAGTGCACGTAAAAGATCCTTTGGCAGTTGGAATTGGATATAATAGTAGGCCGTAGCGCCGCTGCCCGGGCAAAATTTCCCTCATAGCACACTGTATGGCGTATGCCCGTCTTCCATTAGCCCAGGTTAGGTGCAAAAGAGTAGGACGTTAAACCCCATTTCATTTCATTTCATTAATTTCTAAAGCATTCCTCTTATCGAAACTGGGAGAACCTTTTAGGAGAGCCATATTTTTCAATTTGTTGATTGAGGGGAGCTTTTTTTGGCTCTCCTCTGAAATACAAAAAACAACGACTGACATTGTACATGTATTGCACTCATACTATGTAATTGTTTAAACAAAAATAAATATCTGTTAAAACTGTCATTCACTTGCTGTTGATTCCTTTCTTCTGACATTTGGGTGACACAAATCACTTTATTTACTTAAAAACTGAAATTTTATGCGAGAAATTTTATCTGTAATGACTTGTGACCTTTATCAATTTTGATATGGCAAAAGATTCTCAATAAATATCAAAATTAATAATGATTCCTGTCATCTCTGCCTGTCTGCACACTGTACATGTTGGCTGTGTTGGGTTTTGCCCTGATAAATGATCAATGTAGTGTATTATTAATTAAACATAAATGTATGCATTATGCAAGAACTAAATCTGCCTATTACAGGTCTTTCTTCAGGCCTGAAGTTTTATCTAAATTATTAATTAGACATTAATTAACTTATCCAAACCATAATGAACTCTCGATGTCAACGCTAGCTCAAGATATTGACTGGACTACAATACTATCTGCTGCTTAACGCTCATGAATAATTAAATCAAAAAATGGATAATCAAGACTTTGCTTTTTATCGTACTGACTTTAGTAATGATGATCAAGGTTAGGCAGAAATTTTCAACAAATTACTATTACATTATCTACTTTTTAACTATTATAGTGAGAACTGCCAACACTTTATCTATTAAAGTTATATTCCCGGGTACAAACTGGGTGATTTGATGATATATTAGAACTAAAAACATATTCAAACTAATTATTTTATCATAATTTTGCTTCAAATCATACTCAAAATATTGTAATTGATGAGTAAAGCCTGCTATAAAAATCTATCAAAAGAGACCATGTTTGCGTCAGGCGATTACCCCTCGCTGTAACCAATGGCAACGGTGGCGGAGGACAGGGGAGAATGCATTGCATACACAAGACGATGTTGTCTGTAAGCGCTATTTACTACAAATATCGAATCCTAATTAAATTCTCAGATTATCCACTGCCCGCGTCTTTTTCCATGATTTTTATCCCAGAAATTGTTGTACGTCTAACTCTTCATAAAGTTTTTCAACATGTACACAAATCGCTCAAGTTCGCGTGCAGCCTTCAACGCCAAGCGTGCAGGTACCCTTATTCGTCAGGTTGACTATTAAGGGTCCCCTTACATTTTTGTCCTGTATACGCTCCATGAGTGTTTTTCAGGGAATCCAGTATTTTTCTAGTAAGATTGGATATCTCTACTTTCCATATATACATGTACCAAAATTGTCATACTTTTATAGGCAATAACCACCCGATAAATACTTATCTGGGAACCCAACCATAATGAAAAAGGTGAATAAAACAAAATCTGTGTGTAATTTCCATTATGTTATCCATTAGGTGTAAGTTATTAATAATCTTCTAACCTTGAACATTTCTAGTAAGCCTAGTTTTAGACATTTTCAGATTCAACTTTCACTTTTACGCTTAGTTGTGGTTATTAACACATCATCCCTGATGTAAGGGTGAATAAGTCAACCAAATATACACATAAAATAGAAATTAGATTTGTGAAGCCAAAAAGAAAAAAGTAAATCTTTTTAATTTTGACCAATCGAACCAAAGTAGATTTAGCATCAATTTCCATTCCATAGTGACTTTAGTGAGCAATTGACTAAGAATCAATCTTTTTATTGATTGATGATATGATGTACATAAAGGCCTTAATCTTGAAATGCAGTCAGAATTCAGAATCCTTAATTTACAAAGGGGGGTTACTCTTGTTTTTTGAATAACCTTTTTCTAGGGGAATAGTTTAACAAAATGTCTTTCAAATGCTTTACCAATTATTTATATCTTATATCTCTCTGCTGTTTGAAATCAATTTTTTTGACAGGATTTCAAGTAGGCCTAGTACTTGTAGGATTCCCATTTAAATTATAAGGAGCATTCATCTCAATATAATTCAAGTGAGTATTCAAGATTTGGGGACATTTAACAACATGATCAATAACACCAACTTTGTCACTTCATAATATTAAAATGGTCATTCATCAAAAAGGCAATTGACCCTATGATGGGCCTATGTGTACTTATATATTTCCTTTTTTAACTATGTTCTTGTTGATGATCAGTAAAGAAAACAAAACAAGGTGTGATTGTTGTGACTATAAGTGCATGTTCTTTTGAATCCCTGGCACTGGGGTTACCTGTGACAACTGCAGTGTATGGAAATATTGACTTCTGATCCAACAATCCAAGTTGGTTGTTGACTCAGAAATTCTGAGAAATAGTATGCAAAGAAAAGTGACACATAAAACTAAAAAAGTCCAACTGTAGCTAATTTAACATCAACTTGTCTATGTTTTAGTTATCTTCTTCGCGTAAAGTTTCAGGAAATGATGACTGACATTGTAATGAATATGACTAACTAAAAAGACAAGAATGCTGTCTGCTAAAAATTTATTAGAACCAGCCCACTAATTTTCTGGACATTTATCCCTTATATTTAGTCTAGTTTATCTGAAAATGTATACATCTTTTTCTATACATGGAATCGGTTGAGTTTAATAAGGATGTTTACTGTTCATTTGATCAGTTAGGGTGAAAAATAATCAGAGAATTGACACGTACTTACCAATAATTATTGTTTATTTCCAACGATTATGAAGTCGTCTACGATAAATATGGCCGAGTCGATGACGTCATAAGGTCAACAATATTGGGTCACCGCAATAAAATTAATCTGCATTTTAACTTATTGTAATATTTTACAGTCTTTTGCACGCAAAAGACGTCAGTGCATAATATTGTGATTAAGTAAATATTAAATAAAATTATTCATGTAAAAGATTTTCTCCCAGCGTGCAACAGTTCTAATCCAATATGGCCGCATAATTTTAGAAAAGAAAAACAAAGTGATGAATTTATCAATTTGAAAGGATACCACTGACTAATAAATGTAAATATACTGTTGTCAGTTATTTCTCAGTAATTTATATCTATTATTGATTGAAGGAAGTCATTTTAAATCAGCATTCTTGCCATATTTCTCATTTTTGTGTTGTAAATTAAAACGAGCACCTGCTCACTCAGACCAGACTACTGTCAGGGAAAGTTAAAGTAAAAGTAGACAAAAGGAACGACGTACTCTATCGTCTCCCTCATATATTACAACATCAAACCTTCTCTGTACTTCTAAACTACAAATCAGACAAAAGTTATTTGTATTAGTCTATCAATGAAACATGATAAAATTCCTTGAAATGTGTCACCTCGCAAATGGCGCAAACATCTACATGACAGGAGTACATGTATGTATGAACTGTGTAGTGTGTGATTACATGTGTATGTAACAGAAATTGAGCCAAATCATCAAATTATCAAATCTGACCTGCAGAGGTAGACACTTACAAACGCAAGAGTACCTCATCTATGGATACAGGGTTTGCAAGAACTGTTACTACTGTCCCTTTAATCAAGGTATCCATTAATCTTGTGTATCTAACACTGCACTTTCTTTCACATTCATTCAATATCAAATCTTTATATAAAAATTCACAAAAATATTTTAAAATGGCCCAAAATCATCAAATTTTTACTTGTGTCCAATTTAAAGCTGACTATTCAATTTTGATAATGAGTGTCCAATTTACCATGATGAATTTTTGAACACTACAGTAATCAAAAAAATAAACACTTGTAAATTAGATGTCTTGTAATTAAACACAAAAAGGGATATGAATATAAAACAGACTAAAAATTAAAAGTTTTTAATAGTCTGCTTATTCTGGCCATGTCCTCAAAAAAAGAAGAAAAAACTGTAGGTATTTAAGTACAAAAATATGTCTGCAACTTCACACATTCATAATACACTGTAAGTCATTTTCTTATTTCAGACATGACCTTGTAATCGACCTCTCCAATGAAAGGATGTCAGAATTGAAAGAAAAAGAAGCAAAATCGTTAGGTTGTGATCTCTGTAAAACATCCTATAATTCTGAAAAGGTGTGTTTATACAACATATCTCTTTATTAATTTAATGATGCATGTACATGTATAATATGTAAATAAATTTGCAGACTTAATGGCTCGGTGGTGCCAGGTGCTATCCAGGTCTTGGCCAAAAAAGATCTTGCACAGCATGGTTTATTCCCGTGATCATTTCTTTAAGAAAAGTAGGTTAACCCCCATTTAATTTTCATTTCTCTAAAGAAATAACCTTATTCTCATAAGGACAAGAGGTAAGTGTAAAAACCCAGGTTGATTTCTGTTATACAGGTCCATGTAGACCTCTCTTGAAATAGTCTTTAAATCTAGCCCACAGACTATATAAGCGATCAAACATTTTAGTCCAAGAATAATTTATTCATATTTTTTAACACTTTAAGTGATTAGACATTTTAATTTGGTAAAATTTATTCATTATCTAATTTATTTGAAATGTTTTCCAGGATTTAAAAGAACATTTATGGTCATTAATTCATCACACTAAAATCGAAGACCAGAAAAGGTAGGAACATGAGATCTTGTCAAACTTGGATCAGTCAGCACTCATAAAACCGAATCGGACAGCAACTGAGATGAGAAAGTCCATGTGAATCTTGCCCCAGTCCACAAAAAATAATGGGAAAATATTTCGTGACCTAATTATTCCATGGTGTATAGCCGGGGTGGTCAATACTTTTACAAACCATGTACCAATTTGTTTACACAAACATTTAGATGCACCATGCAACTCTATCTTCAATCTGATTAAAACACAGATCCTTTTTCGTTTCATGTTTTATAGTTCAAAATTTCGTTTTACTTGTTTTTACTACACTAGGATCTGGAAGAATTGTTATATAACCCATGTGAGGGACTAGTTAATGAAACAGTCTGTTGCAGTGAGTTCTTGGCGTGCGATGCATGGAACTGTTTGTATCCTATTTGAAACCTAGAAACATCAACGTTGATTGGTTAATCAGATGTCTTTTGTCGTAGGGTCATAGGCCGCTCGTATGACCCTCTGCAGGTAGAAGAGGCCATCGAAAGTGTAGAAAACTGAAATGAAATATAGATCTGTATTTTAATCAGATTGCTCTATCTTGTAACCCAATCTACTTCAATGAATAAAAGTCCATATTAGCTGGTTTGATTCATTAAGCATATGTTAGTTGAAAAACTATTGACATTGTGAAAGAAAATCACAATCAATAAAGAGTTGTGCACTACATAATAAAATCGCTTTAAAACACTTGTGATCATGGAATGGGCCAATACTTATAAATATTATCGTCATTAATTTTGAATATGATTAAAAAGAACATCAATTTTATTTTTAGAAATTCAACTCATTCATGTACATTGTGTTTGAATGTTTGTAAAACAATACCAGAATACAGAAAACATCTTCTCAATGCCAGACATAAAAAGGCTTTAGAGAAATTTAACAGAGCAGCAGAAGATGGGAAAGATTATGTATTTAGGTAAAATGCTAAATTTTGCTTTTAATCGGGAACGTTCTATATTTGCATAATGTCAGTGTTGTTAATAAAAACAAAATTGCAGAAAAGTTCTAGCTTCCTACAACACATTTCAGCCAATATTATATTGCTAATATAAACAAGAAGTTTTATATTCTATTGACCTGACTTGACCTCATCACCTAGCAAGTAGTGCATGGCTTTACAGAGAGCCAGCAACAAGCAAAGGATCAAGGAGAGCCTCCTACATATGAGATAGTACACTGATATTCATAGTGTATTCTAACAAAAATTTAATAAGAAACTAAATAATTCATTGTTGTATCATTAATTGTATTTTGCAGTGATAGCGAAAGAGAAGATTATGCTGACAGGCCTAATAACCAGTATACATGTATGGACAATAATCAGTCTGATCGAACACATCCTTGGTGGAGCAGACGCACAGAAACACACACAAATCAACCTCCACCATTTTGGAATATTCCTCCATGGCAAAGGCCTCATAGTCAAAGAGATTTTATTTTTTCTTCCCAAAATATAGGATCAAATGGACGATTTAATGAAGACCGAAGAGGAAGGACAAATTCTTATAAACATAATCACATGACGAATACACACCATCGCTATGAGGATGATGAGGAAAAAAATAAGAATGTAAGGGGAGTGAACTCTGAACAAAAATCTAAACACACGTCTTCTGATGTAGATAGACATACTGGTTCCAGAAAAAGTGGATCGGTTAATTTCAGGAATTCTAAAGAAGAAGGATCATCTGGAGAATTTGAAAACCCTTTCTGGCATTCTACTGGTGACTGGCAACCATCTATGCCACCACCACTGATGATGATGCAGCCCTGGCAGAATAACGATGCCTACTTTAATTACCAAAACTATGGAGAGACATCAGGGTATGCATATAATAGAGACTTTGGCAGATACCATGGTAATAATTGGAATAAAAATTATTGGAAAAATAACGGTGATTTTTATGGAAATTCAGGCTATGACTATGAATATAATGATGATGATGATTCACAAGAAAATTACGAAAACGGTGCAGACGACAACACAGAGCCATCCGATGATCTTTACACAAGTTTTAACGAACAGGAGAAATTAATGGAGCCTGTCATGGACAGACGTTATAATTGTTCCAATAATAAGAGTTTAACCGTTGGATCAACCAATCGTAAAAGACACAGTGATGGTAAAGGTTGCAAACGCCCTTCAAAGCTACGATACAATGAATCAAGAAATTATAAGAATTCGTCATCAACATCTATATCTGCATCAACTAAGTCAAATAAATTAGTGACAACCCAAAAGTTCAAACAGAAAAATGTAAAATCCCCAAAGAAAAAGTTGAATAAAAAACTGAATTCTTTGGCACAAAAGAAAATGGATGTCTCAAGGAAAGATAAGAGTAGGTCCAAGTCTGTCTCTTCATCTAAGAGCTTGTCACTCTCCTCTTGTAATACAAAAAGTACTCCCCAAAATATGCCTGTCCCAACAGGGAAAAAGCAGGCATCACCAATTGTAACTTTGCTGAATGCACCTTCAACTTTTGAATCAAGGAAAAGGTCATCTTCAATTGTTTCTCCTCTTAAAGATCCTCAAAGTCCTCTTATTTCTCCGGACACACATACAATTAGTGGTATTGATGCTGGCAGTCATATTTCCGATACAATCAGTAGTCCTGCCCCAATACCAGACTGCAATATAAAAAATAAATACTCAGTCAAAGAAAGGAACCCAAATAAACCAAATCCAAATATCCCAATAAAATCACTCACAGTAAAATCGGGCACAAGTAATAAAAATGATAGTGGACACAGGTTCTTGAAACCAAAGAGTTTACTGAAGAGAAACTCCCCAAAAGTAAGGCCAGTGAAAGATTCAGTGAAGATTTCTACCAGTATATCGAGTGATAATAAAGATACTAAAAGCAATAAATCAGAGGTTGAGGCATCTGTTGTAAGTGAAGCTCTAGTATCTTCCAGTTCCTCCCAAAGCCACGATGATGATATCATCATTGTAGATCCTAAACCTCAAATTCGACAAGGAACTAGTAGACAAAACAGTGGTGAACCCTCAACTACCATTGATATTGATGCTGCAAGTTGTAGTAAAGACCATTCTTCTGATTCATCAAAGGCTAGAACCGTCCATGATCTTTGTTCTCCTTCAAGACGAGAAGGAAAGACAGCTAATGAACAACCTGCAGATAAACCCCAGAAAGCTCTTGCCAAGGAAACATTATTGAAGTTGGTCAACTCACCACGATCTAGAAAGGAACGAATGCAACTAGCCACCATGTTAAGAGATCATGCACAATCCCATAACAGATTAGACTCATCAAGAATTAGAAGTGATGACTTGGATATAGAGCAAGTTAAACATGACTTCAACAGTCTGTGTGAAAGTTTTGGAGGATCAAGGAATAATCTCCCATCTATTAAAATCGAAGATCTTACCCCTGAAATACAATTACAAATAGCACAGTTAATTGAAGATGATTCTGAGCTGTCTGTTGATGTTCAATCCATGTTGACTAATACGATAGAAGAGAAGTCTAATAAAGATGGTTCAGTGGTTCATGTGGATGTTGACGATAATAAAACAGCTGAAACAAAGGTAAGTGTGAATAATTTATGATCAAGTTATCATTTATACAAACAGAACAGATTTTATGGGGTTCTGAAATGATACAAAGGAAATCTTATTTCTGAAAATACACCAAGGGAAACATATTTCAAAATTTATACCATGGGAAACTTGTTACCGTATGTGAAATTTGACCACAGGAATGCAATGTATTTTATTTCTTTGCAGCAAGATGACAAAACATGTATCCAGTCTACAGTTAAATCAGGTAATTTTTCTTATTTTGGTTCAACGTTTCATCCAAATTCATTATTGTGGCGACACAAGAAAAACAATATCTCAAACTGTCTTGACAGACTGTTATTGAAGTTGACAAACTAGAGAACTTTTCTGCTGTCAATCAATTCACATGCTAAAAAATCAGAATAGCAATAATTTAACTGTAAAATATAGTGATAAAATTACAGTTTATATATAAAATGAATACAAAGTTTTGTCGTGTTCTTTGGGAAGATATCTTGCTAATCCAAGGTGAACAAAAGTCCAGGTATCAACTTATATAGGTTTTTTATTTTATTAATATTCTTGACAATGTCTCTGCTTGTATTTAGATTTATATGATTATTTATATTTCCAGAGCCTGAATGGTTGAAAAAATCTAAGAAAGGAGATCCAGTTATAGACAAACTGCATTGCTCAACAACCCAGCCTCCTGCCATGTCGATAGATTCCCCTTCTATTCTACCAGAATCTACAATAACATTAACCACACCACAATCAAGTCCTGAAGCAACACCTTCTACAAACAAACAGTCCATGGCAACGTCGTCATCGACTATTGCAAATAGACCCCCTACAACACACCCAAACTTTTACCCCCATCCATATTTTCCTGGAAACTACCCATATCCTCCCTTTCCTCCACATGGTTTCCCTCCCTTCCACCAACCGATGCAGTTCCCAAATCAACCACCAAACATGTTTAACCCATCATTTAACTCCATGTCAATGCCTGGATTCAATATGTTTCCTTCAATGGGAAATCACTACCGACCAATGCCAGAAAACATGCCATTAGCACCACATACTTCCAACCATGAGGACCAATCTCATCGAATGTCACCCGTACAGGCTTCCACAAGTGAAAATAATGACAAGTTACTAAGTCCACATCAATCATCAAACCTACTGGCAATAAAATCACCAGTAAAGGTTGAGA
Source organism: Patella ulyssiponensis (assembly GCA_963678685.1). Classification (NCBI taxonomy): domain Eukaryota; kingdom Metazoa; phylum Mollusca; class Gastropoda; family Patellidae; genus Patella; species Patella ulyssiponensis. The sequence continues at coordinate 59,378,576 of OY783230.1, read as the reverse complement.
CACCAAGGAAAGAAAAGATTTATCAAACTACAGCAACTTCACCAATCAAATTTGATTCAGAGGAACCAAGTGAAATGCAGGACATACTTGCTTTTGATGATACAACTCCTCCATCTGCAGAACAGAGATCTGTCATGAAAGTATTAATAAGTTTGAGTTCTAAAGAAGAGAAGATACAGTCTCATCTTGAATCTGTAGATAGTACAGAAGATCAATTAAACCAGACTCTAAAGAAAACCATGCAACAACTGAATGATTGTAGAGAAAAGAGAAAGAGGGTAATGTTCCTTACTGGCAGTTACTTATACAACAAAAAACACACACAAATAATATTCACAATTTTAAATTTGTCTGCTATCTATCTATTGAGATGCAAGTCATTTTTGCCTCATGAGGAAACAGACCGAAACTTTTGTGAAACTTTAATTGTATGGCAAGCCATATTTACCAAATATGCAATAGTATAATAATTTGTCTTAAAATACAGATGTGACTTCATCCTTTGATGTTTGGTATATCATTATTTCAAATAATGGTACAGTCAGTGTGCTAAGCATACATTATTTATACTAGTTAAAATTTTGGACCCATGTGATGTATTTCATTGCTAAGTACGTGCAAGTGTCTGTATTTTAACCCTTAGAACCTGAAATGCCGCAAAACAGGCTTGACGTTGTATCGCATATACCTGAAATGTCGGTTTGTGGCTTGGGGCGTGTCAAGATCCAATTACGTTGACGTCATAATTAATATGACGTCCTGTAAATCCAGGGAGGGACGTGCAACACCCCATGTATAGTCAGTGTTCAAAGGGTTAAGTTCTTTAATGGTCTCAAGCTTAAGACATTTCGTAATATATTGAAGCAACAACTTCTGACTAACATCACTCATGTTGTTTCAGTATATTACTTATGTCTCGCTCTCGACCAATAAACCACACATTAAAGTTGCAATAGCATTTTTTTAAGTTATATTTTTAAAATGTATTAAAATAAAGCCGTAAAATAGATTGAACCTATAAACAGTCCTACCTTGTTTAAGAATAATCCTATAATTCACTATTGCCAGTTGAGAAATTGGCAAAAATATCATTTTCAACTTCAAATTCAAACGTTTGAAGATGGCCGTCCATGGAGAGGAATGGGAAAACAAGGGAGGTAATTGAGTAACTATTTCCTCAATCAACCTGTGTCACCCATTTTAATGCCCCAAAAATTTTGCCCATGATCGTATAATAGTGAGTTGACAACCTTTTGAGCAAAAGACATAGAAATAATTATGTTTTGACTTTCTTAGAAAATATGAAATTGTAACTTTAAATTATACAGTAAAATCTAGATTTTATTTGACTCTAATAGTGTACAATATCTGGCTTAGGAGATATTTAAATATCCCCACGCAACATAAACTTACATTGATATATTGTTATGTTTTATGTCTCAGTTGTATATAGAAATGTTTCACATCTTTCAGTTGTTAGATGAACAGAAAGCAATACATATAAAGAAAACTAAAGTTCTAACAGGTACCCTACTTTTACTTTTTCTCTCAATTGTCGTAAATTTAGCTATCATAATCGTTAGATAATTTACTAATTATAAGGATGTATTTAATGTAAATTTATTGAAAGGAATTGGACCATTTTTGTATTGGTATTCCCTTTAAAGATTCAACTTTTACAATGCTGTATTTAGCCAAAGATTTTAAAGAATTCGTCAATTGACAATCATTGGATTTTATCTCCACATATGTAAAGTACAGTAAAGTTTTGACAAAGATATATTTAGAGAAAGAGAGTAATGGGGTTTAACGTCCACTCGAACGGGACTAACACATGGTTCTATTTTATTTCTACAATTCGCTTGCTCGTAGGGGTCTTTATCAGTGGGAGGAAACAGGAGGACCCAAAGAAAACCCTACTACTTGTCACACACAATCAGGGAATCGAAACAACGCCAGCTGACTCAATGACAGACCTTATGATACAGTGTGCACATATTAACCATTTGTCAATATGTTTTACTATGTTTATAGATTTTATAAAAGATGATGTAGATAGAGATGACGTGACAGGTGTCAATCACAGAGTTTCAAGTTGTGATATAGGTGTACAGATATCTTATCCACTCACATCCTCACCATTTGTTGAACAACAATTATCTTTAACAACTACAGAAATCTCTCACGATTCTGTCCCAAAAACTGAACCAATGTTCTCCCCAAGGTCATTAGTGTCCTATAATTCTCATGATTCCGATTTTACGAATTCAGATAGGACTAGTTCACAATCATCAAACAATAACAATGAGGTTATTGTGGAATCGGATTGTAGTTCCGGAGATATAAACATGGATTTTATCAGAATGTCAAATGAATTGGGATCAGAAGATGAAACCATGGCAACAGATGACCAAATTAAAACAGAAGCTGTGGAAGAAAGTTGTAGTTCCGATGTGGAAACGTCCAGTTCGGAAACAGTTGCGGTTGTGTCTCTACAGTCTACGTGTGAATCTCCTTTTGAAAAAATTCAGAAAATGTCCTCCCCGAATACCTCAATTCGCTTTGAAAATGTACATGACAAGATTATTTTTTCCCCATCAAAACATGTTTCTCCTGCCATTACCACTAAATCTAATCAACCGGGAAATTTGATGATGAGTACGATAGGAGACAGAACCAGTGAAAAAGATATATTCTTGTCTCCAGTGAAGAAAGAAAAGTGTGAATCCAGTCCAGAATGTGAGAGCAAAACTTTTAGAAAAAGAAGTGTGTCCGAATCAGATGTTGACAATAAAGGTGATATATCGCCCAGTATCTGTGGTCGGTCAATCAAATATCTCGGTGCCATAACAGGCTCTCCTGATAGAGCTTCAATAATCAAACAAATCGCTGCCAACTTCGCGGGCGTCACCTCTGTGTCCTGTGTTCGTGTCAATCAACAAACCACCCCAAATAAACCTACAGCCGAACACAAGGAAAATGTTGAACAAGTGAATCCTATCACGACGTCATGTGATTCTGTTAATAACTTTCAACACAGTGCTAGTATAGATAGCACCGAATCCAGCGGTGATCTTAGAAATTGTTCAATAATACTAGAAAAACTTGAAATGGAGTTGAAGAATTCGGAAGCTAAGCCAATGGAAAATCAAGTTATTGATGATGCATGTACATGTACATCAGTACTGAGTCCAAAAGCATCAACCATGTCTCCCGTGAACAAAAATTACTCGCCACAAAAAACTGAACCACTTCCATCTACATCTATGTCCAATGATAATTGTGTGGTTATAGATTCTAGTTCGGAAAGTACTTTCGATGAAGAAAATATTCCATTAGCCAGTATCAAACAAAAACTACAGTCACAACAATCGGAATTGTCAACGCTGTCGATGGAATTCTCTGAGACTGATTCAGATGAAGATGATATGGAATTAGCTAAAGGTTATGAGGACTATTTTCAGTTTCTAGAAACCTCGGAATCAGACAGTAAACCAGATGAAAATAGGTAAATTGAAAGATTTTGTTTTCTCTCAGTGCCTATAATGTTTTGTATGAAATACTCCTGATAATCAAGGCCCACCAATCAGTCAGCAAGAAGTGTGTTGACTAATTTATCACGAATGATTTCAAGTCACAGGCACACACCAATTTTGCACGGAAAAATGTCTGTGTGGAGAGTTAATTAATAGTAAGGGCATTAATGAATTCAGTGTATTTAAATTTGAATTAATATAACTTATTAAATACAATTATGAATGTTTATTTAGTGCTGATAAATGGTGGAAATTAGGTAAGGTTTGTTATATGTATGAATATGGTGGCATAATTAGCAATATTTTCGGAGATTACTTGTGATTTTGGGTCACCCTTGAAAAAAATCTTCAGTTTTTTTGTTAAAAAAATGGAAAAATTCATCAATTGCCTTTTCTCAATCAGTTTGCAGGTATCCCAAAAACATCCAAAGTTATCCTTTAAGAAAATGGAAATATTAATTAATGAGTTGCCATTACTTAATCTGTGAATTATTATTCATATGCGTAGCGATAACATTATGTCGTTTGATCTTTCAGTTCACATGTATCAACAAAACAGCCACATACTAAACAACCTTTTGATGGACCTAAAAATTCTGTTTGCGGTTTAAAGATTATAAAGAATGATGTTTTTGTATGTTACAAGGATTATGGTGTTAGGAGATATTCATTACAGGTAAATATTTGTGTGGGCGTATATTGTGAGACACAGTTAAAGTCAATCTCAGCTCCCAGAGATCTTGACATCAAAAGTTCATTCGAAAACAGCCGATGTGATGATTTACCGGGAACTATTTTTATCAGGCAACGTGAGTGATTCGGCTAACCTTTCTCTCATTAATATATTTCTTGTAACTTTGTTTTAGTCTGGAGAACTGATGAAGGAATATAATACAGAGGGCAATATTATACAGTGTATGACAATAGGGACTACAAGAACTGGTGAAACAAGACTATATATGGCTGGTCCAGCATTATGTATTTTGGCTTATGAGATAGAGGTAAGATCAAATAAATTACTAATTCACACTGATAAAATAAGTCCTAATTATATTTCTGCTTCTTTGATCATGTGTAAATATGATAGCCCTTTCTGTCAATGTGAGGGCTGTGGTGGTGAAGGGGTAGGGTACTAACCTCTAGACAAGAATGTTGATGGCCAAGAAGAGAAGTAAGTAATGAAAAGGGTTCTCAAACATTCTAGAGCTTGGAAGATCCTTTAGGTTTTTTATACGCCCACATAGAAATGTGGACGTATATTGCCGTCGCGTCCGTCCGTCCGTCCGTCCGTCCGTCGGTCCGTCCGTCCGTCCGTCCGTCCGTCCATCGTCCACAATTTCTTGTGAACGCACTAGAGGCCAGGGTTAATATCCGATTGACTTTAAATTTATTCACAGTGTTTAAGGTCATGAGACGAAGAAGCCTATTGATTTTCAGCAATATCCGATAATTACTGCCAGAGTTATGACCCTTGATCACTTTGAAAAATCTTGTGAACGCTCTAGAGGCTAAAGTTAATATCCGATTGACCTTAAATTTATACACAGTGTTTAAGGTCATGAGACGAAGAAGCCTATTGATTTTCAGCGATATCCGATAATTACTGCCAGAGTTATGACCCTTGATCACTTTGAAAAATCTTGTGAACGCTCTAGAGGCTAAAGTTAATATTGGATTGACTTTAAATTTATACACAGTGTTCAAGATCATGATACGAAGAAGCCTATTGATTTTTAGCAATATCCGATAATTACTGCCAGAGTTATGACCCTTGATCACTTTGAAAAATCTTGTGAACGCTCGAGAGGCTCAAGTTAATATCCGATTGACTTTAAATTTATACACAGTGTTTAAGGTCATGAGACGAAGAAGCCTATTGATTTTCAGCGATCTCTGATAATTATTGCCAGAGTTATGGCCCTTGATCACATCAAAAAATCCTGTGGACGCTCTAGAGGCCAAAGTTAATATCCGATTGACTTTAAATTTACACACACTGTTTAAGGTCATGAGACGAAGAAGCCTACTGATTTTCAAATAATTACTTCCAGAGTTATCTCCCTTGATCACTTCAAAAAACCTTGTGACACTATAGATGCCAAACTTATCATCCGATTGACTTCAGATTGATATACAGAGTTTAAGGTGTTGAAACGAACAAGTATTTTGATTTTCAATGAATTTTTGATAACTGAACAGCTAAATCCATGATGTTAAATGTTTCCTATACTAGCGTGGGGCAAAACTTTATAAAAAGCAAACAAAGTCTAATGATTTTCAGATAATTACATAATGAGTTGTTCCTCTTAATCAGATTTTAGTGTATTACAAATGTTTCATTCCCCAAAAAAGTAAAAATATGCGACAACCCTTGTTGACTGCCCGGACGATTTAGCTGCTGTGGGCGTATGTTTTGTTGCCTGGCAACCTATCTTTCAAGTTTGGATCTCACTTGTTAATGGTGGCACTACATGGCTGACATGAAAAATGGGCCCATTCGTTTACATGGGCAAGGAAGGAATATGAATTGTTATGATAATAATAAAGCCAGAATAAAGATCATAGCATATTTGAAGAAATATGTGTGCGGTTTGTGTATGTATAGTTTCTATGTTGTCTTGTTATCGTCTTGTATTATTATGGTTTTGTATTATTATTTAGGAATCATCACCAATGTGTACAATTGATGTATTGGAAGAAGTGAAGTGTTTACATTCAGATTATGGACATGTATATGGTGGATTATCTAATGGAATGTTAGAAGTTATCAGATTACAGGTCAGTACTTTCAATAGTCTTTTCTCTTACCTTTAGTTCCATCATTTCATAATTTCATGATCCTGTAAAACAATGACAGGTCATATAGACAACTGGTTCTCCATAAACCACATTCTGTTTTTATGGCTTGATAATTACAATAATGGAAGTGAAATGGTGGTTAAATATATCCCCTAAATACAACCAATAATCTGATGACTGTTCCAGTAAAAAAAAAATCCATTTCCTGTTTCTTTCTTTCTGTGTATAATTTATTTATAAAGTATTGCTCAATTAGCTATAGACTTGTAAACAGGGTATTAAATTTCTCCGTCAAAATTTTAATTTATTATATAATTCAAGTCTATGTTGACATGGGTTTTCCTTCGTATCAGAATATTTAGATTTACTGAAGGCTATCCACATTCACATACAGTATACACGATGTATTCCTATAAACTTAGATTCTGATACTTGTCTTGGGGGGTCATCGTGGTTAAGTGGTTAAGACGCAGGCTCGCTATCCTGGAGGTTGGGTGTTCAATCCCAGCATTGGGCGAGAAAGTTCATCCAGATTTTCAAGCATGATTCCCCCTTGTCAGTGATGCAGGATGGAGGGCCTGACAAGGACAGCTGTCTAGTCGTTTGGCGTGCATGTAAAAGATCCCTTGATAGTTGGAATTCGATATAAGAGTACGCCGTAGTGCCGCTGTCAGGGCAAAATTTCCCTCATAGTACACTGTATGGCATATGCCCGTCTTCATTAGCAGAACAGTGGGACGTTAAACTCTATTTCATTTCATCTCTTGATACTTGTCTCAATCTTGAATATTAAAATAGCAAGGTCACGTGCATAAACAAACCAGCTGTTACTGTTTGATAGAATCTTTTGATGAGCATGTTTTGAATCCAGGTTGGGGGATTATTTAAAGTTGATATTTTTTTTTCATTAATTAGATGTTAAATAATCAATTTAAGTATATTTTAGCATGGAATTAAGCCTTGCAGTTACTTTTATATTTTAGCATGGAATAAGTCTTCCAGTTACTTTTAGAATAACTATTGCTTTGTGTGAGAAGATTTTATGTAAAGTTAAGTGTGTGTATATTTCAGGCGAATAAGAAGATTGATACATATCAAAGTGATGATCAATGTATTCACTGTATAACATCAGCTAGAGAAGGAGGATTTAAATTATTGTGTGTTTCATCACAAGATGCTACTATAACTGTTTATGATGCTTTCAGTGGTTTACCTGTTAGGGTATTAGAGGGACATTCGAAAACAGCTTTCTCTGTCAGGGTTTGTATTTGATTTTGATTTTGATGGTGTGTTCACCTCAAAATGATGAGACAAAGAGCGAATTTGTAAATGTTCTAGTAACTTGAGTGCATCGGACATGAAGCTTATGTTATGTTGATTGTTTTGTGTTATCCCAAAATTATTACTCGGAAATGGTAACGTCTGTCAGTCACACTCTTCTTTTTGTAAATTTGCTGTGTTAAGATGCAGAGAGTAATTTCATTCAGTGGAATAAAGAACCTAACCTTTCAATCTGCTTCATTACCGTACTGTCGCGTGTTACCGCAGTAAATACAATCATGACTTGGTTTATAAATGTTTAATTGTTTGTATATTTATGTTATAGGTGACTATGAATAAAGTATATAGTGGATCAGGTGATAAAACTGTCATGGTTCATGATTTACATGTAAGTACAAAATATACACATTATTTCCTACAAATATTTTTTTTATCCCCTATGAAATATTCACTAATGTTAATTTATGAAATATTTACTAATTTTAATCTATGAAATATTTACTGAGTTTAATTCAATAAAATCATCTGATGTTCAGAAAAAAAAATGGATAAAAAAATGTATTCATTTGAAAGATTAACAGTATCTACAAAGTGTAGGTGGGGAAGTGTCCTATGTGGAAGCTTGAAACTCCATTATCCAGGTTATCCTCCATCGTCTATAAGATGATTTTCATTTCCAAATACTAAAAACATAGACTATCAATGTTAAGTCATTTGGATGAGACAAAAATTCCAGGCCATGTTGGGGTCTGAAAAAAAGAGTAGGCTTAAGTGCTGCTGACAGGGCAAAATGTCTTTCATAGCACACTATATATAGGGTATGTCTATCTTCATTAACAAGGTTACTGCAGAAATGTAGGATGTTAAACCTCATTTTATTTATTATAGACTGGAGATTTAGAACATGTTTATAAAGATCATAAAGGAATGGTTACTAGTATATATGTAGACGGTGGTTTATTGTTCTCAGCCAGTTATGATAGATTTGTTAGATGTTATGATACAGAGGTAAATATTTACATCACATTTACACATAATATTATCAAACTACAATAAAAGGAATATCAGCTCAAAAAATTTGACAATACCATTCAGTATTTACACAGAAGCCAATGATTGATACTGCATGATGTGACATCTGTGTTGAAGGCAGTCATCTTTTACAGAGATATTAGAAGACTTTCACAATCCTCTGTGTAACAGATTGATGTAAATATAAATACTTTATTATTTACAGAATCAGACATTAAAGTGTATGTATTATGGAGCAGGTCATAGTGTTGTATCTAGATTAGTTGTACACGATGGCAAGGTAAGATATTGTTTTAATGTTAATAATTTAATCAATTCACTTAGAAAATGTATTATCAAGACAAACATAGTTCATCTCTCAGCTATCATCATTCATGTGGCTTTTGTAAGCAGAGCTCCCAACCCCGTGAGTTTTCTCAGGGTCCTCCAGTTTTCTCCCACTGCTAAAGCCCTACGCGAATTATTGAAATAAGATTAAACCTTTGTTTGTGTTGAGTGGACGTTAAACCCTATTTCTCTCTGTAAGCAGAGCTATTATTTAAAAATAAATGTGTCTACTACCATTTCATTCAGTCCTTTTCCTTTCCTCAACAATTATGTTATAGATATCCTTAGATGGTTACAAGTTGATTCTATGATATGTATTACATTTATCTTAATCATATGATATCAGATAAGGTCTCAGTTATATGTAACATGTAGTTATCCTAAAAGGATTACAGTGTGTCTTAATACATTTTGTTTTAATTATATAACAACTTTTAAAGATACATTCCCAGGTACAAACTGGGTTATTTGATGATATATTTGGCTTAAAAATAATCATAATTTTGCTTCAAATCCTTCCCAAAACATTGTAATTACCAAGGAATGCCCGGCTATAAAAAATGGATCAAAAGAGATCATGTTTTGTCACGTCACTTACCTCTCTCCGTACCCATAAGATATCCTTGAAGAATTACAGTCAGTCTGAATTATGTGATAGATGTCCATGAAGAATTGTGATCGATATTCCAAAAGAATTGCCCATAAAAAATATCCATGTTGAATTGTGATCGATATCCCAAAAGAATTGCCCATGAAAAATAGTGACAGAATAGATATCCATAAAGTATAGTGATAGAAATCCATAAAGAAATGTGATAAAAATCCATAAAAAATTGTGATAGATATCCTTTAAGAATTTTGATAGATATCCTTTAAGAATTTTGATAGACATCCATAAACAATTGTGATAAATATCCATAAGAAATAGTGATAGATATCCCTAAAGAATTGTGATAGAAATCCTTAAAAAATTGTATCCATAAAGTATAACCTGTATTTATATGTTACAGCTGTATACTGGTAATCGTGATGGTGAAATATCTGTTATACATATAAATCATCAACAAGTCTGGCCTTGTCAGGTATTATTACAATATTAATCATAGCCAATACAACAGATTCTCTTCAAATTAAGGGGGATGGCTGGCTGAATGGTTAGCGCATGGTTAGCATGTGCGCGCTGTATCATAAAGCCTGTCATTGAGTCAACTGGTGTGGTTTTGAATCCCCAGTTTTACGTCCCGAGGAGTAGGGTTGCCTATCCAAAATCGTGGGTTTTCTCCCATTGCTGAAGATCTCTATGTGCAAGCGAATTATTGAAATAAAATTAAAAAACATATGGTAGTCCTAAAATGACTTAGTTTGTGTTGAGTGGGCGTTAAACCTCATTTCTTGAATTAAGTGGGATTGATTGGTTGAATGGGTTAAAGTGTGCATTTCAGATCATAAGATCTGTCATGATTCAAGTGGTGTGGTTTCGATTCCTCGCTTGTATGAGTCGCCAATGTTCAGAAATTTTGGCATCACCACTTATGCATATATCTCAAAAATTGAAAATCAGAATGATATATATTTAGTGTGCTATATATCATTGTGATAATTGTACTCATATATTTAGTGTGCTATATTTCAGTGTGATAATTGTACTCATATATTTGGTGTTAAAGATCATCTGTTACATCATGTTTTAACTGATCATCTGACGCCAAACTCATTTATGACAAAATGTACCTGGAGAGGATGTAAACAATGGTTTTCTACACAGAGAGAATCAAAGGTATTTATAAAGTTATGGTGATTCAAAAATTCCCACTTATGCTGTTCATCTCATCGATCATCCAGATTTTCAGGCGTGGTTCCCTCTTGTCAGTGATGTGGGACGGAGGGCCTGACAAGGACAGCTGCCTAGTGGTTTGGATGGGAGGAAAAAATGAGGTCCTGTGTTCACATTGGAGCGCGCGTAAAAGATCTCTTGAAAGTTGGAATTCGATATAAGAGTAGGCCAAAGTGTTGTTGTCCTGGTAATTTTTCCCTCATAGCACACTGTATTGTGTATGCCCGTCTTCATTAGCCCTGTCGAAGCAAAACAGTAGGACGTTTAACTCATTTCGTTTCTCGTCGACCGTCAATTTGTGTATATTGCAGACACATTTTACGTTTCAACATTTAAAGTGCCACAAGCAGTCAAACTGTATGAATGTTCAGCGCTATAGAAAACGATTATTATTATTGTTATAAGATTTAATACAGTGTGAAGTAAGGCTGTAGTAAAATTTGATTTATTGGATTTTATTTTTGTTTCAGAATGTAGAAAGTCACATGTTAAACCATTTACAATCACTTGATACAACAACAGATTGATTGCTATCTGTACAATCTTCTGTGGTTTGAGACTAAATATATATATAGTAATAATGTTCTCTGGTACATTTGGTTGGATATAATACAGCGGAATTGGACATATAATCTGGTTTAAGTGACTGGGATAATGGATGCATTAATATATGCTAAGATTTGTATTACAAATGAGTATGGTATTCTGACTTTAAAAAAACGTAAATTATTGATGGAGGAAATCATGACACTGTGAGTCTTTATTAGACAATAAATGTGTATTAATATAAATGGAACTATAGATTCTTCCCAGTATTTGCATTTATTCCAGGCATAATAATTTATAGCGTCTTTTAACAAGACTGGACAGAATATTTTGGATGATGAAATTTAAGTACATACTGAAATACTGAAGAGCTTTGCTTTTCCATTATTTTTTTATTTTTTTAAAATGGCAAACCTTGTTTGTTGTCAGTTTATTTTATGGTTGTTTTTATTTATGTCTGTGATATGTATATAAAAGCAGTTATTAATTTCTTCTTTCTTTTTTATTAAAAAAACAATGAAATGAAATACCTGAGGCCATGTAAAAAATATTCTGGTTCCTCGAGGAAAATTTTTCAAAGAATCAAGTGACTGAATGAAATGTCACAAACTTCACATTTTAAGGTTAAATATTGAGCAGGAGAATACATAGTTGTCAACTCCTTATAGGTCAGTTACTTATGTATGTTCTTGAAGGGATGATCGCGAGTTCTACAACATCTAGCTGTTGCTAAATTATTCTGGAATTCCTGTATTTATAGGTATCTTATCTCCCTTTATCAAAAACTGCTCATTGGCTAGACAGAAGGTCATGGTCAAATTAAACACTTGTTTAAAATGATTGATTTCTTGAGATGGAATTCTGTTTAACAGAACCAAAATAACGTAAAAATAATATATATTTTTATTTTACAAAATAAATACTACAATACAGTAGAAAACAAATATATTTTTTTAAAAAAAATAACAAATAGTTGTAAAGCTACAAAATAATTATCGCAGTATTTTGATTGTCAGAAGCCGCTATGGCTTGATGAATATGTCATTGGCTTACTAACCAGGAAGACCTCATCCTCTGTAGCCCCAGTGGTTTCAGTCCTGTTTACTCCACTAACCCCAGGTTAATCTACGAATCTACGGGGGAGACACGTTTTCAAATTATACGCCCTTGATGATTGTGCTATTTTTATGGATCAATCCCATACATCGTTAATTGCAAATGGAGGTAACTTTCATTGGACAAGGTCAGCAGTTAGCCTAAATGAGAGAAGTCCAAATTATTCTAAAAACGTATTTGTTAACAACAAATTACATATTATCAATGAAGACCAGACATGTATATCTAGGTAGGGTCAAGAGTTTTATTGAGAATCATTCGTTCTTCCATTCCCAGAGTTTTAAGTCCACATGATATCGTAAATAAGTTATTGTGAATCAAATTACCAAGTATAAATTCAATAATAATAATCATATCAGAATGAAACATTTCAGACAAAGAAAAAATAGTAATAATAATAACAACATAACTCAAACATATAGATGTTATACTTATTTGAAATTTTGATAATACAATTAAATATAAATGAATTAGAAATATATACATTATTTACATAAAACATTCAGTAAATGGACATGAATATGAGTACCTACCCTTATAAAATCGAAGGCGAAACGACTGGTTTGTAAACTGTTTTTTGGTTGGTTCATAGACTTATCTACAATCAAGGCCAGGGCAGATAATTTGAAATTGTGAAAATCCTATGGATTAACCCAGGATATAGTGGAGTAGAACGGAATGAGAACACTGGGGATACAGAGGATGGGAGGTTGTAAAGACTTATTTGTTCAAGGCAACCTCCAGATTTGGTGAAAGGTCACAAAATAAAATGTAAACAGTGCTAATGGTAACCTCAACTCTAACCCTGGACCTAGTAATAACCCACAATTTTGTCAGCATTTTTGAGGCATTCAGATATAGGATATTGAGAAAAAACAACACATTATTTTGAGTAATGTTTGCTCACAAGCTCGGGTCTGTTGTAAAGACTTATTTTCTACACCAATGAAACATTTTTCAAGTTCAGGGGTTATTTTAGAGACTTCACAATTTAGTTGACTTGTTGGAGCATTTATATTATTGTTGAGTATTGACCAATCAAAACACTCTGGAGTGACGCCCGAGGATCAAAAACTGTATCACGTTAGCTCACCAAGTACAAATTAATAGAATACTGTATCAAGATGACAGTTAACTGTCTTCGTTTATTGAAGGTGGTAAATTAAGAAGACTTGTGAAAGAGCAAGAAAGAAATGGGGTTTAACATCCATTCGACACAAACTAGGTCAACTTGGACCTAACACATGGTTCAATTTTATTTCAATAATTCCCTTGTGCAGAGGCTTCTTTAGCTGTGGGAAGAAACCGGAGGACCCGGAGAAACCCCACAAGATTGGACAGGCTACCGTTCTCCTTGTCACAAAGAAGACTTGTATAATTGACTGTTTTTATGTATTGGAGGTTGTAAATGAAAACTTTAAACGCAAGGTACAAAGTGTAAACTTGGCCCCATAACGTCCAGCCCAGAATCGAGCATCTTTACCAGAATGAGACCATCTTAAATACCGAACACCTTTACCATAATGAGAAATCGGGAAGGCTAACTGCAAAAACAATTCATTTGATATGATAAATTCGTGCGTTTCAGACGAGGAGCTAGAGAGAGAGAAAGATTGTTGAAGCAGCTGACTGTCATTTGTGTTTTTCATACAAATTTCTAAATCAGCGGCTTCAATTCCAAATATGGAAATCATTGAAAATCTATAAGCTTCTTCTTCTTACAATACAAATTTTAAACAGATCAGATGATCAAAATGTAGTCTGTATAGTATAAACAAAGTTTTGTAACTGTAAGAGAAAGGGGCATAACTCTAAATGTTAATTTTTGAAAAGAAATAAGCAACCTATATAATTGTTTAAAAATCACATGTCTCTTGAGTGTTGATATTGAAATTAATAGGCATCTTCCTCTCATTTTGTTAGAGATGACTTTCCAAATACAGACTGTATGAATTAATGTTATATTTAGACTAAATCATTTTTAGACTAATTCATCTATCAGAAGAAAACTACCTTATGCTGTGAGAATTTAGTTTTATCAGCCGTTTTTTGCTTGTATTTGTTACCATCAATGTTGAAGCATAAGTAAATTTAATTGTGGTTAAATTGTCTCATTATTCTCACAACTGTTAGCCATTAGATCATTAATGAGATATGAGTATGACTGTCCATCCATGTGCTAGTCTATAGTAAGAAGGCATATCAAAAAGGCATATCAAATCAAGGTAGTGATCCCAACAACAGATAAGCGCTCTTTTGCATGTCAGGAGACTGACTGCCTTTTAGGGATACACTCATGTTTGTTTTGTACATGCCCTATGGGAGTTTTTTCTAAGGGGGGGATTCAGTATCTTCTAGTGATCCCAACAACAGATAAGCGCTCTTTTGCATGTCAGGAGACTGACTGCCTTTTAGGGATACACTCATGTTTGTTTTGTACATGCCCTATGGGAGTTTTTTCTAAGGGGGGGATTCAGTATCTTCTAGTTAGATTGGGCATTTCTAATTTCCATACTTTCATTCCAAATATCTGAAAAAATACTTCCCCGGAAATGTATTTTTCAGCAACCCACAAAAATTTCATCAAGGTCGGTTTATAAATGTAGATCTCAGAGTATTCATTAGGTTTTGTTATAAAAGGGCATTAACTTTACAGCCTAGCAAAAAACAACCTCCAATTCCAATTGTGCTACTATTCTACAACTTCAAAATAATTATTTTCGGCTATTGCCTCAGTCTTGTTTTTTATTAAGAATTTGTAGACATATAAAAATTCCTTCAATAACTTAATACATTTATTATAAATTACCTTTTTCCATTTACGGCCAGATGGTATAGCTTCTTGAATTTTGCGTTCGTCAAGAACTGATTTAGCTTTATCTAGTAACTGGAGTTTCAACTTATATTCACTGCCACAGTCAAATCTACCACAAATCCTATAGTTTTAACAATGAAATAATAAAATAGAATCTAGAGAAATGTTTTATTATTAAACAAGCATGCAAAAATTTTAATGTCTTTTAGCAGAGTGATCTCCAGTTACCCCAGATATAGGTCAAAATGGCGCAAAAGACTATGTATCTTTCAAAACTTTTTGGGCTTGGGGGAGGGGTTGGGGGAGGAGAGAGAGAGACATGTCGTCAAATGTAGACCTATACTGCAGAAATATTTCAGGACTATCATATGGTACAATTTTATTTCAATAACTCGCATATGGATCTTGAGCAGTTGGAAGAACCTGAAGAAAACCCACAAGGTGAGGCAGATGACCTTATTCCTTGCTGTGTACAAGAGTACGATCGAAACCGTGCCACTTGGCCCAATGATGGACCATATGATCTTAAGTGTAAGCACATAATATCATTTGACCACCCAAACCCCTTCGTCATATAACCAGCGGCTGCCAGGCAGGATACGCCCACATTTTCGAGAGATGGAGAGAGAACAAGCTAAAAAGAAAGTGATTTTTCACACAATCAAGAGCCATAATTCATCGGGTTATAAACATGCATTTCAAGTTTCATCAAAATTGAATTTGTGACCTCTACAGGGTCCACAACCTTGATATACCATATTTTTACACTATTCGCGTACAGGCAGCGACCATTTTGTTCAGCAGTTTTGGTTTGATTTTCATGAAATTGAACTCAACCTTCATTATGGTGTAACCGAGATATAATCAAACGTTTTTTTAAATTGGATAATAATTGTGAGCTCCAGAAGGACCACAAGCTAAAAAGGCGATTTTTCGTACAATCAAGGGCCATACTGAATCAAGATCTTTGGGTTTTAAACAAGCATGTCAAGTCTCATCCAAATCGGATTAAAATTGTGACCTATACGTCCACAACCTTGATATACTATATTTTTATACTATTCGCGTGCAAGCGGCGGTCATTTTGTCCAACAGTTTTGATCCGATTTTTACGAAATTCGACCTCAACCTTCATTATGGTGTAACGGTGATATAATCAAACGTTTTTTGAAATCGGTTAATAACTGTGACCTCCAGAGGGACCAAAAGCTAATAAAGGCTTTTTTACGTACAATCAGGGGCCATAATTCAGGAAGTTAGGATCCGATATACACAAATATCGACAGGGACCAAGATCTGTGGGTTATAAACTTACATTTCAAGTTTCATCAAAATCGAATTAAAATTGTGACCTCTACAGAGTCCACAACCTTGATATACCATATTTTTACACTTTTCGAGTATAAGCAGGAGCCATTTTGTATGTCAATTTTGGTCTGATTTTCACGAAATTCGAACTCAACCTTCATTATGGTGTAATGGTGATATAATCAAACGCTTTTTTTAAAATCGGATAATAATTGTGACCTCCAGAAGGACCACAACCTAAAAAAGGCGATTTTTCAGACAATCACGGGCCATAATTCAGGGAGTTATGATCCGATAGGCACAAATATCACATAAACATGCATGTCAAGTTTCATCAAAATCAGTTCAAAATTGTAACCTCTATAGGGTCCACAAGCTAAAAAAGTGATTTTTTGTACAATCAGGAGCCATAATCCATGAAGTTTCAATCCAATAGATGCCAATGTCTAAAGCAGCCGAGATCTTCTGGGGATAAACCTTTATTTCAAGTTTCTTCAAAATCGGATAAGAATTGTGGCCTGTAGAGAGTCCACAAACAATTGTGGACGAACGGACAGGGGCGACGGCATAATACGTCCACATGAAAATGTAGGCGTATAAAAACTGGGATATAACCTACCAAACTGATACAAGTATATCTGGTTGATACTTATCCATCAAAGCACCAAAATCTGACTCCATTAAATTTACTTCTTGAGATTTTTTACACCATTGATAAGATGTTACCCAGTTCTTTATAACTAGAAAAAATATATTGAAAAACAGTTATTAAAGCCAACCAGTGGTTGCTATGATCCGATACATGTCAATATCAAAAAGAACTGAGAGTTGGGGGAGATAAACCTATATTTCAAGTTTTGTCAAAATGGGAGCAAAATTGTCAGCTGTAGAGTGCCCACAAACTTATTGTTCAGACGGACCTTTAGACGGGGTCGATGACAAAATATGTCCCTATGAAAATATGGGCGTATACAAATACGTCATTGTAAATCTTCATATTTTCAGATATGAAAAGTAGTCGTTCATTGACTGCCATGGATATTTTCACCTGAAGTCTAACAAGAAGTTCTAGTGACCGATATCACAGTTGACATTGAAAAAAACACTAAGATTTAACAAAATTAATAATAGGCATAATTATACTTACTTGGTTCACCAGATCCTTCAACAGCTTCAGGTGGTATTGGACTGGCACCATGAGGTGATTCTTCAACGGCAAAACCATCGCCTCCATCTTTATCTATAGTCCAGTGATCAAACTGCTCTGGAATTCAAAAAAAATTTTAATTTTGGATGTTTATGTCTGAAACTATACAAGACGCCACTCTGTCCCGCACCAATGACAATCCAGAGGAACTTTGTAAGCCACTACCAGGATCTAACCCTAGACCACCTGGTTAATGGTTACCATACACGCCAAGCCATGCATAAAGATAGAGCGAGAACAACCGGGTTGGACAACACATTGAATTACGTACACACTCAAGAGTCTCAAGTTGTTTTGTAATAATTGAAAAATATGGTAATTGGTTTTATATTCCTCAAAGTGATTTGAAATAACCACAAAATGAAATCTAACCTGTGGCACAACAATTTCTGATAAGATTCTGTCCATATGTTTCATTAAAGTAAAGTTCCTTGTAAGTGTCTGGAATTGGATGTAAGACATTATGTGTGGAGATGCCACCATTTCGACACTTCATTTCCCACAACATGTTTTGTTGAACGAATCCATTAAATCTTTTATCAACCAGAGGTATATTGGTTATTAAATCACGTAGTGGAAGATGGGACAAAATCTGGATCAATATATCATCATTCAGTTCAACATATTTATTTGTTAATGGTGATGACTGCCCACATATCCTGAAACATGATCCAACAAATTACATTTGTTAATATGCCTATTATGAATTCTTGGATTCTGGCACCTTTTATTCTTGAATCTATAGATAACCGGAACTTTTACCCACCACCTTTTGGTCCACTATTTTAAACAGTGTTTAAATCTGATGTTTACTACTTCAACACAAAAACCTGTTTACATAACAAATTTTAAGCCTGCCAGGAGCAATACCTGGCATGGCAGGGTTAATATTTCTGTAGTGTAAATGGGTCAAAAAAGCGTGTCGTACTGAGTAACGTGCCAATCTGACCCAATGAAATGAGGCCATTCCCCCACCAAGTCCCCCTCAGACCTTAGCTGTCAGTAATTTATATTGTTTGTGCGTACGACACTAGATTCCATTATATCAGAATTCTTCCATGCCCAGCACCCCCCAACCCTGCCTTACGCTTGACAATAATCAATACCAATCATAATGACATGAACTTTATGTCAACTTGAATAAAACTGCTTTTCGGTGAGATGACGAACAGAAAACAACTAAATAGGCAATATGATCAATGTTCTACCGGGGTGGGGTAGGGGGTCCTAGACAGTGTTTTGTTGACATTCCTTGTGGTGTGGGATTGTGGATGGCTCCCTGTTGGAACCGCCCCACCCCCATTTAGTAGACCTAAACGGTATTTACAGCTGCGACTAGCCTACATCCTACTGATTTACATGACATCAATTTACATTAATCTTAAAGCTGATCGCCTCTACCCTACACACTTTCTTCAACCCACAAAATAAAATCCAAGACTATCCAGTGGGCCCTCTTACTAAACAAAATTCGCATCCGCCTAAGTACTATTACTTCTATTTTTAGTAACTGTCTCACAAACAAGCAGTTACTCATTTCAAAGAAAACGTACTTGTGACCGCTGGACATACTGTATACAACGACTGGGCAATTAACCAGGAGCTTGTTCTTCTGTCAGCATTAATTATTCACAAAATATGTCGTCTTCATCTATTAAATATCGGCGTTTATTCAGTTAGACACTTCGGCGATTACGCGAACCATAAGTAACGGGAGACAACTCATTTAACGGAATAAAAATGGGTAAGTAGGATCCAGACCACTGCTTTAGAGGCATGGGGTTTGAAGTTCACTCGACACCAACTACGTCATTTCGGGACTAACATAAGGGGTCTTGAGCAGTTGGAGGAAACCGTTAGACCCGGAGAAAACCCACGAGGTTGGACAGGCGACCCTACTCCTTGTCACATACAACCGGGGCTTCGAAACCACGCCAGTTGACTCAATGACAGGCTTTATGATACAGCACGTATGTGGTAACCATTCAGCCACCCACCCCCCTACCACTGCTTTAAAATGAAATGAAATGGGGTTTAACGTCAGACTGTTCTGCTCCTAAACTGGGCAAATGAAGACGGACATATGCCATACTGTGTGCTTTGAGGGGATTTTGCCCGGGCAATGGCGCTACGGCCTACTCTTATATCGAATTCCAACTGCCAAAGGATCTTTAACGTGCATGCAAATGTGTACTGCACCTCGGTTTTGCGTCCCATTCGAACGACTTATCAACTGTCCTTGTCAAACCCTCCATCCTATATACCTCACTGATCACTGCTTTAAGGTATGATATATTAAAAGACCAACACGACGTAAGAAAAAGGCTATAGAAAATGAAATGATATGGGCTTTTACGTCCTACTATTCTGCTCCGACAAGGCTACTCATATATTGCAACTGCCAAGGGATCTATTACGTGCACTACAATTGTACACATGACCTTGGCTTTTCGACCTATCGGGACGACTATAAGACAGCTGTCCTTGACAAGCCCTTTGTCTTGCACCCCAAACAAAGGGAAACCACACCAGAAAATCTTGATGAACTTTCCCGGCCAACCCACGACCTCCAGTCAAGCGAGCCAGCTAGCATCTTACCCACTTATCCACGGTGGTTGTCAACCATATGTTAGTCCGGAAATGACCTAGTTTATGTCGAGTGGAGTTAAACCTCATCTTCTCTCTCTCTCTCTCTCTCTCTCTCTCTCTCTCTCTCTCTCTCTCTCTCTCTCTCTCTCTCTCTCTCTCTCTCAAGTTAGTCTGATAAATCTAAAATGCCTTACAACGAAGCTACACTTCCAGAGGTTCAACGTCTTGGAAACACCATACCGGCATCACTTCCGCATACAGCCTCCAGAGATACTGTTGTAAAAGGATGCCTTATCCAAGAAGAATGTTTGGCTAATATGTACGCCTATAATCCTGATTCTAGGTATCGGAAGGAACCTTTGGAACTTAAACGAGAACGATTCATTGATGATGCGTTATTGACACGTGATAGATCGAGGGTCGCATGCTTAGTGCTATAGCATGCCCCCGCCCCAAAACACACGCCTCTAAATGACAGTATAAAAAATTCCACGTATATTTTCGGGCTTATTATTGTTTGATGTGGGGTATCTCGAGGACCATGAATGTTACATCGGTGTATATCAGCGCCACAAATCTCCACTGACATCCGATATTTCAAAAGTTTCTTGTAGAACCCTAGCTGGCCCGTACCATACCCAAACAAAATATCCTGCTTCTGTCACCGTGACAGATCCTGCATGTGTTCCAAAGAATATCTAAAATAAAAAGATATATAATAGTTAGTATTGTCAAAATGATCTGTTTAGTGTCGATTGGATGTTGAAGAAAACAATATTGCAAAATTGAAATGAAAGAATTGACCGTTTAGCACTGCAGGCCGGACCAGAGGCGGATTACCCTATAGGCAGTGTAGGCAGCTGCCTAGGGCCCCTAGAAAAAATAGGGCCCATAAAATATTTGATTTTTTACGTTATTTAATTCTCTTGACTACGCTTCCGACGAACACCACAAGAGAAGAAGGGCTACACGGTCAGTGACTAGCGCTTAAGATGAGCTATAGTGTGATCGATCACTCCAACTGTTAAAAAAAGTTTTTGCGATTTTCTCCTGGAATTTATCTTTCTTTCATTACGCGTAATTTCGACGTAGGCCGGTTCGCCGTTGATGTGGCCCAAAGGCAGAAGTATAGAAGGAGAAGAGAGAACAGAAAAAAAACATGAAGCTGAAATGACAGCTTGGCTGACTCCGATTTTCTTTTATACAGCAATTAGCTGCTGCTGTGCCCCTCTGAGCATCTATTGATTGCCGACTGACATGGTAATGTTTGACTAAGTTGTAGTGCTTGACATTATTCCATCAGTATATATATCCTCGGAAAGTTCGTTTCTCGTTTACAGTGGTCTAAGTTTTACTACGAAAAACCAGTTCCGCAAAGGGCCCAGCTGGTCAGCAGCCTATAGGGCCCATCAGAGTTTTGATCCAACTCTGGGCCGGACAAAATTTCCATTTCAGCATACTCCAATTTTAAGGCGCATATCCGTCTACAATATCCCGGTTGCTTTGTTTGTGTAAACTAAAAATTGTTCTCTTTATCTGGTTTCTACACTGTGTACGGGTCAAAAAGGGGGCATGCTAAGGTCAGTAAGAGTACAACCACCTGAACGTGTGCTGTAATTTCTACAGAACTAATTTGTCTAATACATTAATATAAGCTATTATTGGGCTTATGACTCACGTGTATATGTTTTTGAGTTATAAACACAACGAATAGCCTTTGGACTGTGTTTTCTGATGTAATTATAGAGTGACATTTAAGCTGCAATAACCTAAATACAAATGTAGCTTAGCTTATGTGCAGTGTGTGTGTGTAGTGTGTTACAGTAAAGGCTCTCTACGACACAGCAATTGGAGTATTTGTAAAGAAGGGAGGTCTATTGAGGATTTAAACTTAACACAGCAAGTCTTTAGACCTACATATTGTGTGTTTTGGTGAGGTCGCTTTACAAACATGAGCAGCATGTGGGAAATTGTATCATCCTATATGGATGTCACAACTATTTTAATAGCTTTTGTCTTCTTACTTATTATTGGATATGTGCTCTCAAAGCAGGAACGATCTGGAATACCCCCTGGACCGTCATACTGGCCAATTGTTGGAAACATGCTGGACATGAAGGTAACATTTGCAGGCAAAAGACATAAATATTTCGAACAACTTCAAGAAAAATATGGCGATGTTTTTCGAATTTATTTTGGCAGTCAGCTGTTGATAGTTTTAAACGATTTCGAATCGGTTGACGAAGCTTTTGTTAAACAGAAGGATGTTTTTAGTATCCGACCATCAGAGAAGCTTTGGTCGGTTAATCGGACTATTCAAAATGGGAAAGGAGTTATCTGGTCGAACGGACAAGAATGGAAAGATGCGAGAAGAATGGCCCTCCATACCCTTCGTGACCTTGGAGTTGGAAAATCGACCCTTGAGGAAAGGATTAAAGACGAAACTAATGTTGTTTTAGATTTTTTGTTCAAATCAGAAGGAACATCTTTCTGCGCACATGATATAATGATGAAGGCCACCACCAATATTATCAGTAGTGTTGTATTTGGTAAGAGATATCAATATGACGACCCAGGATTTCTACAAATCATGGAAGTTATAGACGCGGGATTTAAAAGTGATGGACCATTTTCACCCGTCAATGAGTTTCCACAGCTTCGATTTATGCCATTTGTAGCGTCCAAATTTTTGGCCATTACTACTGCTGTTGAGCAGGCAGCGAACTTTATTTCTAATCGCGTTGAGGAACACAAACGGGCTTTCAGCAAAAACAATATAAATGATTTTATTGATGTTTGTCTAGATATCGGTGAAAACAGCGAATCCTCTTCAATTAGTGAGGGGTGCCTGCGAAGAACCATTCTAGATCTGTTTCTAGCTGGTTCTGACACGACAGCTACCACCCTTGATTGGGCATTACTTTTTATGATCCTCAACCCGGAAGTGCAGAAGAAATGTCAAGAGGAAATCGATAGTGTGGTCGGGGATAGTCGCATGGTCGGTTGGTCTGATAAATCTGAAATGCCTTACAACGAAGCTACACTTCTAGAGGTTCAGCGTCTTGGAAACACCATACCGGCATCACTTCCGCATACAGCCTCTAGAGATACTGTTGTAAAAGGATACCTTATCCCAGAAGGATCTTTGGTTTATGCAAATATGTACGCCTGTCATCTCGATTCCAGATATTGGAAGGAACCTTTGGAATTTAAACCAGAACGGTTCCTTGATGAGACGGGAAACGTATCGAAAAAGAATGCTTCTTTTATGCCCTTTTCAACTGGTCCAAGGATTTGTGCGGGTGAACCGCTGGCTAGGATGGAACTGTTTCTGTTTTTTACTAACGTTTTACAGAGATTTTCTCTTTCACCCCCGAGCAGCGAAACACCCAGCACCAATGGAATATGTGGACTGAGCTTGTCGCCGCCACCATACGGTGTTCACGCCAAGCGGCGATAACCGTATAATTCTGCTATGATTTTGACTATTATTATATCTAACAGTTATTAGGGGTGGGAGTTGAGAATGTTCTTCGATTTCATACTGCATCCTATTCACAAATAAAGCAAATAAATGTAAAAAATAATCACTAATATAGGTGCTTTTTAAGCTTCCGTGGTTAAATATTAAATGGGATTTAGAGGCATTTTAAATAATTTGATCACAGAAAAGTTGTGTCCAAAATAACACCGACTCAATTTAATTTTGAGTTCACCGTGGCTTTGATCTAAAAATATCTACTCAATTCTTGTAGATGATGTGGGGTTTTTATACGCCCACATTGAAATGTGGTCGTATATTGCCGTCGCCCCCGTCCGTCCGTCCGTCGGTCCGGCGTCCACAATTGCTTGGCTCTAGGGGCCAAAGTTAATATCCGATTGACTTTAAATTCATGCACAGTGTTTAAGGTCATAAGACGAAGAAGCCTATTGATTTTCAGCGATTTGCGATAATTAGTGCCAGAGTTATGTCCCTTGATCACTTCAAAAAATCTTGTGGATGCTCTAGAGGCTAAAGTTAATATCCGATTGACTTCAAATTTATACACAGTAAGTTCATGAGACGAAGAAGCCTATTTATTTTCAGCGATTTCAAATGATTACTTCCAGAGTTATCTCCATTGATCACTTCAAAAAACCTTGTGACGCTATAGAGGCCAAACTTATCATCCGATTGAGTTTAAGGTGTTGAAACGAACAAGTATTTTGATTTTCAATGAATTTTGATAACTGAACAGCTAAATCCATAATATTAAATGTTTCCTAAACTAATTGTTAGCGTGGGGCAAAACTTTATAAAAAGCAAACAAATTCTAATGATTTTCAGATAATTACACAATGAGGTGTTACTCCTAAACAGATTTTAGTGTATTACAAATGTTTCATTACCAAAAAAAGTAAAAATATGCGACAACCCTTGTTGCCTGCCCGGACGATTTAGCTGCTGTGGGCAGATGTTCATAATTCGCAAACTTCAATGTTTGGGACTAAAAGATTTTGGTAAACGCCACTACATGTGAATGTTTTTGCTTTGTAATTAGTTTTAGATTAGGGGGCACATTATGTATATATATCAAAGAACAGTACTGCAGCGACTGTTTTATTGTTTGGCAGAGCCGTTTGTCGGAATAATATTCAGGTTAGATGAATTTGGCGAAATGTTTTTGGCAAAAGGTCTGCAAGATCCATGATAGTTTTCTGAAGAAATGTAATTGTAATTTTTTGATTTTTTAAAAGAAATGTTATCATTATATTAAAATGCAATTAAATTAAGCCAAGATACAATTTACAAATTTAATATGACAAAAGTCTGATTTGTAAAACAATATTGATTTTATGACACAAATGTTAATTTTAGTATACAATTGCCGAAATACCACAACAAACGAAGAAATAAGAATAAGGAGCATGAATTGAGAACTAAGAATTGAGAACACTGAATAAAGAGCTGTGTGGTTTTCCATACATTTGGAGGACTTCAATGTAATTTAATCTCACTTGTGCTCTTGTTCTCGGATGTCATATAATGATTAATGATATCACAGGTCACCAAGCGGTTAAGTAGACTCGAGCATGACAGGGAAATGAAACATAGATAACATGCTGTATACGGATATTATTGAGAGATTTATATATGAGATAATACACATGGACCAGATTTGGTAGTGAGTAAGACGCTGGCTTGCTAACCAAGATCTCAGGTCTTGGGTTCTCTCTCGGTATTGGCCGAGAAAATTCTTCGGGTTTTCCGACTTAGTTTCTCCTTGTCAGCGGTGTCAGGGAAGTGTCTAGTCATTCGGATGGGAAAGTAGTCCGTAGCTCCGCTGTCCAGGCAAAATTTCCCCCGCAATGCATTGTATGGATATGGCGTCCTCATTAGCCCAGTCAGTGCAGAAAAGCAGGACGTTAAACCCCATTCATTTCAGATTAATAAAATCATTAACAAGGAACCCAAAATTAAATGCTGATAGATCAATATATAACCACCTTGATCAACCAGAAATATTATAATGTGAAAATACCATAAATTTTTTTTATTCAATCTTACACTTTCAATATCATATATATTTCAATATCACACTTTCAATTTCACATATAATATCATATTACCCTTTCTATATCACATAGGTACATACTATTATAATACAAGTATATGCATTAGATTTTCAGTCTCACAACGATGAGTGCGATACAAAACGTTGCATCGTCCATATCACATCGTCCATATCACAATATCTATGTTCCAGAGTTGCAGATCACATTCAGTATCACAGTGGTGCAGTTCCATTCAGTAGGTCACATTCACTATCACATTGTTTATACAGTATTCCATATTCTATATTCCAGATCACATTCGATATCACAATGTTTATACAGTTTCCCATCTTCTATTTTTCAGAGTCACAGATCACTGTCAATATCACAATGTTTATACAGTATCCCATCTTCTAAGTTCCAGATTTATAATTGCAATAGCATCATCGTTTCATTGTCCAAGTCAGTATAATTTTACTATTGCATCATAAAATGTCGTATTACGTAATAGTGAAAACTTTCAATATCAAAAGGTCCCGTTTTCCATAATATCACAATGTTACAACTTTCATACGTTACGTTAAATTATATTTGCAATATCACAAATCTCAATGTGGCACTTCCATATCATAATGTTACAAAATGGCACTGCGGTCCTAGTTGCGTCCTCATTCAGTTGGCGTAATGATGAAAACTTTCAATATCAAAAGGTCCCATTTTCCATAATATCACAATCTTACAACTTTCATACGTTACGTTAAATTGTATTTGCAATATCACAAATCTCAATGTGGCACTTCCATATCATAATGTTACAACATGGCACTGCGGTCCTAGTTGCGTCCTCATTCAGTTGGCGCTGAACCATTAACCCAATATCTTGATTCATTGTTATTTTAAGGAAATTTTGTGAACACTTGATATTTAATATTTTACTTACCTATATGCATATTCAATACTGTATCAGAACTTACAATTATTCATAAAAACTTACCTTTTAAAAAATGGTCCAAATCGATATTAATTTTGTTATTGTATTTCTTGGGAGCAGCGGTCCTCGAAAAAATCCGAAGTCTCCGCCAATATACGATCAACATTCTTGGTCAGAGGAAAACAGGGCTAGCGCTAACCCTTACCTTTGACCTATCCCTAAGGTCCAAACCCTTACCCTAACCCACAATCTCAACAAGCACGTGCTCTAACCCGCTTTACGTCTCGGCGACCTTGACCAAATCTGCAGGTGACCTTCATACATGTAATAAA
The DNA here is from genome assembly GCA_963678685.1 of Patella ulyssiponensis. Lineage (NCBI taxonomy): Eukaryota > Metazoa > Mollusca > Gastropoda > Patellidae > Patella > Patella ulyssiponensis. The sequence continues at coordinate 59,351,388 of OY783230.1, read as the reverse complement.
TCGCGCCCTTCATTTTGGTCAATTCCACGATGAAGACGACAACGTCATGCTCAGTTCCTGATTATATTGTTACCTGGTTACGATTGACTGTATTAACCATTGTCTGCTCACAGAGAATATTGAATAATGATCCATTTTGGTATTCGCTGCGATTCTCCAAGTTGACTTACTGTATAGTTTGACGAACACACAAAAATACAAAATAGGTTATTTTTTCTTCATTAAAATTTTAATGATTTCCTTAGTAAAAATTGAAACATCATATATTTAATTCCAGGATCTGATTTGAAGAAGTACACCTTTAGATTATAAACTATACAATTTGGAAAACTGCGAAAAAAAGGAAAACATTAATGTAAATTAAGGTACACCGTTATCCAATTTAGTCATCTGAAACAAAGGAAAGTGAATCTATTGTCTTTTCCAATGCAGATCCTGAAAAATTAATAAGATTAATGTATTTAATATGAGGAGATGATATTGAGCTTCTTTACAATATTTAACATGAGTTTATTCATTTTAATAAAAATTGGAAATATCCTATAAGTAGAGATAAATAACAAATATTTACTGTCGACTGAATCCACATTTATTGCACACACAAAGGGTAAACGTATGTGACATGGTCTATCATCCCATTGTTTTCTACGATTTCCCTCTGAAATCATACAATCTTCACCTCCCTTGGCATTGTTAGGTTCACCTGAAAATATAGACAAAACCACATTTTGCATTTTCATATGCTCAAGATATTTGTACAAATATCAACCAGGGCCGTATGTAGGATTTTATACCTGGGGGTGCAGTAGAGTGGTGGGAGGGGGCGCCAATATACTGCCCGAGTTACTGAGCGCGGAGCAGCGACACCCAGACATTACTCCCCCCCACTCCCGAAAATTTTGATCCGCATCTGTGGCGGCGCCCCATAGCCTCCACATAGGTGATATAAGAGTGTAGGCGCCCTTAAAACCGGTCGATTGCTTTAAGAGCATCACCTAGTGATCATAACCACGTGTATTATTTTATAATTGAGAGGTTGTCAAAGTTTTGGAGGGGGCGCCATTTCTCGGGGCCCCTTATTTTTTGGGGGTACCCCCTGCACCCCCACTATATACGGCCCTATATGACCTACAATTTTTTTGAACGCTTGTTACGAAACGTGTGTGCGCTGTATTTACTAAAACAGTGAACTTAAATAACACATATTTTTAAAGAAAGTTTGATTTACCTTCTCGCCAATTTGTATAATTTAATAAATCACCATCTAACCATCTAAATTCCCCTTCAATCTCTCTATCAGTTCCTCCAATCCATATATCATTTTTACCTCTGTAATACAGTTACATTATACATTAGTTCGAAATATTTAAAATCTTTATCAGAAACTACAGACGTTCCCATTGGTTTTTTTTTTCTTTGAGAATTTTTGCACAGACACCATTAATTAAAAACCTTATCTTATACATTGTTCGAATGCTCAATTACTTATCTTTACAATTACATGTTTGTCGAAAGATCTTAATTAGAACAGCTGTATCAAAAACGATACCACCAAATATCGATACCTGCTTCACCTATAGTTTTCTTTAGAACTTTGGATAGACAAATTGTAGAAAGTTTGGGGATGAATCTTTGGAAAGACATTCGAAAAGTGTATCCCGGACCATTTTCTTAATCCACACGTTTCAAAAATGAAAGTTATACGAAAACATTATACGCAATATATACGTCGTACAAATAGATCGACCCTACTTCTTGTCACGTACAACTGGGGAATCGAAACCACGCCATACCTTATGTGCAGCGCACACATGCTAACCATTCGGCCATCCAACCCCACTCTGTTTATTGAGACATACACTAAAACCTGAGGTGATGTATACCCTTACCTGATGGCACTTATTAACATGTCGTCCATTCGTGTTTTTAATGGTGCTATGATACCACCTAGTTGCTCACATACTTTTGATGCTCTCCGAAAATTTAATGGCACCGCAGTATATACCAACTCTCTGTTCACAGTTTGCTGAAAAGACATCCCTTCCACACCTGAAGATTAAAAACAATCATTTAAAAAACCCGACACAACTTGTGTCTCTAGGACGGCATTACATGCAAACAAAACCAATAAGACAAACATGCGTTCAAGACAAATTACACACTACACAGACATTGTAAGCTAAACAACAAATATCAAATCAAATGATCCGGTCTTGACGTGTGTATTCTTTCCTATTGTTATATATTAAATTGTAACATCTAATCATATCTCAAAATATAAATCATTTTTTATCAGCCTTTTTTCATAACTCCTCCAAATATTCTTAAATTTTATTCATAAGTTTTCACTACGTGTATCGGTGTACTTTGAATACTTTATATAAATCAATGATGAAAAGTCGCTTCAATTCTATCATATATGTAAATTGTAATTTCTACACTGTATGTACTTTTCATCAAAATAAAAATATTTCTGTTCTATTCAACTATGAGCACTGATGGTTTGTAAACAGAGAGAGAGAGAGAGAGAGAGAGAGAGAGAGAGAGAGAGAGAGAGAGAGAGAGAATTCAGGTGGCGTCAAACATGGGACTTATGATAAGTTGTTCTTCGACTTGTAAACCGAACTGATTCTATAGCAAGGAGAAACATAAAAAAAGTAATGTTCTTACCTAATTTACCGAGGGCAACAAGTAACAGGATAAGATGCACAGCCATCTTTCTTTTAAAATGAAAAGAATATCTTGAAATATCCCAAGCAGAATAGTCAGTTATTTTCACCATATAACTAATTCATTTACCACGACGATATTGGACTCAAATGATACATTTAGTAGTCAAAGTACACCCGGGACTCCTACCAGTAGCTTAGTCATTTCCGAAACAAGTAACCAGGTCAATAGGGTCAGTTAAATGTATATTAAGTAAGCAATGATTCAGATTGGAATGATAACTATAACGAGTAAATCTGTGACCATGTTTGGAAAAGAAAATGATATGTACAGATTGACAAATATAGAATAAACTGTTATAAAATTATTCAGAAAACGTCTAAAGTCGGGATGAATACATAAGGCTCGGCAGACGATCTCCGGGTATAAATTGTTGGTGTGTGTGGTATATGGGATGGGAGGGGGAGAGAAGGGTGGACAGACGGACACATGCCACAAAAGGCTATACGTTATGGTCACTATAAAGCCTCCTTTGAAAGGGGCACATAAAATTAAAAAAAAAAACAAAGTTGAAAGATAATAATGTTTTTATTCCCATGGCCCCCAGACACCGCCTCGTAAAGCTGGATTACAATTGGAATCAGCGTCAGGAAATCTGACAGGTACCGCTGTTTGACTGTAGTATGATAATCTATCTAACATCTTGTCAACTATATCAGGATATTCTTCAGATAAATCATGGTTCTCATTAGGGTCCTTTAATATATTGAACAACCAGACATTCTTGTCTTTTGGTGAAGGGTCAAGTCGAGACTCGTTATGTATTTCTGGTGGTGCTATCCAGCTACCATTACCTGATAAATACAGAAAAAACTGATTAACGTACACTATATATCGTTTCGTTTTTTATACTTCGATGGCCTACACTACACAGCAGATCTAACAAGTTGTACTGGAAGGTCGTGTCAGGGGTCGTACGAGCGGTTTTTGACCTATGACTTCAGACATTAATTAATCAATCAGCGCTGTCGTTTTAATGGTTTACCCACAGTTCCGTGCATGGCACGTAAAGAAGTCGCCTAAACAGACTGTTTCATTGGCTTATCCCCTCACTTCAACCAAAACATCGGTAATATAACAACATTTTCAGATCCTATAGTGTACCGATAATTCTGAACTATAAAAATCGGAAAGAAATAGGATCTGTGTTTTAATCAGATTGTATACAGAAGAACTACAGCGTAATTGCCAACTGCCTAAATAAATGAGAAGTGGTAACAGGTGTTCTTTCAGTCGACCTCGGTCACCCATATTATAGCTAATTGAAAGGATAGTTGGGATATGAATTGTATAAGCAAGGGTTGCATGGTAGAACAAAACCTCGCATCGTAGCAAGAGTTTGTGTTTAGGCGGCCCTTGTGTTAACTACGTCCTACATGAAAACACAATCCACAACATACTTTACCTTTACTATCCCGTCACCGTCCCCCCACCCCTTAACTACGCTACCCGGTCTCCGTCCAACATCTTATCAACTATTATTATATAGACTATAGAAGTTGCCCAAATTGAATTCAGGAATATCTTGACAATATCATATCAGAAGTGAACAAGTTCAAATGATAAAAAATATGACCTGGTTTCTGACTGACAAAATTGATAATTATACAAGAAACTTATCAAAACAGACATTGTTGATTAGTCGGTACGTGATGTGACTTGTAACTGATGATGTCAATATATGACGTGTCCATCAATAGGTCTTTATAGCCATGTTCCGGAATCATAATATAATACGACTCTTTTGATATTACGACGTCGCTTGATTAATAAATGGCGTATCGTCAAACAACCAAAGAGCCAGGTAAAAGCCTAAAGATTTAAGGACAATTAAACGTTTCCAGAAAATATGTCTACTCTTTGAAGGGAGTCGCGGTGGCTTAGTGAGTAAGACATTGTTTCGCTTACCTTAAGATCCCCGGTTCGATCCGGGTATTGATGAGATAATTCATGTGTAATTCCCCCTTAACAGTAGTGCAGGACGAAAGACCGGGCAAGGGGCAGAGTATAGTTGTTCGGATGGTGCGAAAACCCGAGGTCCCGTTTACACCTTGGCGTGTAGGTAAAAGAACCCTTGACAGTTGAAATTCGAAATAAGAGTAGACCGTAGACAGGATACAGTGCTTGCAAAGTTTCAGGCCACTTTTATGTTCGAAACCAAAAAAGAATACTACCTGGATCTCCTGTCATCAGTTTCCAATCCCCAAGACGAAGAGCAGTTCGGATTCGCGTATCAAATTTATTTGGAGATACCCTGGATCCTCTGTGGTAATAAATGGGATCTATGTTATGTAAGAGTTCAGTTCTCTTACCAACTTCTCCTTCACTGAAATAATAAAGATTTTGTTTCCCAATCTTACCAAGGACTTTAAATCAGTCTTTTGACGAAATGGAAAAATGTTGATTTTAATTTTTAAGAAAATGAATTCGTTATACACTGGACTAAGCTATAAACAAGTTAAGTTGGGCATTGGAATGTTGGTGGTTCAAATTCCAAACTTTAAATATTCGTTTTTATATGACCACATTGAAATGTGGTCGTATATTGTCGTCGCCCCCGTCCGTGCGTCAGTCTGGCCGTCCGTAAGGCGTCCATTATTGCTTGTGGACGCTCCAGAGGCTAAAGTTGATATCCGATTGACTTCAAATTTATACACAGTGTTTAAGGTCATGAGACAAAGAAGCCTATTGATTTTCAGCGATATCCGATAATTACTGCTTTGTATACTAAACGTTAGCATGGGGCAGAACTTTATAAAAACCCAAACAAATTCTAATGATTTTCTGATAATTACTTAATGAGTTGTTACTCTTAATCAGATTTTAGTGTATTACAAATGTTTCATTGCCGAAAAAAGTAAAAAATATGCGACAGTCCTTGTTGACTGCCCGGACGATTCAGCTGCTGTGGGTGTATGTTTCGTTGCCTGGCAACCTATCTTTATAAGTTATATTGGCTTACAGTGACATAAACTATGAAAACAAGTTTACTTGGGGATGGGGTGGTTCAAGAAATATTCGTTTATGTAAGTTATATTGGCCTACACAAATAGAAGTTATAAAAAATATGTTAAATTTGAAGAAGGGGTCAAAAACCAGGCCAGTTTTGATTGACATTAACGCAACTGGTCTGAATAATCGAATGACAAATCCACAAGAAATTAACCTTAAACGACATTATATAATAGCTTAAGCCTAATGTGTGGCCGAATTTCTCAACATTTATAGAATTAGTAACAGTTTTAAGAATTACCTAATTGTTTTCCACTGGTCGAACCCATCTGGTTTGGTATCATTCAAAGATCCACCAGCAAGGTTGATAATTGTTGGAAACCAATCAGAGACGTGGATAAGATCTTTATTGACCACACCCTTTTGTTTTAATAACTCACTGTGAACAAAACCAATGCCGTGGACACCACCTTCCCATAAAGTTGCTTTCCACCCTCTTAGTGGCCAGTTGTTTCCACCAGAATAAATCAGTCCTCCATTGTCTTAGTGTTAAAAAACCAAATGAAATAGAATTGCTAAAAGCTACTGGTCGTCTTTTTGTAAGATTCGCACAATGTCGAATTTTTCAGACCTTAATCCACACTAATTTAATATCTAATTCTGAACGCCACTCCGAAATGTGAATGATAATCTCTTGGCTTTGATCGAGTCGGATTAAAAAAGGCCCATCAAAAACATTTACCCAATACTCATTGGGTCGATTCGGATTAACATTTAATTCAGAAAGCCATTCTGAAATATCAACGATAATCTTATGGCTTTGATCGATTGGGATTAAAAGAAGCCCATCAATAAAATTAACCCAACACTCATATGTGGCAATGGCTGGTTTATATCATCTTCAGAGGATGTCCAGAAATTTTCAATTCATCATAATTTTGTGAATACAGAATTAAATAGATCCATTTCTTGACTGATATTCTTTTTAGAAATACACTGTACAACTTTCATCACAAAATATTGTAATTTGCTAAATGATTCATATTTCACTATTGTCGAATAGCAGCTTTAAATCCTATGGGATTCTAAACAGAGATAGCGTCATATCGGAAATGAAACTAGAAAAAGTATATATATATCCTTATACGTATAGGTTAAAATCTATGACGCTCGATATGGAAGACCATCGAAGTCACCTAAATATACAGCCAACGAATAAATTCAGATTCCCCGTAGTCAATGTGATATACCTTATGGCAGTTTATGAATATCCAATCTCACCTGTAGTGAAAATTAAAATGGTATTGTCCCATAAACCAGCTTCTTGAAAGGCATTTGTCAGATTCTTTACTCCTTCATCAAGACAGGATACCATTCCTTCAAAATATACATTCATCACATCACAACACGATAATTATCGCATTATAACACGATATATATCACATCATAATACGATATTTATCACATCATAACACGATATATTTATATCACATCATAATACCATATTTATCACATCATTATACGATATTTATCAAATCATAATACGATATTTATCAAATCATAATACGATATTTATCAATATCTCAACACATTTTTTTATCACAACTTAATTCGATATTCATCAATATCATAATAGAATATTCATAACAAGTTGTTTAATATAATAAAATGTAATAATTGCATAATGTTTGTACTCGTATGCCTCTTTGGTTATAGAGTTTTTGGCCATAGGGGGTGATTGGTGGACGCAAGCGTTAAACCATAATGTCTGTCGATTTCAATCCCAAGCTTGTACGTGAAGTATCGCATACCCAGCCTCGTGGATTTTCTCCTCCAGTATCCTCCCACTGCAAACGACCCCTACGCACAAACGCATTATTGAAATAAAAATTGTACCGTGTCCCGAAATGACTTAGTTTGAGTTGTTATACCCCTTCTCTCCCTCCCTCCCCCTCCTTCCCGCTCTCTTTATTTGGTCTTTATCCAGACTTTAAGTTTAAACTACACTGTTTTAACCACCCTACCTGCATAGGTACGTCTGTTTTCATCTTGAATAAATTCATACGGTTTCATATATTGAGCAGGTACCTCCAGTGGTTCGTGTACAGCCTGATAAGGCATATACAGAAATAAAGGCTGAAGAAGAAAAAATTCATAAACATCATTAATACTCCACCTTTGGTCATGTCGTACTGTTCAATTGGGAGGGGAGGGGGTGTGAAGTAAAGTTGTGGTGCCAGACAGCGAAACACGTTCCCGTAACAGCTACGTCGCACAGTCGTCTAGAGGTCAACAAAGGTTCTTGTATATCTATTATTTTGTAAGTAATGGGAGCTTTTACAAGACATTGAAACTGTTCAAGAGTAACAACTTATGAATTAATTATTAGAAAACAATAAAATTTGATCGGTTTCCGGTTCCTCCATCAGACGATAACTCGGAGACTTTATCTGAATCGGACAATAACTTGAGCCTTTGGAGCATCCAAAATACTTTAAGGTGATTAGGGGAAATAATTGAAACAGTAATTTTTGTAAATTAACAGGCTTCTTCGTTTGTTGACATAAACACTAAGGGCAACTTTTGCCTCCCCGGCGTCCACAAGCAAGTGTTGATCGCGGACTCACAGATAGGGGTGACCTCAATATACGAACCCATTTAAATTTGATCGCAAAATGAGTACGGTTATCCACGACACAAAATTAACAAAAATAGAAATAATTTAGGCAACAAGGTCGAATGAGAATAATTGCGGGAGTCTGACGAATAATTGGTAGTGTGTGCAGGCCTTAAAGCGCATAACATTTACTACAGTGTCCGCTCAGGAAGTCAGTATTAGTAGATAGTAAAAGGAGATCTTCAGTGTATAGACTGGTTTTAAAGTGGATTTAATATATAACGAATCTAAAGTACCAGTGTTAAAACATAAATTTAAAATGATGACGGAAGCTGACAATATCAATATAGCATGTGGAAACATGATTATTACTTACGTAATAGTGGGGGGGGGGGATGGTTAGCACCTGTGCGCTGTATCATGAGGTTAATTGGCGTGGTTTCGATTACCCGGGTGTACGTGACAAAGATTTGGTCGTCTGTCCAGCCTCGTAGGTTTTCTCCGGGTCCTCCGGTTTCCCCCCACTGCTAAAAACCCTTACGTGCAAGCGAATAATTGAAATAAAGATTGACCATATGTTAGTTCCGAAATTATCTAGTTTGTGTTGAGTGGACGTTAAATCCCATTCATATAAGGGCCATGCTTCATTCATTGTCAGACACAAATATAAGTCGGGGTGTGGAATTTAGGTCGTTATCATGGTTTGCAAGAGCATGTTAAACATAATTAACCAAACTATGCCAGAGGCTGCTCATGCAAACTAAATACCTTCGATTTATTATGATTTTTGACAATATCAATGGCTCTCTCTGTGAACAGGTGAGTTGAATATTTCCCAGTTTCTGTGATATCTGGTGATCTCCCCTGGGTCATATCAATACCACAATATTTCTCTTTTGTAAGAAAATTACACGTGTCATGTTTAAAATAATCTTCACTACCAGTTAGATAACCTGAAAGAAGAATATTCATGAGTAAGATTAATAAAATATATTCAAGCTTTTTGAAGCAGCTTTGGTTTGTCCTGTTGAAGCTAGATGCCAGGTATGACTTGACCCGTTGGAGCTATAGATACCAGGTAGGATTTGTCCAGTTGGAGCTAGATACCAGGTATGACTTGGCCTGTTCGCGCTAGATACTAGGTATGATTTGTCCTGTTGGAGCTAGATACCGGGTATGACTTGTCCTGTTGGAACTAGAGACAAGGTATGACTTGTCCTGTTCGAACTAGGTACCAGGTATGATTTGTCCTGTTGGAGCTAGATACCGGGTATGACTTTACCTGTTCGATCTAGATACTAGGTATGATTTGTCCTGTTGGAGCTAGATACCGGGTATGACTTGTCCTGTTCGAGCTAGATACTAAGTATGAACTGCACTGTTGGAGCCAGATACCAGGATTGACTTGTCCTGTTGGAGTTAGATACCAGGTTGTCATAGAATTGTATCGAGCTTTGTTGGTTATACTTGCCCTATCTTTTCATTTCTCTGCTGCTCAAACTCGTAGAAAATAACAGTTAGAAGTGTATGACTAGTTAATTGATTTAAATTTAAGCAATGGCTCCGTGAAATTGTCCCACAGCTAACAACAAGCACATCCCTCAAAGGTTAAACGCCATATTGGTCAAATATCTGATATATTAATATTTTATTTTTATCTGATATATTAATATTTTCAATTTTATTGTTTTTTATAATCTATGAAATTATTTCAAGAATAGTTACCGAAATAAGAATCAAAACCGCGATTTATTGGTAAATATTCTTCCTTGTAGAAACCCAGGTGCCATTTTCCCACGGCATGAGTTGCATATCCGGTCTGTCGCAGTTTATCAGCAAGAGTAGGGTCTTCTAGAGGTAGAGCATTAGGTTGGCATGGCCAGATAATGGCATGCTGTAATCCTGTATGTATCTAAACAATTAAATTAGAGTTATTAATTCAATTATATACTGATTAATTTTCATTTTTACAAATAAAATATTGATTGATTGATCAATTGATTGGTCTCAAGTATGTTAAACACGTGGAATATTTGTGGAATCTAAAACACTTTAAACACGAATTAGTGTTAGGCGATAGTTGTATCACTACATTTGGCTCTAACTTTAATTAGTTTTAAGATGTTACATGCATGCATTAAAATTATTAATTAAGAGAAGTTGAGTTTGCCAGGTGAAACTGAAGGCACGTAGCTAAAACAAACAAACACGTCAGTACCAACCGGGATAATCAGGCGCGGATCCAGGATTGTTTGCAGGGGGGGGGGGGGGGTCTAGGCGCTCAACCAATTAACGGGGGGTGTCGGGGCCCTTCCCCAGAAAAATTTGGTAAATTAGATTCAATTTGGTGCATTCTGACGTATTTCCGGAAGGTAAATTCCAAAATTACAGGTCTAAAAATCACCAATAAAATCGCATTAAAGTTTTCAAGTCTGAGCAGGGGGGGGGGGGGTCCGGACCCCCTGGACCCCCTCCCCTCCTCTGGATCCGCGCCTGATAATGTAAACGAAAAAAAATAAATGAAATTGGTTTTAACGTACTGTTCTGCTCCGACTAAGCAAATGAAGATGCGCATACGCCATTCAGTGTGCTATATGAGGGAATTTTACCCGGACAGCGGCGCTATGACCCACTCCTATATCGAATTCCAATTGCCAAGGGATCTTTTACGACCCACTCTTATATCGACCCACTCGTATATCGAATTCCAATTGCCAAGGGTTTTCGTACAACCCCGAAAGAAATTTTGCCCGGACAGCGGCACTGTGACCTATTGTTATATCGAATTACAATCTTTTACGGGACCTCGGGTTTTCGTACCATCCCGAACGACTTAACAGCTGTACTTGTTAGGCCCCCCCCCGTCATGCACTACTGACAAAGGGAAACCATGTAGGGTGCTATGGCGGAAATTTTGGCCTTACAGGAGCATTCTGGCTTTTTAAATTTCTATTTCTAATTATTAGAGAATCTATAATGATGTACACGGACCGGATCTCGGCGTTCGTCTCATCTTAATGACTAAAGGTTTTTCCTTGAAAGTGGGAGCAAAGGATTGAAAAGGGGAACAAAGGCTGGAAAATCCCAAGAAGATTTCTTGGCTAACACGGACTGGCGAACTAGCATCCTACTTATCGAACCAGTGTGCTCGTAGCTACATCAAGCATCATTTTGCCATCTCGCTGATGCTTCCTCAATTACGTCACATTGGGAACAAATATAATTCGTAAAGAAAATAAAAGTGATAAATTTAATTTAATAATAGGGGATTCATTTTTGCTTTAATAAAATGTGATAAATTGACTACTATCCAAAGCGCAAATTGGGCTCATCAAGTCTATCGTAAAAGCGGAGAGCAATGCCAGGCTCAAATAGAACAAATTACCCAGATATTGTATCCACAAAGCATGAAATGAAGATTTTGAAGTCCTGCGATGTTCTTTGATATAACTGACCTGATAACGCCCTGATAATAACTGACTTCTGGTAGGTGAACAAATAGGTTGTACATAATAATTCTCTAATTTGACACCTTCTCCCGCCAATTTATCTAATGTCGGCGTCCATATTTCAGAACCATGGTAACCAATGTCATGAAAACCATAATCGTCTGCTACTACTAGTAGTATATTAGGCTGTTGACTTCCTGAAATACCTTGTATTATAAGTAAACAAAATACTCCTAGAATCAAAAATAAATTCTGCATATTCTACTATTCGCTGTTTCCTGCTAACACGATCGGATATTAAATTGTCCTTGACAATGTATTATCGGGAGATATTGATTTAATCTCTGTGAACTTTAACCTCTCCTCTTCATTAAAAGATAAAATGTGATATGAAAAGTTTAATATTTATAAGTTTTACTCTCTGTACATTGTAGGCCCCTCTTACGTCCCGGCGAATTAATCACTTTTTTTACATGCTGGGTATTTATCATTTTTTAAACCACAAAAAAATAAAAAAAATAGACGGATACTGGACATTTCAAAGTATCTTGCTTAACGCAATTTCCTTATTCGGTTGACAAAGGTATTCCATCAAGTAAATCCGAAGGACCCAGAAAAAAGCCACGAAATTGGACAGGCGAACCTATTCCATGACACGTACAGACTGTGGATCGAAACCATGACAGTTGACTCAATGGCAGACCTTATGATCTAAAGATCACGCATTAGACCTTCGGCCAAGCAACCCCACTCAAAAATATAGCAATCTCTCAGGTGACGGTAGTAATATGATAAGTCATTGAATTTCTTCATTTGTTAAAGCCCCAATAACACCCTTGTTGTAATTGAAAAATATGTCCCAATCTTTATTCTGGTCAACAAATTGTATTATTTTACAATATTCAAATAGATTGATGATATAAATTTCATCGTAACACACCTAATTTTAAAAATTGGAAATATTCAACTACATGATTTGAAAAGGTTAACGTAATCCTTTTCAAATGTGACTTGGATTTTCAAATATTTTCGAACCCTCTGGACAAGTAAAATATGATGTAATGGATAATTTACACAACAGGTAGGACACATAAACATCTGGTACTTAGAATAAGACTGTTTTTATTTTCTAGAAATTCCAAGCCAGCAAGAGTGTTATTGTCCCTTTAAACTGTTGCGACATTTACTGATGGTTGCGTATGAATCATACACAGATCAGATTTTAACGGAAATTCTTGGGTTATATTTATAATATGTCCTGTAATTATGACAAAGGCGATACCAACTCCTCACTGCTCATGCTATTTGGGCTGGCTGATATCAACAGCACCCCTCCCCCCCCCCCCCATACCACAACACCAAACAAACACTGCCGTCAAAGGAGTTTTTTCTAACATAGAAGTTGATAAAGTGGTGAACAAATATTATAAAGAATGATTTGAAATATGTTCGTAGAAAGCTGTAACGCCTTGGTTGTATTCCTATATATTGTGGGAGACGGGAGGTTTTGGGATTTACTTTTGGCTGTATGCGCCACATACGAACATTTTTGTAAAATGTAAGCTATACGTACTATGGATGGCAATTGAAAGTGTAAAAATACCCCCCAAAATTCCAATTAAGTTTTTCCATACAAACTGTTCTGCTGATGCTATATTAATATATTTGTATATTTTAGGTTATATTGCTCACTACACTTATTATTTTAACGTTTTCCAAGGTTCTATCCGGATCATCGCCCTTATTGTTGAAAATGTTTGACGTTCTAACACCTGACGTCAACTGACAGACTATCGCCATTGAAGAGACGACCACTGTCAAGATTAGTCGCATTATTTCTGTTACATCTTTTTTTTAAAAAATTCACTTTTAGTGACGCCTGTACCATAACAGACCCGGGACTGTACAGCGCAGTGGACGTTTACGGCTGGTCCCCGGATCCATTCAGTTTATTTGGTATTTGTTTATTTTTTGCAATGTCTATTTTCAGTCTTGTCCACCGGTTTATCTTGCAGAATTTTGTTTTGCGTGTAGTGCGGTCCTCCTGCACTTACTATTAGATTAAATAGTCGATTATGTTCCTTGGATCTCAATCGCGAAACCAGGCGTTATAAGTCGATCTACGTTATTTGTGAAATCACTGGTGTGTGATGGAGCTTGAATTTATGAAGCGCCCAATGTAACTTGTCATTTTCTTGTCATTTTAAGCAGTTGGAGAAATGTAATAATACCAGACATCCTATAGACAGTTGTAAAATGAATATCATTCACGGATCTGCTCTTATTTTTGGATTTATTTCATTAACTAATGGACAAAATGGTGAGATTTCTAAACATTTTTTTAAAACAATATTTTATTCAGGTTGTCTGAAACAGACTTAGCCTGTGTAAAACCCCTCTACCTAAATATTCATACATGTAGTTTAAACGCAGACTCATATGATATAAATATAATAAAATGGATGAAAATGTACAGTATATATAATAGGTTATAGTTATACATACACAAGCATACATACACATTTTGTTAATAAACCAACCAAAGTTATACATATAATTGAAAATAAAATACTATTTGATTGAGTTTAAATAAAAAAATATTTTGACATATCAATAATATTATCATATATTTACCAGAAATCTTTAAACCATTTTGTTTATATTTGAAGTGTTCTGTGAAATCTGGGACAAATCTTCTAATAATTTTATTTTCCATTATTACAGAAGTATGGAAAACATTTGAAGGGAGATTTTATGGACACTTTGATCAACCTAAAACCTTCTTTAAATCTCTAGAAGTTTGCCAAAACATCGATGGCATAATTGCCCCGGTGAGAACTCAGCAGGAATCAGAGTTTTTAATACAGTCAAGAAGGTAAGATACACGAAAACAAGGTGGATAATAAAAATGTCCAGAAAGAAAAAGAAAAAACACCCACCTTCAAACAGTTTACTTTATTCAGTCCATTACAATCTGGCCATTTCTATCAAGTGGTGTCATAAAAGGACGCCTTGATTTTTCTTTGTTTTGAGCGATGAGGAGGTGAACATTTGGACATAGATCACTAAATATTTCTAGGGCCAAGTTATTTTTAGTCTTTCTCTCCCTTTCCCCCCTTTTGCATGGCGATTTTTGTTGACTTTTTGGTGTAGAATCGAAGAAAAGGGTTTGAAAATACATTTTCTGCCAGGTTTTGGTGAATATTCATGATTTTGAGGCGGAAGGATAAAAGAGTTGTGAGGTTGGTTACGTTGAAGGGGAGGGCCAAGAATTGCTTGTTTAGTTGTCTCTACTTTCAGCTTGTGTATCTCAAGTTTTTCATGGTGAACCTCATACATGCTTTTGGACAAGAGTTTGCCACATGTTGCTCCATCTGTGATAGAAAGCGTTCTACTCAACGAATATTTGGGGACAACTTACAGCCGGTCTAAGAGACGAGAATTAACATTGAAGTCAATGGGGAAATAATTAGTGATCTGTGGCCATTTACCGAATTCAACATACCGCTTAAAAGTCACTCTCTCCATAAGACAATTCAGCTTAACGCCTTATTTCCTCGCCGACCATCATATATATTTCTGTAAAACAAAGGGGGGAAACCCTACATCAGAACAACAGACTTCGTAGAGTATCAGTACAACATAGTAGTTGTCGATGGGATCGACCGATATTTATGGATACATTGAGTAAAAGGTCTTTAATAAATATTGCTATTAGTTTTACATGTTCATAACCCTTTACCAAGTTTGTAGACCTATCTATTTCAGTGCAATCAGATTGGAATCGTATAATTGTAATAATGGAACAGTATTGATTAAGGCGCAACTTAAAGTTCCAATAGCATTTTTTTAAGTTATATTTTTAAAATGTATTAAAATAAAGCCCTAAAATAGAGTGAACCTATAAACAGTCCTACCTTGTTAAAGAAAAATCCTATTAATCCTATAATTCACTATTGCCAGTTGAGAAATTGGCAAAAATATCATTTTCAACTTCAAATTCAAACGTTTGAAGATGGCCGTCCATGGAGAGGAATGGGAAAACAAGGGAGGTAATTGAGTAACTATTTCCTCAATCAGCCTGTGTCAGCCTTTCTAATGCCCAAAAAATTTTGCCCATGATCGTATAATAGTGAGTTGACAACCTTTTGAGTAAAAGACATAGAAATAATTATGTTTTGACTTTCTTAGAAAATATGAAATTGGAACTTTATCACCAATACTGACACCAACTCTAAAACTAAAACTAACTTACTGACCTCAACAACTGTATCCCAAAATAACCAGCATAAAAACAAGTGAATGTGTATCACTTTAAAAGTATCGATGTGTGATTTGTATTTAACATTTAAAGGGACAATCCCGTTTTAAACAGAGTCTCAAAAATAAAAGTCCGAGTACGTATGAAATTTAAGCACCAAAATTTGGATGAAGGGTGTATTTACCTTGTCCCAAAATTTCAGCTCAAAATATTGCGTCGTTTTGGCGTGAATGTCAAAACTGCTTATCCGGACACGTAACCCTTTTAAGAATTCGGGTCTATTATTTTGTTGATGACCTGATAATCGACTCCCGTTTATTGAAAGGTCTATATAGTAAATGACCAGTGTACTGTACTTGCTATCGAAAGGTAAATTTCACCTACACATTATTTTTTATAAAAGAAGCCTTGTTTTATGTAGACACCGCAGAATACAGCTTGGGACACCGATTTCCTTTCCAGATGGAGATTGACGGGTTTAAGTTGTTTGAAAACGTATCACAAATACTGAGTTAGTTTCTCTGTCCTTAGGTAGAGGATTCTAACACGAAATAAGCTGTCTTATTCTCCAAAAAATTATCGGGATTAGCCCTTTAATAAAGAAAACAAAGTCAAACTGACAACGCTAGATATATAATTTCCTGGCTTGCATTCAATGGTTTTTAAAACAGACTCACCAATTTGGTTGACGGCAAATACAAATGGTGGCCATCTTGAAATAAAAGGGGCAGCTATCTGATTATTGAACGGAATTGAATTATTTTGGGACTATTTACTGTAGTTTGAAAGGGATTCTATTGCTCTGAAATTACGCATGTAATTTTTATTAACAGTGGAAATAATGAAAGACGATGGATTGGTGGAACAGATAAGAAAAGAGATGATGGTGATTATATCTGGTTAGATCAGAGTCCAATCACATGGACAAACTGGAATGGAGGTGAACTATATATTTATTCAGGATCAGGAGGTGGATATTGAACCGGATCTGAGATTCCCGACTCGCACAAACTATTGAAGCGGGCGGGGGGGGGGGGGTACGTCTTTCAAAATGGCTTCTAGTAACAGCTGGTGCTGAATTTATTAAATTTATTAAAGCTGATTACGAAAATGAAAGGGTTAGAGTTCAAGTCTATCGTTCATATTATTAACCAATCGCGAATCAGGATATGTTCTATAATTTGTGTTGGTTGAGAACCAAAAAGTGTGTATGTTTGAGAGAGAGAGAGAGAGAGAGAGAGAGAGAGAGAGAGAGAGAGAGTAATGACATAGGTTTAACGTCCTACTGTTCTGATCCTAAACCGGGTAATGAAGACAGGCTATGAGGGAATTTTGCCCGGGCAGCGGCCCAACGGCCTACTCTTATACCGAATTCCAACTGCCAAGGGATCTTTTACGTGCACATTAATGTGTACACGGGATCTCGCGGTTTTTTTTACCACGCCGGATAATCTGGATGAACTTTCTCGGCCAAAGCAGCGATCGAACACCCGACCTCCAGGCTAGAGAGCAAGCGTCTTACCCAGTCGCGTGGGGTTGGCCCCTGTCCTGTCACGATATAACACCAGGATCTTTCTTAGCCAAAACTCCGAGTGAGTCCGAGTATGCTGGGGCATTAACAATAAATAATAATATTACAGATGAACCTATCAATGCTGGTGGTAAAGAAGACTGTATGGTAATGGAAGCGAATGGTAAATGGAATGATATTGATTGCGATTTGTTTAAACATAAATATTTCTGTATGATTGAAAACCGTAAGTTTTGACTTCATAGACATACATGTAGTCTTCATAAAGTCAACCAGTCTTATCCCACAGCAAGATTGATATTTAATTCCCGGTGCGACCCCAAAATTAACCCAGTTGACATTTTGATGGCGTTGTTGATTGAAGTTCTTCTTTAACAAGATAAAAGTCTATACTACTAGTCAGGAACAAACGATTGCCATCTCGGAATTGTGACGTCATATCAAAGATTGAAGCGCACTTGTCCAAGGAATGTACATGAAGAGTTTCGTGTCGATCGTACTTAAATTGGTGGAGCTTTGTGCTTTTTTCGAAGAGCGTCCCACCGAAAAAGAAAAACATCAACAAAGTAAGAAGCGCCTGGGGCACAGTTCCTAGGCCAAAAATAATACTTTTTGTGTATGGGCGGGTAGGTTGTGGGGGTATTTATTTGTAGACATTTAAATTTCTTGGAGCCCACTCCATTCCCGTCCAACACATTTGACATGGGGAAACGAGCAGACTATAAGGCCAATATTATAATCTGTGTGATCGAAACTTGAAAACTTTTAAGCAAAATGTGGACTTATACTAATTTATTTTCCAGGTCCAATGGGTTGGACATCCTTCTTTCCGGGAAAAGAATTTCGGTTTTTTGACCTTCATCGACATACCTATCAAGAAGTGGACAATATGTGCAGATCATTTAATGGGGAAATACCTTCAACAGATACAAACCTATCTATATTAAATGCTCTCAGGTAGGTTTTCTTCAGGTATTTGATTTTACATGAGAGAGAGAGAGGCGAAAACACATGGTTCAATTTCATGGCCTGCACCGCATGAAGACGGGTGGTTGAGAGAGAGAGAGAGAGAGAGAGAGAGAGAGGGAGAGAGAAAGAGAGAGGGAGAGATGGGGTTTGGCGTCCAAACGACAGAGGGTTCAGGATTTAATTCAATAATATACTTGCGGGTAAGAATCTTTAGCTGTGGGAGGAAACCGGAAGACACGGGGAAAACCAACGAGGTTGAACAGGCGCGACCCTGCTCCTTGTCACGTACAATCGGGGAATCAAAACCACGCCAATTGACTCGATGACAGATCTTGCGATACAAATTTAAAATGGGGCAAGGAGAAACCAAGAAAGGTCAATTCTATTTAGCAATAAGGAGAAGTTTTAAATCCCATAATTGGTATTAGCGACGTTCAGATCATTAAAGCTTCTTGGTTCATACTGGTTCTAGCGAGGTAAGCAAGGTCTTATTTTCTCACTAAGATATTCAGTTATATTGGGTAGGCCTTCACAGGGACTGACACGCGACCGTTTAGCAGTAAAAAATTGCCCAGTAAAATTGACTGGGAAGCGATTTTATTTTCGCCAAGGATTCAACAGCACAGGGGTGTTCCATCCCTGCATTGGCCGAGAAAGTTCATCTCGATTTTCCGGCGTGTCAGTGATGCAGAAGGAGGGCCTGACAAGGACAGCTGTCTAGTCGTTCGGATGGGACGAAAAACCGAGGTCCCGTGTACACATTGGCGTGCACGTAAAAGATCCCTTGGCAGTTGGAATTCGATATAAGAGTAGGCCGTAGCGCCGCTGCCCGGGCAAAATTTCCCAGGTCAGGTGCAGAAGAGTAGGACGTTAAACCCCATTTCATTTCATTTCAATAGCACAGTCCCTGAACGTACAGGGCGAGTGTAATGAGACCTACGTTCAGAGTTGAAATTCTGTTACGGTACTGTTTTATAAATATACTATCTCCTCAATGTAGGCTTTTCATAATTATATTTATTGAGTGAAACCATCTTACAACCCAACTTGGTCTAACATGCTTACAACTAATACCACTGCTTAATTTGTACAAGAAGCACGTGCATTACTTTCTAAGGCAGAACTATAGTCTGTTTCAACATTATAATAATAGTCATTATCATATAAGTGTCACTTATTTATGCAACATCTCCCTCCTTAAAGGATAAAGTAACAAAACCTTAAATTCTGAACATAATTACTGTGGATCTATATTATCAATTGTCCTACAACTGAAACATAATAATAACATTATTTACCTAATAACTATAATTTTCAAATATAAGAAAGACACAAACAAACACGATGTCGATTGTTCTTTAATCACGATATCGCAAAGGCTTTATAATTTCGCGACCTGATCGACGTAAAGGTTGTACTGGATTTGGTGGTGGGAGTTCTTGTTGAACGACATTTTGTTTGTGAGATGCATGATCATGTATATCAGTCCAATCAGTTGGATCTTCATCAGAATTATTAGCATGAAAATTAACGGAATTGGCAAGGTATAGGTGACGACGATTTCTCCTAAATAACCCAAATCTGGTTCTCACCATGTACGATCGCGGTTGATTACATTTACTGACTATGGTCCCTGGTGTTCCACGTTTCTCCCAGTCTAATTTTACAAATACTCTGTCACCGGGTTTCAGTTCTGAGAGATTTTGTGCTGAATAATGTTTATTAAAATTGCGTTGTGAACACTGCTTTCTGTCACTATCTCTTCTTCTTACATCCTGGAGATTCGGCCATCTTGGTTTAAGATTTTTCGAAAGAGTTGGTAACGTCGTTCTGATTTGTCGTCCCATTAATAATTGAGCGGGGCTTGATCCTGTAACCCGAAGAGGAGTAGCCCTATATATCAATAATGCTAATACTGGATCACTTTGCTGTAGTATACTTTTAGCAGTCTTAACAGCTCGCTCCGCTTCTCCGTTAGCTTGTGGGAAATAAGGACTGGTAGTTACATGCGTTATACCGTAATCACTACAAAAAGTTGCAAACTCGGCTGAAATGAATTGTGGGCCGTTGTCGGTTGTAAGAAGTTCAGGGATGCCAAATCTAGCAAAACAGTCTTTCAACTTATGAATAGTATTACTACTGGTAGTACTACTTAAATATAAAACCTCGAGATATCTCGAAAAATAGTCTACGATTACAATATACTGTTTATTATTCAAAGTAAATAGATCTGCCCCTAAATGTTGCCAAGGGCGATCTGGTAGCTGATTCGGAAGTAAAGGTTCTTTTCTTTGATTCGGTCTATTTCCTTGACAAAACTCACATGATGAAACTTTATAATCTATGTCCTTGATAATTCCTGGCCACCAAATGCTCATGTTAGCGCGTTCGCGACATTTTGTAATTCCCAAATGTCCATCGTGAATTCTGCCAATCATCTCCTCCCGCAGGGAGACGGGAATAACGATTCGACTTCCAAATGTCAATAATCCATTGATTTCGCTTAAGCGTTCTCGAACTGAGAAATATTCTAATAAATTTTGTGTAACATTACATTTGTATTCAGGCCACCCTTCGCGAACATATCTTAAAACTGATTGTAACGTTTCGTCAGTTAACGTTGACTGACGAATATTTTCTAATTGCTTATCCGATGCCGGCCATGAACCAACCAGCGGGCTAATGTAAGCATTAATTTCTTCTTCTATACCATCATGACTCTTGTCTATTTGAGGACTTCTGGAAAGAGTATCACTAATAATCATCGTTTTTCCTGGCGAATATTCGGCGATTGGGTTATATTTCATCAGACGCATTAACATTCGTTGACAACGTACTGGAATCTGGTCGATATCCTTCCTATTTATTAAGGGAACTAGTGGTTTATGATCTGTTACTAGTGTAAACGATTCTAATCCACAGAGGTATCGGTTAAACTTTTCGCAAGCCCAAACTAATGATAAACACTCCTTTTCTATCTGAGCGTATCGAGTTTCTGAATCTGTTAAAGTTCTTGAACAGAATGCAACGGGCCTCCAATTTTGCTCATGTAATTGTAGAATGACTCCCCCGATGCCGTATTGACTTGCATCTGCGCTCACCATGGTTTGTTTTGTAACATCAAACACAGCTAAAATAGAACTTGAAGTTATCAGTTCCTTAATTTGTTGAAAGGCAGATTGTTGGGCGGCTCCCCATACCCATACGACGTCTTTTCTAAGAAGGTTATTTAACGGTTGCAAAACATCAGATAAATTTGGAATATAACATCCGATGTAGTTTATCATACCTAAAATCCGACGTAACTCAGCTACCGAATTCGGGGCCTGTAGATTATTAATTGCGGAAACTTTGTCTGGATGAGGAGCAATACCATTTTGCGATAATTTGTGTCCTAAAAAGTTAACTTCAGTTTGTCTAAATAGGCATTTACTTTTATTCAATTTAAGACCACTTTCTTTTATTCTCTTTAAAGCGGATTCTAAATTTCTGTCATGCTCTTCCAATGTAGCTCCAAATATAAATATGTCGTCCATATAAATAGCTATTCCATTCAAATTTGATAACACATCGTTCATTATTCGAGTGAATATTTCAGGTGCGCTAGTAATTCCGAAGGGGAGTCTTTTAAACCTGTAACGACCACTGGGAGTTATAAACGTGGTAAGCTTTCTACTCTCTACATCTAAAGGTATTTGGTGAAATCCGCTTGAGGCGTCCAAAGAAGATATATATTTGGCCCCAGAGAGTTTACTTAAAATATCTTCAAAGGTTGGTAAAATATACCTTTCACGTTTTACCACTTTATTCAATTGTCTCAGATCTACACACAGTCTAACATTTCCACTGGATTTCTTTAGAACAGGAATTACCGGCGCGCACCAATCACATGGTTCCGTAACCAGCTCAATGATATCATTGTTGATCAGCCTCCTGATTTCATCTTCTGTTTTACTTTGAAGCGGTATTGCGATTCGTCTCGCGGAATATACAGCGTAAGGAGTGGAGTTTTCCTTTAAAGATATATGGACAGGGTCACATTTTATTAATCCAATCGGTCCAAAAACATCATCTAAATTTTCAATACGATAAATAAGTCCCATTTGAACAGCCGTAGCGCGACCTAATAAGTTATGAGTTACTTGTCCCGTCACAACATACACAGGAAAACTAAACCGTTGATTTTTATGCTCAGTTTCTACAATAAAATATCCCTTACAGACCAAATCCCCTCCTGGGCTACTTAACAAAATATTAGATGGTCTTAAGTGTGGTTTAGAAATAAGTTCATTATAAGTAGATTCACATAAAACTGATGTATCAGCTCCCGAGTCGATTTTGAAGTTAACATTATTTCCGCAAACTTTTAATTGTACTTGCCAAACAGGCTCAAAATCATCTGAACAGTGATTAATATCATCAACTGAACCAAGAAACAAACAGGCAGTATTTTGTCCCTGACGATCCTCCATACAATTGTTATTTACCGCTTTATCTACAACATTGTTTCCAATTTGATTAACAGCTGTAACATTATTTTCCAGATTAGGTGATATCGATGGGCTGACCTGAATTTCTCTAATAAATTTTGACTTACATCTTACCGCAAAATGTCCAACATTGTTACATTTCCTACACATGGCACCTTCAGCAGGACATCCGTCATTTGGTCTATGACGCCTATTACACTGACTACAATTCCTATGTGGAGATTTACTATGATTATATTGATATCTGGGATTAAAATTATTAGCGCTATATCTCTTTTGGTATCTTGGGTTACTTGGTCCTTTATTGAATGAATTCCAGCTTTATCCTGATAATAATTTGTTCGGGGTCTCCAATGATTTTCGCGATAATGTCCCTTGTTATCTCCTACAGCGTCTAGCGCTTTCTTCATTTCCGATAATTCAATCTGCGACGAATTATTCTGGCTTTTTACTAATTCATGATTTCGCGCAATATCCACAGCGTGTGTCAGAGTTAATTCTGATTCCATTTGTAATTTTTGTGATACCGTTTTGTCTTCTAATCCTATCACGAGTTGATCCCGAATTCTCTCCTCCTTTTCACTAAAAGCACAATGTTCCGATAACTCGTATAAATGGCGCAAAAACGATTCAACATTTTCACCAGGTTTCTGGACACATTGATGGAAGACCGATCGTTCAAATATCACACTATTTTGCCTATGACGTTTTTTTTTGGGGGGGACTTCGAATTCTGTTTAATGGTTTGGATTGTTCGTACTTGGTTTTATTTTATTCCGTTTCGGAATAAAATAGTCATCAAATTTTCCCAGCACAATAGCATAATCCGTGTCATTTTCGGCTTCATCATATGTAAAAGTTTTGAATATATTTTCAGCATCCATTCCCATTGAATATATTAAGCAACTGACCTGAACATCGCCATCCTCTTTATGTAATTTAGACGCTAGTCTGTATCTACTAAATCGTTGTCGCCACTCAGGCCACTCTGTCGGTTTATTAAAGTGAAATGTTTCTGGTGGGGTCAATTTCGCCATCTTGTTATTCAGCTTGTCTTCTACTGATGCATCAATTTAATGAGCAAACCCAGTTTCTACGTTTTGACACAATTTAATGGTCAAACATCAAAGTTAAAAGTTTACTTCTGACACCATGTTTTATAAATATACTATCTCCTCAATGTAGGCTTTTCATAATTATATTTATTGAGTGAAACCATCTTACAACCCAACTTGGTCTAACATGCTTACAACTAATACCACTGCTTAATTTGTACAAGAAGCACGTGCATTACTTTCTAAGGCAGAACTATAGTCTGTTTCAACATTATAATAATAGTCATTATCATATAAGTGTCACTTATTTATGCAACAGGTACAACCACAGGTTACCTTGGCCTGAATAGTCCATCGCATTTTGTCAAAAATGCGGATTTTCTGAACGTGAACTGAAAGTGCGTCACGTCTTCCGAGAACGACGACGACTTCACCTCGTTCTCATTCTCTGAACGCAACTGAACCTCTCTAATAACGCTAGCATTACACGAAATAACACCGAATAAATTATATTTTAATTTGCAGATATCAAATGAAAAATGAAGCATCAAATGAAACAAAGCAAGTATGGATTAAATCAGAACAACTCATCAGCAAGCTATTTTTAAGTACCGTAATTTTATTAAAATTTTTAAAAATGAAAATATATCCATTTAAATAGACACATTTGCTGACAATGTCATTAATTTCATACGGCATTGGTAGTCCAGTCACGTTTGGCTGGGTTCCTTGTGCATAGGACGAATGGGAAAGAATCAGTTATGTCAGTGGTGGGCAAAATGTTTAGGTGAAGGGCCAAACATAAAGTTTTGAAACAAAACGAGAGCTAAACAAGGATTATGAAATGTCATTTTATTGAATAAAGTTATACGGAACAAAGAACTTTTTTCTGTGCTTTTCATTCAGCTCCATCGTTATATTCAGGGAAAAATCAAAGCAAACAATAACGTAAAATGAAAGTAGGCCCAAGTCAAGTGTCGTTAATTGGGCAACTAGGTCATTGAGTGACGCTGCAAGCTATAAATAGGCCTACACAGAGAATCAATAATGTGTGTAGGCCTATTGGTTAGGCCCAATTTCGATTTTTTATTTCATTTAGAGATTACTCATAAATATTCAGATATAGTGGAAGGGTCTGGCGGGCCCACCACTGAATTACATGTTAGTATTGGTGATAGTAAGTACAGGAGGACTGCACCATACACAAACAAACCCTATTAAAGTAATGAGACATTTGGGTCACACATGCATCAAAAAATTTAAATACACCAAGACACTAAATTTGGCATGATTTCACATTGACCATAGGTATAGTTCACGCTATAATACAAAGTTGTTTGATGTATCAAAAACTCAAATTTCTTACAGATCGGTGTGCGTTTGTCAATGCTGAGGTAAAGATATCTTATAGACCTTGTAGTGATAAAATCAACTTGATATGTGTGAGAAACAAACAAATGGCACCAATTAGACCTGAACCAGTAGAACCCAGTATAGGCCCCACTGTGATGGATTTAAACGGTACGTTCCATATCTTTAATACCTTTAGTGGGCGTGGCAGATGAGGCCTTGAGTTCGTGACTGGCAGTAGTGGCCTTGAAGTCAGGACAGCATGGCTGCTAAAAATTTTGACACAATTTAATAGTCGACTGGGTTTGATATTTGTTTTCAATATCCATTAATTCATTCTTGGATTCTTTTGGAATAGCATAGGGCCTTTATTCTCTAGATATTGGTACAAATGTGTTAATGCAAGTACTTATCGTAAATTCGGTGTGTACTAAAACATTGATTTCGACACTTGGATCGATCTTCTGTCATACCGCGAAGCTGCAATATCAAAACCGACATATTGAAGGGGCGTTCATTTTGAATGAAAAATGACGATTGAAAATGAAATCAGGTCGTACGTGTGTTCCAATCATATTTGAATGAGAATATCAAAAACTACCCTTCATGCTTTTGTCAAAAAGTGAATGAATCTATGAAAATATCGACCTCAGCGCTTTGACTAAAAACTGATGTCACGATCTACAAAATTATTTAGTCACAACTTTGTCAAAGATATATTATAATATAAGATTTAGATTTAGATAAAGAGCTATCAAAGAGGAATCATGAAGGGCAACATCTAGACATCACGACGTGATACCAATCAGCGACCATATCAAAGCTGATGATAAAAAAATGTTTGAGGCCGACTATGCTCGGCGACATTATCTGTGTTTCGATCTCAATACGCTAATTTTTAAAATCTCCATAACCGGCCTGCTACGACATTGTGTACTGTGATTAAAAGAAGTCATTATAATCTCGCTTAACTTTAGGGTACCTCCCATAGGTCACTTAAAGTTAAGTGGATTTTTCTCACTTAAATTAGCCTATGAATACCTCTAAAAGACTAGACACTTAAAAGTTAAGGCAGCTTAACTTTAAGGTAAAATTTGATGCTTAACAGTGCCTTTGAATACTACTTGCCCTTAACTTACAGGAAGTTACGTATATTTAAGTGAAGCCAAAAGAAAGACCTGCAAAGCCATATTTAGCTCTTACATAATGCATCTTAAAATATGTTAACCATTTCGTTTTTGAAAGGTTCTGTGAAATGTGGGACATATCATGTGATATAATTTAATTTATATATCATAATATCGTTAGTTCATATTATTGTATTCTTGTGTATATTAATACCTACAGTTTTATATAAATTTCAGGTCTTACGGAATGGCCGCTGTTTATTCGAGAGAGAAATATGTTAAACCCCAGATTAC
This sequence comes from Patella ulyssiponensis, assembly GCA_963678685.1. Lineage (NCBI taxonomy): Eukaryota > Metazoa > Mollusca > Gastropoda > Patellidae > Patella > Patella ulyssiponensis. The sequence continues at coordinate 59,324,563 of OY783230.1, read as the reverse complement.
ATGGCTTATACTTTAATATATAAATGTAATTCATTTGTTTTCTTTAAGTTACAGATTTCTGAAAGTTAATATTTGTATATGTCTCTTTTTATTGTCATTGTTATTTAGTGGTTTTGACCCTAGAAATATAAATGTGGCTAAAATCAAACTAAAAGGTAAGTAGGGGTATTTCATTTTTATATACGTAACACTGAAGTCATGTGGGATTATCAAAGTAAGTAATCAACAGGTAAGAATATAAGGTGATTTAAACACAGATCCTATTTCGTGTGGGTTTTCTTTTTTTCCTGCCTTAGCTGCCCCACATTAACCCGGGGAGGGAGGGGGCTGGGTACTCTTGAAGTATTTCGACCCCGGGGAATCACTTGGGACCCTCAGAATAAACTCCCGACGACCGGAAGTGGGTGAAATCGAGCTATGTTGCACCAAAAGGACTGTGGGCCTGACCTAAAATGCATTCTGAGGGCATCTACTCATTCACAGGGGCCGATTAAGGCGAGGTAGCGCCCACTTTCGGACCCCTTGCTCCCTCTCCTGAACTTTGACCTGGAAAAAGCTCCTGCAGAGCTATTTTTGCTGTCTATTGGGGTCAAATTTCAATACTAAAGGTGCGAAAGATTTGAAATTTGAGGATGTGGCCCAAAACGGTCAGAAGTACTGGGCCCCATAGTTCAAAGCCCAAAACCTCGGTCACTTGGGGCTCCAGTGCTCCCAAACTGCCTATTTCAAATAGAAAAAAACATTGAAATTGGAAGTTTGGGGACACCGGTGCACCCTAGATATGTTTGGGGAGACATGGCCTAAGGGTTCGGAAAAAGTTGTCTTTCGAATTTGTTTTGAAAAAGGAATTAGCTTATAAATATTTATTCCAGGACAGTGGGGCGGCTCCAGGAACCACGGTTCAGCTTGCGAAACGCGCGATCAAATGAAAGGCCTCTGCGCAAACTCATTTGCCATTGTTTTGATTGGTCGTATACATAAATTTAACCAGTTAGGGAATAGTAATAATACCAGTTATACTATAGACAGTTGTAAAATGAATATCATTCATGGTTCAGCTCTTATTTTTGGATTTATTTTATTAACTAATGGACAAAATGGTGAGTCTTCTAAGCCTTTTTTTTTAAACAATAATTTATTCAGGTTGTCTGAATGGGATTGGGGAACATCCTATGTAAAACCCCTCTCCCTAAATATTCAAAATTTAAACGGCAGACTCATATGATATATACATAATAAAATGGATGAAGATGTACAATATATATAATAGGTTATAGTTATACATACACAAGCATACATACACATTTTGTTAATAAACCAACCAAAGTTATACATATAATTGAAAATAAAATACTATTTGATCAAGATTAAATTTTTTTTGACATATCAATAATATTATCATAATATATTTACCAGAAATCTTTTGTTTATATTTGAAGTGTGCTGTGAAATCTGGGACAAATCTTCTAATAATATTATTTTCCATTATAACAGAAGTATGGAAAACATTTGAAGGAAGATTTTATAGACACTTTGAGCAACCTAAATCCTTCTTTAAAACCCTATAAGTTTGCAAAAATATTGGTGGCATGCAAAAATATTGGTGAAAGCTCTGCATGAATCAGAGTTTTTAAAACAGTCAAGAGGGTAAGATACATGTTAATGTGAAAACAAGGTGGGTAATAAAAATGTCCAGAAAGAAAAACTTTATTCAGTCCATTACAATCTGGCCATTTCTATAAAATGTAACATCTAAACAACAAGTGGTATCATAAAAGGACATTGCTGTGTTTTGAGCGGAATGGGGAGGTGGGGTTGTATGGGTGTGAACATTTACCGAATTCAACCTACCACTTAAAAGTTACCCTCTGCATAATACAATTTAACTCAGTGCCTTATTTTCAATGTCAAAGACTTTGAAAGGGATTCTATAGGTCTGAAATTACGCATGTAATCTTTATTAACAGTGGAAATAATGAAAGACGATGGATTGGTGGAACTGATAAGACTAGAGATGATGGTGATTATATCTGGTTAGATCAGAGTCCAATCACATGGTCAAACTGGAATGGAGGTGAACTATATATTTATTCAGGCTCAGGAGGTGGATATTGAACCGGATCTGAGATTCCCGACTCGCACAAACTATTGAAGGAGGGCGGGGGGATACCCCACGGTTGTTTTTAAGGTCTTTCGAAGTGGCTGCTTTCATGCAAGTAATTGCTGGTACTGAATTCTCATTGAAATCTTAATTAAAGTTGATTACGAAAATGAAAGGGTTAGAGTTCAGGTCTATCGTTCATATTATTAACCAATCACGAATCAGGGCTGATTCTATAGTTTGAATTGGCCGAGAAAATTCGCCTAGAGTTTCCGGCGTGATTCCCACTGGTCAGTGATACTGATATTACAGCTGAAAGGGATTCTATAGTTTTAACAATAAATACTAATATTACAGATGAACCTAATTCTAACTGCCAAGGGATCTTTTACGTGCACATTAATGTGTACACGGGATCTCGCGTTTTGTTACCACGCCGGATAATCTGGATGAACTTTCTCGGCCAAAGCAGGGATCGAACACCCGACTTCAAGGCTAGAGAGGAAGCGTCTTACCCAGTCGTGTGGGGTTGGCCCCTGTCCTGTCACGCCAAAACACCAGGATCTTTCTTAGCCAAAACTCCGAGTGAGTCCGAGTATGCTGGGGCATTAACAATAAATAATAATATTACAGATGAACCTATCAATGCTGGTGGTAAAGAAGACTGTATGGTAATGGAAGCGAATGGTAAATGGAATGATATTGATTGCGATTTGTTTAAACATAAATATTTCTGTATGATTGAAAACCGTAAGTTTTGACTTCATAGACATACATGTAGTCTTCATAAAGTCAACCAGTCTTATCCCACAGCAAGATTGATATTTAATTCCCGGTGCGACCCCAAAATTAACAGAGTTTACGTTTTGGTGGCGTTGTTGATTGAAGTGCTTCTTATTTGTAAACATTTCAATTTCTTGGTAACCCACTCCATTTCCGTCCTACACAATTGATATTATTAGTATATGTGATCGAAGCTTGAATACTTAAAGGGCCAATCCAGATAACTTTCTGGGGAATAAAACTGCTTAATTTTGTGTTAAAATCCCTTAAAACCCATTATGTAAGGCCGACCAACTAACCCGATATTTGTGACACTCTTGTAAATAACTTAAACCTGACAGTCTTCCTCTGGAAATGGAGACCGTTGTATTGTACAGTTTCTGGATAAAACCAGACTTTTTTCTATAAAAATAATATGTAGGTGAAATTTACCTCTTGTTATCAAGTACAGCACATGGGTCATTCACTGCATAGACCTCTCAAGAAACGGGAATCGATTATCAGGTCATCCAATGAAAAAATTGACCCGAAATCTTAAAAGGGTTACGTGTCCGGATAAGCAGTGTTGACGTTCACGTCCAAACGACTCAATATTTTGAGCTGAAATTTTGAGACAAGGTAAATACACCATGCCTCTATATTTCGGTCCATAAATTTCATAAATACTCGGACTTTAATTTTTTAGACTCTGTTCTTATCGGGATTGTCCCTTTAAGCAAAATGTGGACTTATACTAATTTATTTTCCAGGTCCAATGGATTGGACATCCTTCCTTCCAGGAAAAGAATTCCGGTTTTTTGACCTTCATCGACAAACCTATAAAGAAGTGGAAAATAAATGCAGATTATTTAATGGAGAAATACCTTCAACAGATACAAACCTATCCATATTAAATGCTCTCAGGTAGGTATATTTTTTCCGGTTATTTGGTTTTACATGGGGCGATGACAAACCAAGAGAGATGGGTTCTATTTAGCAATAAGGATAGGTTTTGAATTCCATACACCATCCAGCTATAACACTAATATTACACGAAATATCACGAAATAAATTGTATTTTAATTTGTAGATACCGTAAGAAAACATCAACTGAAACAAAACCGGTATGGATTAAATCCAACAAATCAACCGGTAAGCTAGTTTTGGGTAATTCTTTTAAAATTTAAAAAAAAAAGTTTTATAGGTGAAAATATATCTATTTCAATAGACAAATATGCATGGGGCGAGTGAAAAAACATCAATTATGTCAGTGGTGGGAAAAAATTTTAGTTGAAGGACCAAACACAAAGTTTTGAAACAAAGCCAGAGCCAAACAAGGATTATAAAATGTCATTTTATTTAATAAAGTAATGCATCAAAAAATCTAAATACATCAAGGCACTAAATTTGACATGATTTCACATTGACCACATGTATAGTTCATAATAATACAAAGTTGTTTCATGTATCAAAAATTCAAATTTCTTACAGATCAGTGTCAGTGTTCGTTTCTGGATGCTGAGATAAAGATATCTTCAAGACCGTGTAGTGACAAAATCAACTTTATATGTGTGAGAACAAAGAAAGTGAATTAGATGCACCATTGAGGGACTATGTGGCAGTTGACGGAGGCCTCCTTAAATACGCCATATATTCAAAGGCTTTCATATATATACAATGTAGCTTTCATATATATACAATGTAGCTTTCATATATGTACAATGTAGCTTTCATATATATACAATGTAGCTTTCATATATATACAATGTAGCTATATATACAATGTAGCTTTCATGTATATACGATATAGCTTTCATATATATACAATGTAGCTTTAAAAATAAAACTGACGTACTGACCTCACCAACTGTATTCCAAAATAAACAGCATAAAAGCAAGTGAATGATAGATGGATGCGTGATTTGTATTTCAGATTTATCGCAGAGGAGGGATAACGTTTTACCCAAACAAATTTCAAAAATTAAGTTCCGATAAGATTGTGCGTAAGCTAGAAACACCGGGACAAACTGTAGTAAGAAAAAATTAGTCAGTTTTTCAAAATGCAGCCCGTCCATTAAATGGGAGGGGAAAGATAGGACCTTAAAACATGTTGCAATTTCCTGCATTACTTGATTACTTTAATCATCAGTAGTAAACATACGCCATATAAAATGATAATTCGTATATCGTTTTACAGTTATAAAAGAAATGTTTCTGTTTTTAGCCAATAAACAATTTATTGTTACGCCGTGCAATGTAGAAGGATAGGGTATAAACACGTGTTGCAAATTTCCATATTACATTGTAGACCTTAACTTATCATATAAACAATTGATATATATTTTACAAGTACGGTGGCTGATAAGGGACATGAAACATAACGCTAACGCTACAATATACGTCCACATTCCTGCTTTGATTGATATGGTACTTTGTCAAGAAGGCTAGGCATTTGGTTTGTTTAGCGTTGAGGGTCGTGCCTCAACATCAATAGTTGCCGTCCTTAGAAGGAATAAGTATACCAAGATAATCCATTCAGAATTGTGGCTTTCAGACGCTGAAGGCACAAAGTGGGCGTGGCTCTGCCCCTGGAGTCGAGACATTCACCAAAATCAATAGTGGACGCCCTCCGACTATAAGGTATACATATGCCAAGTACCAAGCTGATTCATTCAGAATTACGACCTGTAATCGACAAACACAAAAATTGGGCGTGGCTTGCCTCTGGGAGTGGGGACATGCAGTTGTCGTCCTTAGGCTATAAGGAATACATATCCCAAGTTTAAAGACGATCCATTAAGAATCGGGGCTTGTAGGCAACACACACAGCCACAAAGTAAAAATGGACATGGCTCTGCCCCTGGGGGTTAGGAAATCACCAAAGGGTACAAATAATACGTATTCAAAGTTTCAAGATGATACGTTAAGAAATGTGGCTTGTAGACGACAAACAAATAAATACAAGGAATGGGAGTGGCTCTACCCCTGGGGGTCGGGCATGCACCAAAACACAATACAGATCATCCATAGGGTGTAAAGAGTAAGTATACAAAGTTTTAAGAAAATCCAGTCAGAATTGCACCCTGTAGGCGACACACAGACACACAAAACGAAAATGGGCGTGGCTCTGTCCCTGGGGGTTGGGCATGCACCCTAAATGATAGGGATCATCCTTAGGGTATAAAGAGTAAGTATACAAAGTTTTAAGAAAATGCAGTAAGAATTGCACCCTGTAGGCGACACAAAGGCACACAAAAAGCAAATGGAAGTGGCTCTGCCCCTGGGGGTTGGGCATGCACCCCAAACAATAGGGATGTTCTTTGGAGTACAAAGAATATGTATGCAAAGTTTCAAGATTATAAGTTAAGAAATGTGGCCTGTAGACGACAAACAAACAAATACTAGAAATGGGCGTGGCTCTGCCCCTGGGGGTCGGGCATGCACCAAAAACAATAGGGATCTTCCTTAGGGTATAAGGAATAAGTATACAAAGTTTGAAGAAAATCCATGAAGAATTGCGCCCTGTAGGAGAACCACAGACACACACACACACACCCATACACACACACACACACCCACCCATACATACATACACACACACACACAGACAGGAGTGACGGCATAATACGTCCACATTATGAATGTGGACGTATAAAAATAATATAATTTGATTTTTTAAATATTCACTCAAGTCAATTTTAATATAATTTGTTTTTTGTAATTTTCACCCAAGTCAATTTTAATTTTCACCCAGGTCAATTTTAATATAATTTGTTTTTTATAATTTCCACCCAAGTCCATTTTAATTTCACCCAAGTCATTTGTAATATAATTTTTTTTTTTTTATAATTTTCACCCAAGTCAATTTTAATTTCCACTCAAGTCAATTCTAATTTTCACCCAAGTCAATTTTAATTTCCACTCAAGTCAATTATAATTTTCACCCAAGTCATTTGTAATATAATTTCGATCCTGTTGAATTTCCACCCAGCGCGTGACGTCGTCAACAAGGAAATATGATCATATCTCCCCAGTTCTCTGTTGCCTACACGGGCTGCTCGTCAAAAAAGGTTTAAGGGTTCGGACTTTGGGGTCCAAACCCCCATGGGGTTAGAAGGCATTACCAAGGCCTACCCTCATGCCACATTTGGGGCCTACGGGGAGGGGCAGGGTTTAGAAAAACGTGACCTTGAGAAAAACATGTCTCGGAGGGGGGTAGAAACGGGAATATGGGGTTTAAGGAGGGATAGTCTAACCCCCCCCCCCAAACACTTGTCCTATGAATTCAGTCTAAACCCCTGAATCCTCTAAAAATGACAAAAATTATAGGAGATCGGGGGGGGGGGATCAGGTCGAGTAGAGTTCTGATCCGACACCTTCCTACCATTAATTCAATTTTTACGTAAGAACTTAAATAAATTCGGAACCGCTTGGTCGATCCTGCTCATTTTTAGTTGGCGTTCATTTTTCATGTGGATTATTGCTACGCCCGACCCTTCCAGGGGGTCAATTGACACCAAATTTGCAGGTATGCCACCCCAGCACCCATCTTTCGGCCAAACACAATTTCCAAAAAGAAAATGTTGATCCCGACCCATGGGGAGTGAGCGGTGGCCATTTTCCCGGGGGTATATAAAGTTTAAAAGATGGAACTAGATGTTCAATTTTAATTTTGAGACCATTTTTGGATGCCCCAAAGTGGAAATGGAGGGCGGGGGGAGGTAACTGAAGTTTCGAAGAGATGGGACCATATTTTAAAAAAAAAATATGTCATAACAATGTATTAAGCTGCGGTCAGGCAAAGGGGGCCTTTCGGGCATTTTGATGCAAAAAATCACGATTTCCCCCACTCCCGGTTGCCGCGGCTGAAATGAGAGGGCCCCGGGCGACTCCCCGGCGTCGATATACTTCAAGAATTCCCACCCTCGGAACCTCCCAATGGATGCATCTGGGTCTTTACAGAACTAAATCGGGTGTTTTTTGGTCCAAATTGGCGAAGTTTGAGCTATTGCCTGAAACAAGGGGCCATGTTTGCGGCCCTATATCTCGGCCCCTATAAATCAGAATCCATTCTCTTCTTTCGGATCAGTAACCAGGCGTATTATCTTCCATTTATTAAAATTCCAAGTCACTGAGCACTACCACCGGGGCGGACGTCCCAAACATGGCTTTCCAAATCATCCGGATTACTTCAAAGGCCATATATCGGTTCCTATGGGGCGTGCAACCTCGATTTTTGGGAGGGACGTGGCCCGAGAGTTCAGAAAAAATTGGCGTTCGAATTTTTTGAAAAAAAAACCACAAATGGGGGGGGGGGGTGCATTTTTTTCTGAACACCCTGTGAGAATACAATGCGAGTATGTGACCCAAAATAAAAAAAATGCGAATGCCCTCCCCGACCCCCCCCCCCCCCGAATACAACCCCATACCCCTCAAAACTTGCCCTTCCCATCTCCGGGCCCCACGGAGATAAAACTCCAATTTGAGGTGATCGGGGGTATCGTTTTGGCTAACAAACCATTTTTTGACGAAATGTGGTGGGTGATCTGTAGACAATGCTCCCGCTCACGGTGACCTAAAGAAAAATGAACCAGCAACGCTAAACGTGAGCGAGAGACAAAAAAAACCTTACCCTAACCCACAATCCACATATGACGTCATAATATCCGATCTAGCGTTTTCCGATGACATCACGCGCTGGGTGGAAATTCAACAGAATCGAAATTATATTATAATTGACTTGGGTTAAAATTAAAATTGACTTGGGTGAAATTATAAAAAACAAATTATATTACAAATGACTTGGGTGGAAATTAAAATTGACTTGGGTGAAAATTATAAAAAACAAATTAAATTAAAATTGACTTAGGTGAAAATTATAAAAAACAAAATATATTAGAATTGACTTGGGTGGAAATTATAAAAAACAAATTATATTAAAATTGACTTGGATGGAAATTAAAATTGACTTGGGTGAAAATTATAAAAAACAAATTATATTAAATTTATCAATGGTCGAGGGGAGATAACTCGGCCACCAGAACTGGATCCGACGACCTCTTCAACTAAATCGACTCCCGGGAGACGCGTGGCGACCGTGCTTTGACCCCCAGAGGTCAAGGCCAAATGACCATTATTCGTCATTTTGTAGGAGAACGCTAGATCGAAGACGGTCCTACGCATTTAACACATATGACGTCAAATATACATTGTGGGTTAGGGTTAGGGTAAGGACTAGGACCTGTAGATTTCGTCATAGTCTCGAGATATAAACAGGGCTAGCCCTAACCCTAACCCTGGGCCAAGCCTAACCCTTACCCTAACCCACAATACACATATGACGTCATAAAATGCGTATAGGACCGTCTCCGATCTAGCGTTCTCCCATTTTGTATTCGTCATTTTGACCCACTTCAGGTCGCCAATGATAAATCTGAAGGGTAACATGCGACGCCTAAAGATCGGTTTAGGGGGTAGTTCCCCGGAAGTTCGGAAAAAATAGCAAAAATATTGAAATAGGAAGTTTGGAGGCACCGGAGCCCTAAGGGACCGAGGTTTGGGGCTTTGAACTATGGGGCTTAAGATCGGTTTAGGGGTTGGAGTAGTTCTGAAAAAAAATGAAAAAACGTTGAAATAGGAAGATTGGGGGCACGGAGCCCCAAGGGACCGACGTTTTGGGCTTTGAATTATGGGGCCATGTTCGTGTTACCGTTTTGCGCCACGACCCCAAATTTCAGATCTCTTGCACATATGAAATTTGGGGCCGTCTAAAGACACATCTTTTTCTTTTTCCTATGGTTGGAGAGACATGGCCTTGGAATTAGTTTACAAACATTTATTCCAGGACAGTGGGGCGGCTCCAGGAACCCCAGTTTAGCTTGCTAAACACGTGATGAAATGGAGCGCCTCTGCGCAAACTCATTAGCCATTGTTTTGATTGGTCTCGATTATAAATTAAACCAGTTATGAGTAGGGAATTGTAATAATACCAGTTATACTATAGACAGTTGTAAAATGAATATCATTTATGGATCAGCTCTTATTTTTGGATTTATTTTTTTAACTAATGGACAAAATGGTGAGTTTTCTAAACATTTTTTAAACAATATTTTATTCGGGTTGTCTGAATGGGATTGGGGAACAGGCTTAGCCCATGTAAAACCCCTCTCCCTAAATATTCATAATTTAAACGGCAGACACATACGATATATACATAATAAAATGGATGGAGATGTACTGTATATATTTGGTTATCGTTATACATACACAAGCATACATACATACACATTTTCTTAACTGAATATAAAATACTATTTGATCGAGATTAAAATCTGTTTGACATATCAATAAACTTATAGAGTTAATAAAAGATGTTATTGTAAACATCTAGACTGTAGGTTATGGAGCAGGAGACAGTTTTATTTTTTAAAATCATTTTGTAGTTTGTCTTTTATGTTCGTGCATTTAATGTAAGGAACATCACACTAAATAGTGATCAGGATACTTGCGTTGCTATGAACGGAAGGCACCAAACAATAACGGGCAATTATAACTTCAGAAAATTTCTATATTTATTTATTTGTACTGATAAAAGGGAAAATTTCTGAATTTGGCGATCTGTATAATATATATTGCACAGATGTGACAATTCAGAAAATTTCTGAATTTGGCAATCTGTATAATATACGAAGCTGACAATTCAGAAAATTTCTGAATTTGTCGACCTGTATTATATACGTTATATACGAAGCTCACAATTCAGAAAATTTCTGAATTTGGCGATCTGTATATGTATACGAAGCTCACAATTCAGAAAGTTTCTGAATTTGGCGACCTGTATTAATAGTATTATATACGAAGCTCACAATTCAGAAATTTTCTGAATTTGTCGATCTGTATAATATACGAAGCTGACAATTCAGAAAATTTCTGAATTTGGTGATCTGTATTATATACGAAGCTCACAATTCAGAAATTTTCTGAATTTGTCGATCTGTATAATATACGAAGCTCACAATTCAGAAAATTCCTGAATTTGGTGACCTGTATTAATAGTATTATATACGAAGCTGACAATTCAGAAAATTTCTGAATTTGGTGATCGGTATAATATATAATTCAAAGATGTGACAATACCTTCTATTGTTAAACGGTCAGGTGTCAGTCCCTATATGAACGTATACAATGTAAAGAAACATCTTAGTGAGAAAACAAGACATTGCATAGCTCGCTAGAATCGCGCTAGAATAAGTATGTGTGACATAACATGTTATTAGAAATACGTCCCATTTCTGTATTGTCAGCTTAGCATGTTATACTGATCGCCCAAATTTTCAGCTTCGTATATTATTATACAGATCGCCAAATTAACTAAATTTCATTTCGTCGTATATGGCCAAGTTACTTAAATTTGTACGTTACCCTATATTTTGATTTCGATGGCTTCGGCTAATCTGCTTAGCAGCAGCTCAGAAGGAGGGGGACGTACTTTTAACAGCATGTTATGCCACACATACTTATTCTAGCGAGCTAAGCAATGTCTTGTTTTCTCACCAAGATGTTTCTTTACATTGTACATACGGGACTGACACCCGACCGTTTAACAATAGAAAGTAGTAGGTAATATTATTATACTAATCGCCAAATTCAGAAAATTTCTGAATTGTCACATCTGTGCATTATATATTATACCGATCGCCAAATTCGGAAAATTTCTGAATTGTCAGCTTTGTATATTATACAGATCAACAAATTCCGAAATTTTCTGAATTGTGAGCTTCGTATATTATACAGATTGCCAAATTCAGAAATTTTCTGAATTGTCAGCTTCGTATATTATAGGCCCTACCGATCGCTAAATTCAGAAATTTTCTGAATTGTCAGCTTCGTATATTATACAGATCGCCAAATTCAGAAATTTTCTGAATTGTCAGTATCGTATTACAGGTCGCCAAATTCAGAAATTTTCTGAATTGTGAGCTTCGTATATAATACAGATCGCCAAATTCAGAAATTTTCCGAATTGTCAGCCTCGTATTTTATACAGATCGACAAATTCAGAAATTTTCTGAATTGTCCGCTTCGTATAAAATACTATTAATACAGGTCGCCGAATTCATAAATTTTCTGAATTGTCAGCTTCGTATATTATACAGATCGACAAATTCAGAAATTTTCCTTTTTATCTGTACAAATAATTAAATATAGAAATTTTCTGAATATATCAATTCCCAACAATAATAGATGCTATTCGAATATTCTCTTCAATTCAAATGTTTATTTTGGGTGTCGGTTTTATGTTTCATTTCGGGATTTCTAAAAAATTTAATCATTGAAATCAGTGTATTTTCATGTATCTGTTAATTTATTTTTTGATTGGATTGAATCACCGATATTATCAAATATCAGGAAATAAAATAAAAAATATCCGTGCCGTCATATTATAACGTTTTATTTTTAAAAGATTTTAAAATCTTTTAAAAATTTCGTATATTATTTGAAGAGTTCTGTGAAGTCTGGGACAAATCTTTTACTATAATTTAATTTTCCATTATAACAGAAGTATGGAAAACATTTGAAGGAAGATTTTATAGACACTTTGAGCAACCTAAATCCTTCTTTAAGGCCCTGGAAGTTTGCAAAAGTTTTGGTGGCATAATTGCCCCGGTGAGAACTCTGCAGGAATCAGAGTTTTTAATACAGTCAAGAAGGTAAGATACACGAAAACAAGGTGGATAATAAAAATGTCCAGAAAGAAAAACACCCACCTTCAAACAGTTTACTTTATTCAGTCCATTACAATCTGGCCATTCTACCAAATATAACATCTAAACAACAAGTGGTGTCATAAAAGGACACCTTTCTATTGCTGTGTTTTGAGCGTAAGGGGGGGGGGGATGGGGTTGTATGGGTGTGAACATTTACCGAATTCAACCTACCGCTTAAAAGTTACCCTCGCTATAATAGGCTTCAGCTTATTTTCATTGTCGAAGACCTTGACTTAGTTAAGAAAACAAAGTCAAACTGACAACGCCAGACAAGGCTTTCATTCAATGGTGTTTAAAACAGACTCGCCAATTTGGTTGACGGCAAATAAAGATCTTGAAATAAAAGGGGCAGCTATCTGATTATTGAACGGAATTGAACCACTTTGGGACTATTTACTGTAGTTTGAAAGGGATTCTATAGCTCTGAAATTACGCATGTAATTTTTATTAACAGTGGAAATAATGAAAGACGATGGATTGGTGGAACTGATAAGAATAGAAAAGATGGTGATTATATCTGGTTATATCAGAGTCCAATCACATGGTCAAACTGGAATGGAGGTGAACTATATATTTATTCAGGCTCAGGAGGTGGATATTGAACCGGATCTGAGATTCCCGACTCGCGCAAACTATTGAAGGAGGGGGGGGGGATACCCCACGGTTGTTTTTAAGGTCTTTCGAAGTGGCTGCTTTCATGCAAGTAATTGCTGGTACTGAATTCTCATTGAAATCTTAATTAAAGTTGATTACGAAAATGAAAGGGTTAGAATTCAGGTCTATCGTTCATATTATTAACCAATCACGAATCAGGGCTGATTCTATAGTTTGAATTGGACGAGAAAATTCGCCTAGATTTTCCGGCGTGATTCCCACTGATCAGTGATACTGATATTACAGCTGAAAGGGATTCTATAGTTTTAACAATAAATACTAATATTACAGATGAACCTAATTCTAACTGCCAAGGGATCTTTTACGTGCACATTAATGTGTACACGGGATCTCGCGTTTTGTTACCACGCCGGATAATCTGGATGAACTTTCTCGGCCAAAGCAGGGATCGAACACCCGACCTCAAGGCTAGAGAGCAGGCGTCTTACCCAGTCGTGTGGGGTTGGCCCCTGTCCTGTCACGCCAAAACACCAGGATCTTTCTTAGCCAAAACTCCGAGTGAGTCCGAGTATGCTGGGGCATTAACAATGAATAATAATATTACAGCTGAACCTATCAATGCTGGTGGTAAAGAAGACTGTATGGTAATGGAAGCGAATGGTAAATGGAATGATATTGATTGTGATTTGTTTAAACATAAATATTTCTGTATGATTGAAAACCGTAAGTTTTGACTTCATAGACATACATGTAGTCTTCATAAAGTCAACCAGTCTTATCCCACAGCAAGATTGATATTTAATTCCCGGTGCGACCCCAAAATGAACAGAGTTTACGTTTTGGTGGCGTTGTTGATTGAAGTGCTTCTTATTTGTAAACATTTCAATTTCTTGGTAACCCACTCCATTTCCGTCCTACACAATTGATATTATTAGTATATGTGATCGAAGCTTGAATACTTAAAGGGCCAATCCAGATAACTTTCTGGGGAATAAAACTGCTTAATTTTGTGTTAAAATCCCTTAAAACCCATTATGTAAGGCCGACCAACTAACCCGATATTTGTGACACTCTTGTAAATAACTTAAACCTGACAGTCTTCCTCTGGAAATGGAGACCGTTGTATTGTACAGTTTCTGGATAAAACCAGACTTTTTTCTATAAAAATAATATGTAGGTGAAATTTACCTCTTGTTATCAAGTACAGCACATGGGTCATTCACTGCATAGACCTCTCAAGAAACGGGAATCGATTATCAGGTCATCCAATGAAAAAATTGACCCGAAATCTTAAAAGGGTTACGTGTCCGGATAAGCAGTGTTGACGTTCACGTCCAAACGACTCAATATTTTGAGCTGAAATTTTGAGACAAGGTAAATACACCATGCCTCTATATTTCGGTCCATAAATTTCATAAATACTCGGACTTTAATTTTTTAGACTCTGTTCTTATCGGGATTGTCCCTTTAAGCAAAATGTGGACTTATACTAATTTATTTTCCAGGTCCAATGGATTGGACATCCTTCCTTCCAGGAAAAGAATTCCGGTTTTTTGACCTTCATCGACAAACCTATAAAGAAGTGGAAAATAAATGCAGATTATTTAATGGAGAAATACCTTCAACAGATACAAACCTATCCATATTAAATGCTCTCAGGTAGGTATATTTTTTCCGGTTATTTGGTTTTACATGGGGCGATGACAAACCAAGAGAGATGGGTTCTATTTAGCAATAAGGATAGGTTTTGAATTCCATACACCATCCAGCTATAACACTAATATTACACGAAATATCACGAAATAAATTGTATTTTAATTTATAGATACCGTAAGAAAACATCAACTGAAACAAAACCGGTATGGATTAAATCCAACAAATCAACCGGTAAGCTAGTTTTGGGTAATTCTTTTAAAATTTAAAAAAAAAAGTTTTATAGGTGAAAATATATCTATTTCAATAGACAAATATGCATGGGGCGAGTGAAAAAACATCAATTATGTCAGTGGTGGGAAAAAATTTTAGTTGAAGGACCAAACACAAAGTTTTGAAACAAAGCCAGAGCCAAACAAGGATTATAAAATGTCATTTTATTTAATAAAGTAATGCATCAAAAAATCTAAATACATCAAGGCACTAAATTTGACATGATTTCACATTGACCACATGTATAGTTCATAATAATACAAAGTTGTTTCATGTATCAAAAATTCAAATTTCTTACAGATCAGTGTCAGTGTTCGTTTCTGGATGCTGAGATAAAGATATCTTCAAGACCGTGTAGTGACAAAATCAACTTTATATGTGTGAGAACAAAGAAAGTGAATTAGATGCACCATTGAGGGACTATGTGGCAGTTGACGGAGGCCTCCTTAAATACGCCATATATTCAAAGGCTTTCATATATATACAATGTAGCTTTCATATATATACAATGTAGCTTTCATATATATACAATGTAGCTTTCATATATATACAATGTAGCTTTCATATATATACAATGTAGCTATATATACAATGTAGCTTTCATGTATATACGATATAGCTTTCATATATATACAATGTAGCTTTAAAAATAAAACTGACGTACTGACCTCACCAACTGTATTCCAAAATAAACAGCATAAAAGCAAGTGAATGATAGATGGATGCGTGATTTGTATTTCAGATTTATCGCAGGGGAGGGATAACGTTTTACCCAAACAAATTTCAAAAATTAAGTTCCGATAAGATTGTGCGTAAGCTAGAAACACCGGGACAAACTGTAGTAAGAAAAAATTAGTCAGTTTTTCAAAATGCAGCCCGTCCATTAAATGGGAGGGGAAAGATAGGACCTTAAAACATGTTGCAATTTCCTGCATTACTTGATTACTTTAATCATCAGTAGTAAACATACGCCATATAAAATGATAATTCGTATATCGTTTTACAGTTATAAAAGAAATGTTTCTGTTTTTAGCCAATAAACAATTTATTGTTACGCCGTGCAATGTAGAAGGATAGGGTATAAACACGTGTTGCAAATTTCCATATTACATTGTAGACCTTAACTTATCATATAAACAATTGATATATATTTTACAAGTACGGTGGCTGATAAGGGACATGAAACATAACGCTAACGCTACAATATACGTCCACATTCCTGCTTTGATTGATATGGTACTTTGTCAAGAAGGCTAGGCATTTGGTTTGTTTAGCGTTGAGGGTCGTGCCTCAACATCAATAGTTGCCGTCCTTAGAAGGAATAAGTATACCAAGATAATCCATTCAGAATTGTGGCTTTCAGACGCTGAAGGCACAAAGTGGGCGTGGCTCTGCCCCTGGAGTCGAGACATTCACCAAAATCAATAGTGGACGCCCTCCGACTATAAGGTATACATATGCCAAGTACCAAGCTGATTCATTCAGAATTACGACCTGTAATCGACAAACACAAAAATTGGGCGTGGCTTGCCTCTGGGAGTGGGGACATGCAGTTGTCGTCCTTAGGCTATAAGGAATACATATCCCAAGTTTAAAGACGATCCATTAAGAATCGGGGCTTGTAGGCAACACACACAGCCACAAAGTAAAAATGGACATGGCTCTGCCCCTGGGGGTTAGGAAATCACCAAAGGATACAAATAATACGTATTCAAAGTTTCAAGATGATACGTTAAGAAATGTGGCTTGTAGACGACAAACAAATAAATACAAGGAATGGGAGTGGCTCTACCCCTGGGGGTCGGGCATGCACCAAAACACAATACAGATCATCCATAGGGTGTAAAGAGTAAGTATACAAAGTTTTAAGAAAATCCAGTCAGAATTGCACCCTGTAGGCGACACACAGACACACAAAACGAAAATGGGCGTGGCTCTGTCCCTGGGGGTTGGGCATGCACCCTAAATGATAGGGATCATCCTTAGGGTATAAAGAGTAAGTATACAAAGTTTTAAGAAAATGCAGTAAGAATTGCACCCTGTAGGCGACACAAAGGCACACAAAAAGCAAATGGAAGTGGCTCTGCCCCTGGGGGTTGGGCATGCACCCCAAACAATAGGGATGTTCTTTGGAGTACAAAGAATATGTATGCAAAGTTTCAAGATTATAAGTTAAGAAATGTGGCCTGTAGACGACAAACAAACAAATACTAGAAATGGGCGTGGCTCTGCCCCTGGGGGTCGGGCATGCACCAAAAACAATAGGGATCTTCCTTAGGGTATAAGGAATAAGTATACAAAGTTTGAAGAAAATCCATGAAGAATTGCGCCCTGTAGGAGAACCACAGACACACACACACACACACCCATACACACACACACACACCCACACACACACACACACACCCACACACCCATACATACATACACACACACACACAGACAGGAGTGACGGCATAATACGTCCACATTATGAATGTGGACGTATAAAAATAATATAATTTGATTTTTTAAATATTCACTCAAGTCAATTTTAATATAATTTGTTTTTTGTAATTTTCACCCAAGTCAATTTTAATTTTCACCCAGGTCAATTTTAATATAATTTGTTTTTTATAATTTCCACCCAAGTCCATTTTAATTTCACCCAAGTCATTTGTAATATAATTTTTTTTTTTTTATAATTTTCACCCAAGTCAATTTTAATTTCCACTCAAGTCAATTCTAATTTTCACCCAAGTCAATTTTAATTTCCACTCAAGTCAATTATAATTTTCACCCAAGTCATTTGTAATATAATTTCGATCCTGTTGAATTTCCACCCAGCGCGTGACGTCGTCAACAAGGAAATATGATCATATCTCCCC
Source organism: Patella ulyssiponensis (assembly GCA_963678685.1). NCBI lineage: Eukaryota > Metazoa > Mollusca > Gastropoda > Patellidae > Patella > Patella ulyssiponensis. The sequence goes on along the minus strand of OY783230.1, from coordinate 59,306,525 downwards.
AGTTCCCTGTTGCCTACACGGGCTGCTCGTCAAAAAAGGTTTAAGGGTTCGGACTTTGGGGTCCAAACCCCCATGGGGTTAGAAGGCATTACCAAGGCCTACCCTCATGCCACATTTGGGGCCTACGGGGAGGGGCAGGGTTTAGAAAAACGTGACCTTGAGAAAAACATGTCTCGGAGGGGGGTAGAAACGGGAATATGGGGTTTAAGGAGGGATAGTCTACCCCCCCCCCCCCAAACACTTGTCCTATGAATTCAGTCTAAACCCCTGAATCCTCTAAAAATGACAAAAATTATAGGAGATCGGGGGGGGGGGGATCAGGTCGAGTAGAGTTCTGATCCGACACCTTCCTACCATTAATTCAATTTTTACGTAAGAACTTAAATAAATTCGGAACCGCTTGGTCGATCCTGCTCATTTTTAGTTGGCGTTCATTTTTCATGTGGATTATTGCTACGCCCGACCCTTCCAGGGGGTCAATTGACACCAAATTTGCAGGTATGCCACCCCAGCACCCATCTTTCGGCCAAACACAATTTCCAAAAAGAAAATGTTGATCCCGACCCATGGGGAGTGAGCGGTGGCCATTTTCCCGGGGGTATATAAAGTTTAAAAGATGGAACTAGATGTTCAATTTTAATTTTGAGACCATTTTTGGATGCCCCAAAGTGGAAATGGAGGGCGGGGGGAGGTAACTGAAGTTTCGAAGAGATGGGACCATATTTTAAAAAAAAAATATGTCATAACAATGTATTAAGCTGCGGTCAGGCAAAGGGGGCCTTTCGGGCATTTTGATGCAAAAAATCACGATTTCCCCCACTCCCGGTTGCCGCGGCTGAAATGAGAGGGCCCCGGGCGACTCCCCGGCGTCGATATACTTCAAGAATTCCCACCCTCGGAACCTCCCAATGGATGCATCTGGGTCTTTACAGAACTAAATCGGGTGTTTTTTGGTCCAAATTGGCGAAGTTTGAGCTATTGCCTGAAACAAGGGGCCATGTTTGCGGCCCTATATCTCGGCCCCTATAAATCAGAATCCATTCTCTTCTTTCGGATCAGTAACCAGGCGTATTATCTTCCATTTATTAAAATTCCAAGTCACTGAGCACTACCACCGGGGCGGACGTCCCAAACATGGCTTTCCAAATCATCCGGATTACTTCAAAGGCCATATATCGGTTCCTATGGGGCGTGCAACCTCGATTTTTGGGAGGGACGTGGCCCGAGAGTTCAGAAAAAATTGGCGTTCGAATTTTTTGAAAAAAAAACCACAAATGGGGGGGGGGGTGCATTTTTTTCTGAACACCCTGTGAGAATACAATGCGAGTATGTGACCCAAAATAAAAAAAATGCGAATGCCCTCCCCGACCCCCCCCCCCCCCGAATACAACCCCATACCCCTCAAAACTTGCCCTTCCCATCTCCGGGCCCCACGGAGATAAAACTCCAATTTGAGGTGATCGGGGGTATCGTTTTGGCTAACAAACCATTTTTTGACGAAATGTGGTGGGTGATCTGTAGACAATGCTCCCGCTCACGGTGACCTAAAGAAAAATGAACCAGCAACGCTAAACGTGAGCGAGAGACAAAAAAAACCTTACCCTAACCCACAATCCACATATGACGTCATAATATCCGATCTAGCGTTTTCCGATGACATCACGCGCTGGGTGGAAATTCAACAGAATCGAAATTATATTATAATTGACTTGGGTTAAAATTAAAATTGACTTGGGTGAAATTATAAAAAACAAATTATATTACAAATGACTTGGGTGGAAATTAAAATTGACTTGGGTGAAAATTATAAAAAACAAATTAAATTAAAATTGACTTAGGTGAAAATTATAAAAAACAAAATATATTAGAATTGACTTGGGTGGAAATTATAAAAAACAAATTATATTAAAATTGACTTGGATGGAAATTAAAATTGACTTGGGTGAAAATTATAAAAAACAAATTATATTAAATTTATCAATGGTCGAGGGGAGATAACTCGGCCACCAGAACTGGATCCGACGACCTCTTCAACTAAATCGACTCCCGGGAGACGCGTGGCGACCGTGCTTTGACCCCCAGAGGTCAAGGCCAAATGACCATTATTCGTCATTTTGTAGGAGAACGCTAGATCGAAGACGGTCCTACGCATTTAACACATATGACGTCAAATATACATTGTGGGTTAGGGTTAGGGTAAGGACTAGGACCTGTAGATTTCGTCATAGTCTCGAGATATAAACAGGGCTAGCCCTAACCCTAACCCTGGGCCAAGCCTAACCCTTACCCTAACCCACAATACACATATGACGTCATAAAATGCGTATAGGACCGTCTCCGATCTAGCGTTCTCCCATTTTGTATTCGTCATTTTGACCCACTTCAGGTCGCCAATGATAAATCTGAAGGGTAACATGCGACGCCTAAAGATCGGTTTAGGGGGTAGTTCCCCGGAAGTTCGGAAAAAATAGCAAAAATATTGAAATAGGAAGTTTGGAGGCACCGGAGCCCTAAGGGACCGAGGTTTGGGGCTTTGAACTATGGGGCTTAAGATCGGTTTAGGGGTTGGAGTAGTTCTGAAAAAAAATGAAAAAACGTTGAAATAGGAAGATTGGGGGCACGGAGCCCCAAGGGACCGACGTTTTGGGCTTTGAATTATGGGGCCATGTTCGTGTTACCGTTTTGCGCCACGACCCCAAATTTCAGATCTCTTGCACATATGAAATTTGGGGCCGTCTAAAGACACATCTTTTTCTTTTTCCTATGGTTGGAGAGACATGGCCTTGGAATTAGTTTACAAACATTTATTCCAGGACAGTGGGGCGGCTCCAGGAACCCCAGTTTAGCTTGCTAAACACGTGATGAAATGGAGCGCCTCTGCGCAAACTCATTAGCCATTGTTTTGATTGGTCTCGATTATAAATTAAACCAGTTATGAGTAGGGAATTGTAATAATACCAGTTATACTATAGACAGTTGTAAAATGAATATCATTTATGGATCAGCTCTTATTTTTGGATTTATTTTTTTAACTAATGGACAAAATGGTGAGTTTTCTAAACATTTTTTAAACAATATTTTATTCGGGTTGTCTGAATGGGATTGGGGAACAGGCTTAGCCCATGTAAAACCCCTCTCCCTAAATATTCATAATTTAAACGGCAGACATATACGATATATACATAATAAAATGGATGGAGATGTACTGTATATATTTGGTTATCGTTATACATACACAAGCATACATACATACACATTTTCTTAACTGAATATAAAATACTATTTGATCGAGATTAAAATCTGTTTGACATATCAATAAACTTATAGAGTTAATAAAAGATGTTATTGTAAACATCTAGACTGTAGGTTATGGAGCAGGAGACAGTTTTATTTTTTAAAATCATTTTGTAGTTTGTCTTTTATGTTCGTGCATTTAATGTAAGGAACATCACACTAAATAGTGATCAGGATACTTGCGTTGCTATGAACGGAAGGCACCAAACAATAACGGGCAATTATAACTTCAGAAAATTTCTATATTTATTTATTTGTACTGATAAAAGGGAAAATTTCTGAATTTGGCGATCTGTATAATATATATTGCACAGATGTGACAATTCAGAAAATTTCTGAATTTGGCAATCTGTATAATATACGAAGCTGACAATTCAGAAAATTTCTGAATTTGTCGACCTGTATTATATACGTTATATACGAAGCTCACAATTCAGAAAATTTCTGAATTTGGCGATCTGTATATGTATACGAAGCTCACAATTCAGAAAGTTTCTGAATTTGGCGACCTGTATTAATAGTATTATATACGAAGCTCACAATTCAGAAATTTTCTGAATTTGTCGATCTGTATAATATACGAAGCTGACAATTCAGAAAATTTCTGAATTTGGTGATCTGTATTATATACGAAGCTCACAATTCAGAAATTTTCTGAATTTGTCGATCTGTATAATATACGAAGCTCACAATTCAGAAAATTCCTGAATTTGGTGACCTGTATTAATAGTATTATATACGAAGCTGACAATTCAGAAAATTTCTGAATTTGGTGATCGGTATAATATATAATTCAAAGATGTGACAATTCAGAATTTGGCAATACCTACTACCTTCTATTGTTAAACGGTCAGGTGTCAGTCCCTATATGAACGTATACAATGTAAAGAAACATCTTAGTGAGAAAACAAGACATTGCATAGCTCGCTAGAATCGCGCTAGAATAAGTATGTGTGACATAACATGTTATTAGAAATACGTCCCATTTCTGTATTGTCAGCTTAGCATGTTATACTGATCGCCCAAATTTTCAGCTTCGTATATTATTATACAGATCGCCAAATTAACTAAATTTCATTTCGTCGTATATGGCCAAGTTACTTAAATTTGTACGTTACCCTATATTTTGATTTCGATGGCTTCGGCTAATCTGCTTAGCAGCAGCTCAGAAGGAGGGGGACGTACTTTTAACAGCATGTTATGCCACACATACTTATTCTAGCGAGCTAAGCAATGTCTTGTTTTCTCACCAAGATGTTTCTTTACATTGTACATACGGGACTGACACCCGACCGTTTAACAATAGAAAGTAGTAGGTAATATTATTATACTAATCGCCAAATTCAGAAAATTTCTGAATTGTCACATCTGTGCATTATATATTATACCGATCGCCAAATTCGGAAAATTTCTGAATTGTCAGCTTTGTATATTATACAGATCAACAAATTCCGAAATTTTCTGAATTGTGAGCTTCGTATATTATACAGATTGCCAAATTCAGAAATTTTCTGAATTGTCAGCTTCGTATATTATAGGCCCTACCGATCGCTAAATTCAGAAATTTTCTGAATTGTCAGCTTCGTATATTATACAGATCGCCAAATTCAGAAATTTTCTGAATTGTCAGTATCGTATTACAGGTCGCCAAATTCAGAAATTTTCTGAATTGTGAGCTTCGTATATAATACAGATCGCCAAATTCAGAAATTTTCCGAATTGTCAGCCTCGTATTTTATACAGATCGACAAATTCAGAAATTTTCTGAATTGTCCGCTTCGTATAAAATACTATTAATACAGGTCGCCGAATTCATAAATTTTCTGAATTGTCAGCTTCGTATATTATACAGATCGACAAATTCAGAAATTTTCCTTTTTATCTGTACAAATAATTAAATATAGAAATTTTCTGAATATATCAATTCCCAACAATAATAGATGCTATTCGAATATTCTCTTCAATTCAAATGTTTATTTTGGGTGTCGGTTTTATGTTTCATTTCGGGATTTCTAAAAAATTTAATCATTGAAATCAGTGTATTTTCATGTATCTGTTAATTTATTTTTTGATTGGATTGAATCACCGATATTATCAAATATCAGGAAATAAAATAAAAAATATCCGTGCCGTCATATTATAACGTTTTATTTTTAAAAGATTTTAAAATCTTTTAAAAATTTCGTATATTATTTGAAGAGTTCTGTGAAGTCTGGGACAAATCTTTTACTATAATTTAATTTTCCATTATAACAGAAGTATGGAAAACATTTGAAGGAAGATTTTATAGACACTTTGAGCAACCTAAATCCTTCTTTAAGGCCCTGGAAGTTTGCAAAAGTTTTGGTGGCATAATTGCCCCGGTGAGAACTCTGCAGGAATCAGAGTTTTTAATACAGTCAAGAAGGTAAGATACACGAAAACAAGGTGGATAATAAAAATGTCCAGAAAGAAAAACACCCACCTTCAAACAGTTTACTTTATTCAGTCCATTACAATCTGGCCATTCTACCAAATATAACATCTAAACAACAAGTGGTGTCATAAAAGGACACCTTTCTATTGCTGTGTTTTGAGCGTAAGGGGGGGGGGGGATGGGGTTGTATGGGTGTGAACATTTACCGAATTCAACCTACCGCTTAAAAGTTACCCTCGCTATAATAGGCTTCAGCTTATTTTCATTGTCGAAGACCTTGACTTAGTTAAGAAAACAAAGTCAAACTGACAACGCCAGACAAGGCTTTCATTCAATGGTGTTTAAAACAGACTCGCCAATTTGGTTGACGGCAAATAAAGATCTTGAAATAAAAGGGGCAGCTATCTGATTATTGAACGGAATTGAACCACTTTGGGACTATTTACTGTAGTTTGAAAGGGATTCTATAGCTCTGAAATTACGCATGTAATTTTTATTAACAGTGGAAATAATGAAAGACGATGGATTGGTGGAACTGATAAGAATAGAAAAGATGGTGATTATATCTGGTTAGATCAGAGTCCAATCACATGGTCAAACTGGAATGGAGGTGAACTATATATTTATTCAGGCTCAGGAGGTGGATATTGAACCGGATCTGAGATTCCCGACTCGCGCAAACTATTGAAGGAGGGGGGGGGGATACCCCACGGTTGTTTTTAAGGTCTTTCGAAGTGGCTGCTTTCATGCAAGTAATTGCTGGTACTGAATTCTCATTGAAATCTTAATTAAAGTTGATTACGAAAATGAAAGGGTTAGAATTCAGGTCTATCGTTCATATTATTAACCAATCACGAATCAGGGCTGATTCTATAGTTTGAATTGGACGAGAAAATTCGCCTAGATTTTCCGGCGTGATTCCCACTGATCAGTGATACTGATATTACAGCTGAAAGGGATTCTATAGTTTTAACAATAAATACTAATATTACAGATGAACCTAATTCTAACTGCCAAGGGATCTTTTACGTGCACATTAATGTGTACACGGGATCTCGCGTTTTGTTACCACGCCGGATAATCTGGATGAACTTTCTCGGCCAAAGCAGGGATCGAACACCCGACCTCAAGGCTAGAGAGCAGGCGTCTTACCCAGTCGTGTGGGGTTGGCCCCTGTCCTGTCACGCCAAAACACCAGGATCTTTCTTAGCCAAAACTCCGAGTGAGTCCGAGTATGCTGGGGCATTAACAATAAATACTAATATTACAGATGAACCTATCAATGCTGGTGGTAAAGAAGACTGTATGGTAATGGAAGCAAATGGTAAATGGAATGATATTGATTGTGATTTGTTTAAACATAAATATTTCTGTATGATTGAAAACCGTAAGTTTTGACTTCATAGACATACATGTAGTCTTCATAAAGTCAATCAGTCTTATCGCACAGCAAGATTGATATTTAATTCCCGGTGCGACCCCAAAATTAACAGAGTTTACGTTTTGGTGGCGTTGTTGATTGAAGTGCTTCTTATTTGTAAACATTTCAATTTCTTGGTAACCCACTCCATTTCCGTCCTACACAATTGATATTATTAGTCTATGTGATCGAAGCTTGAATACTTAAGCAAAATGTGGACTTATACTAATTTATTTTCCAGGTCCAATGGATTGGACATCCTTCCTTCCAGGAAAAGAATTCCGGTTTTTTGACCTTCATCGACAAACCTATAAAGAAGTGGAAAATAAATGCAGATTATTTAATGGAGAAATACCTTCAACAGATACAAACCTATCCATATTAAATGCTCTCAGGTAGGTATATTTTTTCCGGTTATTTGGTTTTACATGGGGCGATGACAAACCAAGAGAGATGGGTTCTATTTAGCAATAAGGATAGGTTTTGAATTCCATACACCATCCAGCTATAACACTAATATTACACGAAATATCACGAAATAAATTGTATTTTAATTTGTAGATACCGTAAGAAAACATCAACTGAAACAAAACCGGTATGGATTAAATCCAACAAATCAACCGGTAAGCTAGTTTTGGGTAATTCTTTTAAAATTTAAAAAAAAAAGTTTTATAGGTGAAAATATATCTATTTCAATAGACAAATATACATGGGGCGAGTGAAAAAACATCAATTATGTCAGTGGTGGGAAAAAATTTTAGTTGAAGGACCAAACACAAAGTTTTGAAACAAAGCCAGAGCCAAACAAGGATTATGAAATGTCATTTTATTTAATAAAGTAATGCATCAAAAAATATAAATACACCAAGGCACTAAATTTGACATGATTTCACATTGACCACATGTATCGTTCATAATAATACAAAGTTGTTTCATGTATCAAAAACTCAAATTTCTTACAGATCAGTGTCAGTGTTCGTTTCTGGATGCTGAGGTAAAGATATCTTCAAGACCGTGCAGTGACAAAATCAACTTTATATGTGTGAGAACAAAGAAAGTGAATTAGATGCACCAAATACGCCATATATTCAAAGGCTTTCATATATATACAATGTAGCTTTCATATATATACAATGTAGCTTTCATATATATACAATGTAGCTTTAAAAATAAAACTGACGTACTGACCTCACCAACTGTATTCCAAAATAAACAGCATAAAAGCAAGTGAATGATAGATGGATGCGTGATTTGTATTTCAGATTTATCGCAGGGGAGGGATAACGTTTTACCCAAACAAATTTCAAAAATTAAGTTCCGATAAGATTGTGCGTAAGCTAGAAACACCGGGACAAACTGTAGTAAGAAAAAATTAGTCAGTTTTTCATAATGCAGCCCGCCCATTAAATGGGAGGGGAAAGATAGGACCTTAAAACATGTTGCAATTTCCCGCATTACTTGATTACTTTAATCATCAGTAGTAAACATACGCCATATAAAATGATAATTCGTATATCATTTTACAGTTATAAAAGAAATGTTTCTGTTTTTAGCCAATAAACAATTTATTGTTACGCCGTGCAATGTAGAAGGATAGGGTATTAACACGTGTTGCAAATTTCCATATTACATTGTAGACCTTAACTTATCATATAAACAATTGATATATATTTTACAGGTATCAAAATGTTGCCATTTTATACAATGAACAATTTTTTTGTTCATTCGCGTAGAAAGATATGCTGTTAAACATCTTACAAATTAACAATTGCTAATATTACTCATACGTTTAATTGAAAATTCCAATAAACAATTTATATTGAAAGGATAGTGCTACAGGTGGTAGGCCATGTTTAAACGTTGTTCAAAGGAGCCAAGTCTTCAACTCAATATCGGGCCCCCTGATGGCATTGCAAACACGACTTTTTGGTCAATTTAAATCAACATTGCTGTTGTTATATTACCGATAAAGGAAGTACTTCTGACACCTAATATTTTAGGCAAAATGAATTTTAAAAAAATGGCTCACGATTCACGTGCCAGAACGCTTTTAAGCGCCATTTGTATGAAGCGACTCGATGAACGGGACTAAACATATCCCATGTAGGAGAGTACTACAGGCGTAGACTGGAATAAACAGATGCCAAAGTCTACCATTCAATTCTGACTTTCTGCGTGTTTCGCTGAACTTAACTGATAAGAAGAAACGATTGAATGTAAATCAGTTTATATACATTCATATTATTTGAATGTAAATTGGTATACATATTACATTATTATATGTGTTGTAACCCATTTGTGTCAATTTCTAGGGACCAAAGAAAAGTGAATTATCTCCTGTGTATTTTCTTAAATGAACCTGTGGTTGCTATCGGTCTATAAGATACCAGGGATTGACTAGGGGTCCTGATCCCAGGATTCCCACACCATGTGGGGAGGGGGATTCGCTCCAACCGGGCACAAAATGTGTTTGAAACACAATGTAAATGACAGGTTCTACGCTATATCATGGTGTTTCTAGCTTATGCACATATTCAGGGGCGGATCTAGGAATTTTGAAAGGGGGGGGGGGCAAGACAATTATCCGTCATTTCCTTGCATCTGTAGACATTCCAAGAGCTATTTTCGTCTAAGTAAACGTTCGGAGAGGACATATTTGGGTCTGAAAAAGGGCACTTTCAGCAGTAAAAAAGGGCACTGTCGAAAATCCGCCTCTGATATTTAACGTGTGACGTTCTTAACAATTCATCAAAAACAACGTAAATTCATTACTAACAGGGAGTCCTAAACTAAGCAAAAACATTAACTGTTAGAGACCCATGAACCACCATACTCCTTTTTAAAGGGAACATCCCCGATTTTAACAGAGTCCCAGAAACAAAAGTGTACGTATGAAATTTAAGCGCCAAAATATAGAGGAATGGTGTATTTGCCTTGTCTCAAAATATCAGATCGAAATAGTGAATCGTTTTGACGTCAACGTCAAAACCGCTTATCCGAATACGTAACCCTTGTTTTTGTTGGGTGACCTGATAATCTATTGCCGTTCCTTTCGAGATATATACGGTGCATGACCCACGTGCTGTACTTGATAACGAAAAGTACATTTCACCTACACGTTATTCTTATAACATAAAATTCTGGTTTTATCCAGGCACCGAGTAATACGGCTTGGGACACCGGTCTCCGTTGGCAGGTGAAGACTGACGGGTTTAATTTGTTTGAAAACTTATGTATATTAAGTGTGTTGCTCGACCCTATGGTAGAGGATTTTAAGGGTTTTTCAAACAAATTTAAGCAGTTTTATTCTCGAAGATATAGTCGAGATTGGCCCTTTAAATACGAATCCAGATGTAATTATTTTAAATATAATTGTTCGCATCTCCCCGCTTGGCATGTCATTATATAAACATAAATTGTGTCTATTTCATGGTTCGATGGAATTTAATTGACCGTTAAGATACTGCTTTTGCAATTGTTATACATACAACTGAGTGCACATTCCACAAATTTCAAAAGATATATAAAAACAAGAACAGTATATTTGTAATTATCAAGCTTCAAAGACCTAACAGATAATTATTGAGTTCGTTGCAGACTCCTATTTATGTAAGGAATATCATTTGTATTGAAGAGTATCAGTGCCAATATTAAATGCTCTGCTAAAATGTCTTTTCCATTGATTATATGTAAATAGTACAATGTTTGAAAGTGTCACTAAATATGCTATCCTCGATACCTTCATCGACACTTGGCTGAACCCCACCCCACCCCTTTTGAAAAATCATGTATCCATCGTTGTGAGCAGGTCCGTAGCCGGTGTTTGGGGAGGATGGGGCGGGGTGCAAATCACAAACAAGGAAGGACGTGGGCTTTTCTCCATATATCAGATTATCATATAACGGTTGTAAACTCTCGGTCGGAACATACGGCTCGAAAATATCTCATGCACTTTGCGGAAGAATGGAGGGGGGGGGCGTAATTCGAAAATACGCCTCGTGCAGTGTCAATATATTATTTAATGTTGCTCTTGACCATTAAACCATACATAAATGGAGCTTAGTGGGTAAGATTTTGACTCACTAACCAGCATCCTCACTAACCAGGAGCTATCGTGTTGGCCAAGAAGGTTCATCTGGATTTCCTGCCTGGTTGGTTACCCTTTGTCAGTGGTGCAGAACGGAAGGTGCGAAAAACCAAGGTCCCGTGTGCCTAAAAGAACCCCTAAATAAGAGTAGTCCGTGGTGCTGCTGTCCCTGATAAAATAGTCAGATAGCAGAAGCAAATAAGAAGGACGGTAAACCCCATTTCATTTTAATTCAAACCTGAATGCACCATAATGGCATATCCATCCACTTAATCCTGTCTTCAACAACCTCGCTGAGATGACAAATATTTGGGGTGACTTAGTCAAAGATTAAGAACAAGTCGGCGTTCCAGAATATCACATTTAATGGTATTTTCATGAATATGACGTGGTCAGAAAATCAGAGATTAAATCTGTGATTAGGCCTAGCACTAATCTACTTTCGAAAATATGTGCCTTAGTGTGATTCCTGGTCCACATCAATCCTCTACAAACTATAATATTACGAAAGTGGAATCTTTAATACCAGCACCAGTATTGCACTTATTTTAACTTTTTTTTATCCATTAGTCATTTTAAATATATCAATTCCCGCAAAATTAGTTAAAAGAATGGTTCGAAAAGAGTCGCACTATGCAGAATGGTTTCAGACCAACAAGTCATGGGATTTTGGCCACTTTATTATGTTGACTAGCAGGCGAAAGGATTTTTCCCCAATAATACTATATATTTCTTCTTTTTTTCACATTAGACGACTACCCGGGGCAGCCCGGTATCGTCAACAGAATAAGAAAGACGCTATTTTGGGTTAACCAGTATGGCGTCAGTGATATTGAAAGTAATTGTGACATCCCGATGGATCACAGGCTAAAAACGCGACTTTTCGTACAATCAATGGTTATAATTCAGGAAGTTACAATCCGATATGCGCGAATATCAATAGGAACCAAGATCTTTGGGTTATAAATATGTATTTCAAGTTTCATCAAAATGGGATCAAAATTGTGACCTCTAGAAAGTCTATAACCGCATATTTACACTAATTGCGTGCGAAAGATGGTCATTTTGTCCAGGTATTTTGGTACGATTTATACAAAATTCGAACTCAACCGTGATTAAGGTGTAACCGTGATATATTCAAACGGTTTGTTAAATCGGAATAAAATTATGACCTCCATAGGGTCAACAAGCTAAAAAAAAACGTGATTTTTCGTACACTCAGGAGACATAATTCAACAAGTAACGGTCAGATATCCACGAATATCAATATGAACCAAGATCTTTGGTTTATAAACTTACATTTTAAATTTCAATAAAATCAGATCAAAATTTTGACCTATATAGGGTCCACAAACTACAAACGCGATTATCGTACTCTCAGTTACCGTCCGACACATGCCAGTATCGCAAGGAACCGAGATCGAGGGGGAGAAAAACCTTTATTTCAAGTTTCGTTGAAATTGAATAAAAATTGTGATCTGTAGAGTGTCCACAAACAATCGTGGACGGACGGGGCCGACGACAATATACGTCCACATGAAAATTGGGGCATAATAATTTTATGAATATCCCAGATGGGGTAAATTTAAAACGATAATGAACATAGAATCCAATATGACGATTTTTGTTCGTTTAGGTATCCCTTGAAAAATTAGTTTTCAGAGTTAAGCAATTCAATATTGTGTTCAAATATTAATTTCCGATAAGATTGTCAAACATAATATTTGTGCATAAGCTTGAAACGTCACGACATATCATAGACAACATCATTTACTACTGTCCAGGGACCTTGGCCCCCCGGTCAGTCTGTGGTATCATCTAGCTAGACCGATAGTAACCGCAGTGCATTTCTGTCTGTTATTCGTTTTACAAGTTCTTGTGGTTGCCACCACAATACTATTTGTCATCAGCAATGGACACCAGACAGAAAAACAGGCAGAAATAAACCTGGGGTTAATATCAGTCCTAATGATATCCCAGGGATGAAGTGATCCTTGCTCCGCGAGGGCCGGGATCCGGTGGGGTTCTCTCCGAGCAGGCGCAAAATTTCTCTAGAAAAACTGAATGTAATTTGTGCTTTATAGAGTATATCTTGATGTATCTAGCTTCTGAACATAATTAACTTGCGGCAACCTCAGCAATTCATCAAAACGACGTAAATTCGTGATTAAAAGGGGACTCCAAACTACGCAGGAACATTAAGTATCGAGACCCCTGAAACTACTATACTCCTGTTCAGCCCATCCCTAAAAAGGGAGGGGAAAGATGGGTTGTTAAAACATGTTACAAATTTCTGCATTACTTGAATCATCAGAAGAAATACGCTGTATATAATGACAATTCGCATATTATTTATCAGCTACAAAATAGAAAAACAATTTATTGTCATTTCATGCAGAAAGATATGGCGTTTTGTATGCCATGGTAGGCCTTAAATTATCATATTGATCGAGTATTTTATAGCAACAAAAACGTTTCCGTTTCATCGAAAATATCAATAAACAATTTTTTGTTAGTTCGAGGGGAAAGTGCTTCAGGTGGTAGACAATATTTAACATACATTATGCAAGAGCTAAATCTGCCAATTGCTGGTCTTTCTTTAAGCCTGAAACCTTATCTAAATTATTGATTAGACATTAATTAACTTATCCAGACCATAATCAATTCTCGATGTTATCACTAAATTAGAACCCGATCTGCTGCTGCTGGTTAAATCAAAAAATCGATAATCGAGACTATGTCTTTTATCATAACGACTTTAGTAATGATGATCGAGGCTAGGCCCCAAATTAAATCGCTAAATTTAAGATTCAGAGTGGATCAATTTGATTTAACCCAAGTTTGACACTCCTGCTACACCCCGCCAATTGGATTCTTAACCTGTAAGTCAGTGTACGTATAGGGTACGGTCGGTTGAGCATACCTTTGAGTTCTATTCCTGAAGATCGTACTATGGACACAAACTGGGTCATTTCAGGACTAACATATGGTTTTAATAGTTGTCTTTAGCAGTGGGAGGAAACCGGAGTGCCCGGGGGAAACCCACGAGGTTGAGAAGGTGCCCCTATCTCCATGCCACATATGCTCACACCAGGGATCGAAACCACAGCCGCAAGCCAGAGGTGACCGGCCAGCAAGAGGTCGAAGCGCGGCACTCTACACCACTAGGCCACCCCAACCCCCCGTATTATGGAGTTTCTCAAACAGACATTTAAACCACATTCATATATCATTATATTTACCGATAACTTTCATCTTGTTAGTTGGGTTTTTTTCTTGGTGGATCGTATCTTGTAGGAATTGTGGTCACGTGTATATGGTATATTACAACTTTATGAAGACCATGGGAATTTACATCTTTGAAAAAAAAAATCTTATGCATTGTTTAGAAATTGACTTCTAGTCTATCCTTCTTTTACTCTCACCCTAAATTAGTAAAAAACGCTGAGCTATAATATGTGGGGAATTATTTTCATGGGTCAACCGTATTTTAACACAAATAGACTCCCATTGGTTTTCCCTAAAGAAGAGGTTGCGGACTTCTAAATATAACTGGTATATAAAATGATAGTATACAGCTCCAAATACTGAGTCATTTAAAAATAATCGCCCAGATTGCCAAGCGGGACGTTCGGTGGCCGAATGATTAGCGAGTAACGGTAGACGTTAGCTTATCATGTAAATAAAGGTGTAATTAATAATTTCTATAACATCTGAAGTTTAAATAAAGACTTACAATATGCTGATGTGGCTCTTGCACAGTGCATGTTTAAAGGAGCTCCAGATATATTTTTGAACCAAAGTTTTTTGACACCTTTAATAGACCATTGAGTAACTAAATTGTCGGTGCTGATGCTCATCTCAATGAAAATCACCCAAATTATTTAAAGGAACTTCTTGATATATTTTTATGTAAAAGCTGATGATCTCGGGGTTTTTTTTCAAAATTTTTAGATTGTGTCTGGGCAAACATGTCGCGGTTAAAATCAGATCTATATTCGTTTCCTTTTTTTTAATTTTGGAAACGAAAGGGTCTTTGTTAAAATAGATTGATCATATGGGGTAATCTCAAAGAAAACAAAGTAGTATGTTGTATAAAAGTATAATTTTATAAGAAATATATATTATTATATACAGTACAGAATAATCAAAGTAAAGTTGTGAACAGTTTTACTTACTACATGCATATATTATACATTTGTGAAATGAGTGTTAATTTTATCTTCAGTTTTTAATCTCATGTATCAAAATGAAATTTGAATATTTTGTCACAAGGATATTGTTATAAGGTTGAGTATGTTATTAATAAAACACAAATCTGCTTAAAATACAGCTCGTGTATCACATTATTTTTTTATGCATCGAATTCGTGCTTGTCACAATTAATAGAATTGACTACCAAATTATTACCCATGGTATGAATTGTTGATTGGTAACGCTCATCCCCACGTCACATCCTGGCTATACTGCAATACACCAAGGTAAATATTGGCCAGACCAGGAATTATATTAAAGTCCCAATAGAGGCCTACATTATTTGTCATTTGTTAACTTTTATCAAAAGCCAATAATAATTACTTGAAGCAGCACCATACCCCCCCCCCCCTTTTACCCTCTACTTTGCCTTGACATATTTCAACTGTTTGAACTTATCAGAGACAGCCTGATTTTAATAATGGTCCATGATCATGTTTTATATAAGAACAAGTATGTGGACAGCAATAGAGATCTTCCTGAAACTCCACATGAATAACATCAGGTATGAGCAGGATTTAATAATTCTAATCAGAAAGATTAAAGACTGTGTTATGTATTAAAGATTCGCTTAGCAAGCATTAAAGGACTTTGATCATTGATATTGTTGGCATTTTCAGTTTATTTTGATATATTTTGTGTTTTACTGGGGAACAACGACTAATCCTGCTGGCGGGTTGGACTGTGCAGATTTCACACTAAGCGTTTCAAAGTTGTCATTGATTACTCCCACGGCATATAATTTGTTCCGGTCGGGATCCACATAGAATCCAGATGGATAATGGCGGTCAATGGAGAAGTCTGGTCTGTTAAAAGTGGCAATAAGTAGAATAATGAAGGAGACGAATCCTAGACCTCCACCAATAATACAAATAATAAGACACCATCCGAGTCGCATAACATCATCAGTTGCAATTTGTATACCATAGATTATAGCACCAATAATGTTACAGATACCTGCAGAAGACAAATAGGAAAATAAATATCAATATGTTAATATTCAATTAAGAGTCTGATAGGCAAATCGTGTCTTTATAACAGCAGTGAAGCAAGGACACCATGAAAAGACAAAATTGTCAAAGATCCCCACCCTAACAAATCGCTGCGTTCGGCACCCACTGCCCGTGTTCTCTTGGCTTTGGTGTATTAATTGCCTATATTATTCCCCTTAGGATTGTTTCGACTGATAAGATTTTAGTGGGTTTCTATTTAAAAAGAATTGCGTACGTAATAAGGGCACCATATTCTGCACAGTGTCCCAAAGTCGTAATGCGGCCATTGATAGAGATCAGTGTGGAGTGTACGGTTCTTGCAAAGATCAGATCAGAATTAAAGCTTTTGACGCGCGAACAAGATTTCGTATCAAAGGGGAATAACTCTATATGTTATCGAAAATCACGAAAATCAATACGCTTTCTACGTTCACGACAACAAATATTAATTTCAACGGGGTACATAATAGAGCAATATGAACCGACAGGTGGTCAGTAATATAGGATCACATCTGAATAAACTCTGGCAATGTTTACTTACTTCCTACCAAAACAGATAGACAACAACTTCCCAGCAAACATCTATAGTGTAGACCAAGAGCGACATAGATATAGACAGGTAAAATCATTAAGGGTACAGACCAGAAAATTATAGTTAAACATTCTAACCCTCGTACAGCATTCAACCAATCTGCAATTAAAAAAAACAACAACATTGAATTACACAACCAAATCATTTTCTATTCCATAACATGCAAATTAGGCACTATAATACACTATTCTATAACCAACAAAGTCAAGTTATAAAATAGTTTTTAACACAGTAAAATGATACACTATTCCATAACTACACAATTATACACTATTCTATAGCAGTGATAAGTTTTCACAGATCGGGGTCAATATTTAAAAATATCATTTAAATTAATATAACAGAGTATTTCACAAACAGATTTTTTGATGTGAAATGCTCCCGAAAATAGAATTTTTACTAGGTAATTTACAAGGAAGGTTGGCGGAAGAGAGGAATGCCCCAATATTCCAACTTGGAACCGTAGATAAAATTACACATCTTACAAACATGTTTAACAACAGATATTATCACCTCCAATTATACACTATTTTATACGCATATTAACTCAAATTGTACACTATTCTATACTATTTTATACGCATATTATTAACTCAAATTGTACACTATTCTATACAAAGGGGAGGGGCGAATGTTGTATCATAAGGTTTGTCATTCAGTCAACCGCCGTAATTTCGATTCCCCGGTTGCACGTGGCAAAGAGTAGGGTCGCCTGTCCAACCTCGCGGGGTTTTTTCCTTGTGCACCGTGTCCCACTGCTGAAGACCCCTACGAACAAACGATTTATTGAACCATATGTTAGACAGGAAATTATACCTATACACAGATTGTCAACTTCAATTATACACTCTTTTATACGAATAGTATTAACTCAAGTCATAAATTATTCTACACACATATTATTAACTCATATTATACACTATTTTATACACCTATTATTAACTCAAATTATAAACTATTAAATACGCAAAATTATTCGCTCTTCACTTAAATTATACAGTATTCATTAATTGTAAGTTACACAATTAAAATAGCATTATGCAAGAGCAAAATCTGCTTATTACAGGTCTTTCTTTAGGCCTGAAATGTTATCTAAATAATCAATTAGACATTAATTAACATATCCAGACCATAATAAACTCTTGATGTCAAGGCTAGCCTTCGATGTTGGCGGATTGAATTCCTATATGCCGCTTAATGGACGTTGATAATTAAATCAATCAAGTGGATAATCGAGACTATGCTGTTTATATTAATGATTTGAGTAATGATGACCGAGGCTATGTGAATATTTCAAACGCTTTTTTCTCCGCTAATAGTGGATCAATTTGACTGAAATTTTCAGCAAATTACCCTTACACTATCTAGTTTTTAACTATTATAGTGAGAACTGCCATCTCTTTATCTTATCTCCCATAATGTAACTTTAAAGCCAGGCGCAGACGGGCAACTTTTTCGAGCAACTTTCAGGCAACAGTGAAATCGCTGGTCGTTGAAAGAAAAAAATCGCTCGTCTGCGCCAACGGGCAACAATAGTTGCCTGCTGTTGCTCCGAGTTGCTTCTCGTTGCCAAATATCAAACATGTTTGATATTCGACAACAGAAAATCGCTCGTCGCCGAGAAATTGTTCATCTGTTGCTTCAAAATTGCTCGTCTGCGGCGGTAGGCGACAACATGCAGGCAACTAGCAACTGGTTAACTGTCCAATCAGCGAGCGCCCTACTGTCATGTGATACTTCAAGATGGCGGCGTCGGAACAGCTAACAACATTAACATGGTCCGTTATCATTATCAAATAAATGCCCAAGCTTTCGCGTATTGCTTTTGTTGTTGTATGTACGGCGCCAATTTGAATGATCACGTGATATCGACATTCCGGATACATCCGGGGAAAAATTGCTTCTCGTTGCCAGTCAGCGCACACGGAAGACCTCGAGTTGCCAATTGCTCGGAGTTGCCAGTAGTTGCCTATTGCAGCAACAAGCGACGAAAAGTTGACCGTCTGCGCCAGGCTTTAGTTAAAGATTATTCTATGGAGAACTGCATTCAAGCAAAACTGTTATCTTTGTATGAATCCAATTAGTTTTATTATGCTCGTCAGAAAAGGACGTTAAACCTCGTGTCATTTCATTTTAGTCTTATTATGTCAAGTTAGAAAACCATACAGGTTTAAAACGCTAACATACGACAATAAAAGTTAAATATAAGTTGTAACACTTTATAAAATTTCAATCGCTTTTTTTTATTATAATCACACTGTCATATGTATTTGTCTTAGATAATAGTTATAATAATTCTTCAGTTTTGTTCATACAAAAACCAAGCCGATCGACATTATAATACTCTTTATATTTGCATATTTATGACACCTGAGTAAACGATCTGGTCTGTTATGTCTGTGGTCTGTCAAATAGTCTAAAAGCTTGTAACAAATAGACCAAACCAAAATAAAATGGCTAAAGTCATTGAATTAAGTTCACACTCCAATGACCTGTGTTCATTAAACCAAGAGTTAACTGGTTGGATTTGGTCCCTTTGTTATTTTTGTATCAATTCTATTGTTGATTAAGGGTGCGACTTGTTTTCCCTTATTTCTAAATATATTATATATACCGTACAGTAAACTCAAACATTTTTGCTTTACATATAAGTTTAACAGAAATATTGTATTTAATAATGTCTAAGAAATAGAGTCCGAGGAAGTTAAATGAAAGAAACAGTTACCTGCGACAGACCAGTGCATATTATATCTATAGCAGTCAGTTGATCCTTCAATTCGACATCGAGCTCGCCTCCATAATCCATAATTCCCGTCACTTTCTGTTGTAGACCAGTAAGGTGCCGCAAAAGCCAAAACATGGAAAATCATAGCAGCCAGCAGGGCCACAGTACCGATAAACGGTGTTGCAGCTGATCCGAAAGCACCTGCCATTTTGGATTTTTCAACTATCGGGATAAACCAAATACTGGTTTTGTACTCCCCATGAGAGGCAACAATAACACTGTATTGTGTTATATTTTTATACCTTGAATGAAGTAGACGCACGACTGTGCAAAACCCGTCAAACAGGTTTGTACGCTGTCGTCCTACTACAACCGTTATTGATATAGGCGTGCCAGCATGTTAACTACCGTTATGACTCGACTGAGATGTCTTAAGGTGTGAATGTTTTGATACGGACCAGTTAAAAGCTTTTTACCTGAAAGACAGGGGTCGTTAAACACGATTAAAATTTGATATTAAATCATCTTCTTACATTAACAATTCTTATCTCAGAATCGGGATTTGTTGTGCTGGCTAATTTGGCTACTGAAATGTAATGACCAGAAAATGGAGCGATATAATGTTCCTTTATATATATTTTGATCTATGTCTAATCTTTCTATATGAAAACAGGCTAACTGATAGACTTAGTAATGATAGAATTCATGTTTAATTATTATCTTTTTTACGAATACAAGTAATGTACCTATGTGTACGTTATCTTTAAATGCGTTTATCTTATATATACTGTTCAGTATCATTTACCTGTTTAATAAATTAATTGAATAATGCATGTAAGGGAAATAACTCTTGCAAAGGCGATAACTACATTTTAAAGGGAGGTCCCACATTTCACAGGCTACACGTTGATAAAAATGGATTTAAGTAACAAATTACACCTCAAAATATCGAATCGTTCGAAAGTCGTCGGTGGATTTGCTTTAGGAATACCACTGTTTAATTGTATGAATGACCTATAGGCCCATAAAACATATGATTACCACTGTAATTTAATGGTTTCACGCGTGTGCATTAGATCATAAGGTCTGCCATTGATTCCAGCGGCGTGGTTTCGACACTCCACTTTTATATGACAAGGAGTATAGAGTCATATTTTGTCCAACTTCTTGGATTTTCCCCGGGTTCTGAGTTTTTCTAACACTGCTAAAGACCCCTTACGCGCAAGCGAATTACTGAAATAAAATTGAACAATATTGTAGTCCCGCGAAATGACCCAAGGTATTTTGAGTCGATGTAAAGTTTGTCTAGTTGTTCGGATGGGACAAACAAAACAAGGCTCAGTTCGTTGGTTGACTGTCAGTTGGAATTCCATGAAGTGTATGCGACTAAATTCTCCGGTTTAAGATGATAAGAGATGATACCAGTAACAATATACACAGGAATACAAAAGGCAATAAGTCATATAACAATAATTGTGACTTTGTATTAATAATTGTAACCAATGTATTATAATAGACATTTTGTTTGGATTATAACGTTCATTTTGTTTTGATTATAATGTCCATTTTGTTTTGATTGGAACAGACATTTTGTGTTGCAAGCAATATAATTTAACAGACATTTTATATTGTAACTAATAGGGCCGGATTAACATTATGCGGGACCCCTGCGAAAAGGAGAAGGGGGGTGAATTAAGAAAAAATACGAAGGGTCCAATGCGGCGCGAACCCTGCGATTCTGGGACAGTAAAAATATAAATATTGAACATTTTTTGGTATTATAACATAAGTTTCACACTTCTATCAAGGCTACGAGATCCATTCAGCTAAAAGTCAATGGTATGAATTCAGAATCTTATGTAACTCAAAATTTCGGGGGCCAGGGACATTTCTCCCGCTTTGCCCCCCTCCTCCTTACATCTAGCCCTGTTTGGTAGAGGCAGTATATTATAAAACTTTTTATGTTGTAACCAAAACATTATAAGATTATACGAAACGGTTTGGTCTCAGTTATTCACAATATTATATAACTTGAGTCACGTTTTAATAAATGTGATATATCCTGAAGCCTTCTATTTCCCACTCTTTTAACATAGCGACGTCTGTTTTGGTGAAACCCAGATCTACTACGGTGAAATTTGGTCCAAAGGTCTTCTTCAGGTCAGCTATCTCAAAACGATCACTGCAACTTGGTACATCCTCTTCCAAAAGAAACTGGCATCCCGGCGCCATCAAGCTTTTCACCACATCTACATATTTGTCTCTCTCAGACTTAGGAAAGGAATGTAGGGCACCGGCATCCCAAACAACCTGGAAATTACTTTCAAGGTTTTTAGAAAACAAGAAAAAATCACCGCAGTAGATTCTTATGTTACCAAGCTTACTTGTGTACAGGTCTCCTTGTATAGACGGTACCTTTGATACTGAAAACTCAATGTTGTTCAGCTCGAAGAATTGTTGGACCGCAACGGGAGATAACTCTATGCCAACCACCTCGTGCCCTTTATCAGCTAGCCATTTTATATCATACGTTTTTCCACAGAGGGGAACAAAGATTTTCAATTTTTCCCGGCCTTTCAAAGCTAGGTCTTCGTATTTCAACAGACATTCGTGAACTTCCTGGTGATTACATTCCCGACCTTCTTTTGAATCCCAGTATTTCAACCAGAACTCTGGAGTGATTGGTTCGTTATGATCATGTCCGTGGTCTTCATGTTGGTGGTCATGTTGCTGATCAGCCATAGTGTTCTATTGATATGAAAAAAAAATAACAGCAAAATTCAAAAATCCTTTAAAAATATACAATATTGACCCCAAATTTAGAATCAAGTTTTCAAATTATTCCTCATAAATATAGCCCACATACTATGTAACTATGTCTATCAGAAAAAAAAAATAAATACAACGCTTCGTGCTCTTCTTTACAGTAAATTTACAATTTCCGTTTTCAGATTAATGCCTGACAGATATAAATACTATGAACTATGCCGATCAGAATATGAATAGACTCGAGGAATGTCTGCAAGTCTCTACATGGTTTTTTAACATTACAAGTAGTTTTTAAATTGAGCTGTCTTTATAACTCCTTATTGATTAACCGACTATGCATCATATAAAAGCGTTTAGAATTAGCGCGCACAGACCTCGTTCGTTCTTCTGTGGGATTTTACATCCGTTTCCACCATGGGCTAATTCGATTATGCAGTCCGGACTCTCCACGTTCTCCAATCCGGATTGTCCGCGTTTACGGTGTAATCGAGTACAGGTGGAGAACCAAAATGGCGACTGTAACTCTAGTTTTGATTCTAGAGAATCTCCTGGATCCATCAAATTTCCAGCGAGAGCACGTCAAAAGAAGACGACGTATTGCTTTATTGTCAACATTGTAAGTCGGTTAAATTAATCATTTGGGGGTATAATAAATATCTGGATCTCCGGCTATGGGCTGTATTTTGAAGATAGGTAAAAAAATAAATTCAAAATCAAATTTAGTTTATGCCTGATTTTGAGACAGACAACTGTTTTTAGAAAACTAGGTTCTATCCCTCGATCCGCCATCTTGTTATGTCACTCTCCGCAATCGCACCGGTCGAAAAATTGGAGAGGTTGGATGATCCGAACTCTCCAAAAATGGTCACGTGACCAATAAACGAATGGAAGTGGAGAGTCCGGACTGTCCGGACTGCATAATCGAATTGACCCCAAGTGTGATATCGCAGACTGGGCTCGGGCTGAGTCGCACCTGATGTAGTGTAGTTTTTATAGACGGATATATGTAACTACTGGAAGCCTCTACATATTTTGCATTACAAATGAAATTGGAATTAACGTCCTACTGTACTGCACCAACTGCATAATAAAGACGGCCATGTGCCATGCTGTGTATTTGTGGGGGAAATCATGTCTGGACAGCGGCACTATGACCTACTCTTTTTCGAATGCCAACTCTCAAGTGTTTATAATTGAATAACCAGCAATGAAATGAAATGGGATTAAACGTCCTGTACTGGTCTGCACCGGCTGGGCCAATGAAGACGGTATATATACCGTTTGAGATAAACAAGTTAAAGTAACCGAAACATATATAAGTGCGCTCGGGCCTGACGTATTGTACTTTAAATATACGGAGACGTCGCGAAGCTAATCTCTATGTGAGATCTGCAAGATACACCATGTTTACACAAAGGGAGCTTCGAAACCCTGCAATTAACATCATAAATAGTTTGTTTTTTATAAATGGCGGCATTTTGATACACGTACAGTAAAATAGCCATACAGGTTCATTAGAAGTCTGATATTTGCCACTCGGCACTGTACATTTAGGTGAACACAGGTGTTTGCCCACCAATGCATAAAATAAAAAAAGTTCTCGTGGAGGTACATATATGTAATCGACAATCGTGAAGGTAAAAAGTCGCGTAATTCAAGCGTACAGGTCCTCATTCGATAATAATATATAAAGAAACTGTGTTTTACCTTTACGGAACATGGATTTTATTAAACTAGCGCGTGTCAACGTTAAACATTATTATATAATTTATGTTGATGAATGTATTGAATCTGTATGGTCTACGCCCAGTAGACTACATACAGAGATATTTACCCGAGCACATACATAGATACTTATACAGAGTCGAATATTGATTACCCGGTGTGATGACTGGCGTATCTACATGATTTACAATAATATGCAATAAAATGAAACAAACCTATTAGAGAATCTGTCAGTGATGTTTTCAAACAGGCTTTCTGCTTCCCGCTCAGAGAGAAAGAGGATTGCGCCACTATTACGCAATAAATATTGGTACTGATGTTTATTCGTCGGTTCGTGTGTTATATAGAAGGCTGTTTACACAACGTAAGTCTCTCAAACACGCGTGACCTGTTAAAATGCTTAGAATATAGGCTGTGTAGTGAACCAATAAAAATGAATACATATACTACTGAGGTTAAGGTGATCCTATCTATATATGCAGGGTATTATTATATGCCATGGTTGATTTCTAAACCATCTAGGCCTATTCTACTGTTGGGTGAACTTGTAACGTGGCATCTCCCAAAGATCGGAGCTAGATCTATTTCTTAAGAACCGCACATTTCTTCAAGGTCGCTAAAATGTAAATAAAGTTAGGTCACGTGATTGCTGTTTGTGTATGGGTTATGTCTAGGGCAAGGGTTGGTGCTAGCCAACCTTTGACCAAATCTGCACGGAAGTGGCCTTAAGAAATAGATCTAACCACAGATCAGACGTTATGCAAAGCACTCGGCATCTATTACAAAAAATATACATATACTTTCAATCTGCACATTCTCGCAGGCGTATTTCAATACATATTTGTATCAGAAATATATAGCATTACGGTTTAGAAAGTGGAGAGAGAGAGAGAGAGAGAGAGAGAGAGAGAGAGAGAGAGAGAAATGGGGTTTAACGTCCACTCGACACAAACTAGGTCATTTTGGGACTAACATATGGTTTCAATTTTATTTCAATAATTCGCTTGCGCGTAGGGGTCTTTAGCAGTGGGAGGAAACCGGAGAAGGCGCCCCAATCTCCATGTTACATACGCTCACAACAGGGATCGAAACCACAGCCGCAAGCCAGAGGTGACCGGCCAGCTAGAGGTCGAAGCGCGGCACTCTAGACCACTAGGCCATCCCAACCCCCAAGGTTTAGAAAGCATTTGGCGGATGGTCGTCTACTTTGTGGCTCACTGAAACAGCCTCCAAAGTAAGAATAATGAAAGAAGATGACGTGTACAAGTCTTCCACTCAGTCAAGTGTTTCGATCCAAGACTTGTACACATGACGGTTTTTTTCTGTCTGGTTGTCCCTTTAATCCCACCAATAACTCAACCACTTTAGATGAATTTTATTATCACAGGTCCACAACCCACCTCACTTTATGTCTCCTTTAATTATATTGATTTATTTCTTTATTTCAACTGTATTCCTTCATCTTCTTTTCCTTAAAGGTGCAGCACACTATTTCCTGGGTACTTTTCGTGGGATCGTGACAGACTATTCTGCAACTTTTGAAAAATCTATATTTTCACGACAAGCATATAAATCTCTGATCTATACATCTCTTGCCAATTTTATTTCATCTCCCACGAAGAATAAAGTAGTGTGCTATGTTTGAAATTTGCTTTGAATCGACTGTCTCGAGCACTCGAATTCAAACTGTCAGGGGTTATTACACGGGGCATTGGTTTTCCATCCCACCCAAACGTCACACAGAATCAAGAGCAAAAACGGTTGTAACCCAAGTTAAAAGTAGTATTTCTACAGACAAATCCCCTGTAAAATACTAATTTATTCTGTCGTGGAATCGATTAAGTAACTTCGTTGCATGGAGATTACTCTGATACGAACTCTAAATATACCACATTATTTATACGATATTATTATGGTTGAATAAGGAGCTAATCTTTCACAAGACAAATGTTTAAGAAGTCCAATGCAGTATGAATACTATTAAAACTAATATGGGTCAAGGCCGAGATCATCTAATTTAAGAAAAGGACCAAATCCCAGTTATTGAAGTCGCCGATACCAATTGTGAATTTTTCGGAAAATATCTAATTTTTCACGGTTTGATTTGATTTTAAATAAAACTTTATTATTTAACAAAGGAAACAATTTGGTGTGGGGATGGGCGAAAACATGGAAAGGGACAGGATTAAAAATCCCCCTAATGACGCAAACGGCCGCCTCAAGTTCAATCAATGTCAATTCTTAATAAATGGAGAATCTCCTACAAGTGTTTTTTGATATAAAAGATAGGTTGCCAGGCAACGAAACATACGCCCACAACAGCTAAGTCGTCCGGGCAGTCAACAAGGGTTGTCGCATATTGTTTCTTTTATCAGTAAGGAGAACATTTACAACACATGATAATCTTATTACGAGTAATAGCCCATTAAATAATTATCAGAAATGATTAGAATAGTTTTGATGGTTTGTCTCAAGGCCTTTGTCCCCAAGATATTTCAAAGTGATCAAGTGCCAGAAATTATCAGATATCACTGAAAATCAAAAAGGGTTCTTCGTCTCATGACCCTAAACACTGTGTACAAATTTAAAGTCAATCGGATATTAACTTTAGCCTTTAGAGCATTCACAGGGTTTTTCAAAGTGATCAAGGGTCATAACTCTGGCAGTAATTATCAGATATCGCTGAAAATAAAGAGGCTATTTTGTATCATGACCGTAAATAGTGTGTATAAATTTAAAGTCAATCGAATATTAACTTTAGATTTTTCAAAGTGATCAAGGGTCATAACTCTGGCAGTAATTATCGGATATTGCTGAAAATCAATAGGCTTCTTTGTATCATGACTTTAAACACCGTGTATAAATTTAAATTCAATCGGATATTAACTTTAGCCTCTAGAGCTTTCACAAGATTTTTCAAAGTGATCAAGGGTCATAACTCGGGCAGGAATTATCGGATATCGCTGAAAATCAATAGGCTTCTTCGTCTAATGACCTTAAACGGCGTGTATAAATTTCAAGTCAATCGGATATTAACTTTAGCCTCTAGAGCGTTCACAAGATTTTTCAAAGTGATCAAGAGTCATAACTCTGGTAGTAATTATCGGATACCACCGAAAATCGATAGGCTTCTTCGTCTCATGCCCTTAAACACTATGTATAAATTTAAAGTCAATCGGATATTAACTTTAGCCTCTAAAGCGTTCACAAGATTTTTCAAAGTGATCAAGGGTCATAACTCTGGTAGTAATTATCGGATATCACCGAAAATCAAAAGGCTTCTTCGTCTCATGCCCTTAAACACTGTGTATAAATTTAAAGTCAATCGGATATTAACTTTAGCCTCTAGAGCGTTCACAAGATTTTTCAAAGTGATCAAGGGTCATAACTCTGGTAGTAATTATCGGATATCGCTGAAAATCAATAGGCTTCTTCGTCTCATGACCTTAAACAGCGTGTAT
Organism: Patella ulyssiponensis; assembly: GCA_963678685.1. Lineage (NCBI taxonomy): Eukaryota > Metazoa > Mollusca > Gastropoda > Patellidae > Patella > Patella ulyssiponensis. Next base: position 59,278,790 of record OY783230.1, on the reverse strand, counting down.
AAATTTCAAGTCAATCGGATATTAACTTTAGCCTCTAGAGCGTTCACAAGAAATTGTGGACGATGGACGGACGGACCGACGGACGGACGGACGGACGGACGGACGGACCGACAGACGGACGGACGGACGGGGGCGACGGCAATATACGACCACATTTCCATGTGGGCGTATAAAAATATCAACACAAGTTGATAAAGTAAAAAAAACGAGGCTCTTGGAGATTTTATTTATCACCAAATCCTTTCGTACATGCACAAATAAATAAATATAATTTTTTGGTATAGATTTCACTTTTACTCAATCTGAATACAATCAAATTCCTGTAAAGCGATATCTCCTAAGGAGATGTCGCAAGGAGATATCACAGTAGAATATGTAATTTATCACACAAGCGATATCTACTGTCAAATGTGTTATTGGGTGTTTATGACACACATGGTTTCGTATGTTTATCAACGTAAGCTAAATCTGTTGATCAAAGTAATAAACTCTGTTAAATAACTTGTGGAAATAGGTTAAAACAAAGCGCGCCGTATATGTTAGCGTATATGTGTATTGTTAGTGCGGCTTATAACCTATGACAAACGACAAGGTTTATTATTATAGTTTATTGGTATCAATAAACTATGACTAACTATAATTTATTATAGACATGTAACAAGTTATAATAAATAGAAACGTTTAAAGAGGCATGGGAGAAAATTCCCATTTCATTTAGGTCGCAAAGGGGCGTTTAAGTGGCATCTGTACTGTGAAATTAATGTTATAAGCTACAATAACGCAAAAATTGAATGACTTTGCTGAAATTCAACTTGTGTGAATGGCAAAAGAATATACTTTGGACATAAAGTAAGTATAAATACAAATACTACTAAAACCTTTAAGCATAAAGTAAAATACAGACAGCAACAAAAATATTGCCAGCTGATAACATGTGATCACGTGACACCCGGATGATAAACAACATCGTGACCTACCGGCCAGTGTAACAGATTTTCATCGCGTTAAATCAAGGAGAGTATTCATTCACAAAAGTATTCAGTTTTGACCTACCAGTTTCTGTGAACGTATGAAAATCTGGCAGAAAATCGCTTTACGCACCCACGCGTAGCATACAATAGAATTTGAAGACTGGAGTATACAGTTTAGAAATACATGTATCAGCTTTCGGGAACTTGTCGTTAAAAGCAAATACTGTTATTGCTGTACCGATTTAATTTCTAAATACAACATGGCTGTTAACACTGAAGATATTAAACAGTTAGTGAAATCAGCTCTAGCAAAACACAGCGGACAGAAAGGATTAGAATTTGCTAAAAATGAGAAAGATTTGCAAATGGAAGAAATTAGCACTGGAAATTTAAACAATGTCTTTAGAATAATTAGTAAAAGTAAGCCCGCTCTAAGTGTTGTGGTGAAACATGCTCCTCCCTATATCAAATGTCTGGGACCAGCTTATCCTTTAAGTACAGAACGAGGTTCCATAGAGTTCAAAGCTTATCAGATGTTTCACAAGATAAGTCCGGGTTCGGTTCCAGAACCGATATTCTATGATGAAGAGAACAAAATTCTTTGTATGGAAGATTTACGGAAACATGTGGATTACCGGAAGCAGCTTTTGGCGGGAAACGTTGACGTTAAATTAGCCGAAGCTTTGGCACGCCATTTAGGTCTAGTTCATTCGGCTACCCACGTTTCTAAAATAGGAGACGACGGCATAGAGGAACTAAACGAAAGGTTTAACAATTCTAGCCTTGTATCTCTTACTAAACAGTACGTCTTTACCAGACCTTTCAGTAAAGGCAACCCAACCAATAGATGCACAGCCAAAGTGACGCCACATTTAGGCGCTATTTATGATGACACTGAAGTTTTAGAAACGGCCGTGGTTCTGAGAAATTTGTTCCAGAACAAGAAAGAGTGTTTGATTCATGGAGATTTGCACACGGGTTCACTCATGGTCACTGAACAAGATGTTAGGATGACGGATACTGAATTTGCATTTGTTGGTCCCGCGGCATTTGATCTTGGTCTTCTGTTTGCCAATTATATTTTCTGCTACTATCATCATCTGAGTAAAACTGAGGACGCTGGTAGAGCAACTGCATTCAAAGTACTGGATTGTTGTAATGCCGTTTCTTTGATTTATCAAGAAACAATAACCAGTTTTAGTGGGGATAACAAAGAGGATTACATAAAGAATCTTTTGTCTGAAGCTGTAGGTTTTGCAGGCTGTGAACTAATCAGACGGATAGTTGGGGCTGCCCATGTTGAGGACACCGAGGATTATCCTGAAGTAGAACCAGAGATTCTTGGCGCTGGGATTCGTTTATTGAAAGCTTACAAAAGAATTCACGACGTTGGAACTATGCTAGTTATCGGACTAATGTTAGCGTAAAATAATCATTTATAGATTAAATTATATTTTTAAAGCGGGGTGGGTGGGATAAGAAGACTTCTTTTGTCTTATATAATTGTGATAAACTCCCGCGATTGAAAGTAATCATAGGCATTTAATTTAAAGAATGAACTTCTAAAACTATATGAAATAAAAGAATGCATAAATTGTTTTAAAGAGATATTGGTGCTTTGGGGGTTTCGCTCGTTGATTCGATATTTTGAAAGAAATCTGACAAGCTTTCGTTGAGATACGGCTAGTATATATTAGCGGTTGCAAGCTGCTGAAAAACACCTCAGCTCAGTTCTAAGCCAAGTCGTGGATTTTGCATAATAAGATGAACCTAAGTACGATAATATTAAAAATAATAGCTTATCCAAATAATAAGAACGGGCAATGCGAGTTTTGAACAGATTTAGATGATCTCAATAATTATGGTCAGTCCGTCAAACGTGTTTAAAAATCATATTTCTAAAGTAGGTTTTATAAAAACTATGACATTTTGACACTTTTGATTTGTTGCCATCTTCTGCAACAAATTGGATGGTCCGATTAACATGGATGGAAGCGTTGTTAAAGGAGTCGATAGAAAGAGTTGTTCTTTAGAGATGAGTTAGCTAGAAAGTCATTTGTCTGAGCAGTAACGTTGATCAATCTGGTGAAACTGACAAGAATCTCAGCCAGGACTTTTAAAGTTTTTACTACGTTAACCATATTATTGCAACCTGTTGAAAAGCAATACCATTTATCAGAAGACCAAACCCCAGTAGTTCAACCCCAATATCAAGTTCGTATTACTTGTGTGGTTCATAGCCATGGAGGACAACCAAGCGCCATGCATGCAAGCGACAGGCATCCAAATGGACCTTGCGTATGAGATGCCCAGATCGCATCTTCAAGTTAGTTTACACATCTATGTTAGAAAAAGAAATTGACATCTTTAAAAAAGATATCTTGCCCCTCGATCAGAGATCCCAAATAATTTGTATCTGTTGACAGGCGGTTAAATGAAGTACTTGGACAAGTCATTTCTGTAGAAATATATTCATGAGAAATGTTGATATAAATCTTGGAATAATTAAAATCTTTCAAAGTCAATATTTCAATAAGCTAAACCCTAGAACATTTGTAAACCTTTGACAAAATAGATATATTTCATGTGATAAGAGTAATTTGATTGCGTAGTATATATTCAATTGTCAAACGAGAATTAAAATCGAATATGTGGTCAAAATAGTCTAACTATCCCACATTGTTTAGTATTTTGAATATAGTTAATCTTTCTTTTCACAATAATAATACGACTGAAAGTGGGTGTCGAGCCTGTTTATCAAGGTAATATAAAACTATTGATATCAATAATCTACCAATGTTAAATCATTTGTGGAATTTTTAAACAAGTCAAAACAAGGCGCGTCCTATACACCAAATAATCATTCAGCAAGTGCGTCTAATACTATGCACAACACGTTTATTATTAGTTGTTTATCGGTATCAAAGTGGGTTACAATAAACTATGATTAACTTTATTATAGACATGTAACAAGTTATTATAAAAGTTTAAAGTGGTGGGTGGGGTCATTGAAAGAATTATCTATTTTAGGAAAAATATTTTAATTCACTGTACTATAACTAGTAGGTGCTATTTTAAAAGTCGATGTCTTCCATTTGGAAATCAATTTTACATGTTTATTGTATGCTACTCGTGTAACGTTAAATGTGGTATATGTCGCTTAAAGACAACATAAACAATCTCTCTTTAAGTCAGAAAAGACGATGAAGAAGTCAAACGTCTCAGATTATACACAATAAAGACTACTATACTGGATCACGTGGCTCTGAAATGGTATAAAGAATACATCGCGAACTGTCATAGTGGACTAAAGACCGGTGTTTCATCGAGTAATATCAACTATAAATGTTCTTAGCTAAATTGCTTGTCTAATTATTTGGGATCTGGTGACTAGTTTAGCTTGGTCACATCTGTGAAAACTAACTCAAGAATAAAACTGTCAGAATACTATTCAACGGCCATCCATAACATCAAACTTTGAGTAGGTGGATATTGGAATTCTACTGACTAGGAATATCGGTTGGATATCATCGTCGTGTTAAAAGGACAACTCGTTAGTGCTGTACCAATCTAGTAGCCAAATTCAACATGGCTGTTAACCCTGAAGATATTAAACAGTTAGTGAAATCATCTCTAGCCAAACACAGCGGAAAGAAAGGATTAGAATTTGCTAAAAATGAGAAAGATTTGCAAGTGGAAGAAATTAGCACTGGAAATTTAAACAATGTATTTAGAATAAATAGTAAAAGTATGCCCGCTTTAAGTGTTGTGGTGAAACACGCTCCCCCTTATATCAAATGTCTGGGACCAGCATATCCTTTAAGTACAGAACGAGGTTCCATAGAGTTCAAAGCTTATCAGATGTTCAACAAGGCAAGTCCAGGTTCAGTTCCAGAACCCATATTCTATGATGAAGAGAACAATGTTCTTTGTATGGAAGATTTACGGAAACACGTGGATTACCGTAAGCATCTTTTGGCGGGAAACGTTGACGTCAAACTGGCTGAAGCTTTGGCACGCCATTTAGGTCTAGTTCATTCGGCTACCTACGTTTCTAAAATAGGAGACGACGGGATAGAGGAACTAAACGAAAGGTTTAACAATTCTAGCCTTGTATCTCTAACTAAACAGTACGTCTTTACCAGACCTTTCAGTAAAGGCAACCCAACCAACAGATGCACAGCCAAAGTGACGCCACATTTGGGCGCTATTTATGACGATACCGACATTTTGGAAACTGCAAAGGTTCTGAAAACATTATTCCAGAGCAAGAAAGAGTGCTTGATTCATGGAGATTTGCACACGGGTTCACTCATGGTTACTGAACATGATATAAGGATAACGGATGCTGAATTTGCTTTTGTTGGTCCCGCGGCTTTTGATCTTGGTCTCCTGTTTGCCAATTATATTTTCTGCTACTATCATCATCTGAGTAAAACTGAGGACGCTGGTAGAGCAACTGCATTCAAAGTACTGGATTGTTGTAATGCCGTTTCTTTGATTTATCAAGAAACAATAACCAGTTTTAGTGGGGATAACAAAGAGGATTACATAAAGAATCTGTTGTCTGAAGCTGCAGGCTTTGCAGGCTGTGAACTGATCAGACGAATAGTTGGGGCTTGGCATGTTGAAGACACTGAATATTACCCTGAAGTAGAACCAGAGATTCTTGGTGCTGGTGTTCGTTTATTGAAGGGTTACAAAAGAATCCATGATGTTGGAACAATGTTGGTTATAGGATTAATGCTAGCCTGAATTTATTTATATCTTCTTTGTTTTGAAGGCGGTTTCTGTTTGTATGGTGAGTGTTGGGAAGAATCGTGTGTATGTGAAGAATTCTTTTTTTTGTGATAATTCCAAAGTATGAAAATAATCGAAGACATATCAAGGAATGAACTTTACCAATATCATCTGACTTTTGGTTATTATATGAAAATTGAAGAATAAATTATACGAAGAAGAGTGTACATGGGCTATGGTCTTTTCTATTTTGAAATGAAACCCAGCTGGAAAATAAGTAGTCACAGCCAACACCAGGATCGATCCTGGGAACTTCTGGTTAGTGGGCTAGTGATCCTTACCAAGCCCCTGCGGCTTCTATTTGATTGCATGCATATTAAATCAATAGCGCTGCAAATTAACCTAGGAACCAGAGAAAACCCACATCCTAGGGTGGGGACTCTACTCCTCATCAGACCCTACTCCTTACTATGTACAAGTGTGGGAGTGACAATCATATACTATTCAAAAAAAGTAGGGGATATTTGATTTTGGGGGCATAATACTAAAATATGCAAATGACTACGAAAAAAGTCACTATAGAACCTAACAGAAGAAACATTTCCAGTTACATGTGACGCCCAAACGCACCAATAGCTACCGCATGGAATGCAGGTGATGCATGGGATCATCATGGGGGTCCAACCCAAGATTTGTGCGACTCTGACTTTCAGGGTGGAAACATCAGTTTAATTGTTTTAGTGACCAGAAAACAAATTTTGATATGCGTCGGCTTACCCAAAATGAAAGGTTACGTGCCCTTGGCATGCTACAGATCGGCACAACACAGGCGGTTGTGGCGCGCACGATGAATGTTTCTCAGTCTGTCATAAGCAGGCTATGGTCCAGATACCGTGATACACAATCTGTACAGGACAGACCACGCTCAGGTCGACCAAGGGCGACAACTCAAGCCCAGGATCGATTTATCCGTACCTTGGCCTTGAGAAATCGTGTCATCACAGCAAATCAGATCAGCGCTCGTCTTCAAACAGACACTGGTGTGAGAGTGAGTGGCCAGACGATTCGGAATCGACTGCATAGGGGTCACCTTCGCGCCCGACGTCCTCGCGTGATCACTTGTTTGAGAGATCATCACATTCAGGCAAGACGTCGTTGGTGTAGGGATCGTCAACACTGGAATAATCGACGCTGGAGCAATGTGATGTTTTCAGATGAGTCAAGGTTCACTGTTGATTTTTTGGACAGACGTAGGAGGGTGTGGCGTCGTCGAAACGAGCGCTTCCAAGACGTTAACGTCATCAGACATGATCGATTTGGGGGTGGTTCTGTTATGGTGTGGGGAGGCATCACTGTTGCTGGAAGAATGGCTTTACATGTTGTTGCAGGGCGTGTTACAGGCCAGTACTACCGGGACAACATCTTGGCAGTCCATGTTGTGCCGTTCGCACGACGTCATGGCCGCCGTTTCATCTTCCAGGATGACAACGCAAAATGTCATAGGGCCAGGATCGTTACAGGTTACCTCCAACAACAGAACATCACCACATTACCTTGGCCAGCACTGAGTCCCGACCTCTCCCCCATCGAGCATGTCTGGGACATGCTTGGACAGAGGTTACGTCAACGTCAACAACGTCCTGCCAATGTCCAAGAACTTGCTGCTGCGTTGCAACGGGAATGGGACAATCTGGACCAAAATGACCTTAGACGTCTCATTAGGAGTATGTCACGTCGGATCAATGCTTGTTTGGCAAACAGGGGAGGATTTACCCGTTACTGACTTTGTTGTGATGCTGTGGTAACTTTGCTGTTTGACCCCGGGTATCATTTTACCCTTATAATGGTCAGTCTGTGCCTTACTTAGTCTAACGATCATTTGGAATAAATCGATGAATGTGAACTTCATTTCATTTTGTCATTTGTTTCTTCGTCAGTTTCATTAGGTGACTTTAATAACACTTAAAAATCAAATATCCCCTACTTTTTTTGAAAAGTATATAAAACAAAGACCCCAGTCAACGAAGGAACCCCAAAATTCTCATGTCTCAAGTGTTTTATATTAATGAGGATCCAAAAGAGACAACATGTAAGTCAACAATATTTTTAGGAAAAGTAACTTTATTGATATCAATTGAAGAGCACAGGGGAAAAACGATCTAAGTCACTTTGGCGCCATCTGGTAGGTAAATTGTATAGGCTTTCTGTGAAATGACCACCGGGACAAATACGTCAATCGTACCCTTTATTTGACCTTAATTTGGCTGAAAAGTGGACGTCAGTTGTTGTACTGGTATTATGATTCGTATTAAACATCATTTTGAAGTTATAATTAAACCCACTTGTTGTTCTGTTGGCGTCTTGCCTTTAATGCGAAAAGACAAAAAAAATGTGACTTAGATGTTCTTCCCCTGGACTCTTCAATTGTTACAAGAGTACAATAATAAGTATAACCAGACTATAATATGGCTATATAAAACAGCAATAACAAATTATTAAGCACTATAAATATAAATAATATGATTAGTAAAATGGTGGGTTCAAATATAACAACAAAGGTTATAAAAGTCTGTTGAAATCAACTATATAGACAGTTCCAACGACTTTTAAAACACTATTATTTTTGGTGGGGGGTTGGGATGGCCTAGTGGTCTAGAGTGCCGCGCTTCGACCTCTAGCTGGCTGGTCACCTCTGGCTTGCGGCTGTGGTTTAGATCCCTGGTGTGAGCGTATGTGGCATGGAGATTGGGGCGCCTACTCATCCTCGTGGGTTCGTGGGTTTCCTCCGGGCACTCCGGTTTCCTCCCACTGCTAAAGACCCCTATGCGCAAGCGAATTATTGAAATAAAGTTGAAACCATATGTTGGTCCCAAAATGACCTAGTTTGTGTCAAGTGGACATTAAACCCCATTTCTCTCTCTCTCTATTATTTTTGGACATGGAAACCTTTATTTGTTAGTTTAAAAACCCAATGATTTAAAAGGAATTTGATATCTTGAGACACAAAATAATTTATATTTGCAGATATCAGTTTAAGTGAAACCATTGATCATTTGAGTGTGATTTTGAATGCCTAAAAACTACAATTTTTTAAAAGTTAAACTTGTAGAAGGACAATCAGTTGAAAACTGGTTGATTTCTGTTGATATTTTGTTTTTGTTTTCATAATAAAATGTTAAATAAGCAATTTGAATAGATTTTAGTAGGGATAACAAACTGATATAAGTGACTTTAAGTTTAAAATTTCATACATATTGAGACAGTGTAAAATGTTTATAAGTATATAAGATAGGTTGCCAGGCAACGAAACATATGCCCACAGCAGCTAAATCGTCCGGGCAGTCAACAAGGGTTGTCGCATATTTTTATACGCCCACATTTTCATGTGGACGTATTATGTCGTCTCCCCTCTCCGTCCGGACGTCCGTCTGTCCGTCCGTCCGTCCACAATTTGTTTGTGGACTCTACAGGTCACAATTCTTATCCGATTTTGACGAAACTTGAAATATAGGTTTATCCCCACAAGATCTCGGTTCCTTTCGATATTGGCATGTATCGGATCGGAACTTCATGGATTATGGCCCCTGATTGTACGAAATATCATGTTTTTAGCTTGTGGACCCTATAGAGGTCACAATTTTGAACCGATTGTGATGAAACTTGACATGCATGTTTATAACCCCAAAATCTTGGTTCCTTTCGATATTTGCGGCCATCGGATCGTAACTTCCTGAATTATCTCCCCTGATTGTCCGAAAAATCGCCCTTTTTAGCTTGTGGTCCCTCTGGAGGTCAAAATTATTATCCGATTTAAAAAACCGTTCGATTATATCACCGTTACATGGTAATGAAGGTTGAGTTCAAATTTCGTGAAAATTGGACCAAAATTGACAAACAAAATGGCCGCCGTTTGTACGCTAATAGTATGAAAATATGTTATATCAAGGTTGTGGACCCTATAGACGTCACAATTTTGAACCGATTTCGATGAAACTTGACATGTATGTTTATAACCCAAAGATCTTGGTTCCTTTCGATATTTGCACCCATCGGATCGTAACTTCCTGAATTATGGCCCAAGATCGTCCGAAAAATTGCCCTTTTTAGCTTGTGGTCCCTCTGGAGGTCAAAATTATTATCTGATTTAAAAAACCGTTTGATTATATCACCGTTACATGGTAATGAAGGCTCAGCAGGAATTTCGTGAAAATCAAACCAAAATTGACGGACAAAATGGCCGCCGTTTGTGCGCGAATAGTGTGAAAATATGTTATATCAAGGTTGTGGACCCTATAGAGGTCACAATTTTGAACCGATTTTGATGAAACTTGACATGCATGTTTATAACCCGAAGATCTTGGTTCCTTTCGATATTTGCGCTCATCGATTCGTAACTTCCTGAATTATGGCCCCTGATTGTACGAAAAATCACCCTTTTTAGCTTGTGGTCCCACTGGAGGTCAAAATTATTATCCGATTTAAAAAAACGTTTGATTATATCACCGTTACATGGTAATGAAGATTGAGGTAAATTTCGTGAAAATCTCACCAAAATTGACAGACAAAATGGCCGCCGTTTGTATGCGATTAGTGTGAAAATACGTTATATTAAGGTTGTGGACCCTATAGAGGTCACAATTTTTAACCGATTTTGATGAAACTTGACATGCATGTTTATAACCCAAAGATCTTGGTTCCTTTCGATATTTGTGCATATCGGATTGTAACTTCCTGAATTATGGCCCCTGATTGTACGAAAAATGACCTTTTTTTTAGCTTTTGGCCCCTCTGGGGTCAGAATTATTATCCCATTTAAAAAAACGTTTGATTATATCACCGTTACATCGTAATGAAGGTTGAGGTCGAATTTCGTGAAAATCAGACCAAAATTGACAGCTGTTCTTGTCAGGCCATCCATCCTTCATCACTAACAAGGGGAAACCACGCCAGAAAATCTAGATGAACTTTGTCACCCAATGCAGGGATCAAACACCTAACCTCAAGGCTACCGAGCCAGCATCTTACCCACTTAGCAACATGATCCCCAGTCGAATTTGAAGCCTACTGAAATGAACCTTTATAACCCAAAGATCTTAATTCATTTCGATATTTGCACATAGGAAAAATCACTTTCGGTATTGCTTGTTCTCTATCCATCTCTCGAAAATGTGGGCGTATCCTGCCTGGCAGTGCCAGCCTATCTTTACTTTTTTTTGGTAATGAAACATTTGTAATACACTAAAATCTGAGTAACAACTCTTTATGTAATTATCTGAAAATCATTAGAATTTGTTTGCTTTTTATAAAGTTTTGCCCCAAGCTAACAATTAGTATAGGAAACATTTAACATCATGGATTTAGCTGTTCAGTTATCAAAATTCATTGAAAATCAAAATACTTGTTCGTTTCAACACCTTAAACTCTGTGTATCAATCTGAAGTCAATCGGATGATAAGTTTGGCATCTATAGCGTCACAAGGTTTTTTGAAGTGATCAAGGTAGATAACTCTGGAAGTAATTATTTGAAATCACTGAAAATCAGTAGGCTTCTTTGTCTCAGGACCTTAAACAGTGTGTGTAAATTTAAATTCAATCGGATATTAACTTTGGCCTCTAGAGCATCCACAGGATTTTTTGATGTGATCAAGGACCATAACTCTGGCACTAATTATCGGAAATTGATGCAAATCAATAGGCTTCTTCGTCTTATGACCTTAAACACTGTGTATAAATTTAAAGTCAATCGGATATTAACTTTGGCTTTTAGAGCGTCCACAAGATTTTTTGAAGTGATCAAGGGAGATAACTTTGGCTCTAATTATCGGAAATCACTGAAAATCAATGTGCTTCTTCGTCTTATGACCTTAAACACTGTGTATAAATTTAAAGTCAATCGGATATTAACTTTGGCTTTTAGAGCGTCCACAAGATTTTTTGAAGTGATCAAGGGCCATAACTCTGGCACTAATTATCGGAAATTGCTGAAAATCAATAAGCTTCTTCGTCTTATGACCTTAAACACTGTGTATAAATTTAAAGTCAATCGGATATTAACTTTGGCTTTTAGGGCGTTCACAAGATTTTTTGAAGTGATCAAGGGCCATAACTCTGGCACTATTTATCGGAAATCGCTGAAAATCAATAGGCTTCTTCGTCTTATGACCTTAAACACTGTGTATAAATTTAAAGTCAATCGAATATTAACTTTGCCTTTTAGAGCGTCCACAAGATTTTTTGAAGTGATCAAGGGCCATAACTCTGGCACTAATTATCGGAAATCGCTGAAAATCAATAGGCTTCTTCGTCTTATGACTTTAAACACTGTGTATAAATTTAAAGCTAATCGGATATTAACTTTGGCCTATAGAGCGTCCACCAGATTTTTTGAAGTCGTCAAGGGCCATAACTCTGGTAGTTATTATCGGAAATCGCTGAAAAACAATAGGCTTCTTCGTCTCATGACCTTAAACACTGTGTATAAATTTAAAGTCAATTGGATATTAACTTTAGCCTCTAGAGCGTCCACAAGCAATTGTGGACGCCGGACCGACGGACTGACGGACGGACGGACCGACGGACGGACGGACGGGGGCGACGACAATATACGACCACATTTCAATGTGGGCGTATAAAAATGTATTTATTATCCTCAATCAAATCACAAATTAATATTTTATCTAAATCAATAGTGAAAGATTTAGTAGACTTGATTATTCTAAAATTAACATAAAAATGTACTAAAATATTTACTAGTAAACATAAATCAATTTGAATAATAATCCTAGTATTTGTATTCAATATAAGTAAACAAATGGTGTATTTACAGTAATGTGTATAATTTGTACAATATAAATAGGTTTTATGTATACTAAATACATACAGAGGTAAATGCATGATTTAACAAAATAATGATTTATACAATATAATGCTTTTAGCCTATTAGCAATTTTTTTTTACAAGAAGTCATTCAATTTTTTCAGGTTTTGGTTGTGACAACTGCAACAGTTGATTCATGATTTTTAGAACCATGTATAGCCTCTTGTCAAAGAAATAACTTTAGAATTCCATGCAAAGCATAACAACCAATATAAATTTGCAAAGGCCAAGTAGCAAGTTTTGGACTGCTTCAATCTTAAATAAGACCAATAAACGATTTTTTGGAAATAATTTCTTATTAAACAAATTCTTCATTCACTTTAATTTATATCTGATCCACAAATATTTGCTAAAAACAAACAGGCAGTCCAGGAAATGTAATCATTTGCAATGTTTTCAATCTCTGTAGTTTTCACATCATTGTGCTATGATACACCCCCCATTTAAAACTATTTCATGACTTCCAGGAGCAAAAATCTGCTAATGTGCCAAAGCTAGAGTGCAGAAATTAAATAACTAGTTATATATACATGTTTCTATATATGTACGTTTTTATTACCGGTATATATATATAAATAAAATTCAAATATTAGAGAAAAAACACTAAAAATTAAATTTTTGGCTAGTACTTTCATCGTTATCAAACGAATCGTCAGGCCATTTAATGTGTTACTATGCTGTTACATTACAATAACGTTACGTCATAACAGAGGAAAATGACTATGTACAATATACAAACTAAAATGAAATGAAATGTGTGGGGACCTGCGATGTATGACATGTTCCCATATATTAGAAGGAACATATGTCCAAATTATTAAAGATGTTAAATTCTATGTAAAACAAAATATGAATTGCAAATCTAAATATGTAATTTACTTATTAATATGTTATGGTTGTAATGGCAAGTACATTGGAAAAACTACTGATCAGTTGAATTTACGAGTGAGCGAACATTAGGATATTTGTGGTAAAGGTCAATTTAAGATTTTCCCAATGTACAAGCTCAATATTAACGATAATGGTCTCTTGGAAACAAAAGAAAGCAATTTTATCGCTAAATATAATCCAATTTTGAATGCTAAGTGGTGATTATTTTAATTACGTTTGAGGTTTAATTAATGTTATTTCATTTTAGTTTGTATATTGTACATAGTCATTTTCCTCTGTTATGACGTAACGTTATTGTAATGTAACAGCATAGTAGCACATTAAATGGCCTGATGATTCGTTTGATAACGATGAAAGTACTAGCCAAAAAATTTAATTTTTAGTGTTTTTTCTCTAATATTTGAATTTTATTTATATGTTTAACTGAGAGTTAGATCGTTTCATATATTTTTATTATATATATATATATATATATAATTGAAATTAAAGATGGCAAAATAAAACTACATTTTTATGCTAACGTTTTCACCGCGATAGCGGCTCATCAGGCGTTTTATTAAACAATAATTGAATTAACAATAGTCTATGACGTCAGGGTGTCATAGTTACATGATAAAATTATTGTACAGGCAAGGGTAGTTAGTTAGTCTACAGACTAAAAATATTTAATCCCACCACAATCTTTATTTCATATAACTTATATATTCTCTTATTTAGAATTAAGTTTTGGGTGGTACTTCTCAATAAAATAGCTTTCTTTTGCCTCCAAGAGGTCGTTGTTTTTGCTATTAAGTTTATATAAAGGAAAAACACTAAATTTACCCCCACCACATACTTCAAGGTGCTCACTGAGCGGGATCATCCTATATTTTGGTTGAAGTATGTGCTGTCGATGAAGGTTCATTCTAAGCCTAAGCATCATTTGGGTCTTTCCTATATACTTCCCCTTGCATCCCGGACACGTTATAAGGTAAATTACATAGTTCGATTGGCAATTCATTGCCTGTTTGACATAAAATGTATTATCATCATTAATTGTTATGGATGATCCCTCAATGATAATGTCACAGGTTTTACACTTTGAACTACCGCATTTCGAAACTAATGGAATTGAAGCGACTGAATCATATTTAGAAGATGTTATAATCCTAGCTAGATTGGAAGGTTGCTTAAGACTGTTGATTATATTCGTTTTTCTCAATATTTTATGCATTGTTTGGCTACTTTTAAGAATATGGATATAATTTTCAATGATAGATTTCCCATTTTCCTGGGACGGATTGAATGTAGTAACTAAAGCAACGTTCCTTTTATCAGAGTTTACAGGAACTTTAGGTAGTCTTAAGACGCTTTGATCCAGACTCAATGCTCTCTTGTTAGCATCGTCTATTAATTTACCTGGATAGTTTTGTTTTAATAAGAAACCTTTTAGTTCCTGTAATCTCTGAACTTTGACACCTGGATTGGACACAATTGTACAAATTCGTCTAGCCAGGTTATAAGGGATGTTTCGTTTCGTATGAGATGGGTGACAAGAGTTAAAATTTAGATATTGATGTGTATCGGTTTTTTTATAATACACATCAGTTTCAATAGAGCCATTCGCGTGAAGCTTAACTGTCACATCCAGAAAATTTAATGTGGTTTGACTCTGCTCAATTGTAAACTGTATGCTATCATCTAAATTATTTAACATTTTATGAAGCTCTGAGATGATTTCTTGGGATACCCTGAGTATCACAGAACAATCATCTAAAAACCGTTTCCATGATGTCTTAATTAAATCACCGAATTCATTGCCAAACGTTGTTGTCACCCTCTCATACCATATTTCCTCGAGATAACCTAAAGTTAAAGTAGCATAGGTAGGGCCAACTTTCGTACCCATAGCGACTCCCTTGATTTGTGTATAGTATAGGCCATTGAAGAAAAATATGTTATTTGATATCACAAGATCTAATGCACCGAGGATAAATGAATTTGAAAACCGGTCTGGTATGAGGTCTGCATGGTTATTTAACCAATATTCGACAGCTTTTAGTCCCAGATCTTTGCGTATATTGTTATATAAATTAACTACATCAAAGCTGATAATTGTACTACCAGGTTCTACCTGTGCAGGTAGTTGGTGTAGAAAGTCAATATCATCGCGAAGAAAGCTTTTAACGCGAGAACATAATGGTTTCAAGATGATGTCTATAAATTTGCTGAGTCGCTGGGTACTGCTGTTGGGCCCCCCTACGATTGGTCGAAATTTTAAATCTTCTGGACTAAGTACTTCAATAACTTCATCCTTTGAGTGTTTGACAGCTTCTTCTATCAGCTTACTTTTGTGTACTTTTGGTAGACCATAGAAGTAAGCCGTGGTAGGTTCAAAATCCTCTAAATATTCCTCTTCTCCTTTATGTAGAGGCTTGGCGTTTTTGGTGATGAATTTCACTACCTTTTTCTTTGCAGCATTGTTTTCTTCGATGCTCGATGGCTGGTAGTATTCAGTGTCATTCAGCATTTCTACAATGTTCTGTTCGTAGAATGAGCTGTCCATCATTACTATAGCCCCTCCTTTGTCAGCTTGTTTGACAATTATATTTGGATTGCTCTTCATCTCATTTAAAACCTTTAGCTCCCCCTTACTTAAATTTTGTTTGTAGGGTCTTGGTTGAATTTTGTGAGATGCAATGGAAGTAATGAAGTTATCTAGGTGTGCATCTTTTCCTAATCTCGGTGTAAAGTTTGATTTATTTTTTACGAGACACTCCGATTCAGTGACAGTTTCATTCAGGTCATCCTCATCTTTGTGAAAATGATATTGGAGTCTTAACTTCCTGCAAAATTGGGAAATTTCAGATCGTAAAATACAGTTATCACTTCGGGGTGTTGGCGTAAATTTTAAGCCCCTTTTAAATAAACGAATATGATCCAAGGTGAGTTTCACGCTGCTTAGGTTTATGATAACAGGATCTACATTCTTTGGTTCTTGTATCGACTTCGGGTTTTCTGTCGGCCTTGGCCTAAAAAATTGACCCGATTGTCATACGTTTTTTCTGTATCGCGGAAAGCTTGTGAAGAATTCCCGGTACTGTAATTTGTTTTTTGTGGCCTTTTACGGCGGGGTTCCACTTCTTGCCATGCATCGTTTTTACGATACGTTCGTGCTTTTGGCTTTGGCCGTTCGGTGTTAACACGTCGTTTTGACGGCTGTTTCTTTTTTTGAACCCTTTTCATTTTGTCGCTTAGGTTGGGCTTAAAATCCGGATTTTAAGCCCAACCCAAGCGACAAAATGAAAAGGGTTCAAAAAAAGAAACAGCCGTCAAAACGACGTGTTAACACCGAACGGCCAAAGCCAAAAGCACGAACGTATCGTAAAAACGATGCATGGCAAGAAGTGGAACCCCGCCGTAAAAGGCCACAAAAAACAAATTACAGTACCGGGAATTCTTCACAAGCTTTCCGCGATACAGAAAAAACGTATGACAATCGGGTCAATTTTTTAGGCCAAGGCCGACAGAAAACCCGAAGTCGATACAAGAACCAAAGAATGTAGATCCTGTTATCATAAACCTAAGCAGCGTGAAACTCACCTTGGATCATATTCGTTTATTTAAAAGGGGCTTAAAATTTACGCCAACACCCCGAAGTGATAACTGTATTTTACGATCTGAAATTTCCCAATTTTGCAGGAAGTTAAGACTCCAATATCATTTTCACAAAGATGAGGATGACCTGAATGAAACTGTCACTGAATCGGAGTGTCTCGTAAAAAATAAATCAAACTTTACACCGAGATTAGGAAAAGATGCACACCTAGATAACTTCATTACTTCCATTGCATCTCACAAAATTCAACCAAGACCCTACAAACAAAATTTAAGTAAGGGGGAGCTAAAGGTTTTAAATGAGATGAAGAGCAATCCAAATATAATTGTCAAACAAGCTGACAAAGGAGGGGCTATAGTAATGATGGACAGCTCATTCTACGAACAGAACATTGTAGAAATGCTGAATGACACTGAATACTACCAGCCATCGAGCATCGAAGAAAACAATGCTGCAAAGAAAAAGGTAGTGAAATTCATCACCAAAAACGCCAAGCCTCTACATAAAGGAGAAGAGGAATATTTAGAGGATTTTGAACCTACCACGGCTTACTTCTATGGTCTACCAAAAGTACACAAAAGTAAGCTGATAGAAGAAGCTGTCAAACACTCAAAGGATGAAGTTATTGAAGTACTTAGTCCAGAAGATTTAAAATTTCGACCAATCGTAGGGGGGCCCAACAGCAGTACCCAGCGACTCAGCAAATTTATAGACATCATCTTGAAACCATTATGTTCTCGCGTTAAAAGCTTTCTTCGCGATGATATTGACTTTCTACACCAACTACCTGCACAGGTAGAACCTGGTAGTACAATTATCAGCTTTGATGTAGTTAATTTATATAACAATATACGCAAAGATCTGGGACTAAAAGCTGTCGAATATTGGTTAAATAACCATGCAGACCTCATACCAGACCGGTTTTCAAATTCATTTATCCTCGGTGCATTAGATCTTGTGATATCAAATAACATATTTTTCTTCAATGGCCTATACTATACTATGAGAGGGTGACAACAACGTTTGGCAATGAATTCGGTGATTTAATTAAGACATCATGGAAACGGTTTTTAGATGATTGTTCTGTGATACTCAGGGTATCCCAAGAAATCATCTCAGAGCTTCATAAAATGTTAAATAATTTAGATGATAGCATACAGTTTACAATTGAGCAGAGTCAAACCACATTAAATTTTCTGGATGTGACAGTTAAGCTTCACGCGAATGGCTCTATTGAAACTGATGTGTATTATAAAAAAACCGATACACATCAATATCTAAATTTTAACTCTTGTCACCCATCTCATACGAAACGAAACATCCCTTATAACCTGGCTAGACGAATTTGTACAATTGTGTCCAATCCAGGTGTCAAAGTTCAGAGATTACAGGAACTAAAAGGTTTCTTATTAAAACAAAACTATCCAGGTAAATTAATAGACGATGCTAACAAGAGAGCATTGAGTCTGGATCAAAGCGTCTTAAGACTACCTAAAGTTCCTGTAAACTCTGATAAAAGGAACGTTGCTTTAGTTACTACATTCAATCCGTCCCAGGAAAATGGGAAATCTATCATTGAAAATTATATCCATATTCTTAAAAGTAGCCAAACAATGCATAAAATATTGAGAAAAACGAATATAATCAACAGTCTTAAGCAACCTTCCAATCTAGCTAGGATTATAACATCTTCTAAATATGATTCAGTCGCTTCAATTCCATTAGTTTCGAAATGCGGTAGTTCAAAGTGTAAAACCTGTGACATTATCATTGAGGGATCATCCATAACAATTAATGATGATAATACATTTTATGTCAAACAGGCAATGAATTGCCAATCGAACTATGTAATTTACCTTATAACGTGTCCGGGATGCAAGGGGAAGTATATAGGAAAGACCCAAATGATGCTTAGGCTTAGAATGAACCTTCATCGACAGCACATACTTCAACCAAAATATAGGATGATCCCGCTCAGTGAGCACCTTGAAGTATGTGGTGGGGGTAAATTTAGTGTTTTTCCTTTATATAAACTTAATAGCAAAAACAACGACCTCTTGGAGGCAAAAGAAAGCTATTTTATTGAGAAGTACCACCCAAAACTTAATTCTAAATAAGAGAATATATAAGTTATATGAAATAAAGATTGTGGTGGGATTAAATATTTTTAGTCTGTAGACTAACTAACTACCCTTGCCTGTACAATAATTTTATCATGTAACTATGACACCCTGACGTCATAGACTATTGTTAATTCAATTATTGTTTAATAAAACGCCTGATGAGCCGCTATCGCGGTGAAAACGTTAGCATAAAAATGTAGTTTTATTTTGCCATCTTTAATTTCAATTATATATTACCAAAGAGCAGCTTTAATTAACTATTCTACTATATATATATATATATATATATATATATATATATATATATATATATACACCGGTATACAATCAGGGGAAGACATGACAGGGGAGAATACCTGGACTCTTAACTTTTGATATAATATACTGGCTTAATCATCTAACTAGACAATGTCAGTATAAAACTCACTGAATTGTCAGACAGAAAGGGATTTTCCTTTTGCGAGTTACCCCCATTTCGTTTTTAAATTTTATCCACGTTGAAAAGGTTAACACCCATGAATAGAAAATTAGTTTTTTAAATGCTACCATCAATAAATATGAAAATTACAATCAAATAAAAATTTAATATCATGGATTTAAATTATCACAAAGCTTTCACCTTCTAAAGAACACTGTGAAATAATAGCGTACACTGATGTCGGTTAACATTTTCCAGTAATACCCTTTTCTTTTAGCCATATTTCTAAAAATAAATTATGAAATGATTTTGTAAATCTGTATCTAGACTTCAATAAAACAGGTTAGTAAATAATAAATAATTAGATGATTTCATAAAATTCCTCTTCCCACATTTATATTGCATGCATGATATTGTTAATGTTCTGAAGGTCCGAAGTTGTGTTAATATTATGTCACATTTGTATCCAGTTTGCGATAATTTTATGCAGTAAAAATTTAATTTCACTTTACTACTTCTACAGTCATTATTAAATTGCTAAAATCTTTGGATTTAAAATTGTCTTTAATGGTATTTTCGATGTAATTACATTCTTGTAGGAGTTATCTTTCCTTCAACCTTCCCTGTCATCTCATTGAACATGCTTTTTGTGAAAACTTATTGTTATCATTTAATTCATTTACTCATTATAATAGAGAGTGTTTAATGAATATCTTCCATCAGGAATTTCATTTATTTATAATTAGATAATATTATTCATTAACAATGTACAATTGTACAGCTAGAGCTTACAGAAATCAAAAAATAAAATTCTAATTGAAAGTACAAAATATAAGTCAAAATCACCATTAATGGAGCTAAGGATTTTTGTTGAAGTTAGTAAAGGTAAAAGGTTATTAAATGACAGTGAATAATTGGTGTAATTAAACAGATTTTAAGTTAAATTGATTTCCAATACACAATCAACTAGCTAGTCCATAAATATTTTATAAATGACAACTGTAAAACTATGAAATATTTTAATTAAGACTTATTAAATATAAATAATGGTCTGAGATTTCTAGAAACTTCACATGGCTCAGCGTTAATGTGGCTCAGACCTATTAGGCCATGAACAAAATTTGTTTAAAATAATAAGAAAGCACTTAACCAAAATGAATTACATGAAATTATTTCATATCATTATCAGATAAAATGTAAACAATCTTAAACCTGCCTAATTATAAAATTTAACAATGCCGTCCTGCCTATACCAACTTATTCTGAAACAGCTTTATTTAACATCCACTTTCACAGAAATGATATACCGACAAGAAATAAGATTTGTCATTTTATAATAAAGAAGCTCTTATCTGTTGATTGGATCTAACAAAATTTAATTCTCTGTGATCAACTTCTCCTCAATTAGTGTCTGTGTTGATAACTCTGTCATATTCTCACTTCTATTATCTAACAATCGGGCATCTAAAAATACAGTCAAATTATATATAATAGTTCAATATCAACCATTAAATAAAATTCAGGTATATGTAGTTCTATCAATTGACAACTCAGCCTAATTGCTCAATAAAAGATAGAACAGGCCAATAGCCTTAATCCCAAAACACTCATTTATCAAGCAATCAAATCGCTTATTACTCTGCTTAACCTGAGCAGAAAGGGATCATTTTCCTTGTCAATACAACAAGTTTCATCACTCTCACTCAATTAGAGCTCTGCTTCATTCATACAAAGCATCAGCAGATTAAGATTCTTATTAGTAACTATAAGTAACATCAATGTTTCGGCTCTGCTCTTTACTAGAGCCGAAACATTGATGTTACTTATAGTAACTAGGTTCTTATCTCTGTTTGACCTAACCATAAAATGCTCATCATTTGATACAAAATGAACATCTAGATGTACACCAAGTTTCAACATCTTATCTAAATAAGAAGCAGAGTTCTGGTGTTCAGAGAGTCTTGATCAATCAATTTACCTCCTGGGTGGAAGAGATGGGGGTGCTGTTTCTTGCGTCTGAATACGACTCTGACCATAACCAATAATAGCACTCCAAGTACACTGCAGGCTGTGACTATTCCGATAACTAACGTGCTGACATGGTTAGTGACGTCTGTGCCACCACTACTAGAAGATGAATCACTTGACTCAGGACCCTGACCGCTAGCCACACCTATATCATCGGTAACTACAAAATAAATTTTAAACATGTACTTACTATCAATGATAGATAGCCAGGCAACCAAACAAACACCCACAGCAGTTTCAACGTCTGGGCAGTTGTCGCATATTTTTACTTTTGTTGCTAAAGAATACCTTTATAATACACTCATTAAGTAATAATCAGAAAATCATTGGAATTTGTTTGGCTCATGCTAATGTTTAGTATACAAAACATTTAATATCATGGATTTAGCTGTTCAAGTTACCAAAAATCAATGAAAATCAGTATACTTGTTCGTCTCAAGACATTAAACTACATGTATGTGTATCAAACTAAAGTCAATCAACATGTTTATATACATGTATAGAAGTCAACACTGTGTATAAATATAAAATAATCCGATAATAACTACATGTATGGCCTCTAAAGCATCTACAAGATTTTTCAAAGTTATCAAGGGCCATAACTCTGCCAGTAATTATCAGAAATTGATGAAAATCAATAGGCCTCTTTGTCTCATGACCTCAAACACAAGCAATAGTGGACGGAAGGACTGATGGACGGGGGTAACGACTATATACGACCACATTTTAATGTGGACGTATAAAAATCAATGATAAATTTCAATGTGGGCGTATAAAAATCAATGATAAATCAAATATATAAGCGATTTTATAGAATTTGTAACCTACAAATATAAATCCTTTCTGTAATTATCCTTGTACCTGTATCTGTTAAGAAATATCTAAACATCTTGATCCTAGTCACAAAAATTTAAACCATAATATTTTAAAAATGCAACCTTTCATTTGGCCAAGTGCTAAAATACTAATATTTCATATTTCATAAGTACTTTTATTTTGTAGGGGCTGTATTTTGATTTTCAACTGCTAGGGGATCTTTATCATGCCAATTGTATACACAGGACATCAGAGTTTTTTGACCCATGCAAAGGACTAGATACTTCATTGCTTAATCAATAATACATGAAAACGGTGTTCAAATATTTTAAATATGGTCCATTCAAACCAGAGCGTGGAACACATTTCTTATTTAACCATTTTTGTTAACATTATTCTAGCTCATTCAGCTTTACATGTATGGGCTATTGTCTGATATCGTATTTTTGGTTATTTTTTGGGACTGCTTCCACGGGAACTGTGACATTATAAAGCCAATATCTCCAGTTTTAATCTTTTTAAGGAAAATTGGCTGAGGCTAAGATGGCTGATGTTTTAATACTAGTTTACAAAGTTGCCCTTTCAAGAGCAAAAGCAAAATTGTGATTTGTAAAACAGGTAGAGTTAACAGTAATAATATATAAACTTACTTGTTAAACAATATGGTACATCTTCATCCCATACACCTTTATTATTATTTTGTGTACATTTCAAATGTGATGCTCCGACTAATGTATAGCCTTTATCACACATACACTGTATCTCAACACCACGTTCAAACGGTTCACACAACTCTAAATTATTACTACTGTTCTCTTCTGCACATTTACAGGCACCATGTTCTATATGTCGTAACGTAGGACAATACCAGTTAGGTTCTGAAATATATTTAATTCATTTAAAACATTTTCAATAAAACAGGGTCGGATAAAGAGAGGCCCTAGGCTATTCCACTCCCAACTAGAGGAAGATGAAAGTTTGTTTTAAACACAACTAGAGGACAGAGAGAGAGAGAGAGAGAGAGAGAGAGAGAGAGGAATGGGATTTAACTCCACTTGTCCACTCAACACAAACTAGGTCATGTTGAGACTAACATATGGTTCAATTTTATTTTCATAATTCGCTTGCGTGTAGGGGTCTTTGGCAGTGGGAGGAAACCAGAGAACCCGGAGAAAACCCACAAGGTTGGACAGGCGACCCTACTCCTTGTCATGTACAACCGGGGATTTGAAACCAGCACAGTTGACTCAATGGCAGGCCATATGATACAGCGCGCGCACGCTAACCATTCCGCCATCCAACCTCCCACAACTAGAGAAAGATGAAAGTTTGTTTTAAACACAACTAGAGGAAGATGAAAGTTTGTTTTAAACACAACTAGAGGAAAATGATGAAGGTTAATACTGTCCTTTAATACTGACATGTTTTAAAGATATAGGTTGGCAGTAATTGAGGATTATCTAGGACCAATTTGATTCCAGAAAACATATGGGTGCCCAAAGGTGCTCAACTGGCCAGGGACCTGCAGCCTTTGGACCCCCACTCAAACAGCTAGGATTTAATAATTTGGGATCAGAACCCTTCAAAATTGTCCAAATAATGTACATAAATGGACAGAAAGGGGAACTGACAATACACAATCACAGTAAAATTGCAGGCAGATAATTTAATAACGCCAAAAATTCAATTCCATTTGCTTCCTTTGAGTATAATTATAACTAAAGATTGCTTTGTCAATTGATAAAACCATTAAATTAATCATTTCTTGATCAGATTCTGACAAAATCATTAAAATCAACTGACTAATCCTGGTACCCTACTTACCGTAGACACAGATAGGTGGAACTTTTGACCAGAGATGATTATCTGTACACTCTAACATTATAGATCCATAAGCTTTATATCCTATATCACAACGATATTGTATCTTACTACCAACTTTATATTCTCCAAACACCTGTTCTTCTTCATTACCAGACTCTTTTACTAAATGCCAGTGACCATTGCGTATCGCTCTTGGACTGCTGCATGCTACTTTAAGAACTGGAAGAAAAGATCACATTTGTCAAAATTAGAAGGCCATATAAAACTGAGAGAGAGAGAGAGAGAGAGAGAGAGAGAGAGAGAGAGAGAGAGATAGACATAGACATAGAGAGAGAGAGATGAGGTATAACATACACTCAACACAAACTAGGTCATTTTGGGACTAAAATATTGTTCAATTTCATTTCCATAATTCACTTGCATGTATAGTCTTTACCAGTGGGATGAAACTGGATGACCCGCAGAAAACCCACAAGGTTGGACAGGCTACCCTACTCCTTGTCACATACAACTGGGGATTGGGAAATCAAAACCCAATGACAAAATTTATGACACAGCACACACATGCTTACCATTTGCCCCACCCCCACCCCACCCATACACATTGGTGGTCATGTAAAAGAAACCTTGACCGTTGGAATTCCAAACTATGACATAAATATTCATTTCCTTCAGTCAAATTTCACCCATATGATCCGTGAAGTGACCTCCCCCACTAACTGGTAAGATATATAATTTGAATGGAGACCATCAAAAGGTAAAAAAATAGGTTGCCAGGCAACGAAACATACGCCCACACAGCAGCTAAATCGTCCGGGCAGTCAACGAGAGTTGTCGCATATTAAGTAATTTTCAGAAAATCATTAGAATTTGTTTGGTTTTTATAAAGTTCTGCCCCATGCTGTTCAATTATCGATTTTCAAGAAATTCACACTCAACCATCATTAATATGTAGTCAATCATGTGTAATGTGTAGTCAAATGTTATTTTAATTCGGAATAAAATTGTGACCTCCATAGGGTCCACAAGGTAAAAAACATTATTTTTCGTACAATCAGGGGCAATAATTCAGGAAGTTATGGTCCAATGTGCCCGAATATCGAAAGAAACTGCGATCTTTGGGTTATAAACTTACATTTCAAATTTCATCAAAATCAGATTAAAATTGTGACCTCTACAGGGTCCACAACCTTGATATATCATATGTTAGCGGCAGCCATTTTGTCCGGAAGTTTTGGTCCGATTTTTGGGGGGTTGGGAAGGCCTAGTGGTCTAGAGTGCCGCGCTTCGACCTCTAGCTGGCCGGTCACCTCTGGCTTGCGGCTGTCGTTTCGATCCCTCGTGTGAGCGTATGTGGCATGGAGATAGGGGCGCCTTCTCAACCTCGTGGGTTTCCTCCAGGCACTCCGGTTTCCTCCCACTGCTAAAGACCCCTACGCGCAAGCGAATCATCGAAATAAAATTGAAACCATATGTTAGTCCCAAAATGACCTAGCTTGTGTCGAGTGGACGTTAAACCCCATTTCTCTCTCTCTCTGGTCCGATTTTTAACGAAATTCGGCCTCAACCTTCATTAAGGTGAAACGGTGATATAATCAAACGTTTTTTAAAATCGGATATTAATTGTGACCTCCAGAGGGACCACAAGTAAAAGAGGCGTTTTTAGTACAATCAGGGGCCATAATTCAGGAAGTTACAATTCCATATGCACAAATATCGAAAGCAACCAAGATCTTTGGATTATAAAGTTACAATTCCATATGCACAAATATCGAAAGCAACCAAGATCTTTGGATTATAAACATGCATTTAAAGTTTCATCAAAATCAGATTAAAATTGTGACCTCTACAGGGTCTACAACCTTGATATACCATATTCCTATAGTAGTCGCGTACAAGCGGCAGCCATTTTATCCATCAGTTTTGGTCCGATTTCCACGAAATTCATACTCACCCTTCCTTACGCTGAAACAGTGATATAATCAAACGTTATTTTGAATCCGTTAATAATTGTGACCTCGAAAGGAACCACAAGCTAAAAATTGACGATTTTCGTACAATCAGGGGCCATAATTCAGGAAGTTACGATTAGATATGTGCAAATATGCAATGGAACCAAGATCGTTAGGTTATAAACATGTATTTCAAGTTTCATCAAAATCGGTTCAAAATTGTGACCTCTATAGGGTCCACAAACTTGATATAACATATTTTCAATTTTGGTCCGAATTTAACGAAATTCACACTCATTCTTCATTACCATGTAATGGTGGTAAAATCAAACGTTTTTTTTAAATCGGATCACAATTTTGACCTTCAGAGGGACCACAAGCTAAAAAGGGTGATTTTTCGGACAATCAGGGGACATAATTCAGGAAGTTACGATCCGATGGGCGCAAATATCGAAAGGAACCAAGATCTTTTGGTTATAAACATACATGTAAAATTTCATCAAAATTGTGACCTCTATAGGGTTCACAACCTTGATATAACATATTTTCACACTATTCACGTACATACGGCGGCCATTTTGACTGTTAATTTCATGAAATTTGAACTCAACCTCCATAACTATGTAACGGTGATATAATCAAACGTTTTTTTAAATCGGATAACAATTTTGACCGCCAGAGGAACCACAAGCTAAAAAGGGCGATTTTTCGGACAATCAGGGGCCATAATTCAGGAAGTTACGATACGATAGGCGCAAATATCGAAAGGAGCCAAGATCTTTGGGTTATAAACATGCATTTCAAGTTTCATCCAAATTGGTTCAAAATTGTGACCTCTACACTGTTCACAAGCCAAAAACTTGATTTTTCTGACAATCAGGGGCCATAACCCATGAAGTTACAGTCTGCTACATACCAATATCGAAAGGAACCGAGATCTTAGGGTGATAAACCTATATTTTAAGTTTCATTGAAATCGGATAAAAATTGTGACCTGTAGACTGTTCACAAACAATTGTGGACGGACGGACGGACGAACAGGGGCGACAACAATATACGTCCACATGAATATGTGGGCGTATAAAAAGGAAGGGATTGGGATTTAGATCTGGATTTTAATCAAATTGCTTGAAAATACATTTAGAAATTCAAAACTTGGAACAGGTTTTAAAGCACGGTATTAAATATTAGTATATTAATTGCATATAATTATAAGTTACTTACCACAAGTGGGTAAAGAGCCCTCCCAATTACCAGCATGACATGTTAGGAAATTATTCTTGCTGTCAACTGATACATATCTTGGTAGACAAGTATATAACATACGACTGCCTTCACCCATCAATGGAGGTAGTAAACTTTTGTGATGGTAAGCATTGGGTACTGTTGGAGGGGTTGGACAATGCCTTACTGCAACAGAAAAGATAGGCTGGCACTGCCAGGCAGGATACGCCCACATTTTCGAGAGATGGATAGAGAACAAGCAATACCGAAAGTGATTGTAATATCATATGTGCAAATATTGAAATGAATTAAGATTTTTGGGTTATAAAGGTGCATTTCAGTAGGCTTCAAATTCGACTGGGGATCATGTTGCTAAGTGGGTAAGATGCTGGCTAGGTAGTCTTGAGGTTGGGTGTTTGATCCCTGCATTGGGTGACAAAGTTCATCTAGATTTTCTGGCGTGGTTTCCCCTTGTTAGTGATGAAGGATGGATGGCCTGACAAGAACAGCTGTCAATTTTGGTTCGATTTTCACGAAATTCGACCTAAACCTTCATTACGATGTAACGGTGATATAATCAAACGGTTTTTTAAATGGGATAATAATTCTGACCCCAGAGGGACCACAAGCTAAAAAAAAGGTCATTTTTCGTACAATCAGTGGCCATAATTCAGGAAGTTACGATCCGATATGCACAAATATCGAAAGGAACTAAGATTGTTAAGTTGTAAACATGTGTTTCAAGTTTCATCAAAATTGAATGAAGATTGTGACCTCTACAGGGTTCACAACCTTGATATATACTATTCAAAAAAAGTAGGGGATATTTGATTTTGGGGGTATAATACTAAAATATGCAAATGACTACGAAAAAAGTCACTATAGAACCTAACAGAAGAAACATTTCCAGTTACATGTGACGCCCAAACACACCAATAGCTACCGCATGGAATGCAGGTGATGCTTGGGATCATCATGGGGGTCCAACCCAAGATTTGCACGACTCTGACTTTGAATGTTACAGTCATTGTGGCATTGAATTCCAGGGTGGAAACATCAGTTTAATTGTTTTAGTGACCAGAAAACAAATTTTGATATGCGTCGGCTTACCCAAAATGAAAGGTTACGTGCCCTTGGCATGCTACAGATCGGCACAACACAGGCGGTTGTGGCGCGGACGATGAATGTTTCTCAGTCTGTCATAAGCAGGCTATGGCCCAGATACCGTGATACACAATCTGTACAGGACAGACCACGCTCAGGTCGACCAAGGGCGACAACTCAAGCCCAGGATCAGTTTATCCGTACCTTGGCCTTGAGAAATCGTGTCATCACAGCAAATCAGATCAGCACTCGTCTTCAAACAGACACTGGTGTGAGAGTGAGTGGCCAGACGATTCGGAATCGACTGCATAGGGGTCACTTTCGCGCCCGACGTCCTCGCGTGATCCCTTGTTTGAGAGATCATCACATTAAGGCAAGACGTCGTTGGAGTAGGGATCGTCAACACTGGGATAATCGACACTGGAGCAATATGATGTTTTCAGATGAGTCAAGGTTCACTGTTGATTTTTTGGACAGACGTAGGAGGGTGTGGCGTCGTCGAAACGAGCGCTTCCAAGACGTTAACGTCATCAGACATGATCGATTTGGGGGTGGTTCTGTTATGGTGTTGGGAGGCATCACTGTTGCTGGAAGAACAGCTTTACATGTTGTTGCAGGGCGTGTTACAGGCCAGTACTACCGGGACAACATCTTGGCAGTCCATGTTGTGCCGTTCGCACAACGTCATGGCCGCCGTTTCATCTTCCAGGATGACAACGCAAGATGTCACAGGGCCAGGATCGTTACAGGTTACCTCCAACAACAGAACATCACCACATTACCTTGGCCAGCACTGAGTCCCGACCTCTCCCCCATCGAGCATGTCTGGGACATGCTTGGACAGAGGTTACGTCAACGTCAACAACGTCCTGCCAATGTCCAAGAACTTGCTGCTGCGTTGCAACAGGAATAGGACAATCTGGACCAAAATGACCTTAGACGTCTCATTAGGAGTATGCCACGTCGGATCAATGCTTGTTTGGCAAACAGAGGAGGATTTACCCGTTACTGACTTTGTTGTGATGCTGTGGTAACTTTGCTGTTTGACCCCGGGTATCATTTTACCCTTATAATGGTCAGTCTGTGCCTTACTTAGTCTAACGATCATTTGGAATAAATCGATGAATGTGAACTTCATTTCATTTTGTCATTTGTTTCTTCGTCAGTTTCATTAGGTGACTATAATATAACTTAAAAATCACATATCCCAAACTTTTTTTGAATAGTATACCATATTTTTACACTCTTCGCGTACAAGTGGCGACCATTTTTTCAGTCAATTTTGGTCCGATTTTCACGAAATTCGACCTCAACCTTCATTACGATGTAACGGTGATCTAATCAAACGGTTTTTTAATAATTCTGACCTCCAGAGGGACCACAAGCTAAAAATGGTCATTTTTCGGACAATCAGGGGCCATAATTCAGGAAGTTACGATCCGATGGGCGCAAATATCGAAATGAACCAAGATCTTTGGGTTATAAACATGCATGTCAAGTTTCATCAAAATCGGTTCAGAATTGTGACCTCTATAGGGTCCACAACCTTGATATAACATATTTTAATAATAATCGCGTACAAACGGCGCCCATTTTGTCTGTCAATTTTGGTCCGATTTTCACAAAATTTCAACTCGATCTTCATTACCATGTAACGGTGATATAATCAAACGTTTTTTTAAATCGAATAATAATTTTTACCTCCAGTGGGACCACAAGCTAAAAAGGGTGATTTTTCGTACAATCAGGGGCCATAAATAAAAAATAATATAAATGAAAAAAGATAGGTTGCCAGGCAACGAAACATATGCCCACAGCAGCTAAATCGTCCGGGCAGTCAACAAGGGTTGTCGCATATTTTTACTTTTTTTTGGTAATGAAACATTTGTAATACACTAAAATCTGAGTAACAACTCATTATGTAATTATCTGAAAATCATTAGAATTTGTTTGCTTTTTATAAAGTTTTGCCCCAAGCTAACAATTAGTATAGGAAACATTTAACATCATGGATTTAGCTGTTCAGTTATCAAAATTCACTGAAAATCAAAATACTTGTTCGTTTCAACACCTTAAACTCTGTGTATCAATCTGAAGTCAATCGGATGATAAGTTTGGCATCTACAGTGCCACAAGGTTTTTTGAAGTGATCAAGGGAGATAACTCTGGAAGTTATTTGAAATCAATGAAAATCAGCAGGCTTCTTCGTCTTATGACCTTAAACACTGTGTATAAATTTAAAGTCAATCGGATATTAACTTTGGCTTTTAGAGCGTGCACAAGATATTTTGAAGTGATCAAGGGAGATAACTCTGGCACTAATTATCGGAAATCGCTGAAAATCAATAGGCTTCTTCGTCTTATGACCTTAAACACTGTGTATAAATTTAAAGTCAATCGGATATTAACTTTGGCTTTAAGAGCGTCCACAAGATTTTTTGAAGTGATCAAGGGCCTTAACTCTGACACTAATTATCGGAAATCGCTGAAAATCAATAGGCTTCTTCGTCTTATGACCTTAAACACTGTGTATAAATTTAAAGTCAATCGGATATTAACTTTGACTTTTAGAGCGTCCACAAGATTTTTTGAAGTGATCAAGGGCCATAACTCTGGCACTAATCGGAAATTGCTGAAAATCAATAAGCTTCTTCGTCTTATGACCTTAAACACTGTGTATAAATTTAAAGTCAATCGGATATTAACTTTGGCTTTTAGGGCATTCACAAGATTTTTTGAAGTGATCAAGGGCCATAACTCTGGCACTAATTATTGGAAATCGCTGAAAATCAACAGACTTCTTCGTCTTATGACCTTAAACACTGTGTATAAATTTAAAGTCAATCGGATATTAACTTTGGCTTTTAGAGCGTCCACAAGATTTTTTGAAGTGATCAAGGGCCATAACTCTGGCACTAATTATCGGAAATCGCTGAAAATCAATAGGCTTCTTCGTCTTATGACCTTAAACACTGTGTATAAATTTAAAGCCAATCGGATATTAACTTTAGCCTCTAGAGCGTCCACAAGATTTTTTGAAGTGATCAAGGGCCATAACTCTGGCACTAATTATCGGAAATCGCTGAAAATCAATAGGCTTCTTCATCTTATGACCTTAAACACTGTGTATAAATTTAAAGCCAATCGGATATTAACTTTAGCCTCTAGAGCGTCCACAAGATTTTTTGAAGTCGTCAAGGGCCATAACTCTGGTAGTTATTATCGGAAATCGCTGAAAAACAATAGGCTTCTTCGTCTCATGACCTTAAACACTGTCTATAAATTTAAAGTCAATCGGATATTAACTTTAGCCTCTAGAGCGTCCACAAGCAATTGTGGACGCCGGCCGGACGGACGGACGGACGGACGGGGGCGACGACAATATACGACCACATTTCAATGTGGGCGTATAAAAATGTAAGTACGTATAATAAATAAAAAAAGAATTAAAAAATATAATATATAAAAAAAATTTAAAAACAAAATTATAAAAAAAATTTTAAAAAAAAATTATAAAAAAAAGAATTAAAAAAAAAAATTATAAAAAGAAAATTAAAATAAATATAAATTTAAATTGTTTTTTAAATGAAAGAAAATAAGAATTAAATAAAAAAAAAGAGAAAAATATTATAATTTCATGAAAATAATACGTATTTGCTAATCAAACAATATTTTGATTAAGCAATAAAATATTAGATATTGACCAAAAATGTGAATGACAATCAGTAGTTTCAAAGAACCATAAAAAATATTTTGGTTAAATTATAAGCACCCTTCTTACCATTACAAAAGGGAATTGGTTTTGTGCCGTCTGACATAGTCCATCTTCCATCTGCTCCACAGACTATTTGAAAAATTTCTTTATATCTGCCACCAGTAGATGTAGTTGTATATTGTTGATCACAAAAAATAGTTACTGTATCCCCCACTTCATGATATAACGATGTTCCTCGAAATGATATTTTACTATGTACTCCATATGGTAGAATATTACATCTTGGTGTTGTTTCTTCTAGAAATAAAAGATAGGTTGCCAGGCAACGAAACATACGCCCACAGCAGCTAAATCGTCCGGGCAGTCAACAAGGGTTGTCGCATATTTTTACTTTTTTGGGTAATGAAACATTTGTAATACACTAAAATCTGATTAAGAGTAACAACTCATTATGTAATTATCTGAAAATCATTAGAATTTGTTTGCTTTTTATAAAGTTTTGCCCCACGCTAACAATTAGTATAGGAAACATTTAACATCATGGATTTAGCTGTTCAGTTATCAAAATTCATTGAAAATCAAAATACTTGTTTGTTTTCAACACCTTAAACTCTGTGTAACAATCTGAAATCAATCGGATGATAAGTTTGGCATCTATAGCGTCACAAGGTTTTTTGAAGTGATCAAGGGAGATAACTCTGGGAGTAATTATTTGAAATCGCTGAAAATCAGTAGGCTTCTTCGTCTCATGACCTTAAACAGTGTGTGTAAATTGAAAGTCAATCGGATATTAACTTTGGCCTCTAGAGCGTCCACAGGATTTTTTGATGTGATCAAGGGCCATAACTCTGGCAATAATTATCAGAGATCGCTGAAAATCAATAGGCTTCTTCGTCTCATGACCTTAAACGCTGTGTATAAATTTAAAGTCAATCAGATATTAACTTTGGCCTCTAGAGCATCCACAAGATTTTTTGAAGTGATTAATGGCCATAACTCTGGCACTAATTATCGGAAATTGCTGAAAATCAATAGGCTTCTTCGTCTTATGACCTTAAACACTGTGTTTGAATTTAAAGTCAATCAGATATTAACTTTGGCCTCTAGAGCATCCACAAGATTTTTTGAAGTGATCAAGGGCCATAACTCTGGCACTAATTATCGGATATCGCTGAAAATCAATAGGCTTCTTCGTCTTATGACCTTAAACACTGTGTATAAATTTAAAGTCAATCGGATATTAACTTTGGCTTTTAGAGCGTCCACAAGATTTTTTGAAGTGATCAAGGGCCATAACTCTGGCACTAATTATCGGATATCGCTGAAAATCAATAGGCTTATTCGTCTTATGACCTTAAACACTGTGTATAAATTTACAGTCAATCGGATATTAACTTTGGCTTTTAGAGCATCCACAAGATTTTTTGAAGTGATCAAGGGCCATAACTCTGGCACTATTTAATCGGAAATCGCTGAAAATCAATAGGCTTCTTCGTCTTATGACCTTAAACACTGTGTATAAATTTAAAGCCAATCGGATATTAACTTTGGCCTCTAGAGCGTCCACAAGATTTTTTGAAGTGATCAAGGGCCATAACTCTGGTAGTTATTATCGGAAATCGCTGAAAAACAATAGGCTTCTTTGTCTCATGACCTTAAACACTGTGTATAAATTTAAAGTTAATCGGATATTAACTTTAGCCTCTAGAGCGTCCACAAGCAATTGTGGACGCCGGACGGACGACGGCCCGCCGGCCGGACGGACGGGGGCGACGACAATATACGACCACATTTCAATGTAGGCGTATAAAAAGGAGAATCATTAATGAAGTCTTAATTCAAAGACTTTATTATGGAGTAGTAAATAATATAAAATTGTCACTTATCGATAAGTGTGTGTGTAAAATAGTTTCATTTAACGTCCATTTCCACTAAAGCGATATTGTCGATATTGGAAATTGTAAAAAATATGGAATAGTTTTCTAGGGAATCTCAGAGTAAATCCACACCATTAGACAATCAACACTATTTCTTTCCAGATAAATAAGATACACGCACAATCCAGCTATCGCCATATTGATAACAGGCTGAAGATGATCAGTGCAACACTTTAGACCCATCAATCATTAACTATACAAGTGAAATGAAATGGAGTTTAACTCTGCTATGAGTAAAATTTTCCTCGGGGAGCAGGGCTACGGCCTTCTCTTGTATCAAATTCCAACTGTCAAAGCTTTTTTTACCTGCCCTGCTTTTTAAGATTTCCATCTGTCAGATGAACAACTAGATATTTTTCGGAATCTAGGCTACAAAATCCTGATATTTCTTGGCCAACACCGAGATTGAACTTTGAACCCATGAATTCATGGTTAGCGAGCGAGTGTCAACCTCACCGAGCCATCAGATAGTAGACAAATATACAGTAACTTACGAGGATGTAAACATTTGGGTGGGAATTTTGGTTCCCATTTCCCATCATCCCCACACACTTGTTTAGATTCACCAACTAGAATGTAACCAACACTACATTTATAATGAACTTGAACTCTTGTCGAATTAAAAACTGTCTTTTCACCATTCGGAAACTCATCATTAGGTGGTTCACATTCATCTGAAAACAAAAAATTGTTTGAATACTCAATGTTTACAACATTTTTGGCTGAGTGCTTCTTTATTACCAGTACATCACTACAGTGCAAATGTGAAGACTAGGTTAAAAATAGGACAAACAACATTTTCACCCAGCATTTTTAAAATCATTTACTCATTAATCACCATTTTATAAATGTTACATATAATTTCATAAATAAACAGAGAATTCATAAATATAAAATTTTTAAAATATTGGTTCATATTATTTTTCGTAGTAGTAGAAATACATGTGTATAGTCTGATCAGTTTATATTTTCACAATAAAAAAATACTTAAATTATTTACCTGCTTTTATAAGATATAAAACACTAAGTAGAAAACATATATGAACTAAATTTTTCTTCATTCTTTACAATATACTGAACCTGTAAATTAAATCAAAAACAAATCTATAAAATTTACATAGAGCTACTGTAGGCCTACTGCTACAGCCATCTGTGCTTAACAAAGATGATAGAGAGAATGTCCCCCGTACAGTTTATTTCATTTTACAGTAACATGATTATTGATACAAAGATGTTTCATATTAATGTTGAAGACTGTTAATAAAATATACAGATCTAAAATACATGTAGGCTAATAAAATACAGTAATATTTTGCTTGATAATGATACCTGTATGTGTATCATAGGGACTAAACGTAGCATGTTAATAAATTCAAAAGTAGTATATCCATACAGTTGTAATAGATCTGCTTACTACTGATTAGTCATTTAAAATCAAACTCTTGTAACTGAATAATGTCCCAATCTTTATTCTGGTTAACAAATTGTATTATTTTACTATGGTATATTACAATTAATTGAGGATACAAATTTCATTTTAACACATCTATTTTAAAAAATTCAACTAAATGATCTGAAAAGCCTAACGTAAACCATTTTAAATGTGACTTGGATTTTAAAATATTTTCGAACCCTCTGGACAATTAAAATAGGATGTAATGGATAATTTACACAACAGGTAGGACACTTAAACATCTAGTAAGGTACTGGTACTTAGAATAAGGCTATTATTTATTTTCTGGAGCTGCCAAGCCAGCAAGAGTGTTATTGTCCCTTTAAATTCTCAATTTCGATGTTAGCTAAAGATGACATATGGTTGGTGGTCGAAAAGATGCTAATCTTAGTTACTGCCGTTACAGGTACAGATTATATTATTTTTTTATTTTTATAATGGTTTAATTTTGCAAAATGCCTGTCCGCGCCTTGAATAATAATAACACTCAGGTGCAGTACCATGTTTTTTTCTAATCCTAAGCAAGACAAGAAAGTTGAAGAAACACACTATACATCCATTATGGACATTTCTTTAAACAAAATGAAAACTATACATGTAGCCTAAACATGCATAATGTAAGATTTTATAAACAGTTGACAGTTCTCGCAATTAATACACATATAACACATTTTCTTAATGGACGTAATATGCAAAAAAAGAGTTGAAGTTGAAGTTATAAACGATTGATCTGGATTAGGCAGATTTAGCTGTTACAAACTACATCTTTAACAATTACCTTCAATTGTTTGTCTTTGACCACATACATATTACATGCATCATACAGCTCAGAGTCTGGGAATAATTCAAAAAGCAAATCAAAACCTAATGCTAACGGAATTTAAAGTGAAATGTCATATGTGAATTATGACCTTGACCCTCATCGTCGAACCGTGGTTTAAAACTAAATACAAATTATGTTTAGCCATAGAACTGTATTATTATACGATCTATGGTTTAGCCGTTTATGTGAGCGGGTGAAATGAATATCAAACGCCCCGTAGTAGTATTTTAACCACTGAAGACCCACAATAATTGTATCAGTCTTTATTCCCCATTTTTGTGGCAGTTAAGATAATTCCTGAAAGTCACCGGAATGTTCAGTAAAATAGGTTAAAGTAATTACCAGTAGCCTAACCGCAAAACATCGGAATATAGGCCCTACTGAAGTCAGTGAAGTCCCTTTCTTATCGCTTTTCATTTACCAAACCCGAATGTTTCTTTCTTCCTGAGACATCCAATACATGACATGGGATGAAAGGTGTATAGCCTATTCATCCATCTGGTATGTGGCACCATAGAATATTGCTTTAAGTCCTCAAAATAGTTTGAAATCCTTTCAGGAAAAGCATGGCACCCCACCCCGCACGCTTTTTTTTTGTCAGTTGGGATTTACCAAACACAGCATGGGTGGTTATTCTTCTTTCAGGTGGCATCATAGAAAATCACTCCCCCCACCCCCTTGTCTATTTTTTTTAAATTTTCATTTTCTAACGTCCACTGCCATTTTATTTATTTGAGCCATCCAATACATGGCATGAAATGAAAGAGGGTTTATCAAGCAAATTGTGTATCCATAAAATTGTACCTTGGGTTTGTGTTTGTTTAGTGGGTGTGGGGATGCGTGGAAGATGCGTATGTTTGTGAAAAATTCTTTTTTCTCCAGTTTGTGATAATTCCAGAGTGTGAAAATAATCAAAGACGGTTCAAGGAATGAACTTTACCTACATCATCTGATTTCTGTTATTATGTGAAAACTGAAAAATAAATTATTCTAAAAAGAAATGGGGTTTAACTCGCGACTTTTCTGCTCCATCCCAGATATAGAATACAGGAATATTTTTTGAAAAAAGAGTGTACAGTGTGCTATGGTCTAGTTTTATTTTGACTTATAAACCTGTAACGGTAAATCTCTTTGCTCTTTGTGGTATATTTTATGCCCGGAATAACTTGCGGTCTGAAAGTCGGGGGCGGCTTTGGTTATATTCAGGGAAATGTGGGGTTATTCTTCTGTTCTGACAGTTATTCTTCCAGGGTCGGGGCGTGGGGGTTTCTTACGGAAATTCTGAGATGTTCTCATTTTGCAAACATGTAAACATAAGACTGTTTATAAGGAAGATAGAGCATGAGACTGAAAATAAAGTAGTATCACAGCCAACACCGGGATCGAACCGGGGACCCATTGGTTAGTGCACTAGAGATTGTTACCAAATCCCTGGGGATTCTATTTGATTGCGTGCACATATCAATATCACTGCAAGGTAACCTGGGAAACCACAGAAAACCCATAAGCCTGGTGACTCTTCTCCTTATCACCTACAAGTGTGAGAGTGACAGATCATATAAAGACCCCAGTCAACCAACTCCCCCCCCCCACACACACACAAATTCTCATGTCTATAAGTGTTTTATATTAATGTGAATCCAAAAGATACAACATGTAAGTCAACGATATTTTTAGGAAAAGTAACTTTATTGATATCAATTGTTACAAGAGTATAATAATAAGTATAACCAGACTATAATATGGCTATATAAAACAGCAATAACAAATTATTAAGCACTATAAATAATATGATTAGTAAAATGGTGGGCTCAAATATTACAACACAGGTTATAAGAGTCTAGAAATCAACTATATAGATTGTTCCAACTACTTTCAAAACACTATTATTTTGGGACATCGGAATCTCCTTTTGTTAGTTTAAAACCCAATGATTTAAAAGGGAAAATTGATATCTTCAGATACGAAATAATTTATATTTGCAGATAGGAGTTTTAAGTAAAACCATTGATCATTTGAGTGTCATTTTGAATGCCTACAAACTATAATTTTTCACAAGATAAATTTGTAAAAAAGGATATCAGTTCAAAACTGGTTGATTTTCGGTCAGTATTTACCCTTTTTTATCCGGTTGAATCCAGACAGGGAGTTTTTACTACCGTTTTGTTTTCTTAATAAAAATGTTAAATAAGCAATTTGAATAGATTTTAGCATGGATCACAAACTGATATAAGTGACTTTAATTTTAAAATTTCATGCATATTTCATGATTTTAATAAAACAATGAAAACTTGTGAACTATTGAGACAGTGTAGAATGTTTATAAGTATATAAAATGTACTTATACTGAATCAAATCACAAATTAATATTTTATCTAAATCAATTAAAGTGAAAGATTTAGTAGACTTGGTTATTCTAAAATTAACATACAAATGTACTAAAATATTTACTAGTAAACATAAATCAATTTGAATAATAATCCTAGTATTTGTATTCAATATAAGTAAACAAATGGTGTATTTACAGTAATGTGTATAATTTGTACAATATAAATAGGTTTAATGTATACTAAATACATACAGAGGTAAATGCATGATTTAACAAAATAATGATTTATACAATATAATGCTTTTAGCCTATTAGCATCTTTTTTTACAAGAAGTCGAATCAATTTTTTTCAGGTTCTGGTTATGACAACTGCAATAGCAGATTCATGATTTTTAGAACCATGTATGTCCGTGTGTGTGTTGTAGAAATAACTTTAGAATAACAACCAACATGGAACCCAAAGAAGAATATAAATTTGCAAAGGTCAAGTAGCACGTTTTGGAGCGCTTCAATTTTAAATAAGACCAATAAACGATTTTTTGAAATAATTTCTTATTAAACAAATTCTTCATTCACTTTAATTTATATCTGAGTCGCTGAGATTTGCTAAATAACAAACAGGCACTCTAGGAAATGGAATCATTTGCAATGTTTTCAATCTCTGTAGTTTCACATTGTTGTGCCATATTACAACCCCCATTTAAAACTATTTCAAGACTTCCAGGAGCAAAAATCTGCTAATGTGCCAAAGCTAGAGTGCAGAAATTAAATGACTAGTTATATATACATGTTTCTATTATATGTACGTTTTTATTATATATATACAAACTCAGGGGAAGACATGACAGGGGAGAAAACCCTGACTCTTAATTTTTGATATAATATACTGGCTTAATCATCTAACAGGACAACGTCAGTATAAAGCTCACTGAATTGTCCGACAGAAAGGGCTGTCCCGTCTGCGATTTACCCCCATTTCGTTTTTAATTTTTACCCGCTTTGGTCAGGTTAATACCCATCAATAGTATATTAGTTTTTTAATAGCTATCATCAATAAATATGAAAATTACAATCAAATACAAATTTAATTTCATGGATTTAAATTCTCACAAAGCTTTAATCTTTTAAAGAACGCTGTGAAATAATACCGTATACTGCTGTTGGTTAACATTTTCTAGAAATACCCTTTTAGCCATTTTTCTATTATTGTACATTTAACTTTGCCTTCTGAATTCATGTCTCTAGTAAACACAAGATGGATTTAATAGTTGACTAAATTTTGATTAATATAAAGTTGCTTATCCTACCTAATATATACATTTACAGTTCTACAAAAATAAGGTTCTTTTTTTAACAAACAAAACAAAATGCTATATACAATGTTTACAAAACAATTTGGCATTTTTAGATGGTAGAAATATAAGAGAAAGAAAGGTAAGTTAGATACATTAGGGGGAAAAAATAGAGCGAACAGTAGAAAAGTTGATCACAGAGAAATAAATTTTGTTAGATCCAATCAACAGATAAGAGTCTCTTTACCATAAAATGACAAATCTTATTTCTAGTTGGTATATCACTTCTGTGAAAGCGGATGTTAAATAAAGCTATTTCACGCACAATTCTTGGAGAAACAAGACATAGTCTTGCAGAATAAGTTGTTATATGCAGGACGGCATTGTTAAATTTTATAATTAGGCAGGTTAAAGATTGTTTATGTGCTTTCTTATTATTTTAAACAAATTTTGTTCATGGCCAGAAAGATTGGAGTGACAGCAAAATAAGACCACATTAAAGCTGAGCCATTTGAAGTTTCTAGAAATCTCAGACCATCATTTATATCTAATAAGTCTTAAGTAAAATATTACATAGTTTTACAGTATTGGAGATCAATTTAACTTAAAATCTGTTTAATTACACCAATTGTTCACTGTCATTTAATAACCTTTTACCTTTACTAACTTCAACAAAAATCCTTAGCTCCATTGATGGTGATTTTGTACTTTCAATTAGAATTTTATTTTTTGATTTCTGTAAGCTTTAGCTGTACAATTGTACATTGTTAATGAATAGTATTATCTAATTATAAATAAATGAAATTCCTGATGGAAGATATTCATTAAACACTCTCTATTATAATGAGTAAATGAATTAAATGATAACAATAAGTTTTCACAAAAAGCATTTTCAATCCATAATGATATGACAGGGAAGGTTGAAGGAAAGATAACTCCTACAGGAATGTAATTACATAGAAAATACCATTAATTAAAGACCATAGATTTTAGCAATTTAATAATGACTGTGGAAGTAGTCACATGAAATTATTGCAGCATTACTTTATCGCAAACTGGATAAAAATGTGACATAATATTAATGCAACTTCTGATCTTGCTGAACATTAACAATATCATGCATGCAATGTATGGAAAGAGGAATTAAGAAATTTTATGAAATTATTTAATTATGTATTATTTACTAACCTGTTTTATTCAATTTTAACTGCAGGTTTACAAAATCATTTCATACTTTATTTTTAAAAATACAGTTACTCCTTTCTTAAAAGGGTACCGTAATATAGTCATTTAGTTTGCAAGTGGGGAAGGATTTCTTAATAATAGGTAACATTTTATAGGGATGATTTAATTTGAAGTTTTGTTGAACAAACAAAATAAAGGCAACTGTCATTTAATTTTTGACAATTATCTCATTTGTTTTTGTTTTGATCATACTTAATGTATATGGGTGTGTGTAGGGTTGCCATGGTAAGTCATATGATGCACACTGAATGTCGTTCTTAATAAACACATTATTCAATAAATGTAAGAATCTAAGACTATAAGTAAATATGTAATGTATATAAAGTTCCAAGTGAATGGAGTTCACAACTACATGAACATATCACATATACCGCTATTTAATATCATCTAATCCTCCTTCTCTTCAATTGGTGTCTGTGTTACTAACTCTGTCATATTCTCACTTCTATTATCTAACAATCGGGCATCTAAAAATATAGTCAAATTATATATAATAGTTCAATATCAACCATTAAATAAAATTCAGGTATATGTAGTTCTATCAATTGACAACTCAGCCTAATTGCTCAATAAAAGATAGCCTTAATCCCAAAACAATTAGATGACACTCATTTATCAAGCAATCAAATCGCTTATTACTCTGCTTAACCTGAGCAGAAAGGGATCATTTTCCTTGTCAATACAACAAGTTTCATCACTCTCACTCAATTAGCTTCTGTACTACTATAAGGTCTTTACTCTTCACGGTGTGTTCTCTTCCGTGACTAAGTTACAACAATACTACAGTTCAGGTTCTTTTCTAAAATATTTTAATTCAATAAACTGGAAGTGTTAATCACAAATCTTCCTAGTCTCAATTAAGTGTATGAAGGGCTGTGTGAGCATTACCTAGTTCTACCTGCACACCCTATTTTATAGTGCCCCGCCCTAGTTGGATTACGTCAGAGACTGACCAACATCCCGATTCCAAATATGGAACGGACATACTCTACACCTCGCATCTGGCAGGGACTCTGTACCAAATTAATATGGCATATGATAAATGTGTTCACTAACCCTTACTTCAATTCATGCATCATGTCATCGCAGACCTCCTGTGTTGTTTCGGGTGTCTATAACTCTGTACACCATAATTAAACAAGGCCATGATATATTCAGTTACCGTATGAATTTAGAATCAATAATTTGTAAAGGTAACAATATTGTTTCAACAATCATATTTCTCCATTCCTTGTCTATGAATTTGAAAACAATTGTCTTTGAAAGTTTAAACAAAACATCCCTCACAAGATTCAAGAGACTTTTAAATTGATTTGGCCTAACTCCTGCATTATATAAATAAGAACAAAATACCTACCATCATTAGCCAGATTATCAGCTGAAGACATTAGACTACCAGCTGTAGCTCTCTGTGAACTAATAGATCTAGTTGATGTACCACTATCAAATGTTTCTCCTGATGTAGAAGCATCACTCATACTGACATTAACTGTATCCAGAGAACCAAATATTTCTGATGTACCATCTCTATTCATCGTACTAGTTGTGACTGATGAATGTCGATTACTGTCTAAACCTGTGTGTATATTTCTGATAGTAGGTGGTATATTGGGTAATGG
The DNA here is from genome assembly GCA_963678685.1 of Patella ulyssiponensis. Taxonomy (NCBI): domain Eukaryota; kingdom Metazoa; phylum Mollusca; class Gastropoda; family Patellidae; genus Patella; species Patella ulyssiponensis. The sequence goes on along the minus strand of OY783230.1, from coordinate 59,235,812 downwards.
TCGATACTCAGACCCCTGTGGAGCTGATGTGGGTGTGGTTGCCGTGCTATTTGATGGTCGGAATTGTCCTTGTTGCATTGCCTCTTCGTATGTTGGTAGATGAACACGTGTAGCATCAGCGTATGCCATTAATGCCACTCGATCATGATCATCAATGGAACTGATGTGAACACGGGAATAGGGGGTTGGGGTCATTCCTGGGTGGAAGAGATGGGGGCGCTGTTTCTTGCGTCTGAATACAACTATGACCATAACCAATAATAATACTCCAAGTACACTGCAGGCTGTAGCTATGACGATAACTAACGTGCTGACATGGTTTGTGACGTCTGTTCCACCACTACTAGAAGATGAATCACTAGACTCAGGACCCTGACCGCTAGCCACACCTATATCATCGGTAACTACAAAATAAATATTATACGTGTAGTTCATTTCACTTTCAAAAATCAATGATAAATCTAATATATAAGCAATTTTATGGAATTTGCAACTTACAAATATTAAATATATTGCTTTCAGTAATTATCCTAGTATCTAAATTTTCTGGTAAGTTATTTTAAAACATCTGGATCCTTAGTCACAAAAATTTAAACTATAATATTTTAAAAATGCCAAGTGCTTAAATACTAAGATTTTATTTGTCATAGGCACTTTTTTTTTATTATAGGGGCTGTATTTAAAAGAAATTTGATCAAGTACAGGAAATGAATATATATACTGCCTTTTAATAAATAAAGATCATATTGATTTGTAGTTTAAAAGTAGACATAAAATGAGTAAAAATTATCTCTATTTTGACATGAAAAGGAGATGGACATATGCCTTGCCATCATCCTCAGTATCCCCAGTGTTCTCATTCAGTTCTACTATACGATTCCCCGGGTTAATTCATTAGGTTTCCACAATTTCAAATTATTTTTAATATGGTCCATTCAAACCAGAGCTTGGAACATGTTTATTTAACTATTATTGGATACAGTATTCAACTTTACATGTATGAGCTTTCGTTTGATATTGTATTCTTAATTATTTTTGGGGATTGCTTCCATGGGAATTGGGACATTATAAAGCCAATAAACTTTTTAAAGTTAAAGATAAATTAATGAGAACAGGACAAACGCTGGTCCAATACTAGTTTACAAAGTTTCCCTTTCAAGAGCAAAAGCGTGATTTGTAAAACATGAAGAGTTGACAGTAATAATATATAAACTTACTTGTTAAACAATATGGAACATCTTCATCCCATACACCTTTATTATTATTTTGTGTACATTTCAAATGTGATGCTCCGACTAATGTATAGCCTTTATCACACATACACTGTATCTCAACACCACGTTCAAACGGTTCACACAACTCTAAATTATTACTACTGTTCTCTTCTGCACATTTACAGGCACCATGTTCTATATGTCGTAACGTAGGACAATACCAGTTGGGTTCTGAAATATATTTAATTCATTTAAAACATTTTTAATAAAACAGGGTCGGATAAAGAGAGGCCCTAGGCTATTCCACCCCCAACTAGAGGAAGATGAAAGTTTGTTTTAAACACAACTGAAAAAAAACGCAGATAATGAAGAGGGTTTAACACATAAAACTGTTAATACTGTCCTTTAATACACACATGTTTTAAAGATATAGGTTGGCAGTAACAGGGGATTATCTAGGACCTTTGATTCCGGAAAACATATGGGCGCCCAAAGGTGCTAAACTGGCCAGGAACCCCCACTCATGTAGCTTAATAATTTGGTATTAGAACCTTTCAAAATTTACAGAAAAGGGAAACGGCAATACACAATCACAGTAGTAAAATTGCAAATCAAAAGATAATTCCTAGTTGGTAATTAAAATAAATTTACATCCAATACAATTTAGGCATATTCATAAATTACCATAACACCACAAATTCATTTCCATTTGCTTCCTTCGAGTATAATTATCCCTACAAATTATTTTATTTATTGATAAAACAATTAAATTAATCATTTCTTGATCAGATTCTGACAAATCACCAGCTGATCCTGATACCCTACTTACCGTTAGTATAGACACAGATAGGTGGAACTTTTGACCAGAGATGATTATCTGTACACTCTAACATTATAGATCCAATAGCTTTATATCCTATATCGCAACGATATTGTATCTTACTACCAACTTTATACTCTCCAAACACCTGTTCTTCATTACCAGACTCTTTTACTAAATGCCAGTGACCATTGTGTATAGCTCTTGGACTGCTGCATGCTGCTTTACGTACTGGAAGAAAAGAAATGAAATGGGGTTTAACGTCCTACTGTTCTGCCTTGACTGGGCTAACTGGCCTGACATAGCCTTAATCTGTGCTTGACATTGTCAGTGACAGGTGCCTTATTTCCTGGCTTGCATTTCAGGCCTAAAGAAAGACCTGCAATAGGCAGATTTAGCTCTTGCATGTATGTTTAATTGCATATAATTATTAGTTACTTACCACAAGTGGGTATAGAGCCCTCCCAATTACCAGCTTGACATGTTAGGAAATTATTCTTGCTGTCAACTAATACATATTTTGGTTGACAAGTATATAACACACGACTGCCTTCACCCATCAATGGAGGTAGTGAACTATAGTGATATAAAGCATTAGGTACTGTTGGAGGTAAAGGACATCGTCTTACTGTAAGAGAAACATCACAAAAAATAAAATCTAAGTTTAATTACCATTAAATAATTATAATAATCAGTCCCTTAAACAAGAGAACAGGTGGGCACACCATGGTTTATTTGTCAACAACAGACCATTTCTTATGTCGTCTGTGAGAATTGCATATCATTTTCATGGCAATGCTTATCTTGGTGTTCATCCCAACAAAATTAAATCTCTGCCCTTGGAATATCATACTACTGTATAATTATCCTATTGTTAGCTTTTTCAACATTTTTGTCTGTATCATAAAACAATTACTTCAATACTTGAAACTTCCGGTCACATATAAACATGTAGCAATAGAATTTAGCAACCTAAAGAATTTATTGACAACCAATAATTATTTGTTGTTAATGAAATAATTATGTTGTGGGAAAGATTCATAACAATTTTTGTGTTTAATATAAAATTTAGATGAACAGAGAAAGAGAAAGTCGACACAAACTGGGTCATTTCGCGGCTCGACACAAACTAGGTCATTTCGAGATTTACTGAGTTCAATTTTATTTCAATTATAATTTGCTTGAGCCTAGGGGTCCTTTAGCATTGGGAGGAAACCGGAGAACCTGGGGAAACCCACAAGATTAAACAGACGGACCTACTCCTTGCCATGTACAAGCAAGGAATGGAAACGACAGACCTTATGATCCAATGCGCATGCATTAACCATTCAGCCAATTACATACCCTATAATGGTTTAGAGATCTTGAGCAAACAACAATATTTTGATTAAGCCATAAAATATCAAATATTGACCAAGAAATGTAACATAAAAAATCTTTTAGTTAATTGTTTAAAATTATATGCACCCTTCTTACTTGTACAAGCTAGAATTGGTTTTGTGCCGTCTGACATGGCCCATTTGCCATCTGCTCCACAGACTATTTGAAAACTTTCTTTATATCTGCCACCAGTAGTTGTATATTGTTGATCACAAATAATAGTAGCTGTATCCCCCACTTCATGATATAAAGATGTTCCTCTAAATATTATTTTACTATGTAATGCGTATGGAAGACGATTACATTTTGGTGTTGTTTCTTCTAGAAAAAAAATAAGAATCATTCATTAAATTTTAATTCAAAGAATTCATTATGGAGGAGCAGTATATAATCTAAAACTGTCACTTAAATAGTTTTATTTAAGATCCACTTCCGATATCGAAAATTGTGAAAAATATGGACTTAAACTATTTTATGTAAATTCTTGTTAATCAGAAACTAATGTAAAATGGGAGTAAAATATATTATTCTGCCAAACTTTAACTCTGAGATGTAATGTGACGGGTCCATTCAGCTGACCAGTTTTGTGTTCTTCTTACATTCCAGCTGATTTGGCACTTGGAAACTATTTATTTCTTGGTTTGCCATTTAAGATAGTCTTTGCTGTGTACTGTACATACATGTGTACATTCTGCATTCTTTCTAAAACACTGTCTCTTGTGGCTTAACAGCCTGCGTTCTGCTTACGCTTCCATTATTAAGGATTTAAAGAATTTTTTTCTAAACCCTAGGCTAGAAATTAATGCGAATCTCATTCACGCAAGGATTCTTGCAAGAGCTGGTGCTGCGATCTATATGGATTTGCGTTAAATTTTTGTAAAAAAAAATCTGACTATTGAATGTCAGTCAGCGTGTTTTGAATCAAATTTGTATCACTTACTTTATAGAATACTACATATATAATAAAATAAAGTATTTGTTGTGTTTTTGTTTTACTGTTTACTTCTAACTGATAATTCTGACAAGTGCCTGGCTGGCCTTTGTCTTTTGCTATTGTGTTATGTTTCTAGTCCTGAAGCCATCTACACAACACACAAATTTTTATCATTTTGAGTTTAAGGAAATCCTAAATTTTAACTAGATACATGCATTTCATTAGTTTGCTAGTAAAAATCAGAGCAAACCCACATCATTAGACAATCAACACTACTTCTTTACAGATAAATAAGATCCTCATACAATCCAGCTACAGTCATATTGATAACAGACTGAAGATGATCAGTTCAACACTTTAGACCCATCAATCATTAACCATACAAATGAAATGAAATTGAGTTTAACGTCCTACTTTTCTCCATCGACTGGGTGATTGAGGACTGGCATACATCAATCACTGTGCTATGAGTAAAATTTTCCCCAAGGAGCTCTAACAAGGGGAAACCAGAGGAACTTTCTTGGCAACCATTAACCATATGAAATAAGATAGGCTGGCACTGCCAGGCAGGATACGCCCACATTTTCGAGAGATGGATAGAGAACAAGCAATACCGAAAGTGATTTTTCCTACATCATTAAGTTAGAATATGATATGTGCAAATATCGAAATGAATTAAGATCTTTGATCTTTGGGTTATAAAGGTGCATTTCAGTAGGCTTCAAATTCGACTGGGAATCATGTTGCTAAGTGGGTAAGATGCTGGCTCGGTAGCCTTGAGGTTGGGTGTTTGATCCCTGCATTGGGTGACAAAGTTCACCTAGGTCATTTTTCGGACAATCAGGGGCCATAATTCAGGAAGTTACGATCCAATGGGCGCAAATATCGAAAGGAACCAAGATCTTTGGGTTATAAACATGCATGTCAAGTTTCATCAAAATCGGTTCAAAATTGTGACCTCTATAGGGTCCACAACCTTGATATAACATATTTTCACACTAATCGCGTTCAAACGGCGGCCATTTTGTCTGTCAATTTTGGTCCGATTTTCACAAAATTTGAACTCAACCTTCATTACCATGTAACGGTGATATAATCAAACGGTTTTTTAAATCGGATGATAATTTTGACCTCCAGAGCGACCACAAGCTAAAAAGGGCGATTTTTCGGACAATCAGGGGCCATAATTCAGGAAGTTACGATCCGATGGCCGCAAATATAGAAAGGAACCAAGATCTTTATCTTATAAACATACATGTCAAGTTTCATCACAATCGGTTCAAAATTGTGACCTCTATAGGGTCCACAACCTTGAAATAACATATTTTCACACTATTCGCGTATAAACGGCGGCCATTTTGTATGTCAACTTTGGTCAGATTTTCACGAAATTCGAACTCAACCTTCATTACCATGTAACGGTGATATTATCAAACGTTTTTTTAAATCGGATAATAATTTTGACCTCCAGAGGGACCTCAAGCTAAAAAGGGCGATTTTTCGGACAATCAGGGGCCATAATTCAGGAAGTTACGATCCGATGGGCGCAAATATCGAAAGGAACCAAGATCTTGGGGTTATATACATGCATGTCAAGTTTCATCAAAATCGGTTCAAAATTGTGACCTCTATAGGGTCCACAACCTTGAAATAACATATTTTCACACTATTCGCGTACAAACGGCGGCCATTTTGTATGTCAATTTTGGTCCGATTTTCACGAAATTTGAACTCAACCTTCATTACCATGTAACGGTGATATACTCGAACGGTTTTTTAAATCGCATAATAATTTTGACCTCCAGGCGGACCACAAGCTAAAAAGGGCGATTTTTCGGACAATCAGGGGCCATAATTCAGGAAGTTACGATCCGATGGGCGCAAATATCGAAAGGAACCAAGATCTTGGGGTTATATACATGCATGTCAAGTTTCATCAAAATCGGTTCAAAATTGTGACCTCTATAGGGTCCACAAGCTAAAAACATGATATTTCGTACAATCAGGGGCCATAATCCATGAAGTTTCCATCCGATACATGCCAATATCGAAAGCAGCCGAGATCTTATGGGGATAAACCTATATTTCAAGTTTCGTCAAAATCGGATAAGAATTGTGACCTGTAGAGAGTCCACAAACAAATTGTGGACGGACGGACGGACGTCCGGACGGACAGGGGCGACGACATAATACGTCCACATGAAAATGTGGGCGTATAAAAATGGAACGATGCCAGAGCCTTTCTTTTTTTTAAGATTTCCATAATGATCTTTAACAAAACATGCTGCCCTTTTGAACAACTAGATATTTTTTCTTCCCAAGTCCTCTGTTCTGCACCACTGACGAGGGGATTGAACTTTGAACCCATGAACTCATGGTTAGTGACCCTGCTTCAACCTAGAATGTTAAATAAACATAACAGACAGTAACTTACGAGGATGTAAACATTTGGGTGGGAATTTTGGTTCCCATTTCCCATCATCCCCACACACTTGTTTAGATTCACCAACTAGAATGTAACCAACACTACATTTATAATGAACTCGAACTCTTGTCGAATTAAAAACTGCCTTTTCACCATTCGGAAACTCATCATTGGGTGGTTCACATTCATCTGAAAAAAAAATGGTTTGAAAACTCAATGTTTACCTATTGTTACACTTACATATTTGTCTGAGTGTTTCTTTATTACCAGTGCCATTCTCCACATCACTAAAGCGCAAAAATGAAGACATTTTCACCCATCATTTACTCATTAATCACCATTTTATAAATGTTAAATATAATTTTATAAATAAACAGAGAATTTATAAATAGATGTTTTTAAAATATTAGTTAACATTATTTTTGGTAATAAGTAGAAATACATGTGTATAGTCCGATCAGTTTATATTTTCACAATAAAAAATAATTAAATTATTTACCTGCTTTTATATGATATAAAACACCAAGCAGAAAACATATATGAACTAAATTTTTCTTCATTCTTTACAATATACTAAACCTGTAAATTAAAATCAAATAGGGTATGAAATTGCCTTAAATTCTCAATTCAGATGTTAGCTAAAGAAGACATGTTTGGTGGTTAAAAAGATGCTAATCTTAGTTACAGATTATATTATTTTTTTACTTACTATAATGGTCTAATTATGCAAAAAATCTTGAATAATAAGAACAATCAGGTGCTGTACCATGTTTTTTTTCTAATCCTAAGATTCCTAAGACAAGAAAGTTGAAGAAACACACTATACATCCATTATGGACATTTCTTTAAACAAAATGAAAACTATACCTGTAGCCTAAACATGCATAATGTAAGATTTAGATAAACAGCTGACATTTCTTACTGTAATACATGTACATTGTTCAAAACTGGATAATCAAAAGGGAATATTTGCTACTGTTGTTACGATAATAAAGTGCCAGTCTTGATAATCCATTTTTAAATATATTATTAACTGTCAATGTCAATTGTGTTTAAATTGTTGAAAATAAAAAGCATCCGATGGTGATACCAAACGTAAAATCTGCATTAGGCAGATTTAGCTCTTATATTATAAAATGTATCTTTAACAATTATGTTAAATTGTTTTTGTGTTTGACCACATACATGCATATAGCTCAGAGTCTGGGATTAATTCAAAAATCAAATCAAAACTAATGGCATAAAGTGAAATGTCTTTTATGACCTTGTCAAAGAATGTCGCAGATTATTTCAGTAGGCCTACTGTTTGAATTTTGTGATTTGTCCACCAAAATATCCATGTTTACTTTCACTTTCCAATGGAATCCTGAACAACCAGCAGGATCAAATCAATTTATTGCTGTTTTGCAAAAGCCCAGGGGGTAGAATATGGCTGACTTACATTGTTACAATGAGTAAATTTGCTTATTTAATCTGGTTTACTTAGTAGCCAAGTTAGTAGTAACTACAGAACCGTAACCAGGGTATTGTGGTAGTGAGACTATTGCAAGATTCTAGCACCCAGGGTAAGGCTAGAATCTTGCAATAGTCTCACTACCACAACCAGCCTTAATTGATTCTTACCTATCAGGGATTTCATAACTACTGTTTGAGTTCTGGTAAATAATAAACGGATTTCTTCGATTATGAACAAACTAGTTAACTTTGGTTATCATAAACTTACCTGCGTGTTTAAAATGAACTCCCGTTAAATAAAATCCATTGCACCACTAAATGTCCCAACGTATAAAAACAGTTCTCTCTTGAAAAATTGAAATCCGAAAAACTTTCGGTTAAGAAAAATATCAAATATGGCAGCTGGTTACGTCACACCTCGGGAGATATCACTTTGTATCAGGGGTGACAGCATCGGAAATGTGGCATTTTTACGTCAATTCTTTGGTTGAAGTTAAAAGCACGTCTCGACTCGGCATTGAGTTTGAGCGTTCGCACACATAACAACCTGTATTTTTTAAAATTTGTTACCGACTTAATTATAAAAGTAAATAAACTTAATTATGCGTCAAATTTAAACAACCTCGCTTCAGTGTGTTGGATTCGTCCAATATGTGACGAAAGCAATGTTATTATCCACTCTGTCGAAATAACAAGTAAATATTCAAATTTTTCAAGAGAGAACCGGTTTTATTCGTTGGGATTTTTAGTGGTGCAATGGATTTTATTTAACGGGAGTTCATTTCAAACACACGGGTAAGTTTATAATAACTAAAGTTAACTAGTTTGTTCATAATCGAAGAAATCCGTTTATTATTTACCAGAACTCAAACAGTAATTATTGTACCCTGTTTGTACACAACATGAATGGGGTCAATACTTGACAACTGAAAAACATTTTCTGTATCAATGATTAATGACCATCCAAATGTCACAGTCACTCAAACATTCATGGTTTCCATTCTGGTGGACTATGAATGAAAACCATGAAATGGTTGTGAATTATAGCCCAATGAGAATCAGATATACTAATTATAAACTGAAGATACGAAAAACAGAGAAAAAAACATAAATTGTCAATGAACCCGGTTCTACAAGTAGGATGAAGCATCACTCAGAAAAATTATCTAGGCCTAGTTAGTAGTGCAGTCTCACAGTTTCAGTAAAGAAAATGATCCTCACTTAAATGGTCAAGTCGGATTCCAATTACGAAGCGCGTGTTTGCTGCAACAGTATATTGGGATTCTTAATTTCATACCCTTGTTTTATTTCCACTTCTGTAAGTTAATATTTCTTTGATTGTAACTTGTAATATAAATCCTCAAAACAATCTGGAGGCCATTTTCATTTTCATCTGACGTCACTTATACTTAACTGCGCAAGTCAGGAAGTCAGCATAATGAAAACAATTCATACTGGAAAGATGACATGAATGTTGATATCAATCGATGTCACTTAATTATTATATTGAGGTTTTTTTTAATAGGGTAGAATAAACCAGTTGCACAGAACCTTGCCTCTATATGTATACTATAGTTGAAAATCAAACTAACTGCATTTTGTGATATCGTTTATGTGCCGACAGTAAAACTCACCGATGCCTCAATATTTTAATGCACGGCATGCATGTCTTGATTGGTATTGATATTGATAACAAAATAAGGGGCCCCATTGGCATTTGATATCAAGAAATCATCTCGAACAATGAAGCTGTGTAGAAAATTTAGATTGTGGAAATTAATACTACTCCTCGTGTTTGTTGTCATTTTCCTACAAATATTTCACATGTCACTGTTAAGTAAGTTGGAGTCAAAAGAGACAGAAGATTTTTCACAAATTAATAAAGTTTTGTTAGAAATTGAAAGTAAAGTTAGGAAGCCACACAGACTAGATGAAAGTGGCACTTATAATGTAATACCAAATGTTATTCAAGCTAGCAGGAGACCAATTATGAACAGTGAAAATTTGACTATAATCACTCAGTGCACATCAAATCATCTCCATCATTTAGTAGAAGTAACAGAGTTTTTCCAAGGACCAATTTCTGTTGCTGTATTTACTTATGTTAATGATGTACAAAATGCTGTGCGTACCATAGCTTACTATCATTTCTGCAACAAGTTCATCCGTCGATTTGTTACTTTTCACATGGTTTATCCTACCGATACACCTCCTATCAACAGCCCATCATGGGATGTAACATTTGATTGCGACACACCACCCACAAACACGAACAGTGCAAACTACGCTATAGAAGGAATAGAATACCCCCATAATCTATTGCGAAACTTGGCATTAAAATACTCAAGAACTTCACACATACTTGTAATAGATATAGATATGATTCCTTCTCGAAATCTCAAAGAAGTTTTTCTGAAGAATCAGAAAAATTATTTCCTGAAAAAGACAACTTTCATTTCGAGATCAGCACATGTGGTTCCAGCTTTTGAACTAAAGAATGGGTATGAAGTACCAAAGAATAGAATGGAGCTGATAGATCTATGGGAGAAAAATATCATAAGACCATTCTATGAGGAAGCATGCTGGAAATGCCAAAAGTATACCGATTATGATAAATGGAGAGCATCAGAATCGGAGCTCACAAATGCGTATCGCGCTGACTTTCATGATCCATGGGAACCATTTTATATAGCTGCAAAATCTGTTCCACAATATGATGAACGTTTTAAACAATATGGCTTCAACAGAATTAGTCAGGTGTGTGAATTTCTAGCTTTTAAAGTATTTTGAACACCTGATACCACTTTTCATTTAAGAAAACTTTGTCTGACTTATTATTATAAATTCCAGGAGGCCCTACTGTTGAGAGCACGTAATGACTAATGTCAAAATTATGTTGCACAAGTATACTTGGGTTATCGTTGTGCAACATGGGGAATTACATGTACATATAGTATCATACGGGAGCCACGGCAGCTCCATGAGTAAGGAGCTTAATCACTAACCCTGAGTTCTGGGGTTCGATCCGAGTGTTAGATGAGAAAGTTCCCTAGGACTTTCCAGCGTCATATCTCCTTGCAAGTGATGCAATATGAGGGTTCCTGGAACAGTTTCTAGTTGTTCGGATGGTACAAAAAAAGAGGACCTATGTACACATTGGTGTAACTGATCAGACTGTTGGAATTTCCTTTTTTTTTTAAAGTTTAGGTTGGATTGATTTCTTAGGCCATGAGGGAACCATCTCAAAATTTCTATTTTTATATGGCCTTACTAAACAAATTTTGCACCCCAAATTATTTGGATCCACTTTGGAATTCTGGAGGCTTCCTCGACCCCCAACTGTTATGCCTGTGACAATGCTTTTACACACAAATACTGTATAAAAGCTTTGTGCATTGATATAGCAGGATTGACTGTACATTTATCAAATAAAACACTCTGGGTTAAATTTTTGTTCTGCAAGGAATAAGCGTTTGTTTTTTATACTTACATACAAAGTTATGCCATAAATCCTGTCAATCAAATTAATACATGTAGTCGGAATAATTGTAGCTCATAATCTCTTCTTGAATCAAACTGAAAGATACCTCGTAACAACTTCTCTATAATCTTAATGCCATTTTATTACATATCTATGATTGCTAACCTATGTGTGTGAACTCTGGTCTTCTACATGTAGATAGTATTCATGTTGACTAAGCCTAGAACAGTTATCAAATGCTATCTGTTTATATTCATTGAGCCAGAGAATTATGTAATAATTTGGATTAGCACTTAGTGTTTACATTACTGATATTGAGCATGATGGATTCATAGCATAGAGTCATACATCTATACATTAATTATAATATGTTTCAATTACCCTCCTGAATGATGCAAAAAAATTATGAAAGCTATTCATGAACTATAAAAACTGTCCTCCATTATGGAGATCTTTGCCAGTTGATTAAAAATAACTTTTGGTTTGATGAGAATTGACTGCTATATAGTTGAACATTTAATCAAGTAATAGTCATCTCTTAGTCTTAAAAATTGTGCTTTCACATAATAAATTTTGTTGACAGCTAAATTTCACTGCCAGTATGTCGAGACTGGCAAATAGGATTTGAACGAAAGCTCGGGTACCGGTACGTAACATAGTGCTTAAATTTTCAAAAATAATGTGAATAAAGGTTATTCAAAATTAATTACATTATGTGAATCTAAGGCAAGGTTATTTTGAATATGATATTGTATTCTAAAATATTACATGTACATACATGTATATTTCCTTTGGTGAGAATGATGATACCACTTTTAAGATTCATCTTCTGCAATAAAAAACAAAACTGGAATATTTACTTGTATCTTTTTATTTCCTTCCAGATATGTGAGATGCACATTGCAGGTTATCAGTTCAGTGTTCTTACAGATGTTTTTCTTGTCCATAAAGGTTTTAAACATACACAAGAATTTCACAAAACAAAAAATGATGAACTAGACAAGAATAGGGTATTATTTAGAAAGTTTAAGAATGAACTAAAAACTAAATATAAAGAATCAGTGCGGAGATGTTAATTTATGAATGAGAGAATTTTGAAGATGTTAAATTGTGATCTTTTATTTTTTAGATGCAATGTTTATATCAATTTATTTATTTTTTAACTTATATCTGACAATCTGGTGATGCTTTTCTATGAACTGTATGTATTATTTCACTGGCATATAATTTATTAGAACAATGCCAGGAGGTTGACTACGGTGATATATATAGCAACTAGTTACATGTTTTTAGTATGCTTCTTCAAGTTTGTGTATCTCAAAATTTTGGTGGTCAACCTCATACAAATTGTAATGCAAAGACATGGCTATTTGTTCCTTTGTTGTGAAAAGCATTCAGCCCAACGACAATTTGGGCCAAAGTTTGAGGTAGGCAAAGCGGCCAGAATTAACAGTCCATGGCTAAATTAATGGTAGTCTGCATCCTGATTTTTAATAATGGAGTAGTCTCCCTTCATTTGCAATTGACTCACAGTTAATCATAAAATGTTGCAATTTGCTCAAAATTTAGCCAGTTATTTTCCTATGTTATATTAATTTCATCTTAATGGGATTGGTTATCGATAGAAATCAGATAAGTTAATATGTCCCTGTTCAAAAGTAGACTGAAGTGTGTATTTGAGACTTATTCTGGACTATTGGACTTTTAATAAACACCCATAGTATTATAGATAATTTTTTAGTATCGAATTGTTATTTGTTAATATCTGTAATGTTTATGTATTTTTGTTTATGAATCTTCATCATATGTGTGGTTTACGTCATCGATAAACAACTTGAAATGGTTGGTGAAATGATTATTTATGATTTCACATAATATGACTACACAGAATGCCAAATCTGAGACAAATCTGTCGAGCCAAAGCTGAGATAATTGTAATTTCATTAATTACACAAATCTTTCTGGGGTTTTCAAGAAGTGTAGCAAACACTCATGCAACATATCATACCCATAATTATTTTTACATACAAGAATATTTAAAATTATATCTATATATTTTCATGACTAACAGTGATGATTTCTTTTTAATGTCTGTGTTGTATTTTGTTGATATGCAATATTATATGTATTTGTGTGTTCTATACAAAATGGGATGGTGCCACTAAGCAGCAGATTTTGTGTTGGAATTAAAGACAGTCTATAAAACAAATATTAACAAATAAAAGAAACTACTTGATTGGATTGTTTTGTATTTTATACAACCACATAGAAATGTGACTGTATATTTGTCATCACCTCTGTCTGTCAGTATTTCTGTTCGCCGATCCGTCATCCACAGACTTCATTTATTATCCTATCGTTTTGAAAATTATACATTTATATGTGGTATACATTGGTGAGATGAAAATACTTCTAGAGTTATGGCCCTTTTTGCCCTTTTAGAACCTTGTGAACGCTCTAACAACATTTACCATTTGATCTGTCTGAAATTTACAAGCCTTATTCGAATTAGCACAGCAAAGACGCCTATCGAACTTCAATAATTTCTATTTATCCATTCCAGAGTTATGGCTTTGTTAAAAACTTTTAATTGCTCGAATGACAAAAGGTATCATCCAATCTGTATTAGTTTGATATCAGTGTGTTGTGAATGCTCCAATTAACTGAAAAAATAAATATGCAACAACCCATGTCGACTGCCCAGACGATACTACCCTGGATGTATGTTTCGTTGCCTGGCAACCTATCTGTCTTATCAGGTCACAAGTAGGAATTTGAATTGGTTTATTGAGGTGTAAAAATATAATTTTGGCATTTACATATACTCCTATTTCATTACACCTAGCATTATATGTACAACAATAGTTATTATAGAGTGTGACATCATAGCTATACGAGCACAAAGCAAGCGCGTGCTTCTAGAAATACCCAGGTCACATGACTCATCTTTTATTATATAATGTTTAATAAATATTATAATTGTATATTTACTAACATTGATAAATTTGAAGAAGGGACTCCACCCTTTTTTAAGAGGATTATGCAGGAAATTAAAAGCAGTGACAAAGCATATATGTTCTACATATGGTTCACTTAACCTACATTATATAACCTATATGACTTTAGTCCCAATTGTAAAGGGAGTCAACTTCTTACACTAGCGGAATTGATATTAATCGATTGATCAATTGGTGTATTGTCCTGAATCAAACAAAGTTAAGAGAGGTATATTGTAATGAGCTGATCCGTCCGTCTGTTTGTTTCTGAAACATTCAAGATAGCTTTATGAAACATTTAAGGCACTATACTTATTTCACTAGTTGTGTAAGCATATTAGCATAACATTACAAGGTTAGACGGTAGAATTATGGGGAAATTCTAATTCTCCAATCTACATAATATATATTGGTCTTTATCATTAACTCTTCTCGTTATCATTGTATAAGATGTTGTATTATGTATATTTACTGTGTTTTATTGGACTCATTAAGATATTACATATAGAGGATGTTGAGTTTTATGACTGGTATAAAATTCAGCAGTTGTTATTGCTGTTAACCAAGGAAACTTTATTAGATCTAAGTAAGGAAATGAAATGAAATAGGATTTACCAGGTACTTTTCTTTACCAACTGGGATAGGGGGTTGGGATGGCCTAGTGGTCTAGAGTGCCGCGCTTCGACCTCTATTTGGCCGGTCACCTCTGGCTTGCGGCTGTGGTTTCAATCCCTGGTGTGAGCGTATGTGGCATGGAGATAGGGGCGCCTTCTCAACCTCATGGGTTTCCTCCGGGCACTCCGGTTTCCTCCCACTGCTAAAGACCCCAATGCGCAAGCGAATTATTGAAATAAAATTGAAACCATATGTTAGTCCCAAAATGACCTAGTTTGTGTCGAGTGGACTTTAAACCCCATTTCTCTCTCTCTCTCCAACTGGAATAATAAAGATGGGAACTCACTAAGGAGACATCACACCAAATAAAACGATATTTTAAAAGTAAATTGATTTTCTATTGAGCCTGAATGATAAATAACTTTGTCAATGAATAATAAAAATATTTGTTGAGATATAAGACATCATTCACTTAAGTATTTGACTTATCAACTTTAGAGATAGGGGGTTTTAGAAGTGGGAGAAAACTATGGCACTTAATTGGCTCAATAACAGACCTGATGATCTAAAGTGCATGCCTAGAAAACTAAGAGCAATAATTTAATGTTTCTGTTTTTATTAAATCAGACAAAATATTTACAGTTATAAAATAATAATTTGTGGAATATGATTCACTTATTAAATAATAGATGTTTATTTTTTAATTTGATGTCTTAAGATAATTAACATAACTAGAATACATACAGTCTATTACAATCAAATACATTATACATATCTACTTTATAATAAGGTTCTAGGAATCCAATGATATAAATTAAAGAATTAATTCATTTATGGAGAGATAGGAATTCAATAAAGCACAAGACAATGATTTCAACTACAAAACACCAAATTTCAGTTTACAAAATTGTTATTGATTTCTGCATAAACTTTTTTTGAGAAATATTGTGAAATTCTATCCAACAGATTTTTATGAACATGTTATATCAGCCTGTGCAAAATGTACAGATGTTAGAATCCAGGTTTAAAAATGCTTAGAATTAAATATTTATAATGTGAAAGTTAAATATGTGTTTCCTCTTGATGAGTCAAATAACCTCACTTCTATTTGACATGTACAGTGTAACCTGTTCAGAACACCATCTTTAACATTGTACTGTCAGCATACACAGGTTTCTTAGTAATTCCCAATAAGCAGTTTATAATTCACCCTTTTATAAAGATAAGTATTCTGGCCCCGAGTTCACAAAGCTTTCTTAGACCTAAGTTGAGAATTTAGTCAAAATTGTTCACCTAATATTAACTAAAATATAGCCTTTTATAATAATTTTGTTGTTTTAATGCATCAAATGCATCAATATGAAACCATGTGCAACGTTTTGTGTTTCTGGATCAAAGATATTTCTCATAAACAGTGATTGAAAGTTGAGTAAATTCTCAACTTAAGTCTGAGAATGCTTTGTGAACTCAGGGCCAGATCATGAATGGTAGGCCCACACATACGTGTACGAGCCAGGGGGGCAGGGGGGGCAGCTGCCCCCCATATCTTTCGGGCAAGCCGACGTTTTGGGCAGACAGGTAAAGTGAGAAAAAAAAATTATTTCATCTACTTGGCAAAATTAAGTGCCCGAAAACTAATAAAACACTAATTTTACGGGCTTGAATAGCAGTAAAACGTGTTTGCGGCCGTCAAATATTCCAAAATTTTCTTGGGGGAGGGGGTGGGGGGTCTATACAAGGTCAGCTCCGCTTCTTTGCCTCTGGAATAGAACCGGTGCCGCTGTCTGTAAACCTGAAATTTTTTCGGGCATTTCTAGTTTTGCTTCCCTAACTTCCCTAATAAAACACTAATATTACTCTTCTTTAATTGAATACCGCGAATTTGTACTGAGTTGACTATGGATTAAAACATTTTGTCTGGAGTCACTCCACTTTGTGCGACATTTTTCGTGCATCGATTAGTATTTGTGAATGCAGCTGCAACAGTCTGATTGGATGGTTGGAATTCGGAGTGGGATTTCGCTTACAAAATCATTGGACACTTTTGGAGTTACTTACACGGGCTAGAATAGCAGAAAACGCATTTGCGGTGGTTTAATTTTCAAAATTTTCTCCGAGAGGGCAAGGCCCCCATACCCCGCGATGATTGATTGGTTGTTTGGAATTCGGCTCAGCAGGTAGGCTGTATTGGACCAAATTGAAGCTGCTTTATCCACAGACTGGAATAAATTTTCTCGTCTTCATGGACTGTAAACGATTCATTGAAATTCGAGTCAGTCACCTTAATTCAGCTATATTAGACCACTTTGAAGTTGCTTTGTTCACGGGTTGAAATAGCAGGAAAGCGTGTTTGCATCCGTCAAATATTCAAAAATTTTCTTGAGGAGGCGTGGGGTGTGTGTGTGTGTCTGTAAAGCCGAAAATTTTTCGGGCAATTCGGGTGGGTTCTGCCCCCCTAACTGTCATCGAGCCCGTACGCCTATGGGCCCACAGAAGTAAGCTTGTCAGTGTAGTCCATAAATGCCTTCTCATCTTTTTTTATTTTTTAAGTAATTGCCCACAACTCTGAACAGTAATAGTAATAATCAGAAATCTTTGAAAACTGTTGTATAAATTCCAAGTCAAATTGATGATAACTTTAGCCTCAAGGGTCATAACTCCAACAGTAATCATTGGAAATCGTTGAAAATGAATAAGCTTCAGCATCACATGAACATTAACACACTTTTCTGATGATAAGTTTAGCCTATATGGAAGGTACTGGAACAGTTGTGGACAACCGATAGGCTGGCTGGTAAAATGACAATATACAGCCACATTTCAATATAGGTGTATAAAATGAACCATTACATTAAATATTTTATCTGTACCCAATTCTATAAAAGTATTTATAGGGTAAATGTACAAGACAAGTAATGATTTTACATTTGCAGCAGAAGCATTGGAAAAATAAATTTCCAAACAATAGACTGGCTTGATTTGTACAAATGATTAAAAATTCCCATGTTTGTTATTAGTCATCAAATGACATGACATGAAGAAATATATGTCATGTCAGTTTAGACATAACAAAGAATTTCCTGAATGAGAAATGCCATTAAATAACATTAATAATATTTAAAAAAATGAACTGGCTTGCTGATATTTTAGACATGGTGTTTAAAAGGAATTCACAACAAACCAAAATTATATAAACACTTGACTATTTTCACACTGAAGTAATTAATAGGGACAAAAAAACAATGAAATTTGTTTTTAATATTATTATAGTGGTTACTGCTTGTATTGAAGATAATTTGTCTGTTAGAGTCAGTGATGTAGGACGGAGGACTTGACAAGAAAAGCTGTCTAGTTGTTTGGATGGGACAAAAAAACAAGGTATGTGTACACATTGGCCTGCACATAAAAAACTCCCTTGACAGTAGGCTGTAGTGCTGCTGTCCAGTCATTATATTAGCTAAAAAATAGTGACAAGTATCTTGCACAAGGCAGGATACACTTACTTGCTAGAACACCTGAAAACACTTTATTTATTTCTATGTTAACATGACTAACATGCTATCATTAGCACCCAACAACTATCTCATGTGAAGGATTATCCCAGGACCTTACTGTGTTCAGATATGCACATTTATTTACATATGTAAGTTGTTTTAAACTCCAATATTTAACGGGTAAATCTATTTATCTCGACAGATGTTTGAAGAATTAAATAAATAGCCAGAAAGAAATGCTATAAATTCTCAACACCTTCAATAATATCTTGGCCATTTATGACATGTTTTAAAACAATATTTAGTATGAAGTTGTTGAGAAAGTTAGAGAGTAAAAATTCTGCTTTTAAAACCAGATGGCTTGTTAG
Organism: Patella ulyssiponensis; assembly: GCA_963678685.1. Classification (NCBI taxonomy): domain Eukaryota; kingdom Metazoa; phylum Mollusca; class Gastropoda; family Patellidae; genus Patella; species Patella ulyssiponensis. Next base: position 59,216,630 of record OY783230.1, on the reverse strand, counting down.
CATGGTATTTCAATTATTCTAAACTTAACTGGTGGTATGATCATTTCAAAACAAAAACTTAGCATTATCTAGATAAGAGACATGATTGCCTGGCATGTAGCCTATATAATAAGCTGCTATATGCAATCTATCATGTATATTGTATGTAAAGTTTCTTTCTAATTTTTCACAAGTCCATTACTCATGAAAGTGTGAACTCATATCTTTTAATAATGCAGACTTTTCATAGTTTGAGTTAAAAATTCATGAATAAGGCCTGGGATGATATTTCCTAAGACCATCATGAATTGGACATTTTACTATAGAAAATTGTTGAACTAACATTGAGCTAACTTTTTGTATCTATCATGTTAAAGCAACATTATTCAAACATTATTAAATATACAGATTTTTAAGTATAAAAGGGAACCAAATTGGCCACAGCCTTTATTGACCTTGCTGATCATCCTTTGACAGGTTTTAAATCCCTTGCAATAATGTGAAATATATCTTACCGGAATATCAGTCAAAACTGGTTCAATTTCATTTACAAATATCTGAAAATTCACAAGTTTCAACACCCTCAGCAGATGACATAAACGAGACAACGCCACCTTTAAGTGTAGGTAAAATCTTTTGATGGGCCTCTTTTTAATCTGATTGAGTCCAAGATGGACGAATATCTTCAGTAGATATTTTGCTCTCAAATATCAATGTTAAATAAACAAGTTCATTTGGATAATGTCTGAAAAATGTACTTAAACTTGGTGGTACTAATCTTAATTCTGACCAAATCCAAGCTGGAAGAATATTTTCTGTTGTTATGTTGAGTTTTAAAATCATTTTTAAATAAAATAATCAATTTGAGTACATTTTAACAGGAGTTGAAAAATTACATGGTGTCCGAAAAATGCAAGATCGGGATAAGCAGCTTTATATAATTTTAATAAGCAGTATAAGACTTTTGGGCCTCCAGGAATTATAGCTAGCTTGTTATAATAAATAACCCCAACCTTGTGTTTATATCAAAGAAAAGAATAACAAGTATCAATCACAAACAAGTTAATCCAAAACACATTTTAGGGAAAGGTCAATACATGTGTGACTTTGATGTTTTATTACTTTGAACTACTAGACCACATATTAAATGATGAAAGCCGGATTGACAGACAGAATGAATGAATGGACCAAGACTAGTATTCTCCTTTCATCTTTTACTGAATAACCTTGTAATCATGGGACCAACCATCCATATAAATACTTTATTTATATATCTATATATATTAAACTTCCTAGTAACGTTGACGTAGATAAGAGTTAACAAAGGTGGGTGATCCGTCCACGAAGTTACTGGATTTCATGAGATGAAAAATCTAACATTTTACATGTGCTATATATCATAAGGTCTGTTATTGATACAAGTGGCATGGTTTTGATCCCAAGATTGCATATGGCAACAAATAGGGTCCCCAGTCAAACTTGGTGGTTTTCTCCTGGTCCTCCTCCTACCACTTGTAAAGAGCTCGACGCACAAGCAACTTATTGAAATAAAATTGTACAATATGTTAGTCCCAAAATGACCTAACTCTAAATCCCATGATTGTCATCTGACATATTCTTAAGGGGAGGGGGTTGGATGGCCGAAAGGTTAGTATGTACGCGCTGTATCATAACTCTGTCATTGAGTCAACTGGCGTGGTTTCGACTCCCCAGTTGTATGTGACAAGAAGTAGAGTCGTCTGTTAACCCTCGTGACTTTTCTCCAGTTCCTTCGGTTTCCTCCACTAATTAAGGACCCCTAGACGCAAGCGAATTACTGAAATATAATTGAACCATGTGTTAGTCCCAAAATGACCTTGTTTGTGTCGATTGGGCATTAAACCCAATTTCTCTCTCTCCCTCTTAAAGGGGAGTACATGTAGGTTAAAATAAAGTAATGAGTTGGATTTTTAAGGTAATAATAGATAGGAAAATATCTAAAAGATTAAAATTTTGTTTTGAAATATGAGGTGAAAATGACTTTTAACTTTGTGTTTAGGTCAAACTTCTGACAATTCAAAACGAAATTAAGTTACATTTCAAGACTGGTTCTGTCAATTTAAAAGCAGACAGATACAATGTACTCTATTCTTTACTCCAATCAAATTCTGGCTCCCCAGCATTCAATTGAAATGATCATTCATATATTAACGTTTTAATTTTTTTTTATAAAGGACTTAATACAGGTGAACCTTTAAGCATAGCCTAATAAAGACACAAAAAGCTGCTTAAAACATAGTTCAAGGCAATTTCAACAACTACTACAATATTCTCAACAATTTCCAATCGATTTTCTTAAAACATAATATCTGAAATGTAAATTAAAATACCATACTGGTATTATATTAATATTGAACAAAGATTTTACACACCATAATACAAACAGAACATTGTTGAATCAATATTTACTTTGTGTGCTCTTGTAAATCCTATAGATTCCAATTCATTTTAAAATATGACGGAGAATAAAGACGGGATTTGTTACATGCGGAAGCCACCACTTGTTATAACTCAAAGCCAAAGGATTTTTACCAGAATTGAGATTAGATAAGCTCACCATTTCTTTTTACCTCAGAATGATCAATATGGAAGGATAATATATCTTTTTTGTATTATCTTTAACTTTTATATTTTAGACATACATTGACATAGCAATTATTTAAGGAGATTAAAATTTTTGTTTTTGTTTTTTGTTGTTATTGTACTACATTGGCATCTGACATATTTTCTTTGAAGTTGGTGTTCAGCATTGGTATGTTCATCTCTGAGTGGTTGTTAATAAAATAGAAACATGTATTAGCTGATGAACATTATGATCTATAAAGAAGAGACATGTTAGGCTTAACACATGTATTCATCTATCTTCATCAGGGGCACAACCCCTCATCAAATACAGTAGACTTTTACATCTAGACACAATTATAATCCTAATATCATCCAAGAACAGGTCAACTAATTGGCCAAGCCAACTTACTGTCTCAGTGAGTAAGGTGCTGGCTCGCTAACATGATAGTCTCGTGTTTGATCTCGGTGATATTCCAGTGTGGTTCCCCCTTGTCAGTGATGTAGAGAATAAGAACTCAGTCGTTTGTACATCTCTGCATGAACGAAAAAGAACTTTTGATAGTTGGAATCCTGGCAAAATTCCCTTATAGCACACTGTATGACACATGCCTGTCTTCATTCGACTGTCTTTATTGGTAGGAAAGAAAAGTTGGACTTAAACCCTATCTCATTCATTCATTCCATCTTTAAACTCAGGCACATAAGTGATACTGTTGTGTTTATGGTGTTATACAAACGGACTGCGGTTGTTATAGACAGTAAGATTACAACACTGTTTCAAAAAAGCACAGAAAAGAAACTAATGTGATGTTAATTAGATTGCAAGTCCATTTCTAATCTAATATACTTTATAAAGTTTCCCTTAAATAGTAGACAGATTCATCACATAAGTCATATCCTAGCTACTAAATGTATTTTCCTTGAAATTGTCACCTGATTAAAAAGATAAATAAATCCAATCCACACCTTATCAACAAAATCCTTTACCACGTATTAGATCCTGTTTAGGGCAGGTAATTTCACATATTGTCTTAAAGATGCCATATGTAAGATTTAGACAAAGAACTGTCCGTTATTGGTGAAATAGTTCAAAAATAGATGATGAAAAATGAGTGGTTTAAGGTAAATCGTTTATTATGATGGCATTTTTATTACAGTCTCAATTCACCATTTTTTTGTTAAAGTTTTAAATCTCACGGGTAAGGCTCTAATCCATTTGAATCTTGGTCATTCGGTGTTTTAAAGAGTTGATTATAGGTTTGACATGTAAATAATTGTCTTAATAATAGTTTATATATACATATGAACCAAATAAAGCCCTGAAATATGCAGATTAGCTATAAATGTTATATAAAATATTAATTAGACATTTATTAAACTTGCCAAGACCATTATCAACTCTCTATTCCATCAGATGCTCTTGAATTTCATCACAATTGGTGGTTAATGATTTAAAGTTACATTATGGGAGATAAGATAAAGAGATGGCAGTTCTCACTATAATAGTTAAAGATAGGTTGCCAGGCAACGAAACATACGCCCACAGCACCTAAATCGTCCGGGCAGTCAACAAGGGTTGTCGCATATTTTTACTTTTTTTTGGTAATAAAACACTTGTAATACACTAAAATCTGAGAAACAACTCATCATGTAATTATCTGAAAATCATTAGAATTTGTTTGCTTTTTATAAAGTTTTGCCCCAAGCTACATGTAACAATTAGTTTAGGAAACATCTAACATCATGGATTTAGCTGTTCAGTTATCAAAATTCATTGAAAATCAAAATACTTGTTCGTTTCAACACCTTAAACTCTGTGTATCAATCTGAAGTCAATCGGATGATTTATATGTTTGGCATCTACAGCGCCACAAGGTTTTTCAAAGTGATCAAGGGAGATAACTCTGGAAGTAATTATTTGAAATCGATGAAAATCAGTAGGCTTTTTCGTCTCAGGACCTTAAACAGTGTGTGTAAATTTAAAGTCAATCGGATATTAACTTTGGCCTCTAGAGCATCCACAGGATTTTTTGATCTGATCAAGGGCCATAACTCTGGCACTAATTATCGGAAATTGATGCAAATCAATAGGCTTCTTCGTCTTATGACCTTAAACAATGTGTATACATTTAAAGTCAATCGGATATTAACTTTGGCCTCTAGAGCATCCACAGGATTTTTTGATCTGATCAAGGGCCATAACTCTGGCACTAATTATCGGAAATTGATGCAAATCAATAGGCTTCTTCGTCTTATGACCTTAAACAATGTGTATAAATTTAAAGTCAATCGGATATTAACTTTGGCTTTAAGAGCGTCCACAAGATTTTTTGAAGTGATCAAGGGCCATAACTCTGGCACTAATTATCGGAAATTGCTGAAAATCAATAGGCTTCTTCGTCTTATGACCTTAAACACTGTGTATAAATCTAAAGTCAATCGGATATTAACTTTGGCTTTTAGAGCGTCCACAAGATTTTTTGAAGTGATCAAGGGCCATAACTCTGGCACTAATTATCGGAAATCGCTGAAAATCAATAGGCTTCTTCGTCTTATGACCTTAAACACTGTGTATAAATTTAAAGCCAATCGGATATTAACTTTGGCCTTTAGAGCGTCCACAAGATTTTTTGAAGTCGTCAAGGGCCATAACTCTGGTAGTTATTATCGGAAATCGCTGAAAAACAATAGGCTTCTTCGTCTCATGACCTTAAACACTGTGTATAAATTTAAAGTCAATCGGATATTAACTTTAGCCTCTAGAGCGTCCACAAGCAATTGTGGACGCCGGACCGACGGACGGACCGACGGACCGACGGACGGACGGACGGACGGACGGGGGCGACGACAATATACGACCACATTTCAATGTGGGCGTATAAAAACTAGATAGTGTAAAGGTAATTTGCTGAAAATTTCAGTCAAATTGATCCACTATTAGCCGAGAAAAAAGCGTTTGAAATATTCACATAGCCTCGGTCATCATTACCCAAATCATTAATATAAACAGCATAGTCTTGATTATCCACTTGATTGATTTAATTATCAACGGCCATTAAGCGGCATATAGGATTTTAATCCTCCAACATCGAAGGCTAGCCTTGACATCAAGAGTTTATTATGGTCTGGATATGTTAATTAATGTCTAATTGATTATTTAGATAACATTTCAGGCCTAAAGAAAGACCTGTAATAAGCAGATTTTGCTCTTGCATAATGCTATTTTAATTAAAAGATGGATAATTGAGAAGATTTTGTTTACTATCATAATAATGGTAGTAATGACAATTAAGACTCATCTTTTCCCCAAACATCCCTTACATCGCTAATTTGACTGAAATTTTAAAGATATTCCCTTTTTATTATCTATCATAGCGAGAAATGTCAACTCTTCATTTAGGGGAATGAACAATGTAACAGATACTTGATGGGTACATGTAGATGCCTTCAATAAAACTTCACAAAAGAATTCATGCTAATTTTTAAGAGGTTTTTGCGACATGAAATAGGGGTGGGGGTAATGTCCACTCGACACAAACTACGTTATTTCGGTACTAACAAATGGTTCAATTTCAATTAAATAATTCACTTGCACATAGAGGTCTTTAGCAGTTGGTGGAAACCAGGTGATGTTTATGTCTGGATCTAGGAAATTTGAGACACTCAAGATGATGTTTAAGAATAAAGAAGTATTGCTTTTCAGTATTTTATTATTATTTTTTTTGTACATTATATAATAATCATATTGCTGTAGTTTAATGACATCAGCAGTATAGTTATTTAAACAGTGGAAGATATAAATAAAAAGATTAAAACATTGTATTATTAAAATAACATCTAAAAACACCAGAACTTGTAATTTGGTGCACATTAAAAGATATGGATCTTAAGTAATTTCTTTTTGCATTATAATCATCACCATGACATCTGATGACGTTCAAGAAAGAGCAGACAACTAGCTTATGATTTGACGTATATCAGAATAAAGTAAAGTGGTTGATTTTTTTTTCACTGAAGATATTTTTAATTCATTTATGTATTTAACTAACGTAAACTTCAAAGTACTTGAGCTTTATCTACTTTAATATATACCATAAATACATATACACCATCCCTAGTTTTCAGTACCAGTTGATATATCCATCTGTGACTATTACACAGTTAGGCTGTATATATTGTAGAGAATCTTAATTCATCCTAAATCATAAAATATTAATAATATTCACATTGATGATTGAAATTATCGAAATATTACACATTTTTCATGGTCAATAATTCTGGCAATAATTATCTGAAAAGGCTTCTTCGTGTCATGACCTTAAACACTGTGTACAAATTTAAAGTCAACTGGATGATAATTTTAGCCTCTAGAGTGTCCACAAGTGATCCAGGGCATAACTATTTCACAGATAGGCTGTATTAATGAACATGTAATGTAGAGAATTTTACTTCTTCCTAAATCATAAAATATTAATAATACCCACACTGATGATTGAAATTATGGAAATATTACACATTTTTCCTAATTTAATATACCATATCCTACGCTATTTTTCATCTTAAACAGGTGAACTAATTACAGAAAGTTCTTCTCAGGAATTCCATGGAGCAGGTGCTCTTTTTCCGCTAACTGCCATCCTACGCTAATCCTGAATTAAGAACATAAGTTACACAAACGAAAAAAAACACAGCACTGGAAAGTACAGCCGTAAGGGACTTTATCCAAATAAAGAGGTAATATAAACGATCAATGCTTTATAAAACTTATACCAGTATTTGGTAAAATGTTAGATAAAATTGTATCTGATGAGAACAGTTTAATCCAATAATACTGCAAAACTAAATCGCATTCCAATGATCCTTGGCACCGTTTGTTTACAAACATCACCATATAAAATAAAATGTTAGCACGCATACTGTCATCTTTATCATCTCTCATCATACTCTATTAATAGAACATTATATATCACTGTTTCAACAGTAATATATTGGCACAGTCTGTAGAATACTCTACATTATAAAGTCTTTGATCTCCTCAACAATTCTTCTACAAAACTCTGAAATAGAACAAAAAAAAAAAAATAACGATTAAGACAGTTTGAAAAGAAATTCCAAGCAATGGGAGTGAAAACAGCCATCAATATATAACACATACTTATGGAAGAACAAATACTTAATCCATTCGGTCGAGGTATTATCGTTCAGAAATTACTCAAATCGCCCAACTGAATTAAGTAATTGTTATTCCATAGGTATGTGTTAAAGTTTTTGATTATTGCTCAGATTGCTTTAATTTTTAATTAAAACACATTTTGATCCAAAACAATATTTAAATCAATCAATTCTAACATGGCCGTTTTAAGTTTACATCGGTTTCCATAGATTCCAAACCATCATTATGTGTCTTGACAAATAAAGCAATAATAATTCTGCTATCTGTTGGGTATAAGCTTGCCTATTCTTGCTGAATTCTTCTCTATTACTCAAATGTGTTTAATGACAAGCAACCTTTACACTAAAATCTTACATATTTTATTTCTGAGATATACATGAATGTGAACAATCTAACTTCTTTTGCCTTTAATTTAAGTTCAATATAAATAGAAACAGATTCAAAGGAAACCTTTCAGCAACTCACCATGGGAGCAGGGGTGAACTAAAAATCAAATAACTTTTGAAGTTCAGTTCATTCAAAATACAGATTCAAAGTAAACCCCCGGGAATGTGAGGGAAGACTGACTACTGTGTACCGAGGAATTAGTTCTTAATGCATAGAGTTAATCGGGTAGCTTATCTCACATCAATAATGTGAATTGAAACATAAGGCAAAGTTTTTATGTACAGCATTCAAAACAAATCTTGTTCTAAGTTTTTCAAAACTTAGCAAATAAAACGTGGGAGGGAGAGAGGGCCAAATATTCTAATCAATAGTGAATCTGGCTTAATTTTGATTTAAAGTTGAGTCTATAGCCTTTACCAGTTCAATTGACTCATGACTTTAAAATGGAGAAATTTGGATGGCAGCTGTCTCTGCTTAACTTTTTATAAGTAAAATTCTTTGGAGTGCACATCTCAAACATGACACCGTATCTTATCAGTGCTATATAGGTTATTACTGATTGGTGAATATACAGGAGGACTGCAGAGTTCATTGTAAATTGAGCAGTACAAGTCAGTTTTTCTTTTACTTCTATTAGAGGGAGTGGTAATTTACTCTTATTTGTAAGTTTGCACACTCAATCTCACATCTAGAAATTGTGACCAACATTTAAAGATTTTTTTAATTTTGGAATGTTCCATTAAGTCCCCTACAGCTTGATATAGTAGTAGATGGGCAGAACTTGACCCAATTGCTGGATGAAAAATCTGACCCTAATATACCAATCCTCCATTGCATAACTTAATAAATTTGAATACTCAAGTGTAAACGTACCTGAACTTCATGTTGGGGCATATTACAGTCTGTTAATGATTCCTGAAAAAATAAATATCAATTTATAAATTATGTGAATACAAAAATCTAAATGAATAACACCACCACATAATGATGGTGTAGAAGGTTGTCTTTAAATGGAAATCTTCAAGACACAATTTTTAATTAAATTGAACGCAATATGTACCGTACATGGGATGGTTTATCGTACCATACGAATGCTTGGACAGCTGTCCTTACATGTATCTAACCCTGCACCACTTACAATGGGAACCACAGAGGCAAAAACCTGAGGAACCTATATGTACCTTTCTGTATATGCAAATATAATAAGGATTTAGATACACTTCTACAGAATAAGTAAAACTTAGTCTATCAAAAAATATCCCCCGACGGTAAGCAAAAGACATTATTTTGTCAATTTTATAAATATAAAGACAGATTTATTTTATTATTTTCAACATTTATTTTTTAATGCAAATATGATATGGATTTAGATAGATTCTAAAAGATAAATACAAACAAGTCAACTACAAACAAGAAGAAGACATCATTTGTCAATTTCATCAATATATAAAGAAGCTTCACTTTTTATTATGATCATATACCCTTCTTTAATGCAAATATACTAAGGATTTAGATATGTTCCTAGAGAGTAAGTACGACCAAGCCCAATAAAAAGGGATTTAGATAAATTTGTAGAAGATAAATACAACCTAGTCAATCTACAAATATCCCCCACAATAAGAAAAAGACATCATTTTGGGTATATAATAAATATTCAAGGTTATTTATTAAGAGCATCAACATTTATAGTATGTTATTGTACGTATATACAATAGATATATGATGGGTGTAAGGTAGGTGTAACTAGTTTGACTGACAATCAGTGGAGAGATGATTAAATCAAAGTGAGCATATCATAAAAGAACTTGACTTGATACTCCTGGGAAAAAATCTTTTTTACGAGCTTAGCTGTACCGTTAGTGATCATGCATGTTATTTTGTAAAATTCACAACTACAGAAATTAGTACATGTACTAACATTAGTTCATGCGCTTAGATTACTGCCTGATCCATATCACTGGGAAATAAAAATTCAACTAATGACACTCCAAATACCATTTTTACCATAATAACTGCCCAAAGTTTGTAGAAAAATTTATTTAGAAAAGGGTTTAATCGAAATTATATTCTAGAGTTACTGTGATAGTTTACTGATCAGGCTCACCAATGGCCTTGTTTTGTTGAATGTTATATACGATATCAATTATTCCGTTGCGCATAGGGGTTTTTAGCAGTGGGAGGAAACCGGAGTGTCCGGAGGAAACCCACGAGGTTGAGAAGGCACCCCTATCTCCATGCCACATACGCTCACACCAGGGATCGAAACCACAGCCGCAAGCCAGAGGTGACCAACCAGCTAGAGGTCGAAGAGCGGCACTCTAGACCACTAGGCCATCCCACCCCCCCATAATTATCACAGTTTCATGAAAAGCCTGGTAGAAGCTAATCACATTCTATATGGTAATTTAATCCAGTATTAGTATACTACTACTCAATACTTTAGATTTGATCAAGAACATAGACTAGTCTGATGTTTGTCAGATGTGAGACTGTCCTGGTGAAATTAATCTGTTTTTATAAGGGTTTATAAAATTAAAAACTTCTGGGGTAACATATGGTGGACACATCTGGTTGAGAAAACTGATTCAGATCTTTCAGCATCTGGTAATATAAATTCTTTCAGTGAACAGTCTGTCATAAAGATCTAGGGGCAATCTGACAGAAAACAAAAATAGGTGAATCATTTTCATCTTGAAACCTTTTATTCCCTATATTTTGTCACAAGAATATACGCATATGAAATCAGCCACAGCTCTTTATATTTTTATTGTGACAACATTAAGAAAAAAGTTTAAGAATTTCTGCTGCTTAAAAAGCTCCTTCAAATTCTTATAACATTTTATAATAAAAATGTTCACTTACCAAAACATAATTTCTCTTTTCATTATCTGTATCATAATTTAAAACTTCTTCTAAATCGAGAGGACAGCTATGATCTTCTGAATCTGACTGTAAATAGAAAAAGAAAAAAAAATTAATAAAATGAAGTTTAAACGAATGACTTTCATAATATCCAACAGGGAGATAAATTTTCTCTTAAGAACATACATCCTTTTGATGAATACCTCCCATTCTTAACCTGGAACTGGTTTCATACATCAGGAATTGGTAATGTTCTTTTGAGGGCAATGCTCACCAAAATAAAACCTAAGGTTCCAACAATTCGAAACTTGGCATGCTGGTTCTTTGGACAAATTCACATCGATTGACTGACTTTGATTTTTGATGGCTGTGATGACATCATGGTCTGTTCCTGGCTGATATAGCACTCTCGTAATTGTTATATTGTTGACTCATATATATATCTATCTCTAGTTAATGTGAACTCATTGATTTATTTATTTGTTAATCCTTTAACCAATGACCTTTTTACCTTTTTCAATTTCAAAACCTGTCTTTTTATTATTTATTATTAGCACAACAACAGGATAGACAATAAACTGTAGACAATAAATTGTAAATTCTTTGCAATTTACTGCATCTCAATTTTCAACTCATCTAAACAAAAAGACAATTTCCTTTGCCAACCACAGAATAAGAATAATATGGGAAGAAGTATATAGAGTACAGTATACTACATTCCAGTTGTAAATATTATGTATATAGTGATAATGTCTTTACAAGAAAAAAAAATAAGTGTGAGAAAATTGCAGAATATCAGATTGGTGCCAAAATAAACACTTATTATAACAAGGCTTGACATTATGGCGCCAAATATTTAATCAACAAGTGACGCTACCTGATAGATAATAACATGATGCCAGGTAAAAAATGACAGTCTACTAATAAACTCAAGGTAAAATATTAACAATTATAAAACATCATAGATGTCAATTATATCACTAAAACCACAAAAACCAAACAACTTTTTATACATAAAAACAAACAAAATCTTGCAGCATAATAAAACATATGGTGTGTGATATTTTAAGAATCAGGTCAAACCAGGAAACCGCAATATTATAGTTGTAAGTGCAGATGTTGTCTATTTCTAGTGTATTTTTATATGTACCCATATACACTGAGATAAAATCAAGGTCTTTGAGTAGATTTTTACACACTGTTATTAAAGTTATATAACAACAATATGGGTATATGGAAATGCAGCGGGGATACATATATTATTATACCCAGTAAGGAATATCAAATAACCTACGATTGATTGGTAGATTGTGGCACTGCTTTTAGGACTTACACACAGATAGTGTCATAATAGATTATTGTTCAACAAAGGACTTAAAAGTTACATTATGGATCCATAAAGGCCTTCAAGTTACAATATTGACCCATAAAGGACTTATAGTTACATTATTGACCCATAAAAGACTTCAAAGCTAAAGTAACATTATTGATCATATAGTGTCATAATAGATTATTGTTCAACAAAGGACTTAAAAGTTACATTATGGATCCATAAAGGACTTCAAGTTACAATAATGACCCATAAAGGACTTGAACTTACATTACTGGCCAATAAAAGACTGCCAAGTTAAAGTATTATTGTTAAATCATAAAGGACCGCAATGTTAAATTCATCCCTGGGTAAGTGCAACTGACAAACAAAGGACTTAAAATTCATATTATTGATTCATAAAGGACTTAAAGGTTATATCATTGATCATAAAGAGACATCAATGTTAAATTTTCCCTGGTTAAGATTCAACCAAAAGATTCAATATTTGAATAATTGGGAATATTTTCTAACAGATCATAATCAAAAAGAAACTTATTGATATATTTGTAAGAAAGTGAAAAAATGTGTCATAATAAACAATCTGATTACACTTTGAATTATCAACTCTAAGGATTTACGTGTCAATCATGTAAAGTTCATGTAAATATGAAAATAAATATTATTTCACTTATCACAAGACATAAACCTTAATAAACCTCATCAAATGCTCTGGAGAAATATTCCTTTCATTTCAAGATATTTCTATCTCTAGCACTGTCTGTGTTAATAAACTTATGGCTGTGGTAAGATACTATATTTCATCTTTAGACATATGTTTTCTAGAAAAATTACATTATCAACATTGCTATTTCAAATATGTGTGATTCGAGCTATATATCCTTAAAAGAAAGAAATATTTTCTGTAAGTAAACATTAATATTAGGAATGAACTAGCAGGTTACCTCTGGTTGTCTCACTGATAAATATCCCCAAGCACAAGCAAGTTAATGAAATAAAGATGTACAATATGTCAGCCAAAAATAACCTAGTTTGTGTTGTCGTGGACATTTAACCCCATCTTCCCTCCTACATGTAATAATACGCACAATAACAAATTACATAACTGGTTGCCAAAAGCTAGGTCACAAAAACACCTGATAATAACATAATATTTAACACATAATGTCCTTGAGACTAAGATTTTGTAACTTGGTAAATAAATATATTGTATAAAACATAAACAATAACATTAACATTTATATGTCAATTTGGTTTTTACAATGTTACATGTATATGTAAGGATAACATTCAAATTAAGAGAAAATGGGACAGGTGATGGTATTTAAAAATTTTCATAATGTTCATATATTTGAAATTCAGAGAAAATTGGACATATGCTAATAATTTCATTGTATATGTATATATTTTCAAAAAACAGAAGTCCAAATAATTCTTTTGAAATAATTATGTGTAAAATTTGATGTTTTGAATGAATGAATGAAAGGGGGCTGGATGTCCTATTTTTCTGCACCTACTGGGTTAGTGAAGACAGTTGTTGTTTTGAATTTAAAGGGTTAAAAAACTTTAATTAGTTGATCAGTGAATAGCTCTGTGTCTATTACCGTCTTTGTTTACGTCTTGAGCATAAATCAACACTCGACATGCGTTAATTATTTACAAGGGATAAACTAAATCACAAGTACAACAAGAATATATTATTTATACAAAAGCGATATTCCCTCCATGAACATAAATAACAATTTCTTCATTGGCACTGACATGAACATGTATACAGTTTATACTCTAGAGCCAAAATTGGAATCAAGGTATCTTGGAATTGATGGTAATGGGATTAAGATGAACAATGTAGAAACCTAAAACTATAAATATCTCAAACAATTCTGAGAAAAGTGTTTGTCTGCATATCACCCTAGGTGCAATTGAAAGTTAAGCCCGACATCAAGTCAAGTCAAGTTGAATTGTCACTTATTTTAGTTTCATATTTTGGTTTACTGTGAGGACAGTAGAACCTAAAACTGGTTATATTTTAGAACTGACTTTACCAGCATGTGTAGGTGTATAATTTTTAATAAAGACAGACTGTCATGCCACAAAACAAATCAACATATAAAATCAAAAGAAAATTGGCAATTTAATTGCCAAATCAAAGAGGTATATAGTCTCTTTAAGATCTGAAGTGGTTCTGTTCACTTCAACACTCACTCCTTGTGTAAAAGGCTTTGAGCAGCATATTGCTGTGTTTATTCTGTACTAAAGTAATAACTCCTGAAGATGTTCTGGAAACTGTGCAGGGAGGGTAATAAACGCTTTAAGAAGATCTGGAAACTGTATAGGTACAGTAAAGCTAAGGTACAAATATTTTTTATGTGATGTATAGAACTAATAGAAGGTGCTGATGGCCATCTACTCCGATGTCTATCTCACATCTGCTGTTTTTCTACACAAATTAAATGTGGTCAAGTGTCAGAAGAAAAGCAACGATTAATGTTTAGTTTGGGTTGAGAGCAAATGGTCTTTTCATACTACTCAATTTCTGCCAATAGCCACTTCAGATTCTACTAAGAGAATCAGATTGTCTGGCAGGTGAGAAAGATATTAGTATTAACATCCTGCTTCTATCTTAAACCAACTTTTTAAACATACAAGTTGTGTTAACCAGTGCTCATCTCCATTTTTCTAACATCCATAATAGTCCAATAATCAATAACTGAGAATTTTATTATTCAATAAAAGAAAGAGAGAGAGAGAGAGAGAGAGAGAGAGAGAGAGAGAGAGAGAGAGAGAGATTAACTCCACTCAAAACAAATCAGGCCATTTTGGGACTAACATATGGTTCAATTTAATTTCAATAATTAGCTTGCACGTATGGGTCTTTAGCAGTGGGAAGAAACCAGAGGACCAGAAGGTTGGACAGGCGGACCCTACTCCGTGTACAACTACAAACACAGAATCAAAACCATGACACTTGACTCAATGACAGACTTTCTGATTCAATGTGAAGTTAAAAATTTCAATAAACTGATTGGTGTCATGTATCAAACAAACAAATAATCATTCTCTTTTATTTATACAGATTACACTATAAACAATTCAAATGAAGAATCAGAGAATTTTCTGTGTTAATGGTACAAGCAGGGTTTGTATCATAAACAACAAATCACAATAAATATATCCCAATTCCTTTAATTTTATACAGCTAACAAGCTAACTTTGGAGCTGTTAGGGTTAAAAGTATTCATGAAAATTGTTGTATGTAACTGCAATTTCTTTCATAATAATAAAACTAAGATCAATGTCATTCAGGGTTCATGTCAAAACGTTGAGTTAGAGTAAATCCATACAAAATTAAATACCAAACCAAAGAACACATTCACATTATCTTAAATTCTTTCTGTTTTTTGTTCTTTTCAACATAATTTAGTGCATGTGATATTTCTGAAAAGGTAACCAAACCTGAACCATCCCTTTGATCATGTGAGGGATCTCCTATCAGTATTGTATTCTGACTCTTTTTCATGTCATGCAACTCATTTGTCATGATCTTACTTTGAAAGAATGCAGTTATAAAAAACACAACAAATTCACCCAAACATGTTCTGCAAGTGAAGTTATCTTAACTGGTAATGACACATGAAACTGTGACATTTCAACTGCAAAATGCAAAAAAGCCACTTTGCATTCAAAAGTATTTAAAACATTTTAAAAGAGTTAGGTTTAAAGGTTTTGTAGTTAATATGTATGACTTGGAAGGGTTTACAAACATGACATAAGCTTTGGAAACCGACTGCATAAGGCACATGTAGGAACCTGCAAATTGAATTTTCCACTATATGACCTAACTGCACTTACGCATACATCTTGAAGTTAGCTTTGTTCAACCAAATCCTACATAAAATAAGTCTTTTTTTCTATTGAAAATGTTTTAGATTTAATTTAAAGAGGCATTAGAACATTGCAGATCTTCATTGGTTGGTCAAAAACTTTTAATTTTCAATTTTCAAGATGTCTGCAAGCACTTGTGAAAAATGCTTTGATCAAAGTGCTTGGATTTATGATAAATAATTCAATATGTATGAATATGTTTTCAATGATTGATATACATTAAGCATGGGTGAGAAAATATATCATTAAATACAAAAATTATTGGATTGTTCACCGAGACAGAAAAAATAGTTAATGGTGCCAATGAACAAACTGAGATAGTTAATGTTGGATAATATGAGAGATCACTTCAACAACAAAAATAGATTCTACATGATCCGATTTATTTTTATTTTATTTCTGTATAACAAGGAAGTAATTAGGTCAGATTTATTTCATTTCAGAACAAAGGATTAATTAGGTCAATATCGTATTACCATCAATCATAGCTTTACCTATAAAATATATAGTGTCATATCAATATAAGGAGACCATTATCTTTATCAGCATCAACTGAAACCAAATTCGAACTATTTGTGATAATAAAACTATTGGCTTGTAATACAGGTTAATATATCTTAATACGTTCAATCAATTACGGAGATCATGCTTATAAAAGACACGATTTAAAAGACATTTTCATACGCCATAATTTTAATAGATTTCTCAAACACAATAACAACCAAACAGATCTAGACCACTGAACCAATGAAAGATTTAATGAGGATTATTTTATAATAATTTCATTTCATTCAAATCATCCATAAACAGGTCAAATAATCAGTGAGGCATAATATTTGAAAATCCAAGCAAAATGTTTTATAAACTGAATTTCCCAGAATGAGATTTTTTTTCAAATAAATGAGAGAAAGGGAAATATGTAATTAAATGTAGTGGTCTTTTGCAGTAGGAAGAAGCCATGGTTGCTCACTAGCCTGGAGGTCACGTGTTTGAACCCTGCAATGGCCAAGAAAGTTCATGACTTTCCCTTGTGCAGGACAACGGGCCTGAAAAGGACAGCTGTCTAGTCGTTCCAATGGCACTAAAAACCCATGCCCTGTGTATACATTGCCATATAAGAGTAGGTCATAGTGCTGCTGCTAGGGGGAAATTTCCCTCATATTACACGTAGTAGCTAGCAATCAAGAGAGGATAAAAAAAAATATGTCAGTGTAGAAATTTTAGATATATAATTGCAGGACCTCACCTTTATTTATAATAAGCTATGTAATTCTAGAGAGGTGGGGCTACAGATATCTTGTCTGACAAGAAACTATTTATTATTCTAATTATACAAGGCTTGCTACGACTTATTATTAATACATAAGATCATGTTTATAAGTTATGAGACCACTGACATCAGACGATGCATAATTGACGTGAATTTCTATGTCAATTTACATAAATTTATTGATATAAAGTGACTTGAGTCACGAGACGTGATCTTTTCTAATAATTTTTCAAATTAAGACGTTTTAATTCTGAAAGTCAAATAGAGTTTTGGTTTAATGCAAAAGAAAACAATAAATAAAATTACAGGGTGGTATTTGACTTTGTAGACAACATATATATATTCTTTTATTAAAAAGATGTTCTACTCTGATAATCTTTATGAAATATTATAATACTTGCTCTTTTTATTTCCCTGAGACGCAGTTATATTATTATATTGTATGGTTAAAAGGACTTATGATACCATTAAAATAATTTGAGGAGTTGATATATACCATGATTTTCTGATGAATGCAACTATAAATAGCTATATGACATGGTATAATGATAACTATTGTTATTATAATTGTCTTTTAATTATATTACAATCATAACACTGACTTCATTTATTGATTCAGTATGACTTGCATTTTTACATTACTGATGCTGATGGAGAAAGATAGTGACGGTGGTCATTTCCATTTTTCATACGATATATGAATTTTCCCAGTTTCATCAATGTTAAAATGATTTCAAATTGATTTAACTATGAAAACAAAACCAATTTATCAATGGTTGATAATCTTCGATTGATATGGATTCAAAATAAGCCCATCACAAGTTAATACCAAACACTTCAAATGATGGGTCTATATTGTTTATATCATCTGATAAGGATGTTGATTATTGTAAAATATTCTATTCATATCATATCTTTGTAAATACTGAAGTAATGGAATCATAATGATATTCCTTACAAAGATTCAACTTTAACTGTACTTTACAATACGGTAACTTAGTTCAACCAGATTCCAAATAAATGACAATCTCGTTAATTAAGGATTAGATCTTGAATCCTTTCTGATATGGATATATGTAGTTCATTGGTCTACTGTAGTGTAAACATAAACAACATGAAAGTTAAAAGGAAACACGGTGTATGTCTATTTTATATCAGACTAAAAATAGGAAGACATCAAAATCTCCATTAGCATACATGTATGATTTATTATTTTGGCTCATTAAACTTCTAATGTCGATCTGTTTTATTTTGGCTCGTTCAACTTTTTAGGTGACCAACAATGAAATTCAAAAAGACCCTTTCCTGCATTCATTTCTCTTCAATAAACGTCAAAAAAAATATTCTGAAGAAAAGAAGCAACATCCAGATTCAGGGTCACACCCAATTCTCTTGTTTTGGGATATCCCAAATTCTATTCTACCCTAATAAAACGTTAACAGAATCATTGAATAAAGGATTTAACACTTCAGTGTGGTCGTATACACCCTATTTCCATTACTATAATGTCAACATGAAACTAGTGATTTTAGTCTAAAGTCCTTATTGTAATGAATGAGTTAGGGTCAGTTTGTATTGACACAGGTAAATTGCCTCTTGTAGTGGTCTATTATAGTCACAATCAACACCTTAACCATACACATACTACACATATAGTAGTAAATCTCTCACCTATATAGGTAATTTATGTCTAATGGCTTTAGTAGAGACCAGATATGATCCACAAAAAACCCACTTCTTGTATACAAAACATCTAATTTGAGCTCATCTTTCATGGTGGGTGGCTAATATCTGAATTTCTTCTGATGTTATAA
Source organism: Patella ulyssiponensis (assembly GCA_963678685.1). Classification (NCBI taxonomy): domain Eukaryota; kingdom Metazoa; phylum Mollusca; class Gastropoda; family Patellidae; genus Patella; species Patella ulyssiponensis. Next base: position 59,197,326 of record OY783230.1, on the reverse strand, counting down.
TCCACCTGAATTTCTTCTGATTTTATAATCCAGAGAGAAAGAGAGAGAAATGTGGTTTAAAGTCCACACGACACAAACTAGGTCATTTGGGGACTAACATATGGTTCCAGTTTTTATTGATGATGATTTTATAATCTTGATTGATGATTTTCATGCCAATGCAATGGCTACATTCTCATTCAGTAGTGGATTCGACAGTAACAGTGTATAGAAAACGATTGACTCTGACTCAGGGGCCCTTTCCATTGGTCAGAGGGGCCCTTTTGTCAGACGTGGAGCCCTTTTATCTGCTTTTAGAGCCCTCCCTAACTAGGGCACATTTTCTTTTTTCTCATCGGTTTAGCATTTTTTCTCCCGTTTTACTTTTTAACCTTCTTTGATTTTTTTCGCGAGGAGGCTAGCACCTCCAGTGCCTCAGCTATAAACCACCTTTGGATTTTAGTCAAAATATCACTTGCTAACTGCTTAATGGGTTTTTTTTTCAATTTCTTAATTCTTAATCAAATATAATGTGTAACACCTTGGCTCCTAGGTGGCCATGAGAAATTCCAAGGATCCAGTGGCATTGTTTTTACAACTTGTTCATGGACATCCACACAGATAAACTAGAACAACAAATATATCTTGGAACCTTTCTTAAATCATTGAAATATTTTGTCACCAAGCCCAAACAGTAGCTAATCTACAAAACAACAATTGTATATCCAAATCGGTCAATGTCCAAATGAATGAAACAGTGCTTAACATTTAGTTTACTTGAACCACTTCAGGAAAATCAAAAACCAGTAATTCAATAAAAGATTATCTATAGACAAATTAATAGTTTGACGAAACTTGGCATTCAATATCTAAATCAAGCAATGTCCAAATAAATTAAACATAACATAACACATTACATTTGATACAGCGTACATTACTGCCATGTATTCAATGGCGCTTCACAAAGTCTTACAATACAATATAGTTTACTTAGTCCACTGGAAGAGGAACAACTCCAAATATTAGTAATTTAATAAAGGATTATCTTATTACACTAAATATCAATCTGAAACTAGACTTAAAGTAGGTAAGTCTCTAACTCAATATCATCCAATGTCTAAGACATTGAAAAGATGAGTTTTTTGTCAATTTACTTTAACATTGATGGTGTGATCTTATTTGGAAAAGATGGGCTTCTGATATCATATGCGTTGGGACCCATTTGTGTCAATTTTTAGGAGCCAAATATTGGCAATTTAGCACCTTTAATAATATTGACAAATGAATGACAAATCATGATTGTCTTCCAATTCCCTACATCCCTGTGCCCTGCATACATGTACCAGTATATCATTACAGGCATTTAGTAAATGGATAAAAAGACTTCTTTTGGAAACATGGCCTAAATAAATTAGTAATTGCTCTTCCGTGTAAGTATGTGTTATAGTATATTACCAGTATATCATTTAATAAAGTAGGATATAGAACAATTATATTTCAGTGATTGTATCTTCAGGTCAATTATTAAATTACTATGTAATTGGATGGTTTGCAAGATAATCAATACCAGGAAAGATAGGTTGCCAGGCAACAAAACATGCCCACAGCAGCTAAGTCTTCTGGGCAGCAAACAAGAGTTGCCACATATTTTTTACTTCTATCATTGAAATGCATTAGCCTTAAACACTGTGTATAAATTTAAGGATTGTTCATGTCATGACCTTCAATGTGCAGGGGTGGGGTGCACCCCCCTCTGTATCTGCGCCTGCTGTGCATAAATTTACGACCAGTTGGATATTTCTGGGTGCGGCAAAATACGACCACGTTCCAAAGTGGGCGTATTCAAACAAAAATAATTTACAATTATCAGACAATCGATCTTGACTGTATAAAAAACTGACTTCAGTTCTTATAATTATGATGGTGTGGTTTCACAATAAAAAAAACAATCATTATAATAAACACATAATCAATGAAAAAACAGTACAGCATGGAGATGTAAAATTAATTGATACCACTTAAAAATGGTGGAAAATTTCACAAAGAAACCTTTACCAGGATCAATTAAGATATTCTTTTTCATTTTCCAGTAGGGTTTTTCACCATTCAGAATTCTAAAGAAATGTTCATTTAATTGACCTTGATACTTTGATTGACCTTGATGGTTTAATTGATTAGTCAAATTGATCCTTAAATACAAACTATTTCTAATAAACTTCCTAGCATTCAGCAAAATTTTTCATATTCAGAATTCTAATATACCCGGGTAACGTTCTTTAAATTGATATTCTATTTTAATGTTGATGTTTTAATTGGTTTGTCAAATTGATTCCTTAAATACCAAACATTTTGGGTGTAGTAATTGTTTGCACTACTCACAATAAATAATATGTGTTGAGAATTGAGATTCATATTATATAAACAGAAATACTACGTCAAACCTACTTACCATATTTATTGATCTACTTAACATCATGTTGCTACGTCAATTCAACTTGATCGTGGTACACTTACCCAATTCTATTCAATACACATTATATAAGAATTGAAGACCATTTATCCCCTACTCTTAAGGAACACCAAAAGGCCATTAGAAACTGTTGAAATAACTGAGGGCAGTGAAAAAGACTGTGATATTTAAATTTGACAATGTAAAGTTGAAATGAAAATACAGGTAAAAGTGCTCTTTAAATAGTAATGTAGATTTTGAATACCATCTTGACCCTATTGATGGAAATAAAATATCCTTCAGTCATTGATGAATTTGTCTAAGATCATAAGAAATTGAGTTGCAAAATCAAGATGTGAACTTCAGGTGGTCATAAATTTACTTTAATTATATTTGAACCAATATGCACTTTGGTAAGATTACTACATTTCATGATGTATGATCTAAAAGTCTATAGTTCCTTTTGGTCTGGAAAACCTGTTTCATTTTAAAAACTTGACTTCAATATAATAATAGATTATCATGATCCAGGAAGGAGGATATGAAAAATTGATAATTTAAAATTTCAATAAAAGAGAAAATTATATACCGTACACAAATCATATTACTGAAATATTCGATAGCTTTAATCTGGTTTTATCATTGGATTTAATCATTGAAGAATGTGCACTTGAAGACTAGTCACACCTTTGTACTTTTCTAACAAAACCTATTCATTAACTTCAATAGAATAAATCCTTGTATAAAATAATATATTCATATGACCTAAAAGAAGATTAAGGACATCTATAGACACTATGAGGTCTTCTAGAATTGGTGTTCTATAGTATTAGGAATTACAAATAACACACTTCAATCTTATTCCTAGAAAATCCAACACTTGAAATGGTCATGAGAGTTCTTGTAGATGGCTCAAAAGATCATATGATCTTGATTTTAGTTTTAAATTTAGCCCTGATAATATTTGCTTACAATTGCGATTTGTGTCATGATGAAGAGTATACCAGCACTTTGTATACATCACAGAGCATGCTATGAGGAAACTCTTGCCTGGACAGTAGCGCTATGCCTACTCTTGTTTTGAAATCCAAATGTCAAGAATTCTTTTAAGTGCGCAACAAGTAGTGCAAGGGACATAGACGATGGCCTAACCAGGCCCTTCGTCCTGCACCCATGACAAGCGGGAATCGCGCAGGAAAAATCCTGAGCAAGGTTCTCGGCCAATACTAGGAGCGAACCAAGACCTCCTTGTTAACTATCCAGAATCATACTCACTGAGACAAGGAGTATTTAGTGATTTTAAATACATGTAGTAACATCTACAGTACGGATATCGAGTTGCTTTGACGGGACACGATTATCGTGTCGTTTTTTGTTAAAAATTTCCACGATAACGGCACGATATTGCCACGATAAATAACTCGGTGTAGCGGTCGCTATCGTGTGCCACGATAGTCGCGTGACACGATAGGCCTCGGTGTAATTTGATCTATAAAATTAACGATGTTTATCTGTCATAAACAATTGATGTCAAAACGATATACTTCCACGATGTTATGAATGATAAATATTTTTGTTAATAATACGGACACAATTGCTTAGGTTATATAGTGTGAACATGCATGTTCACATACATTGTATTCTACACAATATATTTGCCGTTAAATTTCCACGCACTCATGTAAAGCTGCGTATCTAGTACAGGATACATGTATAAATAGAACCTGCAACGGGATTTGAAAGCCCGTACTTACCGTGAAGATGGTATCAGGCGTATTCAATACCAGGCTAATTCATTACCGGTAAAATCGGCGTATTCAAGACCAGTATATTATAGGGTTGGTTGATCGGTATATAAAGGTGCTAAGTAGTACTCTGTCTACTATGGGTGTTAATTGATCAATTAAGACAAGACAATAGAAGGATTAACAAGGTATTTATTATATATTTTAAATAGTCATAATACAAACAAGAGTTGAAATATTTAATATTCGAAGACAATATTTACATATAAAACATCGTATGCGATTAATAATAGCCATAGTTTCGTATTCAACTTTGAACTGAGTATTGTGTTTAACTTGATGTTACTATTAATATTTCTTTATTTATCACATCAAAAATCAATGTTTTCAGCTGATGCGATTAATAATAGTTCGTAAATAACTGTGAACAGGGTATTGTGTTCATAATTTTTTTTTTCTTTTAGTTTTATACTTGAACGGGGTATTGTGTTCATAAATGTGATACACTATTAATTTTTTTTTTCTTTTCAACACTACAATACACTTACAACACAAACAACACTACAATACACTTATGACGATGTTTCCGCAGAGGGACCGTACAGAAACGCACACTCTCTCAATAGCCTACTAGTATCCATTTCACCTGCATTGTAGTTGGTCCATAGAGAGAATATGCGTGTCTGCATAAGTCCAACTCTGCTTCGTTGGCATCTGCTGATTTTGCCTTCGGTGAGCATTACCATATCCATTTTGAGTTTCTTAGCTTCTTTATGTAGTTCTGCAAGCAATAAATAAAATGGAACTGGTCCCCGAGTGTTCAGTCGAGAGTTGATTCGGTTATGCCACCCCTCGACGTCATTATTCGTGCGAACGGAGCGCATAAAAACGGACCAACTCTTCGCACTAAACACTCGGTTCGATATCCATTGGTTCTCCACGTATTCAAGGATTTATTTCAATACTTATGATTTATTGATTTATTTCAATACTTATGATTTATTGATTTATTTCAATACTTATGATTTATTGATTTATTTCAATACTTATGATTTATTGATTTATTTCAATACTTATGATTTATTGATTTATTTCAATACTTATGATTTATTTCAATACTTATGATTTATTTCAATACTTATGAAAGCAAGCAAAATCTGTGAAATTATAAATACATACCTGTACATTTTCTATGCTGCCATAGATTACACTCTTCACACTGAAGACCTTCTTGTCTTGGACGCACGGTCGAACGGCAAGCGATACAAGGATCCATTATAATTAGGCTATATACTTAACTTGATATGTATCTGAGATACCGATATCAAATGGTGAAAGTTTCATACTTTATTCGAAATATATACAAATTCCAAGCTTGCATCGGAATTGGTTTGATGTTTAGAATACAAAATAACAAAGCCGGGATATACAAATTCCAAGCTTGCGTCGGAATTGGTTTGATGTTTAAAATACAAAATAACAAAGCCGGGATTTCCAATCTCAAGCTTAAGATTAAATAATTTGAACAACAACTCAATAATAAAACAAACAATTTTAATACATCAAACACCAATCATCAAAATCATCTATAATAATTATCGTATCGGCTTCTATCCACACTGATGAGTAGTACTACTTAGTACCTTTATATACCGATCAACCAACCCTATAATATGCTGGTCTTGAATACGCCGATTTTACCGGTAATGAATTAGCCTGGTATTGAATACGCTAGGATTCGTGAAGATGAGATGAACGCAACACAAGTCTCCGATTGAAAGAAAAGTAACCACTATCGAATCCACACAAAAATCCAAGGCACTCGTTTTATTTCAGAAAAGAATAATTGTATTTCGACCGAAGAGTCTATTCCACCTAAATCTCAAATCAATGGACAGTATTGGACAGTCATAACTTTCAAAATGCTTCGATTCTTATCAAATTCCCAATCCTCTACCAAGCGTAAACGATCCTCATTGCTGAACTGTCAACTTGTAATGTCGTCATTTTCATGCAAGTTGAATAACAGAAATCTCCCGTGATATAAAAGATCAAAGGATAAAATTGCACGTAGCCACTTCTTAGATGTGTTATCCAAACAACCCAAAGTCAGAAAGCGTGCATTTTGGATATTGTTTAGTTCATTTTATGCACGGAAAGTCGATTAACGGTTAGTTTTCAATTATTTATGATGCCGAAACACATCAATCTAATAATTTGTCTTGTAAAAGGGATATTCGGGTGGCCCGACATAGCAGCTAATTAACTGAGTTGTACTTGTTGTTAAATAAACTGTTAAACACTTGCTTATTATTAAGAAAACATGTACTTTTATTATTAAATAAACACGTAATTAATTGTTATGGAATTGTAATAAAAACACGCGGTGAGAGTTGAGTTGTATTTACCCATTTATAAGTAATAAGCCAGATAAATTAACCGTAACAATTCGAAGTTCCGTTTTGTCTCATGAAAATATCAATTCAGATCAATGTCCGTAAATAAAGTATATGTATAATTTACAGGACAATTTGACAATAGAAAACAATTTGGTCAAAAGAGTATTTTACACATATAATTTTTAGCGTAAATTAGTCGCAATTTGAGAATTTTTTGACGTTTACGCGAGCCGAGCAAGATCAATCGCTCGCGTTAAACGTGAAATCATATTGTTATTAATGTATAAATAAAATATTAAAAGTACGTAATACGTAAAATAATCGCTATCTTATAAAAAACGAACTCGGTTTATCTAAAAGGGGCCGCGGCACAATTTAAGGAGTTTACTTTATTACAAAAACATTGGTGAACTTATCATTATGGCTGTAATCAAACAAATGACCGTATTCATGCAATAGACAATACATATCCTTATTAATAAAACCGTTTTAGTTTAAAATAATTATCACAGACACCCACATATCATTTTGATTGTTTTAACCCTCAACACGACCTCACGACAATTTCTTATGAATTGAAGCTTCTTTGATAGTGAGATTAATAATGGTAGTATTAGAGTTATCGACGTGTCAATTAGTCTAGAATGCAACTTCAAAGAGAAGAGAGGAGATTGCCCAGCAGAAAAAAGCGTGCTGCTTAAGCTGTTAAAGGTGCCTGGGGCTATTTAAGGAATGACGTTTGTGCACACTGTAATAAAATAATGATCACCTGATAAATTATTAATGAGCACCGGTGTGATTTTATTGACGGAATATGTCAATTGCAAATAGGATGACTAAACATTATTTTGCCCATTACACGATCTGCACGAGTCAACCTTCGAGCATGTACCGATTTAAATAATTGAACAATCACACGTCCACATTCCTAAACACACGATTTTTACCGTAAAACAGTAATCGCAATTTCTCGTAACATGGTATTACACGTAGGGACTGTGCGGGGGTGTCGAGCCAAATACAAAAAACCCGTGAAACTTCGACGAATAACTTCGTAGTCATTTTCTTTATTTTGACATTCTGCTAATTGAGAAAATATTTGAGTAATAAACACGGGTTATTTTACAAGACATCTCTTTTGAAAATTTACCTTACGTTTAATTTTAACACGCCCAAATTGATTGACATGCAAATAACAAACCATTGTGACCCTTCTTGAATGCCAACCATTTGCCTATCAGAATCAAATTAACAATAGTGATGGGGTTTTTTTTTTTTTTAAAAAAAAGATGTCAAACCATTTTTGGTAATTTTTATTTCTGACAATTTACAATACAAGTCGTAATGACAAGGAGACTACAGCGGGCTAACAATTTGTTGTAAAATGGGCGTCTTTTTTCTGTCAGTTGGTTTCTTTTGATGTCACGTGCCAATTTACATTATGGAACCTTGATTGACAGTTTGCATTCACCAGACCCAATGGAGCCGAAATGAAAAGGTCAGCATGATATTATCGCCTTTATCGGAGTGATACGTGTCCACGTACATGTACATGTATTCAGCAAAGTTCCATAACCTTGCTGACGGTGAATTCTGGCGAGGCGTGTTTCGTATCGGTTCACGATATCTATTAATTCATTTGTGATTTAAACCAGAATTAGTTGAGGTGTGATATACCAATACTGTATGCACCGTGTGGCTAATTTGTCAGTATGTAAATTACTATTTAGAAGGATAAAATTACACCCCGGTAAGACCATAATAATTGATTTGTGCGCATTTTATAATTTTTTCCGTAATATGAATGAATTTGTAATAGTCGATTGACGCAAGACTTCAAAATATCGTACATATTAATGAAGTAATAACGTATTGGTATCTATAGGCATATTCTGTTTAGAAGAAGAATGGATAGTACTTGGATGTCAATGTGTTTAATTCAGTTATGATTTCGAACTAGCCATCAAATATTCGTTATTAATGAAAAAATTCCAACATAGTAACTGATCTATAAAGTGCTACATGTATTTTACCTAAAATAAGCGACGAGATGCATGTTTTAATTATAACACCGAGTCGCACAATTATAACACCGAGTCGCACGGTATTTTCAACACCGAGGCAGTGCTATCGTGTCACTCGATATTTCCTCGGTATTCACTCGGTAAATCATGGAATTCCACGATAGAAAACACGGTAATATCGTGTTTGCTCAAACCTGCGCGATGCCTGTACTGTACCTTATAATTGCTCAATTACCATATTTTAATGTCTGTGAAATAACAAAAAAAAGGTTAACCATCAAACCTAAAAGGTCATTTCAATTCGTAAATGTCACCTGTACCATATCAGACATTTTAGGTGAGGAGAGTGAGTTACAAATTATAGTATTTTATAGCCAGTGACAGACTTGATAGCTTCTTATTATAGGATGGGATGTTACCATATTTAATCATTAATGATAGGATGGATAACTAGGATAATTATAGACATGACAATCTGATAATATCCTATATACTTCCAATTAATCCCAACTTATTTCATCAAAATAAAAATATCCCCATAAATTATATTAATTTTTTCCTCATCTAATACAGGTGTCTATAGAAGAGATAATTAAATCAATGGCTTTATCGTGAGAGATTTATAATATAATCAAATTCATAAGGAAATAATCTTCTAGAAAAGAGGCCACACCAATAATTCAAAATTAAAACGTATAATCCTGATACAATATACTGCAAATTGAATAATAAATTTTTCTGCTTTCTGATCTTACAACCTAGATGAAAACAACCTTGCATCTGTAACCCAATATGAAAATTACTTGGTAAATGTAACTATATATACATGTACATGTATTATAGAGAGAGAGAAATGGGTTTTAACATTCATTTGACACAAACTACCTCATTTCGGGACTAACATATGGTGCAATTTTATTTCAATAATTTGCTTGTATGAATGGGTCATTAGCAGTGGGAGGAAACTGGAAGACTGGGAGAAAACCCACAAGCTTGGACAGGCAACCCTACTGCTTGTCACATACAACTGGGGAATCGAAAACCATGCCAGTGGAGTCAATGACAGACCTTATGATACATCGCAATTGTGGTAACCATTCGGCTATTAACCCATCCACCCCTCTTTTAAAACCAGTCCTGGTGTACTATAATTACTGTACCAGTAATTAGATAATATGAGTGATGTGTTTTATTAGAGTAATATCAACACTGTATTGTTTAACTTTACCCAAACATTCAACCATCAAATAACATCATCCATTTGAATCAAAACAAATCATAATCCTCCAATATCCTTTTAAATCTAATTTAAATATTTATGTTAGAGTAGAGTTCAGCTAGTTATAGAAAGTGAAACTGTTTTAGCAAATTAAACTAACATATCCCACACAAAATATTTCACCCCAATGTGGATTACAGATCAGTAATTCCAAATATGTTGGGCGAAAAAGTGGTTCTATTTAATTGAAAATTACTTTCTGACAGTCTAACATAAGGTCCCTTTCATCTAAATTTTCAAAAATATAAATCCTATCTAATTCATAAAAAGATTTTCTAATAAGATATTTAAATAAGATACCCAGGGATACAACAGAGCTGTTGTTTTATTTCCATTTCGTGATTCAACGCATTAGATAAGTGTTTTAGTCTATTAGCATTAGAACAATAATGAATGCCTTGCAGTGAGGCTAATTAACCGTATCTTAATTCTTCATAGGAGCTTTTGATCATTGCTAGCAACCATACATAAAATTCATCTTGGCTTACCTAAAGATGTGCTATTCCATATGTGTGCTAATGTTATTACATGTACATGTATAATCAATTCTGAACAGTTGTAAATACACCGGGTCATCATTATAACTTTTTAATTCAGATCAACATGAATCCCAAAACCTTTGGTCTAATATGTAGGGGGAGTAAAATTGGTTACTATTACGCCCCGTCAACATCGCTCCCCTTAGGACTTATAGGGAACTCACTGAACATGTGAGGTTACCTGAGTGGATGATGATGACAACACTATAGTGAAGCCCCAGTGTATCTCACTTGCTAAGATTCAAATTTTAAAGAAGGTCAGAAAATATAAAGTGCAATGAGGTTGACTTTGGAAGAAGTGAGAGAGACTGCCAGTTAGACATCAACAATAATAAAATATCAATGTTTATATACATTAATCATGAACAGAGCAAACTGCAAGATTCAATTAGAAAGTCGTGCTGTAATTATTTTCTGATTTTCAGGGTCATATCCACAGTTAATAAGGGTCAAGACCCGAGTAGTGATAGTATTCAATACCTAATGATAGACAGTTGTAATAGACGTAGAAAGTTAAATGGCGTGTGGTTACATGGACCTTATCTACACAGGGAGTTGTCTAACTTAACATTTCCAGATAGGCACCATACCACGAATCTGTTGTATCTCCCTTGAGAAATTAGAAGGTTGCTTAAATACTTATTCCTTACTTTTACCTTATCACAAATTACTAGATAAAATAAATATAAAGTAGATAAACTAAGGATTCAAATTACAGTCTAACTTTCACACAGACAGAGTACTCACAGCAGGTACAGGAACTTTACCTGTAACACACTTGACCTTTTGCTTAAAGATTTCCGATTATCTTTTATGTTACATATTTATCATTGAAATAAAAGAGAACAAGTTGGTTACAACTAGTCTATATCTGGAACATTTGTTTATTGAATTATGAAAAAAAAAACTTAACGTAATGACCTCATTTCAAACAAGATACCTAGTTTTTATGATTTTCGTCAAATTTAAAGTTTATTCACCGCTTTAAAAATGTATAGAAGATTTTATCTATGCTAACGCAAGTATGTTGGTCTATGTTACGAGCATTACGCTATTGACATGGTTTTATTTTCGCATTTGTTTTGGTATTATGGCTCTTGTTTTTCAGACTTTGTTTACAAAACAGAAAATTGGATTTTTTTTCAACTAGTTTATTTTTTAACAAAACAGAATCTTGTTTAATCTGTGGGAATGAATTTGGTGAAATTTATCAATGGTTGCTGGCAGATGTGGCGTTTGGTTGTTGAAATCGGTGAGCTATGGATGTCAATACTAGTGGACAGTCTGTTTTCGTTGTGTTTGGATATAGAGTAAAAACAACCAAGGACCACAAAACTGGGTCACATTGTGTAAACAAACACAAGCGCAGGGTTGTTGGACATAAGAACTTTTAACAATGGCTCTCCAGGGAAAAAAATTCCCAAGATATAAAAGAATATTGATTATGGACTAGACAGGCCTGTTAAGTTGTTTATATTTGATTTATTGTGCTCTATGTTACTATGTTACTGCACAAATCGTTTCATAATACAACTACGCGTATTTCAAGGCACTTACGACCTACAGAAATAAAATAAAATAGGGTTTTTATGTCCTGCTTTTCTGCACAACATGGGCATATGCAGTTTACCATAAGGGAAAGTTTTTGCCTACTCTTCATAGAGTGCTTTAATGATGCAAACCAATGTGTAAAAGTGTGGATCTTGCTTTTCCATGCTATCCTAAAGATTTGATGACTTGTTTGCCAGACCCTTGGTCCTGCTCCAATGACAATGAGAAACCTGTGAGGAAAATCACATATACCCCCTAGTTTCTAGTTAGTTGTCCATAATATACATTTATGCCCTCCTATTGTGTAAGTACATGTAGTTGTTGATAATATATACTCTCCTGTTGTGTAGGTAGTTGTCCATAATGTATACCCTCCTTTTGTCTAGATAATTAATTGTCCATAATATATACAGCCCTGTTGTCTAGGTTGTTATCCATAATATATTCACTTACTGTCTAGGTAACTGTGCATAATATACAATACACCCCTATTGTCTAAGTAGTTGTCCATAATATATACCCTACTGATGTGTAGGTAGCTTTCAATAAAAAATATACACTATCTATCGACATGTTAATACATAAACTAGGTTTCTAAACATATGCAATAAACATATACTTTCTTTCTATTCAATATGCCAATGTTTCCATTTTAAAAATAGTTTATTTAAGATCTGTTTCTTGAATTGCAATTAATATTGATCTATCATAGCATGGATGAATACAGATTCTTCTTATACAATAAAATTCCTTTTTAATCAATATATATGTAACAATGAAATCTATCATATTTCATCCGCAAGACGAAAATAAAAATTTCAAAGTATTTATCAAGTTTGATAGCTTCTCTGTCAAAATTATCTACAGCAAAGATGTGATCATTAAAGATGGAGGTGAAGATTGAAGAAGTGTGTAAACATACAAACGTTGCCATAGAATCATATCTAATGCAAGATGACATAACGATTTGTGCCCTATTTAATTCGAAATGTGATAATGATTTCTCCCATGGTAACCAGCACAGACAGTTCTTAGTATTATGATGGAAATCACTCCATTAATAGACAATTACATCACTCTATACAGACAATCACAGAAACAGACATGTTTTATATAAAGATATATTTAAGACATATCCAGTTTCTTTAAATACAGCAAAAGTTTTTAAGCTATGTGAACTTCTCAAATCAGAATAAGTGGAATGGACTTTAACATCTCGTTAACACAATAATTTTGAGACTAACATATGGTATTTGTTTTCCTATGATCCTGAATGAAATATTTGCCAGGAGTATTTTATGTGGGCAACAGCATTTTCGCCTTCTGTCCAAGTTGTCAGCCCCACAGGTGCTACCCCTGACAAGCAAGAACAGGGCTTTAAAAACCCCTGAGGTTCTTCTCAGACAGATTATGAACCAAGGACATTGTAATATAACTGACTACATGCACCTTATATCCTAATGATGCGTGTAAAATGACTAGTCCTTCCCAGACAATTAAAAAAAAACAAAGAAAAAAAAACATTCAGCAATCTACCTTAAAGATGAACAATTATTACAAATACTTTTTCATGTGAGGAAATTTGTGTTTTCTGATAACTAATCCCAAGAATCAATTAAAGATGAAAAAATAAAGGTGAGATTTCTTTTATCCCCTTCAAAGTTTATTTTTGTTTTTACACTACATGATCAACCAAGCAATTTTATGCAATTAGATTCTCAAACAAAAATCATATGCACCATTATAGCATGAATCTCCATTATGACTCTCATTATATTTTCTACGTCAACGAACTAGATAACAAAACGTCTCTTAATGAGATATTAAGTATTTACAGGTTTTTAAATGTTACAAATGATCGATTTTCTTTTCACGATTCTGAGTTAATGACAAATTAAAAGAAAGAGAAAAAATTTAATATTCCAACAATCTTTGTTCAAGTTGGTATTAAAAATCCAGATAAAATCTTTATTTAGTAACAATCAACTTTAAACGTAATAGAAAGTATTTAGCTTTGTTTAGAATCAATAAAACAAACAAACAAGAAACCCCAAGCTCAACATCCATTTGTTTTCTTTCTTAAGACCTGCTTATGTTGATCAATGAAACTCTTAACTAGGTCACAATCACAGATTATTAATTTTCATGATGGTTATCAGTCAATTTGATTAAAACACAGATTCTAGCTATTTCATTTCGTTTATTGTAGTTCAAAATTTCCTATTACTTGGATTCACAACACTAGGGTCTCGAAAAAAAGTCAAATAACAGGTGTTCTAGTTGATGTGAGGTATTAGCCAATGAAATGGTCCATTTCTTGGCGTGCTTTGCACAGAACTGTGGGTAAATCCCTAGAAATTTAGAAACATCAACGCTGATTGATTAATTTTGTCTGACATCATGGGATCAAAAGCAGCTTGCATGATCCCTGATGCAGCCTCCAGTACAACTGGTCAGATCTTCATTTAGAGTAGGCCATCCAGAGTATAAAAAAAACAACGAAATATTAAATTGTATTTTAATCAGATTGGTAATCAGTAATATAACTATTAACAATATCAATAAAGCTGCTGATCATTATTTGCATTTTCTTGGTCAATATCTTTTTGTTGGCTTAATCCATGGTAACATATACAAATGTACTCAAAATCATTATTTAACATTAACATTCAATGACTTATATAAAGTTCATTGGTATTTTTCGGTGTGGGTCACCCTTGTCAGTGGCGCAGGACAGAAGCAATGTGGCCTACCCCTTATATGGAATTCCAACTGCCAAAGGATTTTTTACATGCACACTAATGTGTACACATGACCTCAGTTTTTAGGCCCATCCAAATGATTAAACAGTTATTTACATTTTGAGAGACAAATATATTTTCACCCATAATTTCGACAAACATGTATTCTCTAATGAATGGTCATGTGACTACATGTATTCTATGGTCTAACAAATATATCACATTTCATGATATCCCTTTGGTTCAAAATGTCAGCCGGAACTCACTGAAAATAAGATGGCGGGTGTGGGCAGTTAAAACAATGGAACTGATATTTCATTGTCTTAGCATGCTGCTCCCTCCTTGTAAATAAACTACACTTGATCCTAAAACATGTTGTATAGTCCTTCCTGTTCATCTGAACATTTATAGATTTTCATTTCATTTGTATTAAGATTAACATGTAGCTGTTATAGAAAACACAACATTTGATAGATTTTACTGCACACTCTTCTGAACTCAACATTGATACTGGCTGGACGTTATTATTTTACTCATCTAAACTCAACATTAATACTGAATGTTATTGTTTTACTCAACTAAGCTCAATCACTCAATTAAACTCAATATCAATACTGAATATTAATTTTCTGTTCCTACCTATATTAATCTACATCCACAAACTTGACTATCTTTATTCAAATCATAAACAGAAGAATTCTTTGGAAGCCTCTACTGAGAAAACGTAATGTTTAATATAACAGATCACAGTTGAGATAAGTTTTAACAGCTGATGTGATAAAATTAATGCTGAATGAAATTTCCATAACAAAAATGATGGAATAATATAATTAAGTTTTGAGGAATATAATTTAGTTTGCAGATATCAAATAAATAATTGGTTAAACTATTTCAGCAAACTTCCCAGTGTTTATTCCTATGATATCCCACAAGGAGTGTTGTATTAGATATCTGAAGAACAAAGTACCCACAAATTCTCCAAACATTTGAATATGTAAATGAAATAATTACTGACAAAATCAATGTAAAAGTTAATCAATCATATATGTTATGATAGAGAATAAAGTTATTAAGACCATCAGTAGATAGGGAGTTGTTTGTTGACCATCATAGTAGGTGGTCAATCTGGAAGTTCATCTTGAAGTCATCAACACACAGCAGGTTTGTCTTATCTAGCTAAGCCTGTTAATCTAGTCTTGGTGTTCAATCTTATTAACAAACCAAGCTTCACTGACTTTATAGCTGATGGTAGTGCTATCTTCACATTCTCGTATTTACACAAATAATAAAAGTAAAGCTGAGGGCTGGTGCCATTAACATGATATGAAACCTGTCTTAGGAATTCACATCACAACAGGCTACATATTGAACTCCTTAGCCCCACACATTAATGTTCCTTTGCGGTAAATTCCTAGTGAATATTGATACCATGTATTTTATTTTGATTTGTGAGATCCAAGGGCATGGAAAATTAATGAACTTCTTTTAAGTAAAAGGCAATAGCAACCAAGCGATCATCAAAGCATTTCTCCACCCCCCGCCCCCCTTGTCAGTAAAGCCAAATGATCAATGAATAAACTCATTGCTCAATCATAAGACGCTAAGAAGACAAGATGGGTTTTAGGATTTTAAAGAATTTCATGAAATAAGAAACATAGAATGGTCACACTCTCAATATTTAAACTTTTGACACTACAAATGTTTCTGGTTTCAGGATTAAGTAAACTTAAGAGAATAATTTTAAAATAGCCAATTACAGACTATCAAAGAATAATTCTAAAATAGCGATGCCAATGTTTAACCACAAATCTGAAGGAGCATGCCATTCTAATCAGCAGAATATGATGTTTGAATCTGTTATGAATTCTATGGAAGGGATCAGTCAATTTAGCACTGAAACAAGATACAGTGCCAAAGACAACAAGGAAGTCTATTACATCTAAACTACTTGTTAAGTAGTAAATGTAGACAAATAAAAACGTTGCTGATTATTGGTATTTTAACCTGACGTTTATTGGCAAAGCAAATGTTTGTAGCAACTTAATCTTTTATTTAATCATCCATGTAAATTTATAGTAAGAAAGATGTGGTGTATACACAACAGACAATAGATAGAAGGCATTCTTTCTTCTCCAAGTTAACATCTTCTCTTACACAACCTACATTCTATAGATTATTGGAATAAATGGTTTTGTTTATCTATTAGAACATATACACAAAGGTATTTGATATTTTTCTTTCTCTAACATTTAGTAATCAAATCGATAGGAGTCGTTGGGCATGCCATCGCCATGAAGATCATCATGTACAGAATACAGTGGCGCTCACAAAGGGAAAATTGTCAGTATGGTTTTTGGCTATAAAAATAAAGGGAGGCGACAAATTTGTTATTTAGACGAGCCATTTGTATGGGAAAAAAACTACATAAGACTGGTTGTTTACCTCCTAAATAAGAATCCTACGTCGAATATCTTTATTCAACAGCTTCTGCAAATGCAAGGGAGAGTAGGAAATATACCCGATTGTCTAATACAGCTCCAGTATTTTTAATTTTTCTCAACTAGACTAGCATTAATATTTTTGTAAACAGTTCCATTGCTTAAATCTTTATAATTTCTAAAATTTCATTCAACCAAAAATTGAAACCAACTGAAGTTCTCAAACCCTGAAAAACATGGCCACTTCTAAAACCTTTTTGATTACAGGTGCCTTGCTTAGTTCATGCACCCACCCACCTTTCTTAAATAATCAGTGTTAGCATCAATGGATAAATAGTGCACAAACATATATTAATATATATTCTTTGTAAGTTGACTGCTGAGATAGTTTTGACATTTGATGTAGTAGTACTATTAATTGCCAATTTTCTTTCACATTCCAACAATCCTTCGAGTACTTTAGTTAGAGAATGCCAGAACACTGTCTACTCATCCCACACAATATATCAGTAGGTTTTTTCATCCTCACAAAAGCTTATCTCAGCAGTACCAACCTTGGTTACATACATTCCAATTCAAACAGAACATCATACAATTACTTCATTCGTGAATATAATATTAACACCAACAAAGCAAAAATAATGGCTGAACATTGAGTTTTTGATTCTGCACAATCACAAATACTTTTCATTTTAAATCCATTTAGACATAATAAATATTCAAATCTATCAAGTTATGACAACGGCCATATTTGAATCTGTTTAAATCTCCACCATCTGATAGTCTAGAGAGTTGATAATAGACTTGTAATGTTAATAGTCTATATAATAATAATAATAATGCATTTCTATAGCGCCTCGTATCCAAAGAGTTTGCTCACTCGCGCTGAGTTAGTCTGTCACATTTACGACAGTTTCCCATCATCTGCACTGAATAGGTGTGTTTTTAGCAAGGATTTGAATGTACTCAGTGATTTTGCATCCTTAATATGTGATGGTAGTCTGTTCCACAGTTTAGGAGCAGCAATAGAAAAGCTTCTGTCTCCACATTTCACATAGGTTGATCTTGGAATTACTAATTGAATTTTGTTTGACGAACATGTTCCCTTTGAGATGACTTTATGTGAAGTAGATCCTGGAGGTAGGTAGGGGAGGTAGTGTTTGGCTGTAGACATTTGTAGGTTAATAAAAGTATTTTGTAATTAATGCGCTGATTTATATAACATTTGAAGCCTAAATAAGGATCTACATTATTCAGATTCACCTCTTACATAATGCTTCTTTAACTTAAATACATACTGAATGCTAATAATAGCATCAAAAGAAAGAAGCTAATGATACATATCAAATTATCATTATTTCAGACATTTTCCATTGTCAGTAAAAACAATTTATTCTAGTTAGGAAAGGGAAATAAATCATTCATATATGAAACATTGAGAATATTTTTACAGTAGAAAAGTTAATGAAGTGAAAGGTAATATATCAGTTATAGAAAGCAGGGAGCACTTGTTGACTGTTTTAAACAATAGTTCCATATTGATTACCTTCTATTACTATATTCACATATTACATTGTATACAAATAAAATTAGACATTACACAGACAATTACAAATGACAAATGAAATTGGGTTCAATGTCTTATTGGTCTTCACCAATTGAACTAATGTATTTTATGAGAAATTTCCAAAAGTCAGGGGATCTTTAACAATATATTTGTGACCAATGTTTAGGTCATATGTATATTTGTGTTATTTTATTATTTTTCAGTTCTGTTTTTAATTTCAAATCTATATTTTAGTATTCAATGATGCTTGTTTAGTATTTAGAGACAGACAGACAGCAATTAATCTGTCAGTCAAATGACAAGTAAAGTGGTTAATCTCTTAAGCTTCTTTAACTATTGTTTTAATTGCCTTAAGAATACTTAATCCTTAAATAATTATATGTTTATGTCAACACTTTCATAGGAACTAATTTAGATGAAAAAAACATAAGCATGTTGGATAAATCTTTAGTTGGAGACAAACTAAAACAAGCAATTTTATTTAAACAGCACATCCAAACCATTTCAGAGCTAAGAATATGAATGGATAAATTGGACTACGATCATCGGTCCTTGTTTGTTTTCTACAGCGCACTGCCATCACCTTGTACACTGGAATTGATATTGAACTTTAAAACTAGAGATGCTTTAATAAATCTTTCTTACTACTATTACAGCTTTGTCGCATTTGTATGTCACAATCAAACATCTGCAAACTCACATCAATCGACGGATAAATTCACTTCTTATATAAATATCAGTGTGAAAGGATAACTAGTGGCAGAGATTAAAGGAGATTAACCGAGTTCAATTTCTAATCCTTTATTCTACAACAACTCATGAATAAATCATGAAAAATATCCCCAATTCACACATTACACTTCCAACCCACTAGACTGATCCCAAGTCAAATGTGGATTACCTTGTGTATGTGAACGCCACCTTGATCAAAGTTCTGGGAGAGTTGATTATGACGAAACTAGACAAATACAGCAATGTTATCTAATTCAACTCGATGTAATACGACCCATGGTGAACATTAACCACCATACTGAAGCTATGCAATTGTATTTGGGGACTCAACTGTCAAATCACTGCAGGTAGGGGGTATCAAATTGGCCCAGATTTAAGTTATAATGTTTGTTGTATTTCACGTTTTATTAGGGATCTCATTCTAACACCATTGTCTTGTTGACTGACAAGGATGTTGAAGATATCTACGTGGTAATAGCTTGTACACTTATCTATATTTCATGCTTTATTGACCATACACCTATATATGTTCTCTAATCTATATCTATCTTCACACTACAATGATCTCAATAGGAGATTATTGTCCGAACAGATAATAGCATTATATACAATGGTGCAAACAAATTCTTCAAATTAATCAACCTTTATAAATTATTGATAGTTATTTTTCTTCTTATATTTCTGTTGTTGACACCCAATAGTTTAAGATTTTGTATCACTTTCCATATACAAAAGAAAAATGTTGCACAAAAGAGAAATGCTGCCACCTCCACCAACCCTATAGTCAAGTCTAGAAATATAAAAGCACATGTCTGCAACAGACATTGTCAGGGGGGTTGGGATGACCTTGTGGTCGACAGAGTGGCGCTTCAAGTTCTAAATGGTCGTAACAGACACTGTCAGGTGTTTGGGATGACCTAGTGGTCTACAGAGTTGTGCTTCGATCCCTGGTGTGAGCATATGTGGCTTGGAGGTAAGGGCGCCTCCCCAACCTTGTGGGTTTACACCAAGTATTCCTGGTTCCTCTTACAGAGGTGACTGCTGTTCATGTGCCAAGATCATAAAAAAACACAACTTGCTCTGCGATTTCAGGTTTAGTGGAAGATGAAGTTAATCACCAATAAATAAGAACAAAACATTGTCAGACACAAGTTCAGACTTTCTCAATCACAATCCCTACGGTGCCTGTCTTTGTGCTTTCTCTACACATTTTAGTGATATCATTAATGCATATTAGCACAGCACAAAATTCATACGTCAGGTATCAGGTACTAGTTCAGCAGTGCCTGACATTTTTTCAAGTAAAACTAGAACTGGTACTTCCTGGCCTGTCAATCTTAAATTCCTTTCTTTCAGCATTCCTGGAAATGGACCTCCTCAATCGACTCAATGAGAGTGCCAACTAATCTTATAAGACTTGAATATAATGTAATAATACATTTATAGTGCACTAGTACTCTAAGATCAGTAGCTGCTCGGTGAAGCTACATGTAAATGAATTCATATATATCTAAGTATTAGGTAAGTAGAATTTTGTTCTTGAGATCACAGATGAAAATGTAAGTAAACACCCAAAATATGTAGTATAAGGGATAGGTGTATACATAATGTATATAAGATTTATATCTAAAGGTAATAAAATAGTCAACTACGCATATCCATATATCGATGTATCTTACAATTCATTGCAGACGTCATACATGTATCTCACAGCTATTCGTTACAAAAAAAACCACTGAGGTTTATATTGACTTTCATTAGTGTTATTGATCAATCACGTTATAAAGTCATTTTATATGATACTAAACTATTCACACCTTTTTTTTTACATAGAAGAAAGGTCGACTGAACTGACACAATGAATCCATTCAGTTGTCACTCTACAAAAAGTTTCAAAACTCTCAGTAATCCTATCAGCTATAAATAATTTCTAATCAGCTGCCAAAATTAGTATATCATTCACATTGATTAATATTAGAGTTTGGATTGAAGTTAAAACATTTGATGGGATTGGTGGGAATAATATGGATATTTTCCAGTTATGTCGAAATTTTAAGGCCTGTGAATCGAAAACAAGATATCTATCAATGAATTTTTAAAAATTAATATAATATTAATCGGGGCGAATGGTGGAAGAATATTAAAATTAAAATTTTTTTCAGTAGTGAAATCAGAGTTTTATTGATGTAAGTTTATGTATATATTGAAACTCGTGGTAATCACATGACTGAGAATACAAGAAACGTCACCTATGAAATACATGGTTTTAACAGTTTAAAGGGTCTGGCAGTTGAAATTCACCAAATAAATTGGCACAGCATAAATTAACAGTCTTGTGGGAGGAAACATGGAATACACAGAAATATACCCCAACCCACTGACCCAGTAATTAGTTATCCAATACACAAAATATACCCCAACCTAATAACTAACTAACAATAATCAACTGTGGTATATGAAGTATAAACAACAGTCAAGAAGGAATAGACATGCAATAAACAAAACATATAGTTAGTAATATGATTCCCTAGTTGTACTGACAAGAAGTAGGGTCGTCTGTCCAACAATGTGCATTTTTCCCAGGTCCTTTGGTTTCCTCCCACTGCTAAAGACCCCTACGCATAAGCGAGTTGTTGAAATAAAATTGAACCATGTGTTAGTCCCGAAATGACATAGTTTGTATCAAGTGGATGTTCACCCCATTTCTCTCTCACACTAGAATATACTCCATGCATCAGACATACATGTACCTGGTGAAAAGTGGACTATTTCAATTATTGTAGCGAATATTAAATTTTGTACATGGAGCTTAACATGGAATCATCCATTGAGAGTAACATGACATGCAATATATTTTATCAAAATTTCCCCACTTAAACTCATAAATTATCAAAAATATAACTAGGTCTAAAGGATACATACAATACCAATAAATCTTAGGTTAAAAATTGTTTTAACTAAAAAGAGAAAAAAAAAAGTGTGAAAGATTACATGACAGTTGTTACACATTGATCAACGTGATAGATTTTCTTATTGTCAGCTGTTTTACAAGTTGTAATTTTACGCTTATTTTCTCCAGTTTGATTAAAAACTTGTCGAGCAGCTGTTGATACTGTTTATATCAACTTTATATTTCATATTCTATGCTTTTAATATAACATATATATTGAATTGAAATAATATTTTCATTGGATTTGGTTATGATATTGAAGAATAAGATATGGCAAAGTGGACAAAATCTGTTTTACTTGTAATAATAGTGTTGCATAAATATTTCTATGTCGAGCAATGAAACTTTTAAAAAAAAATGATTGATATAAAATATTTGGAAAAGATTATATGCTAAATTTCTATTTGTATACTGTTAAAGTGAGAAAGGGTACTCAAATGTTGATATCTATTTGTTATAGTAAACAGTCCGAAAAAGTCAATTAATCATTCAAATTCACCAATATGATTGCACATTTTGAACCAGTATACAAACATATAGACAGTACAAGCTAGTCAGTACAAAAAAGTCACTTAACCATTACAGTTTCCCACCAAGAACTGGTTTTATTATTGTACACTTTGTCCTTCTATATAACAAATATTCCATACTAAAATATATGCTTCAATAGAGCAAATAATGTCAAACAAAAACCACCAACAAATATCACTCATGTGCACTTCATTACACAAAGAGAGGTTTTACAACAGTCGGACTAAACAATAGCAATACAGAGGCGGATTCAATGGGGGGCGCGAGGGGCGCCCCCCCCCCCTCTAATATTCAACAGTGCCCTTTTTATGGCTGAAAGTGCCTTTTCTCAGACCCAAATACGTCCGTTCCGAACGTTTACTTAGACAAAAATATCAGCCAAATAGCTCTTGCAATGGCTACAGATGCAAGGAAATGACGGATAATTTTCTTGGGGGACCCCCCCATCCCGTCTCCGCGGTAAGTGCCCTCATTTTGCGGCGCCCCCCCCTTTTCAAAATTTTTAGAACCGCCCCTGCAATATATTGTATAATAGTATTTCCTGATGTATCTTATATCAAATTTGACTGAAAACTATTTTCCTTCCTGTTAAATCATACCCTATCCAATTTCGTTTATAATCATCTATTCTGAAAATACAAATTTTGTCATTTTTTGTAATGAAATCATTGAAATGTTAGATATGGTTTCTATAACATATCTTTCCATGTCAGTCTATTTTTGCAATACATGGGGCGCTATTGACAAGACATGCTCTTGCTGTAGTGATTAGAAAGAACACATTTTTGTGTACAAGGTCATGACGATAAAAACATGCAATAGTTAATTAATTAAATTAATAGAAGAAGCCATCAGTCATGTAGACATGATCTTCCAACTACAGTAATTTATTGGTTTTATATAAAGAGGATTGTATTGCACCTATGGGAAGTCTAGAAAATTAATATCTCTAACCATACAAATTTATAATATAATATCTATATACATGTAACTATTTAAATGAACCAATAAACTTGTCCAAAATAAACCCAGCTGATTTCTGCAATTTATAGAAAAGTGGAGTGAGCCAGAATTTAATCAGGTACAGCTAATTAAAAATCTAGTTTGTAAAATCAATAAAATCAAATTGTCGGCTGCCATGTAGACAAGCAAATATTTAGCAATAAAATGAAACAGAGTTATTGTGCTACATTCTGCTCTATTCAGGCACATGAAGACGGGTATATGCCATGCAGTGCACTGTTAGCAAAACTTTGCCAAACAGAAGCAATTTGGCCCACTATTATTTCAAATTTCAATTACCTATGGTTATTTTGTGTGCATGGGTCTGAACAACTAAAATTGGGACGGTACAAATTGCATAAAATTGTAACTGATGAAATGGCTACTGTTCAAGTCATTTAATTTGTAGAGCACTCTTATTACAAGCCTATCAGAAATGTAGACGATTTAGCATGCAGCTGTTGTGTTTCAAGTCTTCAACTGTATCAGACAGTGATGTTTATATCATATGTCCTTCAACATGTTTTAATGCATACACCAGCTAAATAAATCCATGTCTGGTCTATAAAAATAGTTTTCAACTTGAATTTAACTTATACTATCTTGTGAACCTTGAGAATTCAGCTTATCAATGTACAGATTATAATTATATTTAAAATACTAACAAACAAAAGCTTCTGAATTAAATAGTACTGGGATTTTATACATAACAGCACTCCAGGGAGGACAAGGTCTGACAATTAAATATTCAATCATACATGTACACCGGACCAAAATTATTCCATGTTGATAACTGAACATTTTGTGCTTTAACAAAAGAGAACAAAGGGGGGGGGGGGGGTCAACAGGGATTGAACTTTCACTCAACACTAACCATGTAATTTGGGGACTAAGATACATGTACAACACATTTTTCTCTCTATAACCTGCTCAGGTGCAGACAGCAGCAGAGATCTACAGAAATTGGAGAATACAAGAGTATTTGGTGCAACCCACAGTACTTGGAGTAAACCCACAGAGGTAGCCACGCAACCCTTCTCCTTGACATATATGCACATCAACCTAGTGACTTATAGATAACAGACCTAGACTAATTACATGTACTAATTAAAGTGTATATCGTATATTTTACATACAAGATAAGTATATATCAGATATACATGTAAGTAAATACAACAAAACATTTGAACAAGTGCACCCATTGAAATTTTGAATGCAATTAGATTAAATAAATATGTCTTTATAAGTAAATTACAAAACATTCATAAGATGAGTTATGGAGTCAGTATTATTTAAAGATCAATTTGTGAATGTTGATATAATAAAGGTCAGACAAACAATATCTATATTCTTCAGTACAAGTAAATAACTCTATATACAATAAGTCACATTATTATACAACTAATAGTTTAATACAACTCTCAGTATACAACTGTAAGAATAATTTAAAGGACCAAAATATCCACAGATTGAATTATTGCTATAGTATAAACAGAGCTTGTAGTATAGAAATAAATGAAATAGGGTTTTTAACTTCTTCCTTTTCTGCTCCTTACCTGGGCTAATGAAGACGGGGATAGTAGTATAACTACATACACTGTAATATATGACAGACAGAGAGAAATGCGGTTTAATGTCCACTCGACACAAACTAGGTCATTTTAGGATATGGTTTAATTTTATTTCATTAATTTGCTTGCACGTAGGGGTCTTTAGCATCGGAGGACACTGGGAAAACCGTCAAGGTTGGACAGATGAACCTACTCCTTCTTGTCACGTGCAAGCGGGGAACTGAATCCTCACCACATGACTCGATCAATGAGAAACCTTATGATGTACATGTACACACTGAAATGCATGTAGCAGAACCCATGACAGTTAGAATTCAAAATAAGAGTAGGCCATAGTGCCGCTGTCTGTGCTAAATTTTCCTCATAGCACTCTGCATGGTGTATGCTTGTCTTTATTAGCCCAGTTGGAGGAAAACAGTAGGTCATTAAACCCCATTTCATTTCATTTTTCCATTAGCAGAGTAGATCGAAGGAAGAGCCAAGATCGATGCTACATGTACATGTACTATATTAGGTTTACCTTTCAATTCCATTTTATTTAGTTTTATGATATGTTATATCCTGTAGATTATTTCATACACCAGACGTAATAATATATCAAGAGACGTTGACAGATTATTCTACGTATCTTGGTTTTATATCATTATCTATTGATTTGTTTTCAACTCCTTGTTTGCTCACAGAAAATAAAAGCAGGTTAATCAAAGATTATTTATGACCAAAGTCAGTTTTTTGTATGAATATCATCGATCACTATATGAGACTATATACATATAATAGCTACCTGTAGGTGTATAACAAATATACCAAAAACAGTACTCACACATACATCAAAAGGTTTAGTTTATGCGTTGTTTGGTTTTTACTTTTTCTTTTTTATAATAGTAATTTACAGCACTTGAAATAAATACACATGTACCAGTAGCTGAAAGACTTCCTTAAACTTTGAAATAACAGAGATTTTAAAGAGATGAAAAATTTGGTCAATTTTGACATTAGCAAGATACAAATTATTAGGGTTTCACACTGCGTAGCTTGTGTGAAACACTATTGTTTTTGTTAAAATTATTCTTATTATTATTCTTCTTATTATTATTATTTTTTTTTTCCAATTTGCTTATATCTCAGCAACTTCTTGTCGGATCGATACAATGTCTTCAGTTTTACTTGGAAAGTGGGTGTGACTTAGAGATTAAAGCTATTCCCGGCATTCTGCGACATTGCGAAACGTCCGAAATCACCGAAAATGTCGTTTTTTGAAATATTGCCGTAATATTAACAATAATCATTGTATTTTAGCATATGATGCATTTTGACATAGCCAGAAACAGGGGACATAGCTATGTTACTTTTGATTTTTTATTTTCGACGAATCTTGGAAGATATTAGGCGCCAAATTTTGAAAATTTAAATTTTTACAAAAAACTTTTTTATTTATTAATATTTTTATATGACATTTTAACCAAGGTTAAAGAGTCATCTGATTTGAGCAAAAATGTCAACATTTTTTGTTTCCGTAATTTACTTGGCCGCTATTGGCTAATTCAGTTTTTCAGTCCTACATTAATTATTTATTGTTCTATTTGTATAAAACCATGTTCATATGTTCCGTGGTTCAAAATGTCATTTTTTTTGTTACCGGTAAAGTTTCCTGAAGGCACCGGAAGTGGCGTAAATTCAGCAAAAACTGCAATATTGACAGTTCGGTACCACTTTTTGAAAGCAAATACTATTTTCTACAACTCTGATCTTACTCAAAAGATGCGCCCTCTGAAGGTGCACAAAATCTCGGACTCAGTTTTTTTAATTTCGATTTTGTTTTCGGGCCATTTCGATTAAAAGGTAAAAAAAGGGGTAAAAATAAGCTATTTACAACCTATCCAGTGTCTTCATATATTAAAATATTTCTTCGATACTTTCATATGCTTGTGGCAATAATCCATACAAAGAGAATGTATGTGAAATTTAGTTTGTAATATGAGCAGTTGCCGAGAAATGGGCAATTTTGCATGAGTCACTTGTCACGTTATTTTGGCTGTAAAAGAATCAATTATTATTCGATTTTCAATTTTTTTTCACTGTCTGTTGCCTGTTGCCACAGTCGACTATTCCAAACCATTTTAACACTTTCACTGTCACCGGAAGTGACGTCATTTAGGCAATAACTGAATTTTTAGCCTTAAAAATACATTTTTTATTCAAATGAGTATTATTTGTAATATTTTTAGAATTATGAAATTTGGTTCCCATCAACCAATAGAATGAACCCATACGATCATATAGATACCACAAAATGGTTTCTAACTTGTACGGTTGCAGAGAAATGGACGATTTTTCACAAGTCACTTTTTACTTTATTTTGGCTCTAAAAGAATCAGTTATTATTCGATTTTCATAAAATGTTCACCATATGCTGTCTTATGCCATTTACGATTTCATAGAACTAATTTAAATTTTTGGGTATCACCGGAAGTGATGCCATTTTGGCAAAAACTGAATTTTTAGCCTTCAAAACAGATATTTTATTCAAATGAGTCTGATTTGTAATGTTTTCAAAATTATGATATTTGATTCCAATCAACAAATAGATTGAACCCATACGATCATACAGATACCACAAAATGGTTTCTAACTTGTGCGGTTGCAGAGAAATAGGCGATTGTCTACAAGTCACTTTTCAAGGTTTTTGGTCTATAAAAGTGGCAATTATTATTCTATTTACATAACATTTTCGTTATGTGATATCAAAAGGCAATTCGGATTTCATAAAACTAATTGAACATTTTCATTATCACCGGAAGTAATGTATTTTTGTCAGGATCACTTACAAGTAACAAATGTATAAAATGAATTGATATTGCTGGATTTGGTTGATTCTGCGTCCAATTTATTTGAAGTGTTCAATGCTTATGGGGAAACCTGTTTAATGGTTTCATTGATACCGGAAGTGACATTTGTTCAAAGGTAACGTGGCACCGGAAGTGACACGTTAAAGGGTAACGTGGCACCAGTGAAACCCGTCATTCCTGCATGCAGGTCTAGTTTGACTTAAAATTACCGTCTTCGGGAAGTTTGTAAACCAGCTTGACTCCAATAGCATATAGCATACAAGTCAGCAACAGACTTTAATTGTATTCCATATAATTGTGTCCTGTGTATGTTAAAAGTAAGAATGCCAAAGATAAACTGTATGAGAAAAGGTTTCCATGAGGCCAACAGCAGTGCAATATTCCAACAGATTAAAGGAATTGATGTTTAGAATTCCATCAAGAAACAAGCAAGTCAAGTGGCAACTGTTATAATTTTTGATCTGAATATAGTCTCAAATTTATTCCCTGTATTTCAGAAATAAAATGTATGGCATTCATACACATATGATCCATTGTATACCTATTTGAATAAATAAAATATATATGTAATGCATTTATACAAACGTACATGTGTATGTTAAAATTCTGTGATTGATCCAATCCAGTGTATATCTATTTGAAGAAATAAAAATAGATGACATAAGGAAGACATTTTGCATGAAGATGAGAATCGACCATCTTACAAAATATGAACTGGGGAATATTCATTACGCGAAAGTCACCTAGATTTCTATTCACAGAAACTACTTCATGACTGGAACATTTGTTTGATATCAAACTGGTGTAAAAATAGCTGGCTGTACCACTTGTTAATACATGGTGAATGCCCACCTTCTGTTTCCCACACATGCCTTTTATCCCTTTAAATCCACATGGCACAGTCGAACAGCAAGCTTTGACTCATACTCCTTTAATACATGCCACGTGCATAGACAGATTGCACCGTCTAATAACAATCCTGCTGATCGTAAAATATCAGACATGGATATTAATACAACTTCTCGCCAACTTGACACTTACTGGAATATTAATAAACCCGAACAAAGACATTTATTAGATTTGAAACATTTGATTGATGAGTTATTGACAGATTGGTTTGTAAAGAGATTCTATATTATCACCTGCAATTGGATCCTTTCTGCCATTTGTTATGGAAATTCATAATATGGATGGAATTATAGTATTTTATAATCAAATAAATATGCATAATTGTTATAATCTTGGTGGAGGTCTTTGTGTATCTGATACCATTATACAATTTAATAACCCATCTAAATTGCTGTCTACAGTGTTTACATTCATAGTACATGTATGTCTGTTGGAACATAACATGATAATTATAATGATACAATTTCAAACTTGAGCTCCTAAACTTAACTTTGCTGTGAACATCATTTATAGTACTTAGTACATGTACAGTGGGTTGGAATATAATATTAATATGGTAATTATATTGTTATACAATGATTATCTAGCCGACATAGGGCCAACAATTCTTTTACGTAACACTAAACCATGACTACTTAAATAGATCATTTTGGGCCTAAAATATAGTAAACATATAAATCTTCTTTCCAAATTTATTTCATGAATTTCCAGATTTGTAACCTATTAGCTGGGGGGAATGAAATGAGGTTTACCATCCTATTTTACTGCACCAAGCAAGTTAAACCCACACAAGGTCAGTCAAGCAATTGGTTTTAACAGTATTTATTTAGCATATAACTTGTGGGGGCGGCGGGGCTGAAATAAATAGCTGCCAGACATGGGATCACTTTAGTTTAATTGATTTGATAACTTAATTTCTAAAATCATTCATGATTCAATTGCAATACAAGTTCCAATCCCTATCGTCCATTCTTGGTAAAGCAGAAAATATCACAGCCAGGATAATGATTATATATCTGACGAGATGAAAACTTCAAAGGTATGGTAAACAAAAGATAAGTGAAATGGAGGAGGAGACCAAGCTATAGCTACTAGTCATTACGATATGAAAAATTCATTATAACATAATATTGGAATAGTGAACAACAGAAACTTATCATTGACAGTTACTTGTTAACATTTGTAAATTATTGAATAGAACTCCTTGACTACCAATATAGCACACAGAAACAGACAAATATTTATTTATAGAATAATTCCTATATGTATATAGTTGGTAACAGAAGAATTTCAAAGAGCTTTAAATGGAAAAAGAGCTTTAATTAATGTATACATTATCATAGTAAAAGATAAAAAAATATTATAAAAGCATCCCAGATGATTCCTAAAATAGAAAAGCTTTCATTACTTGGCATCAAATGTTTCCAAAAATAATTGGAAGGTTCTATTATTGTACATGTACACAATTCAATATAAAAGTAGATGAATATATTTATGATAATCACAGCATCAGTCATCAATGACTTCTTGATGGAATATTATATCACTCAGATACAGATCGTTCTCAATGCAACAATCTTCTGAAGGTTTTTAAATTTTGCATCAAATTTTCCAAAAATAATTGGAAGATTCTATTATTGTACATGTACATAATTCATTATAAAAGTAGATGAATATATTTATGATAATCACAGCCTCAGTCATCAATGACTTCAAGACGGAATATGAAATCACTCAGAAAAGATCATTTTCACGGTATAACAGTCTTCTAAAAGCTATTAAAGGACAATATTGGTGCCAGTCATTATCACATATATGATAGAGCTGGTTAAACTCGTGTTTTCCTTTGGCGTTCGTCACTTCCGATTCGGGAAACATGTATTACTCAGCTATCGTAGCATGGATCTCTCTGTTAAAAGTATATTTGGAATGTGTTTAACCAGCTCTATCACATATGTGATAATGACTGGCACCAAAATTGTCCTTTAAATCATCTCAAACACTTTCATGTTTAAAATCAAGACTTAAACCTTATCTATTTGAGAAATGTTATCAATTTAGACAATTATAAATCAGGGGAGTGTGCAATTCTACACATTTGATACCATTAAAATATATAATAAAATAATTTGCTATGCTAAAATAGATATATAGTATACTACATGTATTTCAAAAAACACAATGGCACTTTAGAACGTTACTGTACCAGTGAACCAAATGAAAGGTTAAATCATTGACTAGCATTTTAAAAAGTATTCAAAGACATTGTACAACCGTGTAATGAATGTTTAACAAATAATTAATTGTTCCAGACTGAATATTTTAGCATTAATTATCTTGTCTATTGTTCTATTGTGTATTCTTGTCAAACATCTGTTGCTGAATGATGGGAGAATGTCCACTGGTGTATGAATACGTCATATCGTTTAGCCCACATAACAAGATTTTATTTTTAAATGAACAAAAAAGCAACACCAACCACACAGAGAAAACAACTACTTTCAAGATCGTCAGACAATATTTTGTGTTTCAATGGATCCAACACAATAATCATTATCAGGTTATGGTACCTACATAATATGAACGCAAAAAAGATTAATAAACCGACATTTTGCAATTTAAGAGCTAAATCTGAATATTGCAGGTCTTTCTTGAAACCTGAAATGTTACATAAACTATTAATTAGACATTAATTTATGAGCATCACAAGACCATAATCAATCCTCTATGCCATCTGATGGGTCCGATTTTCCACATATTTGAATTCATCTGTGTTTCAACGGCTATTGATGATTAACCATAAAATTTGATAATCGAGACTTTGTTTATTATCGTAAAAACTATAACAATGACAATCAAGGCTACAGTGTTATTAAATAAGGTTTTCAGGGTTTAGAGTGAAGTAATTTGACTGAAATTTTCAGCATATCATTTACCCCTTTACATTATCTAATTTTAACTATTATACATGTAGCGGGAACTGCCAGCTCTCTATTTAATCTTCCACAATGCTACTTTAAGGAATATCTGCATGGAATACACAAAACTGTACTTTACCCCCAATGACCTACTAACAATAATAAACTGTGATATATGCAGTCTCGTACACATGCAATACACAAAAATATGCCCCAATCCCAATAACCTGCAGATAATAATTAATCTACATGTAATAAGGGAATATAGCCAATCTATGTCCTCTTGCCAATAATCAACTATGAAATATGAACAGTCCAAAGGGAGTTAACATGGAATACACAAAAAATATACCCCAGCCCACTGACACTGAGGACAACAGACAGTCAATAATCAACCGTGAACCGTGGTATATGAAGAATATGAAACAGTCCAAGAGAGAATCCATGTGGATTGCACAAAACATACACCATTAATCAAATGTGGTATATACCCAATACAACACACAGTTTTGTTGGAAATATGAAGCAAAGTATTCAAAAGAACTTTATACATTCATTGATACAGATACCAGTATTGAAATGTTGGATGCAATAAACCTTTAAGTCCATAAAGTTGTATTATCATGAATACATACATGTACACTTGATTGATATAAAGTTGTATTATCATGAATGAATACACAAACTTGATATAATTATTTATATGAAATATACACAAAAACACTTCAATAAACTTGGTAAATTGACAAGAGCCCCCAAATATGATCCCTTTACAAAATGTTCTCTCTACATGGTCTCAGTCATTTCAATGTATTGTTAGTTTTATGTGTAATTTATTGTACAGTTACCCTGCTTTTTCCATATTCCTGAAGCAATGGCCCGAGAAATCTCTCTCTGGCCATTGCTGGATTGACTTCTGATTCTTGAACTTTTACGGGAGTGTGTCTATTCTCCCCGTTCAATGAAAGCTATCACTTAAGTACAGCAACATGACAGTCCTTCGTTTAATCTGAGTCTTCCCTAAAACTTTGGACAGTGATTTTAGGTATTAAAAAGGGTAAAAGTATGTTTATTTCCAAACAGTATTGTTTACATTTCATTCGACTTGATAGCCTCGTTTGTCACACAATTAGTTTTACTGCAGTATTCTCCTATGCACGGGTTAATTAGGCATAATAAAAGCGTGAGCCATGACGTAACGTTATGTAAACATAGTTGGTCCAATACTGGCACTCGTTTTAAATGTAAAGCGTTTGTATGGTAGGCAGTGATTGGTTGGTAGTCGGACTACTGACCAATCAAAATTTAACACAACAATATCCACTCATAATAGCAGTGTGTAGTGAGATTACCTATAATCAAACGAAACGCTGCGCGGAGTATGTGCTTTTTCAGAAATCCCCAACTATGGAACTGTGTGACAATACAATTACTGGTTATTTTCAAAGAAATATAAGTTAACACATCTAATGGTGAGAAACGGTTATGCTAATGGGGTTATTCATAATCACATTACCAATTAACAGCTAATTGCTTTCTGCACAGATGCATGTCATGGTTGACTGAATATACCAAAAGAAACATTAATTACTGTTTGTTTTGGAAGTTCAAAAGGTTCAATTTACTAAAACAATTAGCTACTCTTAGAACAGTGTATCCTCACCCTAACAACAATCCCAGGGTGTTTATGTTCAAAAGACATTGGTCACATGAATCACCATGTCACTGTCAGTATCAATGTCATTTGATTTGTTTATTTTTAATCCACCTTCTGTCCATTTTTTTTTTGATTGTTTGAGCATTGGTACTTGACAAATTAGAAAACTTCGAAACATGTCATTGTAATTGAAAGTGTCTTTGTTAAATAAAAATATATTTGTATTATTTAACTAATGATTGTGTTGGTATCTATTTTCAGATACAGTCAAAAAATTGAATTTTTTCTATTAATCAAATTGTTTGTAATTCTAAAGTGTATATTGCATTACAGGTTGAGGCAGACAGTAGCATAATTATATTACATAAACTCCGTTAACAGTAACAGACTAGGCTACTACTGAGTTGTCCCAGTTTCAAGAATTGTCAGGAATATCTTCTGAGAGTAATTCCAAAGTGAGTCATTTCCATAATTAAAAGATGTGCTAATATTCATAGTAAGATAATACTAACCTGACAATTATATAATTTTCTTAATTCCTCATATATCCAATCTTCTACTGCTAGCCTTTTTCTAATAAGCATCATTTGATGTTGTCCATATTTTGCCGTGAGGTATTTTTGTTTCTTCACTTTGTCTTCTTCTCTCTTCTCATGAAAATTAACAATCTTTGAATTACTCCCTGGAGAACTTCTAACTGCTGTGTGATCCGACATTTGCGGTGATCTTTGTTGAAAACTACTTTCTATATTGTTTGAAGCGTAACTTTGTTCATTCGCGGCTGGACTAGAGTAGGAAGTCGCCATAGGTTCTACTTCGTAAAAGCCAACACTCTTTCTAAACAATTTACGGCTCATATTGTATTTGTATGCTTTAGCTGTAAGAAAAATTGTTCCGCTTATTAAATATGGTTTAATCACCAATTAAAATATTATTTTATACCTTAAAATGGTCATGATATAGATTGACATTGCTTAATTAATGATAACAATTTTTTATTTACATTTGTATACATTGTTTATAACATGAACTACTTTGTACCACATTACAACATTGTATGACTACGCGAACTAAAACAAGTTTTGTACGCATGCGCCGGATGAGAAGCCATGATGTTTTGATCTTGACTTGTGCAGCAATATATTCTATCGAATTGTCATGCAATTTATGTGAAAATGAAGTTTTTATTGGTTCTCATTTTGGTGATTTCACCCATAGTACTATGCAAAGAAACAATAGATGATTTGGTACATCTTTTAGACGATCCGAAGACCTTGTACGAAATTGTAAAGCGATTAGGTGACAGCGAATCGCCGGATAATTTGGCTTCAGAACCAGATTATGACATCAAAACACCAAATGAGAATCAAGATTCTACGCAGGGTTGTAAATATAAAAACTTTACGAAAACAATTATAAAAACAAAAGCATCTACAAAGGCTGGCGCTCAATTTTTAGATTCAGTTGATGGACTAAAAAGCAATTATGAATGCGTTGAAAGATGCTGTTCATTAGACGGCTGTGAACTTGCTGTGTATGAAAATAAGGTGAGTTGCAGCTGAGTTAAATCAACATTGATGTTGTGATCTTACCAGGTAAAGATGGGCTTCTAATATTTAAGACAAAATAAACTTATTTTGCCATTGGTACACAAATCGTGTACCACAATGCGTTTTTCAGCGCCATTTGTAACAATGACAATGGACTCTAAGAACGAGGCTAGACATACTCTCAAGTCATGTCAAACGGTGATGTAATATTCTTATCTGGAGAGCATTCGCAATAAATACTGTTGGTTTCAGACAGGAATAACCAGATGCTAGAGATTGCCATTCCATTATGAATTCTGGAGTATTTTCACCGAACACAACTGATTATATACGGTATTATAGTCAAAACAAACACCACTTAATGTTAATCGCTTTATGTACATTCATATTACGCATTGTGACCTATAAGTGTCAATTTCTAGGTCCCAAATATTAGCGAATTAAGCTCCTTTAAGAGTTTGAGGCATCATAAATAGAGCAAATGACATTCATAACTATTATGACATGCTCATAATCCTCATATATATGATTTATGTAACATAGATTTACAGATACAATCAACATGGAAACAATTCGATGAAAGAAATTAAAGGGTGTAATTAAAATGAAATTTTAAAGTCCTACTTTTCGGCTCAGGCATACATGTAGGCCTACAATACATATTATGTACGTATGTAAGCAACACAATGAACCAGTACTATATATGGAAGTAAATTCTGCTTGGACTGAGTTTTCGACGACTCTTTGTCCAAATCGAACTATCAAGGCTTCTTTTTCCCGCTTGCCCACACGTGCCTCGTTTTTTGCAACATCCAAATGACTAAATGCAGTTTTTTGACATGCCCTCCATTCTACACTATTGCTGTTAATGTTAATGCCAAAGCAAAATGACACTGAAAAATCCTAAGGTGCAATGATGGGATTGAACCTGGGATCTCATGTTAGTGAGTTAGGGACTTAATGAGTGAGTCAACATAGCTAGCAAAATTTAAATACATTGTGGATTGAAGATACCATGAATGTGACAAGAGGATATTTTTTTTATTGAGAATGAATAAATCGCAATGACCATTCATTCCAGCAAATATGACTACCATTATTGTGGACCTTAATGTGTACTACTCATTTGGTAAGGAAAAATCGTTCAGCAAACAGATGTTTATCAACTATACTGAACAATGTACAAACCATATTATATAAGTATTATAAGCTATGCTATATGAAATATAAAGTTATTGCCTTTCACCTTTGCTGCCATTTAAGAAATAAATTCTTGAAGAAAGGTAAACTTATTCATCAGATCAGATAGAATTACTTACATGACGTGGATATATCACTGTTAGTCAATACATACATGTATGGATGATAGTTGAAATATAAACTCTGCTTTGTACATTTAGCTAAATATTTAAAGTTGGGTTCCCAGATAAGTATTTATCGGGTGGTTATTGCCTATAAAAGTGTGACAATTTTGGTATATATGGAAAGTAGAGATATCCAATCTTACTAAAAAAAATACTGGATTCCCTGAAAAACACTCATGGAGCGTATACAGGACAAAAATGTAAGGGGTTCCCTTAATTGTCAGCCCAACAATTAAGAATACCTGCATGTGTGGCGTTGAAGGTTGCACGCAAACTTGAGCGCTTTGTATACATGTTGATAAACTTTATGGCGAGTTAGACATGGGCCTACAACACTTTCTGGGATAAAAATGACGGAAAAAGACGTGGGCAGTGGATAATCTGAGAATTTAATTACAATTCGATATTTGTAGTAAATAATCAGTGATTACAGACAACATCGTCTTGTGTATGTAATGAATTCTCCCCTGTCTCCTGATGCCGTTGCTATACATGTAGGTACGGAGAGGGGTAATCCCCTGACGCAAACATGACCTCTTTTGATAGATTTTTATAGCAGGGTATACTTGGCTATTACAATGTTTTGAGAACGATTTGAAGAAAATTATGATAAATTATTTAATTCTAATACATCATCAAATCACCCAGTTTGTACCCGTGAATGTAACTTTAAAGGTATGGTGAAATTTAATGTGGTGTGAATTTAAAAAAAGTAATGATAAAGTAGTTAGTACCATTCATCAGTTGAGTGAATTAAAAATATTTCTATCACAAATTTTACCAGTTTAGAGGTCACATACCGTGATGTATATTTTAAAAAAAAATAGTAGAGAGATTATGTAATTGCTGCCTTTTTAAATGAAAGTGAAAATCAGACTGTACCTGGTATGCTGCTGAAACTGTTAATCAATCAAACACTTTGTTCTAAATCTACCTACAAAATGCAATTTCACACTTATCAGCTCTTTGAAAAAAAATAATCTTGACCATTCACTTGAACAAACAGTTTGTTAATAAATACCTGCAAGTGGACAAGTGCTACTTTAACTTTAGCCTCAAGGTATATTTTTAAACAAAGTGACCACTTTTGATTCAAATCTGTATCAAGTCCATGCACATCATTGGACAACAACAAAACAAAACTTTATTTGCATCCTAGGGCTAATTGTCTCAATTAAAGTATCCTCTTTTTGTTTACACTCTATGGTATCTCATGCCTCACTGATTTCACCATAATGATTAACATAACAGTACTTTATCCCTATCCTTATTCCTATTGGATTTTAGTTGGCCCTACTGTAAATTGAATTTAAATGCTATAAATAGATAAAGCTGATTATGATCATGGTGATTGTGATTAATACAGGATCTTCCTGCTTCACCCCAGTATTCATCTACGTCATTAATGATTTGGTTTCAGTTACAGTATTAAATACACACTACAATTTTTAAATTTTAATTTGTCATGTCATGCTTGAATGGTTCATACCCGTCATGAAATAAAAATTAGGAATAATAGAAATATATGTTGCAACACTGAAAACTTGACAATGTTAGTTTTCAGTGTGTTTAGGTTTACTTCACAAAATTGTTCAAGTATCAAATTGTTTGATAAGATAAATATTTTTTTTTAGATTTTTTGTTTGGCAGTTCACTTGTTGTTATATAATGCATTAAGATAGATTTACTGTAGAAATTACATATTATAGCTAAAGGTCCTTGGAATATAAATGTAAACTAACATGCTATGGTATACGGAACACCAGAGTATCGATATTATGGAACACTGATATTTTAAGGCCTTCCAAGACAAAGTACATGCCTTATGTACTGTGTATACACATACTATGGCTTGGCATTCAGTTTGATTAGGGAAATGATTAGTTATACCAAACGTGAAAGAAGGAACAAAAATCTTTCTAGTAGATTTTTATTGGTGGCCTACATTAGCTTTTTTGAAAAATGTATATTCCACAGTATACATACTGGTATGTGTTGTGTACCATGGAAGCAAGCATGTACTACAGTATACTATTTGGTACCAGGGCGCTAAGCATGTCCATTTGTACCTTGGTATGACCTATGTCTTTCGCACTTCTAGAAGTCTATAGAAACTAGAGACAAGGAAAACAAGTAGTAATTTATTAATATCAAGAATATACAATAATTGTTAATGTTATTATTAAATATGCATTATAATGTAAGAAAATTTTGCCTATTGCAGGTCTTTTGGGGGCTTTAAATGTTATATTAATTATTAATTAGGCATTTATTAACATGACAAGACCATAATCAAAAAGATGCCATCAGATGGTCCCAATATTAAGTAGATTAGAACAGTTTTGTATAGTTTGATCATTTAATGGTTCAATTAAAAAATGGAAAAGTGAAACTAAGACTCGAATGACCAGTACAGTGGTTACGATCAATTCACACATCTTGATAAATCTACAACCATTAAAACTTCACTCAATATATTCATTTTACATCAATTTTTGATTTTTTATAGCAAGAACGACCAGCATTTTACATGTATCTAAATCTTACATACTGACCCTTTAATAAATTTAATAGATTTTAGAAATCAATACATGGCAATAGTGTTTTATATTTGTTGTCTACTTCTGAATGTCCTACCACTGTTTTTCTTAAGAAAAAACTCTCTGGGAATCCAACAAAAATGTCGGAAATGATCTCTAGGTGTGGATTAATGAAGGAACAAATTGGATTGGGTAAAGCGCTCAAAGCTAATGGTCCCTACCTCGATTGGTTAGGAAGGACTTCTTACAGGAAAACTATTAAATTAAATTAATATGCTTGTACATGTATTTGATTATTATTTCAGAATAGAAGAAATTGTTATTTATTTGCCTGTAAAGAGAAGACAACTGGTAAAAATCTCTGTGAATTTGCAAGTCATGATGATTATATTTCTACAAGTGTCAGCCATTCTGTCAAAATTAAAGTTTCACAGGGTAGAAATAACCACGAGGATGACCTACAAGATTTATCAGATGGTAAAAAACCTGAAGTAAAAATACCCCCTACTCCCTCCCCAACCACTACAACATCTACAACAACAACAACTACTACCACACAAAAACCTGAGCTACCCCATTCTGGTAGGTATATCCCCAAAAATCAGGAATTTATAAAAGTGCTTAAGTGTGAAGAATCAATATGATCATTGCTTTGAGTATACATGTAGACCTTGTCAAGTGCATGTAATTTATATTACAAATTGTTGAATCTGACACTCTGTGAAATCCAACATCATTTTCATGTCTTGGTATATTTCCTTATTACTTCAGCCAAAAAATCTCTGGGTAATCCCTACTCTTAATATTCCGAATTACCACATCAATAAGCCGCCCCGTCACATGATTTCCATTGAATCAACACTGTATAATCCAGCCTTCAATCGATGGGTGTTTAGCAAGAAATCACCAATCAATTATTGTGAGATTAAAACTCGATGGGTGGGAAGCCACAAAAGATTAACAAGCAATCACCAATCAATTATTGGTGAGATTAAAACTGGCTACTGTAGTTCAATGTCGGATTTGACAGATTCCACTGTATATGGATATAAAAGACTAAATACAGATTTTAACTAAAATAAATTTTTGTATAATAAAACTTACTACTCCAGTAAGATAATAATTTATTTGGATTGATGAAAAAAATCATGGCATCATTGCTATCATTGATATTCACTATATCTACATTGTGATGAAAGATTGTCTTCAATTACCTAGTAAGAAGATTAACTGGAGGACTTGAGGTAACTTTAAACTGTTAATTGATGATTAAATATGGTGTAATATCATACTATTAATTACATGTAAGTCAGATAACCGGTCCAATTTGAAAGATCTGTATTAAACAAGATGAAAATTCACATCACAATTCAGATATACTGTATCAAGTTCGGTCTCTATCTCTTAAACTAATACTTGTCATGTACAACCAAGTAATCGAAACCCTATGCAGTTGACTAAATGACAGACCTTATGAATCATGTTATTGTGTAAAAAAAATTATCATAGATACTATAGTTTAAATCATCAGAAAGTTATGTCTATTTCCCATAAAAATTGTGTTCTGTTAATGTCTATTACTAATGTATTAAAATTTTAAGTCATCTAATAGAAGTTATTTCTTATAAATATTATTAAACATACATTATGGGAGAGCAAAAACTGACTTTTGTCGGTCTTCCTTTGGGCCTCAGAAGTCATAGAAATTATAAATTAGATCTTTATTTAAATAACAAGCCCAAAATGAACTCGGTAGACCTACGGATGGCTTGGATTGGGCTCGGATTAAAACAGGATTTCGTTGACTGATTTAATCACTATGGCGTCGTGGGAGGGGCTTCTCCGTGACGTTGACGTCATCATACTTCCGGACTGTTTTCTATTCGTCTGCTTAGGGAGTCGCTTTAGGCCTACCTGAAGTACAAAAGAGTACACGCAGGCAACGCAAGAAGTCGGCTATTTATTATAATTTATTTACAATACTGCCTCGTTGATTTGGCCCATTCCTTTCAAACTTTAATATCCTATCGCAGACTTTCTCTTCTTATCTATATATTAAAAGTTAATTCTAATTTATAGTAAAAAATAAATGTATACGAATTGAATTGCAGTCCTGTCTCAAACCGAATACGCTATCGGTACTAGTCAGTGTAAACATTACTTGATAATCGAGACTATATAGGTGGAGTTAACGCCTGTCAATCAACAATCGGCCATAATGGGAAAACGGTGTCGATGAAATTTAACTACTATTTCTAGTAAAAAATTATAGTGGTAACAACTTTGTTCAGGATAAAGTAATTTGGCTGCAATTTTCAATATATTCTTGTTTGAGCATCTATTTTTGAACTGTTATAGCAAGAATGGCTAACTCCTTGTAAAAATCTCCCATAATGTATCTTTAATTAATTCACTGAAAGTTATGTCTATTTCTAGTAAATTTATAATCATAAAGTTATGATTTAAGTCATCTGAAATAACATGACAAGACCATAATCAACTCTCTGTGCCATCTGATCGGTCTGATTTTAAACAGACTTGAATTCGATCTGCGGTTCTATGGCTGTTGATGATTAACCGTAAAAATGGATAATTGAGACTTTTTATATTGTTGTAACAGTGTTAGTTTTTTAACAGTATTATACTACTATAGCGCATACTATCAGTTCTTTATCTAATCTTCAATAATGTCACTTTAATTAAAAAAAACAGTGATATTCTATTCCAAAGAGAAAAAAAAATGTTAAATAATGTCTCACCTGTTTTATGGCTAACTGATATTTTACACTATCTGTTATAATGTTGGGTAGTTGATACCTCTCTAGTCAAGCACGTAGATATATGATATAGATATGTTGACAAACCCAGCTCTAGAACTTGAACTAATTTTTATAAAATATGCTTATGTAAAGACTCAAATATTTTGTACATGCCCATACAATAGTGTCTGGTTTCTTAGTAGGAGTTATGTAACTTTCAGGTTTCAACAAAACTCATGATAAGCATCGTATTCCAGTTGGTGATATGATATCCAAGTTTGTAAAAAGCACGAAATGATAACTAACTCAACTGCGTATTTTTTACTGCATCAACACAAAATATTTAAACATAATACACTTTATATCACTAGTATGTCATACTTCCATATCCAAATTGATAAATAGCACGAAATGATAAACAACCCAACTGCGTATTATTTACAGCATCAATATAAAGATCAAAACCACACTTCCATCCATACATTTATGTCCATCCTTTTAATTAAAAAAAAGTTTTAAAATGAAATGATATCTTTTCTATACGCTCCACCACTTCTCAAGGGTTTTTTTTCATTAGCTAAAAGACTGACCCACATTGAGTCTAAGAGGTGTATAGCTCAATGGAGGTTATCATATACTGAAAGGTTAGATGCGTGTTCATTTATATACATAACTTAAGTAAATAAAAGATAAGTAAAGTAACTGATATCACCTATAATAATTCATTAAGTCATATCATATATATATATATATTCCAGGGTTCTCGTATATTCCACATATATGATATATATATGAGGTTTTTTTAGGCATGCACTGTATAATAAATATTTAAACAAGTAGACCGCAGGTATTTCTATTGTTACTGGTGTAAATCAAATTGAACATTGAACATGTACATATATCCACCCTTTTCTTATCACCACAGCTAAATTATTATTATTATCTTTTACTACCATTCCAAACATTGATCATAGGTGAAAAATGGTAGGAGCAATATTTATCTATTCCTTACGTGCTGTTATCTATATGCAACACATGTGAAATTGAAAACAATAATCATTGTTCCGAGGTGTTATTACTACATCGAACTATTGATATATTCATTGTGAAATTTTTCAATTTAGATTGTGTATTGTTGGAATTTGTTATTCATCATGGTTTGGGTTTTCACTTATTTGACAGTCTTTTATTTACATGCAGCAGACAGTCATCATATGACTTTGTCACTTTTCTGAAAATAACCAATGTTTATGAAGAGCAATAACAGCAATGAATTGGTAATTAAAGGTAAAATTGGTGATAAACATTTCAGTTCTCTGAAACGGGTGTTAAAAGGTGCCATACAAGTGGTCTGAATGCATCAGTTCTCTACTTAACCTCATCGGGTTTCTCCTGGGTCTCTGTACTTTTACGAACACCTGTACCTAATCTAATTATTGAAATAAAGATATATTGTTATTCCCAAAGTAAGCTAGTCTGTTTGGCGGCGTCAAGTGATTGTTTTAAAAACATGCTTCTTTCTTCCTAGTGCAGTTTATACAGAAATTCATGCAATGTTGATTTTTGTGGTAAAATTTTGGAATGTCTATTTTAAAGTACAAATCAAGGGTTTTATATAGTAAAGGTAGATAATTTGTAATGTTGTAAGGAGATTTTGTTGAAGGATTAGATGTATTTTCATGTTTTGTTTATTTATTAGAATTAAGGGATCTATTGTTTTTTTCATACTCCACAAAGACACCAGTATTTGTTGTTTCTTTAGCTAACTGACTTAAGGATTGAATCATTGTTTTCCTCCTCTTAACCAAGAAACAACATGGATTCTGTCATATACTTAAAGTAAAAGAAGTCGACAAATACAAACTGCAACTAGGGTACCACACATAAACAAACAGAAACACAGAAGACAAACTCCACGGACAAGACACATCACACATGGATTGAAGGTTATAAAATATAAACAGTTCAGTACAATCAGATCAAGTGAATGGTTCTGGGTTCAGCAGTAAGTGCCCAATGTACCAGAGAATCACTGGTGTTTAGAGCTACAGGTTTCACTCAAATTGAAAACAACTCAAAACAAAGGAGGCCTTGTGTTTGTGGTCCTTTGGTTATCAAAAGCAGACATATTTAAAAAAATTAATCCCTCTTGATATTTTACAATGATATTTTGTGTCTTTTAATTATTTCGTCCTGAAATTTGTGAATATTCTGTTTCAAAAATCAATACTTTCTTCTGCGGATTTGGAAAGTTTAGGACAAAAGTTATGAAGTTAATGTGAATGAAAAAATGTCACAGATTTGTTTACAAATAACTCATAATAAACATGTATTACTGCTTGCTTTGTTTGCCTTATTAGGGATTATCTCAACCTGTGGTTAACTTTTGAAGATATCCACAACAATTTTCTTGTGGCTTAAAGCTGTAAGACGGACATGATTTCTGCCAAACAGGGATGAGTAAAGTTGTAAGAATGAAATAGTTTGTGCCAAATGTGGCTAATTAAAGTAGTCTTTTTACTCTCTAAAATTTTACAGATTTACAAACGTTGTGTGTTAGATCACGTTTTGTGTGAAAAAAATTGTTAGACATTAAAATAAAGCTAGGCTTAAGTTTTGAATTATCTGGTGAATGGCACCAATATTTTCTGAAGTTATTGACTGAACGATTTAAATGGCTGATCTTACTCTGATCTTATGATGTTAGTGCCAAGAAGA
The DNA here is from genome assembly GCA_963678685.1 of Patella ulyssiponensis. Lineage (NCBI taxonomy): Eukaryota > Metazoa > Mollusca > Gastropoda > Patellidae > Patella > Patella ulyssiponensis. Next base: position 59,152,565 of record OY783230.1, on the reverse strand, counting down.
GCACTATGAATATGTACTCGTTAGATACATGAAAATTACTTGAGTTCATCAATGTAAAATGATGCACGGACAATCATAATGATTTGCAAACTCATATATCATGTCAGTTATATTTGGTTATGCAAATGATAGCTTGCCGTCCATTATTGACTTAATTGAGTCGCTCTATTTGTTTCATTGGCTTGCTAGTAGTAAAATATAGCATGCCAAAATTAAAAAGAAATAATCTTTGGACTATAGCCGCATTGTTATATGCCCACATTTAATTATTTTAGTGGTAGCATTGACCATAAATTGAGTTGGAATAGCCTGATCTTTTTGAACTGACAAAATATAAACAGTTAAGATCAAAAAAATAACGATTTCTTGATATTGGTCAATCCAATTAAAATACAGATCTATTTTTTTTTTATACTTTCGATGACTTACATTAAATGAAGATCTGAGCACTTGTTCTGGGAGATTGTGTCAAGGGTCATACAAGTGACTTTTGACCCTATGAAGTCAGTGGGTTACCCACAGTTCTGCGCAGGGCACATCAAGAAGTCACGGTAACAGTGTTATGAAGACAAGTAAAACGAAATATTGAACTCTATATAAAACGAAGCAAATTGGATCTGTGTTTTAATCAGATTGGATATTGGTGTACCATACGGGTCATTGCTTGGGCCCTAAATGTTTCTGCTCTACATCCTACCCTTTGTAATTCTAAACAAAGCATCTCAAACTGTGGATTTTCTGTCCATGAATGAATTAAAATTAAATAAGCGATAAAGAAAAATTACAGGTAATAACATCATCACAAGCGAAAAAAAACCCATAACAAGCATTCAATAACCATCTATAGCGAAACGAGTCAAATATGCACATAATGGTCCTCTCAGTATCACCAGTTCAACGTAGATCTTATAAAAACTCTTTTCACTATGTTTGATATATTTGTTCTTACAATTTATATATTACAGTATCTCTTGGTGATAAATGTAGAAGTCAAAATAGTTGTGAAGATTCACATGCTTTATGTGTAACGGAAACATGTACCTGTAGAAGTAACTATTATAATAAAAATAAAAAGGGCACGTGTCGTAAGTAGATTTGATTTTATAGTTATATCCTTGTAATGATTTTAGTTGTACCTGACAAAATATCAGGTAATAATAAGCTAGTACCAGACACTTGAATTTTATGCTGGAAATGGTTATAAAATCATGTAAGACACAGAAAAGAAGACAAATCTGTCAATCTGTGCCAAACAGGCACCAGATAAATGATTACTGACACAAATTGAATTTGTGCCTGACAATATCTGCGCGTCGTGCCTTATTTCCTGGTTCGCTTCTTCCACGATAATTTACAATACAAAAAACTGCACAATTAGATAAAGCATTTATTGAACATGGCTGACACAGCTATCTTCTGATTAATTACAGAGATAAATTTTGTCCTAATGCAGAGTCATGTTTTCTGTGATTATTCTGACATTTGATCCGTTTTCATTGTCGTCCCATCGAAATTTGATAAACTATTTCATTTGGCATTTATGGTTTTTTGAACTTGCTTTTTAAACCAATACATTTACATATCTGCTATTCAGAATGTTTAAAAGATGACTTTAAGTTATACATAAGTACTAGATAAAAAAACTTAAATATTTTGAAGAATGTTAATGAATAGTGAAAATTTTGGTAATGTTGACACGCTTGTTGAATCTGTCTACTAGTTGTTCAACAAATACCAAACATTGATTGTCAATATTTGGTCTCCATTTTGTTTTTCTTAAGGTGAGGTTTGTGGACATTCCCGATTTGAGTGCCAGGTTGTTGGTCTTGACGGACCTGACTGCGTTCGTTTATCTTTAGTTTGTGATGGCACCAAGGACTGCAATGATGGGTCAGATGAGGTCAACTGTCAAACAGAAGGTACGTAAACATTACTTCAATATACTAAGGCTTGATTTCTATTTTGGATATGGTCAGTGGCCAAAATTTATATCTGTCTTAAAGGTCATGATGTGAAACATTGGAGTAAACAATGCAAGTTTGTTTCTCTGACTTACAGGTGCAATATTTACAAGTAACTTTTGGCATAAAATATGTGGCTTAAAACGTTTTAGGGCCTTAGAATATTTGAAACAATTAATTATGGCTGCCCTACTCCCCTATCATTGTTTAAGATCAATGTATAGGTCAGTTATGAGATATTAATATAAAGAGCGCATGAAATTTTAAGATAACTAAGCTTCATGAGCGTTTTTAAATTTTTTTTTTTTTATCATCTTTTAATAAATACGTTTCTATTATTGTCCCCAAGCTTTCTAAGAAAGCAGGGGACTATTAAAATGGGACCGTCCGTCTGTCTTCCTTCACACTTTTTGGGACACAACTCTCTCCTAATCAAGCTAGAATGTTCAAAATTGGTGTAGGTATTTATTAGATGATGGCACCAAGGACTGCAATGATGGGTCAAATGAGTCAACAGATGGAGTTTGAAGATGAGCATTTTATGCTTAGGCTAAGCAGAGATAAGCCATTTGATTGGTTGATGCTTTGGGATACGATAACTTTGGTCCTAAATTAAATGAGAGTGATGAAACTTGGTGTATAGTTTCATCATTAAATCAATTCCTTGACTAAGTTAGATAATGAACATTTTCAGCTCAGTATAAGCAGAGTGATAAACAATTTGATCTGTGGATATTTTGGAGCTCGATAATTTGATTCTACCGTAATTGTGTGAGAGTGGTGAAATTTCATGTACAGTTTCATTGCATCAGTACCTTGACTGCGTTCCATGATGAGCATTTTCTCTTAAGCTAAGTAGATAATTCAATCTAATTGGTCGAGACATTGGAACACAATAACTGTCCTCTGAGGTAGTTTTTTCAAACTTTGTGTAGGTGTTTAATAGGTGATGCCTTGACAGTGTTCGATCATTCACTTTTTCCACTCTGACTAAGCCAAGATAAGCAAATTGAGCGGTTGAGACTTGGGAACATGATAACTTTGGTTATAATTGGGGGAGAGTAATGAAACTAAGAGTAGAGATACCAATAACTTGACTAAGTTAAATGATGAGAATTTTTCTGCTTAGAGTAACTAGTGATAAGCAGTTTGATTGGCCAAGACTTTGGAACATAACATCTCTGTCTTTAATTGAGGTAGAATGTTCAAACTTGGTGTAGATGTTCATTAGGGGAATGTCTTAACTGAGTTCAATGATTCACATTTTTCGCTAAAGCTAAGCAATGCTTTGGGACATGATAGCTTTGATTGTAACTGATAGAGATTGATGAAATTTATGTGTATAGTTTCACTCCCAGGTACTTTAAAACTGAGTTTGATCGTGAACATTTTCTGCTAAGACTAAGAAAAGTTATTAGTATGTGTCATCTTTTTATTTTGGGATTTTGGCAGGGGACATCAACCTTGCTGTTTGCTTGTTTTAACATTAAGATTATTTATGAAAATGTAGTTAGTAAAGAGCCTTGTTATATTAGAATTTAAAAGCATGGGAACAAAGTTTATCTTTTTTAATATGTTTCTTTAGTATGTTTGTAATTCTGATTAGTTCTGCAAATAATTTTGTTTGTTAGGACAAGTTTGTAAATCATAATTCATTGAACCTTTTTTTTTTAACAAATTAAAAGCAAAACAAAACAAATAATGTTTTTTTATTTATGTCAAAAGAAGAAAGGGCTTTTGTTGAGATTTTGTTTGTTTTCTTTTATCAGTAGAGATACACATGCCACAGAAACAAATATTTTATTTTAGCCATGTAAATTTGTTGTTAATTATTTAGATCATCTATCCACATTCCAATGTAGTCTTTTAAATTTTCTTTTTACATTCTTTAGCTCCTCTTCCCAAATTACCTTGGCATAGTAAATTTAGTGTATTTGGTTCTAACTTTGATTCCAAATTACGACAAACAGTTTTAGGCACAGCGAGTCCGGAGGAAAATATTAACTTGTTGCCAGTTGTTCCTTCTGCAGATACAGCAGCAATGAATAGAGAATTCCATCAACAGAAAGCATCCATGGACGTTCAGAAACAAGAAATTCAGTCCAAGAAGCTGGATTCAGATATTCAAAATATCAAAGATCTGACTCCTGATGTTAATTCTCAAGAAAATTCACAAGTGAGGCCTGATAATGGAGACCAAGTATCGAATGATGACCAGTTAGAAAATGAAAGCCCAGAGATAATTGTGCTTACTACGACTTTCAGACCTGAGCCAATAGTGGTGTGGCCAGATAGTTCAACAGGTGAAGAAGTTATTGTACCAAAACAGAATCATTATCAAAATTCTGTAAATCATGATATCAAACCAACAGAAAGTGTTTCTCCAAGAAAAGAAACAGCTTATAATTATCATGAAGAGGTGCCGCTGGAGACCTATGTTCCTGAAAGTAAATTCTCATTTCAAGGTAAAAAAGGGCCAAGTTACTATATAGCCAATCAGAAGCAACCTAATGATCAAGAGGTCAATGTCATAAGAAAGACGGATGTCAAGATAGTGAACCAGCCTAAACCAATCCCAACACAAAATTCTAGACCAGTACATGATGCCCACATGAGGACAGACCCTTTAGCTAGCAGTTCTCAAGAGGTCGATCTCCAACCTCAACAGCAACACATTCGAGGAAGAAAATATCCTGATAATCAGATTTATCAAGGGTATAGTTCGTATAACCAACCCCAATATCGGCCACATTATTCACCAGATCTAACTGGGTCAGATCTGAATGATCGACAAAGGGACAGAACTCCATATAACAGAATGTATTCCAACAACAGGCCCCAGCCCTATCAACCTCATTCTCAACCTCAACCTCAACCATATCCTCCTCGTCAAGGTTACCAAAATCCACCACCAGCTCGTAACCAGTTTCAGAATTATGTGTATGATTATCCAGACTACGAACCATATCAAAATGAGAAAGAAGACAGTGGTAGCTCAGATCATCCATATTTTCCAGGTTTTTTCAATATGTTTAATAGTAAAGGTAGAATAGATTAGATTAATCACTCATTATTTTCATTCACCTTCAGCAATATCTTTATTATCATCAAATTAAATAATTACGTGTATAGGGGAAAATGTATTTTTTTGTTTTTGAAACATTTCGCTATTCAGACATGAATTTTACATATATCAAAAAGTGAAGAGATTACAAGATTCAATCAATTTTCTTAAAGCCACAAGAAATCCAAATTCATAGTCAAATATAAACGTTCATATTAATGCAGGGTCGTACCACAAAGATTATTTCAAAAAATGTATCAGTGGCTGTCTAGTTGTTCTGTCTTTCTATCGATTTTATGCTGTCATGTTGTTATTGTCTTAGAGTTGTCTGTAAATAACTGAAGGATAACTCATTTATATCCGTTGACATCAAAGACAATATGGTATCTAGACAACGTTTTTTGTTTTAAGTTTCTAAATTACGATCTGAAGAACACTTATTACTGCCTAGATTTGTTACATATATATTTGGATAATGTTTATGTGCCTTCTAGCAAATTGCATTCAAAATCAGATCAAAAATTTTTAATAACAATATCCCAAAGCCAATTATTTAATCTTCATGATCTGCTATTTTATATCAAATTCTCTATCAACCCCCATTGTTTAAATGAATCAGCCATGTTAAATTGTTATTTTACACTTGGGTGTGCCTTATCTACACTAGAATAAGATTTTAATATAGATAATGCTGATAATAGGTTTTGTCAATAATGTAAATTGTGATGTAGATATCGTGTCAGTAATTCTGCACCATTTGCATGACTTGTTGTTGTATTTGTAAATCTATTTATTTTACTGTAGTTCTGTACAAAGAGATCTAAAACTATTTCTGTGTTATGATTAAAAACACTTATATGAGTGCTTGAAAAGTATAAAATAATCTTAATCTTAGAAAGGGTTTTACATGTCATAATATAATACAAGCTACTCCCAGCCCCAGCACAGTTGTGTTATAATGTCAATGCATATTTTCTTTGATTCGCATTTAGTAATTGAACATATTAACACAAGGTACAATTTTATGAAGTGTTCTTTGACCTTAGTGTTAAACTCAGTAATCGTGTATCCATGAAATTGTACCTCATGTCAATGCATATTGTCTTCATGTTCAGTATAACTTTAGAGCAACCCCATTCAAATTTGCTGGTGATGTATCCAGGCATATGTATATGTCGAGTCAAGTTGCTTTGATTTTATTTTTAGTTCACATGTTTTTTTTATTATTTAGTGCCAATAAATGTCTTATTTGTTTGTATACCTTCACATTGGTTGGGTATGGCCGTCTGTCCATTGTCCACATGGTCCTTGCTCATTTTCTAAAAATTTATGACGGTTTACTTTAGATTTATGTTGCTTATTTTAATTATTACAATGATTAACTATTTCTAATAATTACCCAGAGTTATTGCCCTTGATGACATCATGGAATCTTGTCCGTTTGCCAAAAATATTTTACTGTATTAAGACGACTTAGCTGATGTGGGCCTGGCAACCTATCTTTTGAACTGAACATGTTCATAATTGCTATACATAATTAGTTTTTGCTATTTCAATATTTATATATCACATTAGCTGTCAAGTGGTTATGTTTATTTAAATATTTTGTTGTGTTTTTGTTTATTTTACATTGATGTCAGTTTTGTCTTTATTGGATTGTTTCTTGTTTGATTTTTTTCATCTCTATGTCTTTTGTTTTTGATATTCAATGTAAATGTTGTGTGTCAATTATTCATAGTAGTACTATGACATCTTTAATTAGTATTGAGCTGACCTAACAAGTAACACCTAGTGATTAGAATAATGAGTATGACTTAAAGTGGCAATGTTATTTATTCATAAAACAAACCTTGTTCTCTATTAGACCAGTCATAGCAGAAAAGTAGGACATTAAATCTCATTTCATTTCATAAAACAATGTATTGAGTAAAACATATTTATAGCCATCTACAATGTAAAGTGTTCTACAATCTCTTACATGTCACAAATACAGCATTTGAAAATTCAGTTTCTCAAATTAGTACGGCAGTTAAATTAATGTTTTATTACAGTTTATCTAGATATTAATTTCAACAAGATTTTATTTAACAGAGATTAATAAATTATTATACGCCCACATTGAAATGTGGTCGTATATTGTCGTCGCCCCCGTCCGTCCGTCGGTCCGTCCGTCCGTCCGTCCGTCCGTCGGTCCGGCGTCCACAATTGCTTGTGGACGCTCTAGAGGCTAAAGTTAATATCCGATTGACTTTAAATTTATACACAGTGTTTAAGGTCATGAGACGAAGAAGCCTATTGATTTTCAGCGATTTCCGATAATTAGTGCCAGAGTTATGGCCCTTGATCGCTTCAAAAAATCTTGTGGACGCTCTAGAGGCCAAAGTTAATATCCGATTGGCTTTAAATTTATACACAGTGTTTAAGGTCATAAGACGAAGAAGCTTATTGATTTTCAGCGATTTCCGATTATTAGTGCCAGAGTTATGGCCCTTGATCACTTCAAAAAATCTTGTGGACGCTCTAGAGGCCAAAGTTAATATCCGATTGACTTTAAATTCATACACAGTATTTACGGTCACAAGACGAAGAAGCCTATTGATTTTCAGCAATTTCCGATAATTATTGCCAGAGTTATGGCCCTTGATCACTTCAAAAAATCTTGTGGACGCTCTAAAAGCCAAAGTTAATATCCGATTGACTTTAAATTCATACACAGTATTTAAGGTCATAAGACGAAGAAGCTTATTGATTTTCAGCGATTTCCGATTATTAGTGCCAGAGTTATGGCCCTTGATCACTTCTAAAAATCTTGTGGACGCTCTAGAGGCCAAAGTTAATATCCGATTGACTTTAAATTTATACACAGTGTCTAAGGTCATAAGACAAGTAATCCTGTTGATTTTCATTGATTTCCGATTATTAGTGCCAGAGTTATGGCCCTTGATCACTTCAAAAAATCTTGTCGACGCTCTAAAAGCCAAAGTTAATATCCGATTGACTTTAAATTTATACACAGTGTTTAAGGTCATAAGACGAAGAAGCCTGTTGATTTTCAGCGATTTCCGATAATTGCTGCCAGAGTTATGGCCCTTGATCACTTCAAAAAATCTTGTGGACACTCTAAAAGCCAAAGTTAATATCCGATTGACTTTAAATTTATACACAGTGTTTAAGGTCATAAGATGAAAAAGCCTATTGATTTTCAGCGATTTCCGATAATTAGTGCCAGAGTTATGGCCCTTGATCACTTCAAAAAAATCTTGTGAACGCTCTAGAGGCCAAAGTTAATATCCGATTGACTTTAAATTCATACACAGTGTTTAAGGCCATAAGACGGAGAATCCTATTGATTTTCAGCGATTTCCAATAATTAGTGCCAGAGTTATGGCCCTTGATCACTTCAAAAAATCTTGTGGATGCTCTAGAGGCCAAAGTTAATATCTGATTGACTTTAAATTTATACACAGTGTTTAAGGTCATGAGATGAAGAAGCCTATTGATTTTCAGCGATTTCTGATAATTGGTGCCAGAGTTGTGGCCCTTGATCACTTCAAAAAACCTTGTGACGCTATAGATGCCAAACTTATCATCCGATTGACTTCAGATTGATACACAGAGTTTAAGGTGTTGAAAACGAACAAGTATTTTGATTTTCAATGAATTTTGATAACTGAATAGCTAAATCCATGATGTTAAATGTTTCCTATACTAATTGTTAGCGTGGGGTAAAACTTTATAAAAAGCAAACAAATTCTAATAATTTTCAGATAATTACATAATGAGTTGTTACTCTTAATCCGATTTTAGTGTATTACAAATGTTTCATTACCAAAAAAAGTAAAAATATGCGTCAACCCTTGTTGACTGCCCGGACGATTTAGCTGCTGTGGGCGTATGTTTCGTTGCCTGGCAACCTATCTTTTTTTAATATTTATTACATGGATAAAAGTTAATTAATGACTACCAATATTCTGACTTCAAAGCATGCATTGGTTCTTTAAGATAAATAATTGTATGACTATGACTGGCCTTATCAATCAAAAACTTTAATTTGTTATTTAAAGTTGTCAGCTCAGTAACAATTAAGGATTGAATGTACAGAGTATTTACTTATGGGTCATTCCATGTCAAGTGGACCAGTGGTGGGAAACTGACCCCCTCAAAAAAATCTGGAAAAAATATATGTTGAAGTACATGGTCTAAAACTACCAAATACCAATTTTCAGCTTCCTAGGTCAAATATTTGCGAAGATATCACCATTTGAAAAAGAGGTTCCCAATTGGTAATAGAAATTCTCTTATTTCTCTTAGGTTTTCAGCTCTGTGGTTTATATACTTCTAAAGTGTCTACAACCCCCTAACTTGGCAATATAAAAGAACTGCAAACGTAGATTACCATTCTTTGAAAAAATTTGGGGTAGGGGGTATCCCTACTGTGACGGTTGCCATCAAAGTTGGAAAAAAATAAGCAAGTATTTTATTTTTCATGACTTTGGGGTGCTCTAGAAAAGTCATTGTTGTGTCTAGAGGTCTAAAAATTGCTATATACACTTTTTAATTACTACTGGATGATGTACTGTAGTCAAATTTACAAATCTAGGAGAACTTTTTACGTAGATTACGAATATGACATCAGTTCAGGCATAGGATATGTTGTTTTAATTTTATTCTCTCTTCAAAATAGGAAAAAATAAGGAAAATTACTTTTTCTTCTATTATTGATGAGAAATGTTATAGTTTGAAGACTGGTTTTTAATTACTTCGAAATGTTAATAAGGTATCAAACTGACCATTCCAAGAGAACTATTTACGTAGATTACGAATATAGCAACAAACTAACCGTTTGGAATACCATACTATTTTATTTTAGCTTCGAAATAGATGAAGAATATGTTTCTTTGTACTGTTTGTATTTGGCGCTCCCACAACTCACCTAACTTCTTTTTCAGTTTCCCTTTTGTTTCTAGTCCTAGAGTGCTTAAGTACAGCCTAACCACCCTCTTTAGAATGACCCCGCCTAGTACAGGCCTGTACGATTTCTCGTTTTAGACCCCCTCCAAACCTATTACCCCTATGCCTCCACTCGCCTTTTACTGTCTTCCACAGAAATTTTCTATATAAAGCCCATTTTCTTTGCAATTTCGTTACTTGGCTCTGAAGTCAATCCTACTACATTCTAACCACAACCCCTACACATGGATCCCTGTTCCATAGGGCGCGCTTGTGGTGATGAGTGTCAAAAACTCCATTATAACTTCGGTACCATTTTCAAATGTTATCTGTATAATTTACCACACCTGATGCATCTGGTCGTAGTGGTAGACAGTACATCTTGAGTGAAAACGATCATAAAAAGATAATAAAACTTCTCCCTAAATATGTTCGCCCTTAAACTTACATACTTGTACATGTACATTGTAAGCACATTGTAAATGTGTGGTTTCAACGTTCAATTTGCTAGACACCCAAATGTGTAGTTCATCTACGTATGCATGTATTTCGAAGTGAATTCAAATAGAATAATAGAATTGTATATAATATCCTATATGGTTTGTTTGTTGTTATATTCGTAATCTACGAAAAAAGTTCTCTTGGAAAGATCGGTCTAATAATTTACTAACATTTCGAAGAAATTAAAAACGGGGGCCCAGTTTCAAGAAATCTTAACTTAAGATAAAATCCAAATTTTAGTAGATACTTCAATTTTGATTGGCTAAGCACTAAAATCAATCTAATATTATCCAATTAAATTACTAAAATTTGGATTTTAACTTAGTTAAAATTTCCTGAAACAGGCCCATGAATAGTTGGAAAAAAAACGAATTTTCCTTATTTTTTTCTGATTTTGAAGAGAATAAAATTAAAACAGCATAGCCTATGCCTGAACTGATGTCATATTCATAATCTATGTAAAAAGTTCCCCATGACTGGTAAATTTAACTACAGTTCATCATCCAGTAGTAATTAAAAACTGGTCTTGAAAACCAAACTTTTCATTAATTTTCCTTCATTGTACCTGTAATAACGAAAAGGTGAATTTTGAAGGTAAAATTAAAGCTCACTGCTACATCCTACATCCGAACTGATGTTATATTCGTGATCTACGCACAAAATTCATCTAGAATGGTGGATTTGGTAGGTTTAACCTATTTAGAAGCTTTTTTTCAGAGATCATAAAAAGGCAATTTTTCATGAAAATGCGAAAATCGGCAAAAACACATGTATATTTACAAACTTCGGATTAAAATTAAAAATATCAAAGAACACGGGCCAACTTTGGATTTTTGATATGTTGTAGAAGGGTAACAGAAGATTCATTTCCTGTCCCTTTTAAAATTTTGCCACTTGTCCCACATAACCAAAATGGCAACCAAAATTAGGCATTTTCACAAGATTTTGGCGGGAAACCAACTTTGGGGCCTGATATCTATGGGATATAACATCATATGGTCCAATATTCAATTCCATATCGAAATTCCACCGTCTGGGAGTGTATATAGCAATATTTAGACCTCTAGACACAACAATGACTTTTCTAGAGCACTCCAAAGTCGTGAAAAATAAAATATTTGTTTATTTTTTTCCAACTTTGATGGCAACCCTTACAGTAGGGATACCCCCTACCCCAATTTTTTTCAAAGAATCATAATCTACATTTGCAGTTCTATTATATTGCCAAGTTAGGGGGTTCTAGACAATTTAGAAGTATATAAACAACGGAGCTGAAAACCTAACAGAAATAAGAGAATTTTTATTACCAATTGGCAACCTTTTTTTCAAATGGTGATATCTCTGCCAATATTTGATCTAGGAAGCTGAAAAATGGTATTTGGTAGTTTTAGGCCATGTACTTTAACATATATTTTTTCCAGATTTTTTTGAGGGGGTGGATTTCCCAATTTCCCCAAAATTGGTCCACTTGATATGGAATGACCCTTATATAATAACTGTGAGCACTTGACAATTTTGTGGGTAGTATACATCATGTTATAACAAATATACCAAATATTCTTTAATCCCTCGAAACCACAAGAAAAAAGTCATGTTTTTTTAGATAGCTTTTTGTAGCTTATTTCGAAACTGTCCGAAAATACTGCTTTTTCTAGCTTCCCAAATAGACTTAAATCACATGAATAGCTGTGTACTATGGAAGAACTAGTTCTGTGACACACCTGTTCAGTCTAGGGAGTAGCAAAAGCCTTTTCGAATACCAGCTGCAAATCTTAATATCAAAAAAAAAATTTTTTATCTGATTTTTTTTTCTTGGAACCAGGGTATATTTACATGTATCAAGTACGAAAGAATTAAGCATCCCAATAAAATTCCACAACAGTTATGTTTTATAAACATTAATTTTTATTCCTATTCAATAAATAATAATGTGTATTTGTTATGATTAAGAAATGACTTCTAATTTTATTTAACTGTTTGTTTTTTCTTTTTTCGTTAAGATGGTAAAAAGACTCCAGGTAAAATTCCAAAAACAGAAGTTAAACCACATACATCATCAAAAGGTAAAGACAAATTCTTTTAACAGGCAAAATTCACCTCCCAACCATTGTACATGTCAGTATACTAGTTTATAGTTAATACAAAGCAAAGCATTTGTTTTTTATACACCCACATTGAAAGTTAATATCCGATTGACTTTAAATTTATACACAGTGTTTAAGGTCATGAGACGAAGAGGTCTATTTATTTTCAGCGATTTCCAATAATTACTGCCCGAGTTAAGGCCCTTGATCACTTAAAAAAATCTTGTGGACGCTCTAGAGGCCAAAGTTAATATCCAATTGACCTTAGATTTATACACAGTGTTTAAGATCACAAGACGAAGAAGCCTCTTGATTTTCAGCAATTTCCGATAATTACTGCCAGAGTTATGGTCCTTGATCACTTCAAAAAATCTTGTGGATGCTCTAGAGGCCAAAGTTGATATCCGATTGACCTTAAACTTATACACAGTGTTTAAGGTCGTGAGACGAAGAAGCCTATTGATTTTCAGCGATTTCTGATAATTACTGCCAGAGTTATGGCCCTTGATCACTTCAAAAAATCTTGTGGAGGCTTTAGAGGCCAAAGTTAATATCCGATTGACCTTAAATTTAAACACAGTGTTTAAGGTCATGAGACGTAGAAGCCTATTGATTTTCAGCGATTTCCGATAATTACTGCCAGAGTTGTGGCCCTTGATCACTTCAAAAAATCTTGAAGACGCTCTAGTGGCCAAATTTAATATCCGATTGACCTTAGATTTATACACAGTGGTTAAGGTCATGATACGAAGAAGCCTATTGATTATCAGCAATTTCCGATAATTACTGCCAGAGTGATGGTCCTTGATCACTTCAAAAAATCTTGTGGACGCTCTAGAGGCCAAACTTATCATCCAATTGACTTCAGATTGATACACAGAGTTTAAGATCTTGAGACAAACAAGTATATTGATTTTCAATGAATTTTGATAACTGAACAGCTAAATCCATGATTTTAAAGGTTTCTTAATCTTATACTAAGTGTTAGCATGGGGTAGAACTTTATAAAAACCAAATAAATTTTAATGATTTTCTGATAATAACTTTCTGAGTTGTTAATCCTAATCGGATTTCAGAGTATTTTAAATGTTTCATTACCGAAAAAAGTAAGAATATGCGACAACTCTTCTTGACGGCCCGGATGATTTAGCTGCTGTGGGCGTATGTTTCGTTGCCTGGCAGCCTATCTTTTAACCTGAAACAGATGTTAGTAAATTATCTAAGTTCCGTTCACATACCCCAAGTGTCTAGGTTAAGTATCTGATGTAAAACATTTCTTTGTAGCACACATTCAGTAATGTGCAGGTTGTGATTGATAGACTCCAGATCAACCTACCAATCAACACAAGTGATGCAAGAATTCTGGAAAATCTTGTAAAAGGCTTTGATTATCCTGACATTAGCTGTTTAATCAAGGTCAATGTTGTTACAATTAGGCCATCATCTTTAGATATTTATTGGGTGACGAATGGAATGAATTGAATGAAAATATCAGATTGGTATATGAAATTAGATCATTATCTTATTTACTTAATATTACCATACTTAATGATAATGTCTTTAAAATATTCCAGAAACAGATACATCAAAAGAAAATCATGTAAAGACAAATACCCCAACAGAAGAAAAATCAACATCAGATGTAGACAAAACGCATCTATCAAATTCAGCGGAAACAGATGGAACAAAGTCAACAGAAAATGACACACCAAAGTCAGCAGACAATGCCACACCAAAAAAGTCAGCAGACACTGACAAATCCAACTCGGAAGAAACAGAGAAGAACACAGAGGAGAAAGATAACGAGAATAATCAAACAGATAAAAATACAAAAATACACAATGATAAGGTTACCACTGTCGAAATAGATACCATCAAGGAGCAGTCATTAATTGTGACAAAAGAGAAGGTAATTGTGGCCAATCCTATTAGTCAAGCAGAGGGACCAATCATTGCTCTATCTCTTGGATTAGCCTTAACTTTCATATTACTGGTATTTGTTGCCTGTAGAATGAGAACTATTAAAAGGCGATTACGAAAAGGTCGAGTTTTACACAGCAATGAGGCTGATTATTTGATAAATGGAATGTACTTATAGAAAATATAATATGACCTCAAAAAATTTGAAAATGCAAAATAGAACTAAATATTTAAATTTTGAGACAAAAACTCTTAACATCATAAAATCATAAAGTTTTTTTGAAAATAAACAAATTAGAGTACCGACTGAAATACTGAAGGTGAATTATGTGTGTAAGTTATTTTCTCATTTGTTTTTATCCACCGGTGTGATAAAAGAAATAGACGATTTCTTTCATGGAAATATAGGATTTCTGGGATAGACATTTTAAGTAATTGCGATTTGGTATTTTTTGAATGTTACGGAAAATGTATATTGTATTGATTGTAAGAGATACTTAAACAAAAAGTTTGTAATGTAATGATAAGAAATTTGCGCGATGTATTATATTATATATTAACAATGGTCACTACCATATTATTACATTATATACATGATATTTAGATAGTTAAACATCTATCTTTTTTACATTTTTATACATGCAGAAGTCTGCACCAAGATAAATATTTGACATGATAAAAAAAACATTATTTTGTAGAGATCTATCCAATAATCCCAGCTTATAGATCTAGATGTAAGAATTAAAAACATAATGCACTTGCTCTTCCATAATTAATGTATATATATAGAATTATGAAGCATGTTCTGTGTATTTAAATGTTTAGTGTTCATGATTATGCTACTTTTATTTGCAAAGACTATGTTATGGTCTGCCTTAACAACAAACATTCCTGTAATCTAGGTCTCATTTTAAAATCAATTTTCAAAATTTACCCAACACATAATTCAAAATTAATTATATGGATATCACAATATGATTAAAATGAAACATCATTTAAACATACATTATGCAAGAGCTAAATCTACTTATCGTAGGTCTTTCTTTAGGCCTTGTTATCTAAATTATTAATTAGACATTTCTTATCATGACAAGACCATAATCAACTCGGGATGGCTACGGATACTCAAGGTTTTAACTAGATTAGAAAGATACGCCATTGAAAAATTTAATTTAAAAATGAGAAATCAAGGCTAAGTTTCAAGTATACCAGTGCCCAGGTTACCACTATGCACACATCTTGTCAAAACTACAAACAGTGATAACTTGGTTCAAAATGAAGGATTTGAATGAAATTTTCAATATTTTCATTTTAAATTATCTATTTTTGAGCTATTATAGCAAGAATGGTCAGTTCTTTATCTGTATCTTACACAATGTATCTTTAAGTAAGGGTTTTATTTGTTAGGTACTTAACCAATCAAATTGTATACAGGACTATGTAATGTGGTGAAGCTTTGTGATTCTATGCTATAAATATAACTCTAGTCGGAATGAAGTTTAATAATTAGAAAAAATTGTAATCTAATTTTAATCAGATTGCTGATATCTTAGATTAAGGTGAAACAATAAATATAGAATTTCTCTGTGAAACGGTATTTGTGTATCTTAATAAATACATGTACTGGAGGTACGATGGACTTCCTTTCTCTTCACTGTAAATTTAAAAAACAAAATATGATCAGGTGCTACATACACACCTGACCTAAATTGACTTAATGTATTTCTGTGAATGTAATATGTTTTTATGTGTAATATATATGCAATACAGTGATAATCCATGATATTCTACTTAATTCAAATTCTATATTTTTTTTTGATCAACTAATTGTAGAATTGCTTATAATGAGTAGACAGGGTCGGAAGTCACAATGTGAAAATGTTAAATACAGGAAATAAAAGGAGAGATCAAGTTTGTTGATCAAACCCTTTCCTGAGCAAAATCTTGTGTGCGCCTATTGACAAAGTCAAAGGTAGGAATTGTAATCCGTACCATTATAATTATTGATAAATCCATTATTAAAATTTATACCACTATATTGTCTGTTTATTCCTATATTATTTGTGTTCATATAATTTTAACTTACAGGCCTGGGCCCATAAATTTATCTTTTGCTCAAATGAAGAAAAATCAAATGTTTGTATTCAGTTGAAAAATATAAATACATACTTTAATTTAATTGTAAAAAACAAGCCACTGAAATTTGAGGATTCCAGTTGTACAAATTATTCTTTCAAATCAAACTTTTATGGCATAGGGGATCCCAATTATTTTCACATTCGTGCAAATCAAACTTTTATGGCGTAGGGGGCCCCAGTTATTTCCACATTCGTTCAAACCACATTTTTATGGCATCGGTTGTCCCAATCGTTTTCACATTCCTTCAAATCAAAGGTTTATGGCATAGGGAATCTCAAATGTTCTCATATTCCTGCAAATCAAACATTTATGAAGGTTTCACATGTTCTTACATTCCTTCAAATCAAACTTTATGTTACTGTTGTTTACACTGTATTTAATTACTTTATTAATGTTTTTATTCTTTATATTATACTCTTTATTACAATGATGAAAATATTTATTTCTTATTAGAACTATCTATGGTATATTTATTAGGTATTTGTGATATTACCTTTGGTTGTGTTTTACTTTTCCACCGTTTTTCAACAAGCTATTTTCATTGAATAAAAAGCCATACTATCTTTGTTCTTGGCATAATGTGATTGTGATAGCAGCAGTTTGGCTTTTATGTAGTTGTTAAGGAAAATTTTGTAGTAGTTCTGTGGTTGCTTATGTATGTACCTACCTACGTGATAAAGACTGTCTATAAAAAATACAAATATTGGTTTAATGTTTTCTAAGAATTATTTTCCTAAAACTAGGATCATGCCAAAATTTAGCAAGTTAACTTTGTGTGGACTTGTGTACTTCTTCAAGTTCGTGCATGCAACCACGGAACTGGCATTGTTCCTTAATTATGGCATTCACTTGCAATGAATATATACTATTGGAATAGAATGTTGGCGATCTAAGCTAAAGAAATTATTGTGAAGTTCCCATGATGGACTAAAACGTGCCATGAAATAAATTCTAGTTGTAATAGATAAAAAAACACAATTCTATTGTGCAACTTTTTAAAATGGCCTAGAATTCAGCTCAAAATCTGTCGTACTTTCTTTTAAGATTAGTCCATTGTGCCTCTGTATGGAATCTTTACAATAATTTCAGACAGTTTAAAGATAAATGTTTTTGATATATGTATTTTTTGGCCAGCGCCTCAATCTACAAGCATTATATTTCAGTGTGTTTATTTATATAGAACTAGATCGTTAGTACTGTACTGTTGTCTGTGATAACAACACTGTAATAAATAATAATGTTAATAAACTATTTTTCATGTTAATATATTTGTTTTTATTTTAATTGATAAAGAATTACCCGATAGCTCTGTTACAAGCCAGTTGTAAATGGCAACACTTACTAACGATTAACGATTATTAGTCTGTGTTGGCCATTATCACATATCTGATAGAACTGCTTAATTAAATTCCAAATATAATTTTACGTGAATTTATATGTTAGTGACAAATGTCATTGACAAGTTTTCTTTCACAAATTTCATTATGGAAGCATATTGCTACACTGTGATTTTCAATAAAAACTCTAAAAGCCTGTCATTGAGTGAACAGGTGTGGTTTCGAATCCTCTGTTGTACGTGACAAGGAGTATGGTCGTCTGTCCAACCTCGTGGGTTTACTCTGGTTTCCTCCCACTGCTAAAGACCCCCACGCACAAGCGAATTATTGAAACAAGCCAACAGTGAGGCTGATGTCCCCCGCCGAAATCCCAAAATAAATAGATGACACATATTAATTAATCGCACATTTATTTTTTTCAAACGTATTGAGCAATCAAACTGTACACAAAGTGTCATCCAAAAGTGTTTTATAAAGAAAAATGCTAAAACCGACGAGAAAAATGAAAATGTACCCTAGTTAGGGGGACCCTAAAGGCAGACAAAAGGGCCCCCACGCTTGACAAAAGGGCATCTCTGGCCAAGGGAAAGGGCCCTCGTGTCAGAGTCAATCGTTTCCATACTGTTACTGTCGAATCCATTACTGAATGAGAATGCAGTCATTGTATTGGCATAAAAATCATCAATCAAGATGAACCTAAGTTATCTTGTCCCAAAGTATCAACCAATCAAATTGCTTATCTCTGCCTACCCTAAGCAGAAAATGCTCATCTTCGAACTCCCATCAAGGCATTAACCTAATAAGTATACACACCAATTTTGAACATTTTAACTCAATTAGGAGGAGAGTTTTTGTGTTCCAAAGTCTCGGCAAATGAAATTGCTTATCGCTCTGCTTACCCTGAGCAGAAAATGCTCATTATCGATCTTAGTCAAGGCATTACTGTAATGAAACTATACACCAAGTTTCATCACTCTCACTTAATTAGAACTAAAGTTATCGTGTCCCAAAGCATCAACCAATCAAATTGCTTACCTCTGCTTACCCTAAGCGGAAAATGCTCATCTTCGAACTCCATCAAGGCATTGACCTAATAAGCATATACACCAAGTTTGAACATTTTAACTCAATTAGAAGGAGAGTTATTGTGTTCCAAAGTCTCGACCAATCGAATTGTGTATCGCTCTGCTTACCCTGAGCAGAAAATGCTCATTATCGAACTTAGTCAAGGTATTACTGTAATGAAACTATACACCAAGTTTCATCACTCTCACTTAATTAGAACTAAAGTTATCGTGTCCCAAAGCATCAACCAATCAAACTGCTTATCTATGCTTACCCTAAGCGGAAAATGCTCATCTTCGAAATCCATCAAGGCATTGACCTAATAAACACATACACCAAGTTTGAACATTCTAGCTCAATTAGGAAGAGAGTTATTGTGTCCCAAAAAGTGTGACGGACAGACAGACAGACAGACAGACAGACGGACGAACCCATTTTAATAGTCCCCCAACTTTCTTCGAACGGGGGACAATAAAATTAAGCCATACGTTAGTCCCAAAGTGGCCTAGTTTGTGTCGAGTGGACATTAAACCCCATTTCTCTCTCTCCAATAAAAACCATACCAACATGTTTTACCATTTTGGGGTTGAATGGTCTAACTCATGTTCTTTAGATCATAAGGTCTGCCAATCAGTCAAGTGGCATGGTGTCACTGACACACTTGTATGTGACAAGCTGTAAGGTCACCTGACAAACATTATGGGTTTTCTCTGGGTCTTCACACTGCTAAAGAACCAGAAGCATAACTGTTTTATTGAAATAAAATTGAACCATATGCAAGTCCCAAAATTACTTAGTTGGTGTCAAGTGAATGTTACTCCCAAGTTCTTCCTCTCTCCCATTCTATTTAATTTTTTGGTTCTGTACTTCATCTAAAGGCATTTCATTATAGGACACTGAAGTAATGTGCAGATTATGAATCCACTCCCAGACATCACCATTCGTTGTTTTATCCCATGATTCATCAGGATTTCTCCAGTGGCTAAATAAAAGACATATCGATAAGTTTCCAATTAACCAGTTTGAGTGGATGTTAAACCCCACTTCTATTTATCTGTTTGTTGAGAGAAAAACCTGTCCAGGTATTTTAGATGGGTCGAAATCGAATAGCCTAGTTTTATCAGTAATTGGTGGGGTTGGCTGGCTGAAAATGAAATGAAATGGGGCTGAATTTCCTACTGTTCTGCTTCGACAGAGCTAGTTTGTGTCAGTGGATATTAAACCCTATTTTCCTCAATCAATTATACCCACACATGTAAGTACTATGTATAAGGGAATTTTTTCCCAGACAGCAGAGTTATGGCCTACTTCGAATTCTAACTGCCAAGGGATCTTTTATGAGCAGGCCAGTTTGTACATGGAACCTCTGTCCTGCACCTCTGCTTAGGAGGAACCACGTCGGAAAATCCTGATGAACTCAAACATGGGACCTCCAGGTTAGCGAACCAACTTCTTACTCACTGAGCTTTTTATACAGTACATAACCTGTATGATTAGACAACAGGGGAAATTTGTAAAGCTTTTAAAGTTTATTGAACAATAAAATATTTACATAACAAGTTATGAAAGCTCAAATAACAGTAAGACTTTATTTAATAAAGAGAGCAATTTAATATAAAATAACAATCCTACTCTCCGTATTTAAACTAAAAAATACGAATTCAATTCACCACTCAATATGAATAACCAACTATGGAAAATCCCTCTATCAGTTTAGGAGAATTGTTTTATTAGGGTAAATTTTAATAAATTCCACTGGTAGTTATTAACAAACTACTATGGAAAATCCGTCCATCAGTTTAAGAAGTTTTTTTCTATTAAGGTAAATTATTTGAATTCCATGCACGTTATCTACATAGTTCATTCAAAATACAAAGAAAATGTATAAGGACATACTACATGTATATATATCAGTTTACTATTAGTATAAGATCTATATATTACTATTGCTTAAAGGGGTCTTAGGACCATATCCCAGATACCTTTCTGTGTACATACAAGTATTTTGGTACACAGAAACAAACCCCACCTACCTTTCTGTGGTACTTTATTTGACAACACACCCTTCAACATACAGTAACTATTAATTATTTCCACTACTATTCAAAGGGATCTTGTAACATATCCAATGTACTTTCCTGTGTACACAAATGTATAATGGCTTAATGCAGTTTTGGTACACAGAAACATACCCTAACTACCTTTCTGTAGTGCTTTATAGGACAACGTCCCCTTCAACATTACCATTAATTTTTTCTACAATAACTTTTCTCTTCTGTAAACTCTTTTACAGTTTCCTACTGCCCTATACTCTATCATTTGTGAGTATTCACAATAACTAATCACCACACAATCATATTTTCTTGGGTAGGGAAATCAGTCAACAACAATTTCAGTATAGGCTATAACTTTAGTCATTAAAAATCAATATTTTAGTTTATTTTTACTAATAAATATTAATCTTATTAATTCAATTTATCTTGGAAGAAAACTAAACATATAATATTTCTATAACATTTCTTTTGTTTTTTTTTTCTAATAAATATCAACTTCATTAGTTTTTTCTTTGAATAAAACTCAACATATAAATCTTTTTTAGTCAATTTCAATTTACAGGAATCAGAATAGCAATTTCTACTCTTTATCAATTTTTATATTGATATCTTTCCACTGAAGAAAAAAACTAGATTGAATAAAGTCAAAGACAATTTCAATCCTTTATGACAAAACACAGCAATGTATATCTGGATATAACCATGGACCGTATATACGGTCCATGATATAACTATTTCTCAGTTATTAACGTTTTGTAACACATGTGTTACAAAATGTTATTATTGTACATGTATAACAAAGAAATAGTTATATCTAGATATACATTGTGTTGTATTTTGTTATAACAGTTCACAATACTTCTAGATGTCATTTATAAATTAAAATTAGCTTTTAGCTAGAGAGGTTCGGGTATTTTATCTTTAACCTAGAAGGATGCTGGGTAGACTCTATCTTCCGAATGTTACACAATTCTTTTAGGAGTAAAGTCCAAAAAAACCTAAACCAAGATTTCAATTTCTTCAATTTTTAGTGGAAACAGGATTTATATACCTATATATATATATATGGGACATGATTTTCGTTAACACAACCTTTCCAGTTTCACATACTTTGAGCCGTATTCATGAACATTTACAGTAACTAAATTTACATTAATTTTATTGAGAGCTAACTTTGGTGCACAGATTTTCCCTGTCGGGCAATCAATGAAAAGGTTTCATGAATAAGTCCCATCCTACTCCTAGCTGTGGTTGTTTAGAGAATGACCAAAAATAGCTACTAAGCAAACTGTGTACAATTGTGTAATGGCTGGATACAAACTAAAATAGCAGGAAGCAAGAACTGGTGTTTTGCTTATAAATCCACCTTCCTTCTGAAAATAGAATTTGAAAATAATTATATCAGATGATAATCACAATGACTACAATTCACATGGTATTTATCATGACACAATTTTAACCACTTTCTTATTTCAACAAAATAAGATTTTAAAAATATTTTCATTAATATGTATATGTTGACCACAATTGGTTATTGCTTTCCCTGAATTCATGATACGCCAAAGTAATTCATCAATTTTTAGAAATTCTCTCTTTTTTCCTTTTCTCTCCTGTTGCATGTCATTTTTTTTAGTTTTTAGTCTAGAATAGAAGAAGAATTTTTGGATTAACGTTTTCACTAAAGGACATGAAGCTGGATTAGCATGTTACAAAAATTACTTTGAGTTTGTATAGGATAAATTGAAAATGATTTCAATCCTCTTCAATATGTTTATCAGGCTCTATGTGGTTATAAAGATCAAGATCATCTGAATGTTCAAACAAATGTTATAGGTAAAGAAATGGCAAGGAATAACTTGCTTCAAAATCAATGGAGAGGGAAAAGATTAGAAGTCTGAACCCATGTAAAAGCAAAAACAAGAGTTGCTTCCCATCACCTTTTGGTCATAACTAGAGAGGTGTTAGGATGGCCTAGAAGCCTAGAATGTTGCGCTTCGAGCTTTGCACATAAGACAGAAAATAAGACAACTTGTTTGAGATGTCACCATTGTAGGAAGTGGACGTTAAACACTAATAGTAGAAGAAGAAGGGTTACTCATTCAGAAAAGCCCGTAATACCATGCTGCACAAATCTTCCCCCCCCCCCCCTAAAAAAAAATAATTAAGAGAGAGATAAAGATTATATTCCTGCATCTGCCATGCTAAAGTTCTGATACAAGTGATATGTCTAAAGGGACAACAAGACAGAAGCAAAAGGATATTATTTTACAACTGTCGAACAATGGAGAAATATCTTTAAACTTTATAAAGGCCCTCTTCCACCTTAGGAGTCCCATATAATTTCTCAACAATAATTAATAAACATGATTATGTGAAACATCTAATTTGGCAGAAACACAAATGAATATAGTAATAATGATTTCAAATTCTTCTCTATGTATATGGTATGGACAGCAACATGTACCAAAATATGATAATTTATTGGGTGTGTCTTACCATAATTCATGGCACACAATATAGAGCAGCGGCCACGGACCCAATATTTATTGGGGATGGGGGGGGGTCGAAAATCTGAGATCAATTTTATATCCAGTTCTGTTAACTCCCTATGTATTCCATGAAAACATTAGCAATTGGTAGGGTATCCCACCATAACAAAATATGTTCAGATAAATCAATAATTAAGCCTATTCAAAGTTGATGAGGGCATTAAATGATGACATTTTGATTAACCTTCTGTCTT
The DNA here is from genome assembly GCA_963678685.1 of Patella ulyssiponensis. NCBI lineage: Eukaryota > Metazoa > Mollusca > Gastropoda > Patellidae > Patella > Patella ulyssiponensis. Next base: position 59,128,747 of record OY783230.1, on the reverse strand, counting down.
GCTGTCCACTTAAAGAATATTGGGAATATTTGAATACCATGCCAAAAAGTTTATGAGTTATCTCCACCTGGGAACCTGTTTTTCTTTGCTTGTTAGAGGCACATATATTACACCCATCAAATTCTTCTTGACGACCTCACCATTCAACAGACGGTCAACTTGGAGTAATTTCTGATTTTCACCTTGGTTACCAACCGGTATTATCAGACGACCTCCAGGCTTTAATTGTTCAACTAACTATAAGCATAAGAAAAAGAAAATCAATTTTATTTTTATAATAACAGGAGAGAGACAAGTGGGGTTTAACATCCAATCAACACACACAAGGTCATTTCAGGACTAACAATATGGTTCAATTCTATTTCAATAATTCGCTTGCGTGTTGGTCTTTAGCAGTGGGAGGAAACTTGAGGACCCAGAGAAAACCCACAGGGTTAGGACATGCGACCCTACTCCTTGTCAATAAATATAGAATACATTGCCGATGTGGAACCATGATGAGACTGCTTCACAGTGAGTATGAAGGGGCTGGCTCACAGTGAGTATTATTGTGCTCTCTCGCTAATCAGGTCCAGGTCCTGGATTCTATCCCTGTGTTGGTTGGGGATTTTCCAGTCTGGTTTCCCATTGTCATTGGAACAGGATGTGGTCTTAGTCCTTTGGATGGGATAAAAATAAAAAAAAACATCTTAGGTCCTGTGTATACCAGTTTGAAATCAAGTAGTTCATAATAGCAAGGCAAAATAACATACAAGCTTGAAAATTACTGGCACGGTTTCTGACAGCAATCAAAATAATGATAAGACATAAAACTAAAGGATCAGAAGGCCATGATAAGAGGTCAAATTAATTTTGCTTTAATCTGTTTTATTCAGTTTAATATTTTGTTTGAAATAGTAAACTGTGAAAATTTGTGACATTAAATTTCATTGGAAAGGTTATCCAGAAATAAAGAGACTTGCATAAAACGGGAAACATCACATGGTGTAATTCCTCTGTCAGTAAAAACTAAAAAGATATCTGTCTCTATAAGCGCCAAAATATTTCAAAGAAGCCTACTTTATATTAACATTAAAAATTCATCCATTCATATTAACATTAAAAAAAACTAAAATATTACTCAATACCTTAATGTTTTAAAGCAATGGTGGAAAAAAATCATACTTTTCCAATCTCTATGAATTTAAGGGTCTGGGAGAAGGGTACCCTTATTGCCTTCTGGTCCTTCTACCTTATATTCGTACCTTTTCTGGTAATTGAGGTGCTGCAGCACCAACATGTATAGCATCATACGGTCCTTCAGGTTCATATCCTAATCTACCATCACCAACCACAAACTTTAACTGACCTCGATCTAATAGTTTGGACAATTTAGCATCTTTTTGAACATTAACAATCGATCCATCCACTAATTCATCAATATGATCTATACCTACAGCTTTACCATGTTCTCCTACCTGTTAATAACATATTACAATGAAGTACATGTTCCTGCTAGTGACTATTTGGCCAAATGGTCAGTGAAAGAACTAAGGTATGATTTACGGCCGAAAGCCATACAATATCCCAAAAAGAGTTCCCTGTATATTTCAAAATGCATGTACTATATTATTTTACCACTGCTGTGACAGGTTTTTATTTATGTAGTTCTGCTGGTGACTATGTGCCTGAAGCTCCAGTGAAAGAATTTAAGGTCTGGCTAATGGTCCAATGCAATCCCAATTCCCATCTTCTAATGAAAAGAGTTCCCTGTATATTTTGAATTACAATATTATCTTGTGGTCTTTTATTTTATTTTGAAATTTATTATTACAGAAAATAATAGATATAGTCTTTAATTTGGGTTCCTTTGAATCTTTGTGTGCAATAAAGTGAGCCATTGGAACACAATAGCAGAGACTAAGGTGGACTGTAAGGGAGGACAACTCTATTTGGAATTGCAATCCTATGAATTGTCATAACAACTATCTGAGCACCTGTGTAAATAATCTTATTACATACATATAGGTAGGCTATTTATGAAGTCTAGTTATAACTTTACCAATAATGCCATACAAGCAGTTAAATATCCACTTCCAGAACCAACATCTAAAGCTTTATTTCCTTCCTTCAGTTGTTCACTTAATAACTCCAGTGCATGGGCGTGCTATAAAAATAATGAATGGAAGAATATAATTTATACATTAACAGTTTTTGAGTTTCTCTGATTAAAAGATGACTTCTAATATAATACGGAAATAAGCTTGACACGAATGACAGTTTGTCTGTAATAACCTGCGAGTCCACCCTGTCAATTAGTTCATGTCTTTAGATGTGTGAGAGGATGTGTTTGGAATGGAGGATAATGACTTATTAACAATTATCTTAAAGGGCACATACCTGTACAGTCTAAATGACAAGCACATCGTTCCCCTAAATTTGAGGCAAGATATTTGTGCAGCAGTAACCTTAAAAAATTTGTGCAAAATTGTGGTGTAACTTAGTTTTTGAAAAAGAAATATGAATCTTCATTGTTACTCTGGGGAAAAACTGTGTTACTAGAGCACACATCCCCTCACCCCTTAAAGATATGTGAGCCCAAAGCCTATGTCAGAGCATCACAAATAACTGACAATAATCCCCTAACATATGTGTCTGGCGGTACATTGTGGCATGCAAATATTATGATTAATCATAATTGCCAGGAATTATGTTTACTGTTCCGAACATTGTAAAATTCAGATGTTTGCAATACATACCATATGAGGTGCACTTATTGTTACAGAATAGCCGATACCTTGTGGTGCATCAGTATAATGATTATGCTTACAAAAGTGAGCTCTATCTACAGCTTTCATTGTCTCAAGTACTCGATCATTTTTAATAATACCATTTCCTACAATGACAATGGTAATAAGAATAATAATATATTTAAAAACTGGATAGATTGCAAGAGAAAAGAAGGAGATCAAAGGAATCTGCATTCTCTCATGATTTTATTTGAAGACACTTTGATCAGCATTGTGTGAATTATCTTTGTTTAACGGAGCTAAATCACTAATTTTTGGGACCTAGAAATCATCACAAATGGGTTGCAACGTATATATAATGTAATATAAAGGTATTCTGGGTTGTTTGGGTGTAAATCTACAGACCAGCTGCTCTCCAACTTACCATATAGGCCTACAGATGAGTTTATAGGTAAGGTGATTGATCCCCTTTTGGGCAAGGCCTATGATTACATATTATATTAAATTACCCGATACCTATAATCTTGCACAAATAATATATTTTGTATGAAGGAGCTTTTTATAAAATGTACATTATTCACTGACACAAAAATCTACTATAATGTGAGGTCATCATATTTTGTTTTTCAGTTCTCCATAGTCCATGGCATTTTATGTTGAAAGGTCAATTGAAGTCTACACCACATCAAAATGTTCTAGCACATGATAAATGATCACAAAAAATCCACAATGCATAACTTATAGATCCGTAGTAAGATGGTATGACACGAATTAACAGCCACATGTAAATGTCACTGAAAACTGATCGATATGAGCGGTCGTAGTACCACATGTAGTAAAGGCTAAAGTAAAAGTAGACTTACTGTGCAGGTTGTCAATGAGATTTTCATTGCTGTTGCCACTTGATCTCCACGCCATTGAGGTTCTACTTACAATGCACAATATTAACGAAAGTTGTTTTGTAAATATGTGTTTAAAGTTAGTTCTTACTACCATCTGGTTTATTTTGAGCGGTGTAAACAACATCTAACTCTTATGGCTTCCATCGACCATGCTGTTTTTGCAAATGGCTGCAAACAAACGAAAATGACAGAAGTTTTATCGGTTCCTCTCATATTATGCATTGAATGCAAGCTTGTTTAATGTTGATAAACACTGATCTTTAATACTGGCCTAGTCATCAACAATGAACTGGCAACTGAAATAAATTTACAAACATTAAAATCAATTAAGAAAGATAATCTACGAAATTTCTGCATACCCTGGTCGACCTTGACCTTCAAAATAGACATGACACTTCGTGACCCCGTGACCATGCCTCGCGGCGGTAAACTTGTAGAATGCAAAGATAGGACAGGTGCTTGCCAGGTATTTCCAATTGAATTGATATTCTCTAAATGGTTATGCCCGCTACTGAACAAAAAATGAATTATATTGTGGCAGGGGGGTTTGCTAGTAAACATTGAACACAAATAATTTAAACTTAATATTAGATTAGCTATGCAACTCGCAAGCCCGCGTTTACAATATTTTGAAGAAAGGCAAATGATTTCCTTTGGCTTTGCACTATATAAACTATAAGTTTTTGCATTGCCATTGGTCATAAAATAAAATGAAATGAAATGGGGTTTAACGTCCTACTGTTCTGCTCCTAAACTGGGCTAATGAAGACGAGCATACGCCATAGGCCAACAGTGTGATAGGCCTACTGTGGATCGACTATGAGGGAAATTTTGTCTGAGCAACCGCACTACGACCTACTAACCCATCCGAATGAGTAGACAGTTGTCCATGTCAGGCCCGCATACTGCATCACTCACAAGGGGAAACTACGCCGAAAAATCTCGGCCAATGCAAGATTGTAAAACATTTAATGGTAACATAAAGAGGCTAATACAATTATGTCAATATCGATCCTTGAGAATTAGCCTAGGAAAGTTTTGAAGGAGCTTTAAATCTCCCCCTTGTCAGTATGCAGGATGGAGTGTCTGACAAGGACAGCTGTCTAGTCCTTCGGATGGTACAAAAACCAAAGTCTCGTGTACACATTTCCCTCATAGTACACTGTATGACGTATACCCGTCTTCATTAGCCCAGTTCAGAGCAGAACAGTAGGACGTTAAACTCCTTTTCATTTCATTTCTATTCTTTGGCAACTATTCTTTGGATGGCGGGTTGCAATACATTTGATAATGTAATTAATATATAAATGTATATAAACTGATGTATATAAATCTTTTCTGTTTTTGCTATAATTCATGCCCAGCGGACTAAATTCTTGATTGGGCTACATTAAGCGAGTAGGGTCCAGGGACCACCTGGGACCCAGAACCTCCTGGGGATCTATATTAATTGTCAGAGACACTTTGTGGCGAATTAAGTTACTCGGCAATGAAGTGAAATTTTATTTTTCTAAATCCATTACCATGTAAATATAGTCAATGTTGGCCTCCAGCGATGCTGAACTTGCCAAATATGCTTAATAATTCCAAAGTTGTGGACATTCTAGAGGTCACAATTTTATATGATTTTCATGAAACCGACAATGTATGTTTATAACCGAAAGGTCCAAAAGATCTTGAGATTTTTAGTTTGTGGACCTCCTAAACTTCACAGTTTTTACTTGATTGTCAAAACCGTTCAAATAATAATATATATCACTGTTACACCATAATTACGGCTGAGTTAAAGTCTGGTGAAAATTGGACTGAAACTGCCCAACAAAATAGCCATTTAATTTTAATTCAATTTTGATATATCCCAAAGGTTTGGGCCTCTTTCAATATTGGTGCATCTTGGACCATAACTTTCTGGATTATGACCACTGATTATATGAATTATTACGTTTTTAGCATAAAATGCGAAGGTTGTTGTAGAACAACTAGAGGTCAGAATTTTTATCCGATTTTGATGAATTTGGGTACGCATCAGACCATACATACTAGAGTAATAGAACTGGTTAAACACATTTCAAATATAATGTTAACACATAGAGATCATTGCTACAATATAGGTGCATTATGAAACTTTCAAGACAGGGATTTGACGAACGCCAGAGGAAAACACAAGTTATCCTTCTATATAACTGACTGAAGTAGCGAGTGATAACAGATACATGGATGAATTTCTGCTCACTAATAATTCATTTGAAGACTAAAAGTTGTTACACTCTGTCTAACCTGCTGTAATTTCTAAATATCGGATATTAAGCCCATCTTTTCACTGTAAAGATAACATTAATGTTTTAAATTAACCAAAAAGTCATGTTTGCAATGTCGAAGACTGTGCGTGGGATTAATTTGAATGAAAGTATGTTATTACTGCCCTATCAAAATTCTCCCATATCATTAATAATGCTCTTTTTGTAAGCATTGAGAGGTAATCTATTCTGCTAGTGTTACCCTTGAATACTCTTCAAACACATTAAAAAGTGAATTCATTGTTTTACTTCCTTCTCAACAGGGAAGTACTATGCAGGATTTGGGCAAAACAAACTTGAATTATTTCCGGGGTTTTGAATGGCCGAATGGTCTGCCATTGAGTCAAGTGGCGTGGTATCGATTTCTCAGTTATAGGTGTCAAGGAATGGGATCACCTGTCCAACCTCATGGGTTTTCTCTGGGTCCTCCGTTTTCCTCCCACTGCTAAAAACCCCTACATGCAAGCAAGTTATTGAAATTAAATTGAATCATGTTAGTCCCGAAATGACCTTGCTTGTGTTGAGTGGACGTTAAACCTCAAGTCTCTCTTTCTTAATCCTTTCCACTTATCAAATAGGAGAAAAACCTTCTAAATTCATGTAAGCATGTATACTGTGATACCAAGAAAAATGGGCAGATTCTGAAAATATTCCCCTCTTTGCCCCAAATTTTTCAATTTTGAAATTTGATTTGTAAAAATTTATTTCCGATTATACACTAAAGATCATGAAGAACCAAAAGTCAAATAAGTTTGGCCTCATTTACCTGTCTGATGTTGCAGTGATAGTTTCTTCTTGTCAGCAACATTCTCATCTTTTTCTAAAAAGTCAATACTTGTGGCTATTGCCAGTTAATCATTGTCAAATATTTAACATGAAAAAGATGAAAGACGAAACTTAATGCTAACATTTATTTGTATCAGAAGGAGAAACTTTAGCCTAGATTTTATTTTCACTTTGACAAGTTTTTAAGAGCTTAGTTTAGAATCGTAAAGTTTGTTTAAATATTTCGTAATGTCCACTCACCTGAACTTTATGTTTAGAATACTGTTTTTTTTTCTTGTGCAGCAAATGCACCTGTTTCGCAGCATGTTTCAATTTTACTCTTTGTATCTTGGTAACATAATCAGCATTAGTTGAGGGTTTTTTTTGTCAATTTTTTATTCTTAGTTCTTAATCCTAATTATTGTCAGTTTAAGTTCCCAAATGACCTGTTAAATGTCAAGTGAAAGTTAAACCCCATATTTCTCAAAAGATGTTTAACGACAATGTCACAGTCCAGTAAGCCCACGGACGTGTCACCAGAGCAATGTCGTTCCATTCCTAATGAACAATTCGCTTCCAGAAAATAAAATTTTAATTTTGATTAAAAAGGCTTTATTTTGTCAAGACAACCATACTGGAGAAAGAAATCCATTATTTTAAAAATATATATATATCACAAACTATTCATTAGAATTTGGTGATATTTTGGATGTGATACAGGGAGAGTATGGATAGAAAGCTAAAAACTCAAATATATTTTTACACATTTTTAGTACGGTAATTGACATGCTATTGTAATTTTCAGATAGATAAATGAAGTGATTGATTATAAAGTTGATATTATATTGATGTGATAGACAAGATCAAACAGAATGTAAAAAAGGTACATACCAGTATATTTTATCTTTGTATTCAGGCAGACATTTGGTATAGTGGTGAATACCATTGCATGCCCCAGGATATAGGACATCAAGGATATTTTGATCCTGCTAACACCCTGCAGACTTAATGAAAATAAAACTCAATGTAAGGATTAAAGTTACCGTGCATGATTTGTATATTTTAAAAAATATCAAATTTCTCATGGCTTAATCCTCACTAATATGTCCTCAGTTTGATTATTTAACATTTAATCAAGAACACAAAATCAAAATGTCGGCTCTATATAATCTCCATCCTTTGATTCATTTCAATTTGAAACAGGCCCATAAATTGGATGGCGGTGGGCAGATTTTGATGTCATCCGGCAATAAAAAAGACTTGTAACTGAAGAATACCTTAAGTTAACGCTAATGACAATCAAGATTTTTCTTCCATGGCACTAAATAACGGAAAATGCTTCATCTAAGATAAACTGCTACGACATTACAGCATTTCTTTATATTAAACACAAATTTGTAGCATTGAAGACATTGAATGGCGAGATTCAAAGATTCATATTCTATGCTGATCTAGTATAACAGTTTTCTTATATGATCTATTAATCAAAAAAAAAGTATTTGCTTTTGCTTTTACAACATTTTTTTTTGCCGTTACCTTGTTTATGATGCTATTATGGTACCGCATTTCATGAAATCTAAAAGCACTGATTGACAAAGAAGCCCATTTCGGCTCTATTTTGTACCAGAATGTAGAATTTATAAGAACATGAGAGCACCTAGTTGTAATTTGGCTTAAATCACATTGTATTATTGTATACTCAAGAAAAATGAAACTATGACCATATCCAGTTTATTTTGGCAGAGTTTACCAACCTCCAGGTTGTTTTTCTATTGTTTTACTACAGTTTCCGTGTAAATTAAATGTTTTATATATAACATATGTTATTAAAAATTCTAAGCTGGACTGGCGTTTGGGTGGGTGGCTGAGGGGGGGGGGGAATGGAAAATAATTATGATCAAATTATCTTGTTATCATTAATGATGTTTTCTTTGTTCCATCTAGTGTAAACTTGTTTATCTAGAACACTTGATACCACTCCCCAAAGGAGGAATTCACAATCACAATATTTATATTGTTCATTTGTATTAGATGTCTCTTGTAGATTGTTAATCTATGAAATATTTGGAACTGCAATTTATGACGGTATTTTGAAGGTGCGACAGACGAGCTTGCCAACTAATGAACGTTCCAGTTCTTCAGGAATTCATTCAACAAACTTTGTTGAAGATTTTCGATTGATTTGTAGTGTTAAACATGGTTTACGAGTTTTGTTACCTGAGAGTACTGAATCAATAACAATAAACACTCACTAAACGGGGTATTGTTATGCAGATTTTATGTTATGGTGATCAAGTCTATTATCCACACCTAAACTTGCATTAATAAATCTTATATTTGTGTGAATAGGTTTATGTATTAGATAGCTTATGTACATGTAGGTTTATATCATGTATTATGTTCAGGAGTAACTTGTGTCAAATGATGGTATAATAGTATTTGCATAGAGAAGAAAATGTGGAAAACATAAGAGCAAAAAGGCTAACGCCTACTACCTTCAGAATTTAGGGTGTGTTGTATTTTATACAGGTAGCTACTGTTTTCTTACAACTTTTTAGGTCATTTTTAGTTTCTAGGCAAGTAGAAGACATTAAAACTTTAACCACCCGCTCAGTTTATGACAGTTTTTCCAACATTGTCTTTCAGGACAATGAATGGACTTAACGGTTGATTCGTACCCTATAAAAATCTATGATTAAACTAGGGTAAAAGCAGGTTTAGATATGAGCCTACTTCTTTTGACTAGTGATCGGTATAAAGGAGATTGTATGTACCTAGAGATTACCACACATAACAGAGATACTTCTACTTGTTGACACGGCTGTTTATTTAATGTTTCATCTCATCATCTTGTTTTCAATTTAAAACACAGTTGAGTTACTTTCAATGTGTGTCTAGTTTCGGCATTAAGGAGTAACAAGTGAATTCGAATGTGCAAGTGATGTGACAGTATATATATATAGTAGTTAGTGTTCCACCGTGTCATTATATATGACATGTCTTAGAAGTAGTTTAAACATGTGTTGCCATTTGTGTATGTGATATATAATAGGTGTTGGATTAAAGGATATATAAATATATATTTCTCGTTACAACTATACAGTTTGCAAGTATATAACTGGTAAGCTCAAATTTTTTTTTTAATTTGACTAGTTTTATTTTCTCTTAGATATCTCATTAGGACTTAAGTTTGTCAGTCTACAACCCGTAAGCTCAAATTTAATATCTAAAAGAATCAAATTATTTTCTAACAGACTTTTATTTCTTTTAGTTTCTCTTCTCTTAGATATTTATTTGTTCGATTTCCTGTTACATATTTCTGTGTGTGTACACAACATGGATGACCAATCACTATTTTTTATCACTTTAAATCAGATGATCATTATTCATAAAAGATTTCACTTCCTATCCAATATACTATTGTTTATAGTGTTTTAAAGTCCTGTTTCTTGAGAAAAGGCAAACCTTTTTTTTATAAACAAAAGTTACACCTTGTGATGTAAGTCTTATCTATAGGTGCGGTATTTGATATTCATTTTTGTATGATGGATTTAATTGCACATAAAAAGTTTTTGACTTAGAAAGATTTTCTGATCTGTGCAGAATCGGTTTTTGTCATAATTGCAGTGAAGACAGTAGTAATTTATTAATATTATTGGGTTGAAATACTTTAGATATATATATGTCTTCCTGTCATTACTATATTTTGGATTCATATAAACTTATTGACTAGAAACTCCTTGAAAGTATAGATCTTTGACTATTTAGTATGTGATGTGTAGGAGACCAAATATAACTTTTGTTAGAACAAAAAAATGAAATATCAATTTTGTACAGCATACATGTGATACCTCCCGCAATTCGCGGGAGTCTCCCGATTTCACCCCTGATCTCCCGAGCTCCCGATCGGGCGACAAATACTCCCGCTTTTTCAATTCTTGTAATTTTATTTTTTGGGAGTAAAAATTGTAAATCAAATAGAATCGAAATTAATCGAGACAAGACATTTTTTTTTTGTTAACGACAACCTACAATCTCGTATTGAATGTTGTTACTATATAATACACCTAGCTGGTGACGCTAATTGAAATATCGGTTACGTTAACAAATTTCAATAACAAATTTATTCACATTTGATCAATATTTATAAACGCTAATTTTGTGTCACAGATCTAAATTATTAGTATTATACAGCACAACTCAATTCATTCATTCTTGGTATTTTATTTCTCCATCAGTCTTACCGGTAGGCCTACTTTCAGTTTGACAGATCATATATTTTTGACATCAGTATAACATCACGCATTGTCCAGTTGCAAGCAGGTTGGCCTAAATGATTTAAAAATACCCCCGTCCTAATTCTTTAAATGATTAGTTATGTCATAAATATTTGAACATGTCAGCTATATTTCCAAAGAATTTACTACACGTGTTCCTATCACTGTAGCCATGCTGTGCGGTAGTACCACAGAAAACCAATGACCCGTACGTACATGGATGTCGTCAACTTTGACCCCCAACCGGCACATGGCATCACTTGACTGCTAATGTAAACGATTTTACTGTCCTGTCTTTTTTAATATTATTTCATCCCATTAAACTATTATGTTTCCTTTTGACTGAGCTTTTGTTTGTAGAGTGCCGTGGTTAATAAATATTATTAATTTTGTCAACCGGTCGCTACCTATGATTGACGCTATCTCATGTTACGTGCTTGGAAAAAGATTACAAATGACAAGTCTAGTACTAATACATGTAGTAGTATTTATGAAAGATGTATGGCGTCTTCAATGACTGAAAACAATGTGGTACATGTAGCTACCATTCCTGGTTTTTGAATGTCAAATATGTTATAAAAACGAAAATCCATTAGTTATTTTTGGAACCGATTGATAAAAGAAATATTAAAATATTATAGGGATTTAGAGAAGTGGAACAAATATTTCTAATGTTTAAATGAGAACACAGTGTGTTTATTGTGTGTTTTCACGTGTTTTGTTAAGTTTGTGTAATTATAACAATCAAATGATATTAAAATATATAAAATATGTAAATCAATTTGTCTTTCATTCATGGTGGATGGGTAATTTTAACGCGTGATAAAGTCTCCCTCTTTTGACCTTAATTCTCCTGACATTTTTACAAAAATCTCCTGACATTTTGCTTGTGGCCAATCACATGTATGGTACAGTAATCTTTGTAATTTCTGTTGTTTACTTGGTCTCAGTTTTTGGGACATTAATTTCATGGCAGGTGGTTTCTAAGTATTTTGAGTATGTACATGTAACTTAGTAAGTTATTCTTTAAGTCATGGTTCTTAGTTATTATTTACATCTTTGGATGAATTACTTATTCTAGTCTACATCGTGTTTATAGACTAGAACATCATGTCAATAAAACCTGTAATACAAGCTAACCTTTTATTAAGTTGTCATACTGAAAGCATTACACAGGACTATTGATGAAATTCGTATTGTCCTTGCGATTTGTTTACTGAAAAGCGGTTGTTGTCTGGCCAAGAAACAGCAAAGAAAATTTAGTTTAGGGGTGCGACTAAACTTCTGACAACTTTCTGTATGCTCAATACTGGATTGTCTACATACATTGAAGTTGACCGAAGAAAGTAGCTAAGTCCGAAATGTCAACACCAACCACTTGTGTCGATTCAATGAATTAGTTGTCTTAAAGGAAGGATTTTATTCCACAGTTACAAGTTGGTTAAAGGAGCTTTTTTATTCTTTAATTTGAAGATTAACGTTAGAATGTAAAGCCGAGTTTGTGTTGGTGAATTTTTAATCTGTTAAGTGGTTTGAAGTGAAGATTAAGGAAAGTGACGTACCAAATAAGCCAGCGAACCAAAGACAAGAATGTTATTATAGGATTTTTTTTATATCCGTGTGTTCGATATCCGTGACCTGCGGCTTATTGTTAATAGACAGGTAAATCCATCACCTTTTATTCTCATAAAAAATTGGTTTATTTACAGTTACACCTGTTTCTCTTAACAGTTATTTGATATTAACTCTCAGGTGTTTATGAGTAGCTAATGTAAATACAGAGGAAATTGCAATTTTCCCTGGATTCAGAAATGTAAGGAATCAGTCCCTATAATGGTTTTATGAATTTTTGTTATTAAATAACAGATATTTGATTTTAACTTTGGTGTCTCTTAGAGTAGTTCATGTTAATAGAGACGAAATCAAAAAAATTTTCTTGGATTTAAAAATGTAAGAAATTTAATCCTAAGACAATACAGTCTATAATAGTTTTATGAATTAAATCATTAAATAACAGAATTATGTGTGCAGGAAGAGACATATGTCTTTGATAAGGTTGTCTCTTATGAAGATTTTATTAGATTTCCTCAATTTAAGATAAAAATTTTAATGTTCAAGTTTAGATAATAAATAAATTGGGGAAAAAAACTTGACATGAAAACCGTAAATGCACTTTGATGGGATAGAGATTGATCAGTATAATAAAATTGGGGTGTAAATTTTCATCTCATTTTTTAATACATAATAATAGATTTAATGCACTATTGTGTTGAATGGTTTATCAAGTCTGCCATGCTTCCTCTCAGCTTTCAAAAAACTATTAGTCTTCAAATTACCTGTGTGTAATGATGGGTTACTACTATCATTCACTCATTTATAGAATTCATCCATTCATTCCTTTAATAGATTAAATTACATTCATTCATTAAGTTCTATTCAGTGAATCTTAACCTAAATCGGACGCAATATATAGATCTTTATTTTATGCAATATAAATGCCCTTGTATTTGACCTTGTCTTAAAAAGAGGATTAAAGGATAGTGATAAACCCTGCCTCTGGTTATAACAATCACCTTTGATGTGTAGAATGTGGTCATCTATCAATAGACTTGTTAAAGCTAGCTTTATTATCAATGTGGAGGTGACATTCATTCAGCCCCATATGACTTGATTTACTTAGATGACCCAAAACCATGATAAGGTCCTTAGAGATGAGGGAAGTTATTTGACCATAAATCTTTTTTTGTCCAACCTACTTTTTGAAAATAGCAATGGACTATTAAAATTGGTCTGTCTGTCTGTCTTGGTCTAAGTAGAGACTTCAATCTGGAACACTATTATTCTCCTTCTAATTGAGGTAAAGTGTTCAAACTCAGTGTAGGTGGCTATTAGTTCAGTGCTTTTAATTAACTCATACTCATTTTCCACTAAGGCTAAGCAGAGATAAGCAATTTGATTGGTTGAGACTTTGGAACATAACTTTGGTTCTAATTGGGTGAGAGTGATGAAACTCAGAATACCTTGAATAAGTTCGAGAACTTTTATCTCAGGCTAAGTAGGGATAAGCAATTTGATTTGGAACATAACATCTCTGCATTTAGAATGTTTAAACTTGGTGTTCATTAGGTGAATGTCTTGACTGAGTTCAATGATTAACATTTTCCACTAAAACTAAGCAGAACTTAGCAACTCTAACCCTAACCCTTTAGGACAAGCTAACTTTAATTCTAACTTACTATACAATTACCGGTAGGTGAATGTCTTGATTGAGTTGGGGGGTTGGGATGACCTAGTGGTCTAGAGTGTAACACTTCGACCTCTAGCTGGCCGGTCATCTCTACCTTGCGGTTGTGGTTTTGATCCCAGGTGTGAGCATATGTGGCTTAGAGATAGGGGCGCATTCTCAACTTTGTGGGTTTACTCTGGGTATTCTGGTTTCTTCCCACAGGAAAGACCCCTGCACATGCGCTAAGATATTAAAAAAAATGAAAGTAAGACAACTAGTCACTTTTGGTGGAAGTGGACGTTAAACACAAAAGTACAACATTGACTGCTAAAGACCCTAATGCACAAGCGAATTATTGAAATGTTAGTCCCAAAATTACCTTGTTAGTATCAAGTAGATGTTAAAACACATTTCTCTCTGTATATTTTGAAACTTTGCAAACAAATAAGTATATATATTACAGAGAAGTGTAGTTACTTTACAGATTACTTCAATGAACTTTATTTAACACTCCTTTGATGCCAAATATTGAAATTACATTACATTAATATTTTATCTCGTACTTAATCAAATAGATACAGGCTATACGTGTTAGGTTCGTCTATGTCCACAGGCTATTGCAATAATAGATGTATATTTTAGTAAATCTATAGGAGGTCACTTCAAAGGTACTGTCTGGTGGGTTGTTAGTAATATGTGTATGTTTCTCTTATTTTTGGTAGTTTTCTGTTCACTTTTGACTTAAAACATTTAACTGCTTATATAGCTGTTACTTGATCTGCCAATAAGTGTTCATGATCCTTATTACCCCCTTCTTTAATTGACACAGGTCTGTCTTCATTAGCCCAGTCGGTCCAGAAAAGTAGGATGTTAAACTTCCATTTCATTTTATTTCATTTAACTGACATAGTAGCTGAGGGGAAAGAGCAATCTAACATATGAGGCTGTATGTCAGTATGTGCTCTTTGTTGATGTGTACGTATTTGGCACAGTTTAATTATGAATTGATCTTAATCCAGTTTGAAATGGAACTAGCCAGAATTGGTGAATGTTGATACAGTTAAAGCTTCCATTCTCTTTAAAATTAACAGGTTTGAAGAAAAAGATTTTTTTATTCATTTGCTGAGTAGCATAATATATATATAAAAAAAACCCAATCCAATTACACATGTTCAATATTATTCATATTCACTTCAAGTATGGCCTCACAGATTAAATGAGGTGCTCTTGGGATCTGTTCTCGAAAGCATTTGAAAGGATTTCTAGGAGAAAAACACTTATACATAAAAATTTATTATCATTTTTCCTCTTCAAAAAAGTAAAAGAGATATTCACACTTATATTTTAATTCCGAATTTTGCATACACTCTGTTCAATTAAATCATAAGGTGAATTCTAATAGAATACTTTTATATTAAATCTTATAATAAATGTACAAATGGCTGACTTATAGTATAAACTTTTTAAGGAAGTTTTATCTGCTTTAATTCTTTTAGATCTTTTTAAAAAGATTCAAACTTTATGTTTTATGTTTTTCAAATACCTGATGAAAACAAAAGTTAAATGTCTTTCATTTATGATGATATTACATACTTTGTTTCAATGTTCTGTCACATACTTTAAAGTGAATTAATTGTGATACCTGTTGTAAAAACGCTGGGTTAATGTCATAAATGATACTCTTTTGGAATTTATTATTTATTTATTTAATTTATTTCAATTTAACTTTCATGTAAAGAGCACCTGGGCATATTGTTATGTGAAAGTTGTGTCACAAACGATATTGCAGACAAACCATTCAACAAAACATACAAAAATCCACACAACGACAAATTGTTATTTCAATTGTACTCTAAAAATACAAATAAGATATTCTTTCTTTCTTTTTCTTTTTTTTGTTTAAATTTCCTATTTATATGTATTTCTCGTCCTATATAATAGAACTATCAAATACTCCACCCATAAAATAAGTTACCTCTTTAAAAAATATTGCTTGTAATAGACACCACAATGATGTAGGGTAACTATCATTATTAAGATAGATTTAACACGATGGATGGAATTGAAATGAATGTAAAATACAATTATTGATAGATATAGATCCTACTATTTATAATTTAAGAGTAAAACCAAATCATTGAGGACCGTTTGGTCTTGCTGGACTCTTCATGAATATTAATAAAGCACTCTGGGTGATTTGAATTGAGTTAAGCTCAATGCTTTCAGAGCTTTGTGAGATGTCATGATGTAGTGGACAATCAGTCTTTCTTGATACATAATTCAGGGTGTTGGTTGGTCGAATGGTTAGCGTGCGCATGTTGTATCATACGGCCTACCATTGAGTCAACTGTCGTGGTTTTGAATCCTCGGTTGTGTGTTGCAAGGAGAAGAGTCGCCTGTCCAACCTCGTGGATTTTCTCCGGGTACTCCGGTCCCCCCCACTGCTAAAGACCCTTACGCGCAAGCGAATTATTGAAATAAAATTGAACCATATGTTGGACCTGAAATGACCTGGTTTGTGTCAAGTGGATGTTAACAAAAACCATGATTATCATTAATCTGACAATTTGATGGCAGCCCTTCAAAACAACAATATGAAACAGATTTCAAAGGACTATAACTCTGCTTTTAATTATTATGTCTGTTGATTATTTATTCAGTTGTCTTATTTTAAAAGTTGCTGCACCAAAAGTAATAAAAAAAATGAACATATCAAGGCTGCATCAACAGTTTTTTTGTGGACATTATTTCTTCAATTGCTTGACAACATAAATTCTTACATTTTTCTACAGTAAATATGCATATTTATTGATAGATATTCATTGATTTTCAAATAGCCATGAATGGGAGTAGATTATGTAATAGAGAAATGTTGCCAGGCATCAGATTCTAAAACTGGTCTACTATCTATCACTGGTGTAAGTATAAATCAATGTCTAGCGAGTCTTGACTGTCTGCCTCTTCTGATTATTTAATCTGCTGGGGATTTCCAAATATGGATCTCTACGATGTGCATTTTCCATTTAACAAGCATGCCAATTTTATGTCTATGGTACTGGAATTGTCAGGGTCTTAGGGTTTTTTTCTGAAGATTATCACCCCTTCAAGATTATCAAGTGTATGGAACAATTACCTGGCTCGAGTGCCTCTCTTTCTTGCCCAAAACAGATACATACATACATAATCATCACATAATTCACTTTATGTAAATATTGTGCCATTGTCAGTTTATACTGTCATGTCTTGGGAAACCATTCACCAATGTTTCATAGTATCACATGGCAGTCATGTAGAGTTTTATATAATGTTTATCAAATGAAGGGGGGATTGGATGTCCGTATGGTTATCATGTGCGCGCCGTATCATAAGGTCAATCATTGAGTCAATTGGCACTCTTCTGATTCCCTGGTTGTACATGACAAAGCATAGGGTTGTGGGGTCCTCCAGTTTCCTCCCAGTGCTATAGACCGCTTCGCGCGATTTTTTGAAATAAAAATGAACCATATGTTAGCTCGAAAATGACCTTGTTTGTGTCATGTGGACGTTAAACCCAATTTCTCAATGTTTTTTATAGAATAAAGAGTCTGTACTGTTTAAATGTCAAGCCAGACTGCCAAATCCTGAAACAGACATGTTAACTGTCATTTAATGGTTTTAAGAGTTGCATGTGATTTAGTGTGTACTACTCTAATGGTATATGTAGGGGAAATGATGAATATTGAGTGGTTTACTTTCAATTTAAATATACATTAATTGATGTCCGTACAACATCCTGTAATAATAATTCATCCTTTGTGATGAAGGACTAAATATACTAGATATCACATGGGCAAGTCCTTCCTATATTGAAAAGGATGGGTTGTTTTACGTATCTTAGTCCAGATTTTACAAATAAGTTCTTTGATGGATGACCTGACATGACACTTACGTTTATTTACTATTCATTTTCAACTTTTTTGTGGATATGATATGTGTGTTAAATTTTAATGAAATAAGAAGTTGAATGCTTATTAGTGGATTAATTTTCAAAAAGATAATTGGAATACTTAGTACAAAGGACAGAAGTTTTTACAGTGGAGATGAAAGGTAAATTATCTAATTCTGTTGTACGATGTACATTCAGTGTTAATAAATGGTCTTAATAATTATTTGTCTTTTAGGTAAAGAATACTTTTTACTGTCTAAAAATTATATTTTTTGTAAAATGAAAAATAATATACATGGTTTACTCAGATGAATTCAGTTCAGTGTATCTGTGTAAAAAAAAAAGTTTCAATTTTTTATGTTTGTGGTTGATAGTTTGTACTTAGAAGTGAAGGCCATTAAGATTTTACTACTGGTAGTTTAAATATGTCTCTTTATCAAATGTAGCACAGGTTCAGCTAAGTTCACAATTTTTGATGTTAATCTGATGCTAAGTATTTGGTGATTTTTGCATATGGAAACATCTGAAGAGTTCATTTCTCGATTTTAAGGAGGTTGAAACTTGATATTGAATCTGATGAGTTTGCCATTAAGAGATTTATTCAGATTTTAACTTACAACTGTGGTGTTCATTTTATATCAGAATAATTTCTTCTATAGGTAAGTTTGTTTTTAATTCATCGTAACATGTAGGATTAAAGAATGATATTGACGAATGAAAAGTTGAGATTTGCTCTGTGTTAAAGTTTATATGATAGATAAATAGTAAAAAAAACAAGGATATTTATAAAGTATGTTGGTTAGATATCATTAAAGCGGATTGTCATTTTTCACAGCTTAATCCATCTGCTCAAATTGATGGACTGATATT
The DNA here is from genome assembly GCA_963678685.1 of Patella ulyssiponensis. Taxonomy (NCBI): domain Eukaryota; kingdom Metazoa; phylum Mollusca; class Gastropoda; family Patellidae; genus Patella; species Patella ulyssiponensis. The sequence goes on along the minus strand of OY783230.1, from coordinate 59,109,756 downwards.
TCTTTAAGAGATACAATTTGCACAATATTATATTTGGCAAGGGATCAGTTGTCATTCAAAAATAAATTCTTGAAGGAGATCTTGAATACTGAAGGGTTTTTTCTGTAGTGGTTTATAAAAGATAATGGTACTCAAACCTGGATATGAGAAGGTTCATATTTGGGAGTAATTCAGTTCCAATTTTCGGTGTTGATGTACAAGAATATGACCTAATAAGACAAGTAACTTTTAATGTATTTCCTCTAATTGTTATCGGTTGATGATTAAATTTCTAGTAATTGATATGCGATAAAAAGTTACACAATTAATATTTAATCAGTTTTAAAATCAGTAAAGATAGACGTGAAACTGATTACTTTTAATGCATTTCCACTAATTGTTATCAGTTGATCTTGATTGAATTTCTAGTAATTGATATGCAGCTTAATCAAATTTAAATGATAAATTGGTTAAGTTTTGTTGTTTTATTGTTCACTATTAAAACAAATATAACAAATGTATTGTGATAATTCAATAAATGTTGTTCATTAGGTTAGGAATACTGTCTAGAAATCCGAATACAGGTATCTAATTTATTGTGATTACTCTTTTAAACACACATATCTAATTTCTTAGTATTCCTTTTTATAGAACATCTTATCAAATTTATTAAGGGTCTGTGTCCTAATTTATTAGTATTTCTTTTTCTAAAACACCAGTGTCTAATTTATTAGGATTCCTCTTTTCAGAACACTGGTTTTACGTGACAAGGAGTAGGGTCGCTTGTCCAACCTCATGGGTTTTCTCTGGATCTTCTAGTTTCCTCCCACTGCTGAAGACCCCTACACACAAGCGAATTATTGAAATAATAATTGAACCATATAAGTCCTGAAATGACCTAGTTTGTGTCGAGTGGATGTTAAACTCTACATCTCTCTTTCTCTCTCTAACCATGTTAAGATATAAAGAAAATGATGACCAACATAATTGTATAATTGTTTCAATTGGATTATTATATCAATCTTGGGGGGGTGAACTTGTAGAAATAAGTTGGGTTTTTACTAAATTTTGAAATTTAAGCCAGTTAGCTGTTAATAAACTGTTTCACCTGAAATTTAATATTGATCTGAAGCTGAATTTGAAGATATAAGTTAGGTCTTATACAATATAAAAACATGAGCCAGATATCAATTTACAAAAACTGGGGTTAAAGGAATTTATCATGATAATAGTTTTAGAGGTAACCTAGAATAACTGGAGCAGAAACGGGTATACATGTATAAACTTTATTGTAATATATCTCCCAGGTATAATAATGTATTTTACTATTAACTGTATAGTATTGATATTTTATACCTGTGCCATGCTGTGTTCTGTCCATGGTATGAAATGCTTTAACCAAGGACAACAATATTAATGACATGGATTGAAATCTGTTGGTTTATATATGGTTGAAGTCAATAGTTAGTAAGCAAAAGTTACTGATGTGGTGGTGAGATAAAGGGAATGTGAACACTGTCCATAAATTCTGTACTGTTAAGGGATTAAGGAATCTCTTGGCAACTACAATATTGTGAAAGTTGGATATCTAACAGGATTATCAATTCCAAAAATAGTTCAGTTTCATTCAGTATTCATATGATGAAATAAACATTTTGCAATATTCATCCTCTAAAGATATAAAAGATAAGCCAGCGCCACCTGTAAGTGTCGGGTAAAATCTTTTAATGTTCTTTTAAATCCATGATATTATCTACTATTGAAGTTTTTGTTTTGTTTTCTTAATTAAATGATAAATGATCAATTTGAATACATGGCAACTTTGATTAAGCCATGAAAGATCAGTGACTGTTTGATCAATGCTAATCAGTTGTGCTAAATCAGTTATAGCATTCGTCTGCATTTCAGTGACAATGTCTTCAATTAGACATCTTGACATGACCCTGTTCTCAAGCAACTAACCTATGGTCTTTCTCAGCAAATTATCGTCTGAAGTACGGTGGGATTTTCATTTTGTTTTTGATGTCTAATTTGTTGACATGCAGAGCTGATCAAATATGCAGCAACACAGAGACTCACTACTGGACATACTGAATTTAATATTAATACATGTATCTTTGGGGGTTGGATAGCCGAATGCTTAGCATGTGCACACTGTATCATAAAGCCTGTCATTGAGTCAACTGGCGTGTTTTCGAATAGCTGGTTGTACGTGACAAGGAGTAGGGTCTTCTGTCCAACTTCATGGGTTTCCACCGGGTCGTCTGGTTTCCTCCCACTGCTAAAGACATGTATGCAGTAGTGAATTATTGAAATAAAATTAAACCATATGTTAGTCCTGAAATGACCTAGTTTGTGTCCAGTGGACGTTAAACCCCATTTCTCTCTCTCTACAAGTATCTTTTTTACTAAATAGATATTTTTCCACATACATTAATACAGGCATACGTCATGCAATGAGGAGAATTTTGCCCTGGCAAAGCTGCCACTTTCGGTTTTCATATCATCCAAATGATAATACACTGTCCATTGCCAGGCTTGTTCAATACCTGTGACATGGGGAAATGAGGATAGAAAAATTAAGTGACTTACTCACTGAACCACTGTGGTTCCTCATTCTCAATGTACGCAACGAATATTTTGTTTATTTAAATCTGTTAACTCTCAAGTGAATGGAAGAATATTGATGGAATTATCAGAAGGTTGCAAGACCACTATTGACAAAATTGATTCAGGTTGGGAAAAGCAGTGTTGTATGGCTAGAGAAAGCTTTGTTATAAGTAGTGTTGAACAAAACAGTGTCGCATTGATGACATTACATAGAGCAGTTTTTAGCAAATCCTAATTTAATTTTTCATTGAACTAATTGTTTTACTTAGTGCATACCATTGACCTGATGTCTGAAAGTATACAAACTGTTAACAAAATGGTTAGCACCTCTCCATTGACGCAGGTTTCATTTCACTATTTGATGAAAAAATAAAATCAATTCAAATGTCCTTTTATAATTTCATGTTTTGGTGTTAATATGGACCTCATGGATGTCACAGAATACACATGTATTTATCTTTTTTAGTAGTGATACTAGTTAGTTTGAGTTTATTCTCTTTTATATGTGATTGCAAGCCATGGATGTACCCTATTGTTTCAAAAGTAAAGTGTAATTAACTATAAAATATAAAGTGATTCTGTTAAAATAATTATGTGGAATTTTTAATCCTTACAAACTACAATATTGTAAAAGTTGAATCTTAAAAAAGGGAATATCAGCTTAAGGCTCTGTTGAGTATTTATAAAGATATAACAAATGGGAATTCAGCCTCTGCATACGATAAGATCTGGAAACAGTCAAAACAAGCCAGCATCATCTATATTCTTTTGATCAGTCCCTTTTTGTTCTGATTGAATTCAAGCCAGCAGATAACTGCTGTTGATGTTTTGTTTTGTTTTCTTAATTAAATGTTAAAGATACATTATAAGATATTAGATAAAGAGCTGGCAATTCTCACTATGATAGTTGAATACTAGATAATGTAAAGGGAGTTTGCTGAAAATTTCAGTAAAATTGATCCACTCTGAAACGAGATCTGTGTAATTGAATTTTTGGCCTATCCTCTTTATCATCATTACTAAAGTCCATATGATAAAAAACATAGTCTCGATAATCCTTTTCATGATTAAGTAATGACTGAAAGATGAGCCGCAATTCAGATCCTAATCCAGTAAATATTACAGACTAGTGTTGACATTGAGAGTTGATTATGGTCTGGATCAGTTAATTAATGCCTAATTAATAATTTAGATAACATTTCAGACCTAAAGAAAGACCTGCAAATGGCAGATTTAACTTTTGCATAATGTATGTTTAAATAATCAAATTAACTAGTACTTTCAAGCTTGAATGAAGCATTGAAATATTAGATATAATTCAAAATATTGAAGTGACATTTGACAGATTTGTTGCATTAAGTTTTTCAATACTTTCAAAAAAAGTAACTTATCTTACTGTATGCGTCAGATATATTTGTACTTGTATTTACTCTGTTAATTTACCTCTGGATGTAATTAGGGGAGGGGTAGCCAAATGGTCTAACGTGCGAATTAATTCATAAGGTCTGTCATTCGGGCAAGTGGCATGGTTTCTATTCCAAGCTTCTACGTTACGAGGAGTAGTGTCATCTGTCCAACCTCCAGTTTCCTCCCACTGCTGAAGACCCCTAAGTGCGGGTGAATTATTGAAATAAAATTGAACCATATGTTAGTCCCTGGTTTGGGTCAAGCGGATGTTAAACCCCAATTCTATTTCTCTTTTTTTTTCAGTACTGATTCTTTCCATTGAATGTAAGTACCATTATTTGATAAATATTATATTCTGTCTTTACAGTAAAAATGTCGGATGAAGACGATGATACAGAATTAGTGTTGCGACGTCAGCCAGCTGTAAGAAGAAAAGGATATATCTGGTCCTCTAAGAGGGTAAGGTTACTACAAATACTATTATGCTTTGAAGACAGGTTCAATCAAGTCATGGATAAGACGCTGGCTGGCTAGCTTGAAGGTCAGGTGTTCGATCCCGCCATTTGCCGAGAAAGTTCATTCAGACAGCTGTCTAGTTGTTTGGATGGGACGAAAATCCAAGGTCCCATGTACACTTAGCAGTTGGAAGTCTATATAGGAGTAGGCCATAGTACCGCTGTTTGGGCAAAATTTCCCTCATAGCACAATTGCGTATGTCTGTCTTCATTAACCCAGTTCAGAGCAGAACATGCATGGAATCTTTCATTTCAATGGAGTTTAACAGTAAAATATGTCTCTGTGCTCAAATGTCAAAATATTGCATTCTGCAAATGTTGAATGCCATCTATTGTTTTAAGATAGCTTATGACAGACGTGTCAAGATTTTCCATAGAATGTTAAGAGTTGAACTTGAAAAATTTTGAAATCACACTTGATCGAGACATTAACCACTTAAAATAACATTTTGAAAAAAATTGATCTAAGTAGCTTGTCTTGTATTTAACACCTATGTGTTTAAGTGTACACCTACATTTTCATATGTGATTGAAAAAAATCAAATTCTGCTCTGTGATAATGTTACAATAGACTCATGTAATTTACATTTTTGACTTTGCAGACCAGAGAAGGCCTGTGTATATTGTGTTATCTTTCAACATTCTTTAAGACTACTGAATTTCACTTGATGAATTTTGATCATCTTTTAACCACAATATTGTAAAAATTGAAGCTTTAAATAGAATGCAGTCCAAAAAATGGTTCCATTGTAAATTGGCAACCCTAGTAGACAATGTAACGTAACCTCCATAAAGAGGTCTTTGGTAAAATCTTTTGACGGGCCTCTTTGAATCCATGCTTGAACATTATCTACAGGTGATATTTGGTTTTGTTTAATGTTAAATGATTAATTTTAGGACTTTTTAGCATTAAAAATGAAATAAGGTTTGGAAGATTATGGCTATAATGTGTAGGTGTTAATTATATTGTCTTGAATACTTGAAATGAATCAGGTAGTTTGGGTGGCCGAATGGTCTTGACACATGCTTTTTAGATGATAAGGTCTGTTATTCAGTCAAGTGGCGTGGTTTCAAGCATGGATGCGTATCCAACCTCCTATGTTTTTTAAGGTATTCCAGTTTCCTCGCGCAGCTAAAACCCCATACGCACCAATCTGATCAAAACACAGATCCTATTTCCTTTGGTTTTTTTATTGTTCAAAATTTTGTTTTACTTGTCTCTGCTTCACTAAGATCTGGAAGTGTTGTTATATAACCCACTTTCTGGTTGATATGAGGGATTAGCCAATGAAACGGTCTGTTACAACGAATTCTTGGAGTTTGGTGCATGGAACGGTTGGTATCCCACTAGAAACATCAACGCTGATTGGTTAATCAAATGTCTGACAACATAGGTTCAAAATCTGCTCGTATAACTCCTCACGCGACCTCTCTCAACAACCGGTCAGATCTTCATGTGGTGTAGGCCATCGAAAGTATAAAAAAACAAAACGATATATAGATCTGTATTTTAATCAGATTGCATATGCACAAGTGAATTATTGAAATAAAATTAAACCATATGTTAATCCTGAAATTACTGTGGATATTAAACCCCATGAACAATAGCCAGTAAAAACAATTAAGATTCAAAAAGAAGTTTGTACTTTTTGCCTATCGAGGCTTTCTGACGATGTTTGTTTATGTGAATGAACTCGAACAACCCAATTTTTGTTGGTAGTTCAGATAAACAATGGTTGTCTGAATATGTCAACTTTTGTCAGTTGACTGAAATAATGGACACTAACAGCCAAATTTTTTCTGTTGTTTCTGTATTAAAGTATCAACAGAACATTTATTCCCACAGCAAATTTGTTGCTTTTGGCTAAATTTAAGAAGGAGGATGTCAATAATACATCTGATTTACATCCAATGTGAGATTTTAAAAAAAGACAAGAAAGAGAAGAGGATTTAGAAATTGGAATGTTGTTGATCAAGTGCCATAAAACTTGACAAGTTACATAAAGGATTTATATAGATGTTACACTGGGTGTCTTGCTATTAGAGGGTTTTTTCATTTCGTTTTTTTCCACTCATGGAAATGTCAATGATATTTTCAAAATTAATATCACTAAATTTGTTCTGTTGATCATAAATTTTGTTCTGGCGATTACGCAATATTCACAAAGTCTGGCATATGAAATGTCATATATCTTCCTGCTCAACGTGGATATTGTGACATTGTCACCATTATTAAGTAGGTGTACTTTAAAGTCTTCAATATTTTTCATTATTTGATCTGTTGAGTCATAACAAATTGAATTGGGGTGTATCTTACGTAACATTGATATAATGCATTGTAGGTAACAGAGTTAACATTTGCACAGAAGGCGTAAACTAAGAAAACGGTCTCACACTGTCTGCATAAATTAAAATGTGAAAAAAGTAGACTCCTGCTTATCTTACAGACACTCCAGTTGATAAAGAGTTAAATTAAACATCTGGTAAATTGCATTGACACATTACCCACACAATCCAATCAATGAAAATCTTCAAAGAACAATAGTTGAAGTGTCTTCTCCAAATAAAATGAGTTATCTCCCTTTAGTCTTCAGGGTTGTACTGTTGAATTGATTGTTCAGCTGATCTAGGTATTTGATAGTCTGTATTCACCTGCTGTCTTATAAGTACATGTTTTTTAATTCCTAACCAAATTCTGGAAGCATTTTAAACAGATGATAAATGACAAAATTTAGGAATAAAACCATGGTAACCAATGTAAAACAGTACATTATATCTAGACATTTACAGGTATCTTTAAACACTGTAACCAGGCTATCATTTAATCTTGTGTATTTAGCACTAAATTTTTTCACATTCATTCAATATCAAATCTTTGTTTTTAAAAATCATTTAAGATCACCCAAAATCTTCTAATTTGTATTTGTGTCCAGTTTAACACTAACCGTTCAATTTTGATAATGAGTATCCAATTTACAAGCGTTTAAATTCTTGATCACTTTTAAAACAACCCAATTGATTATTGATGTATAATGATTAATTTTTGAACAGTGGTCTGGAAATTAAACACATTCATTATCAAAATTAAACAGTCAGCTTTAAAACCCGACACAAGTACAAATTTGAGGATTTTTTGGTGATTTTAAATGATTTTTCAAGTTTTTAAATGAAAAATTTGATAGTGAATGAGAAAGATATTAGTGCTAATTACACAAGATTAAATGATATCCAGGTTACAGTGAAAAGAGCTAGACTTCATCGTGATTGGTCTAAATAATGTATTGTGTTATATCAATTAATGATTTATAATGAGACAAGTTTTATGCAATTATTTCTTTTTTTTTCCAAAATACTAAGAGATTGGTTTATTTACTAATTTTAGTTGAAGTTTTGGATTTTTGTGTTGACTTGATTATTAGACCTGATGAAATAGACTTAACACCTGTTTGTCACTTCTAATTCTTTTATATAGTGATAAGTTTTGAGTACATTACATGTATTAAGAACATTATATATGTATTTAAATGTGTCAAATCATATTACAAGCATTCCTTACATTCTTGTGAAGATATAAATAAATTATTCAGACACTGAGTGTTAGTGAGCAGCTTGAAAAAATTTACTTTTGTATAAATTCTTTATCAAAAGTAAAAAAAAATTATAACTTTTCATTTAACCCTTTATACACAAGTGGCTATAGATTTCTGGCCATAATGTTATAGTTTCCACAATATATGTGGTCAGTTCTTCTGATGCCCAGAATTTGAATGTCCAGTGACCTGGTTATCATAGGGTTAAATTCTCAATGTTTTTTGTTAATTTTTGTGTTAAATGTATTTGTTATGATATGATTTTTTGAGATTTCGTTGTGATCAGAACAGAACAATTCATCAGACCTGCTGGAAACAGGTGGGTCTGGTGGTCAAGTGCTTTAAAGCGTGTCTTTTGGATCATAAAGCTTGTGATTGAGCCAATTAGCTTAGTTTTGATTCCCGGAGGAATAGGGAGAATGGGGTTTAACGTCCACTGGACACAAACTAGGTCATTTTGGGACTGACATATGGTTTCAATTTTATTTCAATAATTTGCTTGCGCGTAGGGGTATGTAGCAGTGGGAGGAAACCGGAGTGCCTGGAGGAAACCCATGAGGTTGAGAAGGCGCCCCTATCTCCATGCCACATACGCTCATACCAGGGATCTAAACCACAGCCGCAAGCCAGAGGTGACCGGCCAGCTAGACCACTAGGCCATCCCAACCCCCCCGGAGGAATAGGTTCACCTGTATAGGCTCACCTGTATTATCTGGTTCCTCCAACTCCTCGCACAGCTAAAGACCCATACGCAGAAGCAAATTATTGAATTAAAATTGAGCCATATGTTAGCCCCGAAATGACCTAGTTCATGTCAAGCGGACATATAACCCAATTTCTCTCTCTTTTGCAAGAAACAAAAAAAATTGTATTGTAAACTTGTACTTGTGTAATTGGCTCCAAAACCACAAAGATAACCATGTATTTTGTGTATCTTGAAGAGAATTGTACCAGGTCAGTACTATATATCTGGCACAGATTTTCGTGATTTCTGTTTGCCGCCAGCTGGTGAGCTGAAATATATGCTAATATAGAAACAAGTACAAGTATACAAAGTTGATTACACACGTTTTGGTCAAATTTCTTTTGTATGTTACAGTTTGGGGATTCCAACGTTGTTTTTTTACATTAACCTTTTTCTTGTATTTTGTCTTTTTGTTGTTACTTCACAAGCTGTTTTTTGCCACACATTCCCTTACGTCATTAAAAACCATTTAACATACCTATTGAAGCTGCTCATTATTATTTGAGTGATTTTGAATCCCTTAAATACTATAATATTTTCAAAGTTGAATGTCAGTTCAAAAATGGTTCAATTCAGTTAAGTATTTACAAAGATAGGATGTACTGACATTATGCCCTCTCTGCAGACAACATGATCTGGATACGGTCAAAAATAGCTAGAATTACATTGACGTACTGGTGGGCCTATTTTTGATGTAATTGAATCCAAACCAGGAAATTATCTGCTGATGATTTTGTTTTTTCTTAATTAAATGTTAAATAATCAAATAAAGCACATTCCAGTGTAGATTAAGCTTTGGAACCTTAGATTCATCATCTTCTGCAGATGATATAAACAAACCAGTGCCACACATGTGTAAAGTCTTTTGTTGGGCTTTTTTTTTATTTGGTTGAATCCAACAGGGTGATTAACTGCTGTTGACATTTAAGCTGTGAATAATTAGATATTGTGATAAAAATGGACAATCAGGATCAGCGAAAAGTAAGAGCATAGTTTGTTGGGTATTGAATACAGGTAACCACTGTTATATATATATATCAGGATGAAATAGACCTGTCCACCTACCTGTATGTAGTTAATTATTTTACCTGTGTAAATCTGTCATGATTTACTTGTATACTATAATTATATCAATGACAGGTATTGTGTTAACGATATAGGTATCAATAGCTTACCTACCTTACTGATATACAGGTCATCTTAACCACTGACCGCAAAAAAATATTTGACTCAAAGCTACATAATTTTTTTGAATGTGTCATGTATAATATTGCATTCAAAATAAGTTTTTAACTAAACATAAACCAATAACAACAAAAAAAAACAAACTTAACATTATCATATCATAGGACTTGGTGGGTTATAGTCTTGCTCAGTATTATATAGTACCATAATTACTTATCATCACATCATAATATATAAAATTTATGGCTAATTCATCGTTTTCTCAAAAGTCTGGACTTGAAGGAACAGAAATCAGATCTTGGATGGAATTTTCCATAACGATTGACATTCTGACTTGACCTACTGCTTAAAGCTTGTGTAAAGGAAATATATTTTTGTTTGCAATTTTCAATCGTGTCAGGCCTTCTGTCAATACAAAATCAGCCAATGGCATAATTGCCACACAATTTGGATAATAAAACCCACCGAAAGACCATTCTTAGTGAAACAATAATGTTCTTAACTTGGCACAGCTGTATACCAATTTTTATTTCACACAACTTATCTGGAAGGATTTGTGGTGAAAGGGTTGAATTATTTTGAATTTGTTGTTCAAAATTGGGCAACGTGATTATATGATTGAACAAATGAATTTAGAAATGTTTCGAAAGAAGTGGAAAAATCTCTTATTCTTCAAGATCTATTCTTTGATAATCAGTATTGCTTGATATTCACAATTCGATATTATTTGAACTGAATTCATCTTATTTTCCAAATTATTGTGAAATTTATTATTATATTTTGAAATATTAATAATATGTAACATTTGATATGTATATGATATTTCCAAATGTAATATGTATATTGAAATAGACATGTTATGACAACAACAAATGTGTATGTAATGATATATATTGGGAACTTGATATTTTTCTCACATATATTGATGAATACTGTTTTTCACAGCTCTTTATAAAAGATTTAATGGTTAATCTATGGAGGAGATTTGCTAATATTGACAATGACAGTGATATATGTGATAATGGTAACTGAAAAACACAATGTGATATGTTGCCATCGGAGAAATCATAGAGATGTTAAAAATAGACAAGAGATAGTGACTAGAAGGAGAGATTGCTGATTGTTATCATGGTGGTCATTCCTATCACAAACATTTTAGTTGTGTGAACTTCCCAAAGAAAGAGAAGAGATATCAAGTGTTCATAGTCAGCTTGAAGCTAATTTGGAGTATAAAGAAGATTATTTTAATATTTATGATGAAAGAACATGGTATCAAGGTACAAAATATTTGTATGGAACCATAACGGTGCATTTTTGGAATGGAAATAAAGACATAGAAAATTGTCACATATTTGTTTAAATCATCAGATAAGATAACTTAATTTGTGTATTTTAATGACACACCCATGGAATTTTAAAATTTTCTCACTTCATTATTAACGAAATTTGTGAAATATGGAGTAAATGAAACTGAATGTAGTAATTGCTGCATGCAGGGCCAGCATGATCAGTGGACATACCATATTTCAGATGCTGTAATAGTGTAAACAAAAATACAGCCAACACTGTTTAATTTATTTATGATTTGGTATTTGGCAATGTATTTATTATTTTGCTATGGGTGACCAATTTACCTGCTTGTATTTGTAATAACTGAACTACAAATTAGTAACTTTTTTTCATATGACATTTCTAACCATGAAACAACATTGTTCTTGTGGTGAAAGATGATCTTTGTAGAATAGTTGACAATGTAAAATAACATCTTCTTTTTTTGATGGAAGATGAAATTTTGGAAAAGCAGCAAATGTAATTTAAAGTATTGAATTGGACACTTGTTGAATAATTTATAAACATCATGCTAATGTATATTATATAGACTCATTGAACCTCTTCTCTCCATCTGTGTTGTTCAACAGTCGATTTCAAATTTACATTCAGGTGACATAGGAGAAAAAAATTGTTTTCAAGTATTTGCTGCAAATTTTCTGACATATTTTGTTTTTGCATATGGCAAGTGCTGGATGTAAGAAATTCTCCTAGCTTTTGAACTTGAGATTTCATCTGATTTATCAAGTACTTGGTTGACTTATCAGAAGACAGATACAGCATGGGATTTTTTTTATTAAATGACTTCTTTTAATGGTTGGAAAAATACATCAGCAAGTTTTGTAATCATGCTATTTCCAGATATTTTCTATTTTTTTAAAAGAAGAAGATAGATTCTGTAAGCAAATATCTGGTGTATTGTAATGGTAATGGGATGATGAGATTGTTGCGTGTGGCATACGATAGATTGATTAATGGAATAATAATAAAAAAAAGATGTGTTTTTCTGTGAAGGACCGCTGGAACTTAATTTGAGATTTTGTGTTTCTGAATTTCATGCTGTTATATTGTGTACTCAATTACCATAATGGTGTTAAACATTATTTTTTTGTGATATATACATCTGAAAGGGGGTTCTGTTCATAAGAATCGTGATGTGTTAATGATGACTTCTGTTTGGAAATGGATGAACACCTTGTATCAAAAGGTTTGTATTACAGTTTTGAATATATTTAAGACATCAGCTTATGTGATTTAAATGACCTTCAGGCATATAGTTTCATGAGTGGGATAAATGTTTCCTAAAAGATTTTCACACATAATTAACGTGTTTTATTCACTTAAAGGACAATATTGGTGTTAGTCATTATCACATATGTGATAAAACTCATGAAACACATTCCAAATTTAATTTTACCACAAAAATCATAGCTATGATAGATGCATTATGAAGTTTCAAGAAAGGGAAGTACAAATGCAAAAGGAAAACACCAGTTATCCTTCTATATAACTGACTGAAGTGATGAGTGATAACAGATACACAGACCAATTTCTGTTCACAAATAATTCCTTCAAAAGTTATTGAAAACGAGAAAGAAAGAAATAGTTCATACTTTCCCTTGTTTTATTCATTCTATACTAGATAAAGACATGGTAATGCACAGACCTTTTCTATTTTTCTTGTTTAAGATATACTTGAAATGTCTACCAGTTGTGACAAATAAATGTCTAAATTATAAAATGAATTTAAGATGTAGTCTTAATTGAAACACATACTTTCTATCAAGGGTTTGTGACATATAAATATCTGAATTACAAAAAAGTAATGTATCTTCATTTTTTCATATTGATAAGAGGCATCAGTAATTGAGATCTTCACTGCCCAGTAGAAATAATTTGCAAAGTGCTGTAGTTTGATTTAACACAGATACATGTGGCATGTGCAAATTACACTGTATGTAAAATTGGTGGTATATACACTTTATAGATTATATTTGCTTGAACAGAGTTTGGTGGATGTATGTGCAAAATGGTTTGCTCCAAGCTATCAAGTGCTTGGAGTTTTGTAAGCGAGTCATGGGTTGTTGCCTTTCTGTGAATGTCTGAGGCTATTGAATTGGTTTTTCCTGTATGTCCATCTGTTCATCAATTTATTAAAGTGTGATAACCTTATTTCTAGAAAATGGATTTTGATCAAACTTGGAATATACCAGCTATCTCAAAGGCATTCCCCTAAGTTCTAAAAATCACAAAATGATTGGGGACTTTCCATGATTCCATTCTTTTATGATACTCTGTGAAATACAGTAAGGTTATTCCTAATGAAGGAAGTTGGAATATATACCGTCCTTATCACTTCAACCTGATTGGTAAATCTATGCAGACATTGCAATCACTAAAATCTATATTTCGTGTGAAATCTTTTTAGTGGGGGTCCACATAGGAATTGCACATTTCTTCTGTCAGATATCATTTGTTTATATTGTCAAGATATGAAGATTTTCTTGTGAAGACTTAATTTGTTATAAGATTACATAAAAGTGTAGTTGTCAATAATAATGAATGATAACAGTAAATCTATATAAAGACTGAAAAACGATCTATGTGAAGATAAGAATAGAAATATCTGTGGTTAATTTAGGAGTGGATAATATTCTATTTATATACATATCCTGTGTTATTAATCATAATATAAAAGAAATGGTATGATAGTTAATGATGATAGATGACCATCAAGTATTTTATTATTGACAGGAATACTAAAGAGCTGGACAATCCGGTCTCTAATAGTGTCCTGTAGTAAACATCCAGTTTGAAATCTACTACAGCAATAATAAAACATGATGGTAGAAAAGATCAGTTAATGTATATAATAAATCAAATTCATGTAGATATGTTTGCATTGTTTTAATCTATGAAAAAAATACAGTAATAATTTTTAGCAATAGGATCATCTGCAGATTTTGAAAGTGGGAAGTGGTATTATATGGTCTCAAGCATGTCTTGTTAGATACATTATAGTCAAGGCTGAATTATGGGTGAGCAGATTGGGTTGCAGCCTGAAAAAGATAAATCAATTGAGTTGAAATGTACAGTGGTTGAATAAATCATAAACATAAAAACTGCAACTGTAGTGTGATTATTGTCTTTGTACCAGAGTCGACAGATCATCTTTTGAACTTAATGATTGAAATCACCAGAAATGGGCAAGATGGGCTATAGGGCAGTTATCAAGTACTAGCAACTGGAAGGACTACCCCAACACAGATACATGCCAACATGGTCTCCACTTTTGGAGATGATACCCATTCCTTTTCCACAGTAAAGAAGTAAGCTGCACAATTTAAGCATGGCAGAGAGAGCCTTTACTGCATCCAGGAAGGTCGTCAACAGCAACCATTCAAGAAAACATACCCGGGTGCATGACATGGTGATGGCTTAGAGGATTGGGCACATTATCGCCAACGAATTAGGATTGACAAAAGTTTCTGCAAGATAGGTGCCAAAGCTCTTGACTGCTGATCAGAAACATGTCAGATTCCTGACAATCTGCAAAGGGTTTGAAGCAGATCGGATCGATCCTGATTATTTTTTAGTCAGATTTAGCCCCGTCAGACTTCAATGTATATGTTTGTGGTAGGCAATAACTATAATATACCTCCTTTTCACTGTTGATGCAAGGGGCCCCAGCAACATTTTAAGCCAGGGGGCCCATGCAAGGCTAATCCAGTCCTGATTACACTCAATGGATACATAGTTTGTCTGTTGGAATTAGTATCATATATTTTCGATTTAGTAAGCGTTATATGCCCAGGTATAACATCCATTATTTATTGTAGTTTACTTTTTTCAGCTGTTACCCATTGGGATCTACCTACCATCTGAAAACTTATAAATATTTAAATGGAGGATTCTTTCAAATTCCTGAAAAACATACTGTGTCAGTAGGAAAAATATTTATTATTACATCGTTTCAGTCCTCAATGCACTTTTATCAGGTTCCATTTGAGTGAACATTTGGTAAACATTGGCTTTGAATAGAGGGTTGATTGTGATATAACTAGACTGCACGAAAATTAATCTTTCCAAAATAAATGACAATTGATGAATAATGTGAATAAATGGGTTGCAATGAAATTGGATATATAGAGCTGATCTTGTAGGTTTTTTGGACTCATTATAGAAGTTTTGGTTTCTGGAATATGAAATTTGCAAGTATAATTAAGCAGTTGTAAGAAAGAGTCGTTAATAGTCCTTTATTGTTGACAAAAACACCAAATTATCTTACAATGGCAGCTTGTATGACAAACACAATTGTTTGCTTTTAGGCGTTCAATCAGGCCAAATTCTTGTATTGAAAAAAGTCAACAAGTTTGATATTGAAGTCTATGACAAGCTGATTAGGTTAGTCTGGTATGTCAAGTAGTATTTGTGGATACTTAAATACATTGCCTTATCACAGGTTGATATTATAGTTTAGGTCGAGTGTGAATTATTACCTTAATGACTGCACATATATTATGATGGGAAATATGGGTTTACTGTTGTCAAACTCATTCCTGATGCCTCGATCTCAAAGGGATCGAGCAAACGGTCCAGGGTTTGGATCCCAGCATAGGTCAGGACTAACCTTTGACATTTTTCAAGCTTGCAATGATGACACAGAAAGTGTGCATAGTTTTTCTGATAAGCAGTTATAATTTGATGAAGAGTAGGCTTAAATGTTGCTGTTTAGGCAAATGTCCTCCTCGCAGGACGTACATAACCTTAATTGGTATGATAAATACTTTCTGTTAGTCTCGCAATGATGTATTATCAAAACCCACGACATTCTATTCCATTCGAAACTTGAATTTTGGCTACTCTTGGCAACTCTTTCACTTTTTATTTTAGAGTTATTGCACTTGTCCTGAGTATAAGTATCTCTAAATGACTTTACTTGGCCTTCACTCAAACTATTCATAAGAATGAGTACAATAATCTATTGCTGAAGCTGGTCAAAAAACCTACTTTGTTATCTGCTTAATGATATCTCCTGACCCAAACTTTCAAGCCAATTATTTTGATTGCCGTGAGAAAAGTCAATTATTTTGCATGTCCCAGTAGGTGTTCCAGTCAATTCATTGCACGATAATGATAATTGTTGATATGATGCTTGCATTTTAATGTACCAATATATATTTATAGACACACAGGGGTATACAAAAAACTTGTGTATATATATATATATATAGATACTTTCCTTTCACCATTAACAAGGGGAAATATCTGAACTTTGACAGTCAACTTCATAATCGAAGCCGGGACCTTTTGGTTAGTCGGCCAGCTCCATACTCAACCAAACCAAGGGACCCTCTCAGTATTATGGGACACTCTTGTATTTTTGATAGAATGTATAAAGTCTGTATTCTTGAATAACAAGTTTGTATGTGACAAGGAGTAGGTTTCTTCCCACTGCTAGAGACCAATACGCGCAAGCGAATTATTGAAATATAATTGAACCGTATGTTAGTCCCAAAATGACCTGGTGTGTGTCGAGTGGAAGTTAAACTCCATTTCTCTCTCTCTCTTGGATTACAACTTGGTATAAAGACAGCCTCACTATTAAAACAAATTTATATCAGTTTTACAGGAAGATACCGATATGGGGGATATTTTCCTCCTTAGGGCGGTGTTCTGTTCCAGTTCTTAACAACAAACTGGGTAGTCGTATAATGATCATGTTCAAATATTTTCTAACAATAGTTACAGATTGGAACATCTTGATTAAATCGGCCAAAATTGTTAGATGATGCCCTATCATTTGTTCGCTTATTTCATCTAGGGTCATTTCTCTCACACATTGTACTTTAATAGGTACATAGAGGATTTGGGCTATATGATAATAAATCTATTATAATTTACTTACTAAAGGTTAAATGCTAACTAATAAATTGGTATTTCCTGTTCCAAATTATACTGTGAAATAAGTACTAACATGGGACAGTGGTCAAAACTTACTATAAACGGTCTGGCCAGTGAATTGTATTTTGTTTTGTTTTCTAGAGTAATTCGTACAAATTAGTGGTATTAATGGAATAACAGGTAACATAGTAAAACTATTGTTTGGAAAATCGACCTATTCTTAGGTTCTGATGAATAGAAAATGAGATTTGTAGAATTGAATTTGTGTCTCTATTGAGATGTGAACTACTTAGATAATTTTTAGATAGTTTTCTGGAGTAATTGATACAAATTACTGGCATTAATGAAGGTACAGGTACCAGTACTAAAACTTTTATTTGGAAAATCCACTTGAATGGAGATTGAGATTTGTAGCATTAAACCAAGAAAGTGGGTACCTTATTCCATTGAGTAATAACATTTAGATATTGAGATGTGAACTGCTTCAAGAATTTTATTTTTTTTCCTGCTAGAGATAGACTGCACATTGTTGCGTGTACATGCTAATAAGGTATAGATGTAAATGAAGAAGGTAAAGAATACAACAATGTGACTCATCATCATTGAAATAAAACACAGATTGCCGAGCAGAAGTATGATGGTTTTAATCCATCAATCTTCCTATTACATGTACAACCGTATGTATGATTTATCTGTCAATTCAGCAAAAAACAAAGTTTAAAGATGGTTCTTTCAGTCTGTGTAATGTTGGATGGAAATTCAGGATGATTGATCACTAGCTACCTGTAATGAAAAGTGATAAAAAAAACATTATATTTTTTCATTAAAAAAAATATACCAGAAAGTTAAATTGAATGTTTCAAGGTACTATAATATATACCATAGTATTTTTGTAAGAAATGAAACTATGTATAAAATCTAGTCAAAACAATACTTTGGTCACATGCAAGGCAAGGGAGAAACATGCTTTGCCCAAACAGCAGTATTTCAAATAATCACGGTGGGATATTGGACGAAATATTGGAGACAGTTTTGATTTTTCAGTTCAGTAAAGTATGAAAAGTTTAGAAGATCGTTGTTAGAGTCTGTGTATCATCTGTTCTTGGTAGTTAAATGAAACTTCATAGCGTTAATGAAAAAATGAAACGATAAAAAAATTGATGGATTTTGCATGAAGTTTTGTGGTAGCTCTCACACCTGTTGACTTTTGCCATTATAGAGTTTTGATGGAGATGAACGAGTTTGCCAAACTTTCTGATTAAAATCTAATAAAACAGGATCTGGAGCAGGCTAATTTACCTACAGCATATATCCTTTGTAGATTTTATTTGGGTTTTAGTGAAGAATATTTGGTGGTGGATGCTCTTGATATTGATTTTCGTATGTGAAGGGAAGCCATTGATAGGAGAAGGTCGTCTAAATAGTACCGGTAATTGTAGTCTTAGTACTGTTGCAATTAAGAAGGATTGATTGTATATTAGAAGTTTTCTGGTAGTGCAATATTGATTTAACTTCTCCATTTAACCTGCTAATTAACAGGAACCAGGTATCTTCAGCTGGCATTAATTCTATTATCCAGGTGATGTAACAACATATTTTGTTCCGGTACATCCTGGAATCTCATAGGGTGTTAAGTTAAACTATATTTTCATAGTTTTAGATTAAAATTAAAATTTAAATATATAGCAATAGTGATGGAATCATAAGTTTCAAAGCTTTTTGTTTAAGAGTGTTCAGTTTGATTTAGATTGCGAAAGGGATTTTTTTATTAAAGTATTTCTTTTGTTTATTTTAGACTGTAAAGAGATCTGTAAGTGAAGATCGTGAAGGTAAAAACAGAGATCAACAGACGCCAGTAGCTCCTCCACGCAAACGAGGTAAGTTTTGACATTGTCAAATAATATTTGATTTCAGGTAGAATGTCAGAGATACTAGGAAATACTTTTGTTCTCTGACTTATCTTCACCTCTTTTAATTTGCATTTGTCCACTGAATGGTGTCAGGAAATTATATTCCATTCTATAATGTGATGATACATTTGTATTACATGATCATTTATCAAGTCTGATTCCAACTTCTCAGGGGTAGTAAGATATTTGAATGGTACCAAGAAATACCGTCTCCCCCAACACAGTCAGCATTTGTAAACCTTTATGTGCACATAAAAGTATTTGATGAAGAATAGGCAGAAACGGCTGTCCTTTTCCAGACATAACTAAGCTCTCCTCCTTAATATTGGACATGTGACCATAGACGGTGGTTAGTGCTTGCGCGTTGTATCATAAAGTCTGTCTTTTAATCTACTGGCGTGGTTTTGATTCCCTTGTAATATGTGACAAGTAGTAGGGTCACCTGTCCATCCTCATGGGTTTTTTCTGGTTCCTCCAGTTTCCTCCCACTTTTAAAGACCTGTATGCACAAACAAATTATTGAAATAAAATTGAACCATATGTTAGTCGAGTGCACATTAAACCCCATTTCTCTCTCTCTCTTTTCTTTTGACCTAATCAAAAAAATTCACTAAGTGTATTTTTTGTTGGACTTAATGAGTTTCATTCAGTAGATAAATCAGCAAGATTATACAAAGGCACATAAAAATAATCCGATAAAAATGCACATATTTTGTCATTGGAAACTTTTAATTCCATTTTCATGTATGCTTTTCTTATAAAAATCAACTTTTTAATAATAATAATATTAATATTTGTTGGACTTGATGAGTTTTATTCAGTAGATAAATCAGCAAGATTCTACAAAGGCACATAAAAATAATCCGATAAAGATGCACATTTTTTGTCATTGGAAACTTTTGATTCCATTTTCATGTAGGCTTTTCTTGTAAAAATCAACTTTTTAATAATATTTTTGAGTAATTTATGTTTTTTGTTGCTTTTTTTTTGTGAGGTCAAACGAATCATAAACCATCTCTTACCTTAGGGTATATTTTTTATGAATATTAACAAATATTAATATAAATTCTATGGTATATGTAAGCAACATTAGGTTTTAATTTTCTCAAGAAAGAATTTAATTACTATTTAGGTTAACAAAACATTTACTTACTGGTTTATTTGGTAAATAAAGACATGTAGATTATTTTAGAAGTGAACGACCTATAGTGTCTTTTGAGTGTGCATCTGTAGTCTGTGATGACGTAAATGACAATGTTTGCCCAGTCATTTCAAATACACCTAATTAAGATTCCACAAAACTTGAAGCCAATGGATAGAAGATACATCATACACATTAATTAAGTTTTAATGAGAGAAATCTACTTGTCCTAGTTTGCTTATCTTTCTGGGATAGTAACGTGAAGCCTGGCTTATCTTGGGGATTTCCCTCTATTGTATATGCACCACACACAACACTCGGGAGTCAAGATAACAGTTTTAATCTGGACAAATAGAATATATCATTAGACTTAGAAATACCCAGACAACATCGTCAATCTATCTTATAGGTGACAACCAGGGAGCAATCATTGTGCATGACCGTTAAACAAATACCACAGTGGGCTAGCCCAGGTTCACTTGTTTTTTTGTCACGAGAGAGTGCGTCTATCTAATTTACTGAATAGATCAACACTTACAAGATAATTTGTCAAAAGACCATCTGATTCAAGTGATAAGATATTTTTATTCGATGTGAAATATTGAGCTGTTGAGGACATTATCATTATACCTGAGTAGTATACATTGGGAGTTATATTAAGCATACCTGTGGCTTCAATCGTCATATTATTGGATTGTTCCGTGTAGGTTTATCAACTTGTTTAGCTGTCTGCTGTTCAGGTGTATGTGATATTTCTACCTGTTTATTTTGACTTTACGTGTGTTGACATTTGTCTGGAGAATTTGTTTGTTTTAGAGGAAATATTCAAATATACATTTCATAATTAGTGTTATAGAAGGGTAAGTACCGTATTTTGTATTACTCATCGAAAGTCAAAATAAATATCAACTTTATATACATGGGCCTTTGACTTATAAATCAAAATCTTTCAACTTCATTGTTTATTCGTCAAGATTTTATCCTGAGAAAATCTTCAAGCTCTTGTTATCTGTCCAAAATTTTTACAGAGAGAACGAATACCACAATTTACTCACAAAAGGATTGTTTGACTTTTTAACCAAACAATTAATGACTAATTGCATAACAATAGAGAGAATGTCAACTGAATGTTCACAGGAGTGACAAAGCAGCATATGATGTCACATGTTATATTTAGCAATGCATGTTTTATCTAAATTTTTAAATAATATAATTTGCTTATATTTAATTTTGACATTAGATTTTAGTTAACAGATTTTAAATTATCAATTCTGTAGATTCCGATCTTTAGCCAAACAATAGTGGTTTGTAATATTCCAGTTCCTCATCCTGATGTCTTATTTATATTTAGCAATGCACTACCTACATGTTTTATCTAAATTTGGAAATTATTTGACGTCATATATCAGAGTTGCAGATATTTGATTTTGAACCTGAATTCTGAACAGGGTGGCGGTTATCTTTGTAACATTGTTTTATATCATAAACGGGTGGCTGGTTGGTTAACATGTGGATGCTGGATTAGAAGGTTTGTCATTGAGTCAAGTGGTGTGGTTTTAATTCCTTGCTTGGATGTGACAAGGAGTAGAGTCGCCTGTCCAACTTCATGGGTTTTCTTCGGGTCCTCCATCTTCCTCCCTCTGCATAAGTCCCTAGGTCTTTTTCTCTCTCAACGCCTTTTGAATAACATTGTTTGTTTTACTGAATTTATGAAATGATTAAATAATATGTAATAGGGTTTATAATTTTGATGAAGACAGAAGTGCACTTTGTAATGAGGGGGAAGTTTGCCTAAACATGGGTCTTTCCACCTACTTTTTAATTGAATTCCAACTGTCCGAGATAAGATGTTTTTATTCATTGCGTCAGAATGGTTTTTGCTTGCCAATTTAGCCTTCTGCCCTGGAACACTGACAAGTGGACACCATACCAGGCTAAACCATCCTGAGAAACTTTCTCAGCTAATACTGGAATCCCAATGATCCCTCCTAGTAAGTCAGCCAGCAGTCACTGTAGCTTTAAATGATTGGAGATTTGATTTACTGAGTAACTGTGACTTGAGGAAATGATTAAAGATTCGGTTTAGAAGACTTTAAAAATCTGAAACGTTAATAAATGCCTATGATGGGTTTTCAAGTCTCTCCCCAATGCTGAAGACCCTTTTATGGCAGCAAATATTTTATCTTATGCAAACCTTATTACATTCCCAGCCTCAGGGGGTAATGCAAATTGTGAATAGAGATTGCTGCATTTAATATAATGTTGCTGTGATATTTTTAAGTTAAAATAAAACACTCTTGTAATATTCTTTTGGGAAACAAAAAACTCAAGGATTTTTAAACAGGGTTGTTCTTATTCTGCTCTTGACAGTATTTTTAAAGAATTATCAAAATTTCAGTACATCTATTTTGAATTTTTAAACTATTGTTTTGTATCTCGAAATTAGGTGTTATTAAGAATAGATGTCAATCTATTTAGATATAAAGAAAGCTATAAGACTGAGTCTACTAAGGTAGATTTTTTATAGTTTTGTTTTCAGAAGCCTATAATATCCTAGCCTGCAGCTGATTTAACACTGAAGGTTAAAGGTGTTGATGTAAACCTGTCAATCATTGATAAAAAAAAAGTTCACCCATCAGTAACTCCCTTGAATATAATCTTTACCTGTATGTGCTGTATAAATTATATATTCTATGACAACCTAAAAGTTCTGCATATTTCTACATACTGTTCTTCAGTTAGATGGGCAAATGGTTAACGTGTGCATGCTGCATCAAGGTCTGTCATTGAGTCAACTAGCGTGGTTTAGATCCTGTTCCTCTGGTTTCCTACCACTGCTAAAGACCCCTATGCGCAAGCAAATTATTGAAATAAAATTGAACCAGGTACACCATTCGTGCTGATGTTTCTCATTATGACAGGTTATATTCTCTTAATTTTACCGATTGAAATTTAAGTAAAAGCACTGCATACATGTATGTTTATGAAGTTTTGTAATTTGTAGAATTATTTGCTTAAAAATATCCAATGCATGGCAAGACCTGATAATTGTACATCATTTGGAATTCAAAACAGAAACGATGTGGCATGGAGATAGGGGCGCCTTCTCAACCTCGTGGGTTTCTTCCGGGCACTCTGGTTTCCTCCCACTGCTAAAGACCCCTAGGCGAAAGCGAATTATTGAAATAAAATTGAAACCGTATGTTAGTCCCAAAATGACCTGGTTTGTGTCGAGTGAACGTTAAACCCCATTTCTCTCTCTCTCTCTCAAAACAGAAATGTACAATGTTATAAAAACAGTATAAATATGGCTTGCAATGTCATCCATGGACATTACATATTGCAGTTGACTGGTTCAGAGATTTATAAAAAGAATATTTAACAAGTCATGTGACTATCTACACTGTTGATAACCAAGAATTTTAAACAAAAGAACAATATTATAACCTAGATGTTTGAAATTTAAACAACACATGCTCACCGTGCAAGAAGTGATTAACACAATTAAGCTTGTTCTTAATTAATTTTACAATTTCCTTTTGGTGATGACTTGAACCACATTTTTGTGCGTATTAGTGTTTTTGTTATTAGTAATTTTTTTAATTCTTAAAAAGTTATTTGAAGTTTGTAAGCTATTTTTAAACACAAAACAAAATGCAAATGTTTCTGTTTGTATTGTATCATGTTATAAACACATCATTTAATATTGATTAGATCTGATTTTATTTATGAAGTCGAAGATGTTAGTTCTTTCTCTATTGGTTTATTACATCCTTTCATTCCCATTTTATTGATTGTTAAAGTTGGGTTCCCAGATAAGTATTTATCGGGTGGTTATTGCCTATAAAAGTATGACAATTTTGGTATATATGGAAAGAAGAGATACCCAATCTTACTAGAAAAATACTGGATTCCCTGAAAAACACTCATGGAGCGTAAACAGGACAAAAATGTAAGGGGTTCCCTTAATAGTCAACCCGACGAATAAGGGTACCTGCACGCGAACTTGAGTGATTTGTGTACATGTTGAAAAACTTTATGAAAAGTTAGACATACAACAATTTCTGGGGTAAAAATCACGGAAAAAGACGCGGGCAGTGGATAATCCGAGAATTTAATTAGGATTCGATATTTGTAGTAAATAGTCAGCGCTTACAGACAACATCGTCTTGTGTATGCAATGCATTCTCCCCTGTCGTCTGCCACCATTGCCATTGGTTACGGCGAGGGGTAATCGCCTGACGCAAACATAGTCTCTTTCGATAGATTTTTATAGCAGGCTATTCTCGTCAATTACAATGTTTTGAGAACGATTTGAAGCAAAATTATGATCAAATAATTAGTTTGAATATGTTTTTAATTCTAATATATCATCAAATCACCCAGTTTGTTCACCTATTTTAGAACCTCCATTAGTAGATTTTCTCCAGACTTTTCCTTTGAATATTAAATATTTGATTGTCCTTGTTACAAGATAGGATAATATTTTACTAATTTTCAGTAGATGTGATGTCTTTGGGTTAATTTGTAGACCATGACTAATCTTGAGGACATTAAACCCTATAATAACAATTTAAATATGGGTCAAGGGGCATTAAGTTACCTAAATGTTTATTTAATCGTATTCAGGTACAGATGTACAATTTAAACTATTTGAGCCTTCATGATAATTGTGAAGTGACCTGTGATCAAGTGACAAAACTCGTTACTTATTGTCTGCCATACTGTCACCATAGTGGATAGTTATTTACTAATTGGTAGAATTTTTACTGACCAGATTATACTAGTAGATTATACCAGTATTATAGTATTTACCTACAATCATACATATAGGTTAGTATGTGACTTATTAAGACCTAGTTTATTCACCGCAACGTCTGACTCAACTCTCAAATTTTTACAGGAGGGTGTTGGGTGTAGTTTTGATCCCAAGCATGGATTTGCCTACCTAACCTCATGGCTTTTCCTTCATCTAACAGTAATGTTTATGATATTTTTTAAAAAAAAATTATGAACCTGTATAGCTAGCCAATAAATTCATCTTAAATAAGACTGTATTATTTTGAGAGGACTATGATTCAAGTTATCATTATCTGTAATAATATAAAACCTGATATATTCATAAGGTTATTTATTATGTAAGGTCAATATATGACTCATACAAATTACATATTATGTTTCTTAAAGGTGGGAACTCTATATTATAGTCTACCTTTACTCAGGTATTCTTGTACTGCATTATCTTAAAGGTGGGAACTCAATATTGTAGTCAACCTTAGCTCAGGTATTCTTTTACTGTAGTTAAAACCCACATATCCCAAACAATATAATATAATATAAATTGCTTATGTTATTGTTTACATTGAATTTTATTAGTTTTAGTAGATATGCCCTTTGGTGTACATGTATCTGACCCCCTGATCTCTGACCTATATGACCCCACCTAATTAACATATCAACAATGAGTGGTGTATGGGGGTTATTTGACACAGAAGGAACTCTTTATGATTATATTAAAATGCTGGGATGTGTGTGATTTTTGGTGAACCTAAAAAGCAAGTTGTAGAAAGGTTATTTCATTCTAATTTTGATGGATGCATGGGTTATTGAATTCAGATTATTAATTATTATACTGTTTTAAAGATATTTTTTTTCAAGGTAAGCAAAAATAGCTTATGAAATTAAAGTATATATTTTTTAATGGTTTCCAGGGATGAGAGAAAGAGGAATGTGGACAGTTTGGTTCATCTAGGTCAAATTTCCATATTCTGCTACATTTAATTTTTTGCTTATAAATTCTGTTGTGTAATTTGTTATGAAGTTGATACTTTTTACTATTTTTAGATGATGGCTGACTTTCTAATAAACTGACATTGTATATTTTACTTACAGTTTCATAAATAAATCATTTCTACTTTCATAAATATTCATGTCAATTTGTAACCTCCAAAACTAAACAAGGAACTACCCTTTTGTTAAGTTTTTATTTGTTGCAAAATTTATTTGTATTAGACATGAAGTGGAATTAGAATTAATTAGATAATTTTCAAAAACAACTCAAATATAGTCTCCAAGACACATTGCTTTAAGTCTTATTCTTTTCTTCTTGTTTCACCAAATTTATTGTAATTGCAAAATATGCTTCTTGTAAAGAACAAGTTAATTGAAGGACAAATATTACTTGCAAATATATACATTATGTGCATGATATCGCCTCAAGTTATATTAACACATCATGCAGTCTGCAGATTACATGTACAAAATAGCTATTCAATAATCCATTAAAAAATTGTCAAAAGTGCATTTTGTTTGCCCAGTCTAGACATTGCAGAAACAAAACTATTGGAAAAACGCAAAAAGTTGCCCAATTTTAAAAAAAAAAATTTGCAATGCCTTGGTTAATTGTATAATTATTTACTGAATTCTATTATATTCTATGGCTTGGTTTTTATTTTTAATTCATTACACATTTCCGCTTGATAAATGTTAATTCATTTCGCAGTTTGGTGTTATGTCCTTGATAACCCATTTCCTTTATCAGTGTTAATCTTTTAATATAGATTTAAATATGTATATACAGTTTATCTCTTACATCCTTTAATCAGCAAGCACTAATTGATGTTATATCTATTTAACAATCTATATATGATATATTTGACACATTCTACGATAAAATAACTATATTTAGACTATATATTTCTCTACACCTGCTGTTTTTATGGAATTACCGTAGCCTCCTTTTTTGTCGTTAACTTAATCGCATGCTGAGTTTTTCAGTTACCTTCTAGATTGGTCAGAAGATAAACATGGCCTATATGATATATACTGTTTGTTGTTCTGGATTTTGTATTGAAAAAAGTGCCTTGGGTATGCCTAATCTATCCAGAATTATCCAATACAAATTGCCACACTGAGCTCATCTGAGGGAGATCCCAGATGATGTCCTGTGGTAAGTTCACATAGCTAACCAATCTAGTTTCAGTGTTGCCTTCGCATTGAGATTAGTATGAGGTTAATCCACATATCAATTTCACAGTCATTGTTCCCATACAGGATCACAAGGCATATTGAATGCAAATGTTGTTCCAAATCTATTGGCATGGGTATTTTTCTTTAGGTAAACTCATATCAATCTTCATTAGCCCAGCTGGTGCAAAACAAAGTAACACCTTAATCCATAGTTCTGTTCATTTTGTGAATTTTTACTAATTTGGAGATTAATTTAGACCACTTAAATTAAAACATTCATTACAAGACATTGGAATGTGTGAAATGTCTTTGTCAAAATGTAGTAAGTAAAAAACTCCAACTCATCAGTTTTAATAATGAAGTCTGTTGGATATGACATGGCCCCAATCCACTGCAATAGAAGATTGACCAGCCTCCAGTGTTAAACCAGTGGTACTTGATCCTCTTCACCTTAGACTTATAAAAACTGTAGGTGTTAATTGAAATGGTATTATCACTACATCCAGTTTAAATATTACAATAGACCTACAATAGTACAAAAACACAGATTGGACACCCGGCTCACTTTCTACTGTCAACAAAACCTGGCCGGTTAACTCAGGTGAAATGGTCAAACATGGGCTATATAATTAAATTATTTGAATTCTTTATGATGGTCAGGGAAGTAGATCAATTGAAATTGAGCAGTTTATTCTCTATGAATATCTGTGCTGTGGTCTTATTATTTTCTTTATCAAGCAGTGGTAGAGTAATAGGGTCTGTGTTCTAAGTATGACAGTCGCTATGACAGACACTGCTATGCTTTCGACGTCTGATACAGTTTTGAAGCAGTGGTAGAGGAATAGGATCTGTATTATAAGTATGACAGTCACTATGCTTTCAATGTCTGATACAGTTTCAGCCTTCACATTTTCATCAAAAGGGTTCGTTGTTAAAGATTAATTTAAGGAACGGTATAATTTTGACCAATACTGGACAGTACCCCACCTACCAATGTGCAATCAGCAGTCTGTATTATTGAATGAGAAATTTAAAACAAAACAAAACATTAGATAGTCTATGCATGACATTGTTTAATTCACCCCCTGTTTCGCCTAATAGACACCATGGAAAATTTCGACTGGATACATTTTTCAATCTAAAAAAAAAAATCAAAACAATGAATATGTTGAATTTACACAAAACAGGAATGACACACAGTAACTGTGAGCAAAAATGAAACAAATTTTTATTACACAATATTTATGCTGGAGTGAATTACGAATCGGGAACAGTTACAGTATACATATGTGCAAATAAATCAATCAATCATGGTGGCATATGTTAACCTTGTGTTTCATGATGACAGCTCCACTTATTGATAACTTAATCAATTCATATCATACTGTACATGTCAGTTCACATTTTACTCAAATTTTATATTATTAGATTTTCTATCAAATTAATTAAAATTAATGACAAAGCTGGAGGGTATGTTTCAAAGTCAGCCTCAGGAGCAGTTGTGGGCCCAATTGAAAAGTCAGGTGAAATAACTTATTAAAAATAAACAGTAATGATTTTTTTTTTATTAAACTGCAGCTATCTATAGGGCAGTTTTACTTGACAAGAATAAAGTAGGTTACCATAGTGCAGGGCCTCCTGTTGTTGGCAGGGGTAAATGGTTCAGTTGGCTTAAAACCGACCCTGGCATGAGATCATCACATGAATCTGGATTCCTCTTTTTACATTAAGACTGAGCTCTATAGAGGGCTTTTATTTAGTGCCTTTATGTTTAATTATTAGGGCATATGTTATATCCATATACTAAAGTATCAGTGATTGGATTTCAATTTTAAATGAGGAAAGCTGTGTCCAAATTTGAAATGAAATTGTAGGAGTTTTCACATGTTTCTTTTTCTACACCAACCTCAGCATTTCATCCCATCAGAAACACTAGAGCCAGGAATATCCTTAGGAACTTCCCCAGCCAACAATGGGATTAAGCAGGCCCTTCTTGTTAGTGGACCTGTGCCATGCTCACCAAGCCATGGGGTCTTCCTCTAACTTGAATTCAGATCCTCTTACAGCCCGTTTATTTTTAAACCAGTTTATAAACGCTGGGGTTTTTAAGACAGCATCGTGTTGCGTTCACACGTACTATAAGCCAAACCAGTTTAACTATTCTGACCTCTTCGGTCGGAGGTTAAAGTTAACTACGCATGGGCAGCTTCACATTCTTTATTCGGTTCCCGCACGCTTTCGATGACATTGGCACTGTCTGACCCTGATATTTTCACAGGATTGTAACTTACTGCGTACTGCGCATGCTCAAGCCAACACGTTCAGACAGCTAAGATGAACCAGTTTAAAATAAAAAGCCTTCTCGAAGACGGGTCGCGAGCTAGGGTTTTTAAACTGGTTTATCTGCCCCACATTTGCGTTCAGGCGCTTAAGTTAAACTGGTTTAACGACCCCCGGGGTTTTTAAACCAGTTCAACTTAAGCGTCTGAACGCGCTATAAGATTCAATCAGAAAAGAGTGTAATAGGAAGAGATACATGTATTTGACCGTGAACCAGGTCTGTTTATATTTATATTGTGGTATCATGGTTTGTCCTTGTCTATGTCACATATTGATGTCAATCAATCGCCAGTATTATAACAATATAATGTTAAGATGTGAAGAGCTGTGTGGTTGTTGTGTTGACTTAGTGTAAAATAATCTCTGTTAATCTTCATAGCGATATGAAGACTTTAATATCATTGATAGTATAAATCATAGTAAAAACACTGGAAGCACACAGCTTACTTATTGTTTAAAATTATAGTATGTGTTACCTTTTAGGATCTAATTTCTCAAATAAGCAGAGTAGTTGGTTATTAAGGCTTTATGATCTGAATTTATACAATACAGGTATTCTTATACCCTTAATCTTGTCTTTGATTTAATGCTAAATAAAGATACAGTATATACACTAGGGCTTCACTGCTATTACCCATGTTATGACTGATTCTCTTAATGTTTATAAAAAAAAGTGCTACACTATAATACTTTTGGGAGCCATGTTGTTTACTTCCACCTTATACCAAATCCTGCTTATGATTCTGGGGAGTTTGCTTTAATGGTGCTTTTAATTTCTCATAAAAACAGAATATTGATTTTGATAAACGGTGGCAGTTACAAGATAGAGTTTTGTTCAGTTGAAGTAGTACATACAAAACAAGCTCAAAAACTGAGTAAAATATCCAATCTTGGCTTGTGTTAAGTTCATCTGCATCTGAAACCCTGCTAACATGTTGAATAAAAAACATTGACATAACTATTTTAATTTTTTTCTTTTAAATGAATGTATATTGATATGTAAAAAGATTGTTTTTTCAAGGCCAGGGTATTGAAGTATTTGGCAGACGGCACTGCTTGTGTAGTTGTCAGATGTAAATAAAAGGTACCTTGCGGCAACATGCTGCTATCATTGCAATACATGTCAATTATATATACATAGGGTTTAATCACACCTGACGGCATGTTTGATTAATAAAGGAATCTACCCAGTAATGGAAAGTCAAAAGTCCCACTGACTATGTGTCTGCCCGTATTGTGAACTTGAGTGATTTGAATGGAGGCAATGTGTATAGAGTTGTTCGTCCATGTTAAATCTTTTTTAGAATACTGTGTCAAGAGGTGCAGGAGGCTTTCTTTTGTGCAAGTTTTACTCGGTTAACCTCATGTCTTAGTTGAATACCTGAATGCACATAAATAGAACTATTACCTACATAAATACAGAACTATTATTAATATTCAATTGATATTTAACCTGCATGGTGATTGGTGAATAACAACTGAGCTGCAATTATAAAACTTTAAGAGACATTTTCCTGTAGAAAACCTTAAAGGTTACCATAATATAAATAATTTTAAATTTTGCAGATGCTTCCTCAATTAGGATTGTAATTTATTTATAAATGAAGAAAATGTAATTTAATGTTTTTGAAAATTAATAAAATAAAGACAACGTAGCAATAAGTACATATATACAATCTAACAGTTTGTCTCCTTGATAACCCTAGGTAAAGACTAGTTTTTGATTTTATATTCAAGTATTTGGCCTGTATTGTATTAACAACATGGGTATGTGAGAAGTTTATGTGTGTGGGTTGTCACCTATTGTGTAACTATCTATATAAGTATTATTTTAATACCTACACCAGCATGAAACCAAAAACTTTACAAATACTCAACCACATTTATCTATCATTGAAAATGTAAATACTTGAAAAACAGGTTTCAGAAATTTACCAGCTGCATCAGTCTATGATAATTCTCATGTTGAGTCTTTTGAGCATATTTTGTATACAGAAGGATTAAATATATCAACTTGAAATAAAGTTGAAGTGTTTTTGTGTCATCATTTTTCACTGGGATCAGATGTCCGGGTACTTGTCATTTTCTAGTAGGATAACACATGTCAGTTGCCAGGATTCTAATCCTTCTTCATGGACTTGAAGTGATAAATGTATATTTTGTTTTAGTTTACTTATAAGATGGGTTGATAACCCCATGGGAGACAGTTTTGAAAGAGGAAGTTGCCGATTTTAAAAAGAGTGAGGACAGAAAAAGGAGACAAATCACTTTGTTATGCCTACAGTGGGAATGCTTGCTAGTAGATTTTGAACATCTTTCAGTAGGTGACTTCAAAATGTTTGTTTGAATTAACGACAAATGGAACCATTGGTTTTAAATTCGAATTAATTTTGGCTGTTAGAATTAGGGGGCATTGGGCTGCATCAAAAAATTAACTTGGAATGCTGATGGACTTTCCACTTGGTTTGTGTGAACAGGTGATTTGCTTGGGGTAAATATTAGAATCTGGATATTTATTCAAGTTAAATCTCAATGTGAATACACCATTTGTTTTAGTCCATCTGAGCCGGCCATATCTCACTAAATATGGCACCACAAATAAGAGTAAACTATTCTTTCTGTAGCACAAATTCTATTCCAGTTTGAAGCTTAATTTTCGATCAAATCTATGGCTTTAAACAATTTGTTTTGGGTAAATTTAATGCAAACGTCTTCTAAGATATAAAATAGCTTTATTATTGCTGAATGCTGTGTGCAGGATGTATCAGATTTGCAAAATCATACTTAAATTAGTCTAAAATTTCTGACCTATGAGATTGCTCATAGTCATAGATTTTTGTGACAGATATCAGTCAGGGATGACTCAGGCCCATGTGGGGTCACTCCCCTAGAGTGGCATTACGAAAACATCATTCATAAGATTACGAAGAGCTTACTCCATGGGATTAAATGGGCAGATTTCCAGCCATGCACCAGCAAAATGTTTCTCACTCCCCACTGGTGAACATCTAAAAATCATATCTGTCCCGAAAAAGGTCAGATACATCTGACCAATGGTAAACATACACCTTAAAAAGTAATATATTGTTTTGTCTGCTCTGATTACCGCAGTCATCCTTCATGAAAAATACATTTAGTAGTGAAATGATTAAGATGTTTACAGTTGGTTGCTAATCAATATTACACAGTAATCATTTCTTTATTTATCATTGTGGGGGCAGTGGATGACAGAATGGTTAGTACATTCAGTCTGTATCATAATGTCTGTCATTGATTACATGACAAGGAGTAGGATATGCTGTCCAACCTCATGGGTTAAAATTGAACCATGTGTTAGTCCTGAAATGACCTACTTTGTGTCAAGTGGACTTTGAACCCCATCTCTCTCTCTCTCTCTTTGCATTTATCATCATTTAAAACATTGCTTTACAATCTATTGGCTTAATGACATGACCCAATGTAACCGTTCCATGTCACTTTTTGTTGAAAGCTTAAATAGAGACATTATCAAATAAAACATTACGTCAAACCGACCCACACTGATTGTCAAAACAACAAATAAAATATACACCTAAAAATAGAGAAGTTCACCTCCAATTGAAGTCACTTCATGGTTAGCTACACAAAAGATATTTTACCTTTTTGGTTAGGGAGTCCCAAAACACACCTGTTGCTTCAGTCATTGAAACCAGTAATTCTACAAATAGGTGCAGTGAAGTAAATTACGTAGATTATATTTTTTATTTCAATGTTCAGTGATTTACAATATAACTATATTTGGTATTAAAGACACCAAATACTAGGTAATTAACGTGTTTAGGTATGTATTTTGTGTTGATGTATCTGTTCGTATTTTTATGGTAACTGTTTTGTTAAGTCAAAATGACTGACACTATAGAAAATATTTGAAATTTTGATGTGGTTTATAGTTTGTGCTCTTTATATGTTATGTACTTATCAGTCTTGTATGGTAGATACCTGTTGTTGAGACATTGAATATCAAGGTAATAGATTTAAAACGTGGGCACAAATATTAGTTGATTAAGGATTTAGATTTTAAAAAATGGCATATGAATGTCGCCCAACAAGTTGGTCCATCCGCTATATATTGTTGATAATGAGCAGAATAGAATTTGCTTGAAAAATGTAAGAGTAGAATCTGAAAAAGCATTTATCCAGAAGTCATTAGCTATAATTTTGTGGCCGCCGACCATTATATATGTCCTTCTTTTGACCACATGAAATAGAAATTTGGTTACCTGCAGTAATATATCATAGATATGAAATGTGAGATTAGGATTTCTGTTAATCTTCAAATCTAGAATCTGATTCTGTTGAAGATAATCGATTTAATTTGGTATCCATTATCTGCATTAATAATTAATCATCACTTCTGCTTTTGATAAAGTCAATTATCGTAACATAGGATAAATTTACTGCATGCAAACACAGAATTTGAGATTGATCTTTGATGCTATAGGTAGTAATTGATGTCTTTCATGGAGCAGGATATGCTTATCCTTTCTGGAGCATCAGAGTTCAAATTTATGCTTTGTTTTTAAATTGGTGTTGTTTACTTAAAGTTACATTATGGGAGATAAGATAGAGAGATGGCAGTTCTCACTATAATAGTTAAAAACTAGATAGTGTAAAGGTAATTTGCTCAAAATTTCAGTCAAATTGATCCACTATTAGCCGAGAAAAAAGCATTTGAAATATTCACATAGCCTCGGTCATCATTACTCAAATCATTAATATAAACAGCATAGTCTCGATTATCCACTTGATTGATTTAATCATCAACGGCCATTAAGCGGCATATAGGATTTTAATCCGCCAACATCGAAGGCTAGCATTGACATCAAGAGTTTATTATGGTCTGGATATGTTAATTAATGTCTAATTGATTATTTAGATAACATTTCAGACCTAAAGAAAGACCTGTAATAAGCAGATTTTGCTCTTGCATAATGCTATTTTAAATAACTTCTATATTTAAAGGCTGTTATTTAATACCTATTCTATTAATAATTCATTGAGTATCAAGTGTAATCAGTCATGGTCATAAGGAAAACATTCGTACCTTGGTAATTGACGATTTTCCAAATGTACCGTACATGACATACATTCTGTTTATTTGGTTTGTGTGATTTGTTTTTTCCTGTTTGCCCTTTTGTATATTTAGAATAAATTAACCTTTGGTATTTAAGCTATGTGTGAAATATTTATAGGTTATATGAATTTTGGAGGATTTGAAACATTATTTTTATGACTTTATGAATGGGAATGTTTCTATTAGTAAATGTTTACTTGTTGTATAAACAAAAATTTTAGTTTAAAAAGGACAAAAAATTGATATTGTATCTGGAGTATAATGTTACGAACAGTACTGGTATTTATGATGTTCATTATTTCTCTGAAATGTCTATACCACTCAGAAGCATAACATGATAATAGAAAAAATATACCGCCACACTTTCTGGAAACAAAACCCCATAAACAAACGGCTTATTGTATAAGTTGCTGTCTAGTTCTGGCTAATGGGTTTAATAGGGGTGTCCCAAATTTCACAAGGTGCCGTAAATATAAGTGGATTTGCATTGTCTGGAAATAAAAAATTAAAATATGGAGTCATCCAAAATTGATTGACAATTTGCTTAATAGTTTACGCAACTCATTTAAGGAAATCTTAGTTGATAATGGATATGACTGTATAGATACACAGGACGAGGATAAAGGTTTCAGAGATTTTTTTCTCCCCAAAATTACCTGTAGCCAATTTCATTATTGAAATATAATTGGGATTCGTCCTTCAGATTGTGAAACTTGTCTTGATAAGGTATATATATATATATATTATTGTCATGTAATGTAGGGATTAGTCATGGATTACCAAGTATGAAGCAAGGTTGTTCTGTACTTAGTATTTGATTTATAAAGTTAAAAACTTGAGCAAATATTAAATTACAAATGATTAGTACATTCTTATCATGATGATATAAATATAGTAATTTTATGTAAGTTTAATATATTTCCTGATGGTGATAGGTAAACCTTAATGTAGATTTGGTATACTGTATCTTAACTAGAGGATGTAAGTCATTTCCTCTATGGTAATAATATTATCTACCGGTACTATATTCTACTAATAAACCATACCGGTAACATATTTCTATTTCTTTCTATTATTTTAGCAGTACACTAAAAAATGCTGACTTTAGGCAAAATATACTTGCATAGATAAACTAAATTATGTCCGTGAGGCATAAACTTTAAGATAAAAATGTGTTCCTTTTCCTATCAGATTATTGTATAAATTAATTGCAAATAAATATTTAACTATTATTAGTTATCTGCATAATTATTTTTGAAAAACTGGTTCCTTAGGCAAACCTGCTGTAACTGCCATAGAAGCGACAAACCTACTTCTTTTTAAAAGATCATTTTTGTGAGCAAGGAAACTAGTTATATGTCATATTCTAAGAAAGGCGAGCTCTAACTATTTGTATAGGTAGAGTTTTTCGTTGACATTGGGGAATTTATGGACCCTTTGTCGCCAATTGTCTTAGTTTATCTTATTTAAATACTGAATACTGCAAAGGTGTTGAGTGCTTTCTGATTGTTTTGAGGTTTCAAGGTTACATGGTTTGAATTTTGTAGAGTTTGTGCAAGTCAATAACACAGAGTAATTGAGCATTCTTCATGATTCTCCACGTCATCTTGTCAATAGTATTCTTGACTTTTGTTTGATTATCACATACCATTCATGTTCATCATCTGTCATTTAAAGTTTTTACACCATATTTATAGCCAGAATCAACTCGACAATATCAGTTTGATTACCTTCAAATATTTTAAAATTTTATTTGTCAGTTTCTGTTTGATTTTGACATTTTCCTTTCCACAACCTACCAAATGGACTCGAATACCTCAACCGTCTCATTTTAGTTGATGAATAATTTGATATTATCTGTTCTTCAAAATGTTATGTGTAAACATATTTATGCACTCCTGCAACACTTTTGGTTTAGTATCGAGGTTTTTTAGCTTCAACGATTGTTTTATTTATACTAATTGGATAATTTATTAGAGTGAATATTTTTATACTATCACAATAGGTAGGCCGAGGGGGACTAAAACTGTCCTAAATGTGCGATATTAAGTTATATGCATAGATAAACCTCTGGTCAATTTTTTGGAACTCTTCCATACATAAAGGGGGTCCATCAGAGGCCTGTGTTTGGTTTAAGCATATTCAGATTTAGTAATTGTTTTATGTCAATTCTTATAAACCCTTTGTGAAAACATTTTGGAGGAACATCCTGTACCGTAATTCTGATAGAAGTGCTTAATGAACTAAGGTTAAATTTCTCTGTAACTGAAATACAATATTGTCCCTTTAAGCTATTGTCTTAACCCAGAGGCAGGCCTTTAAATATGTGATCCAAGTCGTCCTAAATTTTCACAAGCAGATGTATTGAGATCTCTCCTGAAAGAAAGATTATGGAAATTTCTTTCCTGTGAAATTTTTATTACCAATTCAAAACTGTGTGAGGAAAATTATTCTTCTATTTGCATTTATATTACATTGAATGGAGTATTTATCAGGTTTTTCATTTAATATTGTATGAATATGTTATTCATATCTATTTAAAAGCAGAGTTTTATTTAACACAAATATTCAGGTCCACTTTTTATTCACATGTAAACAACGTAATGTCAATAACGGTTTGTTGAAAATTCTTTCTTTATGAAGTTTAAGTACAAAAGAGTTGTTCGACATATATATTTTCTAAGTTCATTATCATTATGTTCGGATGTGTCTGTTATATATAAAATACATATTTGGGACACATGATAAAATTTGAATAGAATTACAGAGAAAAAGCTGAATTTCTTTTCTCAACTTTGAAGTATATTGTGTAAGTATTCAATTGATTTTTTTACCCATTAAGGTTTTTTTTAGTGTAATCTGTTATTTGAATCAGGAATTTCTATTTTTTTCAATAAACCTTTAGTTTACATATCTCCTTAGAAAATCTACTCTGTACTGAACTCTTATAACAACATTGATTGTATCTTACTTCATGCTATTTACTATTTTATTAGTGGGTGACGTATATATTGAGGGTTTATTTGAACTTCAAAGATAATGCATACCTGAAAAATTATTAACTTTTTTTTTGTTTTGAATCCTAATTACATTCAACTCTTGATTTTGCATAAGATGCAGTTATACTAGTGATATTTAAAACTTTACACATAGTTTTACTTTCCAAAATTTATGCAGGGATGGGTGGCCGAATGATCAAAGCAGCTCATTAGATATTGAAGCCTTCATTCATTGAACTGTTGATGTTTTGATCCCATGTTTGCGTGTGACAAGGGGTAGGGTTTCCTGTCTAACCTTATGTGGTTTTTCGTTGGTATTCTCCCAACGCTGAAGGCCTCACAAGCGAATTATTGACAGAAATACCACGTGTTAGTCCGGAAATGATCTGTTTGTCTCTCTTATTTAAAGATACTTTATGTAAGATTTAGATAAAGAACTCAGCATTCTTGCTATACTGGTTCAAATATAGATAATGCAAAATTAATATATTGAAAATTTCATTCAGATTTCATTATTTTGACCAAAGTAATCATTGTAGTTTTGACAAGATGTGTGCATTGTTTGTTATCGTAACCACAGTGCTGGAATCGGAAGATTTAGCTCTTGAATAATGCTTCTTTAAAATGGAAGAATTTTCTGTAAGATAAAGTATTACTCTTTTAGATCAAGGTGTATAAGTGAAGCGAGATTGTTTATATAAATATCATCTTGATTTTGCTATAGACCGGAAACAGTGGGTGGTCAGTACTGACCTTATTGTCTCTAGCACCATTTGGTATATAATATAAATGTCTATAAGTTAATCACTGCTGTATTATCTCGATTATAGCTGCTGGCTGCTATTATAGATTTAAGTTCAAGGTTTAATGTGCATGGGTGGCAGTAATGTTTGTGATGAACTGATGTTACAGTTTGTTTCACTTATCTGCAAGTATTGAGGGAGAAAAACTGAAAGGCACTCAAGTCTGAAGCACTTACAAACATGTTGAACCATACAAGTGTGGCCCGATGGTAGTGACCGTTGCTGTATTACCTCAGACAGCTTAATTTATCTTTTTCGGGTCTAGATCCAAACCCGATACAGTACCCTTTATTGGAGCTCATTGCAGAGCATCTCCACCAATTATCATATCTTTTGCTGAAGAACAGGACCAGGCTG
This sequence comes from Patella ulyssiponensis, assembly GCA_963678685.1. Classification (NCBI taxonomy): domain Eukaryota; kingdom Metazoa; phylum Mollusca; class Gastropoda; family Patellidae; genus Patella; species Patella ulyssiponensis. Next base: position 59,070,860 of record OY783230.1, on the reverse strand, counting down.
TTTATGTTGAGGATACAACATTTGTTTGTGGAAAAAATAGGGATTAAAAAGTTATGTTGCGGAGATTATTTACATAGTGTCGGTAGAATAAAGAAGAATAATGATAAAACAGTTGCCTTCTCTAAGTTCATGCAATACGATCTATGTCTCACTTATACTTGTCACTGGCAGTGCTTGACTTAAACATAGCAAACTGAACATGTTTCAGCTGTACGCTTCAATAATGAGAACATGTATTCACTGCACCTCTTCATGTAGCTCAGTGAATTACACATGTCTTTTGACAGCTCTGAAACAGGTTTTTAATGACAGTGTGGAAATTAAAATGTCGACTAGGCGTAACACTGTAACATGAAATTATTGTGTCATGTATATGTAGATTTATTTGTCATAAACAAAGTACAAACATGGGGTGTACTTAAAATATCTACTAGAACCGGAAATACACTACCGTACCTTTACAGGAGATTACCTAATACTACTAAGGAAATTTGAACAAAAGCTGACTTGTTAGGCGTCATTATTTAATTAAACTATTTCAGACCCAGCACAGCCTGTAAAATGTGTCAATACAGGTTTTTAAAAACCTGATGTCAGTTTTATTTTCGTCTTTTTAATAAATCTGTAGGAAAAAATTCTTTTTTTTGTATGGCAGTATGAACTGATAATTACATACCATGTGCTGAATTTTTATTTTTCTAAAATTAAAAACATTTTATGGTAATGTTTTTACAAGCAAGAATAGTATTGAAATTCTTTTGTTGTTAGGAATATAATATGGTACTTGAAGATGTACAAGTGTATTATCACACCACATGTCCTTTTGAAATAAATAAATTAGAATACATTCTATCTTACATGTTAGATTTACATGTCAAAAGGGGAAAAAATGGCCATGTTGAATCATGAAGAAGGGGTGGAGTTGCTTGGTGTTCTCTTACAAACTAATCTTAGAAAAATGGAGTAATTGTATGATTCGGTTACACAAACGTTTTGTTAACATAAACACCGAATTTACTTTACAAATGTAAAACTGTACACCTACAGATTGCCTTATCTTGTTACTGTTAAGAGTATACTCAGAAATACTGGTGTTAGTTTCTAACGACATTACAGGTACAAGTATAACACAAAAAGGTTTTACGCTAAATACACTTTTACTTATTTTCTTAGAAATATTTTTGGTAACCATCAGTATCATCACTTCTTTTGAATCGTATCATTGTTTCATAACTTATGACATTTGTTGTAAAACTATTCATGGCAGAAACTGTTTTTAAAGAACAAAACATGACTTACAAAGAGCTTTATTTATATCTTTGAACCATATGTGAAGGATAAAGTGTTACTCCCGAGGTTATGTAGTCAAAAGTAAAACCCAAAGGAAAAATCAAATGTAAAAGACAGTCGGGGACCCAAGGACGAGGAATTTGTTTAGACGCATTCTTCACATGGTTTTTATGTCAAACCATATATGAGGAGAATTGCTTTATCTAGCATACGACTCGTCACAAAAATGCATTTTTTAGCTATAAATTACTGTCAACTTAAAGAATGAAGTAAAATGATAACTTCATATAGGGTTATTATGTAAGATAACGACCATGCACCCGTTGTCGGGTGGGTTTATGAGAGAATAATCTATAAAGATCTAGGAAATTTATATGATGGTATATCCAATTCAGAACAGCTAAAAACAAAAATGTTATGGGTGTTGCCCAGACAAAATTCCTCTATATGTGATTGTAGTCTTTCTGTTAAGAAGGGCTGTGTTGCTGTATATTTTAACTCATGTGTTTTAGATTGTAAGGTCTGTCATTGAGTCAAAAGAGGCGTGGTTTTGATTCCCAGCTTGTACGTGACAAGGTGTAAGGTCGTCTGTCCAGCCTCATGGGTTTTCGCCAGATCTTTCTATTTCCACCCACCTCTACACACAAGCGAATTACTGAAATAAAATTTATCCACATTTTAGTTCCGAAATTACTGGCTCTGTGTCTAGTGGATGTTAAACCCCATTTCTTTTTATGTTTGTCTGGTCAGAAGAAGAAAGTGTAAGATATAAAATAGGCTGAGGATATGACGTCTGTGATATTTGAATGATATATATGTATATAGGTAATAAAATATTGAGATAACCTGTCATGTTATTTAATATTATCTATATTATATCTACTCTTCACACCTCAGTCTGTCTGGTATTTATACTGGTACAACAATACCTAATAACCTTCTTATTGTTTATACTAAAACACTTCGATATTTATCAATGGAATTGGTGAAAATCCTTTCCTCAAGTAAGGATAACCTGACCAGTTTCGTTCTAATATAGCATGAACATTTTGGGGACTTCTGAGGGGTTCTCTGTGATGATTTAATATATTTAATGCGAAAGATGTCAACAGACTGTTTGGGGATCTTGACGCAAAGGAATATATGTAGGCATTTGCAGAATTTCTTTGGTACAGTCGCAGAGATAAGAGAGAGAAAAACGGAGACATATCCGCAGAAACGTGTGGAATGTGGAAGTATATGCTATGTTCTTCGGTGGCTTTATAAGGTTACACATACAATTTCTTTGTTCTTTTTAACTTATCAATGAAGTTACCTATAAATATGCTTGATTGCTGTGAGATTTTGAAAAAAGACAAAGAATATGGTTATTAAATAAGATTCAAGTTTTGTTTATTAAATGAATTCAAAGTACTTCTGGAAATGCATGTAAATCTGTTTTACACTGGCATATAAAGATATTTCTTTGAAGAAACTTGCCATATGAAATTCTTAGATCTGTTGCATTTATAATCCAATAAAACATAAAAGAATTTGTTTTTGGACAATTAAAACATGCAATGACAGCATAATTGACACATTAAAGCAACACTCTTGCTTTTGGGAACATGGTCTGCTCTCTTACCTTTGATTATTATATCTATTGTTGGAGCTTTAAAGTTTCTGCTCTCTGATTATGAAGATCTTCATGGGAGTTTTTTTTTTTGCTTATTTTGATGTAAAACTAGAAATAAAATGTCTTGGTATGGCTTTGATCTTTGTGACCGTGATGTTTGGCTTATGAATCAGATGTCCAGAATTTATTTTCCTATATGCTACACATGCTGTGCACTCCTTTAGTCATTCTTTTCAAATTTATACATCGGAATCTCTTCTGACAACATGGCTCAAAAGATATGAGGAAACAAGGAGGGAAATATGAAGATTGTTTCCCAGATGTCCACCCAACAAACAGAGGATAAAAATAATACGAAAATTTGTTTTAATTAAGTGTTGATCTGCAGTGGTATGGTTTTGGTTAAATATGAAAAAAAATGAGTCAAAACAAATGCTAACCATGCCATGCCTCTTCTTTTTAATTCATATCAGGTTTTTCAAAAATGATTGAATATATTTAGCAAAGAAGGTAAAGCTACACATGATTTTATTTTTTGTAAAATCTTGGCAATAAGTTTATTGTTTTAATCGTGAGCTGACAGTTTGATAATTTCTGAGATACCTATGAGTCTGAGTATGCCCTATATCTGTGTTTAATCCCCTGGAGGCCAAAAGGTGAAGCTGTAGGAGTGGAGAAGAATGTAGCTGAACTACCAGTTTTAGGATCCATTCAAATGTCCAATTGAAATCTGAATTATTGATAAATCTGGGCAACTGAACTGATGTCTGTTGAAACTGTTACATCTGAATATCATCCATCAATCTGCATGAAAAGTGATACTTAATGTATATACACACTTCTCTGGAATATATGATCTTACTAATCAACTAATCTACAAACTATCTACATACTTATCAACATCTATATGTTAATGTCCATTTGATGTATTCACAAAGTTCAAAGTCTGATAGTATGGACTTCCATAGTGTTATAGTTTGTCCAGTACAAGTTGTAATGACCATTACTCTCAATTGGTTTGAAGTTGACCGGTTGTTTTGAAATGGTATATGGTTGTTCATGGAAATAAAACAACATATTATATGATGTTTATATCTACATAGCACTGGAGCATTTGATGTCTTTTGTTTTCAAGTTTTACATCTGCAAAATTTCCAAAATATTAATGTTATTTTAGAACATTGTCTTGATTTATTGATTTCTAAAAATAATCCTTGTATTTGGAACCAAAGGTAATGATGCACAAAAGGGATTGGTTTTAGAAGTTTATAGCAGCTTTTTAATCTCTCAAATTCCATATTCCATCTTTAAACTTAAAACTTCCAGGATACTGATCTATGAGAAAAGGTTATAATCTCATAATACTCAATATAAGAAGTATGTTCATTTTGTTTTGACATGGTACACTGGGGTTTTGACTAGAATATTACCAGTTGAAAACCTGGCATGGACCAAGAAGATTTATTTAAGTCGGAATCTTAACTTGTCAATAGTGGTACCTGCAGGTTGACAAGTCTGCATGATCGTGTCTAGGATGAGCTGTTAAACTAATGTGTACATATTAACGTAGAAGTAAAAGAACCTTTGACAGTTGGAAATTAAATAAGAACAGGCCAAAATGCTTTTGTCCTGGCAAAATTCTCCAATTGCTGATTGCACATGTAGCCATATGCTTGTCTCAAAATAAACAAAAGTTGTGTTGGCGACACATTAAACCCCCTTCCATTTGTTTTGACGTTGTTATTAACACAAATTTCATCTTGCCACACACACCTATAAAATTAGTAAAGGTATTTATGGTACGTCATATAAATATTGGTCATCTAATTTACGTCAATGATGGAATGATTTCTTAAAATATTGATAAGATTTGGTTAAATAGATCTGTTGAGTATATAAGGGAGGGTTCAAGGGACTCTTGATATCTTTGTCTGAAGAGGTTATTTGTAATGTCTATATAGTCAAATACCATTGCCATGGACTGGCCACTATAGCCAGGAGTGGTCCCTACTGAAATCCTCTATAAAACAGCTTGAACTTGCTATTTAATTATAGTTTATCGTGTGATGTTTGTGTGTCCACTATCGATAAAAACTTTATTACGAGTTACGGCCCTGTTATGATCCATAAAACCTGTAGACGTAATCATCATTAAAATAGTAACCTAGTCTACACAGAAACAATTTATTCCAATTTCATTGATCTTCTGTGATATTTGGTTGTGGAAGAAGGTGTATAACACCCCAAAAGACTCAAGCCTGGACAATTTAGATTTGTGAAGAGATTTGATATAAAAATCTTTTTCATTTTTATTCAGATATAATATGGCGTAATTTTTATGGCGTTATTATTTTGGAATTTATTTTTTTGTGGTGTAAAATAAATTGTGGATTGTTAATTGAATGATTTTATTTTTAAAAGGAAGCTTGGAAATTTACGGTGAGGAGATGTGAGATAAAAAAATGTTGCAATGGATTTAGAAAAAAATTAATAAAAAAATCACTGGCATATACTTTATATTGGAAAATTGATTTTTTTTTATAAATCGATTGTGTTGTAAAGAAAATTGTGGATTGTTAAATGAATAATTCTGTTTTTAAAAGGAAGCTTGGAAATACACCAGAGAGGAATTCCCAGTATTGAAAGATTTCTTTGATCTTGACCACTGGCCAACTTTTACAATCTGTCTAAAATCCTTAATTTGTTGGATTGTCAATGTCCAGAGGAGTTATTAAGCAACCTGGAGGAAATTGATGTTGGGATGAGAAGTATCTTAGTTACCTATAAGATTAAAGACTAGATTAGTTTTGTATGGTGACTGCAGAGACTGTGAGTGACAGTAAAATGATATAGTATATATATATTCGTGGGTGATATACAGTCTAAAGTGATACAGTGAGTTGTGAGTTAATAGGGGGGCAGGCTATCACTTCACAGCTTTAGATTAAAACTCACTCGACAAGTCGACCAGTCCTCACTGTTCCATGAAGTACCCTAGAGATTAGACTAGTTAACTAATCACTGATCTGAGCTGTGGCTCGAACTCACATTATTATAGGCAGTGGGATTTCATTTGGCTGTAGGTGGATGGTGCAGACATCTGCTATTAGTCTGTTATTTTAGCCAAATGTTTAGCCGGCTGAAGGTCTTCAGTTGTGTATGGGACTCATCTCACTGTATGATCTATAAACAGTGTGAAAAACTCATAAAGAAATGTTAGGTGTGGATTTCGAACAAGTTCGATGATGTACCTGAAAAAGTGCTGTGTCCGTCCCTAAAGGAATATTGTATTTCTGGCTAACATTAGCGAATTGTTTGAATGTTTTTTTTCATTCATTGTGTTTTATTTATCTATTTCAACTTCCAAAGACAAAATGGAAATATAGAATCTGTGAATTTTTCTATTTTTATTGAAAAAGCAAGGATTTTTGTGGAGTCGTGTTTAAATTTTTTCATTGTAAAAAGTCTTGAGGGAGATAATTTAGAAGAAAATTGAGTCTTAAAACACCTCCATTCAGAAAATGATACCTGCAAGGCAACTTATAAAAATATTAACGGAATGATGTGATTGTGGACGGGATCGTGAATCATGTTGAGAACTCTAGTAGAGGAGGATACGGAGATGGATAAATTTAGAAAGGAACATGGTGATTATTGTGAGACCGACGTAGAACGGTATGAAGATTGTTGTAACAATCTGGCTAGACAGCTGGAAGACATGAATCGACATTCGCTATGCTGGGATGAATTTTTTGGTAGGCGTTTTATATTGTTCTATCTGTTTTTGATGTGTGGTATGATCTGTTTTGCTTTACTTTTTTTCCGTGTTTCTAGTGAAATATTAGCATGTTTTAAATTTGTATTTATTGTTTTTTTGTCTTTCGTAAATTTGATATCCTTCATTTTCTGGTGTTCTCGAATTTAGGAAATAATGGATTTATTGAAAGATGAAGCAGAAGAACTTTTCTTTTATGTGTACTTAACAAATATATTTTTCATCAAAGCATCTTATTTAGTGTCAGGCAATTGGAAGGATTTAAGGCTTTATTGGCTATTTCAAAGCCTGTAGGTGGTGCGTGAAATAGCGGTATAAGAGTTTTCTAAATTTGGATTTGACATTTATCAAATCATGATATATGTCTTAAAGGTATTGTCTTATTTTCACCAAAAATATACAATTATCGGAATATCAAAAATTACTTTAAATTCTATTTGATGGAATTCAGGATTAGATTGTGTATCACTATCGCACATGTCTGTTAGGAAATTATTTTCCATGAGGAAACTGACCGGCAGGTTTTTTTTTTATGGTTTATCAACATATATATATATTTTTATGTTCATTATCTTCTAATTGGTACATGTCTTTTCAAATGAACTAGTTTACTTATCACCTATTTTCAGCCTGTCCCTGGCTGTTCGTGATTGTCCATTTAAGTGTTTATATCAGGTGCTTGGGTCATATTGTACCAGGATAAGTATAAACAGATATTTTAACTAGATGTTATATATAATAACAATAAATAATAAATCATATAACTAACAACTAGCTTAAAAATTCAGAATTTCAATTTTTTTTTTGTGTGAAACATTTTTTGGGTTATTTGAAACATTAACCTTTGTTCAGCCAGACACAGGAGGTTAGATTATTATTTAACCAAATTACATTACTGTAGCCTTCTTTAGTTACAGTGAAAAGAATTGGTCCAGTGTTTAAGTCTAGGGGGCTACCTATCGTACATCATTCTGTCAGTACCAGATCTCACCCTTGTCTATTAGATATATACTTGTATTACAGCTGCTCTTGTATATATACATTTGTCTTTATTCTGAATCCGTTCTGATTATGTTGACAATTGTCTGGAATGATTTGAACTGAATTATCGGTTTTCACTCTTTAGACTTGAAAATTTTAATTTCTTGAGCTGTACGTTAATTTTACTTGATGAACTTTTGAAACAGAATTATGATCTTTTTAGAATGGAAAAAAAGTATTTGAATCAAATTTCTGAAATGCCTTAACGATTTGTTTTCATTCTCATTTGTATCATAAAAGAAAAAGAATTTATTACTTTTAAGAATAGCATGGAACTGATGATGACATTTCTGATTGTTACAAAAAATTGGAATCATAGTGTTCTGTCAGTAAAATTAGAGGTAGAAATCTGCAGTATTCCATAAAAGTTGTAAGGAGATAGCAAGCTATGTCCGTCTGTCAGCATCTGATAGCTTTGTACAAGTCAAAAAATCTTTTACAACAGATACACGTCTATTTCTGCTCACTTGTTTCATATACATGTATTTCAATTTAGAAATTCTCAAGTAAATGTTTGCTATCTTAAAATAACATATTAAATGTGTTAATATGCATGTTGTTGATGATATCAGACGACAGACTTACAGGGGGCTGAAACTTGTGTATTTTTGATGACAGTCAGATGAGAATTAGATGAAGTATATTTGTGGAATTCTATCTTGCACAAACATTTGATATTACATATAGATTAACTGATGCGATAATGAGCTTTGTACTGTGATGATGAAACAGTTGGGGTGGAGAACATGGTCAGACATAATTCTTGATTAAACACATCATTATAAGAACAAGTTCCAAAGATTCCTGGAATGCTTTGGGACAAGTCTGGTCTGTAGTAGATGTAGGTATATACTATAGTCTGTGAACCATGTAATGAGAGAAGAAGAAAGTTACTAGGGTTACACAGAAACATGTGCCGTCTGCCCACCAGGGGATTCCAACATAGTTCAAATAAGTCCATTAACTGGCATACTTTATAATATCTCAAATTTATTATTCTGAAATAAATCTTGATCAAATAAATCAAAATACTGAGCAAACAGAATTTGTTCAAAGACAAAAAGTCTAAATGTTTGGAAAAGTTATTCAAGAAAGTAAAAAGAGGGTGTTGACCTGATTTGAGAATTATAGACGTTTTACTTCTCAAGGTTTATATTATTATTATCCTAGCAATAAAATATTTCAAATGGACAAATAAATGGGTGGGGCTTTGTGTTTTTTTGAAGTACTTGTTTTCTTTAAAACATTTAAGGATTTCTTCAAAAGGTAGATAATTTTACTGTGTTTTTATAAAGAAAATAAACCTATTTTATTTGAAACACTAATGTTACAACATTGTTTTATATGGGCCAATATAGCAGACATCTGACCAGACTGACAGGCTCATAAATATTACAAGGATAACAATGTCAGTGACACATGTCATTATATAACCTACAGACTGTCACTGACATGTTACTGATTGTTTACGTAGTGATGAGTGTTTATTAAATATCAATTTATTGGGTGATTGATTGACACCAATAGTTTTAATTAGTGCTTAAATTGACAGATTTTTATCAGCCTAATTCATCCATTACCATTGTAATTTACATGCAACTGTTACATCTCTTGTATCAATTGTCAGAATCTATATGTTATCTCGTATACATACTATGTCAATCATTTTGGAAATCAAAAGTCAGCACATAATATTTCTTCACATACATGAAATTGTATCAGATTAGAATGACATTTATTGGTTTTTACTACATGGTACCCTAGTGAACCAAAATTTAGTTGTTGAGAAATTAATAACACCATGGTCTAATATTAATTAACTTGATCAGACAGCACTGTTATAATATGTCTCATCCTTCCTGGTTCTCAGTTTGGTGTTATATAAGGCTACCCCATCCTTCAACTCAATCATCACAGGGTTGCCAGCCAGCTGTTAGACATGCCTTGTTTTACATGATTATTATGTCATGATACTATTTGATGTCCGCTAATTTAATTTCTAAGTTACATTACATCACAAGAGTTTTACTGACAGTCTTGTCAAAACTGGGATAATGAAACCCCATAGAAGTGTTAATTGTTATGTGAAGAATTGAAAGGTTTTCAGAAATTTCAGAACATTATAGAAAGGACATTTGTGGCAGTATAATGTTACTTCATATGGTATCTTTGTTGGAGATATCTTCAATTCAGCTAAAATTTTGAATGGCTTTCCAGTTTGTGTATGACGAATAGTTCAAAGTTGTAACTTTTTATGAAATCAAATGTGCATTAGAGTTAAAATTTCTTGAAAGCACTTATATTAGGTGAAGTTTTGAACCTAACTTCAGCGGGTGTTTGGAGAATAATTCAACCTAATGTATGTTTTTACATGAATTTAACAATAGTAACCGACAGAGTTGCTTAAAGTGTAGCACAGGCTTTGAAGGTTAAAACTTGTAGAATAATTAATGGAGCTGGCAGTTGATAGCTTTGTTTGGATAATGATGTAATGTTTAATTAGTGTTGGTTTATCTCTGTAAACTTTACCCACTGCAGCCATTACAGAGATTTGTTGGGGGACAGGGGTTCAAATAACTAATTAAATTGTGATGGTTAAAAGAAAATACAACTACATGCTAAACATGTTAGAAATGTTAAAGGATATTGTGATACGAGGTTCCCAATTGACAAACCAGTGTAATCAGATGCTTGTAAGTGTTGTACAAACATTGCATGTCAGAAAAACCTTGATTAAGAATATTCCTGTATTGCAATTAAGTTTATACCACAAAATTATATCAGGGATACACCTGTCATTGTATCCTGAAAAGTGTTGTATTTGGTGGAAATTTTGATAGATTGTCTGGAATCATTACCACCCTCTCAGGAATTATTCTGTGTCTGTCAGGTTTTCTGTGTATTTTTGCTTCATTGAATTAGCTGGGTTGGTGCAGAAAAATAGGATGCTAATCACCATTTCATTCAATAATTGATTCATGGATGGAAGAACCAAGGATTCTACATTATTTCTTAGGAAGATAGTTGGAACAATTTAAAACCAAGGATTCTAAAATATCTTGGAGATAGCTAGATCAATTCTACCCTATTCTTTTAAAGGAAGATATCCATAACAATTCCATGCCATTTGACTTTGATATCACCAGTATACCATGTATCCAAGGTATCATTATCAGAGATATTTCACCTGTAGTAATAGTTCCCTGCTGATATTATAACCTTCACCTGTTAACCTTGTCAATCATTTGTCAATCAAATCTATTTGATATATTTTTACTTATCATGTACTATGGACAGGTGTGGTGATATATACCACTTATCAATTCACTGAATCATCTTTTTTTAAGTTACTTTAGATTTATAAATGAAATGAAATATTGGTTTAACATCCTACTTTTTTGCATGAACCGGTGAAGATTGTGTGCTCTGAGGTGAATTTTGCCAAGGCAGTGTTATTTGTCTTTGAAATACAGATTTGTCTTTGAAATGGAGATTTGACTTTGAAATGCAGATTTATGCTTATCAGCTTCAGTTTTAAAAATCATTCAATAAGATGCAAAAGCTGCCTACAAAAGTTTGTTATAGTAATAGGATAGAGAGTGAATTACAATGTTCAAGGTTTGAATCCTTGTATGTGGGGTGTCAAACAGTTGGAACTTTTCAAGCTGTCTTCTCATGCGTGAGCAGGAATGTGCCTCTAAGATGGAAGTTTTATCTTGTCATTTCGATATGTACCTTAAAACCAATATCCTGTTATTCAATTGGTAGTGAACAGATAATCTGGTAGTTGGGCCTTATATTCTTCTTCCACTTCATTGTCCACAAAGACATAACAAAAATTAAAACTGATCAAATCTTGATCTCAGATTGTCTGAGGTAACCCCATTTATTTGTGTAGTTAAATTTTAGTTTGTTATATAAGTATACCAATATGAATGGATTTTGGTATAACTGAAAATGTTTGATGAGTATTAATCTCTCCAGCGGAAAGCCGTGTCAGACCTTGTCTGGTTGAGTTCCCCCATGGTTTCCATAACCTTTATATAAACCAAACTCATGTTATCATTTGTATATAGTCTACTTATTATATAAGTAATGTTGTTGTTGACTGTTATTGGGTGATATATTGTATGTTTCAACTCCTGTAAAATGACACGAAACTTGAAATAATGTTTGAGTATGACGTGGGTTGGTAACTTTCTACAGGTCCAACATCCAGACACAGTATGTATATATCTCACACTGACACTACACATCATTGGAATTATGTTACACAGATTTATTGTCACAATGTCTGGTTAAATTTGTGTTTTTTGATATTTGTCTAGAAACGTAATAATATAATTAATGTTGATTACCGCTAGTGATTTCAACTATCTGTGAGCAGATGCTTTGAAATTTGCCCACAGAATGATTTGTCTGGATTGCATGAGAGCGGAAGTTAGAGCTCCAATTTAAACCAGATCATTGCTGAAAAAACTTGTTAGGTTTTTCAGGTGTCTAGTCATAGACCTGGTCATTCAGAGGTAAATAAAGTTAGCCTTAATAGATATTGCCTTCCATACAGCAAGTTGCATTGAGTTCGATAACAGCATTATGACTTTCTAGAGTCTACTAAGTTAACATTCCAAAAGATTAAAACGTTCAGAGACAGTGGTTGTTTAGATAAAAAAAAATTTAAGTATGTCTGCGGAACTATCTCATGATTAGCTTTATTAAAGTAAATTTCATGATTCATTGAAATAAGATTTGTGATAACTCTATAACCAATTTCACCTCAGTGGGTGTATTTAAATTTACAATTCATGATAGGTTACAACCTCCTCTTATCTGCTGAATTGTCTTCTGCTTCAGTTAGGTTGCAGATTGTCTTAAATTAATGACCTTGTCTCTACCTGAACCATGAAACAAAGATAAACATAAGAATAAAATCTGATCATTTTACTCTTGTGCATGATTTAAGAGATTTTTTATGGGACTGTTTGGAGTGTTTTTCATGTAACCATAACATCTGGTAACAAAGTTTGTGTTTCCATGGAAATTTATGAATCTTAAAAAATCTAAATTATCAAATGAATTGATAACTTGTTGGAAATGAATTGAAATTTATTGCTACACCTGCACATTTGTGTCTCAGCCAAGTTTTGACATTTTCCTTTTCTCAAGTTTTTGTTTTGGCAACTTGAAGTGTATATTAATATGTTTCATGAACTAGCACAAATACAAAAACTAAAAATGATAAATTGAATATTCAAAAATATTTTAGCAGTTATAGTTTCTTTGCTGTGTAACAATTAATTCATGTACTAAACAATTTATAAAATGAAAAATAGGGAAGAAATGTATCCCCAAATTGACAAATGATTATTTTTTAACTTTCAATAGTCTTGAGGGGCTGCAGTACGTGATTGCATCATTAGGACACTTGACCTTAAGTTATTCAATATTCAAGTCATGATGGGTTGCAGTGATTGTATCATTAGGGCACTTGACCTCCCATGTTATATCATCAGGACACTTGACATCAAGTTATTCAATATTCCTACAATGTTTTATATTAAAGATACATGTTTACCGTGAAATCATGCTCATCAAATGTTAATAAATTATTTATCCATGACTTTATAATAAGTAGTCCTTAACCTGATTAATTAGCATATCGACACACCTTTCATTACATACCTATTGTAAATCTACGTATTTATTATGGATGAGAGAAATCATACAGATCTGTCTACGCCCTTTAAAGAGGTTATCAAAAGGGGAGGTAGCACAATATCAAATTCCATTAATCCAGTAGAAAAATAATTTAAAGAATTAAGGAAATTGTATCATATTTCTGAATCAAGAAATCAATTTAACCTCTAATTAAAATTAATTAAATAGATGTTTTATCAACCTTTTTTGAAAGATGTTATTTTTATTCTAATATATCTATTATAGATCGTTTATTATCATAAATTTAATACGACTTTTATCTAGGTCGTAGATTACTCACTAATCTTCTTTCTTTTGAACCCGTAAAAACTTGTGAAACTTGATTTCTCCAACTGAGTTTTATTTCATAGAAGACTGTTTTAGCCTAGTTATTTTTATTTGGTTGTAGATTGGTTGCTCCCTGATGGTACTATTATAGTATAGAGATATTAAAGTCAGTTTGTTAGCTACAGCTAGTATTGAATTGGAAAATAAGGATTATTTTATGTGGTGTGATAGGTGTGTCCTGTAATCTTCGACAAAACTCATTAATCTTTAATATTTCCACGATTTACATATAAACAGTTGACTATATCTTATGAATATTTTATCTACATGTACAGTCAAGATTAATTATAAACCATTTCTGCAGTCGATTTCACGTTTCCAACATCAGTGTTGGTGATGATTTGCAATGGATCTGCCTAGATTTTCTTACGGACAGTTTGAAATATGTTTTAATGTTGAATATTCTTATTAGAATTTGTCAAATCTCATAATTCATACCAGGTAGTGTTGTGCTGTGCATGAGAGACTTATCATTACTCCAGCTTCAAGAACACCTGATACCATTTATCTTTCATTTGTTAAAGTTCATACAAGATGACTTTTGATTTTTTTATTAATTAATATTATTTATCTTGGTTTATTTTCAGGTTCATCATTAGATCTAACACCAACTCTGTTGACTATTTACGATAATATAGCTGCTTCTAATGGACCCACAGAAGATGATCCATTCCAGGAAGCTAAAATCAAATCCAACAGCTTACCTATTTCCACAGCAACAAGAGTAGGAAAAGGTAACTCTGTGACTATACATGAAAATGGTCTGGATAAGAGACATACTATGATTAACCCTCCTGTGAGTGATGTCAGTGATAGTTTAAATGATACACGAAAACGTCCCCTTAGTATAAGTTCGATGTCTTCTGCCTCGTCTTCCTCATTGCCACGGCAACAACGTAAACGTCCAAATTTGAAGGAGTATGATCAAGCGTTGTTACGAAGTGATAGTAGTATTGTGAATGGTTCTATAAAGGATGTAAATGGTAATAATAAAATCGATGCAATGGAAGTCATGTCGGCAAGATTCGAGAAAAAGTTAAACCAAGTTGTGAAAAATGATATTTCTGGATTAAAACATCTTGAAAGTTTCTCTAAGAAGGAAACTGATGAGAAACCAAGAAATAAAGAAAGAAATGAGAAAACAGACTCCAGCAAATTACGATTAAAAAGTGCCAAACCCACCATTAATGTCAAACGTTCGCTCTCCGATGCTGATGCGTACGCAGTTACAACAGCATTGGAAAATCATAAACTGAGTCCTAATCCCAGTAGTCGCGTGGAATCTAGGAACACCTTAATGCCACCCAGTCCTCAAGGATTATGTCCAGATAGTCCACAAACAGCGCCAGATTCTCCCGATGGCTGCATGTTGTCTAAACCAGCCAATCACTATGTTAGTTATGTGCAGCGTGTTGTATCGGAGATTGTAGAAACTGAAAGAACCTACGTTAAAAGTCTAGAGGACATTATACAGGTAAGATTTTCTACATAATCAGAAAACAAGAAATTCATCTTAAAAGTTTTGAATTTATAGCTATTATAGGTGGGTTGCATTAATTTTTTTGTCACAGATTTTTCTGCAAGGCCACCACCATGTACAAAAACATCATACTGCAATTAATACAAGCTTTACACATTCTGAATTAAGCAACATTTATTAGTGAAATGCCAATTTATTATGTATCATTGTGTGGTCTAAGTTTTGTTCATGTCATATATCCTTTTGATTGTATAATTATGACCTTTATGTGTCATGAAGACTTTCCCTCGTGAATAAAACCCAGACTTTTAAACATAAAAAAAGAAATTCAAACAAGTTTTGTATAGATTTGTGATTAAAAGGAATCTATATGAAGACATACGCACAGATAAAAGTAGGAATTGCTATCATTTATATGAACATTTAATCCAGATGGTATCTCTGATAAGTAAATTGCCTAATCAAAGGTGAAGATGTTTTAACTCATCAGATGTTAACCTTTCTACATCAAGTTCCATTTTTATAGCATCTTTAGTATACAGATCACTGGTACCTTGAAGTAGGGCTAGTGTTCTGGGATTGTAAAAATTCTGTTACATGTAGTTAACTACCAAACCATCTGGTGTCTAATAGAAAGTATATGTTACATGATCTCCTGATCAAACACATCACCTGTATAAATTCAATGAGTCATTCAGGTACATGTCTAATTTCTAAATTACTTAGAATTAACAAACTTCCTTAATAAGTAACCTTGGATGTATTGAAAACTGCTGGTGCTGAACATATTTTCATTAATACAGTAATTTAATTTATAATAAATAGAGATATAGAAATGAGTAATTGAAGCGGCTGAAAATGTCGAGCAGTACAATGGTAGATGTTATGGGTTCCATTTGATCTTTGAATGCTATAAATGTGAACAATAACATCTGGATATCTATAGAAATTCAGTAATCTTAAACAAAAGTTTACATTCATGTAATAAAACTATGAATAGAAGTAAGAGAGTGACTATATTAAAGCTGATTGTTCTGAATTTCTGGTTCGCTGTGACCAGATGTTAGGAGAACGAGATCTGGTGTAGTTTTGTCTGTTTACAAATAGAACATCATAGCATGAAATAGGTGTACATCTGGCACAAATAACCATCAAAATTGCTCCTGGCATTCTTACTCTTCCACATTGATCTCTTATTTTTTTTTTTGTATGTGTCTCTTGTTCTAAACGGTCTGCTGAATCATCAATGTATCTGGACTATTATAAACCTCCGCTGAAATATTTGTATATATCAAAACGTGTTCTGTTAGTAAATTATTTCAACAATTTATCTTTAAAAATTATTCACAGGAAATCAGTTTTTAATAATACATCTGAAACATCTGTCTTATCACTCCTACTGACAAAAATCGGTACCCCGGTAAATGAAAAAAAAATGGTTTCTTAACATTTTGATAAGATATGCAAAGAAAAATAGTTTCATCAAAAGCAATTCTCTTTCAATATTTCTCTGCAACCATATGTCCTAGAGGCACCGAAAACCAATCATGAAATCAATTTATATTGAAATATGAATCAATAGAAACAAATCCCAGTGACTTTGCCAGACCTACAAATAATTACGGTACTCAGAATATGGAGGTAAATTGCGGACATTACTCTCAATAACTTTCTACTAATAAATACCACTTATACACCTCATGTAAATAAAACCTCGTCATTGTTGATTAAGTAAGGGTTGGATTTTCTAGGATTTCACTCATTTCTATTCTGTTGGTCGATTAACCCAGTTCTGACCAGGTTACAATTCTACTAATATTACATTGGTTGAGATAATGGAGCAATTAGTATGTAGGTGGGGCTGTGATAATGGCAGACACTTACCGTCTGCCCTTCAGGTCTGCTTCATTTATTTTAGCCTCTGGTCATTCAGATTTTCTTTGGAATTGAAGTAAATGTGGAAAATGAGGTCTGTGAGTGAATTAATCTTGTGATAAGAATAGAGATACTTATAATGACCACTATGGTCATTGGCTCAAGAGTTAGTTCAAGCAGAAACAATTCGAGTAATTCTTTGTGATTCGTTAAGTTGTCGGCGAAAAGAAAATATCTCCACTGCTCTAATTTTTAAAGTAAAGAAATTATTTTCTAGGTCAACTGAACTTGAAGATTTTTTTTTTTTTGATGTGCTTTGTCAATATTGAAAGATTATTATTTACATTGGCTTTTAAAAGTCCACAAAACCATGTACATTAGTACATTGGTGGTTGTCCTCAACTCAACTATTTTGGTTGTATAGAAATATATATATTTTTATGTATAGTAGTGGTAATTATTGGCTTGCTGCTATCGCTACAGAGATGTTAAAATTTTATTTTAAAAGGGAAGAACTGAAATTTTAAGGTCCATTGTTCAACTTGTGTGATTATGGCAAGACAATTCACTGTGACATTTATATAAAATTGAATGCAGTATTAACAGCAAGTCCACACTCCTCAAGTTATGAAATAAATCTACACATACTCATTGAGAACAGAAATTCAATAAACAATTAAAGCACCTCATTTCATTTTTTAAACCCCTCAGGCTAGTGCGATTTTTTCTGAACATGTTTTTCTATTGTAAAAGAAATATCGCCTTAAAAATGTTCAACAGATTGGAATCGGGCTGTGTTCATTGGACTTTATTGCAATACGCTCATTAAAGGTAGACTGATATGATAAAGACTAATAAATTAATAAAAATCGTGATGAGAAGGAGGAGAAGTGTTAATACCTGTTTAGTATATTAACTTATTATATAAACAACTTACTTCCTGTTAACATGTACAGGTAAATAAAGGAAACCTATATACAATCTGTTCTTCATCAACAACTTCTTTCATTTATATTCTCAATTATCATCATATATTAAAAACAGGTCACCCATGCTCTATTATATACATATTCCAAGTTTAAAGCTAGTCATTTTAAACATACATGTATTCTATAATTGGCATTTTGCATATTAAGCTTAGTTATTACATGATCTTGCTGAATATGACTCCATCATTGGATGAAGGTCAATAACCTGGTTCATTGAGAAGATGCAGGGCTTATAGAAAGTGTAAGATACATAAACAACCTTTCTTCAGTGCTGGGGGGGGGGGTGGCAGAATGGTTAGCATGTGCACATTGTATCATAAAGCTTTTCATTGAGTCAACTGGCGTGGTTTCGAATCCCCGGTTGTCCGTGACTAAGAGTAGGGTCATCTGTCCAACCTCATGGGTTTTCTCTCAAGTCCTCTGGTTTCCTCCCAGTGCTAAAGACCACTACGCCCAAGCGATTTATTGAAATAGTGTAAGTCGAGTGGAAGTTAAACCCGATTCCTCTTTCTCTCTCTCTTCTTCAGAGCTGTTGAACAATAGTTCCCCCTCCAGGCCAGATTGTCTCTACTGTGAGCTAAGATACTGCCCTTGCAGCCAATCTATTAGAAATCATGCATATATGCCACTGATGCCTGTATAGAAAGTTATGTTTTGGACACTGTTCTGACAGAAATGAAATTGGGTTTCATGTCTTACTTGTCTGCAATGACGGGGCTAATGTAGCCTAGATGGGCATACACTATACTGTGATTATGGTGAGCCTACTGTTGTTTTGAATTCCAAAAGGTTTTTTTAATTGTCTGATAATGTTTACACAGGACTTTGTTTTTTTGTCGCATCAGAACAACTGGGTACAAACAACTGGTGGTAGTCCTGGATCAAAATATTAGACCTCCCAGGTTAGCGTTCCAGCAACCTAATCACTGCGCCACTGTGATTCCCCAGTTTTGTCAGACTGTAAGGGCAATATGGTATACATATGGCATACACCTGAAATCTAAGTACTTATTATTAAATTAAACTGTGTATCTCTTGTATCTATATATATTAATGGATGGGAAATCAGTGTTCAGGGTAATCTTAACATGTTCACGAAGCTCATATTTCACTAAAATAACCAATAAACCAAGCATTTACTTCTGCTAAATTAGACATCTGCATGCAAAAGTCATTTAATTTGAGTTTTCCTTTGCTGACATCTAATTAACTGTAATGTACGGCATCTACCAAACTCTCCAAACTTAATGATGTTTTTTGTAGTACACTTAGAAAATGACCACCCAAATTATAGCCCAATATATGTCCACTGACCCACACACTAAATAACCCACACGACCTCTGACCTTTTAGTGCTAGTGGTGTTTTGTTGACAGGTGCTATATATTTACATGTGATTAATAGTTACAGGAAGTCTCCAAGGTAAAAAATGGAGGAAATATCAATCAATTTGACATACAAAGAATCAAACTGAAATAAACAATTATCTTTCATATTTAATTTCATTATTCCCAGTCTCGAAAATGCACTGAGATACAGGAAAAGAAATATCTTATACTGTTAATGTAAATTATGTTAGATATCTGCTAAAATGATTTGCATGAAACTGTTTAATATTTGTGGTACATGAATCTTTGATTTTTGGAAGATATAGATATACCTGAACAAAACAAGTTTGGTCTTAAATTCCACATATATTCATGCAGCCGATGGTCTAATGCCATTGTGAGTGCACATAAATAAAAGAATCCTTAACGTTGGATTTGGTTGAAAAGTGCTTCCAGTCCCTGTTATCCCACATATCGAACATGTAACCATTTAAAAAAAATATCCTAATTTGATTTTTTTAAATATTTTCCAGGGTTATCTACAATATTTAGAGAAGTTTACAGAAGTTGATGTAGCTCGAGAAGACACTAATTGTTTATTTAGTAATATTAGAAGTATATATAATTTCAGCAAGTAAGTTCAGAATTTCTTGTTTAACTTTAATTAGTCGAATATCAATTAGTAAATCATTTTTGTTGTCAAGCTTAAATAGTCAGTCTTGTGAAATATGAAAATTAGATTCCTCGATTGATTAATATCCACAGTTTTTTGAAACTTTAATCATCGGATAACCCAGTCAGGGAATATCTGAGATAGAAATTTCAATTCACCATTCAATTAGTGCATGTAGAACTTAAAAAGTGAATCAAATTTGGTATCTGCAAATAAAGTCAGGTAAGTCAATGAATATTTTTAGAAAGTATTTATTGTCTTTTCAGGTCACTGAAATTATGTTATGTATATATTGTTATAATAATAAAACATTAACAAATTCCGATGACAATTTGAGAGTTTAACAGTTTATAACAGTTTATGTTATTGTATATAGTAAACATGCCTGTCAATCATGTGGTATATAATGTATATACATATATCTTGTATCTACCGGTATATATGACCAGCCTGTCCACCAGACTGGACAATACTAGCCAATAGCACTCCCACTGTGTCCATAGTCAGACAAAGTGAGCATTGTTTCAGGTCATTTGTCCAGTAAAATAAATATTATTTATAAACATAGACGGTGTAATGGTTAACAGTTGTGTAAATTGTAGACATGTGTCAAATGTATCTAGTAGAATTCCTGTTATAGGGATAAAACTTCAACATGGAACCTAGAAATTCAGAATCCATAGAATACAAATGACAAATTAGTGTACTATTATTAAACAGAACACAGTTTTTAATGGGAGATCAATCACTGGTTTTATTGAGCTTGATAAGGATAAAAGGATACCTGTCGAAACATCATGTTTTATTATAAAACTAGTGAACCATCTCTCATAAAAATTGTGTTGTGTTTAATTCGTTCCTCAATTGTTAAATGTCACTTAAAGTAATTGAACCCTACCAGTTGAGTATAATATAGAAACTCTATTTTAAACTTGTCAATCTTTGATATTAGATTAGGTTTAAAATGTTTGAAATACATACATGTACTTCTCAGTAACAACATTCAATTCCTCATTAAAGGAGAATGATTGAAAATACTGCATTCTAGCCTTATTTATCTTGTCCACCTGGTTCTTATATCGTCAAATAACAAAAAAAAAACCTATAAATTTACCATATGCTAGTCCTAAAATGACCTAGTTGTGTTAAGTGAACATTAATTCCTCCTTTAACACTGATCTTGTTTTGGCTGATAAAAGTACCTTGGGATATTCCAGACCGCTTTCCTCTTGTCTGGCAAAGGACAATTGGATATCGAAACAAGAGCAGGGCGTTGCTTAGCTGTCAAGTAAACTTTTCCTTATAGAACATTACACCTTCATTAGCAGAGGGGTTGGATGGACAATTGGTTAGCTTGTGTGCTTTGTATCATAAGGTCTGTCATTGAGTCAAGTGCCGTGGTTTTGATTCCCTGTTTGTACATGACAAGGAGTAGAATCGCCTGTCCAGCAAATTATTGAACCACATGTTAGTCCCAAAATAACCTGGTTTGTGTCAAGTGGAGAAACTCTCACTTTCCCTCTCTCATATCATCATTAGCCTGAGAGGTGTGGTGCGGTAAAGCAAGATGTTAAACACCATTGTACGTCTCACCCCTGGCTTGCGGCTGTGGTTTCGATCCCTGGTGTGAGCGTATGTGGCATGGAGATAGGGGTGCCTTCTTAACCTCGTGGGTTTCCTCTGGGCACTCCGGTTTCCTCCCACTGCTAAAGACCCCTACGCGCAAGCGAATTATTGAAATAAAATTGAAACCATATGTTCCAAAATGACCTAGTTTGTGTCGTGGACGTTACACCCCATTTCTCTCTCTCTCTCCATTGTACGTCTAACAGTACTGTTAATCCTTCCACTTGTTAGTGTGTTAGTCTATAGATATAATAATAACCCTGTGTAATGACAACAAATTCAACTGAATGTGTTTTATCATAATATTATCATATTAAACAATAAATATTAACCAAGATAGTTGTATAGACTCCAATTGTTTATTTATTTGTTTACATGTTGTTGGTTACAGGGTTTTTCTCAGTGAATTAGAGGCTTGTGATGGTGAACCTGTTAAAGTTGCAGAATGTTTTGTCAGAAACAACAAGGGTTTCGTTATTTATACAGAATATTGTACGAACTATCCAAGGTACTGTCAATATGCTACTTCCTTACAAAAACTTTATATCAAGTTAAATCAAAAAAATCTTTTTCAGGTAGAACCCTTTTGCATCCAATTGTCAGTCTCTTTGATTTTTTTATTGTTCTGTGATATACCAGTACCACTTTGACAAAATCATCCAACAACTTAGAACTTCTCATATGAAAAGATTAAGATAAAAAAAAATGTTATTCAGCTAGATCTTTCACATTTGATTGTCAGTCTGGTTGACAATGTCATCAGTTTTGTGACATTTTGTCTTGTGGTATTTTATCCTGTGACAATGTCATAGGTTTAGTGACATTTTGTCCTGACATTTCTTCTGGGTGCTATTTTGTCTACGGGTATTATGTGCTTGATATTTTGATATACAATTATAGACTTTCAGACCTGACCACTTTAAACATTATTAAAAACATTGGCCTATGCTTACATGAGTGGGGGGTTGGGATGGCCTAGTGGTCTAGAGTGCCGCCCTTCGACCTCTAGCTGGCCGGTCACCTCTGGCTTGCGGCTGTGGTTTCGATCCCTGGTGTGAGCGTATGTGGCATGGAGATAGGGGCGCCTTCTCAACCTCGTGGGTTTCCTCCGGGCACTCCGGTTTCCTCCCACTGCTAAAGACCCCTACGCGCAAGCGAATTATTGAAATAAAACTGAAACCATATGTTCGTCCCAAAATGACCTAGTTTGTGTCAAGTGGACGTTAAACCCCATTTCTCTCTCTCTCTTGCTTACTTGAGTTATGGCCATGTGTTCTGTTTTGTTTGGAGAAATGATGTCTTTAATGATAATTTGAACACCTAAAGTGGGCTTATGTGGACCTTACAACTGAGAGCAACTAGCATTTGGAAATTGGGAGCAACTGAAAAAGGTTGACCTGAGTACCTCTTACAACTTAAAGCAACTAGTTCAGTCAGTTGAAGCCAGTTTCCCATGTGACTTTATAAATAGGCAAAATTTAAGCCAATGAAGGCATCCACTTTTCAAATGTTGATGGTGTCGACAATAACATAACATGTGGCAAGACCGATTATGCTATTGGGTAGCTTCTGCTTATAAAGTATCCGCCTTTTTTGTTATCATAGGATAAAAAAATTAACAGTCACATATTAAGTGTAATCACTATAAGTCAACATGAGCGCTCCAAATTCTTTTGGCCTCAGTTGTTGATTTGATCGACACAAGCACACTTGGTTGAAAGCGGTTGTTACCAGTTCCGAAGTCGACATAAGCCCTGCTTTACAAATGGTTCTAAGAAAACTGTCAGTTGGCTGCTGAGACACTTCACGCCACTGGTTTTAAACCCCCTTCGTTTGTTCTGATTATGGTAGTGCTGTGTAACCAATTTTCCACAATAGACAAGTTACTTTTATAGAGTACGCTAAGATAATGTTATTTAACTTGGTACAAGTCACTGTGACAAAGTGAGTCATATTGAATGTCTGTGTACAGGATTCAAATTACTTTCCCTTTATAAACCTGTCCAGATTCCATGACCATGTTTCCATGTACATTAACTCTGAGCTAAATAGACTTAATTCTATAATCTGTCGCAACTGGTTCAAATGTTACTTTTATCATATAAAAATATAAGTTATATAAAAATTGAACAATAACTTAGTTGTTGTCTCACTCCGTCCCTGTTGTCTACTTTTACTTTATAATCAACCACATGTTATGACATTATAGTCAGGATCAAAATATAGTTTATCAATGATGTCATTGTGTAATAAAGTGAAGTTAAAACTGAGACAAATCTGAATGTTTATTATCTTTTTTCGGCTTTTAAAAGTGGGTGTTGTAAGGAAGAGATTAGAAATAGACCAAGTTTTTATGTTTTGTGTAAATATTGTATAAATAGAGAAACATACATTTATTTATATAGTGTCTGCATGTACATTTTAAAAGGAAAGGATGATAACGCAACATGCATTGTACCTCCCAAATATTTCAATGCTGTTTTAAGTGCAGTCTATCTACACCTACTCTATAGCAAGATCATCTGCGGTTCACTTTCTAGTTCTTTCTTGATTATTATATATTCAATTAAGTTATACTAATTGTCTACCCAACTAGCAACGATGACTCGGTGAGCATTTCAACAATGATCCCAGTCTTGGCCAATAAAGTAACTCAAAATTCTCCAGCCCAGTTTCCCGCTTGTCAATGGTGCAGAAGACCTGGGCACTTAATGGTGTCTAGTTTTTCGAATAATCACATGCCTACCAATTGGTTGTATGAATTACATCTTTTAATTAGGTATTTGTTAATTTCAGTGCTGTTGAAGTTTTAACCAAATTTATGATGGATCCAGTTCTGTGTGAAGTTTTTAAACATCGCCAACAGATGTTAGGTCATGGTCTACCTCTAGGGGCATACTTACTCCGTCCAGTACAACGAATACTGAAGTATCATCTTCTATTACAGGTAAGCGTCTTTACATCAGGTAAATATTTATATATACATGTATATAATTGGTTACAAATATAAATGACATCTAATGATAAAATTGAAAGTAGAATTGTGATCGTTTATAATTTATGAGGGGGGTTGGGTGGCTGAATGGTTAGCATGCGCGGTGTATCATACGGCCTGCCACTGAGTCAACTGGCATGGTTTCAAATCCCCGGTTGTACATGGCAAGGAGTAGGGTCGCCTGTCCAACCTCATGCTTTTACCCTGGGTACTTCGGTTTCGTCCCGCTGCTAAAGACCCCTACGCGCAAGCGAATTATTGAAATAAAATTAAAGCATATATTAGTCCCGAAATGACAAAGTTTGTGTCAAGTGGACGTTAATCCCCATTTCTCTCTGTCTCTCTCTTTATAATTTATGATCAGTATTCCTACGCCATTTGGATTATTAAGGGTTTGTTTAGTTAGTAGTGTTATCTGTTAAAATCCAGGGCTTTGATGTTTGTGTCGTCAGGGCATGGAACTTTAAATTGGAATGTCCTGGGTCTGATTCCTACCGTTATTTGAAGCCCAGATCGGGCTTTTCAGGGGATAATGTCTGTGGGAATGACAAAGAAAGTTTGCTTAGTCATTGAGCTGGGACAAAAAAACTGAGGTCCACCTGTATACCTATGGAAATGGTGAAATGAAATGGGGTTTGTTCCACTGTTCTGGCCTAATGAAGACAGGCATATGCCATACAGTGTGCTTTGAAGGAAATTTTGCCCTGATAGTGTCGCTACAGCCTACTGTTATATTGAATTCCAACTGCCAAGGGATCTTTTTCATGCACACAGGACCTTAATTTTTTCATCCTATCCGACCGACTATACAATGTGTCTTGCCAGGCCCCGGGACCTGCACCTCTGACAAGGAGGAACCATGCCAGAATATCCTGTTAAACTGTCTGTATACACATATATATATGTAAAAGAAGCCTTATGAGTAGATAAAAACACTACAGTCATGATAAATTCCCCATCTCTGTCATTGTACACTTGGTCGAGGAATAAAACCTGACATATTATGTTTACACAATGTTAACCTCCAATTAATTCCAATTGTACAGTTTCCACCTCTCACAACTACAAGACATACATTTATATCGTCGGCTCGGTGACAAACGCTCGTAACTACATTTGACCTACTTTTCAGGAGACACAAAAAACGTATCTGTCAAAAGTATTTTATCACAGAGAAGTCTTTGATAGGACTGTTCGTAGTAAATCAAGAACACGTAGCAGTTAATTTTTATGGGGAAGTGTTGTTTACATAATCATTACGTAAATTACACTTACGACAATTTGATTCCCAAATGTTAACATATGTTGGTACTTACGACATTTCAACCCACAAAAGTTGCCAAACAATGTATCTTAAAAAAGAAAATGAATGAAATGAAATGGGATTTAACGTACCACTGTTCTGCCCCGTCTGGGCTAAAGAAGACGGGTATGCACCATACAATTTGCTTTGAGGGAAATTTTACCTGAACAGCGGTGCTACGGCCTACTCTTATGTCAAATTACAACGGTCACGGCGTTCTTAACGTGCGTGTCAATGTGTACACCGGACCTCGACTTTTGGTACTACCCGAATGACGTTGCGTTGTACGTTGTCGGGAACAATTTGGAAATATTAACACACGAAACATTTCTAAGTACTGGCCAAGCAAAAATTTCGGCTCTCCCGATTGGCGCCTACGGTGCTTTTTGCCCATTGTGGAAAAATCGACTCCCTCAATGGGCGCCAAAGGACGCAATACGAGGCCAACGACCAACAGCTCGATATTATTATCGGCGCCACAAAAAGCCGAGTGGCATTAGTTGGGCGCCCACGACGAGAGTGGCGCTCTTCTAGTGTCACTTGGGGGTGGGTGGCCGAATGGTTATTGTGTGTGCGCTGTATAATAGGCTACTACGGCCTAATCTGTTTCACAGAGAATTACTTACGAATTATCTCTGTAACAGATAAGTGTCCATAGCACGTGCGTTTTACTCATTTTAATACCCATTTACACTAAATAGGAAATATTTTTTAACTTCAAATACTTCAAATGTCTTTATTTATTTTTCTTTTACCTCAAAAAAATGTTTGAGAATTTAATTTGTCGGAGTAAAAAAGTTAATATGCCGTACTTATTAAGCCTCGTCGATGTCATGCTCATCAGTGATTGTAGTGGCCAAGCGAATATTCACTGCGGGATCCGTTTGACTACGGCCTTCCATTGAGTCAACTGCCGTGGTTTCGAATCCCCGGTTGTACGTGGCAAGGAGTAGGGTCGCCTGTCCAACCTCGTGGGTTTTCTCCGGATACTCCGGTTCCCTCCCACTGCTAAAGACTCCTACGCACAAGCGAATTGTTGAATAAAATGAAACCATATGTTAGTCCCGAAATGACTTCTCTCTTTCTCTCCAGTGTCACTTGGTTTTATGGGCGCCTCGCCAATCATCTTGTTATATATGAGGCGCCCCCGTTTTGGGCGCTCAATTCATTCGTTGGCGCCTAACCAATCACACTAGCATTATATTATGCGCGCCCATGATCTCGGCATTATGGGCACCCATGCGTGATAATCTTCAAAATTCAAAAGGCATGATTTGTGGGGTATCTCATCACAGAGGGGTGTCTATAATATAATGCTAATGCGATTAGTTAAACGCCCACGAAAGAATTGGGCGCCCAAAACGGCGTGATTATCTTCAAAAAAGTCGCACTCAAACCCAAAGGACGCAATACGAGGCCAACGACCAATGGCTCCTTATTAGTATCGGCGCCACATAAAGGCGAGTGACACTGTTTGGGCGTCCGCGACGAGATTGGCACCCTTCCAACGTCACTTGGTATTATGGGCGCCTCGCCAATCATGTCGTTATATATGGGGCGCTCCCCAAATGGTGAGGCGCTTTATAATGACCCACACGATTAACACCACAACTGATGGGGCGCCCAAAACGGCGTGATTATCTTCAAAAAAGTCGCACTCAAACCCAAAGGACGCAATACGAGGCCAACGACCAATGGCTCCTTATTAGTATCGGCGCCACATAAAGGCGAGTGACACTGTTTGGGCGTCCGCGACGAGATTGGCACCCTTCCAACGTCACTTGGTATTATGGGCGCCTCGCCAATCATGTCGTTATATATGGGGCGCTCCCCAAATGGTGAGGCGCTTCATAATGACCCACACGATTAACACCACAACTGATGGGGCGCCCAAAACGGCTTGATCTGTGGGGTGCCTTATCTCAGAGCGGCGCCCATAATGACATGATTGTTGGGGCGCCTTATATTGTCGGGCCACACATAGTGAATAATACCGAATCAGATTGGTTGGGCGCCCTCGACTTGATCAATGCAATGGGCGCATGATTTGTGGGGTGCCTCGTCTGTGAGGGGCGCCAATAATGTCGAGATCACGGGCGCCCATAATATAATGCTAGTGAGATTGGTTAGGCGCCAACGAATGAATTGGGCGCTCGAAACGGCGTGATAATTCAAACGGCATAATTTGTGGAGTGCCTCATCCGAATGAATTGGGCGCCCAAAACAGCGTGATAATCTTCAAAATTCAAACGGCATGATTTGTTGGGCGCCTCATCCCGGAAGGGCGCCCATAATATAATGCTTATGAGATTAGTTAGGCTCCCACGAAAGAATTGGCGTCCAAAACGGCGTGCTAATCTTCAAAAATCAAACCAGTCGCATTCTAACCCGATTCTGAACTTTTTATTTTTCTCATAAATTATAATAGGTACATTAAAGTCGTATCCCTTCCTTATGTTTATATCAAAATATCATAACATGCCAATATCGCAAATTCAGCATCAAAATTGAAATTTTCCGTCATTTTCAGGTACAAACCCTATTTTCCTAAATTTCTGGGGGAGAGCAACATAGGTTATCTTGACTTTTCGGACAAACGGGTAAATTGAAAACAAAAAAAATATCCTTTCATCCAGTTGGCAAAATAAAGTGCCCTAAATCTAATAGAACACTAATTTTAATTTTCTTTTAATTTAATACCGCGAATTTGTACTAAATTGACTATGGATTAAAACATTTTGTCTGGAGCCACTCTACTTTGTGCCACATTTTTCGGGCATCGATTATTATTTGTGAATCCAGTTGCAATAGTCCGATCGGATGGTTGGAATTCAGGTCGGCATGGTGTGGGATTTCGGTTACAAAACGATTGGAAAATTGGAAGTTGCTTTACTCTTGGGTTAGCTATTGGTTGTTAATTGGACATTTGACCAGTCATAATTTGTAACAGAAATTTGCTTCCATTACAGCAGTGTTAAGTGCGATTAGCTTTCAAACGAAACACTGCAAGGTGTATGGCAAGCCAACTTACGTAGACTATATTGAACCACATTTAAGTTGCTGTATTCACGGGCTAGAATGCGGCAGTCAAAATTTGCTCCCGACTGCCCCGTCTCCGTGAAATATAAACGAATGATTGGAATTCGACTCACGCCGCCTACGTTAGGCTATATCAGACTACCTACTGTATTCAGGGACTGGAATAGTAAGATAACCCGTTTGAAGTCAAATTTTCCAAATTTTCGTGGTGGGCGGGGAGCGTCCTTAGATGTCTGTAGGCCTGACCCGAAATTTGTTCGGGCATTTCAGTTGTGTTTCCCTAACATTCACCGTACGCCTATGGAGAGCACCCTAAGAAGCCCCATCGGCGCCCCTATAAGCCTTTTACCCCCTAACAATTTTGGGCTAGCTACGGGCCTGTCAAGGGGTTGCAATTCGATATAAGAGAAGGCCGTAGTGCAAAATTTCCCCAATTAGCCCATAGTAGGACGTTAAACGCCATTTCATTTCATTTCAGATCCCATTGTTCGATCATTAGTCTAATGAAAAGACACCGGGGTTTTAAATTACAGAAACAAAACATCGTAACTTCACCAAGTCTTTTTTCGAATTTTATTTCCAAAATGTCGTAACTTTACATTTGGCAAAAAAATGACAAATTAAAACGTTTAGCACAGTTAAAACACCATCAATTTGGATTTTCATCAACATATTTTAGAATCGGGATGCATTTTCACGATTTGGGAAAAATATTTTAATCTTTATAGAGTAAACTGTTGGTGAATTTTACCCATCGTGCAGAACACGTAGATTAAACTGCTATGACTTCAATGTGCTTTTGATAATTATAAATGCAAAACATCTTTGCTTTAAATTCAACTTCTAAAATAGACAAAACTTACTGAAATTCTCTTTTAAAGTGGAACACGGCTTTACGTTCGCACACTCTTGTCAGATACACTATTTTGGAAGAATTTTTTTTAGCCAATCACGGTACGACTTTTTGGCACATGACCATATAACCATTTCTAATTGGCTTTAAGGTACGAGAGTTTGTCAGAAGATGGGCCAAGACATGGAAATTCCCGCCATATAAAAAAGTTGTTTTGCATAAAAATGTAGATACGACAGTTTGTCACCGAGCCGACGATATGATTCTTACCTAGTATAAAATTTCTAATTTCAGAATATCTGGAAGAATTTCGACAAGGAGAAACCTGGTTATGATATTCTAGAAGAGGCGTTTAAACATATGACGAGTATGGCTCACCATATTAACAATATGAAACGTAAACATGAACATGCTATAAAGATACAAGAGATACAGAGTCAGTTAGAGGATTATACAGGAGATGATTTAACTAGATTAGGTGAACTAGTCTTAGAGGTCAGTAAATTTTAATCTCTTCAATTAATCTCCTCTATCAAGCTACGTACATCTTATCAATGCCTTCATGTAATACCCTGCGTATTTCGCCACTAATTTTCGATTGGGTACAAGCCCAGCTTGTGAGCCTATCAGATTCCTTGGTCGTTGTGAATGCCAAGACAAGCGCTTTCAAGCTAAAATGTCTACCTGTGATAATCAAGTTGCGAATGTCACAATGTCACAACCTCTGATTTGACGCTACTGTTCACATGTCTGTAGATAAACTAGCTATAAGTTCGGGAATTGTGAAGTAATCTAGCAATGTCCAGATGTCATAAATGCTTGTTGTGTCATTTAGCGCTATAGGAATCCCTTGCAAAGTACAATAATATTGTGAAAGTTTATTCTCTAATAGGGATATCAGTCCAAACATGATTCAATGAAATTCAGTTATGATGAATTGAAATCTCATCGATCTATGCTACTCAAGCATAACAAGACACTGCCATATTTTATTAGTAGTGGAGAAATCTGATGAATACAAACCTAAAGATTATCTAGCATTGGTATTTTGATCTCGTTGATAAATGTTAAATTATCAATCTGAGTAGATATGTGGTGTGTATTGAGTCGTGAGAAATTTGATATTTTAGCAAAAATGATCTACACAATTGTTTCTTCCGATGACAGAATTAGTTTTAGAATTACATCATTCATCTTGCTGATAGATAATTGAAAATAAATAAAACCCCATTTCTTGTTTATTAACAGAGTACATTTCGAGTATATGGAGCAAGAGCATCACGTCATGTATTTTTATTTGAGAAAGAAATATTAATATGTAAGAAGAAAGAAGGCGGAATGTTAAGCTGTAAAGCATCTATACAGGTAATATAGGCTTATCTAGGATCTTAACTGTAGAAAATCTCATTATTTTAAAATTGGAATACTTTTGAATTAATTAATATTAATCCGCCAAGAGAACAGGGAATGTTTTTGTCGCCCTTTTCAGCATTAGAACGAAATAAAATGGTGTTTAACGTCCTGTTCTGCTCCAAACTGGGATAATGGGCATACACCATACAGTGTGCTGGGGAAAATTTGGCCCTGACAGCTGCACTACAGCCTACTCTTATATCGAATTCGAACTATCGACTGATCTTTTACGTCGACACCAATTTGTACATGGGACCTCTGTTTTCCGTACCATCCAAATGACTAGACAGCTGTCCTTGTCAGGCCGTCCTGCATCACTGACAAGGAGGAACCATGCAGGAATATCTGGATGAACATTCTCAGTCAATGCAGGGATTGAACACCTGACCTAAAAGGCTAGGGAGCAGCATCTTACCCACCAGGACCACCTTGAGCTTTTAGAAATGTTATAGCCAACTATTCTAGGTAACAAAGGAAGTAAAGACACCTGCATTAAGACCAATTAGTCAATGTGTTTTATTTTATTTTATTTAATGCTATTTTAATTTATTTGTGGTTTACTTATATATTTCAGTGCTCCAACTTGATGTTAGTTGAAGTTATTGATAACGAACCTCTCAGTTTTCATATCATTCCTTTTGATAATCCTAAAGCCCAGCATACGCTACAGGTACAGTACTGAACGTTTATATCCAAAAGCACAAAAATATATTTTAAAGTCAGAATTGATTGTGTAAATGGACTTTGCCCTTTTGTAAGGGAATTGGCTTAGATATGTATATCACATAAACCATTGAAGATATCTTTAAGAAACATTGTACACATATATCAACCTTTTGTAGTAGTTGTTCCTTTTGCTAATTATTTTTGTTTCCTTCCCCAGGCTCGTAATATGGAACAGAAAAGAAGATGGTGTCAGGAAATAAAACGCTTGATATTAGAGAGTTATAGTGGTAAAATACCAGATAAAGTTAAAAGTTTAGTTATGGAACTTGGTCGTAATCATGATGAAGGTAGGTACTGTTTAAATGGTATTCAGTGATTGAACACATTAAAATGATTACTATGTTTCTATGATGATTCTCTTGCTGCTCTAAAACTCAGTAATGGTCTTACATAGAACTCTCACTATTTTTTTAATAAAAGTTCATGTATTAATTTGCTGTGTATTTCCGTCCTATTGAATCCTGGCACCAAGGTCACTAGCCTGTTCCGCTGAGAAGAATCTCTGAAGCCTCTTCCTGCTTGTCAGGTATACTTCCAGTGGACCTGCCTAGTAAAATGTTGCATAGTTGTCGGTTTGGATGGAAAACCAAGGTCCACAAGTTGCTTTCCGTGTATAAGAACCATCGATAGTTGCAATTTGATTGTCTGCGATATCACGAATGTGGAAGTAGACTAAAATCTCTGATTTAATAACATTGCAATTTGATGAACAGTAGGTAGGTGGAAGTGCCATGGTGAAAACAAAATTCGTCTCCCTAGCATGAAGTAGAAAATTGCATGTTAGTCCAAAAATGACCAAAACTAAATAGGATCTGTGTTTGAATTAGGTATGGATTAAAAAAATTTCAAATTAATTTCCAGTTGATATAAGGGAGGTAATTCTGTTTATCATCTCATTAAAAATTACTTTTCCAGATTTCGTGAGCACTGAGAATTTAGATGCGAGTAGAAAACATCAACACACGGCACCAGAATACCTGGAAAGACGAAGAGTTCGACGTAAATCAGGTGGCAAATTAGCAGGTAAATATATGTTTGTAATTTTTGGAATGATATTGTTTTTAGATGTAATGTGTGTGTTTGTAGCCATTTAATTATTAGATGCTTCTTTTAATAAACCTTTTCATCTCTGATCTATATTAGGTTATGGCTTCAGACACTTTTATTTTATTTCAATTTTTACCTCTAAAAAAATCAGTTTGTGAATCATCAATGTGTGAATGAAAATAAGGAGAAATTTTTGGAAAGTGTCAAATCAGCCTCCTCCAGATCTAGAGGAGTGGTACTCACACTTTTAAATAACTAAGTATAAAGTTGGGTTCTTTTTTGATCATATCTACCGGTACTGACAAACTTAATTGATATGGATAAGCTAAAGAATTACTTGCCAGTCAATCTCCCATAGGAATCTTAAGGAATTCAACTTTAAAACAAAAAAAAGAGCTAAATTAATAGATTTTATATGTAAGACCACTTTAAAAAGAGAATTTAATACTAAAAATTACTATATTGATGAAAAAAAATATGCCAATCTGAGATTAGGAAAATATGTTTGAAGTGAGATCCCTATCATCATACCTGTGATCCAGGTTTTGAGATCAGACAGTATAAGTTTCATTGGACATGAGCATGAATCATACATAAATATATCGATCCTGGCATTCGTTAAATTTTGATAAACTAAATTTTGCCCAAGACTGTTAGGATTCCATTGCTGTGAAAAGAACATGAATTATATGGAGAAATGTTGCCTCGTTTTGTGTTTATAAAAACCCCAAATTTTGTTAATTTGAATGACCCGTACTAGTTTTTTCTGTTAGAAAATAGTGAATTTTGTTTGGTTTGAAATTTCTTAGGTGATGATTGTGACATGTTTATTGAAAAATATCTTTGTGAGTTGTCTTATATTTTCACCATTGTCATGTTTTTATTCGCACCACATTATTATAGCACCATGTTTATAATTATATTACACCATACCAATACAGCATGTTTACCATTTCTACTGCATGATGTTACCATCATTATTATTATTATTATATGTTGAATGTTTTCATTATTAATGTTATTTGAGGACAGCACTAAAAGAGCAATGTTGATTGTATATCTCAGTCCACTCATCTTTTTAAACTGGGGAGTGTTTGTAATAACTTTATTTTAACTCTGCTTCCACAACAGAGCAATATCGCTGAAATGAAGGGTTTGGGTCAGGTCAGGTCTGGTGAATTAAAGTCATTGATCCTGTCCAAACACTTATGGGTAGTGCAAAATGTTGCAAAATATATCTTTGTAGACACTGAATGGGATGGAACCAGAGATCAGCAAATCTTCTTCACGATGTCATAGTTTGCAAGGGATCCAAAAGCTCTCAAATGACCATTGGTGGCTTTAAATTAGTCATTTATGACATGTCGATCTTTTACTGAGAATGAGAATTAGTTCAATTGCCATCAGTGACAAGACAGACTTTCAATTTCTCTTGATTTCGCAAAAGTCAAAAAGTCATCCCAACCCTACCTATGTTTGCATGTTGTATAATTTGCTAAAGTAGATGCCATAAGTTGATATTGGACCAGGCTTTTATCTATATAATTATATACATAAATCTTGTTTATTTACTATCAATAGTGGAGACAAGACTTACAGGTCAAAATAAAGTATGGAATTAGATTGGTCAGATTTGGGACAAAATCTGCACCGTTAAAATTTCATTTCCAAATATTAGGCAGAAATCAAATTGTTAGCTTATCACTGTAATCTGTCAATTGTGGAAAACTCTGCCAAACATTAACACTGGCTCTTTATGTGGACCTATTAACTGTAGAGACAAATACCAATACATTATATTGGGTAGAATACAATCCAAACAGTCTAGTCATTTTAAATATAGTAGAAAAATGTTCATGGAAAATTCAATTCATATTATTTTCGATGTATATTGTTAATACAATGAAGCTTTGTCAACATACATGGTATGGTATATAAGATTGTTCTTTGTTTAGTTTAAGTTATTATGATCTTTAAAATAAGCAATATAATTCTAAAAAAACTATTTCTCTTTATTACAGAATTTAACTTATTAAAACCACAGAAAGCTAAAAGAGGTAAGTACTAGAATTAAAGATTAATTTTGTTTATAATTCAGTGATTCTTCAAATTTGATTTTCACTTTTAGTCTGTAACTGAGATCATTATAATTATTTGTATGCCGATTTTACTTTCAACTTTATTCTTGGATTTATTTCTAACTTTAAACACATTGTATGTGACAAGGAATAGGGTTGCCTATGTGGGTTTTCTGGGTCCTCCAGTTTCCACCAACTGTTAATTGGCTAATATTCCTCCCTCCCTCTCTCTCTCTCTCTCTCTCTCTCTCTCAGAATTGTTATGCCATTTATAATAAGTTTTTCTTTTAATCTAATTCAATTTTTCTTTTCTTTTTATTGCATCAGGAAATAGAAAAGTAAGTATTATATTATTTTATTCATATGAGAACTGCTGGTCATTGTTTTTGTGTACTATTTATTATTTCATTATGCTGAAATATTATTGGCAATTTTGAAGGCTATCCCAAGCTTAGTTCTAACTTGTAAGTGCGTGGCATCTGTTGTGCAGACCTATAAAAAAAACCCATTCATTTAATTTTGATGCAAATTAGTTGGTACTGCTACTACTGTCCAGACAATTCACCTCTCTAGTATTACCCGAGGTAGTCTCCAAATGATGAATGTATTCTCTTCCTCTCATATCAAAAATATTGTAAATTAAAGCTTTATTTTTCTTTTGTTGTTTAACTAATTTTGTTTTATTATTTTATTCTAGTCTCCAGATAGACGTAGAATCTCTATGGAAGGAAGTAATCAAAAGGTATAGCATAATCTCTATTTTACTTGTATTACATGAATCAAATAGTTTCCAATGGATGCTTCCATTCACACTTATACAATTTAAAATTTGTCCATACAAAAGATATGGTTTAGTGTATTTGGAGCCGCTGAAAAATGTCACATTATTTTCTACAAGATCCATGATTGTGTTTAAATATTGTCTCGCAAGAAAGTAGAGCATTCTAAAACGTGGATTAACAAACTGTTGCGTTCCTCCAATGTGGATTAACGAACTGTTGCGTTCCTCCAATGTGGATTAACGAACTGTTGCTTTCCTCCAACGTGGATTAACAAACTGTTGCATTCGCTTTGAATTTCTACCTTGTGGCATTTTCACATATTTGAATTTCCAGTGTTAAGTTGTCTTTAACAGGTGGACTTTGGTTTTTCATCCCATATAAATGACCAGACAGTTTTCCTTGTCACAGCCTCTTTTTTTGCACTACTGACCAGTCTATAAAATTCTGATAAACTTATCTTGGTCAGTACTTGGAGCAGATCCAAGACATCCTGGTTCACGAGTCATCACCATACTATTTTCTTGCATGGTTTCCCTTTGCCGTCGGTGCAGGACGTTTGGCCTAACAAGAGCAGCTGTCTAGTCATTTGGATGGGACTAAAATACTGAGGTTTCTTGTTCACATTGCACGTAAAAGATCCCTTGGCTGTTGGAATTTGGCATAAGAGTAGGTCATAGCAGGCAAAATTTCCCTCATAGCACACTGTATGCCCTCCTTCAATTGCCAGTCAGAGGATGTTAAACCCCATTTCATTTCATCACCATACTCAATCCAGACAATAACAAACTGTCAAGTTGTAAAAACATTAAACAATTTGCTTTTAATATTTTACAGATATCAGATGATCGAGGCCGTACTTTAGATGTTAATCCCAGAACAGGACAGAAGAAAGCAAGGTCATTACCTCGCGGAGGAAACCTTGTATTAAGTGATGTAGAAATTGCAGACAGATCTCTTCATTCATTGGATAATTCTTTGAACCATACAGACTTAGATGATAGTGCTTTGGATACTTCGCCAGATGTTACAAAACGAGCCCACAGTTTCCGACGTGCCACACGTTTACATCCTATATACTCTACAGACATGTCTAGTGTCCCGTTAGATACCGAAGAGAAGACCGAAGCTATGGATGTAGACTCGGATACAGATGATCCTAATTTAACTCGCGATCATTTACAAGAATATAACGACTGCGGATTCACAAGTCGCTCCGATCTCGATGACGAATCAGACAATGAAAGAGTGACCAATGGTAATAATTGCAATGAATTTCAGGGAGATACAAATGGGTGTGATATTTCGTCGAGTTTACCTACTCTGTTGGACGGTAATGATTGCGATCATCTGAAATCGCGATCAGAAGTGATTATATCTACAAATCGTAATTCTATTAACGATGATAACGAGTGTTCTAAAAGTGTCAGTGATCTAATGGAAGTTGAAAACGAGAAAAAGAAAACTGGTATATTTCGAGGTCGACCTCATGTTACTACGACATGGATTAAGAGTAAGAAAAAACCCAAAGCCTCCGAAAACAAAACAATTACTGCTTTTAATGATTCCTTTAGGAAAAAGTCACATGAGAGTGTAAGTAAAGACAAAAATACAAAGCCAGCCGTACAACAATTATCTAACGAAAGTGATTTATTACATGCTCAGAAGGGTAGTAATGCTAGACTTACGAACTGGAGTAGTAACGATAAACTTCTCAGAGGATCCAGTACAAGTCTCGCACCCAACATGGAAGATCCTTGGGTTAAACATTCAGAGGTCAGAACCTCAAGGAGCAGCTCTGTTTTATTACCTTCCAGTTCAAATAATGTTCCTGCAGTTGGCCGTCCACGTAATAAATCAGATGTTACGGACAAACGGGCACCGTCAAGAGATAATTTGGATTGGATGGTTTATGTGAATAGGAACTCGTTAAATGAATATCCACAAAATGTGAAATTTTTGTCGAAGTATTGTACTCCACCTAGAAGTACAATGACTTCCATTAAACCAAATAAAGGTGTATGGAGGTCCGAATCCACCAAAAGTGACTCTGTAACAATTCCACACCTGACTTCTCCAAGATTATATCCCCATTCTGACAGTCATACACCAACACGAGGTACCAATCTCTCCCGCTCAAACTCAACACCAGCCAGTCGATCCTATTTAGAATTTGGACGAGGCTTTGGTAGAAATCGTGCTGCTTCATTAGATTTGGACACTTTACAAGAAAGTGAAAGAATAATGGAGGAAATGGAAGACTACATGAAACGTTCTCCCCATCCATCTCTCAATCATGCTAAATTTCCTACAGCAATACCCAACAACGAAGAAAAAGATCTCAATAGGTTGTCCGGTGTTTCTTCGCTGTCTACATCATCGTATGATAGTCAGGGTAGTCATTCCAGCTCTAGCGACGGTTTAGTGGGATCATTGAAAAATAAAATCAGCAGTTGGACAGCTAAAATGAGTAAAAGAAATGAAGAATACGAACAGATGTCTGTAACATCGAGTGTGTCTGATATTCGACCGTCATCATTAGTTTTATCAGATGAAGAAAAGTATGACAATACTCTAAGTGTTTCTCCGAAATCATTATCTGTTTCACCTTCGAAAGACCTCCCAAACTTTAACTATTCACAGAACACGCTCAAAAAATCGGTTAAACCAAATAGTAAGGAACCTGATTTACAGTCTGTTCTTCTAGAAGGTGGTCTAGGCAGTTCATCGGTTGGTTCCAAGTTAGCTCATAATCTGCCGCCAAATATAGAAGCCATGTTGGCTAACAAATTGCAGTCACCCACCAGACCTCAGAGTGCCTGTGTTCTCCGTGACACTGATTCTCTATCATCGTATGATTTCTCTAGTAAAGAAGGTACACCTGAACCGTCTGCTAGACATTCTCTCCCTCCAGACAATAAGACAACAACAGACGCAATTATGCCTGCTACGTTGAAAAACACAGAATTTCAACAGTCAGATTCTGGATTTAGCATGCAAAGTGATGTCACAGATTCCTGCGATCTTTCCAGAAGTCGTGATGAGATGTCAAACTCCTTTGAAGAAAAATATAAAAATGAACCTCAAGAAAAGCCAGAAATAAAAACTCCTAAGCCTAGTATTGTGCCTAACAAAAGTTTATCGCAATCTCCAGAAGTTAAAAATAGAACCAAAGACAGAAAACGAACATTGTCCAATTCTTCCATGGAATCAATGGATAGTTTTTACGAGAGAAGATTATCTGCAGCTTTGGATGCAGAAGTATTTCGTGACTCAGCTGTCTTTTGTGACATCGAAGTGGACAGTAAACTTAAGTCTAAAGAAAGCACACCTGAACCAGAACGTGGAGTAAAAACACCTCGGAAATCAATTCGTGATTATGTACAATATCTGGAAGAAAAGAATAAACCAGTACCTCCTAAAACTTTTGGTGTCCGTCGTCGTGAACCAGCAGCTATTATCAAACAAAAACTTGACCATCTGAAAGAAAGTTCTCAATATCGTAAACCAAATAGTCGACCAGCCAGTGAAGAGCGTGAACTTTCACCTCCTAAATGTGTACGCGAACTTCAATCTACCTTAGTAGCAGAAACCCAGGGTAATCAATTCAGACATCGTCGCGGTCGTGCTGAATCGGAACATAGTAGCGAGAGTATATGCAGTAGTAACAGTTCTACGTTAAGATCAGCCAAGTCTCTTGGTAGACTAGATCAATTGAACAATGAAGTAGAGAGTTTAGTTATTATGAAAGGATGGGTTCAACAACTTATTAGTAAATTTCAAAGTGATAAATGACAGTTATTATAAATGATAATGACAGTTATTTTCAACGATAAAGACAGTTATTATCAACATTAAAAGACATTTATTATATACGATTAAAGACAGTTATTTTAAATGATAAAAGACATATAACTATTGAAACATTCAGCTTGTGATGAACAAATTAAAACGATTTTATATTTTGATCATTTTTGATATAACGTAACAAATTCTTTATAAAATGTGATATAATTTATCTTTAATCAATATGTGCTTTCATACAAACTTGTGTAACAAATATACAACTAGCGGATGTTTGTCTTATTAACTATATAAATACATTATTTTATTATTGTCTAGTTACATGTAGGTACTGAATGTTTTGTTAGCAGACATATTCAACAAAGAATGATATATATTAGAATGGTATATATAAGATATGCGTTAAGTTTACGTGCAATAGAGTTTGGATATGTTGTTAAAAATGAGTATCTGAAGCGAGGGAAGGGTTGGGATCTGCCAAGGTCCTGCTTTGTGTGAAGGATACTGTGTCGAATATTTATAAACTTGCTGTGCTTTTTAAGTGAAGGGTATGGCAATGCTGTAGAATATGCTTTCCCCCCATGGAATTAATTAATTAATTACCCCAAGGATATTTATCTTACTGAAAAGCTCAGGATTATCTCTTTAATATTCTTAATATATAAGTAATAATACATGAAATGTGTTTTTGATTTATTTTGTATTCTATACATATACACAATACATTAATAGTAATGTACAACACAGTATATTAAATTGGTGATCATAATTAGTGATCAACTTGTGCCATTTGCATTTAAACACAGTATCTTGTTGTGTGCAGTGGTGTTAATTAAGGGCCTAGATTTATTTCAGAGATAAAATTGATTTTTCATCTGCTATACATCAATGAAATCTCCATAAACAATAAACTTGTTAAATGTGTCTATGTAAATTATATTCCAAAATGAAATTGTTAAGATAGTTTTCTGGATGGATTTAATGTAGTTTGACTCATCTGATATCTTTGATTATTTGCTTATTTAAATTAAAGATTAACATATGTATATACCAGTATTTATAACATGCCATATATTTAACTGTATATATGTATATAATTTTGGCTATATTTCATGTATTCTATTGTTATAAAAGTGCTTCCTTTAATGGTTTGAATGATAGATAATCAAAAACTATTTTCATTTGTGAATTTGTAAATTCAATTTGTATAATTTTCTACAGTAAAAACTTAATGAAAAGATTTGAGCTATTATTTATACTTTCTGTGCTATTGATGTCAACTTGGTGGGGTGTAGGAATTGTTAGATCAATATTAAACCAGTTATGTGGTAACTTTTTTTCCCTTGCAGTCAACAAATGTAGTTTTAAACTTTAATTGTACAGCATCATCATTATAGGGTCGACTATGTGTCTGTTTCTAAAGGGGGGGTTTTGATCACTTCATTGGCCACAGTTCATCAGGAGTTTCCAACGTGGTTTCCCCCTTGTCAGTGGTGCAGGATGGAGGGGTTGACAGAGACAGCTGTCTATTCGTTGTGATGGCAGCAAAAACCAAGGTCCTGTGCACACATTTGCACGGAAGTAAAGGATCCTTTGGAAATTGGAATTCGACATAAGAGTAGACCATAGTGACACTGGCTGAGCAGTTCATACATTCGGGGAGTATAATTCAGAAAGTAATGGTCTGAAATGCGTTAATATCGAAAGTAACTGGGATCTTTGGGATATAAATAACATATAATTTAAGTTTCATCAACATGGGATAAAAATTGTGACCTCTACTTTTACACTACTTGCCATTTCAATGTCAGCCAGTTTCATTTTGATTTTCCCAATTTACAGTGATGTATTTAAATGGTTTTTAAAATCGGATAAAAATTGCTACTTTTACAGGGTCGACAATCTGCGAATGTGATTTATGTACAATCAGGGTCCACAATCCACATGGTTATGTTCTGATGTGTGTTCAAGGATCGGCCATTTTGTTGGGCGGTTTAAAATTAGATAAAAATTGTGACCTCTACAGGGTCCACAAGCTACATGATCCAGGAAGCTTGTCCTGCTAGATACAATTTATGCAATAAATACACACCATTCCATACAGCCTTATTTTTAGCCAAGTGTACCAATTAACAAACACTAAACTTTCTCTTTTTCACTACAGTTTTTATTGTTAATGAAAAATTACTCCAACAATGATAGTGCATGGTTGACATGATTGGTAATTAATCAAAAAAAAAGAGAGTTTATAAACTTGTATCCTGATCATTCATAACACATTTCACACATAATCAAATGAGTAACAATATATAAACAGCAATGATAAACAGTTAGTTTAGGTGAAAGAAGCTAAGAAATTTTGTGCAAGCAAATTTTGATTGTAAAGGAAACTGAGAAACTTTGTTGTGCTGATAATTTTCTATGTGTTTTTCATTTAAAATATTTTTTTTTTATTTTACACATCGGTGCTCATGGTAACAATCTGTACATTCATGATTAAATATATTCAAATATACAAATTCAATACACATAGGTTATATTTCATATACACGATCTAATTATCCTTTATATATATATTATATATACCAAAATATAATCTAATGTTTAAAATGTAATACTTATCAGTAGTAAGTACAAATGGTTTAATTGTGTTGCAGAAACAACAGACATTTTTTAATAAATGTTTCAGTATGTTCCAACATAATTACGCAATTTTTTGTTTTCATTCTGAACCAGAATGACCTCTGAGCAAATTTTGTTGCCACATAACAATGAAAATATCAATAGTGGCAATATTTCCGTAAGAGAAAAATTGTTGTGTTATTTTTATTCTGTAGACTAATCCAAATCAACAAATGTTGCA
Organism: Patella ulyssiponensis; assembly: GCA_963678685.1. Taxonomy (NCBI): domain Eukaryota; kingdom Metazoa; phylum Mollusca; class Gastropoda; family Patellidae; genus Patella; species Patella ulyssiponensis. Next base: position 59,028,223 of record OY783230.1, on the reverse strand, counting down.
GGAAAATAATCAGAACTAAGATTTTGCAGTTTTGTAAAACTGATTCATACTCCTTGAGTATTCACCCCAGTGAATTTTTTGCGAGACAGTATATCCACATTAGGCACAAAAAAACTAAGTGGAGAACAGCCAGTATGTGGTCAAACTTGTCCTAATTTGTATAGCGATAATCTATAAGGTTTTATCAACTCCTAGAGATTGAAACTAAATACATTTACAGGAGAACACAGTAGAGGTTTAATCATTTAATGGCTAAGTGTACTATATGTACTCAATTTCAGTCACTGTATGGATGGATTTCACATCTTTGCCTTTAATAATGAATAGTTTACAACAGTTTCAGTATTTACATGTAAATCAGTTTCATATCATTCATACAAACTATATTTTTCATACATCAATATGTAAACACAAGAATTATTATTTGAATGGGTAAACATCTTACTTTGTGACAAATAATATTGTCAACATTATAATAACATTTTGAACTTTAACTTGTTAAATAAACTAAATATGGCACAAAAATTTATTTACTGGTTTACATGACCAACTTAACCCTATCAAACATTTCTAATTAACCAGCAAACAGAAGAAAGAAAAAAAAACAGAACAATGAAACAAATACAGAAATATAAACTATTTGTAATACAGAAACATAAAGCAACATTACTAACAAATCACCAGCTAGTTCACAAGTACAAATTTATATTCAGTCAAATTCATTATTTTTTTTAAGAAACTGCATATTTATAAAAACTTGTTGCAGAGTCTGCACTGATCAAAACTAGGCAAAAACATATAAATCTTGACGATTGACACTGTAAGTGAAAAGAATATTTAATATTTCGAACTAGTAGCATTATTAATATTTTTTTTAAAAAGATTTTTTCTTTAAATATGCAGTTCCTAATTTGCAGCTTACAGAAAGACTAGCAAACTCTGATTTGTATTCATATCGTGATATCAACAGCAAAACAAAAATAAAAGATATTGAAATTGACAAGTTACGACGTAACACACAAAAATTTGGTTAAATTTTGGCAAAGAAGTCAAATTTTCATTCATACCATGATGAGCACAATGATTGTTTTAAAGCACAGATAAGATGATCACCGTATTTAACAATAAGATTAAACTTAACAATGAATATATTTATTTTCAAACACTACTATATTTAATAATTACACAATATCAATACAGGTTTAAGTAGTTAGAATAGTTTTATTTTAGGTATGTAGCTTACTATGGTTTATTAGATGTGTCCTGCTTCTTTCTCCTTTATAAATGCAACCTCATTTCAAATTCTGAACATGAGATTTGTGTAAATATCGACTATGCACATTATCATCTTAAAATGTAATGCACTTTTTAAAGACTTTCATGCCACACATCTATGTTAAATGAAATATACATTTGTGTATCATTTGCTTGATAAAGACGAGAGTATCCTCGTCGAAACGTCGCTTAGTATCAAACTCAGTAATTGTGTATCCATAAAATTGTACCTTGTGAAATATTCACCACATTATATTTTTTAATTGTGAAAACTCATGAGGAGTTAGAACCAATTCAAAGTCACCTCAAACACAACTTTAAACTTTTATTCCTATTTTTGTCTCATTACACCCATCACCTCTTTCCTACTTGCACCAATTTAACCGTTTAAATCAATATCATCATAAAAACATTAGATAAACAAAACAGCTGGCTTCATATTTTCTATGAAACGTTTTTAACTGGCCAATTAAATGAAATGAAGAAACTCTGTAATTTTACTTTTCGGTTTAATACTATCCAATGAGCACTGGTTTTGTTCTATTACCGGTTTATATTTAAAGGTGCATTATGTAAGATTTAGATAAAGAGCTGGCCATTCTTGCTATAATAGTTCATAATAGATAATGTAAAGTGAATATTTTGAAAATTTCAGTAAAATTATTTTATTCTGCAAGAATTTATGAGTGTTTGAAGTTTTGACAAGATAAAACTTAAATAGTATCGATGGTCAAGTACAACTGTGATGATAGTCTTCATTATCCATCCATTTAATATCTTGGCCATCTGAAGGCCAAGAAAGTTGATTATGGGCTTGTCAATAAACAGATTTAGCTCTTACATAATGCATCTTTATAAACTGATGATCCATCCAATCATTAATAATATCACAAGCTCAATAATGGAAGGATATTTTTTGTACAGATTTAAAAATGATCCTAATATAATATGAAATATAAGTTGAGATACGAACATAAAATATTGATTTGTTTAATATCCGCTTTACCCCGTCATTGAGATACAAAATAACGAAACTAATTGAAAGAAATCAAGAAAAGCAAATATTCAGAGTAATAATTTGTTATGACTGAAATGCAGCTTTTGAATGAAATCTACATCACACAACATATCTACAGTATATGTCTACTATAAGACAAAATATGATATGAACAGAAATTTGTGAATACATACAAACCAATGAATAATAATAATAATAATGAAACAATAATAACAGGCCTATTTATATATAACTATTATTCGATGGTTATTGTCCACACATCAGCTATATTAACACCAGGTTTTCTAATAGTTAAACTCTTTTCTTCACTATTATATTTATGAGCCAATCTTTTACTATTTTCACCACCTGTAAAATCCAATAGATTATTATACAATGTATATTATTTATCCGAACTAATTACACTAAAGTAGAAATAAGCTTAAGCCAGTAATTAATCAACGTTTAAAAATACTAAATGCTAAATATGCATTTCAACTTTGAAATTCTTACAAACTTCATCGTTTGTTTACCATGTAGCCAACTAATTTAAATGTGGATGGTTTTACAACTCTGTCCAATATAAAATGTATTCAACAAATTTATACTTACTAAAATTTTTAATAGAAATATTTAAAGGATTCTTTGGATAACCAACTATAATAATTTTTTCAATCCACTCTCTTGTATTAAACTGTCCTGTAGGATCTATATTTCTGTAAAACATACAGGACTTTTCAGTTTATTCAATTCACAGTATCATAAATATAAGAAATTTAGTAAATTTCCAAAATCTTATAAATTTTGTAAATGTAAGAAATTTTATCAATTTTGTTAGAGTAAAAAGTAAGCCAAAAAAATAAAATCACATTTATATCTTTTATGTATTCCATTCTTACATTCGGCATTACACTTAATTATGTGGAAAAGAAACTGACAAATGCTATGAAATTATAGTCCAATAATTTTAAGTCATTCAAATATAAAAGAAAATGAGTTGTTGAAGATAAAGAGAAAGCTTACTTTGATGATAAATTATTATTGTTAAATGTAAATTCACGAAGCAAATATTCTCCGTTCCTATACTGGAATGTATGATAATCATCTAGATAGATTTCTCCTTTAGCGCTTCCCTGAAATAAAACACAACATGTTATTCCATTACTTTCCTGAAATTGAACACAACATCTTATTATATTTCTTTTGTGAAATTAAAGAGAAGTTTACTTTTCACCACCCCTGTGTGTGCTGGAACAGGCCATTGTTTCAAACAGGTTTTATCCATCTAGCCAAGTATCCATTTTCAGGAAAACTCTTTTTGATATTGCCATGTGTGAAAGTGATTCCTTTGTTTATTCACTAAATTTGGATTTAAAATAAAATAGGTTGGTTTAATAGTTAATGCAAAAAAAAAAAATTCTATATACAAAGTTACCCCACCATTTGGTTATATCATTTGAAAACATGAGACAATTGACTAATAATATGTACGACTATATAACTTACCTGTTGATCTAAACAAACTATCAATGTAAATGGATCTTGATACATAAGGCTGGATGATCTTCGTGGTCGTAATTTACGAGGTATAATAGATCCTCCTTTTTGGTAAACTGGTATCTGTCAATAAAATACAAATTATATAGCTGACATAGCTGAAGATTAGGTACTGTGCTATTAGATGCTGTAAAAATTATGTAAGGATTGATCTATGTTGAATACCGTCCACCGAATAAATGAAGATTTACCTTATCTAATGGAGCTGCTACATTTTTGGTGACTCCACCATCATACACCTCATATGTATCAATATCATACCATATCTATAATATAAACATCATAGTATAACAAATGTGTCAAATACCATATTTACATCATAATCATATGATAACATATGTATCAATATCATACCATATCTATAACATGCATATCAATTTCATACCATATCAATAACATATACATCATATTATAACATTAACGTCACACCATATGAATGTATGCTTTCTAGTCCATGTGGCAGACCGCTGATTTGGAAGTATTTTTACCAACTTGATGAATAAATTCAACCATGATTTTCAGTTAACCTGGTGCCTGAAGTGTTCAAATTTGGTTGATGGACATCCGGGTCACTTTACAAATGCTACTTAGGTGGCCATCTTTAAAAATGGCCGCCATTATTTCATTGTAATTGAGCGTACCAGGGAAACCTTCATAATCCCTCAACCGATTGACGTATTGATATGGAATATGGCTCAAATTCTTCACAATAACATTCTACATCTGCAGCTATATGATACATGCTTTTGAATGAATCATATATTTTCCAAATAAACAGATTATTATTCAAATTAACATCTGAATCTGAATATTTCTATTAACACAGTCTCATTCTAATAATATTTCCTTGCTTGCTTCTTATTCTGTCAGCAGTATTTTCAACTTGTATGTGTGGCTATAGATACGGTTGTTTATTTTTTCTTTCTTTTTTTCCACCCCCAAGAGAAATAGATTGTTGATCTAATAATAAATCTAGCATATTTCATACAGATCCCGATATAAGTTGTAACAGACGTATAATCTAATCATATTTAACATAAATCAATAAGTTTTATCTCGATATCATCTATAAATATAGATTCATCTATAGATTCATTGAAGCAGTAAATTCTCAACACAATAAATATTATTTATCACTATCTGATCTAAAATATAAATAAACGGATTAAAATACACCACATTTACTGTCAATGAAAAGATTGGAAAACATTGAAATAATGCAAACAACTTTATGGATAACAATTACCTTCAACTTTAATATTTTCTGCCTTGTGCTTGATATCGACAAAAGAACACTGGTTGATATTAAAGTTGATAGTGACTATTATCCATAAAGTTGTATTTTTTAAATAACACATCTAGCGAGATCTTCTCTGAAAATTTTGGAATGTGCAGCAAATTGAAAATGCAATAGAATTTTAGAGGTACACTTTTTAAAGTCTTAGCTTTGACAGAATATGTTGTTAGTATCACTAACTAATCACAGTTCAAATGATATTTCCACTCAACAAAAATTACGTTATTTTGGGACTAACACATGGTTCCATTTTTCTATTTCAATAATTCGCTAGCACGTAGGGATCTTTAGCAGTGGGAGGAAACCAGAGGAACCGGAGAAAACCACAAGGTTTAACAGGTGACCTTACTCCTTGTAATGTACAAACGAGGATTTGAAACCACACCACCTTACTTAATGGCAGACCTTGTGATCAAACACACACATGTTACGTATTGGGCCACCCAATCCACCCCCTCAACATAGGATAATCACTGATATTATTGTTTAATATACTTACATCATGTCTACCAGGGAAATATACGTTTGTATTTGTTGTTCCTTGATCTGTGATTGGCTTAGCTAATATAGACGATCCTAAAATATAAACACATGATATAAATATAGTGGGAAAGCAACGTTATTGTTTAATGATAGAAAGTTTGTCAATGTCTATTATTGACAGTTTCCTCAAATATTTCTAATCATGATATAAGAAAATAATCACAATATAATGTCACTATATAATGTCATTTTAAAAACAGTATTAGAACCACAATCAACATACATTATAGAGATAAAGTTAGTTCAATAGACAATAAGTTATACAACATAAAGTACACACTATAATAACTGACATATTATATTAATAAACAAATTGAACAAGTTGAGTGTGACATGGTAATCTGATAAAAATAATGTCTTGATATTAATTGGTCTACAGATAATAATTCTTCTATAACGGATCTCTTCTTCCAACTAAATCTTATAAATTGTGATTATGAAAATATTTACATAATAATTAAGATATTTTTTGCATTGTACTTTATCAATAAAACAAGTTATCTAAACTCCCTTAAAGTTCTGATAAACAGCTTTATAAATGTGATTAAATTGTGAATTATAAAATAATTTACCTAGTAAGAATTGATCATCCATTCTAAATACTTCTTTATTTTTAGGATAGTCAACCCACAGTGGTCTAAATATTGGTAAACCATCTTGTTCCGCATGATAGAAGAGTGTATACCAATATGGTAATAAAGAATAACGTAATCGTAATGCTTCACGTATAATATTCAAATGCTCTTCTGGTAATAGATAAGGTTCTCGTCTTTTAGTATCAAGATGGGCGTGGGCTCGTAAAAATGGATAAAAAATTCCAGTCTGAAAACGAAAATTTTTAAATATTAGAGAGGTTTCGCAACTTAACAGTTACACTTACATTTACATTTAGATAACCGAAAGTGTAATTGTACAGAATGACGTTTCGCTAAATTTACAGTTACATTTACACTTAGTAGGTGGCGACACAAACTTGGTCCAGGATCTTTAAAGACCTTCATCACGGATAGGTTGTTGAAGATGAGACTGATAAAGCACGCACATGTTTTGTCCCGGCCTCTTTTTATTTTGTCTACCTGAAGGAGAAGTTTTTTTCTGTGCATTTAGTTTGTGAAAACCACAATTTAGAGAAAAATTATGGGCTGAATCATAGACATTAAACAAAGTTCAGCTAAGTGTTGTGAACGTACAGATATGGAGGCTGCTATCCGTCAGCCACACTTTTATGACGTGCGCTCCACGTCATACGTCACAAAAACTGATGACGTTTAACCCTCTAAATGTAAATGTAAGTGTAAATGTAAAGTTGCGAAACCTCTCTAATAGTGTAACTGTGTATAGCACGTAAATGAAATGAGGTTTAACATCCTACTTCTCTGCATGAACTCAGGAAAATGAAGATGGGAGTCTGCCATACTGGGGAATATTGTCCTTACTGCACCCAATGCCAAGGGGAAACCACGTTTTCAAATTTTAGGGAACTTTCTCGACCAACAACATGATAAAACCCTGAACCTCCTTGTTAGTGAGCCAGCTCCTAAATCAGTGAGTCCCCGTGGCTCCCTACATAGATGAAACATCTAGACAGTGTTTTAGATTATTAATGTATGGTCAAGGTGTCACTTTGTTCATTCACATCTGATGTTATCTTAATTCTAATTTACTAAAATATTTCAAAATGCATTAAAACTGGACAAACTGCTAAACGCTTCCAAATATATAATCCTTGAATGACTTTCAGTGAATGAGCAAAACAAAACCACATAACAACTAATATGGAAAACAATCACTAGTTTGTATACAAAAAGCACATTTCGACAAGAGGTCTCTGATCATTTGAAAGCTTGAAACCCAGCATTTGTTTCCATATAAATTGTTATTTTCTAAATTTCAAATATGGCTATAAGTAAAGCTGTGTATTTGTACCTGGTACCATCTTGTTATGAGTTCATGTTCTGGGTTTTTAAAGAATCCACCAACATCAGCACCAGAGAATGTAATACCAGCTAAATTTAAAGATAATACCATTGGTATAGATACTTTAAGATGAGACCATTCTCCTATATTATCACCTGTCCATACAGCACCTGGAAAATAAATCAAATGGGGTTTAACATCCTACTTTTCAACACCAACTGGACTAATGAGACAGACTTACACATGCAGTGTACTATGTGGGAAATTTGGACAGGACAGAGGTGCTACGGACTACTCTTATATCAAATTTCAAAATGTACACAGAACCTCATTTTTCCGTCCCATATGAGCGACTAGACAACTGTACTTGCCAGGCCTCCCGTCCTGCACCAATGACAATAGGGAAGATTGCTGGAATATCTCATGGAACTTTCTTGGCCAACACAGGATCAAAATCTGGACCTCCTGGTCAGTGAGCCAGTACCTTACCCACTGAGCCACCACGGCTCACTCAATTGGAAAAATATATTATATTTTTGTTTATGTGTACTTGTTATATCAAACTTACTATGTCTCTGTGAACCAGCAAAGAAAGCTCGAGTTAAAACAAATGATCTTTCTTTTCCTCCAGATCTTCTTAATAAACCTTCCATAGTAGCTTGATGCTAATAACAAAAGATTTAAAAAAAATTTATTATGGCAATGTTGAGAATGGTAATAATATAATTTAATTATTTCAAAAGTACAAGCAACTGTACGGGATGAAACGTTTGATTTATGTGGCCTACATGTATAAATACAGAGTTCTTTGATATGATCGCCTGACAACAACAGGCCGATGGTCTGCTCATCACACAATCTGATTGAAATACAGATCTGTATTTCATTTCGTCTTTTTATACTTTCGATGGCCTACACTATCTGGAAATATGTCGTACAAGTGGCTTTTGACCCTATGACGTCAGACATAACAATAAAAAAAAAACCCAACAATCCTGTTGGTCAATCAATTTGACCAATATAAGAGTCCCAATTTAAAAATCATAAGAACTATTTTGAAATTCAAGCTGACAGATTGTACTGTATTAAATTTACCACATAAAGTCCATATATATTGTGAAGATCTCGGTTTTCATATCCATTCATATGTTTAACATCTTTATGAAATGTAATTTCAGGTCCGTTAAATACAGATGGTTCATTCATATCATTCCATACAATAAGATCTGGTGTTGAACCTTTATATTCAGATAGTGAGAATTTACTGGTCCACCATTCTCTTACTTCAGCATTAGTAAAATCAGGCCAACTTGATGATCCTGAAAATATTCAAACACTGTTAATCTGTCTTGAAATATTCTATTTTTGAAAACTACGAAAGAATCCGGTTTAAGTATAAGAGAAGTAAATTCCCTGATATGTAAAATTTTAACAGAGAGAACCTAGACACCCTGTAGTTAACCAAGATACATTCTTATTGCTCACAACATCCATGTGTTTTTCTCGAATGTCTGAGTGTAAATTCTAATTTTCTAGTTTTGATTTTGCAATTCCCTTATCTTGTAGCTTTCATTATTAAACATAATCTATAAAAGATCCAAGGGACTATTTTATTCTGTGGAAGTATTTCATAGTGAACAGTCCCAGACCTCTACACTATAAATGCTTTACAATAATAAGTGCAGGAGGACCGCACTACACACAAACAAAACTGATAAGACAAACCTTCAGACAAAACCAACTAAACAGACATTTGCAAAAAAAAACAAAACAAATATGAAATCCAGTGAATAAATCTGATGGAATTCAGAGAAAAGCCTGAGCTATAGTATTACACAACCTGTGGTCAAGATTATAAATATATTAATTGAGTAATATTACCTGGCCAACACCATCCATCGTAATCATTACCATCTTTATTTTTAACTAAATACCCTTTATCTCTAGCATCTGTATATACACTATATCCATCTTCTCGTTTAAGATGAGGATCAACAATAGTTACTAGCTTACGTCCCTTAACACTTAAATTCTTGATCATTTCTTCAGGATGAGGAAATTTTTCGTGAGCCCATGTAAAATATCTGGAGAAAAAAAAATGTAATGTATTTGTTTAAATAAAAAAATTTAATATCTTTTAAAGAAGTCATGGTTCTTGCATCTGGATTTTTCTCTACCTGCTAATTCTATTAATTGGGGATGGCCAGTGATGATTAGAAAATAGTATGACCTGATTAGACAATTAGAGCGAAATATCTGTTTTATAGTCATTTACGTTCATCATTTAATGGTTGTTAACAACCAAAACAATTTCTGATAGAACTTACTTTTTACCATCTGTATGTTCAATATCTAACCATATAACGTCATATGGTATATCATATTTATCAAAATTAGCATCAACCCTGTGAAAAAAAAAAATCACTAATGTTTCAAAGAATATACTCAGTTAATATTATGTCAACTTACAGGTCAACAATACAATTTTATTTCAATAATTTGCTTGCGGGTAAGGGTCATCAGCAGTGGGAGGAAACCACAGGACCCAGAGAAAACTCACGAGGTTGGACTGACGATCCTACTCTTTGTCACGCACCAACGGTGAATCAAAACCACGCCACTTGAAATTTTACTGATATGATTAAAGCTTACTTACGATTTCACATCATCTTGATCATTATAATTCCATCTACACTGATGATATGCTATTGAATATAACTGAAAAATATTGAAATCATGTAAACAATTACTATCAATAGTTAATACTATTTCATTAATACAGTTGGTGTAGAAGTGTTTGAAACCCCATTTCTTTTATTTTATTTCTAATAGTTAATAAAAATGATAAAACTATCTTCTCTAGACTATATATGATAACCCAGTAACATAAGCATCCATGTACTAATTTAAAATTTTGCCAGGTAGTGGCACTATGGCCTACTCTTATATCGAATTCCAACAGCCGGGGTATCTTTTTGGTGCAATGTGTACTCAGGACTTTGGTATTTTGTCCCTTCCGAACAACTAAACAGCTGTCCTTGTCAGGCCCTTTGTCCTGCACCACTGACAAGGGGAAACCATGTAGGAAAATCCCAATGAACTTTCTAGGACAATGCAGTGACCGAACACGCGAACTCCAGGCTAGGGAACCAGCGTCTTACCCACTTAGCCACCATGTCTTCCCAACAGAATAAGGCTTTGGCAAATGATGTCACTTTAAATTTTTAAGTCTGGTACATGTACATAAAACTTCAATAATATCCAGTTCCAAGTAATTTCATTACTTCCACTAGAATATCTGAAATCACTTGAAATATTAGAGTATGAATACCTTCAATATCTATATTTTATATGTGTATACTATACTTACAGGAGGTAATGGCGTGGTTCCTGTTAATCTAGCATATTGTTTGAATACATTAGATGGCGTCGGTCCTAATAATATAAATATATCTATAACACCAGCCTCAGAGAACCAGTGTGTATCTGTCTGGGGTATTTCATTATTTCCTTTAACAAAGTCAGCAATATGGGAGAAAACCGACTGAAAATAATACAAACACAATTCACATTAAAAGATAATAAACAAGCACAATTATCAAAAATAAAAAAATTATTGTCTAATCAAGTTCACAAAAGATTTTTAAAACAACCAATATATTCTACTACTGTCATGGTCATAAAGTACAAAAACACCATTGTTCATTTGCAGTTGTTAAACTGCGGCATTTGCGGACAGATGAACTGACAGAGATGACATTTAATATATTCTAACACAAAATTTGAGAACTTTTAAATCAAGATAGTAATTAATAAGGATATACATTTCTTAATAAATGATCGTACCTTATCAGCTGTATTAGAACTAATATCGATCCATGTTTCAGCAGCATTGTGCCAGAAAATACCAACAGTTCTCATTTCACTGAAATAAAAATAAAATCATAGTCTTACAAATTTAATGGCATCAGAGCTCCTGTAAATATTCTTATTCATATATTGTCTCCTCAGGATTCGAACAGAAAATTTCTGAACAATCCAGTAACTTAATTTTCATTAAGCCATGGGGTTTAATATCTTACTTTCCTCCACCAACCAAGCTATTGAAGATGGACATGGGTCATGCAGTGGGTATGAGGGCAATTCAATCTAATTAAAATATAGATCTATATTTCGTTTCGTTTTTTACACTTTCGATGGCCTACACTCATGTAGATCTAACAAGTTATAGTGGGAGCTCACGTTCTATGACATCAGGTATCAAGCAAGGGACATTTCACCCGATAACGTCAGTCATTCGATTAACCAATTAGCGACCGCCATGCCTTTTAAAATCTACTTTTGTTTTGTTTTGATTTCTATCCGCTGGTGTTAGTATAGATGTCATTGGCTGGTAATATCTACCCACAGTTCCACGCATGAAAAGGTCAAACGGTCGATTCGACAGACCATTTGATTGGCTGACCCCTCATTTGAGGCAGAACACCAGTAATAACAAGTCCTCCAGATCCAAGAGTAGTAAAGACAAGAAAAAACGAAATTTTGAACTATAAAAAACGAAACGAAATTGGATCTGTGTTTTAATCAGATTGGAGGGCAATTTTGCCCAAACCATCGAATTCCAACTGTCAGGTGTTCATGTACATGCTCGGCTACATGTAAAAGGAATCTCAGTTTTGGATTATATTCCAAGAACTAGACATAGATCTTTGCCGGGTCCTGCACTACTGACCCAGAGAAACTATGATCCATGTTAGTGAGACTGATCCCATTTCTAAAAAGAATAGTAACACAATAATTATTCAATTTCGCAAGTATTTACCAAGATATGAGCAAATGAAAATTTCGCAACATTCAGTATCTTCTTGTGACTTACTTGTGAGCATACATTAAAGGCACTGCACCATATAAAGCCATAGGATTATAGAGTTCATACTCAAAAACATCTAAATTAAATAATCTATATGGATCTGTTGTTCTGTAATAAAAACATGAAACAGAATTATATTACAAATCAAAACATAAAAATAAAATATAACTAATTAGGTAATTAAATTGCATTATATACAGGAACATTATATCCCTCCTAATTCAAGTGGCCATAGTACAGTATGTTTAACCCAACTGGGTTAACCATACTGTACTAGAGAGGTGTATTTTGCTCAGACAACAGCTTTCTTGCATGGGTCTTAGTTTTTTTTGTTTTATCCAAATGATTAAGCAGCATTTCAATTGGCAGCCTCATAGGGTGCAGCACTGACAAGTGAGAACTAGGCTTGATTAATGCAAGGTGCGTTTTGGTTCACTTACAACCAGGGTCATTCTAGTGCAGTGCCACTACTAATCCAGTACAGTGCCCCTACTACTGTCTCTCTTAATTAAAAAACCCCCAATTAATATGTATATTTGTGATATAAATCACTACATACTTGGTAGTTTTAAGGGCCATGGTATCAGCATGTTCTGGTATTCCATATACATCTTCAAAACCAGGAAAAGATACATCAATACCGACGGATGATGGACCTGTAACAGATGATGTAATTTAAGCATGAATACAAAATTGTTTATAAGACGTGAACCGAATGAGATTTGGCACAGCAGTTTTGTGGTAGGCAAGACAATGTGACATTTAATTTTTATTTGAATTATGTATTTTCTATTACAATGAAAACATAGCTATTTCAAGTATTTTCTAATAAACAAATCTTTTTAAACAAAAAATTGAAATACCAAATTCTATGGCATTTGAATTTAGTCCCAAGTTCAGTTATCAATATATATATATATATATTCTGTCACAGGAAAAAAATTTAAGAGGCTTGCTGAAGACCATCAGAGGAAAATTCTATTTTATTCTTGTCATCGATAATAGATGAATATTGTTAACAATAAAATGCCAACCAAGAGACAATGATGTGTATTGTTTGTTTCATCTAATGCTAACATTATGTTAACCTAGTGACATTAACAAATAAATACGACCATGTACTAGTTTAAACAAGTTGTTGGCTCTCATGTTAATCTCTTTAAAACATGCTGAATAAAACAGACTTCATCAACAATCTATTGTCTCGTATAATGACTGAACTATTAATGGCTCCAGTTGTCTGCGACATCACTATAGTAGAAGCAGACGATAAAAAAACCCTGTCATCTCCATTTTAATACAAGAACGGTTCCAAATACTATTAGAATAGAGCAAGACATAACTTCTAATTTTAAGACTGATTTTTGTCTGTTTCATTGTATGAGAGATGAATATTTCGTCAATACAATACCTTTGGTCATTTTAAGACTATTACAGAAATATTTTTGTTTGTAGGGAGAATATAACATATATAAAGATAAGTATAAGTATACCATGTGGTTTGCTGTCTGTAAAAGTTTTAAACGTTTCTTCCCACATATCTGGTTCTTCCTCAGTTTTTGTTTCAACAGCATTCTCTTCTTCCTATTTACATGGATATAACGAAACAAATATCTTTAAGGAACTAATTAGAACATATCTATTTAATTAGATGTACTTCACATGACTTTAAATAAATATAGGGAAGTATTTCTGAATATTCAAAATCATAATGTTTACACAGTTCATGACATCATATATGTTGTTTCAATGGCATTTAGTAAATGAACTGGAATAAACAGGTCACAATTCCATGGAATACAATTACTGCTTATTACTGAGCGACATTTCGAATAGGCGACTCTCTTCACTACCAAGCAACGATAAAATATGAAAATATAACAAGACAATATATACATGTACACAGCAATACTTGGTTAATGCTGACCAACCAGAGATATATTTTAATTACATGTACCCAAATAAGAAGACCTAACTTAATTGTATTCAATAGATTTGGGAACTGTTAATTGTACATGACGTTACATCTGGGGAAGTATTTCTATTTATAGCTCAGAACATTTAAGTATTATTACTGTTATATATTCACACTGTCTTAACCCAATTGATGCCAAAAACACACATTTCATTCATTCAGTTTCTGTTTGTTGATAAATCACTTACCTATCCTTATGAAATTAAAATAAATACCAAAAAAAAGAATAAATTGTGAGACAATTAAATAATTTTTAATTTTCATTAAACATCAGAAGGCCATTTGTAGAAGGTTGACGTGGGTCTAACCCTAAACTATTCTCCACAATCCCTGATTAGAATATACCCAAATCAAAGTATTGTTTTAAAATATATATTTTACGGTGTATATATCAATATGGGTTCACACTAAAAGGTTTCCAAAATTTGGGCAAATTTAGATTCATTTTACGTCCACAACCTTTAAAAATTGTATTTAGAAGCATAGAATCAAGGAAGACTAATGTAAATACTGCAAATTTTATGTGAACAAAACATCTATTTGACCTTTTCGTCCATAAGTAATCACTAACAAAATGGTTTACTATGTTTTGTCTTTTCAAGATTCATATATGATACTTCACCTTTTTCTCTTCCCCTTCTGGTTTTTCTTCTTCATTTTCAGCAGGCGGGGCTTCTCTGAAAGGGTTTGTAAACCATGAAAATATTGATGAACCAGTGGTGCTCAACCAACTCCTATAAATTCAACAAAACTGCTCACATGTGTACGCTTGTCTTTATAAAACGCCAAATATAAAAAAATTCTTTTTCGGAAAGAGAGACAAAAGAGCATTCAATTCTCAAAATAGACAAATCCACCTCTGATAAAGAATAAAAACCAATAACGCAAAAAATTTAAGCGAAGCAATTTTGTTTTACCTTGTAACTATTTTCTAGTTATTAAGTTAACATTCGGTGTTTCAGATGCAATCACCAAAATATTTTTGAATTAAAGACAATCTGCTGAAACTGTATTTTGAAGTTAGTATACATGTAGCCTGCTAATTTTAGAGGAGAAAAGGTTGATGAAATAAAGGGAAAAAAAACACAAATACAATTAAAGCATCACAATTCAAGCTTTAAAGATTACAAAGCCATCACAAAACAAACAAGATAAAAGATATAAAATTCATGTTATTTGATAAACAAACATGCTTAAACAACAAATTACTTTCAATCGCATAAGAATTTGAAATTTGTTACACATGATCACATAGGTTACAATAAAATACATGTATTGGAGAGAGACAGAAATGAGGTTTAACGTCCACTCGACATAAACTAGGTGATTTCGGAACTATTTCAATAATTCGCTTGTGCTTAGGGGTCTTTAGCAGTGGGAGAAAACTGGAAGAGCCAGAGACAACCCACCAAGTTGGACAGGCGACCCTACTCCTTGTCACGTACAACGGCCGGGGAATCAATACCACGGCAGTTGACTCAATGACAGATCTTATCATGATCATACAGTGCACACATGCTAACCATTCGGCCATCCAACCACCGCAATAAAGTGTTGGATTGGGTTGATATATCGATTAGTGACAGGACAAGCTCAGTAGTTGCTTTGTTTATTAATTTTAGTTAGACTTTGGGGCTTAAACTCTCGTCAGTATATTGAACACCAGCTTTATTTGTGGAAATAATATCACAAATGTAGAATAATCCCTTCTTCCCAAAACAAAACATATCAAATAAAATCAATTTGTATTCTTTACCAAATGAAAAAAAGGTTTTGCAGACTTGGAAATAACGGTTTTAGGTGTACCTGACAAAATGTCAGGCACTTATGAAATAGTACCTGATATTTTCATTTTAGTGCCAGACATGTATTAATCATATCAATAAAAAAGACGAAACAGTGCCTGACAAAATGGCAGGCACCAGAGGTTTTGTGCCTGACAAAGCCTGAATCTGTACCTGACATTGATGAATATCAAATGGCTCACTCAACCATTTTTTTTAAACAATGAAAAACACAAGCATGTAAAGTATGTATGGTTTTGAAGTTATCAGTTCAACTCCTACATGCTGTGTATAAGTTAACAAAGACAAGAAATCTTTTTAAATCCCCCCCACCTTTTGTCAACATCTCTATGTAATTTTATTCATTACATGATCTTTTTCTTGTTCAATAGTATATTTGGTTGTTCAACTGTTCTGATACCAATATTGGCCTGTCTAGATTTAGAAAAAACCATAACTGAATATAATTTTAAACTATTCAGGTTTATATTTTTAAAAAAAAAAAAGAGTATTCCTGTTTGAATACATCATCAATCGCAGCGTTACGAGTAGACAAAGTATTGATTTTAAAATATTAAAATAGATCTTGTTTTGTTTACCCACATGAGAACAATAAACTAATCAATAATTCATTTTGTTTAACAAGATCAATAACAATAGAGTTTGTTTTCATTACCTTGGTAAAGATCAATTGAGATATATGTTTTCATCTGATAAGTGATAATTAGAACACGACCGTATATGCATTATACATGAGCAATGTTAGCCATCTTATTTCTTCACAGGCTTTCTTTTCTCTCATTTAATATAATCAGACGGCCAATCATATAAATGAATAGGGGACATTTCAGGATATGTTGGCGTCTATTAAGAACCTTAAGGTCACGCCATAATTGAAGAAGGTTTCAAATCATTAAGACATTTACACCATGATACTTTAGCTTTTCCTTTGTAAAAATCAAAGCATCCTTAAAATTATCCCAATTCTTAAAGATCTGCATTTTGGTTATGGCTACCCATGTCCACAGACATATTTCAAAATGATAAACAAAGATGCCTAGAAAGTGAAACATGCCCTTAAGTACCTAAATTGCCCAAAACAGATAATGGCCAAACAGCTCGTAAAATTTTCAATAGATGAGATCATAATTGAAGGCAATAAGGTGCTTACAAGATTTTACAACAATTGGGGATACATGTAACTCTGGAAGTTATGATTGAACATTATTGAAAATTAAAATAATTTTTACTTTCAGTATGATGGTTTATATAACAAACAATATAAATTTCAGAAAATATGTTAATAATTGCAGCCTATAAAATGCAAACAAGTTTTAGTAACAAAGATGCATAACTCTGGAGGTAATCATACAAAAATCAATGACAATCAAATGGATCTTCATTTCAATGAGAGTGACAAACCATATCAATTTATAAAAGATATATGGATTATTTTAGCCTATATTGTTCTAAGTAGAAATGTAGTAAATGACAGACGAGCGGACAGATTGACAAGACAGGGTGATGACAATTTATTACCACATTAAAATGTGGCAGTATAAAAATTCATGTTCAATGGGCAAATAAAGCAGAGAGGATTTTCATGTAAAAAAAAAAAGCTTAAAATTTTGTTCTTTTACAACAGTAAGCATGCAATAACCAGATATACTTTTAGTAAATTTTTTTTAATACTCATACATCCATAAGTTCCCTAGCCATTTCAAGAATAATAATCTGACCTTTCTTCAGATAAAATGTCTGTCTCAATCTTTCGGAGATGATCTGCCTCCTCTCTGGCAAGATCCTCCCTGAAAATTTTAGAACGTGCAGCATTCGAAGAAATTGAAAATGCAATAGAATTTTAGAGGTACACTTTTTAAAGTCTTTGGTTTGACAGAATCTGTTGTTAGTATCAACGGCTAGATTTATTACAAATGACAACAACAATGGAGACCAGTTTCTATTATGTTTTGAAGAAACAGCAATGTTTCCTAACCTTTACTATCTAAAACTTACTTCATTTAGAAACGAACAATGTGTGTAATAATTACAATACACACTGTTTCTAAATGATGTACCCAAAATTTGCAAACTAAATACTAGTGGTTATAAACTAGAGCTGTATAAATTAATAACCAGAGAAATGGGATAGAGAGAGAGATGGTTTAAAATTCACTCAACACAAACTAGGTTATTTCGGGACCAACATATGGTTCCATTTTATTTTAATAATTCACTTGCGCACAGGGGTCTTTAGCAGTAGGAGGAAACCAGAAGACCAAGCCACGCAACTTGACTCAATGACAGACCTTATGATGCAATGCGCACACATCAACCATTCGTCCAACCAACTCTTCTGGTAATTTAAAAAACTTTATTAACAGTAGTTAAACATGACTTAAGATTCTAGATCGTAAGTTGAGGAAAACGTAGCTTTTTCTTCTAAGCTAAATGATATTTATCAGTCTCTAGATAGGTACAGATCTAAAAGACATCCAATGAGCTAATGTTAATATTTTCAATCAAAATCTTGTTCAAAGAGACCTTTGATTATATTAAATGACTACTTATTATCTGACTTCTGTAGTTGCTGGGTTAAACAAGGCTATTATCTAAGATTTCAATTAAGTTAGTTTTTTCACAGAATCAGAAAAATAATAGCAAGGTGTACAATTATTAAGAGTATTTTTAAGTTTATGTGTATCCCACATTAGACCAAATAGAAAGGAGCTTACAATCTTTATTAAAACATTACATCATAGCTCGAAGATTGGAATCGTACAAATTTTCATAAACGATGATATCAGAATTCCTATACAATTAATGACAATTGTTAAATTGTGACTATCTTATTGTTAAATTGTGACTGTCTTCTTTAAATTAATCTTTCTAAGGAAATCTATTTACAAGCACTTTATTAGTAGCAACTATCTGAGTTTTCAGTTGCCTGCCAGACAATTTTTCAACCATTATATTTATCTAAGTTTAGTTAAAGATACATTATGGGAGATTATATAAAGAGTTGGCAGTTCTCTCTATAATAACAGTTACAAACTAGATAATGCAAAGACAATTTGCTGAAAATTTCAGTCAAACTGATCTACTATGAACTGAAAATTAAGCGATTGACATTTCTACCTAGCCTCGATCATCATTACTAAAGTCAGTACAATAAAAAGCACAGTCTCAATTATCCATTTAAAGATTAAATCATGAAGGAAAGTTATGGAGCAAATCCACTAAAGATCGCAGGCTAGCAAAGCAATCGAGAGTTGATTATGGTCTGGATAGGTTAATTAATGTCTAACTAATTAATAATTTAGATAACATTTCAGGGCTAAAGAAAGACCAGCAATAGGCATAATGTTTGTTTAAATAATCTTTACAGAATTTGACATTATCTCAATCAATGAATTAATATTTGCATCTTTTTTATACTTTATACTTAAGGTAATTCATTGAAATACTAGTGTCATGTAAATACTCCAGACAGTTTACATGTATTTTAATGTTACATGCAGTTATGACTGAACAAAGAGTCCTGGACATACTTACTCTTTTTTTCTGTAATGTTCAAACTTCATTAATCCCTGAGCATTAATACTAATAACAGGATCCTCATTGGAATAAATATCCATTCTAAATGGTTCCACAGACATTACAACTTTATTAGAATCCATAGTGAAAACTACTTTATCTTTATCTTTCTGAGATAAGTTAATACTGAAATGAAAGCATTTAACGAACAAATTTATACAAATCCATCACAAAAAGAAATATAATATTCATATTTAATGTGTCTGGCAAAGCAAATTATATTCATTTGAATATACATGTAATGGTACTATTGGTACATGCATTTATGGAAATTTATTTCAAAACCTATCAGATAGGTTATCAAACATCTACATAATTCATTTCCTGTAGTGCTGCAACTGTTCATCAATCCACAATACGCAATGCAATCGATGTCCATATTTTACAACTAAAGTTAGAAATAAATTCAAAAAAGGAATTTTTTCCGTCTGTCAATAGGCAAGGTATAATTGATTTATTGATACTGTTTGCAGAACACCAATTGAGATTTGGAAGCTTATTGCCATGCAAACATCAAATAAAAAATAAATTTGTCAAAATCTAGCTTCTTTCACATTCACATAGTTTTCGGGAAAGATGAGTTATTTCGGAAGGGAATGTCACAGATCACAGAATATTGTTAGGGTTCATCCTCTCATGACCGCAATGCTACACACAAAATTTGAAATAATCTATTAAACTGTTTTTTATAATTCTTTAATTATACGAGTAATTAAATGACTTACTTGTGTAACTTAGGTTCTTCTATCAAACTGTCACCCACAGGTATTTCATACCTTTCTTTTATTGGAGACAATTCATTTATTTTTACTCTAAACATATTATCTTGTAGACCAAATATCTCTAATTTTAATCTTACATTATTGTTTTTATTTAATAATTGAATGTTAAGACTATTTGCTTGAACTTGTAATGAGTCTACTAAGGCTATATATGGTGACTGGCCTGGCTGCATGGCCCTGTTCCGTCTGAAAACAACACAAAAATAAAATATTAATATGACATAGTGATCAATACATGTATAACAAATATATACAGTAAAGCAACACAATCATAAAATGTATGCAAATAAGAAGCTTGACAGATTGAACATAAATATCAAAATTCTGATTATTGGAAATCCAAATGTAACGAAGAGTGAGCAGAATGAAATTTACAGTGAATGATGTTCTTGGTTCCAAAAGCAGTTTCATGCATGCTGGCCTAGTGAAAGTTTTATATTTATGAGATGTACCCGAACATAAACTTACTCATCTTTGACAACTATTAATTATTCATAGGACACAATCAATACAAATAGATATAGCAGTACATACTTGCAAAATCCACTTTGTTCACATGTTTTAAAATTTTCACGACTCACAGCACTTGATAAAATAACAAAATAACTTAGACAAAACAATAGTTGTAGCATCTTTATCTGCGATCTGAAAATAAAAATTATGTCAATTAGTTGAATATATTTCATCAAGATAAATATCATAATCTGTTCATTACTCAAATGTATCGAAATAGATAACAGGAAAAACTGGGGGCGAGGGAGGGGGGGGGGGGATCCCACATTTGAAATTACTTTTTTCTACACCACACATATATTTCTATAACGTTTTATAGTTCAATAAAATTTGCTCCAATACTATTTCATACTATAATAAAGATACCTTCCCACGAATAAACTAGTAAATTTGATGATATATTTACTAAAAAAAACATATTCAAAATAATCAATCTATCGAAATATTACTCCAAATCCTTCTGAATACACTGTACATGTATTTGTGAATACCCCTGCTATAAAAATGTGAGTCTCATGAATTGGCTGATACAATACCTAGCAACAGGGAAGAATTCATTACATATACGTGTACATGTACAAGATGATATTGTCTTTAATCGCTGTCCATTTAACATAAATATCGAAGCCTAATTAAATTCTCAAATTTTCCACTGCCCACGTCTTTTTCTATGATTTTTATCTCAGAAACTGTTGTGCGCTTAAGCTCACCATCAAGTTAATCAACATATACATCAAGTGTGCACTAAAGCTAAGAGATCAGACAATCTTCATGTGCAATCTTTGACGTCACTCCAGCAGACATCCCTAATTGTCAGGTTGCCTGTTAGGGAAATCCTTACATTTTTGTCCTCCAGGAAATCCAGTATTTTTCTAGTAAGATTGGTAGTTTCTACTTTCCATATATAATATCAAATTTGCAATACATGTTTAGAAACAACCACCCGATCAATACTTTTGTGGAAAAGTATCTCTGAAGATACTCCCTATACAAATTAAAGTTTGGAGGATTATCTTTTTGTACAAGAATACTTTAACAGCTCAATATCATCAGAAGGAAATGAAAACAGGATTAACATCTCACTATCTGAACTACGAGACTTTAAAACATTTAATCAATAACCCCAATAAGATGTAGAGCACAGCAGGCAGAAATGGTCGCAGATCAACATAATGCTAATATATTTTTGTCCATTCACAGTCAATACAGTTTTAAATGCTTTTTTTTATAACAAAACATGAACACAAATATGGTGTGGAGCACAGCAAGTAGAAATGATAGCAGATAGACATTCATATTCCTGAAGCAATGGCCCGAGAAATCTCTCTCTGGCCATTGCTGGAATAGCGTCTGTTTCTTGAACTTTTGCGGGAGTGTGTCTATTCTCCCCGTTCAATGAAAGCTATCACTTAAGTACAGCAACATGACAGTCCTTCGTTTAATCTGAGTCTTCCCTAAAACTTTGGACAGTGATTTAAGGTTTAAAAACGGTGAAAGTATGTTCGTTTCCAAACAGTATTGTTTACATTTCATTCGACTTGATAGCCTCGTTTGTCACACAATTAGTTTTACTTCAGTATTCTCCTATGCACGGGTTAATTAGGCATAATAAAAGCGTGAGCCATGACGTAACGTTATGTAAACATATTTGGTCCAATACTGTCACTCGTTTAAATGTAAAGCTTTTGTATGGTAGGTAGTGATTGGTTGGTAGTCGGACTACTGACCAATCCAAATTTAACACAACAATATTCACTCATAATAGCAGTGTGTAGTGAGATTACCTGTAATCAAACGAAACGCTGCGCGGAGTATAATAGACATTATGCTAAAAATGTTGTCAGCCATTGTCATACGGTTTTAAATGCCTTTCACCTTTTTTATAACAAAAAGAATGTTGTCAGACAACAAACCATACACTCACAGCAGTCGGGGCAGTTAGCAAGAGTTGTAACATATTTCTTCTTTTGTCAGCAATGAAACATTTTTAATACAATAATTATTAGAAAATCATTTGAATTTGTTTGGCTTCTAATTCTCCTCTATGCCAACGTTTAGTATATAAATCATTTAATTAATAACATGATTTAGTTGTTCCAATCCTCAAAATTTATTGAAAACCAATATATTTCTTTGTCTAAAGACCTTAGACTCTGTATTAATGTAAAGTCAATCGTATGATCACTTTGGCCTGTAGAGCATCTGCAATATTTTTAACTATTAACTATCAGAAATCGTTGAAAATCAATAGGATTCTTCTTCTCATGATCTTAAACAAAGCGTAGGAATTCAAAGTTAATCTGATATTTAATTCAGCCTCTAGAGTGTCCACAGGATAATTCAAAGTGATCAAGCGCCATAACTCTGGCCAGTAATTTCTGGAAATCGTTGAAAATCAATAGGCTTCCTTGTCTCATGACCTTAAATCTAAAGTCAATTGGATAACAACTTCGCCTGCAGAGCAACCACAAGATATTTCAAAGTGATCAATTGCTTGTGGACGCCGGACCGACTGACGGTTGGGGGCAACGACAATATACGACCACATGTCAATGTGGGCGTGTAAAAAACATTAACCAATAAGATGAAGAGCGCAGCAGGCTGAAATGCTCACGGATCAACATTAAGCTAAAACTGTTGTTAGTCACTTGCTGTATTGTTTGAAATAAAAATTTTGAAGCAATTATGCAATTAGATCTATGTCACTTGTCATTATTGGCCAAATATGACAAATATAATATGGAGCGAAGCGAAAACACTGGGCAAAACAGGCAATGTGCATGTCAACAGTCAGACTTATTGCACATCTAATCTAACAAATATAACAAGTACGCGCCTTACCATAAAACCAAATTGATTATGTATAATTCTCACTTTTTTCTTGTCAATTTTTTTAAACATAACTTCGTTAATTCATCCAATACACTAGTTATTTTAAATAACGGGTGACAGAGATAGTACCATCAATATCTCTGTCGCCCGTTATTTAAAATAACTACCAATACACAAACAATTTAAATTAAAATCAATTCAGAAAAACAAAATTGTTTAACATTTTTTGCATCATTGACATTATGAACTGAAAATTAAGACAACGACGCTCTCTCTAGGGTCTACTCTGGCAATGTCTGTTGTTTGTTACATATTATTAGTGCATTTATTATTGATTAACTTTAAAAATAAAATGCAAGAACCCCATTGTAAAGACAAAATAAATGTATTATTCAAACCTTAACTTAGGTTATCAGTTACTGTATGATGAATACAGGTAATACTTAATGAACGTAAATGTGATTTTTGTCTCGACCAACCAGCGTTTACCACGCCGGCAATGTCGTAGTATTTACTTTTTTAGACTTGATAAGAAGAGCAAGGTTTCAAATTATACACCTGGTGATATGAAAATACCACGTAGCTAATAAAATGGCATCTGAGATTGGATAGGGCTTAGCGCTTTGCATTCATTATTAATGATTTAAATAAACAGAATATCAGCTGTCTTTCCAAAGAAAAAACTTACATCAATGCACATTGAATGGACATCGCCATTTTCCTATCAGTCATTACTACCGTGATTTAGTTTCGTATTCAATAAAATTTCATAAAAGAAAATAATTCGAGTTATGCAGAATATTATGTCAATATGTGAGAAATTATTTAATATGCTGTTGAAGTAAATCATTTCCTACATTTATTTTAATTTTAAAAGAAAATTTGCATTTATATCTTTTGTGTGAGTCGTTTCGGCCTTTGGAAGTCGATTCGTAACAACGTTTGGAGACTTGTTAATTATAGGAAATGCAAACCGTCTGAATACATTCACACAGAATGATAATAAAGTAATGTTTGAATTAAACGCACCTTTTATGGATCGCATAACAATGAATGGGTTTGCAACAATAAAAACCACAATAGCGAGACAATCGCAACAGGTGCTCTATTTATTTTTTACAAAACCGTCTGGTAGATCGAGACGTTATTTGCTACTGTAGAAATAAACGAATGTATTTTAAAAGATCTGTATTTGTCCATATTTTAGTTTCATCATATTAGAAACCATAGTATTTCTTTACATATGTTTGATACATGTTTAACATTTTTCACAAAAATTACATTAAGAACTATATGAAAAAAAAATCAAGTTAATTATTTCGTTTTATTCTAGAATCCTGCAATCCTAGTATTGAATATTGACAAATCTGAAGAGACTTACACAATTTGATAGTTTGTTTACATCCGTCGTGAAGTTACTGTCAGTAAATACAAGCAGTAATGAATGAACTAATTAAGTTAGCATACTACATTGTTTAATTGCCGAATTATGTCGTGTGCTGGTTCAGAATCTGTCCATATATCCAGTGAGTATAATACTTGATTTATTCTGTAACTTATAAGTCCTTAATATTTTTATAGGATAGGAATTTTATAGTTATAATAATTATAATTATTGGGTACCTACGAACAAATAATGTCAAATAGATATTATCTACCTGGTGAAGTATTCCATTATGATTAACCATGCAAATAACTGTTTCAATCAGATAACTGGTTATGATTAAAGGGACAATCCCGATAAGAACAGGGTCTAAAAAATTAAAGTCTGAGTATTTATGAAATTTATGGACCAAAATATAGATGCATGGTGTATTAACCTTGTCTCGAAATTTCAGCACGAAATATTGATTTGTTTGGACGTGAAAGTCAGCACTGCTTATCTGGACACGTAACCCTTTTAAGATTTCGGGTCAATTTTTTCATTGAGTGACCTGATAATCGATTCCCGTTTCTTGAGAGGTCTATACAGTGAATGACCCATGTACTGTACTTGATAACAAACGGTAAATTTCACCTACATATTATTTTTATAGAAAAATGTCTGGTTTTATCCAGATACTGTATATAATACAACGGTCTCCATTTCCAGATGAAAATTGTCAGGTTTAAGTTATTTACAAGCCTATCACAAATATCGGATTAGTTGGTTGGCCTTAGGTAATGGGTTTTAAGGGATTTTAACACAAAATTAAGTAGTTTTATTCCCCAAAAAATTATCAGGATTGGCCCTTTAATATACAAAGAAATTTATAACTTGATTATATTGCCAACAAGTTATAAATAATTTATTACATGATTTTATGTGTTCTACTTTGACTTTATTGTAAACAATATAAGTCTTGTCATATATTTTGATTAACATGTATAATACACAATCAATCATTTAATGGTGTGATCGATTAAATTGTTAGCATATGAGAGTGACATATCATATAGTGTATTTGAATAAAAGAATATTGTTTAAACCATATAGTGAATATGTCCATGGTGAAATAAATAAAACAGAAATGAATATTAACAGAAGACAATTTTTATTGGAAGCAATCACTGGTTTTTTTTTTATATAATATATAAGCACGACATTTCAACATTGTGCTTGATGATGATAAAAGGATATTTTGTCGAAATGTTGAGCTTGTAATAAACCAGTGATTATTTCCCATTTTAATTGTGTTCGGCTAATGTGTTTCTTAATGACTAGATAGCACTTTGTCTGAATTTGTGCTTGCCATTGTCAGTGACAGCAGGTGTCTTATTTCAAGGCTTGTGACAATGATATCTGATTATTATCCAAACGACTAATCAAAATATATGTTTGAGTTGTCAAGCTGGCTATTTAGGTTGCTTAAGAAGAAATTTAATGAAATATATCTTTTCAGATAATGTACAACGAATAAAAACTGGGTTTTTAAGAAGATACAACAGTAAGTGTTTTTTAAAATCTTTAATGAAAAAATATTTGCATGCGATAGAACTGTTGAAAAGGACTTTCACTTTGACTATGGTTAGACATCAAACGTTGGTGATATAACAACTCTTCCAGATCCTAGTGTAGTAAAGACAAGTAAAACAAAATTTTGAACTATAAAAAATGAAACAAAATAGTATCTGTGTTTTAATCAGATTGGAATAATGTCTACATGTAGGTAGTATTTTGAAATGTTTGAATTAAATACTGATTTTACGATTTGAACAGATCGTCTATGTCATTATTTGCATGCTATTTGAATATTCAGTTGATTTTAAATGATCAACTTTAGGATTCTTTTTAGAGCACCTTCACGTTTCAAGAAATAGTTAATTTTTCAATATTTTCTTTGGGTCCTAAGCATCTATTTATTTATTTTTTTTTAAATATTAGTGGATTGCATTAAATAAATATTTGTTACTGGAGACTGATAAAATTCAATTAATTTTAATTGGCATTGAAAAACAAATACTAATAAAAAAAACAGACTGCAAAAAGCCTTCTTTGCTGTTGTATAAACCTGTTTATTTTTTTTATTTTTTTAGATGGATTTTTTTCATCTGGTTGGAAACAAGAACATATAGTTTTATATCAGGATAGTACTTTAGCATGGTTTGAAAATCGAGGTAGCTTTGAACCGAAGGGTGGTGTCAATTTAAAGGTGTGTTAACGTAGACCCATTTCTTCACAATAGGTCATGTTGGTAAAACTTAAGATACATGTACATCCTTAAAAAAAAAAGATAATTGAGTCTGTTTACTATCAAACATTCATAACTTGGCCCAGAATAAAGCAATTTGACTGCGATTTTCAATATATTTATTTTCATCATTTTTTTTGGTACTATTTTTGCAAGAATGGACAGCTCTTTCTCTGAATCTTATATAATGCATCTTTATCTACCTGGTCAATGTTAAGTAAGTAATATATTTGTGTACATTTTTAAAGCTGTGAAATATCTGTACCAATGTCAACTTCTTTTTGTCTTCTTTTATAATGATATTACTCTGCCCTTTATGTTCTCAGAATGTATGTAAGTTCCTAGCAGTTGGTCGTTTTACTCAGAATGTGCCGAATAGGCCGGAATTGCCTAATGGTGGCCGAATAACTAACCTGATTGCCTTTCCAAAGGAACCAAATAAAAAAGCAGAAGTTGTCTGGCTTCTTTGTGCCGATGAAGGTGAACTAAAGTAAGTCATGGTTATTCTGTTAAAACTTTCACAAAAGCTATTTGCATAATTTAGTTCAATGCTTTGAAACATTTTTAATCCTAATTGAGATCATATTTTTACTGACTTGGGTCCAATTTTATGTCATAGAGCAGGCCCATAATTGTTAACTAATGAGCTTTTTTACCCACTGCTTTCTATCCTTTTCCCGAAAAACACTTGGAAAACAAACCAGTGAATTGTATGGTGATTGCGCCGCCAGTGTCCCACGGCTCTCTGGAATGAGCTGCCACCAAGACTTAGATCACTCACCAAATTCAGCCTGTTTGAATCAAACCTCAAAACATATTTTTTCAATTAGGCAATAATACTATTGCCAATCTAATGTTTTTATAGGCATACTATTATACATGTATATCTTTAATTGAGATTTACTATGAGTTATTGATGGGTTTTTTTTTTGGAGGGGGGGGGTAAATTTATATACTGTGTGTAGTACGCCCATGTAAAGACACAGTTGAGACAATACAGTCTATAAACAATATATATTATTATTATATGTTTTCAGTTCATGGATGCAAGCTATAACTAGTACTGTAAGTAGGAACATATTTTTTGATGATAAAGCTTATTTTTCTATTCTGATCACATAATTTACCCCCCCAAAAAAGATGATTCATATCTCTGAGCATGAATTTTATCACAATTTTGATATCAAAAGTATTAAATCATATGTAAACTTTAGCCATCATGTTATAGATGTCATGCATGAGGTAGCATATGCTTGTTTGACATTGGGGGTAATTTTGCTGCACTGTCCAATAGAAATAAATCATGATTTGATTATGAATAATTAAATATGAAATGGAATGGGGTTATCATCCAACTTTTCTACGCCAACTGGGCTAATGAAGACAGACTTATGCCATATAATGTGCTATGAGCGAAATTTCCCAGACATGGCTTACTCTTATTCTGTACCCTGGTTCTAGTCCTATTGGAACAACTAGACATTACCCTTGCCATGTCCTACATCCTGCACCACTGACAAGGAGAAATGTCACTGGAAAATTCCTGACAAACTTTGTCTGCCAACACTATGGTTGAACCCCAGAGTCGCTGATTAGTGAGTTAACACCTTACTCACTGAGCCACTGGGGCTCCCCTCTAATTTCAAAGTGAACGATTGAAAATGCAATACAGTACCAGATCAACAATTGAGTAGTTGTAATTTGACCTTTCCTACCAATCGAAAACATTTGTATGCAGACACTGTTAACTATAATTTGGAAAGGGAAAGCATATCCTGTATCATGCATTACATGATTACATCCACTACTCTTAGAGATTCTACTGTCAAAAGTTATATGGAAGTTATTAACCAAATTATATTTCTCTTGTAGCTTCCACCACCACCCCGTCCTCCTCAACAAGGTCCAGGTGCACCACCAGCTTATCCTGGACCTCCACAGGGTGGACCTCCACCACCAGGTTTTAATCCAGCAGTTACACAAGGTAAATCAAAAACTAATTTAAAACAAAAAATTATAAGATTTTAATTATAGTACTAAATTTCTGTTATCCTTACCCAAGAAGCTTTTACAACAGACATTGTGAAGAAGGTTTTATTGATACTCTTAAGGCTTTACCGCAGACATTTTTGGGAGATATATTATAATGTGTCATAACTTTCAGCTGTTTGCTTGTCTAAACTATCTTCATCAGCTTGCACAAAATTATCTTCTTTCTGTTGGTGTATACAGTATTCAGAGTTGATTTAAAAGTGCTTACAAGTAGTATGCTAGAATAGAAAAAAACACTGATTGTTGCCCATAAAAATAGGGTTCTATTAGTGCTAGAAAGTTTAATTTATAAATGATTTGTTTTAATATTGCAATACAGGCCAGCCTCAGTACCCTCCACCACAAGGACAGTATCCACCACCACAGCAAGGACAGTATCCACCTCCACAACAAGGACAGTATCCACAACAACAACAGGTTAGATATCAAGGCCAACCACAAAGACAACAAGGAGCTCCAGGAACTACTGTAGTAGTTCAGGGTGATAGGAGAAGACGACGATCTTCAGGTGATGGCTTCACAACAGGTAATTATATTTTAGTACACTGGTCTGATCAATGTGGGTTAAAAGACAAACGTTGCAACCACCGATATTTCTTTGACGGTATTTAAAATGGTTCGTAGAATCAACCTGGGGTTTGACCCCAGTGTTGGCAGAAAAGTTACCTTTTTTTTGTCAGAAAAATTTCCTGCATGGCTTATGTCCATCTTCATTAGCTGGGTTGGTGCAGAAATGTAGGGTAGTAAACTCCATTGTATTTTATTTTATTTCAATTAAGAGAACCAACTTTTTATAATTTTCAGGACTGCTGGTTGGAGGTGCCTTAGGATATGGGATGGGTCGACCGATGGGGTGGGGATATGGGGGCTACGGCTATGGTGGATGGGGTGGAGGATATGGTGGCTGGGGAGGAGGATACCATGATCATGGGGATAACATCACTGTTAATAATTATAGCAATACAGAAAATACAAACATTGAAAACAATGAATATAATGAATCAAATGTAGAAAATAATTATGGTGATGGGGGTGGATATGGGGATGGAGGTGGGTACGGGGATGGTGGGGGATATGGAGACAGTTTGGGATATGGGGGAGATGGAGGATACGATGGTGGATACGATGGTGGATATGATGATGGTGGATATGATGATGGTGGCTACGATGATGGCGGCTACGACGATGGTGGGGGGTTTGACGGAGGAGATTTTGATGGCGGAGACTGTGGTGATTAGGGATTCAATCAAAACCTTTTTTAAAGTACACACCATTCTACACTCACATATATTTAAAAACACAATAGAGCTAAGCAGAAGACACAAATTTGCTAAAATTAGTACAAAAATAATTAGGGTAGTATTGAAATAAGATCATCCAACGATTTCTGCTTACAAAGTACTGCTTACATAAAACAGATGATGCTTACACAAAAGCAACTTAATGTTTGCTTCTTCAGGGTCTTGATATCTAAACATCCAAACAAGTCCTGAGAATAATGTTTTGTGGAAGATGTCAAAACTTAAATTTTGAACTAAAACTGTTTGAGAAGAGTACTTTTTGGTTGAATGTAAATTATTTCTATCCCCGCACATGTCGAAAGCAAAATTTTAATAAGTGTTCCCCCTCAAAAAACGGAAAATTTAAATATGGTGTTGCCTTGAAAATAATCTTGAACATTTTGTATGTTAAAACTAAATCTTCAAGCAGTTGAAAGATAAATGAACAATTTTCAATCATAAGACTCAACCCATTTCCTGTGAATTATCAACATTATAAAGACTCAACCCTCTTCCTGTGAATTATCAACAACTTTGTGATCTAGTCTAACACCAAACCCTTTAGGCTTAGTTATATGGTAAACATGCCTAATAAAAAATTACAAACTGTTATATAAAAAACCCTGCATATTTTTGCAGAAATTAAATTCTGTAAAAATGAAATTAAATCTATTTTGGGTTGGGGCTTTAATTGCACGGGAAACAAATCCTCTTCTTTACAATATGTATTGAAATTATAATTCATTTTTGTCCGTAGCCTTTCAAAGAAAACAATGGCCTATAACACTGCATTCGTCTGTCTGCTTAGGCTAAGTATAATTGCTTAGAAAGATAAAATTAATATGTGTCATCCATTTATTTTTGGATTGAGTTGGGAGGACATCAGTCTCACTGTTGGCTTATTTATTCTAAATATGTGATATTTACCATTGTTTTGTAAAGTTTTAAAAATTTTAACCAATATTTATATGGATCTTTTCTTGTATCCTAATTGTTAAATATTACTAAATCATCTTTTTATCCTGCTGTTTATATTTGTGATTGTATATTTGTTTGATGTTTTTCTATGTAATCTATTATATAATGCTGTTTGATCTCAGGGT
This sequence comes from Patella ulyssiponensis, assembly GCA_963678685.1. NCBI lineage: Eukaryota > Metazoa > Mollusca > Gastropoda > Patellidae > Patella > Patella ulyssiponensis. The sequence continues at coordinate 58,996,178 of OY783230.1, read as the reverse complement.
TTTATATTAAAACTGATGTAGACATCCCCATAGTCAGTAATATATTAGTGATTTCACACGTTTTAAGAATTTGAAAATCAAACTATATTTTTAGATAGAGTACTATAGTATTAGATTCTTTTCTTTACATATATTCTGTATATTAAAGCTGCTGATCCCCATTTGCATTTTTCAAACAATATCTTAATTTTACGACTTAATCCATGTGTGAAATAGCTGTATTTAATGTCCGCTTCCACCAAAATATCACTGACTATTAACTCACAGTTGAATAAAACCAAGCTAAAATGTTGACGGTTGATAAACTCAAGGTTGGATTCAATCACTGATTGAAATAACAGTCATAAAAACATTTTACCCAACACCCTCTGATTGTTTATATTAACTGGCTAATGTTGCAATATATTCAGTTGATCATATCTGTGTAAATACTGAACAGAATCAAAACCTTTATAGAGTGATATCCCTTTCTAAAGATTCATAGTATTGTAGTCTACAGGAGATCCAAAAGCCTTATGACTATTAGCGGCTTATTATTTTGTTAATCAGAATTCCTTTATTTCTAGTGTTAAATTTGAATTACCTATTTAACTGCTACTTAACAATTACTCAATCTCATATAGTTATCATTATCACTAGTCATATATTGAGAACAAAACTTTATCTGCTGGTAGAGCTAGTAGTTATATGTGTTTCCGTCCTTTTCATGAAGGATATTGGTGCAAGAAATTGTTATACATATTTACAACAAACCTCCGTCTGCTAGAAGAATTAGCAGCAATCTGATTAAAACACAGATCGAACCCCCGATGTGAACTCCCACTATAACTTGTCAGATCTTCATGAAGTGTAGGCCAATCGAAAGTATAAGAAAACGAAACGAAATATAGATCTGTATTTTAATCAGATTTAGCTATCAGTTACATGTATATGTGTTACCGTCCTCTTCACGAAGAATATCAGTATAGTAAATTATTATAAAAATAAAAACTTTTGTGGTTTTTTTTATAACACCCATATTATATTGTAATGACATATATTGGTTTTACTCTTGTCTGTCAGACATAATTGTTTTGACGCTGCTTTGTGCTCTAAAGGTCATGGTTGATGTCGAAGATTTGGTTATTGTTTTCACGAGTGAAACGAAAAGGCCTAAAGGATGCTTTGTCACTCGATGTTCTCTTATTGACTCAACCGACTTTTTTCAAGGGGTGGAGAGATTTTAACCTTCAATCAAGTATTTAATTCAACAATATCTGATAATTACTTGCAGAGTAGGGTCCCTTGTATTTATGCCCCCTTTTCCTAAATGCAAGAAAAACAGCAGAAAAATGAAAACAAATTTATATCACGTTTGATCATACAGCTTATTACATTCTATAGACAGAGTATTTTTATAAACTTCATAGTGATGATTTAATCCTTTTTGTGTATGTATTTTATAAAAACTTCCTAAAGCACCTTCTTTATGACTTGAACCATAAAATACACGATTTATTCGGGAATGAACCAATGCCATAGCACACCTGCAACAAAAGGTGAATTCTCAAACATATTCATACAGAATAAATCATTTTGCAACGAATTTAAACCTGTTACTATCTGTTTAGCCAACATCTTTTAGAAGTAATGTTGATTGAATACAACAACTACATTGGTTAACTGTCCTGTTTTTTTTGCTCCTCTCTAAAATATAATTAGATCCAAATCGTTCCCTACATGCAGAGCAATGGTGGTTGACAAAGCTCGACTTACAATAATAGAGAGAAATAGAAGAATTATACTTACATACTACATGGTTCCTGAGTAACATATAAATCATAACCCGTACAAAGATATGGTCCAGTTTTATTTTCTCTTGATATAGCTGTATTAATATCTTGGTTATAAAATAAATCATTATCTGTAAAATAAAAACAACCTTAAACGCCCATCAGAATACAAATACCTTCAACATAAGACCCATCTATATACCCACACGTTACTAGATTTGGTTGAAAACCATCAAACAGTTGAAAATATATAAACTAACTCAATTAATTTCATGTGATCAAATCTGCAAGCTAAACAACATTCCTGTCAATTTTGATCAAAATCCATCAAGCACTTTCAGAATTTAAAATTGTTCAAATTTGTCTTGCACTGCCCCAATGCTGTTCAGTCCACTCAATTTAACAACTTTTAACTTTATCATGTATGAATGATAATTATGATTCCAACCGAATCCATTCTAAAGAAGAAGATAATTTAAGATTACTTAATAAATTTGACATTTAAAGGTGCCCCTGTCAAGAGCCTATGGGCTAATAAAACTCTCCTACCAAACAGCACATTTATTAATTACAAGTAATACCTACTAGCACATTACACAGTGCCAAAATGTTTATAGCACCATAGACATTCTAAGTCTCCTCTTAAGAAGCAGGAAATGTATATTTTTCCATGCAAATTCATTGGACTAGCTGGTGGAGAAAAGTGGTCTATTGATGAATCCCATTTCATTTCATTGAAACTAACCTGATAATTTCCACATGCCACCACCCTGAGATCTAGCTACTAAATCTATACAGATCATTACAGCATGTTGTAACGGATGATCTTGTCTACGTAGATCATGTGATGCTGATATAATTGTATCATTGGATGGATCCACTATTACAGCTCCTATTGGTTCCTGTAAAATGAAAGATTGTAGTTTAAAAAATTGCCAGTATTAATTATTACAGATTCATTTTTTAAATATACGATTATAATTGCCTCTACTGTTTAAAACATACAAAAGATACATTCTGCTTTACATCTTAGGGAGCCACAATGGCTAAGTGAGTAAGATGCTGGCTTGCTAGCCTGAAGGTCATGTGGTTTCCCCTTGTTAGTGGTGCAGGACATGGGGGCCTTACAAGGACAGTTGTCTAGTCGTTAGGATTGGATGAAAAACCAAGGTCCTGTGTACACATTGGCATGCACGTAAAAGATCCCTTGGCAATACGAATTCATTATAACAGTAGGCTGTAGTGGCTTATTGAGTAGGATGCTGGCTTGCTAACCTAAAGGTCCCAGTTTCATCCTTACACTGACAGAGAAAGATCATCAGGATTTTCCGGCATCTTTCCACCTTGTCAGTGGTGTAGGACATAGGGCCTGGCAAGGGAAATTGTATAGTTCTTTGTATGGAACAAAAAACTTATTTCATGTAAAACTCTTGTCAGTTGCCTCTGTCCGGGCAAAATTTCCCTCATAGAACACTGCACAACATATGCACGTCTTCATTTGCCCAGTAGGAGCAGAACAGTAGGATGTTAAACTCATTTCATTTCACTTAATCTTAGAGTGCTAACAATTAATATCAGGGACACCTGGAATCCACAATTTATTTTCAAAGATTTTTTTTTTGCCAATTACAATCATGAAGTTGACAAATTTCAGTTTTGTCAAGGAAATTTCATATTTGTGCTACAGTGTTATATGAAGGGTATCGTTATTTCATTAAATTAAAAATTATAGCAATTACACTGTATGTTCTTTTATAATTTAATTCTTTGCCTCTAGGGTAGAATTAGAAATTTACCTGTTGTTTCTGTTGAGATATTTGTGCCAGCTCAACAGCCTTCAGCATATGTTTCTTTATTTTTTGTATCTCTATATCCTTAAAATATTTTCCTGATAATAAGTTAGTAATGCTGTAAGAAATTAAAGGACTAAATTAGTTCAAGTCTCTGATTGCCAATTGATTTTGAACCCTTGTAAACTACCAATATAGAGAAAGCTGAATCTCTAAAGGAATTCTAGTCTATAAATGTTTTAGACATGATGAAATGAAAATATGTCAACATTTATCAGCATCTTCTGAATGTATATTCCTACAATATTTAAGAAACACAACGGGGGTGGGGTGGGGGGGTGTATGGTCGAATCATAATGTCTGTCATTAAGTCAACAGGCGTGGTTTTGATTTCCTGGTTGTACCTGACATGAAGTAGGATCGCCTGTCCAACCTTGTGGGTTTTCTCTGGGTCCTCCGGTTTTCTCCCACTGCTAAAAGACACCTACACTCAAGCGAATTATTGAAATTAAATTGAACCATGTTAGTCCCGAAATGACATAGTTTGTGTCGAATAGACGTTAAAGCCCATTTCTATCTCTCTAAGTAACTTAACAGATGATCTTTTCATTAGTTTAAACATTCTCTTAAGAAAAATATGTTACTTAATTCACAGACCAAAACATTTGCCCTTGGTATTCTACCAAAACTACCTCTTAAAAAGTTTAGGTCAAATTATAGAAACTTTAATAGACTTACTGTTTATCTTCATGAAATGTACACGGCCAGTTTAATGATGCCTCTTGATATTGTTTCTTTGTTAACGGTTGAGTAACTGGTACTTTGACTAAAAATGGCTTCCCTAAATACTGCAAAATACTGGAATCTTCACCAATGATGGCTTCTAGTGTAACTTCATTGATACAGGCTACATCATCTTTAGGACATAACAGAACCTGAAGACTGTCACCTACAACACAAACAAATACATGTAACTCATATATAAAATGGAACGAAATGGGTATTTTCATACCATCCGAATGACTAGACATTATATTTGCCAAACTCTCTGTCCTGCACCACTGTCTTTGCCAGATAAGACTTGAGATGGTATACTATGAGAGAAATACTACCAGGATGACTTGTTAAATGAAAGAAATACCGATAAGATGAGACTTGGAATAGTAGGACGAGAGAAATATCCATAGGATGAAACTAAGAATGACAGATTGAGACTAGGAATGACAGATTGCGAGAAATGATAACAGAGAGAAAGAGGGTATAGTAGGGTAAGCCTAGCAATGGTAAGATGAGACAAACACAGATAGAGTGAGTCTTGGAATGATAGAATGATAAGAAATGAAATGAAATGGGGTTTAACATCCTACTTTTCTACATCAACCAGGCTAATGAAAATGGACATATACCTCATGCTAAATGACAAACTAGGTCATTTTGGGACTAACACAGGGTTCAATTTTATTTCAATAATTCACTTGCTCGTACAGATCCTTAGCACTGGAAAGAAACTGGAGGACCCGGATAAAACCTACAAGGTTGGACAGGCGACCCTTCTCCTTGTCACGGACAACCTTGGAATCCAGACCATGCCACTTGACTGACTTACAGACCTTATAATAGAACGTGCACATCCAGGTGAATAATGCATAGACTGGAAGAATAGTTGTTATATATACTTATATGAAACAGGATCATTGTATTGTTTATCTACCTTTACTATTTGTACTTTTAACTCTCTTCAGATAATTGAATTCTTTATTAGGCATACTCTCTGTCAATTCCCTGAAAATATAAAACTTAGTTACATCACAGTGTTCACATTCATTAAGGGAGCTAATTCTCTATTCTTTCATGGGAATAGAATAGAATAGAATAGAATAGAATAGAATAGAATAGAATAGAATAGAATAGAATAGAATAGAATAGAATAGAATAGAATAGAATAGAATAGAATAGAATAGAATAGAATAGAATAGAATAGAATAGAATAGAATAGAATAGAATAGAATAGAATAGAATAGAATAGAATAGAATAGAATAGAATAGAATAGAATAGAATAGAATAGAATAGAATAGAATAGAATAGAATAGAATAGAATAGAATAGAATAGAATAGAATAGAATAGAATAGAATAGAATAGAATAGAATAGAATAGAATAGAATAGAATAGAATAGAATAGAATAGAATAGAATAGAATAGAATAGAATAGAATAGAATAGAATAGAATAGAATAGAATAGAATAGAATAGAATAGAATAGAATAGAATAGAATAGAATAGAATAGAATAGAATAGAATAGAATAGAATAGAATAGAATAGAATAGAATAGAATAGAATAGAATAGAATAGAATAGAATAGAATAGAATAGAATAGAATAGAATAGAATAGAATAGAATAGAATAGAATAGAATAGAATAGAATAGAATAGAATAGAATAGAATAGAATAGAATAGAATAGAATAGAATAGAATAGAATAGAATAGAATAGAATAGAATAGAATAGAATAGAATAGAATAGAATAGAATAGAATAGAATAGAATAGAATAGAATAGAATAGAATAGAATAGAATAGAATAGAATAGAATAGAATAGAATAGAATAGAATAGAATAGAATAGAATAGAATAGAATAGAATAGAATAGAATAGATAAATCACCTGATGACTTTTGTGGTATTCTTCTTGTCTTTAATGATGCTTACATAAAAATCACCTGAAATAGTTTGAAACATAATTTTAATGGGAAATCTAATTACGTAACTTTGTCTCTTAATTGTCAATAGATATCTTGCCTTGTAACTGAATCTGATATTAAGTGCTGTTCATGGGTTTGTACATAGTTCTCCCACCAACTGGGGTAATGAAAACAGGAATACCGAATACACCATGCAGTGTACAAAGTCTTTCTGTTATTTCAAATTCCAACTGGCAAGGAATCTTTTACTTGAAAGCAAACATTTAAGCAGACTCACATTTTATTGTCCCATCCAAATGACAAGATGCTGTTTCTTGCCAGACCTTACCTCATGCACCACATGAAAATCCAGAGGAACTTTCTCAGCCAACAATAGCAGGAGCAAATGCGTAACCTTGTGGTTAGCAAGTCACCGACTGGTTAGAAAAGTAGTTTTAAAAATTGTGTATACTCAAAATTTTACCTACCTAACTGTATAATTTGGTAATACCTGTCATCTAAAATAGCTTCTGGTTGATCCATTATAGTAATAAAGCTCCTCATTCATAAGATGAAATTATAAAATTTATATAACCTACAAAAAGAAATGTATATTGACTTGACTTCATACACCACTCATATTACCCATATAGCAGGTGTGCAATGAATAAAGATTTAAGTTCAGACAAATGCATCATTGAAGAAAACAAGAGTAAGTGTAATATGGATTAGGAACTGTGCATAACATCATCACTGCCATCTTGAAATTATGACATCACATTTCATCTTGATTACCGTATTTTTCGGTGTATAAGGCGCACTTTTTTTTTACAGAAGGGGTGCGCCATATACATAGTAATAAGCAAATCTTGGCTTTTCCCTGTGTCAACATTGGCGTCTGAAGTTGATGATGTCGGCCTTTCCCGTCCAATAAAGATGGCGGCCATTTTACAGACGGCAATTCGGTATACCGTTAGTCATAAACGACAGTGTATACTTGAATTGGAGGAGCGTCAGGCTTTTTCCAAAGATCGTTGCCCCCAACAACAAGATGAGTAGCATATGGTGCCCTGGTTCGTGGTCCAAAAATGAACGAATTCTATAGAATGAGATGTTGTCCCACTACATACATGTGCTTTATCAAACCACATTCTAGTCATCCAGTTACTCCATTTTAAATAACACTTGGCTGAAAATGTGACAATGTGTTAGCATCCAGGTTGTATAGAATATACATATAGTTCCATTGTGATAAATCTGCAACCCCTTCAATATTGTACCAGTCAATCTGTACACAAGAGCTGAGTTTGTTTTACAGTGTCATACTGGACTTTCTTGCCTAACCTATGAGACAGTTTTAATCTAATTCTTCAGGGTCTTGAAAAATAATAACCAATCAAAGTTTAAGATTTCAAAAATTTAAAGCTTTCGGGAAAAGCAACCAAGAATTGATTTTTTTAAAAAATTACTTCCCCTGAAGAACAAATATTCAAGTAAGTGTTGTGTTACTCTTGCAAATAATATATGCGGCACATGTTAATCCTGTGGTCTTGTATCATAGTGAACATCTCTTTCAGTATACTAGGCAAGTAAGCAGCAGCATTTTGAATGTATTACATCATATTTTATTAACATTTTATATTTTATTCATATATACATGTAATATAATATTTATGTGGTAAATTTCACATATTCAACAATCCAGTAATGATAACTGTAACAATTAATAGTCCTGAACAGGAGTCAGAAAAACAATATCTTTATTGAAAAATTGCCCATGTTTTGCCATTACTCTCATCAAAAATTAATATTTTAATGTATTAATTTCTTACATTAGAACCCTGTATCTAGATTGGGAGAAAAGGTGTGTTACTTTTAAAAAGCTTTAATAAGCTAAGCAACTGTCTGTGTAAAACATTCTTGAATAATTTGCAGAGAAAATCCAATGGATACGTACGTGTATGTATGTATGTAAAAAAGGTCTAAATGTTACCTTTAAATAAACTAAGCAACTTTCTTTGAACACATTCATAAATCATTTGTAGAAAAATTTCAAGGGATAGATTTGCATATGTCCCATCCATAAGAACCTTAGCAACTTCATGGTTATTTTCCTGCTTTAAGTGGTAATACTTATTTGGAAGGTGTCATAGTATTGGTAGACCTCGCTGTGAACATCCACCTATAATTTACACCCAAGTATAAGAGTTTAATTTCCCTTCATACTTCGTGTATCATGGGGCACCAGAGCAAATCTCTTAGTAAAATACAAATAATTCTTATGATAAAAGACTAAATGCTTTCATGTATGACTTTCTCCAGATGTTCAGTTGATCCATAAATGTTGAAAATGCATCTTAATTAATGTAAAAATTAAACCGAATACCAATGAATGAATGAATGCAATGGGGTTTAAAGTCCTACTGTTCTTCACCCTCTGGACTAAAGAAGATGGCCATACACCATACAGTGTGCTATAACGAAAATTTTGCCCATACAGAGGCACTACAGTCTACTCTTACAGTGTACATCAAATTCCAACTGTCAAAACTTATTTACGCCAATGTGTACACCGGACCTCTTTTTTTTTTGTCCCATACAAATGACTATACATTGTCCCTTGCTAGGCCTTCCATCCAGCACCACTGACAATGGGGAACCATGATAGAAAAAATACCAATGAACTTTCTCCGCCCACACCGAGATTGAACACTGGACTTCCAGGTTAGCAAGCTAACATCTTACTCACCGAGTCACTGTGGCTCCCTCTATAAATAACCTAATTACGAGAAACAAAGTGCTTAATAAAATCTATTTTTGATATACAAACATGTTGATAAAATTACTGATTTTGTTTATTAGGCAGTTTGGGTGCCAATCTTGTGCACGAAGTATACAGTAATATTGATGCTACATGTAAATTCATAATTTACTACTTGGGTCTGAAGAGTTTCATATCATAGGTCTACAAGTCAAATTGTCAAATACAATTCTTTTCCCCCAAATATACAGTACATGTGTGTCTATTATGAATTTGCGGTCAAGGAAAAACAAACAATATTATGAAATTCACAGAATTTAGTTTGAATTTGCAGGCTTTTTTCTACGGAAATAATTTGGTGCTGCTGCATATAACCAATCTGGATCTACCAAACAAAGATCTCTCATATAACATTTTGAGGTCTGCACAAGCTCATTATATATCACATAAGCTGGTTTACACCGGAATAAAGCAGATGAAGGGTGAATAGAAACCGGTTTTCTTGTTGAAAGTGTTATAAATTCACCCGTAGCTTGTAACTCTGCAGCATTCATAAAATAACCAATGGTCATACACTTTCTTATACAAGTCATATCTTGACCACAAGATTTTAACGGAAGTTCTAATCTTTGACATATTTCCCTTAATTGTTTGCGTACATCCATGGCTGTTTTCATGTTACGATTATTAATAAAATTTTCCTGACACCATTGTTTGTTGCCACCGACACCTTTATAAGATTTGTAAATATTAAGTAAGGTTATATGATCACCATCACTCGACATAAACTTTTGTTGCGCGGCCATAGCTTCTGCGCGCTTTCGGGCTGGGTTTACTAATATACTTTCAACAGATAACAAGGACACGACACTTAATACTTCTTCTAAACAATCATAGTCTTTAGCTGCTAAAATTGTTTTCGACATTCTTGGGTCGAGGGGAAAAGCTGCCATCTGTTTACCTAACGGAGTTAACTGAATATTGTCTGCCTTTTCAACAGCACCTAGCAAATGTAGTTGATCCAAGGCACTCACAATAGACTCTGTATCTGGTTTATCCATGAAATCAAAATTAATAATGTCAGATATTCCAAGGGCAAGTAACTGTAACATAACGCTTGCTAAATTACAGCGGAGTATTTCAGGCACAGTACTAGTTTGTAAAGATTCATATTCAGATTCTGTGTAAAGTCTGTAACATGTGCCTGGAGATTCACGACCAGCTCGCCCCGTTCTCTGCAACGCTTGTGCTTTGGATACCCTGACAACTTTAAGAATATCCAATCCACTATTTGGGTTGTATACTTTAGCTTTGACCATACCACAGTCAATGACATATCTGATACCATGTATGGTTACCGAGGTCTCTGCTATATTGGTTGACACAATAACTTTTCGTGCTCCTTTAGGTGTTGGTTGAAAGACTCGTAATTGAGCTTGTGAAGGTAATGCTGCATATAATGGACAGACAATTAGCGTAAGATCTTCTTGATCTTTATCTCTAGATATTTCTTTAATAGACTGGACTGCTGATTCTATTTCTTCTTGACCAGTAAGAAACAAGAGAATATCATGACCCTTTGGTGCTTCTTTGTGTATTTTAAATAATGTGACGAGTGAAGCAAACAGATAATCAGACTGGGGATTACAGGCATAATACACCTGTATTGGAAATTGTCTTCCTTCTAAATATAATACTGGGGCGTTATTGAAATATCTTGAAAAATGATCAACATCCATGGTAGCTGACATAACAATTATCTTAAGTGGTGGGATTCCTTTTTTTCTTCTCACTTTCTGGCAGTCTTTGACAACACCAAATAAAACATCTGTATGTATTGTCCTTTCATGGGCTTCATCTAATATAACAACTGAGTATCTCTTTAATTGTGGATCTAAGATGGCCTCCCGTAATAACATTCCATCAGTCATGTACTTTATTTTGGTGGCTTCTGATGTCATATCTTCAAATCTCACACAGTATCCAACCAATCTTCCGACAGCAGTCTTTTTCTCTTCTGCGACACGCTGAGATACTGTTATGGCAGCTACTCGACGGGGCTGGGTTATAGCAATGGTTTTTCCTCTGTGCATTCCCGATTCTAATAAAAATTGGGGTATTTGAGTTGTCTTTCCGCTTCCAGTCTCACCAATAACTATGACAGTATCTAATTTCTGTATTTCTTGTAATAGTCTTTTTCGTGCAGAATATATCGGCAACTGTAATCTCTCTATTTGTAGCTTCTGATAATTTTCTTTATTTTGTATTGATCCTAACCCATTTCCTTGATGGCTTGGACCCATGATTCTCTGTTTCTTGGCAGGAGAAGCTTCTGCTAGCATTGCTATCTACATGTATTCTGTATCTATTTTAATATTTAGTTTATATTTCTAATGTTTCAAATACACTGTTAATCAAATGTAATCATCTTACTTAGATTTCCTTCTGAAAAAGTACTTAAAATCTTAAACATGTGGGTGTCCATGTGCTTTCAGGTTGTTGTGTTGACAAATCACAACTGTTGAGTTTGGTTGTACTTGATTCACACAATAGTTGGTGCTGATAAAACGTATCTATATATGACGTCAATGGCTATACCATTTAGTCCTTGAGTTAATAAAGGGTACCAGGCCTATAAAACTCGCTGTTTCTTTTTTTGGAAATGTAAATCTATCCTTTTCTTTTTGACAGTTACCGCAATAAAATATTAAAATAGTTATGTTATCTATTCCTAGTTACCTAATGCAGGATTATTGTTTTGGTCTTATGTTTTATGTTAACCTAATTTAGGACACTACCACATACAAACACTCATACTGGCATAATTATTATTATTGATAATACAACATTTTGTATCTGTTTTACAAAACATTTTGTGAATTCAGTAAAGATACAGAACGCAATAGGTGGGGTATCAGATCACACTTATTACTGTATTAACAATTAGTATCTTCTTGTGGTCTATATAGATATAATTTTATTTTTTTTTATTAGTATTCTTGACAATTTTGTTGCAAAACGTCTTCTTGATATTAGTGAAGTCAACTTGTCAGACGAATCAAGTTGGCCGCATTTACGTGCACTTCCTCCCTCTAGGTGGCGATGCATGCGTATGGCGCTTGATATTTTTAATTCCAGCAGTGTCAGCTTTTTCGAAATATAGTTTCTTATTCTTAGAACTTCAACAAAGTTTTATAATAATATGGTAAATGATACTATCATAACCAACACGTTTGCTAGAAATAATTGTCATTCATTAAACACACGTGCCTCTCCTCGACTTTGCAGTGCACCAACTTACCTTTCTTCTAAATAAAATTATGTCCTCTGTTACTTGTTAGGCTGAAGTGACACAAGTCACAACCACTTGAACCAGGCGAGACACTTACCAGAGGCTCCAAATGATACTGAAGCGAGACATTTGCAGATGCACTTATATTAAAAGTCGTCGCCTCTCCCCCACCTCCCTTGGCTTATATAACAAGTTAATTTCTGTATACATGCCCTCAATGATGCCCTTGCCTTCATATTAAATTAAGCTCGCTGAGGCTCAGCCTGAGGAGAGGTGGATATAAAATTAAATTGTTAAAAGACTGGAGGCCCTGAAAATACAAAATGGTTTTACACATTAATACTACTAAAGAGACCATGAAATCTTGTGTATTAATTGATATATAATAGTCTATTTATATTGCGCAATTTCCATGCATGAGCATGCTCAAAACACAGTCCAAAAATGATCACAACTGTCACAGAGTGAATGCTTTCTTAAACAAAAAGGTTATACGATATGGTTAAGCTGTGTAAGAGCCCATGAAAATACTAAATGGTCTTATGCGTTAAAACTGTTAAAGAGACAATCAAGGTACGATATGGTCTCGCGCCTAAAAACTGTTAAGAGACCATCAAGATTATATATGGTCTAATGGAATTAAACCTGTTATAAAGCGGCTATCAAGATGCTATATTATGGTTTCATTCATTAAAACTGTTAAAGATACCATCAACAAGGTATGACACAGTCTCATGCATTAAAACTGATAAAAAGACCATTGATTGTTTTATAGGCTACCGTTTGGATTGTACCATCTGATTATCGAGCCAGTTATTTAATAAAGTAACAAAAATTTGTTGATCAGTATTAGTAGGACGGTTGCTAAATTGGTGTTCAGCAATTCACATAAGTGTGTTGGTATTTGAGTCTTAATAGTCAAGAAAGAAAATGGAGACCTGTATGAAAATTTGGCCCGAGATCATCACTACTCCCCCTTACCACCCTCAAAAATTTCAAGTCTGTATGACCACAGGAAATACTATGTGTATGAAAGTGCATTAGTGCAATATAATCCGGTATAACTACTTTGTGAAATGGAATACACCATAGGATTTTAGTACTAGAAGTTCTATTAGCCATATCTTTTTGAAATTGAATGATGTGCTTTGATTATCTCATTGATAAGATGATTCATATCAATTTTCGACTTTTTAAATTATGACCTTGAGAGTTATACTGCTACCAATTTTTGTAAAGACTTTATACACTGCCAGGTTTGAAACATCTTTTGGAAATTTCTTTTCGTGTCTATCCTATTTCATTCAATTTTTCGATAACTCCTAGTCCAGGTTATTCTCTTTGTTATGAAATTGGAGCAGGCCTAGTATAACAAGTTTTTTTTTTAAATTTCAGTATGAAGCATCTAGTTTTACTTTTAGTATTCATCATTAATTTGAAGATGTTCCAAGATAATTGATCAGCTTGACAGAAACAACCACAGAAAGAAACAGAATGGAAAAATTTACTTTCCAAAATAGAAGTATGGGTTTTAAAGAGAGACATGCAGTTAAACTGCAAGATCTGCTCTACCAACAAATGCAAGAGGACTCAGAGTTTTGTGATGTGACACTACTTATCGGTGATGTTGTACGTTTACTTTTGACATTTAAGAAACATTAATATTTGAAGTATAGCAGTAAGAAATGAACATGATTGTGTTCTGTGTCTTTTGAGTTAGATCACATGGCTGGTGGGACAACCTCGCTGTAAATTAAAGATATGTTATGTTAGATTTAGATATAGAGCTAGCCACTCTTGCTATGATAGGTTGAAAATAGATAATTCAAAATTAATGTATGCATTGAAAATTTCATTCAAATTACTCTATTGCGAGCGAAGATATAAGCCTTTGAAATTTTGGCAAGATTTGTGCATTAATTGTAACCACTGTACTGGTTGTTCGAAGCTTAGCCCTGCTTCACCATTTCTTAATTTAAACAAAATATGAGTGAACCATTCTATTCTATTTAATATCAGAGATCTCAGATCAGATAGCTTCGAGAGTTGATTATGGTCTTGTCGTGTTAATAAATGTCTAATTAATAGTTTATATAACATTTCAGGCCTTAAAGTTCCAATTTCATATTTTTAATTTATATTTTTAAATGTATTAAAATAAAGCCCTAAAATAGATTGTATCTATAAACAGTCCTACCTTGTTGAAGAATAATCCTATTAATCCTATAATTCACTATTGCCAGTTGAGAAATTGGCAAAAATATCATTTTCAACTTCAAATTCAAACGTTTGAAGATGGTCATTCCATGGAGGGGAATGGGATAACAAGGGAGGTAATTGTGTTATTATTTCCTGTGACAGCCTGTGTCAGTGATTATAATGCCTGTGAAATATTGCCCATGGTCGTATAATAGTGAGTTGACAACCTTTTGAGCAAAAGACATAGAAATAATTATGTTTTGACTTTCTTAGAAAATATTAAATTCCTGCTTAAATAAAGACATAGAATAGGCAGATTTAGCTCTTGTATAATATATGTTTTATTAAACACTTCGTTGATTCTAATTCATTCTGAATCAAATCTGTCAATGAAATATTGTTTCCGGTTTGATTTGTAAAAAGTTGCACTAGTATTTGTTTGAAATTTAACTTATTTGTTTTGCAGAAAGTGAAAGCCCACTGGTGTGTTTTGGTAGGATGTCCATTTTTTCAGTCTTTGCATGATTCTGGAATGAAAGAATCTTTTGAAGGTATTTATAGTGTCTGATTTAACAATAAATTTAATTTGGATAAATTATTTATATTTTTTGAAAATTGTCTTGATTTGATTTAAAATGATCTTTAATTGTGTTCCATCCCTTTGTTGGCCCGAGAAAGGTCGTCAGGAATTTCTGGCATGTTTCCTCCTTGTCAGAGTGGTGCAGAATGGAGGGCCTGGCAAGGGACAATGTATATCTGGAGGGGACGAAAAACTGACAGCCAACTGACAGCCTGTGTACACAAAAAAAAAATCCTCAAAAATATTATTCATAGCACATCATATAGCACATTCCTGTCTTCATTAGCCAAGTTGTGCAGAACAGTACGACGTTAAACCCAATTTCATTTATTATGAAAATGTAATACAGAAATTTATCTTTCTTTCTTTAGGTAGTATCAGATTAAGTTATGGAGAACCCTGGGCCATGAAAGAAGCCTTAAAATTTCTGTATATTGGAACAGTACAAGTAGATTTCAATCATGTAAAAGAGTTGTTAGAAGCTGCTGAATATCTTCAAATTACTGACATGAAAAAATGTTGCAATGATTATCTTCATTTGATAGACATCACAGATACAAACTGTGTCCAGTTAGCATTATTGTCCAGTCTTTATGATCTAGACTTGTATAATAAAGCCTTCCAGTATCTTCGAGGACATCTACCATCTGTATTAGAAGGGGAAGATGCCCTTACGCTGACTAAAGAATCAGTTCTATCACTGCTTACAGATGAAACACTGACATACGTGCCCCAAGAAAATTTCTTCATCTTTATCAATAAATGGGTAAATCAAGAAATAGAAGAACGGCAACAACATTATAGTGATTTATTTTTAGCTTTAAACTTAGAAAACATTCCACGCACAATGCTTACAGATCAGTTTGAGAATAATACTCTTATTTCTAAAAACGAAGAGTGCAAATCAAAACTCTCTAAACTATTGGCCAAATATACTTCAGGAGACCTTATCGAATGTAAGGACACAAAAGAAGTCATAATTTTATGTGGAGGGAGTGGTCCAGGAATTTATTTAGGACATATTCTATTACCATTTTCTGATTACATGTCTCTTAATAATGTGTTTGGTTATGTAGTAGATGAGAAAAGATGGACAGAGTTCTCTCCTATGCCTTGTGCTATAAGACGTCCTTTAATGGTATGTGATGATGTAGGAAATATCTTTATTTATGACCAATCAAATAATCTAGAAACTAACATCTATATTTATCAATACACCACAGCTGAAAGAACCTGGTCCAGTATTAAAGTTATTTTACCCGAAAACTCGGAACCATTTGCAGTGCTAAGTATGGTTATGTGTCAAAACCGACTCTTTTTCCTAGCTTCTGGTAATATCGCAAAGCCTTCGTCTTCTTCAAGAAATGTGAAATCTTGGCAATGTTTCTTATTGGAGGTCAACAGAGAAAATGGAGAAAGCAAAGTCCGAGCTATTCTGTTTCCAAGAAATGAGAATAGTGAGGCTTCGGCTTGTGTCATCGCTAACCGCTATATCTGTGTTATAGGTTCTAAACTAGGAGATAAAGTCAAACCACGACAGAAGATTAATTCTGTTTGTGTTTGTTATGAAGTAGCTACAGACCGGGTAACTAAGTTACCTAAGGGTTGTAATAATGAACAATATCTCTTTGATTATGATGGTAACATCATGACGGCTCGACCTGGTAAAACTAATGTTAGAGTATATTCTTTTACTAAGAGAAAATGGGAGATGAGACGAGATCTGGCTATACCACTACCAGTGGAATTACCTGAACGCACAGACTATGCTTTTGTTAATCACAAGAATGAATTCTATATATTTGGTGGCAAAGGTGGAGAAGCCAAAGAACCATTAAAAAGTGCTTTAACTTTTAGCCATGAAACTAAATCTTGGGAAAAAGTAGAAGACATTCCAGAAGCTATATTTGGAAGTGGTATATGTGTCGGTAAGTTACCGTCTGACATGGTTCGTTGCCATATCAAGTGTCCTCATTGTGTTTATAGCACACCGAGAAGTCGCGCTAATTACAACCTTGTTCATTCAGATTTGGATGATGAAGATGATGACGATGATTATTCATTGGACGATTATTCGTACGATTATAATTCAGATATGTCTCTATGGGAAGAAGATGATGATGAAGATAATATGGAATTAATAGATGACCCAGATGATTACTGGTTTTATTAAACATAAACTTTGTTTTATCTGTTATATTCACTTCCCCCCTCCCCCTCCCCAGGTTTATAGTGTCTCCCAACATTGATTTTTGTCATTGTTTTAAAAAAACCTTCCCAGTATAGTTTCCATTTATTTTAACCAAAGAAGGGTAGTTGGTTTTTGTGTTTGAGTCAGTTATAACTCATTTAATAGTTCAGTTATTTTACTATGTAACATTGATCCTGAGAAAGCTAATACAAACCTCGATTGAGAGGGTTTTTTAGAGTGTTAAAAATAGTTATTTTTATGTGATGAAAATAGTTATTTTTTAATATGAAAGTAGTTATTTTTAAAATGAGAATAGTTATTTCCTAAACACACTTTGCCTTTAAGAACATGTGCTTTAATGATGGAAAATATAAATTTAGTATAAATTTATTGAAATACGATACTTTGCTGCTATGTAGCTTTACATGCACATGGAGCTGAGTTAAATTGCTTTATAGCTGGTAAACTACATGTATGCTTAGTTGCTGACAAAATCATTTATTTTCTAATTGCTGTAAAATGATCATGTGCTTTATATAGACTTAAAGATCTGACTTATAAATACCTCAAGTTATAATTTACTAGTTTACATGTACTTTTGACTTGTTGTATACACAAACGTTTTCATATATTTCAAACCAAATTAAATACATGTAAAACAAAATTATTATATTTCTTATATCTTTTTTGTTTTAGGTACTTTTGACTTGAATCCACAAAAATAAATACATGTAGTACATAATAAAATTGTCTTTTATGTACATCTCTTTAAATATTGCTGACAATACATACACTACTTGAAGATCAGGGGTAGTAGGGTTTGGTGATATTGAAAAAATACAAAAATTGCAATAGTATTTGAAAATATATCACAATTCAGGTATTTAAGATAGTGAAACAAATCCATTAACTATCAAATCACAGAGGTTAATGCTACTACCACAAAAGTCAATACTATGCATTTCATTTAAGGTTTTTGTTAAAAGCTCTGTTTACATAAGCTACATGAAACACAAAACTTTTTAATTTTAAGTTTCCCAATCAAAATAAAGTCAAGGCAAGAATATTAAGATTTCAGTTAAACAAGTCAAAACACAGCACACAAGATTTGTAATATCATGAACAAAACATTGGGAATACTTCAATAAAAACCTGTTAAGTGGACCTTAAGCCCCATTCTCTCTCTCTCTCTCTCTCTCTCTCTCTCTCTCTCTCTCTCAATAAAAACCTATTGTTTCATTGATAGAAAAAGCATTATTGACATTATTTTTATCACACTAATATGTCACGGTAATGACAGTATTCAGTATTTTGTTTGATATTATAAACTACCGGTATATTGATTTTCTTACCTGATATATGATCATACAAGTATATTGCCCAACCCTACTATGAAGCTTAGTATTAATAGTTTTCTATTCTTCCACATGCTTTGCTCAGTCTTGTTTGTTATATGCATTTTGAACATTTCAACAATGATTTGATTTTTGATATTTTATTATGTTGATGTAAAAGAATTAAAAATATATAAAAGTTGAAATAATGAACAGTACTCGATTTTTTTTGTTGTTTTTTTATGCATAGTTGCCATTTTTTATTTACATATATATCACTCTGAAGGATGAAAGCCTATCAATTACAGGTGGAAAAAGTGTCTGGATAACTATTTTCTCAATTTGAAGGAAAATAGCTACTCAATAAGCTCTATGAACATTTTAAAGTCATATTAATTTTAAGCGTTTTCCAAAATTTTATTATAGTTTTTAAAAATTCACAGTCTAGCTCATGATGTTAGCTGGTAGACTATCAACATTAAAAATACGACCACTGTCAAGACAGTGAAGTCTGTATTATTACAAACCCAACTGAACAGCACAGTGGATTATTGACAGTAGGCCTATTTATTTAAATCCCTAACTTAACAAGAAATGGCCTAATTATGACATTGCTGCAAGTAATGTAATGTTGACTTAATAATGTTGTCATTTTGTGACTTACATGGTGTTATTTAGTTGCTTTTTAAAAATATTTTTTTCATATTTCCATATTCCAACCGTGGGAGTTAATTTACATGCAGGAATATAACTAATGCTTACCATGGCACGTGGCTTGAAAGATGGAATTCAAAAACTTTTATGTGATATTTTATATAAATAAATGACTTTAAAAAAAAAAAAGAAAAAAAAAAATTAAAATTTCTGTAACACCTGTCAAGTGAATTCTACTATGCTCAGTAATTGAGTAAACAGGGTTTTTTGTTTATAAATGGATTTATCTCCCTTCTATCCAAGAAAAATATACTTCGTCTCACGCAGGCAATTACTCTGTTGGTTATTATAAGATAAAATAACATCTTTTTTAGTTTAAAATATAATTTACAAACATTAACTTGTCATTAGTTTTGTTTTGTTTTTTTAAAAATTGTTTGTAGTTTATTTGATGACTGTCCCGTTTGTCGTCAGCTTGAAGCTGAAATGGTTTCAATAAAATATCTGACAATCACTGAGAATCAGTGAATCACACCGTACTTGTGCGTAAGTGGGTCTCAATGTTCACAATATGGAACAGGTGTGTGCATAATGTTAATTGATGTACCATAAACCTCAAGATTCTGATATTGACAAATTCCAGCTAACTATCACGTCAAAACCAGACAACCCCACAACTATTTGTACTCATGCTGACACATTCTTAATCTTAGAAGGCTTCTTCAAAGTGTCATAACGCACGTTTTGTCTGGTGCAGACGATATGAGTCGACCCTAAGTCCAAATCGAATAGTCAGTCGTATAAACCGGTCGATGGCTTATTAATATTTTGGAATAGTATGTAATCAGTAAAAGTTAAAAGAAAAACGCACTAATACCAATATCTTTTATTATTGTTTTTGTCTATTTTCGTGTTCCCTCGTGTTCCAATTTGATTGTTCAAATTAAAACGTTAAGGTGTTATCTTAGTTATATATATCAGTCGTATAGTTCAGTCGTATAACTCAGTCGTATAACTCAGTCGTATAGTTCAGTCGTATAATTCAGTCGTATACTTCAGTCGAATAATCCAGTCGAATAAACCAGTCGTATAATCCAGTCGTATAAACCAGTCGAATAATCCAGTCGTATAAACCAGTCGAATAAACAAGTCGCTCAATATAAGCAACGGTGGCTGTGAACTAAGATTATATTTTATCAATTCATGCTCGTAGCCATAGCTGAAGGAGGCGGGGGTATGGGGTAGAGGCCGGGGGCCTTCCCAACTAGTTTCAAGTTCGATTTTACGGGCAAAAGTAGTTTGATAAGTAAGGTATTCAGACCATAGCTAAGCTATAACTGAAAGAGAGAGAGAGAGGGGGGGATGAATGGGGTTTAACGTCCACTCGACACAAAGTATGTCATTTCGGGACTAACATATTGCTTTTAATTTTATTTCAATAATTCGCTTGCGCGTAGGGGTCTTTAGCAGTTGGAGGAAACAGGAGGACCCGGAGAAAATCCACGAAGTTGGTCAGGCGACCCTTCTCCTTGTCACGTACAACCAGGGATTCGAAACCACGCCAGTTGACTCAATGACAGTCTTCATGATACAGCAAGCACATGGAAACCGTTCGGCCATCAACTCCCACCCCCACCCATAAATGATGGAGTCAGAAGCTCGGTAGGGAAAGGGGGAGGGGGTGGGGGAGGTGTTCATTAGCCTTAACATCAGTCAAATAGTTCAGTAGTATAAGTCAGTCGTATAGTTCAGTCGTATAACTCAGTCGCATAGTTCAGTCGTATAGTTCAGTCGTATAATTCAGTCGTATACTTCGGTCGAATAATCCAGTCGAATAAACCAGTCGTATAATCCAGTCGTATAAACCAGTCGAATAATCCAGTCGTATAAACCAGTCGAATAAACCAGTCGCTCAATATAAGCAACGGTGGCAGTGAACTAAGATAATATTTTATCAATTCATGCTCGTAGCTATAGCTGAAGGAGCCGGGGGCATGGGGTAGAGGCCGGGGGCCAGGGGCCTTCCCAACTAGTTTCAAGTTCGAGTTTACGGGCAAAAGTAGTTTGATAAAAGTAATGTATTCAGACCATAGCTAAGCTATAACTGAAAGAGAGAGAGAGAGAGAGAGAGAGGGATAGAGGGATGAATGGGGTTTAACGTCCACTCGATACAAAGTATGTCATTTCGGGACTAACATATGATTTTTAATTTTATTTGAATAATTCGCTTGCGCGTAGGGGTCTTAAGCAGTTGGAGGAAACAGGAGGGCAAAAGTAGTTTGATAAGTAAGGTATTCAGACCATAGCTAAGCTATAACTGAAAGAGAGAGAGAGAGAGGGGGGGATGAATGGGGTTTAACGTCCACTCGACACAAAGTATGTCATTTCGGGACTAACATATTGCTTTTAATTTTATTTCAATAATTCGCTTGCGCGTAGGGGTCTTTAGCAGTTGGAGGAAACAGGAGGACCCGGAGAAAATCCACGAAGTTGGTCAGGCGACCCTTCTCCTTGTCACGTACAACCAGGGATTCGAAACCACGCCAGTTGACTCAATGACAGTCTTCATGATACAGCAAGCACATGGAAACCGTTCGGCCATCAACTCCCACCCCCACCCATAAATGATGGAGTCAGAAGCTCGGTAGGGAAAGGGGGAGGGGGTGGGGGAGGTGTTCATTAGCCTTAACATCAGTCAAATAGTTCAGTAGTATAAGTCAGTCGTATAGTTCAGTCGTATAACTCAGTCGCATAGTTCAGTCGTATAGTTCAGTCGTATAATTCAGTCGTATACTTCGGTCGAATAATCCAGTCGAATAAACCAGTCGTATAATCCAGTCGTATAAACCAGTCGAATAATCCAGTCGTATAAACCAGTCGAATAAACCAGTCGAATAAACCAGTCGCTCAATATAAGCAACGGTGGCAGTGAACTAAGATAATATTTTATCAATTCATGCTCGTAGCTATAGCTGAAGTAGCCGGGCCGGGGGCATGGGGTAGAGGCCGGGGGCCAGGGGCCTTCCCAACTAGTTTCAAGTTCGAGTTTACGGTCAAAAGTAGTTTGATAAGTAATGTATTCAGACCATAGCTAAGCTATAACTGACAGATAGAGAGAGAGAGAGAGAGAGAGAGAGAGAGAGAGAGATGCATGGGGTTTAACGTCCACTCGATACAAAGTATGTCATTTCGGGACTAACATATGATTTTTAATTTTATTTCAATAATTCGCTTGCGCGTAGGGGTCTTAAGCAGTTGGAGGAAACAGGAGGACCCGGAAAAAATCGACGAAGTTGGTCAGACGACCCTTCTCCTTGTCACGTACATCCAGGGATTCGAAACCATGCCAGTTGACTCAATGACAGGCTTCATGATACAGCAAGCACATGGAAACCGTTCGGCCATCAACTCCCACCCCCCACCCATAAATGAAGGAGTTAGAAGCTCGGTAGGGAAGGGGGAGGGGGTGGGGGAGGTTTTCATTAGTCTTAACATCAGTCAAATAATTCAGTCGTATAATTCAGTCGTATAGTTCAGTCGTATAACTCAGTCGTATAGTTCAGTCGTATAATTCAGTCGTATACTTCAGTCGAATAATCCAGTCGAATAAACCAGTCGTATAATCCAGTCGTATAAACCAGTCGAATAATCCAGTCGTATAAACCAGTCGAATAAACTAGTCGCTCAATATAAGCAGCGGTGGCAGTGAACTAAGATTATATTTTATCAATTCATGCTCGTAGCCATAGCCAAAGGAGGCGCGGGCATTGGGTAGAGGCCGGGGGCCTTCCCAACTAGTTTCAAGTTCGATTTTATGGGCAAAAGTAGTTTGATAAGTAAGGTATTCAGACCATAGCTAAGCTATAACTGAAAGAGAGAGAGAGAGAGAGAGAGAGAGAGAGAGAGAGAGAGAGAGAGAGAGAGAGAGAGAGAGAGAGAGAGAGAGAGGGATGAATGGGTTTTAACGTCCACTCGACACAAAGTATATCATTTCGGGACTAACATATGGTTTTTACTTTTTTTTCAATAATTCGCTTGCGCGTAGGGGTCTTTTAAGCAGTTGGAGGAAACAGGAGGACCCAGAGAAAATCCACGAAGTTGGTCAGGCGACCCTTCTCCTTGTCACGTACAACCAGGTATTCGAAACCACGCCAGTTGACTCAATGACAGGCTTCATGATACAGCAAGCACATGGAAACCATTCGGCCATCAACTCCCACCCCCACCCATAAATGATGGAGTCAGAAGCTCGGTAGGGAAGGGGGAGGGGGTGCGGGAGGTGTTCATTAGCCTTAACATCAGTCAAATAGTTCAGTCGTATAAGTCAGTCGTATAGTTTAGTCGTATAACTCAGTCGTATAGTTCAGTCGTATAATTCAGTCGTATACTTCAGTCGAATAATCCAGTCGAATAAACCAGTCGTATAATCCAGTCGTATAAACCAGTCGAATAATCCAGTCGTATAAACCAGTCGAATAAACAAGTCGCTCAATATAAGCAACGGTGGCAGTGAACTAAGATAATATTTTATCAATTCATGCTCGTAGCTATAGCTGAATGAGCCGGGGGCATGGGGTAGAGGTCGGGGGCCAGGGGCCTTCCCAACTAGTTTCAAGTTCGAGTTTACGGGCAAAAGTAGTTTGATAAGTAATGTATTCAGACCATAGCTAAGCTATAACTGAAAGATAGAGAGAGAGAGAGGGAGAGAGAGAGAGAGAGAGAGAGAGAGAGAGAGAGAGAGAGAGAGAGAGAGAGAGAGAGAGAGAGAGAGGGATGAATGGGGTTTAACGTCCACTCGATACAAAGTATGTCATTTCGGGAGTAACATATGATTTTTAATTTTATTTCAATAATTCGCTTGCGCGTAGGGGTCTTAAGCAGTTGGAGGAAACAGGAGGACCCGGAGAAAATCGACGAAGTTGGTCAGACGAGCCTTCTCCCTGTCACGTACATCCAGGGATTCGAAACCACGCCAGTTGACTCAATGACAGGCTTTATGATACAGCAAGCACATGGAAACCGTTCGGCCATCAACTCCCACCCCCACCCATGAATGAAGGAGTTAGAAGCTCGGTAGGGAAGGGGGAGGGGGTGGGGGAGGTTTTCATTAGTCTTAGCATCAGTCAAATAATTCAGTCGTATAATTCAGTCGTATAGTTCAGTCGTATAACTCAGTCGTATAGTTCAGTCGTATAATTCAGTCGTATACTTCAGTCGAATAATCCAGTCGAATAAACCAGTCGTATAATCCAGTCGTATAAACCAGTCGAATAATCCAGTCGTATAAACCAGTCGAATAAACAAGTCGCTCAATATAAGCAGCGGTGGCAGTGAACTAAGATTATATTTTATCAATTCATGCTCGTAGCCATAGCTAAAGGAGGCGGGGGCATGGGGTAGAGGCCGGGGGCCTTCCCAACTAGTTTCAAGTTCGATTTTACGGGCAAAAGTACATGTAGTTTGATAAGTAAGGTATTCAGGCCATAGCTAAGCTATAACTGAAAGAGAGAGAGAGAGAGAGAGAGAGAGAGAGAGAGAGGGAGAGGGGGGATGAATGGGGTTTAACGTCCACTCAACACAAAGTATGTCATTTCGGGACTAACATATGGCTTTTAATTTTATTTCAATAATTCGCTTGCACGTAGGGGTCTTTAGCAGTTGGAGGAAACAGGAGGACCCGGAGAAAATCCACGAAGTTGGTCAGGCGACCCTTCTCCTTGTCACGTACAACCAGGGATTCGAAACCACGCCAGTTGACTCAATGACAGGCTTCATGATACAGCAAGCACATGGAAACCGTTCGGCCATCAACTCCCACCCCCACCCATAAATGATGGAGTCAGAAGCTCGGTAGGGAAGGGGGAGGGGGTGGGGGAGGTGTTCATTAGCCTTAACATCAGTCAAATAGTTCAGTAGTATAAGTCAGTCGTATAGTTCAGTCGTATAACTCAGTCGCATAGTTCAGTCGTATAGTTCAGTCGTATAATTCAGTCGTATACTTCGGTCGAATAATCCAGTCGAATAAACCAGTCGTATAATCCAGTCGTATAAACCAGTCTAATAATCCAGTCGTATAAACCAGTCGAATAAACAAGTCGCTCAATATAAGCAACGGTGGCAGTGAACTAAGATAATATTTTATCAATTCATGCTCGTAGCTATAGCTGAAGGAGCCGGGGGCATGGGGTAGAGGTCGGGGGCCAGGGGCCTTCCCAACTAGTTTCAAGTTCGAGTTTACGGTCAAAAGTAGTTTGATAAGTAATGTATTCAGACCATAGCTATAAGCTATAACTGAAAGATAGATAGAGAGAGAGAGAGAGAGAGAGAGAGAGAGAGAGAGAGAGAGAGAGATGCATGGGGTTTAACGTCCACTCGATACAAAGTATGTCATTTCGGGACTAACATATGATTTTTAATTTTATTTCAATAATTCGCTTGCGCGTAGGGGTCTTAAGCAGTTGGAGGAAACAGGAGGACCCGGAGAAAATCGACGAAGTTGGTCAGACGACCCTTCTCCTTGTCACGTACATCCAGGGATTCGAAACCACGCCAGTTGACTCAATGACAGGCTTCATGATACAGCAAGCACATGGAAACCGTTCGGCCATCAACTCCCACCCCCACCCATAACTGAAGGAGTTAGAAGCTCGGTAGGGAAGGGGGAGGGGGTGGGGGAGGTTTTCATTAGTCTTAGCATCAGTCAAATAATTCAGTCGTATAATTCAGTCGTATAGTTCAGTCGTATAGTTCAGTCGTATAACTCAGTCGTATAGTTCAGTCGTATAATTCACTGAGTTATACGACTGAACTATACGACTGAATTATACGACTGAGTTATACGACTGAACTATTTGACTGGTGTTAAGACCAATGAAAACCTCCCCCACCCCCTCCCCCTTCCCTACCGAGCTTCTAACTCCTTCATTTATGGGTGGGGGTGGGAGTTGATGGCCGAACGGTTTCCATGTGCTTGGTGTATCATGAAGCCTGTCATTGAGTCAACTAGCGTGGTTTCGAATCCCTGGTTGTACGTGACAAGGAGAAGGGTCGCCTGACCAACTTCGTGAATTTACTCCGGGTCCTCCTGTTTCCTCCAACTGCTTAAGACCCCTACGCGCAAGCGAATTATTGAAATAAAATTAAAAACCACATGTTAGTCCCGAAATGATATACTTTGTGTCGAGTGGACGTTAAACCCCTCCCCTCTCTCTCTCTCTCTCTCTCTCTCTCTCTCTCTCTCTCTCTCTCTCTCTCTCTCTCTCTCTCTCTATCTGTCTCTTTCAGCTAATAGCTTAGCTATGGTCTGAATACCTTACTTGCCAAACTACTTTCTTTTGCCCGTAAAATCGAACTTGAAACTAGTTGGGAAGGCCCCTGGCCCTGGAACTCTACCCCGTGCCCCCGGCTCCTTCAGCTATGGCTACGAGCATGAATTGATAAAATATTATCTTAGTTCACTGCCACCGTTGCTTTTTTTGAGCGACTTGTTTATTCGACTGGTTTATACGACTGGATTATTCGACTGGTTTATACGACTGGATTATACGACTGGTTTATACGACTGGATTATTCGACTGAAGTATACGACTGAATTATACGACTGAACTATACGACTGAGTTATACGACAGAACTATACGACTAAATTACACGACTGAACTATCTGACTGATGTTAAGACTTCGTGGATTTTCTCCGGGTCCTCCTGTTTCCTCCAACTGCTTAAGACCCCTACGCGCAATCGAATTTTTGAAATAAAATAAAAAACCATGTTAGTCCCGAAATGATATACTTTGTGTCGAGTGGACGTTAAACCCCGCCCCTCTCTCTCTCTCTCTCTCTCTCTCTCTCTCAGCTATAGCTTAGCTATGGTCTGAATACCTTACTTGCCAAACTACTTTTGCCCGTAAAATCGAAATTGAAACTAGTTGGGAAGGCCCCTGGTCCCCGAACTCTACCCCATGCCCCCGGCTCCTTCAACTATGGCTACGAGCATGAATTGATAAAATATTATCTTAGTTCACTGCCACTGCTGCTTATATTGAGCGACTTGTTTATTCGACTGGTTTATACGACTGGATTATTCGACTGGTTTATACGACTGGATTATACGACTGGTTTATATGACTGGATTATACGACTGGTTTATTCGACTGGATTATTCGACTGAAGTATACGACTGAATTATACGACTGAACTATGCGACTGAGTTATACGACTGAACTATACGACTGAATTATACGACTGAACTATGCGACTGATGTTAAGACTAATGAAAACCTCACCCACCCCCCATCCCCCCCCCCCTTCTCTACCGAGCTTCTGACTCCTTCATTTATGGGTGGGGGTGGGAGGTGATGGCCGACCGGTTTCCATGTGCTTGCTGTACCATGAAGCCTGTCATTGAGTCAACTGGCGTGGTTTCGAATACCTGGTTGTACGTGACAAGGAGAAGGGTCGCCTGACCAACTTCGTGGATTTTCTCTGGGTCCTCCTGTTTCCTCCAACTGCTTAAGACCCCTACGCGCAAGCGAATTATTGAAATAAAATTAAAAACCATATGTGAGTCCCGAAACGACTGGTTTATACGACTGGATTATACGACTGGATTATACGACTGGTTTATTCGACTGGATTATTCGACTGAAGTATACGACTGAATTATACGACTGAACTATACGACTGAGTTATACGACTGAACTATACGACTGAACTATACGACTGAATTATACGACTGAACTATTTGACTGATGTTAAGACTAATGAAAACCTCCCCCACCCCCTCCCTCTTCCCTACGGAGCATCTGACGCCTTCATTCATGGGTGGGGGTGGGAGTTGATGGCCGAACGGTTTCCATGTGCTTGCTGTATCATGAAGCCTGTCATTGAGTCAACTGGCGTGGTTTCGTATACCTGGTTGTATGTGACAAGGAGAAGGGTCGCCTGACCAACTTCGTGGATTTCTCCGGGTCCTCCTGTTTCCTCCAACTGCTTAAGACCCCTACGCGCAAGCGAATTATTGAAATAAAATTAAAAACCATATGTTAGTCCCGAAATGACATACTTTGTGTCGAGTGGACGTTAAACCCCATTCCTCTGTCTTTAGTCTCTTTCAGCTATAGCTTAGCTATGGTCTGAATACCTTACTTACCCAACTACTTTTGCCCGTAAAATCGAACTTGAAACTAGTTGGGAAGGCCCCTGGCCCCCGAACTCTACCCCGTGCCCCCGGCTCCTTCAGCTATAGCTACGAGCATGAATTGATAAAATATTATCTTAGTTCACTGCCACCGTTGCTTATATTGAGCGACTTGTTTATTTGACTGGTTTATACGACTGGATTATTCGACTGGATTATACGACTGGTTTATACGACTGGATTATACGACTGGTTTATTCGACTGGATTATTCGACTGAAGTATACGACTGAATTATACGACTGAACTATACGACTGAGTTATACGACAGAACTATACGACTAAATTATACGACTGAACTATTTGACTGATGTTAAGACTAATAAAAACCTCCCCCACCCCCACCCACTCCCCCTTCCCTATCGAGCTTCTGACTCCTTCATTTATGGGTGGGGGTGGGAGGTGATGGCCGAACGGTTTCCATGTGCTTGCTGTACCATGAAGCCTGTCATTGAGTCAACTGGCGTGGTTTCGAATCCCTGGTTGTACGTGACAAGGAGAAGGGTCGCCAGACCAACTTCGTGGATTTTCTCCGGGTCCTCCTGTTTTCTCCAACTGCTTAAGACCCCTACGCGCAAACGAATTATTGAAATAAAATTAAAAACCATATGTTAGTCCTGAAATGACATAAGTTGTGTCGAGTGGACGTTAAACCCCATTCCCCTCTCTCTCTCTCTCTCAGTTATAGCTTAGCTATGGTCTGAATACCTTACTTGCCAAACTATTTTTGCCCGTAAAATCGAACTTGAAACTAGTTGGGAAGGCCCCTGGCCCCCGGCCTCTACCCCATGCCCCGGCTCCTAAAGCTATGTCTACGAGCATGAATTGATAAAATATAATCTTAGTTCACTGCCACCGCTGCTTATATTGAGCGACTTGTTTATTCGACTGGTTTATACGACTGGATTATACGACTGGTTTATTCGACTGGATTATTCGACTGAAGTATACGACTGAACTATACGACTGAGTTATACGACTGAGCTATTTGACTGATGTTTAGAATGATAAGACCTTCTCTACCCCCTTCCCTACCGAGCGCCTGACTCCTTCAGTAATGGGGGTGGGGTGGATGGCCGAATGGTTTGCAGGTGCTCGCTGTATCATGAAACACAGACTACAACACTAGCTGTTTCTAGCACGGCCATTGTTTATGTTTATGTTTTCAGTCGATGACATCAGTCGTTGACCTTTAACCCGAATTTGATGACCTTACTCGCTAAGAGTGGTCAACAGGTTGTTTAGGGGATTGCTATTGAAGAAAAATATCAATAAAGTTTTGATTTCAATTGTCAGATTTGAACTTCGGGGAAAATAAACAAAATAGACAAAAACGATTTCAGGAAATTTGAGTTAGTGCGTTTTTTATTTACGTCAAACAAACTATTCCCAAATTTTAACCCAACCATCGACCGAATTTGCTGACTGGAAATCCGTGTGGTACTTAGGGGTAATTGGACGATATTGCACAGTCAGTGCTCGTGGTATATGAAAAAATACCATCCAATCAAAATGCTCGTAATTGCGAAGGAACGGTTTGATGGAGTCGTGTGTTTCCAGACATACGTGCTAATTGGATTTTCCATGGGATAATTTCGCAGCTTGATAAACGAGACTAGGATTAAAGGAGACGTGTGTGAGGTGAAGTTTAAATCCAGTGTGTTTACGATTTGTGGTGTGAAGAAGGATATGTATCGCCCGTGATCGTTAGAAACTGATCACCAAGAGCATGTATTAATTACTTGATTGGATATAATGGATAAACCGACCAGGCTTCGATCCCCTCTTGTTAAAAGAAAGAGCAAAATTTTGCCCGTCAACCAAAGGGTGAGTTTATCTATTGACTTTTTATTGAAAGATCAGAAAATCAAACCAATTTCATATTTGAAATTTAATGCCATCCAGTGACAGTTGTTTTCAATATCTCATTTTTTCAGACAGACATATTTTATATTTCGATAAATTCACGTGACATCTTCGGTTTTTCAAACCAAAATCTTTAGAGTGTTCATTTTTGTCATCAAAAATTAAAACAAGTGTTAATTTCAATGGCAATGCTTTGTTACTGTCAAACCAATGAATGAATGAATAGTGTGACATGAATCCGCTGTATAAGCACATATGGATGGCACAACTTTAAACCTATCCTTGATTTTTTTTTTGGCATAGCAATAAAAGACTAATATTCGCTGGACCTTAATTTCGTCCTACCTTCAAAGATGGTACTATTGGTACATTTACCAATCATATGAAACGGGTGATTCAGACAATCTTATGAGTGAAAGATAACATCACAAAGATAAAGTTCATGTTCTCCCCTTATTATTATAGTAACAGCAGCTGCTACCTTGTCCTTTTTTCTTAGCCTTTATTTTGTTTCAGTTCTTATTAGGTTATTAAATCATAGGTTATATTGTGCATTTGCAATTACAAGATTCATTTTGTGAAAAAATGTTACCATAATTGTTCTACCACTGCAGAATCATTTATTATTCAACTAGTTAGTTTTCACAATGGTAGTATTAAGTTATTTTGGGTATTAGGGTAAATTGTCCAACGGTGCCAGACTGCAAGAATCATTTACTTGTACGGTCAGGAAGTTGCGATATAAATTAGAGATATAATAACAGTTATTCTCCCAGTAATAAGGTCAAACCATGTGCATTTACATGTTGCAGCAAACTGTTAATATTAATCATAATGTATAACACCACATGGTTATCACAGTTAATCATGTATTTCCTTACTTTTTAATATTATCATCATTCTTTTCTACAGTTAGGTATTTCACAATGTTATAGTTATATATTTTATAGACTTGACATGTGTGCCATACTTGTGTAATACTGTGTATATTTATGAAAGCATACTACCGGTATATGCATAATTGTGCATTATGTTATGTTGATAAACTGTGAGATAATTTAAAGTGGCACACTTATTGGAATTAGATTAAAATAAGAAACTGTCGATTTTACTAATTTGGTGTATTTTGTGAATTAAAGATTTTAGGATGGATAATCAATACTGATATCTAACTAATTCTTTGTTCAACAGTTGGAAGTAAAAAATTAACCAAATTTAGTAGACAAACAAACAAAATTTTCTTGTATATTTCTTATCCTTTTATATAATGAGAATACCACATCAAATTATTTAAATTCCAAAATTCAAATTGACCAAATCACACAGATTCTGCTCCTTTCAATGTATCAATAAAATGAATTAGATGCCATTCTGTGACAGTTTTTAATAATATCATAAATCGAGCTCTAACTCAGAATAATTAGAGTTGATATTTCTGAAATCTTTTGCTACTTTCATTTTGATGATGTAATTTACTTCTGATTAATAAGCTTATTGAGTGGGTGGATGGGTGGGACATTCCATTATAAATCAATAAAAATTGATTGATTGAAAATAACTACAGGTAGGCCTATGACTCAATTAAATAGAACAGTACAATCTTACTAATGCTGACTGACAGTAAGATTGCAACATACATGAAGTTTATGACACAGGTAAACAAAAAATCCAATAAATAGCTACCTATACTTGGTGAGCCTACTTACATTAAATGATTCATATACATGTACCTGTTAAAGCTCATGATGAGTGATATCTTAAGATTGCAACGTGAATATAGTTTATTAGACAGGAAAAGAACAAATCCAATATATATACATGTAGACTACCCATAATTTAGAGGCCTACATATGTACTTACATTAAATGATTCATATACATAACATATAACCTCATATATTGTGATTTATTGCATTATTGATAAGCTTCTTGGTTGATCTAAAACATTGTGGCGGTACAAAATAGAGAAAGCTGTGTTAATAATAATAAAGTTTAGGTTAGAAAATGACGGTCTCGGTATACAAGAGGTGAGCTTGAAATGTCTATCAACTAATCAGTACAATATTGATTTGATTTGTTACCTGAAAGCTGTTATTGTTACCAGTACAGTTATGGATGCCAGTACTATATTATGCATGTAATTAGACATGAGCACATACTGGTACATTTGTATCTGCCTGCACTGGACAGTTTACAACTATATAACATAAGAATTTTATTGAAATAAATCTACCTGGTTTCCGTATACCACACACTTGAATTAATATTATTTGGAGATATGTAATTTATATCCGATAAAATGTGTGAAATTTTTTACCCTTATAGTGTATATTTTAGTTTTGTGTAAAAGAATACAAATACATGGAGGATATTTTGTCAGACATGCTGTAAGAACAGGTTAAGATGTGATGACCTTATGATGGAGGTTATTTAAGTAATGTTATTTAATAATTTCTGTATGTTATTGTGTAGTGTGGTGTAATAAGTTTGAAATGTATAGAAGATGACAGGAACATGTACAGATTAACAGAAGGATGAATAAATGAGTTGTTTATTACAGGACAATGACAGGATGCATGACTGATTAATAAATAAACATTATGATGATATGCATAATATGGACATTTAATGTTGCATTATACATCAACAAATTTAAAAAAGGGCACATTTAGATTTTGTAGAATGCCTACAGCTATAATATATTGGTTCAGTACTTTTGTTTTGACTATTTAGAACAAAAACATTGGTCCCTTACTTTAAGGTGGTTTGCCCTAAGGCAGGCTTCAGATGGCTACAGATGTATGCTGAAGCTAATTTGAAAATGCTTATATACTTTTAAAAAATCATGAGAAAATAATGTCTGATATTTGATACCTGAATAACAGAAACAGAAAATTATTTCAAGATTACAAACATCCACTTTTCCTAATGAAGGTGATCTATTTATAAAGTTTATCGAGTTCCCCTCTCTGTCTACATTGCCTGAAACATGAACTCAGTAATAACTTAAGAGTCTGCTTACTGCTACCGTCCTTGTGAATACCTAGCCAGATTCAATCAATGCCTGTGATAATTGGCCTATAAATGAAATTGAGCTGACTATAGTGATTTAGACATTCTTCATGTATTGTCCGTCAGTATGGTATGGCCATTAATACCAGTTGATCTTCCAATGGTTTATTATTATAACGATAATACTAGACCCAAAAGGAGTGTTTAGTGCCCCCTAGTCTTCTTGTCCTTTGAATTTGTGATATGCCAAATGTGTGACAGTGTTATTGTAACTATCAAAAAGCCTATCCTTTCTTACCAGCCATGTGTTTTTCAATTTCCCTTTTGATCTTTAGTTATTGTCGTGAGATATACATGTCAAGATAAAACTCAGATTGATCAATCTGTGAAAGAATTCCTCAACGTATAGGTTGATCTATAACTGAAACTTAGAATAGGTTGGTCTACCTGAAGCTTAGAGTAGGTTGGTCTAACTGAAACTTAGAAAGCACAAAACAAAATTAGTTGGGGCAAAAGAAGGATGTCTAATACCAATAGATATTCTAAGATGAATGCCTTGGTCGTCATGGTACATATGTATGTTCTACAAGCAGCTCTCACTGAAAGTTGGAGAAAATGCCAGCCCATCTTTCATATGGGTTTTTATTTACATCACATTTATTGTGGAATTCATTGCCGAGATGTAACTAGAATTTGAAAGTCTGATTCGCGAATAAAACATTGTCTTGATAAACAAGACTTGTTCATTACTCATCCATTATAGTCAAGATAATCAAGACTAAATAGTGAGTAATGCCATGAGTTTCAAAATGGGGAAAAAAGCTGGGTCAGAGTGTTTCATATGAGGATTCTAAAACTAGGCGAGTGAAACATTTTGTTTGGCATTAACGCTTGGTTTTTCGTCAATTTTGTCAGGTGAAAACTTCACCTTCAGAGTTCAGACTCTTTTCCACTCTGGACTTACCACATGTATTATGATTTCACCCCTGTTTGCATATTGTATCACCTATCTTATAATAGAAACATTATCTGGTACTTTATACACATGCACACGTTGATTACAATAGACATGTATATACAAAAAAAAAAAAATCTGCCTTGTGAAACATACGTTATCTTGCTGTCAGTCAATAATAAACATATACCTGTCTGTTTCATCCATCATCATCATTGTAATAAAAACATATTTTACTGATGAATATCAAGATATTAGTCGACTCTGTCTACTAACTTACCATTTACATTCTGTTTTACCTTTAAACTATAAACATATGGTACAAATTCTAAATATTCTACAGATTCCAAGATGACATGATCATTATCCTGAAGTACATGTATTCCAAATCATTATCTGCCTGTAGGCCTACCACATTTATTAAAGTAATATTTTGTTAATCTGAAACATTCCAACCCAATGTATCTCAGCTTTTAATGACGATGAATATTATAGATTGCTCCCGCCCAGTTATATGTCTCCGCTTCGTCTACATCGACAGGACCTCAGTTATTAGTCCCATCCAAATAACTAGGTACTTGACTGTGTTGGACCCTCTGTCCTGCATCACTGACAGGGGAAACAAGACTAGCGAGAAACCTGAGACAATTTCTCGGCCAGCACTTTGTTCGAACCTGGGACTTCCTGCCTAGTAAGCCCGTCCCATACATGTACATGTACATATAGTAATTGAGCCAGCCCACCATAGCTCCATGTTCAAATGGGATGTACTAGTCCAGGTATATTTACGTTGTATCATGTATGTTTCCATTTGATGGACAAGGTACAATTTCCTTGCCAGCCCTTCAGATGTTTTGATTTTAGTGAAAAAACATCTGAACCGAAGCTTTTTGTTTTTATGCACCATTGAAAGAGACACACTTCAGCTTTTTTGCATGCCAATGAAGTGGATATGTATACATGTATATACCTGAGTAGGGTTGTCAAGATCAATATTAATATGTCTAGATACTTCAGGTAATTATGGCTGGTGTTTAGACATTAAGTAAAGATAATCATAAAGTAATAAACTTTTGATAGATTGTTATCATTAGTATAAAGTAGATAAATTTATATACTAAACTTCTTATATTAGGCAGCATATAATAAATTATATACAGTAGTTATAAATCATGTTGGAATTGTTTGTGGCCATTTGATGTTGTGAATATAGACAATTCATGATAGTTGTATTTGATTAGTAAAATAAATAGATTAGTGTGAGTGATAAATGAGTTATATGTAGCGATGCTTTCAACATTGGGGATGTTGAGGTTTTGAATATGCATATCTGCTGGCGAAAAAAAAAGAGATCAATACAAGAATTCTAAATGCTATCAAGTAACAGTATATACATGTGTAGGTCTTGTGTGTGTTTTGATATTGGTAATGATGATTACTATAGCAAGTTTCTGTACCTAAAAACCACAGACATGTTGGTGTTGACAAACATGTATAGTTGGCCTATTTTGTTTTCTTTGATCAGTCATGGTGAATCTGTAACACATGTGTCAGCAGTGACATGCTACTGTAACACATGTGTCAGCAGTGACATCTCTCTGCTCTGTTTAAAATTGGTGCTCTGACACTTAAATGTAAAGCTCAGTTACCAGCAGTACTATTCCTTACTATTGGTTGAATAATTCCACATCATAAAATAGCAACCAATCTAAACATTAATGCATAATGAAAAATGTCATTTTCCAGTCTGATTCCCCCCCCCCCCCCCCTCCCTAGGTGGGGCAGGGAAGGAGGCCTGGCAAGAAAAAACTGTCTAGTCTTTGGTTGAAATTTAATGATGAGTTGGCAGAAACACTGCTGTCCAGGCAAAATTTGCATGGCGTATGCCCATCTTTATTTGACCAGTTGGTGAAGAAAAGTAGGATGTTAAGCCACATTTCATTCTTTATCATAATGGGTCCCTTATATTTTCAACTATGTAACAGTGTCTTTTTCCCCCTATTATGATATTTGATTAAGACTAGCAGCTAGAAATGATTGATAGAGTTTATAAATTGATAAGCATATCTACTTTTATGTTAGTATTCATTGTTGATGACATATAAAGGTGTGGACAAACAGATGTCACGTCAACTTCATCATAATGTACCCATTAGTCACATGATCAGTAAATAATAAATAGATAATATCATAACTGTATGTTGGTTTAATTTGATATTGTATATTATAATAATGATATAATACTGACATTAATATTAAAAACATCATGTAGCCTCCAGCAGTACTTCAGGTATTACAAGATTTAAGACTGGTTAATTGGACTATAACTTTGAGGTCACAGGTCAAATACTTCAGGTATTGGTTTTGCACATAATTAACAGACCTATTGACAGGGACTATATTTAAATAGCTTAGTGTCATTTGTTTACTAATTACCAGTGCAGTTGATGTTGATAACAGATACTGAGGAATATGTCGCTATTTAATTTGGACAAGCTATCTGTTTTTAAACCCAAGAAACGAGATAAAGTAAGTTGTTTTTATCGATGATATTTTAGTGTTGTTCAGAATTGTTACAATTTTTGGTCTTGTTTGTTTTTTCTTTTAGTTTGTTCAGGTAGCTGACATGTCTGCCACATATAGACAACTCAAACTATTTCACATACACTAGCACTCCTATTTTGTAGCCATTTTTCTGCGTTTTTCAAAATGAGAGTTTGAAACAAACTTCAATAGGTTTGGGATTGAAATTGTTAGTTATTTTTGACAGGTTTGATGGATGTAGACTGTACAGAGATGAGTATGTAAACAGAGACACCGACCACCACGTCACAAATTCTATACTTGTATCACCATCAATATTCACACTGTCATATATTGGTTGATGTTCATGACTGTCATATTAGATCTAAGTCTACAGAAAAAAAAATTGTTACTAGTCGTTCATAGTCATGTTACTGGTAGTCCTTTATTTGTTCATAAACACAGTCTTTCTAAGTCACGGCATCTACAAAGAGTACAAAGATGAATAAACCACATTCAAGCATGCACAGAAGTCTGCTCAGTTATTATAAAATCTGACCTGAATATTTATGTTTCAGTTAGATTATCAAACATTAGACAAATTACAATGAGCATGGCTGTGTATTTAGTGCGTTATAAATTGGCGGAGCTAAGTGCATAAGACACTGGCTTTCTATCCTGGATGTCGCCTGTTCAATCCCTTCATTGGCCAAAAAAATTCATAGGGATATTTTGACGTGGTTTCCTCTTGTAAGTGGAACAGCAATGGAGGGCCTGACAAGGACAGCTCTCTAGTTGTTTGGGATGTAAAACTGAGGTTCCGTGCATACATTGGCATGTACATAAAAGATCCCTTGGCAGTTGGAATTCCATATAAGAGTAGGCCATATAGTGCTGCTACCCGGGCAAAATTTCCCTGATAGCACACTGTATGGCGTTTGCCCATCTTATTTTGCCCAGTCAGAGCAAAGCAATAAGACGTTAAACCCCATTTCATTTCTTTTTTATAAATTGGCATAATATTATCCAAATATCTCAACCATTTTGCTTTATTCTTACTATATAATCCTTCTTTCACTATAATAATAGAACTGTGTTCAGTCCAGATCTGGAACCATATCGTTAAATACTTAGTAGATATATGGAATTCATATCCGCCAGCGCTACAGCCTACTTGTATGTGCACGCCAATGTAAAAGATCCCTTGGCAGTTGGAATTCGATACAAGAGTAGGTTGTACCGCCGTTGTCTGGACAAAATTCCCCTCATAACACACTGCATGGCATACACCCTTCTTCATTACTTTAAACTCCATTTTATTTCATATCCAGTTTGGGCTAGAAATGGCCTAAAATTTAAAATGGTGTTTATTTTGTTCATCTCAGATTGGAGCGTTCTCTCAATTGACAAACAAATTATTTAACTATTCTACAGTTTTACACATACATTTAACGGTATTTATTGTGTTTACAGTCGAATTCTGTGAATTCTCTGATTTTATGGCATGTAGAGTGATTGACAGGTACTCTGTAAATACTTC
Organism: Patella ulyssiponensis; assembly: GCA_963678685.1. Classification (NCBI taxonomy): domain Eukaryota; kingdom Metazoa; phylum Mollusca; class Gastropoda; family Patellidae; genus Patella; species Patella ulyssiponensis. The sequence continues at coordinate 58,957,839 of OY783230.1, read as the reverse complement.
ATCTGGTCAGTTTCACTCTGACTCAGTCAAAACTGACAAACATGTCAGAAACTTGATTACAACTATTTTTACTATGCTCATCTGAATATGCTAGTCTGCTTGAATGCATACTGATCTTGATAAGGCTTTGCTCACCTGACACCATACTGAAGTACCGGTAAATGTTAAATGAATAACTGGAATGGTTGACATTAAAAGTACATGCAAGATGCACAGGTAAAATTTCTCGTGCATTTTATAGTGTCAGTTTACCTGGGGTATAAGTATTAATATGTCTATATCCAACACAATTCTACATGTGGTCAACAAATATAGGTTTACTTATAAACATGTGCATATATCTAGGGGGATATATATTGTTTGTATTTATAGTTGCCACATCTGGATATATTTGGGCAGGTCTTTTGTTTATGCGTGTCTCTTATTCTTAGGTCTACCTGACATCCACTACTTCCAATTATCTGTATGTCAAAGGTGACGTAGATGCTCCTAGAAATAGTATTAAGGTGATTTATAAGACATCAGTCAATATATTATCACCCACATTGATAGGTTTATGATACTTTTCCTGGATCATGATATCACTACGTCATAACATAAATATAATACTTTTCCTTGATCCTGATGTTTCAAAATCAAGTCTGAAAATTGACAAATATTGCTATTTCATAACAATGTACTGATCATTGAATTAAGAATTACGGTGTTCTCATGGACCAAATCAAACCAATCAATCAGTAGCCCGTTTTATTAACTAGAATATAGCTCGAATTCAAAATTAGCCCACTAGGATGTTAAACCCCATTTCATTATCATTTCATTTCAAAAGTGCTCTTTAAAGGGTTAATCTCAGTTATATTTTGGAGAATGAGACTGCTTTGTGTTAAAAGCCCTTAAAATCCAGTAACGCAATATAGGTGATACGTTTTTAAACAACTTAAATCTGTCAGTCTTCTTCTTGAAATGGAGATCAGTGTCTCAAGCTGTATTATACGGTGTCTGGATAAAACTTTTATCAGGATAACGTGCAGGTAAAAATACATGTAGCAAGTGGGTCATGCACTATGTGGACCTCTAAAGGAAAGGCAATAGATTATTGGGTCACCCAATGAAAAAATGGCTCATTAATCTTAAAAAGGGTTACATGTCCAGATAAGCAGTTTAGATGTTCATAATCTTAAAAGGGTTACATGTCCAGATAAGCAGTTTGGATGTTCACATCCAAACAATTCAATATTTTGAGCTGAAATTTGAGGTAAATTCAGCATTTATTTCTGAGTCTTTGTTAAAATCAGGATGGTCCCTTTAATGTTATATTAATTTTTAAGAAATAGACATGGAAATAAAATTTAATACGGAAACTGGAAAAAAATGTACATTTAATTGACATTTCTTTTTTGGATTAATATTCTCAAGTTTTAATCCCTGAATGGTTATTGTCAGGGTGGGGAAAAGATTACCCCTGTTTGCTATTTATAGATTCTGCAGACTCAATACTAAATACCAGATGAATTATACAGCATGATTCAAATTGATTATTTAAATGCATATAATTTGAGAGAGTATATACATGTACTGTAGTTATAATACATGTAGATGCTGAGTTGATCTAACTAGGTTAAGTAAAAGGTGGAATTATTTGCGACAGTAACAGCTGCCAAAATCTACCATGTTTTATTTACCAGTTGCTAAATAGTCAAGTAATGATTGACTGTATAATATGTTCAGTGACTGACACCAACTTGATGTAAAGATAAACTGGTAAATTTATGACACCATAAAATTAATACACCTATGCTACATTCCTTTAAGTTTTTTAAACCCACTAACCTACATCTAAGTAATTTAAACCTGCTTTCAACACAGAGACAAACTGGTTCTGCATTCAAGCTTTTTAAATCTTTAAGACCACTGGTCTGTATATTACAACAGCAACCAGGACCAACCTAGTATGTATTTTCTCTGGGTCGTCCGGTTTCCCCTCACTGCTAGAGACCCCCTACAACCTGCAAGCAAATTATTGAAATAAAATTGAAACATATGTTAGTCCTGAAATGACCTAGTTATATCACAGGGACATTAACCCACATCTCTCTCTCTCAATTATGGACCGATATGGATTTATACACTTGAATCATATTTTATTGATAGGGTGTGCCTGGCTTCAATCATAACAATCTCCTTGCACATGAGTTCCGCACATGTGCATGAAATATCATGGGGAGAATGCTGCAACATGTAAATGGTCAAATTTGAATATATGCCAATGTCAGAAGTTATGTGGTGATGATATCAAGGAGTGTGGTACACTATTAGCCAATGTTTCAATCAATTTGTACATGTCCCTCACATTAATGATAATTGTAATATTGCATGATAAAGATCAGAGAATCCTAGTCAAAACAAGTCAGTCAGTAATAAACAATAATAAATAAAGGGGGGGGGGTGTCTGATGGCTGTAAATGATACTGTCTAACTTATGTAAATGCACAAATTTAGAATGTGGCAATCTAGGACTTAAAAGGACAACCAAAATAAAAGAAAGGCCCTCAAACTATGAACTACTTTTAGAGGCCCAGTATGTGCGTGTTGTATCATAAGGTCTGTCATTGAGTCAACTGGTGTGGTTTTGATTCCCTGATTGTACATGACAAGGAGTAAGTTTGCCTGTCCAACCTTGTGGGTTTTCTATGGGACCTTCGGTTTCCTTCCACTAGTCCCACCGCTAAAGACCCTTATGCGCAAGTGAATTATTGAAATAAGATTGGAACAAATCTCAGTCCCAAAATGACATGGTTTGTGTCAAGTAGATGTTAACCCCTCTCTCTCTCTCTCTTTCTCTTTCTCTTTTTCTCTTTTTCTCAGTCCACTTCTGTACCTTGGACAAGTAAAACTATTATTTATTAATGAACACATGTACAACTAAGTTTGACATTTTGTTAATCCTGCTTCAAGGTAATTATCATAGTTTGGGCCATTTTCACTACTGGTATAAATGAAGTAAGCTGTGTTTTTCTCATATTATATATAGAGCTATGCTTGCTATACCTAGTTCAAGTTTTGATTGTTTTTTCAAGATAGTTGTTTGACTGGAAGATAGTTGTTTGACTGGCCTATCAACACTTAACATTACTAATAACAGACGGTCATTCACTTGAACCTGGTATGAAAACAACTTGACCATGTGTAACGGTAAATTATGCAAATACTCAAAATCTGTGGCGTTTGTCTTTTAATTGGGCAGTTCTTATTCTTATACGCCAAATGAATACCCGAAGATTGACCCCCACTCAGAGTATTAACAGCACAATGGAAGCTAACAATGGGACAATCTATTTTATCTAACTACAAACATGATACTCCAGTGTTATAACGAAGTAGAAATCCTGGGGTAACCTTTAAAAAGGATGGAGAAAAGGATCTAAAAGAACATGTCAAGCATGTCATTGTTTTTGTAAGGTTATTACTAGGACACCATGTTCTGAATAAACTTTGTTTCATTATTGTCTGGACCATGGTTTAAGTTTAATGGGTGTACTCTTTTCTTATAGTTTTCTCTCACTGCTAAATAGTGGTGTTTCTTAAGGTTCCCTGGTTTCCTCCTACTGCTAACGATCCGTGCAAGCAATTATTGTAACATATCAGTAATACGGTGTAGGAACGAGAGAGGCCGGATAGACTCGTTGATATGTTAGTCCCAAAATGACCGGTTTTGTGTCGAGTAGACACTTCTCTCTCTTTTACATGAAGGCCATTGTGCATATATTACTGGATCTCATTATTTTTTGTCCAATTTGAGCTATTAGGTGCTGTTCCTTGTGAGGCCCCCCATCCAGCAAAACTGACAAGGATGAAACCGGACTAGAAAATCCAGAGGTACTTTCTTGACCAACTCAGATTAGCAAGTCAGTGCGTTATTCACTAAGCCACTTTAGCTTCTAGAATGGAAATAATATGCTGGATATTACTGCAATATAAGTCCAGACTCTCAAAGGAACATATCTTTTAAAAAAGTAACCTATGTTTATTTAATCTTCTGCTTTGTTGCAAAATCCAGACGAAGTGTATGCTACCCTCTGTCGTTTATTTGTTATGGAAATTATCATGTACCCCTTTAAATTAATCTTAGGTAAAGCACTGGTTATCAATCATATATAAAACACTATTATCTATATGGATGTATGGATGGCTTTCAATTGATAAGTTGATGAACATAAACCATCCAAATTCAAACATACAAGGGTTTAAATCAAAAACAATTTGTAAAAGGAACTAATTTTAAAGAAATGTTTTAAATATTATTCATAAAATAACCTTGTCAACATTAACCCAGTTGGTACAGAAAAGTAGGACATTAAACCCCCCTTTTCATTCTATTCATTCATTAAAATTTCAAAGCAACTTACACCAGTTTTCTTTTATTAAACTAAACATTAGTAAAAGGAGGTTTACAAAACATCTAAAGACAGGGTAAAATAGCGGACCTTCAGATTATAGGTATAAAGTATATGTTATAATTGTCTGTAAGAACTATGAATAGAGACTTAAAGTAAATATGTCAATGTGTACCAGTATACTATATTACATATATGTGACACCTGTACAAGTAGAGTGACATATATACTGACAGAATACGGCAATATTTAACAGGTAAACATGACAGTATTATATTATATAATAATTCACCATTGACAGTCTCTACAATAAATAAAGATAAGATTAATTTAAAGGGCTACAAGATATCCATAAAGAATTAATGACAGCATAATTATATTTTTGTCTGGACAAATTAATCTCGAGAACTGGATTATGCAACAAAACGGAAAACACAAAATGAATACGGGTTACATATCGGGATTGAATATTATTAAATTGTCAAGACCGACCTCGTGGGTTTTCTCAGAGTCCTTGGGTTCCTCCCACTGCTAAAGAACCCTGTGCAAAAGCAAATATTTGGAAGAAAATTGAACCATATGTTAGTCCCAAAGTGGCAGAGTTTGTGTGTTGAGTATTGCTTTTTTCATAAATTCAAATAATTTGTTGTCTCTGTATTAATTTTGGTTCTTCATGAGCTTAAAAGTTTCACGAGCATCCTTTGAATATCTCTACTTGACAGTCATGGATTTTCTTTCGAAAGAAAGGCCAATGAGTTTACACTCGTCTTCTAGTCTATTTATATAGAGATGTTAGTCAACTGAGGAAATGCTGTGAGTTACACTGATTTTAAATGCCATGTTGTTATTATCGTCTTTTTTCGTTTCATTTCGCACATATTTTACGTAATTTATCAAAGCCTGGAATTAAAGAAAAAACAGTTTTCGGGTGGAAAAGTAAACTGAACAACTTTTGTGAAATTGAGTAGAAAAACAACTAGACACACAAAATTGATGTGGGGTGAAAAAACAGACCCCCAAACTATGTATATATTAATTAAAAGAATAAACCCGTAGCCTTGATCTTCCAGTTTATATATTTAGTAGAATAAATGCACCAGTATACATTAAAAGAATAAGGCTGCTAGCTTGATCTATTGAACTTACACCCACAAAATGGATTAAGACACTTTTTATCCATTTGAACCAAACAAATTATGATACGATTGTAATCTCTTGTCAAAAGATTTCAACATGGTTTAGTAAGATATGGTCAACAGTCTAATCAAATAAAAATGATAAAAGCATAGATTGTGCCTACATGTAATTATCAAAATCTATTTTATTCAAGTATGTGACAGTCAATAGGTCAGCCATTCTCAAACAAGGGCAATGTTATATAAACCTGTCTATGTCATTACTTATGTCAATATAGACTTGTATTAAACTAGAATACTTTAATCCTATTAATAATATATCTACATCTACACAAACACCTGTTCTATAAACAGATAATAACCCAACTTTTACATTATTTATATTGTTGTATAATGTGTTTAATAATAATGTAAAGAAGAAACTTATCAAATTCATATTTTCTATTCTCTTACTTATTGAAAACACTAATATTTATATTATATCAACCCAAGCTGTTCTTTATAAATCAATCATATCATGACAATGTATTTGGTGTCATGTTTCTCTTATTGGGTGGTCTCGATTCCCGAAGTGTACATGACCAAGAGTAGGGTCGCCTGTCTAACCTTGTGGGTTTTCTCCGGGTCTTCATGTTTCCTCCCACTGCTAAAGACCCTTGTCTAACCACTTGTGTTTTCTTCGGATCTTCAGGTTTCCCCGCACTGCTAAAGACCCCCACATGCTAGCAAATTATTGAAATAAAATTCAAGAAGTCACTAATCAACCATATTATGTATTTGGTGCCATGTTTCTTCTATGACTATTTGATAATTGAAGTATTAATAATTTCATACTGATGCAAAAGAAATAAATATGCAGTCTTAATCTAACAGAGGGCTCTCATATCAGTAATATTTGCCTGTCTTTACTGATCAGCAGTGAAAATGACCAGCTGATGTTACATATCAGCCAAGATAACCTTAAAATTCAACAGTTAATTTGTAATAATGCTAAAAATTATCATATTCTTTGAAAAAGAAATCTTGCTAACTCAAAATATGCCAAAAATTAACTAGCTTTTATAGATTACAGTCCTGATCTGAGGCATTAAATGGAGACATTTGTTTCTAGCAATTTCAATATCTTGGTTGAAACAGTGGTACCTACAAATGTACTACTTACATGTAAATATATCTTGTTACATGTGCTTAAACAAATTTAAAATTATATTTTATTTAATTGCAGGTAAATTTAGAACGTGTTTTAGGATTAACTCTTTCTTCAAATGCTGGATTAACTTGTGATTCAAATACAGGAACTATAGCATATCCTGCAGGGTAAGTACCAAATATGGTTAAATGGCTTTTACTGTAATATTTAATATCTTGCTAGACGAATTTGCAAGATCTATCATCAAAGGTAACCAGAAAGTTCTAGCATATGAAATGTTAAAGCTGATTGTCATTTGCATTTCTCAGATAATATCCAATTCTTGAAGGCATAAACCATGTGGAAATGTACATAAATTGATTATTTAACATTTAATTAAGCAAACAAATACATGTATTAATGGTAGATAACCATCCGATTGGTTGAGCTGGATAATAAAAGAGTCCCATCGGCTGCCCATCAAAAGATTCTTCCCAACACTTTTAAGTGGCATTGTCTAATGTTTTGTTTATATCATCTGCAGAAAGATGTTAGACTTTCAATATTCATCATATCTTTATAAATACTGAACAGAATTAAGCCAGTTTTGAACTGATATTTCTTTTAGAGATTCAACTTTCATAATGTTCAAATCTTGCAAGTGACTATTACATATTTTTTTTTTCTTGATTCATAGTTACGAAGAAACTTTAGGTATCACCGTGTTCTTCATATAGTAACACATGTATTTTAAATTATAATGTTTGAAGATTGCTTATCATGCATTTTGAATGACATGTATAAGATATGCTTATACGTTTCAAAGTACAATTTATTTAAAGTAGACAAGTCTGTGTTGTACAAATGAACTTACTCAGTTTCATGTCATTCATTTGAATACAAAAAATAAACAGTTACTACATTAACAGTTATAATGCATACATTATACAGTACCCTTTGCCTTAGGTGTTTGCAAGATTTGAAAAGTCAATAAAAAAACATGTCAGATAAAAGATATTATGACACAACCTAATGTCATCATAGTGATCATGTATGACAATTTCTATCACTACAAAGATATGTGTATCTTTCAATATATTTTTATCATAATCATAAAGACGTATATGACCGCTTGACGCACATGCATACGATCTCACACTTCTTTTTGGAAGGAGATATTTGTTTTCTTATCAAAGATCAGCCCAGAGAACTTGTTGACTTTTTCGATAAGAACCTGAGGGTATCTTTTAAGATAACCGCAGTTGATAAATGTATCTAATAAAAGATCAAACGAAGAGAATGAATACTGGTTGTATATATGTATACATTATCTAAAGCATTACACTATGCATAGATCTTAGACACCTGGATTTTCAGATTCATAAAAACATGGGTTACATAATAAACAGACTTATAGGTTACAGTGCAAATATCACAGTCGGGTATTTACAGACACAAGGATGAATTACATTATAACAAAGATCATGGATGCATATTTTTCAGAACAAAGATCATGAAATGAACACATATTTTTCAGAACAAAGATCATAGACACAAATTATTTAACAAAAATTGTGGAAAGTATGTGTAGATTATTGAACTCTAGGTTATTTTACTGGACACATATATTATTTACAGTGATGGTTGATGATGCATAGATTACAAAATACAGATGTAGACACATTCATGTACATGTAGATCATGGATAACATCATTGACACATATATGATTAGGGAACAAAGATATTAGACACATTGATTAATGATGGACACAGAAACGTGAACAAAAGAACACCAGAATGAAAATAATAGACACATGTTACAGAGCAGTCACTCCCAGTCAGTCAACATCAGTATTATTTGAAATTATTTACCGGCTATTTCATTATGAATGGAAACAGTTATAATTTACTGACATTATTAAATGATTGACATGCATTGACCTTAAAATATTAGTTGATTAGTTAATCCAAGTGGTGATTACACCATGTACTGGTATGTAGGCTACTCGATCAATAGGGAATGATTAATGAGGCAGATTAACTTTAATATTAGGTGGATTAATTACAAGTTTGGATACAATTCAGTACTGTTAAGTTTTCTACTGAATTAAGATATAGGGAAGGAGGTCAGACTAATTGCCCGTATTAAGAGTCGAACGTTAAGAGATTAGAGGTGTTTACAAATCCATGTTCAAATCAGTACTACAGAGAACTGATTGGTGATTTTATTTTATAGAGACAAGTGACAGACCTATATTTATAGAGTTAAATACACTGTGACATGTAATAAAATATAAACTGGTTGATCCACCAAAATATCAACAGTAGATAATCAGATTGGTGCTAGCTTATTCATTTCGTCATCATATCCTCTTAACTACTCAATGGAATGGAATCATTTTTGGACTGATGTTGGTTTTAGCGATTCAACTTTCACAATATTGTAATTTGCAAGAGCTTTAAAAGAAAAAAATATCAAATCACGATCTTCAGCTTAAAGAAATCTTTGAAAGAAACAAAAGATTTGGTTCTCCAGACTGATTAGATTTTTCAATGTCTCTTTTGATAAATATGTATGAATAGGATAAGAATATATTGGGTGAAATATGTCAGCCTAGTCTAGTTATATTTGAATGATGCAGTTACTCAAACACATCAATAGATTTTGTTATAAATTTTGATTGGTTGACTGCTACAAATTGTTAGATTTGAAGGATTATCCTTAAAAAAATTCAATCGGAAGTTTTTTCTCAACAATTTGAATTGTTCTATTTGCAAAACAGATTTCGCTCTATTTTGAGTTGTTCATTGCACTAGATTGTTAAAAAAGAGTAAACGTTCAACCAAGAATATATTTTTTGTCTCCATGATTTGATAGAAGAATGTTTTTATTGGAACATCAAATGGGCCGGAGATGTCCACGGCCTTAAGTGTCGAGCAAACATTTAGTATATTTGTTTGAGAAGATTTGTTAAGAGGATTTTGGCAGGAGATAAAACCTAAGTCAACGTTGTTTCTAAATATGTCAAGTCCCCATGGCTTTAGAAGTAGAGAATGTCCAAAATATCCTGTTGACAATTACCTAAAACTTTAACTGACCACCCAGTCTTCGCTTGACCTCTGGGATTAGGATTTCAAATCCTTTTCTGACAATATTGTCATTATTGTTTTTAAATGAGGACATGTGAAGGTCATCATCAGCTTTTAATCTATTTTGACCTTTGATATTGTTAACTAGAATAGAATTAATGTATATTTCATATTTTATGGGCTTCGACATTAAAATGATATCATACAGTATCGATATCTAGAAATATGGATTGAGAAAATAACAAACACAAACATACAATCAATTTTGCTAGTGATTCTGAGGACTCTACTGTCCAGTCCTCAGAATCACTAGCAAAATTTAAATTACATTTTACTAAATCTGATATCAATGTTCCTATTTATTTTAATTTTGGCAAACGTAAAAATCAAATAATTCATTCCAAATTCAGACTTTCTTGTAGCGCCCTAAATTCTCGTCTTTTTTTACGCCATCTCTCTGATTCCCCAGCTTGCATTTGTGGTCATCAAGTTGAAGACGTTTATCACTTCCTTCTTGTTTGCTCCTTACATTCAGATGTCAGAAATAATACCATATTATGTCTACCACCATTATATCGAAATATTAATATCCTTTTATATGGAAATTCCGATATTTCACTAAAAGAAAATACTAAAAAATTTTCAGCTGTTCATGACTTTATTGAAAAATCGAAGCGTTTCAGTCATTGAGTAACTATACTTTTTATCTTAAATTTTTTTCTTAAAAAATGTTAATATATTGCCAAAAAAAAAAAAAAAAAAAAAAAAATTATTTTATATGAAATGTATGTAATTGTATATTTGTATATATGTTATAGTTTAACTATTATTTCTCATAATTCTTAATGTATATTCTTTTCTTTGTATCGGAGAGGGGTGATACAGGCTCTGTCCTGTTCCCCAATCCTATTCACTAGTTTGAATAAAATATTGTTTAAACAAAAAAAAAAAATCAATGTTCAGGGTTCAGACAATCTGGGCAAAATGGTACAGGGGACAAATTTCACCAGACTGAATATCCAGTATTAAGAATGGAAATAATGTGCCTATGAATTTTTAACTGTTTCTACTTGAAATATTCCTTTTTATCACTAAATTAGGGCTTGGTTTGGTGAGGTAAAACTTGGTTTTATTTGTCAAAAAAGTGTGAATATTAAAGATACATTCCCACAAAAGTATTTATTGGGGACATTGTTTGTAGTTATTTCCAATAAAAGTATGACAATTTTGGTATATACAGAAAGAATAAACAGACAATCTTCTTACCAGAATAATACTGGTGGAAAAGAAGTTGGCAGAAGGTTCTAGGAATTTACTTAGACTTTGATGTTTATGGTAAATGGACAGCAGCTAACAGCAAAAACATATTTACAAGCTGACTCTCACAGTATGTTTTGAGAGGGATTTGAGGCAAACTTCTCATAGATAAATTAGTTTGAATAATTTTAGTTTGAATAATTTTTTAGTACAAAATCACACAGTTTGTGTTGTATGCAGGATGGCAGCTTTAAGTCAGGGTTGACATACAAATTTCAATTATTCTATTTTCTGATTTTGTTGGCGAAAATGTGAAAACCTGCAAGTCAGTTGAGATAAGCAAGCAAACAAAAGGTACGGTAATGATGAGGTTTTTTTTATACAGGAAAACCTTTTACCATATCTAAATAATATAATCTATTGTTATTTGACTGTTGAGGAGATATAAGTTTTTGTATCTCACCGATGGTGTAAAAACGTTAAATATCAACTGATGACCAGAACAGAAGAAATAGATTTGATTATCTGGAGGTATTTATTAACTGGTGTTTTTATCGCTATGATGGATAGAGGGAGATGCCCACCTCCATGTTTTGACCATATGTCGTCTGACCAACCTGAAGTGAAATTAAGAACTAACACCTTGATGTTCCAACCAGACGGCTTCAATGATGTGGTGTGGTCAGTTTACACGTCTGTGTTTTTGTTTTGGTAAAAAAAACAATCCACCAACTTGTTAAACAAATCTCAAGTTAATTTGTTAAACAGTTAAAAATCTTGTATTTACTTTGTGGTTGAATTACAATTTGAACTGGAGCCATGTACAAAGATTTGTATGTGAAAGTTCATTTATTCATTTTGACATGTTTAAGAAAATATTATACACAACAATATCGATTTTCAAATTTTTCTCAGTATTCTGGGTCGTGGATTATCACTGACGGCTGAAACCATTGAGTTACCCGACTATTAAGTAAGTTGCTGGTGTCAGTGAGGTCCAAGTACTCAAGCTGAAAGTTGTGGCAAATTGAAGTAGGGGGTGGTAGGGCCGATGTCCTACCCCCTTATTCCATTCTATTCCAAATTTACAATTTGGTATTCATATCCAGTCTTAAAAGTGAACAGTACAGATGAGCTTTTAATGATGCAGTCACTTTACCTCATCATAAAATGAAAAACAACATCACAGAATTTCTCTTGGTTAAAGATAAGAGTTGCTTCACTTCAATTTATTCTAACATGGTCACGTGTCTTACTTAACATTCATAATCTGTAATATTGAAGATGCTGAATAAGATATATGTAATGTGTACAGAAAGTTTGAATCTACAAATTAATGGTGGAATTTTAGATTTTCTTCACTTAGTCTTCTTCCTTTACCTTTTTTAAAAATCAGTTTGGAGAAAAAAAAATTACGCTTCGTCTTTTCAGTTCTTAAGAACAGATGTTAAACTACTATTTGACTGGTAATAGATAATTGTAATTACCGAAAATCTGTTCTCAAGTTGTTTCTATTAAAGCCATGCCACACTCTCTCTCTCTTTTACTTATCTTCTACTTTTATTACCAACAGACTTACTCCTATTGATATATTATATACCCCACGGGCTCTACTTCACTGATTGTGTCTGATATTTTTGCTTTCCATGGCAAATGTTTTTTGTGTTTATAAGTTATATAATCAGTTGTAACTTCTGTATCGTTTTTGATGATCAAAGGGTCCGTTATGCTCTTGATTAGTACCAGTAGCAGTTTGGAACTTATAATGCACAATGCACATGCTTAAGTTACCAAAATCTTGTGATGTAATGAATTTTTAATAAAATTTTAACTTTAATGTCATCCTGTTTTTAAAATCAATGTTCAAGTACTACTACCAGATGAATACATATATTGCACTTCAGATGATTCAGCAAATGGTGGTGAAAAGATTCTAGATAGGGTACATGATGAGAAAAGTGAAGAAGGAAGGATATTAATAGTTCATAGATGGCGCCTAATTATAAGATATGAGTTAATAGGGTAGCTTAGATCTTCATTAACTCATAGGCTATCAAGGTATCTGTTGGTAATCTTCGCATATTTAGCCAAGCCCGAAACCTACTTGTGCATTTTAAAGCACCTTTTGCAGATGATCATAGCTGACTCTGTATGTGTGGTGATAAGTAATAGATTTATCTCTCCACAAATTACATTTTGATGAGGCACTAATTGTTTTTACACATCACCTCTCCGATGAATTTAGAAACTTGCTTCTCTTGAAGAAAGGGAATCTTATAATTGCTCATTAAACTTTTTGTGAAAGCCGAAAGGTAAACCTGCTCCAGATTGCCGAAAAAGATAAATTTTTTCGGAGAGATGTACGTCTGCCACCGTTTAAAATGGATGAGCTAAATGTGAAATCAGAGTGTGGACTGAAATAGAAGACCCCTACTGTGCTGAGAATCATTGTTTTTAGAGAAAGCGTTAAGTCTAGAGTTAAGTTACCCCTAATTATCTTATTAGTGAAATGAAAATATTATGAAACCATAATATTAAAACAAATTATAGCAGATTTGATCTTTTACCTGTTAAATTTATGCCAATAATTAGTAAAAACAAAAATGTGACTCCTGTTTTCTTTTCTGGAATCAAGGTACAGGTTGTATAGTGCATACATATTTGAGACAGAAGATTGATGCCAAATTGTAAACTTTAAATTACTGTTGGCTTTACTAGGTAATGTACATTGAAAATATTATCTTAACCATCTAACATTATCAATTATTTATGTCAGTTAAGAAACAAAAATCAAAATACTAATGTCAACAAGTTTAATGTAACAATTATTTATATGAATGAACAAACCCAAAACAAATATTGAAAATGTCGACAAGTTTAACATTAACATTACATTCAAATTTAATAGAATTTAGATGCAAAGTTTAAAGTTTTGTGAGATGTGAGAGTCTAGAATTTTACGGTTAAAGTTTGAACAGGTGAAACAAATCACATCTATAATTACTTACTATAAATTACAACTCATCGTCTGCTACCTGATGGCTTTATTTCATCTTTATCAGTATTAATATACAGCAATATACCTCATTAACCATGCTCTCACTCAGATATAACGAGAAACAGATTTATTATATTGTAATATAATCATTTCTGATATTTCATCACACACATTAAAGGGAAGTATATTCCATCAATTAGGGAGTAATGGGGGTTCTTCAATAAAACGTGGAGAGTCTTTAGCTGTTGCAAACAAGTAGTGACAAAATTGCTATGGTACTTCTTACATTGTATCTTCATTGAAAATATAGTGTTGAAGATGCACTAGAATAGGTTGGTGGGTGTAAGTTCACTCCTCAGTTGGACCACTTAGTTATAGAATTATATGTATCACTACACCACTGGTCCCAATCAATCCAGTCCATATTGTAATAACATCAATTATTAGTCTGGATAAATGTGAATCTTGTAACTGATTTTCGTGTATATAGTTTACAGAATGATCTTCGGGAAATGGTGTCTCAGTGTATCAGTTAAGAGTGCATTCTGCATATTTCAAGTACAATCCTAAGACATACAAGAATCTCCCTGTGATCATCGACAATGTATCCCGAAATGGTCAAGACAAGTTTGAAAAATGAAACACTTTACTTCATGGTGTAGATATTGATAAATCTACATTTGTCCTATTTGAAACAATTAGGTGGTATGTATTTCCAGTGCCAGACTTAAATGAAGAGAGGCCTTAGGCAATTCCACCTATGTAGCCCCTCCCAATCCCAAAACCCTCTTGAATAGAGACAGATGACAGAGTGTTTTAAACACAATTGAGCAAGCTGAGGATGATGATGGATGTTTACATTTAAGGCTACAGTGCATGTAAGAAAGGCTTATGACTTTTTGGCTGGAGGCTCCCTAAATCTTGAGGCCTTATAGGTAAACCTGGCAATGCATATGTCATTGTGACCATGTTACAAGAAAATGTGCCAGTTGTGTAAATATGGAAGCGGTACCATTTTCGATTTGAGAAACAGAATCGGTGCAATTGTATGTAAAGCACTGGAATCAAAATAACACCATTACCTTGACATTTTACTTCAAGGTAAGCTGAAGGTCTGAATAAATTTGGCATCAATTGTGTGATGTAAGGTTGCAAAAACATCCGAGTGCTGGTTTGGTACTGTCTATCATAACATTTCTTATACAGTCCAATCTACTTCATCTTTTTATCTGATTCTTTTTGTGTTTTCATGGGGGTTATCTAAATAAATATGGTTTGTTTTATCCTTTATAAGTGGGCTCTATCCCAGATCTAGGTTTATTTAGTACATGTGGCTGTCATTATGAGACGGGTATAATAGGCAATATTTTTAGTATTAGTCCTACATAATCTTTTGAGGTTTTTCATTTTTGACATATTTCATACATGTCTCTGTATTAGAAAATCGACTTGAGTTAATTAGTTAAGGTACAATGTAATAAAGTAGTAAAGAAGCTGCAATGGTAGTAAGATTAAAGACATACGCTTTTAACGCACTTATACTCCTAATTACCTCCTAATTATATACACATCAGCAGATTATATCTAGATAATTATATTTTGTTGCTCAAAACAATAAATTTTATGAGAATTTTTCAATTATAGATATTGCCATTAAGGCTATCACTTCCTTTACAGATGACCTAATTAACCATGGAGTTTAGACAAGTACTCTTTAGCGCTTTAGTACCTGGACCGCCCAAAACTACTGCTCCCTCTAGTGCCTCAAACAGAGTGACTCGAGTGATTAGATGAGAACTATTTTTAGGGCGGTTTTCTAGTTTTTGTCACACAGGTGGTCATACGAAAGTTATGCTGTCTGTCCACAATAAGCTCCACCTGAGGACAGACACAAAACTAATTGACCGACATTTTAATTCCTAACTCATTGATTTTAGTCGAAAGCACTAGTAGGCTACTTCAGGAATTTTGAGAAGTATTTTGATTCTGCTTTTATTTAGTAAAACCTATTTAGTCTTTGTGTATATGAGAGGTTAAACAGACTACATGTACATGTAGAACCACATTACAAAATAGTATACTGATTTTTCAATATGGCAGCCATTCTGGGCAGAGATCTATTCCTAAAGTAGGTAGTTCTCTGTGTACAAAATGTCAGGTGATTTGAGCTGATCTAGTTAGCAATACTTTTGTGCAGTTTCAGATCACTTTTCTAAAGTCTTTTCAGCGAAATGCGGTCGTCGATATTTACATTTACCAGGTGCTAACGGGTTAGGGTTAAAATTACAGATTGTAACCTAAAGCTAGATTTTATAGTCTGACTGATTTTAGGAGATTGATGCCTTAAGTCAACAGATATCACAGACTATAAACAATTTAATTATGAGGGGTCTATTAGTGATCTGATCTGAATTTCCTCAATTAGGCAAGCTTACAGACATTAAAAATATATATATTTTTGTTTATTATTAGAAATTGACACTGTAAATCTCATTAGATAGTTTGAAACCGTATGGAAAAGATTGTAAGGAATAAATTTAAAGCGGAACTAAGTTTTAAAATAAAATAGAACGATGCCAGATGGGTTGTTTGTTTATATAAGGTATATCATGAGATCTTTCTGTTTATAATAATGTCAAATTACAGGTGTCTGCTCCAAAAATAATGTACAAATGGAAAGTCTGTGAATGTGATTTTGTTTAATATATTTGTAATAAAACAGTCGTAGTAATATACATTTAGGCGAGTGGTGGACATTACCTGAAGAATTTTCTATCAAGTAGCATTTATAACTTTTAAAATCTTAGTCCAAACTATTGCACATATTGTCTTCTGTAGGTGACTGTGGTGGTTGAGTTATCAGAGCACTGGACTTTACATGAAGTTGTCCAAGGTTCAAATCAGGGTTTGGTCCAGACCAAGTAGAACGGTCACAATATTTCAAAACCTTTTCTCACTTGTTAAGGGTGGTGTCTGCAGGACAGACAACAAAAATGTGCCTATACATTCAGATTGGTCAAAAACCAATGTTCCCAATTGTACATATTGGTGTGCACATGAAAAAACTGCTGACAGTTGGAATTTGATAAAAAGCAGACAGAAATGCTGCTTTTGTTGCAAGATTCTCCACGGAACTGTATGTTTATCACAAGATAGACAAAATGTTCTGTTGACAAAACTTTAAACCCTATTTCATTCCATTCCTGCTAATAAATCCATCTGACCAAAAGATATGATTGTCTTGAAAATAATTGTAAATCGTATAATGCAAGTCCCAGCCAACAGATACAACTTAACTTCTATGGCATGCAGTGACATTGTACCCACACAATGACTACAATACCTGCGTACTAAGCAATTATATGTAAATGAAACAAGTAGTCTTGTTTCAACTCCTGAAAGTCTTACTCCATCAGTAAATATTCAGATTCAACAAAGATTTGTTCCATATCGTCCCTGGTAAAGTTATAGACTGGATTATAGAGACAATGTTTTCTAATGCTTCATATCTTTTTTTAAAAACCCTTTTTGTTTAGGAGGGTTTTTTTTTGTATTTTATTTTTATCACCTTTTCAAGCACTAGTATTTGTTGGTAAATGTTTTTTGTGGAAATGAGAAACTGGTACACTGTTTAACTTTATGTCAGACATTCAAAATATCAATAAAACTTCAAGAAAAACCAAAAATATTTACCTGACACAATGATAGGCAACAGAGGAATTGGTCAGAAAAAAGTGTTTTGTCTGTTATTGACACATGGATTATTTCCAGACTTGACTCCATCCTCTGTAGGTCTAACATGTGGCAGGTCTAACATGGACTCAGACTAGTACATGTAATTCTCTATAATGTTATTCCTAGCTGTTTCTTAATCTTTTAACCACAAAGACCCCAACATCGCTCAATTATCTGATAAAGATATTGAAAGAGTTTGACCATTTTGATTTTTTGCCAGGCCTGGTGAAAGGAATCTATAGACAGTGACATCATTTTAGTAGGTGATAAGCTGATCATCCTAATTCATGTCTACTTTCCGATCATTCTTCCCCAATACCATGAATGTTACCAAAACCTGGCAAAAATGGAAATTCAAACACTCCACTTCGATTCTAGGCCAGAAAGTCATGAAAAAATGCCATGCAAAAGGGCCGAAAAGTGAGAGTGAGGGAATTGCTACATATAGACACACATCAAAAGGGAAGTAATTACTTGTTTGAATCCACATGTTGGTCTAGACTTGTGTTGATGCAGAGAGACTGCTCAAGGTTGTAGGTACTTCAGACTTCAATACCTCAGCTGTCAAATTACTTCCATTACTTTATTATAGAACAAGTTAGCGAAAAATATATACATGTATATATAACACTAATCTGCTTTACATCAAAACATTGAGGGTACCAGTAATCCTTTTAGCATGTGCATCTGCATGTTTTATTGCAAAGAAAAATACGTCTCAGCATTTTTGTGTTAGTTTAGTCAGTTTGTTGTGTAAGCAGTGGTGTCAAAAAGAAAAATCACTAAATTGACATGCAGGCAGTCAGAGCCAAAAATAGTATTTGATTTGTTTTTGTAGATGTTTAAAAAGAGAGAAAAAAGCACGACTCCAGTACAGAAATGATATTTGATGTTGCGTCTGTCTGTTGACGTCTGTTGTGTTATCTAACTGACTATATATCATACCTGATGTTTTTGGATGGAACTTTTTAGTCACGATGGTAGAAAACAACTAAATGGAGCAGTAGTCTGTTTTCATTAGCCCTTATGTTCTTTGCCCGTCTGCTCAGCTTTCAAATGTTACATGTAAACAGATACGAAACCTGTTGCTGTACTTATTCAACTTGTTTGGTAATCAACAAAGTACAAGTACTAACATCTTTTGTTATTTTATCATGAAAACGGTATCAAAATTCATCAGATGTTCCAATAACATGCAGAACTTTCACTCAACAAAGTGAGACAATCCAGTAATATGTGGTCTTCAGAAAAAGTACAAAACAAGCGTATTGAATTTCAACTAGTAAGTAATATTACCTGCTTCTCATGTGTTGAAAGTTGTCGAGCAGAACAAAAAACGAGAAGTAAACCCATTAATAAACTGCATTGTTCTTATCTTTTATTAAACAGAGGTCTGGGAAGGTTTCTGGTATCAGGGTGTTGTTGTTAAATGATCTTAAAATCCAATTTTAGACCAATCAATGGATGCACATTGCCTTCTAATTTCTATCATCACATGTCTGTAGTTCTGATATACGGTAATGATGAGATGTCTGGTAGCCTTAAAGTTGAACAATTTTCTCTGAGAAAATTCCATGATTTTACATACGGGGATCAAAACTTCCAAAAAGATTTTGAAAAGTTGAATAAGAACTCTTATGATGTATTTTATGATTTAAACCTTTCCATATTTCATGAATTAAGGTATTGAGCCAAAAAATGTTTCGAAAACAGGTTACAATACCAAATACCTAGATTATGTACCATTATTAGTTTTTATTCCCATGAGAACCAAAGTTTTATAATCAACGTAGAAATTGTATATTTTCATATTTGACACATAATTTGATTTAGTAAGTAAAATGTTACGGTTCATAGTACCACTTGAAGTAATAGGTAACTTAGCCCTTATAATGGCCGAGGTCATGTTTTCTATAAATGAAGAGTAGCCTTATTAAAGGTTATTATCATATTAATATCTTATGGAGGCTGAGTGACAGTTTCAAACACTATAATTATGGTTGTCGTTTCTGTAGGATTTAATTTTTTTCTGGTAAAAATTGGTGGCCATTGTTAATAATGGTGACCTTGTATTATCTGAAAGAGGTCAAGCATTTAAATGTTACCAAATATTTGAGTGACTAATGGCTGAAGGACAGTTCAGTCTGACGGCTCAGTGAAATAAAAACAGTATGTGATCACTGTACAGGCAATCCAAAATATTAGAGTAGCAAAGTCCTTTGCGATAACATAAATTGACGAAGTACAAAATTGAAATCAAAGATAAGATCATCTAAAACTATCAACTATGTGTTCCTGCCACAGGCCACATCTCTCACAGATAAGCAGAAACTAGAAAGCATACCCTCCCTCATACACTACACATTACAGCGTATATATGTATGAGGCCAAAATCAGCCCCACTGAAGTTGAAAATGCTTTGTAATACAAGTTTCATGAAAATGTGCTGACTATGTACATCATATCACATCACATCAGATCACAAAAATTCAATGTGAAGTGGTTGTAAAATTATAGTGCTTGTGGCAATAATGTTTATAGGTTAATCCTCTTTAATAAAATCTATACATGGACATCAACTTAAAAAGTAAGTGCTATCCTTACATGAAGAGGCTATGTTCAGTTTGTATGTACATGTATTAACTTCCCTTTTTATATGGAAAAAAATGCTGACACAAACACCACCATGCATAAATTTTGAAAGTCAGCAAACAAACGTTGTTATATAAGGACATGGTCTGAATAAAAACAAAAACAACTTAAGTATTATATTTTAATCAATGAAACGTTTTTCCGTTAATTTTAAGAAATTTGAATTAAATGTAAATTAAAAGCCTAGGGCTTATAGATTTCCAGGTGATTACTGTGTGAAACAGTAGGAGTGAAATCGACATGTTGAGTGACAGCTGGCCTTGATGTATGTTACAAATAGTCATTATAATGAAATACCTGTACAAATACCACATATTTCAAATTCACGGTAGTTTGCTGCATTTCCCTGTAATATGAGACATTGACTTGAGGTGTTGGGTGGCCGAATGAGAAGAGTGGCCTTTGACATGGAGTAGGGTTGCCTGTCCAACCTTGTGGTTTTTCTCTGGTTTCTTTCCACCCACTGCTAAAAAACCCTAAGTGCTTGCGAATTATTGAAATAAAATTAATTATTGAAATATATGTTAGTCATGACATGACCTAGTTTGTTTTGAGTGAACTCAAACCACATTTCTCTCTCACTCTCTCTTTTTAAGGATGTAGTCTTTTTATTGCTCAATTGTTCAAATCTTAGTACCGGTACAGATTTTGGCTGTAAGCCAATGAAATTGCTGCATTCTTAAAATATTCTGTTATAAATTTTCCTGAATGATTATGCAGTAACGTCGCAGACTCACAACCATTTCCTCTTAAATTACTCAACATTTCTTACATAATTATGTTTGTGTAAAGATGAACTATATAAGATTTAGATATTTAACCAACTGTTCATTCTTGCTAATGATAGTTTGAAAATAGACAATGTCTACATGCATATCGAAAATTTCAGTCAAATTACTTTATTCTGAGCCAAGTTGTGAATATTTAAAATTTTGATGCATAAACCAGATATATATTCATTGTCAAACATGTACACCCTTCTTCAATTTATTATGCAGCATGTATCACTAAGTCTATGTCAACACTGTATTGAATATGCATAAAAATTCTGATTTATCTAACAATGATTCAAATAAAGATATACATTAGCTAGGGTAGCCGACAACAGTACATTGTATGTTTAACACAAGGTAATTCATTACAAATGCTCAAGTATATCGTCATTTTTTTTTCGCTAACTGTTTTTCACCCATTCTTTTTTACATGCCAGCGTCAATGTGCATAAATCAATAATGATGTATAGTGCAGTATATTATTTGGTGAAGTTTTCAATTTGCCAGATGGCTGGTCGAGTTGTGTTAATATTATACACTAGTTAATGCTTCATGTCACGATTAAACTCTCATGTTTTTCATCAAAAATTCTTTATGGAGATCTGCATAGCCTGAAATTTATACGGAAAATATTTTGTGATCAGATTAGACTGTTAAAAAATTACGTTTATATAAAAGCAATTTTTTGCTGTTTTTAGAAATGCAATGCTTTTATCGTACAGTGAACTAAAACTTGATATTAAAGTTGCAACAAGCCTGAAGAAGTAATAAATAAAAAGCAATCAGTTCGTAAAATTTAATAACAATTTATATTAAAGTTGCAACAACACTGAGGAAATACTTATGAAAATGAATTTACAAATACTTCTAGTTTTATTCTAGACATTTTCCGTATCTACTAACTAGAGCAAAAATAACATCCCATTTCGACATTTTGTGACATTATCATTTTCATATCAATTTCAGAGAATAAAATGGCATTTAACCTCATACTTTTCTGCAATGGCCATACAAGATTCAACAGGGAAATTTTGACCGTGCAGTGGTGTTTTTGCCTACTCTTCATCAAGGTGTTTTTTAACATACATGGGTGAACCTCGGTTTTTCGTCTCATCCGTTCTCTACCACTGAAAAGGTGAAACCTGGTTTGAAAATCCAGAGACAGTTTCTCGTCAATGGCAAGAAATAATCCCAGGATCGTCCAGTTAATGAGTACATGTAACACCATACTCAATTGGCTACCTTAGCTTCCACTTTCAAAAAGCTGTTTTTGTTGATTTGATTGCAAGTTTTATTTATTTCTGTGCTTATATTATATTTTCAGATGTGTTGTGGTATTATTTAATCCCAAGAGAAAGAAGCAGACACACATCTTTAATTCGAGTAAAAAGACTATAACAGCTGTAGCATTTTCTAAAGATGGCAAACATTTGGTTACAGGGGAGGTATAAGAATCTCATTTATTTTACCTGGGAATAGTGAAGGCTTATTTATTGAATTACCTCTCTCTTTCAACAACCGTCTCAAATATTTTCTGCTGAAATGATGTATAAGTTGAAGTCTAATGCAGACTGACTGCAAAAACATCCTGAAAATTTTTACCTGCATATTTCCCAGATAGATAAGATAAACAGACAATAATGGCACTTGAGTACCGAATTTCAGGAGCATGCTCTTGTAATGCTTCCTTTTGTCTAACCATTTAAATTCAATTCTTGTTTAACTTATTTTCAAAGATAGTACTTAAAACTGATGCATGTTATGGATGATTTTCTGTCCACAAATCTGATTTCTGACTGGCAGCAATCTGTCGTACAAAATACTCAGTGCATACCATAATTTCAATCATAATTCTATGTAATATAATTATTGTTAATAATTCTATGTAATATAATTATTGTTAATTAATAAGTGACTTTCAACATGACTTTTCCAGTCTTTATCAAGCATTAGAATTGTGACCTGTTTATTTGCACTTAAACATGCATTATTTAAAGAGCTAAATCTGCCTATTGCCGGTTTTTATTTTGGTTTCAAATGTTAAATAGATTATTATTTAGCCATTTATTCACATGACTAGCCTATATTCACACCTCTGGACCATGTATGTAAATGGAATGAAGTTGATCGCCATTTAATGATCTATTTTAAAAATGGAGGCTGAGTCTAGATTAAAAAATAGCGTTGCAACGATAATTAACAATCTATGTCAAAACCCCCATTTTATCTCATTATCTAAGCGACATGTATTTTATTGTAGGCCGGTCATCTACCTGCAGTACGAGTCTGGGATGTCGAAGATAAATCACAAGTTGCTGAATTTCATGGACATAATTTTCGTGTTAATTGTGTTGTAAGTATTTATATTAATTGATTTATTAGATCATTATCTTACATTGATGTATGACACTGGTATTACATATAATAAGACATATACATATACGTAGTCTAGACATGTTCAATCATTATACCATTCTAAATTTTGTGTCTTGTTGTGAATTAAATAGGAGTCTATGTTAGTAACATTTTAATGGTGATTATACGTTCATGGGAATGGAAAATTTCACATAATTAGCCAATCAATTTTTTGCGATGCGTACCAGAAATAAAAATATTTTGTAGATAATGATTCCGTTTTTTGTACGAATGCATGTAACTTGATGGATTGTTCTTGAACAAGT
This sequence comes from Patella ulyssiponensis, assembly GCA_963678685.1. Classification (NCBI taxonomy): domain Eukaryota; kingdom Metazoa; phylum Mollusca; class Gastropoda; family Patellidae; genus Patella; species Patella ulyssiponensis. The sequence continues at coordinate 58,933,993 of OY783230.1, read as the reverse complement.
TACAATAATTACATGTTACCCCTGACGTGAAAACAGTACATTGATCATACAAGTCATCATATCTTGTGATGGATTGCTCTTTTCACTCTCACCATGAAAACAGAATGAATTCAAAATAACCTTAGATTTATCTTATTTATTAATGGTCGTACATGACAAGGAGTAGGGTTGTCTGTCCAACCACGTGGGTTTTCTCCGGGTCCTCCGGTTTCCTCCTACTGCAAAATACGCCTATGTACAAGCGAATTGTTGAAATAAAATTGAACCATATGTTAGTCCCAAAATGACCTAGTTTGTGTAGACTGGACTTTAACCCCCCTGTCTTTATCAACTGATGTCTCCTTTAATTTTGAAGGTTTTAATAAGAAATTTCTGAAATTCTAACAAATTTCAATTAATACAATACAGATGGATTGTCTAGATATGACATAATTACACTTTTTGAATGCTGAACAATTTGGTTATCTAAGTCATATTGAGTTATATTCCATGTAGAGATGATTTTATGGAATAATATAATCAGACAACGTAAGATACATGTACTGTTTATAATAGTGATGTTGGTTTTATTTTGCAGGCTTTTTTCCCTAACAGTAAATACATTGTATCCATTGGATCTCAACATGATAAAATGGTTAATGTATGGAACTGGAAAACGGGGAATAAAGTAGCCTCTAACAAGATATCTTCAAAGGTATGTTTAAACATTATATATAGCCTTTGAACGTTTGTAATAGGGCTTGAGTGGTTAAACTTGTTATTGAGTGAAGGTAGCCAGGGTGGCTAAGTGAGTAAGACGTTTGCTCGCTAACCTGGGGGTACCGCATTCAATCCCTGTGTGGCCGAGAACGTTCAGCAGAATTTTCAGCCATGGTTCCCCCTGGTTAGGTTCTCGCAAGGGACAGTGTATAGTCATTCGGATTGTACAAAAAAACGAGTTTCTATGCACTCTTTGACATGCAGTTGGAATTCGATATAAGGGTAGGTCGTAGTGCCACTTTCCGGTCAAAATTTTCCTCATAGCAAACTTTTAAGCGTATGCCTGTCTTCAAGTAGTGCAGTTTCAACCCCAACCTTGTGGGTTTTCTCTAGGTCCTCCTGTTTCCTACCACTGCTAAAGATCTCTACATGCAAGCAAATTGTTAAAATAAAACTGTACCATATGTTAGTCCTTTGATGACGTAGTTTGTGTCAAATGGATGTTTTAAGTCCCATTTCTCTAATCTCTCTGTTTTTTGTTATTAAAACTTATTAAGAACATTTATACTCTGTCTATTTTAGGTTAGTGCTGTAGATTTTAATGAAGAAGGTGGCTGCTTTGTGACTGTTGGTCATCGACATGTTAAATTTTGGTACTTAGACTGCGGTAAATCAAAGGTAGGCCCTAAAAATACTTCACATTCAAAATATTTATATTACAGTTGACTCTGTCACTCCCGTTATCTGAATACTACGGCATTCTGTGAAATTAAAAAATCCTGGAAGTTATCAAGTTTTTAGCCATTGAAAATAAAGTTGCTTAAGAAGAAAGGCCCCAAAATTTTTATTATTCTTGATGAAACTCTTTCCTTGTCATTGGGTAGTTACCAAGTACAACAAAAAGACTTGATCATGAACATCCAGTCTCCTTGTTCAAACAAAAAAACATCATTAATTCTGACTCTGAGAGAGTTTTCTTATTAGAAAACGGCTCAGCTTCTGTAACAGATTAATGATTGTAAAGTTTCATAAAGATGTCTTGAAAGGTCTATAAGATATGTTCCAGAAATGATTAAGGACTGTCAAAGTACCCTTCTCTTAACTTAGTTCACCTCAGATAATAAACATGTAAGTAATAATTGCTAACCAGTAATGTCTAGATGTACATCATTACTGGATAAATACGAATGTATGGTCATGTCATATGACTGTTCTTTATACGATACACAGAGATAACTCTCTTTATTTCAGATAAATGCACCTCGTCCGTTATCTGGACGTAATGGTATATTAGGTGATCAGAAGAATAATTATTTTTGTGATGTAGCGTGTGGTCGAGGTAAACAAGCCAGTAGTACATACTGTATTACACAAGCTGGTTTACTCTGTGAATTTAATGAGAAAAGATTAATAGATAAATGGGCGGAATTAAGAGTAAGTAGATACTAATTTCACTGTACGGTGCAGTGGATCCATTCAATTGATTTGATGTTTATTTCTTGCCATGTCTGTGTAGTTTGTTTATCGGTTTTGTTTTGTATGTAGTGCGGTCGTCCTGCTCTTACTATTATATCTGAGCAGATTGTTTGATAAAATAATGTTTTTGTGAAGGTTTAATGTTTGTGATTAACGTAAGCAAGGCTTGATTGTCACAAATTCTAATCTAGAGTCAGTTTATACAAGTCACAATCATTTTTTTTGAAATTTGGATTTGCTTCAGCAGAAGAAATCCACACAATATTCTGGAATCTACATTAAGATTAAAAAATCTGTAAGAATCTCTGTTCAGATTAGCTAAAATCGAGTATAGGCCTACTGTCAGTGTATACAAACGCTTATCATAACTTCCTGAACACTTTTGTGTAGAATAGAAAATAGTTTTATACAGTTACGTTATTTTTTTGTAATTTCTATTTTCCAGACAAAAAGTGCTAATTGTATAAATGTATCAGAAGAATATATATTTGTTGGTTGTGCTGAAGGAACCGTGAGAATTTTTAGTTCACAAACTTTATATTTTTTATCCACAATTCCGTACCCGCATTATCTGGGTGTGGATGTTGCGTCAGCCATTACACCTAGTCATGTTGTGTGTAATAAAGAAACTGCCAAATATCCTGATGCCATGGCCATTGCCTTTGATGATCTTAATAGACAGGTAAGTTATTTAAACTTGGATTAAAATAATTATACCAACAAGCATCGCATAATTGTATAAAATAATTATACTGTCAAGCATTGCAATATTGTATAAAATAATTATCAAGCATTGTAATATTTGTATACAATAATTATACTGTCAGTCATTGTAAAATAGTATAAAACGAACAATATACAGATGTTTAAAAATTTAGTCATGGGTGAAACAATCAGTGTATAATAACAGAATCTCTTTTCAACAAAATAATGTTTGAATAGAACATATTTATGATCAAACATTGTTATAAAAAGAATAAATCTATGACACAACCTCAGCATTCTCTCTGATAAAATGTTTTTGCATGGTTAATGATGCTGTATTAGAAAAAATGTCTAGTAATTGCTGAAATATTTTGATTTAAGAATAAAATGCCATTTTCATTTAAGAATATTAATCTCATATTTTTGTCCAGTAAATTAAAATGCTCTAACAATGTCTCTCTTTTCTTTGTAGTTAACTTGTGTATATAGTGATCATAGTTTATACGTGTGGGATGTTAATGACATTAAAAAAGTAGGAAAAGTCCGATCTTTCTTATATCACAGCGCTTGTATATGGGGATTAGATGTAAGTATAAACTTTCACAGATATTGATATATCTTTATTGTCTCTTTTGAACTGGAGTAAAGAGTTAGCTGTAAGTGAATATGGAACTGATTCAGGTGAACTTCTGTGGTCTAAGGGGAGATAATATTGTGTCAATGACCACGTGTCAGAGTTACCTCCCTTTAATGTGCTTTCATGCTAATATCAACTATTTTCCTACATTTCAGGTGTATCCTGTATTAGATAATAATAATTCTACACTACCTCCAGGATCATTTTTAACGTCATCAGGTGATGATACAGTTAGAGTATGGAACATCGAACCACAATTACCTGATAATACATTATATAAGCGAAATATATATAGCAACGTAAGTATAATGGATACTGTTTGCATTACAGTACTGAGGTATTTTAAAATCTGGAATATTTTATCCTTCTCAAAAGGAGATAATATTATCTTAATTTTTGTTACAGAAAGAAAAATGTTCAAGGAAATAAAAGAAAAATTAATTTGGATTGCAGATTTAAAATGAGCTATACTGTTAATTCTAGGTCTTTATTTTGAATATTATATATTTGCTTACAGGAATTATTAAAGATTGTGTATGCTGATCCTTCCTATGCATTTTTATGTGATGGAGAATATAATCAAGGTACTGATATTTTATAATACAATATACAAATATCAATATTTCATGTCTGCTAATTTCACAGGAGTTGACATTTATATTATCAGCTTTGCAGTAATAATAAAGGAAATAAAAAATGTACTATTATTTTGATTGACCACACTGAAATGTAGTTGTATGTTGCCCTCTCTTCTATCCATCAGTCTTTCTTATTGACATTCTAGAGTCTAATTTTATGAGACAAAGAACGCTATTGATTTTTAGCTATTTCCAATAATTATTGACAGAGTGGTCAGAATTATGACCCTTGATCACTTAGGAAAATCTTGGGAATGCTTAAGAGGCCAAGGGTGTCATCCAAATGACTTGAAATTTATACACAGTCTGTTCCTTATTGTCATCAATTTCAGTTGATTATAACCTTTAGCTTATCAGTGTAGGGTTACTTTATGTGCTCAGTTGTATATATATATATATGAATTATTAATAAACCAATGATTTATTTATGTATTTCAGCGGGTTCAACCGATAAAACTGATACTACATATGATAGTAAAAATGGTATAAGATCTATACGTGTTAGTCCCGATGGTAAACAATTAGCTACTGGTGATAGAGAGGGAAACATAAAGTAAGTTACCATCTTTTACAGAAGAGGAAGGGGTTTTTCAAGTTATTTTGGGGGAATTAATTTGAATCGAAATTTAATTTACAGTAATCTTACTTCGTATGGTTAGATTACTAAAATTCAATGAATTTGAAAAGCTTTTAAATTTGTTGAAATTCATGGTATATTTTTCTGTGTTTGTAGAATCTATGATATGCATTTTATGGATGATGTACGATCTATAGAAGCTCATGATGGTGATGTCTTGTGTCTGGAATATCATTATGTACCAGGAGGTAAGATTAGAAATGAAATGAAATGGCGTTTAACGTCCTACTTTTCTGCTCCAATTGGGCTAATGAAGACGGGCATATGCCATACAGTGTACTATGGGGGATATTTTGCTTGGAAAGCGGCGCTACGGCCTACTCTTACATTGAATTCCAACTGCCAAGGGATCTTTTTTTAAAACCTTACTGGTAGATGCACAAATTATAATGGATTTCCGACTATGAATGTAAGGAGTCTAATTCAGATGCACAAAGTACTTGAATTTTGAACCGATTTGTTTACAGGACCCAAGTTACTAGCTACAGCAAGTCGAGATAGATTAATACATGTATTTGATGCTGAACAGAATTATGGTTTAATACAAACGTTAGATGATCATTCGTCATCTATAACAGCTGTCAAATTTGCTTCAAGTGATGATAAACTTAAAATGTTAAGTTGTGGGGCTGATAAATCTATTTTATTTAGAAATGCTACCATGGTAAGAAACTATCTTTCTATTATTCTATGTTTTTCTGTATTTGACTCACTGAGGCATTTTGCACAATGGAGGTCTTCGCTGCCTAGTTAAACTCCCCACTCTCAATTGTACAGTGTTCACGGCTTTATCAATACTTAACTTTACTGAAATTGTTTTGATAAAACATTTGATTAAGATATCAAAAACCAAAATATGATTGTATTCCATCAGATTAAAAATAGGTCTATCAAAAGATTTTACCCAAGAATTGCAGGTGGCACTGGCTTGTCTATATAATATGTAGAGGATGCCAATTTAATTTGTGTCTTTGTATATACTAATTGAAACATCATTTTTGGACTTCTTTTTTTTTGAGATTCAACTATCACAATATTGTGGTTTACAAGGGATTTAAAATCACTGAAATGGCGATCAGCGACTTTCATCCCAACTAGGTTCCACATAAATAATGAGGATACTCACAATTTAAAATATAGATAAAAGCACATATCTTATAGCCACATTTCAAACTATTAGATATGCAACTTTATTAATTTTATTTCTGCCAGTAAGGTACAGAAATTTTAGTATTGAACTAAATATTGTATAACGAAACAAAATGGAAAGGATTTGTAAATTCAATACTGATACATATTTATATATGACTTTTGTTTTACATTGTAGAGTCCAGAATTACAGTTTAATGTTGATCAACATTTAGCAAGTAAGGCTACATTATATGATATGATTATAGATCCTTCACACAAGTTTGTAGCTACAGCATGTCAAGATAGAAATGTCAGGTAAGATTTGAATAAATGGCGTGATGGATACCTCATTTTAACTATTTCATAGGTTGTCGCCCTTGATCAGTGTTAAGCGTCTTGTGTTTTGTTAATACTCCTATCACCTACACGAGAATAAAAGTGCTATAGTTTTTAGCGGTCAGGGCAAAAGTTGAGTTGCCTGGAAACCATTTTTTACATTTGAAAATCAGAATTATGTATGAAAGCCTCAGAAAAAAATTGTAAGATATTAATTTCCTTTCTTGTTTTGAACAGAATCTACAGCATAGCGAAAGCTAAACAGAAGAAGAATTATAAAGGAACGCAGGCTGATGATGGTGTTTTATTACGATTACAGCTTGATCCGTCTGGTTCATACGTGGCTACAAGTTGTACAGATAAATCAATTTGTATTGTTGATTTCTATACAGGAGAAGTGGTAGCTACGATGTATGGACATTCAGAGATAGTCACTGGTATCCAGTTTACAAATGATCTCAAACATATTATATCTGTCTCGTCAGATGGGTGAGTGAAATTTAACGATAACAAGATTTTAGTTATCAAGGAAGACATTAAACTGGGCTTTGAGTCTCGTTACAGGACATGGAATTCTTAAAATCTTTATCAATCATTTTAAATTACAAGGTTTATTGTTTTATTTTGTTAAATAATAAAGTTATTTACCATCAGCATTTAGAATTTAAAGAGATTTTTATTAATTTATGATTGGTAAAATGCCTGCTACAGAACTATATTTTCCGTATTTATTCCCTGAGGGTACCCACAATCGCCCACTGTTTTACTTGTGATTGGCAAGGTGTCTAGGACAAAATTATTTTTCTATATGTATGTTTTTTCTATTCCTTATTTACTTTTACTTTATCTTTTTGAAATTCAAGACATGTCTGCCCTGGATTTAAAAATGTATGTTTTATTTGCAGATGTATATTTATATGGAAATTATCAGCTGAAATGACTAAACATATGAGATCACGGATGGATGTGGTGGGAAAGATTCCAAGAGAAACCAAATCTTATGATGATCTCAGGTATATTAATAGTAAAATGTGTAAAACATAAAAAAACCTGTGATTCATTGATAGAAATAATCAATAATCACCTACTAGCCTAGTGGTGATTCATTACCATAGTATGATATAACACTATCATTGTATTATTATTGTTCTCTTTTATCAGTTGTATCCAGTTTAGATTTATACTCTGTGTGGGATTTGGGAGGAATTTATTTTGTGTGATATAGCTAGAATGAAATCACCAAAATATTGAAATGTGAATGTTGCATATCAGATATATTCTACAGATTGATTTATTTTGAAGGATATAGATGGATAATGTCAAAATTATGTTTAATCATAATAATAACATATGATACTTATATTAATTTGATACAATTTGCAAGAATTGTTTTGTGGACATTGTTCTGGTCATGATTAACTTGCAGACTGGACTACTTTGCCTTCTCGATGCATATCTTTTTATACCCGCACATGTTCTCTGTCCATCTCTTCCAAAATGTGGGCGTATTTTGCATAGCAACCTCTTCTTTATAGTGTGTGTGGGAGTGGGGAGAGAGACTGGCCAGATCTGTTGCTTTGATTTGCCTTAATGGAAAATCATAAAGACGTTTGTATTCTGAGAATATCTGTTGTATTAAGGATTTTTGATTTCAGGAGAGAAACTAATGTACTACCTGATGCTCTGAGTTTAAATATAGATGATCATATACCTGTATTAGATAATCAGTTTAAATCACCGGGCAAAGTATTAGATATAATACAAGGTACAGATGCTATAGACAGTGGTGCAGATAAAGCTAATCTTAATCTGGATTATAGATTTAGTGTGGGAGAACTTCCTAACTGGGCTAAAGTTAAGGTAGGATTGATCAGATTTATTTCTCTTTTTAACGACTCCAAAATGTAGGATGGCTGAATGGTTTTATGCCTGAGCTTTAGATCATATGGTCTGCTACAAAGATGATAAATTAGTGTTTGATTATTTGTGATTTCTGTTTACAGATGGGTGATGCTATGTCTGAAACGTCTGATTCTAGTAGTGAAGGTAACCAACCTCGAGGACGCTGGGCACAGAGAGCTGATACTAATACATCTGTATATTCACAATTAGACAAATCTATAGATAACAGTACTAGTGCTGAGGGTAAGATATAGTTATGTTCAATAACCATAAAACCTGTCTTGCATTAAGCTGAGTTTTAGTCTCAATTTCTATTTGTAGAAAAGCTTGAATAAGACAAAATTTAAGTTTTTAATGCTTTTAAACCTGATATTATCATGCAAATATTGACTAACCTGGTTCCTGAAAAAATTTGAGAAAATTAATCCTTTTTACGTTGAGTTTTGTGGCTCATTTCCGAATCTCCCAAAACTACTACTCCCTGGGATCTCTCAAACTGTCTTGTTCACACAACTAGTATACTGTCCTTAAATAGCCTACAGCTTTTCAGGTAACTCCATCTGTTTGAGGAGCTAGAGAGAGCAGTAGTTTCGGAAGGTCCAGGTTTTGATGTTTTGTTAATTACGTATCATATTTGGTTGTTTTGCAGAACGACGACGCTTCACGTCTGAAGCAAATGCCTTACAGCAACAAATAGCTGATTTAAGAAGAGAGACAATGGTTCTTAACCAGCAAACAAATTTACAGGTAAAATACTCATCTGTATAATAAACTAATATTTTTGTTTAAACCTGTACAAGAATTCGGGAGAGATGGATAAAAACATTTGAATGAAAGTTGTTGACAGTTTTATTATAGAGCATTACCAGAATTGATGATTTTATTATAGAACATCACTATGATTGATGATTATTCTATTATAGTTTTATAATATAATAGATAATTATGTTATACAACTTTACTATAATTGATGATTATTTTATAGTACAATTATAATTGATGATTATTTTATTATAGAACACTATATAACTATAATTGATGATTATATTATTATAAAACATTACTATACTTAATGATTATTTTATTATAGAACATTATGGTACTGTTATTGATGATTTTTTTATTAAAGCAAATTACCATAGTGATATTTTCATTGTAGAACATTCCTATAATTGATGATGATGATGTGACTAATGTTGATGATGAGGAAGAGTTTTTCTCATCTTGTATCAATAACAGAGACAGTATAGATAGTGATCGACCTTCCTGGGATCCTGTAAGTACATTCAAATAAATGACACGAGAGTAGAGTAAAAAAAATGGTGCTGTGAAAATGAAGATTATGTTTTTTATTGAATTGTCCGTCTGGATTTTTTTCATCTATGTAAGTACCATCAGGGTAAAATTTCCCTCATATTACACTGTGTGGCGTATGCCAGTCTTCATTAGCCGAGGCGGTGCATTAAACCCCATTTCATTTCATTTATTGTTTTTCAGGGTGAATGTCGATCTCCACTGTATTCGAGTAATTCATTGGGTAGAAGACTGGGTGGTGTTGGTAGAAAATGGGGAAGTCGAACAAGTTTAAACTTTGATAAACATTTTACGTTTGAGATGGAAGATAATGAAGATGAATCAAGATCTGATACACCAGAAGTTATTTATTATCCAGAAAATGATTTAGATAGTGTTAAATCATTTGGAAGGTAAATTCGCTTCTGTCAAGACTCCACTGTTATTCTGCTTTGTGGTACCTATTATTAATTTATAAATAATGGATTATAGTAAGGAATTATTTGAGAGCTAAACTTGCCTGTTCCGGGGTATGTTTCTTCAAATGTTATATGAATTATTTTTTTAGACATTTATTCACATGACATGCCCATACTCAACTCTCTAGACCATCAGCTTAGACTATCAGCTAGGGCCATAATTTCTTTCATATGTCGGAGCAGAATAGTAGGAAGTTAAACCCAATTTCATTTCACTTAGATATTGTGTGGATGAACCTTTCATGTTTTGTGACACATTGAAATATATTTTCAGTTCGTACTCAGTGTTTAACAAGACAAATAAACCAGCAAGAAAATCTGGCATACTAGATGATGGTAAATATTTATTTGTTTTTTTAAAAACTATGAAATAATAAGTTGATTTCTTCAGTACGATCATAAGGTCTGTCATAGTTTCAAGTTGTATATGGGTTTGATTCCAACCTTGTACAGGGCAAGGAGATGGGTTACCTGTTTAACCTTGTGTGTTTTCTCACGGTTGTCTGGTTTCCTCCCACTGCTAAAGAACCTTACGCACAAGCAAATTAATGAAATGAAATTGAACCATATGTTAGTCACGAAATGCTATAGTTTGTGTTGATTGGATGTTAAACCCCATTTCTCTTTCTCTACAGATTCTGAGAGTACAGATCCAGTATCATTAGAAGATATGGAAGAAGAGGAGGATATTGGTGGTTTGTCTAATCCTAGTACTCCTTCAGAACCTGATAAATATTTCCTAGCAACAACTCCTGACAAGGTAAAAATAAACAACAACATAAAATATTTGACAATAAAAATTAGTAATAGAACGCAAGAAGATGATAGATCCTTGGAAACAACAAAGAACAAGCTTAATTGGTTTCCAAAAGTCAAAGGTTCTTTTACGCCGACATCAAGGTGTACACAGGACATCTATTTTTTCTGCCCAATCCAAACAACTACACACTGTTCCTTCCCAGGTCCTCCACCCTGCACCACTGATAAGATTAAACCACACTGGAAAATTCTGGGGACCTCTGGTTAATGAGCTAGTGAGTCCTCATTAAGTTGACTAAGCCACTGTGGCTCCTGATATTATGATTAATCTTTTTGATTCTTTTTTTTTCACAGGAAAAGTTTGTGAAAGAAAATTTTGAGAATGTTGCCTTCACACCAGTCGCCCCAGAAAAATTCCACAAAGCCTTGGATCACTTGGAAGAAGAAATGGATAGTAATATTCCTCGTCCATTTAGTCCAAGGCTTAGCATATCTGCCAGATTTCTTTCTCGTGCTCAGCAAGCTGGTCTCAGGTTAGTATCATTATAATAGAATTAATTAAGTGGAATGTGTTATAGAGGTAGAGAAATAGGGTTTCATGTCCACTCGACACAAACCAATAGAAACCAATAGAAATTTGAAATCAATTTAAGTTAGAATTATCTCATCAAATAATTTTGGACCAATATGTTTCTAAAATAATTGTTGGTATTTTGTTTTTCAGGAGTACATTTGCTGGGATACAAAAGCAAGAAAACTGGTTTGATGTAAGTACTATTTATTTACTTATATGATATATTAATAATGTTAATTTTTGCACTGGTTCATTTGGGAATGTTTTTCTTCCATACTAATATATTTATATATTCTAACCTTGTTTTTGATATTAATACTTTGTCATTATATTTGTCAGTTAGTGTGGGGCTGGCTTTTTTCGTCTTCAAAAGCTTTAAATAGGGAGATTGGTTTTGCATAATGCTAAACTTTTGCTCCATCCCATTCAGATATCCTGAATAAAATTCTTGAATCTAGGATCAAATATATGAAGTTTACTAAATATCAGACCAAAAATTTAAATCACAAGAAAGTCATTGATATCCATCTTATTTTATAGTTAATACAGAATACGTTGAATGAAGATAGTGATTTGTCTTCTATTTGTCCATGTGATATTATAATGTATCTAAAAGATTTAATAGATGTATGTATAACAAAGTTATCGTAGATCATCATTTGGCAATTACCGACAGCAGGGTTGCATTTAACCCCAAGCGTATAGAGATATTTCTGATTTGTCCTAGCCATATAAAAAAACAATTTCTATTTAAATAATTAATTCATATTTTGGTTTTATATTGGACAGTATGGACCGGTTTTCGATCTTAAATGCAACCCTGATAGGCACCCCTGTTTCTTTCGTCTGTGTGAAAGTTGTGAAGCTTCAATTATGTTTATTTCTTTTTTGATTATTTCATTTTATTTCAAGAGGAAATCGATTTCTTTATTTGGTTTCTTAAGCATGATTTTCATAATTCTAGAAGCACTTCTGATTCTATTCTGGTCCTAAAACAATTAATGCATGATGGCCAAAATATCCAGTTGTTTTATATTTTTCTTAAAACAATGAAATTTTTACAAGCATTCGTTAATCATTGCATTTGGTTTTTGCGATGACTTTTTTTCTGTAATGTTATATATCATGATGAACCATTTTAAGATTTTGATTTCTCTATTTCTTTGTTTTGGTTTTCACTTCCTCCTTTTAATTTGCACCACCCTTTTTTTATTTTCTTTACCCGCATGTAACCATTACAGAAAAGTAGGAGTAATATGGCACGTGCTGTTGATGAAACACGAAAAAGACTTGTATCTGTAAGTAACAAATCACTTGAAATCAATCACAGCACCAATAAACACTCAAATAATTCAGCAAAATTGCACTTTCTGTCTTACTTAATTATATTGTCTTATTTATTTAGATTATCGTATTTATTTGAATTATCTTATTTATTTAAATTATCTTATTTTTTAAATTATCTTATTTTTTAAATTATATTATCTTATCTTATTTAAATTATCTTATCTTATTTAAATTATCTTATCTTATTTAAATTATTTCAAGTAGTAGATTTATAAAAATCAAATTAAAGCTGCTGCATATTTTTCGACCATATCTATTTTGGGGGGGCTTAATCCAAGTAATTAGGTTATTGAAAATAGCTAATTCCAAATCCCTCAATTGATGATCAGTGAGTTTAAATGTTTTAAAAGTACATATTTTAAAATACTAACGGTATAATGATTTCTCATATATATGGATTAAATTAGATCTTATATCTTTCTCTTTTGCTTTGGTTTGATTTTCTAATGGACATTCACAACCGTTGGGTTATTATTCATGATCATGTTTTGGTTTTGGTGATAATTTTTGTAAGCCTGCACATGGTTGTATATTGTCGTCGCTCCCATATGTTGGTATGTTCGCCATCCACAATTGCTTGTGGACACTCTAGAGGCTAAACTTAATGTCTGATTGACTTCACATTTATACAGTGTTTAAGATCATGAGACGAAGAAGCCTAGTGATTTTCCAATAATTACTGCCAGGGTCTTGTTGAAAAAACTTGAGGATGTTCTAGAAGCTAAGTTGACTTTAAAATTATACAGTGATTAAAGTCATGAGACGAAAGATCATGTTGATTTTTAACAATATTCGATAATTATTGCAAGAGTTATTGCCCATGATCACTTGTGGATGCTCTAGAGGCTAAAGTTAATATCCTATTGCTTTTCAACTATTTCCAACAATTTCAGTCAGAGTTATGGCATTTGATTACAGAAAAATCTTGTGGACACCTTTGAGGCTAAAGTTAATATAAATTGGTTAAGGTCATGAGACAAGCAATCAAAAAGAATTCTAATAATTACTGAACAGGTTTATTACTCGAAATCAGATTTTGTGTGGCCTAAATGTTTTCATTACCGACAAAAGCACACATAGGCGACAACCCTTGTTGCCTGTCCAGACGATTTAGCTGCTGTGGGTGTATTTTTCGTTGCCTTGCAACTTAGCTTTATTAAGATTAATAACTCATTTAGTATAAATCAAAAATTAAAACATTTGTTTCATAGTATAAAGATTTTGTTTAAAAATTAAAGATTTAAAATGAAAGTAGCCAGTAGCTAGATATCTTATTCTTTGTAATTCAAATTTCATTATGGTGTATTTTTATACGTCCACATTCATAATGTGGACGTATTATGCCGTCACCCCTGTGATTCGCCTACAGGGCACAATTCTTAATGGATTTTCTTCAAACTTTGTATACTTATTCCTTATACCCTAAGGATGATCCCTATTGTTTTTGGTGCATGCCTGACCCCCAGGGGCAGAGCCACGCCCTTTTCTAATATTTGTTTGTTTGTCGTCTACAGGCCACATTTCTTAACATATAATCTTGAAACGTTGCACACCTATTCTTTGTAAGATAAGGAACATCCCTATCATTTTGGGTGCATGCCCAACCCCCAGGGGCAGAGCCACGCCCATTTTCTTTTTGTTTGTCTGTGTGTCGCCTACAGACCACAATTCGTAATCGATCATCTTGAAACTTCATATGCATATTTCTTACACCCTAAGGATGATCCCTATTCTTTTTGGTGCCTGCCCGACCTCCAGGGACAGAGCCACGCCCATTTCTAGTATTTGTTGGTTTGTCGTCTACAGGCCACATTTCTTAACGTATAATCTTGAAACTTTGCATACATATTCTTTGTACCATAAGGAACATCCCTATAATTTGGAGCACATGCCCAACCCCCAGGGGTAGAGCCACGCCCATTTTCTTATTGTATGTCTGTGTGTCGCCTACAGACCACAATTCTTAATCAATAATCTTGAAACTCCTTACACCTTAAGGATGATCCCTATTGTTTTTGGTGCATGCCCGACCCCAAGGGGCAGAGCCACGCCCATTTCTAGTATTTTTTTTCTCTACAGACTGCATTTCTTAATGTATCATCTTTAAACTTTGCATACTTATACTTCGTACGCTAAGGAACGGAACATCCTATCGTTTGAGGTGCTTGCCCAACCCCCAGGGACAGTGCCACGCCCATTTTCTTTTTGTGTGTCTTTGTGACACCTACAGGCCACAATTCTTAATCGATCGTCATGAAAACTTTTTTATACTTATTCCTTATACCCTAAGACTGACCACTATTGCTTTTGGTGCATGCCCAACCTCCTGGGGCAGAGCCATGCCCAATGTTTGTTTGTCTTGTGTTCGCTTACAGGATGCAATTCTTAATATATCCTTTTAAAACTTTGCATACCTATTCCGTATACCCTAAAGATGACCCCTATTGTAGTTTTGGTGCTAGTCGAGTGGTAAAAAAACTAGGCACTTGATTAGACTGTCATGGGTTCTAATCTGTGATAGTCAAGAGGTCAGAGCACTGGACAATGGACACTTGACTAGGCAGTCCTGGGTTTTAATCTGTGCTGGTCGAGCAGTCAGAACGCTGAACCCTTGACTAGACCCTCCTTGAGTCTTATTCCAACATGGACAGAAAAGAACCATGAGGGATTTGTAATACTGGCCTTCACTTGACAGGGTGGGGCACACCTTTGGGGCTAAGTACAAAATTTTCCCTTGAATTTGGGTGATCTGAAAAATGACCTACACATTGGTGTACATATAGAATAAACCTGGACTATTGGAACTCACAGAACATTAGGTAGAAATGGTGTACTTCAAAAATGACCAATATATTGTGTTGATGTGACATTTAACTCAATTACCTTTTGTTCAATTCTATGTATATAAACCATTCAAACAAAAACACGAAATCAATCGGATCCTTTTTTACCTGCTTCGGTTTTTAATTTCAAATTAATCTACATGATTAAAACAGTAAATTCCAAGAAAATATGTTAGATTTCATTGTGGTACAACGTATGATGTCTGATTTTAACCAGCTTGATTAATCTTCACTCCTGAATTAAACTCCATATTGTAGTACAGTATCAAAAAATAAAACAAATGGCTATTATGAATAGAGAAATATATTATTATGTAATATTATTTTATATATTATTGTTTTATTTATATTAAAGATGGGTTGGGATGGAGACGATGATCTAGATGATGAAAATAAACCACCTTCACCACCAACTAAACTAGAGGCTAATGTAAGTTCAAATTCAGGCTATTTATCAAACTGAAACTTTGAACTGGACATTTATTGAAGCTACAGTTATAATGATCATGGCTGAAATGCATGTTGTCTGTTCAGCCACACAGATTTTCTCTTGGTCCTGTAGTTTTGTGCCACTGCTAAAGACCCCAAATGAGCAAGCTAATTATTGAAATAGAATTGAATCATGTTAGTCCCAAATTTACTTAGTTTGTATAGAATGGACGTTAAACCTTATTTCTATCAAAGCTCAGTTAATCATTCATGTGTCAACATTTTAAAGACGTAAGATTTGAATAAATACCTAGTTACATGTGATTAAATGTTATAGCCTTGGGGTGAGGTAACATTTACTAATAGACGACGAAATGTACTCCGGGCCTTGTAATCCTTGATTTATTTCTGGTATTGACAATAACTTGAAGGTTTATACTAGTTTTGTATCTGTTGAATGTCAGGTGGTTATAAAGGTCAGTATTAGTATAGGGTAATTAAACATCGGCCTGTGTAGTAGTTTGTATGGGTGTTTATTTGTTTTAGTAGGACTGTGTCATACCTTGTAGAGTTTGTTGGTGATATACTGGTTAAAGACTACCTATGACAACTACTTTTATTTTACTAGTCTATATACGGCCCACGGATTTGACATCACTGTTTTATTATTTTGTTTTGTGTGTGTAGCCTGAGGGTGTTTTTCGATTTGTGTCTATATTTGGAATTAGGCCAATTTTGTAGTTATTCAGAAGGTGATAGTTATGGGTTTTTTTTGAGTGTTTTGAGTGCACACAAGACTCTTGTTAAGCAGTTTAAAGTTGGGTAATTGACAAGACTACTGGTAGCTTTCTGCTGTGGATAATTTACGAGAGGGCAAGTCAGTGCAGTTATCTCTATTTAGAAGATCTATAATGGTGAACAATTGAAAGATTATTGTAAAATTAGCCATCATCTGAAAATGGTAATATTATACAAGAATATTATTAATATTTTTCATTTATATTATTTTACAGATTCATAACTTCTCTAAATTTGATGAAAAGAAAACATCTCCTAAATCGGTTTTATCCACAGGTAACTTAATATCTTTAAGTTTAACTCATTTACTATTATAAATACCCACCTATATCACATATCTTTATATTTATAAGATAGACATTATATTAAATATTAGTTAGAATTTGAGCATTTGTATTAAAGCTATATTCCCTTGATAGTATTTGTTGTCATGATCACACAGTCTACCGATGAAGTTGTTCAGGGATAGGGGGCATAGATTTTGGAATGACATAATGCTGGGTAAAGTGTCGAAGAAAGGCCGCTGGCGTTCATTTGTGTGCTGTAATTTCACTCGCCCGCTGCGTCTCCAGGGCAGACCTGAAACCTAAGAACTTTGTTTTAGAATGATTTTAATTTTTGTTGGTCGAGCTTGCTCCATCAGACGTCAGTATAATTGAACAGATCTGATCAACCCAATTAATACCTTATTTTGACCCGTCCTCAGCTTCCCCAGTGGTCTCATTCCGTTTTAATCCACTATACCCTGGGTTAATCCATACGATTTTCACTATTTCAATTATCTGCTCTGGCCTTGATCGTAGCTTGAGTCCGCGAACCAATCAAAAAACAATTGACAAACCAATCTTGCTAAGACTCTATCCTCTTTGTATACGTTAACAACAATATGTTACAACACAATGAGAGTTACTTCCATTTGCCAATTTCCTTTGCAATAGCGAAATCATCAAGGCCCCCCCCCCCCCCCCACTGATTAACCCAGAGGTTAGTGGAGTAGAATGGAATGAGACCACTTGGGATACAGAGGATGATTTTTAACTCTTTTAAAATATGATACTCCAAACGAACAAGAGTGAAATAATCTTCAGTATAATAATGACCTTTCTGGTTATGAAAGTTCTTACTAGGGAATATAGCTTTAATTAGAATTTAGATCTATCATGCAAATTAATTATAAAGACAAATCCAAGATCCTTGATTTAGTTAGGATTGCATCATGAAATACTCTCAATAGTTGTGATGAAAATAACGACCCCTTCATCATAATATCATTTAGTATCCATTTTTCTTTTCCAAAAGATAACTTGTCTCTCCTTTAATAAAGTAATCCTCCATATTTCTTTCAAAATTTTCGACTAATTATTTCATTCTGTGGTGAAACCTGTGTGCATTAGAAATTCATTGGAAAGATTTATAAATATGTATTGTTTTCATGTCATTCTTCACCATTATTCTGTTTTATTGTTTTCATTTTTTATTTGTTGTCATATTTTTGTGATATTTTCTTCCGTTTAGGCCAAGCAACTAGTCCCACCCCAAAGAGTCCACGTCGTTTTTGGCTGACGACTAATCACTCTAAACTTCTACGTGATGAGGGGCTCTCACTGCCCAAAATTCCCATCAGTAAATACATGCGAACACAAATTGGTAAACCTCCTCTTCCAACTAATTATAATAGTAGGCTTCCATCCATTAAATCACCCATTCCCAGGAAAATGGTGGCCCCACATTCACCACGGCCTCCAAGGTCACCACGGTCTCCACGACCCTCACGGAGTGGTATATACTCAAATTATTATTAAGCATGGTGTACAATTATCAATATTGTCACTAAGTTTCTTCAGTAATGGTGCATTTTAGCTTCTGTAACCTTACAATTTTGGCTCTTTATAAATTTCATTTAAAATTTAACAAACAAATTGGTTGTAAGAATATTTCTAAATATTTCTTTTAAATTCGGTTTATTATTATGCATTAGACTAAGAAATTGCTGCAAATTTAACTTATGAAATTTAATGTAATGCAAATATCAATACCAAATTAACTTATTTATTAACAGTTCCTAAATTAATGTGGATCAATTTTATAAATGATGATAATAGAGTTTAGAATGCACCATATTATTTGAAGTGTTGTGATGGGTATGCCGCTATAATTTATGTCAGTCCTAACCAGTTTATTGCGTACATGTATAATATTTAATGTACGATTTATTTGTGAATATTTATGTTCTTATGTAGAGTTTTCAATATTTCAATTTGATTCATGTTTTCATTTTTGTGTTACCTTTATTTTTCCTCCACATACATCCAAAAGTTATGGAATGATTCATGCCATTAGAATGTTGCATGGTGTTTCTTATAAATCTAACCTTTTATTTGGAAATTTTTACATATAGATAAGCAACTTGAATGTGAATGTTATCCTTCCAGAATTAAATTGTTTGCAAAGAATTCCACTCCGTATTTTTATCTCTGTGAACTTGTATAAGCTTATTAATGCTACATTCTTGATGTGTATGTTCAACCAATAAGAGAACAGTATGATCTAACTTTGTGATATATCTTTTTATTATGGAATCTGTTTAAAATCTAATATATCTAACGAGCATGATATAATATATATACCCGAAATATTTTAACCCCATGTCAAAACTATATCAAATTCCCCAGTTATTTCTAATTTTAATGGATGGATATACGGTATATCTTTGGTTTCTTACGTGTGTTTTGATTTTTGTATTATCTTAACCAATATTATTTCTTTAACAATTGAATGTTTTTAAAATACATATAACATTTTGGTATATCGTACCTGGAGTCTTATTCCTGAAAATTTTAAGCGAAAATATTTGAAAAATATTGATTGTTTATTAGCTGATCACTAAGATATTAGCACAAATTTTAGCTCTTGACAATGTTTTCTGGAATAAGGTCCTTAAACACAATATTTATTTGCAACTGTTCTATAATCACAAGGTTAAATTTTACACGAATTTAGATGACACTATGAAGAGTTTAATTGCGTAGATATTTTTTACATCTTTCGTATGAACAAACAGAAATATAGATATAGGTTTACTCTTTCTAGAACACCTGATACCACATCTCATTTGAGGACTTTACAGAACTAGAAATTCTTTTATTTACTTTTTGTATGTAAAATAGGGAATCTTGCTTTAGCGCTTTTCATAACATATTTTTGAGAGGGATAATTTTTGTTTTCTTTTTATTCGTTTTAGCAGTAAAAACTTTTGATGAGGAAGACGAAGATGCCCTGTCGACATCATCCTCTTCATCCAGTATCCGTCTGCGGGGTAGTCAACCTAATCTACGCAATGTAAGACACGATGATAAGAGACGCAGTACGCCAAATCTTCGTTCATCTCCAGTGGAAGTGTGTAAATCTCCAGAAGGTGGAAAACGTGGTTCTGGTGGTGTGTCTTATCTCCGCCCAACAAAAAGTTCTAAAGCCAAAAACTTAAGATCAAGTTCTACGTCATTACTGCCTGGATTAGGTGCAAGCACTGAAGTTAGCCAAACAAATGGACTCTCCAAATCGACTTCTTTATCGAATCTGATTACACCCAAGGAAGAACCGCAGAATAATCACCAAAAACGTACTTTACGCAAAGGAAAACTATCTTCCTCGAAGTTAGCTCAATATGCTTCCACGCCAAATTTAGCTAGTGTCGAGGAAGATGATGAAGAAGAACCTCCGACTAATCTTGTAAATTTGGGTCATTTGACCAAAAGTGTGCCAGATGTTAATGATTTGGATACTAATAGCACCGCATCCTCGAACGAAAACCACACAAATACTCTACCCACACGTAGACCTAATTTACGGTCACGGTTATCAGGTTTGAGAAAAGATCGTGATTCTGGTGGGGCCAGTATAGATAAACGTGTTAATAAACGTTCATTAAGTATCGGTGATAGATTATCAACAGACGGTCATGGACAAGCCAGACGTTCTTTATCACCGTCTCTCAATCAAAATGGCAAACCTAACAACAGCAATGGAATAATGCCCCCACCTTTATCGTCAAATGTTAGCAGAAAGAAACAGCCAGATTCCATTTTAAAACATTCTATCAAACGTCGATCTCAAACAGAACTTACTTTAGACGAGGCAAAAGATATTTTAATGGGACGATCAAAATCAGGTCGCGAATATTTTACCAAAGATATTAATACAAAAAAACCTGCAGAGAAACCGAGTGACACAAACCCTAAAAAAAATATGAATAATAATAATAAAAATAAAGACGATTCAGAGGAAGAACCTCTACCAAGTGTGAAAGACAGAATAGCGAAATATTATTCCCATTTAACTCCTGATAGTAAAACTAAACCAGAAGTTGTTAATCATGTTTCCAACCATACTCCCCACAATGTGACCTCCGTAACCACGTTAAATTTAAACACTAGTTCCCATAGTCAGTCTGATACTGGTGTGGAATCAGACACAGAGTGTGAAATAAAACGACCTGATAAAACAACTCATCATCCTAGATTATCTCTCGTCACAGTTAATCAAGATATAGATAACAGGTAAGATTTTAGTTTCTATTTTGTTAGCCACTGTGGTTCAGTGAGTAAGACATTGGCTCTCAAACCTAGAAGTCTTGTGTTCGATCCCTGTGTTAACTGAGAAGGTTAATTGAGATTTTCCAGCATGGCGCCTCCTTTTCAGTGGTCCATGACTATTCTGCTAGAAACACCATCGATACTAAATCCTGTCATTATTTAAACATTCTACATGCAAGTATTTGAGATTGAACTGGTTGGAAACAATCTGATTAAAACACAGATCCAATTTCGTTTCGTTTTTTATAGTTCAAAATTTCATTTTTACTTGTCTTCACTACTCTTGGATCTGGAGGACTTGTTATTTAACTTGTGTTCTGGCTGAAATGAGGGGTCAGCCAATCAAATGGTCTGTCGAATCGACCGTTTGACCTTTTTATGCGTGGAACTGTGGGTAGATATTACCAGCCAACGACGTCTATACTATAAACACCAGCGGATAGAAATCATAACAAAACAAAAGTGGATTTTGAAAAGCATGGCGGTCGCTAATTGGTTAATCGAATGACTGACGTTATCGGGTCAAATGTCCCGTGCTTGATACCTGACGTCATAGAACGTGAGCTTCCACTATAACTAGTTAGATCTACATGAGTGTAGGCCATCGAAAGTATAAAAAACGAAACGAAATATAGATCTATATTTTAATTAGATTGGGTTGGAAATGTTCACTTTGTAGTGGTAAATCTTTTAAAAATTCAGAATCTGACATCAGTTTCTGAGGAGCTATTGCCCCTGACCAGAAAAATCTTGCATCCATTCTTGTGAAATCAGCAGGAAGATGTAATACAAGTACTAAATTATATCCTCTGTCTTGAAACTTTATTTTCAGTTTTCATAAATCTTGACAACACTGAATGTGTTACCGGTAGTTGTTTTTCATTTCTGTCCAAGACTTGACAAAGTTGCTTTTTTTTTCTTGCTAAGAGATAATTTAAACTGGTTTCGTTATGTTATATGTTTACAGTTTGAAGGAAGTATTGAATGTTGTTTACAAAAAGAGAAAGACCCATGTAATTTCTTTGTGTTCACTTGCTAGAATATCTGTGTGTAAATATCTTTATATGATGTATTTCAGTGTATCATTAACAACCCCTGTAGTATCACCATGTTTAGATAGTACGTTATCACCTGTTAGAATCAACAGAAGTAAATTATCTTTACCTGTTACACCAGATTATAATTCACAAGGTAAGCATTATACTTATCTTTATTCCTAAAATAATGATTTTAGTCAGGCACTGCTGAAGTGGTACCTAACAGTTTTGATTTCGTGCCAGACATTTTTTTTTAAAAAAAATCCCCACAGGCACTGCTGAAGTAGTATCTAACAGTCCTGACAAATTCTGAATTTGTGCCTGATTATGTGTGACAGGTTGTTTATTGCCATATATTAATATATTGAATATTACTGTGCCCTGAAACCTATTTTAAGTAGATATAAGTTATCTCCCTCATGTAGTGTTTCTTGTGCCTTTATGAGTAATCAAGATATTGGAATTCTAACATTCCAGGATGCAATTGCCTAAATATAACATAACCACCAGCTTTTATTATGCTTGATGTTGGTCTGTGTAAATAAAACTATATTGCCAATAATGTTCTTCTTTGCAAAAATTGGTTAGAATTTTTTTGTTCGGCGGCACAGTGGCAATATGCTGATGAAGTTGAATGTTAATTTTGGGCCCAAAATTTCTCAGAGAAGGGTCACACACACACACACACACAAACCAACTATCCTGCAGCTGCATGTACATTTGTTAAAAAATATTATGTCTCATTTTGATATGTTAAATACTCAGACGATTATGGGAAAAATCATGCTGCACTTTACATGTTTGATTGGAAATGATTGGAAATTATTATTGCTATTTAACATCAAATTTCCTTAATTGTTTCAGATTTCCTTTCTAATTGTTCTGAAGCTGTTGCTGATCTGGAGAAAGCTATACAAAAATTAAAACAGATACATGTACAGGTCTGTATAAACTTGTCGATACAACACATGGCAAACATTTGAATGATTAACGTTTGTCATTGAGTCGAGTGAAATGGTTTCAAGCCCCTGCTGTACGTGACAAGGATTAAAGTCGCCTGTCCAACCTTGTGGATTTTTCTCTGGGTCCTCCGGTTTCCTCCCACTGCTAAAGAGCCCTATGCACATGTGAATCGTTGAAATAAAATTGAACTGTATGTTGGACCCGAAATGACAAACCCCATTTCTCTCTCTCTTAAAATTTTTTAGTCTCAATTTTCCATTGTTTCGTTAACTGATTAAATGACACAGGTGATCTAATCAAATCAATATCCTAGCCATTTGATGGTCTAGAGAGTTGATTAAGGGCTTGTAATGTTAATAAATTAATGTCTAAATACTGATTTATGTAACATTTGAAGTCAGAAAAAAGACATGCAAAGGATGCTCTGTCTGCAACAAAAAAAATGATATCAGATTTCTTCTTTTTTTTTTCAGTCATGTAATATTAAAGATGAGAAGTCCAATGAAATAAGAGCTTTATTAGGTCAAACATTCCACAAAGCTCATCATACATTCGCTGATTTATCAGCAAAAACACCAACAGGAGAAGATAATCCTCCAATACCTCAAATTAATGTCCAATCGGAATCAAATGTTACAAAATGTACAGCGGAGAAAGAATTAAGTGACGAAGAACGTGTAATAGACAAAGCAAGTTCTCTAATAGAACCATTACTACAGCAGTTAGAATCTCGTATCTCAACTAGAATCTCAGATCAAATAGTTGAAATGGTTAAAAATAAATTACATTCTGATCATACGATAGTTTAAAAATAAATTATATAATATTTCTAATAACTACTGGTATTACAAGATATGAAATTATTGTCATTATGATGTTAAATATGTCTGTACGATAATGGCACATGTTTGTCCTTGATAATAGAAAACATATAGAAATTTCATATTTTTCAGTACCGGTATATAGTTTTATGAGATATATTGAAGATGTATGTACAATATTATGATTTATTAATGGAATATTTATTGAGAAGCTTTATAACAGTTTATTATATATTATTAATGGATTCATTTATAAATGTACTCGAAATATATGATAATCTTGTTATAACTTTCCAATTGATACTTGATTTAACTAAAAGTGCTATAATATAATATTTGTTATTGTTAATTTGAATAAATGAATGTTTCAGTATCACATGATGGCACCTGACTGTTATATTAAAGCTATTTGGAATAATATATGGTCCTGCCATAATGCTAATGTAGTAAGTGGGCACCGACATCAGGGTAAATTTATTGTCAAAAAAAAGTATATAAAGTTATAAAATACATAGCTCTATTACCCACTTCTTCTTCATTCAGTGCTATATTTTTTCATGATAAAACGGATATTTGTTTAAGATATTAATATAGGGCATTTATCCATTTGGTAATTCAATTCTATTTTCATACATAAAAATAAAAAATGTGTATATTTATAGTATAATATATAAAATATCTATACAGCCAGGGTTTACTAATTAGCTTCCATATACATATATAGTCTTTAGTAAGATCGGTTCGGTTTGGTTTGTGTGTAGTGCAGTCTCCCTGCACTTACTATAATAGCTCCCTTACTGGGAAAAATGGTTTTGAGTTTTGACTAATGCAAATTGGTCAAAGGGCTCTTTATTCCTACAGAGTTCAGTCATAATCAGAATTCAGGAATATGGGTGTATATAAATATGTATTATCACTCAAATCAAAATCCAATACTTAAGCTTCCTATCACTTATCAACGAACATTTGTATTTCAATATTAAATAATTCATTATTTGTATATTTGGCAAGGTTGTATGTAAACTATGTAGAGTTTTACAAGTGTCCATCGTCAATGAAAATAGTTATAATACATAGAAACTAGATTTTATATATACCGATATACAGTTGTGTTTGTTTGTGATATACTACAGTTTTGTTTGTGATTTTGTCTGATCCATGATTTTTAGAAATCAAAATTCTATGTGCGCTTCTAACCTATACATCAAGGTGCTCTTTCAATTTCAGCATTTATAGAGAAAACGGCCACAAAATAGATAGAAAGATCACAAGGAAAAACAATTTCAAAGAGGTTTACTATTATAATTTAGAAGCACATGTCAAATCTGTATTCTATAGAAGCATTGCTCAGACAGTGATGTTGTCTATAAATAAGAAGTATTTTATTATAAATAAATATTCTTCCACAGTGTTCAGATAAGGAATGAAAGAGTGTGACAATTAATGCCTGTATAAATTATACATTTACTAGTTGTGTATATATATTCAGTTTTTATTTATCTAGGCAATTATTATTAAATTTATGCTAGTTAGTGATTCATATAAAACATTAACTTGTGAAAATGACCATAGTGAATTATCTCCCTTGTGAGCAACTGTTGTGACTTTCCTATTAATATATTCCAAAACGAGCCCAGAAGCATGTTTGTATGACTTTCCATTCAAAATAGTAAATTGATCTTATATCCTAATAACCTTAGTGACTTATCCCCCGTGTGAGCAACTGTTGTGACCTTACTATTAATATATTCAAAAAAGAAGCCAGAAGCATGCTTTGGTTTCCACTCTAAATAGTAAATTGTTCTTAATTAGTTGATATTTAATAGGTATAGTGAATGTATTTTGTTATATTCTTGAAAACTGTAATCTAAAGATATTAATACAGTCAGCTGATCTCAGACTTCATTTTTCGTTCGTATACTTTTCGGTGAAGTTGGAATCAGTGATCTTGTAGATATTCTTAAGTCAAGTTGAAACTCTTGTTGAGAAAAGCAATCTAGATGAGAAGGTGATACAGAAATTCCTAATAATTAATAATCAAATATCTACTGGGCTTTGAATCGATAAGAAATCGTTTATTGACAATTGTTAAGCAGTTAACCCAGTTTATTTTTTTGAATAAAAACATGAAAAAAATAAGTGGATATTCTATATCATTACCAGTTCAAGAAATATAACAAATTTCAGTCAAGACCAGGTGTATATTTTATCAAATCGAGTTTCAAACTTGTAATATTAATATCTATAGGGACTAAAAGATATGTTTAGAATTACGTCTTCAAATATTATATAACAAATCATGTAGATTAATATCATATACATCATGCTTGTTTAAAAACATATATTATGGCAGCCATATATCTTAATATAAAATATGACCACTTCTTTAACATTCCTTTAATCATTACTTATTTATCTTTTCTATCGTTAATCTGTGCCGACAGAATGTCGGGTGAGTGATAACATGTTTCCATCCTATATAAGTTCCTGGTCTCATACCTGCTGATCGTTATTTGCATTTTTCGATCAATATCAACATTCTAAAATGTACTCATATTTATTATTGAACATTTAATTATGAAGACAAAATCAGCAGAGTTAAGAAATTTTACTCATTCGTTTCCAAAAATTATGCTGCATGAAAACACTGTTTCACTATCACTTATTCAAAAATTGAGTTCATATTTTGATTCATAATGTTTTTACCCCCAATTTAATTCTGTTTATTATTTGTATATTTTGCTGCTTGTTTTCAATTACACTAATGATTCAAATACTGACATTTAATGTGCAATTGTTGTTTGAAATATCACCACCTGCAGGTAAAGATGTGCAATTTTAATACGTGTGCGTGGGCTTTCTTTTGCTACATATCAATATAATATTGTAATATGGGTTGAAAGGCTTTCAGTTCTACATTTCTGTATCACTTTTAATTTGTAAGTTTGTGGACAAATTGTAATGAGTGGGCCGAGTTACTATTTTGAGAAGCTATACATAATAATCATGTAATTTATCTTTGTTGCTTTAGGCCACACCAATTTGATTTTCTGTTCTTCAGAGTCTTCATAAATAAACAGCCAATTGAATCAAGTCAAGTGTTTTGTTTAAAATTTCAAAACTTGAAAATCTTGAACTAAAAGCAATTGAACAGCACTACCATGTTCTTTTCCCTAAGAAATAAAAAAGGAATATTTTTACAGGTGTCTTTTAAGAACAGAAAATCAAATTGGTGTTGCCTCATGTTTAAATAGTTTAATACCAGATATGTGGTTGTGTATAGAAATTGTGTATGTAATATAAGGTTGTATTTATCTACAGTATATAAAATCATAACCTGTATATCTATGTGCTTCCATAACATTGTGATACATATGTATATATAACATAATTGATGCAGTTCAGCCATGTTTTTTTTATTTTGCTTTTTTTTGATAGCAAAGATATTGTTGGCAATAACAAATTGTCGTTATTCCTAGTTGGAATAAAGATTATTTATACTTAATCGATTGTCTTTTTTATAAGTATTCGATCCTTGCATTGGCTGAGAAAGTTCATCTAGATTTTCCGGTGTGGTTGCCCCTTGTCAGTGATGCATGACCGAGAACCTGACAAGGATAGCTGTCTATTGGTTTGGTTGGGTGGGACAGAAAACCGAGGTCCCGTGTATACATTGGCATGCACGTAAAAGATCCCTACACAGTTGGAATTTGATATAAGAGAAGGCAGTAGTGCTGCTGTTTGGGCAAAATGTCCGTCTTCATGAGCCAAGTTCTAGGCAGAACATTAGCACGTTAAACCCCATTTCATTTCATTTTAAAAAAATATTATGTGACGAAAATTTTTTTCAGTGTCTTTTGAGGGAAATTGAATATTTCCGGAATTCTCCCTTAACCTTGAGCTGTCTGCTTCTTGATTATCACTACCTGGTGACTGGGTGTGATTTTGTAGTAGGTTAGTCGAAACTAGTAAAGTTTCCACATATTAATGTATTTAGGGGGGTTGGGTGGCCAAAAGATTAGCGTGTGCGTGCTGTATCAGTGGTTTCCTCCCACTGCTAAGGACCCCTAGGCCCGAAATGACCTAGTTTGTGTAGAGTGGATGTTAAACCCCATTTCTCTCTCTCTTTTTTAATGTATTTACTTTCTATGATAAGCTGACAGATGTTTGTCATGCTCCCCCTCCAAGGCCAACGAGATTTCTATTTCCTTTCTTAAACTTGATTATTGTAAATATGTTCAACTATTTTGCAGCCACATATCCTTGTTTCCAGACATATACCCATATACAACTACAGGCCAACTGTAACCATTTTACGTTCAATGTTCAAGCCCCGTCTGTCTTTGAATATAGTAAAGTCAAAAGTGAATGAGTTCATACAGGAATCTTGTCATCATATGGATTTATTTATGTTTACAGAAAACAACAAGATCTAAATATACAATTACTTTAATGGAAACAAACCTCTCCAGAAACCACATGCTGTAAATGTACAAGCTGTTAATGATTTGGAATCTATATATATCAAATATATAATTTTAATCTAGTTGCCTGCAACTCTATTATTAAGTCTTGTGTCAAAGACGTGAATATGATGATTCTGTAACATGATCTTACTGTACTTGGAAATATTAGATCTGACATAGTAGTAGTCATCACACATATTTTATGGCACTAAATATCAAAAGAATAGATATCACAGCATCCACTCCCTTATTTCTTCTTAATGAACACAGTGTTCTAATATACCTTGTCGTATTAAATGTTCACATTCTGATCTCAGTAGAAAATGCTGCAATAAAACAACATTTCTTGGAATTAACAAAATGCAAAAGATGTTAAATAAGTAGAGAGAAATGGGGATTAACGTCCACTCAACACATACTAGGTCATTTTGGGACTAACATGTGGTTTTGATTTTATTTCAATAATTTGCTTGCACGCAGGGGTCTTTAGCAGTGGGAGGAAACCAGTGGACCAGGGATTACCCATAAGGCTGGACAGGCGACCCTACTCCTTTTCACGTAAAACAAGGAATTCGAAACCACGCCGGTTGACTCATTGACAAGCTTTATGATGCAGCGTGCACTTGCTAACCATTCGGCCATACAACCCGCCTGTAAAATGAGTAAGTTAAGACTTTGGGTTGTATCCTACTTTTCCGCACTATCTGGGCTAAAGAAGACGGGCATATGCCATACAGTGTGCTATGAGGAAAATTTGGCCTGGACAGCTACACACTACCACTTACTCTTTTATCGAATTCCAACTTGCACACCAATGTGTACATGGGCCCTCGGTCATGCACAAATAAAGGAAAAACACCATGGGAAATCCTGAGAAACTTTCTTAGCCATTATTGGCATGAAACCCTGGACCTCCTGGTTAGTGATCCAGCGCCTTACTCTCTTCTTATGATGTTTTTTAATTGTAATATGCAACTTCTTGAATACATTTGTTTTTTCGCTCAAACAACCAGTCATTGTAAAATATAGTGGTCTGTTTTGTTGTGTATATATTTAATCACAATACCTGACTATTTTTCTTAAGAACTAAAATATTTCCATCTTGAGTTTCAAATTCTCCATGATCCACCAAGCATCTAACCTGAAATAATATCACTGAATATGAAAATAGGGTGTTTTAAATTTGGACATATCATCCTTTTTTAGTCCTGCTAGCGCTACACTGAACAAAGGTTCTTCGTAGCCAAGACTGGGGTTAGAAACCAGTACATTTTAGTCAAACAGGTTGACAACCAAATCCACTAGTCCTTTAGGAGAATGTGACAGTTTTGTTAAACATGGTCTTTAATAATAATTGAATATTCTACCTCAACATAAAGAGTTTTAGGTGGTTTCATATCTTGAGTTAAATCTAATCCACCAGCATCACCAATTGATCTCATATAATTAGCTAACATTTTATTATATTTATTAAACCACTGAACCTGCAATCAAAAGACTATAACTTTGTTACTATGTTATCACAGAGTAAAGAGGATGTATGATGTTCAAGTGAGAGTTTGTTAAATATTATGCCACGTACATACTATTCATGCCATGGTGAAAAGGTTGAGAGCAAGACATTAAGATATATATTGATATTGCACAAGAACGCTAGTCTGAGTGTTGTTTTTATACAAATACACAATGTTTGCTCGAGACTGTTAAACAACTATACATACACTATCATGCACGTGTATTTCAATGAAATCAGTATGCGGATCCAAAATTTCATCTAATATAAAGATAGGTTGCCAGGCAACGAAACATATATGCCCACAGCAGGCTAAATCATCCGGGTAGTCACCAAGGGTTGTCGCATATTCTTACTTTTTTTGGTAATGAAACATTTCTAATACACTAAAATCTGATTAAGAGTAACAACTCATTATGTAATTATCTGAAAATCATTAGAATTTGTTTGCTTTTTACAAGGTTTTGCCCCACGCTAACCATTAGTATAGGAAACATTTAACATCATGGATTTAGCTGTTCAGTTATCAAAATTCATTGAAAATCAAAATACTTGTTCGTTTCAACACCTTAAACTCTGTGTATCAATCTGAAGTCAATCAGCGTCACAAGGTTTTTTGAAGTGATCAAGGGAGATAACTCTGGAAGTAATTATTTGAAATAGCTGAAAATCAGTAGGCTTCTTCGTCTCATGACCTTAAACAGTGTGTGTAAATTTAAAGTCAATCGGATAAACTCTGGCCTCTAGAGCATCCACACGATTGTTTGAAGAGATCAAGGGCCACAACTCTGGCACTAATTATCAGAAATCGCTGAAAATCAATAGGCTTCTTTGTCTCATGGCGTTAAACACTGTGTATAAATTTAAAGTCAATCGGATATAAACTCTGGCCTCTAAAGCATCCACAAGATTTTTTGAAGAGATCAAGGGCCACAACTCTGGCACTAATTATCAGAAATCGCTGAAAATCAATAGGCTTCTTCGTCTCATGACCTTAAACACTGTGTATAAATTTAAAGTCAATCGGATATAAACTCTGGCCTCTAAAGCATCCACAAGATTTTTTGAAGAGATCAAGGGCCACAACTCTGGCACTAATTATCAGAAATCCCTGAAAATCAATAGGCTTCTTCGTCTCATGACCTTAAACACTGTGTATAAATTTAAAGTCAATCGGATATTAACTTTAGCTTTTAGAGCGTCCACAAGATTTTTTGAAGTGATCAAGGGCCATAACCCTGGCACTAATTATCGGAAATCGCTGAAAATCAATAGGCTTCTTCGTCTTATGACCTTAAACACTGTGTATAAATTTAAAGCCAATCGGATATTAACTTTGGCCTCTAGAGCATCCACAAGATTTTTTGAAGTGATCAAGGGCCATAACTCTGGTAGTTATTATCGGAAATCGCTGAAAAACAATATACTTCTTCGTCTCATGACCTTAAACACTGTGTATAAATTTAAAGTCAATCGGATATTAACTTTAGCCTCTAGAGCGTCCACAAGCAATTGTGGACGACGGACGGATGGGGGCGACGACATAAAAATAATGTATGATCGACAAGTTGCCCATACATTATTTGAAATAATGGTGCGCCAACATCAAAAGATGGCCTCACATCTGTATTTTAATTTAATTTAATATTTCATGGACCCAGCTTCAATTGGATATTAGTCTTGTTTAGATAATTCAACATGGAATTTTCAATATTTCTGCTGATGGATTTGATTCTTTGTGTAACAATATCATTCATCTGAATTTGGAAAATGTAAAATTCACCTTTTACATTCAATATTTATTCAAATACACTTTAAGTTAAGACAAGAAATTATGCAACCTAAAAGTACTTGATACAAATATATATTGTAACTAACACAGCCTGCCGTACCCTCTTTTTGTCTAGAAATAGGTTGCATTTATGATTTAATGAATTAATTTTTTGTTTTACATGGTATATAAAACACTCACCTCTTGTTCACAAAGATTATATTTAATATCAGCAGGTAAAACACTACCAAACTCCCATCTCATCTTCTTTATATTCTCTAATCTATTATACCTATAATACATATAAACTATCTTTATATTCTCTAATCTATTATACCTATATAACATATAAACCATCTTTATATTCTCTAATCTATTATACCTATATAAAATATAAACCATCTTTATATTCTCTAATCTATTATACCTATATAACATATAAACCATCTTTATATTCTCTAATCTATTATACCTATATAACATATAAAATATCTTTATATTCTCTAATCTATTATACCTATATAAAATATAAACCATCTTTATATTCTCTAATCTATTATACCTATATAACATATAAAATATCTTTATATTCTCTAATCTATTATACCTATAACATATAAACCGTCTTTATATTCTCTAATCTATTATACCTATAACATATAAACCGTCTTTATATTCTCTAATCTATTATACCTACATAACATATAAACCGTCTTTATATTAGGTATATAGGTATATTATAAACCTATATTACATACAAATATAACATATAAATCCACTTAACATTGTCTTATCTATTACATGTATACCCATATTACATATAAATATAACATATAAATCTTCTTTATATTGTCTAACCTATAAACCTATACATGTATTACATACAAATAAATAAACTGTCCTTATATTCTCCAATCTATTATATCCATATAACATACACATATAATATAAATCTTTATATTGTCTCATCTATTATACCTATTATTACATATATATAATATTAATAAAATGAAATCTGTCAGGGTATAATCTTTAAGTGGCATTTAGCAATTGGGAAACATCTTAACAGAATACAATTTCTATGGGAAAACAATCACTGGTTTTATTCTAAAAGCATAACATTTCGACAAGTATCCTCTTATCATCATCAAGGACAATGTACAATGTACCAGTTCTTACCGAAACGTCATGCTTTAAGAATAAATCCAGTAAATTGTTTTCCCATGGAAATTCTGTTCTGTTAACATTAAATGGGGTTTATTTTTGATATCTATATAATTAATTGTACTTTGGAGAAGGCAGGGGGCTATGCTGAGTCGTTATGCTTCTTAATTTCCATCAACAATGGTAATTTATATCTCCACTATATATGTAGTGAGAAAATGAATTTTGGGAAGCAGGAGGAGGAAGTCTTTGAATTATTAATAGTTAAATTATACCTATTGAATGTGTGATATTTCATACTGCTGACTTAAAGCAGATAAAAATACTGTGATAATTACTTTCTTATTATTATTTGTTCTTTTATAAAAACATAATAAAAATTCAGGATTCAACAGTTCTAAAGGTTTTATTTATAATCATAAGTACTGACACTGACTTACAAATAAGCAAGAAGACATCTTTTATTTCTTTCTAAACCAGCATGTCGGAGATGAACGCTAGAATACAATTCACTCTCACCAGCCACAGCCGCACTCCTATTAAAAGACAATATATTAATAAACAACGTGAAAATGCAAAAACACAACAATTATAATTTGTTAGCTATTTTAAAAAAAAAAGTTGAGATGGTTAAACACATTCACAAGCTTAATTGAAAAACATTTCCATTAAACAAACTAAGAGGTACTGATAAGGAAATGTAATCATTAGTGACATTATATGTTTTGAAGTAATGGTTATGTAATGAAATGAGTGATGGAAGATTTCAAAAGTAATGAGTACGGTAATGTAATTTATTACATTTCAAAAATCGTGAAATGCTCAATTATATTTCAATTATATATAATGTTGCAAATATCAATACGCCTACTTAATAAAAACAGGCAACCAATATTTAACAGGATGAACAGACCCTTTGACAGTGCTTTAATGTTATATACTATGGTGTCTGCATGAGTCAGTTAATGTTGTGCGCCATACATGTACCTACTGGTAGCCAGCCGCAATAGGACCTATGTGTATCCCTGTGTGTTGGCTTGTTTGTTAAAGCTACAATTAAATTCATCTTCAACTTACACATCTCTTTGATTGTGTTCAAACAATGCCTTCATTTCATCCAAAACTTGTCTAACAGCATCTTCCTGAAAGCAATTGAAAGTTAAATTCGAGTGAGAGAGAGAAATGGGGTTTAACGTCCACTCGACGCAAACTAGGTCATTTCTGGACTAACATGATTTAATTTCATTTCAATAATTCGCTTGCGCATAATATGGGTCTTTACCAGAGGGAAGAAACCAGAGGACCCAGAGAAATAACACGAGGTTGGACAGGCGACCCTACTCCTTGTCACATACAATTGGCTATTCAAAACCATGCCAGTTGACGCAATGACAGGCTTTATGATACAGCGTGCACGTGCTAACCATTCGGCCATGACCATTTGTTTCTTTGTCTGTAGTGAAAAGCATTCAGCCCAACGAAAATTTTGGGAAAAGTTGGAGGTGGCCAAAGAAGCCAGAATAAACATTGATATCAATGGGGAAATTTATGGTGGTCTGCTTCCCTATGGCAGTAGTTATCTCCCTTCTTTAACCTAAACTGTCAAAGTTTACATGAACAATATTAGCCTAATGATAATATAAATTTACGTTATACGGAGACATAGTCCCATCTACACATCTCTTCAGCTCCCTGATCAACTCTAATGCCTTTTCAGCAAACATGATATGATGCGTTCGGCAAGGCTGGTAGCTTCTAAACTTGATGAAGGTGTGATTCCTACAACACAAATGTTTTGTTTACACTTATCCTCGCTAGAATTTCCCGCTAAAAATTCACGAAACTTTAACAAAGGTAATTTGATTGGATAAGTCTGAACCGTTATCCAGACTCAAACTATGTACCGTTAACATTGGAAGAGGGACTGGATAATTGAGACTTTATTTATGTCTATAAATAGAAATCAGTGTATTTTGATGGTCGGAGAAGGTTGTTTGTCAGTATTTTTCGCTTATATTTCATGATGGAAAAACTCAGCCCAGCTAAAACTTTTGATAACAAGTCAAAGATGGAAGAACAAACTACAGGTTCTTCATTGAGGTAGGTTTGTTATCTCCGCGATAACGCAAGGTAACAAAGTGCAATTTTGATGGAGATTTCAGTGTGAACGACATTAAGGGCGTTGAGCAGTCTAAGATTCGCACTAACTTTTCAACGCCAATCTTATTAAGTCTTTGCAAACTTGTTCCACTTATAAAATAACTCAGAAAACTCTCGAAAGTCGCGTCGTTTTATGTGTAACAATGGAGATACGAGGCGGAGGAATAAAACTATTTATAGCAAACGAGACTGATTCCCCGACCTAGATCAGGTGTTGAATAAATTATGACGTCGTGCACGCCAGTCACGTGATCAACACAGACGTGGCTTCAACGGGAGTGGAAGATGTCACGTGACCAGAAGGAATTCCCTGTATGACGCGATTATCCAGGTCTATTTATCTATCACGAAAGGAACATGACGGATTTTTTTTTTTTATGGTCAAAGATTACTATTTTTTGAATGCATAACATGATTTAGAGTGCGGTGGAGTAGTGCAGTGAAGTAATTATTTACTTTTACATCCGAATTGTTGTATTTTAATACTTGTTGTCGACGTATTCAAAGAATTAACCCCAAATCGCAAAATCTCGTTTGAAGGTAAATAATGAACAACAATTTTAAAATACTTTGAGTTGGTATTTTTTAACGTTTTTGGTGTCGAAATGTAGCTTATAACCTCCACTTTCGATCTACTGGTGGGATTATCAATAAATCTTTTGAGCTTGTACTAATAGAATTTCCAAGAAAACGCATCGTTTTTTTGCGTTTCCATGGATACAAGACAAACCACAACCTATAGCCAAAAATTGACCAGTGTATTTTTGGGACTTGCTATTAGCATTGTTCATGCGAAATTTGATGAAAATATCTGCAGGCATAACTGAGAAAATTCTACTTTTGTTGTCATCAATACCCCTTTTTATCATGCTTTTGGGCCAAGTTTGGAACATAGTTGGTAAATAAAATTGGTATTTATTTGGTGATTAATATGTAGTTTATCACCCCAAATAACAAAAAATGTCATATCTTATCAACAAAAATTACAGTGCTAGCTTTAAAATTTGCATTTTAGACTACTCAACGCCCTTAAGGTTGGACTTTGGACTCTCTGTTTATCCTGCTGATGTCGGTTTCTAGGTTATGTTATTGAAATAAACAATCAGCTGGGACGACACGACAAATATAAATTTTAAAAATATTTAGATTATATTTGATTGCAGGATGGATGAATTTTTGTCACCAGTTATAAGGTTATATTTTGATTTCATTTATTTGATTGTTTATTTTTAATGAAATAGGCCTAATAATAATAATTAATTTTCAATTATAATGTAATGTCATGAATCTTTTTTATTACTGGTAATTAAAGCAAGAACCATTTTTTTTATTGTATTGTATACTTAATAATTGTAATCCAACCACGTACATGTGCTAGTACCGTATATGCAGATTTATGTACCGATATTTAAAATGCCATCACATTATCAGAAATTCATTATAAATAGACACATCGAAGAGGGAGATACTATTGAATTTAAAATTGCATTGATTTGATGATTGGACAAAAATTCCCCAGATCGTCTATGGTTTGCATACACATAGGAATGTAAATAATTTGTCTAGACTAAGAATATGTCAAACAGTGGGATTAGCAGTATTGCACCTGCAGTGTGAACATCCAGGTTATCTCAGGTAAGCCTTGGTATAACAGTGTTAGTGGACAGGTGGGAGCAGAACTGTCTTTGAGCGGACGATGTCCACTGACAGTTCCTATCCAGCCTTATATAGCTGCAATATGAAAATACTGCTCTTCCCCACATCTGCTCTAAGACTATTTTGGAATCCTTACCTACTATTTTTCACCTTGATTTTACTTTATTCACCAAAGGAATCATGTGCTGACACACATTTATAATGATTCAACACTATTTTCAAGTAGAATTCTGCGATTAAAAAAATACACAAAATACGTTTGAACTGAGAATCCATTGCAAGACTCGGACAAATGATTTCTTTTGGCGGAAAATAAAGAATCGTGGTGAAAAATAATTTGTTAAACGGTTTTTAAGCAGCCTAAGAACAGAGGTGGGGAAGAGCAGAGTTTTACTGTATTTTCATATTGCAGCTATATAAGGCCAGATAGGAACTGTCAGCATGTAGGCTTTCTAACTTTATTAAATTTAATACTGATTTTGAAATCTGTGTACCTGAAATATCATTGACACAGCTTGACATGACATTGATAACATATGACTAATTTACATACTTTACATATACTGGGTATTGATCTACATTTATAATCTATAAAAATTACCAATGGAGAGGTCATTAAAGGCAATGAACCATGAAATGTATGCATGTTAATCCTATCAAGTAATCATTAGAGGTAATGAACCATGAAATACATGGTGTTATGAAGATGATCCCATTAGCTTCAATTTCATTTTAACAATTAATTAAAATCGGTCTAGTCTGTAAATCAAAATTATGGAAGCAGACTTTAAACCCTAGTCAATAAGTGGATTTTTTCTTGTTATATGTACATGTATGAAGTTGCTCTGTAATGAATTCCAAATGTTTAGATTTATATGTAGAGCTCTCACTTTGAAAGTTTTGTTTATAAAAAGATCAAAATTGAATATTAAAGTTAAAGCTCATTTTATATTCAAATACCAACATCACACCATACAGTCAAATGGCAGACACAAAATGAACAGGTTTGGATTTCATTAATTACGAGTAGAATGAACAGTATAAAAATGTGAATTACTTGTGTACGGTACATTATTTTCAAGGGAATGTGACTAATGCTTACACAAATGTTCAAATTCAAATTCAAACTGATTATTTGTTATTAGATGTTAATTAAAGTTAAAATAGCATTATGCAAGAGCAAAATCTGCTTATTACAGGTCTTTCTTTAGGCCTGAAATGTTATCTAAATAATCAATTAGACATTAACATATCCAGACCATAATAAACTCTTGATGTCAAGGCTAGCCTTCGATGTTGGCGGATTGAATTCCTATATGCCGCTTAATGGCCGTTGATAATTAAATCAATCAAGTGGATAATCGAGACTATGCTGTTTATATTAATGATTTGAGTAATGATGATGTGAATATTTCAAACGCTTTTTTCTCGACTAATAGTGGATCAATTTGACTGAAATTTTCAGCAAATAACCTTTACACTATCTAGTTTTTATACACCCACATTGAAATGTGGTCGTTTATTGTCGTCGCCCCCGTCCGGCCGTCCTGCGTCCACAATTGCTTGTGGATGCTCTAGAGGCTAAAGTTAATATCCGATTGACTTTAAATTTATACACTGTGTTTAAGGTCATGAGACGAAGAAGTCTATTGTTTTTCAGCGTTTGCCGATAATAACTACCAGAGTTATGGCCTTGATTACCTCAAAAAATCTTGTGGACGCTCTAGAGGCCAAAGTTAATATACGATTGGCTTTAAATTTATACACAGTGTTTAAGGTCATAAGACAAAGAAGCCTATTGATTTTCAGGGATTTCCGATAATTAGTGCCAGAGTTATGGCCCTTGATCACTTCAAAAAATCTTGTGGATGTTCTAAAAGCCAAAGTTAATATCAGTTTGACTTTAAATTTATACACAGTGTTTAAGGTCATAAGATGAAGAATCCTATAGATTTTCAGCGATTTCCGATAATTAGTGCCAATATGGCCCTTGATCACTTCACAAAATCTTGTGGATGCTGTAGAGGCCAAAGTTGATATCCGATTGACTTCAAATTTATACACAGTGTTTAAGGTCATGAGACAAAGAAGCCTTTTGATTTTCAAAGATTTCCGATCATTACTGCCAGAGTTATGGCCCTTGATCACTTCAAAAAATCTTGTGGATGCCTATTGATTTTCAATGATTTCCGATAATTACTGTCAGAGTTACGGCCCTTGATCACTTAAAAAAATCTTGTGGATGCTCTAGAGGCCAAAGTTAATACCCGATTGACTTTTTAAATTCATACACAGTGTTTAAGGTCATGAGACGAAGAAGCCAATTGATTTTTAGCGATTTCTGATAATTACTGTCAGAGTTATGGTCCTTGATCACTTCAAAAAAATATTGTGGACACTATAGAAGCTAAAGTTTACATCTGATACACTTTAGATTGATACACAGATTTTAAGGTCTTGAGACGAACAAGTATATTGATTTTCAATGAATTTTGATTACTTGAACAGCTAAATTTATGATATTAAATGTTTCGTATACTAAACATTAGCATGGAGGAGAACTTTATCAAAGCCAAACAAATTCTAATGATTTTCTGATAATTACTTAATGAGTTGTTACTCTTAATCAGATTTTAGTGTATTATAAATGTTTCATTACCGAAAAAAGTAAAAATATGCGACAACTCTTGTTGACTGCCCAGACGATTTAGCTGCTGTAAGCGTATGTTTCGTTGCCTGGCAACCTATCTTTAACTATTATAGTGAGAACTGCCATCTCTTT
Organism: Patella ulyssiponensis; assembly: GCA_963678685.1. Taxonomy (NCBI): domain Eukaryota; kingdom Metazoa; phylum Mollusca; class Gastropoda; family Patellidae; genus Patella; species Patella ulyssiponensis. The sequence goes on along the minus strand of OY783230.1, from coordinate 58,894,385 downwards.
ATCTTATCTCCCATAATGTAACTTTAATAGAATTTTATCATTTTTATCTTTTGGAAATATTGAATCAACTAATTAATATTCAAAAATCAATAAACAGACTAGAAAAATGTATGGATTTGAAGTAGGAATCTAGAAATACACTAAAAGATACGAAATCTTTAAAATAAATAGAAAATAGAATATCAAGTATTTGAATAGCATTGGAATAACAGCTTTACAATTTTAGGCAAACTTAGTAACAAAATATTCTGTAAGTTTGTAGATAGAGACAAAGTACTTTGTGACAAATAAACATATTCTTGAAATATGAATAATATTTATTATAACAAACCTTTTTTTGAAACTCTGAATGATGGGCTTCTGTAAAATGTATAATCCAATGCTTTCTGTTGATATAGACAAAAACCATGTTGCTGTTTTCATGGCTTCTGTACGATATGTTGAGGTAAAGACACAAGCATTAATGAAGGTTAAAATAAAAACTATATCAGCGTAAAGCTATTTTAAATGTTGTTAATATGTTAATTCTATTTCTTGGCAGTATACTCTTTTTATAATGACGTAAGATCTAGTTACGAATAGCCCAATACATGTATTTGAATTCTTTTGTTATGGAGGTACACATGTATGAATTGGCATAGATAGCTTAACCGAAAGGCTTAGGTAAAATAATAAGTATTTAAACCAGTTTATGTAACAGTATTATAGAAATAATTTATAAACTAACCTACCATTTATGATAATCTGGGGTCATTTTATTTGTGATTTTGCTGAGCAGAACAAATACATAGTTGAAGCTGTATGTTTATTGGAATAGGTTGTCTATTACACCTCTAGTGGTATACAGTTTGAGGCCAAGTGATGTGTTTGATTAATCTTGCTAACAATGCTTAATTTCGTCCACGGATCAATCACAAAATTAATTGTTTTAAAACGGTTAGATGAAAACTTTTATTGTTTTAGAAAATCAATTTGTGTATTATTACTCTAATAATAATGAGGAAACCCACCCATAAATGTGGAAATTTGGAATATTTTGTTCGGTTATTTATGTATGGAGAATTGTTAGCCATTTTTATTCGCCCACATTGAAATGTTTTGGTATGGGTTTGTGTCCTATTATTGTTAGCTTCTAACATATGTAATATACATGCACCCCATGTGTATGTGTATGAGTAGAGATACAGAAGGATCATCAATTTAAAAGGCTGGACAAACCAATTGGATCTGTCTGACTGTTAGATCATGAAACGATGTGGGCAGAGAGAAAATACATAAATAAGGATAGAATGTAGTGCTTGTAAATCAGGAGTACGTGTACATGTATCCCGACCCCAATGAATATGACATGTTGATTTGATGATATATTAGAAGAAATGTTCTTATGATCTATTTCTTTATTTGTATTTTAGTGAAACTATAGCTACAGCATGGTATGTTGCCAAGGTAACCAGTCTGGTGTTGTTCCTGTTATATATTGCTATACCTATATTTGTACAATATAATCCTTGGATTCTACCAAAAGTGGTTTTCTCTAATGTCAGTAAGTAATTTTTACATTCTATATGATGGGTAACGATTCCGAAAAATATGGTTGACATATTCTGACATTGCTCTTGATCATCTTTAAAACATTTAGATTAATTTTCATTTTAGTACGGTGGCCACCATTTGTTGATTTTAAGAAGCCTGCTGATTTTGGATTGAATACAACTCGTAACTTTTACCTGACTGTAGAAGAAGATGTCAAGATTGGTGCATGGTATGTCTGAGTTATAATTGATAAATCAAAACAAAAAATTGAAAATCTTAAACCAAATTCCTATTCCTATTTGTTAGAACCAACGGGAATTTTTAAAGCTCCATATATCCACCGTAGTCATTTATATGGGTGGGGTGGGGTGTGGATGAGTCGTTGAATCAACTGGCATGGTTTCGATTCCCCAGTTGTGTGTGACAAGGAGTAGGGTCGCCTAATGACCCCTACATTCAAGCAAATTATAGAAGTAAAATTGAACCACATTATGTTAGTCTCAAAATGACTTCCACTGGACAAAAACCCCCTCTCTGTCTCTCTCTCTCTTATTTAGATGGTTTAAGAATCCGCGGTCTTAACAGTGGCCAGGGACAATGCTACATATTCAATATTCCTCTTCTTGCATTGCTCACATGACCAAACAAGTGCCAAATGTCTTTTGGAAATACAAATTTTTCAGTTTATTATAATCTCATTTGTCCTAATTTTTGCATTAAATTTCAGGCATACTTTACCAAGAAGTGTATTGGAAAGCCATCCTAATGAAGATATTTCACATGAAAAATTTGATCAACATTTAGCTCATGGAAAAAAGATCATTGTTTATTTACATGGAAACAGTGGAACAAGGTAAAAAATAAACTTAGATCCCTTAATTAAAGCTTTCAATTTTTTTTGCCAAGATTTCTGTAAAACAATTTTGTTTGCCTATCAAAGTCTCCCATGCTAAAAACATTGTCAACAACTCCCATTATGAACTCTGTGAAAAGCTTTGTTAATTTGTCAATGGAAAGATAACTCTGTAAAAAATGTTCAAAATGTATGATTCAAAGATAGAGATCTTCCCTAATGAACAATCTCAACGAGCTTTAATAGATTCTATCAAGAATCCAGATTCTTGACATTCACAAGATTTTACAAATTGAAAAATCAACAGAAAAATAACTTTATGATTTGAACAATTCTGAAGTTTGATTGGGTTCTTTCCTTGGCCTTATTGAACAACCCAACGAAGATTTAAAAAATTCAACTTAGACTTTTATCCTTTATTCACAAGCTTTAAAAAGTCAAAATATGACTGGATAGATGCTTATAAAACAATTGAGTTGTATTGTATACCCAAAAGAAAAGTCCCTATCCAAAACTTTTACTTTATCATGCTCCAAAAGATTTCATGAATTGGAACATACGCGTTAGGATAACTCCCCAATATAAGATTTATAAGGACCCTTCCTTATGATCCAATGAACAATCCCTGCAAATTTGTAAATAAGTGAAATGTGACCTGTAAGGTGGTCATGAGAAATTGAGGACGGAAGCTGCACTGAGCCACTGACTGACCAGATTATGGACGGAGGTGACAACAGTAAACGTTAAATGTGGGCATTAAAAAATAGCTGTGAATCATGTACATGTACCCTGTTTTTAATGAGTGTCAATTTGTACATATTATAAATAAAAGATATTTTATATGTTACAGAGGTGGATGGCATAGAGTACAGTTATATAAACTATTAGCTAGTCATGATTTTCATATTGTTACTATTGACTACAGAGGTAAGCCACAAAATTCTATTATTCTCTTATCTCAGGTTCCTCTAGTGTGACTCAGCCTTGAAGAGGTTTTGTCTATAACTTTCCCTGTAGATTCTTAGTTTGTTTCCAATATACAGAGCAAAATGACCAGAGTAGTGGTGCAATTTGGTTCATTTGCGACACAAAATGCTAAAGTAGACCAAATTGTAGAAAACAGTAAAACTATGTGGAAGTGGTAGAAATAAATAGATTTCTAGTCAATCTGTCTAAAATTGCTGCTCGGAGGCTGTGGTAGTCGCGTGGTAAGGGTACTTGATTGGATCCTAACTGGAATGTCACTGGTTCAAATCCCAGTGTTGTTCAAGAAGAATCTCCCGATTGTTCAAACTTGGTTCTTACTTGTCAGGAGTAGTGCCTGCGAGGCTGATAAGTATAGTATTATCTGATCGTTCAGCTGATCGTTCCTGTACACTTTGGCGTAAAAGAACCATTGTGTTGATGATATGTTCAACTCCATTCTTTTCCTTTAAAATTTATAGCATAAAGGAAAACATTTTATCCATTAAAAGTGATATAAAGTCAAAAAAAAGTCTGTTAATAATAAGTTAAATGTTATCTTGTTCTTGCAGGTTTTGGTGATTCCACTGGTACACCAACAGAAGATGGTGTAGTATCGGACGCCTACCATCTTTATCAATGGGTTAAAGAAAGAAGTGGTGATTCCCCAGTCTTTCTGTGGGGACATTCATTAGGCACAGCGTAAGAAATTTATCTTTTTGTGCAACAACTTCATATTATTTTATACTAAAAAGTAAGAATTAAATGCTTGCACTTAATTAATACAGAAACTGATCTGAACACAAAGTTGTATTTACTAAGAAGATGTCATTGTTAACATTCACAAATACAGGGTTTAAACTCTGTGCAATTCTCACTGCATTTTAAATCAACATACACCATTCTTCTTATTTACACTTCTTAGTTCACAGAGCTTCCTTTAGAAAGTTCTTGAAGGTTGAGTTGAATTTGTTGGTGCAAAGATCCTACCATGTTATTTTTCATTGCATAGGAAAACTTGTTGTATTTTTGGGTTGTCTATATTTTCAGAATTACAACAAAACTAGCCAAAAAATTATGTGATGAAGGAGAACATCCATTGGGTGTTGTTTTAGAAGCTCCATTTAATAATATAAATGATGCAGCAGCTAATCACCCATTTTCTTTTGTAAGTTTTAATACAATATTTCCAATCTGAAAGTTATATTCACTATATCATTTTAAGTATTCAGTTTGAATGACATAATATGAAGTAACAACCATTTATAGGGGTTATGTAACATTTTTAGAGTGCTTGTCTCAAATTTTTCATTGATTTGATCTTATAAGATAAATATGAACATTGTACATGGTATGAAAATGTTGCCAAAAGTTGATTACTTGCAAAATTATATCTAGCATTTCTTATAAATGTATATGTAATATTATTGTTTTTTCCAGCCTTATAGAATGCTGCCTTGGTTCAGTGACATTTTTATCAGCAGTATAGCAGATCATGGAATCTTTTTTACCAGTGATAAAAGGTAGGGTAAATGTAAATAATGAGTGTTGAATGTTGATATGACTGATATATAAAGTGTTTGAGGTAACAATCAGATCAATGTTGACATATATGTGACTGAGATGGTTTAATCAGAGGTCTTTCCAGTCATGAGGCTAATTTACTTCACACTGTCACCCACAAAAATTTTATGCTTTTGAGAAATATGATTTGAAATTTTTTGTCATGTGTAGAAAGTAGAAGTCACACATTATCTTCTGATCACCTTTTATTAAAACCTTACAAAGTAAAACTTGTGTCATACGATAACAGGTCTTTTAGTACACAAGTTTAAAAAATAAGGAATAGCCTTCCTTTTAATTTATACAATCTTAAGACATAATTAAAATCTATTTACTTTTAGATGGCTTTCAATTGATATTTATTTACTTCTTACTGCATATTGTGTATTTTATATGTTTGAAATTATTATTCATATTTGAAAAGATGTTTCTTAAAGTTAGTTAATTTGGTCCTTGAGATATTTAGTAAATAATGAATACTATTAATGATATATTTATTTCAGTGTTGAACATGTGACGTCACCTATAATGATCTTACATGCTGAAGATGATGCTGTTGTACCTTATCATCTTGGTCTCAAGGTTTGTTGGATTTATATTTACTGCTATTGAATATTACCAGAGAAAAATCATGTAGATTAGCAACTTCATAAAACATCAGCTGACAAAATTAAAAAGCTTCTAAAATTTGAGGCACCTTCTCAAGGGAGATAACTAAACCAAGTAGTCAAATTGATGTCATTTGTGACCAGCTCTGGCTAAATGAGACGCATGTCCTAAAATAAAGACTTTTGTATTCAAAAGCCTTCAAATTGGTATGGTGCATAAGCAGTTAACTTTACAAAAATGGCAGAGATATTTAGTATTGATGTTGATACACACCAAAACATTTATTTCCAGAGAAAAGCGATTGAAAATTATTGAAACAATCCAAGCAAGACGCTTCGTAACCAATGCCATCCAAATTTATACACTTTAGTAGTAACCTATGGATGGCCGAATGGTTAGCACTTGCACGGTTTCGATTGCCCGTGGGTTTTCTCCGGGTCCTCTGGTTTCTTCCCACTGCTAAAGACCCCTACGCGCAAGCGAATTATTGAAAAAAAATAGTCCAGAAGTAAGTGATCTAGTTTTTGTCGAGAGGATGTTAAACCCCACATCTCTCTCTATATAATTGTTTAATTCTATCTGCGGTGTTGTTTAACCCGCCATCCCAGTTCCATGGGTTTTAGTGTTGAAATTTTGTGACTTTCCCTGTTACAATCCAGATCTGTTTCAAAATAATTTAAATGTACATATAAATAGAAACTGTGTTATTTTGTTGAATTAAAAAATAGAACTTTTACTAACATATATTTTTTATTCAGTTATTTGAAGCAGCTAAAGAAATCCGACCAAATACCCACGGTGATGTTGATTTTGTATCATTTCCTGGTCACCATGGATACGGACATAAACATATTTTTAAATCACCAGAACTTCCAAGTATTGTCAAGTAAGTATATTTATTCCTTGGATGTTATTAATGGTAATAACTCATCATATTTTATGAGCCAAAAATGAAATTTTATTCAAACTTATCTTTTAATGACTTTTATGAAATAGACTATACATGTATGTTCTCAGAAAAATGGCTGAACCAAAAATAAACAAAGCTAGTTTTACATTCGTCATACTCACATGATTCTATTTTTGTTTCAGAAAGTTCATGGAAAATAGCATAGCCAAACGACAAGAGCAGAAAAAAGAGAAGTAGGGTGATATTAATATGCCGCTAAAACTGTTTGTGTGAAATGGATCTCAGGGTGTTCCATTCCATTTAATGCAAACCATGTTTTAATATTATATATAGCTGGTGAATAGTCTCTATATTTACAATTGTTGCTTCAAAGATTATTGCTATATGTCAGTACTATTTATGTAAATGAGTCAGAATTATGTTTTCTAAGACTAACAGAGCTCAGTTTCTACATCCATAATTATTATTTAACTAAATATATTTTAGTGTTCTATTTTTGTGAAATTGTTCATTATAATATTAAAAGGAAATATTCGATTCATAGCTCAAAGTCCAAACTATTGGACAAGATTTAGCCATTTCAAATTTTTCTAGCCTAGGAATTGTTTAATAATATTTCATTTGATGTGACTGACATTCATGTGGATGGATTTGGACTTGGAGCAAAATATTTCAAAATAGGAGAAAAACTTCTTGAATTATTAACATTGAGTCTAGGGTACAAAATCATTATTCTTAACACCTGTCCACATCCTTGATTACACTTTACAAATAAATTACATAATTTTTATCCATCTTTATACAGTGTTTTTATCTATGAATTATGCTATTTGTATATATTTATATTATTTATATATTATCGGTATATGTGTATTTTTTTGTTGTCGATTATTGTTGTATTACTGAATCAATATTAGTTTGGTGAAGTTTTTAAATTCTATTTGGTAGCATGTTCTGACTCAGTGAATAAAATAAAAACATATTTGTTCACATATTTTATGATAAGATTGAATGTCGATGTTGCTGTCGGAGTTTATCTGTAATATTCCACTTTGTTGTGCTGGTCATAACAACAGTTGTAATCTGGACGAACATATTGCAAGATGAAGACCGGAGAACAGACTGCTTATATTGTTGGAAATTGGGCTGCTCAAATTTAAAGGCTGAAAGCAGGATTGGAAATTAGACATTCAAAGGTTAATAAACATTTAGTAAATCATTAATCAGGTAGAACATTTAGAAAATGCAAGTTCTCAAATTTATGACCATTTCAGGGAGTGTACGTAAATTGAATAGAGTAGCAGGGGCAGATCTATGGGACGAGATCTGGTCCTTGGCCTAAAAAATTCAAGTTTCCTTATCTGTTAAAAATGACAGTAATCCTAAGCAATGAATAGCGATATGTTATTTATGTATTTTTTACCTGTTCTTCCTGAAAGGTGTCTAATGTCATGATGAAAGCTATAAAAATATAATATCAGAATAATCTGTCATTTTAAGCTACTACTAAGCTAATTTCTGAATTTTATGTACTGTTGCTAGTTTTTATTATATATGTCTCTTTTATTACCCAGTGACAGTTATCTTAGCATGACTATATTTTAGCAAATGTCAGACCAGTCTGCTCTCTGAACAATTGCATTGAATTTAGAAAATTAAATTGCTGCACTATCACGAGCAGGCCAAATAAACCAATAAAAAAAACTTCTCATAAATTTTTAATTATAAGCACAAGAATTAAGAGAGGATGTTTGTTGTTTAAGTTAAGTTTGTGTTGTTTACTTTCGACATTTTTCATCATTACAATGCAGATTTTTGCAGACGGCTTTTTCCCCTTTTCTTGTTTTTTAAGGTTGTTACTAACATACTTTTGATCTTGACATCTTTAACGTATTGTTTTTGTTTTGTGTATGTTATATAAGATCTGATGTGTTCATTTTTTTTTTTAGTTTTGTTTTTCGTAACATGTTTTAAAAATTTATATCATAATACGTTAATTAAGTTTTTGTCATTTTCTCATTTAAAAAAAATATGCCTGTGCATTGTTGAGGTCATATGTATGTATTAAAAGTGCTAAACTTACTAACATTGTTACTGACTAGTGTGTATGTACTAGCCCAATTTCCCCAAGATATGATACCTGAAGGTCTTAGATGTAAATTTGATAACATTCATGTGACAAGAATATTAATCATTTTGTTAACAACCTGATGTAAACCAAGGTAATGATACATATATATCCCATCAGTATGTTCTATTTTAAGACCTGTTAGGATTAGGATTTGTGCCAGAATTTATGAATTAACATTGCCCAAATGTGGAAGATTTCTGATTTTCTGCTTAAGTTATTCTTTCATGTCCGAAAATGTCATTTTTTTGGAAAAAACTTCACTAAACAGCAGTTTGAAGTCTGCAGACCGTTTCAATCCACTGCCTAACATTTCAAAAAGATTTCTGGTTTCTGCTTTAGTTATTCTTGTCTGAAAATGTCCTATTTTATTGAAAAAACAGCTGAAGTCTGCAGTCCCTTTCAATCCACTGTCTAATATTTTAATGGTCTTGGGGTCATCCAGGCAAGCTGCTTAGAATGATTTAGGAGTTGAAGATAAGGTCAACTGAGTAAAAGTTCAAACTATGTACATTTCATTTTATAATAGAGTTTACTTATAGCATAGATAGTTAATGTATTTTATAATGTCTTTTGTCAGAAAATGTGATTGCAAAAAATGTACAAAAACCTAAAAATGTATTTAAAAGAATATGTGAAGAAAATGTGATATTGTATTATAATGCGCCTATCGGCAACACTTTCTTAGACATTTTTTTTCGTCTACAGTTTTTGGTGATAATGTTTTTCTTGCCCAACCAATGCAAATTAGTGTATTAAATATTATTTGAGCAAATAAATATTTTAGTAGTGTATTAGAATTAGTTGTGTTTTTAGTTTGGCAGGAGTTCCTTTATTTTCTCTGGGGTCTCTGGTTTCCTCACACTGCTGAAAATCCTACCTGCAAGCGAATTATTGAAATAAAATTAAACCATATGTAAGTCCCTAAATCACTCTCCTTTATTTATATATTCTAGACAAACAAGAACCATCCAGCCATTAAATGCCATGTTGGCCAGATATTTAATTCATTTTTATACGCCCACATTGAAATGTGGTCGTATATTGCCGTCGCCCCCGTCCGTCCGTCTGTCGGTCGGTCCGTCCGTCCGTCGGTCCGTCCATCGTCCACAATTTCTTGTGAACGCTCTAGAGGCTAAAGTTAATATCCGATTGACTTTAAATTTATACACGGTGTTTAAGGTCGTGAGACGAAGAAGCCTATTGATTTTCAGCGATATCCGATAATTACTACCAGAGTTATGACCCTTGATCACTTTGAAAAATCTTGTGAACGCTCTAGAGGCTATAGTTAATATCCGATTGACTTTAAATTTATACACAGTGTTTAAGGTCATGAGACGAAGAATCCTATTGATTTTCAGCAATATCCGATAATTACTGCTAGAGTTATGACCCTTGATCACTTTGAAAAATCTAAAGTTAATATCCGATTGACTTTAAATTTATACACACTATTTACGGTCCTGATACAAAATAGCCTATTTATTTTCAGCGATATCTGATAATTACTGCCAGAGTTATGACCCTTGATCACTTTGAAAAACCCTGTGAATGCTCTAAAGGTTAAAGTTAATATCCGATTGACTTTAAATTTGTACACAGTGTTTAGGGTCATGAGACGAAGAATCCTATATGATTTTCAGTGATATCTGATAATTTCGGGCACTTGATCACTTTGAAATATCTTGTGGACGAAGGCCTTTAGACAAACCATCAAAACTATTCTAATCATTTCTGATAATTACTTAATGGGTTATTACTCGTAATAAGATTATCATGTGTTGTAAATGTTGTCCTTACTGACAAAAGAAACAATATGCAACAATCCTTGTTGACTGCACGGACGACTTAGCTGTTGTGGGCGTATGTTTCGTTGCCTGGCAACCTATCTTATTTAAATGATATGCAGGATCTGAACTAATCTCCAAGAATTCTTCCATCATTTTATTTACAATGTACTAAACAAATTCGTCTCGAAATGCCGCAGTTGTTTAATTTTGGATAACTGTCCAAATGACCTTGGCACTAACTCAATGGATTTGACTCTTAACTATTCTTTCATTGATGCGACAAAGGGTCAGAAACTGGTAGCAACTCTACCACATATCTCTTCGTAAACTTTCACAGAAAACTACACGTAACGGACAGAACCTGTCCTATACTAAAGGATTGGAGCTTGCACTCTGAGAGCACATTATGAACTGGAAAGAAGGTGCCATAAGAGCAACGCCGGATTAACCATGGGGCACAGGCCCCAGGGCCCACCACATTAGGGGGCCCCCCACAAAAATCTCAGTTGCGCGCCTCGAGCATGGTCGGACCGAGGACTCCAACGTCCGGTGACCTAGTGATGGGCCCTTCCGATGCTTCGAGGGCCCTCCATCGGAAGTCCCTGGGGCCCCCTCAATCCATGGTGTGTTGCGATCGACATCCGAGAATTCGGTGTAATCCGGTGATGGGTGTAACACATGTTTTTTTTTATTGTCGTGAGATCTTCTATCGCACCGACCATCGTCTAACTCGAATTATCGTATTAACTCGAACAAATTACACGTCCCCATCATTTCGAGTAGCGCGAATTTTGCCTCAGATTGACGTACGATTGTATATAAGCTGTAGTTGTTGTTGTTGTTGATATTTGTTGTGGGTATAAGCTGAATTTGATGAGATGCACACCATGATCACACGAAATATTCATATTTCGTGATTAAATCTCGTATTACCATTTAGTTTGTCAAACATCGAGTCCGGCTTGGTCGTAACGTTACGGCCTCCATTCATCAAATCATCGTGGGGGTATAATACGATTCCGAATCAAGTAACCCCGTTATTTATCACTGAGCGACTTCAAAATTAGGTTTGATGTCGCTCTGCCCACTTACAGTCCCCACCTCTATAAATGTCATCATTTCATAGCACTCGCATGGATTGGTCGACTGAAATAACGCCAGAATGCGCTAATTTGGTGGCAGAATTTTATTTTTTTCTGGGGGAAGTATTTCTAAATGGCTCCAACACAAGTGCCTGAAATGCCAGGAAATCACGTTTCTGGCCTCCAATTTCTGAAAATTTCTTTGGGGGTGGGGGGAGAAAACCCCCAGACCCCCTTATGCGGGGCTTCGCGGTCAGTGCGCTCGCGGTCAGTGATCAGGGGCCCCCCACATGTTCCAGGCCCCAGGGCCCCCACCATGGTTAATCCAGCGTTGCATAAGAGGATAGATTAGTGCAAATTAAGAGTTCTGGACATACCATGGACCTTATAATACCCTCACGCACACTGATCAGCAATGAATATTCGCTAGGCCGCTGCAATCACTGATAAAGATGACATCGACGCGACTTAATTAGTCCCCCATATTAACTTTTTTCTTTCGACAAATTAAATTCTGAAACATTTTTTGAATGTATCAGAAAAATAAGTAAAGACGTTTGAAAGTATTTGTAGTTAAAAAGTATTGCCTATTTAGTGTAAATAGGTATTAAAATGAGTAAAAGGCATCATTTTACCGGGAACGACTCACTGTGCCACCCGCTATTGTTCTCATGGGGGGATTAATCAAGCCAGGGGATTATCGAATACAATGGTGTTAAATGTATAGTCCGCTTTTTAAAACTACTAGGTTTAAACTAATTAACAACTTTTTTTTACAATAAATTACATAAAAGTTACAACAAATACATGTATCAAACATGAATCATAACTCTACTAAATGTGATATGACGTTAGTATATTCAATAGCATTTTTTACTCCATTTAACAGTTCGATTTTTAGATCATTAATAGATTTTTCTACTCTTTTATATTTTTGCCTTTTAGGGGGCAATCGTCCCCCGTTATCCAATTGAACTATGGTATTTTCAGAAAAATGCTGTTTCGACACAATGATAATAAATTTAAATATATTTGGATGGCTTGTTCCGGTCTTCTTCATTTTACTGTGCCATCCCCTAACGTGATTAGATATCCGTGAACCATCTGTGTTGAAGTGATTCCAAATACCTCCTCCATCGCTTTCTACCACTTGTTCAGTAACATAATCTGCAAACTTTAAAATTTTGTCATCCTCCAAATCAGCTCCTTCTAAGCCATTCAACCCAACGCTGTCTATATCAAATAATCTCACAAATGGGAGGCCGGAATAATATTTAAGATACTCGTTAACCGATGAAACGTGAACTTAACTTATATATTTTAATCATTAAAATAATTAAATCCTAACTAGGTGAATAGTACTAATAAGGATACAGTCTATAATCCTTTGTTTACTTAAACTTTCACACCACTACCCTATAACACCAGTTGATTAAGTGGCACAGTGAGATTAACCATTGCCCGGAGCAGTTACGTGTTATGTAAACAATGCACGAGCCTTTGAGCCAATGATTGTCGCCACGTGATGTCAATGCACGTGTTGAGGACAGTCATCTGTGGCAGAGATAATTCGTACGTAATTCTCTGTGAAACAGATTGACCCTCAGGAGGCACCAATCAGGGAAAGGATCATGAAAGCACTTTTCCATACGAATATGCGGTCACCGTTTGACACGATTTGTGGAATATGTCTAGCCTCATCCTTTGAGTCCCTTGTTACAAATGTCACTGAAACGCATTATGGTACACGATATGTGTACCAATGGTAACATGTTTGTTTTGTTTAAATATTGGATATCAGAAGCCCATCTTTTCCCTGTTGACGAGTAATTCGTGTTTTCAATGTAGAAGCTTTGGGTGATATTGAGTTAGAGACTTGGCTACTTTATATTAGTCAACCACAATTAATTAATCGGGGGTTGGGATGGCCTAGCGGTCTAAGAGTGCCGCGCTTCGACCTCTAGATGGCCGGTCACCTCTGGCTTGCGGCTCTGGTTTCGATCCCTGGTGTGAGAGTATGTGGCATGGAGATAGGGGCGCCTTCTCAACCTCGTGGATTTCCTCCGGTTAATTTCCTCCCACTGCCAAAGACCCCTACGCGCAAGCGAATTATTGAAATAAAAATTGAAACCATATGTTAGTCCCAGAATGACGTAGATTGTGTCGAGTGGACGTTAAACCCCATTTCTCTCTCTCTCTCTTTCTCTCAATTAATTAATGGGGTTTATGAAGTTCCTGTATTGTATGTTTATTAAAAGTAAATTACTTTTCAATTCCATGAAATTATATAATGTTTAATAACCCTGACGTCGTCTGAAAATAGATTTTATAACTCTATACTCAGTTTATTAATATTATCTTCTATCCATCTGTATAGGTTTCTATTTTTGAATTTAATCGTTTTGCTGACAATGTCTAGACAAGGTCTTATAATTGGATGTTGTTTAAAATAGTATTAACATATATGAAAATCTAATAATTTGGTCTAAAAATGGAACAGGTGAGCCTCAGACCATGCGCTAATTAAGCGTACGTTTTAAAGAGTCGATTAAGACCGAGGTGAACTTTTTATCTTGGATGCCTTCGGGTATAGGTCTATTTGATCAGTGACTATCCCTCTTAAAATATATTTAAATTAATAAAAAAACGGAAACACACACCGGTTATATAATTTTAAGGTTTATTATACAATGAAATCAATAAAATGTGAACAAAACAGCATATCATAATATAAAAAATAAAATCGAAAAAAATAAAACAACCTGTATTTATCACAATAATGTAGGTAAAATTATATACAAAAACAAAATCGTTTTCAAGATGCATTATATAAGAATTAGATAAAGAGCTGATCGTTCTTGTTATATTATAGTTAAAAAAAAAGATTGTGAGAAATGGTTTTAATGAAAATTTGAGTCAAATTTATTAATTCTGCGAGAAGTTATGACCATTTGAAGTTTTGACCAAGTGTAGCTTAGATTGTTTATTATCGTAACAACGGTACTTGTTTAACCGTTACATGGACGCAGTGTTCTAATACTTAAAATCGGAGCCATCAGATGGCACAGGACGTTTATTATGGGTTTGTCGTGTTAATAAATGTTTAAATAATGATTTATAAGACATTTAATGTCAGAAAAAGACCTACAATATACAGATTTAGCTCTAACATAATGCATAGGTGGAAGTACCTTTTCGCACTCAGTACATGTATTTATAAAAATTAATCAATTCGAACAATATTATCGAAATAGAAATAACAGCACTAATAATATTTATATACTATTTGATATATTACCTATATACATGTATTTGGAATAAACAATTGCAACCACTTTTTAAAATTTAAATGTATCAACGAGTTCGTATAATATGTAGATTCGTCTTATCACAGGGTTATATAATGGCAGTTGTTGAAAACCGTCATTCTAACAGGACACAACCTCTGGTATATCTGTTGTACAGTCAACAATTTCATTCAGTACCCCCCCCCCCCCCCCCCCCCACACACACACACACACTCTCTCTCTCGCAGCGGTACAACTCTTATGTTTCCCCAAACACGCTTCCTTATGGATAATTTTTCTTTCACCCTTTGTCCATTTTAAATGCAATTGCATGTTTACCAGACTGATATTTGATTTATGTGCAATCCAGTTGCATACGGATAAGAAATATTCTATATGACATGACCATATTTTACATTGACAACTTGTAAATTTTGTTACCGTCTTTAAAAATGCTAATGTCATTTGAATTAAATTTTCCTTTGATTTGTCGGTTGGATAGAAAATAATAGGCGACACAGATAAGATTGATAATATAAGTGTACAATGTATATCTTTGAAGCTTCAGGCTATATAAATATATTATAGACAATAATAATTTGTCATGGATATTAAACTGACATTAGTAAAATACACCTTTTCCTCCCAAATTGCCCAAATTCACTTAATCATATTCAGTAATAGCCCCTTGTGTCATATTATGAGTCTTATACTGTTAAAGAACAACACTTTCTCTTATTTTGACTATTAAACCTAAATTTGGAAAATACTGATACATTTTTCATATTATGTCAAACAATGAGTATTTAAGCACAATTAATGAACATTTCGAAATGTTCTGGGCTACAATTTAAACCTTAATTTGGAAAATACTGATACATTTTTCACCGATTTTTAATGTTTAATTATGTCAATAACACCTCCCTCATTTGCATTAACCACTAATTGTTCTGGGCTACGATATAAACCTAAATACTTAAGTTTGGAAAATACTGATACATACAATTATGAAATTTGCCCTCCATAAACGATTAATATGATAACAAATCTAAATGAAATCATGCGAAACTAATTGTCATAAATTGATGATTTAGCTATGCGTCGGCGCAGTTTGGTGTAAAATGCCCATAATGTGCCTCTGTTGTCGAAGTCATTAAGAGACTTCGTGATCCTAATCGTAACTCTAATCCAGGAACGTCATTGGTGGGCATTTTACCCCAACGCGATCAACGCCCCAATGTATTTCTTTCTAAGGAGAATTACACCCATCGGCCTAAAGATACAATAAAAGACTAGATTCTGGGCTATATGAACAATACAGTTCACATTATTAATTCATGTTACTAAACCTTTCAATGTGACCAACATCTCATATTCAATAGGTCGATCTATATTTTCAAAGAACCATGATTATTTACCGAGTAGGCAAAATTTTAATGTCTTCGAGATCCAGGAATGGAGCAATGAATCTGGCATTTCAAATCACTGATGACGTTACTGGTTTGACATCATGCCAATTTTCTTCGTCGTGTTTGAGAGGGAAGTCAACAATGAGCACATTTGTTGGCTGTTGACGCAAATGCCACAAGTCCAATCTTTTAAGGTCAAAATTCATCATCAATTTTCTTTTGATATGTGTTCTTTTGCGTTTGAATACAAGAAATGCACCTACAAGGACCGACACACCCACAATTGCTAAAATGATACCAGTCAACACTGACATGTGTGACGGATAGTGAAAGTCACTTGATTTTTTAATATGACTTTCTTCATCATGGACTATATTTGTACTGTCAGATTCATATTGTTTTGTTGTTGTGAATAAATCTCTTAATTTGCCTCCTGGGCTCAGATTTGACGTCTGTTGTTTTGACTCGACGTCAGCAAATACCGGAACGTGAGGGGTGAAATCTGCACGAGGTTTTGCGTCAGTTGGGCTGGCAGCGATAACACCCCGCCCTGTTTCTTTAGCAGATGACGTGGTTGTCATAATAGTTGTCGCCTCTGTATCCTGACTTACACTGACGTTTATTTCTTGTTTATTTACAAGGTCACTGCCGTAGGCAGTTGTTGATATTTGTTGCTCCACCACTGACCCAGATTCAAGAACCCGAGGCTCCCATGCATCTGGTGCTTGTATTGGCACCACCTGTGGTGACGTTTCTGCTGAAAATGACTCAGTTGTATCTGCTGGTATCGCTTGAGTTGATGTTTCTGAACTACCTCCATCAGCATCGATACCAAATAAATCAAATATCAGGCTCGCCTCTTCCTCCGTAAATACACCTATTGGTCGGGATTCGGTCGTTGTTACATTTGCTTCCAAAACTTCAACCTCGGCAGCTAAAGTTTCATTGATGGCAGTATCATTGGAATTGTCGGTAATCTGTGTTGTCGTATTATCAGGCATCACCGAAATTGTTGTCGTAGTCGTAGTGTCCTGGTATCGAACTATGTCTTCTGTTGCGTACGGATTATTCTGTGTCACAGTTTCTTCGGTAGTAACATGTTGATTCTGTACATTTTGTGCTGCATCACTGGTCGTAGTTAGTTCGCCATGGATGCGACATAGAAGGCACTGAAATACATAAAACAGTAATTCTTTTAAGACTCTGTGTGTTGATACATTTACAGTACTATTTGTAAATTTTCCGTTAATACGAATCGCCAATGATTCTAGATTGTCTGTAGATATAGGTTAAGTTTACTTTTTTAGGGTACCTTTTCTGCTGTACACATGGCACAACTCTATTCAATAATTCGCTAGTTTTAGGGGTCTTTACCACCTGAAGGACACCAGAGGATACGTACAAACTTGGGATTCAAAACGCAAGCGTTAGACCATTCTACACCCCCACACTCACATATCCAATTTGGAGGTTCGGGTGGGACGAAAGTGCAAGGTCCACCCGTGTACTCTCTTTCGTGCACGTAAAGGGACCGAGTAGGCCGAAACGCCACTGTTCATCAAGGTTGTTACATACCTGGCTCCATTGGCCCGGTTGCTGTCGAATACTAAAACCTTAAACCCTCTTTAATTTCATTTCATCGCACATTCTTGTTATACATTTGTACTTTATCCAAAACAACCAAATGACAGATGGTTTGAGAATAATTCTTTAGAGGCATTTAGTAATTGGATAGGGCATAAACTATAATACATAGAAGAACAATTATTACTGATATAATTAGGAGACGTTAATCTTGTTGTCATGCCCGGTTTCTGACTCGTTGTTATTGCTTGTCTATAATTACCCTACACATTTGTTACTGTACTTACTGGAAAACGTTGAGAGACTACTCTTCGAAACGTTGCTAAAATAAATCAGTAATTGTTTTTCCATAAGTGTAGTTTAATTAGAGAACTTGAGTTTTTTTAAACAAAAGAAGTCCAACGCCGATAAACATAAAATTATGTTAATTGATGTCAACATATAGTTAAATAACTTTGTTTGATGTCTGTTTAATTATATTCTAAAATGTCAATTTTTTATGTAACATCAGAGAAACAATGTTATCTATTTTTTTTAAAACTACATCCGTATTTGCGTCGGGTTATTTTCAGGTAAATTTTTTTTCGGGAAAACGTTGCATTGTATTTTGTCACGGATTTTTCTTGCAATAGGAACAAACATTAATTATAAATAGTTTTTTAAGAGATAAAAATTGCACACGAGGATGTGAATGGTAATTTCTATTCAGGAACAAACAGTTTATCTTATCTCAGAAATATGTGGAAAATACTTTGCACGTGATTCAACAAAATAAAAAATAGACCTTTTTTAAAAAAAAAAATTGATTACATTAAAGTAAACGATAGTTTAATTCAATGAATGAAATGGGGTTTAACTTCCTGCCTTTCTCCACCAACCGGGATAACCGAGTCGGCTGTATTGCGCAATATTTTACATTATTGTACTAGCAGTCCCATTATGACAGAATGTATATTTCATGGGTTTTTAAAAAACAATTTCCTTAATTTGGGGGTTTCCCTTTTTTGGGGTTTTCCTTAATTTGGGGATTTCGTTAATTTGGCGATTTCGTAAATTTGGGGATTTATCAATTTCTAATATACCCTAACCTTTCTAGAAAAACGGTATGTTAAATTAATTATTTATCAATAGGTGGTTTGATTTCTCATAATGAATAGTATTATGTATGTGTAAATAAAAAGATTGGAGATGGGTCAGTTTTATCTTACTAAAATTAACTTATTATTAGTAAGAACAACTAGACGATTTCTAACGTTAATCTTTATTAGCATCGGCTGGGTTGTGGTGTGTGTAACGCGTGTGCTTTGGATAGCAAGATCTGTCATTGAATCATGTGGTATGGTTTCGATTCCAAGCTGGTCCGTGACAAGGAGTTGGGTCACCTGTCCAACATCGTGAGTTTCTCAGGTTTCATCCCACTGCTAAAGACCCCTTTGCGTAAGCGAATTATTAACATTTAATTAAACGTTGCGTCACTTCCGAAATGACCGCATTTGTGTCAAGCGGGCGTTAAACCCCATTTCTTTTTTAATAGAATCAGACAATTATGAAGACAAAATCAAAATGTAAACATTATTGAGGTTACTAGGACTGTGATGAGTATATATGTTCCCAGTCATTATAGATCGTCTTTAAAACTAATTAGTCATATTTATGGCAGGAAAAGGCGTTGACCCTGGGGCTCTCTTTTAGTTTAATGTTCATACATTTACCCTTTTTGTCACATTAATATCAATAGTCAATTAAAGTCCATCGTCAGTTTTTTTTATATAAAAGACAATAATGAAAACACTGTATAAAGCAAAAGTAAGAAATTTCGTAAGAAATTGCAAGAGTAAGAGTCCCGACTCTAGAGCATTTCATGACATTCTAAAATTATTAGTTTTATATCATTTATAGAAACTGTTAAATGAACTGATCAATATTACGATTTTATTACAAACTTAAAATATTGTGTTTAATTTTCAAGGTTATTAAAACAATAAGTCAAAACACATGGTCCTGAATACCCCCCTTGTTTTATACCGTCATGTTATTCAGTTTTAATGAGTTTTATTTTCTGTCTTAAATAGCCCTATTCATGATAATCTAAAAGATTAACATTAAATTCTATATACTTACCATCGTATAAAGAAATCCAAGTAAAAACTGATAAGAATTCATTGTTTGAGTATAGTGTCGATATCCTTTCTATCTAAATTGTTCACGAATGTAGTTACGAACAGTATAGTTATTTTGTCTTTATAAACAGCGTCTGTACGGCTGTGTCACATTATTAAAAATAAACGACGTGAAAACCGTGTACACAGGTAAAACCGAAAACATCCTTTACATTTACCGTGACGTAGGTATGTGTCATATTAACTCAACCAATCCCCGTGTCTGATTTACAAACTGGGTTACCTGATTTGTGACATGCGTATATATTAACACCATAAAGATCACAATAACAGTTAACTATTGACAGTTTATTGTGATAGAAAAATATGGGTTATTATTACAGGTAATAAGAAAGCGAAATTTGTGAAAAACTACAACAAAAATCGTTAGTTTTATAAGAACATTAATACAACATAATGCGATTTTAGTGTAAAGCTTATAAAGTAATTCGGATATTGTGGCAAAAAATGCAGTAACAAACATTAAAATATAATTGTAAGCGAAATTTTATTTGTTGCGTTCATCCCTTTTCCGTTATTTATCCCGTTAGAATACGATTAGCCCATTTTAGTTGTAAACGGATGAAAATTCTTTGCAATCTTAAATACTAATGTCGCTTATTCGACATAACTCTACTATTAACAATTTGTTTGCAATCTAAAATAATAATGTCACCTATTCGACATAACCCTAGTATTGTTAAAGAAATTAATTTGACATATGAAATTAAGAAGAGATGAGCGGGGTGAAGCGGCTGAATTAGTTAGAGATAATACCGGTAATAACCATGACATGACTCCGATCCTCAGATATGGAATACTGTCATAATTTATTTACACGTGAGATACATATATAAATCACGTTATTAATTAATAATCGACCTATTAACATCATTAAGAGGATTAATATTTCCAGGTAAATTTATGTTAATGTGTCTTCATGATCTGCGGGCATACATAAATAAAATTTGACGGGTAGACTGGACATGTTTAGCGCTGTCATAAATAGCCGCCGAAAAGGCCAGTGACTGGTCAAACGTTTCGTCTCACACTGCGATGGAAAGGTGAGTCATAAATAATTAACAATGTCCAAAATACAAAGGTACACCAAAGATTATCTTTGAGACATATGAACTCATAGTATAGCCAGTTCCTTTAGGAACTGTCTCTGAGCGGACGATGTCCACTGACAGTTCCTGTCGGGCCTTATATAGCTGCAATATGAAAATGACGCTCTTCCCCACCTCTGTTCTAAGGCTATTTTGGAATCTTTAACTACTATTTTTCACCTTGATTCTACTTTATTTGCCAAAGGCACCATTTCTTGCCACAGCTGGCACATATTTATAATGATTCAACACTATTTTCAAGAAGAATTCTGCGATTAAAAACATACACAAAATACATTTGAACAGAAGAGCAATTACGAGACCCGAACATGCGCAGACCGCATGTTTATTTCATCCCTGAATTCTACTTGGAAAAAGTGTTGAATTATTGAAAATTTATGTCAAATATTGTGATAAATGATTCCTTTTGGTGGAAAATAAAGAATCACGTTGAAATATAGAAGGCAGGGGTTCTAAAACAGCCTGAGAACAGAGGTAGGGAAGAGCGGTGATTTACGTTACATGTATTTTCATATTGCAGCAATATAAGGCCCGACAGGAACTGTCAGTGGACATCGTCCGTTCAGAGGCAGTTCCAAAAGGAACTAACTCATATTTATAGCATACCCCGTTCGTTTACTACACCAGTAGCTACTTATCAACCAACGATAAGATTGTTTGAACAATATAAATTGTTTGCTATTTAATCTTTTATAACGCACATTATGAAATATTTTTCGTTATTTTCATTATTCCCCGAAAGTTTCCTATATTTAGATCCGTTTTCTGGGTATCTTATTAAGCAAAATAATATTACATCCGGTTTGTAAAATAATCCCAGATATAAGGTGGGCTATTTGATGACCTGTATTCTGTTATTTGACAAAGATCCGGGTTTAATCCTTATGATATATTGCAAGTCCCTCTTATACTGTTTATGAACTTATTTTTCAAATGGATTATCCGAACTTAGATAATGTTGATACCATTAGTAATCACGTAAAAAAATATCTCCTTCCCCTCACATTGTATTTATAATGCAAGATAAATAAAATCAAATAAAGTAATAATGGGGCCCCAATTCGCCCGGGGCACAAATTTGATAGCCTAAAACATTTATGGGGTCATACTGGTTAACTTGATACCACATATGTAGTGGTGAATCGCAGCGACATCTTTGATTTTTTTTATAGAAGATCAAAATATATTGATCTAAATAGACAAGTTCTAACGTAAGTTATGCGAATTTTGGTGATTTGCATTAAAGGAGGTCCAAACATGTATTAACTTCTCACTGGGTGTTCTCTTTCTGTTTCATTTTTGGTCTATTTTAAAAAAATTGGGTCGGAGACTATCGCCGTAAATAGCCGTCTTATGGAAAGTTAAAAGTTCAAATAATTTGTTAAATAAATGCCAATCTGCCTATAAACAACTTCAAGGAAAAAAACTGCTTTGATATTTGTAGATATAGTGAATACATTTACATTTTATGACACACTTCCATCGTTTATAGGGTTGACGTCCAGCCTTTCTGCACCAACTGCTTTGATGAAGACGGACATGTTGCTTTTCAACTCTAAATGGGGGAAATTTTGCCCAGACAGCTTCCTTTCTCGTTCCATATATAAACGACCTACTACTGTATTTTAAATTCACGTTGTCAAGGATTAATAATATGCAGACCAGTGCCCCATCCTTACCCGGTCATCTGTTCAGCACCAGTGCCGAGTGAAGACCACACCGAAAAATCCCAAGGAACATAATCGGCCAAACTAAGCGTTGTCGTATTGTTCACACACTGATCAGCAGTGAATATTCGTTAGACCGTTACAATCATCGAGAGAATGATAACCGCTTAAGTTTTAGAAATATGGAGTATATCTAGATAATAAAACTATTCCTATTTAGTGTAAATTGGTATATAAAATGAGTAAAAGGCACTATTCTGCCCGAACCAGTAAACGCGTGTAAACAGTGCACGAGTCACAGAGCCAATGTTCATGGACTGTTTATTATACATACTTGAACTTATATAGGTCATCGATCAAACAAAACCTATTTTTCATTGTGTTGTTTTACTATGTTGTACAAATATCTCAAAAATTGCGTCGATCAAAAATGTCACGTACAAGAGTGGTATCGAAATCACTCCACATGAATCAATGATCGGAGGCGCCCTTGTTGGATCATAAGCCCCACACCCCCACATAGGTAGCAAAGCGTAATTACATAATGTGTGTAGGCTATAGATTATGGTTTCCAGAATAATAATTGCACACTAAAAAGTACATTATCTGAAGGTATTCAACTCTCAAAGCTTTTCGTGTCAACCGGAAAAGAAATTTTGAGTGCTGAAATGCATTGCCATGTACAAACTGGATGACTTGATGATATATTTTGACTAAACGCATATTAGTCAAACTCATTAGTTTATCAAGCAGTTGCTCAAATTTCAAATTGTATTCTCGAGGAAATACCCCAAACATAAACAATCTATTTATACAAGTCATTTTTGTGTCACTGGCAAGTTGAAGGAGAATGATTGCATTTAGATATGATATGTTCTCTTCCAATTGCTCTCCTTTTATCATAAATTCTGGAAATATCCCCTGTCCTCAGAATCTGTTGTACGTTTAAGTTCTTCACCTTTTCCACGTCCGCTCACGGTCATGTTCTCTCAGACAACCCTGATCGCAAGGCTAACAATTAATTTTTGTCCTGCGTGCACTTCAGGGATGGTTGCTGGGAATCCAGTATTTTTCTAGTAAGATTTGGTGTCTCTACTTTTAGTAGGACATAACCACACTATTATATACTGAGCGCCATAGAAAACGAATCACTTAGTTTTTCGTATAACAAAATGATCCTGTCGAAACCAAAAGTACGCCACAGATACCAGTAGCGCGTGTCCTCCACTGGCTCTTACGCACGCTGTGCAGCGACGTAGCATGGAATTAACCATCCGTGTCGTACTTTTGGTTTTGAACCCGCTGACTTCGTACCGTTGATTACAGATTAAACATCCATAAGTGTACAAATGTGTTATGGATGTGCTCCCATTTGAATATTGTTCACAATATGAAGCAAAATAAATAAGATATGTTTACAAGATCATTTTGTTATACGAAAAACTAAGTGATGCGTTTTCTATGGCGCTCAATATATATCTTGAACTAAACATTACAATAGTATTACGTACAATTTTGAACTAAACACTACAATAGTATTATTACGGCATTTACAAACAGCCTGCAAAATCATCAAAACTATACAAGAGCCGCGGTGGCTCAGTGAGTTAGAGGTTGGCTCGCTAACATGGAGGTCCTGTATTTGGGTTTTCGTCACTTCCGAACGCTGTTGTATCTCAATACCGCTTGTTGCAAATATTATAGTTTTGCCAATGACGGAAAACATGCATAAATCAACAGGGCAAAAAGTATTTAAAAACTATTAGAAGGTTTGAAAACTTTTATATACTTGCTCTTCGCATTTTATACAAAATAGATAAAACTCAACAAAGCCAAAATATAGCATAGAAATTATATATAACAGATAATTTTCATATAGATTTTCCCCCCAAGTGCATCGGTAAAATGATTTATCCAGATTTGAAGAGAAGAATGGCAACTTGTCCAAGATAAAAGTAAATGAAATGCTTAGTTTCGTGGGTTACATAGCTTCCAAAGTTTCTGCCAACAATGCAATGCCATGTCGGGTTGTACTTTTTGTCGAATTCTTTTTTAATATATGCAGCAATATCCTTCTCAATATTAAATTTTTCTAAGGCTTGAGAGGCACATTCAATGGAATCACTTTGCATATCTTCAGCCATGTCGGCATTCTTAATAACTGCCTTCCGATCAGTCATTCTGAAAAAAAGAAAAATAAGACTATGTAATGTGCTCTTTGACAAACAACGCAGTCGCTGTAATCATTCGTTTGTGTGTCTAATGTCACGAATCAGGGGCGGATCTAGGAATTTTTAAAAGGGGGGGGGGCGCCGCAAAATGAGGGCACTTACCGTGGAGAGGGGGCATGCCGCTGCGAGGGGGTGGGGGGTCCCCCAAGACAATTATCCGTCATTTCCTTGCATCTGTAGCCATTCCAAGAGCTATTTGGCTTATATTTTCGTCTCAATAAACGTTCGAAACGGACATATTTGGGTCTGAGAAAAGGCACTTTCAGCAGTAAAAAAGGGCACTGTCGAAAATTAGGGGGGGGGGGACGCCCCTCGCGCCCCCACTGTAACCGCCTCTGCGACTGCGAATTGATGAAAAAATTTGATCTCAAATACAGAGTCTCAAACCTTTCGGAGAAGCAACCAAAAGTGCCAGCGTCCTGCTCTCCCAGGCTATAACACCACATGTATTCCTACAGTGAAAAGCATTGATGATCTCGAGTCTCAAACCTTCTGGAGAAGCAACACAAATTGCCAGAGCCCTGCTCTCCCAGGCTACCACATGTATTCCTCCTACAGTGTAGTCCTGGACTACATCGCAGCCAATATTGATCTAGGACTTGAATAAGTAAATTTATATGATAATTATATCAAACAAACATTTTATAACTCACTTGATTTTTTCTGTTCAATGTAAATTGTAACACTACTTCTCAATAGCTGTCTATAAACTCTAATGAATTATAGTGAAATGAACGTTCGCTATAACGGGGATTGGACTAAATTCTGATTGGAGGGTGACTGTATTGTCATTGGCTACATTTATTCTTCCGGCAGTGGTTTCTAACAACGAATGCGTAATTTCGCTATAAAAAATTTAAACTAAAATCCGGTTGGATGACTCCTATGTATCCATTGGCTAGTGTTATGGGCTCCCGCCGTGGTTTCTAACAAGGAAGGCAGTTGCTTTGTATATCCATGGGAAACGAAGGCTGAATTACTGATTCAGATGATTTCAAACATGTGTGGACTGATCCATAGACATGGCGCGTAGGTAGAGTGGTTCAGGCTAAAATGTTTTAAAACAAACAGACACTATTTCGGGACAGTAAAGACATTATATATGATAAGACTTACTATAAAAACGTCATTGATCAACAATGGAAGTCTGGCCACTTCTGATTTTTGAGGATATATAACCATTTGGACATATGTTATAAATGGCTCAAAATCTGCCCGGCTTCCATAATCAAAGGAGTTATCTCTTAGTGAGAATAAGAGCTATGTCCCTTGGTTGTACTAAAAAAAATATGCTCCAAGCTACGCACGTCCCGGAAACGAAATAACTTTATCGCAGTCGGAAAATATCGTTTATTTCCATACTGCAAAGTAACAGATTACACTCTATGGGACGATTGGATTTGACATATGTACGCATGCGCGAACGCTTAGTTGTTTTAACAGTAAACCCGCGCCTTCAAATGTCTTTATATTAACTGTGTTTATAATGCTACAGTAGAAATTCAAATACACGTTAAGCTGGAGATGTACGAGGAAAATAGAATGACATGTAATACGGGGAGTGAGAGAGAGGGATTAACCCCCCCCCCCCCATAAAACTATTAATTTAAGACTTTATTTTTTGTCCCTCAGATAAATAAATATATTGTACTGCATGATGTTTGTTATGAAAAAAAAGAACACATTGCTGGATAAGTGGCGTATGCGCCGAGCCAGCGATTATTGCGTATATACCGAATTTAGAGCAATATTTTGTAGTTTCGTCTGTATAAAGGGTGGTATTTTTCGCCGACTTCAAGGTTTCCTAAACATTTGGACACCGGCGCGCTCACATGATATTCTTTGAACAGTAGATTTTGATAGAGTGTAATTAGATTTAGTCCCGCGAGAGCCAAACATGCGGTTATAACCACTGCTACGTTACCATTGGAAACGTTTAGATTTTTAAGTTTCATGACCAAATTATGGCATTCTGCTGTGTATCTTTTATTTTTGACATCATACAAAATTCCTTCGTTCGTCTAAAAAGGTTTGGACTTGCAACCATTCTTTTTACCTGCCAACTGTTTTTTATTTTCATTATTAGCCTTCATGCGAATCATTTCTTTTTTAGTCTTCCTAAGTTGATTTGTTTTTTAAACTTGGCGATTGTGCTTTTATGACAATCGCCGCAAATACTTTTTTTCTATCTAAATCAGTCAAGGTCGCATCGGCAGATGTCCGAGTCTCTCTGTTTATTAAATTAATTTCACTTGTGTCTGCCGATGGAGTAACGTAAACTATCCCGGAAAAAATGGGGTGTCAAGAAAATCGTCGTATGATTTCATACATTTAGTGGACTTTACCTTACTTTTACTCAGCGTCCTAGTCTTTGTCGTCAGTCTGGCCAGTCTATTTTGAATGTATTTGTCACCAAAAGTCACACAGTCGTCGTGTAAAGCAGTCATGACAGGCCGATGCTCCGAAGTTGTCGGGAATTTATTAACATTTGTCTAGCATAAAGCCTATTTGTGATTTTTGTCATAGGTAGTTTGTTACAGTTCCCAAATCATATGGGTACTTGTCCAATCCAATGCTGGATAGCAAATCATCCGTGGACGATATCTTGCAGGGCTCAGTCTCAAATCTTGAAAACAATAAGTCCGTCGATCAAAGCCTATGCCTACAAGATGGTTAGATAATATACTATGATTATAAAAATAATTTACACCATGTTACCGAAAAGGGTCTGGAAAATAAAGACTACAAATAAAAAGTTTGTTTCGGTTATTTTCCGGTCTCAAATAGTTCTGCGTATTTAGAGCTAGCAAATATTTATTTCCTAACCACGATACATGCCAGCGTAAACCAAGAATGTAGCCACTTAATAAAAGTAAATCTCGAAAGGTTGTAGTAAATTTATCTGGGCACTCTCATGTGGTTGAAAGTTAGAAATGAGACGAAGCTATTACAGCTAGCTCTGTATTTAAATCACCAAAATCGCCAAAATCAAAAATCAAATCAAGGAGTGAAATCGAAATTTTTGCTCACGTTCGCTATTAAATAAACACGTAAGTCGAAGCCCGTAATGAGTGTATTTTTTACTCGGCGTTATATACCAATACATGTCTGTAAAAATACCTCATGTGACGTATATTTGCTGCGACTTCCTAAACCACGTGCGCGGCGCTGACTTCTGCTCACTTCAGAAGATTTCTCGACGGAGCAATCACACAGATAAGCGGGTCAGTTTTTATAAGGACAAATATTGTGTCTCTGAACCACTCTAGCGTAGGCATACAAGTTTCCATACTAAGTAGGCCTATGCTTTAGAATCATGTTAAGTGGTCATTAGTTTTGATTTTGGATACAAAATTGGCAGTATTCCAGGTTGATATGATAGAGAACACGACCGTTTATTTGACGCCATGTATTTAAAGTAGCTAAGTCTCTAACTCAATATCATCCAAAATCTTCAACATTGAAAACAAGGATTATTTGTCAATTCAAATCAACATTGATGCTGTGATCTACTCGGGAAAAGATGGGCTTCTGTTATCCAATATTTAAGACAAAAACATTTTACCATTGGTAGTCCCACACGAATCGTGTACCATAATGCGTTTCAGTCCCAGTTCTAGCAAGAGACTATAGAGGAACGAGGCTAGAAACATTGCATCACATCAATCGGCGTATATAAACTGGAATAACCAGACGCTAGAAATTTGCATTCGATTGACAATGCTGGCTTATTTCGCCGAACATAAGCGATTTGAAATTAGAGTAAAAATGGAAACCATTGAATGTAAATCAGTTTATATACATTCATATTACATTGTTATATACATTGGGACCCACTTGTGTCAATTTCTAAGTCCCAAATGTTAGCGATTTAGCTCCTTTAAATGTGTTTCTTAAAGGATTTTGGTGGGGGGGGGTGGCCGATTGGTTAATGTGCGCGCGCTGTATCCTACGGCCTGTTATTTAGTCAACTGGTGTGGTTTCAAATCTCCGGTTGTACGTGGCAAGGAATGGGGTCGCCTGCCCAACCTCGTGGGTTTTCTCCGGGTACTCAGGTTTCCTCCCCCTGCTAAAGACCCCTACGCGAAAGCGAATTATTGAATTAAAATTAAACCATGTGTTAGTCCCGAAATGACCTAGTTTAAGTCGAATGGACGTTAAACCCCATTTCTCTTTCTCTTAAAGGATGTAATGCATGGTCGAATGCAGTTCTTTTTGGAACTGTCTGTGAGCGGACGATGCCCACTGACAGTTCCTAACCGGCCCTTATAGCTGCAATATGAAAATACCGCTCCCCCCCTCTCTTCTAGGGCTATTCTACTTTATTCGCAAACGGAATCTTTTCTGACTATATCTAACACAAATTTATAATGATTTAACACTATTTTCAAGTAGAATTCTGCGATTAAAAACATACACTAAATACATTTAAACTAGCAGCCATTGCGAGACTCGAACATGCGCAAACCGCATGAATATTCCATCGCTAAATTCTATTTGAAAATTGTTTTGAATTATTATACATTTGTGTCAGATATAGTGAGAAATGATTCCTTTTGGCAGAAAATAAAGAATCGTGGTTCAAAAATAGAAGGTAAGTGTTCTAAAATAGCCGGGGGGGGGGGCGAATGGTTAGCGTGCGCGCGTATCATACGGCCTGCCAACTGGCGTGGTTTCGAATACCCGGTTGTACGTGGCAAGGAGTGGGATCGCCTGTCCAACCTCGTGGGTTTTCTCCGGGTACTCCGGTTTCCTCCCCTGTAAGCGCAAGCGAATTATTGAAATATAATTAAACCATAAGTTAGTCCCGAAATGACCTAGTTTGTGTTGAGTGGACGTTAAGCCCCATTTCTCTCTCTCTCTCTTTCTCTCTCTCTCTCTCTCTCTCTCTCTCTCTCTCTCTCTCTAAAATAGCCCGAGAACAGAGGTGGGAAAGAGCGCTATTTTAACGTATTTTCATATTGCAGCTATAAGGCCGGATAAGAACTGTCAGTGGACATCATCCGCTCAAAGACAGTTCCAAAAGGAACTAGGTTGAATGACGCCTATGTTATAAAAATGAATATGCATTGAAGTATGCATAATTAATAACTAAGATATATTGTGTAGCTTGTATATCATTGGTTATCTATGTTGGAGCAGAACGCTAAACCCCATGTCATGCATTAATATAGGTTACCTAGGTAATGTTTTATACATAATGACAATTATTGTTACTGTGCGTTATTCGCATCTGTCAGAAAATATAAAATCTCCCACGACATAATCCACGCTAATATGACAATTATTGTTACTGTGCGTTATTCGCATCTTTCAGAAAATATAAAATCTCCCACGACATAATCCACGCTAATATGAATTCAGATTGATACGAATCAAAATGTCAAGACCAGAAATGTAAAATCTGACTTGGATTCAATCGAATTAAAAAACGTGCCCGGGACGTTTTCATTACAATAAATATTACAAATCGCTCTATTTGTCTATGTTCCTGCCTAGGTTCTTGTACAAACCAACACTTTCCTGTTATATTCTTTCGTGCGTCTTAACTTTTAAAAAAAACAAACAATCCTTTGGGGGTGTGGTGTGGGTCATCTGAGCTGTGCTGATATTACTTAACAACGCTTCCCTTATCCGTGCGTATAATATCGAATTATTTCTATGAGGAATCTGCCCTAGAACATTCTAAATATTAATATGTATACATCCGGGATTCATTTATATCTTTATAAACACATTCGGCATATATAAACGTGTTCAAATATACCCATGTTCTTTGTGGATAGCGCGGTTAATGCGTGTGTATATTCATTATACAACTGGCGGAAGTTTATTCGTTCATGTGAATGTATCGCATAACAACCTGTTATGACATTATTATAGGTTGATTCTGTTCATATAAACCACTGATGAGTCATAACAGGTTGATATTTCATATCTTTGAAATTTTTCTTTTCGTCCACATTTCGATTATTTCTCTACACACAACAAGAGTTGGAAGTATTTACAGCCCAAGAGTTCCTTTGTAAAGTATTTTTGGGTATAATCCACTGAACACAGTTGGTCAAATCCTTCTCTGAACTTTCACGGTTCGAAACTCTTGATCCATAATTATGTTCCTTTCATCCGTCCCCGTCACGAATATGGATAAAGGGCGTGGATATTAAGCTAGGTTGGTGAGTATTTGTGGACCCTGGTCACAAGTAAACCATCTTAACAAGAAATGCTAGTACCATCTTAGGAACATCAGCTCCACCCTCTCCCACAATATTTTAACCATGCAAATCACAACCACCCTTTAATTCATCATTTTTGTAGAACTGCGCTCGTGGCGGTGTATTTAGATCTGGGTGAACAACTGAGCTAAACTAAATTTTTTTACACACCAAAACTGAATAAACGTTTCAATTTCATTAAGTAGGACATTCTAAGCAGAATAAGAAACATGTAGGTCAACCAAGTCCAGATTCGAGTCTTTTCTCAAGTGAAGCTTATGGTCGTCGGACACCGTTAGTTTCGTATGAACAAATCTATAAAGTTGTCGTTGCGGTTGTTGCTGCAATATCCCTTGGACGTTGGCCTGTATTCGTAACCTATAAGCTAGATAAAGACGTGTGACTAGGAATAAATTTATGACGCATATAAACATGATAATAATTTCATATAGTTTAATAATTATGTGGAATAATGATATAGTAAATCTGGTTTTTGTGTTGTTAACCATGACGTCAGTCTTTCGTTAAAGATGTTGTCCTATATCTGATTAAATTAATGTGCATGACCTAAAATATATAGACCAGCGAAACTTTTAAAATAGAGCAGTTTTAGCTTTACTATCGGTGACCTACTGTTTTCGTTAAATTTATTATATTTTATAACCGAAATTTTATACTTTTTTTTTTAAATTTTGGAATTTCGACTTGAAATAATATGTCGATTTTCACATTTTTTTTTACAAAGAACTGTGTACATCAAAATTCTGGTGGACCTGACAGTACGTCTGCAAGAGAAGGTGCTACCTTGACACTGTTCAGACTCACACGACGTCATCCTTTTGAGACAAACAATATAGCCCACAGTCAATCTTCTGTAAATTTAGGGCAAATTGCAACAGAAAGTTTCTTGCTACTGTTGTGTTCGTGAAATCATCCTCTACCATATATCCAAAGTCCTCTGATTTGTAGCAGGGATTATGGTTGCTAAGTGGGTAAGACGCTGGCTCGCTTGCCTGGAGGTCGGGTGTCGATCCCTGCATTGGCGGAGAAAGTTCATCCAGATTTTCCGGAGTGGTTCACTCTTGTCAGTGATGTAGGACGGAGGGCCTGTCAAGGGCAGCTGTCTAGTAGTTCGGATGTGACGAAACCCAAGGTCCTGTGTTAACATTAGCGTGCACGTAAAAGATTCCTTGGCAGTTGGAATTCGATATAAGAGTAGGTTGTAGCGCCCCTGACGTAATATATCCGTCTTCATTAGCCCAGTTTAGGAACAGAACAGTTGGACGTTAAACCCCATTTCTTTTTTTTTCATTTTCAGATTTGTTGCAGATAAAAGTCAGAACATCTAGTCAGAAAATATTATAATCAACCCAATGTTTATCGTTTCGGGTTGGCTTGCTGTTTTCTCAACCTTAATTTACATAATATCTCAGCTCTCATTGTAATAAATTCACAATCTGGTTTCAAGTAACCAAACGGATCTAATCCGATTGTTAATGTTTGGCAGTATGATCAAAATACTTATTAAAATTATCTTACAATTTGCAAATCGTGAAGTCTGTCTAGGTCTATCTTTAATCTACATACTCTTCACAATGCTGGGAAAAATTAAATGCTGCATTTATTACCATACAATACAGTGTTGTTGGAGGTGTCACGATCCTGTATTTCAGTATATGTATATATATATGGGGGTTGTTTTTTCAACCTATTTGAAGTGCATCCGGAATTTGTTCATTCTTGCTATAATGGGTTTTATGAAACAGGTAGGCAATCAACACAATGCTAGTTTGGTCAAACGATCAGAACATATTGTAAACACCCCCCCCCCCCAACGCCCCACCACATTAGGGGGCCCCCCACAAAGATCTCAGTTGCGCGCCTCGAGCATTGTCGGACCGAGGACTCCAACGGCCGGTGACCTAGTGACGGGACCCCTCCGATGCTTCGAGGGCCCTCCATCGGAAGTCTCTGGGGCCCCCTCAATCCATGGTGTGTTGCGATCGACATCCGAGTATTCGGTGTAATCCGGTGATTGGTGTAACACATGTTTTTCTATTGTCGTGAGATCTTCTATCGGACCGATCATCGTCTAACTCGAATTATCGTATAACTCGAACAAATTACACGTCCCCATCATTTCGAGTAGCGCGAATTTTGCCTCAGATTGACGTACGATTGTATATAAGCTGTAGTTGTTGTTGTTGATATTTATTATGGGTATAAAAGCTGAATTTGATAAGATGCACACCATGATCACACGAAATATTCATATTTCTTGATTAAATCTCGTATTACCATTTTGTTTGTCAAACATCGAGTCCGGCTTCTTCGTAACGTTACGGCCTCCATTCATCAAATCATCGTGGGGGTATAATACGATTCCGAATCAAGTAACCCCGTTATTTATCACTGAGCGACTTCAAAATTAGGTTTGATGTCGCTCTGCCCACTTACAGCCCCCTCCTCTAGAAATGTCATAGCACTCGCACACAGGCACTTGAAGAGATTAAAATAAAACTTCTTACTACTGCTTGAGTATGTAGTATAGTATACTATATTATAGTCAAACAGTAAGAAGTTTTATTTTAAAATAAAACTTCTTACTACTGCTTGAGTATATAGTATAGTATACTATATTATAGTCAAACAGTAAGAAGTTTTATTTTTATCCCTTCAAAAGCCTGTGCACTCGCATGGATTGGTCCACTGAAATAACGCCAGAATGCACTAATTTAGTGGCAGAATTTTATTTTTTTCTGGGGGAGGAGTGCCTGAAATGCCAGGAAATCACGTTTCTGGCCTCCAATTTCTGAAAAATTTCTTGGGGGGGGGGGGCCAGAGAAAACCCCCAGACCCCCCTATGAGGGGCTTCGAGCCTTCGGCGCTCGCGGTCAGTGATCAGGGGCCCCCACATGTTCCAGGCCCCAGGGCCCCCACCATGGTTAATCCGGCTTTGCCCCCCCCCCCCCCCGAGTAGCCAGGAGGTTCCTCTGTAATTTTATGGAAGTTCAGGATGTGGTGATGTTCTTTGGGTGTGAGGGGGAAATGAACATTTAATTAGCACTTTACAACCCCCTTTTAAAAACAACAACGCTTCTATCTTTGGCAAGAAAACAGTCTGTTGATAGTTCATTAACTCTGCTGGCATGATCTGGTATTTTCATGGCTGGGCTATTAGCTTGTTTTCTTGGCAATAACCTTGTGGCTTTGTATCTCTTTTCTGAGATATAATAACAAAACAGACAACGAGTACTATGTACATCTTCCATACAATTAAATTTTGTACGAGTCTTATTCTTAGTTAAAACTATCAATTATACATTTATTAACAACACCAATTGTTGTGGATGACAACTCCACCAGTGGGTGTGGACGACTTAACCAGCGGATGTGGACGACTTGACTGGCACCTGTATAGATAACATACGTTACTAATTGTATGTTGGAAACTGGTGAACTGAACTTAAATTCGTGATCTACGTAAAATCTCGAGTATCCGATGCCATAGAGAGTTGATAATGGTCTTGTGTTGTTAATAAATGTATAATTAATAGGCTTTTGCCTATCAACCTGGACTGTGGCAAAACTGAAGCTACAGAGATCAGTTAGATTATTTGTGGTTCATTGGACGGGACTCTTTTTAACTGTTTTTTCCATGCCGGAAAACTTTTGATTTTGTCACCGAATTCGATTTTGAATCTTGACAGGGTTCTTAAAATAGTCATGGAACTATTCGCCCTCTTACAGTGCATGATCCTAGTGCATGATGTTCCTTGACAGCAGCTGAGAATGATCATGTCATAATTTATCATAAATGGAAACGAGTTATCGAACCTCGAACCATGTTATGTTCTCCATTTAGTTATTCAAGAAAGAACCCGAGCAACCCTTGTAGCAATACAACGTTGTTTAAAGGGACAATAACACTCTTGCTGGCTTGGCAGCTCCAGAAAATAAATAATAGCCTTATTCTAAGTACTAGATGTTTAAGTGTCCAACTGCTGTGTAAATTATCCATTACATCCTATTTTACTTGTCCAGAGGGTTCGAAAATATTTTAAAATCCAAGTCACATTTGAAAAGGTTTACGTTAGGCTTTTCAAATCATTTTGTTGAATTTTTCAATTTTTAAAATTAGGCGTGTTAAGATGAAATTTGTATCATCAATTAGTTGGAATATTGTAAAATAATACAATTTGTTGACCAGAATAAAGATTGGGACATATTATTCAGTTACAACAAGAGTGGTATTGAACCTTTAATGATTGAGGGGGGGGGGCTGTTGCCGGACAGATTGAACGGGAGCCAGTCTGCCAGCGAAATAATTCAATTATATAGATAGACTTGAGTTAATTCGCGGAAAACTTACGAAAAGGTCTTCGAGCTCTCGTACCATATTGTGCTGAAGGTTTGCTGCTTCGTTACCTGGCAAACTATTTGCACTGTGGATCGAGTATTTAAGATGGAAATTATGCATTATCACACCCAACTCTCACTATATATTATGAGCCTGGACACAAGAAGGCCCATACAGACAATGGATACAAACGGTAATACTTCGCGCGAGGAGTCGGTGCCCCTCAAAACAGACGTAGAACCAGACGTAGAGAAAGCGTCAGATGTAGTTATAGAAAATGTGCCACCTGTAAGACTGTATTATAAAGTTAGTGAGAATCCACCATTACATCTGAATATACTGTTTGCTATACAGGTGATTATCATAATTTATATATACATATTCAGCATTTACCATTAATATAATGATTTTACAGAGCATGGAAAAATCAGAATTTACTTTTAGCTTCTAAAATGTAAATATAGTATCAAATATATAAACACCAAAAACACAAAGAAACGACACAGCAGTCAGTACCCTTTGAGATTTCTGGTTTCAAAAACATGCAAATACTGGATTTGATACTTATATTATTGATACTTTTTTAAATTTTAATTTGATAATTTTTTAGAAAGTTAAATTGATACTTTTTAATGTTAATATAATATTTTTTATGATAAAATTATGTCACTTTTGCGTGGAAATGTGAAACGTTTGCATTTAATATTTTTGCGTTTAAATTTAATACTTTTGCATTAGATTCTTTAAATTACACTATAATTTTTATCAACATTTCTCAACAAAACTCTAAACAGTGTATTTTATTTCTCAGACTATTAGATAATACATGCATGTATTGAAGTTTTGTAGATAGAATAAGTGACTTCTTAATACAGATTCCACTGTACATAGACAAATGAAAAAGTGTTATTACCAAAAATAAGCTTTAGATGGTATTTTGAGATCAAGTAAAAATGTTGCAAGCCAGACAATCGAGTTTTAGTCGTCTTATAATTTTCCGGGGACATGGCGTTGTAAAATAAGACTGTATGGGGTTATCACTATCGTTGTACCCGCGAATATGCATAACGAAGTGGTTATCACAGTTGTACTAACACTATTCTGCTTTGTGCTCCGGGGTCATCACCTTCAAATGGCCGATATTCAAGATTAATTCTAAGAGTGTTAAACTGATCTTCTGTATATGAACCATAACCAAGTTCTTCATTTGAAAACTATATTTGGAATCCGTTTAAGCTATTTTGTTATACACGTTTATGGAAAATCAGTGGACCACAGAATTGGTCTTTAAAACCTGAAATCTAGTCTGAGAACCTTTCATTGATTAACACACGACCAGCAGCACATCAGAACTCATATACTGCTTCAGTCTCGGATTAAAACATTGTTGGTTTCAAAACCCATGTGGAAGAACCATCTTCAGCTTCCTGCAGTTATTGCAAGTTAATACGTTGTGTATCTCGAATACCAATGCATCCGGTCTTTATTGCAAACTCAGAAGTTCCAGATATGCTACATCAAATTTGTACTGGTTCCAAAGAGAGTACATACAGGTTGACAAGCACAATTAAATTCGGTATGAGTAGACAGCAGCACACAGTATAGGGTATGCAACCGGTGCAGAAAAGTAGGATGTTAATTCCCAATTCATTTCTTTCACATTTTTTCAGCAAGCATTACTACCAATAGCCAATGTCTTATCAGTGTCTATAATAGTAGCAGATCTGGTTTGTGCCTCAGATGATCAAGAAATTAAAGCACAACTACTAGGGACAACTTTTATGATGTCTGGAATTTCAACCATGTTGATGTGCACGCTTGGTGTTCGGTGAGTTGGTTATTTATCCTTTTAATAGATACAATCACCTGTATCAAAACCCATTTCCGACGTGGTTTCCCCTTTTCAGTGGTGCAGGACGAAAGGCCTGGCAAGGACAACTGTCTAGTCGTGCACGTAAAATATCGCTTGGCAGTCAGAGTTCGATATAAGAGTGGGCGGTAACGCCGCTGACCGGCAAAATTTCCTCATAGCACACTGTATACCGCATGTCTGTCTCAATTAGCCCAGTAGGACGTTATACTCAATTTCATTTTTTGTATCAAAATTAGTATGCCTTACCTCAATAACCTATTTTTTTGTAAACATTATTTATATTCAGCAGATATTTGGATTTGGGAACAGGCTATGCATGTGTTACCCCATTCCATATTTCAGGACTGCCCGAAAGGATTAATCCCAATTACATTTTTTTCAGATTGCCAATCTTTCAAGGGCCGAGCGCTGGATATGTTATACCGTTGTTAGGGTTAGCCACACTTAAAGAATGGAAATGTCCAACTAGTGATGAACTGGGTAAAATCATTTTTTAAAGATACATTATGGGAGATTTTTGCAAGGAGTTAGCCATTCTTGCTATAACAGTTCAAAAATAGATGCTGAAACAAGAATATATTGAAAATTTCAGTCAAATTACTTTATCCTGAACAAAGTTGTCACCACTATAATTTTTTACTAGAGATGGGAGTTAAATTCATCGACACCCTTTTCCCATTATGGCCGATTGTTGATTGACAGGCGTTAACTCCACCTATATAGTCTCGATTATCAAGTAATGTTTACAATGACTAGTACTGATAGCGTATTCGGTTTGAGACAGGACTGCAATTCAATTCGTATACATTTATTTTTTACTATAAATTAGAATTAAGATTTTAATATATAGATAAGAAGAGAAAGTCTGCGATAGGATATTAAAGTTTGAAAGGAATGGGCCAAATCAACGAGGCAGTATTGTAAATAAATTATAATAAATAGCCGACTTCTTGCGTTGCCTGCGTGTACTCTTTTGTACTTCAGGTAGTCCTAAGCGACTCGCTAAGCAGACGAATATAAAAAAAAACAGCCCGGAAGTATGATGACGTCAACGTCACGGAGAAGCCCCGCCCACGACACCATAGTGATTAAATCAGTCAACGAAATCCTGTTTTAATCCGAGCCCAATCCAAGCCATCCGTGGGCCTACAGAGTTCATTTTAGGCTTGTTGTTTAAATAAAGATCTAATTTATAATTTCTATGACTTCTGAGGCCCAAAGGAAGACCGACAAAAGTCTGTTTTTGCTCTCCCATAATGTATGTTTAATATATTATTTAAAGTGTTAAAGAATGTCCATTCAGGGGACCATAACAGTAGGACGTTAAGCCCCATTTCATTTCATTTCCATTCCACACGGAATAGCATGTGTCAAGTACAGCAATGAACTGTTTCAATGGCATTTAGTAATTGAACTAGAGTATACAGGTCACAATTCTATGGAATACAATTACTGCTTATTACTGAGCGACGTTTCGACTAGGCTTCTCTAGTCGTTATCAAGCAATGATAAAATCTAAAAAATAAGACAAGTCAATATATACATGTACATAACAATACATTCTCAATGCTGACAAAACAGGGATCTCCCTTAATTTGCACGTGCCTAAAAGAAATATAATTTGATTAAGGATTATAAATTTGAAATGCTATTTACACCATTCAATAATACCACTTAACTGAAAATAAAAACAAACTGACTAATTGATTAATAGGTAATTTATTGGGGAGTATATACAATGATATGTAGGTTTTAATCATGACAAACGTTTTAAGAAAATGGAATTTGATCAAATGCTATCAACCACCCCTTTCACTGAAAAAACACAAATGATTAATGAATTGATTGTTGTGGAGTATATACAGGCTGTAGCGACCGGCACTACGAACTTATGCCGTGTACACAAAAGAACTCTTGGCAGTTGGAATTCGATGTCACATGACCATCCTTTATTTCAATTTTTATACGCCCACATTTTCATGTGGACGTATTATGTCGTCGCCCCTGTCCGTCCACAATTTGTTTGTGGACTCTCTACAGGTCACAATTCTTATCCGATTTTGACGAAACTTGAAATATAGGTTTATCCCCATAAGATATCGATTCCTTTCGATATTGGCATGTATCGGATCGGAACTTCATGGATTAAGGCCCAACGACCGCGCACAACGACAGCCATGAAAAATTGCTTAAAAAACTAATAGAAGACAAACAGATCTCTGAAGCTCTCTATTACAAGCTCAGACCAAACCACCCTCGACCACCTTATGCCAGGGCTACTATAAAAATCCATAAAAACCCAATGAAAGCCCGTCTGTTGGTGTGTTCTCGAGACTCAGTCTTCTACAATACAGCTCAATACTTATCAAAACTACTTTCCTCACTTGGCACAACAGCATCGTCCTTCATCAAAGATTCAGGTGAATTCTGTGAGAAACTGCGGAATATTCAAAACCCCGAGAGGATGGTATCATATGATGTTGTAGATTTGTTCACAAATGTACCCAGGGAAGAGGCTCTGAAGATTCTACGCAAGCGCATAGATAGTTTAGACAACCCACTAGAGACTACCCTATCCACAGACAACATCATACTCCTGTTGAAACAATGCATCAATTCAACATATTTCTCCTGGGGTGACGAATTTTATGAACAGACCAATGGATTACCCATGGGAAGCCCCCTCTCTCCTTTAATTTCAGAAATATTTCTAACTGATTTAGAAGAGAAGGCGCTGCAAACGTCCACTATAACCCCAACATGCTTTTTTTAGGCAAGTGGATGACACCTTTGTTATTATCATAGATACATTATGGGAGATTTTACAAGGAGTTAGCCATTCTTGCTATAACAGTTCAAAAATATATGCTGAAACAAGAATATATTAAAAATTTAAGTCAAATTACTTTATCCTGAACAAAGTTGTTACCACTATAATTTTTTACTAGAAATGGGAGTTAAATTCATCGACACCCTTTTCCCATTATGGCCGATTGTTGATTGACAGGCGTTAACTCCACCTATATAGTCTCGATTATCAAGTAATGTTTACAATGACTAGTACTGATAGCGTATTCGGTTTGAGACAGGACTGCAATTCAATTCGTATACATTTATTTTTTACTATAAATTAGAATTAAGATTTTAATATATAGATAAGAAGAGAAAGTCTGCGATAGGATATTAAAGTTTGAAAGGAATGGACCAAATCTACGGAAGCGTAATAGGGCCACATATTATTTTTTTTTATTATATTTTCAATTTTTCAAGTTAGTAACTTGAATTTTCAAGATATTAACTTGAATTTTCAAGTTAGTAACTTGAATTTTCAAGTTAGTAACTTGAATTTTCAAGTTAGTAACTTGAATTTTCAAGTTAGTAACTTGAATTTTCAAGATACTAACTTGAATTTTCAAGTTACTAACTTGAATTTTCAAGTTACTAACTTGAATTTTCAAGTTACTAACTTGAATTTTCAAGTTACTAACTTGAATTTTCAAGATACTAACTTGAATTTTCAAGTTACTAACTTGAATTTTCAAGTTACTAACTTGAATTTTCAAGTTACTAACTTGAATTTTCAAGTTACTAACTTGAATTTTCAAGATACTAACTTGAATTTTCAAGTTACTAACTTGAATTTTCAAGTTACTAACTTGAATTTTCAAGATACTAACTTGAATTTTCAAGTTAACTAACTTGAATTTTCAAGTTAACTAACTTGAATTTTCAAGTTACTGTTATGTTATTAAAAAGGCGTTTTGATCTAATGATATAGTATGTCATGCAATGCTTTAGTCAATGGACGGCACGGTTATAGACCTCAATGATAAGGTCCGGGAGTAGCCTATTCGATCACGCAGGTTTCCCCCTGCAGCGAAATTACTCCCCGCTAATTATGGTGTCGACGTACCATAAAACACCATTTATTCATTCATTCATTCATTTTAACAGTATTGAGCCCTATAGAAAACCTTTTTGAAGTACAAAAAAAAAATTAAATGACAAATCAAACGTCCCAGTTCCCAGTTCTAAAAATAGTCTTTAGTGACATAATACACGACATTCTCCCCCCCCACCCCACCACATGGATATCTGCCCCCGGATAACCCCCCTCCTTTTTAGGACTTTTACTCCCAGGACATTTCCTGCTGAAGACATCTTAACTCCTAGGACATCTCCCCCCGGAGTTTTACTCACCAGACATCTGCCCCTGGGACATTTACCCCCACCCCCTAGGACATCTACCCCCAGAGTTTTACCCCCTCCCCCCGACATTTTTCCTCTGGAACATCTGCGCCCTAGGACATATCTGCTGAAGACATCTTAACTCCTAGGACATCTCCCCCCGGACTTTTACTCACCAGACATATGCCCCTGGGACATTTACCCCACCCCTAGGACATCTACCCCCAGAGTTTTACCCTCTCCCCCCGACATTTTTCCTCTGGAACATCTGCGCCCTAGGACATGTCTGCCCCCTCCCCGCCACCCATCCTTTAGAGAGAGAGAGAGAAATGGGGTTTAACGTCCACTGGACACACATTAGGTCATTTCGGGACTAACATATGGTTTTAATTTTATTTCGATAATTCGCTTGCGCGTAGGGGTCTTTAGCAGTGGGAGGAAACCGGAGGTGCCCGGAGGAAACCCACGAGGTTGAGAAGTTGAGAAACCACAGCCGCAAGCCAGATGTGACCGGCCAGCTAGAGGTCGAAGCGCGGCACTCTAGACCACTAGGCCATCCCAACCCACATCCTTTAGAACTCTGGACGTGTAAAATAATGCACTGTAAAATAATTATACTTATTTTACATTGTTTCTTTGAGTACCTCGTAACACCCTTTAAATCCCTGGACGTTACGAGGTACTCCAAGAAACAATGTAAAATAAATATAATTTTTTTACAGTGCATTATTTTACAGGTCAATAGTACAGAGTTAGATAGTAGAATGCGTCCATCGCCCTATTCCTAGCGTGTCGTAGTAGCCGACTCTTGCGGAGAGGTTCGGTTGGCCGATAAGCTACGCCTTGGTCTGCCATCAATAATGACGAGGGTTCGAGTCCCATTCTCTGCTGTCTTAGTGACAAGGTGCAGGAGCAGCCTATCCGATCACTTAGGGGTACTCCCAGAAATTAAGCAGATTATCGGCGATAACACGTAGATTACAATTATTAAGGGATCGAAACCACAGCCGCGAGCCAGAGCTGACCGGCCATCTAGAGGTCGAAGCGCGGCACTCTAGACTACTAGGCCATCCCAACCCCCACCTTTAGAACCCTGGACGTGTAAAATAATGCACCGTAAAAAAAATATACTTATTTTGCATTGTTTCCTGGAGTACCTCGTAACACCCTTTAGAACCCTGGACGTTACGAGGTACTCCAAGAAACAATGTAAAATAAATGTAAATATTTTACAGTGCATTATTTTACAGGTCAATAGTACAGAGTTAGAAAGTAGAACGCGTCCATCGCCCTATTCCTGGCGTGTCGTAGACGCCGACTCTTGCGGAGTGGGTCGGGTGGCCGACAAGCTACGCCTTGGTCTGCCATCAATGGTGTCGAGGGTTCGAGTCCCATTCTCTGCTATCTTAGTGACTGATTTTCAAGTTACTGTTATATTATAAAATAAGCGTTTTGCTTTAGGCAATGGACGGCACGGTTATAGACCGAGACACAACGACATCTACCCTGAGACTTTCACCCCCTGGACATTCCCCCTCCTTAGAACATCGTGTAACGTCCCCCCCCCCCGAAGTATTAATGAAGTTATAACCGACTGTGATGTATATTTGGTCCAGGCTTTTATCCGTTACATATCCGTTACATTTCTGGTAGCCTATATGTGTGTCAAGGTTGCTGTGTGGGCGTATTATCTTTCTTGTATGCCATTTTACTACCCGGAATTTTCAGGTTATTGACTTACAGGCTTTAAAATTTAGAAGATAATTAATTAATGACCCTATTACGCTTCCGTAGAATTAACTGAGGCGGAAAGCGCATTGCGTTTATACTCAGCTCTGATAAAAAAAAAAAACATGTCTTCTCTTCATAAACTGGCAGTATTGACCTAAATAAATGAAAGTTGTTTATAGCACGTCGACACCGTAAATCTTGTCAATCTACGTGTTATCGCCGATAATCTGCTTATGTTCTGGGAGTAACCCTAAGTGATCGGATAGACTGCTCCTGCACCTTGTCACTAAGATAGCAGAGAATGGGACTCGAACCCTCGACATCATTGATGGCAGACCAAGGCGTAGCTTATCGGCCACCCGACCTTCTCCTCAAGAGTCGGCTTCTACGACATGCTAGGAATAGGGCGATGGATGCATTCTACTTTCTAACTCTGTACTACTGACCTGTAAAATAATGCACTGTTAAAAAATTTATATTTATTTTACATTGTTTCTTGGAGTACCTCGTAACGTCCAGGATTTTAAAGGATGTTACGAGGTACTCCAAGAAACAATGTAAAATAAGTATCATTTTTTTACAGTGCATTATTTTACACGTGCTGGGTTCTAAAGGGTGGGGTGGGGGTGGGATGTCCTAGTGGTCTAGAGTGCCGCGCTTCGACCTCTAGCTGGCCGGTCACCTCTGGCTTGCGGCTGTGGTTTCGATCCCTAAATCATGTCAATCTACGTGTTATCGCCGATAATCTGCTTATGTTCTGGGAGTACCCCTGAGTGATCGGATAGGCTGCTCTTGCACCTTGTCACTAAGATAGCAGAGAATGGGACTCGAACCCTCGACATCATTGATGGCAAACCAAGGCGTAGCTTATCGGCCACCCGAACCTCTCCCCAAGAGTCGGCTTCTATGGACGCATTCTACTATCTAACTCTGTACTATTGACCTGTAAAATAATGCACTGTAAAAAATTTATATTTATTTTACATTGTTTCATGGAGTACCTCGTAAGGTCCAGGATTCTAAAGGGTGTTACGAGGCAATCCCAGAAACAATGTAAAATAAGTATAATTTTTTACAGTGCATTATTTTACACGTCCTGGGTTCTAAAGGGTGGTCTAGAGTGCCGCGCTTCGACCTCTAGCTGGCCGGTCACCTCTGGCTTGCCGCTGTGGTTTTGATCCCTGGTGTGAGCGTATGTGGCATGGAGGGAGATAGGGGCGCTTTCTCAACCTCGTGGGTTTCCTCTGGGCACTCCGGTTTCCTCCCACTGCTAAAGACCCCTACGCGCAAGTGAATTATCGAAATAAAATTAAAACCATATGTTAGTCCCGAAATGACCTAGTGTGTGTCCAGTGGACGTTAAACCCCATTTCTCTCTCTCTCTCTAAAGGGTGGGTGGCGGGGAGGGGGCAGACTTGTCCTAGGGCGCAGATGTTCCAGAGGAAAATTGTCGGGGGGAGGGGGTAAAACTCTGGGGGTAGATGGCCTGGGGGGGGGGGGGGGTAAATGTC
This sequence comes from Patella ulyssiponensis, assembly GCA_963678685.1. Taxonomy (NCBI): domain Eukaryota; kingdom Metazoa; phylum Mollusca; class Gastropoda; family Patellidae; genus Patella; species Patella ulyssiponensis. The sequence continues at coordinate 58,849,606 of OY783230.1, read as the reverse complement.
CCAGGGGCAGATGTCTGGTGAGTAAAAGTTCGGGGGCGATGTCCTAGGAGTTAAGATGTCTTCAGCAGGAAAGGTTTTCCATAGGGCTCAATATGTTAAAATGAATGAATGAATGAATGAATGAATAAATGGTGTTTTATGGTACGTCGACACCATAATGCGCGGGGAGTAATTTCGCTGCAGGGGGGAAACCTGCGTGATCGAAAAGGCTACTCCCGGACCTTGTCATTGAGGTCTATAACCGTGCCGTCCATTGACTAAAGCATTGCATGACATACTATATCATTAGATCAAAACGCCTTTTTATAATATAACAGTAACTTGAAAATTCAAGTTAGTTAACTTGAAAATTCAAGTTAGTTAACTTGAAAATTCAAGTTACTAACTTGAAAATTCAAGTTAGTATCTTGAAAATTCAAGTTAGTATCTTGAAAATTCAAGTTAGTATCTTGAAAATTCAAGTTAGTATCTTGAAAATTCAAGTTAGTAACTTGAAAATTCAAGTTAGTAACTTGAAAATTCAAGTTAGTATCTTGAAAATTCAAGTTACTAACTTGAAAATTCAAGTTAGTAACTTGAAAATTCAAGTTAGTATCTTGAAAATTCAAGTTAGTATCTTGAAAATTCAAGTTAGTAACTTGAAAATTCAAGTTAGTAACTTGAAAATTCAAGTTAGTAACTTGAAAATTCAAGTTAGTAACTTGAAAATTCAAGTTAGTAACTTGAAAATTCAAGTTAGTATCTTGAAAATTCAAGTTACTAACTTGAAAAATTGAAAATAGAATAAAAAAAAAAATATGTGGCCCTATTACGCTTCCGTACAAATCAACGAGGCAGTATTGTAAATAAATTATAATAAATAGCCGACTTCTTGCGTTGCCTGCGTGTACTCTTTTGTACTTCAGGTTGGCCTAAGCGACTCCCTTAGCAGACGAATAGAAAACAGTCCGGAAGTATGATGACGTCAACGTCACGGAGAAGCCCCGCCCACGACGCCATAGTGATTAAATCAGTCAACGAAATCCTGTTTTAATCCGAGCCCAATCCAAGCCATCCGTGGGTCTACAGAGTTCATTTTAGGCTTGTTGTTTAAATAAATATCTAATTTATAATTTCTATGACTTCTGAGGCCCAAAGGAAGACCGACAAAAGTCTGTTTTTGCTCTCCCATAATGTATGTTTAATCAAATTAGATTTCTTTTAGGCACGTGCAAATTAAGGGAGATCCCTGTTTTGTCAGCATTGAGAATGTATTGTTATGTACATGTATATATTGACTTGTCTTATTTTTTAGATTTTATCATTGCTTGATAACGACTAGAGAAGCCTAGTCGAAACGTCGCTCAGTAATAAGCAGTAATTGTATTCCATAGAATTGTGATCTGTATAAGTACAGCAATGGTGAAACGAATACTAGCCATCGGAAATATTTTGTGGGCGATATTATCAAACCCTTTCAACTTCTGAGCTGCATGAGACTGGATGGGAATGCGTCGACTTGTTGAGGACGAGGATGGGGTTATAATTCTCCACTTAATATTTGATTTGCCGCAGGCCGGAAGTTTTGCGGGATATTGTTTATCAAACCGTTACGAACAAAGCCAAAACAATTAATTACACAAATTTGTCATTTTTCCAGAAACGTTTTATTCTAATTCTTCATTGAATGCAACTGATTTGACGGTGGATCTGCCTATGCCCAGGGAGGTTATATACAGACAGCTAGGAAAGGTAAGACAATAGTTTTTACTTTGTGAGATTCGCTTAAAGATACATTCCCGTGAAGGTATCTATAGGGTAATCAGTTCAAATAAACGCATGGTATATTTAGAATAATGGCAAGAAGGGGCACTTAATCTTAACCGAAAGATATACTCTTCCAAAAAAGAAACGCAATGTGACATTTCGTCGTCGGTATACCCTCGTTCTACCATCCCCTCGTTGCAACAGGAACCGCGACACGCAGCTGAACCCAAATGTTCTCCAGTGTTGCTGTGACCATACCCTCGGGTCTAAACCCAATGAAGTCGGATTTGAGGGTATCGACGCATTTCAAAACAGCACTTCTAACGGAATGTCTGGCTCGTAATCTGGTTTCACGTAGGCGTGGAGCGCCTTTTATGTGTTGATCTAATGACTAATGATTGTGAGACTAGTGAGAGCATTTAAAAGACTTTTGCAGAGGACAATCCAAGAATTTACTTTTACTTTTGAAGCACTGCCTAAAATACCACAACGTAAAAACCAGTGGTTAGTTATAATCAAAAGCTGTACTTCGTCATCCTTATTCAACCAAATCCCCGATGGCTTTTTTGTTGTAAGACAATATACATAGATCATGTATTTCTGTTTGTGTTTCACTTAAAGTCATTACTCTGTTTTACAGCTTCAAGGGAGTTTAATGGTTGCTGGTGTAATCCATCTGATGATTGGGTTCACGGGGTTGGTTGGTGCTGTTTCTAGATTCATTGGACCAATCACGATAGTTCCTGCTCTCTTATTGTTGGTGTTGTATTTACATAAGATTACAGTTAAATTTGCACAAACATATTGGGGCACTGCAGTGGCGTAAGCATTTTATTTTTTAAATTGATAAACTGTATTCCCGAGATCCAAACCCAGCGCTTCCTTTTTTAAAAAGATATATATATAATCGGTCTTAACTCGGTACTCAAAATATAGCGGAAGATTATATTCGGTTTGGATATAGATAGCCTGAGAGGTGTAAGGACAGTAGGACAGTTTGCTAACGATGTTTTCTATGGACCATGATCATCATAATTAAATCTTATTATATTTTGTATGCACTAATAAGAGTCACAGTGTTAATTTCACTCAACAGCCACACACCTTACGGTCTTGTAATATATTTCATATACCAGTACAACAGTTTGTGGATTGATTTTATCACTGTATCTTCGTGCCCACAAGACACCAATTCCATTTTGGAGCAAAAAACGTGGTTTTCATATAATCTGGTATCCCTTACATCAAGTGTTTTCGGTAAGTTTTCTCCTTTCTCTTTCATATATATTAACCGTCAATTAGTAATATATTACATATGGCGATTATAAGGTCTGCCATTGGGTCACGTGACCTGGTCTCGATCCTAAGATCGTGCGTGACAAGGAATAGGATTACCTCCTGAACCCTGTGCCTTCTCTCCTTGTGCTTTAGTTTCCTAGTACACGTACTTGTGCTACAGTTTGCTAGAATCTTAAAATAATATATTGATCGACGCATGGACGACTATGATGGTACAGTTGGCAACTTCTATGTCTAATAAAACCATATTTTTTTTCAGATTTTAATATCAGTAATATTTGGATGGATATTAAGCTCCATTTTGACAAGTGCTGGTGTTCTATCAGATGATCCAAACAGTAAAGAATATTATGCTAGAACTGATGCCAGAACAGAAATTATTTCTCTGAATCCGTGGTTCTACTTTCCATACCCAGGTATGTTCAAACCAATCGTTACTATCTCGAACTTGTTTTCAACAGATCACAATGTACTGTGTATTACTGACGAAAGTTATTTGTTGGTTTGCTTCGGTTCCTCCATCTCTGAACTCCTTATATGATAACTTCGACCAGGTCTTCAATAAAAGAGTAAGCACATCCTGCCCATACGTTACGCCCACCACCACAGGTACCGAATTGAAGCGATAGTGTGAACCTGGATTTCCGAAGTGTGGGGCTATTGGGTAGACGATATCCTCAAGGCCATGTCAACTCCTCAAACGTTCTTGATTTTGCTTTGGAGCCATATGCCCTTGTGATTCTGTTTATACCACAAATATCACTAACAAGTACGATAGTACACGATAGACCATACCGCCATCTTGACAGTTTGTCAATCGATGTGCAATTGTCCAAGGAACCAGCACGCCAAGTTTTATGTCGGTCTTACTTAAGCCGAAGAAGAACAAGGTGAAGATGAGTAGCGCTTGACTGACAGTATCTGGTCCAACAACAATGAGAATGTCCCGATCTGCAAAACTCTGCTTGTTAAGAGTTCTTATAGGAAAGCACTTCATCCAATTGTATATCCAGTTGTCTCCGTGGATATACAGCTAGAAAACGTTCAAACATATGAGAACATTTTTCTTCAAGTTGATAACTTCGGTGGTCTTTTTGAAGCACTTAATATCGCTTCCGTTTTGGAATTTCTGTGAAATTATCAGATTCGGATTCAGCCTATACCGTTGATCAGCCGATCGAGAGCCTCAGAGTGAAGCTGGTTGATGTTGCATATGAGCCAGAGTATGCTTTCTATTTTCGAAACACCTGATAGAGCATTTTCGTTACACGTTTCCCTGATGATATCTACACACTATGAAACCAATGTTTGTTTATTTTGGCGGTATAGGTAATTTAAAGATAATGTTATTCAGGTCAATTTGGAGAGTCTACGTTTGATGCTGCAGCTTTTGCTGGTGCAATGGTGGCAACAATAATGTCGGTCGTGGATTCTATCTGTGATTATAACGCATGCGCTAGAATGTGTTTTGTTCCTTTTCCACCATCTCATGCTTTAAACAGAGGTATATTTTGGGAAGGATTGATGAGTTTCTTTGCTGGTACAACTGGTGCTGGTCATGCCACAAGTTCCTATGGAGGAAATATAGGTGCTATAGGTATCACAAAGGTAACTATGTTGAAATCAAAATTTTGCCACCCTGTCAATGTTTTGGTGTATCTTGTTATCTTAGACGGTAGCCGGTTTCACAAATAAAATGAAATGAAATGGGGTTTAATGTCCTACTGTTCTGCTGCTAAACTGGGCAAATGAAGACGGGTATACGCCATACAGTGTGTTGTGAGGGAAATATTGCCCGGGCAGCACCTTTACGTCCTACTCTTATATCGAATTCCAACTAACAAGGGATCTTTTACATGCACGCCAGTGCGTACACGGGACCTCGGTTTTTCGTCCAATCCGTTCACACATAAAAACTATAAATTGAATTGTATTTGTAGATATTATTCGTTGGAATTATGATTTTATGACGTGTAATGATTCTGTCGGTCAATCAACACTGGCAAATGTAACGGACACGAGATTCCTGCTATTAAACCTGTATAATCATAATCAAACTACATGTACAGGTATTATCTCCCCTTTGCAGGTATTTTTACATATTTCTAATCCGTCCAGATTTTGGATTTTTTTTAAATTCTATCAGGAATGATCATATCTTTGCCATTTATTGTATTTGTGCATCATTCCATATTCATGACAGTTGTTTTTGTGTTTTTTGTTTTAGGTTGCAAGTCGTCGAGTATTCCAAGGTTTAGCAATAATTTACATTCTGTTCGCTATGCTGGGGAAACTGAATGCTGCATTTATCACAGTCCCAAACAGTGTTCTCGGGGGTGTCATGGTCTTATATTTTGGTATCTTTTTAGGAATTATCATGTCAAATTTACAATTTGTGGATTTAAATAACACGCGCAATCTGGCCATACTTGGTATAAGTACATTAGTAGGTTTTATGGTACCATATTATATAGCACAGAATCCTGATAAAATAGATACAGGTAGGTGGAATACATATGAAGAGTCCAGGGGAAGAACGATCTAAGTCACATTTTTAACTTTTCGCATAAAAGGCAAAACAAACTTTAGGACGAGAATGCTTGATGCGAACAGAACAACAAGTGGGTTTAATTTCCACTTCAAAATGATGTTAAATACGAACCATAATTACCAGTACAGCAACTGACTTCCACTTTTCAGCCAAATTAAGGTCAAAGGATATAATGGACGCATTTGTCCGGGAGGTCATTTCAGAAGGGCCTTGGTTCGATATAACTCCGATCGTTTTTACCTGAAATTGATTGTTCCACAGAAAGCTTATACAATTTGCTGCCAGATGGCGCCATTAACTGGGGTTCGTTGAAAAAGTGACTTAGATCGTTCTTCATATTTAATTTAATATTTTATTTTATATTATATGTCTGTAAGTTAATAGTGTTGTATTTTTACACCATCCTCTGTCTTTAGACTGAAATTTTTATCACTTAACATTACTGAGGTTTCTGCTAAAAAGGTCATATTTGAATCGTGTTAACTATTCATACGGAAGGGGGGGGGGCGTGGTACAAACATAATATCAATATATCTATATATATAAATAGTTCGTTCATGACTAGGGGGTCTTAACTAGTGGTAGGAAACGGCTGTCGGGCTTAGATTCATTTGGTTATACGCAGGCGAAGGTTTAAGGGAGGGGGGCGGCCATCCCAAGCACTCAAGTAAACGTCCACAGTATAAGCGACCTTGAGGTTCACAAAAAAATTATAACAAAATCGTTCTGTTTTATTTGGCAGGAAATCGTTCTGTGGATCGTACATTAACTATGTTAGGTTCAAATGGTATTTTCGTTGCTGGGTTTTTGGCTTGTTTCCTTGATAACACAGTTACAGGTTTGTAGTATTAATTTAAACCGGACTTGTTTTATTGGGTATCCTTTCATGAACCCACAGTTCTTATAATGAATGTCGAATGGTTGATGGCATAGTAATTGGTATTAAAAGACGAAATGAAATGGGCGTTTAACGCCCTACTGTACCTACACCAACCGCTGTAATGATATCGGGCAGACGCCATGTAGTCAAGGTTTTTTTTGCAAGATGACACGAGAGACCATTGCCTACTCCAGCGTACCCCTACACAATACTTTCAAAACGTCTACAAGATTAACCCAGTCCTTCGGATGGTGATGTTATGAAAAACCGAGATCCCGTGTACACATTGGCGTATAGGGCATTTTTTTTATGGTGTGTCATGCCCGTCTTCTTATCCCGGTTGGATCAGAAAAGTAGGAAGGTAACCCCAATTTCTTTTCAGTCGATATATACATTGGGATCTTGATTTTATATTTGTAGGCACGATAGAATCGCGTGGATTAGCTGCCCATTTAGAAGGCGAAGATACGGTCAAGCAGAAAATAGAATATGAAGAAGGCATGGAAGTTTATGATCTACCTTTCTTACCACAATTCTTAAAAAATTCCATATTCATTAGATATTGTCCGATTTTTCCAAAATATGAGAAAAAAGAGAAAGGAGACAACTGACTGAAAGGACATGTATATGCATGTGTCATACAAATAATTATTCGTTCTGCGTTTATCCTGTAATATACATAAGAAACATCTGTTTCTTAGCGTCGCTTTGAAGTCTCGACCCATCATTGGCATTTCTCCTCAAAATATCAAATTCATCACGACTTAATCTACGCTGATATATCTACCCACATTGATTATTTAATATTTAGCTAAGAAAAACAATCAGAATACAAAAGCTAGATAATGTCACGGCCAACAGAATGGCGGCAGGCTTGGTGCATAGGGAGCAGCAATGGTTGATGAAATTTCAATTCCACATATCTTTGTAAATACTAAACGGAATTGAAACACTTTTGGACTGATATTCATATTAGAGACTATTATCTTTCAAAATATTGCATCTGAATTTGAGAGCGCTGAAATGGGACATCGATATGTAGTTTTGTTCTATATTATGTCAATGTGTTTATTACATGCCCCTCACAGAAGTGAGCCTATTTACTATTATTAGTAAGACGGCTGTACCAAATTATTTCTTGTGTACAGTATCTTTGTAAATAAAATAATGATTTGAATAAGAATTGCTTTGTTTACCAACATTTCATTCATCCGTAAACTTTAAATTTGTATTGATCATTGAAATCTTCTTATATAATACAATCCAGGTTTTAACAAATTCTAGCTCAATGAGGAAAATAGTGCCATTATTAGGCCTACTGTCATGAATAATTACTGGAAAGAAGAAAGAACAATTACAAGTTGCCATATGTAAGGATTAAATTTCAGATGTTTATACATGTATTCACTTACTGTAGAATTTCATTGGATGAATGATCATTTTCTGCATAGCCTAACCCAAGATAACTTATTAATTAGTATTCCGGCAAACACAATAACTTGAGTCTAATTAAGTGAAAGTAATCAAATTTGGTGTCTGTGTCACACTAAATTTCAAACAGACTGCAGGATTCTAAAGTGAAAATGGGTAATAACTCAGGAAGATATGGATAAAAATAGGATGCTTTCTCTCACAAACATAAACAACAAATCTGAAACCTGTTGGATGAGAAAAGTCTCTAGAGTGGTCAGTCATTGTGGGAGTAATGAAAACAAGGTCGTACACTGAATATATTTTATTGATAGATGAAGATGGTAATTTGAAAGATGTTTTTATTAGAGGAACACAATAATATTATAAAAGGTAATTGAACACTCCATCAGTTGAAATGCAATTTAATTGAAATAAGGTACTGCTGGTTTAACAATTGAGTCCTTTAAATCTCCCCACAATACCTCTCTTCAGAACGATTAATATTTTTAGTACAGGTAATGGGGATAATCACTCAAAAAACAATAGGAACGGTGAACAACTCTTGCTATTAATTTCATATAGCCACACTGGTTAATACATGATTACAATGGACTCCCCCTTGTCTTGATTCTTTGAACAATGTTACATATAAAGTCAATAGACAAATATGTGCTCGTAGTCCTACACCCAAGTACACAATTCCATAAAATAAGCCTAAGTATTTGCAAAATCAAGAGAAACACCCTTTTCATTAAAAAAAAAAATAATAATCCTGGTATATTTTTTTAAAAAACCACATGAAGCACAATTAACAATCACAAAGTTGAATTTGTATAAAAAACCAATTAACATCAACCAATAATACAAATGTGTTTCCAATGATTATATGAAAATTCCCAAAAGCCATTATCCAGTCAGAATCATCTTAGAGAAATAATACAGGTTCATCAAATGTAAATTTATTAACAATTTTAATTTAAGAAAACAAAATCAAAATTAGATAATCTAGTTTTGATTGGATAAGATTTAAAATACTTTACCCACTATTTATTGATGGAACTGGTTTGTTTATATTAAAATTATCATTCTGACAATATGCCTGCCGTTTGAACACACAATGAGTACGAAAACATTCTAGTCCCCAGACCTTCACTCAAATTACCCCCCCCCCCCCGAGACAGATAAATGATGAATCACATGATGAACTTTATATACATTTCACTTGCTGCTAAAATCTGAGTTATATTAGAAAAGTTATTTAATTAAGTCACAAGGACTCATTTGCCATTATTTCACACCTAAAATATTAACTCTGTATTCCTCATCAATAATTCATAGTTCATTATTACTAGTCTTTACTCTTCAACCGGTAGATTTCATCTACTTTTTATCAATTTGGTCCACAATCTGTCACTTCATTCAGCTACTATATACAAATTATTTTTTTGTTTTTACAAATTGTACAATTCGGAAAACATTGTCTATTTACAAAGCACTTATCTACACAGCCCTCATCAAGTTCTTCACTCACACATGATATATATATCCAGAATTACTCTGTTGAAATTTTATCTAGTTGAATATTGTCCTGTTATTTGACTAGACCAAGTTTTTTAGCTTCTGTTTCATACACTAATAACCTCCACATCTTCACAACAAATACTTCAGCTTCTTCATCTAGCACCTGATAAAATAAAACATCACATAAATATCAATTCTATACATCATCAAATAATCAAACTATCTAGCATAAAATGCTAGCTTTCAATAATTTTTTGTCTTCGTGTTAAAAGGGTTACTTTATTTGAAAGGATACAGCTTTAATTAAAGATCATCTGATTTATGGTTTTGGAGCTTGAGTAAAATAATGACTTGTTTTGAACAAAATCGAATGCTACTTTTATAACTCCATAGTTCAGAAATGTTTTGCCAGAAATTATTATTAAATTTGGATAATGTCCCCATAATCTTTTCATCACGAAAGTTTCACTTATGTATACATTCTTGCTATGCCGTAAATTTGAGATGCTGAAATTACAAACAATCCGTGGTTCCTGTTTGTATCTACATGTAAACAAACATACAGAGGATCTAAACCAGCATACAGGGGCTCTAAATCTCATCTCCAGAGATTACATTTTGAAAATTTTCTTGAAGTTTCCTAAATATTACTTACCATAGCAACATCATTTTGTATACTAGCTGGTGTACTGCGAGCTATGACTTTTTGACATATAAATTCAGTTAATGTTGCTTCTTCTTCTCCTATATATTCTACAATCTTTTTATTTATCCATGGCTTTATTCGTTTATCCATTAATGCCTAGAATAAACATACAGTTTATACAATTAATCTCTGTTTAGTGTATTACATAATAAACTGAGAACAGACATTAGTAATAACCTTGTCAAGCTTTCAGTGCATGTGTGAATGTAGTGTTTTCTGAACAAGCTTATAAGAACATGACTGGGAAATGGGGTTTTACATCGACTCAGTCCAAGGGAAACTGAGAACCTGGAGTTCAACCACAAGGTTAAGCAACCACCCATAGACTTTGTGAAATACAATCATAAGATCAACTCTTGCCTTGCATAGATAAGCAAAGTTCACTCAGTAGTACATCACCTCTTACAACACAGCCACTCAGCTCCACCAAATTTAAGAAATAATTATTGAAAAGAAAAAAAACCCCAACCAAACCCTGCTTACCTGATCAACTATTGACCAATCTAATGTAAAAGCAAATAATTCCTCTTTAGCTGTTGGTATACTGTCTATTAATATCTTGATTTTATTTCTTTTCTCTTCTGCTGAATTGGGTTTCTTTTCTTCGTCATAATCAAGAGGTATTAATTTACGTTTTTTGGATTCCGAACTGTCATCATCTTGATTAAATACATCTCCTACTGTTAATTTCTTTCTTTTTGTGGTTGGTGCTGGAGCTTCTGCTGGACTATTACTGTTTGTACCTAAAAACAGGGTAATACCATCTTGTATCTAATACAACACAATAATAGCAATTGAGCTACACAACTAACAAGAAGTGGTATCAGATGTTCCACAAAGAAATGAAAAGGGGTTTAATGTCCTACTGTTCGGCCCCGACTGGACTAATAAAGACTGCCATACACCATACCATGATGGACATTTCCCCGGACAGAGGCGCTACGGTCTATTCTTACATCAAATTCCAACTGCCAAAGGATCATTTATGTGGACACCACTGTGTATACAAGACCATGTTTTTTTTTTGTCCCACCCTAACGACTAGACAACTGCCATAGACAGGCTGTCATTCCTGAACTACTGAAATGGGGAAAATCCTGTTGCACTTTCTTGGCCAACACCGAGATCGAACATGCAACCTTTAAGCTAGTGGGCCACCGTCTTATACCTGTTTCATAAGACGTTTCCCCCTGTTCTGCACCAACTGACAAAGGGAAACAAGGCTGAAATATGTCATAAGCAAAGTTGAAATAGACTTTTAATGATAGTTTGCCAAGGGGCATAAATCTAAGAGTACCGGTATTTTATCAATTTAGTTGACATGAAAATCTTTCAAAACTTACCTAATTTAATTGAACTAAAACTTAATTTTGATGACTCCGCCTTTGGATTCGGACCATAGACAGGTTGTTGACTGTCTTCTGATATATCCTCATTATTTAAACTAAACATGGTATTATCATCGTCGTCATCATCATCATCATCTGTTAATGGACTGACTGTATTAGATACGACCATAGGTGCTGAATCTATAGGTTTTAATGTACTTTGCATCTTATTATTATTTACAGGTTTATCTGAGGAATCAGATGAGTCTATTTTTTCTACAGTAACTGGATGTTCAGGTGATATAATAACTTCTTGGATTTGTAATCTAGGTTTTAAATGTTCTTCTCTTTCTCTCTCAATCTAAACAAAATAAAATTAAATGTTTATATATTATGATGCATACATTTCTTTACCTGCACCTAGAAGTCAAATCATTTTTCACCTACTTCAACCACAAAGTTATTTCTATGTTACAATATTTGCTGAAAAGTTCAGTATATTTAATTTTTCGACTTCAAACTGCTAATTGTCATTTGAGGGATTTTCAAACCCTTACAAATTAAACTAATGTCAAAGTTGAATCTCTAAACAGAACATCAGCCCAAAAATGATTCAATTCAGTTCAGTATTAATACAGATAATTGTAGCCCACTATCTTCACTAAATCATTTCAATGGCCTGTTTTTATTCCGGTTGAATCAAGGTCTAATTGGAGTAAATTTTAGCATGGATTAATCGTTTCTGAAAAATGAATGTGACAATCAGTGACTTAAACTAAATTAGATTTGTTGTTCTATTTAATTGATAAATTCTCAGAGATTATGCTTACTCTTGCTAATTCAGCTTCAGGATCGGGATGCCCTTCACTCATTAAACGTCTTTTTATTTCCTCAAATTCTTCTTTTTCTCTCTGTCTATCTCTTGCATCAGCTTCTTTCTCTTTCTCCCTCTCTTTCATTCTCCGTGCTAAAGCACTGCCCCTAAAACATTATAAGAATATATGAAGAGATGCATACTAATTACTATTTCTAAATCTCACTCAATAATCAAAACTTAATGTAGGGCCTGGCAAGGAAAAGCATATAAGTCATTGGGATGGGAAAAAAAATCTCAAGTCTCATGATACACCATTTGTAGCTCATACTCTGCGCAGCGTTTCGTTTGATAACAGGTAATCTCACTACACACTGCTATTATGAGTGGATATTGTTTTTTTCAATTTTGATTGGTCAGTAGTCCGACTACCAACCAATCACTACCTACCATACAAAAGCTTTACATTTAAAACGAGTGCCAGTATTGGACCAAATATGTTTACATAACGTTACATCATGGCTCACGCTTTTATTATGCCTAATTAACCCGTGCATAGGAGAATACTGCAGTAAAACTAATTGTGTGACGAACGAGGCCATCAAGTCGAATGAAATGTAAACAATACTCGTTGGAAACGAACATACTTTCACTGTCCAAAGTTTTAGGGAAGACCCAGATTAAACAAAGGACTGTCATGTTGCTGTACTTAAGTGATAGCTTTCATTGAACGGGGAGAATAGACACACTCCCGCAAAAGTTCAAGAAACAGACACTATCCCAGCAATGGTCAGAGAGAGATTTCTAGGGCCATTGCTTCAGGAATATGTATGTAGCTAGTAAATGATACCATTACAGTTGAAAACTTGAAATAGAATCTCTCTAACACACTGCATAAACATCTTTAGACCTGTTGAAGCACAACAGTAAGACATAGGGTATGGGGTTTAAACTGGATTCAAATTTTAATTTTACACAGAATATCGGATATATGACAAATTCTTCCCAAACTACAAAGATAAGCCATTGTGTGGATATCAACTTTTGATGTAAATATTTTTCAACGGGTGATGAAACAGGTTGACTGTTTTTGTCTTATGTGATGGAGAAGAGAACTATATTTTTCACTTTCAATTACAAAATTTACTAACTTGAAAAATTTAGGATCATCCCTGAGATCATCATAATCTTCTAAAAATTCTTTCAATCTCCTTCCCTCTCTCGCTTCTTCTATTTTTCTTTCTTCATCTCTTTCTTTTTCCTTTTCATTTTCTCTAGACTTCTTTCTTTCTCTTGCTTCCCAGTTTGTTAACCTCTGCAAAATAATTAAATATTCTATGAATTTAAGTTTTTTGGAGGAAAGTAGGAGACATACTCCCTCCCCCCCCCTTAAATTACATTCGCTTCTTTACAATAAATATGTTTAAGGCAAATAAGAAAGTGATTACTATGAACAATGTCAATGTTGTGAACCTTAAAGCACCAGCCAACTCTTCTTTGAATTGTAACATTTACTGTGTATAGTTTTGTGTATAGTTTCGTAGGAAAATGTCTCGTCTCATTCGTATAATAAGGTACTGGTACAATATTCTCCTAGTTTATCCACTTACCTCTTTATATGCTGCTTCTTTTTCGCGTAATTTCTTTTCTAATTTACGTCTTTCTTTGGCTTCTTCTTCATCTTCCAGTTCTTGTTCTTTCCTTCTACTTATAAAATAAACATAAAGTGAAAAGATGTAAAACAATGATTTAAAATACGCATTATCAAACCTACTTGTTCTAACCACTATTACAGCAGTGCCAATGATGTAATGTCCTTTTAATGGTAATTTTATGTAGACATGAAATCATGGATATTTGCTGACATTTATATGCTACGGGTTAGTGTGGCAACTCATATTTTCTGTCTTGTGAAGAAAACTAAACAAACTGACGATAATTGCTTATTTTCTAACATACCTAGATCTGTCTGGTGTGTGTGTTCTTTCTCTTTCACGTTCTACCTCTCGTTCTCTTCTATCACGTCTGTTATAATTACGATTCCTAGGTGGTGACCGGTTTCTACCAGGTGATCTTGTACGACTACGCGTTCTTTCTCTTTCCCTAGAACGACGATCATCTACTCTTCGCTTTTCAACTCGTTCTTCCCTTCTGCTCTTTTCCTTTTCTCGTTCCCTCTCCCGTAATTTTTCTCGTTCTCGGTCTCTACGTCGTCGCATCTCCTCATTCCGTCGTTCAACCTCACGCTTTTCCTTTTCTTCATCAACCTCCTCATCCTTAAATAAAAAGATAGCTCGAATGTGTCAATTAAGAAATCTACTTTAACAAAAGGATAATATATATGTGCATCTTCAAAAAGTTCATATAAAAGAACACAGTGTGGAGAAAAGGAGAGAAGAGAATAAGCAGGTTTTTTTTGTTTGTACAAGAATCTTGTATCAAATGAAGATGCACATTTAAGATTATAATGTTTGTCATTGTTGAACAATGGTGGGTAATAACAGAGATAAATATGTCCTATTTTTACTATCTTTAGTCTTAAAAGACTTATACAATATGCGATTGTACACAGCATATTTTTGAGGGAGTGTAAACGATTATATGACTTTTTTCTTTTTAAATGAAAAGCACTCCGGAGATAAAAAAAAAAGACATTTGGTTTTCATAATTATGGTAACTGATGAACAGGACTTGATAATAATTTTGAATATGTGACCTATCTCTCTCTGCTATTAATGGAGTTGATACGATAATAGTACCAATGTGTTCTATAATATATATTTCTATGTTCATGTAATGAGTAACCTGTATCCATGTAAAAGGAATGTTTGGGTTACAAGATGTTTCTTTTGTACTTCTCTGCTCGATTTATCCTCAGTTTGCTATTCTATGTCTTCTTTCGGTCTCCTCAGACTTGGACCAAATATTAAATCAATCAAGAACTTGTCCCGTCTATATAGGCTGCTAGTAACATAAAAGTACAAATTTTATGATTCCCCCCACACCAAAACCCATCCAAATTGAAAAATCTCTGTGTATTATTTATGCTTTTAAAACATGATCCACGTCATTCATGAAATTGTCTTTTAAAAAAATAAAATAGGTTTGGACAGAAATGAATATGAAATCGATATGAATTTAGGCATTCTATCCCCTTTTCCATTTTTTAAAACTTTTTATGACATCCAAGAAATAAAAGATGTTTGGATAGAAATGAATATGAAATTGATTTGAATTTAGATATTTTTTCTCCTTTTTAGACATCCATGAAATATACTTTATAAAAAAAAATAACAGATTTTTGGACAGAAATAGAATGATTTGATATTAATTTAGATATACTTTTCCTTTCTAGCATTTGAAATTTTACTGATGTATTTGAATTTCAATAATAGAAATTTCCGTTGTTTCTACCCGAACCCTTTGTTGTAGTGTCAATCCATAATTGTGTAAATACAATGAACGTATCATTGTAATGCGCTTTGCTGTAAACAAGGATCATTACATAATATTACAATACGCTGAAACTGTTAAAGTAATGTGTACACTCACTCACCTTGGCAAACAAAAACAGCATACCTCATGGACTATCCGTTTCTTAATATTAATATAGGTTCACTAACCTGCATACATATATCTCTGCTTTACCAATGAACTCACTCATGTTATATTCCAACATGAAAATAATGTTATTTATTTATTTACACGCTATCCTACAGCCCCCTGTGTACCTCCCTACCTGATTCTCAAAAAGAAACCTAATACTAATAACTATGCAATTATTCCCCCAAAATGGACATTTACAACAAAGCCATTTCTAATACACAGGTAAGAATACTTACATAGGTTATGTATATAAACACCCTACATCATTAGACAAATGTCAACACAGCATATATACAATACATTTTTAAAGACTCACCACCGATATCTTTTAATTTTAATTTAACAGCATTTCACAAATTTCATTTCAGTCGGCTTGATGCATTTGAGCAGAATCTAGTAGTATTTGGGGTAATGAAATATAACCTATTAATTTCACGTCAATACAAACAAAGAAATAAAAGGTCCAAACAGTCTCTCTATAATCTCATTGGCAGTGCGGGAAAAATTTATTTTCAATGAGACTGATGGGCTTGGGAGAATCTATACATACAAAGCACAAATACTTTCTGAAATAAATAAAGCCATTTAGTTTTTTAACTTTTCAGAAATTCAGCTAAGTATTAACTTAGTGAAATGCTTGTGGGTAGTTGTATAAAATCTACCCCTGAAAAGATATCATTTGCCAAGATATAAAATATTAGAAAGCCTTAATGATACCGTTAAATATAGAGGGGGTGGAAACACTGTTTAACAAAACAGAATATCTTGAAATATAGCTATTTATTTTCACTAGCTATTTCAAGAGGAAAATAATTTGTTAAATAATTTGAATTGACAGTATTCCATCCACTCTAATGCTAAATGTATCATTAAGATATAGCCAAAAATAGAAACATTTAGTCACCTTATGTAAATCACGGAAAGATCGAATTTCTCGGTTGATAATGAATTTGGTTTCTTCTTCCACTTCCAAACCATCAAGACCCTAAAATCAAACACATGTATTAGTTGTTAAATTATAAGTGATTTTGCTTTCGAGAAAAAGAAGGTTTAAAAGTATTCATGGTTGACAAAAGCAATTCTCGAGAAGTTCATGCCAATACAATATAACTTGTATCAATTTTCAAGCATACACATTTCTACTTTGATGTGTATGTCCAAATACGGAAAACCAAGGCTCTCTTGAAAGATATTCTCTGGTTATATATTCCACATTTCAAAGGGGCAGAGTTAAACATCCCATCAAAACTAGGTAATTTGGGAAAATAATGTCTGTTTTTACTACTATGCTGACTTGTGTAATGCTTGATGAAACAGGTGTTTTTAGACCGTGGTCTTCTTCAAATTTCAATTGCCAAGGGCTCCTTTACATGCACTACTACCAATTTGTATACAGGACATTGGATTGTCATCCCATCTCAACAACTAAATACATTTCCCCAAAAGATTCTTCTTATTGGTCCATGCTGTATAGGAGTCTGGGTTCCAACCAATATAGATCCACATTTCAATAAACGTCAGTGGTTCAAAATCATTTCATTAGTTTCAACATTATACTTACAACATCTTTAACATCTTTTCCTTCTTTTATCATCTGTATTTTAGCAGGTTTTTTCTCTTGTTCCTCTGTAAATAATGTCAACAAAATTAAAACAAGACATACAGGAATAAAATCCTGTAAAAAAGATAAACCTCAACCTTTCTATGCAACTTTTCTTCAGGATAAAAAGACACTCTAAACTAATTCCATTTAGAAAAGGGAAATTGTGGTAACTTGTCTACAAAAGTTTACTAGAAAAAATTAAAGAGCTTACGAGAGGCCATGGCTTTATTCATCTCATCAGCATATTCCATCATAATAGCTTCTAAACCAGCTGTAGCTACTCTATCTTCACGTTTAGTAAATTCATCTAATTCATCAGCACTTGATTCATCATCTCTTATTTCTCCATTTTCTTTATCTCCATTCTCTTCTTCCTTCTTCTCTTTTTCTTTCTTTTCTTCAGCTGTTGTTTCTGCTGCTTTCTTTTTAGATCGATAGTCATCGAGCAGAGTTTTTGTCTTTGCATCTACTTTAACCTATAATTGACAAAAGATAACAAATATTGTAATAAATCAAAATCGAGAAATGTTACTTATCACCACCAACCCCTATTAAAAATTTTCCAAACTTATCAAAGTCTGTAAATACCCAAAATCAAATAAGAGCTATTCCAAAAATAATGGTGCCTAACCCTCAAGACATCTACTTAGCTGAAAGGGACCATTAAAGACATTACGTTCTTATATTACAGTAATAGTAATAAAAAAATTATGTATACTCACCACGAGTTTTTTATCAGGTATATACCATTCATTTAACAGTCTTATACATCTCAATGTAGCTTCTGGATCTTCATATTCACAAAATCCAAAAGCTGAAATTAATCCATTTACCATTTTATTATCAGTTTGATTACACCATTTCTCATGTATCAGGGAGGGAGAGAAATGAGGTTTAATGTCCACTTGACACAAACTAAGTCATTTCTGGACTATCAGATTGTTCAAGTTTTATTTCAGTAATTCGCATGGGTGCAGGGGTCTTTAGCAGTTGGAGGACCCAGAGGAAACCAAGGTTGGACAGACGACCCTACCATGTGTCACATACAAGCAGATAATCAAAACCATGTGACTTAACTCAATAACAGACCTTATTATCTAACTTGCACGTCTTTCTCATGTATCACAAATCTCATCGAATCAATTACACCTTTCTTAATCAGACACAAATCTTTACACCTTTCTCAATCAGACACAACTTCTAAAATTCTAATTTCAATCTAATTTCAATTTATACAATGGAGAATCAATTCTAAAACTAACCTTGTAATTTGCCAGAAGCTCCTTGTACTCTTTTCCAACTTAAAACATTACCACATCGCTGAAATAGAAATATTGATACAGAAGTTAAGGGTGTGAAAGACAAAAGTTTTTTTCGAGTGAATTCAAATTCAAGCTTATATAAATTTAGGCAGTGTTAAAGCCCCAATAACACTCTTGTTGTAATTGAATAATATGTCCCAATCTTTATTCTGGTCAACAAATTGTATTATTTTACAATATTCAAATAAATTGATGATACAAATTTCATCGTAACACACCTAATTAAAACAAATTGGAAAAATTCAACTACATGATTTGAAAAGGTTAACGTAAACCTTTTCAAATGTGACTTGGATTTTAAAATATTTTCGAACCCTCTGGACAAGTAAAATATGATGTAATGGATAATTTACACAACAGGTAGGACACATAAACATCTGGTACTTAGAATAAGACTATTATTTATTTTCTAGAGCTGCCAAGCCAGCAAGAGTGTTATTGTCCCTTTAATGTTGGTGTTAAAAGAAGAAATCAGGTATATGTGTCTTTCCAGAATGAATACATGGATAAGGTTAACGCAATGATGAATAAAAGACTCCCACACTCAATCACAAATTCATCAAGGGAAATCAGATTTCTGATACCATGTTTTAAGAGCATGTTGCCCTATGCTAATTTTTCTTTATCAAAAAAGCACTCGGCCAGGATGTGCGGGGCACCCTACAACCAATAGCATAAGGGTGAAAAGTTGAAATAAGAACAGACCAGTTTTTATCATTTAACTGATGTTTCAAATAACTGTATGACTGTTATTAAAATTAACCTTTTTTTTTACCGTACTTATTTTGTTTATTCTACAAAACTTAAAATTAATGAGAGACAAACGGTTTTAACAGCTTCTTAGCACAACTTATCTTTTCGAGGTCAACGTGGCATTTCTTTTCATCAATGTCCTTTGCACATGGTTCTTTAGCAGTGACAGTAAATGAAAGCTAAATGAAATAGTATGCCTTGCATAAACCTAATACTTCTGATTATGAGATAATGTGAATAGATATACAAACCTGTAACATTTGTTTGATCATAACATCGGGAGCTTTATCACTGATATTACCAACAAACACAGTAGTAACTGGTGGTTTGTCATCTTTTTCATTCTGAAAATTAAAACATACACAATACATCCACATTAAATAACAAAACTAAAGAATCATAGTCTCTAGTATACTAAATCTATAACAACATCTACATTAGACATTCTTTTAAATAACAGGAAACAGCTCCCGGTTCTTTTAGTTCTCTGTATCATCAGATCATGCATAGGTGTCAGTTGAAAAGCTATTCACAATTGATAAAGCTCTTCAATTATTTCCTCAATATCAAATTTGTCTGAACACAAATAGCTACAATGATGATCATCTCATTAGTATCTTATAGAGGAAATGAGAGAGAGAGAGAAATGGCGAATAACGTCCACTTCGACACAAACTAGGTCATTTTGGGACAAACATTTCAATAATTCGCTAGCACATGGGGGTCTTTAGCAGTGGGGAGAAACAGGAGGATCCACAGAAAAGGTAGGACAGGCAATATAGAGGATCTGAAATAGGGTTTAACGTCCTACTGTTCTGCTCCTAAACTGGGCTAACGAAGATGGAAGGAAATTTTGCCTGGGCAGCAGCGCTACAGCCTACTAATTTATCAAATTCCAATTCCCAAAGGATCTTTTATGTGCACGCCAACGTGTACATGGGATCACGGTTTTTCGGTACATCTTAACAACAGCTGTCCTTGTCAGGCCCTACTAATCTTAGTGATTACTGAACAACCTTTTGTTTATGCATTAGATGTTGTAATACAACTATGGAAATCAAGTTACCTTTGGGATTTCTTGGGGTATTAATTTCTTTCCTTGTTTTTGTGAATTGACAACTGGTCTTATCATCTGCAAAATACATGTATTAAGATTAAAGATAACAAGATGACTAATGAGCAAAGGGCAAAACTAATAACTTCAAAAATTGCTTAATGAATATATTTGTACAAAGTTTCGGGGAAAAAAAATTTGTAGTTCATTCTGGTCATAAAACCCCCCAAAGTTCAAGGCAAATTAAGCATGACAATGACAGTCTACTGTATAAATGTACTTTATTTCGCCACTATTGTTATTTACATTTATTCTTACAGGTGACTTCTTTTCAGTCAAAAGCTCACAATAAAACTTGGATGTAATCAAATTTGCTTACCTGGGGTGGAGCCATCATTCTCATGCCCATTGGAACCATGCCTGGCAATTAGAACAAAAGATATATGTTTAGGCTATTTATATAGCTCTGTTCTACTAAAAACTTTGCTTATTGTAAAATCAAACACAATATCTAATTTCTATATTTTCTTGTACTATAGCCCATTGCATCAGCTTACTAGCACATATGGAATGATGAAACTTGTTGCTGCTTGTACTAAATTAACTAGCTGAAAGCATAGATCAATCCGTGTCTTGTTCAAACATGTGGATTACTCATCCTTACTGTTCTTTTTTTTGGAACTTAACAGTATTTTCTCCAAACATGAAATTATTTACGGTACTAAAATCTGTAATTAAAAATCAGTATTGAAATCGAACTGGGATACTTACCCATAGGAGTATAATAAGCTCCTGGCATCATCTGTGGCATCCCCATAGGTGGACGCGGTGGAAATGACATTTTTAAAAAATCTAAAGTGATTAAAAGAAAAAAGGATATTTTTTCAATAAGCCATTAATTACAGTACTGTTATTAAATGAAGGAGCTAGAATGTGCTCAATGTAGGCCCTATATCTGCTTTACATCACAGGAATCTGACCTTCTATCTGTATATATATGCATACACCATACCGAACTAGACAATATATAATAAAAAAGAACAGGAATGCAATGTCTGTTAAAGCCTCGATTTTATCTGCTCTCGCTTCGGCACGTTTTTGTTCCGCAATTCGTAATGTCAGGCAATCTAACCTCTGCCAATTCACCCAGATATGATTTTTCTTCAATCTAGCCGTTTTGATTTGCACAAACACTCCCCACAAAACGATATCATAGCCATTTGATTCCAATATTTACATTATTTTTCTTCGTTGACGTTTGTCCGCAACTCCATGCGCTGACGTCACACAAAATCAATCCGCAGTGACTAGATCACTGAATCAAGTGCCAAAGATATTTTAAGATTTTCTCTGCCATTCCATTTTCCTCCTTTTGCATGGTAAATTTTGTTAACTCTTGGGTGTAGAATCGAAGAAGAGGGTTTGAATATACACTTTCTGCCAGGTTTTGGTGAATATTCGTGATTTTGAGGCGGAAGTATACAAGACTGGTTAGGTTTTTGTATGACGTCAGCGCATGGAGTTGAGGACAAACATCAACGAAGGAAAATGACGTAAATATTGGATTCAAATGGCTATGATATCGTTTTGTGGGGAGTATTTGTGCAAATCAAAACGGATAGATTGAAGAAAAATCATATATGAGTGAATTGGCAGAGGTTAGATTGCCTGACATTACGAATTGTGGAACAAAAACGTGCCGAAGCGAAAGCAGGTAAAATCGAGGCTCCGACAGGCATTGCATTCCTGTTCTTTTTTTATTATATATTGTCTAGTTCGGTATGGTGTATGCATATATATACAGATAGAAGGTCAGATTCCTGTGTTTAATAAAAATATAGTGTTCAGTTGGGTTTATCTGATGTGTTATTTCTATTGATAATATGTCAAAATGTACTGGTTACTACTGGTATAAGTTAACAATTAGGGTCGGCAATTGATGCTGGTTTCATCACGTATTGATAATTGCCAACTGCTGATCAATAATCAATAATATCAGCGAATTCTTTTTACTTACAAATGTTTTGAAAACAGTCATAATTTGTATATAAATAACCAATTATGAGTTTATTCTGTAATATCATATGTTATAGTGAAGAATATGTTTCATTGATTTGACAAAAAAAATAATATCATGGGTATGGGCCGAAAAATAAATAGTAAAATGCACACAAAAAGCCTTTGTCTAGTGGCTGAATTATGTTTTTGACTTTAAGTCACCATGAAATCTCCATGTATATTATTTCAATTTTCAATGTTGTCAGTTCAAAAATAGGTAATAAAAAATTAATGTGTACACGTATACTAACAAGCGGTTGCCATGCAGGATAGGCCTATGCGGCCTACGCCTACATTTTGCAATTAAAGATGGACACAGATGGACAGAACAAGCTCACTGGGACCATAATTTTCGATCTGATACATGCCATTATCTAAAGGAACCGAGATCTTTTGGGAGATAAACCTATATTTTAAGTCGTCAAAATTGGACAAGAATAAACATTGTGACTTGGGGGTTCAGGTCAAAGTTTCAAATGACAAAAAAAATTTGAAAATATAGATAAAATGGCTACCACCCGTATTTTTTTATTTCATCAAAATATTCTAATTAGATTAAAAGTTATGGAATTTTAAAATCCGAGATCGACGTCAATAATGTAATCAAAATGCTCTATACCAGTCAATGCGTGGCATATCTGAGTGACGTCATAATGGGTATTTTCCCTTCAGAATCGCTACTACATGTACTACCAATTTTAAAACTGAAATTCGCATCCTATTGTCCGCTAAGATTTATTAAAATCATAATAATTTGCAGGGATGTACCCAGGATTCGCTGAGTGGTGAAAAAAAAATTCTGAGCGAAGCATGTGAAAATTTCTTTTTGGAATGTTCCCATACTTTGTGACGTGTTCAGGTCTTTCACAGATTTTGCGCAGTAAAATTGAATGAATAATGCCCATTCTATTTTCGACAAGGATTCATTGGACGATTCCTGAACGTACAGGGGGAGTGTAATAAAAGACGTTAGCGGAGCTTACTTGTGTCTTGTCTAGCCACAGGCCTAGGCCTAGTCAAATTGTGATGTCAACGGGGCGCACTTTTAAAACTGGCAATAACATGGGCCAAATTGGAATGGATGTGTTCGGAACGGTGACTAATTATGCATTGTGTGTGCCACAGGCAACAGCAGAAGTGAGTCGCCATTTCAAGTTTCAAGGGGACCACCAGTAGAGTGGTTCAGAGACACAATATTTGTCCTTATAAAAACTGACCCGCTTATCTGTGTGATTGCTCCGTCGAGAAATCTTCTGAAGTGAGCAGAAGTTAGCGCCGCGCACGTGGTTTAGGAAGTCGCAGCAAATATACGTCACATGAGGTATTTTTACAAACATGTATTGGTATATAACGCCGAGTAAAAAATACACTCATTACGGGCTTCGACTTACGTGTTTATTTAATAGCGAACGTGAGCAAAAATTTCAATTTCACTCCTTGATTTGATTTTTGATTTTGGCGATTTTGGTGATTTAAATACAGAGCTAGCTGTAATAGCTTCGTCTCATTTCTAACTTTCAACCACATGAGAGTGCCCAGATAAATTTACTACAACCTTTCGAGATTTACTTTTATTAAGTGGCTACATTCTTGGTTTACGCTGGCATCTATCGTGGTTAGGAAATAAATATTTGCTAGCTCTAAATACGCAGAACTATTTGAGACCGGAAAATAACCGAAACAAACTTTTTATTTGCAGTCTTTATTTTCCAGACCCTTTTCGGTAACATGGTGTAAATTATTTTTATAATCATAGTATATTATCTAACCATCCTGTAGGCATAGGCTTTGATCGACGGACTTATTTTTTTCAAGATTTGAGACTGAGCCCTGCAAGATATCGTCCACGGATGATTTGCTATCCAGCATTGGATTGGACAAGTACCCATATGATTTGGGAACTGTAACAAACTACCTATGACAAAAATCACAAATAGGCTTTATGCTAGACAAATGTTAATAAATTCCCGACAACGTCGGAGCATCGGCCTGTCATGACTGCTTTACATGACGACTGTGTGACTTTTTGTGACAAATACATTCAAAATAGACTGGCCAGACTGACGACAAAGACTAGGACGCTGAGTAAAAGTAAGGTTAAGTCCACTAAATGTATGAAATCATTCGACCATTTTCTTGACACCCCATTTTTTCCGGGATAGTTTACGTTACTCCATCGGCAGACACAAGTGAAATTAATTTAATAAACAGAGAGACTCGGACATCTGCCGATGCGACCTTGACTGATTTAGATAGAAAAAAAGTATTTGCGGCGATTGTCATAAAAGCACAATCGCCAAGTTTAAAAAAAAAATCAACTTCGGAAGACTAAAAAAGAAATGATTCGCATGAAGGCTAATAATGAAAATAAAAAACAATTGGCAGGTAAAAAGAATGGTTGCAAGTCCAAACCTTTTTAGACGAACGAAGGAATTTTGTATGATGTCAAAAATAAAAGATACACAGCAGAATGCCATAATTTGGTCATGAAACTTAAAAATCTAAACGTTTCCAATGGTAACGTAGCAGTGGTTATAACCGCATGTTTGGCTCTCGCGGGACTAAATCTAATTACACTCCATCAAAATCTACAGTTCAAAGAATATCATGTGAGCGCGCCGGTGTCCAAATGTTTAGGAAACATTGAAGTCGGCGAAAAATACCACCCTTTATACAGACGAAACTACAAAATTTGGCTCTAAATTCGGTACATACGCAATAATCGCTGGCTCGGCGCATACGCCACTTATCCAGCAATGTGTTCTTTTTTTTCATAACAAACATCATGCAGTACAATATATTTATTTATCTGAGGGACAAAAAATAAAGTCTTAAATTAATAGTTTTATGGGGGGGGGGTAATCCCTCTCTCTCACTCCCCGTATTACATGTCATTATATTTTCCTCGTACTTTACCCGGCAATTTATTTTTCATAACAAACATCGTACTGCACAATATAATATTTAGTTATCTTTGAGATTCACATTAAAGTGTTACATTATTAGATTTATAGACCCCTCTCTCTCCCTCGCTCCCTCTGTATAACATGCCGTTATAAATAGGCCAGTGTCTGGGTATAAATAAGTAAACGCACTGTTCATTTTAATATACATGTATGTATTAGGCTAATCTTGAAATAATTCATGTCAAATGCCGATATTTTCATCTCCAGCTTAACATGTATTTTAATTTCTACTGTAGCATTATAAACACAGTTAATATAAAGACATTTGAAGGCGCGGGTTTACTGTTAAAACAACTAAGCGTTCGCGCATGCGTACATATGTCAAATCCAATCGTCTCATAGAGTGTAATCTGTTACTTTGCAGTATGGAAATAAACGATATTTTCCGACTGCGATAAAGTTATTTCGTTTCCGGGACGTGCGTAGCTTGGAGCATATTTTTTTTAGTACAACCAAGGGACATAGCTCTTATTCTCACTAAGAGATAACTCCTTTGATTATGGAAGCCGGGCAGATTTTGAGCCATTTATTACATATGTCCAAATGGTTATATATCCTCAAAAATCAGAAGTGGCCAGACTTCCATTGTTGATCAATGAAGTTTTTATAGTAAGTCTTATCATATATAATGTCTTTACTGTCCCGAAATAGTGTCTGTTTGTTATAAAACATTTTTAGCCTGAACCACTCTACCACCAGTCACCAGGCAGAGTGGAGACACTGATGACTGAACAAGCACAAGTCTAACAACCGACACCGTTGCGTTAACAAGCATGGAAATTTAATTTTAATGTATTTGGGTTTCTAATGGTGTATTCTTCGAATAAGGATACTTACGTTTCCTAATTATCGACTTTCACGACCAATAGTTCGATCAAAACTATGATAACGGCCTCAGCGTTTTCCCTTGTCTTCGTTGCAAATGGCGGCTTCGGTGCGTGACGTCATGTAAATACACGTGATTTGCTTGAAAAGGGAGGTTAATCCATTTAGTCGTTGCTACCGATCAACAACTGTGCGGTCTTACAACGAACAAAACAGGATATTATATTATGTCTTTTGCAGCGTTTAATTAAAAAAATGTTTGTGATAGTAATTTCAAACAATTACAATGTAGTGACATTGAAAAGCTCAGTTGCATGTTTGTAAGGGGATGTGGTCATAACGGCCCTTAAAGGCCCAATACCCTACCACTCTAGTTGTAATAACATGGACCTTATAACATATTATAAGGTCCATGGTAATAATAATAATAATAATATCTTTATTAGGGTAAGAAATTAGGCCAGGCCTTTTTACAATTCTGCCCATGAAACATAACAAAACAATATAAAAACAACAAGAACAGCAAAAATTATGAATTAAAATTATGTACATAAGGTTTCATAAGCTTAGGAATCTATCATTAAAATAATATTTGCTTTAAAGTTTGATAATATAGGTGTGTTTTTAATTGAGGTAGATAGATTATTCCAGAGACAAAGTCCAATGTATTTTAAACTTTTTTTATATATTGATTTATTAGGTTGAGGAATATTAAATCGAAGATTAATATTGGTATAAGGTGTATTGGTATTTGGCATTTTTTATGAACTAATTTGAACAGAAAGATGTATTTATTGAAGGTGAACCGATTTTGAATGGTTAAAATATTAAGTGATTTAGCTAGGGTTTCATAAGTGGATAAGGTTGAATTTTTCGGAAGTGGTTTATCATTAATTAATTTAAAAGCCAATTTTTGCACACGCTGTAAGTAATTTAAAGATGTTTTACTACAGGTATCCCAAATGGTGGAGCAATATAATCTAGATGTGACTGAAAATGGCCAAAATAGAATAATTTTAACAAGTTTGACGGAAGAAGTGATTTTATCTTTTTCAGTTGATATAATTTTTTATTTAGTGTTTTACAAATGTATTCAGTATGTTTATTCCAAGAAAATTTTTTTATCAATGATTACACCTAAAAGTTTAAATTCAGAAACATTTTCAATTTGATTATTATTGATTTGAATGTCAAGTTTATTTACTGGATTTCTAAGTTGATAGTTTGTGGCTATTAACATTGATTTAGTTTTTGATTCATTGATAATCATAGCATTATTTTGGCACCATTGTATTATTTTATTGGTTTCCAATTGGAGTTTATTATTAAGAGATGTTATATCCGGAGAAGAGGTATAAACGGTGGTGTCATCTGCAAATAGATGGGAATTTACAGAAAGAGAAAACGGTAAATCATTGATAAAGAGATTAAAAAGTAAAGGTCCAAGGATTGATCCTTGGGGTACACCGGAAATTATATTTTGAAATGAAGATTTATTTTGTCCAATTGATATACATTGTTTTTGATTATTAAGGTATGATTTCAATAATGAGAGTAAGTTTTCAGAAAAATTATATAGCTGAAGTTTTTGTAACAGAAGATTATGATTAACCATATCAAAAGCTTTTCTGAAGTCAAAAAATATTAACCCTGTTAGCATATTATTATTTAGAGTGTCATAAACATTTTCAGTGATATTAACAAGGGCTGTATGGCAGGAGCTATTTGAGCGAAGGCCAGATTGATTTAAATAATTCAAATTTATATGTTTTTCAAGGGGTTTAGAGAGAGTTAGCAAAATAGATATTGGCCTATAATTACCGGTTAGGCTTTTATCACCTGATTTGAAGAATGGTAGTACCTTTGCCTGTTTTAATATGTCAGGAAATATGTTCTTTTCAATGCAAAGGTTAAATATATATGTTAGAGAGCTATTTAAAATGGAGCATCCCGTTTTGAGAAAAAACGAGCTAACACCATCAATACCTACAGATTTTGATGTATCTAAATTTGAAAGATATTTGTATACATCACAAGTAGAAATAAAAGGTATTTTACATTTAGGAGTACAAGATGACATTTGATTGTTTACAAAATTAGAAATACTATTGGAATCATTTTTGCTTAATGAAATTGGGACATTGTTCAGTAAGTTGTTTGCAACATTGATAAAATAATCATTGAGAGTGTCAGGGTTCTTTTGGGTAGGTTGTGATGAAGTTTTATGAAATGTATTATTTGATAGTTTTATGGCGTCCCAAATCTGTTTTCTGTTTTTCCGGTCAGATATCAAGGATTCTAAATATTTTTGTTTACTTGCTCTAATAGCTGTTTTAACTTCATTTCTTAATTGTTTATAATTAGTAACATCACCTTTTTTCTTTAAATAAACTCGTTTATGAATAAGTTGAAATATTTCATGAGTTAACCAAACTGGTTTATCAACGTTTCTTACTCTCTTAGTTTTTAAGGGGGCATGTTTGTTTATTATTGGAGTAATAATTGAATACCAGACAGATAAAGCTAAATTTGGATCAGAATAATTATAAATATAGTCAAATAGAGCTGCATGCAAATCATATAAAAACTGATCTTTATTAAAGTTTTTAAATGACCTATATGTAATTGTTACATGTTTATTTTTAGGAAAAGAGGCACCCTTTTTCTGACTCTTGTAGGTGCTTTAATAAGTTGACTGAGACCAAAAGTTTGTAACAAATCGGTCCAATGTTTATTTTGATTTTTGTAAAGATCTATGTTTAAATCTCCAATCATAAGAATTTCATTTTGATTATTCCATGCAGATTCCATCATTTCCGAAAAAGAATCAATCCATAGTTTAGTTGAGGCTGGATTTCGGTATATACAGCATATGAGAATTGGCTTTGACTTCTTTAAATTTAGTTCTATCCAGATCGATTCAATATTTGGATGTTCCAGATCTGAGCGGTGTTTATAAACAAAATTATCTTTTACATAGAGCAATGTTCCAGAAGAACTTAAATTAGACTTATCTTTTCTTAATGGATTATGAAATCCAGCAATATGTAATTGATCATCATCTATACAAGTAATTAAGTGTGATTCGGAAATAGCAAATATATCAAAGTTTTGGATGAATAGACTAAGTTCTGGAATTTTATTAAAGAAATATTGAACGTTTAGATGACCTACATGTAAACCTCTTTTTAGTTAAAACTGAGTTCATCTATTATGTAATTGTAATAAATGATGAAAGGAATAAACTTGATATCTTTCTAAATAACACAAGGTAAGAATTAATGATAACAAATAATAACAATGTTAATGTTAAATAGTTACACCAATATATGATAATGATGTGGATGGAAAAGCAAGTGCAAGTGAGCTATCTTGTGATGGAGGGGGGGTGTTGGCAGACCAGAGCATGACAGGAAATGTAAATTTCGGGAGAATAATGATATCCTAATTTATTGGCATGCTTGGGGAGATGATATGCTTCCTAATAAGTTTGCTTAAATTAAGATGTACAGAATCATGATATAAATTTTGTCTTATTTTACTTAGGTGATAATTATAAAATAAGTTTCCATGATCAATAGGTATGTCAATTCCACAATCCTAACAGACATCATATAGTATGTCATTAATACGATTTATAATGATATTTGAAGATCGAGAAAACCGTGGCAATAATCTAATGTAACTGAATAATACGTCTCCCAATCTTTATTCTGATCAACAAATTGTATTACTTTACAATATTCTAATTAATAGATGATAAAAATTTCATCTTAACACACCTAATTTAAAAAATTGGAAAAATTCAACTAAATGATTTGAAAAGCCTAACGTAAACCTTTTCAAATGTAACTTGGATTTAAGAAAATTTTCGAATCCTCTGGACAAGTAAAATAGGATGTAATGGATAATTTACACAACAGGCAGGACACTTAAACATATAGTACTTAGAATAAGGCTATTATTTATTTTCTGGAGCTGCCAAGCCAGCAAGAGTGTTATTGTCCCTTTAAGCACGACTAATAATAATATAGACTAAGGCTTCAAACTTCAATGAATTGAATATAAGAAGAAATACTATAAAACTATAAGCTGCTATTATTACATAGAGAATGTTTCTGAAATTCTGATCCATCAAGAATAGTAATCATGAATCGTCAATTTTATCCACAGACAAGTCCACATACGAAATAGATAAAACTATTAATTTTTTTATGTGAAGAAATATGCGTAGGCCTTCTGTTTATTAAACTTTTTAAAGAAGTTTTTTGAAAATTTATAAGTTGAACCATTTGGTTCTGTTTCAGTGATGAACTGGGTTTTTTTTTGTTTCCCTTAGGAAACAAACAAAGAAACAAATCTTCTATTTATTATGAATGATTTTATAATAAAGAGAAGATTTTTCTTTAGTTTAACCTTAAGGCGCTGGCTTGCTAGCCCGGAGGTCGAGTGTTCGATCCCTGCGCATTGGTCGAGAAAGTTCATCCAGATTTTCCGCAGTTGTTTTTTCTTGTCAGTAATGCAAGACGGAGGGCCTGACAAGGATAGCAGTCTAGTCGTTCGTACGAAAAACCGAGGTCATGTGTAACACATTTGGCGTGCACGCAAAATTTTCCATCATAGCCCACTGTATGGCGTATGCCAGTCTTCATTAGTCCAGTTTAAACCCCATATCATTTCATTTTCTAACCTATAAACTCGGCAGACTATCATACATAGATGTATATTCACTGTTTAGGCCTAGGTAGACTAATTCTGGTATTTCAAAGAGCATTTTAACTGGATAGGATGATTAGTAGAAACTTTGCAACCATAGGCGTACGAGCCAGGGGGGCAAGGGGGGCAGCTGTCCACCTAACTTTTGGGCAAGCTGACTTTTCGGACAGAAAAAAAAATTATTTCATCTACTTGGCAAAATAAAGTTCCCGAAATCTAATAAAACACTAATTTTACGGGCTGGAATAGCAGTAAAACATGTTTGCGGCCGTCAAATATTCCAAAATTTTCTTGGGAGGTCTATACAAGAACAGAATTCGGGTCAGCAGGTAGGCTGTATTGGACCAAATTGAAGTTGCTGTATTCACAGGCTGGAATAGCAGGAAGACGCGTTTGCGGCAGTTATTTTTCCGTCTTCGGAAAACGATTGATTGAAATTCGAGTCAGCTATATTAGACCACTTTGAAGTTGTTTTGTTCACAGGCTAAAATAGCAGGAAAAGGTGTTTGCAGCCGTCAAATATTCCAAATTTTTTTTTTGGGGGGGTGGGGGCGTCTGTTCTGCCCCCCTAACTGTAATCGATCCTGTACGCCTATGTTTGCAACCATGTTCAAATTATCATGTTAATTTTTGTCAGTTGTCATTGTCCCCCGCCTTTCGAAGAAAGTTGGGGGACTATTAAAATGGGTTCGTCCGTCTGTCTGTCTGTCTGTCTGTCTGTCTGTCTGTCTGTCTGTCTGTCTGTCTGTCTGTCCGTCTGTCCGTCCGTCTGTCTGTCCGTCGCACTTTTTGGGACACAATAACTCTCTTCCTAATTGAGCTAGAATGTTCAAACTTGGTGTATGTGTTTATTAGGTCAATGCCTTGATGGAGTTCGAAGATGAGCATTTTCCGCTTAGGGTAAGCAGAGATAAGCAATTTGATTGGTTGATGCTTTGGGACACGATAACTTTAGTTCTAATTAAGTGAGAGTGATGAAACTTGGTGTATAGTTTCATTTCAGTAATACCTTGACTAAATTCGATAATGAGCATTTTCTGCTCAGGGTAAGCAGAGCGATACGCAAATTTGATTGGTCGAGACTTTGGAACACATTAACTCTCCTTCTAATTGAGTTAAAATGTTCAAACTTGGTGTATATGCTTATTAGGTCAATGCCTTGATGGAGTTCGAAGATGAGCATTTTCCGCTTAGGGTAAGCAGAGATAAGCAATTTGATTGGTTGATGCTTTGGGACACGATGACTTTAGTTCTAATTAAGTGAGAGTGATGAAACTTGGTGTATAGTTTCATTACAGTAATACCTTGACTAAGTTCGATAATGAGCATTTTCTGCTCAGGGTAAGCAGAGCGATACGCAAATTTGATTGGTCGAGACTTTGGAACACAATAACTCTCCTTCTAATTGAGTTAAAATGTTCAAACTTGGTGTATATGCTTATTAGGTCAATGCCTTGATGGAGTTCGAAGATAGGCATTTTCCCATTAGGGTAAGCAGAGATAAGCAATTTGATTGGTTGATGCTTTGGGACACGATAACTTTAGTTCTAATTAAGTGAGAGTGATGATACTTGGTGTATAGTTTCATTACAGTAATACCTTGACTAAGTTCGATAATGAGCATTTTCTGCTCAGGGTAAGCAGAGCGATACACAAATTTGATTGGTCGAGACTTTGGAACACAATAACTCTCCTTCTAATTGAGTTAAAATGTTCAAACTTGGTGTATATGCTTATTAGGTCAATGCCTTGATGGAGTTCGAAGATGAGCATTTTCCGCTTAGGGTAAGCAGAGATAAGCAATTTGATTGGTTGATGCTTTGGGACACGATAACTTTAGTTCTAATTAAGTGAGAGTGATGAAACTTGGTGTATAGTTTCATTACAGTAATACCTTGACTAAGTTCGATAACGAGCATTTTCTGCTCAGGGTAAGCAGAGCGATACACAAATTTGATTGGTCGAGACTTTGGAACACAATAACTCTCCTTCTAATTGAGTTAAAATGTTCAAACTTGGTGTATATGCTTATTAGGTCAATGCCTTGATGGAGTTCGAAGATGAGCATTTTCCGCTTAGGGTAAGCAGAGATAAGCAATTTGATTGGTTGATGCTTTGGGACACGATAACTTTAGTTCTAATAAAGTGAGAGTGATGAAACTTGGTGTATAGTTTCATTACAGTAATGCCTTGACTAAGATCGATAATGAGCATTTTCTGCTCAGGGTAAGCAGAGCGATAAGCAATTTGATTTACCAAGACTTTGGAACACAATAACTCTCCTTCTAATTGAGTTAAAATGTTCAAAATTGGTGTGTATGCTTATTAGGTCAATGCCTTGATGGAGTTCGAAGATGAGCATTTTCTGCTTAGGGTAGGCAGAGATAAGCAATTTGATTGGTTGATACTTTGGGACAAGATAACTTAGATTCATCTTGATTGATGATTTTTATGCCAATACAATGACTGCATTTTCATTCAGTAATGGATTCGACAGTAACAGTGTATAGAAACGATTGACTCAAACACGAGGGCCCTTTCCCTTGGCCAGAGGGGCCCTTTTGTCAAGCGTGGGGGCCCTTTTGTCTGCCTTTAGGGTCCCCCTAACTAGGGTACATTTTCATTTTTCTCATCGGTTTTAGCATTTTTCTTTATAAAACACTTTTGGATGACACTTCGTGTACAGTTTGATTGCTTGATACGTTTGAAAAAAATAAATGTGCGATTAATTAATATGTGTCATCTATTTATTTTGGGATTTCGGCGGGGGACATCAGCCTCACTGTTGGCTTGTTATTAACAGAAGTACATGTATTAAGTTAACAATTATAGTAAGTAATGTTTTGTAAAATACATTGTTTTTCATGGAATTAATATTGTTTGGCTGTTATGACCAAAATGTTTGCCCATTATATTGTCAATATCTATAACCAAATTTGTTGGCCGTTATGACCAAAGAAGGGCCGTTTTGACCAAAGAAGGGCCGTTTTGACCAATGTGATTTTGGCTGTTAGTGTTATATCTTAAGGCTGTTATGACCACATCCAGTATTGTATGTACCATAGTTCTTCGAAAATTGTTTATTTTAGCTTTTTTCTTCCCCTTGTATGTTTAGGGAAAGAAAAATGTAAAATATTAAAATGTTAATTATAAATGATGACATATCCCATCATTTTCAAGATGAATGATATGATGAGAAGCAAACATTTAATTTCCAAATGTCTTATCCTTTAGCAGGAGTAAACCTAATATAATGATATCTATGAAAAAGGTAAACATTCTATTTTTAGCTTGTCTATAATCCTGTACTGAATGGTCCCAGTCTAAGATAAGATAAGATTTTATTGTATTGAAACATCCATTGAGGACAACATACATATATTTATAACTATATGACAAATAATTTAAATAAGACATCAGTAATATGATGATACATGTAGACTAGTGGTCAAAGTCTAGCCTTGGCTACCCTACATTTAAATATATAGGGGGGTGCCTAAAT
Organism: Patella ulyssiponensis; assembly: GCA_963678685.1. Classification (NCBI taxonomy): domain Eukaryota; kingdom Metazoa; phylum Mollusca; class Gastropoda; family Patellidae; genus Patella; species Patella ulyssiponensis. The sequence continues at coordinate 58,814,943 of OY783230.1, read as the reverse complement.
TAGTTCAGTTTATTTAAAATGGTTGTTCGTTGTTTCTGGGGTTTAACGTCCGCTGGTTATATCTTAATTGTGTAAGTACTGTACATAATTTACACACTATTGATTGACTAAGTAACATTAGTTTGTTTTGATAGAGTAACTTAAAAATCAGATTAATGCTTTTTTGAAAAAATTTTTTTAAATCTTTATAATGGCTCCTTTCGATATTTTGATGAAACTTGAAATGTATGATTATAATCCAAAGTTCTTGGTTCTTTTGACTATTTGTGCATAATGGACCTTAACTTCCTGGTTTATGGCCCCTGATTGTATGAAAAATGATATTTTTAGCTTGTGGACCCTCTAGAGGTCATAATTTTTATCCGATTTTAAAAAACTTTCACCGTTACACCATAATGACAGTTGAGGTTGAATTTTGGGAAAATCGAACCAAAACTGTCTAACAAAATGGCTGCTCCTTAGTCCTTGTACGCAAATAGTGTAAAAGTGTGTAATATCAAGGTTGTGGACCCTGATTGTACGAAAAATTGCAAAATATGGGCAATCTTGCATGGCAACTGCTTGTTTCTTGGGCTTGTGCGTGTAAAAAGACCCTTCACAATGGAAATTAGATGAAGACTATATATGTAGGAAAGGCAGGTGTCAGGTCAGAATTGCCCTCATAGCACACACACCATGATGGTCATGGTATACTTAGTACTTTCTTCATTAGAAAAGTTGTAGCATGAAAGTAGGACATTTATTTTAACCAGTAAATTCATGTAAACAACCAAGATTTTAGTGTAAAATTGTTTCAATTTAAGCTATGTAGTCAACCATGGACTTATGAGACAGAAAAAAATTGTACTGTATTGTTATGCTAAGGATGTTTATCCCATAACTGGTCCCGGTGGTATTTTGTTTTGATGATACATCAATTGCCAGGTAGATCACATGTTTAAGGCTTAGCTGTGATTAGCTGTGACCAGTTGATGTGTTACACTGCAATTTGTAGTCTAGGTTCATAGTAATAAGGTAGGTGTAGACAACTGGGCGTGTTCAGGAATTTGAGCAGCAGGGGTTCTAATATGGAAACAAAGTCAAGGTTGGCGTGAGGTCTGGGGAATTACCAAAGAATTTTATAAAATCGAAAGCTTTGAGACAAGATTTCCGCACATGTATAGGATTAGACCATTTAGAGTGGAGTGAGACCAAAATTATGCAATACTTCGCATCTTAGTTTGTCAACCTTCTTTCGATGGATGTACGAAGACCAAAACAATGATCTGCGTCTGGTAGTGTTGGTCTTTTCTACTGGTAGATATGTTTAATAACATTTGTCTATTTACTGGAAGGCGTTTTTTTATAACATAATGATTTTTCTTTTACAGCTATTAGATTTAGGTTTTTTTATACTAATACCTGAAAGCTGCAAGCCTTGGATCTACCATTACCATGAAATTGCAACCACTGGGCAACACCAGGAAATTATTCCAAAACCTTAAGCAAATAAAAGCGGCAAATGAAATTGGATGGAATTGTCACGTTACTAGATTTTATTCATTTCGCCGTAGAATATCAGGTAGGCTCGTTCACAATAATGAATGGAAAAAATGGCTGAATGTGCACGTTGTATCAAACGGTCTGTCATTGAGTCAACTGGCTTGGTTTTGATTCCGAGGTTATACATGCTAAGCAGTTAGGTCGCCTGTCCAACCTCGTGGGTTTTCTCTGTGTTCTTCCCACTGCTAAAGACCTGTATGTGCAAGTGAATTATTGAAATATAATTCAACCATGTGTTCGTTCCGAAATGACCTAGTTTATGTTAAACCCCATTTCTTTCTCTCTTCACCCAGAGTCCAGGCTGATTTGTTTATTGTTTTAGGGTTCTAGTGATGGAAAATTACCAGATGCTCTTTCGAGGAGAAAGTTTATATTTGGGAGAGCCAAGAGAAATGGATTCTAACATCCACACAACAAAAACTAGGTCATTTTGAGACTAACGTATGACTCAATCAATTTTATTTCAATAATTCGCTTGCGTGTAAGGGTCTTTAGCAGTGGGAAGAAACTGGAGAATGTGGAGAAAACCCACAAGGTTGGACAGGTGACCCTACTCATTGTCATGTTCAACGGGGAAATTGAAACCACGCCAGTTGACTCAGAGTGAATTCCAAGTGAAGTCCAAGAGTGGATAATTGCAAAAATATCCATGCCAGAGTCAAACCTAGACATTCACAGGCAAACAATAGACGTGTAGCAGAGGATGTGGTAAGCTTTTGTTGGTTTTTGCTTGGCTTGATACAGACTGTATTTACGCCTTACAGTGTCTATGAGAGGTGCCTTATTTCTTGACTTAAATATTATAGTGTGTAATAGTGTTTTCTTATACTTTTTTTTAACTTATCATCGTATACAGGTGTGCAGTCAGTATTTAATAGAAGTTTGATATTACCAATTGAGACAAGAAAAGAATGTACCAACCATTTTAATGGAAAATACAGACACTTTCAAAATCTGTGTTTTCGACAGGTAAACAAAATATTTAAATATCCAAGGTATAGAAAAATACATGATCAAGTGAGGGCGGCTGAATGTCCATATACTAAAACCAGTTCATTTTAGGACTAACATACAGAGATTCATTTCTAGATTCATGGTGTAACCCAAGGAAAACTCAAGACGTGAAATGACCAGCATTTCAGCCGCCATCATAATGGGATCAAAGTTATATCATCTAAACTAACATTCATTTTGGCTACAATAAGATCCTCAGTGCAAATATGGAGAAAAGTTGTATTTAAGTGTTAATTGTGAAATATAGGTAATAGCTAAAGCAATTTTGCCATTCTAATTTGGTCCCCCCCTCCTTCACACAGAAAAGATCTAATAATAAGAGAGATAAGTTGTTTGTTTGTAGTTAAATACATCACAGACAGAAGTAAAACAACCTGTGAAAGCTACTCTTCAGCAAGAAGGAAAAATTGTAGCCATTGATTGGGGCAATGGTGGATCTTCTAAGTATGACATAGGTGTGATCTGATTAAAACACAGATCCTATTTCGTTTGATTTTTAATAGTATAAAATTTCATTTCACTTGTCTTTACTACACCAGGATCTGGAAGAGTTGTTATATTACAGGCATTTTGGTTGATGTGAGATTGAATATTTTATCGCCAAAATTATATTTTTTATTGCAATTGGCCGAAATGATGATCAACTGCGTGAATGTTGTGAGGGATTAGCCAATGAAACAGTCTGTTGCAGAGAGATCTTGGTGTGCGATGCATGGAACTGTGGGTATCCTACTAGAAACCGCTAATTGATTAATCAAATGGCTGATGTCATTGGGTCAAAAGCCGCTCGTATGTCTCCTGACACGACCTCTCACTACAACTCTTTATGTAGTAGAAGCCATAGAAAGTATATAATAATGAAATGGAATAGAGATCTGTATTTGAATCAGACGATGTAACTTTCTAACAGTCTGTCGTTCATTCACCCAGTTGTGGATATTCTAAGTATGATTTAAATGATGTAACATTCTAACAGTCTGTCATTCATTCCTGTAATGAATATTACAGATAAATTCCTTTGGTGTCGAACATCTAAGGAGCCGTGGTGCCACAGTTAGTATTTTGGTCTCAGTAACTTTTGTTAGTGTCTAGTTATTTGGATGGGATCGAAACAGGTATTCGAAATAGTTAAAATTTACCTTTTAGCACTCTGTCTTGCATATACCCTTCTTCATTAGCACAGATGATACAGAAAAATAACCAGTGATTGTAACTTATATTCAAACAAAGGTAAAATAAGAATTGTTGCTGGAAATAGAGAGAGTGATATATGGGATTAAACGTCCAATCGACACAAACTAGGTCATTTAGGGACTCATATATTATGCTTCAATTTTATTTCTCTAAATTGCTTGCGTGTACGGCTCTTTAGCAGTGGCAGGAAACGGGAGCACCTGGAGAAAACCCACGACATTGGATAGACAACCCCAACTCCTTGTCACATACAACTGGGGAATCGAAACCATGCCAGTTGACTCAATGACAGACCTTACAATGTGCATGCGCTAACCATTCGGCCATCCCCCCCACCCCCCTGGAAATAATCCTAACTTAGAAATTATGATCATGGAATCTAATTCTATTTCAAATATAAAAATATTGCCATGATGAGTGAAATATCACCTCACAGTTCATTATTTTAATTATTGTTATTCAAATATTAGCATCTTTATCCTTTTGAATCATCAGGTTTCACAGCGTATGGCTACGTCATAATTGTCAATGCAGACGCTGCATACAGGAAGGAAGTGGACAGAGAATTTTTGACAGTTCTGAGATCTCACATGAACTTAAAGTTCACAGCATAGAAGTTCAAGGTATTATTATTAATTCAATTCCTAGATAATTCACACAATTATGAAAAGTCAACCGAATATATTTTCAAGAAATGTTCTAGAGAACATATCGCTGATCAAAAGTTCCAAATGGAAAATTTGATGATGTTCGCATCTCTATAATGTGTTTCAAGACTTCAAACAATTAATATCTTCAATTTCCTTTATAGAAAGTCTAATGATGCCCAAGTGGTTATCTCAGAATTTACCAGAGGTTGCAGCAAAATGTAACCAAAATCACAAAAAAACTTTATAGTGTGCACCCCCCCCCCCCAGCTTCTAATCAGACTCACTAGCTGTACTCAATTTGAATTCCCCTTTATAAATTCTTAGAACCAACCTTGCTATATATAACAGTTGTTCATAACAGAAATGGGGTTAAACGTCCACTCGACACAAACTAGGTCATTTCGAAACTAACATATGGTTTAATTTTATTTCAATAATTCGCTTGCGCGTAGGGGTCTTTACAAGTGGGAAGGAACCAGAGTACCTGGAGAAAACCAACTAGGTTGAACATGCAACCCTACATACACCCAGGGATTCGAAACCAGGCCAGTTGACTCAATGGCAGGCTGTATGATGCACTGTGCGCACGCTAACCATTCGGCCACCTAACCCCCCTAGTTCAAATAGTAGTTGGATGTCAAAACTTGAACTAAACATTACTGACATCTGATTTAGTATCTGATTTTTGAGGATTGATTACCACTATCATATTAGCTCTTTATTTTCTGAATTTGACAGACACTGCTGTACATTTCAAGTGGAGTGATGTCGTTAATCATGAAGGAGAAATATCTCTTGACTATTTACAGACCAACTGTTATTCACAATCCTCTATAAAAAACAGATATTCAGCTGTTCAAATTAATAAACTAGCAAAGGTAACACGTAAATAATGACATTTTTATATGCCTATATTTTTATATGCCTACATTAACTTGTTCTCTGTCCATCTCATGCAAAATGTGGACATATTTTGCATGGCAACCGCATGCTCAATGTGTTTTAAGTATCTTTCTGGAATTTCTATTTGTATAGTTTAATTACTGGTATGATCTGTTTCAGGAAATACCAGTTGTCAACTATACTGATGTGGTAAAAAATCAAAAAGAATTGTATAGGTAAGGTATCAATCTGAACAATTTGTACATCATTATATTATACAAGTGTAATAGAGATATTAAATTTAAGTCTCTGGCTTCTTATAACAAAGCGAAAAATAAAGTCAGTAAATACGTAATTGTTAATGCTAGATTCCCACTGTCGTGTGATACATTATAATAGGATTTTCCCCAATTGAATTGAGACCACGTTCGGATACGTTTTGATACGATCAACACAACTACTACGACTGACCTCAATATATGATAAGACCTGATAGGATCACCACGATTACTCAACGATTTAGATCACGACACGAATCGTTATAGTTGGAACCTTGCATTAAAACACGGAGTAGATAGCTGAGGTTTGCAAGTATGAAATATAGTAGTAAAATTAAACTCTATGTGCTCTCTTGGTTCTTAATGTAAGAGTATGAATATATATTTATACAGATGGTTACATTTGGTAAATGAGTATGGTATATGTTTAATGAAAGATGTGCCAGCAGAAGATAAAGCTGTTTTAGCAGTCGCTGATATGATAGGTCCTATTCAAGAGACTAACTATGGAAAGGCAAGTTATATGGACTTACATAGATTTCTTTTTGTGTAACGTTTAAATTAACAATACATTTCTCTATGCTTATATTCATATTGTCTTGTAAAGGCTTGAAAATATTTTATAAAACATTTTGGTATTCTTTGGCTGGGTAAAAGTATATGGTGTGTGGGTGTGTGGGTATGGGGGAGGGAGTGTTATTGGCTCAGGCATTGGAAGATTAAAACACAGGATTTACTGAACCTTTATAAGCTGAAGTTTACATGGAGTCATCTACTTGTTGATATTCTGGATAGTAAGATTGACAGTCTCAAAATATTTTTATTGAAACTGGTATGGATTATGTAAAAATGTCATGTTTTTATAATAATAGATGTCCGAGTTTGGTTATTTATACATTTATAAATGTATATCTTTCATGTGTAAAATGAGATAAATGGATTGATATTTTATTGCAATTTTATTGACATTCGATGTGAAATCTGCACCTAATCCAGTAAATATAGCCTACAGTTCTGTTGGTTTATCCCTTCATATGGATTTAGTTTATATGGAATCGCCTCCAGGACTTCAACTGTTACATTGTTTAAGGTAATTACCATTAATAACCCACAATTTTTGTCTGGTAATTACATGTATATGTTACCGAATCAGTTTCAATCCTTGGCTTGTATCTAACAAATAGTAGGGTTGCCACATTGCCTGGCTTGTATCTAACAAACATATAGTAGGATTGCCTGTATAATCTTGTGGTTTTATTCTGGTTTTCCTAGGCTCCTTCCTTTTTAAATTATTAAACGAGTATCACATTTTAGTCTCAATATAAACCCCATTTCCTTCCACTGTGTCCTCATAATATGTGATCCATATTATTGTTGTTGTATATCATGTATTCTTCACCATTTCTATATTTTATTTCTGACAAATTTGTTATTGCTGTATTTTTATACTGAACCCAGTCATATATATTTCCTAGTCTTAACTGACTGGGGGTGTTAGTCTCAATATAAACCCATTTCCTTCCACTGTGTCCTCATAATATGTGATCCATATTATTGTTGTTGTATATCATGTATTCTTCACCATTTCTATATTTTATTTCTGACAAATTTGTTATTGCTGTATTTTTATACTGAACGAAGTCATATATATTTCCTAGTCTTAACTGACTTGGGGTGTTGGGATGGCCTAGTGGTCTAGAGTGCCGCGCTTCGACCTCTAGCTGGCCAGTCACCTCTGGCTTGCGGCTGTGGTTCCGATCCCTGGTGTGAGCGTATGTGGCATGGAGATAGGGGCGCCTTCTCAACCTCGTGGGTTTCCTCCGGTTTCCTCCCACTGCTAAAGACCAATACGCGCAAGCGAATTATTGAAATAAAATTAAACCATATGTTAGTCCCAAAATGACCTAGTTTGTGTCGAGTGGACGTTAAACCCCATTTCTCTCTCTCTCCCTCTCTTAACTGACTGGGTACTAAGTGGCTCAGTGAGTAAGAAGTTGGTTCTTTAACCTGGAGGTTCTGTATTTGATCCCTGCTTTGGCCGAGAAAGTTCAGTGTTGTAGGACAGAGGGCCTGGCAAGAGCCTGTGTACACATTGGCATGCACGTAAAAGATCCCTTGAGAGTTGGAATTCGATTTAAATATAAGAGTTAGCTTTATGTCGAGTCTGGTCAAAATTCTCCTCATTAACGCAGTTGGAGCAGAACAGTAGGATGTTAAAAATCATTTCATTTCATTTTGTAACTGACTGGCAGAGAAATTACCCAGTTGTGTCTGTATATCAACTTGAATCGACAAAATGATAAAACTTGTCCTATTCATTTAAATAAATTTCTGGTTAGTTGTACGTAAATAAAATATGCACAAAAACAACTATCTGACAAAAAATGTTGAAATGATAGGCCATTTCTTGTTTTCTATATACTTTACAAAATTTCTAATATTATTATTATTGTTATATTGAACAGATTTGATGACTGTGTTGAAGGTGGAGAGAGCACATATTTAGATTTCTTTCATATTGTAGAGGAGTTCAGGAAATCTCATCCAAGATATTTTAAAATTTTATCAACAATACCAGCTACATTTTACAAATGTCATTATGAAAGGTATGCTAACCCTAATATTATACTAAGTCAAATCAGTACATTGTGCGTATATTATGATATGTATACTAGCTATAATATTGTACTATGTCATTCAGTACATTGTGTTTTTATGATGCACATGTACAATTTATACAATTTATGTAAATTATGAAGGCCAAGAGCCGGTTGCTCAAAACACAGTGTGCTACAAGGAGACAAGGAGTTTCTATGGTTTCTACCTACTTATGAAACATATACATATTTGTGTATTATTGAAATAAAGATGATCTGTATGTTAGTTAGTATCAAACGGATGATAAACATTTTTTTTGATTATGTTGCAAAATATTCAATGTATACCATATATTTTATAGAGAAAATCCCTTCCATCTTGTTTATCAGAAGCCACATATTGTATTAAATCATCATAAACAGGTCAGTGTAACTTCATGGATTTAAATGTTATAACGCACAACAAAATGCAGACACCAAAATATATTACAATATTATTTTGTTTACACAGGCACTTAAGGGGATTCAAATAAAACTTCTTACTACTCTTTAACTTTATATTACAGTATTAAGATACTGTATAGTGAAGCAGTAGTAAGAAGTTTTATTTTAATCCATTCAAGTGCTGGTATCAGTTTACCATTAAAATATTAACATGACTTGTATCACTTGTTCAATTTACCCATAATGTATTAAAGATACATTATGTAGGAGCTGACTGTTCTGGCTATAATTAATAATAGTTCAAAAATAGATATTTCAAAATTGATATATTGAAAAATTCATTTAAATTATTTTTTTCTGAGCCAAGTTATCTCTGTTTGAAGTTTTGACAAGATGTTACTTGTTAATCGAGACTCAGTCCCGCTTCTCCATTTTTTAAATTAAATCATTAAATGGCAATTGCATTTCAGTCAGTTTAAATCACTGCCATTTGACGGCTAGAGAGTTTATTTTAGACTTGTCATGAGAATAAATGTCTAAATAATAATTTACATAACATTTGAAGCCAAAATAAAAACCAGCAATTGGCAGGTTTAGCTCTTGAATGATGCATCTTAACATTAATTGTAGAAATTGTTCAATTTAATATTAATATAATAACATAATGTTGTATGAATTACTACCAAGTTCCAGAGTATTCCAGACTAACCCTTGTAAATCTATTCTTAAATCAATCTACATGTATTTGAAACAGATATTTAACATTTTCAATTTTTAAACTACTATTATTGTTCTGTCTCGTTTTAGAAAGAAATTTTTGATTTTATGTTTGTATTGTTTTAAGGTTGTAGGATTAAATTGGGCTCCACCATTCGAAGGACCATTATTAGTAGAAGAGGTATGTAGCGTTTGATTATCTCAGAATTCAATTGAAAAGATGGTAGGGGATGGTTAAATATAATTCTATCTTTATTCAGCAGTATGTCAGTCAGAGATAGATTCCATAATTATGTCATCAGATTATACAGAGGCAGATCAAGGCTGTGATGGACCCTAGGCAGCTCGGCCAGCTGGGCCCTTCACGGAACTCATATGCCGTAGTAAAACTAAGACCACTGAGAAAAATGAGGATATACTGATGGAATAATGTCAAGCACTACAACTTAGTCAAACATTATCATGTCATTCGGCGAGTGACAACCTTTTGATGCTCAGAGAAGCACAGCAACAGTCAATTGACGGATAAAATAAAAACAAGCTTAATTTATTATGTCTTAAAAGAAGAGAAATATATTTTTTAATTCACTTGCAATAAATCTGAATTCACTTAAAAAGTAAAACATCAAATTTAAAAAGGTCATCCAAAATGTTATGGGCCCTTTTTTTACTTGGGGCCTAGGCAACTGCCTACACTCACTGCTTAGGGTAATCCATCTCTGAGATTATATAATATAAAAAATAAGCATAGAAACAATAGAGAGCTTAACATCCACTTGACCCAAACTAGGTCATTTTGGGACTAACATATGGTTCAATTTATTTTTAATAATTCGTTTGCGCGTAGGGGTTCTTAAGAATGAGTGTTAACTGAACAACCCGGAGAAAACCCACAAGGTTGGCCAGGAGACCCTACTGCTTGTCACCATACAACCAGGGCATCGAAACAACGCCAGCTGACTGAATGACAGACCTTATGACACAATGTGCACACGCTAACCATTTCGGCCATCCAACCCCGCAGGAAACAATAGAAATTATCGTAACATTATATATTTGCCATGATCAGCTACTACAAACATAATATCATAAATCCTAATATTTATTTTATTCTTACAGGATGATGTATTAATGTATTATGAAGCCTATGAAGAATTAGGTAAAGCAATCAAGAACTCTGATAAAATGGTAAGTGAAAAAATGTCAAATATATGTTGAAAGACAAACCAAGCAATACAAGACCAGGGTTTTTACTGCTTTTGCGAACTTACAACTGACACGACTAAATTTCTTTGATTTTAAAAATTATTCATATCAGACTCACTAAAAGAAATATGTGAGAATTCCTCACCAATCTGAATTCATCCATAGGAATTACATTTTGCTGTAATAGAATTTTTTTTTAATTTTTCAGTTGACATATGGAATGAAAGTTGGTGATCTGATGATGTTCAATAATCATAGAATATTACATGGTAGAAATGGGTTTACGTTGAATGATGGAATTAGACATTTTCAGGTGAGATAATCTCTGTGTTATTGAACTTTAAAAAAAAAATAATTATCATGATACTACATATAGTTACAATATTACTGTTTTCCTAAATTCTAAAATAAATTCTCACAGCATGACTGACAAGAATATGTGATCCATCATAGCAAAATAAGTTGAAAGTCGCCAGTCTTCAGTTTTTTTTAGATTCGGCTAAAGGATTTAACATGAAAGGTACAAGTTTAGATTTGACAAAGAACACTAAATTTTGGTTTATATTTTAGCATGTTTCATTATTTCTTTGCAACTTCCGACTCATTTTGCTGTCATAGGTCACATATATGTTGCACTGAACTCTGGCCACCATAAAAGAAATTAATGTTAGTCTCAAAATAACCTCTGTATAGCCGTATATATTCATTGTAAGTCATAATGTAACAAATATACAAACTATTAAAATGTATTTTTGTGTAAATTGGTATGACGTATCTATTTAAGGGATGTTATATTGGTATAGATGACTTCAAGTGTAAAGTTCAAGTTTTATCAAACCAACTTGGTGATGGACAACCACCAAAACACGTGGGAAATCAAAGCTGGCTATGATTACTATTGGACATTAAAGGGACACAGTCGGAAAACTCAACACGGATGTATTTTGTGTTGTAATCAAGATGTGTGTTCATATTGGTGTCAGTAGAATTTGCAAATTTGACAATGAAATATGAATTATATGTTTGTCCACTATATAAATTACGACTAGAATATTATGAAGCAAGATCAAATGTATCACTCTTTCAAGTGTTGAAGCACAGGGAGATGATTAAATAAAAATATGGTAGATCTTATGTTTCTTTGATTAATGATATTAAAGCAGATATAGGCGGATATATGGTGTGTCGCAAAGTTCAATCTTGGGACCACTTTTGTTCACAGCATACACCTCTCGTTTAGAAGACTTCATGAGAAAACACAAAATTGATCACCAACTTTACGCCAACGATACACAACTGTATAACACACTGAATGAGAACAGTGAGACAGAAAATATAAATAAACTGGAGACCTGCATGATGAAACTAATTCTTTTGATAAAGTGATTAACAGGCCCGGCAGAATTGCGGGGAGGGGGGGGGGCACGCTCGTTTTTGGGGGCAACACTTAAACTTTGTCAATGGGCGCCCCATGAGTGTTTTTCAGGCAATCTAGTATACTATTCAAAAAAAGTAGGGGATATTTGATTTTGGGGGCATAATACTAAAATATGCAAATGACTACGAAAAAAGTCACTATAGAACCTAACAGAAGAAACATTTCCAGTTACATGTGACGCCCAAACGCACCAATAGCTACCGCATGGAATGCAGGTGATGCTTGGGATCATCATGGGGGTCCAACCCAAGATTTGCACGATTCTGACTTTGAATGTTACAGTCATTGTGGCATTGAATTCCAGGGTGGAAACATCAGTTTAATTGTTTTAGTGACCAGAAAACAAATTTTGATATGCGTCGGCTTACCCAAAATGAAAGGTTACGTGCCCTTGGCATGCTACAGATCGGCACAACACAGGCGGTTGTGGCGCGGACGATGAATGTTTCTCAGTCTGTCATAAGCAGGCTATGGTCCAGAGACCGTGATACACAATCTGTACAGGACAGACCACGCTCAGGTCGACCAAGGGCGACAACTCAAGGCCAGGATCGATTTATCCGTACCTTGGCCTTGAGAAATCGTGTCATCACAGCAAATCAGATCAGCGCTCGTCTTCAAACAGACACTGGTGTGAGAGTGAGTGGCCAGACGATTCGGAATCGACTGCATAGGGGTCACCTTCGCGCCCGACGTCCTCGCGTGATCCCTTGTTTGAGAGATCATCACATTCAGGCAAGACGTCGTTGGTGTAGGGATCGTCAACACTGGGATAATCGACGCTGGGGCAATGTGATGTTTTCAGATGAGTCAAGGTTCACTGTTGATTTTTTGGACAGACGTAGGAGGGTGTGGCGTCGTCGAAACGGGCGCTTCCAAGACGTTAAGGTCATCAGACATGATCGATTTGGGGGTGGTTCTGTTATGGTGTGGGGAGGCATCACTGTTGCTAGAAGAATGGCTTTACATTTTGTTGCAGGGCGTGTTACAGGCCAGTACTACCGGGACAACATCTTGGCAGTCCATTTTGTGCCGTTCGCACGACGTCATGGCCGCCGTTTCATCTTCCAGGATGACAACGCAAGATGTCACAGGGCCAGGATCGTTACAGGTTACCTCCAACAACAGAACATCACCACATTACCTTGGCCAGCACTGAGTCCCGACCTCTCCCCCATCGAGCATGTCCGGGACATGCTTGGACAGAGGTTACGTCAACGTCAACAACGTCCTGCCAATGTCCAAGAACTTGCTGCTGCGTTGCAACAGGAATGGGACAATCTGGACCAAAATGACCTTAGACGTCTCATTAGGAGTATGCCACGTCGGATCAATGCTTGTTTGGCAAACAGAGGAGGATTTACCCGTTACTGACTTTGTTGTGATGCTGTGGTAACTTTGCTGTTTGACCCCGGGTATCATTTTACCCTTATAATGGTCAGTCTGTGCCTTACTTAGTCTAACGATCATTTGGAATAAATCGATGCATGTGAACTTCATTTCATTTTGTCATTTGTTTCTTCGTCAGTTTCATTAGGTGACTTTAATAACACTTAAAAATCAAATATCCCCTACTTTTTTTGAATAGTATATTTTTCTAGTTAGACCGAGTGTCTACTGTTATCGGACGGAAATACATGCAACTAACCCATTAAAGCATCTCTAATTAACAATGAATAGATCTATAATTGATATTTTTGGGTAATGCAGTTTGTATACAACACAATATAGATATAACTATGAATAAATTTATAATTGTTGATTTTGATATGAATAGAGAGAGAGAAATGGGATGTAACTAGGTCATCTCTGGACTAACATGTGGTTCAATTTTATTTCAATAATTCACTCGCGTGCAGGGGTCTTTAGCAGTGGGAAGACCCAGAGAAAACCCATGAGGTTGGACAGGCACGCACAACCGGGGCATCGAAACCACGTCAGTTAACTCAATTACAGACCTTATGATACAACGCCTACGCGCTAACCATTCGGCCATCCAATTTCAACCCCCTTTGATATGTATAAATCTTTAATTGGTATGAATAAATATGCTGTAATCTAATCAACCGAGTATTTTGCTTTTAGAAATCTTTTTAAAACCTGTTTGAATTGCTTGAATAAACAAGCATAACCATCTCACATTGATAGTTTCTGTCAGGTATTGGTGAATGTTCGTGGACAGAAGTATAATAGAGTTTTAATAAAGCTTGGTTACCGAGGTAGGTACATAGAAAAAAAATTCGAGTTATATGCCCATTATGCATCATTATGTTGTACGTTGTAGTATTGGTTAGTATGTGGTGATATTGGGGTAGTATTGGGTAAATCGTTCCGCTGGTTATAATTTCAAAATTCCATAAAAACTTTAGAGCAAGACATTGTCAGATGTTGTTCTGTAAGTCAATGAGAGGGTAATGGACATTTGAAAAGATAGGTCTAGGCAATCAGAATTAAAATTGAAATCAATGGAAAAACTTAGGTTCTCTGCCCCATACTGTGTATAAAATTATAAGATGGAGCCGTCAAAAAGATAATATAATATTATCATAATCGATACATTCAAAGTGCTAGCAAGATTTTGTAATAAAGGGGACAAACTCGAACAATTATGAAAAATCTTTGAAAATAAACAAAAATCTTTCTTGAACCAATAAAAATCTCAAAAAGATGGATTAATAATTGCGGTGTATGAAGTTCTAACAAGATTTCATAAATATCGAAAAATGTTGGAAATCAACAGACAACCAAGGAGTACTTTCAGAAAGTTATGTGGATTATTGTAGCCCCTATTGTAGTTACAAGAAAGATGAACCCCAAACAGATGAACTTGGTATGCAAAGTAGGATATCTGTACATTGTCAAATCGCATACAAATAACAAACTGTAAAATTTAATTTTTAAAAACTCCACGATGTTGTTAATTGTGGCATAAAAAATAACCTTATCAAATCTTTACAATTTCCAATCCAAATTTCGAAGACATTTGGCGGTGTTGTCTTTCACTTTATAGTTTCTGCACACAATTCAAAATGGATTGTTACAACTTGCTCTGTGGGATTTTTTAAATAATGACTTCAGATTTAGCAAGGACGACCTGGCCAAGTTATTTTATTAAGCCATTGGAAATGTAATGATGCTGATATGTACTTTTATATCAGAAAGTGTTCATTACGAACAATAAATGTTCTTATATACATTGTAGATATATTAAATTACAATTCGATATCTATCAATCATGTTTGTGATAGTTATATATAATCATAGTGGGTATTTACAGAGCGGGCAAGGACTTGTCTTATACTCAAAGTAAATATTTTGTCACCATCTGGTAATGGATTGATTGGGGAATTCCCCGTCAACTGGCGCAATCAACACAAATAGCTTCATTCTAGGAATAACCGATCAGCATTGTCGTATAATATTTATGAGAATCTTGTTAAATTGTTTTAAGAGGCAGTATATCACTTTATGGGAATTTAATAACGAATTTTAAAGATGCATACCCAGTGGTGTAAATATGAAATGGGTTTTAACGTCCTACTGTGGTGCCCGTCTAGTGGCATATAAAGGTTTCCTGATTATGCCCCGGGCCAACTCCAGGATTGTATGCTTATAAGAGTCAAGTATAGGTTCTAGTAGTTTTGAGAAATCGGAGAAATGAAGACATTTTAAAATGAAAAAATAAAATTTTTATTCAGATTTCTAAAAAAGTCAAAACATAATTATTTCTGCCTTTTGCTCAATAGGTTGTCAACTCACTATTATACCATCATAGGCATTATTTCCCACACTTAAAAAGTTTTTCAAAACGGAAATAACAAAATTACCTCCCTTCTTTTTCATTCTCCCCCCGAAGCAAGTGACAATAGTGAATTATAGGGATTGACAGGATTATTCTTTTACAAGGTGGGACTGTTTATAGATACCATCTAGTTTAAGGCTTTATTTTAATATATTTTTAAAATATAACTTAAATATATGAAATTGTAGTTTTAAGTACATAGGGCAGCAAATAGATGCCCCCCTGAAAAGGATGCCACCCCATTCCCCACCCTTCTCTAAATGACAACAGTATTGTCAAAATCAATAAGAGAATAAATGTCTTTACTTTTATATATTATATTCAGATAAATTAGCTTTATGATATCAGAAAATCCCAGCAATGGCATATTTAGTGCCTAAGAAATGGACCGCTCATTTTACACACAATCAAATATCGACATTCCTGATGTAACTGCTCAGTTAAATTAGGTAAAATCGAAAAGAATTTTTACTTTTACAGACAAGCTACGATCGCGGAGGTGAGAGCGTCGCTTTATCACAGTGACCGTGACACCAAACCCAACTCCTATAAAATACTCGGTATATATTTTACCAAATCATACAACTATTGCATTTGAGCAGAAGAAAAGATGGCATTAGGACCGAAATTTCTGGCTAGAATGGAGGATTACAACTTCAAACGTTTTTTTAATGAGGCTGATGTTAATAATGATGGTTGTTTAACGATAGATGAGTTTGCCAATGTTGTCACATCTCCCGCCAAAATGAAACTAAAGATATCGCGAATGGAAATTGCGGTAAGATATATAAACTTGAAATGAAAATGGGAGTTTAACGTCCGAGTTTTCTACAGGCTGTAGCGACCGGCACTACGAACTTATGCCGTGTACACAAAAGAACTCTTGGCAGTTGGAATTCGATGTCATATGACCATCCTTTATTTCAATTTTTAGTTCAATTAGTCGCTTGCGCGTAGGTTTCTTGAGCAGTGGGATGCGACCGAATGCCCTTGAGAAAACCCACGAGGTGGGACAGTTGACCCTACTACATGTACTTGTCACGTACAAGCGGCTAAGCGAAACCACGCCACCTGTTTCACCGAAAGACCTAATGATCCAACGCGCACGCGTTAACCAATCGGCCACACATCCCATTCGGTATTTCCAGTGGGTAGGACGCTGGCTGGCTAACTTAGAGGTCCTTCGATCCTTGCGTTGGCCGAGAAAGTTCAGCATGGTTCTTCCTTGTCAGAGGTGCATTACCGAGGGCCTAGTAAGTTTGGATTGGACGAAAAACCGAGATCCCATGTACACACTGGTGTTCAATAGCCTATAAGAGCATTTCTAACGAGATTCGCGCCTGAATATAATTGTTCTCATAGCGCACTGTATGGCGTATTCCCAGTCGGGGCAGAACAAAGGGACCTTAAACCCATTTCATTTATTCTCAGTGGTCTCATTCCGTTCTACTAGACAAGTGGGGTGGAACGGAATAAGACAACTGTGGATACTGATGGGGACTGCATAACATATGCCCGTCTTCATTGATTGGCCCAGTCAGATCAGAAAAGTAAGACGTTAAACCCCATGAGGTCATTTTATTTTCCATGATTTCAGGAAGTTTTCATAGATATAGACATAGATAATGACTGGAAAATTTCCTTGGAAGAATTTCTGTTTGGCATCGACAAATTAAGAAAGTAAGTATATTTTGTTTATTTTATCATATAACTAACGCCCTGTCCCTGACGTGTTTATTCAAGCGATAATTACGCGACGACATATATAGGCGATTTCGGTTGCCGATATCTGGCATCTTTGATATGATCGCCAAAGTCGTCGCTTCGTCGGCAACAAATCATGTACTTTGCTCACTTCGTACTTTTGGTTTTGACCCCTCTGACTTTGTACCGTTGATTACAGATTAAATATCCATAAGTGTACAAATGTGTTGTTATTGACGTGTTCCCATTTGAATATTGTTCACAATAAGAAGCAAAATAAATAAGATATGTTTACAGGATCATTTTGTTATACGAAAAACTAAGTGATGCGTTTTCTATGGCGAGCAGTAGATGGTAATTGGAATGGGCTTTTTTTCTATTACCTGCATCGAAGGTGGCATTCAATCGCTCTCCTGGGCTTATTCTTGTCTCATCTTATAATGCGCTGTTTGGTTCCAACAGTAATTTTACTAAACTGACTACGAAATGATCATTTGGATATTTGTTTATTCTAGAATGGACTACCTTCAGAAGAAAGTGACTGATATCAAGCAGGATGATTCAATATCTATTTCCCAACTAGCAATTGCAGATTCGCCAGATTCACCATTCACCCAGGAAGACGTGGACCATGCTTTGAAAGATTTGAATATCAGCAAGAAAAATAAAATCCCACCATTCGTAGTCTTATCAACACTCCTGAAAGCGGTCAAAAATCTCAAAATGAAATAAAATTGCCTGAATATGTAATGATATATAGCGAATTAACAACCTTAATTCACTTCGACATGATGCTTTTATACTCACATATTATGTAGACATACAATGTTGTCATTATAAAATACTACATGAAATTTCATCATTTTTAGTCATTCTTCATAGACTGAACCGAGAGAGAGAGAGAGAGAGAGAGAGAGAGAGCATAACGCCCACGCGTTCAATTTTATTTCAATAGTTCGCTTGTGCGTAAGGGTCTTTAGCAGTGGGGGTACACATGAGGACCGGGAGAAAGCCCACGGTTACGCTACTCGCTGTCACGTACAACTGGGGAATCGAAACCACGCCATGACACAGCATCAGAAACGTTTGAAATAGCGTTTTCCTGCCATTCTACAGCATCTGGAAAGTGGTACTTTATAGTCTTGTTTGTGTGGTTTTGTAACCGAAATCCCCTTCTATGTCCATCTCAATCCAATCAAACATTCGCCGTACACTATTCACTTCTGAATTTCTTGTTGATTTTCTTGTGTCGGTATTCATACAAAATCACATTCCTGCAGTCTCAGTCAATTCTATGGTACTTTAATAATTTCGCCGATGTGTATAGGAATAGTAAAATGAAAACGAATTCAGATAATATGTCGATTTAAATCGTACTACATATAGTTTTATGGCACTAGTCGTCCGCTCAACGTATACTTTCTGGATTCATCATCCTTCGGCTGATTATCCGACGATTTTTTTTTTAGTGAAAACAAGCTGGAGTATATATAACTTCCACTTACGTAAGTAATTGTTTACAAGCTTTATACCTTGTTTATATATCTCAAATACTCAGTCACTCGTAGTGGGGTAGTTCAGTGAATATTATAAACTATAGAAGCAAACGAAGGCGGGACTGTCAACTGTATTGCACCCTTCTACTAGTTCGACAAAGGGTAGATGAAACACTCCCTCCCTCTTTAATGGCATAAGTCGTCATAATTTTCCCGGTTTGGCTAAAAAAGCAGAACGTTACAAAATGCAACCCATTTCATTTGCAGTAAAATAACGAAGAAACGTTTTTCATGGCAGAAAAGGGATATTACTCACCAACGTTCATGATTTTGAATATAGAAAATGCAAAATAAATATAATTCATATGTAAAACAATTAAAGATGCATTATGTAAGAGCTACTAAATATGCCCACTGCAGGTCTTTACATTGGCTTGAAATGTTTAAACATTTATTAAAATTATAAACCCAAAACCATTTCTCTAGGACATCGGATGGCTCCGATTCTAAGTAGGTTAATAAGAACGGTTCGGCGAGGTTAAGTCTCAAATATCGAGTACCGTTGTTACGATAATATTTTCAAAACTAAAAACAGTGATAATTTTGCTCAGAATAAAGTAAATTGAATGAAATTTTCAATATATTCCCTTTGCATTATCTATTTTTTTTAACTACTGCATCTTTAAACTAATTTCAGATTTCAAAATGTTCATAATGCACACAGAGAGAGGGGGAAATGGGGTTTGACGCCCACTCGACCCAAACTAGGTCATTTCGGGGCTAACATATGGTTTAATTCTATTTCAATAATTCGCTTGCGCGTAGGGGTCTTTAGCAGTGGGAGGAAACTGGAGGACCCGGAGAAAACCCACGAGCTTGGACAGGCGACCCTACTCCTTGTCACGTAAGAACGAGGATTCGAAAGGGCGCCAGTTGACTCAATGACAGGCTTTATGATACAGCACAGCACGCATGTGCTAACCACCCCCCCCCCCCCCCCCCCCGCTAACTCTTACATAATGTATCTTTAAGTTATAACCTTTCAAAATATGTGTAAAAAATATCAAAATCCATTAGAAAAACGCCCAAATAGATGGTACTTCTATGGTTTGTAATGGATAGTATCTTGTGGTAAATTGCGAAAGTCAGTGAACCAACGTAAATAAAGCGAGCGCACCGAATGCTTACAAATCAATTCGCCATGTCAGCAAAGGTGAGTTCTTCATTACTGTTTACTGGATCATTTTCATCTTTTCACAGACTTGTCAAGTGGTGTATGTTCCATGGATTTAAAACGGGAGCATGCACAAACGAATAGCAACGTAGTTGCTTGTAATGATCGTAAATATTTCCTTACAATTCAATGGGCATCCCGAGTTGATTAGAAGGCGTGTTTATGGTCACTCGGTCATACCTCGGCTTTCCAACTGTTAAATATTTCACCTTGTCGGATTTATATGGCGGCAGATTTATTATTTAGCAGCGCGAGATCTATTACATATTTATTGATAAATTTTCACACTATAAAATCATTCATCATAAAGTACAGTTTTTGCTGACCGCCGTCACGCTAATGACCTTTGATTCAGTATTATATTGTAACTGTAATATGATTAAATGTGTTATAGATGTTCACCTCAAATGCCGGTCTATCTAAGTAGATAAATGAGAGAGAATTATTTCTGTAGCGAAGCAAATTTTTTACAAAATTTCAAATGTTGGATAGTAAATTTTGCAATATAGCCCTACAGTTAAAACAATCATGACTGGCATACTGCCTGGATTTATTATAATGTCATACATATGCATATTTAATTTAATAATATTTTCTACCTTTATATTTCAGCCAATTTTATATTCATACTTCAGAAGTTCCTGTTCATGGAGAGTTAGAATTGGTAAATAATTTCATCATTTAAAGGGGCCACAAATTTAGACATACATGTATGTTTTCCTATGTTCTGCTGTTGTGTGAAACAACCAAAGATGTACATGTATCATGTTTGAAGTATTTTAATCTTAAAGGGGATACATCGCTGATATTCGGAAGCTAGAAATTGACCCAAATGGGTCGCAACACATATATATAATAATAATGTAATCTGATTGCAATGTATATGAACTCATTTACTTCCAATTTTTTTCCGTTTTGACTTCAAATCAGTTATGTCCAGCGAAATACGGCGAGAGTCTCAACCGAATAGAAATTTCTAGCGTCTGTTTATTCCAGTCTATTGCGCATTTAACTTTTTTCATTTGTGTAATTTTTGTCCCATAATCTCTACTATTTTATACAACTTATATAATTGCAATATCTTGACAGATAATTAATTTCAATATTTCATTAAAAAGGCGACTATCACATCACCAAATGCGAAAGAAATAGTATTAAATGTCTTGCACACTTCCCAATAATCTTTTCAGTTAAAATTAAAGACTAGCAAATAAAAAGTTTGGTAATATTTTTAAATTTTCAGCATTAGCAATAAAGGGTGTAGAATATGAATATAAAGCTGTACATTTGGTGAAAGATGGCGGCGAACAGGTATTTTATCCTTTCTTGTCAAAGATTCTTTTGGTAATCATGTTGGATAACTTCATGATACATGTACGTTAATCCTAGACCATCGGTTGTGGCATACTTAAATTGTCGGGGACAGTATAATACATGTTGTATTCATTACTCCACCCTTTCATGGTATTTCTTTTGTTTCAATGTTTCATGTGTTGTAAAATAAAAGAAATGCTAGTAATTATACAAAATATTTCTTGTCTCACCCTGCAATGTGAAACATATGCTTCGTTGTCATTGTCCCCACTATTGCACAAACAAATTGTTATTTTCAGCATACTGAAGATTTTAAAAGTAAAAACCCAATGCAACAAGTTCCTGCATTTGTTGTTGACAACCAAACGCTTGTACAGTCTGTAAGTAAAAATATTTAAATAAATTACTCTTTAACGTATCGTATCATTAGCCAACGCATTCGAAGAAGTGTTTTTCCCAGAAAAGGTGTTTGGAAAACACTTACCACGTACCACACCGTTTTCCTGTCGCGGATGCCTCTTTACTGATGTTCCATCGACGATTTAGTCATGGATGAGAATTTTCCATCGCCATTATGATAATGTGGTGAGGGTTGGTTACATTGAAATGTACGGTGAATAATTATATCTTTACTATGTGCTATTTCTTGTCTGTGTACATGTATCTTAAGATTTCCTTGGTGAAATGCATACATGATACTGAGCGAAACATTGTGCTTGTGTATAATAAACCAGTGATTGTTGTCCCATATAACTGTGTCAGTATTGACCTAAACGTTGCCCTAAATTGCTCTGACTGTTTGAGTTATCTCCCGTGATACACCACTGTTATTACTACAGGTTATGAATCGCTTTGTCTTGAATACACGTATATGTATATTACTCCATTTATGTTTTGATTCAATATAGCTACCAATAATAGAGTATATAGAAGAAGTTTATCCCGGACCATCTTTATTACCAAAAGATCCAATACAGAGAGCAAAGGTAATGTTGCTATAGCCTTAAGTGAATCAATCGATGATGTACTTTTAACTTTACTATTTTAATGACCTTTTATAAATTAAATGAATTTTAAATGGCGCTTCAACTAGGCATTTCAAAAACTGTCTCGACGGAAGTTTTAGTTTATGGCGGATTGATTATTGTTTATTGTTTCTCTTCAGGTAAGGGGTTTGGCAGAGGTGATCAATTCAGGAATCCAGCCATTGCAAAATCTAACTGTTCTTCAATATCTTAATGAAGACACTAAAAAAGACTGGGCCAAGCACTGGATTCATAATGGATTTGTTAGTGAGTTGAAATAAATTTGTTGGTACATGGGGTATTTTTCCATCATCAAGATCTATATTTGTTTCAGACTTTGTCAAGGTCATTTACATTGAATAGAAGTCAAGTTATTAATCCAAGGCAAAACAAAGTGTAGAATTATTTTGTCACGTAACACGGTAACAGCATTTTACAGAATCTACAAATATGCAACTACATGTAAATTATTACAGTTTTAATGTTTTACATGTGTATTTTATAACAATGTTGTAAACAGGTTTTGATTTTTTAGAATCAACTGATTGAGCCTATATTCAATGGATAATTTTTATACGCCCACATTTTCATGTGGACGTATATTGTAGTCGCCCATGTTCGACCGTCTGGGCCTCCATCCGTCCGTCTACAATTGTTTGTGAACAGCCTGCAGGTCACAATTTTTATCCGATTTCAATGAAACTTGAAATATAAGGCCCCTGATTGTACGAAAAATCACGTTTTTAGCTTGTGAACACTGTAGAGGTCACAATTTTGAACCGATTTTGATGTAACTTGAAACGCATGTTTATAACCCAAGGCTCTTGGTTCCTTGCGATATTTGCGCATATCGGATCGTAACTTCCTGAATTATGACACTGATTGTACTAAAAATCGCCCTTTTTGAGAAAATTGCCGGACAAAATGACCGCCGCTTGTACGCGAATAGTGTAAAAATATGGTATATCAAGGTAGTAGACCCTGTAGAGGTCACAATTTTAATCTGATTTTGATGAAACTTTAAATGCATGTTTATAATCCAAAGATCTTGGTTCCTTTGATTATTTGCGCATATCAGATCTTAACTTTCCGAATTATGGCCCCTGATTGTAACCAAATCGCCTATTTTAGATTGCGGTCCCTCTGGTTAAAAAAACGTTTGATTATATCACCTTTACATTGTAATGAAGGATCAATTCGAATTTCATGAACATCGAACCTAAATAGCTGGACAAAATGGCCGACGCTTTATGCGAATAAATGTAGTGTAAATATATGGTATATCAAGATTGTGAACCCTGTAGAGGTCACAATTTTAATCTGATTTTGATGAAACTTGAAATGCATGTTTATAACCCCAAAATCTTGGTTCCTGTTGATATTTGCGCATATCGAATTGTAGCTTCAAGAATTTTGGCCCTTGATTGTAGAAAACATCACTTTCTTTTTAGCTTGTTCTCTATCCATCTCTGTGGGCGTATCCTGCCTGGCAGCCGCTGGTTGTAGCTTGTCTGTGGCAAGCAAATATCTCATTATCCTCAAGAAGGAAGGCGGCGCACACGTTAATCCAAAGGGCTTAACATTAAAGGTACAGACAAACAGTCTCGACACTTCTCGAATAAGAACAATAGATAGGTTTAATTATTTGCATTTACCTTTCTGTTGTAACTGTGAGTCACTAAGAACCTTGTTATTTTTGTTCAGGTCTAGAAAAGATGTTAAAAGAGACAAGTGGTAAATATTGTTTTGGAGATGAGTTGTCTATGGCTGATACTTGTCTACCGCCTCAAGTTTTTAATGCCAACAGGTTAAGTTTACATTTTATAAAAGCTGTTATATTATAATAATGAACCACGAGTTCATAGAATATAATTGTAAATTTTGAGTTATCAGCTAATTAAAGTTTCAATGGAAAGGTATTTTTTGGAAACGTTGGTTTACCCATAAGGATTACAGACTGTTAAACCTTGTGTATGCCAATCACTCAAAAATGATATATATTATTTTGTATTTTGGCAGATTTCAAGTTGACATGAATGAGTTTCCAATTATTTCAAGAATTAACGAAGAGTTATCTAAAATTGAAGCCTTCAGAGTTGCTGAGCCTAAACGACAGCCCGACTGTCCTGATGATCTGAAATAATTTGTAGCCTATGATATAATAATAACTATGGGAGTCTTATTTGAAAATACTGGGATATTTCTGCAAATATGAAATAGAGTTTTATTTTTCTGCTGCCGTGGGCGATTACAAATCATACGTATAAGACATAAGTTAAATTCACATTAAGAAATGGTAAGCAGTAATGCCAGAAGAAATGTATTTTTAATTCAACAGGCTTTTGATATTAAATGTCCACTGAGCCCACTCTACTCTTATCTGACTATTTTCGGAAAATAGACAAGTATGCTATCCGTGGCTGTATGAGATTATATGGGTGATGTGGATTGTATGGATGTCTTTGAGCTAAAATAAACTGGGCATGTGCATTTTAACTGTGATTACTTATTGCTATATATATACATTTAATTTGTTTTGATGGATGTGGTTCAAATACTGAATAGGATTATATTCTTTGGCCCTGGACAAGATCTTAATGGATATTCAAATAGATCTTAATTTCAGGAAAGTTGCAGACTGATTTCCGCAATCTATATTATGGGGACACGGTGCTTACTGATATGGCAGCTTATATATTTGAAACATTATTAATAAAATATACATCATTTATTTAGTAATCTCGTCGTAATTTATTAAAACAATACTAAATGGTTATAAAACATTAGCGGACATGATTTTAGTGACCTGTACAAGCTAGAATTACCGACGACAGCGTCTTACAGCGTCTTTGGTTTAAGATACTTCTAGGTACTCAAATATACTGCACCTTGATCGAGGATGAACTGAGACTGTACCTGTGGGTATATTATATTGGGATCCTTAAAGAAGTCTAAAATATTCTAACGTAGTTTGGGTGTCCTGTTTAGTCTTAAATTAGCGTCATGGGCCAGACGAAGGAGTCCTCCGGCCCCAGTCCATCCCTGGCCTGGATGCAAAAAGGGTGGCGGCGGGCGTACAATTAATAAGATTAGTAGGATTTTTATTTCGTAACTTATGCGCAACAATTTCGTTACACAAGGGATAGGTATACCATGCAATGGCCTAAGTTCCTAGTTTTGAACACATCCTCATCTGGGCGTTTTGTCAAAAGTTAAAACTTGATTCTATCCTGGCTTTGATGTCAAGCATAGGGTCATACGAGGTCCACGCCCTTCTTTCCCGGACAATGCCCCCCGCACGCCCTTTCCGAAAAGCTTGTGAACGTGATAGAGCCTACCGATTGATGCAAAGTATTGAGATCATCAGAAAACGAACACTTACACTTACTTACTTTCTGGAGTTATGCTCCTTTTCCGAAGCGCTTGTGAACGTGATAGAGTCTACACGTTTCCGGGGCAAAGCTGCTATGTTATGGGGGAGTGGTTGATTCTTACAGTCATAGCTGGCCAATGTAATCTTTTAGTGCTAGGCTATTTTGTTTTCATTATAACAGTGTTATTATCTCTTTCGCCAAATTCAACAGATACGAATATGACTTCACACATAAAAGGGATCGCAGCTATATAAAATAAAATATATATCTGTGCTTCACACATCGCCCACAACTGATTTTTTACTTGCCTGGTATATTCACACTTTTATCATATTGCCTTCTATTCCAAGCCGACATTCTTTCTTTTTATCGTTGTTCTTTTATCTCTGGAGAAGGAATGACTGCCATTTTTCAATAAATCTTTATATAACGCGAGGTCCTATGAGGCTGTATTACAATATATTTCATTTAACCCTATGGCTCACTGGTTTATTGAACTGGTAATTGAATACAGCAATTGTCATAACAATAGTTCGTAACTTACATGGTATATATTTTATTTATTAATGTTATTCAATTGTCCCATTTTTACGACACGAGGGCCGTGTATCGGGATAAAAAGCATATTTTATCAACAAGTCTCTACAGAACCGTAATTGTTATTACTTGTTGGTATATAAGTAGGGTACTTAAGTCTAAAAAGTAGTCTGGTAAAGGTGTGTGTGTGAAAATAGACGAACAACTTTTTGGAATAATGAATGAATGAACCACTTCTAGAAGAATCGTCAAGTCCTTTATTCTCTGTAAGTATGTTAAACATATACTTTTGGAAATCAGAGTAATTAATACGAAATACCTGGATTGGAAATTAGGTGAAAGTGGTCATTTATTAAGGGCTTTTATAATTTAGTTGATATACGTATAGAGCAATTGTACTGATATGACGGTAAGATATTTGACATTACTTTTTCTCAAAAATTAAGCTTAGCTTATAACTTCAATTCAAACGTAGTAAAGACAACTCGATTTGATAGAAATCCGGTGACAATACTCTGCACCACAATCAATGAAACGTACAGCAAATCCATCACGCGTTTCGTTTTATTAATGAAGGGGCATTGACATCTGACAATTTTTTTAAATCTGGCGTTCAGATCAACTTATTGACCAATATCGAATTGTCTGTATTGGAATACAAAATTCCATTGTGTTATACATTATTTGAATTTTAAAACAAGCTTATATACTCATATATTAATGGAATTGGGGTTAAACGTCTTGCGAAAACAATATTTCGTTCATTTTGACAGTATAAAATGTTTAATTGTAATGCCTCCGTCAAACCGGATTGAGCCCTTAACGCGCTGCTGCGACCGTACGGCAACCAGAAAATGCACAAGGTCGCCGGCAAACTGATCACAACGCGCGAAAATGTTCCAAAAAATTACGAACTTGAAAAAAAAGTCGTATTCTCACAGCTTCCAAGTTTAGGTCGCAGAACCTTGGCGTTTTTTTTTAAAATGATCAAAATAAACGCCGTGACTTGGCGACAATAGTCACCACGGCACGATAGCTGGCGTTTCCACTTCGCTTATGGCGATCTTAACGCACTCTAAAACAATTTTCCATCGCCGTAGCAGCGAAATAAGGACGTCACCCTGGTCTGACGAGGGTATAAACTATGATGGTTAAAAAATGTCCAGATAGCGGTAGAGGTGTGCTGGAAGGTTAGGCAAGGAGCTACATATACTCTTCGTGGAATTCCAACTGTTGCACGGGTGGACCTCATTGTTTCTAACCATCGAATCAACCATAGGTAATATTACTAATAATAATCACTTTATTTCGAAAGGGGAAAAAAATTAGGCCTTGGGCTTTCTTACATTTTGCCCTACACTTTACTTGTCAGCATGGGAACCTGGCTTGAACAAGTTTAAGGTTATATTGTCGATCGTCGATTATATTTGATTTTCTTTTAATGCACTTCGTCTTGAAATCGCCCAAAACGCTGGAAGCACAGACCACGTATCAGTTTATGAGGCGGCCATGTTTAAAGCTAAACATGGCGCCTTTAAAACTTCAGACATTAATATGGAACTAGATAACATCAGGCGATGGTTATAATTCAAATTATGAAGAGTTTGTAACACATCTTGACAAAGTTCGCGAAAAAGCACGAATTTATGTGTGAGTAGACTTGTTTTGTTTTGCCATGGCGATTTACACATACAGTAAATGTTATACGTGTACAGTGAGAAATCTATTCATGAAGCACAATTAAGCAATTTTCACTTATTTATTTGCGTTGTCATTGGGGGAGTGGCTATTCACTGTACTGAACACATCACGTAAAAAAGTATCAATTGAATAATATAAGTAAAATATATCTATCTACAACAAATATAATATACAGTTACTAGGCACACCTATAATTTCCGAAGGAGGGGTTAAAATTTCACGTGTTGAAATTTACCTTATGATTCGCTTTGTTACTTATTCTAGTATAGAGGCTATGTATTTAGAATGAGTGGCCATACTTCACACTTGCAATCTACTGCTGTGACTCGATATTAAATGCTATTTAATGAATGATCTATTGATTATTATAATAACAATAACAAGTCATTCTTAATAATTTACACCACGGGGTTATAAGTACACTAAATAGTTTCTTTCTGTTATAAACTTAAACAGACTTTCAGTGTTTCTCTGTTGAGATGCGAGACCCTCGGGACACAGAATTGTAATCTTATTCAAAGGGTACACACCCCTTGAGATTATTTCTGTCACCACCCCGCAACTTACCAATTTAGAATGGCTAATAGGCTAACAAGACCAAAAGAAACTATTCAATAGTGTATTAATGATTGTGTATTTATCATTTTCAAGATGCCGCCATTCCCAAGGAGACGGCAAGTGTGAATCCTTAACGATGAGTCGATAATCCATTCTTTTCTGTGAAGTCAAGTATCTAAATCGAAATAAACAAATTATGCGCGATGTAAAATCTTGATATTTCAATAGCAATCTGTTCGATTTATATTTTGTCGAGATCTTGATATCATAGACTTAATCGGAAAGGAATAAGGAATTGCACAGCGAGGAAGTTATAAATAATAGTTTCCGTCTTGTACAGATAACACATTAATGTTTATTGCGTTCACAATGCAGGGATAACCTTTTTACCGGTAAGTTTATTATAATTAACATTAGGGACCTAGAAATTGACACAAGTGGGTAGCAACGCATATAATACTGTAATAAATGTATATAAACTGATTTACATTCAATGGTTTCCGTTTTTACTCTAATTTCAAATCAGTTATGTTCGGCGAAATAAGCCAGCAGTCTCAATCGAATGCAAATTTCTAGCGTCTGGTTATACGCCATTTGATTTAATTGGTGCAATGTTTCTAGCCTCGTTCCTCTAGTCTCTTGCTAGAACTGGAGCTGAAACGCATTATGGTACACGATTCGTGTACCAATAGTAAAATGTTTATTTTTTTCTTAAATATTGGATATCAGGAGGCCATCTTTTCCCTGTAAAATCACAGCATCAATGTTGATTTAAATTGACAGATATTTCGTGTTTTCAATGTTGAAGATTTTGGATGATATTCAGTTAGAGACTTAGCTACTTTAATCTTAAAAGTATCCATACACACAACACAGTCTAATAGGAAATTGACAGTCGAGAAATAAGGGAACTGCCTTTTATTATGTCCTTTCTATTAGTAATGCTTTGACATAATGGTTTTTTTTTTAAAAGAAAAGGACTTAAAATAATGTTATAACTGAATGCATTCACATTATGATACCATTTAAAAATTGCTATAATTAAACGTTTTGAAATAACGTTATAATTTAAATGCTTTAGTATTATAATAAAATGTTTTGATATGTTATAATTAAATGTTTTGATATGTTATAATTAAATATTTTGATAAAATATAATTAAATATACTGTTATAATGAAACGTTTTGACATCAAGTGATGATTAATCGTTTTGAAATAATGTAATTTATTAAAGAGACATCATGTTATAATTAATCATTTTGGTATAATGTTATAATCAAACGTTTTGGTATAATGTTATAACTAAATATTCTGACATTATGTTATAAATTAAATATATTAATTGACGTAATGCTATACTTAAATATTTTGACATTATTTTATGATTAAAAGTTTCGGTATGATATTATACTTAAATATTTTGACATAATGTTATTATTCAATAAATTGTCATTATGTTATAATTAAACGTTTAACATTATAATTATTTAAATGTTTACACTTTGCATAATGCTGTGTATGCTTACTATTTCTCCAAGACCTGGTACCACTTCTCATACCTAATATGGTCAATAGTATTAGAGTAAATAGCGACGCCGTTGTAAAAGTATTTATGCAATTTCGGGGGATAAAGATCAGTAGAGGTTGAATGCAGTATATGAATCGGTCTTACCAAATGTCTGTTGTGACTTTGTCAAAAAAATATTTGTACGGACATCCTATCAAAGTCTAAAAACTGAGTGATATAATATTTCATTCAGAATATTGCATATTAAGAAAGTTTAACGTCATAATTTAGTTCCAACACTACACGTTAAAAGTATACCAAGGACTGCCAAG
Source organism: Patella ulyssiponensis (assembly GCA_963678685.1). NCBI lineage: Eukaryota > Metazoa > Mollusca > Gastropoda > Patellidae > Patella > Patella ulyssiponensis. The sequence goes on along the minus strand of OY783230.1, from coordinate 58,784,396 downwards.
GTGGAAACTGAAATCATATAAATATTAGTTATCATACTGTAGCAGGAATTGTTTTAATATTATACATATTTATCAGTAACAATAAGATAGAAATTTAATTAGTTATGTGTCATTATTGCAGCAGTTAATCGCCTTTCATTTCAGTCCATAACGTTATGAGATATTGACGTCGTAAAGCCCCCCTCATTAGACTAGAATTAATTTGGAATCGGATGAGTCTCTTATTTCATGATGCATTCTAAATGCTTTATGGTGTTGCGTTTCTAATTGAGAGCGCAGTCACGATATTGATGATTCATCAAATTCTCGTTAGGTAGAAATCAGCCGGAGCAAAAGCAGATAAAATATACATGTAGGGAGTGTGCACATCATTTAAAACATATCGTTAACAACAACATTATGATCCCACGTATATATTACCGTGATATTCAATTTGTGCACATCATTTAAAACAAATTGTTAACAACAACATATAATCCCACGTATATATAACAGGGGCATTATGTTACCACGATTTTATCTGTGTATTGGTTCCAACTATTCCGTCATTTCAATAATATCATTAATTCATGATATCTCTCTCATTAGAAAGACAGATGACAAAATACTAATAAATATTCAATTAATTTTTTGACGTATAAGTCCCAGTATGTAGAACAAATAATATAGAGTTTGAAAGATCAAATGCAATCAAATGTACATTTATTGTCATTAACATTCTCGTTCAAATCGATAAATGTTTACGTTAGTTTACTTTGGTTTATATTGATTTTACATGCAGACCTATAAACAATATATAGGGGGGGGGGGGGCGACTTGACTCAACTGGTGTGGTTGTACGTGGCAAGGAGTAGGGTCGCCTGTCTAACCTCGTGGGTTCTCTCCGGTCACTCCAGTTACCTCCCACTGCTAAAGACCCCTACGCGCAAACGAATTAATGAAATAAAATAAACCATATGTTAGTCCCGAAATGACCTAGTTTGTGTCGAGTGGACGTTAAACCCCATTTCTCTCCCATCCTCTCTCTCCCCCCCCCCCCCTCTCTACCATTCGTCTTAAGCCAATCCTGCTAATTTAGACCAGTATCTATTTCGGTATCAGTATGTTTGTGATTGGTCTTATTTGTCGTGTATTATGGAAGGCTGCCCCTTTAAGACCTCAAATATTCACACTTTGTCATTTGAATAAACTTAAAGAATGGTCATATAGTAACAAGAGCTGTGTATAGTTCTTTTAGAACCGTCTCTGATCGGACGCTACCCTCTAACCGTTTCAATCGGAGCCGTATGTAGGATTTTAAAAGTGGGGTGCAGCAGAGTGGGGGGGGGGGGGCGTCATAGCCTAAACGTTAGTGATATAAGAAAGTTTGAATCAGGGTAAACGAACCCATTGGCGTGTGGGCGCTCTTAGAACCGACCGACTGATCAGTGGCTTAAGACCATCAATCAAGTGTATTAAAAGATTGTCAAATTTTTTTTGATGGGGGGGGGGGCGTTTCTCGGGGCGCCATTTTTTTCTGGGTGTACAATGTACCCCTTGCACGCTAGATACGGCCTTATTTAAGGCCTATTTATCATCCCTATTTAAGCTGCAATATGAAAATAACGCTTTACCCCTACCTCGGTGAAAAATGGAAAGTTCAGTAGAGCGTTATTTTCATATTGTTACTTAATAGAGATGAATAGGAAAGGTCATGAGGACAACTCCGATCAGAGACCACCTTTCCTAAAGGAACTATTAGAGATGATTGACCTTTGATTTACATGTATATGTGTCGTAGTTCTGTAAAGGGCGAACAATCTGTAATTTTTATAGCTTACTTATAGATTCGGGTGGAAGATTCGCAACGCTGAGTACTTTGAAATAGCACATTTATTTTTGTGTTATCACGTATGGAGCTTGTTGAATAAAATAGGTAATGTCAATGTGATGATAAAGTGATCGCGACAATAAATCAATTTAAAATGTGTGTTTATTTCAATGACCATTATACAAACGTTAAAGGACAATGTTGGTATCAGTCATTATTACGTGATAGAACTGGTTAAATACATTCCAAGAAAGAGAAAACGAGAATTCCCCTGATTTTATTCATTCTGCTCTCAATAAAAACGTGGTAATGCATGGACTTTTTTCTAATTTGTTCGTTATCTTTTATCTACTGAGAGCCAATTCTTTTTTTGAATTGTCAGATATCTTCCTACCGTCTCATACAATAACTTTTCATCGTCAACGGAATTATCAGTGAAATGAAATTCGATCGTGTGTCTGTTATCCCTCGTTACTTCAGTCTTATATAGAAGGATAACTCGTGTTTGTCATGTTTGTCCTCACTTCCCGTATATACAAGTGTTTGTTATACATCTCCGGTAGCAATGATATATGTGTTAAAATTATATTTGGAATGTATTTAACCAGTTCTATCACATATGTAATAATGACTGACGCCAATATTGTCCTTTAATTATAATACATCATTCAGGTTTTAATAAGTTATAAGCTACAATACTGCACAACGCCTACTCGGGATGATTTCTCAAAGACAAGAAGTTGTGTTGTTTCTTTATATCTGCTTGATATTACCAGTTCACGAACATGGAAACAATATTACCCTTAAAGATACTTTCCCACAAAAGTATTTATCGAGTGGGTATTTCCAATATAGGAATGCCAATTGGAAAGTAGGAACACCCAATCTTACTAGAAAAATACTGGAGCGCACACGGGACAAACATAAGAGGATGTCAATAATTGGCAGTCTGACGATTAAAGGCTGTCTGCTTGAGTGACGTCAAAGGTTGCAGGCGTAGACTGTCTGACCTCTCATGCCTGCATCTTTCGATTTCAATTCAACTTTTCAATATCAAGTTTATGACTTGAAAGGGGGCATGCATGTCAAATGCCAGTCCAGGGCAAGGGTGATTTCTGTTCTGGACTAAATCAGTTTATATACATCCATAATACACTATTATATGCATTGCAACCCATTTGTGCGAATTTCTAGGTTCTAAATATTAGCCGTAGCTCCTTTATGTGTAACCTCTAACCGACAAGATTATCCTCTATCGGCTTCATTGTTATTTTTGCGTTCATCCTTACAATGTGTTGTTTATGTAAGGCTAAATATAGTTTGATTTCATTAAATGCTTAAAGGGGAGAGAGAAATGGGGTTTAACGTCCACTCGACACAAACCAGGCCATTTCGGGACTAACATATGGTTTAATTTTATTTCAATAATTCGCTTGCGCGTAGGGGACTTTAGCAGTGGGAGGAAACCGAAGTGCCCGGAGGAAACCCACGAGGTTGAGAAGACGCCCCTATCTCCATGCCACATACGCTCACGTGTAGACTCGGCTAACCAGATGCAAACGACTGCCATTTAATTGGACTTCTCATGCACATCATCGAACATGAAATAAAAAGGTTGAATGTCCCACTTTTCTGCGCCGACTATGGTATAAAACATAAGAAGGGCATGCGCCATTGGCTGTACTATTAGAAAAAAGATTCCGCCCACTCTGCGCCGACTTCCAAAATTGGTGATCAGGTGGTCTATTATTGGGCTGTAGTTAAAGAAATCTGTCATCAGATGTTATTGGAGTGTCGTGGTTTCGATCCCACGCATAAACGCTAATCCCTTGTGTTTTTTCTGGCCTCGCCCCCACACTACCTTTACCACGCCCACTGCCAAATAAAAACAACAATATTGAGTTAATAACATTAAAAGAAAATTGTCTGCATTTTTAATGAACAGATTGTTTACGTGAGTTGTTTCTTATTGTTTTATATTGATTTTTTTTTTAACAGAACAAAAGGTGAACATTTGGATGATTTATTTCTTTTAATTTTTTTTTAGTGTATACATGTCTGTGACGTTATCTAAAACCAAACATGCCATTAGCGCAAATTTCATGATAATTGTAAACATACAAACAGAATATTAGATGTACTAAACAGAATAAAACGCAACAAATAGCAAATTTAGAAATTTTCTACTTTTTCTCCTAAACCGCTCTTTGGAGGTTTTTAGATGCTTGAATAATCTAACGCGTGTCACAGGGTCATGTGTCGTGGTTTATACCCCAGGCAAGGTGAATAACCTTGCGACTTTTATCCGCGTCCGACCACAGCTGAAGACTTAAACAATACTCTATTTTAGTCCCAAAGCAAGTCAAACTGCATCGCGGTGGCTTAGTGGGGAAGACGCTTGCTCGCCAGTCTGGGGGTGGCGGGTAATTGGTTCGCTCCCGTTGTTGCCCGAGAAAATTCATCGAGAGTTTCCCCGTGGTTTCCCCTGTCAGTGGTGCAGAACGGAAAGCAAAATTATCCGCACACTGTATAGCGCATGCCCGTCTTCATTATCCGGAGGAGAACAGTAGGACGTTAATTAAAGGAGCCAAATCACTTATATTTGGGATCTAGAGATTGACCCTAATGGGATGCCAGGCATATAATAATGTAATCTGATTGTATATGAACTGATTTACATTCAGTTGTTTCCGTTTTGACTCTAATAACCGAATGACAATTTCTAGCGCCTGGTTATTCCAGTCTATTGCGCACGCTCTCCAGATAAGATATGGCATCATCGTTTGGCAGTTCTCTCTGGTAACTTGTTACAAATGACGCTGAAACACACAATGGTACACGATTCGTGTAGAAACGGTAAAATGTTTATTCTGTCTTAAATATTGGATAACAGAAGCCCATCTTTTCCCGGTAAGATCACAGCATCAATGTTGATTTGAATTGACAAATAATTCGTATTTTCGACGTCAAGACTTCGAATGATATTGAGTTAGAGACTTAGCTACTTTAAACTCCATTTCATTTCATTTCTGTACGCGTTTCCACGCGCGATTTTTTGTATTGCCATATGTACAGAAAAATCGCTGAACAGTCTGCAGAAGATTTCTCTTTACTGCATGGAACCTGGCACTATCGACGTGATCTCGCTGTCTTTTTATAATAACACCATGTACAAGAGCATTGATTGACTCAGTGGAAGGGAACCCGTATTAAAATTAATACGCCGGAAAGTTAACATACGGCAGGAAACACAAGTTAATACCATGTGTTAATACTTCAAGCAAGAAAAAACGCAGCGAAAAGGTCACTGAATTACACCGACCTTTAATCTAGCCCCCTCCATAGCCCCCCGCCCCTCTCCGCCCCGCTCGATATTACGTAATTATAGTTAACACACGTTCCTGCTATGTCCATAACTTCTTCTGTATTCAAACATCTGTTTCCTATGTACAATTTAACAATTCTTATCAAATATTATTATATAATTATTTTAATCTCAAGCTCCGATATATGTTCTATATTCTACTGTAACTTTAGTCTGATGACCGGATCGCCCTAGCGAGACCTACCTCGTTACCGTTTGCCGGTTTTGGACATTCGTTTATTAATAGTACAATTTTAACAAATTATCCGAGTTTTCGTCATTAGTGTTGTTAAGCTACACACTCCCAAAAAACAGAAGTCTCAGTCATCCAGAACAGAGACTAAGAAAACAGAACTTTGGCAATTGGTGGAGATGCCGGGGAGTATTGAGTTCCATGGATCTTGAAATTTGCAGAAAGGGTCGTTTTTGTAGTTCTTACACAATGACTGATGTGAAGATTTATGTTGACGGGCACTTGTCGTTTACGGGATATATTATGTGCATGGATGGCTATGCAATGACGCAAACAGGGAAAATTTGTCATTCATACGAAAGTAAACTTTGATTCCAAAACCGGTTTCTATATGCATGGGTTTAAACATTGATTTGAGATGTTATGTTCAATAACTCCTAGAATGTTCAATCTTATTTCAGCCATTTATATCCTTTTAGAATATGATATAAAAAGACCATGCAATAAAAATAGCTGAAATCGGTTGTTTTCCTCAAAAAGTATCGATCATCTTAATTGGAATCGATACGTGATTGAGCTCGAAGCTCGATACGCTTATAAAGTTTAACAGAGTCACTTATATCAATCATATACTTTTAAAGAATTACCATTTTAGTATTAAAAAAGCTGAAACATGTTTAGCTAATCACTAGTGCATATAATGGTTTTTAAAGATGCATTATGTAAGAAATAAATCTGCCATTTGCAGGTCTGCTTTCCAGATGTTAATGATATAAAAGCATTTTGTAATGCTCCGATTTTAAGTAGATTAGACCACAGCCGCCATTAATGTTTAGAGTTCGACTTAGTCTCGGTTGTCAAGAACTGTTGAAACGACAATAAACAATCTATGCTACATTTTGTCAAACTTCCAAACACTCCTAACTTAGCACAAAATAAAGTAGTAAATTGACTGATATTTTCAATATATTTATTTTTCATTATCTGTTTATGAACTATCATAGTTTGAACAGCCATCCCTTTATCTAAATCTTACACAGTGCGTCTCTAATGAATAACGACGGATATTCACGGTTCGATTTGGATGTCAATCATTGAGATGTAATTGGTCGTACAAAAGCCAATGTGTGTTATTTCAATAAACAATGGGACATGGTTAGCATTTTACATGTATGAAGCGAAATTTGTATTGATGTTGGCTAACAAAAAAATAAGTTTTAATTTCGGAATCTGATGAAACTGAAACAGGATATTGGAATTAAAATTAATTAAATGAAATGGGGTTTACTGTTTGACAGCTGTCTAGTTGTTCGGATTGTACAAAAATCGAGGTCCGGTGTACTCATTGGCTTGCACGCTAAAAACCCGTAGCAGTTGGAATCCGATATAAGACTAGGCCGTAGCAACGCTGTCCTGACAAATATTTCTCTTGTCGCACACTGCATGGCGTATACCCGTCTTCATTAGCCAAATCGGTACAGAAAAGTTCACCGAATATTGGTATTATTATACCCGTGTTATAATATAGATCGGTATAACGGTATTCTGTGGTATTATATAGAAAATATTATATATATTATTCTATAATATTTATCAAAGATATGAATTAGTAACCGGAATCAAACACGTTACCACCTGGTTAGTGAGCCAGCGCCACACTCACCGAGCCATAGAATATTGATATTCTAGTGACTGTTATGTAAACTGGTATACTGTTGTATTATGTAGAACAGTATTATATACTAATCTATATTATTTATCAATGATATACATTAGTTACCTAAATAATCAAACACAGAATTGGGTTAGAAATATATCCCCAGGGTTTCAAAATAAACAAGCAAAGGTTCAACAATGACCATTTGCAAATAGTATAAATAAAAAGAACAAAACAATCCAATACAAAAGCAACTGTTAAGTATATGTTATACAATACTAATATTTTCAACCAATCTACTAATCATTACTAATCATTACTTTAGTTACTGATCATGTTTATTTTGGACCATTTATATGTTTGATGTACTGGTGTCAATTGTTATTTTATAACTAATATACATCCGGTTTCAGATAGATTATATTGGAGAAAGGTGCGATATCATAGGTATTTACTGGATAGGAATCGATGTTAGATTTTTCTATCTTTCTCAGTTTTTTTTTGTGTCCGAGAGAACATCAATATTAAACAAAAATATCGAAACCAGGAGGTTCTTACCATAATCCATTCAGGGTAAAGTAAATAAAATAAAGATAAATTCCGCCGTTTAGCGTCTTAATTTTCGCCACAGACCGGGGTAAGCAAGATGACTACACGTCATGCAGTAATGGAAAGTTTGCCCTGGCAACGACCTGGAAATAAACAAAAAGAAACATACATAAAACATCAAAATAAACCCGTTATATTGTTAATAGACAATAAAACCAGAAAATGTATCACCTTTCAATTACAATAATTGTAAAAGGAAATATCAACTAGGAGGACCGCACGCTTTGATGTTCTGAATGTTCTTACAAATTAATAAGGCAGTATTATCTACATTAACGCCTATGGGCTTGTATATGAAATCCAATCATAAATGCTGGTGAACTTTAAGATACTTTAGGAAGCAACCCCAGACTTAAATCACTGGATTTCATTAAGAGTTCTGTTTGGGTTATGCATAGAATCTCTCCGCACCGGTATATTCGTCATCGAAGAGAAATTTGGGAACGGTTGATGTTTTGCATTTTTCACACCAGTGACTACTCAACGCATCCTCATTTAAGATGCCTGGATACAATTAGGCACACACACACTGGTCTACACTAGTCTTGTTAAGTATGCCAATACTTCCTGAAGGTCTAAAATAGATTAAATGATTGCAGTTGAAGTATTGACCGGTCATGTGCCGTAAAGGTGCTATATCATTACTATATTATCGCTTGGTTTCAGTGATTGTTTAGTTTGTGTGGATATTTGTATTAGTTTGCGGGTAAGTTGGACATAGTATATAAGAATGGTGTTTATTTCTTTTTTAAAATATAGCGCACGTATTATTGTATAATTTCAATGTATTTCTGTGCTAAATGATGTTTGCTGGTTCCGATATTTGTATATTTTGTATTTTCTTTCTTGTAGCGTGAAGTATATTATATCTTTTTACGTTAGACTTACATAAAATGTATGTATTACAAGCGGTAATATAATGTATGATTTTATGTTAACAATATGTTACATATTATTCGTATCACAGATGATAAGGTTGCATACTTTTGCATACCAGTATTGTAAATATAACATTACCTGTTATTATAATAGTGTAAAGCATCACAATCACATAAAGTTTTGTAAACATAAGGTTAATGTAAGTTAATGTAAGTGCAGTAATCATGAAGTTACACGTTTTTGTCCCATTGTATTGTAAACATAACATTAACGTATGTTTGTATTAATGAATGCTTATATCGCTGTATTGTAAATATAAGTTTATTACTTTATGAATGTATACGCTACACAATGTTTATGCCATAAGTTTATATGATGTTCGTATTACAAACGTAAGTTTGCATGATGTTTATATCAAACATTGCAAACATAAGTTTGAATATGTTTATATCGTAGTTTTATAAACATAACGTTACACGATGTTTATATCGTAGTATAATAAACATGAATTTTATAACGTAGAATCATTAACGTAACGTTACACGGTGTTTATATCGTAGTATAAATAAACATAGCGTTCATAACGTGTGACACAACACATGTACTGGTCTCATAATACTATAAACATTATGATACCTGTATTAGTATCGTGAACATAATGTACCCCTGTGCCACAGTATTGTTGATATTACATAACATGATGCTTGTAACGAACTTTAGTTTGGACTGGATGGAGTCACGTTATTGTTAGGTTTCAGACTCTAATTATGTTTCCCCATTCTTGAAGTACATCACTGTAATTGGTGAACACAAATTATATTGTGCATTTTCGGATTTGAAACATAATCAAGATTTGCATAACACCCCGCCCACACGCCCGTATCCTTAAACTTTGTGGCTAATGTTATATGCTGATATAACACCAATGTATACAAAATGTTACGTGTTTGTGTTTGTATTTGTTACTGCATTCGCTTGGACGAATAACATAAATACATACATTTATATTCAAATTAGTCCCTTTCTTCTTTCCAGTATTTGATATGTCAAGACAGGCCACACCTGAGCTAACTGGTCACATATGGAACTGAATTAGTTTTACACCCTTGATGGTAGATATAATAACAAAGCGTGAAGGTAATTATATGTATGAATATATTTCAATAGTTAGGACATTTTATTGTATATTTGGACATCTTGAAAGAGGAAGGATTGGGACAGAAAGTAGAATGGGTTACGATTTAGGATTGGACAACCCTCTGGTGATAGGAATCACTAATGGGCCACAATCACCATACAATCTACGACAGTCGTTTATAATTTGGTGAAATGTTTATTTCTTTTACTAGATGTGGACTGTTTTAAATAAAATAGATATCGACCCTCTGTTGAGGGAAAACGCAATAATAAGTTTTATCGTTTCTTACAATAGAGACTTTTGGCAAGTGGCATTTTCCCTATCCGTATCACGTATCCGTATCGTATACGTGACACGTTGCGTCAGAGTAGTTTTAGAGTTTTGGCAAATTCCTGCGTCGGTACGTATGCGTCACTGAGCTGAGCTTAGTTCTGTACAGCATGATGGCAAATATCTACCAAGATCACCACCCCCATGAGCTATTATAAAAAATTCATGTCGCATCTTATTAAAATAATCTTTGACTTCGACTGAACAGCAATTTTCGGTTTCACTAATTTATCATTTATACCCCATTACCATAAAATCACATCATTTACAGATTTGCAAGTTCGCATATCTACCTAAATCTAGCACGTAGATCAACCAGCGTGCAGACAGACGGGCGGGAAAAGTATGAAAATTTCCGAGAAAAACCCATCAAAAATTATGATTAAATTCCAGTCTTTATTATGGTTAAATTCACATCAAATATACACCTTCGTGTTCTGGGATACACATAGATTCATAAAAAGGCTATGATACAACATTTCAGCGTCTAAAAAAGAGAGAGAGAGAGAAATGGGGTTTAACGTCCACTCGACACAAAGTAGGTTATTTCGGGACTAACATATGGTTTAATTTTATTTCAATAATTTGCTTGCGCGTAGGGGTCTTTAGCAGTGGGAGGAAACCGGAGTGCCCGGAGGAAACCCACGAGGTTGAAAAGGCGCCCCTATCTCCATGCCACATACGCTCACACCAGGGATCGAAACCACAGCCGCAAGCCAGAGGTGACCGGCCAGCTAGAGGTCGAAGCGCGACACTCTAGACCACTTGGCCATCCCAACCCCCGCGTCTAAAAAGACGACAATGTTATACGGACCTTCTACGTATGAAAGCTATGAGAAATACACACACATTGATGACGTCACACACAAAATCCATACGGATACGCGATACGTACTAGGAATTTGCGCTTGCCAAAAGTCTCTAATCTGGTTAAAACACGATCCTATTTCGTTTCGATTTTTATAGTTCAAAATTTCGTTTTACTTGTCTTAACTACACTAGATCAGGAAGATTTGTTATGATAATAGGCGTTTATATTGATGTGAGGAATAAGCCAATGAAACGGTCTGTTACGTCGAGCTTTAGGCGTGTTTTGCACGGAACTGTGGGTAATCCACTAGTAATATCAATGCTGATTGGTTAATCAAATGTCTGACGTCATAGGTCAAGAAACGCTAGTGTGAACTCTGACGTGACCTATCGCTACAACTGGTCAGATCTTCATGAAGTGTAGGCCATCGAAAGTATAAAAAAAAAGAAACGAAATATAGATCTGTATTTTAATCAGATTGCATTTCTTATAGTCCGGTTATCATGTCGATTTACCTATGCAGATAGAGATATAAACTTTATAGATACTCGAATATTGTATTAGAGAGAGAAGGGAGGCAGAGGAATGGTGTTTAACGTCCAGTCGACAAAAACTAGGTCATTTCGGGAATAACATAGGGTTTAATTTTATTTCAATAATTCGTTTGCGCGTCGGGGTGTTTACCAGTGTGAAGAAACCGGAGGACTCCGAAAAAACCCACGAGGTTGGACAGTCGACCCAACCCAATGACAGACCTTATGGATACGAATATTGTATTAGAGTGCTTGACATACGATACTTTCTATCAACAGGCAATCAAAGCTATGGTTATTAGGGATTAGGTATAATTATGTATGAATTACTTAGCATAGTTGTTTTCTGCATAAATGTACATAATGAAAAAACCTATTAGCTTACATTTATGAACACGTGTGGCGCAACCATTCAATACATACAATAATAATTATTGTGTTTCCACAAAATTGTGTCAATTATATGAATAGGCCAAATTATCTGAATTTTGCAAAGTTAGTTTGTTTGTAAAATTTGAATATGCACAATGTTCTCAATAAGGTCTGTTATAGGAAAGTGTTATAAAAAGAAAGGTGGCAATCAGAACAGATGAAAATGAAGTAATCAGCAACTTGGACAATGTGTTACAAAATTCAGACGGGTATTAATCGCCAATTTAATCCGCCCATTTCTCTTAGGTTTGAAGCGATAAGTATATATTATAAACTATTACAACATATGTCAACATAGCATTTAATAAGTTCAATTGTTATCCTTATCTATTTTAGCTTGAATAATTTCGGTTGAAGCTGGATATCTGAAATACCAATTACCAATATGTTTCCCAATTTTATACTCGAATGCACTCATAAATGACTGTCATGTGGTAAGCTTTAAAGAGATACTGATGTTATTTGTATGTGTAGTTTCACAGCTGAGAGTTTGATGTTTGCAGATAAATCATACTGGACGATATGTAAAAAGAATAATATTTTTCCAAGTCATATCTGTTGTGGCGCGTTTCTGTGCTTGATTGGATATAGATCCTGTTTCAGAACGCGGATGTATTGTGATAATTTTGTGATAGTCTAACCAAATTGTGATCAATATGGATGGAATGGACGGTAGAAAATTATTTTTATTAATTATTGTCCTGGTGATTTATCTGAGTTTGGGGTCGGTGATGTTTAGGATGTTGGAAGGTGAAGCTGAAACACAAAGACAAAGATCCTTAGACTCCTTCCTTAAAACATTTTTGTGTGAGTATAAATATTGATTTTTATTTTATCATCTCAAAACTAGAATTGAATCAGTGAGAATGGATCTCGCTCTCGAACCAAGAAGTTCATGCGTGTGTCCGGGGGGGGGGGGGGTATTCAAGGGGTCCCCCCGCTGGCGCTATGCATATTCTATCTCTGCTACATTCATGGAAATGACATTTACGTTGAAGAACGTAACATTTGAAAAATTACCACTGTTTTGACTCACTCCACTATGCTGGATTTCCCGGTGTGGTGTCTAATCCTTCGTATTGTTCGAAAAACATTACCTCATATAGCATAAACCCGTCTGCATTAGCGCAGATAGCAGAAAATTAGAAGGTAAAACCCCATTTCATTTTATTTAGTAACGTTCACTATTTACTCACATCGATTTATATTATGTTAAACCTACTAATTCAGTTTCTGTAATTAAACTAACCACAAGGTAACAGGTGGTTCACACCCTGATAATAATATATACCAACTGTATATTAATAAATGAAGTATGAATTTCTATTTACACCTTCTGTTAGATCTCAGTCTATACAATCTGTGTGATATGTCCTCTCTGATCTTTATGGAGTATAATTGATTTATCATTAGCATGTTTTGTAAAGAATGTAGTAAATATGGTTCATGCAATTTATTCAAATATAGATTTCCTGGGTCAGATTCCGCAGATTTCCAAATCATGCGTATAAAGAAATTTTGGACAATTCCTTTATTTCTTTAACGATATGTGCCCATTTGTGTATTAGCAGGTTCTCTATACTTGTCGTTATCTGGAAGTATGATATTTCTAATGAAAATAATAAATTAAATTATTGCTTGAAATCGCGTACAAAGTCCACAATAAATGAAATAAGTTAATAATTACACACGATCAACTACTGCGGATCAAGCTCACCTCAGTGGCAGCTACAGTAGTAGTCATCGATAGTCATTACTATAATAAAACCAACAATTCGTTTCGTTTTATTTTTTACTTCTTAACTCAACTGTTTTTTGGTATGAAAAAATTTCTTTACATAATGATGTGCAGCAATGGACAGATTGCGATTTGTCGACCCCTTAAAAATTTCTCAAACGTTTTGACTGACGGTCTAATTAATTTATGCTGGCGTCAAAAACTCCAAAAGCTCTTTAGATTCAGATGTTAATTAAGGATGCATTATGTGTGAATTAGATAAAGGCGTTGGCATTTCTTGCTATATTATAGTTCAAAAATAGATAATGAAAAATGAATATACTAAATATTTCAGTCAAATTACGTTAATCTGAGCCAAGTTATCACTGTTTGAAGTTTTTGGCAAATATCAGTCTCGCTTATCTAGTTTTGAATTAAATCATTAACGGGCAATCAAATTTCAATCGGTTAAAATCTCTGCCACCCGACGACCTGGAGAGTTGGTTATAGGCTTGTCATGTGAATAAATGTCTAAATAATAATCTATATAACTTTTGAAACTAAAATAAAAATCCCCAACAGGCATATGTAGCCCTTGGATAATGTATCTTTATGTGACCTACCGAATAAGCGGAACGATAATGACATAGTTTTAATTAAAGTAGCTAAATCTCAAACTCAGTATCAACAATCATCGTCCTCATAAAAACATAAATTATAATTCAATATTCCTTCAATCAATATTGATGGTGTTTGCTTTCCGTGAAAATATTATTTCCTGATATAAAACATCTAAGACACAATGGTCATTTTAAAATCAGTATGCAACGACGTTTCACTGTGCTTGCGATTGCCATTTGTAATGAGGCAGCTTGGTGACTCCTGATGTAGATTCAACTAACCAGAAATTGCAATAAAAATATAAAAAATGAATGTAAATCAGTTTGTATACATTTAGATTACAGTATGTGCTTTTAGACCCATTTTATGTTCCAACGAATAGGGGGTTGGGTGGTCTAACGCGTGCGCGGGAAATCACAAGGTCTGTCAGTTACATGGCGTAGTTTTAATTCCCCACTTGTACGTGGCAAGGCGTAGGGTGATCTGTCCATCCTCCCGGCTTTTCTCCGAGTCCCTTGGTTTTCTCCCGGTCCCAAAATGACCTAGTTTGTGTCGAGTGGACGTTAAATTTTTTCCCACCCTCTCTCTCCCCCTTTCTTTCTCTCTCTCTCTCTCTCTTATCGTCGAATTATCAAGATTTGTCTGCTAACTGAATTTATTGCCGCACTTGCTTTAGCCTTGAGAATCTTATCCTTATAATTCATTTTTCTCCATTAAGTATAAAACCATTCAGTATAAGCACTGGGCTTGTCTTTTAAAAGATTGTTCAAGAAACCTCATTTATTTCCTTATATAAAACAATCAATCATACATTCGTGTTCTCCGTTAAACCACATTTAGCAATTTCTAATGATATTTTTCCTGCCAGCTAGACTAGACATATTTTATAATATAATGAGTTCTGTTCCATTTATACAGACATTAGACAAATAATTATTATACATGATAAATAGTCTTAGCGGCGTAATCGTTTATTGATATTTTACCGATATTTTGTAATTAACCATAAATTAACTGCTAGCTGAATTCACTTTATTCTAATGCCTGGAATTACACTCAATTGTTTTTCTCGAGTTATTACAACGGGCTTTTTTTATCCCTCAATTTTATCCAACTTGATCATTTCCCCCAGTAATGTATTCAAAAATACCTTTAACGTAATCGGTATTAATCAACATATTTCTAATTATCCGAGAGTAAGAATAAATTGCCGTCACCATACTGCACTTTTGACATCAATGGAGCGGTTGTCAATTATTTCTATTATTCAGGTCATTCTTCAAAGCAAATTTTTGAAATCGAAAATGCTACTGGAAAGTACTGTCATTCACATTGCCCCTCATCGCCGACCCCGTACGTAACTAACGTACGAAAATTAAATGGTAGCTGGCTTTTTTTTTCGCACGTATACAATGAATGGCCATTTTGCTCAGTAATCCCAGCCAAATTTGGCTATTTTTTTAAAAATTGCGTTAAATGTTTAAATTTTTGTTCAGAACTGAAATAAATTAACTATTAGTCAATCCCCACTTTAAAAACATTAACAAAATTGATTGTGTATATCTGAAATAGACACGACCGAAGCACAAAATAGTGCCAATATGTCGACGTCAAATCTAGAGTTGTAGATGTTATTTTTGTGAAAAATCATTGGACGAAGCGATAAGACTACGGATTATACAGTCCTAAAGGCTGCAGGAAGGCTATTGTTTACTATGTAACATTGTGTCTTGTAATGTTGATAACTGTTGACATTTTGTTTGTTGATGTGACCTCATGACCTGTGACGTTTAGATAACGTCATGGATATCATGGCTATTCACTGTGTCAGCATGGGCGTCACACATGGGGGGGTCCGGGGGGGTCGGACCCCCCCAATTGTTTTCCTGGGGGGGTCTGAATATGCTTGGACACCCCCCCCCCCAAAAAAAAAATTTGGCAAAATAAAGTGCCCGAAATCTAATAAAACACTAATTTTAGGACTGGAATAGCAGTAAAACGCGTTTGCGGCCATCAAATATTCCAAAATTTTCTTGGGGGGTCCATACAAGGTCAGCTCCGCTTCGGGCATTTCTAGTTTTGCTTCCCTAACTTTCTAATAAAACACTAATTTCACTTTTCTTTTAATTGAATACCACAAATTTACACTGAGTTGACTATTGATTAAAACATTTTGTCTGTGGCCACTCTACTTTGTGCGACATTTTTCGGGCATCGATTATTACTTGTGAATGCAACTGCAACAGTGTGATTGGATGGTTGGGATTTCGGTTACAAAACCATTGGACACTTTTGGAGTTGCTCACACAGGCTAGAACAGCAGAAAACGCATTTGCGGTGGTTAAATTTTCAAAATTTTCTCCGGGAGGGTGAGGCTCCCATAGCCCGCGACGATTGATTAGTTGTTTGGAATTAGCCAGGTAGGCTAAATTGAACCAAATTGAAGTTGCTGTATTCACAGGTTACAGACTGGAATAGCAGGAAAACGCGTTTGTGGCAGTTAAATTCTCAAAATTTTCTCCCAACGGTCCCGTCTTCATGGGTGTAATCGATTGATTGGAGTCAGCAAGCCACCTTAATTAGGTAATATTAGACCACTTTGAAATTGCTTTGTTCATGGGCTGAAATAGCAGGAAAAGGTGTTTGAAGACCAGTGCCGCTTTCTGTAAACATGATAAACGTTGTATTGGTGTGATGTCTTAGTTTAACCCCGTAAAATATGCCAAACAATGTTTACAGAAGACTGAGACTTTAAACAAAATTTATGGGGGTACCCCCCCCCCCCCCCACCGTTGCGGACCCCCCCCCCCCCAATATATATTTCACGGCTACGCCCCTGTGTGTCAGAGTCACTTCTCCGCAGGTAGGGTGAGGCTGTCGTTCAGATTGCGCCGATCCGTCTTATAGACATACTTGACTGCTCGGCGATACTGAAGGAGAGTTTTGATGCATAGATCTTGAATATTTAAAATGGCAATTTGTTATGTCACAGTTAGTATCTAACTTTCCTCTAATATGATACTGAGACCCATTGAGAGCAAGAGAATGGAAATGATATTAACGTGGAGTATGCTAAAACTTCGAAACAAGTCCATATATTTAAGGGCTCTCGTCAGTCTCCAGATGGTGACATCATTTGTTTACCTGGCGGGCGACAGTGGTGCTATATGGTGTATATTGTTTTACCCCTAAAGTGATATTGAGGGCTCTGACTAGCTTCCAGAAGATGACATCATTTGTTTACTTGACGGGCGAATAATTCCCATATCATTCCGCCCAGTGAATCAGTATGTCATCTCTTCACCTTCTACAATAGAAGGCATGATCTCGTTTTAACTCGTACATCTTATTAAGATCTTCACGTAATACCCTGTGTATTTCGGCATTAGTTTTCTATTGTGTATTCACCTACCTGGAGCATCTATCAGATTCCTCCATCGCGCTTTACAGCTGAATTGTCTACCTGTGATAATCGAATTGCAAAGCTCAAGGTTCGTTCAATGTCAAGGTTTCCGTGGCGGTCGCTATATTTGATTTGAGCGTGTTTGTGTCAAAACCTCTGATTAGACGCTAGTTCACGCGTGTGCAGTAAATGGTGATAACGTAGCTATAAGCTCGGAAATTGGAAAGCAATCTAGCAAAGTCCAAATGTGTCTATTCACATAATAATAGTCTAAAGTAGTTATGACGTCACCGTCCGGTCATTCCATAATAATGTCTTTCCTCGACCCGAGGACTATGAATCAGTTCTGGTTCACGAAACTACATTGATCCCTTCTTGTTATTTTATGAACCGTCTAAGCGAACCTCTAATTTTGTATATTTTATTTTATTTTCAGCAAATCATACATGTGTGTCAATAGAGGCACTTCGTGGTGTATTGTCTAAAGCTACTGAAGACAGTGTTCTTGTAGAATTTGCTCTTCAAAACACCACTCATAATCAAATTGATAGATGGCAGTTCAGTGGTGCTTTTGCTTTTGCCGTCTCTGTTGTAACCACAATAGGTGAGATACTAGAATCTGTCCACCAGTTACGTTATTTGTGTTGAACACGGGGTGGGGCTCGGCAATGTATCGATGTTAGAAAATTTGATTAGTTGTAGGTTGCCCTGTCTTCATCAATTCTAGTCTCCTTTGTCCAAAAGGTGTCGTGTGATTTAGATCGCAGTCCTGTTTAGACATCGGGATTAAAATGTCCTTACTATCGTACGACTGTAAGTCCAACCTGAGACAAATTATACAAACTCTTTTCATCGAATCTAGACGAAATGTTCAACAATATCTGAGATACAAAACAGTAAAATATTAAGGAAATAGAGAGGGACGGGGTAGTTACTCTCGGGTTCTTTCGGCCCTTATAACATAAACCCCGAATTTTAATCTCAGGACAACCCTGGTATTGTTGTCTGACGCCATTAATAATTACGAGGATCTGACGTCAAATGTATATCTAGGTATTATATGGGTGTTGCTATCAGATTATATTTGATATATTTAAACTTTCCATTGCAGGTTATGGAAATATGGCACCATATACATTAGCTGGAAAAGCTGCAACTGTGGCCTATGCACTAATTGGCATACCGGTTACTTTAATTCTGCTTAATGCTCTGGGAGAAAAACTTGCTGCACTTTTTGCCAAAATAAATAAACTGAAATTGTGTTCAAAATCGACACCGAGTATAAACAAAACAGTGAACA
Source organism: Patella ulyssiponensis (assembly GCA_963678685.1). Lineage (NCBI taxonomy): Eukaryota > Metazoa > Mollusca > Gastropoda > Patellidae > Patella > Patella ulyssiponensis. The sequence goes on along the minus strand of OY783230.1, from coordinate 58,765,599 downwards.
TGGTGTTAATTGTGTTATTTGGTGTATGTTTAATGTTCGTGGCACCAGGGTTTATATTTACACTTGTAGAAGAATGGAATTTCCTGGAAACTCTCTACTTTTGTTTTATTACACTGAGTACCATAGGATTCGGTGATTACATCATTGGTAAGCGATATTAAACTCATAAATAGGTTAACCTATACCAAGACGTCAACCCCGCGACAATAATGTATGACCCCAGGAATGTTGTCTAACGTTTCGTCCATACGAAACTATGCTTTCTGTCTACAATTAGCTTCGATTGAGTACAGACACGAAAGTAGTTGACCGACATTTTAATTCGCATTTCGCCGATTTTAGTCGAAAGCACTAAGTTTACGTTTAGAGTGTGCATTCTGCTTCCATTTTCCTATGTCATGTAATTGCAAATGTTCAATTAGTCTTTATGGGTATTTTAACGGATGAGAACCGCATAAATAATCGTTACACTGCTTTTTCAAAATGGTGCCCATTAAGATCAGGGATCTATTCTTAACGTATATAGGTCTCTGTGTACAGATTCCGAGACATGCGTATGGTTATTCGTTTATGGTAATTGTCCGCCGTAGACAGTAGGATCATTTTTTTCTGTACAACGGTGTTTCCGTCTATATCTCTACTTTAATTTACAACCGCGGGTTCTTTTCCGTATAAATGATGTTTTTCTTTCAATCCGAACGGGTTGTCCCACAGGCGCTTCCCCTGACAAGTGGGAATCCGGACAACTATTGTATGATACAAAGGCGTTTTATAGCTGAGGCGCTGGAGGCGCCAGCCTCCTCGCGAAAAAAATCAAAGAAATTGGAAAAGTAAAACGGGAGAAAAATGCTAAAACCGATGAGAAAAATGAAAATGTACCCTAGTTAGGGGGCCCCTAAAGGCAGGAAAAAGGCCCCCACGTTTAACAAAAGGGCCCCTCTGGCCAAGGGAAAGGGCCCCGAGTCCTAGTCTATCGTTTTCTATACAATGTTACTGTCGCGTCCATTACTGAATGCGAATGCAGTCATTGCATTGATATAAAATCACCAACCAAGACGCCCCTACCCCCGCGAAAAGGGCCCTCAAAATAGTATAGCCTCCACCATGATAAACCTTAAAACGCCCCTGGTATGATAGTTCCAGTTTCAGAGAGCACTAAGTGCTCCGGCTTTTCATGGCCATACCAGCTAATATTGTACGATAATTTCAGATACAGTAAGACTTTCTTCACTTCGTCACGCGAACACAGGCTAAAAAGTGAGCCCATGGAATATGGTCATCGTACCACAATATCAGTTTCTTGGACTACGAAATATCAATATTACTGTACAATTTGAAACTATGAATACCTGGATTTGTACTATAGATTCGAAATTGATAAGTAGTTAACATGGCAAAATCTTATGTGTTATCTTCCACGAAAATAGTCAAGTATTTCACAATTTCTGCAGCATATATATCGGACAGAACTAAAATCATCATCACCATTTATCTATATTATTTATTTATTATTTCAGCCACACACAAGAACAGCGCCGGTAACGACGCCTACACTGTCATAGGTTATGTATGGGTTCTGTTCGGACTCGCCTACCTTTCATTGGTCATCAAGTATATCACTGATGTTCTCATGAAAAAAGCACACAAGGTTGTCAATCAGAGACATTTTAAACGGGTGGAGGTATACACAAAGATTTATAGTTATCCTACTGTGGCGCCAGAGCCCCCCCCCCCCTCCCCCGGTACCCTACCAACTTAAAATATTCAAGAGAGAGAGAGAGAAATGGGGTTTAACGTCCACTCGACACAACTAGGTCATTTCGGGACTAACATATGGTTTTTTAAATTTTATTTCAATAATTCGCTTGCGCGCAGGGGTCTTTAGCAGTGGGAGGAAACCGGAGTGCCCGGAGGAAACCCACGAGGTTGAGAAGGCGCCCCATCTCCATGCCACATACGCTCACACCGGGGCTCGAAACCACAGCCGCAAGCCAGAGGTGACCGGCCAGCTAGAGGTCGAAGCGCGGCACTCTAGACCACTAGGCCATCCCAACCCCCCTAAAATATTCAAATTGTAATGTACTTTGCAAAGCTATGCATAACAAAGTCCCATGAGCTAATTTTCCCCATTTCTGATGGATGATTTTAAGTACATTCCATTTGATGGTCAAAAAGTTTAAGATCGAACGACCCAAATCTGTTATGCAGCAAGGAAATAAACCGATATTGGCGGTTCTGGTAGTTCGAATGGTTGATCGGAATCACATCTTCGTTGATTGACATTCAGTAATTGAACACAAGGTACAATTTTATGGATACACAATTAGTTTATCATTTACCCTTCTGTATCATTTGCTTGATCAATACGAGAGTATCTTCGTCGAAAGACCGCTTATGATTAAACTCAATAATTGTGTACCTTGTGTGAATAACACCTCCCTAATACACTTCGTTTTGAATATTTCAGGGTGAATTGACACAGCTCCAAAGTCTAGTGGAAAATGGTATAAAAGATAAATTAATCAAAAGTGGCTTAACACAAAAAAGAGGTTCACATGACAAAGTTGTAACAATCAGCGCTTCTAAACTCCCTGATATTGCTATCGGTAATACTGCTTACGGTGTGGAGTGTACACACTTATAAATAATCATATACTTAAAGCTAAAATCCCAAAACTTTCCAGTAAACATGGCTGTGATATGAATTTGTGTTTTTGAATCACTACAGACTCTGTGTGTGGATCCAACTTTAACTCATTTACAAAATAGCCTCTTTAGACTGAATTAAAGTTTAATGTCCAGCGTTTGTTGGCCAGTAAGTTACCTCTGTAAAATAGTGGTAGGGAATCTTTTTGGTTGCTGTGCGCCGTGGTTCTCTTTCAAAGGAGCACAAAGGCTGTGCGTATTTTTAATACCGTTCGGTTTATGTATTGCGACTGTTATTTATATAAATTTATGTACTTAATATAACCGATGTTTCTTAAGTTTTAAAATTCGCCAAAAATGAACCTAACTGTTTCACTTAAATTACTAGAATATTCAATTGTGTGAATATGTTGTATTAACTCGTAAAACATAATTTGCCAAGAATTGACAAGATTTTCATCTCGGGGCTATAAAATAATGTCTAATGTTTTAGAGACCGATATTAACTTTAAGATATAAAGAACTACTAAAACATGATTGTGTAAAACAGTTGATTAATTAGAAACAGACCGGAGGAGTACTCTCTATGTTTTTTCTGTTACTGTTAAAGACAAACTATTTCATTGTTTCTTCTAATTAGAGAAAGCAGAAAGCACCTGTTTTAGTGGTGCTTGTATACTGGGGAGACGTATCGATCAAAATGTTATTTTCTTACAGTATGATCAGTTGTAGGGTATATCATACCTTACATTCTACTGAATAGCACTCAATATCGAGTAAGTCTGTTGATCAATGGAACAGAAAATAATTATGAGGTAAATTTTATATGAAGCTCCATCGATCCCCCTTGTTTACAAAATAGTCCTAAAATTTCTGTCAAGATGACATCGAAATTTTGACTAGCGTGAATGTTGAGTTTGGTTCAACTGTAAAGCAGACGGCGATGTTTTCTCCAGGTAGATTATAATTGTGTCATATGTCTTGTATCCTTCTACTGTCTCGTTAGTGAATCGGAAGTCCCCCCACCCCCTCATACACAAACACAGGGAGCCGCGCAGGTCACACCCTTCCCTCCACTGTCTTAGGGACTATGCAGCGGTCGAGAAAGAATATGATTGACACTTTAAGTAGTAGTCAAATATGCGTCGACGGCGTCAATGTATTGTTATGGAGTGAATTGATACTACATGCCAAAAAGGAAAATATTGATGCCGTGTATATTTTATCATGAGTGCTAGCAAAAATTTGAGAAATAATTGAGTAAAGACGTCTGTCCTAAGGGTTAAATAGACACTATATTTTCATATTGGGGTATTAAACCTGTCTGAATTGTAAATAGTTTTGTTATATATATTTTTTTATGTATGTATTTTTAAAACGGTTTTAAGAAGATGCATTTTGATGTTGTGCATTTATTCATTTTAATATGAACGTCTGAATTAAGACTAGTTTTAGTTTAGATTTATGATTTGAAAGAAAGAAAATACAACTTGGCCTTCGAGAATCTCCTTATAAACTTTGACAATGTATCCAAATTTACCGCTATTTAATGCAGTCTATTTTCTTTGTGGTCAAAGCCGGGACACTATAGACTGGAATAATCTGGTTCCTTTAGGAACTGTCTTTGAGCGGACAATGTCCACTGACAGTTCCTATCCGGCGTTATATAGCTGCAATATGAAAATACGGTTCTTCCCAACCTCTGTTCTAAGGCTATTTTGGAATCCTAACCTACTATTTTTCACCCTGATTCTTCTTTATTTGCCAAAAGAATAATTTCTTGCCACAGGTGACACACATATATACAGATTCTGCTATAAAAAAAAACATACACTAAGTACGTTTAAAGGGACAATAACACTCTTGCTGGCTTGGCAGCTCTAGAAAATAAATAAGTCTTATTCTAAGTACCAGATTTGTATGTGTCCTACCTGTTGTGTAAATTATCCATTACATCATATTTTACTTGTCCAGAGGGTTCGAAAATATTTCAAAATCCAAGTCACGTTTGAAAAGGTTTACGTTAACCTTTTCAAATCATGTAGTTGAATTTTTCCAATTATTCAGTTACAACAAGAGTGTTATTGGGGCTTTAAACTGGAGAGCCATTACGAGATCCGGACATGCGCAAACCGCATGTTTATTTCATCGCTAAATTCTACTTGAAAATTGAGTTGAATTATTATAAATTTGTGTCAAGAGAAATGATTCCTTTTGGTGAAAAATAAAGAATTGTGGTGACAAATAAACGGTAAGGGTTCTAAATAAAACAGCCCGAGAACAGAGGTTGGGAATAGGGGTATTTTACCGTATTTTCATATTGCAGCTATATAAGGCCGGATAGGATCTGTCAGCGAATATCGTTCGCTCAAAGACAGGTCCAAATGGAAATAGGAATGATCCAGACTTCTGTTCTGATAGTAGTCTATTTTTACATGTCATAGCGACAATGACATATTCAGACAAACATAAAGATTTTCGGGGGAAAAATGAATTAGGCTGCAGATAATATGCATTTAACTATCGTTTTCCTTTCATAGAATGTCGTATCGGTTTAATTTATTTAATAATATGCCCTAAAGTAAGAATAAAAATAAATATCCCGTAGAACTGTTTCACCCTGTTAATAGGAACTAACTTTTCACAATAACCACATGGCACTATTTGAAATACAAATCATAATTTATAGCTTAAGATATGATGTCCAATTATACATTGAAATACGTCGTAATTATATGTACTTTACTTTATTTCATTAATACATAGTTAGGAAGATTAGAATAGTGATAAAATTTCAAACTGTATTTAATCAACATCAGAAGAATCCTTAGAAATTATCTAAACACCTCTACCCTAATGGGCATTTGCTTATATCTTATAAACATACTGAAAAGTATGCCACGGGATAAATAAAGTGTCTAAAACAGAACCATGGTTATTTTAATATTAATTTCGTTGGGGCGTCTCATTAGTATAACATTTCTCTTTCTAATATCAAATTCGTTAACCATTTATAATGGGTTTTTTTTATAGTAAATAAATTTTAAAAGATCGAATGTTTAGTTTCATTTACATCAATATGCCTTGTATCATAAATTAATATTATTAATTAATTTATTACTAATTATTACATCATGGTCAGCATGAATATAGTGGGCTACTTTCGAAAATAAGGCACGATGAAAAATCAAGCACCGAGCATAAAACGGCACACATCAGAGAACGTTATCAGTCTACGATGATCAACCAGGGTGTATTTTGTCACCACTCTTGTCCGTCGGCCCACATTTGCGTTGCGATGTGTCTTTCCGGGCTTTGGTCCAGTTCAGCACTGGCGAGATTCGTCGATGTTAGCGGTGTTACACTCTATTCGTCTATAGTCATTACATATGGCGGGGGAAAGCGGCAAAAACCTAATGCTATGTAGAAATGTCTAATTCAAAACACACATGTAACATAATGCCATACCAAATACCTAAAACGCCTAATGCAAAAAACAATATACAAGAAACCTCTTATACAAAATACCTCATACATCTATTGCAAAAGACAAAATACAAGAAACCTCTAATACAAAATACATATAACCTCTTATGCACAATTGATTTTACAATCTGAAACATCTACCATAAGCATTAGATGACATATCTCTCATGCATTACTTACGTTTCTCCACTGAATTATCTTTATTTAGGTCAATGTCAAGGTCACCGAACACAACTTGGCGACCTATTCGGCTAGCGAGCTATTCGACCGATCCAATTGGCAACCTGTTCGTTGGCAACCTATTAAGACAACAGTCGCCCAAACTCATCTATTTTTAAAAACCAATAAAATCCAACGTTACGTCTATCAAATGAAAGTAGAACAATATATTATTTTTATCAATTCCTTTAGCTCAGAATAGAGATGTAATTTCGCATTATCGTACAAAATCCTAGACATCCAACTAAATATATTCCGAAAGGTAATTAAATAGGCTTTCTAAGTATTATCAGTAAAAATTGGCACATTCATATTAATGGGGTGCACTCTCTTCCTAAACATGACCAATTTTTAAAAAATTTTAAAGGGAAAAACTGTTAATATCCCGTGTCAAAATTCGGACCATCGTAAAAAATTCTCATGATCCAATTAAATATATTCGAAAAGGTTATTGAATAAGCTTTCCAAATATTATTAGTAAAAGTTGGCACAATCATATTAAAGGGGTGCGCTCTCAACCTGAACATAGCCAATTTTTCAATATTTTAAAGTGAAAGAACGGTAATATTTCGAGTCGAAATTCGGACCATCGTACAAAATTCTTAGCAACCAGCTATATATATTCTGAAAGGTAATTGAATAAGCTTATTGAATTACCATTCAGAAAATATATAGCTGGATGCTCAGAATTTTATACGATGGTCCGAATTTCGACTCGGAATATTACCGTTCTTTCATTTTAAAATATTGAAAAATTGGCTATGTTCAGGTTGAGAGCGCGCCCCTTTAATATGACTGTGCCAACTTTTACTAATAATATTTAGAAAGCTTTTTCAATTACCTTTCAGAATATATATACATGTAGCTGGTTGCTAAGAATTTTGTACGATGGTCCGAATTTCGACTCGAAATATTACCGTTCTTTCACTTTAAAATATTGAAAAATTGTCTATGTTCAGGTTGAGAGCGCGCCCCTTTAATATGATTGTGCCAACTTTTACTAATAATATTTGGAAAGCTTATTCAATTACCTTTTAGAATATATTTAGTTGGATCATCAGAATTTTGTACGATGGTCCGAACTTTGACACGGAATATTACCGTTCTTTCACTTTAAAATATTAAAAAATTGGCGATGTTCAGGTTGAGAGCGCGCCCCTTTAATATGATTGTGCCAACTTTTACTAATAATATTTAGAAAGCTTATTCAATTACCTTTTAGAATATATATAGCTGGATGCTCAGAATTTTGTACGATGGTCCGAATTTCGACTCGGAATATTACCGTTGTTTCACTTTAAAATATTGAAAAATTGGCTATGTTCAGGTTGAGAGCGCGCCCCTTTAATATGATTCTGCTAACTTTTACTATTAATATTTGGAAAGCTTATCCAATTACCTTTCAGACTATATATAGCTGGATGGTCAGAAGATTGTACGATGGTCCAAATTCGGACTTCGAAAAAAAATCCGGTCTATCTTTACATATAGAATATTGAAAAATTGGCTATGTTCAGGTTGAGAGCGCGCCCCTTTAATATGATTGTGCCTACTTTTACTAATAATATTTAGAAAGCTTATTGAATTACCATTCAGAAAATATATAGCTGGATGCTCAGAATTTTGTACGATGGTCCGAATTTCGACTCGGAATATTACCGTTCTTTCATTTTAAAATATTGAAAAATTGGCTATGTTCAGGTTGAGAGCGCGCCCCTTTAATATGACTGTGCCAACTTTTACTAATAATATTTAGAAAGCTTATTCAATTACCTTTCAGAATATATATAGCTGGTTGCTAAGAATTTTGTACGATGGTCCGAATTTCGACTCGAAATATTACCGTTCTTTCACTTTAAAATATTGAAAAATTGGCTATGTTCAGGTTGAGAGCGCACTCCTTTAATATGATTTTGCCAACTTTTACTAATAATATTTGGAAAGCTTATTCAATTACCTTTCAGAATATATTTAGTTGGATCATCAGAATTTTGTACGATGGTCCGAATTTTGACACGGGATGTTAACAGTTTTTCTCTTTAAAATTTTGGGAAGAGAGTGCACCCCTTTAATATGATTGTGCCCATTTTTACTGATAATACTTAGAAAGCCTATTTAATTACCTTTCGGAATATATTTAGTTGGATGTCTAGAATTTTGTTCGATAATGCGAAATTACATCTCTATTCTGAGCTAAAGGAATTGATAAAAATAATATATTATTCTACTTTTATTTGATAGACGTAACGTTGGATTTTATTGGTTGTTGAAAATAGATGAGTTTGGGCGACTGTTATCTTAATTCTGAATAGGTTAATTGCCAACGAACAGGTTGCCAGCTGGATCGGCCGAATAGGTCGCCAAGTTGTGTTCGGTGACCTTGACATTGACCTAAATAAAGATAATTCAGTGGAGAAACGTAAGTAATGCATGAGAGATATGTCATCTAATGCTTATGGTAGATGTTTCAGATTGTAAAATCAATTGTGCATAAGAGGTTATATGTATTTTGTATTAGAGGTTTCTTGTATTTTGTCTTTTGCAATAGACGTAAGAGGTATTTTGTATTAGAGGTTTCTTGTATATTGTTTTTTGCATTAGGCGTTTTAGGTATTTGGTATGGCATTATGTTACATGTGTGTTTTGAATTAGACATTTCTACATATCATTAGGTTTTTGCCGCTTTCCCCCGCCATAATTACACTCTAACCACGAGAAAGTAGCTAAAACAGGGTCGAGAGCTATACACGCCCATAGCATTAGTATACACTGTATGGCCGTTTTCATTAGCCCTGTCGGTCCTGTAAAGTAGGACCTTAACCCCATTTCAGTTCTTTTTTCATTATTCATTCAATAGTTGCTAAAATTGTTTAAAATATGTTGCCAGCCAACGAAACATGCGCCAAAAGCAGCTAAGTCGTCCGGGCTGTCAATAAGGGTTGTCGCATATTTTTTTTTCTTTTGTCGGTAATGAAACGTTTGCAATACACTAAAACCTAAAATCTGATTAAGACTAACAACTAATGATCGTTAAACATACATGTACATCAAACCTGCCTGTTGCTCCCTATTGCAGGTCTTTATTTAGGGTTGAAATGTTATATAAATTAGTAATTAAACATTAATTAATATAAAAAGACTACAATTAACTCTTGATGCATTGTTATCTGTTCGATTTTCAATGGATTTGAATCCGATCTACTGTTCAACGTCCACTGATGATAAAACGCAAAACCCAATAGCCGAGACTTAGTTAATTATTATTATCGTAACACTGATAATCGAGGCTACAAAGGTTTTAAAATCATGTTTTCTGATCATAGAGCGAGGCAATTTGAGTGAAATTTCATCATACTCCCTTTACATCACTTATTTTTTAACTATAGTGAGAACTGGCAGCTCGTTATCTAATCTGCCATAATGAATCAGAAATCATTAGAATTTGTTTGGCTTCTAGTTCTGTCCCTTGCTAACGTTTATTATAGGCCTACAAAACATTTAATATCATAGACTAGATATTCAAATTATCAAAAGTCATGGAAAATCGATATACTGTGTGTATCAATCAATCTGAAGTCAACCGCATGTTAAATTTGGCCTGAAGAGCATCCGCAAGATTATTCGAAGTAATCCAGGGCCATAATCTGGCAGTAATTATCGGAAATCATTCGTCGCACGACCTTAACCACGGATGTTAACTTAAGCGTCCACAAGATTTTTCAACGTGATCAAGGGCCATATACTCTAGAAGAAATTATCGGAAATTGTTGTGAATTCATAGGCATCCCTGTTTCAAAATCTTAAACAACGTGTATACATTTTAAGTCCCCAGAGTGTTCACAACATTTATTAAAGTGATCGGAGATATCGATTATCGGAATTTGCTGTAATTCATTAGGATTCTTCGGCTTCTGACCTTAAAGACTGTTTAAATTTAAGCCTCTAGAGCGTCCACAAACAATTAATGACGGCAGACCGACGAACGGGGTAGACGGCTATATACGACCACACTTCAATGTCGGCGTATAATAAAAGGTATCGTATCTATTTACTCACCAGGGGCTATACATTAATATTGCATTTCCTTCCATTTCCCATATTGGTAATAGGTATTTCATCATTTGGCGTAACGGAGGATTTCTAATTAATTATTCATTTACAAAAGCCCCGAAACAATATATTTTAAATTGCACTATTTCAATTTTGTATATATCTATTAAAGGGGAAGACCAACGATTTTCAACAAGGTTTCCATAAATCTTAAATATATATTCAGAAATAATCCCCTCTGTAACACAAGTAAAAAAGTTTTTGTAAAAGAGAAATAAAGTCTGTTTTCTTGATGGTATATCATGCCTCGTTGCATTTACCATGCCCATTCAGCAGCTTGTTTGAAAAAGAAGATATTTTTCTGCATAAACAGGAGCTTATCCGAAAGGACATCTTTGGTTTTAACTTGATCTCTATTGCGTTCACAAGCTTTTCCTTGAAGGTATTATATCTCTGGAACAAAAAATGCTAGAATGCTGAAAATAAACAGGGTTCATCCTCTTCTATCCCAATGCTTCACATCAAATATATCCATTAAACAATGGTCGAATTCTCAGGGCTTTCGGAAAATGTAACGGAAGTTTGAAATTCGACAGGATTTCTTCCTTTCGTGACCCTATGTTTCACATATATATTTTAATACAAAATACATATACATACATATAACTAGACATAAGCACTAAAATTTGGGGGTATAAAAGTGTTTTTTATTTATCTTACAATGACATAATTAGCTTGCACTGCCGTAACTAGGGCCTATAACCTATATTCCGCCTTCTATAACAACTAGCATACCTTGCTTAATTTTCGGCGGTAGGCTTATGTCTTTTTTCAATGGATGCGAGACACTAAAGATCGAGGGAAATAACTCTTTCCAAACTATTCTGGATTCAAACCACAATATTATTGTAGTTGTGTTTTACATACAGCGATTTTTTGTCTCTCTCTCTCTTTCCGCATGGTCATCTGTTTATTCTATGGTCTAGAAGCAAAGAACGGGGTTTAAATTAACATTTTCTGTCAGGTTTTGGCAAAAATGGATGGTTCAAAGGCGGAAGGATAACAGGATTATCGGGTTGGTTATGGTGATAGAGAGGGAGAGAAATGGAGTTTAACGTCCACTCGACACGAACTAGGTCATTTTGGGACTAACATATGGTTTCAATTTTATTTCAATAATTCGCTTGTGCGTAGGGGTCTTTAGCAATGGGAGGAAACTGGAGTGCCCGGAGGAAACCCACGAGGTTGAGAAGGCGCCCCTATCTCCATGCCACATACGCTCACACCAGAGATCGAAACCACAGCCGCAAGCCAGAGGTGACCGGCCAGCTAGAGGTCGAAGCGCGGCACTCTAGACTACTAGACCATCCCAACCCCCTGGTTATGGTGATATGCATGGCAGTTGTTTTTGGTATGCATGCACAAACATGTACATACAAATGGGTCAAAATAATAGAGACCACATAATCAGGAATCAAGGGACACTGCATGCAGTGTGCTAATATGAGTGCAAGTTGCATGGACATCAGCTTTACAGACCACTCTTATTTCAAATTCCAACTATGAAGTGTTCTTTTACATACACAGGACCACAGGTTCATGCTATGATTGCAATCGTGGTTATAATTCTTATCATATATTGAGGTCAGTCGTAGTAGTTGTGTGAACCTGGCATTAAGAGTTTAAAACCATATCACAAGTTAGTAGTTTAATCTGTATTCAGCAAGTACCTCAGTTTTTCTTCCGATGGGAAATAATAGAACTTGGTTGAAGTTATCTTATCTGATAGTACAAGGGTGTAATAAGTATAATACATATTATAATAATTGAAACCCAGAACAAATGAAAACAACCTCATCTTGTATTAGAAAGAAATTCAGAAAATATCTTAAACAATTTCATAACATAAGATATGTACCTTAATATACATTGACACTATGAAATATGAATTTTTACATGGAAGACGTTTGATTAACATTGAAACTATTTTAAGACATCATGGTGAACTTTTTCAATAAACAATAAGTCTGACACATGGTTATAGACATATAAATGTTTTTTCATACACTACACTGTGTATAAGTTTAAAATTGACTGAGCTTTGTTTCTTTCAAAATTCGATAATTTGAGCACATATGATATAAGTATTATAAGAATGTGCTACTGGAACTCCCACCATGTCGTAAGAATAGTCCATCAATAATTCTTATGCCTCGTTGTAAGAATAGCCATGGCGATAAGAATATATATATATGTGTATATCTATTAAATAGAAAAAACCTTTAAAAATAAATAAACAACATAATATACTAAGTTTGAGCTTTAAGTATAACCAGTGGAACAAGTAAATAAATGTACTTATACACTGGGACATCACAATGATTTTGCTGTTTGCTTTAAGGCAAGGTTTTCAGGTGCATATCCCCCCCCCCTCACCCACCAAAACTGTTTTATTGATCACAAATGCCCAACAGCTAGTTTAATCACTCAAAATAATGCTGTTTTGGAAGTATTTAACATAAAAAAAACCCTACAAAAACATGTTTGACGGTTAATTTACATTTCTGAAAATAATATGAATGAGAACTTTTAAATGTAACATTAAATTGGAATGTTATTTGGGTTAACTATTATAAAATTGCATATTAATAAAATGAGACCCTGGCAAAATCTCAAATGAGCATGTTATTCTTTATATCACTATCAAGAGTCAAATTCGATTTTTAATAAGAAATATCATATATATTAAACATGAAAACAGATCTAAACCTTCCCTAAAAGTTTCTGGCTATAATATTGTTCACATCACCAAACAGTGCATTTTTTCTCTGGATTCATAGGTGAATTGGCTGGACATTTAAAGGCACTTGAAAACTGAGGAAAATTTGACAGTGATCCAATTATTCTGAAAAAAATGATTGAACAAAATGTTTATTTTATTGAAATAAAAATTCTTATCAGTATGTAAATATATGAGTGAGTGTGAGAGAGAGAGAGAGAAATGGGGTTTAATGTCCACTCCACATAAACTAGATAGGTCATTTGGTTCAATTTCAATTCAATAATGCGCTTGTGCTTTTATGTCTTTAGCAGCTGGAGGACACTGGAGACCCGGAGAAAATGCATGATGTTGGACAGGCAACCCTACTTCTTGTCACGTACAACCGAGGAATTGAAACTATTCCAGTTAACTCAATGTCAGACCAAATGATACAGCATGCACACTCTAACCATTCAGCCATCCCTTCCCCCGCCCCCCATGTAAATCATAAATGGTACCATATTGATTACATTAAGTAAGTGAATGGTACTATTGTAAGTAAATGAATATAAGGATGATTATATAAGTGATGAGAAAGTGAACAAGTCCTACCTATATCTATGAAGAGAATGTACATCAGACATTATACTCAGTTTTGTTTGTTGAGCTGTATTTACTGAACACCATGCCTTTAATTATAAAAGTAAAAGATAGGCTGGCACTGCCAGGCAGGATACGCCCACATTTTCGAGAGATGGATAGAGAACAAGCAATACCGAAGGTGATTTTTCCTATGTGCAAATATCGAAATGAATTAAGATCTTTGGGTTATAAAGGTTCATTTCAGTAGGCTTCAAATTCGACTCGGGATCATGTTGCTAAGTGGGTAAGATGCTGGCTCGGTAGCCTTGAGGTTAAGTGTTTGGGTGACAAAGTTCATCTAGATTTTCTGGCGTGGTTTTCCCTTGTTAGTGATGAAGGATGGATGGCCTGACAAGAACAGCTGTCAATTTTGGTCCGATTTTCACGAAATTCGACCTCAACCTTCATTACGATGTAACGGTGATATAATCAAACGTTTTTTTAAATGGGATAATAATTCTGACCCCTAAAAAAAGGGTCATTTTTCGTACAATCAGGGGCCATAATTCAGGAAGTTACAATCCGATATGCACAAATATCGAAAGGAACCAAGATCTTTGGGTTATAAACATGCATGTCAAGTTTCATCAAAATCGGTTCAAAAATGTGACCTCTATAGGGTCCACAACCTTAATATAACGTATTTTCACACTAATCGCGTACAAACGGCGGCCATTTTGTCCGTCAATTTTGGTCCGATTTTCACAAAATTTTACCTCAATCTTCATTACCAAGTAACGGTGATATAATCAAACGTTTTTTTTTAAATCGGATAATAATTTTGACCTCCAGTGGGACCACAAGCTAAAAAGGGTGATTTTTCGTACAATCAGGGGCCATAATTCAGGAAGTTACAAATCAATGAGCGCAAATATCGAAAGGAACCAAGATCTTTGGGTTATAAACATGCATGTCAAGTTTCATCAAAATCGGTTCAAAATTGTGGCCTCTATAGGGTCCACAACCTTGATAGAACATATTTTCACACTATTCGCGTACAAACGGCGGCCATTTTGTCCGTCAATTTTGGTTTGATTTTCACGAAATTCGAACAGAGCCTTTATTACCATGTAACGGTGACATAATCAAACGTTTTTTTAAATCAGATAATAATTTTGACCTCCAGAGGAACCACAAGCTAAAAAGGGCAATTTTTCGGACAATCAGGGGCCATAATTCAGGAAGTTACGATCCGATGGGTGCAAATATCGAAAGGAACCAAGATCTTTGGGTTATAAACATACATGTCAAGTTTCATCAAAATCGGTTCAAAACTGTGACCTCTATAGGGTCCACAACCTTGATATAACATATTTTCACACTATTCGTGTACAAACGGCGGCCATTTTGTTTGTCAATTTTGGTCCGATTTTCACGAAATTTGAACTCAACGTTCATTACCATGTAACGGTGATACAATCGAACGGTTTTTTAAATCGGATAATAATTTTGACCCCTAGAGGGACCACAAGCTAAAAAGGGCGATTTTTCAGACAATCAGGGGCCATAATTCAGGAAGTTACGATCCGATGGCCGCAAATATCGAAAGGAACCAAGATTTTGGGGTTATAAACATGCATGTCAAGTTTCATCACAATCGGTTCAAAATTGTGACCTCTATAGGGTCCACAAGCTAAAAACATGATATTTCGTACAATCAGGGGCCATAATCCATGAAATTCTGATCCGATACATGCCAATATCGAAAGGAACCGAGATCTTATGGGGATAAACCTATATTTCAAGTTTCGTCAAAATCAGATAAGAATTGTGACCTGTAGAGAGTCCACAAACAAATTGTGGACGGACGGACGTCCGGACGGACGTCCGGACGGACGTCCAGATGGACGGACGGACGGACGGACGTCCGGACGGACAGGGGCGACGACATAATACGTCCACATGAAAATGTGGGCGTATAAAAACAACCATTACGGTTTTCAAAGGGAGACAATCCAATAAATTATCTAATTGATGCAGAGCTGTAATATATACTCTTCTAAAATATATTTTTTAACTGGATATTTTTATATGCTGTACTGTTTCTTCAAAACCTCACATCAGAATTGGCAATGTATATTTTTTATGTACTCTCTTCATATACCGTATCTCTGAGAAATAAGGTTCAAGAAGAAAACAATCAGTACATTTTCTTCCCGACAGGTTACAGATTTTAGTTATTTGCAAAAGGAAGAATATATACCCCTGAAATATTATTGTAAATCTGACAAAAATACCAATGAACGATTTATTAACTGTAATCCACTGACATGTACCTATGAACTCATTATAACGTCTCATAATCAACACTCTATCTTGATCATTTGAGACAAATCTTCTATTCATCAGCAAATGTTTCTTCAATCAAATTAAAATTAGACAGTTGGTCTTAAGAAAGGCGTGTCCTCGAGCTGTGATGAATGATACCTAGCTCATGTGTGAAATAGCTTTATTTAACGTCCGCTTCCACCGAGGTCATATCGCAGACAAATACCTAGCTCAGACAGCTGATCAATAATCAGTGCTTTTCGGGTCATTTTCACAGATTGATTGGTAGGTTTTTCTGGAGTTGACCAATCACAAAGTGGCTTGTACAAAGATAAAATGAGTAAACACCAGAGAATAAAAATGGAATGAAATATTGATTGACTCTTCTTTTAGATTAAAATTGAGTGGGTGAACCTGGATTTATTGTATCTTCTGAACAACTAGGCTCAAGTGTCCTCATATCTTACCTGAGCAAACCCTAGAAACAATAGTTGGTCATCTGATAGATCAGCGAGACCAGGTAGTTGTATATTACTAGTGTGACCAGATAATTTATACGCCATATAACCAAACTTTATACCCCCATTATCAGCTATATTCTCCGATAGAGTATATTCACCATTTAACTGAAACAAAATATATATATATCAGCTATATTCTCAGACTGCGTTTATTCCACATTTAAAGCTGCAATTTCATATTTTTAAGTTATATTCTTAAAATATATTAAAATAAAGCCTTAAAATAGATGGTACTATAAACAGCCCTACCCTGTTAAAGAATAATCCTATAATTCACTATTGTTAGTTGAGAAATTGGCTAAAATATCATTTCCAAAGGGGAATTGAAAAACAAGGGAGGTTATTGTGTTATTATTTCATGTGTGAAAGATTTTTAAGTGTGACAATGGTACCTATGATCGTGTAATAATGAGTTGACAACCTATTGAGCAAAAGACATGGAAATAATTATGTTTTGACTTTCTTAGAAAATATGAAATTCCCGCTTTACAGTTATATTCCCGGGTACAAACTGGGTGATTTGATGATATATTAGAACTAAAAACATATTCAAACTAATTATTTTATCATAATTTTGCTTCAAATCGTTCTCAAAACATTGTAATTGACGAGTATAGCCTGCTATAAAAATCTATCGAAAGAGACCATGGTTGCGTCAGGCGATTACCCCGCCCCGTAACCAATGACAACGGCGGTGGAGGACAGGGGAGAATGCATTGCATACACAAGACAATGTTGCCTGTAAGTGCTGACTATTTACTACAAATATCGAATCCTAATTAAATTCTCGGATTATCCACTGTCCGCGTCTTTTTCTGTGATTTTTATCCCAGAAATTGTTGTACGTCTAACTCTTCATAAAGTTTTTCAACATGTACACAAATCGCTCAAGTTCGCGTGCAGCTTTCAACGCCAAGCGTCCAGGTATCCTTATTCGTCGGGTTGACTATTAAGGGAACCCCTTACATTTTTGTCCTGTATACGCTCCATGAGTGTTTTTCAGGGAATCCAGTATTTTTCTAGTAAGATTGGATATCTCTACTTTCCATATATACCAAAATTGTCATACTTTTATAGGCAATAACCACCCGATAAATACTTATCTGGGAACCCAACTTAATAGATACTTTCCCAGAAAAGTATTTATTGGGTGGTTGGTTATTTCCGATAAAGTATGACAATTTTTAGTATATATATGGAAAGTATAGAGACCCAATCTTACTAGAAAAATACTGGATAACCCGAAAAACACCCATGGGGCAAGCACTTGGCAAAATTGTCATGGCAACCTGACTGTTATCTGCCAGCTTATTGTGTGCCAGCTTAAGTGTTATTGTTTTGAGAGGGAATTGAAGCAAATTTTTCATGGATTGGTTACTTTGAATATGTTTTCAGTCCAAATATATCATCAAATCACCAAGTATGTACCCGGGAACTTTCACCATTTAGCTAAAACATATATATATTTTTCTCATTCATCAAATGATCGAGAACAAAGAGAAATTTGTGATTTAGTTATATTTTGGACCAACTATTTCTGATAAGAAGTAGTTTTAACTTTCAACTTTCAACAATATGTATAGGACTGGAATAAAAATGAGCATGTGCCATCTTGTGTGCAAGGGGTAAATTCTCTCCAGACAACTGTACTATTGCAAATGAATTTCTAACTGTCCAAGGATCTTTAATGGGCTGCCACTTTTCATTGCCATGGCTTCCATCCAGCACTGGTAACAAGGGGAGAAACTAAGATGGACAATCCAGAGGAACTTTGTCGACTGACACTGGGATCAGACCTACGAAGGACCTCCTGGTTATAAAGCTAGCACCCTACTCACAAGCTACTGCACCCCCCCCCAACTCCCCGCAAAAAAATGCCATATAATACCATCTAAAGGAGTTTAGTATATATAAAAAATAAATAAAGCTGCCTCAGTATATAATATTTAAAAAAACCCACAATTTTTAAGTATAAACGATTCATAAAAACTAATAAATTAATCACATTCCACTGAGTATGTCCAGGTAAAAAATTCTTCACTTTACTCCATTCTGACATACATTAAATCATATAAGCTAGCTGCCTGCCCTCTATAGGCGTCTTCAGATATTAATAATCTTCATGTACCTGTGTTCCACCCACACTGTAATTGCTGTACTGATCTGTCATACATTTTGATTTTTTTGTAAACTGTTCGGATGATGAATTACTCCACCAGTTTTTAAGATTACCATACTTATCAACTTTACGTCCTGAAATTGAACTCAAATGTAATATTCATCAAAATCAACTTTTTCAGTGTATATCTTAACCACATACCTATGCTACCCTGAGACATACCAGTAAAACTTAACGATACATTATAGGAGATTAGATAAAGAGTTGGCAGTTCTCACTATAATAGTTAAAAACTAGATAATGTAAAGGGAATTTGCTGAAAATTTCAGTCAAATTGATCCACCATGAACTGAGATTTAAGCTATTGAAATTTCCACTTAGCCTCGATCATCATTACTAAAGTCAGTACCATAAAAGCATAGTCTTGATTATCCATTTTTTGATTTAATTATCAATGAGTGTTAGGCACCATATAGGATTCTAATCCAGTCAATATCGAAGCCTAGCGTTGACTTTATGGTCTGCATCAGTTAATTAATGTCAAATTATTAATTTAGATAAAATTTCAGGCTTAAAAAAAGACCTGTAATAGGCAGATTTAGCTCTTGCATAATGCAGGTTTATAATTAATAGTCTTTTCCTAAATATTAGATTTACTGTAATCTGATTAAAAAACAGATCTATACTTCGTTTCATTTTATTTTCATATTTTCGATGACCTACACAACATGGAGATCTGACCGGTTGTACTGGAAGGTTGGGTCAGGCACCCACAGACCACTTTTGACCCTATGGAGTCCGACATTAATCAATCGGCATTGATGTTTCTAGTGGTTCACCAACTGTTCTGTGCATCGCACGTCTAGAACTCACCATAAAAGACTGTTTCATTGGCTAACGCCTATATTCAACATGAAAAAACGAGTATTATAACAACTCTTCCAGATTCTAAAGTAGGAAAGACAAGTAAAACAAAATTTTGAACTATAAAAAAACAAAACGAAATAGTAATAGTTTATTACTCTACATATTTGGTTTAATAAATAGTAACTATCTTACCATGATTATCAAAACCATGAGTTAATTCATGACCAAATACCATACCTATTGAACCATATTTTATCATTCTGAAATAACAATTGGAATTGTGATGTCATACCAAAAATTAAATTCTGTCAGTCAATCAGTACGCAATTGTCGGAGAGCATCTCCTCCCCCCAAGATGAAAAGTGCAAGGAGTAGCTCTTTGCACTATAAACCTCAGAATGCCTCGTTCGGCATTTCTGTCCAAACGAGGTAAAAAAAATGCCTCGTCTGCAGTTCCAACACGAGGTTTTTTAAATTGCCCTTTTTTTGGAACGAGGTATTTTGTTCAGAACGAGGCTTGGTAAAATGCCTCGTTTACTAAACGTGTTTTTTTCAAGATAGTTATTAGCGGTATATCGGCCAATTTGTAAAAATTAAAATTTATGTTATTTAATACGAAAATAAAACCAGTTCAAACTATATTATTATCAGAGAAATTGACAAGACAAGAATACACGCCATCAGTGGAGGTGTAAAACAATTGCAGACACACAGCTATACCTTGATTAATTGATTGCCCCCAATAAAATGTCACAACACCACAGTTGTTTCTTAACACCTATACTGATTGGGGCAATAAATCAATCAAGGTAGTTATGTGTCTGCAATAGTTTTACACCTCCACCGATGGCCTGTATTCTTGTCTTGTCAATTTCTCTGATAATAATATAGTTTAAACTGGTTTTATTTTCGTATTAAATAACATCAATTTTAATTTTTACAAATTGGCCGATATACCGCTAATAACTATCTTGAAAAAACCACGTTTAGTAAACGAGGCATTTTACCAAGCCTCGTTCTGAACAAAATACCTCGTTCCAAAAGAAGGGCAATTTAAAAAACCTCGTGTTGGAACTGCAGACAACGAGGCATTTTTTTTTACCTCGTTTGGACAGAAATGCCGAACGAGGCATTCTGAGGTTTATAGTGTTGTGCCTAGTTCCTGGTCCAAAATTTATAAAGACAGATAATAACATTGTGTCAATCCAGGCAGAAATGAAATGAAGTGGGGTACTATTGTTCTGCCCGTAAGTCCAGGCAGATAATATATACTGAGAATACACCTTAGTCACCTTACATGTATAGACACACAAAACTATCAATTTCAAAAGATCTTTTAGTGGAGTTTAGTTGGTCATAATATATAATAATTTTTCAAAAATTTATCAGAGTTCAATCATTTCCGATTTAGTTTTTAGAGAAGGATATTCTGTACCAATAGATGACCAGATCTCTAGCATGTCTTGATGTAGGTTTATGCAGTGTGTTATAAAGGAAATTTATATTCTTATTTCAAATCCCAACTGTCAAGGGTTCTTTTACGTGCACACCAACATGTGGACAGCTAGGACTACTGTTTTCTTTTATGAATGACTAGACACTGTCCTCATGACAAGGGGAAATCACGCTTAAAAATCCTCTGGGGAACTTTCTCGGCCAAGACAAGAATCAAACCCTGGGCCTCTTGGTTAGTTAGTCAGTGCCTTACTAACTGAGCTACCGTGGCTCCCTTTTTGAATGAAAATAAGCAGGCATTGTAAGGCCCAACTTTAAATTAAATTGTTTTTCAGTTGATGACAAGGTAAACATGAAATATACGTACATTGGCATGTTTGCATCATAGAAGGGTGGTTGTAGAATACCAGCAGGAAATACTATTTCATTATTAGGTGGATTATAATACGCATTCACTTGGTCTGGTGACATTTCCCATCTAAAATAAAACAATTTTAGGATAAGTAAATTTATAATCATTTATTGATGTATATAAGTTAAACCTTAAACTGATATATGTTAGTTTATTTACCAATATATATTAGTAATTATTACACCTTAAACTGCAGGTTCATAATGTATGTTACATGTCTCTCGAAGGTTCTCAAAATGGTGTCATTTGCATGTCTATGAAATAAATCTTGAAAAAAGCAAAAGATGCGCTCAGAATGTGCCAATAATCTGACCATTGTGAGCAAAAAACACCCAGAAACAAAACAAGATGGCAACAAAACTGAAAGACAACAACATTTTTGTCATTTTAAAGTAAAAATAAAGACTTTTCAACTCCAGAATAGTTGCACCAATACAAATGTGGCTATTCTACAAATAATAAAAAAATCCAACCAAACTAACTCACTCAGTCCTGTCAGGTGGTTTGTGTAATTTTGCAATGTTTTTCATCACACTTAATCTTCTTAAGCTTAAGTGACTCATCAGAAAATGTCCTTCCGTCATATTTATCTGAAAATGGTCAATTTAATATTAAAACTTAAATTCATCATATCCTTTTGAAGACATGAAAAATAGAGAAAAATAAAAATAAATTACTAAAGCTCCACCCTGCCCTGCATCTCATCCAAACTTTCTCCAGTATCCAGTTCACAAATTTGAAAAGTAGTGAACGGAAAAATATTTCTACAAAAAGCATTCTTAATTTCTGATTATGATGCCCTAGTTTCATAAGGGAAGGGCAGATGGCCGAATGGTTAGCGTGTGCGCGCTGTTTCACAAGAGGAGGATTGATTGGCGAATGGTTAGCGTGTGCACGTTGTATCATAAGGTCTGTCATTGAGTAGGGTCGCCTGTCCAACATTGTGGGATTTCTGTGGGTGCTCCGGCTTCCTCCCACTGCTAAAAGACCACAACGTGCAGTGAATTATTGAAATTAAATTGTTAGTCCCGAAATGGCCTAATTTGTATTGAGTGGATGTTAAACCCCATTTTTCTCTCTTTCATAAAATTCCATCTATAACTGTGACTTGAATTACAGACGCTGTGAATCCAAATATTCTGGGGAGTTAACGCTATGACTCAGTGCAGTGAGAGAGACAGAGAGAGGCGGGAATGGGGTTTAGTGTCCACTCAACACAACGCAGGTCATTCTGGGACTAACATATGGTTCAATTTTATTTAAAACATTTGCTTGCGCGTAGGGGTCTTTAGCCAGTGGGAGAAAACCGGAGGACCCAGAGAAACCCATGAGGTTCGACAGGCGACCCTACTCCTTGCCATGCACGCCACTTAATTGACTCAATGACAAGCTTTATGACACAGCGTGCACCTGCTAACCATTCGGCCATCCAACCCCCCTGTGTGCAGTGAAGTTGATATACCAGTACTTACATTTTCATAATATTCATCTAGTTTTTCTGGTTGTAGAATCCAATCTGGGAATCCTATCATATTTCCTACAGCTTTAGCTTTATCTATAGCAATCGGTTTAGTTTCTTCATCCATCCACGTCAAATCTTCTAATCCATTAATAAACGCTTTTTTAACATTATTCAACATTTCATCAACCTGTATAAAATAAATATATAACCAGCGGCTGCCAGGCTGGATAAGCCCACATTCTGCAAGAGATGGATAGAGAACACGCTAAAAAAACAAACACGATTCTTTTTTTACAATCAGGGACAATTATCCAGGGACAGATCTTTGGGATATAAAGATTTGTTTTAAGTTACATTAAAATTCGGATGAAAATTGTGACCTCTATAAGGGTCCACAACCTTTGTATTACACACTTCTACAAAGAGCGGCCATTGTATCAAGCAGTTTCATTTCGAATTCAACCTTCATTATGGTTGAATGGTGATGTATTTAAACATTTTTAAAATTGGAAAAAAATTGTGACCTCTAGAGAACCCACAAGCTAAAAATGCAATTTTTCAAACAATCAGGGGCCATAATCCAGGAAGTTACGGTCGGTTATCCGTGATTATCAAAAGGAACCAACATCTAGTGTATAACGGTGATATATCAACACTTTTTTTTAAATCAGATAAAAATTGTGATCTCTCCAGGGACCACAAGCTAAAATAATAATTTTTTGTTCAATCAAGGGCCATAATTCAGGAAGTCAGTCTGATACATGCCAATATTGAAAGGAACCGAGATCTTATGGTGATAAACATATATTTCAAGTTTCATTGAAATTGAATAAAAATTTTGGCCTGTAGAGTGCTGGGCGGACGGACGGACATGAAAATGTGGTCGTATAAAAATAATAAAGAAGTGAACAAAGTCTGGAGATACAGAAAGTAAATAACTTTAAAACGTACAGTTGGCACCACACAATTGGTATTTTATTAGAAAGACATTGATATAGTAGATGGCCTTTTACTGTAGCGGCGCTTACGTGCCTGCTTGCCACAGGTCTGTCTTAACTGTTGATACTTGCAGCAGTTCTAACTTAGTTGTCTGAACTGAGGACAGTTACTGTACATCCAATCACCTTCTGAGAAGAATGTCAAATTTCATGCACACATTAAAAATCTTAAACAGACGACATCAAATCATTTATTCACAGTAAATGCTATAATATCCTTATTATTAATCAAAATCGGCCTACAAAAAGCAGAAATAACAATAGCAATAAAAACATTACCTCTTTTCTGTTATCTTTAGAGAATTTTTTGTTTACGTAGAGTGCTCCTGTAACAAAACCAAGCTGACTACTTGCTTTACCAACACATCTCTTCCATCTTGGTGCTATATCTTTTACTCCTGATTCAACCTTTGATAACTGTAACGCTGCATTCGTAAATTCACCTGGTAGGTAGGGGGTTAGCACTTGAAGCATATTCCATACAACATAGTTAGCTAATATTCTATAAAAAACAGGAATAGATTCCCAGTAATAAAAAATGATGCCACGCTTCTCCATTTGAGGATAAATGGGTAAAATATTTGGATTGTAAAATATAATCTATTGGCTGGAGCATTTTTACTAAAAGAGGTAAATTTGACTATAATTGGACTATTTTTCCAGTCACATAGGATTAATTGTTCTATTGAATATAAGACTTTTATCAACTTACTCTTTATCTGTATTTGCTAGTAATAATCCTAGTTTACGGAAATATTGTGGTGTTGAGACAATTATCTTGGTATTGGTACTTATATTAGTCTTTGTGATCCTATCTAGATATTTCTTTATATCAATCTAAAACAAATAAACAAACATAAAATACTTGTCTTATATCTCATTTTATAGATTACACAGATAATCACTCATAATATCCCTAGTTGTCTGAGTAACTTATCTAACTTGATTATGAGAGAGAGAAAGAAAGAGAGAGAGAGGGGGTTTTAAACACCCACTCAACACAAACTAGGTAATTTCAGGACTAACATATGGTTCAATTTTATTTCAATAATTCACTTGCGTGTATGGGTCTTTAGCAGTGGGAGGAAACCAGAGGATCCAGAGAAAACCCATAAGGTTGGACAGGCGACCCTACCCCTTGCCACATAATAATAATAATAATAATAATAATGTCCTAAAATCCAACCGAAGCTGCTCTTTGGTAACATTATGATCAGTTAAAAGAAAACACTAGTTAAAAGGAGTATGCGATCAACAATTAAAAGAAAACGTTTCTAAAAAGATGGGTTTTAAGATTCCTTTTAAAACTGTCAATTGATGCACAGTACTTGAGTTCTATGGGGAAATCATTTGAATTCCACAGTTCTGCTGCCGCAAAAGCAAAGGAGCGTCTACCGAAAGAAGAGTTTGCAGTTACTGATTTAATAAGGTACTTAGATTCAGAACGAAGATTTCTGGCAGGGTGGTAGGGTTGAATTAATTCTTTAATATAGAGAGGAGAGTCATCACATGACAAAGCACAGAAAGTCAGCAAGAGAATTTTAAAATCAATTCTTGTCTTAATCGGTAGCCAGTGGAGTTCTTTCAAAACGGGAGTAATATTGGTGTATAATTTAGTTCTTGAAACAATTCTTGCAGCTTTGTTTTACGAATGGGGATTCAAAACCACGCCAGTTGACTCAATGGCAGACCTTATGATACATCGCGCACATGTTAACCATTCCGCCATATACCTTCCTGGCTTAATTATAGGTAACGCAGGTGCAGGACAAGACACACAATACAAAATCAAATGAAATGGGAGTTTAACGTCCTACTGTTCTCCTCCTACTACGTGCAATATTTACACAAGACGTCGCTTTTTCATCCAATCCAAATGACTATACGTTTTCCTTGTTGTCAGGCCTTCCATCCTACATCACTGACAAGGGGGGAACCACGCAGGAAAATCCTGATGAACTTTATAGGCCAACACAGGACCTCCAGGTTAGCGAGCCAGCGTCTTACTCACTGAGCCACTGTGTCTCCCCGACAAATAATACACAGACATTTAAGTAATAAATAATAAAAGAACTATTAAACCTAAATGAAATGAAGTGAGGTTTAACGCCACTATCAAATCCATTGAGTGTATTTGACAGTGAATGACCACTATGCTGTAGAGGCCTGACGCTACAATGATACAGACTTCACTTAAAATTAATAAAAACTTTCAAAAAGGGAGTGAACCCCAAAATACAAAACTCTAAACAGGGAGTTAATTTACTATTATGAACAATATCTACGTAATTTTACCTGCTCATTTAGCATATTTTGTAAATCAGCAACAGTTATTTTGTGGTAAGTTTTTTCTACATCTATCAATTCTTCTTTTGGAACAAAAATCTGAAAAATAACAAATAACCTTCAGTCAGTAGTTGAAGCACATACGAGGGGTTGGATGGCCGAATGATAAGCACTTGGGCGCAATGGCGTTTCATAGCTGAGGCGCTGGAGGCGCCAGCCTCCTCGCGAAACAAATCAAAGAAATTGGAAAAGTAAAACGGGAGAAAAATGCTAAAACCGATGAGAAAAAAGAAAATGTTCCCTAGTTAGGGGGCCCTAAAAGCAGACAAAAGGGCCCCACGTCTAACAAAAGGGCCCCTCTGGCCAAGGGAAAGGGCCCTGAGTCCGAGTCAATCGTTTTCTATACACTGTTACTGTCGCATCCATTACTGAATGCGAAAGCAGTCATTGCATCGACATAAAAATCATCAACCAAGACGCCCCCACCCCCGCGAAAAGGGCCCTCAAAAAAGTATAGCCTCCGCCATGATAAACCTTAAAACGCCCCTGCTTGGGCGCTGTTTCATAAGGTCTGTCATTGAATCAACTGGTGTGGTTTCGATTGCCCGTTTGTACGTGACAAGGAGTAGGGTTGCCTGTCCAACCTCTTGGGTTTTCTACGGGTCCTCCGGTTTTCTCACAGTGCTAAACACCCCCTACATGCAAGTGAATTATTGAAATAATAATAAACCATGTTAGTCCCGTAATGACCTAGTTTAGGTTGAGTGGCCGTTAAACCCTATCTCTCGATCCCTGAAGCACAAATGTTGCAGGTGTCTCCAAACTATATTTGACTTCAACAAGAGAGTGTAATTGCACTGTTACTGCACACACACATTACAATACCATTTGTTTCCTTTTGAACCATGTTGGAAGAAACATTATGTTATGAGCACATTACCTAGATTTTTATGATTACATTTTGAATGGTAGTAAGAAATAAAAATTAAACAAGCAATATATATGTAAGAATGTGAAGGTTAAATGGAATAGAAAAGATTAAGGCTGAGCACCTGAGACATGTGCTGTAACTTATCACACATTTTGACCTTCATACAGAGAGAGAGAGAGAGATAGATAGAGAGAGAGAATTAACATCCACTGGACACAAACTAGGTCATTTCTTGGTTAACATATGCTTCAATTTAATTTCAGACAGGCACATTTAAAACTGGATGTAGAGCAGTGATGGGATTTTGCCCGTATATTCCGGACATGTCCGACGCCATTTTCCAAACGTCCTAAATTGTCTGACCAGGAATATGCCCAATCGGACATCAAGACATGGTGAATAATATTCAAAATTCCAAAATTAATATAGTGTACTGAATGTATAACTACCACTCAACCCGATTATCGTTGATAATAGGCAGAGTTGATTAGCTAATTAAGTGATGTACGTATTTATCGTGTTATACTGTCTATACACCTACTTTGATTAACTACTTAATCTGCCTTGATTGGCTGACTTAATTCTTTATCGGACAATTCATCAAATCAATCCTGAATAGAAGTCATTGCTTCTTCTTTGTCGGACTACATATCAGTCCAATGAGAGTGATTATAAACTTAATCTGATTAACCCATGATTTTTCCATTGTCTCAAATTTTAATCTCCTTGGTGTCGGTAAATAACACGTAGAAATTAGTCATATGTCACATATCCTGATAGTATATAACACCTCAAATGAACATACATTGTATCCGATAACTTGTCTGTGATATATTTTTCGATTGAAGCCGAAGTTAAATAAAGATATTTCACACACACGCATAGTGCTTATAGTTCAGTAATTAAAATGAAAGTAGAAATCTCGCGAGACATGTGAAAGAGATGTGTACGTGCCGAAAGTAATACGCCTGATGTCAGAGAAAAGATTCTACTTTGATGGCATATTGTCGGATTTATGATCATATTTTGTATTGGATTTATGTATTTAAATAAAGAAAGAAACACGCTAAGAAATGTTGACGAATATTTCGATTGAAATGATGTAAGTAGTTAATTGTTTTAGATGATAGCGTGTGCTACAGTCAAATGCAATTATTTGGCAGTTGGTATCACTTGCTTGTTGTATTAGAGCGACGTCTACTATGGTTTACTCAAGTTTACTGCCAAATAAATTTCGGGATGTCTTTTTTTTTACCTCCGTTTATAAATCGAAACGAAGTATAAGACGGCATGCTTTCATTCTATGGTACTACGATGTCAAGTAAT
This sequence comes from Patella ulyssiponensis, assembly GCA_963678685.1. Lineage (NCBI taxonomy): Eukaryota > Metazoa > Mollusca > Gastropoda > Patellidae > Patella > Patella ulyssiponensis. Next base: position 58,737,150 of record OY783230.1, on the reverse strand, counting down.
TTTGTAGGAATATTATTGACATAAATTTGAATACCGTATGGTAATTAAACATGAAAAATAACGAGATGCACCTATTTTTTTTTTACGTATGAATTTGAATTTATTTTGTTGACATGTACATGATTCTTAATTGTGTTTTAAAAACGTCTGCTTAAATTACGATAAGAGTTATGCCCCTTTATTTTTGGGAAAAAATGTCCGACAAGAAATTTTTTTAAATCCCATCACTGATGTAGAGTATAAAAGAATATTATGATATTTACCTCAGCCAAACTTTTCTCAAAATCATACACTTTATTCATTTTATCTGTAACCGAATCATCAGCTCCTAAAAGACGTCCATATTGTATTGCAAAATCCAAAAATCCCTTTTTGTATTTTTCAGCGTTTTTAATATATTCTTCTCGTTGCCTCAAAGTTAAACCAGACTGGCTAATCTGAAATAGAGAAATGAAATGAAATGGGGTTTAACGCCCAACTTTTCTGCAATGACTGGGAAAATGAAGATGGGCATGGGCCATACAGAGTGCAGCAAGAGAAAGTTTGTCCAGACACTGGCACTACATTCCAACTGTCAAGGCCTCTTTTATGTCCGTGCCAATGTGTGAGGTCATTTCAGGACTAACATATGGTTCAATTTTATTTCAGTGTGAGGAAACCGGAGGACCCAGAGCAAACCTACGAGGTGGGACAGGCAACCCTCCTCCTTGTCATGTACAAGCGGAGAATTGAAACCAACCCACTTGACTCAATTGAAGACCTTATGGTTAAACGTGCACTTGGCCAACACCAGGAGCAAACCCTGAGACTACCACGCACACAAATATGGACGTTGCTTTTTATGTCTTTACTAACTTTGCAGGTGCCACTCCTGACAATTGAAGACAAGGCTTAAGAATTTGTAAGGCCCATGCCAGGATTTCGAAACCCGCGACCATCAAGTCAACAGTCCTGGATCACCACTGCACCTTGGGAAATTAATTGTATTAGAAATTTCAACAAGAAAATAAATATAATCAATACCAGAGAATATACAAAATAACCCTGACTGCAAGCCTAGAACTAAGGCACTTGACACTGACAATGTCCATCAAAATTCAGGCTTTGTCAATCATGCAAAACCCTCCTGTTCCTCTCATTTTGTCCTGGACTGATTTGTCTTTTTTATCAATATGTCTGGCACAAAATAAATGTGTCAAGTACCAGTTTATTAGTGCCTGACATTTTGTCTGGTAGGCTACAACTAAAATTGTTATTTTTCAAGCGGTCTGACTGGATTGGCAGAATATCTTTCCCAAATTTAGTATGCTCTCTAATTTGAACACCCTGATAAACTCAATAGTTAAAATCAAAAGAAAAAAAAATTTACCAATTAGCCAAGATCTCCCAAGTTTTAACTCCTTTACAATAATATACATTCTTCAAATACAACTTACCTGCATTATATTAGAACTACTGTTTTTAGAATCTTGTTGTACCAACATAGATAATAATGGATGTATGCTGACACTAGCAGAACCAGATATAGCTGTTGTTAAATCCCAGGCCTCATTGTTCCATGTACCTGATACAGCATCAGTTGTTACTGTCCACGATCCCAAATTATTAATAATCTGTAAAAATAAATTCTAATTAATGAAATGAAATGAAATGGGGTTTAATGTCCTACTCTTCTGCACCTTACCTGGGCTAATGGAAGACGGGCATATGCCATACAGTGTGCTATGGTGGAAATTTTTGCCCAGGCAGCGGCGCTACTATCTACTCTTATATCGAATTCCAACTGCCAGGGGATCTTTAACATGCACGCCAATTTGTACACAGGACCTCGGTTTTTCGTCCCATCCAAACGACTAGACAGCTGTCCTTGTCAGGCCCTCCTTCTGTATCACTGACAAGGGGAAACCATTCTGATCAATGATCGCTTGTTACATGTTGTTTACAATTTTAAGTATTGTACATACAAACTGTGAATGTATATATAACATTATTTACAAATGGTGTTTATTGTATTCACAACCAGTAACAATCACAAAATTCACAAGTTAAGCCCTTAAGATGTTCAGCAACAAGGCCAAACAGTTTCCTGGATTTCGGAAGCTGTCCATCATAATAGAACGTAGAAACATGTATACCACTTTTGCAAACATATGGGCCTGGATCCAAATGTACAGAACCAAGAAATATCGTACAGACATAACTGCGACACAGACTAAGCCAATTTGGGCCCAATATATGTTTCAATTTTATTTCTGTAACTTACTTGTGTGTATGGATCTTAACAGTGGCCGGAAACCATAGAACCTGGAGGAACCTATGAAGTTGGGCAAGTGAGCCTTTCCCCCCAACCTGACTATCATCTACTTAATTTCCAAGCCTTGATAGATTATTGTAAGATAATTTACCTTTAAGACTTCAGTTGTACCTAATTTCTCTATTTGTTCTGTATCCATGCACATTTTATAAAATTCTTTGGTTTTCTTAACTGCATCAGAATTAAGCTCTCCATTTTCTTCAGTTAACAACTATAAATAAGACAGGTATCATTTTAAAAATACAGAATTCTCTCTCTCACTGCTTCTGACAGAGGAGGCTCAGTATAACTATTGTTGACAAATGGTCTATGGTTGGCTCTGTCAAGTCATGCACAAGCCAATAATTCTTTTTTTAAAATAGGCCTGGCTTCCTTAAGCCGATTGCAGAAGGATACCGAATGTTACGAAATTTTCAGTCCATCAAATCTTTGTAAATCGTGAACGGAACCATGTTTGGACTGATATTTCTTCTAGTGATTCAACGGTAGTTTGTAAGGGATTTAAAATCGCTCAGTTGATGATAAGAGTCTTTGAGTATACTCTCAAGTCTCAATCCCATAAATAGTGACAATCTAGTGAAAAGGGGGATTTGAGGCAAAAACATATGTCTCCCATAATCTGGAAAAACCTAGCAAGTCAAATTTTGGTGAAAATTGAGTTAGACACGTATTAGAACTTAGTACACATGTATATAATAATAATTTTGTTCTCTTTCACTGAAAAGGCTTCTAATTATCTTCATCTAAAAAGACAAAATAAAATTGGTTTTATATTCAGTAGCTTAATTCTGAAACAAAACAGTTTTCCTTTGTTTTCTCAATTTTACATTCAACAGTGTTACTAGGTTTTTCCAGATTACGGGAGATGTGTCGACTGAATAAAAAATATATCTCAACAAACCATGATAACATGGTGACTTACAGAACTATGACAGGAATGTATTGTGTGTCACTATTGCAAATTTGTAAATTGGAAAAGCTCTGGACTTACGGTACAATCGAACATCCCCTAGTTTAACTTACCTGCTGCGTAATTAAATTAATTTTTTCATATGAAGTATAGAATGTATTATACGACGATGTGTCTGGGGGTATTATTGCATCATTAATCCACTTTCCACACGCATATTCATAAAAATCTGTACATGGATCAACGGATAGATTCATCATAGCTATAATAGAGCCACTGTTTATCACACATTGTTCGGTAAGACATGGTTGATCTACCTAGAAAATAAAATATCAATTTGTTGACTAGAAAATAAAATACCAATTTCTTTGCTGGTAAACGTAAACCACTGCCTCTGCAAAATTCACAATTGAGAACAGTAAATACTAATGAATAACAATATAGTTAGTATTAAAATGATTCAAAATCAAATAAATGTTTATAAAACCAATACCCCATATTCTGATTTACGCAAGTGAAAATATGACTTAAATTGGTACACACGCTTTGTCAAAAATAAAGTTGTCAGTTTTAATGGATTCTGTATGTTTGGTGTAGTGACAATCCCACTAGATTTAAAATTTATTGTCTGAACAAAGAATGAGCATATAATTATAAGAAAACAACTTTGGTCAAAAAATTGCATTTACTGCACTAAATGAATCAATGATATCCAAAAAGTCCAATTCCTGAGTAAAGTCACCTTCATTCAATGCCAAATTTGGTCAGTCACTGGAATGCAGAATTGCACCATATATATGTGCAAGGTACTTCACCATTGGACACAGTTAGCAACATCCCTTTGGGCGTGTCAAGTCATAATTCATAATTAATCTAAAACTCATTTTATTACAACCAGGTTGCCACCACATCTTAACCACTTATTTTTAGCATTTAAAATTTTAACCAACCTTTTGTGCATAGATCAAAACTCTAAACAACAAAATCCACACACAACATCGAATCATATTATCCAAACTTGCTTCGTAGGTATAAAAAATCAACAGTTCAAATGTAATAACTTATATACCTTACAATTAACATTCAGGATAAAAAAAAACACATGACAAAATAATTAAATGGGCTATAAACATCCCTCATAACTTATACGAACGACAAACAATATTCAAAATCAATATTTGACAGCATGTTATCAGACCTGTGGTTGTTATAAAAGATATACCTTGTATATTATCATATTCAGTGTGTGAAATCCGTCAATTATATCTGACATTTTCACCATTATATCCAACTTGGCATTGTAAATATTCACAACAGCTAGAATAGAGATTATTTACTGCAATATAACCTTTAGTTGAAGCCAATCATATATATTATATTGTTTTAGGAGTCACAGAGGGTCTGTCCATAATATATATATTAGTATTACCAACAAAAGAACCCCCCAAAAGAGAAATCTAACTTTTGATGTCATAAAATTGGCAAATTACATGTAATGAGATATTTTCACTAGTAAATTATTTGAATGTGCATTAAGTTTTTGCAGCTGAGCATAAGGAAGAATTCAGTGTATTGAGATTGACCTAGCTCTATTTTTTATAGTATATTTTCTATGCCAGTATAGCTGTATTTCTTACAGTATATTTTATGCCAGTATATATAGCTGTATTTCTTACAGTATGTTTTATGCTAGTATAGCTGTATTTCTTACAGTATATTTTATGCCAGCATAGCCCTATTTCTTACAGTATATTTTTATGCCAGTATAGCTCTATTTCTTACAGTATATTCTTATGCTAGTATATTTTATGCCAGTATAGCTCTATTTCTTACAGTATATGTTTATATCATCATATCTATTAGATATAAGGAAGAACTATATAAAATTTAAGTACCGGTAAACTGAGATCAGCATAGCTCCATTTTTTCCAGTATATTTTAATGTCAATGTGGCTCTATTTCTTCCAGTCAATTCTTAAGCCATCAAGACCCTATTTCAGCCACCAAGACTCTACTTTAGCGATCAAAACTCTATTTCAAAACTTTATTTCAGCCAACAAGACCCTATTTCAGCCATCACAATTCTATTTCAGCCTTCAATACCCTATTTCACCTGGTAGGCACAATAATCTGGTTGTGAGGACAATGAAATGAAATGAAATGGGGTTTAACATCCTACTTTTTTGCTCCTAACCTGGGCTAATTAAGACATGCATATGCCATACAGTGTGCTATGAGGGAAATTTTGTCTGGGCAGTGGCACTATGGCCTACTCTTATATCAAATTCCAACTGTGAAGAGATTTTTTTACATGCACGCCAATGAGTACACGGGCCCTCTGTTTTTTGTCCCATCCAAATGACTAGACAGCTGTCCTTGTCAGGCCCTCCATCATGCATCCCTGACATGGGGAGACCACGCCAGAAAATCTGGATGAACTTTCTCGGCCAATGCAGGGATCGAACACTCGACCTCCAGGCTAGCGAGCCAACATTTTACCCACTTAGCCGCCTGATCCCCTGTTAGGACAATGAGCTCCCTAGTTTAATTTCTTGTGTTGATGTACTCACAGTAGATTGAACCGTGGCAGACGGGACCTTGTGTTCTTGATGCATCGAAACTACTATACATTTTTTTCAGATAAAACAAGCTTTATCCCTGCCACACCAAGAATCTAACCCACGGTGGGAATCATTTCAGGAATGGGATGAAGAATTCAATAATGAATTTTTAAATACTCTTACTTGGTAGGTGTAACTATACATAAATTCAATAACAAAAAGAGAGAAAGAGAGAGAAATAGGGTTTAACGTCCACTTGACAGAAACTACGTCATTTCAGGACTAAGATATGGTTTAAATTTATTTCAATAATTCACTTGCATGTAGGTGTCTTTAGAAGTGTAAGAAAACTGAAGATCACGAGAAAACCCAAGAGGTTGGACAGTCAGCCCTACTTGCTACTTCTTGTCAATTACCAGCTGGGAATCAAATTTTGATTATCATATTCATTGCAAATGACTCAATGACAGCCCTTGTGATTTAAATTGCACTAGTTAGACCATTAGACCACCCTTTAAAAACAAGAGATGATATACTTACTGATGTTTTATTGTGTTTATCCCATAAAATATAACTGGTCAACAATATTATGGCAATAATCAATATAATCCAAGCTACAGGATAAATAGAACATTTCTTCTTTTTCCATCGAGATGCTTTATCAGTCCGATCTGAAAAATCATACAATAAATATTCATAAACACGGATGGAAATGAAATTTAACGCCCTACCGTTCTGCTCTGACTAGGCTAACGAAGATAGGCATATGTAACACAGTGTTCTATGACGGAAATATTGCTCGGACAGCGGCACTACGGCATACTCTTATATCGAATTTCAACTGTGCATGCCAATGTGTACACTGAGCCTCTGTTTTTCGTCCCATCCAGATCCTGATGGACCCCATATTAATCATTTATTGGTACCACTGAGATACTTTATCAACGGATCTGAAATATCATACATTAATCAGTGTAATCAAAACATTTCTTCTCAACCAAGATACTTTATCAGTCCAATATGAAATATAATCTATGTTCATAGACCCTGATTAATTTATTATCAAATTCTATCCTGGATCCTCAAGGGAACTAAACATCTATGATTTAGGTCAAAATAAAGTTTTGAATTGTGATGTTCTGATGTTCTATTTCAATTTATGGACGAGACAAGCTATATATTCCATTCAATTTTTGTTTAGGATGTTGGCTTGTTTTTTTTTTAATAGCAGGTTTCTTTTTAGATTAATGTGTGAACAGTGGAACATGAAGTAAGATAAGATAAGATTTATTGCATCGAAACGTCCATTTATAGGACAGCATACAATATAAACATGAACATTTGATAACAAAACAATATGACCAATAATATTAACATTCATGTATAAGACAATGGTAATTTTCATATAGCTTATAATAATAACAATAACATATAGATTTTACTAACAGGACAGCATTATGCGTAATGTAAAAATTTACGTCAACCGGGTCCATGTTAATACAATTATGATGTATGAGTATAATAAATACATACATGACAAGAAGACTTTGCATCGTTATTACAATGTATGAAAATGATATGAATCAAGTAATATAATATGGAAATGCAGAGAATAATTTGATACAAGAGAGACAGGCTACACATATTATGACCTTAGATTCATTGCATGAAAAACAAAGGCACAAACTGAGTTTTTAGGTGGGTTAAATAGGTTTTCTAGCGAAAAGGATAGATAGTTATCTGTAAGTGTCGGGTATATGTGTACCGTGCGCAAATCTTCATACAGTGGACATTCAAGTAAAAAATGAGCTTCATCTTCAATTTTTTGCATAGAGCATTGTTGGCTATATTCTTAGATCTGGGGGGACATTTTTGTATCTACCCATTTCAATTTGCAGTGAGTGAGAACTAAGTCGGAGTGCAGTCATGGCTATTTTAAAGTTCTTATTATGTACATGACAGAGATATTCAGTGGGTTTATAGATTTTGGTTTTAAATAAGCCAAAAGTCCTGAGTTTTGTAGTTTTAGACGGGCTGGAGTGGCACGATTCAGTGAAAAGGGAGTTGAATTTTGATTGAAGTGATAATTTTATATTAGTTTTTGTGAGGTTTGACGGGTTTATATTGAAATAATTTATTAAGTGAGTTATAGAAGCAGTCCATGAGAGTTTAATATTAGAGTTTGCTATTTTAATATCATCATTATACGCTTCAGCCAGTATCGGGTTGCCGTTGTTGTTATAACAATTTAAGAATAGATAATCCAAATTAATTTTAAGTAGATTAGAACAGTTCGGTCACTTAATAATCTAATTTAAAAATGTAGAAACAGGACTATTAAGTCTCGAACACCAGTGCGGTGGTTACGATAGTAAACAATCAATACACAAATCCTGTCAAAACTACAAACATTGATAACTTTGCCCAGAATAAGTAATTTGAATGAAATTCTCCATATATTAATTTTGCATTATCTATTTTTGAACAATTATAGCAAGAACGGCTTAAAGTGATATTTATTATGCTTAATGAAACAATTCTGCTGAGAATTGTGCACAATACTAAATATGTGGCTGACATTTTTAGTGACAGGTGTCTTGTTATTTCTAGGCTTAGTTGAATTAAATGATATTATTATGTACATTATGTTTGCAGAATTGGAATTACCGGATTAGCTTTATCTTATATAAATTGGAATTCACTCTAACGCTAATACATAGATCATTTTTTTAAAAAAAAAACTTAAAAAATACCTTCCCCTTGATCTTCACTGAGTGCTTCATATCTGTAGCTGTCTGCCATAATTCTAGATCTCAATTTATTAACTGGTGAAGTCTTAATATCACCATTCATTGAACAACTATTTCGTTGTATTAATAGGCCTATTCATATTTTATTACCGGATCAATGTTATAGTCTATTGTCTAAAATAGTTACCAAATATCTAATTTAAATTTATCAACATTTGTTTTACTCTTTTGGATCTGATCATGAAATTTGATATAAACTATTATCATTTACACCAATATAAATGGGCTATTATTTACGGTAGACTATATTAATTCCTACGTGTAAACAAACCCTCGTCCTATGTCAGTAACATTTTCATTGACCTGTGTCTAAAATAATTTCCACTTTGATGAAATTTATAGTAATTCAAATTAACAGAATTTCTTGTAGGATGAACGACTTTAGTTCGAACTCGCCACGTCTCTAGTTAAAACTTCTGGTGTTATGGCTTCGATTGAAATTAGTCTACGAATAAACTAATGTACTCTCAAGTCAGACAAATTCTGGTACTGTAAGCAAAGTTTTTATGTAACTTTTGTTTACATGTTGAACTTCACTATTAAACACACAGTCCACGATGTATCATTCGAATAACTTCGTGAATAACTTAACAAAGTTCTTCCATTTTACAAACACTATTCATCCTTATAAAATAATATCCTGTTATACTTTCGCCACAAACAAGTTTATTTTTGTACGGTTTGTTGTTTGACACAGTACAGTGACAGTCAAGCGTCACTGCTTTAGCGCGACCTGAAAATTTAGTCTAATATTACGATTATCCAGCCGTATTACATCCTCTCGCTTTATTGTTGCCAACGGCAAATATTATTTACATGGCCCAGTAAGCTTATTAGATTAAGCACGAAAGACGTCAAATTATGACGAAAGAAAATATATCGTCTGATATATAGAATCTAATAAAAGAAATAACACAGAAAACAATAGGATGTTAACGAATTAACTTACGAAATAGATCCTCTTCTGAATTCCAAGAACCTTCATCGTCTGATTCTGCGTCGGAACTGTTGCCACGTGTCTCCCGCTCGGCAAAATCAATTTTCCCGCCGTTTGGCAGGAGTTTGTTTCTATCGCTAGGCATTATCAATCTACAGCAAACATGTTCTCAAATCTAATTTAAAAAAAGACAAACTTAATAAAGATAGTCATATTGTTTGGGTTTTTTTTATTTAAATTTCAAATCAGGCCTATTATCTAGAGGTTTCAAAATAGTAGGCGATTGTATCTTAAAATTTCAATTTGTATACTTTTATAATTTGATGGAACGTTGTCTAACATGCCTTTGGGACACTGTAATAGGTAGGCCTACTTAAACGTTATCATCCGGTCTATAAGCAGATGAAGCGCATCGGCGCACGGGCTCGATGAAAAACTCGAAAAGAATCCCCGTGAGTTAAGCATCTAGCCCGCTAGTTCAGCTCCGAAAAAATGAGACCGACGTTCAGAGCTGAACTACTAGCCCGTGAGTTAAGCAACTTCAAAGTTATCCAAAGGGTTTGCAACCGAAATCCCACTCTATGCCGACCTAAATACCGATCATCCATGATCGATGCCCGAAAAATGTCGCAACAAATAACCAATTCAGTACATATTCTTGGTATTCAATTAAAAGCAAAGTAAAATTAGTTTTTTATTAGATTTCGAGCACTGTATATGGCCAATCAGATGATAAATTAATTTGTTTGTCACTTTAGCTGTCTTGCACGAAAAGTCAGATTGCGCGACAGTTAGTGGGCACCTGGCAAGGTATATAACGTTGTTCGGATGGTGCCATATTAGACCGACGTCCCATGTATATAGGCCTACATTGGTGTGCACGTAAAAAATACCCATTGGCAGTTGGAATTCGATATAAGTGGATGCCTAAGCGCTGTAAATTGAAACCCCATTTTATTTCTTTTCATGCATCGCCTCCAGACATGTCATATGTTGTAAATTAAACGTAAACATTTCTCGCCTCAATCCCATCGGTAAAACAGCCACTTTTCTTGCCCCCGGTCCCACCCTCGGCTCAATCTGATTAAAACACAGATCCAATTTCGTTTCGTTTTTTATAGTTCAAAATTTCGTTTTTACTTGTCTTTACATGAGTGTAGGCCATCGAAAGTATAAAAAACGAAACGAAATATAGATCTATATTTTAATTAGATTGACCCTCGGCTCCGCTTCTGGATCAACGGTAGCCTACTATAGGCCTATTATTTTCATTATTGCAACATATAAATTTTCCATCTACATTAGCCTATTCGGAGCAGAAAAGTCGGACGTTAAACCCCATTTCATTCATTTCAAAGGTACAATAATTTTCAAACCTGCCAGGTGCGAACCAGTCAAAACAATAATATTATTTTAGTAGTTTTTCTACGGAGCGAACTTTACTTACAGAATATACTAGTACTGTTATTTATTCTCACATCTGCATCGATAGATATCGCTCCATATTCCAATATAATTTCCATAGTGTTAATAATTCATCGCCACTTTATTAATATTAAATGGGATATATTCCACACCTGTAAACTTTATACTGGATATAATGCTGTTAGAAACAATAATGCACCAGGCCAAGTTTATGCCAATTTTGGGGTTTTTGTTTTGTTGAAATATATTTTTAAATGGTATAAAAAGGCACCATGTTATAGATTTTAAGGCACCATGGTATAATATATAATAAAGGCATCATGTTATAGATTTTAAGGGGTATGGTTAATTATATCACAAAGAAATGTAGTTTATTAATCTACAAACAGGGAGACTAATACAATGTATGAATATGTCATCGGCGTCATAGTATTATTACATGGTTTATTAAAGATACATTATGGGAGATTAGATAAAGAGTTGGCAGTTCTCTCTAAAATAGTTAAAAACTAAATATAATGTAACCGGAATTTGCTGAAAATTTCAGTCAAATTGATCCACTCTAAACCGAGAATTTATCGATTGAATTTTCGGTATAGCCTCGATCATCATTACTTAAGTAAGTATACGATAAAAAAAACATAGTCTGGATTATCTAATTCATTATTAAACAGCAAATTGGGTCCTAATCCAGTAAATATAGCGGGCTAGCGATGACATCGAAAGTTGATTATGGTCTGGATAAGTTAACCAATGTCTTTTTATTAAAATAATTAAGATATCGTTTCATGCCTAAAGAAAGGCCTACAATAGGCAGATTTAGCTCTTGCATAATGCATATTTAAAGGCGCAATACCAATCTTGTTGTGGCTGAATAATATGTCCCAATCTTTATTCTGGTCAACAAATTGTATTATTTTACAATATTCCAATTAATTGATGATACAAATTTCATCTTAATACACCTAATTTGAAAAATTGGCAAAAATTCAACTAAATGATTTGAAAAGCATAACGCAAACCTTTTCAAATGTGACTTGGATTTTAAAATATTTCCGAACCCTCTGGACAAGTAAAATAGGATGTAAGGGATAATTTACATAACAGGTAAGACACTTAAACATCTAGTACTTAAAATAAGGCCATTATTTATTTTCTTGAGCTGCCAAGCCAGCAAGAGTGTTATTGTCCCTTTAATCAACAGGGAAATACTACTGTAATGTATGAACATTTAATATTATATATATACCGTATATATGGTTAAATACTTATAATGGACCTGTGTATACTATTCTCAATCTGTTTCACAGAGAATTAGGCCTACTTACGAATTAACTCTGTAACAGATAAGTGTCCACAGCACGTGCGTTGACTGCTCACCGCGCCAGTCATTGGCTCAACTGCTCGTGCAATGTTTACTTAACACCTAACTGCTTCGGGCAAAATGATGCATTTTACTCATTTTAACACCCATTTACACTAAATAGGAAATATTTTTTAACTTCAAATACTTCAAACGTCTTTATTTATTTTTCTTATACTTTAAAAAAATGTTTGAGAATTTAATTTGTCGGAGTAAAAAAGTTAATATGCCGTACTTATTAAGCCTCGTCGATCTCATAGGGAGAAGGGGGAGTATTATCCGAAAGGTGGGCAAAAAGCGGGAGTTGACTTTTCTAGAAGCATTTTTCCTCAGGAATCCAAAAATGGTGGGTGATCAGTCGGGTGAGGGAGCGTTCAGGAGTTATCAAGGTCAAAAGGTCACCAGAGGTCAAAGGAGGCTCGCTTATGAATTTAGCCACTTCTGATGCTGTCTGTTGCAGATTTTGTTGTTGGAACGCCGCTGAATCATTGAATAAGTGACGAAGGATAATTTGTGAAACCCATTAATCAAATTATGACGTAATTGAAAAGGTCAAAAGGTTACCGAGGTCAAATTAGCAAGAAATAAGGATGCACTGAGATTAGGGGCAACACTAATGTTATTTTCAATATGCAGTACAATTCTGCATAGTCTGGCGAAGTAATTTCATCCAAAATTAACGATTATGTTAAACGAGTGATATGTCACACAATAAGTATATAATCTATAAGTATATAATCGCGAACATTTTCGCAAACTGGAAGAATTATTCGTTACCACTTCCGGGTAACCGATTGTGGATTGTGATGGACATTACTCGATATTCACGTCCATGCGTGCACATGACTCCTCATCCGATTCATTATCGTCATCAACGTGATTAGTATCGACGTTAATTTCGTCGAAAACGTGAGGGATTTCTCCATCGTCATGAATCAACATCTCGGGGAGAAACTCCCGTTCAAACCATGTAGTGTTGGTGACTCCAGTGCAAGCCTTGGCGAAGACGCACATCGCCACATCCTCACCACATTGTTGGCTCGACAACACTGGAGCTTGAGGGACTTTGCACGGGGTGGAAGCAAGGTCAGGTCTACTATGCGTCCTTTCTTATAATTTGCCCAGAAAATATTGTATCGAGTCTGATCTACCTTCCTAATGCGAGGCTGGCCGTAGAAAACGCAAACAATCTTACTCAAGGCATTGAACGTGCGTTCCCCCCCCCCCCCCCAAGGTTCAACTCCTAAAGTTGCGAACGTAGCCAGAGCCTTTTCGTCTATTTTCACTTTGTTCCACAATGGTATTTTTCCTTTGTGGAAGAAGGACAGTACTGGACTGTCATACCTAAGGTTCCTTTGAGTCCTTCGGTTTTGGACATACTTTTCATATAACGCACCAAGCTGTTCACTAGTGAGTCCCATGTCGCCTTCAATTCCCCACAAGTCAGTGAGTTCGTCCGATATGTAGGACAGGAAGAACAAGCCATGCAGAGCCTCGGCTACATGCCCGTGAACCGCCCAAGTGTAGTTGTAATTCTTCCCGGTAAGAATCCCACCAAGTGAACATAACCCAGGCGGGTATAGCGAATTCCGGTACAATCCGGGGGATTCTTACCGGGAAGCATTACAACAACGCTTGGACGGTTCACGAGCGTGTAGGCGAGGCTCTGCATGGCTTGTTCCTCCTGTCCTACCTATCGGACGAACTCACTGACTTGTGGGGAATTGAAGGCGACATGGAACGCACTAGTGAACAGCTTGGTGCGTTATATGAAAAGTTTGTCCAAAACCGAAGGACTCAAAGGAACCTTAGGTATGACAGTCCAGTACTGTCCTTCTTCCACAAAAGAAAAATGCCATTGTAGAACAAAGTGAAAATATACGAAGAGGCTCTGGCTACGTTCGCAACTTTAGGAGTTGAACCTTTTTGGGGGGAACGCACGTTCAATGCCTTGAGTAAAATTGTTTGCGTTTTCTACGGCCAGCCTCGCCATACGAATGTATATCAGACTCGATACAATATTTTCTGGGCAAATTATAAGAAAGGACGCATAGTAGACATGACCTTGCTTCCACTCCGTGCAAAGTCCCTCAAGCTCCAGTGTTGTCGAGCCAACAATGTGGTGAGGATGTGGCGATGTGCGTCTTCGCCAAGGCTTGCACTGGAGTCACCAACACTATACACGATTGGAACGAGAGTTTCTTCCCGAAATGTTGATTCATGACGATGGAGAAATCCCCCACGTTTTCGACGAAATTAATATCGATACTAATGACGATAATGAATCGGATGAGGAGTCATGTGCACGCATGGGCGTGAATATCGAGTAATGTCCATCACAATCCACAATCGGTTACCCGGAAGTGGTAACGAATAATACTTCCAGTTTGTGAAAATGGTCGCGATTATATACTTATAAATTATATATTTATGGTGTAACATATCACTCGTTTAACATAATCGTTAATTTTGGATGAAATTACTTCGCCAGACCATGAAGAATTGTACTGCATATTGAAAATAACATTAGTTTTGCCCCTAATCTCAGTGCATCCTTATTTCTTACTAATTTGACCTGGGTAACCTTTTGACCTTTCCAATTACATCATAATTTGATTAATTGGTTTCACAAATTACCCTTCGTCACTTATTTAATGATTCAGCTGCGTTCCAGCAAGAAATCTGCAACAGACAGTATCAGAAGTGACTAAATTTAGAAGCCAGCCTCTTTTGACCTCTGGTGACCTTTTGACCTCGATAACTCCTGAACGCTCCCTCACCTGACTGATCACCCATCATTTTCGGATTCCTGAGGAAAAATGCTTCTAGAAAAGTCAATTCCCGCTTTTTGCCCACCTTTCGGATAATACCCCCCTTCTCCCTCTGGTCTATCATGCTTATCAGTGATTGTAGCGGCCAAGCGCATATTCACTGCGGGATCAGTTTGTACTTTTCTGTTTCTGTGCATGAGTATTCAGGTTTCATTTATGTGTGCACGAACTGAATTTACAATCAAAAAAAAAAAAAAGATTTCTCATTCTATTTTTGTTCCCCGGCTATTTATTTACATTGCCATCGTCTGTTTTTCATCATATCATGTATAGAAATGTTTCAAGAGCAGTCTACGCAACATTTTTAAAAATTCAAATTCTCGTAGTATATTTGGTGTATTGCAAAATTTTCGCGGGGGGGGGGGATGTCTGGGTGTCGCCGCTCCGCGCTCAGTAATTGGCATTATATTGGCGCCCCACCCAACACTCTGCTGCACCCCCACTTTTAAAATCCTACATAATATGGCCCTGGTGTATTGTAAAATGTATCATGTTTGAATATACGCAATTTACCTACATAATATCGCCGTTAAGATACTGTCCTTGGCAAAAGTGTAGAAATAAAATTGGCGGACATGCGTTGTGTCTAGACCTCGAGAAATATTTGTTTTTAAGGTGACAAAATGGCTGTATGATGCAAAGATTATTATTAAGAAGAGGGAAACGACTGAAAACCATACCTTATTTTTAGGCCTATAGGATGTTTTAATGTTTCCACACGTGAGTCAGTAGTCACAGTCATATGCATTAGAATTTTTCTTAAAAAATGTCAAGGCGAAACGATGTCATAAGAAGTGAGTATGGTTATTATTGGATAATAGTAATTGCTATAATATTATACGCCATAGAAATTTATACTATAAAATATGAGGTCATTTTGAAAATAGATCACGTTGTCTCTTGAATAGCCGAATTTGAGAGTAATAGCCTACACGTTATAATATGGTAACATCTTAACAATTTTCAAAATGTCCCTACTCTGGTAAGATGAGAAGGGATAATCTATATATTGCATAAAAGCATTGATAGTAAAAAAAGACAAAAACAATAAAAAAAAAACAATTAAAAGTTTTTAAGTCATTTTTAATTGGTATATGTTGAATTTTTCATCTGACAAAGAAAAGTTTATCTGTGGTGCCCCCCCCCCCCACTCCCGGCCACGATGCCCTAAGCACGTGCTTATTTTGCTTAATGGTCAATTCATAAAAGCACAAAATCACCTAATACTTTCCTAGATGTGGATCGCAATATTTATGACCTTCAGTTTAGCCTTTCAGACCATGGGAATTAACAAAACTACAACAATTAGTGTTCCTGTACTTTATGGTAACCTAATTGGTTCAACAGCAATAGCAGGAAGTTTATCATTTTTGCCCAAATGTCAAACTCTTGGTTCAACGATGGTTCAAGTTAACCATTTAACTAGTGGTTATATAGACGGAGGGTGTTTCTTCTAGTATTGCCTCAGAATTTTCAAGAGTCGTTTCCAGTGGTCAGTTGTGCAGAATAGTTACTGAGATGTGAGGAAAAATGGAGGTCCCGTATACCCATAGACAGTTGGACTACTAATAATAGAAGGAGTCAATTTTCTGGGGTAGGGTCTTGCTCGGAACCTCCTTCCCATAACTGAACCATTCTGACCGACAGCTTGCCTCAATTTATGTGGTTATAACTTGCTATGGCTAGCATGATGGGTATAAAATGGCATCGCACCACTCAAAATATTACTCGGTGTAGATATATATATGTGTCAATATGCATTCTCAGGCATTAGTCTGGGATTTACTTACATATTTAAGGTCATCTGAAGCTTAAATAACAATATAAGTAAAACCGTGTATATGAACTACCTTATCGATGTTTATACTGTTATATTTTATAGTCTACAGGTGGGGACTATTGCATATAAGTATGTAAGTAATGACTATCAAAATCAGCTATATAAGCTAATGTACTTACCATTTTATAAAAACTTGACATCCATAATATATGAAATCTTTAATTAAGCGTGTTGTGCACAGCTCAGATATCATTTGTTTAATGCCTGGCTTGTGTATGTTAAACTTTCTTATTCATACACATCACTGGATAATGTTGACAATACCCTATATATGATGTTGTTTACTTAGTAATAGTGGTGAATCAGCTGGATGAAAGTATCTATCTATGAAATCAATAACAACTGTTTGATATAATATATCTAAATGTAACATGTTGCTATAATAAAAATAAATTATTTACAAATCAAATAATCTTGTTACTTGTGAAGGTAGACTTGTTGGTGTTAACATATTTTTTATATAATCACACCGGTATGTAAAGGGAAAGAGAAATGGGGTTAATATCCACTCAACTCAAACTATTTCATTTTGCGACTAACATATAGTTTTTAATTATATGTCATTAATTCGCTTGCGTGTAGGATCTTTAGCAGCAGGAGGAAACTGGATGACCCAGAAAACCACACAAGGTTGGACAGGCCACCATACTCCTTGTCACCTACAAGTGGGATTGAAACCACACCAAATATGTGTTAACCATGCCCCCCCCCCCCCCGATGTAAAGAAACTAGATCTATGATAAAGAGATAATGTAAAGGAATTTAAATGAAATGGGGTTTGAGGTCTTCCCTTTTGTACCATAATGGGCATTCCTCATGCAGTGTGTTAAGATGGGTGAACTTTTGTCCGGGAAGCAGCTCTTCCATCTATTTTTTACCGGGCTAATGTGTTAGATCATCAGGTCTGTTATTTAGTCAAGTAGTACGGTTTGAATAACAAGTTTGTATGTGAAGGAGTAGGGTCCTCGCTCCACCTCATGGGGTTTCTCTCCCAATTTCCCTCTCTTCAACATAATATACACAGACCCCTGTACATGGCATCCACCTATATTTATAGTTAAATGCAATGATACACAATGAGGTGTCTTATAAGGCAAGCATATAAGTTATCTGATGCCATGTAAATCTCTCTATTGAACCATGGTTCCGGCCAGAGTGGTTAAAGAGGTGCTAACTGGTGCTAATAGGCGACTAACTGGTTAAAAACATCTGTGGTCTGTTTGAAGTATAATAAATATAAGATTATTTACCTTATTAAATAATCTAATTTAATAATTCGATCAACATAATTGGTTATTGATATTTTACACACCTGCTGCATTCTACTCAAATTAAGAAAGATTAACAGGTAAGCAAGAAAACACTTACCTGATAATGCCAATTATTTTTTTTAACTAACAAAAAGTTGCCAAGCAAAATTTGTCAACATTTAGCAAGAGATGGACTAAGGACAAGCTTTTTCGTACAATCAGGGGCTATGATCCTGAAAGATAGGGTAGATCATTGAGATACAAACATATATTTTACGTTCCATCAAAATCTGATAAAAATTGTCACCCCTAGAGAGTCCAACCACAACCTTGGTATTACTTACTTTTACACTATTTGCGTACAAGAAGTTTCCGTCCACATGAAAATCTGTCAATGAGGGGTGTAAATGGTACTTTACAGGTTAAGTTAGAGGGGCACACTCAGTACCAGATCTAGGGAGGAGGGGGGCAATGTGAGACATAATATGTCGGAAGTGGGACACATTTTTGGGTTTAGATCAAGATCAAAAGTTTCACTGTTTTACTCGCCAAGAATATACCTCTGAATGCACCTTAGAGGCTTTGCACAGAGATGTACCCAAGTTTTTTCTTAATTCAGACTTGTCCAAACTAATCGACTTCGTGGATCTCCCACAGGGTTAATCTGGCCCTGGGCATATAGCCTACAACCCTGTGTAGAGTTTATAGTACATCATTTAGTAACTAAAGAGTGTTTATCGCAGTTATTGCACACACTTTTAACCAAAACTAAACACGATGTCCTCAAAACTAAACTTTATGCTTTCTGTAAATAATAAACAATATTTACAACTTTCTAAACGGTAGTCTTGTATTTAAACATTGTCTCAAAACTAAATAGTATTTATCAGTCTCTAGTGTAATACACTAGAAAATTAAACTAGTCACACGTCAACGATTTAAGTTATATTTATTTACAGTCTTATATAACATAACAGATAGTACATGTAATAATAATACAAAGGAGAAAAGCTGGGAGTATTATAATTTTATCTCCCTGCTTCAATAAGAGAATCTGAAAAAGATCAAAATCTATTTATATCTTTTGAATATGCGGATACTTAAAGGAGCTATAGTGCACTGTTATTAAGGTCAAAGTAAAGTGTTGAATTCGGTTGATCTGACACCATATATAGATTAGTGATTGAACCACCTTGACACGCCAAAATTTTCAGTTAGAAATATTCAGACAAAATCAGTTTGTTTTCTTATTTTAGTTTCGTTCTCCAATTTAATAGAACACACCTCTGCAAGCCTTACATTTACATGATATAACTAAATACTAACATAAATATTATGTAACAATTGAGCCTTAATAAAAATATTTTTAAACCAATTTAAGGACATGACTGAAGCACTATTGCTTAATAACCTGAATGGACTAGAACAGATTGTAGTTACCTATTATTTATACATGTATGTTGTAACAAAAACTTATTTTATCCTTATAAAATTCAAATTTCCATAACATTTAGTTTCTACATTATATTTTATTTGTTTTACCAACAAAGAAGTTTAAATATACATTTGACAGAAAAAGTTGGAAGTTAATTGAATATAGTAACCACTTTATAATAAATAGATGATGGTCAGTCTTGTTTGAGAGATAAACTTTGATCTTGCAATTGTGAGATGGATGTTTTCATGATGTGTGAATTGTGAATTAATAAAGACAAATAACATTTTCTGTTTCTGTATACCTACTTTATGTAGAAGTTTTATTGCAGGACTTATTTACAGAAAAGGGCCTAAGAAAGAAAATTCACAGTGATATTGAATAAGTGGTCGGTTTAAGGCCCCAAAATCGCACTGTTTTTAATTAATTATTTCCCATTAATTTATGTATCTTTTTGGAGGGGGTTTGCACCTTCCATACCTACAGAAAGATCCTGACGATGTCACATAATTTATGTCAGTTCCGATCTGCAGATATTATAGTTAATACCAATTACCAATATCACTACTAAATACTATTATGTAGTCAAAATTACCGGTAAGATAGTATCCCAATAACTGACAATTACTTATACTATAGTTACATTAAATAAGGTAGTCAAATATAATTAATATATACTTCCTTTAACAACATAATTAACAATAATATATACATGTACATTACACAGTTTTTGTATGATAATAAAACATAAATGTAATAATAAAAAGATTCTGGTTTGATCATTTCAAAAGTTGATTAAGCTTGACATTATATATATATATATATAAAAACTCAAAAAAATATATATGGTAATGAATAAGAAATATTTTCCTTACGAAACTGGATTGTGCTTCCAATACATTATAGCAATAATTTTACTGACATTAAAGGCCCAGTTCATATATAATTTTATCAAGTGTTTGAAACCTCTGATCTCATCCAGCAGAAATGAACTTGAATAGTAATAATTAGTTAAATTAATTCCACTATCAATGTTCCAGATACAAAGCCATTATAGCCACTCACAAGGGACTATATTGAAGGAGGGATTAGAAAGACAGAGCTTTTTTAGGTTCTGTTGGGCGAACCTTATTTAATCGTAGCCGTTGAAAGTTGGGCTATAGGGGAGTAATAATTTACGAGATCAGTTTTAAGTTCAGTTCTATCGCCCCCCCCCACATCTCCTTATAATTATATGACTGGTTGATTTAATTACATGTTAACCTGTACCTCTAATTTAAATAATTATATTATCTAATTAAACTTTATCTGCTAGTTATACTAGTGTAGGCATATATATATATATATATATTACGTAATACATGGATTTACATCAACTAAAATACTTTTTAAAGTAAATAACTACTGCACGTTACATAGAAAAAAGATTGTTATCCTTGTGTAGCGGGCTCAACACAATAAGATATGAACTCTTATATCAGTTAACCATAATCTTGTAAATGTTTAATAATCTTAGATGACAATTTCTAAAGTAATTAAGTACCAAAACAGATCCAGTGCACATACGGTACATTTGTCAGCATAAGCACGCCTAAAGTTTACAAATTTTAATTACGTTAATAATTAGAATTAGAATGCCAAATGTGACAAGAACTTTCGAAAATTACAAATTGCTATTTATTAGTCATGCCCTTCAGAACAGCATAGATTGATTGACATTGTTGGCAAGAAATTAATTATAACAAGATTATACATATATCAATTTACATGATTCTGAATTTCATCCTAGCTCTCTAATGTTTAGAGGGAGAACAGTTGGTAGTACAGCTACATATCTATCCATTCTCAGAGACTTGCTAAATATCTAAATGATAATAAAATTGTCTTTTATCTACTGAATAAGTATATAGTCTTAACATACATTTAATTTCTAACTACCATTATCCCAAGCAGAGTTGTCCTCCCTTACAGAATGGCAAGACATGCATTGGAGAATGCCTAAGCACACAATCATAAATTGATTTGAATTTAGTAGAGATGTCATGTGACAATATAGTCGATTTCAAAGTACTTTGGCGAGTTAGTTAAATGCTCCGATTAGCTGTAAGCAATTTTTGTGGCTGGACACCGTTGAAAAAAACATGTGACCACCCGATCAAATCGTCAAATCGCACCCTGAAGTGATTTGACGATTTGATGTAATCGCTTCGGAAATCGGTGTCGATAAATTTGTTGATTAGGGTAACCAATTTGAATTAGATGGACGTTAAAGATGAAAATGTGATTGAATGCAAATCACTTTGGCTAATCAGTGGTCCATAAAAACGCCTCATATTAGCCATAATAGTCCTGTCAAAATACGCCAGTATAGGAGTCAATACACCATTATAATTTTTGTAGGAGGATTTTGGATACCAACTTGTAGAATCAATTAAAATCCAACTAGGGATTGAAATCCAACTAAGGATTTTAGAGTTAGTGGTGGGTCTATCAGTATTTTGACTAGACTAGACTATCAGAGACAAAGAGTAGGTGAGGAAGTTGATGGATATCTGAGAATATTCATTCAAGCTTAAAACTCAATTTATTCTAGTTTGATTTTTTTAATCGTCTATTTTATTGTTAATTTTTGTATTGATCTTTCGAGTTTACAACAACAGTTCATTCTTTGGTTTGTCCAAATTGATTTCATTTTGTTTAATGTTGATCTGCTAGTTCTATATTTTTTACAGGACTGATAGTCTTATTAGGGATACTAGAAAGTAAATTAATCATTAAAACACACTCAGTTCATTTCTGGTTTGTCGAAATAGATTTTGGTTTGTTTTATGTTGATCATGTAGTTTTATTTCATATTTTTTTTACAGCAGTCAAAGGATTGATTAACTTATCACCATGATTGTAGAGTAATTATTGAATATTAGTAAATAATACACAGTCCCTTCATTCCTTGTTTGTTTATTGTACATGGTAGATGTAAAGATCTTTAAAACACATAAATTAATTTCATTTAATCCCAAATTTATTCTGATATTTTCAGTTGAATTTCTTCTTTGTTGCTGTGAATCTTTCCATATACTGCAAAAAAAAAGGGAAAGGTCATTATCAACCCTGTCACAATTAAGTATCAGTTGATCTCATGAACCCATCAGATTGAAAAATGTTTTGATAAAAGATAGTCTGCCAGGCAAAGAGACACACTCAAAGCAGTCCATAATTAAAACTCTTTATACTGTTTAACATCATTGGTGGACTGACAAAATCCTATTACACAACTAAAGACAATATCTCCATAAGTAATTATCATGAATTTAATAGGAACCTTTGTTTTGCTAGTTTGAACTGAACAATGTATATAAAATTCAAACAGATCGCATGATAACCCCTTCTAAGAGTGTTCACAAGGTTCTATAGACTGTTTCAATGGCATTTAGTAATTGAACTAGAGTATACAGGTCACAATTCTATGGAATACAATTACTGCTTATTACTGAGCGACGTTTCGACTAGGCTTCTCTAGTCGTTATCAAGCAATGATAAAATCTAAAAAATAAGACAAGTCAATATATACATGTACATAACAATACACTCTCAATGACAAAACAGGGATCTCCCTTAATTTGCACGTACCTAAAAGAAATCTAATTTAATTAAAGATTATAAATTTGAAATGCTATTTACACCATTCAATAATACCACTTAACTGTAAATAAAAAACAAACTGACTAATTGATTAATAGGTAATTTGTTGTGGAGTATATACAATGATATGTAGGTTCAAATCATGACAAACGTTCTAAGAAAATGGAATTTGATCAAATGCTATCAACCACCCCTTTCACTGAAATAAACCCAAATGATTAATGAATAGATTGTTGTGGAGTATATACAACGATTTGATCTGGTTTTACTAATGACAACATCCCATGATGGGATTTGATTGTATTATGACGAAAAATAATTGATATGTGCATGATGGTTCTATAGGTCAAAAATTATCATTAAAGGTATAAAAAATTGCTGGAATTCCATAGGATCCTTTGCCTTGCCAATATAAACAGAATATGTAAATTTTAAAAAGGACTGGATGATAAATGTAGGTTGTTCATAAGAAAAATATCAATAGCAAGAAAATTAGGCCATACAAAAAAAATATATTCTGGTTCACAAACAAGGCTTTCAAAAATATCTGAAGCAAGAAGGAGGTTTTTATTTTGTCAAAAGATCACTACTGGGCTAAATGACTTCTAAATGACTTAAATCATCACACTGTTTATAGGAATTTACAATTATCTAGTGTTATTTAATGCCAGTAACATTTGTCAGAATTGCGTACTTAATAAATGAATCTACAGTATACTTCTGGTTTCATTAAAATTGCTTCCAGTAATTTGAGGAAAAATATTTAAATTGAGTAATTGATGAGATTATTTTAGGTCATACGGCCCTCGGCCCTTTTTAAATCAAATAGGTGTATTTGAGAACCAGAATATTTTTCCTGTATGGCCTTAATTCATTTGCTCTGAAAAGATCAGGTGTTTGGATATTACTTAATTTCAAAAGTAACCTTATGGTCTGCATAGTCTCAACTGACAATTAATTTTCTTGTCTGAAGGTTTGTCAAATAAAAAGGAAAAGCATATCATACCTCATCATAACCTTCAATGTTATGGAATGCCTTCATATCAAAAACATTGCCTTCTATAGCAAACAAGGCAATATTTGACTCCTTTAGAATTTTTGGCGTAAATGCTTTTAGTTCCAGACAATTTTCTTCCAATCTAATAACTTTTAACCTTGGACAACTGGCTATACTTTCTGGTAAGGTAGACACCTGCAACATAATCACATTTACATCTAAGAAGAATGGTAGTCTCCTTTTAATTATATGACACTATGGCCTGATTTTATCAATTAAAATACTTAGAATTCATAAACTTAAAAACTTAATTTGGTGCAACACAAATACAAAACAGTTTAATACTAATATTACAATTATTGATTTGTGTCACATCAGTGGAAGAAAGATAACTCCAAAAACAGAGAGAAAAGAATGGGGTTTAATCTCTACTTGACACAAACCAAGTCATTTTGGGACTAACATATGGTTCAATTTTCATTTCAATAATTCATTTGCGCGTAAGGTTCTTTTGCAGTAGCAGGAAACCAGAGGATCTGGATAAAACCCACGAGGTTGGACAGGCGATCCTGCTCCTTGTCATGTACAACCGAAGAATCAAAACCACGTCAGTTGACTCAATGACAGACCTTATGATACAACGCACAATCGCGCACACGCTAACCAATCTGCTATTCACTCAACACAAACCAAGTCATTTTGGGACTAACATATGGTTCAATTTTCATTTCAATAATTCACTTGCGTGTCAGGTTCTTTAGCAGTGGGAGGAAACCGGAGGATCCAGAGAAAATCCATGAGTTTTGATTGCTGATATTCGATTTTGTCAAATTTGTTCATTCAATTTTATTTTGTCTCCTGGAAATGGTATGTCATTCCCTTTTTATGATGAAGTAATTCTACTTTTTGCCTGGTATTTGTATTGGGTATACATCACTAGTGTCTTATTAATGAACCTCTAGGCGATTAACAAAACAAAACTAGTTCCTGTAAATAGGGATATATACTGACCCTGCTCCTTTTAATCTCCTGTAATAAAATTGTAGATCAATAAAAAATGAATATAAATAAAACTCTGTTTATTTACCTGATTTTGATTAAGATTGATCTCCATGGCCTGAAAGTTACTAACACCATCGGGTATAGTTGTTATTTTATTTCTAGACAGATCCACTACATCCAGTTGGTTTAAACCACAAATCTCCATCGGGAAATATTTAATATGGTTTCCTGATAGATTTAGTGTACGTAGATGTTTTAAATTTGTGAATGTGCTTGGTAGTGCAGTTAAATGGTTATTATCCAATGACAAAACTTCCAGTTTCTTCAAATTACCAATTTCATTTGGTAGGTTTTCTGAAAATGAAATTGAAATGAAAGTAAACGTTCAATCTACTTTTCTGCACCCACCCGTTATGTACTGTGCTATGACCGCTTATAAGCTGCCAATGGCATAAAAGCAATCTCTATTTTTCTTTTCAACACAAATGACTATTCCATGTCAGGCCATCAGACCTGCACGACTGAAAAGGGGAAACAAGACTAAAAAATTTCAATATTGGGATCTAACACCATACTCACTAAGCTACTGTGACTTCTTCAGAAAAAGAATATCTATAAACACTAATCATTGCTTAGTTAGACTACCTTTGATTATTCTATTGTTTTGAATGACAATTTGTTATGACACTGCTGATTTGTATGGGTAACTACAACATGATTTAAGACCAAAATACAAAATGAAATAAAAGTAATCAGAATCCAGTTTATTGTTTTATTGTACTTTACTTCATGTGGACCAAATATGGGTGCATAAAAATGAGGGTTGGTACCATGGGTTCCATGATGGCCGTATATACCAACTTGGTACACTTCGAACAATTATCTACAAAAAGCTTGATCAGAGGTTTTTCTAAAGTTAAGGGGAATGAGTGCATAAAAAAGGCACCACAACATGTTCTGAATAATCTTAAATTCATTATACATTCTTGTTTTATTTTAATTTGAAATTATCTGTCAAGATAGTTCTTCTAAACCATATGATAAGAAAAACAAGTATGACCAGGAACTGACAATGTTGTTGGATAAAATTCAAAAATCTAATTCAACAATTTGATGCAGAATCATTTAAAGAACAGGCATGCCAATTTTCATGTAGTTCAGATTTGATTTGACGGAGCCTCAGGCTTTTTTGAAGAGTGTGAACCGACTAAGAAGAAGATATGTAGCAGTCAGCTACCAGATGCTGGTCCAAGAAGCAATTCAAAAGAATTAAATGAGATTCAACGTTTACTGCTCAAGTGAACTAAAAGATTGGTGGTCCCTCTCATTGGTCTCCTTCTAACTAGACCACTGGCTTTAATATCATGCACTTACCTAATTTATTGTTACTTAAACTCAAATTTTTAAGGTTGTCAAATTTGCCAATAAACGATGGTAAATATTGGAATTTGTTGTCCGATAAATCAAGGGTTCGTAGATTTTTATGGAGACATTGTAGTTCTTCTGGAAACTGTAAAACAAAAAAAAAATAGTTTAAAAAAATTGATAGTAGGTCATTTGGGACTAACCCTGTAAATATTTAATCATTATCTCCAGACCAGAAAATAATGATTGTAGTTGTACCTGATGACAAAATGTCCGCACAGGAGTACAAGTAGTGGCTACAAACTAATATTTTAAACTTGTGTATCAGATATGTCCAATAATGAATATCTGAATTACCATCTGTTATTTAGCCTATTATCAAAGAAGAACCTAGCTTCCAGAGTTATTACCTCTTTTACAAAATCATTTCATAGCCAGCAAGGCATTCTCTTTAAAAATTTTAAAAATATTTTGTTAAACTTGGAATATGAGGGTTTTTTTTTTAGCACTAACCCAATTCTAAAGTGTTTTTATCTTTTTTTAAACATGTAATTTCATGGCATGCAAATTCACATGTAAATTGTCCATACAAATATAATCAAAACAATTGTTCCGGATATTGCATTCTATAGTTCTGCCTTTTTGTTATGGATTTGACATCTATCTGTATTCACATTTTTGTAAGCACACTAGCGCTTCAATAATTTTCAGTTTGATATGGGTTGTCTTTCTCATTGAAATGAAGAAGCCTATGGGTTTTCAACATTTTTTCATAATCAACTGTCGAACACACAACTTACAAATAAGACAAAACAAGTCAACACATTCAATTGAATATATAATTTTTTAGTCAATTCAAAAGGGACTGGCATATACATGTAATCTTATAAATAACAATATCACCTGTGAATGAATCATATGTACCGGTAATAAATCATTGCTGCACAATGGGGTTATTTTTTATGGGGAACAACATACCGGTAGTCACAATTCCTGGAGAAAAAAAAGGAATTCATATAACTTTAGGGTTTTTATATGAACAACACGTTCAGACCGATTTTAAAAGAAAATAACGTGTTTATATGTTCTGACTACATTTTAAAAGAAAATGATGTACATGACTTAAATTCTATAGAAAGAGAAGTTTGATGTGGCCAAATGCATTTGTATATCTACATTGATTATTAACAATGTTTACAAGCCTATCGTTTTGGCTGTTGTTGGTGGCAATTTCAATCAGTGTTTATGATTTTTATCAAGATTTTAAACAAGAGAGACAAATTACTAATACTAATCAAGCCTGGCATAATTATGATGAGTTTGAAAGAAAGTATTCTATACTGGTTGGTGGGTGATCAACACAACTCAATTTTTGGATATTACTCAGCTATCAATATACCTTATGGACATCAACACGGTTCAGTGCTCTGGCCGCTTCTTTTTACCATAATCAAGCTTACCATTTTAATAGGTACTACTATACCTATCAAGCTGGAATCTCAATGTGTGGATATCACTGATCTGGAAAAATGTGTTTTGTCTAGGAAAGAGTGGATGATCAACAACTTTCTTAAACTAAAAAATGATGATAAATCAGAATTGTTTTTGTTAAACTTTGGACAAAATCAAAAACTGGACAAATTTGCATCACTGAAATTAAAATTCGCAGTTAGTTCCAGCCTGTGCATAATCTTTGTTTATATTTTGACATTAATTTGAATATGACCAATCACATAGCATCTGTATGTAAATCAACCAATTATCAACTGTTTAACATTGGATGAATCAGAAATGTTAATTGTAAAATGTTATTTAATACTCATGTTACATTACGTCTTTATCACTGCAAATCTCTTAAGTATAATTCTCCTCCTAATTAGCTCAATCTTCTCCAGAATATTCAAAATAAAGCAGCCCATATTACCCAAACTCTAGTGCTTTTTCATCGTCATTGGCACCCAATATCACATGACATTAATTACAAGTTTCTTTCTTGGTGGATGGCTGAATGGTTAGTGTTGTATCATATGGTCTGTCAATGAGTAAACTGGCGTGGTTTTGATTCCCCAGTTGTACGTGACAAGGAGTAGGGTCGCCTGTTCAACCTCATGAGTTTTTTCCAGGTCCTCCGGTTTCCTCCCACTGCTAAAAACCCTTACGTGCATGCAAATTATTGAAATATACTTGAACCATATATGCTTGTCCCAAATTGACCTAGCTTGTGTCAAGTGAATTTTAAACCCCATTCCTCTCTCTCTTTATAACATATTCTGCAATACACTCCGATGACTCTCCAGCTTATTTTAAATCTTTACTTTCCCTTTACACTTCAACTAGTACTCTCTGATACCAGAATGAAAACCTTCTTACTCCTTTGTATCCTAATACATCCTATGCCAAATGTTTGTTTTACTTTACTGCTCCACTTCTTTGAAATTCTCTCCCTCTACATGATAACTACATATATCAGATTTAACTTCTATTTTCAAACACAGATTAAAGACACATCTTTTTAGGGTTTATTGCAAACTGATTAAAATAAATCTATATTTCGTTTCTTTTTTTATACTTTCGATAGCCTACACTACAGGAAGATCTTTACACATCAGGGGTCATGTGGCAGTTCACATCAGGGGTCATGTGGCAGTTCACATCAGGGGTCAAACGAAAGGCTTTTGACCCTATGATGTCAGACATTGATTAATCAATCAGTGTTGACGTTTCTAGGGGTTTAAACACAGTTCCTTGCAGAGAACACCAAGAAGTCGCAGTAACAGACTGTTTCATTGGCTAATTCCTCACATCAATAAGAATGGCTATTATAATTATATAACAACTCTTCCTAGATCCTAGTGTAGTAAAGACAAGTAAAATGAAATTTTGAACTGCAAAAAAACGAAACGAAATACGATCTGTGTTATTAATCAGATTGGGGTTTAATGATTTAAATTTAGCCTTTTTTATAGATTTTTGATTTATACTTTTATATTTCTTTTATGTTTTTACTACAGTACATGTAGTTAATTTACATTTATACTATTCAAAAAAAGTGGGGGATATTTGATTTTTAAGTGTTATTAAAGTCACCTAATGAAACTGACGAAGAAACAAATGACAAAATGAAATGAAGTTCACATTCATCGATTTATTCCAAATGATCGTTAGACTAAGTAAGGCACAGACTGACCATTATAAGGGTAAAATGATACCCGGGGTCAAACAGCAAAGTTACCAAAGCATCACAACAAAGTCAGTAACGGGTAAATCCTCCTCCGTTTGCCAAACAAGCATTGATCCGAAGTGGCATACTCCTAATGAGACGTCTAAGGTCATTTTGGTCCAGAATGTCCCATTCCTGTTGCAACGCAGCAGCAAGTTCTTGGACATTGGCAGGACGTTGTTGACGTTGACGTAACCTCTGTCCAAGCATGTCCCAGACATGCTCGATGGGGGAGAGGTCGGGACTCAGTGCTGGCCAAAGTAATGTGGTGGTGTTCTGTTGTTGGAGGTAACCTGTAACGATCCTGGCCCTGTGACATCTTGCGTTGTCATCCTGGAAGATGAAACGGCGGCCATGACGTCGTGCGAACGGCACAACATGGACTGCCAACATGTTGTCCCAGTAGTACTGGCCTGCAACACGCCCTGCAACAACATGTAAAGCCGTTCTTCCAGCAACAGTGATGCCTCCCCACACCATAACAGAACCACCCCCAAATCGATCATGTCTGATGACGTTAACGTCTTGGAAGCGCTCTTTTCGATGACGCCACACCCTCCTACGTCTGTCCAAAAAATCAACAGTGAACCTTGACTCATCTGAAAACATCACATTGCTCCAGCGTCGATTATCCCAGTGTTGACAATCCCTACACCAACGACGTCTTGCCTGAATGTGATCAGTGACCGCCCTAGACATTCGCCAATTAGCCAATGACGACAAATATTTTTATTGGCGAATAAAGTGATGATTCTGGCGAAAATTTTGGCGAATGAATTATTTTGTAAATCTGTTAATATTAAAGTTGAAATCGTTCGATCATTCAATGGAATGTCTATTTTTAGTACATTAATTACTCTAGTCTCAATCGTACAAGTCGCAAATCAGTCAATGTCACGCATTAAAACGACTGAAAGATCGTGTCTAGAGACTATACAACACAGTTACGCCCCTTTTGTGTGGCACTGCACTGTTTACATATTATTATGCTCGCCGCTTGCCGAGTGTACATTCGCTTCACCATAGATCGTATATACAGTTCTATGGCTTCACTGCAAGTAGCGATGTTCCGATATGACACCTGTCGGTTTTACCGATATCAGATATTGACAGCGAAGTATATCGGCCAATACAAATAAATTACCGATAGTGGTGGATATAAAACCATTACACATTAAAATGTCTCGAATGGCATGATGATCTATGTAGATAGTCGGGAAACGCATGGTACTTTTACTATTTTACGGCGGGAATCAACATAAATTTAAACCCTGTGTTGTTGAAGTAATAATTGGGCCACGCTTCTTACGCAATCGTCAAAAATATACACCATCCATCATGAATTAAATTATTTGCTGTATCATTAATGGTCGAGATTATCATATTTTAAGTGTTAATTACTATCTAATTCCTTACAGTAATCGGCACGGCATCTGTATCTATACGTGTGCATTAGTTCATGCGGTAATGAAATGATACATCAAAGCGATACCTTCATGACCTGTTTGTCAACAGTGGCTATCACGTGACATTCTCCCGCCATTTCTAGAACTATTGTTAAAAATAAAACATCTAATGGGAACCTATTTATTGATAATATTATTAATTAATAAAGTATGATCTTTATTATGAGTTTTTATTTGTCGATACAATAACCAAGCATAACAATATAAATCACTAAATTATTTCTAAATTTATATCGGCATCCAGAAGCCGGAATGTATTAGACAGTGATTACGTGACATCAAAGGAATATCCCCCCTTTCATCCTTTATTCCACCACGCGCAAACCACGTGATATTTCTCACCTTTTCCAAAACTTCTACTCATATATTGACAGACAATATAGTGAACTAGATAAAACGAAGTAAAAAAAAAAAAAAAAAAAATACGTAGCAATTTAGATAAAGGATACTCATAAGGATTTTGTACTGTTTATTATTAATGCTGCTATGAGTCTTGTATTACCGGTACGTTTAAAAAGCAACAAGCACGTAGTTTCATTTTTAATTAACAAACATATGAGTAAAAATGATATAAAATATTTGGCTAAAACTCTCTGAATTGGCTAATAAAATTTTGATTTGGCTAAAAATTTGGCTAATGGTTTTAAGGGTCTAGGGCGGTCACTGTGTGATGATCTCTCAAACAAGGGATCACGCGAGGACGTCGGGCGCGAAGGTGACCCCTATGCAGTCGATTCCGAATCTTCTGGCCACTCACTCTCACACCAGTGTCTGTTTGAAGACGAGCGCTGATCTGATTTGCTGTGATGACACGATTTCTCAAGGCCAAGGTACGGATAAATCGATCCTGGGCTTGAGTTGTCGCCCTTGGTCGACCTGAGCGTGGTCTGTCCTGTACAGATTGTGTATCACGGTATCTGGACCATAGCCTGCTTATGACAGACTGAGAAACATTCATCGTCCGCGCCACAACCGCCTGTGTTGTGCCGATCTGTAGCATGCCAAGGGCACGTAACCGTTCATTTTGGGTAAGCCGACGAATATCAAAATTTGTTTTCTGGTCACTAAAACAATTAAACTGATGTTTCCACCCTGGAATTCAATGCCACAATGACTGTAACATTCAAAGTCAGAGTTGTGCAAATCTTGGGTTGGACCCCCATGATGATCCCAAGCATCACCTGCATTCCATGCGGTAGCTGTTGGTGCGTTTGGGCGTCACATGTAACTGGAAATGTTTCTTCTGTTAGGTTCTATAGTGACTCTTTTCGTAGTCATTTGCATTTTTTAGTATTATGCCCCCAAAATCAAATATCCCCTACTTTTTTTGAATAGTATATTTTTCTTTAGTTTTTTACACTCTTTAAGTTTTCTGTACAAATCTGTGCTTCCTATGGCATTTGCACAAACAATAAAAGTGTCTATCAATGTTTTGAGTTCTGAAAGTAAAGGTAGGCCCAAGAGGCTTTAATGAACTGGAGACGGCATGACGTCATTCTATCATTATGACAATTGAAGCCAGTGAATTGGTGTTCCTTAAAGGACAATATTGGTGCCAGTCATTATCACATATGTGATAGAGCTGGTTAAACACATTCCAAATATACTTTTAACAGAGAGATCAATGCTACGATAGCTGAGTAATACAGATTTCCCAAATCGGAAGTGACGAACGCCAAAGGAAAACACGAGTCACCGCTTTATATAACTGACTAAAGCGACGAGTGATAACAGATACAAGGCCGAATATCTGCTCACTAATAATTCCTTCGAAGACCAAAAGTTGTTATATGGGACTGTAAGAGGATATCTGACAATTCAATAAAGTAATTGAATGTCATTAGATAAAAAAAAACACGAGAAAAATAGAAATAGTCCGTACATTCCCTTGTTTATATTCATTCTATACCTTATAATAACATGGTAATGCACAGACTTTTTCTGTTTTTCTTTCGTGTTTTCTTATCTACTGACAGCCAATTCTTTTTATGAATTGTCAGATATCCTCTTACAGTCCCATATAACAACTTTTGGTCTTCGAAGGAATTATTAGTGAGCAGATATTCGGCCTTGTATCTGTTATCACTCGTCGCTTTAGTCAGTTATATAAAGCGGTGACTCGTGTTTTCCTTTGGCGTTCGTCACTTCCGATTTGGAAAACCTGTATTACTCAGCTATCGTCGCATTGATCTCTATGTTAAAAGTATATTTGGAATGTGTTTAACCAGCTCTATCATATATGTGATAATGACTGGCACCAATATTGTCCTTTAAGAGATCTATACGGTGCATGGCCCACATGCTGTACTTGATAATAAAAGCTACATTTCACCTACACCTTATTTTTATAAAATAAAAGTCTGGTTTTATCCAGACACCATATAATACTGTTTGGGACACCAGTCTCAGTTTCCATATATTGACTGACATATTAAAGTTGTTTGAAAATGTGTCATGTATATTGAGTTAGTTGCTCACCCTAAGATAGGGGATTTTAAGGGCTTTCACACAAAATTAAGCAGTTTTATTCTCAAAAATATAGTTGAGATTGGTCCTTTAAATAATATTACAGAGTCTTTAGTACAGACATAGGCCAGTCACATGGAAGATGAAAATGTTATCATCGTTTTTAATAAAGTTGTGCCTTGGCATGTCATAATATAAACATAAATTGTGTCTATTCTGATTCATGATTCGATGGAATTTAATTGGCCCTTTAGAAACTGCTTTTGCAATTTTTATACATACAACTGCGTGCCAATTACATAAAATTTCTTGAGATATATTAGATATAATATCATTTATTATATAACAGTATATTTGTAATTATAACGCTTCAAAGACCTAAAAAACAATTATTGAGTTCTCTCTGCTTTGAACTTGGCTGTTTTTCATTTCTTTCATCTCTTTGTTGGAAATATTGTGTGAACATGAAACTGAAACAAACAATGTAATAAACTTTGCCTTCCCTACATAAATGCTTGAAAGTATTACCAAATATGCTGTCCTCGAATGTTGTTACATGTTTATTTGGATCATAACCTCAAAACTAAATGCACCATAATGGCATATCCATGCACTTAATCCTTTCTTCAACTATCGGGGGGTTGGGATGACCTAGTGGTCTAGAGTGCCGCGCTTCGGCCTCTAGCTGGTCGGTCACCTCTGGCTTGCGGCTGTGGTTTCGATCCCTGGTGTGAGTGTATGTGGCATGGAGATAGGGGCGCCTTCTCAACCTCATGGGTTTCCTCTGGGCACTCCGGTTTCCTCCGACGGCTAAAGACCCCTACGCGCAAGCGAATTATTGAAATAAAATTGAAACCATATGTTAGTCCCAAAATGACCTAATTTGGGTCGAGTGGACGTTAAACCCCATTTCTCTCTCTTCAACTATCTTCCTGAGATGACAAATATTTGGGTCGACTTCGTCAAAGATTAAGAACAAGTGAACGTTACAGAATATAACATTTAATGGTATTTTCGAACAATGATTAACTCAATGAGTAGGCTAATCAAAGTTAATAAAAATCTTAGATCAAAATTTAGTCAGCTTTCCAGGATAAACTTTTCAGAAAGTCTGAGATTAAATCTATGATTAGCACTTATCTACTTTCTACGTACAATATGTGCCTTAGAGTAATTCCTGGTCCACATCAATCCTCTACAAACTATAATATTATTATGAAAGTGGAATCTGATATACCAATACCTCTCTGATAATGGTTCAATTCCACCAATCGATGCAACACCCTATATAACAAGACATTGGTATCTTTATTTGCCGTGAACCAAATTGAAGGGCCAGTTTTTAATCCGACTGAATCCAAGCCTAGAGATCATCTATGTTGATTTTGCTGTCTTACTTAAATGTTAAATATGGAGTGGATTAAATAAGTTGTGAGAGATTGAATATATCTTCAGAAAAATTTAATATGGTGTTCAACTTATTGCAAACCAACAACTGATATATTATTCGAGTATTTTTACAGCTACAAGACAGTAATGTTTTCGTTAATGTTATTATTAATTCGCGTAGAAAGATTTAGATATGGTGTTCAAATTAACAACTGGTAGATTAGTATTTTACAGCCACAAGAGAGTTTATATTTAATCGAAAATTCCAATAAACAATTCATTTTAAAGTTAAAGGGAGAGTCCCACAAGTGGTCGACCATATTAAATGTTGTTTGAATGTGTATTATCATAAACTTTGTATGCAGATAGATTATTATACAGAAGGTCCATCTGGATAGAAAATAAGATTTTGTGTGAAACAGGTGGTCTGGAAACAATTTGGTTTACTAACATCAAATATCTGATTCTACAAGAATTTGTCCCTTCTTGTGCAGAACAAACCTTTCCGTTTTACATCGAAAATTCCAATAAATAATTTATTTTTAGTTCGAGGGGAAAGTGCTACAGGTTTTACGCCATATTTAAATGTGTATTTTTTCTATCGGCCGATAAGACACCAGGAGTGGACTATATGGGGGCCCTGATCTTTGCTCTGTTAGTAGTTCCCATAATATGCAATAATGTTTTAGAAAAACTGCATGTAAATGGTACTTTCTATGGTGTATCATTGTGTTTCTAACTTATGCACATTATTTAACTATTGCATTCTTAACAATCCATCAAAAACAACATAAATTCATGACAAACTGGGGAGGGACCCTCAACTACGCAAGAACATACAACCAAACCCTAAACTACCATACCCCTTTTCAGTCTATCCCTGGAATTGTTACCACAAAGGCTGTAAACACAGATCGCATAACCACTTCTGACATAATATTAATGCACAAAGTCGTAGCAAGAGGTATCAAAACAACTTTTAACCTCGGCGATGAAAATTGCACAAATGTCGGGAATTCTTCAATTTAATTTTGAATCAAAAATAGAATTTAGTAAGTCTGAAAACCTTAGTATATGTATCTTAAAAGCAATATCCACATGGAAAGAATCGCCACGCCAGTATGGATTCTATTTTAATTGCTGGTTTAAATTTATACCATCTGGGCTATTCAAAGCTAGATTATGGAGTCAGAATTGAACCCAGTAACCTCAAGAAACTTATATAAGACATATAACAATACCCTTTTATCACCAAAATTGGCAGCCATTATGAAAAAATGGTCTGTATTGTGTGAAAAATAAATTTTTTAAATTGGGTTTGTCAAATTTGTTATTTTCAGAACACTTCGCATCTACTACCACTCTGTATTCTAAGACTTTAATGAAAATCTATGTATTGTCCCGCCACTGAAACTACTAGTTAAAGATATCACTCTCAGAAACTTCCTTGAGACAGACATTAATTACCTCAGTTCGCCTTGGCAGACTTCGGCGAGACCATCATAATGTCTGAAATTGCAATGACATAAATATGTAGATTTTTCTTCTGTTAACTCTTGGAAAAAATAGCCATATATATTACTTTTATTTAATACTTTTTATCAACAAAAACATCAGAGTTCATGTGTGGCTTTTACATGGGCAATAACACATTCTGACTGCATCTAAGAAAGAATAATGTGCATAACTTAAAGTAGCTAAGTCTCTAACTCAATATCATCCAAAGTCTTTGGCAATGAAATTTGAATAAACATTGATATTATGATCTTACTGGGAAAAGATGTGCTGCTAATATCCAATATTTGAATAAACATTAATGTACCAAATATTAGAGATATAGCTCCTTTAAATTTTATAGTGAGAGAGGTTGGATTTGATCATTCTTGCATATCTTATATGAACAAATGCATTTATACATTTATTATTATTAAAATGTTCACAAGCCTGTCGTTTTGGCTGTTGTTGGTGGCAATTTCATTCTGTGTTTATGATTTTTATCAACATTTTAAACAAGAGAGACAAATTATTAATAGAGCCTGGCAAAATTATGAGTTGGAAAGAAAGCATTATATGCTGGTAACTGGTGGGTGATCGACACAACTGAAAATCTTCATTAATTTTCAGATATTTCCAAATTGGGAAACTAAATCACTCCTAATCTGCGTTCCACATGGTTCAGTGCTGAGACTGCTTCATTTTACAGCTTACACAGCATCATAATCTTGACTACCATCGTTATGCTAATGATACACAGAATCTCAATCTCCTGATGTCGCTATCTAGGAAAATGTGTTTTGTGCATAATCTTGGTTTATATTTTGATATGAATTTGAATCTGACCAATTTCAATCACATAGCATCTGTATGTAAATCAACCGTTAAACATTGGACAAATCAGAAATGTTATTGATACTGTTACTTGTAAAATATCGTTTATTATATAAAATGATGAACAATATATAAAAATTATAAAACTGAAATACAATTATTGAGTTGTTTTGCGTTAAACTTGGCAGGACTTCGCTGTTTTTCATTTCAAATCTTTGTAAGAAACATATGAAACAAAGAATTAACAAACTTGTTGTTCTAGATGACTTTGCCTTCTCTACATAATCGCTTGAAAGCGTAACCAAATATTTTGTCCTTAACACACCCGACAAGACTCTCTTTTGACTGAACCCCAGCTCCCAGCCCTTTTGAAAAATCATGTACCCACCCTTGTGAACAGGATCGTAGCCAGGCTTGTGCGTGTGTGTGTGTGTGTGTGTGTGGGGGGGGGGCTCAGTCACAAACAAAGCAGGCAGCATAAATAGGCAGACAGTGTAAGTATGCGAAGAGAGTATGAGAGAAAGGGAGAAGGGAGAAGAAATCCCTCTCTGGCCATTGCTGGAATAGTGTCTGTTTCTTGAACTTATGCGGGAGTGTGTCAATTCTTTCCATTCAATGAAAGCTATCACTTAAGTACAGCAACATGACAGTCCTTCGTTTAATCTGGGTCTTCCCTAAAACTTTGGACAGTGATTTAAGGTATTAAAAACGGTGAAAGTATGTTCGTTTCCAAACAGTATTGTTTACATTTCATTCGACTTGATAGCCTCGTTTGTCATGCAATTAGTTTTACTGCAGTATTCTGCTATGCACGGGTTAATTAGGCATAATAAAATCGTGAGTCATGACGTAACGTTATGTAAATATATTTGGTCCAATATTGGCACTCGTTTTAAATGTAAAGCTTTTGTAGGGCAGCTAGTGATTGGTTGGTTGACGGACAACTGACCAATCAAAATTTAAAACAACAATATCCTCTCATAATAGCAGTGTGTAGTAGCATTACCTCTAATCAAACGCAACACTGCGCGGAGTATGTATATTTTCATGCAAGGAAACAATACATAGCATCATTGCGACACAACATGAAAACTAAAATTTGACAGATCCAAACTTAAACTATTTTCAGGACAATATTTGTAAACTTCATGAAATAGTAATATTTCATTTGGTTATTTTTATAAGTCACATTTAATAATTGATTTCGATTACTGTTATATCCATAAAGCTGTGTTTTGTTTATATTTCATTTAACCAACATTTTAATGTGCATATATATGTTAATCCAGGCAGTATTGATGCATGATTTGCATTTTTCTGAAGATATATTAAATCTCTCACGGCTTAATCCACCCCAATATTTAACATTTAATTAAAGATACATTTTGTAAGATTTAGATAAAGAACTAGCCATTTTTGCTATAATAGTTAGAAAGTAGATAATGTAAAATGAATAATTTGAAAATTTCATTCAAATTACTCTATTGCAAGCGAAGATATTACCTTTGAAGGTTTGACAGACGTGTGCAATAATTTCAACCACCGACCTGGTTGATCGAAGCTGAGTCTCGTTCCTCCATGTTTGATTGAATCAAAGTATCGCTGAACCATTTCAATCTATCTAATATCGGAGATATCTTATACCATCGAGTGTTGATTAAGTCTTGGATCAGCTAATTAATGTCTAATTAATACTTTAGAAAACATTAAAATCCCTTAAAATCCTCTACCTTAGGGCCAGGCAACTAACTCAATGTATGTGATACGTTTTCAAACAACTTAAACCCGCCAGTCGTCATCTGGAAAAGACGACCGGTGCCGTAAGCTGTCTGGATGGAAGCGAGCTTTTATTTTATAAAAAATAAGGTGTAGGTGAAATTAACCTTTCGTTATCCAGAACAACACATGGGCCACTCATTGTATAGACACCTAAAGGAACGGGATTTGATTATTAGGTCACCCAATGGAAAAACTGACCCGAAATCTTAAAAGGGTTACGTGTCCGGATAAGCAGTTTTGGTGTTCACGTCCAAATGACTCAATATTTTCAGCTGAAATTTTAAGACAAGATAAATACATCACTCCTCTATATTTTGGCGTTAAAATTTCATACCTACTCGGACTTTTATTTTTGAAACCATGTTCAAATCGGGATTGTCCCTTTAACCAATATGGCTTCAATGGCTTCAACAAAATGACATCATGCCATCTCCACGTCATTAAAGCTTATTGGGTAGACCCATATCTATTATCAGGTCCAAAATTTCTTGTTCAGGTTTTAATTCAAAGTTAATGCTGTAATTTGATTTTATTTTCTGAAATAATTCGTGGATAGAACATGTGGATGTCATTTTGATTGTTTACAATTTTCCACAGAGAATTGCGTTTTTGATTTGGTTATATTTGTGACGGTTTTTATTTCATAGCTTACCGTGTGTACAGCAGTTTAATCCGTATCCACCTAAATTCCTAGTCTTTCGTCACATTTTGCATTTAATATATATTCACTTGTCCATCCATAATTTAAATGTACATGTATGTACTAAATTTATCCTGTGATCCTTTGATGTTGATGTTAATCTTCTTTTGATTTATTAATAAAAAAAACAAAGATAGGTTGCCAGGCAACGAAACATACGCCCACAGTAGCTAAATCGTCCGGGCAGTCAACAAGGGTTGTCGCATATTTTTACTTTTTTTTGGTAATGAAACATTTGTAATACACTAAAATCTGAGTAACAACTCATGTAATTATCACAAAATCATTAGAATTTGTTAGCTTTTTATAAAGTTTTGCCCCACGCTAACAATTAGTATAGGAAACATTTAATATCATGGATTTAGCTGTTCAGTTATCAAAATTCATTGAAAATCAAAATACTTGTTCGTTTCAACACCTTAAACTCTGTGTATCAATCTGAAGTCAATCGGATGATAAGTTTGGCATCTACAGCGCCACAAGGTTTTTTGAAGTGATCAAGGGAGATAACTCTGGAAGTAATTATTTGAAATTGATGAAAATCAGTAGGATTCTTCCTCTCAGGACCTTAAACAGTGTGTGTAAATTTAAAGTCAATCGGATATTAACTTTGGCCTCTAGAGCGTCCACAGGATTTTTTGATGTGATCAAGGGCCATAACTCTGGCACTAATTATCGGAAATTGATGCAAATCAATAGGCTTCCTCGTCTTATGACCTTAAACACTGTGTATAAATTTACAGTCAATCGGATATTAACTTTGGCTTTTAGAGCGTCCACAAGATTTTTTGAAGTGATCAAGGGAGATAACTCTGGCACTAATTATCGAAAATCGCTGAAAATCAACAGGCTTCTTCGTCTTATGACCTTAAACACTGCGTATAAATCTAAAGTCAATCGGATATTAACTTTGGGTTTTAGAGCGTCCAAAAGATTTTTTGAAGTGATCAAGGGCCATAATTCTGGCACTTATTATCGGAAATGGCTGAAAATCAATAAGCTTCTTCGTCTTATGACCTTAAACACTGTGTATAAATTTAAAGTCAATCGGATATTAACTTTGGCTTTCAGGGCGTTCACAAGATTTTTTGAAGTGATCAAGGGCCATAACTCTGGCACTAATTATTGGAAATCGCTGAAAATCAATAGGCTTCTTCGTCTTATGACCTTAAACAATGTGTATAAATTTAAAGTCAATCGGATATTAACTTTGGCTTTTAGAGCGTCCACAAGATTTTTTGAAGTGATCAAGGGAGATAACTCTGGCACTAATTATCGGAAATCGCTGAAAATCAATAGGCTTCTTCGTCTTATGACCTTAAACACTGCGTATAAATTTAAAGTCAATCGGATATTAACTTTGGGTTTTAGAGCGTCCAGAAGATTTTTTGAAGTGATCAAGGGCCATAACTCTGGCACTAATTATCGGAAATGGCTGAAAATCAATAAGCTTCTTCGTTTTATGACCTTAAACACTGTGTATGAATTTAAAGTCAATCGGATATTAACTTTGGCTTTTAGAGCGTCCACAAGATTTTTTGAAGTGATCAAGGGCCATAACTCTGGGACTAATAATCGGAAATCGCTGAAAATCAATAGGCTTCTTCGTCTTATGACCTTAAACACTGTGTATAAATTTAAAGCCAATCGGATATTAACTTTGGCCTCTAGAGCGTCCACAAGATGTTTTGAAGTCGTCAAGGGCCATAACTCTGGTAGTTATTATCGGAAATCGCTGAAAAACAATAGGCTTCTTCGTCTCATGACCTTAAACACTGTGTATAAATTTAAAGTCAATCGGATATTAACTTTAGCCTCTAGAGCGTCCA
This sequence comes from Patella ulyssiponensis, assembly GCA_963678685.1. Taxonomy (NCBI): domain Eukaryota; kingdom Metazoa; phylum Mollusca; class Gastropoda; family Patellidae; genus Patella; species Patella ulyssiponensis. Next base: position 58,695,291 of record OY783230.1, on the reverse strand, counting down.
CAAGCAATTGTGGACGCCGGACCGACGGACGGACGGGGGCGACGACAATATACGACCACATTTCAATGTGGGCGTATAAAAAACGTTAGTCTTGCGAATGAACACGACGTTCGCGAGTAGGCATTTTTGCAAGTTATTACGGGAATTCTCGCTGCCCGCTATTTTACAGGATTTTATATTGTATATAAGCTGTCGCACAGCGCATTTTTAGTTAAATCTTTTATTGAGAGCTCTTTCAACTAAGCAGTAATAGAATGTGAGTGGATGTCTGAAGGTTCCTTTTGGTGTTCTCTTATTATTCAGTGATTCCCTCCGAGTGTTCGGTGCTAAGTTATATTGTATAATAGTGTTTTACTACCTCTAGTGTTATTATATTAGAGATCATATTATTGTTCGTCATTACGTGTTTGTCAGTTTACCATATTTCATATATCGTTTCTGATCGTGTATACGTGTGTTTGTGTTTCGACCATAATTAGGGTTTCGCCTGAAAGCGGTTTTAATATTAATATTATTTTCATCATTGTGTTATATCTTTCTTTGATGTTGTTCAGAAGATAATATATTTTCATATAAATATTTATTTTGTTGTTTGTGTTATTGAGTAAGGGGAGACATTGTGCAAGGCGACATTGCAGTCGTATTTCATTCAATTATTGGATATCCCGGTCAAGAGCTTGGGAAGGGATTCCATATAGTCACTCTTTAGCTGACACTTACTCATTACTAACCGAAGAGAGTTGTGGTCGCAGGCGAGCTTAGCAAAACCCGTCCCTGGATAACAGATCAGTAGCCGACATTCTACTAGTGAGTCTTTGCGGCAGAGGGGCCCATTATATTGTGGATACAGCCGTTGAACGCTACATATTTAGCTCCGCCTCATTACTAACCGAAGAGAGTTGTGATCGCAGGCGAGCTTAGCAAAACCCCTCCCTGGATAACAGATCAGTAGCCGACATTCCACTAGTGAGTCCTTGCGGCAGAGGGGCCCATTATATTGTGGATACAGCCGTTGAACGCTACATATTTAGCTCCGCCTTCATGATGATTGATGACAGCGTCATCCGTCTATCCTTTAAAAAGATGGCGGTCTTAGTAACAGCTTAACACCTCGATTTTAAATACGATGATCTATAGTTATATACCTGTTTCAGGAAAGATTAATATTATTAGGCTGAATAATGTCCTTAATTGTACTTGGGTGCGGCAGAATATATCATAAATAACAATAATCAGTCGTTGTTTTGATGAAAAGTATTGTCAATTTTGCGTAGCAATACCTGATGCGATTCGCAATCGCCTTTGCAGTGTTGACTATATACGACCAACTCTTATCTAGAAACGCGGAGAGAGATGAGGTTTGTTATCTGTCTATATCCTCTGCAGTCTGGGTGACAAGAGAAAAAAATGACATTAGATAAGTTTTCTTAAAAGAAGTATCGTTTTACTCACCTCTTTAATTCCAAGCTTACATAACTGGCAGACACCAGTTTTCTCTGCTGTCTGGATGTGCTGCTTAATCGGGGAATTTCCCATGATATGGTAAAATAATTGTTTTAATGCATTTTCCGTGAAGAAATAGTAATTAAAAACAAATACTTAGAGTTACTTCCCTTCTTAGTCCGATCACTGTGGCGCATGCGTAGATTATTTGTTTTGATGTAACACGTGTTAGCTGTCAAAATAAGACACCGAATTGATACGAGACAGCATCTTAAAATGACTGCCAAACATATTTTGCTTACAGGTCCACCAGGTTCGGTTTTAAATTTCTCGAAATAGCAACTCTCAGACATTGCCTACCTCGTAACTGATGTCACAGGCAAAACAAGCCAATCTTTATACCTTTACTATTATTTGAGTAAGATGTTAAATTTCATTCATAAATTTGGACTTAAATCAAATTGATTGATCAACATCTGCACCGACATAATTACTTGCGGATGATGTCTGCAGTTTATGCAATTCAGAATTTATTTAAATATCTACAAATGTACAGTATATTGTGATAGAATTTTTTCAATGTACACATAATTTTACAGTTTGAATATTAGAAATAATCATTTAAGATGCCTTCCCAAATACAAAACGTGAGATTTGATGATAGACTAAAACATATTCAAACTAATCTATCAAGAGTTTACTTTATATCCCTCTCAAAACAGTTTTTTTCTGTCAAGAAAATACCACATTTTTAGTAGTATTTAATTAAGAAAAGTTTCAGCATCTTGGTTAAGGTTAATTATCCCTTAACTCTTGACCTAAGTTGCTAAGAACTCGCTTATGATAAAGATATAATGACTTGCAGTGGTACATATATACAATTACAGTGTCAGTGACTTATTTAGAGTCTTGCACACTTTCTTTTAATTTTAATTTACCAATTCCACTTCTTTTATTTTAGGTATTGGTAAAACAACCCTAATAAATAAGATATGTGATGCCTTACGGTCTACAGGAATAGAATGTCAGGGATTTTATACAGAGGAGATACGGTCTGGTGGAAGAAGAACAGGTTTTGATGTGGTTACTTTGTGTGGTAATAGAGGCCCATTAGCAAGAATAAGGCAAGTCTGATGTAAATAATGGATGGCTGGGTCAGAAGTTTGTTTATTTGATACTATAGACAATTGTAGACTTAAATGCATTTATAGTTTTGTTCATATTAATTAAAGCTGTTGTTTTTATATTTTATTAGTGAGAGAGAGGGGTTTCCTAGTAGTAATAGAAGAGAATATAAAGTGGGACAGTACAGTGTACAAATCCAATCGTTTGAGCAGACTGCACTACCCTCAATTCAAAAGGTAGTTATCTACAGTCCTTTCAAAGTTCGAAAACTTACTCTGGTAGTGTTTGTGAATCATCAATGTCAGTTAGCACAAGATAGTCCTCATCGAGCTGGTTTTTGCTAATATGCCCAGTTTAAGGTCATGAGACAAAGAATCCTATTCATTTTCAACGATTTATGATAATTACTGTCAGAGTTGAGGCCCTTGATCACTTTGAAAAATTTTGTGGCTAAAACTCCATTTCATTCATTTATTCACTTTAGTGGCTTATGTTAATATAAATTGTTTAAGGTCACGGGACAAACAATCAAAACAAATTCTAATGTTTTCTGATAATTATTTCATGGGTTATTTTATTACTCATAATCAGATTTTCATTCCTGTCAAAAGAAAAAAAGATGTGACAAAAGTTAATGACCTGGACGACTTAGCTGCTGTTGGCGTATGTTTCGATGCCTGGCAACCTATCTTTTTTCATTTCATTGTTTTGTAAAACTGTGTTTTTTTTTTCAGAAATCAGGTGATAATAAATGTGTATTTGTCATTGATGAAATAGGAAAAATGGAGTTATTTAGTCAAACTTTTGTGCAAAGTGTTAAAAGTATTTTTGATAAACCAAATAGTACCATATTAGCCACCATACCAATAGCTAGAGGGAAACCTCTACCATTTGTAGAAGAACTTAGGCACAGAAGTGATACACTAGTTTTTACTGTAAGTACTTAAACATACATTATGGGAGAGCAAAAACTGACTTTTGTCGGTCTTCCTTTGGGCCTCAGAAGTCATAGAAATTATAAATTAGATCTTTATTTAAATAACAAACCCAAAATTAACTCTGTAGACCTACGGATGGCTTGGATTGGGCTCGGATTAAAACAGGATTTCGTCGACTGATTTAATCACTATGGCGTCGTGGGAGGGGCTTCTCCGTGACGTTGACGTCATCATACTTCCGGACTGTTTTCTATTCGTCTGCTTAGGGAGTCGCTTAGGCCTACCTGAAGTACAAAAGAGTACACGCAGGCAACGCAAGAAGTCGGCTATTTATTATAATTTATTTACAATACTGCCTCGTTGATTTGGCCCATTCCTTTCAAACTTTAATATCCTATCGCAGACTTTCTCTTCTTATCTATATATTAAAAGTCTTAATTCTAATTTATAGTAAAAAATAAATGTATACGAATTGAATTGCAGTCCTGTCTCAAACCGAATACGCTATCGGTACTAGTCAGTGTAAACATTACTTGATAATCGAGACTATATAGGTGGAGTTAACGCCTGTCAATCAACAATCAGCCATAATGGGAAAACGGTGTCGATGAAATTTAACTACTATTTCTAGTAAAAAATTATAGTGGTAACAACTTTGTTCAGGATAAAGTAATTTGACTGAAATTTTCAATATATTCTTGTTTGAGCATCTATTTTTGAACTGTTATAGCAAGAATGGCTAACTCCTTGTAAAAATCTCCCATAATGTATCTTTAATATACTGCATAGTACAATTGTTTTTTTTTATGCACAAAAAAGGTTTAACTTATCAGGCATATATATAAAAAGATTAGTAGTCAAATGGTACATAAATTTCCTAAAAAAATTATCATTTGTATTAATCTACCAAAGAAAATTTTTTTTAAAAGAAATGTGGTTTAACATTCCACTTTTCTGCTATGACTGTGCTAATGAAGACGGGCAGAAACCATGCATTGTGCTATGAGGGAAATTTTGCCCGGACAGCCGTGCTACAGCCTACACAGGATTTCCAGCCAACATCTTATTCCCATATATTTATTGCTACAAAGTGGGTAGAAGTATGCTAATCACATGCCAAAATGTAAAAAAAAATACAGGACAAGACTATGCAAATGTTATTAATAGTTTTCACCTATAATTAACCAGTTTTATTGACTGAGAGATATCTCGAATGTCCCCTTGTCATAATAACCTTTGTTTTTCTACTAGATATCACAAAATAACAGAGATTCTATTTTACAAGAGATAGTGAATGCTGTTGAACAGTCTGCTGAAAGTCAATCATCTTGAGATTCAATGAGGAATGTACTTATATAGAAGTGACATGATACCTGGTTAGAGGCCTGAATTTTATCCCCATGTGTTTTTTGTATGGCATACAACAATTTAAGTGTATAATTCCTTGTTGAATGTGGTTATTAATATTTATAAAAGATATGTAAATGATATTTTTTGACCCGCAATTGGGTCTTGTTCTTCTTGGGGGACACCTTTCCAATAAAAAAAAACCCCTGAAGGTTCTTCTGATTCTACTAAGATTAACATGAAACTTGACATGCTTGTTCCTTGGACAATTGTGCATCATTTGATGAACGTCGATTTTTGATGACATCACGATTCCAAGATGCAAGGTTCCTGTTCCATAGTTCGTTCATACATGTTTTCATTGACAGAATATTGCAAATATATGGTCATAGTATAGTACGATTAATCGTTATCATGTTGACGATATATTTTAGACTGAAGGATAAATTGTTTGAAGTAGAGGATTAAATAAAGACATAAGCGAAAATAAAAATAGTTTATTTGTCTGATGATGGACAAGGTAAAACTGGTGAACAAGAAAAAAACAATTTATAAAGAGCACTACAGTTGACATACAAAATAATAACCAGCCGATGCTATTTATCTGTAAATATATGCAATAAATATAGCATTTTAACATTATGTATTTACATGTTGGTGATGTATATACAATCATTTATATCATAAATCAAAGTTCAATTTTATGATACTTTAACAAAACAACAAATTTCATTGTTAGCCGTAATTTATTACTAAATCTGTTGTACTTAAGGTTGCTTTAAAACATGCCATACATATGATATAACGAACAAATTCATATATCTACTTAGTTTATCATTTGTAAATAAATTAATTACATTTTAAATTCTTACTTTCTGATATCTCAAATAAAATGCATATTTTGGCACTTAGATTAAAATACTATAATTAAGTACTATTCAGGCCTAATCAATTTGGTTTTTAGTGCTTTGGGATCCTGATAGCCTCACATGTACTAATTTGAAAAATTAAAAATTTAAAGCTCAGAGCCTTTGAGAAGAGCAAAGAAATTGGAAGCAAACTTTTAATAAGTGATCCCAAAGAACTAAATTTCAATCTAAAATGGCCTAACTTCATTTTGCTGTTGGTGAAACATATATAATAGATGTGGCAATTGAAGTATTATTGCTTTTGTATGATTTAATGATTGTAACCAAGTGTGTCAACGTGTTCCCAGAGTGGATGACAAAGGCATATTATGATAAAAAGTGGTGATACACTATTATTCATGTAAATAGAAGTTGATGATGTCAATCAGAAGTATTGATTAATGACACTACCAGACTTAATAAATTTAGTGCTTAGGCACTCTTGTTCAGAATTTGTTTGAATTACATAAATTCATGATTTGAGTGTAACTTAAGGTCGCCAAATCTGACATTTCAAGGAAGTCATCATACTTTTAAATTACTTTTTACGTGTACCAAATTACATATCTAAATTCATTTAATTAAAGATTATAATGACCGTAACTCATTCATTCGATCATTCAAACACTTTTTGAACAACTAAACCATGGGCTTGATTCTTAAAACCTTCTTTAGCTATAAATTTGAACACAATATGAATGCTTATGATATTACATGGTACCATCAATATTACATTTATATCTCAAAGAAATATTCCTCATATATGAAAGTATCTACGTAAGATTTAGATAAAGAGCTGACAGTTCTCGATATTATAGTTAAAAAAAATAGAAAATGGTAGGAGAACATGTTCAAAATTTTAGTAAAATAACTTCATCCTGAGTAGAGTTATCGTCAATTGCAGAACAGTGTAGTCACGATTGTCATTGTTACAGTTGTTATGATATTACAATGTCTAGATTATCCAATTTAAATTAAATCATTAATCACAAATCGTATATAAATCTGGGCCCAAGTTCACAAAGCATTCTCAGACTTAAGTTGAGTACGTGCAAAGTTTGTTTTTTCTGGATCAAATATATTTCTCATAAACTGTGATTCCAAGTTGAGCAAATTTTCAACTTAAGTCTGAGAATGCTTTGTGAACTCGGGGCCTGTTGAAAATCTAGAGCATCCAATGGCACTGAGAGTTGATTATGGTCTTGGCTAATAAATTACGAATTAATATAACATTTAAGGCCTAAAGAAAGACATGCAATATACAGATTTAGCTCTTTGAGTACCCCCCTTGTAGTAATTATATAACTTGTGATAGGATTTAAGGGCGTTGAGTAGTCTAAAATGCAAATTTTAAAGCTAGCACTGTAATTTTTGTTGATGAGATATGACATTTTTTGTTATTTGGGGTGATAAACTACATATTAATCACCAAATAAATACCAATTTTATTTACCAACTATGTTCCAAACTTGGCCCAAAAGCATGATAAAAAGGGGTATTGATGACAACAAAAGTAGAATTTTCTCAGTTATGCCTGCAGATATTTTCATCAAATTTCGCATGAACAATGCTAATAGCAAGTCCCAAAAATACACTGGTCAATTTTTGGCTATAGGTTTTGGTTTGTCTTGTATCCATGGAAACGCAAAAAAACGATGCGTTTTCTTGGAAATTCTATTAGTACAAGCTCAAAAGATTTATTGATAATCCCACCTGTAGATCGAAAGTGGAGGTTATAAGCTACATTTCGACACCTAAAACGTTAAAAAATACCAACTCAAAGTATTTTAAAATTGTTGTTCATTATTTACCTTCAAACGAGATTTTGCGATTTTGGGTTAATTCTTTGAATACGTCGACAACAAGTATTAAAATACAACAATTCGGATGTAAAAGTAAATAATTACTTCACTGCACTACTCCACCGCACTCTAAATCATGTTATGCATTCAAAAAATAGTAATCTTTGACCATAAAAAAAAAAATCCGTCATGTTCCTTTCGTGATAGATAAATAGACCTGGATAATCGCGTCATACAGGGAATTCCTTCTGGTCACGTGACACCTTCCACTCCCGTTGAAGCCACGTCTGTGTTGGTCACGTGACTGGCGTGCACGACGTCATAATTTATTCAACACCTGATCTAGGTCGGGGAATCAGTCTCGTTTGCTATAAATAGTTTTATTCCTCCGCCTCGTATCTCCATTGTTACACATAAAACGACGCGACTTTCGAGAGTTTTCTGAGTTATTTTATAAGTGGAACAAGTTTGCAAAGACTTAATAAGATTGGCGTTGAAAAGTTAGTGCGAATCTTAGACTGCTCAACGCCCTTAAGAATAAAAGCCTGTGTTCTTTAAAGAGGCAATATTACTTTCAATCAGAAATGAAATAGCTTGTACGCTATACCACTTAGATAAGGGCCTGTACACAAATAAGTGCCTAGTTACTCCGGAAATAAGATGCCATGGTTCATTTCTTGTATGCTTGTAATCAACCAAACATGTGAAGCAAAAGGGTTAAAGCATGTAACATGGAGGTAGCAAATGGTGTAATGAAACTAGTGTTATGTGCCAACCTCTGAGGTCTTATTCAGTTAAATACAGATTAGCATACAAGCTCTTAATCAGTCAGTCAAATATAGAAATTTATTAGCATGTAAGCTCTTATTCAGTGAAACATAGTAATTTTTTTAGCATACAAGCGCTTAATCAGTCAGTCAAATACAGTAATTTGTTAGCATACAAACTCTTATTCAGTCAAAATGAGCTCTGATTCAGTCAAATACAGTAATTTAGTATCATGTGACCTCTTCCTCAGTCAAATACAGTAATTTATAATCAAAAATGCAAGCACTGTAATCTATGATTTAGACTTTACAGCAGCATATAGAGCACTTCTATTTAATGTATCTTCTAGAAGACAGGTTCGGATTACTGTAATATATCTTTTATCAGATAAAAGAGTATTGATCTCAGAATTTGTACACTATTTAACAAACATACAGGGTCTAATTGTGTAGTCAAATTATGTCATATTGGAAAATTAATTGCCGATAGTGAGATTGCCTCTTTACAGTCTGATGATGATCTAGTCTTCACATTTCATCAAAATAATCCAAACAAAGAACTAGCATAGGCCATTGGTTTAACATTTGGATGTGGCTGAAACACAATAAATAACCAAATATTAAAGATGCATTATGTAAGATTTAGATAGAGCTGACAGTTCTCCCTAGAGAGGTTTAAAAAAAGATAATGAAAATGAATATAATGAAAATTTCAGTCAAATTACTCAATTGTTGCTGTTGTCATGTTAATAAATTTCTAATTTCTATAACATGTGAGACTAAAAGAAACACCCACAATAGGCAGATTTAGCTCTTACATATAATGCATGTTTCAGATGTATAAAAAGATTAGGATATTTGAATATACATGGTTCCATATAATATGTTTCATTGAAAAATATGGTATAATTAATACTTCGCTGAGCTACGATTATAATCCTACCCCGCCAAATTACCATTATCAATTTTTTGCCAAGAAAGCTATCTGTTCAAACTTGATACTTACCACGGCTTCGTAAGATGTATATTTAGGCGTTAAATCTCCTCCCTTTATTGTAATAAAAGCACCTTTATTTTTCATAGTATCACTAAAAAAAGAAAAATAAGTTTATTAGTCAGATATTCTGTTAATTTACTTCAAGTTGCTGATTGTCATTTGCAGGATTTTGAATCGTTTGCCTACTACAATATTATGGAAGTTCAATTTTTAGATAAGTCCAATCAAAAATTTTGTTTTTTGTTTTGACTGACTAATCAGAAGCCTGCGTGTTAACTAAATTTGGTTTCATTTTTGGCTTGCGGTGTCAAAAGTGGAACACAAAATATGTTTAATCTCAACGTTGGCTTCCATCAATAGAGAGGGAAAGAAATGGGGTTTAACATCAATGCAACACAAACCAGGTCATTTTGGGACTAACATTGTTTAATTTAGGGTCTTTAGCAGTGGGAGGAAACCAGAAAAATCACATGAGGTTGACAGGTCGACCTCACTCTATGTCAAGTACAAGTGGGACATAGAAACCATGCCACACCTCCCTTGGTTTTTCAATAGACGAAAGATTTCCATCCCAAAAAACAAATCATTGTAAAACATTCAATAAGATCATCAATATTATTTTTGACCAATGTCTTCAGTTATTTCAAGAACTTATCAATTATCCCTACAATAATTGATGCAGGTACAACACTCATCAGCATAATCTGTGAATGGATTATAAAATAATTCAATAACCCACCTTTTTGAGGTTAAATTTTATTTTATGAGAATAAAAGAATTTACCAACCAGTAATTTGGAGCTGAGAAAACAGTTATACACTTTCCATTATGCATAATCTCATAACCAGCATCTTTAACTTCATGACTTCGAATGATATAATCAAGGCTGTTGACTCGGAGGAAATTTTCTGTTACATCTGGACCAAATTGAACTCCCACACCTCTCTTACTTGGTGCTGTACCGGGTACAATTTGTGGATCTGACCATAATAACTCGCACATAATACCTGAATGAGATAAATTTATGAAGCATATTAGGCAAAGAAAATGGAGAAAAAAGGTATTTTGTTATATACATTTAAATAGAATAGTTATGATGAGCACCATGACCAAGCCTTGAAATAACTGCTAAGGTTCAGCCTGACATCATGTCAGGCTGAACTGATTTTCGGCCGGACATTTCAGATTTTCAGCCTGACAAATACCATTATTCCATGCAGTGGAAAATTCCATCATTTTTAAAATACTTTATATAGAGTTCACAATTTAATGTAGTCACAAAACCATCGTTTTCTTCGTATGTTAACCACACGTCAACATTGCATTTTGCTACGTCAGGTTTGATCCACTTTTCTACGGTTCTTATTGTATGTAATTTTCGAACTAGTGACGGTGATGGCCCCCGATTAGAAGTGTCATTTTGAGAGACATTAGACACAGTACCAGTCTTAAAATATTCTGGAACGGTCCCACTAGCCGGGATATCCCGTGTCCGCGGGTTGGGGAAAATAAGAAGTTATTTTATTTGACATGTTTTCAAAGCTCGTCTATTTACATTCACATCGATCATCGGAAGTGTCCAACAAAGTGAGATATTTTAATTTTCGTATAAAAAGTCTCTCCCTAATTACATCCATAGTCAGCTTGAAAATTTTCTTGTAACATTTTAAATATTATTACTTTTATTACTAATAATTTGTATAATTACATGTCATGTTAGGTTTGATTTAGAGCTAATCATATACGAAAGTAACGCAAAGCTAGCTACTTGATATAACAAGCGTAAAAAAGCCGATTCTAATAATTATTGATTATTTTATCCGCACGCGGCCGAGATATAAATAGTAACATTTTCACTATGACTCGGGTCGTTGATATTTTTGGGCCTGGATTTTGAGCCGCTTCTATAAAAAAATAGTAATATTTTTACTAGGACTCGGGTCGTTGATATAACCAGCGTAAAATAGCCGATTCTACAAATTATTGATTATTTTATCTGCACGCTGCCGAGATATAAATAGTAACATTTTCACTATGACTCGGGTCGTTGATATTTTTGTGTCTGGATTTTCGAGTCTAGTAATAATTAGCGATCGACTCGAATTCGCGAATGAAATTACTATTTTTGGCTTACTGTTTTACTCAAAATCGGTCGGACATTTATGTCCGGACGAAAGGCAATTTGGCCTGTCAAAGGGGGTCAATTCGCCTGGACATTGTCCGTGTCCGGCCCCTTATTTCAGCGCTTGACCATGACCATGTATAGCTGATGTACTCTTAATCAATAAATTGTCTTGGTATTGGGGTTGTCGTGAAATAAAATGAGGTTTAACATTCTACTGCTCTGCTCCAAACTGGGTTAATGAAGACCGACTTACGCCATAGTCTGTTATGAGGGAAATTTTGCCCGAACAGTGGCACAGCGGCCTACTCTTATATCAAATTCCAACTGTCAAGGGATCTTTTACGTGCACACCAATGTGTACAAGGTAGCTCGGTTTTCGTCCATTCAGAACAACTAGGCAGCGGTTCTTGTCAGGCCCTACATTCTGCATCCCTGACACGGGGGAACCATGCCGAAAAATCAGGATGAAGTTTCTTGGCTAATGCAGGGATCGAACACCCAATGTGCAGGCTAGTGAGCCAGCGTCTTAACCACTGTTACCACCGATTAGGGTTTCCAAAAATTCATTTCGAAAATGACTGAATAAGGATTTGGCCTCTGGGTTATTTTTAATAACCCCAAATAAAACCGTAAACAGGCTATTGGATGGCACATTTTGAATGGATCAGACTATCCATTCCATATAATCGGTTATGGTTAAAATACAAAGACTGACAATTGAGACTTTATGGTAATGGTAATTGACAAAACTTCAAATTTTGCTCAGAATAAAGTAATTTGACTGAAATTATTAATATATTCATATTTCACATTTTGAACTCTTATTTAAATCTGACATAATGCATCTTTAAGAAAATAATTTTATACTGACCCGATTCTGGAGGTTGTCTATTTCTATCTACTTTTCGTATATCATCTAATGTTACTGCAGGATCAGAAAATAGACCGCCATGACATACCTTTAACAAAACAAACCGTATTTAATAAAAGGAATACAGGAGTAGCTCAAATGATCACTCGCCCAATCAGACAACTGTCAGGAATGTATTACTCATGATGGTGGTACATCTACGTTTTTAAAGGGACACAAGCGATAATGGGATGTCCATTCCATTTGGCTACAATTTAGTTTATGCAGTTCCAACACAACATTTGTAATGACAAACTGTGAAAATTTGAGACGTTGTCGTCGAAATAATAAATGCTATCTGTACATCAGGTAAACATCATGTTATTGTAGATAAGCATTCACAAATTACTTTAATAGAAAAGATCTCATAAATATTTCTCTTCTAGTAGTTTGTTACATACTCTACATGTATTCCAAGTTTACAAACATAATTAGACAAGAGAAAAATACTTTTAACCAAATATTAGAATAGAACAATTAATCATCATAAGGAATATAATATATATATATATCCCAAAATTATCTCTTAAAGATACATTATGGGAGATAAGATAAAGAGTTGGCAGTTCTCACTATAATAGTTAGAAACTATATAGTGTAAATGTAATTTGCTGAAAATTTCAGTCAAATTGATCCAGGCCGAGATCGGAGCGCGTGAAATTTCTGCATAGCCTCGGACATCATTACTAAAATCATTAATATACACAGAGTAGTCTCGATTATCCAATGTTGTGATTTAATTACAATGGCTGTTCAGCGGCATATTTGAATCTAATCCAGCTTACATCGATGGCTAGCGACATCGAGTGTTTATTATGGTCTGGATAAGTTAATTAATGTCTAATTGATAATTTAGATAACATTTCAGGCCTAAAGGAAGACCTACAATAGGCAGATTTTGCTCTTGCATAATGCATGTTTAATATTCTGTACTATAATACTGATTAGATATGGATTCAAAGTTTTGAAACTCAATGTGGGGAATACTTCTAATTATTTCAAAATTATCCGTTAACATTCTTAACCATAGCAAAGAATGGATGAATTCTCAAAACAGGGTGAAAGTCAATAGGGGAATGCTTTCAATTATGAAATTCTTTTAAATATTTAATTTATTCAAGACTTACCATTATTTTCTTATTAATACAATGAGCTAATGGAATCCAGTTAAAAACTTCAGTAAATAAATCACACATTTGAGAGGTATATGTAAGAAGAGATAAGGAAATATGGTAAAACACTTGATGAAGGAATGAAAAACTGTAGACCATATTGGTGTGCACAAAGAATAACCCGTGCACATGGAATTCTAGAAATGAAAATTAACATATATTAAGTCTCGTAATGTCAAGTACCGGTACTGTGTTGAGGAGACCTAAAACCTCATTCCATTCTAACCACTGCCTTAAGGGACACAATATATTTTGCAAAATTCAAATGTTGCATAAAAAATCTCTCTTCTCTCTCTCTATATATATAATTTGAGTCAAATTGAACATAATTTCAATTTTTAGGAAATAATCATTGCTGCAATGTATTAAAAACTGAAAGGATATTTTGATTTGACTTCTCCATCAAAACCATACATTTGATTCATAGTAATACTTTCATGGTTGCCTATAATGATAAAACATAAACTACATGGTTATCAACATTCGCATTACCACAGTATGTAAACATTTAATAGTATCTTTTACACCGATGAATATTACCTTGTTCTGAAAGTGTAATTGTGGACATTAAAAACCCAGTTCTTGGTACAAAAACTAAGTAAACTAATTCAAATATTTTTCAAGGGAAACACAAAATTAATTTAATCTGATAAATATATGATTAGTGAAGGAGCACAAAGTTTTATAAAGATATGTTTATGAAATATTCTCTGGATATAAAACCCGGACAGAGGGATGGAGCATCAATCAATAACCCTTTATTCTGCATGGGATAATAATTGGGTGGACATCATTTGAGGATAGTCCAACTGTACTTGTCAAAAAGTCTGGCAGATTTGAGGTTCATTGTGTGCAGGAAGCCTCTCCCTGGTTGTGAGTTTTAGCTTAAATAATTAATAAAACACTGATATTTCTAAGATAATTTTGAGTGTACTTACCTCTAGACATATAGAAGTGTTGTGGATATAATAATTTTAAACTTAATAACGATAATATACATTCTACAGAAAATGATCCTCTATCAACAAAATCACCATTAAATAACTATTGTACTGTTAAAGAAAATCTAGTTCAAATATTTAACGAACAAAAACAAGCTGAATGTTCAATTAGAGCTTAATGTTTGTAAAATGTTAACATAAAAAGGATACATAAGGATTATCTTTAGAGGGTAATCCATTTAATTCAAATATATTTAAGAGATCATAAAACTGACCATGTATATCTCCACATATTGTGAATTTTGAATCCTAGAAAAAAAAATCAGTTCTTAGTTCAGATATATAAAGACTAAATTTATTTTTCTGTTTTTTTTGATATAAACAGTCTTCAAAATTGACCGTCTCAATTTTTCTAGAAATTTCTTCTTGAAACTGGAACATTCTACATTTAGCATATTTCTTACAGTTTTAGGCAGCTTAAACATAAAATTGAAATATTTAATTGAAATACCTTAGGAACATCTATATCAACCAGAGTTAGCTGCTTTGAGAAGTATTCTTTAGCTTGTATCAAAATCTGAAATAAATTTAAAATTGTTGAGTGAATTGAGTGTCTGTCGACATTTGAAATTCTAGGTCCTCAGATGAAACTAAATAAACAGACAAAATGAATAATAGGGCATACGGAGAATCCCCATCATTAACTAATTCAACCTTATTCTTCAATTTCTTTTGACCTACAGCAGTTAGGTTTAGGATATAGTCCTTTGATTTACAATCTTGTAAAATGAATGTCATTTATAGTTTAAAGTGGAGTTGACTTACTTGGTAAGCAAATTTTCTATGTAATTTTTTCTGATTTTTAAATGTGTCTAAGAGATCTGTTACAAATTTCTCGGTTACTTTATTATTTTCTAGTGCTGGTCCATTATAATCATCTTCTATAACTGAAATATCAAATTAAAATATTTTATTCATGAAGTTTTGGAAGCCACGGTGGCTCACTGAGTAAGGGGCTGGCTCACTAACCAGGAGTTCTGGTGTTTGATCTTGCTGTTGGTCAGGAAGGATTCTCAAAATTTTCCAGTGTAGTTTCCCCTTGTTAGTGGATGCAGGGCGGAGGACCTGGCAAGTATCTAGTGTCATTCGGATGGGACTAAAATCTGAGGTGCTGTATATAAGCTGGCGTGCACATAAAACAACATTTGACAGTTGGAATTCGAAATAAGAGTAGGATGTAGTGCCGCTTTCCCGACAAATTTCGCTCATAGCACACATATGACTGTCTTTATTAGCCCAGTTGGGATGCAATATGATTAAAATAAAGATCTATATTTCAGTTCGTTTTTTTTAATATTTTTGATTGCCTCCATTTCATGAAAATATGACCGGTTGTAGTGGAAGGTCAAGTCAGAGGTCATAAGATCGATTTTGCCTATATGACGTCAGACATTTGATCAACCAATCAGTGTTGATATTTCTAGTGGTTTACCCACAGTTATGTGCACCGCACACTAAAAACTTGCCGTAACAGATCGTTTCATTGGCTAATTCCTCACATCATGCAGAACGAGGGTCATATAACAATTATTTTCCAGATCCTAGTGTAGTAAAGACAAGTAAAACAAAATTTTGAACTATAAAACAAAATAGGATCTGTGTTTCAATCAGATTGGTAGGGATGCAGAACTGTACTGAAACTGACAATATACAAAACTGTTTCCCCATTCAATGTATTTCACTTTCAAATATTTATGAAACCTACCCATATTTTCTAAATCTAATTTTTCCACTACAGACTCGGAATCTGATGAAGAAATGGCTTTCTGAAATGCCATCATTCTGACTATTTTAGCACATTCGTTGTATTTTGCCCTTGCATCTTTGTCATTTGGTTTCACTTTCACTACCTAAAAAATACACAGCTATGTTGAATTTATTTTCAAAGCCTTTCCGATATAGACTATTTGAAGCAGAGTATAGTACATACTCCGCCCAGCGTTTCGTTTGATTATAGGTAATCTCACTACACACTGCTATTATGAGTGGATATTGTTGTGTTAAATTTTGATTGGTCAGTAGTCCGACTACCAACCAATCACTACCTACCATACAAACGCTTTACATTTAAAACGAGTGCCAGTATTGGACTAAATATGTTTACATAACGTTACGTCATGGCTCACGCTTTTATTATGCCTAATTAACCCGTGCATAGGAGAATACTGCAGTAAAACTAATTGTGTGACAAACGAGGCTATCAAGTCGAATGAAATGTAAACAATACTGTTTGGAAACGAACATACTTTCACCGTTTTAATACCGCAAAAGTTCCAAGAATCAGAAGTCAATCCAGCAATGGCCAGAGAGAGATTTCTCGGGCCATTGCTTCAGGAATATGAGTATAGTAGGGATGATGGTTGACTCCATCTATACAAGCACTGACTTACCGATGAATATCTCCATTTATATCAATAAAATAGAATCAGCTGCTAAATATAGTCCAAATTTCAGTGACTAAATATTGTCTTTAGCTCATCTGAGCAAGTTTTTACATAAAACAACTGACAAATAATAATGGACAACCTTCCATTCCACCTATCAGAAGAGTGACTCATTTATTAACTGGACAATAAATATAACTTACGTACATTCAGGTCCTCCTAGTTCCTAACTTCCTATAATACAATTTTTCTGGTTATTTGAATGAAACCTAAACACAGTAATGGTCTCACAAGGTAACTTCCTCTTTGGTAGTTTGGTTCTATTGTGATAGCAGTTTTTAGATCTTATGATTATATTTTGAATGGGGGTTATGTTTTTAATCAAATACATTGTATTTTACAAGTGTCTTCTATAATTTGAAACAAGTGTACAGACCTTTTTTTTGGACAATATCAACATTTTCATAGACAATGTATTTTGTTCACAAAGATTTTTAACTACTTATTGTAATATAAATGTAAACTTTAAGTCAAAATCATATATGTAAAATTGTGGGACCTAAGATCAATAACACAATCTTAAGCCCTGGTCAGTCAAAAAAGTAGCCACTATCCTCCAGAGTGCAGTGTTTTTCTGTAAATATATTTGTAACAATATAATATGAATGGATGCACTTACTGCTTCAAAGTCTTTTAATGCCAGTTTGAATTTCCCTAATGCCATATTAGCTGAGGCTCTTCTGTAATAAGCCTGGAAAAATACAAAGGACAAAAATTCTTTAATTTGGATCATAAATTCCACTAACGAGAGAGAGAGAGGGAGAGATCCACTTGACACAAACTAGGTAATAAGCCTGGAAAAATACAGATGACAAAAATTCTTTAATTTGGATCATAAATGCCAGTAACAAGAGAGAGGGGGGGGGGGAAAGAGAGATGCACTTGACACAAACTAGGTCATTTTGGGACTAACATGTTTCAATAATTCGCTGGGATCAAAGCCAATGACAGCACTTATGGATGCAACACGTACATGTTAACCATTTGGCATGCCAGTAAGAACTGATAAGCAAGAAAACTGAAATTTTGAAAAATTCACGTGCCAAAACCATGTACATGTAGAACTTACCAACATTAAAGAGGGAGCCAAGTTTAGATAGAAAACTGAATCAATAATCTAATAATAAACAAACATTTATACCTTTATATAGTTTCTATCAAGATCCAATGCCTTGGATGCATCTTCTAAAGCATAACCGAAACACTCGGTTCTCAAGTAGGCAAAACTTCTATTTCCATAATAAGGGGCATTATATGGATTTAATTCTATAGCTTGAGTATAGAAATTGATTGCTTCATTATACTGCTCATCTGCAAAATAATCATATACATGTAGATGATTTGGAATATTTATACCACGACCTGATCTGTACATGGCATCTTATAAACGTATCACATACAAAAAAGATGTGAGTAGGACCAAAATAGTTAACTTAAGACCTATTTAACACAAAAAAAGTCAAACTGACAACATGTGGTCAACATAATAAGTGACTAATTCTTTCATGTGTACTCGCATGTAGTTTTTTGTTCTGAATTCTGAAAAACGCCAGCATATAAAATTTAACAGTCCTATAAGCATGGTAGACCTATAATGGGGTACCGGTAGCATGATTTATCCAAATCTACCTCAGGCTAAACCCACCATTACTTCAACTAATATCATATTCAGAATATATTCTATGATATTTTATAATATATAGTTCTTTAATTCAAAATCGTAGCTTTTTTGTGGCAAAATGCTAGTTTGGAAGTCGTAATTACCAAGGGACATAATTTAATTGTGTAATACAACAATCTACCTAAGATCATATATGGACATAAAAACGCTATTATTTGAAATTAAAAATGACAATTTAGCATAAAAAATGTTAAATTATCAAAAATCGGTACCGAAGTACACAATTTTAGCAAAATTGGAGACAATACAGTTTCCTGAATCTGAATAAAATTGCATCAACAAAATAAATCAATACCCCAATTAAAATTAATATTTGTCTGATTGAAAGGGGCAAAAAAGTATTATTTTGGTTCTTCTTTGCTACACACCGGATTGGCCCATGCCACCATATTCATAATCATTGGCATAGGGCAACTACTGACTAGAACAAGGTTTTCTGTTAGATTGACAGTTTCGAGTTTGAGTTATTAATTTTTGCCAAGAAGTGAAGTTTATTCGAGAATCGAATATCTGTCTCAAGAAAAGGTCTGCAGAACATTAACATTTATTGTTTTAAATCTCGATAGGGAGTTCATGGACTGGCATGATTTAGCTCTGAACAACGTCCTTGGCCCATGTGCCAACTTCTGATTTTCCAAAAACCTGCCTGACACCTTTCATTCTTGTTTGTATTACAGTGAACAATTAACTTGATTACTTTTAAAATATGTGTTGGCTTTATCCTTGACTTCATCTGCTTGCTTTCTAATTTCTTCACTTAATGAGTTGATGCAATTTTTGTTAGAATTCACTAGATCATTACTAGAACCATCTGAGTTCTGTTCTAACGCCGCCATTGTTGTAGTATTGCAGAGCCAAGGATACCGTATTTGTTTCTAATATCGAAAAGGAATGAAAGGGGAGACAACCATGATTCAGAGAAAAATTCTCTTCCAAAATCCATCGATAGCACTACAGATGAATCGATGAATTACTGCGAAGATCAGACAATGTAATATAAATGCACAAACAGTAAAAAATCAATAACATAAATTTATAAATTTCTATACTGTGCTTGATTTCGGAAACTTATTCACCATTTTTTTTTACTTTTTGGAGTAATGAAGTAAACATATAGGATTTAAATTTTCATTGTTTGATTCAGGTGTTCGCCGAAAAAGTTCTTAGTTCTTCTGTGGTTTCCCATAATTGTCAGCAGTGCGGGGGGGGGGGGGTATGAAAAGCGCCCGATCTTTTGGGTGGATCGAGCGTAAAACCAAGGCACAGTTTCGGGCGTATACCACTGACAAAACTCCGAAGATCCCGTGACAAAACGGAATAAGAGTAAACGATAGGCTAGTGCCGCTGACAGGTCATAATACCCCCCAGCGCCCCCGTCTTTATTATTCCGGTTGGTGCAGGAATGTTAGAATTAAAATCTATTTTATTTCTTGCAGGCCGAAGGTTTTTACACACCTTGCATTATATTATGGTAGGCTACCTTAAACGGGGTTTGGCTCTTTTCTTTGGAATTTCAAAATAGTAGAAGTTCGATGAAATGCGTAAACAGTCGAAATTGAACGGCAACCGTTTGTGCCTGTTTGGTCCATTCCACACGATTTTAAGAATTATTATTTTCTGGTGGGCGAATCAGCCATTTTCAATAGCTTACGCATTGTTTTCTTGGATATGTTTTTCTTTGTTCATTACAAATGGCACTCGGAATCAGTATGTCCATAGAGTAGTACTATGGTTTGAAAATGTTCACTATGTCTTAAATGAACCAATGCATGTTTTTTTTTTCGAATATTATGGATAATATTGCTATAGAGGTTTAGCTCCTTTACATAAATTTTAATGGGAATGAATGAATGAGCTTGTATGCTGATTTTATTGTTTGCAAAAAAAGCAATTATTTATTGATATGAGAATACATGTACTTTAATAAACATTAAAGGATCTATATAGAATATACCTTGCAGTGTGGCCTACGTGATACTTGAATAACATTTATTTTTCGAGTCATACATTACGTGCTGAAATCGATATTTAATCAAGTCATGTATTGTTGTCATGATATTGATAAAACAAACGTGATGCATGTCCCTATGATTTTTTGTTCTTTTTAAAGTTATTGTAAGGCCTCATTTATACTCATTTCTACCTTTATGACACCCTGAATAGCTTTCGTCACGATTTCAGAATACGTTTAGGGTAGTCTATGTTAATCTGAAGCATTGGTAGATTTACTAAAAGTGCTCATGGGTCATAACTCAATAGTTTTATTGATATCCAAAGTCGAGTTACCCTTTAGATCAACATAATTTTTTTAATTACATAATATTCCTATTTTCTAACTGCCGTATGATCTCATTGTTAACTAACTTAAATCAAACTATCCGACCAATTAGTATGACAATCGCTAAAATATTTCAATGCAACTGAAATTTAACAAACAAGGTCTTTTTGATATGAAATGAAATGGGGTTTAACGTCATACCATTCGGGCTAATGAAGAAGGGCATACACCACGCAGTGTGACATAAGATTAATTTTACAAGACCAGCGGGGCTAAGATCTATTTTTTTTATATCGAATTTCAACTGTCAAGGGTTCTGTTACGTGCACACAAAAGTCTTGCCCCATCAGAACGACAAGGTAAAATAACTAGTTAGTGCGATTAATAGTGCAACTTATGCCCCAACACATATTCATATCCATTTGTGTGAGAGAGACAGAGAGAGAATTTCACTTTCGCCTATAGGTCTTTAGCTGTGGGAGAAACGCACGTGGTTGGACAGGCGACCCTACTCTTTGTCACGTTTAAGCGTGGAATCAAAACCACGCAACTTGACTCACTGATAAACTGTCGGTCCATAATATAAATGACCCCCTTTAAACCGTTCGCCGCCCCCCCCCACACACCCCCTCCCCCCCTATTTTATAAGAACAATGGTGATTCAGTGCGTGTGGTTAACTAACCATGTGTTCCCGGGTTCGGTTTCATTGTTGATATAAACTTCGTTATTTTACAGTCTGGTATCTCCCCTTTCAGTCATGCAGGACCACAATTAGAACTGTTTACGGAAATCAAAGGACCACCCGTGTAATCGTTGGTCTTAGTATCCACTTGTATGCTGATGACACACAGATATATGCCTCCTTCAATCAACAATCCACTAATTCAGCTTTAACTAATATTGAAAACTGTCTGGAAGAAATCAGGTTATGGATGACATCACACTTTCTGAAAATAAATCCTGAAAGAACTAAGTATCTGGTAATTGGAACAAAACAACAACTTAGTAGGTTCTCAATACCAACTCTTAAATTTCCACACGAACGTCTTGCTCAATCTCCAGAAGCCAAAAACATCGGCGCAGTTCTAGATTCCACAATGTCCTTTAGCTCCCACATCAAATCTGTTTGTTCCTCTTCATATTTCCATCTTCACAGAATTAACAAAATAAAGAAATATCTAAATGCCGAGAGCACAGAACTCCTCATTCATTCATTCATTACAAATAAACTAGACTACCATAATGCCTTATTTTTGGCCTTCTCAATTTTCAAATTCAACACCTTCAACGAATTCAAAATGCTGCAGCCAGAGTTTTGACAAGAACAAAAAAATCAGACCATATCACCCCGATTCTGGAAAATGTACACTGGCTCCCAGTTCAACAACTATCAAGTTCAAAATATTACTGTTGACTTTCAAGGCGTTACATGATCAATCACCAAAATATATCAAAGACCTGATTACCCCATATAAATCCACAAGAACCCTTATATCCACAGATAAACAATTTCTGTATCAACCATCAGTGAATCTTGAAATAGCAAAAAGATCTTTCTCGTTCTCTGCTCCACTCTTGTGGAATTAGAACCATTAACTCCCCAGATGCATTTAAATCTCAGCTAAAGACATTCCTGTTTACAGAGGCGTTTCCGTAGTTCAATCGAGAAAACTTGAAAAGCACAATAGAAACTTTAGTTTTTAGTATTATTGCGCTATATAAATAGATGATTATTATTATTATAAAGTGTAAAATAACACTTGCAATCCAGTGAAGAGTAAAACGGTCGCTGCCAAGACCGTTTAAGGATAAGTCTTTTGGATGGGACGAAAACCCAAGGACCACCCATGCATGTAGTCGTTAGCTTGGGCGTAAAATAACACATGCAATCCAATGAAGAGTGGAAGGGATACTGCCCGGGCAAACTTTCAATATTTAACCCATCGCATGGCGTATTAGTGTTCAGAAAAGTAGGCCGATGAACCCCATTTCATTCCATTTCTGTCACAACATTTTGTAATACGCCACGACAAGATAAGTACAAGTGACCTGATTCTATTCAGCTAGAGATAATTATGTTATTTCTGACACCAGGAACGACGTCAAGATTTAGTCTATTGATTATGTAGTTTGTTAATAAAGAATTATTGATGATCAAGCCGCGATGGAACCCATATCACGTTTCACGGTCAGTTCCCCAATTCATCAAAATAATTATTAGAATGCTGATGACAACACGCGAGTCGACATAATTATTCATGTAAGATCAGGAAACCTTTGATATCGCGGCCCCTATCTACTGTTATTATGCTGTGTTAATTAGAAAACAAAGCCGTCCTTGACGTCAATCTTTCTACTCAACAATGTCGAGCTTTACTGCATGAAAGTTCTTTCTCGGTCATTATATGCGTGAGATATACATATTGGGGGTCACAGAAAAAACGAGTACCAATATTTACAGAGGAATAATTCAATATGTATTATTCACATGTGGCACAATATTGATTTTTGAAAACTGCTTCCTAGATCGCAAATCCAACGCCCAAATACTGTAATGTAAAAAATACATTGTGGGAGACTAGATAAAGAGCCGGCAGTTCTCACTATAATTGTTAAAAACTACATAATGTAATGAACGATTGAATTTTCGGCCAAGCATCGATCATCATTACTAAAGTCTGTGCGATAAAAAAACATAGTCTCAATTATCGACTGAAAGTTGAGCAGCAAATCGGATACTAATCCAGTAAATATCGCATTGACATCGAGAGTTGATTATGGTCTGGATAAGTTAACGTCTGATTAATAATTTAGATAACATTTCGGGCATAAGAAAAGATCTGCAATAGGAAGATTTAGTTTTTGCATAATGTATGTTTAACATGTACGAGTTTTAAAGAAGAATGTTTAATCTTGTTTTGTCGAACTGAGATGTCACATCACACTTACTTGATAAAGACGGGAGAACACTCGTCGAAATGTCGTCAGAAATGAATCCTTCGAGTAAGTTGTTTTCATAATTGTGTCATGTGTTAGTCTTACACTAACTGCAGTTTAAATATAATCATACAAGTTACGCTCCGCTTCTTCGCTTCTCGAGGAAGACCGGTGCCGCTCTCTGTAAACCCGAATTTTTTCCGGCATTTCGGGTTCTTGCCCCATAACTGTCATCGAGCCCGTACGCCTATGCCAGGGGCGGATCCAAGAATTTTTGCAAGAGGTGGCTTGTAGAGGTTTTGTTAAGGAAATTGGACAATTATGTTCAAGCATAGACACACCGAGAGTTTTAAAGAGAGAAATAACATCTCGTTTGACATCAATTTTTTTATGAATTAATAGGATGACATTGTGATTCAATTTTTATTGATGCAAAAGTATTGTGAATATTATTATCTTGCGCTTTGAATGTCCATTCCATCAAACCATCTGATGACGAAGAAAGAAAAATCACACTCTGTCCGTATATCAGGTTCACAAGATACGAAAGTAAAAATGCGAACAGAAGGATAACACTGCGGAAATGTCCCTGGTAATTTGAAAAAAACATCAGACGGAGGTGACCACAGGGTACGCCCATATATATAATGTGGGCGTATAAAATCATTATTTCAGTACCCAACCTCGTATCAAATTCTCCAAGGAAAGGACTTCTTCATTTATGCTATTTCTAAAAAGATATGACCATCCCAGCCAAACTGTCGATACCAAATGGAGCGAAACAACGTTTTATATAATATATACATGTATTACTATTTTAAAGTCTCCGGGAATAATTTTTATTGTGTCACGCCTCATAAGACACTGTGTTCTTTTATTTCATTTGGAGTATTTGTGTCCTTTGTATTATATACGTGAATTTTTATGAAGCAGATTTCAAGACACAATGCTAACTAAATCTCTAAAGATAGACTGGCACTGCCAGGCAGGATACGCCCACATTTTTGAGAGATGGATAGAGAACAAGCAATACCGAAAGTGATTTTTCCTACATCATTAAGTCCTGTATTTCATACTGTATTGGGAGCAGCCATTTTGTTGGTCAGTTCCAGTCTGATATTCATGAAATTCGAAGCCGACAACGATTATGGTGTGACGGTACACAACCTAGAAATGTTACTTTTCGTCAAAATCAGATAAGAATTGTGACCTGTAGGGAGTGCACAACCATGATATACCATATTTTTACACTATTCGCGTACAAACGGTGACCATTTCGTCCGGCAATTTTGGTACGATTTTCACGAAATTCGAACTCAACCTTCCTTACGGTGCAACAGTAATATAATCAGAGGGTTTTTTTTAAATCAGATAATAATTGTTCGAGAGATAGACAGAGAACAAGCAATACCGAAAGTGATTTTTCCTACAATCAAGGCCATAATTCATTAAGTTACAATTTGATATGCGCAAATATCGAAAAGAATAAAGATCTTTAGGTTATAAACAAGCATTTCAGGTTTCATCAAAATCGAAAAAATTAAAATTGTCACCTCTACAGGGTCCACAACTTTGACATACCATATTTTTACACTGTTCGCGTACAAACGGCGGCCATTTTTTCAGGCAATTAGAGTCCAATTTTCTCGAAATTCAAACTCAACCTTCCGTAGGGTGTAACGGTGATAGAGTCAAACGTTTTTTCAAATCAGATAATAATTGTGACCTTCAGAGGGACCAAAGGCGATTTTTCGGACAATCAGGGGCCATAATTCAGGAAGTTACGATCCGATATGCGCAAATAACGAAAGGAACCAAGATCTTTGGGTTATAACCATGCATTTCAAGTTTCATCAAAATCCAATTAAAATTGTGACCTCTACAAGGTCCACAACCATGATATACAATTTTTTAACAGTAATTGCGTACAAACGGCGGCCATTTTGTATGACAATTTTGGTCCGATTTCCCCGAAATTCGAACTCAACCTTCCTTACGGTGTAACGGTAATATAATCAACCGTTTTAGTAAATCGGATAATAATTGTGACCACCAGAGGGACCACAAACTAAAATAAGGCGATTTTGCGTATAAATAGGAGCCATAATTCAGGAAGTTACGTTCCGATATGTGCAAATATCGAAAGGAACCAAGATCTTTGGGTTATAACCATGAATTTCAAGTTTCATCAAAATCGAATAAAAAATGTGACTTCTACAGGGTCCACAACCTTGATATACCATTTTTTAACAGTATTCGCGTACAAACGGCGGCCATTTTGTATGGCAATTTTCGTCCGATTTTCCCGAAATTCGAACTCAACCTTCCTTAGGGTGTAACGGTGATATAATCAAACGGTTTTTTAAATCGGATAATAATTGTGACCTACAGAGGAACCACAAGCTATAAAGGGTGATTTTTCGGACAATCAGGGGCCATAATTCAGGAAATTACATTCCGATAGGCGCAAATATCGAAAGGAACCAAGATCTTTGGGTTATAAACATGCATGTCAAGTTTCATCAAAATCGGTTCAAAATTGTGACCTCTATAGGGTCCATAAGCTAAAAACGTGATTTTTCGTACAATCAGGGGCCATAATCCATGAAGTTTTCATCCGATACATGCCAATATCGAAAGCAGCCGAGATCTTTTGGGGATAAACCTATATTTCAAGTTTCGTCAAAATCGGATAAGAATTGTGACCTGTAGAGGGTCCACAAACAAATTGTGGACGGACGGACGGACGGACGTCCGGACGGACAGGGGCGACGACAATATACGTCCACATAAAAATGTGGGCGTATAAAAACACTCTTTGACATAACAGACACTAATTATTAGTCTATTCCAATCAATACTGGTTTTGTTACCTTACCGTGAAAATATGGGTTCAATTTTGACATATTGCAAATTTGAACAAGCGGTGAAAACGACAAAATTAAAAGTATAAATAATGGAAATAGAACGAAATACAAATTCAAACTACAATATTTAAGGAATGGGTCATATATAGCATGATTTTACGTGTAAATAGTTAATTTACTATATTAAACGCATTGAAGTAAGCATATCAAGATATACGCATTACTGCGTTAGGATTAAATCGCGCTTTCCGCTCCATAATTATTACATTAATAATTAATGTAAAATTAGCCATTTGTCAATATCATAGACACCTTTTGTTGCTTTCTTCAATTCAACCGTGTCACCTCTGGTGGCAAATAAAACTATAGAATTTGTTTTGAAACAGTAAAATAATTATATACTATTTTCTATCCCCCAGCAGAGTAGTAATTCTTTAATATTGATGACAACGACGTGATAGTGTTAAAGCAACTGGATCTTGTTTTGGCTGAAAGATTATCCAATGTTGACATACTAAATAGTTCTATTATTGTATTTAATCAACAGGGATTTTAGTCTGTAGAAATCGGTATATTTCACAGATTATTAATATATATTGTAATTTATCAAGCGAAACAACCATTAAAAAATTCAATAATTCTGGGTCATTAGAGAGTTTTAAAAAGGATTCATTTAAGAAGCAAAACTCCAGCGTCGCCATTTTCTTGCCAATAACTAACAAAGTAAAATTTTTAAACAGAAAGAGGGAGAGAGAAATGGAGTTTAACAGGGTAATTTCGGAACTAACATATGGTTCAATTTTATTTCAATCATTCGCTTGCGAATAGGGGCCTTAAGCAGTGGGAAAAAACCGGAGGAGACGGAGAAAACCCACGAGGTTCGACAGGTGACCCTACTCCTTGTCACGTACAACCAAGGAATCGAAACCTCGCCAGTTGCCTCCAGTCGTTGGAATGTGACGAAAAATCGAGGCCTTGTGTACACATTGGCGTGACAGTTGGAATTCTCTATATAAAAGTATACAGGAGTAGCGCCGCTGTCCAGGGAAAATTCCCTCATAGCACACTGCATGGCGTATGCCCGTCTTCATAAGCTCAGTTGGTACAGAAAACAAATGCTTTATAAACACCAATGTCTCCTCAGTCTAGGTGCATCAATATCAATTTACCGTAGAATAGTTAGAATCGATGTCATTGTTGTTTTATACAAACATGTTTTTATTAATTTATCCACGATATCACGTTGTTTGTAAACGGGTGGCATAGTTACATTCATGAGGTCGCAGTATAAATAATGTAGATTGTAGACATTAATGACGGAGTTAAGAAGATGCATTGAATTCAATGTTTGTTTCTCGTATAATATAGTGTAGCTAAATTAAAAATCAATATTACAGTGCACATTGCCCTAAAAGAGATATGGATACATAAAAACATCCCGCAAAACCACCATGGTAAAAATACAGACTATTTCGTTTCCCTTTTTTTAAATTATACTTCGACGGTCTGCACTACATGAAGATCTTACAAGTTATAGTGGGAGTTCAAGTCAGGGGTCGAACGAGCGGCTTTTGAACCTATGCCGTCAGTTATTGATTTATCAATCAGCGTTGGCATTTCTAACGGTTTATCCACAGTTCCGTGCATCAAAAGGCCAAGAACACGCCGCAACAGACCGTGTCATTGGCTAATCCCTCACACAACACCCAGAACACTTCAATGATAACAACACTTTCAGATCCTAGTGTGGGAAAGACAAGTAAAACGAAATTTTGAACCATAAAAACGAAACGAGATCTGTGTTTTAATCAGATTAGCAAAAGCATGGACTGTATTATTAGGTCTACGGCACAACTAACACCAATGCTTTTTATTAACAAGTACCACCACACCATGGAACAGGAACTGAGCATGACGTCATTACAGCACAGCCATCTTCGATTTGTGACGTCACATTGATGCACATTTGTCCAAGGAATTGGCATGTAGAGTTTCATTTCGATCATACATGAATTAGTGGAGCCGTAGGCTTTTTAAATAGAGCGTCTCCCTTTGGGACCAGTTCCTATAGTTTAAAAAGAAAACGGTATATGTCTCTTCTTCATAATCAAATATTTACAATTGTCACAATAAAAGTGGATAATAAAGTGTCTGAAAGCGTAGCGACGTAGACAGTTGCTGGGAAATTAACAAAAACACATAACACAAACGTGTATAACCATGACCATTCTTACTGACAAATTAAAAGTCTGAGTACGTATGATATTTAACCACCAAAATATGGAGGAATGGTATATTTACCGTGTCTCAAAGTTTCAACTCAAAAATATTGAGTCGCCTGAAGAGAGAGAAATGGGGTTTAACGTCCACTCGACACAAACTAGGTCATTTCGGGACTAACTTATGGTTTAATTTTATTTCAATACTTCGCTTGCGCGTACGGGGTCTTTAACTGTGGGGGGAAACCAGAGGACCCGGAGAAAACCCACGAGGCTGGAAGGCGACCCCACTTCTGGTCACGTACAACCCGGGATTCGGAAAAACGCCAGTTGACTAAATGACGTGCTAACCATTCGGTCATCCCCCCTCACCCCCTGTTATGCAAAGCCGCCAAGATAACTGAAACTTTGTGACCGATCGTAGACAGACTGATGTGTTATTTGATGAAATTTCCTGGACAGTTGTAGGATTTAATAAATATTTTATGGATTCTTTTTCTTGGGGGGGGGGGGGACGCTGTATGTATATTTATCTTTCGACATTGAAGAATCTCTCGAAGTTGTTATATCGGAATAGAGAAATTATACCTCTAATATAATGCTCTATCAGATGGTTAATAAAGGTTACAAATTCGATATGAATCATGCTGGCCTGTATCTTTTAATGTTGTTATTCGAAACACCATTTTAACATAACAGACAAATTTTATTACTACAGCCGACATTTATATCTGATTTGAATAGAGTAGAATTTTAAATTGTGCGATATTGATAGATTGGTATTCGTGTTTATGATTAAATAATCAGTTATTTTTAATGTCAAAGGCATAGCAATTAATAAAACCCTTTCACCAAATATTGTTGTGATGGAAATAAAATGAAATGAAATGAGTTTTTTCTACTTTTCTATATCGATTGGTCTAATAAAGACAGGTTCACGCCATGCGGTATTCTATTGGGTGGGGTGGGGTCCGGACATTGGTGCAACAGCTTACTCTTACATCGAAATCCAACTGTCAAGGTTGTTTTTACGTGCGCACGCCAACGTACACACGAGACCTTGGTTTTCTTCCAATACGAACGACTAGACAGCTGTCTTTGCCAGGTCTTTCGTCCTGCACCACTGACAAGAGAAACCCAGCGGAAATTCAAGAGGAACTTTCTCGAATCCAACACGTTTAGGCTAGCGATTCAGCGTCCTATACACTGACCCACCGCGGCTCACCAAATCCTTAGGTGGTGATCAAAGCGATCATTTTGACTGAAATGAGAACTGTTTCAAAATTACGGATATTTGTTTTCATTACTGAGTGGGAGTTACGGTGGGTCAGTGAATATGGTACTGGCTCAATGATCACGAGGTTACGGGTTCAATCCAGGGGTTGACCATGAAAGTTGAGAACCGAATTACGAGTTGTTCGCGCGTCGGGCAAAATCCCCCACCCCATTTATCACACTGCATAGCGTATATCCGTTTTGATTAGCTCGGTTGAGACACAATATGTATAGGATATTAACTTACCCGAGGTTGATATGATAAGAGAACACGCGGGCGAAGCCCAAGTGTTCTCTATCATATCAATCCGAGGGAGAGTAGGTTTATATCTGACATATACAACGTGTTCGCCCTTAAATTTAATGGGCTCTTCTAAAAAAGACAACAGTGATTGGATAGTTTCCGCCAAATAACGAGAATTACCGAGTTAATCACGTGCGTGTTTTTGTTTATACGTCGCCATTTTGGAGTAATTGAATTGAAAGCTAGAACAAAATGGATAGTTAAACGAAGTCAGGCGAATGATCAATCCTTTTTTGTCATCATAATCTCGATGGAATAGATGTGGATGCAAATACGATGAGGATTTATCCAAAGCCTGAAGAAAATTTGGATCAAAGGCAATCTTTTCCGATATTTCTGACAAATGAACCGTGATTGAAGGTTTTAGGTATGCTCAGAGAAGGATTTGAACGACTGTTTTAAGTGGACTGTATCCAAAAATACTTTACAAAGGAACTCTTGGGCGATAAATACTTTCAAGTCTTGGAGTGTGTGGAGAAATATAGTGGGCGGAAAGAAAATTCTAAAAGATATCTTAGACATGGAGTATGGATAACCGATTTAAATATGCCGATAAGTACACCGTCTATTTCGGTCCTGAATGCTACAAACTGTACCATAACAATGTGTTTTTTACTGTCAAAAGAAACAAATTTTATTTCTGTGTTCTTTGTATTATTTCAATCATCTACGTCATCAGCGGTTGATATGAGCCGAATGCACCCAGCGATGTATCTACGTCATTTCTCAGGCGGAGCCAAGTAGACAGGCAGCCTAAGTTTGGGATGCCGAATATATCGACCTGGGGTGACGTCATCAGCGGTTGATATGATATGAAATATCAACCTGTCATGACGTCATCAGCCGTTGATATGAACCGAATATATCAACCCCCGAGAGGTTGTTATGAGATATAACTGCTATGTTATCTCTGTTGATTGCAAAGCGTCGCCTGTAATCGTAAAAGATCCGACAAAATCACTTTTTAGTAAAATACCCACTACAGGTAATATGTTTCCTAATTTGTAACCATAGAAATGGGGCTTAACATCCACTCGGCACAACTAGATCATTTCAAGACCAACATATCTGGTTCAGTTTTATTTCAATAATTCGCTTCCGTGTATAGGGATCTTTAGCAGTGGGAAGGAATCGGAGGACTCAGGGAAAACCAGCGAGCTTGGAAAGGCGACCCTTACACTACACGTATAAGCAGCCGTGAATCGAAACCACGCCTATTGAGCAATGGCAGACCTTATGATCTAACGAGAGCGAGAGAGAAATGGGGTTTAACGTCCACTAGGTCACAAACTAGGTCATTTCGGGAAAATTTATGATCCAACGCGCCGGCGTTAAACCATTTGGTCACCAATTCCCTTTTGTATCCCGAGAGCAGACTGCTGAGCTGACAAGTTGCTTGTTTTCCTTATAGTCTTTTGTTATCCATGTTCGCACTTTTATCTTATCCCATTTCTCAAATTGCTTTTGATTATGAACAAATCATAATCCTAAATATAATACCATAGGTGATAAGATGTTGGTTAAACATGCCATCGCTAGCCTCTATTATCATAACTCAAAGGCAACGTATGAATATAATCAATTATTCAGACATACCTATTGCGATTTGATTGATTAATTGGAATTAATGCTTTATTGTGTACAGCTAGAACTAAATAAAGGCAAGGCAAAGGATTAACCCGACTGTGGTGACGAAAGTTTTCGCCTATCGTTCTGCGGTCATACATCGATCGATAGCTGTAAATTTGTGAGAGGACTATACCTACTAGGTCGTGAAAGAAATCTCTGTGATAGCAACAACTGAGACAATATCGACATCTACAAGACACAACAACAACGGAATTGTCATTACAAGCGGCAGGCAGATTTATAGTCAATTGATTGGTTGTTTGAAAGCGCATGCGTAATAGGTATAGGTGCGAGGAAATTGTCTGTTGACGATGAAATCTTCCACATGATAGAAGACTGGACTTGAGGCCAACCATATGACTATCCATCATATCATTTGTTTTTATTGACAAGAAAGTTTTTCAGAATTTTATTCAAAATGGATGTTTTTCTGAATCCTAAAAGGCGCTTAATGAGTATACTCGGATTTTCTTTACAAGTTCTGTTCAGTTTAATGAAACTACCACAAGTCTTAACGGGTAAGTATTTCTTCTTTTTCATTAAAGAAAATAGAAGTACATTTTTATATATTAAAATTTGTTATTGGATATTTTGTTTTCAGAAAAGTTCAAAATCATGCCTGAGCTCAGAAATGCCACGTGTTAAATTTTCAGTAGCAGACACATTTTTTGCGTGGGTCTTTAATTACCTTGACATGAAATTGAGAAACAACTGACTGTTGTTACATAAACAAAACAATTATTTTTAAGCATCTGATTCATAAAAGCATAGAGAATAAATCACGTAGCTTGAAGACCATTTTATAGAAATAAATATGACGCATCTTTTTTGTTATATACGGCAATACTTTTATATTGTTCGTAGTTAGGAATTGCTACCCGATTACCCGAAAATACAGCCAATGTATACCGTTAAGTATGATTCTGATGTTTTCACTTCCTCTCTTCTTTATTTTTTGGGGTGGGGTGGGGGTTACCCTGAAAAGAAAACTATAATATTGGATGTACAATTCTCGCCCCCCCCCGCACAAAATAGAAACCGTCCACCTTACTGTGGCATTATGAATAGAACAGCAATTCGGCCAAATTTTAGAATAACAGACTGCTTACCATTTAACTTTTTGGTTACGAAATTTATGTCATTCAGGAAAAATGATTTCTGAAAAACATAACCACATGCTAGTACGTTGGGTTTCTTAGAGAGTTTTTAGCCCCCCACCCTAACAAACTTAACACATTGTGTACAGTTACAAAATAAATCATTGGAAATGGAACTGTATACAGGAGTTGAATTTCAGAAACCAACAACCTATATACACTTTCCCGGAAATATAAAATGTAACATTTTCCCTGAAAATCTTTGTACCTGTTACTGATTAGCCAACACATTTAGCGCTTCTCAAGAAACATTTTTAACAATTATCTAAAATACCAGCTTTTACAGATAAAATCCCACTAAAAACATTTTAATCGAAAAGAACATTTTTCTAGTCAGATTTCATATCTTAGCTTTCCATATATACCAAAATTGTCATTCTTTTGGAGGAAATAACTACCCGTTAAATATCTTTGTGGGGATAGGACATGGGGCAATGTTTAAGTAAATCTAGAAAGATATATAAGATATATTAGGGCTAACAAAAACAGTGAAAAGAAACAATGGGTTATGTTCTGTTGAGGGTTTGGTTATCTGAAAAGTGGGTATTCCAAAATGGCTGCCAGTGGGCTGGTGTGTAATGCGGGAACCCCTTTCAGCCGAAAGTTTGGCCAGATTCAGACAGATTCTGTTTTACCATAAACCATATAAACCATTCCAAAATGGCTGCCAGTGAGATTCTGTTTTACCATGAACAAGATTTAAATGGCAATTATTAGAAATTAAAATACCAACTTTACAATTCTTGCATCAGAATAGCCGTATCATAGCAGGTTAAGCTTTCAGCAAACATGGTTCGCCCTCTCTTTCATAATTAAAATGACCAGTTTTTACTCAATAAAACTAAAGTTAGACATTTAAGTATACAAATTTACGCAATGTTTGCATTCCGTTGTACCTAAACTCTTGCAGGGATGAATCGATATAGAACTGCACATAAAACATTTCTAAGATACAGACATCTTTCTCTACTTATAATAATAATAATGTGATACAGTGATTGTAGCCTCTATCTTGGTGAATAATCATTAACAAAACAAACCGCAATGACAGAGCGGAAATTTACACAAAAACGAGTAAATCGAATAGTCCTAGTTTAAACTGGTTTTTTGTGTGTTCTTGCTACATTCTTTGTTGTTTCAAGTGGTGGAATGAAATGGGGTTTACCGCTCTACTGTTCTGCCCTAACATGGCGAATGAAGACGGGCATACGTCATACAGTGGGTTATGAGGGGAATTTTGATCGGGCAGCGACACTACAGCCTACTCTTATTTTGAAATTCAACTGTCAAGGGTTCTGTCGCCTGTACGCCAATGTTTTTGGTTCTATTCAAAAAGGAACTTTCTCGGCCAATACCAAGAGCGAACCGGAGATATCCGGCCTAGCGAACCACACTCACTGATCCACTGCGGATCCCAATTTTTAGGGACCTAGGGAGCGACTTTCATGATAAATTTTGCAGATGTTAGCCAGGCCATTCTTTTAAAGGAAATTATAAATGAACTGTCCCTCCCCTGTCCACAAAAACACGACCGGAAGTAAATAAAACCATGGGTGTAACAGTCCTAACTCTAGAAACCAGCCTCGTCCACCAATGCCATAATTCAAAATAAGCTCACTTCTGATTCTAGTTGGTATTCGTTGTTTTTCGAATGTGAATGTCCTGCTCTTTGTGTTACATGTACACTGTCTACCTAAATAAATCACGTTTCCTCTCTCAAAAAGTACGTAAAGCGAAGAATTTGTCTTGAAAAAATTATAGGTATTTACCCACTGCTCCTTTATAGGGCAGTGGGACAATTTGTCAGCAGAGGGGCATTTGTCCCACTACTTACTATGCTATAACATGAACTGTTTTGAGCACCACACATAATTTGCACAAAAACAAATATGTGGCCAAGACACAATACGTAAAAATCACAAACAAAAGAACAATCCCTTAACGATACATTAAAAACAAGATAATGTAAAGGTAATTTGCTGAAAACCGAGAATTAAGCGAATAAAAGTCCCGACTTGCCTTGATCATCCTTACTAAAGTCGGTACGACAAAAAACATAGTCTCGATTATCCATGTAATCATTAAATCGTGAAGGAAACTTATGCAGCAAATCGGATCAGAATCCAACAAATATCGCAGACTAGCTTTGGCATCGAGAGTTCATTATGGTTTGGTAGGTTAATCAATGTCTAATTAATAGTTTATGTAACATTTCAGGCCTAAAAAGAGAGCTACCATAGGCAGATTTAGCTCTTGCATAATGTTTGGTTAAGTTACATGTATATACTGTATATCATTTTTCGGCGTTTTCACTGGCGATAATTCTTAAAAACAGAAATCCTATAAAGGGTTCTTCACTTAAAAAAATTCACAATGCATAATGATAAATTTTGTGGTTGAAGTGTTCACACGATTGTACAGAGTGAAACAAGGGCAATAACTCTAGAAATGATAAATGGAAATTGTTGAAATCCAAGTAAGCTTCATCGTTTTACTAATGTGAATAATGCCTATCATACAGATCGGATGATAACTCGTGTCGTTAGACAGTTCACAAGATTATAGAAAGAGAATTATCGAATTTGTCAATTACATATAGTTCAGTATTTAAAATTCTACTGTGTCATATTTTTTAAAAAGCTTCCTTGAAAATTTTTGAGACATACATGGTCTCTATTGTCATTTTGGCATATACACATACATACTGAGCTTTTTAAAGAGAGAAATCCAACACCCCGTTTGACATCAATTTTCATTATGAATTAATACGATGACATTGTGATTCAATTTCATTCTTACAAAGCATTAATTGTTGTAAGATTGATAGATTTTTTTGCTCTTTAAATTAATAATAACATTATATTATATCTTTAAATAATTTTTGGGTTCATGTACGTGTATTAAAGAGAAGTCAGATCTCATGCACTCAAAATGAATGATTGATACGTTGATACATACAATCAGCTTTAATTTGGAAAACATTTAATTCTGGGTTAATAACAAAATAAAACGTCTTAAAATCCTGGTGAAAATTTTCCATTGTTCACATAAGGGTGGTTTTCGACGTCACCGGGCTAATTAACGAATCACCATCATTAATAACGTAATATTTGAGCAATAAGATAATTGAAAGTCCAAACCCAAAGCTACATAATGGCCATACATGTATCTCTGGGCATTCGCCAGGCAACCATGTAGTTCTTGGACAGCATAGACAGTTGAACCTCAAGAGATGCCATCTGGATTCAGAATGCCCCGTTAAATCGTAGAAGAAATATATATGATGTAATAAGCGAGTCAGTAAACTTGATCGACGAAATGGTTGGATTGAGAGAGCAGAGAATAACATTAGTGTATTTTATGCTCGTATCTTATGTAACCCGTGCTTGATATAAAATGCAAAAACGAACTGATGCATTGTTATTCCTGGTAGATGAACGTCTTAACTACCGCGAAGATAAAGGTCTTAACGACGGAGATAAAAATATTCACAACGTGAGTCCTAAGAAGAGAATAAGAAATGAATATAACCAGAGGCAATAAAATAATAGACGACCACAAAGCTATTAAAATATAAGTGTCACACGTTGGAACTGGGGAGTTTTTGTTTAATTGAACTTTCCCTTTAGCCAGCGATGCATAGCACTAAGCTTACCACTGAATATCATTATTTTGCGCTTTGAATGCCCATTCCATCCCACCATCTGACGATAAAAGATACAGCACGCAATCATAGGTAAAATTAATACTGAATGGAACTGAACCATTCTTGGACCGATATTCTTTGTCTTTCACAAGGAGGAGATTTATTTTTTTTACAATGATGAGATTCATCTTTCACATAGAGACTTTAAACAATTTGGTTACAGCGAATATCCAAGAAGTAGAACTGTCAGCAACCTTTAATACATCTAATCATATTGATTATCAGATATAAAGAAAGGTTTTCTGTAAGTAAGTGAGGCATGAATACTATATGTCATGGTCCAATGGCTAATATAGAATTAAATATATTCTGACCACATAAGGCTTTCTCTAGAAATAAATCAATGATGGTTCAATACAAATTACTAATTGATTTCACTCCATTTTGTGTAACGTTAAAGTGGCTGAGGCATTTATACCTGATACCATTTCTCTGTTATTAGTAAAGATCGAATAGTCTTCGTAATACAAACTTTGACCGCGAAGGCCATGCTTTGGGTAGTTCTTTTCAGAACTGTCTTTTAGCGAACTTTCGCTGACAGTTCTTATTCGGCCTTATATAACTGCAGTATGAAAATACGGTAAAATATCGCTACTCCCCACCCCTGTTCTCAAGCTGTTTTAGAACCCTTACCGTCTATTTGTCACCACAATTCTTTATTTTCCACCAAAAGGAATCCTTTCTCACTATATTTGACACAAATTTATAATAATTC
Organism: Patella ulyssiponensis; assembly: GCA_963678685.1. Classification (NCBI taxonomy): domain Eukaryota; kingdom Metazoa; phylum Mollusca; class Gastropoda; family Patellidae; genus Patella; species Patella ulyssiponensis. The sequence continues at coordinate 58,657,543 of OY783230.1, read as the reverse complement.
ATCTCCATTTTCAAGTAGAATTTAGCGATGAAATAAACATGTGGTTTGCGCATGTCCGGGTCTTGTAATGTCTCTCAGTTTAAACGTATTTGGTGTATGTTTATAATCGCAGAATTCTACTTGAAAATAGTGTTGTATCTTTATAAATGTGTGCCAGCTGTGGCAAGAAATGATTCCTTTGGCGAATAAAGTAGAATCAAGGTGAAAAATAGTAGGTAAGGATTCCAAAATAGCCTTAGAACAGAGGTGGGGAAGAACGGTATTCTCATACTGCAGTAATAGAAGGCCGAAAAGGAACTGTGTAGCGAATATATCGTTCGCTCGAGGACAGTTTCAAAAGGAACTATGCCTTGGGCGCAGATTGGCTGTACAAAATGGGGAATGGGAGTGGCTAAGTGACTAAGACGCTGACCCGCTGTCAGTGTTGGCCGAAAGAACTCCTCGAACAGAAAGCCTGGCTTGCGACTGCTTACGGCCATACTCCTCGCAGAAAGGAAGCAAATTTCTGTTCCAAATTATAACTGGGTCAATCGTCCGATTAACGTTACGTCATGACTAGCGATTTTATTATGCCCAATTAACCAGTACATAGCAGAATGGTGCAGAAAAAAAACATTGTGTGATAAACGAGGCTATCAACACGGATACAATGTAGACAATACTCTTGGGAGACGAACATAATTTCGCTCTTTTTAATACCCTAAATCACTATCCAAATTTAAGGGAAGATCCAAGATTAAACGAAGGTCTGTCAAGTTGCTGTATTTGTGATAGATTTGATTGAACGGGAAAAATATATACGTTTCTGGATCTTCCGGGGTGGTTTACCCTTGTCAACGGGGCAGGACAGGAGAGGGGAAGCTGATAAGGAATGGTATCTAGTCGTTAGGATTGAACGAAAACAAAAGTCCCGTGTACAATTTGGCGTGCACATAAAAGAACCTAAGACAGTTGGAAGTCGATATACTGTCTTCGTTGTCACCCTTATAACACCCACGATGTAGAATAAGTTTAGAACCCATAGCAGTAATTCTCATCCATTATTTGAATCACATTAAACAGATAACAGGACGTTTGGGTCTACTAAGTTCGGTTATATCCCGTGTATGTTGTATGGTTTAGTGGAGTTTGACTATCGTTTCTTGGATCAAACAAGATAGTAAAGCTGTCCGACTAACAAAAGTGATAACTTTTGATAAAGGTATGTAAATTATACCATGGTGGATTTTTGGCCGTGAACAACCGTAGTAATTGTTTTGGCGTTCTTATTAGAGTGGGGCAATTTGGCATAGACAGCGGAGTTTCCAATCAACCTTCGTCGAATTGTAACTGTCGTGGGTTATTTTACGAGAATGCTACACGTTGTTTATTGTTTTTTTCTTGCACCAAGGCGCATCAAAGAACACAAAGACGAACTAGACCTGGGGGTGCATGTTCAGATATTGGTTTTTAAGTTTGTGTACACAAATGCTAGCATGCTTTGCACAGGAAGCAATACGCAGTTTATTAGTAGCGATTGAACTAATAACAATGGAGATACAGGGACGCTCGATTGAACGTTCCAGAATTGAATTTTCTCAATCCCCAAACTAGTGACAATCGAGTGAAAATGGGAATTTCGGGCTACAACGCATGTGTCGAATATCTCAACCAACCATGACAATTGTGTAGTGTTCTTCGTTCTGTTTCATCGTATATAGCAATATAGAGGGGCGTATTTTATTCTGTGTTGTGACTCATTTGTTTTTTACTTAAAGGGGAAGACCAACGATTTTCAACAAGGTTTCAATAAATCTTAAATGTATATTTATAAATAATCTCCTCTGTAACACAAGCAAAAACGATTTTGTAAGCGAGAAATTAATTTTTATTAAACCGGAAGTGACATAGTTGGTTCAACACGCTCACTGGGCTCTATAGTAAGCATACATATTTGGCATACGTTTACTGCTGTATTGTGTGCAAGCGTGGTTCTTTGCCCCAAAATCTGATCAAATGGGCTCTTTATTAGGATATTATACGCACGAATTTATGTTTTTTAACGTTTAGTACACAAAACCGTTTCGTAAATTCACTCATACTGAACAGTGCGCCGTGTCTCAATTCACGCCAGATGGGTAATTGTTTACTTCACTTGGTTTGATCATGGACCTTAGGGTCCATGTTTTGATTGACACCCAACAAATGTTTCCGTTTTTTACAAAAATTAATTTCTCGCGTACAAAAACTCTTTTGCTTGTGTAAAAGAATGGATTATTTCTCTATGCATTTACGATTTATAGAAACCTTGTTGAAAATCGTTGATCTTCCCCTTTAACTCGCAGTTTGACTGGTCCAAGAAACCTTTATCAACCAATCGTAATTTAAGCAAACAAAGCAGCCCAGTATATAACACAATGTGTGCAATGCAACATTTTGTTTGTAAGAAAAATTTAATGTATATAGTTGTAAATAGAATTTGATCTGGATACTTACATATCAACATGACGTTTACATATTTTCGAGTATAATCAAACAGTTTCTCTCTTTACATACTGGATCTTTATTTTTTTTTAAAGTGGACGGAATATCTATCAGTAGCTGGGGAAAAAACAATGTTAAAAGATTTAAGGGCTCTCGGTGGCGTACGTGACGTGAATATCGAATTTTATGACGTGAACAAGTTTAAAAAAGTAAATAAAAAATCTGTATGACAATGAACACACGCGTTGTGGGTGTATTGGGGTAATTAGATTTAATACCTAATGATGCATGATACTTATAAATAGCATTTGTTCCATTCTGATATTACACTCTATAAATGGCTGACCTCCATATAGAAATAGATAATCCGTCCGTATTCCGATTGTAAAATATTTTATTTACAGTGGGAAAAACATGGAATATTACATCCACAACAGGACAGATCTTATTATGTAATTAAGCTCACCGAATGTGTTGGATTTATTAACAATCTGATTAAAACACAGACGGCCTACACTACACGAAGATCTGTCCGGCTGTATAGGAAGGCCGCGCCAGGGGTTGTACGAGCGGCTGTTGGCCCTATGACGTCAGACATTAATTAATCAATCAGCGTTGACGTTTGTAGTGGTTTACCCACAGTTCCGTGCATCGCCAATCTGATTTAACAATTTGTACTCGAAGGTCGTGTCGTGGATTTTGGCCCTATGACGTCATACATTTATTAATCATTCAATTCAGCGATGACGTTTCTAGTGATTTGCCCACAGTTCCGTGTATCGCACGCCAAGAAGTCGCCGTAAAAGACCTTTTCATTAGCTGATCTCTCACTTCAACCAAAACAAACGCGGGGGGGGGGGGGGTATGGTTCGTGTGGTTTCATTTCATTCAATAATGCGCTTCCTTTAGCATTGGAAGAAAACCAATGAACCCAGAGAAAACCATCGAGGTTGGACACGCGACCCTGATCCGTGTCACGTACAATCGGGCATCTAAACTACGCGACTTGACGCAATGGCAGGCCTTTTGACTCAACGAACACGTATTAAAGGATATCCCCCCCCCCCCTCTATGAATTAGTAATACATGTATACCAATTACAGATAGAGATGTCAGGAAATTAGAATCAGACCGATATAGTATGTGTTATTTCCTACACTGTAGTCCTAGAGTAGACAAATTACTTCGACCATCCCATCCTCGATCACAGAATTTTATACGTGCTTGAATCCACTGTAATTAAATACTGTTCAACACATTTTTTTGATCGAATAAAAATTATCCGATAAAAATGACACATTTCACTTGTTCGATTACAGTAATAATATCACGAGACGTCCTCTGATAAAATGAAAATCCGATTCTGGCCTTCGTTTTTTCACACTATACGGTTAAACTAACACGATGGTTTAGTTCTATAATCCTATTCCCAAATTGAAATATGGAGTGTGAATTAAAAGTTTTAAAAATAGAATGCATCAAATATTAAACGGGAATTCACAGCGTTAAAGGGTCAATCCCGAATAAAACTGCTCAATTTTATGCTAAAACCCCTTAAAATACTCTACATTTATAGGGCCGAGCAACTAACTCAATATATGAGATACGTTTTCAAACAACTTAAACATGCCAGTCTTCATCTAAAAATGATAACCGGTGTCCGAATTCGAAGCTGTATTATACTGTGTCTGGATAAAACGAGGTGAAATTTACCTTTCGTTATCAAGTACATGTACACCACTGTATAGACATCTAAAGGAACGGCAATCGGTTATTAGTTCACCCAACGAAAAGATTGACCAGCAAACTTAAATGGGTTACGTGTCCGGATAAGCGGTTTGAACTTTACGTCCAAACGAATCAATATTTTGAACTGAAATTTTGAGACACGGTAAATACACCATTCCACTTTATTTGACGCTTAAATTTCATATGTACGCGAACTTTTGTTTTTGAGACTCTGTTAAGATCGGGATGGTCCCGTTCATTAATTCGGGATGGTCCCTTTCATTAATTAACGGCATAGAACTTATACTCATGAAATTAAAACTCTTTAAGGCAATTGGCAAACTTGTTTTCGAGGACAGGGCTTCTTTGAGTGAATATATGGCAATGAATTGTGAATGGAGTTTGAAGAATTTGTTTGTGGTATATCAGTACACGAATATTCTGACATTGATCAATTTAAGCATGAATTTCAATAACAAAGCAACCAATGAATTAGAAAGAAAGAATGTTATTGACATCATTCAAAGATATTGGATTTAATGTTCAGATAAAAAATAACGGAACAAAACCCAACAGAATCTATGTCACATGGAAACAACCATACTTTCTATCCTGGAAACAAAGCAAAATAAAATTAAGATTTCTTCAAGTATTCTTTATGTGCAGATTTATCGAACAGAACAATCCGTGTAAACACAAATAATGTTTAATCAATTAAAAATCTTTGTTAAAGGGTTGCAAATTTAATGACGAAAGTATACTTTAATATACGAAATGAATGATCAGCGAATCTAATTCTAGAACAAATTAGACGATGGATGCTGGTTTTGGTTGTGGAAACAAAGAAGTTGCGATAATCCACAGACCGTGTTTGTGTTTTGTATGCTTTAAGCCGTCGTCTATTGATCGGATCATCGCGTGAGAACATGAAATATTTTCTAGAATAAATTACATCAGATTTCATTAGTGGTATCTTATTGGAAACCTCGGCCCACGGTTAATTAATATACATAATCTTGAAATAACATCAGCTTGTTTTTGAACACACCTAAGGTTTTTTCCCCATTATTAACAATAATCTATTTCTTGCTGTAGGTAACACGGGGAGCCACGGTGATTCTGTGAGTAATACGTCGACAAGCTTTAGCTCACCTGGAAGTAGGTCTCGTGTTCGATCCCGGTGTTGGCCGAGAAAGTTCATCAGGATTTTCCGCCGTTGTTCCCCGTTGTCAGTGGCACAGGACAGAGTGCCTAGCAAGGGCCAGCGTATAGTCGTTCGAATGGGTCCTAAAAACCGAAGTCCCGTGTACACATTAGCGTGCCCGTAAAAGAACCCTTTAAAGTGGGAATTCGGTATAAGAGTAGGCTGTAGCGCCGCTGTTAGCACAGTCATTGCACAAAAGTATTGGTGGAGTGTAAATAAGGTGATTCAAGCTAGTTACGGCGTTTGGGGCCCAAGGAAACTATGTTGGTCCAAGGAACCGGGGCTACCCAGCCCGCTCCAGTAGTAAACTACAGTAGGGTCAACGTGTACCACCCACCATTTTGTCTGCAAATGAAATTGTGAAATGATCGAGGACGAAATGTCTTCAAAACAAAATGACGTATGATATACATTCAAGAGCATGTGAACCGGGATAATGAAGACGGACACTGTATAATGATTCAAGTCGGACAGTGGCGTTTCTGAAAAAACTCTTCATCGAAGTTCAATTGTTGTCGACTAGACAATTTTCCTTGTTGATCACCAATTGCTGTGTTTATGTGTTGCTCTATATCATGTACAGTATATCAACTGAAATCTCCTAACACACTCTTTATAGACACTATATATTTCTATACAATCGAGATTCTATGATGGAACTTAATATAGCGGATATAAGCAGACTGTTTGAAATAGAATATATTAAACAAGACACCTATTTTCATCGATTGTACATACACTGTCTTATGAGAAAAAATAGTTTCAGCGTCTTTTATAGGAAAACGTGTTCCTAAGGAAAAGAGTACAAGTTAAGATAAACACTTCATTGTTGAAATCGATTTATTTTTTTTCTTAGATGTCGGCGTTTGCATTATTTACCTTAAATATTGTACGAAAATTATACATTTAATTGGATGTACAGATTTTGTTATTGCATTTTGATATGCACCAATAACATTAATAAGTAGAAATAAGATAATTAGTCTACTGGAGGCGGTTTGTGAAATGTACCCCGCCCCCACTAGAGGAAACGGAATTGCGTTTACTCCTGGCTATTAGACAATCAAAACGTATGCTAGAGCACGTTTACTTAGTGATTATCTCTGGTGCAACTTGGTATGAGCAGACTGCACCATCCACTGACATCATTAATACTTCGCTTTGTTTCGATTACCTTCCACGTGTAACCATATTATCTGAACGACTGTACCTTTAGAGCAGTGGCGGGTTTAACCGCCAAGATTTGGCTGAAATTATGCCGCTGGAGTTCCCAATTGCAAATCGTTGTTAACCATGGAAAACCCCTCAAACGAAAAAAACCCAAATATGAACAAATTATCATTCCATTATGATATATGTCCACCACATTAGACAGTCCTTATTAACCCTTAATTAAGCAGATTCCAACAATAAATAAGTAAAAAGCATATTTAAGATTGCTCTCTTCGTTTCTTTCTATCTTTATTTATTTATACAGATACACTGTTGTAAAATACAACATGAAATACATACAATAACCACATAAAAAAACCCACTGACAAACCACGCCCATTTATCTCAAACATCATTAGTAACCATCGTGATGTATAGCTGGAAGTGAATTGGGTTCTATACTATAGATCCTATTCTGCGATTGTTTTTTTCTGTAGATATAAACTAAAGATAGGAGAACAAGCAACTTAACGTCTGTCATATCGACTTGAACAAATCAATACCGCTTCGAACACTCCTTGCAGTTCATTCCTTGCATAGTTTCTATAAATGTATTATTTATGGCGTGTAACATTGCCCATAATAAAATTTACATTGTACCCTTTTTCACTTGTGGATAAGCGTCTCCACTATACACATTTAATATATACCGATTCCAATGGAATGAAATGGGATTTAACGTCTGGTCAACACTGTTATTTTGAGACTAACATTCGTTTGTATGGCCTCGACTAGGCAAAATGTTCTGTTCCAACTGGGCTTTAAATATATGTGCTATGAGGGACAATTTGCCCGCACAGTGGCTAAGGATTTGCTACGTGAACCGAAACCGAAAGACTCTGGTCCTGACCAGGCTCTCTGTGCTGCACAGAGCACGGACGGTGGCAGGCTGTAAAACCCCTAAAAGACAGAATCCTTTTGTTTAACGTCCCACTTTTCTGTAGTGAATGTGCTAATGAAGACGGACATGTGCCTTCAGGGTGCTATGAGGGAAATTATGCCCGGGCAGCGGCAGCACGGTCTACTCTCACAAGGAATTCCGACTGTCAAGGGTTCTTTTACATGCACCCCAATGTGTACATTGGACCTCGGGTTTTCGTCCTATCCGAACGACTACATTTTGTATCATAACGCGCCCATAGTTATCTAGGTACAACGCAACGCAAATCAATCACGAAGGAAACGTCCCTGATTATATTATACTTCTTACATCCTTAATAGAATATATATAATATTATCATATGGTATTAAATACAACAAACCATGGTATAAAAGAGATTTTATTAATCGTAGTCGGTTTCCCCTACAAAATTCATTAGAAGATCAATGATTGTCAGTTATTCGTTTGTTGGTTTATCTTAAGGAAGATACGTCAATAACAAATCATCAATAGTAAGAATACATATTAGTTATAGCAATCTAGATAATTACAATTATTAATTTCTACATTTGGTTTCTTTTTTTTGGGGGGGGGGTGTATTTTGAATTTCAGAGCAATGATCATCATCTATTTTGACCGTAGTCCCAAATGTCTCAAACAGCCGACTTTTGAAATTTCTTAAAATAAATATGACCAAGATCGGGGCGTTATCTCGCTGTCCCCTAGTCGGCAGCCACCTTGATCCATGCTGACTACATCAGGAATATGCGCGTAATTGAAGGCACTGCGGTCATCTGGACATAGTTTTAACAACTATTCTGGAATAGGATCTAGGATCTAATTCACTGGTTGCTGAAATACTAAGAAGACTTTTAATCTCTTCTTCAGTTGCTAGTTGCAAATTCGATAAAACGTTAATATATTGTCGGACATTTCAAAACTGTCAATGTTAGATGAATTTATCTTTTATATCCCAATTAACAGCCCCAAACGACGATATGTGAACATAATAGAGTGCTAAGCATACACCACATCTGTATGCGTGTTGTCTGTTGAACCAATTACATCACTTCCTGTTTTAATAAAAAATAATTTATCGTTTATTTCTGAATATACATTTAAAATTTATGGAAACCGTGTTGAAAATCGTTGGTCTTCCCATTTAAGGCTTAACCCCATTATTCTGTGGGAAAGTGTATGGGGAGTAATGAGGAGTAATTAGGAAGGCACGCCATTAGTTGATATAATATAATATTTATACTCCTATAAGCCATTACGATACGTACATGGAAATTCTAAAGGATTCCACTGATGTATCAGGTATGCTGATAACGGTGGCATTGATTGTTATAAATTGTCGTAGACACGTATCATAACGGTGGGTCAGTGAGTAAGGCGTTGGATCCTTAACCAATGGATAACGCGTAGTCTTTCGGGTGAGACGAAAACGCGTGAACGTAAAAGAATCCTTGACAGCTGCCCGGCCAAAATCTCCTTCGTAGCACACTGCATGCCGTAAGCCCGTCTTCAGGAGTACGACATTAAACTCCATTTTATTTCTTATCAATGAATTTAATGAACAAGATAATAAATCGCTAAATGCGGTTCAAGTTTGTTATAAAATAATACCACAATACCACCCTATCATAATTACCCCCGTGTTTGTTGACTACCATTCTTAATTAATAAACATAATTATCGATCAGTTTATCGTTTTGATTAGCTTTAATTATCAACGTATACAGGTCGATGAAAAGGTGCCATTGATCGGCTTTACTGTGACATGGATTGTCTTTTAACATCCAGTGACGTTCATTTAAACTGTTCGGAACTGCATTGTTATTAAACTAGCCGTGTAAGTCAAGTATATGATATTGACTATACCCTAAGGGAACGTACGTAATAGGATATGCTGGTAAAATAGGCGGTAGATAAAATCTTTAAACGATGAATTCCATACACTTGACAACAACATGCAGCGAGAAAAATCAATGATACGGCGGCAAGGTGACGAGCATTAACCCATGCATTGATTGATAACAAAACACAATAAAAATATTCGATTCTTTAAAATAACATCAAAGTTTAAAATCTATATTGCGTCGACCTTGAAAATAAAATGTCTACATGAAAAACAATGTAGACTGACATTTGATCAGACATCAATCACTGCGTTATTACTATTTTAATAGTGCTTTGTAGAGTGTCTAAGCAAAAAATAGAAGCACAATAACAACTGTTACTAAGTTTGTGTTTGGCAAAAAATACGAAAAATAAATATGTTTCAATGGCATTTGATAATTGAACTGAACGTACATAGGACATAACTTCTATGGAACACAAGTAATAAACAAGAAACACCCACCATGCTCGAATATAATTCCAAATGATTTAAAATCTATGTTTGTAGTGTTCCTGGATATGAAATCCCATTACATTTCATTTCACAAACTTTTACATATGTTCCATAAGTCAATCAAACCAAAACATTTATATAATCGACAGGCCTCCATTTTCAACATGTGAGTATCACGACTACGTAAACATTCCGTACCATAATTGGAAAAACAGTGTATGTAAGTTACGCCAAAACCCACAAAAGAGTAACAATCAATCACTTCCGATGTCGATAAATATATAATCTATCAAAAAAAACTTCCAGTGGCTTTTCAAGGTAACTGCCAGCCCGTGCATGTGTTCACCATATCACTAACACTCCTCTCATTACCAGAACTGAATCATTGCACAATCAGAATCGACCATTGTCAGAACAAATCACATGATAACTAAAACAAACCGCCGTACTCCCTCCACAGATTATTTCACTACTTTGCACTTTAACAAATCAGCTCACTACCAGAATAAACAATACCACTACCAGAAATGAATCTATCATTGCAAGAACAAATCATATGACAACTTAAGCAAATCACCTTACCGGTAGCACAAATTATTTTACTACCAAACGAAAACATTTCACTATAACAAATCAGCTCACTACCAGAATAAATCACCTCACTGCCAGCACGAATTTGTTTACTTTGAAACAAAAACTATTCACTATAAGAACTAATCAACTCACTACCACAACAAATTATTTCACAAACCATTATTAGAACAGAACATCTCTCTATCAGAACAAATCATCTCACTGTCAGAACCATCATCTCACTTCCAAAACAGAATTACTACCAGAACAAAATATTTCAACATAACAACAGATAACCTCACTGTCAGAACTACCATCTGACTACCAGAACAGATCACCTCACTACCACAATAACCATCTCAAAATACGAACAAATTCTCACTACCAGAATAAAAAAAAATTACACCATAATTACAGATCATCTGAGTACCAAAACTAATTAGTTGTCTACCAGAATAACCAACTCATCACAAGAAAAAAAATCTTCTCGCTACCAGAACCATCTCACCATAAGAAAAATTCATCTCACTGTCAGAATATTGTCTACGATATCACCCTGGTGGAAGTGGACGTAAAACTCCAGCAACGAACGAACAAACCGTTAGAACCACACTTATACAAGGAAATAGCACCACCAGAACAAAGCATATGACAACCCCAAAAAATATCATATCGGTAAAGCAAACTGTATCGCTACCAGAACAAATCACACCACCGCCCGAACAAACACCGGAACAGGATCATAGCACCAGAAGATTACTAGAAAATACCACTGCTAGCACAAATAACAACACACCAGCCTCTACCCCATCGCATATATAAACAATACAAAACGATTATGTTGCATTTTGGAAACAACGATTTTAAATTGATGGCAAGCCACCACATAGGAAAATAACAATTGGTATGTAACAGTGTATATCGTAATTATAGCTCACAATATATAGCACGTAAACAATTTAATTGATTATTCTTTTGTTGCTGTGGTTATTCTTAATAAATTACCACCAAAAGCGTCACTTTTCAATTACAAAAGCACCTTAAAGGTCAGTATCGCGTGTCACATTATTATCTTAGAAGATAAGACGCAAATTGTGTTCAGTATTTTGCAAAACAAATTTATCTGTGCTAAATCTACATCCGAAATTTGTAAAGAATACGTGTATAATAATTACAAAATATCGAATAGTCACTGTTTATATTAAATATTTGTCATGCTATAACAGTTATTACGATTATCAGTAATTTCCTACAAGAAATTTGCTTTTGCATTTGCGTTACCGTTACCACGTACTTGTTTCTGTTTGCGATGACTCACAGATCTGAAGATATTTATTACGCAACTAAAAAGGTGTGTTTATTGCCTTAGCAAATTAAGGTTTAGTTAATGTGGCTATTGATTATCAATCGAATTGTAATCACTTGATACATCGTATTAGTTTTAATCAACATAACAGCAGACAGTGCGCAATTCCATGACATAAGTAAAGACAAGGAACATGTACCGTTTACAGAAGATCTGAATCGAAAAATGGGAATTTGTGGAGGAATCTTGAAACTTGTAGGCCAAAAACTCCGGTTCACCCCACACCCTTCCCCTCCACCCGCTTTTGATGACAATTATTTTCACCATAAATTATTATTAATGCTATCATAATGTGTTCAACGTAGACTTATTGTAGTACTAGAATAGTAAAGAGTGGTCCAGATTTGTTTTTGTTTAGCGTGCCCAATACAGTGTAAAGTTACAATTAATTAAAGAACTACAAATGCGTACTCCTCATTACGTTCGGTGCTACCTCTAATTTCATCAATACAATTCTGTCGAAAATTAGGATAATTATCTCACGTGGCCCAAAATCCTGGGGACTCCACTGTCAAAAAAATTGTTTCCAAATCAATATTTGAAGTTATTACTAATATACTAATATTACTAATCAAGCCTGTGAATAATTCCATGCGATTCTTAATGCAATTAATGGATTTTGACTCTAATGAACTGTTGGTTAAGATCAATCCATGATATTTATATGCACTTGCATATTTCACCAAAGTAAATACTTTCCTTTTATATCAATTCTACTTTAGTTTACTTTAAAGTAGACATCCCAGGTATATTTCAGGGACTAAAGTTGGAAAAGACTTTATCTTTGTCTAGGCAAGCAGAATACTGAAGCTAAAGGATTTCGCTTTTCATGTGTGGTTTGCGACGACTATTTTCACCAATCGTCTTTTTATTTTTGCCTAGATAGATATGGACGGTGATATATATATATACACGAATATATAGTTTTCTTTTTTCATGAATATATGAAGCTAACTTGCATTCTTGAATATATTTCGCTGATTTTGGTGAATTTTTACGGGTAAAAGGTAATATAAATGATTTACATTAAGATTTAGGATTGGATAATCTTTGTGCAACCAGGTCCATTTCCTCAGCAAATAACCGAAGAGTGAAGACTGTATTCCATTGGAAAAGATCAGTGAAATGGTTAATGATCTCGCCATTTTTGTAATTTTGGCGTTTTTGACCCTTCTCTTGCTGAATGTACCTGATACTCGCTTTACCAAGTCACAATATAACGATATAGATAAAATTCACATCTTCAGCAGCCATTTTGTCGGCCATCAACCAATAGCCTGTGAAATCTGGAACGCCCCCTTTAACCAAATTATCCGAAAACTTAATTCACATTCAATAATATCTGATATTGAATTCACATTGAAAGAAACCCCCTGTATTGAAGATCGAGACCAATGATTTTGGTTGTGAGAGATTCAATAGAACTTTAAAATACTTCAGTTCAAAAAGGACGATCTTTGGTTCCATCAATAATTGTGTTATTGGAATACCGAGAATGTGTTTCTTCTTTTTTTACCCGGCAACTAACAACAGCCAGAACTCCATGCCGTGAATGGAACCAAATAATCACATTTTAATTACTTAATGATCCGCAACGTTCTAATTATACGTGGTGTAATGCTTTGATTCTGTTGAAGATTGGGTTTTCCTCAAGATATATTGACTATTATTTATAATTTCTCTAACTAGGTATTTAAAAGTCCCCGCTCAACAGAAGTAACAGACTTAGGTGGAAATGAGAGGTGATATTATAATATTCATCTTCATAAGGTTACGCATTAAAATATCCTTTATTTGAGAGGGGATTTTAAAATATCAATTAAAGTCTGCCCTCTCCGTTGGCCTCATTGTGTGATCCAGCAGCTACACATATCTATCGGCCTGTCCATCCTCTGCTGCTCTTTTAAGAAAGTGTTGCCTTACCCCCTCTCGTTTCCTATTTCTATAACTAAATATCACAAAATAATTATACTAAGTTATATGTGCCCAGGCTGGGTATGCTTTTTGCAGGATATCTTAATAAAATAATTTTGCTGTTTCTTGCTTCAATTTCATACCATTACCAGCGGCGAAATGACACACCTGGGGACCATGAAGCTTCACAAAACCCTACATGAGCACCCAATAGGAAATTGATTCCCAAGTCGTATGTCTATCTGGGATATTACCTGGCCACCCACCCATCTTTAGTGTAGCAGCTATTAATTCCCAAGCCATATTATTCTGGTCCCGTCACTATAGTAAACCTAATATCTTTAAGCTATGCGGACTATAATTATAATGTCGCTTCTGGTAGCCCTCTATATTCTATTTCGGTCCCGTCACTATAATATTATATAGTAAACCTAATATCTTTAAGCTATGCAAACTATAATGTCGCTTCTGGGAGCCCTCTGGGATTAAGAGCCCTGCTGTTTAAACTTAGACCTCGCTGCAGAAAGATTATTTACACTTATTGGTAATTTGTCTCGGTTTTGGCCAAGTGAGTGGAGTGTTGTTGTGGTACATCAATCATTTTACGTACACGTCCTGACAACTGAACTTTTCGTTGCTGGAGAGCAAGCAATGCTTTACAATATTGCACACTCAACTCTGGCGCCGATGTAGAATCTATACTTCTCTTAGAACTGGTTGAAAGGAAACTTCAAAGAATCTTAAATGAACCGTGGTTCGATAATAAACTCATGAAAGTTTATGATTATTTCTAAGGATACCGAAGAGTTCGGTGCAGTTCCTGTTAGTTATCTGGTTGCTATTGCTGTAATTGATTTAAGACTAAGAGTCAAATCTATATATTTTATAATTACATCAATAAATACATGTAGAAAATGTATTATTATTTTTTATTATTAAGTCATGCTGACATCAGTGGGGATTTATTACATGCGTTTCCGGAAGTAATATCCGACCAGATGACGCTCTTTGCTTTTTTTCGTAGAAATGTCAATTTATGTTAGTGACCTTAAAGCGATAATTTCATATTTTCTAAGAAAGTCAAAACATAATTATTTATATGCCTTTGATTCAAAAGACTGTCATAGGCATTATTTCCCATTCTTAAAAATCTTTCAAACAGGAAATAATAACTCAATTACCTCCCTTGTTTTTCACCCCCCCCCCCCCCCCCCATGCAATAGCTGTCTTTAAACGTTTGAATTTGAAGTTGAAAATGATATTTTTTCCAATTTCTCAACTAGCAATAGTGAATTATAGGATTAATAGGATTATTCTTTAACAAGGTAGGAATGTTTATAGATATCATCTATTTTAAGGCTTTATTTTAATATATTTTAAAAATATGAAATTTCTGCTTTAAATAAAATGAAATAGTATTTAACGTTTGCCATTTCAGAAGCTGAATTAGGAGAACAACTACTTAATCCCATGATTGATAAGAAAAAAGGCTAGACGGAACAGAAAATAATTAGAAACTTAGAATATTGTACAATCAACTCTGGCGTCGATGTAGAATCTATACTACTCTTAGAACTAGTTGAAAGGAAACTTGGATAAAGGAGTTGTTCTCCCAATTCACGAATATTGATGAACATATCAACCACATTTTGATCCTTTGACTTTTTTTCGGTACTATCCTAAAATCAGTACCTTCTGGTGCATTTGCATTGTGACCGCACGCTGAGTGCAAATACCAATTAATTTTGCTGGAGTTTTAGTTGAAAGTTTCCTTATTTTATTTCTAGATTTCCAAGAAACAGCGCACACACATTAGTAATGTGTATAAAGATTTAATCTTTGTCAAAAATACGCGTTTAGTTTTTTCTTTCTTTCGACACGTCATATTTTCGATCTATTTCTAGTTCTCTGGTGATTGAAGCATGTATATTTACACGTAGCCAGTCCTTTGAGAGGACTAGAAATAACCGCCAGGGATAATTAGAAGCATTAATAAGTCAAATTAACAACCATTCACAATGATTGTAGCCTAAAACATCAAAGATATTGACATTAGATAATGAGTGAATAAATACCACAGATTTTCATCAATAAAAATAAAACATAGTCTATTAGAAACTAATCATAATGTACATAAAACTAAACATTTGAAACAATTACGGAACATCAAATATCTTTAAGCTTTATTCCCACTTGGAATTACCCAATACAAAGCTAGCAAGTTTTTATATCGTATAATTATCGTCGTGTCGATGGAAGTCCGTCGCCGAGGGAAATATAGTCTCGCAGCAAATTGACGCCTACGTGACGTTGAAGGCAAGACTTGGAATTACCAAATGACCCATATACTTAGTCAGGGTAAATAATGCTTTGTATTACCTCAATTTACAAATCCTCAAATTACACCTACCGGCTATTTCCATTCCAAATATCAATAAATCGTGCTTTGTTTAACTGACAGCCTTTGTCTCATTCAAGGTGGTCGCCGTTCTCTGCAGATGGTTCCAAACTGATCAGCAGGGAATATTCGCTATGACGCTATACAATAACTGAGAGGGATGACATTGGTGCGAGTTAATAAACTCACAGTATTAACATTTTTCAATCTGAAAATTAAATTCTAAAACAGTATTCGAAAACGAAATAAAGCTGTTTAAAGTATCTGGATGTGAAAAAATTCCTTTTTAATGTAAATGTGTACGCGAAGGCGAGAAATGGGTAACAGACACCATTCTTCCCGGTCCAGTTTACGATACTACGTGACTACACGGGCGCTCGATTGTCAATCCGGAACATCCCAAATTGACAGAATTGCAATCAAGTGATGCGAAATCAAGTCCTGTCACAGTTCCGCCAGTCGCGAACGCTGTGAGTAGAATCGTGACGTATTTTATTATATTTCAGCCGCCATGATTGGTTGAGATATTTCTTATGCAGTCAGCACACATGCGTTGTATTCCAAAATTCTCTTTTCGTCTCGATTCACACTATTTTTCAGAATTGAGCGAATTTAATTGCGGAACGTTCATTCGAGTATCCCCTGTGTCTCACGTAAAGTCGTAAACAATACCCTCGCTATAGTTGCCAATGATCAACGCTGTGTTATGCCATGTAACACGTAGAATGCATGTGAACTTTATAAAGGTCAGTCATCTTACACAGGGTTAGAAGAAGGCTTGTGCATTACCTATGTGAAAAAGATTGAGTTGGTTCATGAATAGCTACTACATTTTGTTTAAATAAGATTTATTTCAAAATACAAACCAAGTAGTGGACACGAAAGTAAGTGGGTGGATGGTGATGCCCCGAGAGTAAATTTGTGTTTTCTTTAAAAAGTAAATACATCAAATTTGCTTACTTTGTGTGTTGCTTTGAGTATTAACCGTTAGTTGTGTTTCTACCTCATCCAATTAAGTTCTGGTTCCCTCAATTAAGTCATGAACGCTATTTTTAGATTGAGATATGAAGGTTTTTTAACAGTAGATTCTGGTAGCTGTATCTTTAATACCAGTGGTCTTCAGCAATGGGAAGCAACCAGAGGACCTAGAAATAACAGACGAGTATTTAAAACTAATTCTTGGGATCTTCAGCAATGGAAAGAACCAGAGATAAAATTACCATTTCAATTAAAACCTTTACAAACAAAATTTTAGAGAGTGTCATTGTTCACAAGCGAGATGTTTTGGTAGATTCAGTACGTGGTAACATAAAAGAATGGATAATCCAGACAATGACCTACTTTCCGTCAAATTTCGAGACTAGAATATTTGTTTGGATGATGATAGAGACTAACTAGGTTGGAGTAATAACAGAGACGAGTACTAAAAAACTAATTTGAAAGAAGTTTAAGCTAATTCTCATTTGACATTTTTGTTCTTTCTACAGCACGTGAGATATAAATTAAATATGCCACATTAACGTCTAATCAATAACAGAAAAATATATAAATGACGTAAACCAAAATGAATTCCAGGTTTATAAATTCAAAATGAATGCACCATGTACGTGTTAATTTTCATAAATTCTCTGCAATCTTATAGTATTATTCATCTCAACACGCGATCTTATATAACCGAAATGAACATATGAAAGCTCATTTAAAACAGAATAATAAAATGATTGATATGCTATGGGTATAAGACAATGTACTTTCATGCTCCCTTGCACGACGGAAAGTAGACACTGCCCTTGGGGAAAACACGCAGTGTAGTGGTGCTATAATTGGGTCGTTTGCTAAATTGCACATCAGTATGTTAAAAACTGAAACAAGATTTCACAAGTCTTATTTTAAATGGGAGAAAATTAAGAAATTTTCGACCGACATATTTTGCACGACTCAGACATATACACTGATCTCATGAATTTGTGTGGCCAATAGTTTTGAACTGATTTAAACTGGCATAAAAGAGGGATATGAAGTACGATACTCGACGCCAGAAACTTATTAGGCATATCTTTATAAAAATACACCATTTACAATGATAATGATTAAGACATCAGTTGTGATCTCCACTAATACAAATTCCATGACTATGCATAACTGGATTTTGCTACCCACAAACAAATTCGATAATCAAGATATTATAGATGCCTTATCGAAAATAGATAATTAAAAATGAATAAATTGAAACTTTCAGCCAGATTGCTTTATTCTGTGCGAAGTTATGAGTACTAAACGTTTTGACAAAATGTAGAGCCTAAGATGGTTCATTGTCGTAGTAACGGTACTTGACAATCGAGACTAATATCTTATCATTAAACTCTAAAATGACCGCGGGGTTGTAATACACTTTTAGTCGGAGCCATTCGATGGCCTAGAGAGTTGATTATAGGCTTTTCATGTGAATAAATGTCTTATGTCTAAATACAGACCCTGCAATTTATATTAATGCATCTTAATTTACCTTTAGAATATTCTAAATGGAATTAACTTTGTTGCAAATGTTCAAAAGCGTCCGTGGTGGCTAATTGAGTTAAATGCTGGCTTGCTAACCTGTAGGTCCCGTGTTGGGATCCCAGACTTGGCCGAGGAAGTTCATCCGATATTTTCCTGCGTGCTTCCCCTTCGTCGGTGATGAAGGACAGAGGGTCTGGCAAAGGAAAGAACAACCAATGTTTAGTGTACACATTGGCGTTCACTAAAAGAACCCTTTACAGAATTCGAAATAGCACACTGTATCACGTATGCCCGCCTTCATCAGCCCAGTCGATGTAGAACAGTGGGATATTAAACTCCATTTCATTTTATTTCCAAGTTTCACAACAGATTGTATATAAATATGCGTATACACACAATACTATAAACAAAGTTCATTTCCATCATTATGGTAACGTTACCATGGTGAGAGCATATCAACCATATCTTTTGATATACCGGGGACAAGACTTCCGTTCATTATTATGAAAAAAAATATAAGAGAAAACAATGCTACGAGGGACGTACAAAGAATCAATCAGTAGAAACATTATTTCCTTGGCTTATATTTTTCTTTGTGCTTAGCTACTATAACACAGGCCTATCCGTCATTGTATAATTATATCCCTCTGTATTGCAGAGTGCGCACACTATAGTGTATGGCATTACGTACGCTATTTCGAATTTTGTCTAATGGGTTTGTACTTGGTTTTATTTTATAAACTAACCAAACATCTAAGCATTCCCAGAATAAATAAATACATTACAAAATGCAGAAGCTAGCATTTAGATTATGTGTTGGTAGATTTCAGGTAAACTGTACACAATGATATTTTTCCGCAATGTGCATGAGACACGGCGCAATATGTAAATAACCGGCGCATACGAACCCTCCAGGAACGCACAAACGTCGTTAGCGAGCCGCAAAATCCAAAGGGAATACCACTGCATTTATATATTAAATATAGTCCAAATTGATACTTAATTTATGTTATTAAAAGGTCTTATTTTTATTTGTTAAATATTTTATATCTATCTTAAAATGATGTTGGGAGGTACAAGAATGACAAATATGGTTTTTTTTGCACTACTAACATGGTGCATGACATGGGGGGGGGGGGGGGGCTCTGGGTTTCCAAAGAATGAGACCCAACTGGTAGCCTATAAGTAGCTGTTGTGTAAATGACGTAAACTACAAGTACAGTCACAATCTGAACATCTGAGACACCATTTAATTTTCGTCCGTTAGTTACGTACCGTACAGTCATTGTAATTTTTATCCGCCTATATTGTCATGTAGGCGTATATTGTCGTTGCCCCTGTCCGCCCGTTCACCCACAATTTGTTTGTGGGAACTCTTCAGGTCACAATTTTCATCCGATTTCGACAAAGCATGAAATATAGATTTATCCCCCAAAGATATTGGCATGTATCGGACGGAGTTATTGTCCGATATGTGCAAATATCGACAGGAGCCGAGATCGGACTGTAACTTCCTGGAATATGGCCCGAGATTGTTCGAAAAATCGCGTTTTTAGCTTGACGTCACAATTTTTTCTAAGATTGAAAAAAAGTTTAAATATAACACCCATCACTATTGAATACACCTACCTGGACCATAATGGTGCCAATAGTTACGGTTTTAAAACCGTAGGGAAAAACATCTATATAATGTCTACTGCCTGATTGTTCACAATTTTAATACACATTATTTTTTTTTTAAAATGAGGACTTAGATCTGTTAGTGTCGTATATTTTAATTTATAAAGATTGTTTGTTGCTTAGTCAACAATATTAAGTTGACAGTGTCTTGAGGTCACAATTTTTATCCGATTTTGATGAAACTTTAAATATACGTTTATATCGCAAAGATCTGGGATCTTTTCGTCACTTGCGCATACCGGACCCTAACTTCTTGGATGGCCCTTGAGTGATTTTGAAAAATCGCTTTTTTTAGTTTGTTCTCTGACCTCTTGCAAAATGTGGGCGTATCTTGCATGGCAACCGCTTGTTAACTACCGTTATCCTCGACGTCGTAGATATATTTTTAAGTTACCACTTTCTGCCAACATGACGATTTATTAAAGTGTATCTTACTGAACAATCCATAAGCACGGGCAATATGATCTTAAAATCTATTGTTACTACTTAATCAAGCAATCAAATATATTTTTTAAACGGGCAAGATATAATGTCAATGTGACATCATGTGTACGATGTCAATACATTTTAACGATTTCTATCATCGATATGATTTTGGATTACGGTTACCTAATGATTTTTTAATAGTGAACCACCGACGAATAATTGGATTCTATAAACTATCAAGACTAGCCGAAGAGACGCGGTGGGTCTATTTAGGTTAGGAATTTTTATATCCATTCCCTGTTCTTATAATAAATGATAATACAGCGATAAGGGCCTATGGCTTGGCAAACGATAAATGGTTTAGAGGAACTTTTGGTTGAGCACCTTCTTTTTATCTTGAGTTAGGTACTTTTCATGGGACATATTTATATTTAGACCCTTGTAATTGTATGATTTATATTAGACGTACTTAGCAATGGATGTATTCACCATGTCCATTCATGAGATTAAGTCGCGTGATCTGATTTTTTTTTATCGGGATACCCAGGGTTCTGCGTGGGGTGGGGGTTGTATTCATTAAAGACGCCCCCCCCCACGCACCACCACCAACACTTTGGAACCTGAGTAAGCCAATTTCTGCTAGCGTAATCTCCATATAAAAATCACTGCAAGGATACCGTTTAGTGATAGAAATTATAGCTTAGCGGTATAAATAATTGCTATATGCTAATCACCCGAGAAAGCCTCGCGTATATATTTAATAAAACATGGATTTCCTGTAGGTAACGAGCTAATACAATCACCTTTTATGGCATCAGGCGAAATTTCTAGAATGTAAAAATCGATATCTTTGATTGATTTTATTCCCGTCATTCGGTACTTATTAGCGTAAGTAATCGGGTTTGTCAAAGACTCTATCAACAATGTCGTTGACGACCACTATTCCCACACAGTCGTAAAAATAATCCGCCATTGCTGATACATAAACATATTGAGAAACACTAAACACATCAATCTTCATCAGCGTCTTTTGTCTTTAAAGCCACGGAACGTTTAAAAAAAAGAGACGTTTGACGTTTTCTCTAATGCGTCTTGATGATTGGCACCTGCTCCTGAATAAGCGGAGGTGATGATGTAATTAGGGTAATAGATGCCGAGATCACAAATATTTTGGTTTACTACATTTATGCTCAAATTTACCCGTTATGCGACCCTACATAGTAATTAGCGTCCCATTTAGGCTACACATACCCAAAGCACAACACAAACACGTATTTAGTTCCATCTATATGGTTCTGATTTTTTTTATCTAAACTTCTATCTGGTAGCATAAAAGGGAACGATGAACTACATGATTGTAATCAGGTTTTAAAGAATTGTTGAAGAGAAAGGTTTATGGTCCCACGGTTTCCCATATTTCATAGGTCAAACTTTCAGACCTTAACTCTAAAAATGATTTTTCTATTTGTACACTTTCAGAAACAACAACTGAAATGATGAATGACACAACCATGTATACTGGCACAACCCCTGCAGAAAATCGGCAAGTGAATAAGGATGCAGAAACAACACTTGCAGTCACAACATCACCACTACCAACAACAACTGAAGCTACGACCACAACCACCGTACCACAATCAACCACACTTTCTTTACAGGTACAAACTAAGGCCTTGTCTTTATCAACCTGGGGCCCCGGTAGTCAAGCTGCGGGGCACTAGATGTTCCACTGAGAACATTTTCGAAATTTTTCTAGCTCGACCTGTACTTTGAAGGGCTGACAAGGAGGTCTACTACTTTATTCCAAAGGGACGAAAAAACTAGGCCCATCCGTGCACGTTAGAGAACCATTGACAGCTTAAATTCAAAGAGGCGTAAATGGAAACGCCACTCCCTTTTGTGCAAATTCTCTGACCACGTATCCATAGAAATAGAAATTACCAACTTATATTTGTTTCAAAATGACCGATGTATTGTGCAGACGAGACATCAAACCGAATTCTATTCCATTATCGACGTTTTGATAGCATCGTTTATCGAGCTTTTATTTATAAAAAATGCTAAAACGTATTCACCTTATTAATATTCATACTTTCGGACATAGGAAAGCGCCCCTGGATTAGACAAACGAAATGTTAATACCAAAATATATTAATAGAATAAGAATAGGGTAATTGGTAGCTAGTGTAAAGTCAGTTTAATTTCAAGCGGAAGTTGTTCATTCAGTTAGAAATATTAGGTTTATAACAGGGTTCAGATCTGTAGTGCAGAGGGCTAACATGATCTGACCAGTTGTTTGTTTCTTCTTGTGGGTTGCGGTGGGGATCGCGTCAAAGATCATACCATCTGACGTCAGCTATTTCATTAACGAATCAGCATTGAAGTTTCAGATGGATTACTTACAATTTTGTGCACCTCACGCCAAAAGCTCGCCGTAACAAACCGTTTCATTGGCTAATCCCTCAAATCATCCAGAACACGTCAATGATAACAACTCTTGCAGATCCTAGTGTAGTAAAGACAAGTAAAACGAAATTTTGAACTATAAAAAACGAAACGAAATATGGATCTGTGTTTTAATAAGATTGAGAAGACACGTAACTGGGTGACTGTTATACGTTCCAGGACCAATTTTACCCCCCGCCACCGAAACTTTGTGTTTTACTGCCTGATGAACAATTAAATATTTTCTCACCAATGAATCTATAAAGTAGTTTATGTGTGTTAAATAGATTTAACGTCCGCTTCCACCGAAGTGATATCGCAGACAATACTAGTTTAACCAGAGTATCTCATGTATGGTAAATGTCAGATTAAACCATTTCCTTCTTCATAATCCTTTGTGAACCAGAAAAAATACATTTTTGTTTATCTATATTTATATAGAAGCATTTTAGAACTAATTGTTAAACATGGTTTACGTTCAGTCGACATAATATATTTCGAAATGTTTTCTTTTTTCTAGGAACAGGAAGCCTTTCTGACACATGACATGATACAAGGATTAGCTGCTGGATTTGGATTTTTCTTTGGAACAATTATATTAATCGTTTTATTGTGGTGTTTATGTTGCAGTAATGCCTGCTCGAGGCCGGATAAACCACAAAAACTAATGCGCCCAAAAGTAGGCCCATCTCCCACACCCAAAGGAACGTCAAGAAACAGTTCAAGATAGGCAAAAGAATCATAGAATATTGATGCTAAACATTTGTGTACGGTTGTGATTCCAAGATATTTGTGATCTACATGTATTCAGATGACCAAGATGCTTTCTTTTAAGGGTGAAATTTGTGGATGAATTCCTGTTTTGTGGGATACCGTTAATGTTGGGTTGGTGTTATACGAACCGATTCAGATGATCCATTTTCACCGAATCTACAGTCATTATATATTTTATACAATATTTGTAAATATTATAATAACAATATAGCATATTCTTTAATCCCTCCAATCTTCTCAAATTATATATTTGTTGAAGTGGATTTTCTGCTGATATTATACGTGTTTTTGAATCTGCTGAATTATTCTATATTTTTTAACCGAGTTGCAGTATTTACTGGTTATAAAGAGGATATTGGACAGTTCTGGTGGTTTTATTATCAGATAATGTGTATTTGTAATGTTTAAATTGTAGATGAAATGTTTCGTTTTGGAAGAGGCCAATATCATAACATATGCACGTAGTTTTATTTTGTTAATAACGAGAGCATGTTTTGTACAGCAGGAATTCAGTGCTCGTATTTCTGTATGCCTATAAGACCAGGATGAGTCATTAAATTAATGCAGCATTGTAGTCCACCCGGACGAAGTAGTATTCACGTTTGCAAAAAGAATTCTTGCTTTACAGAGCAGCGCCTATTAACATCTCCGCAATCAATCTCCGTCCTGTTAAATGCTGCTGAAAATAGTCGATGATCATTTCCAATTGGTATTTATAATAAATATTTAGTAAAAGTTTTATATACAGATCTTTAAGATTATTATCAGCACAATTTTTACCCGATTACCGGATGCCGCTGGTTGTTATTTAGTGGTTTGGATAAATAAATTGCAGGGGTAAGTAAGCGATTTAAACCATAAGTGACGTTTTATTCGGAAAGCATTTATTTTAGGGAATTTGCGGGGGGGGGGGGTCGGAAACCTTATTTCTAACATATTTATTAAGAAAATACTCTTACTAACCGTGAGCCACACCAACCTTTAAAACGTGTTCATTTCGCCTTGCAAAACCAAGGTCCCCCTCCCCACTTCAGTCACACGTTTCCAGACTAAGCACACGTTGTTAAGTAGTTTTATAGTTGACGATCAACTGGAATTCAGTAGAACGTCACTGTTGACATTTGGGAAAGACAATGGGGTCACAGGCTACCGGGTAGTCAAATCAGGCCCGTGTGTTATTGTAAACCAATTTGGAATTGGGCCCAGTTTCATAGCAATGGATATTCCTATAATATTACGGTACATTTATCACGAAAGTATGTGATATGAAATTAAATTTTCCTTACACGAACCAAACATGCAACACGAAATCTTAATAGATCTGGTAGATGATGTTTTTAATCAAAATTTCTTTAACTTACTTCAAGGGGTTTAATAACATCGTGTATCATTTCCCATGTTTAATAGACTTTTGGCCAATATCTCTCTGTTAACTTGGATATCAATTACTTGTTTTATGGACCTTTGCTGTGTACTTATTGCTTATTGCTCAACATTACAGATAGAATGTTACAATAAGCATGGTCTATGTACAGTTGGTGCAGATAGGTCGGCTTCGTATCTGGTAGAGCTAAGCGAACGAGTTATTTCCCAGTTTCTTTTTGGCATGCAAAGACGGGCGTCGGAATTGCTGAATGATGAATTTAAGGACAACATAACAACTAATTCGTTAAAGATATTAGATAATGAATAATTCTAATATTGTACTAAATACTATGCTATTGTGTATTATTACTTCTGCATTATTGGGTGAGCGACTCGTAGAACGATTCCCCTATATAAAACCACATGTGACAAACTAATAATATATACAAATTATTAACTTTAAGGGCAACAAACGCCCAATCCATTTAAAATTTAAGATAATAAATAATTATTGTAAATAAGCCTAATAATCATGCTATTGTGTATTGTTATTTTTGTATTATTGACTTGTAATACTATGAAACGGTTCCCCAATAGTGCATATTTAAAGGGTAAAACCGGCTGTTTTGGGGTGGAGAATATAAGTAGATAAAACAAAAATCGTTCAAATAAACCCCATTTTTTATACGCCGGCATTTTGATTGGCACCAGTTCTGCTGCGTTTACAGAAAGTACACTTTGAAGCATTTCGCTGATTTAATTTTCAAGGCATATGCACGGGAGTTGTATGTCGAACAGGGTTAACAACAATAAATCTGCTGGACAATATTGTTGCCGATTGACTGTTGGTTTGAAATATGGAGGGTATGGTCAGTATTTCAAGAATTTGGTGTTTGTCTGGTATTGTTAAAGGGCGTATAGAGAAATAAAATATACGCAGATACGCACAGAATATCATGATCTCCTTCACATGATGAAGGAAACGAGGTCTAAATTGAAAACGCATTGTTGGTATCAAAAGGTTGTGAAGCATATTACTCTTATGAAATATATATATATATAAAATATGTTTGTACATAAAAATGTCAATTGTTAATCAATTTTACTTATTTAACACAAAATATTTGTCATGCTGTGATTTAAATCATGTATATTTATGAATAAAATATATGTTTTTACAAACATAAATGTTCAAATTATTATAAAATTGTTGTGAGCACCCTCTGTGTTGTAGTACCATGGACAGGACGTTCCCTTATTTGTTAGAGAGGGGGGCGGTGTTCCCCCATTTAAAGTAAATCAAATTCAAAATTTCTCTAATGCAGTGCAATTTTTAATTTCCACCCCAAACAGAAATATGGCAAAGACCTCATTAACTGTTTGTTTTTATTGGGGTTAGATTAACCTTTATTATGTTCCACAGTGAGTTTCACTATGCTGTTAGAACCCAAGTAGAACTGGAACGTCTATTCACAAGAAACGGGATACAGTTCGGATATTATAGGTTTATGAACAAGTACATAAATAGAATGAAGATACTTTTAGAGAGCAGCCAGTTAGCTCTGATTTGATGTTATCATATATAGTAGGCCTAACTACAAGGCTTGACCAGGAGGCCCACTCCTTAAGCAGACATTCCCTCGCTCATCTCTCACAAAAAGATCTTATATTATGCGCATATCGTATTGTATTACATTCTGACAACAAGGGGATTAGTTATCCTCTGTAACAGATGGCATTATTAAAATATACTAACATCTGCAACACGTTGCAGTTACTTCCGGTCTAATAACAAATTGTGGCACATATCTGACAGTCCAGAATAAGTATATCAAAGGGTCAATGAATATAGTGTTGTTAGATAATCTGCATGTCTTCACATGTATCTGGTATTGCATATGCCATGTACTTGAATAACGTTCTCTCTGGATAAAATCAGATATTACAATTCAATATATCGATGTCTCGTACATTGTCATAGCTAGAAACTCTGAGGTTTTTTGATTTTGTGGCATGGTCGCTTTAACCTCGCAAAGTTATAAACATTGGCCCAAGAATATCTCTTAAACTAAAATCAGTTTCGAAAATAAACCTTACCGAAGTGGGGAAAGAAACTAACGTTGTCTTATGGACTAGTCATGTATGACTAGTAATTGCTGCACTGCCTCCATTTATAGTAGAAGAAGAGTTTTGAGTTTCCATTTTCAGCCAGGATTTGAAGAACATTCATGATATTTGGGCAGAAGTATTAGCAAGTAGGCAGCCTACTAAAATGACGTCATTGCCTAAAGATTCCTTGAACCAGACCTAGCAAAAAATCGAAATGGTCAAGCCATTTCAATGTTGGGGTCTTTGTGGTTAAAAAGATTACAATCTGATTAAAATACAGAACAATATTTCGTTTCGTTTTTTATACTTTCGATTGTCTACACTTACATAAAGGTGTGGCATCAGAGGTCATGCGAGAAACTTTAGACCCTATGACGTCAGACATTTGATTAACCAATCAACAATGATGTTTCTAGTGGATTACCTCCAATGCACCTCACGCCAAAAGCTCGCCGTATATAACAGACCGTTTCATTCGCTAATCCTTCACATCACCCAGAACACGTCATGGGTAACAACTCTTCCAGATCCTAGTGTACTAGAGACAAGCAAAACGAAATAGATCCGTGTTTTAATCAGAAACATTAAGATCACAAAAACGTTACAGGCCAAGACATGTCATTGATTTAATAATGAAGCCAATGGGAAGAGAATTAATAGTCTGGATTCTGCTACATAATGGTCAACATCATTGAAAACAGGTAGGGGGGCGGGGGAGAGAGATGGGGTTTAACATCCCCTCGACACAAACTAGGTCATTTCGGGACTAACATATGGTTTAATTTTATTTCAATAATTCGCTTGCGCGTATCGGTCTTTAGCAGTGGGAGGAAACCGGAATACCCATGAGGTTGGACAGGCGATCCTACTCCTTGCCACGTACAAGCGGGGATTTAAAACCACGCCAGTTGACTCAATGGCAGGCCGTATGATAATTTTGGCATAATGTGTAAAAATACGCAGGTTGGTGGGAATAGATGTCATGTGTCGAGATATTATCGATTAAATTTTAAGCCAGCCTCTGCCGTCATTACTAACGTTGGGACGATAATAAACAAAGTCTCGATTATCCATTTTTACGTTAAATTATACATCACAAAATGTATTCAAATCCAAAAAATATCACAGGCTAACGATGGCATAGAGAGTTGACTATGGTCTGCATAAGTGAATTTATGTCTGATAAATAATTTAGATAACATTGCAGGCATAATGTGCAGATTAAGCTCTAGCATAATGCATGTTTAAATGTCACCAATACTGGACTATTGAAAACGAGCAAATGTATTATTCAATATGCTATGAGGGAAATCTTGCCAGAACAGCGGACATCGGCGTTTACGCCTATATAACCCTCGTTGAATTGAAACTGGCGAGAGTGTTTTACGTGCACGCCAAAGTCTACGCGGGACCTCGAACCCGGAACCTCTTGGTTACTGAGCTAAGAAAAAACTAATTAGTTAAAGTAGTGGCATGAACGTCACATCGGTCTAATGCAAATGTAATGGGACAGTTTCCGTGTAACTAAAACGCAAGGAGTGACCGAATCCACTGGGTAGTCATATCAGTCAGTGGCGGCGCCAGCCGTCGGTGGTTGGAGGGACAAAGCTGGGGCAAAGTCCAAGGTTAAGGGGGCAAAGGCACGAGGTAAATAGAGCTGGCCTGATACTGTTCGTCGCCAAATCACCTGCTTATCCGAACAAAGAGGGCGGTGTCAAACGAACGGAGTGAGTGTGAGAGAGAGAGAAATGGGGTTTAACGTCCACTCGACACAAACTAGGTCATATTTTTGGACTATCATGGTTTCAATTTTATTTCAATAATTCGCTTGCGCGTAGAGGTCTTTAGCAGTGGGAGGAAACCGGAGTGTCGGAAGGAAACCCACGAGGTTGAGAAGGCGCCCCTATCTCCATGTCACATACGCTCACACCAGGGATCGACACCACAGCTGCAAGCCAGAGGTGACCGGCCAGCTAGAGGTCGAAGCGCGGCACTCTAGACCACTAGGCCATCCCAACCCCTGAACGGAGTGAGTGTATCAAGTGAATGCATATTCTCTTCGCGTTGAAACTATACCCTAAAATCACTCAACATGCAAATCTATGACTGAATGGGGATTGTCGAAGGTATTTATTACCGAAAGGTATAACATTTTCTAAAATTATTAGGGGGGCGGGGGAAACAGGGGTCAGATCAGATTTATGGGAGGGGGCAAATGCCCCCCCCCCCCCTGGTGCCACCACTGTGGGTAGAATACAATCGCGCGACCAAAGGATATCAGTAGAATCTACGGATCATTTACAATATAAATATATCGGACGATTGGCCAAACAAAACAACAGAGGCTGCCTAAAAAATCTTCTCATTGTCGACATTCCACGGACTGTAGTACTTCGCCGTGGTTATCTCCCTTCAGTCGGTATGTGAATTCTGTTAAGAGAGAGACAGCGAGAGAGAGAGATGGTTAACGTTCACTCGACACAAACTAGTTCATTTTTGGGACTAACATACAATTTAATCAAGAGAGAGGGTTAACGTTCACTCGACACAAACTAGGTCATTTTCGGACTAACATGTAGTTCAATCTTATTTCAACAATACGGTTGCGCGTAAGGGTCTTTAGCTGTGGGAGAACACGCCAGTTGAGAATTCCGTTAGTATCGGAATGTAAATTTGCTTTGATTTTTTTGTTGTTGTTGATCTTTATCATTTTGGACTTGGTGGACCTTTTAGGTCAAGTCATTTGACGTCCTATCATTTCATTACATGCATTCTCGTTTGGAAGGGGTTTTTTTCCCAAAGCTTGAGTAAACGGGGTTCTCGACCAGCATTTAATCTGGATAATTTGGGGCTCTATTCGGTGACCTCATTAACAACAGATTACAAATGAAATGAGGTTTAACGTCCTTCGGTTTTGCACCGGCGGGACTAATAAAGATGACCCTACGTCATACCGTGTGCAATGAGGGAAATTTAGCCCGGACGGCGTCACTACGACCTATTCTTATTTCGAATACTAACTGCCAAGGGTTATTTTACGTGTACGCCAATGTGTACACGGAACCTCGGTTTTTCATCCCATTCCAGGCACACCTTCCTGCACCACTGACAAGGAGGACCACGCGGTAAAATCTCGATGATCTTTTCTCGGTCAATAGCGGGATCGAAAACGGGACCTCAAGGTTAGCGAACCACCGTTTTACCTACTGCCATCACAGCTTTTAAATAGTCTGGGGTTAGAAATATATTATTTTCTTGAAATGTTGTACACGATCCAGACCAAACTCACAGATTCGGTGCGGTGTTACATAGTTTTCACTATATTCTCAATCTTTTCGGCTGACCACGGGCCAGGGCTCAGGATATGCTTTACGCCAAAGAATCCAGAAAGTATTTTTACTATGTAAAGATGAGCTAAACCAGGTTTTGGCGCTTACCAGGCGCAGTGTACAACTAAAACAACAGTGCGTATATATCGTGAACGTCGTCAACTTCTCTGGAATTTGATAATAATATTTTGGTCAGAGTATTTATAATAGATTAAAGATTTCAATAAATCACAGACAGTTTTGCATTCCAACCATTAGTGTGTGTATATCTTAGTTTACATAGCTGTTCCTTTTCGATCTACTGCCATCATACACTATAATGTTGTGTGTACTAGGCCTTTTTTATTCATGCACATAAGATTCGCATTAAATGCTCGTGTGCTCTGGTAAGCATGAAGGCACCCGCACTTGGCCTAGATTTTAAAAGTCGAGGCCACCTCACATCCATCTACACCTTTGGAAATGCTCACAATAAAGCCTACAATTGTTTTGTGAGACCCCATCCTCTAAGTTGAGTTCCCTCCTGTTCCTCTTGTTGTCCTTGGTAATCTCGAGCATCGAGGAACCAACCATCTAAGAAGGCTCCAAGATTTAAGGACAGATTTTGTAAGAACATTGCCCCAGCAATATTTCTCATAAAGAATTACCCAAGCCAATGCATAACATCATGGGTAGGTGTAATAAACATCGACTTTTTCTCCCCCAAAACTGGATAGAAGCAGGGGCGTGGTGAGGGCAATTATTGAGAAGAAATTATGAGTAACAAAAAAGATTTTGGCACAAAAACCCTTTTACTGACCGCGGAGCTGTGGCCGGCGAAGCCGGCCACCGCGAGCGCCGAAGGTGCGAGCCCGCGGCGGGGGGGCCGGGGGGCCCTCCCCCGGGAAAATTTCGAAAATTAGAAGCCCAGAAACGCAATCTCCAGCAATCCGAGACAAGAAATACGGTAATAAAATATGATTAAATTTTCCAACTTGACTCTTTCAAAATTTTTTTAATTGGGTCAGATGAAACAATTTTTCCACTTACAAATGTTTTTCATTTTTTGAGTAATTTGATTGTGATTTTGGCGCAAAAACTTTTTGGCGCATGAGTATGGCTACTCATGAACTCATTCTCACCACGCCCCTGGATAGAAGATGAGTTTTGTGTTTTCGTTTGTGTAAAGCAGAAAACAGCTGATACTACTTCCCACTACCGAATAAACCTGAACAGTGGAGTATTTTTTGTGACTTTGTATTTTCTATTTAACCCATATACCAGACAAAAAAAAGGTGAATTTATTTAACAGAAATCTGGTATGAAGTTCGCGCCAGTCGAACTAATGAAAAGGGTCATACACGCAGTGTGCAATGAGAGAAATATCGTTCTGACAGCAGCACTAGTCATTTCTTATTTCGATTTCAAACTATCAAAGGATCTTTAACAATGGTATACACGATTTTTTGGAGCTTTTCTTTTTTTGGGGGGGGGGGGGAGGGGATGTCCATGCATGTGAATGATTATACGCTTTTCCTTGTTAGGCCGATTGGAAGATGCCGAGTAACGTCCTTGGGTAAGCCAAAGCCATAATCACGGTGCCTCTCACTTCAAGATCTTCAGTTATTCAAACCGATCGATCTCTGTACAATTAATTTCAGCATATTACGATCTTATAGACCAATGTTCAGTTATAATAAACCACCTAACCAACCTGTTTATTTTAAGAATTGGACAAGCCAACAAATGAAATGGGGATTAAGGTCCCATACGTTTCTGCTCTAGCGCACGACACGGATACAAATTTGATTTTAGTTAATTAAATTGCTTACACTCATCAGGGTTTACACCCATTATTCTCTCAAATTTAATGGGAAGCCGCGGCGACTCCTTGTGTAAGACGTTGGCTCTAAAACCCGGAGATCCCGTTTCATTGGGATTTTCGGGTGTGGTTCTTTCTTGTCATTGGAGAAGAGTAGATAGTCGTACGTGCAAGTAATGATCCCTTGGAAGTTGGAATTCGATATAACGCCGCTGTCCGTTATGGCCTATGTCTGTCTTCATTAGCCCAGTCGAAGCTACGCAGTTGGACATTAAGCCCCAATTCATTTCATAATTCTAAAATTTATAACGATTATGGTTTAATTTTTTTTTTTTAAAAAAAAACAAAATCTGACTATATGGATCTTTTGTGATTCGACATTTTGCTTGTTTCTTTAAATTCTATCCGATTGTTAAGAATCGATCAATATTCTGAAGAAAAAACAACTCTATTCAAAGTCTTCGATCAACACAAACTTAACAGAAATCGAGGGATTAGAGCTCTTTTGTATAACAATCAATAGGTATTTCAAGCATTAAGCCCAATAGTATAAAGAAATAAATTCAGTTTCGTGTTTTTGACTATGTAAATCTATATAAGAATATGAATATATACATTATTAGTATATTAACATTTTTAACGACCATCGAGATTTTTTCAAAGGCGTCATCACTTGTCGCGGGTAAGGACTAACACACTAACAAAAAAGAAAAAGATATGAGGTTTAACGTCTCTCCCAGAGAATACTTGGGTTGTGATGAGGGTAAAATGTGGTTATTTATATTGTTAGGTTCACTATATAGGAGGGGATTTTGGCAAGTTAGTGGCGTTTCCTCCCACTCTCCTTGGAATTCCAACAGCGAAAGGATCTTTTATGTGCACTATAATTTGTACACACGGGATCCCGGGTTTTCATACAACCCGAACAACCATATTTCTAGCATACCCGGCACCCACCATGTGCTTGATGAGATTAACAAGGAATTGATTCTCGTCTAGTAGCACCATGGCATTTTTCGTGGGTGGCGCGCGGTTGTCAGACCTTTGAGATTTTTGAAGTTCAGCTTTTAAGGCTGACTATGAAAATATCTCTTGTTACTCGGATGGAATGAAAAACCGAGGTCAATGCGTGTATTCACTGCCAAGTACATAAAAGAAGGGTGTGTCGAAATAGTCTTTGTCTCGAGATAAATTGTTTCGACGCGACATTAAATTCCATTTCGTTCAATTTGGGAATTCGAATCTAGTCTAGTCCACAAGAATAACTACAAAAGGGTTTATAATTATTTTGGTTAAAGATGCTATACATTACATGCATGTAAGAATTTGATAAAGAGATGGCGGTTCTTGTTATAATAGTTCAAAAATAGATAATGAAAAATGAATATAGTGAAATTTTCATTCAAATTACTTTAATCGGAGCAAAGTTAACTGTGTTGGAAGATGCAATGGTACTTGGAAGTCGAGCCTTTCTTTCGATTATCCATTCTATCGTTAATTTTATAAAATCTCTGCCATACGAAGATCTAGAGTTCGTCTTATGAGAGACCTGCACTAGGCAGATTTAGCTCTTTCATAATACATATTTAAGCGTGTCTGAGAAGCCTGTCTAATAATAATTAAACATAATATACTACGGCAAAGTCTACGAAAAAATGTAAGCAAATAAAGACCGCCGAGCAGAGCCAGACAATAAAATTTACTCTAGCCCTAAAAAATACTTTCTAAATACAAATACACTTTTTAAAGAGGCCTAGCAGTAATTGTTAAAAATGAATAAAGAAAGGGGAGTAAGTTAAAAAAAATATCAGTCAAATTTATTCATTCTGAGCCGAGTTATCGGCTTTAGAAAAACATCGTAGTATCGATTGTCATTGCTATGTAGTTACGGAAATAAACAAAGCATCGATTAAGAAGTTTTAAATTAAATTATTAACTGTGAATCGTATTTAAATCCTTGGGATTCCGATGGCAATGAGAGTTGATTATGGTCTTGGTAACTGTCTAATTACTAATAAATATAACATTTAAGGCATAAAGAAACCTGCAATAGGCAGATTTATCTCTTGAATAACGCCCCTTTAAGTGTTTATAGATTTTACCTTTAAAGTTTTATAATATTTTATAAAATATATTGGCAACTAATTTATAACTAGTAAATCAATATTGTCGAACAAAAGGGGAGTTTATTTATAAAAGACATCTAAACGTCTTTGAAACTTGTTCGAGCAAATCAGGGTGAAATATGTTTAATTTTCCAAATGATCGGCCCACTCCCCAGGTCTTTTTGGAGTGTGCTTTGAGGTGAAAAGAAAAGCGACCCCCCCCCCCCCGTTACTCGGATGCGTTTTTCTGTAAATAAATCGGAAATGTCTGATGCTTATATTACTGGTATACTGGCATACACAGTTGAGGTATTTCTCAACCATCTTTCGGATTTCCTTTTCGCGGTGGTTTAAAAGGAAGTTCCTAGCAAAGAAAATCGTCTAGTCGTTCGGTTGGGACGAAAAAGCGGGGTACCGGTTGTAACATTGGTAGCACAATCTCTACCATCAGATCAAAAATCCCCTTTCCCTCCCAGCACACTGCATGACGCACGCCCTTCTCCTTTAACCCCCTTAATTTGGTGCAAAAATGTAAAACGTTAAAACCCAGAAAACGTACTGACCTCGGGTATACATGAACATTGAACTGCACGACGGAGAAATGAAATGGGGTTTAACGTCCTGAACGACAGACAGATAATCAATTATAGGCTAGTATTGCGCTAAATTCGTCTTTCAAGATACTCTGTTACAATATCGGTATACAATCTAATTAGGGTATTATTTTACTTGTCGTTAGTATTATTAGTGTGTCAATTTAAGTAACTACAATAATTGACTAGCGGTAGATTTCGCGAGGTACTTTCGCAAATACCAAAACAGCTGTTACCTCTATATATCCGCACGTTCCCGCTCGTGGCTTGCACGCGCTATTTAGAAAAGAAGCCAGTGTCGGGCAAAGCCACTGATAGATCGATGGGACTATACAGACGGTCGTTGCACAATGCGGCCTTATATACCAGTTTTAAATAATTTTATTTCATTGTCTAATCATTATAAAGATCTATATGGATAGATGAAAATATGACAAGATATATCAGAGGTAGACCATACATATTTTATTGAAGCTGATAGATAATTTATAGAATAGGTATCGCGAACACATGAAGACTACCTGTGATGCCGTTACAAAGCCATGTGATGTTGTGTGTTCTGGTGCCGTTAACTATGAAACTAGTGACAGACTTCAGCTTGCTTTAAAGCAAATAGCAGCACTTATGTGTCATCAGTGAAGATTAAGTTAATAGAGAGCGTCATATTTAACGGTAATCTTTGAGGAGACAGTCTATTATTATATGTCTGTGGCTCGAGTATATTCACTGAATAAATACCACTTGCTTTATTTAAAATATACAGAAACCAATATACATAGGATTTTACACACTGTCTGTGAATTAAAGTAAAAGACTTTGAAATCGACCAGATTGTCTTGAAGAAAATGTCTACTGAGATTCGTGCAAATATGCGTATAATGATTCAACAGCTTGTGACATAAGATCGGGAAATTAATGATATTTTATTTTTGGAAACAGATAAAAGACTTTCTACCATATTTTTAATAATAGACGTTTATAGATTTCATAATTAAGACAGTACAGATTTTTTTTTTTTGTTCTTCCGATATTGGAAATAGGAACCTTTTCATTCACATATAATTGAAGATGCAGGTCGTCTACAGTGGTGGATCGACAACCCCCTCTCCCTCCCCACGCCTTCAGAGGAAAACATTCCAAGGATATGGAAGACCAGTGTTACCAGGGTACCTGACGTCTCCCTATCCAAACTCATCCCATAACAGATCGAAAGAGAAAGTGAACGAAGGTGATAAAAGTTTACGTGATTCTATACCAGCCATGAGTAAACCTGTCGCTGTCATGTGTCTTGTTTTCAACATTATTTTACCTGGTCTAGGTAAGTCTTTTAATTACTTACACAAGTTTTTATCCTTTGCAAGTACTTATTGAATTGTGTTTTTGGTAAAGTGAAATTATGCTATAATACTGGGTAGTTTGTGGGTGGTTTTTGCTTTTTTTTTTGTTGGGGGGGGGGGCTAAAAATGAAATTAGTACTTATTAAATATTACTGTATTATACTTTTGAAAAAGAGAAAAAGTAATTGAGAAATAGGATTCAAATTTTACCAAGTGAAACATTAGAGTGACACCTATTTTTTTTAAAGGTTCTC
Source organism: Patella ulyssiponensis (assembly GCA_963678685.1). Lineage (NCBI taxonomy): Eukaryota > Metazoa > Mollusca > Gastropoda > Patellidae > Patella > Patella ulyssiponensis. The sequence continues at coordinate 58,620,732 of OY783230.1, read as the reverse complement.
AGGTTTTAATACTGCCAAAGTAAAAAAAAAAATCACAAAATGTATAAAACCACAATTGGATTCAATTCCAAAGTAGACTTTAAAAAAAAAAAGAGCTTACCAGTATACATGATAACCTTTTATTAAATAAATTTTAGTGTGTGTTTTTGGGCAATAATGACACCTTTTAGAACTGTGTGGGTGTGTGTGTGTGTTGTGTGTGTGTGTGTGAATGAATGGTGAGTTGTGACTGTTGATTTTGTTTTTTTAGAGTAGCAAGTATATAAAGCATTGTACAAATTAATGTGTGATTACTTTTTTCACTTACATACTACAGACAAACACAGTTGGCAATCCTATAAATTAGGTGTTAGGAGACTTGTTAATAGTTTTTACACTCAAAGTTAAATAGTGATGAACTAATCACCTTGTATTTAGTTACCATATACTACACCAAATATATAGGCTGAACACTTCTTATTACTGATAATTATAAACCTATGTCATATTATCTCATCCTTTCTAGTATTATTATTTCTACATGAATTCTATTAAAGATTACATGAACATTGCTTAATCAGCATTGATGGAATACAGTTTGTTCAGTGCTAAAGTACACCCCAAGAATATTGGTATGTGTGTGAAGCTTATTCATGGGAATACAAATGGCATAGTTTTTCTGCAATGTTGAATATTGTATGAAATGCTTTGGTTGAATTGAAAAGTTGATTTAGATGACAAATTACGGTTCGATATTGTCCTTTTTAAATCTTTATCCCCCATGGTAAAAAAGTCAATCCAATTTCACCACACAATGCCCTTGTGTAACAACAGTAATTGTTAGCTGGTGTTCTAATGTTTGAATCTGTTATGAATTTGGCATTGATTGTCAGTGGGTGATACTACTAGTGTTTGATTTAAATTGTTTTTATTGCCAAAATTTAAGGAATTCACTAAGTTTTCGAAAACACCTTAAGTAAAACAAACAGATCTTCTACTTTTAAAGTACAATATTCTAAGTACATACATTTAGTTCTAAAAAAGAAACATGTATAGGTTGTCAAAACAAAGCTGGTTTAATGCTCAAAAATGTACAGCATCATTACCATTAAAACAGATGGAGAAGCTAACATTGTACATTAGTAGTAGTAGAACAATTACAGTTGAAAGTGTCATTAAAATGTGATTCCATATTACCAGTTGTAGCGAATTATTGAAATAAAATTGTAACATATGGCAATCCACTAAATTATCTACCGGTAGTTTGTTATGAGTGGACGTAAAACCCAGTATGTCTCCGAATGTCACCCTATCTCTGGGAGTTCGGATCAGTGATAAGATAAGGGGAATCTACAATCCATTCTTCTCCCAAATCACTAAATAGAATATTTCCAAGAGCTTACTATCATGACAATGAAAAAAAGAAAATAAATAGGCAGAACTGAATTACTGTATGATTCCTTCTTATAACAAATGGAGCCAACCCAGCTATTTAAAAAACTGAAATTGCCAAATATTTACAGAAACCAATAACATAAGGATTTTAAAAAGTGAGAGAGAGAAATGGGGTTTACCGTCCACTTGACATAAACTAGGTAATTTTGGGACTAACATATGGTTTATTTTATTTGAATAATTCGCCCGCGCGTAGGAGTCTTTAGCAGTGGTAGGAAACCGGAGAACCTGGCAAAAACCTATGAGGTTGGACAGGTGTCCCTATTCGAAACCACAACAGTTGACAATTTTAAAATCTGTTGCTACAGATTTAGTTTTACTTCTGTTTGAAATCTATTTTTTTAGCATATTGTTGTATTTCAAATGTTTTAAGAATTTATTTCCTCTGACATGTCATGTAATTGGCCCATTCCCACCAGTTATTCACGGTAATTTGAACTCTGTTCAGTTAACCAACAAAAAGTTATTATAGTTTTTCTCTTGAAGTTTGTTTTAACAACTCCCCGGGACAGACATTAACTAGAAACCATTTACTTAATGCAACGTTAATCATAGGGCATTCCTGATTGGTTAATCTTTCAAGTTAGTACATTTATTACTTCATCAATCTGACTGATGACTGCTTCTTAGCCAACTAATATAAAAAATAAACAACAATTCTTGTACTTTTTATTTGAAGCTAACCAATTCCCATTTCCCTGAACCAATTTTCCTGTTTTTTGACTGAGGCTAAGATGCAAATATTTCTGCTGATTGTGTTCCTCATCCAAGGATTTCTTCAAATTGTATATTTTCCCCAAGATTTTTTGTGTAAAAGTTTGGAGCCCCCCCCCCAACAAATCTTGGAGCCATCATTGTTTTTCCTAGAATTGTACCAGAAGTCAGACATTGAGTGATGTCATCATTACAAGTATAACAAGTAGCATGGTATTATTTGATTAATCCGACATTTTGTACACATGCTCTTTCCCACTTATAGATTATTGAATAAATAATATGGCAAGCAATGACAGAAAACAGCAGGGTGTACATCTTGCGTAGGCAGGTCTACCTATTACAAGGTAAACAGTTTTCTAGTAGAAACATTTCTTAAGCAATCAAATTACATAAACATATAGAAGATTTTGTTATTGTTTAAGTGAAATCTAATCAGTTAGGAAAGTAATTGAATTCAACTGTTTATAACAAGTAAGTGGATGATCTGTAACAGGTATACATGCATGTTTAGTTAATCTGCTGTAATTCCACCAGACACTACCATAAATACTGATTTCTTTAATTTTAAGTTGACACAACTTGAAATTGTGGATTTTGGCTCATGTAACATAAAGTGGGAAAATTGAACTTTTCCATTTAGGGGAAACAATTTCAGGTAGCAGATAAATGTCTAAATCTCTTTTTTGGTGTCTCCTCTTCAAGGTTCATTTTCCTATCTTATTGTGTTATTGTTCTAAATAATCATATTATTTCACCCCAAGTGATTCAAAATACATCGTATTTCCACAATCATGTCATGAAGCATCATGATTCACAACCAAGTGATTTAAAAAGAGCATCTTATTTCACCACACAGTTGTTCACAACCAGATTGGTCATCATCTTATCTCATCATTCTCTTGTATACCATCAGTCTCTTGCACCGTAACATTATATTTACCATCATCATATACATGTATCATAATTCTCTTGTACACCATCATAATATTTACCATCATTATGTCTCACCATCATAATATTTACCATCATTATATCTGATCACCATTCCCTTGTACACCATCATTATATTTAGCACCATTACATCACACCATTCTCTTGTACACCATCATTATAGCTCACCATTATTATATCTCACCATTATATCGAACCATCATTATATCTCAAACATTAATCCCCCCATCATTATATATCACTATTCTCTTGTACACCATCATTAGATCTCTCATTATATCTCACCTTTATTATATTTACCATCATTATATCTCACCATTCCCTTTATTATATTTACCATCATTACATGTATATCCAACCATTATATTCACCATCATTATGTCTCTTAGTCACTTTTTCAATACCTATTGTTGACCATCATATTTTACCATGTTGTTGCTCTCCATCCTCATGATTATTTTGCCACCATGTTGTTTATCATCATTTCACACCACCTTGCTATTTCCCTTCATCAAATTTCACTACCATGATATTTGCCTGTTACTTAATACCATCAGGTTTTTGATATCTATACTCGGGGATCACGTGGCTAAGAAGCTGGTTCGCTAGCCTGGAGGTTGGGTGTTCAATCCCTGTATTGCCCGAGATAGTTCATCAAGATTTTCCGATGTGGTTTTCCCATGTCAGTGATGCAGGACGGAGGGCCTGACAAGGACAGCTGTCTAGTTGTGTGGATGGGATGAAAAACCAAGAATCTATGTACACATTGGCATGCACATAAAAGATCCCTGGGCAGACACCACCCTCATATATCACAGACACCACCATCCTATATCACAGACATCACCATCCATCTCACATTCTTGTTTATTTTTCATCTTTTAGATGAATTTAATTACTAATAAAACAATTTTACTAATTTACTATGAAGAGAAGATATGATCTTATGATGATATAAACTCAAATCTCCAAGTACTTCAGCATGTTGCACCACTTAAAGCTTTATCTGAGACTGAGCAGATATTTTGTTGTAATTCTCGGCATTGCATGACTAAATTAAATAAGTCTTGGATATTTACAATAGTCTGGTTCTAAATATTTGATTATTTTGCCGCTGGCCTACACCCTTTATATATCAATTATACATGTATTCAATCCACACAAACTTAATTTATATTTTAAGTTCTTCACATATCTGACTTGCCTGAATATGTGGGATGATTCATATCTTGTACTTGTAATATAAGGAAGTCTGTAAATGCACCAAGTTGACTTACCTCTTACATTTTACCTCATACATAACAGTGATATACTTATAAAACACATAAACATGATTTATTTTTTGCCAGTTCCAGAACTTCGTTGTTCTTCTCCACTCATACTTGAAAATGAGACAAATATGGTGATTAATGTCCAGTTGGGATTAGTGTCCACTCAACAAGTTATTTTGGGACTAACATATAGTTATCCCTTCTTAATTGAACCTCCATTGAATGAATGAAATATTTAGGCTTCAAACTTCTTCAATTAAAATCTGAACGTAAAAGTTCTTTAAATAAAGTCTGAACTGTAAAGTCCCTTAATTAAATTAAAAGTTTTTTTTAATTAAAATCAGTACTGCAAAGTTATTTAATTAAAATAGCAAATGCAAAGTTATTTAATTAAAATAGAAACTGTAAAGTTATCCTATACTTCATCAATGAAATACTTAGGTTTCAAACTTCTTTAATTAAAATCTGAACTGAAAAGTCCTTTTATTAAAATAGGAACTGCAAAGTTCCTTAATTAATGGATGAAAAGTACTTTTGTCATTGCATAGGTAACAAAACAATAAATAAAAACTGCAAAGTTTTTTACCGAAAACAGGAACTACATAGTTCTGTAATTAATGAATTAAAAGTACTGTGTGATTGTATAAGTAACAATAAATTACATGGTGAAAAAAAACAAGAAACAGGGATTAGTAATTCCCCAGGCTTATTAACTGATGGAAAAGTCTCACACTTTCACTTCCTTCTAGACATCTTGTTTATCTTCATTTAAGATGAAAGTAGCTGTTGGAAAATGGAGAAATGGTAAAGTTGAAAGCCTAAAACCAAACTAAAGGCTGTTTCGAACAATGCAAATAGCTACATTCTTCTTACGTAGTTTCAGATGTCATCTGTACCTGATGTACAGATCACATTCAAGTGCATATTCTCCTGTATTTATATTTTAGCCTTCACTACCAATGATTTTTTTTACATTAGTCAGAAAACCAGGGCTTCTACTTACAAATGTTGTTATCCAGACATTGTTATGGATAAACAGTTAGAAAATTCAAATCTGAAAAACAGTTCTAGAAATATGCCCGTTTCTTTGCAGTATCTCTTGCTTTTGCTGAACAAACCAAAAAATACCTCTTCACTAATAATTTTAAAAGTATTTTAATTTTTTTCAAAAATATATTTTGATCGAAAAATAATTCAAATCAATCAGTTCAATTGCCATTTTAAGTTTACATGATTTTTAATTCTGTCATCCTTCTCCATCTTACACAAATAAAATAATAACAATTGTACTATCTTTTGTTTTATGTCATTCTATTCCTTTTGAAGGTCTGTTCGGCTGTCTATTGATTTCCAATTGTCAAGGGTTCTTTTACATGTACGCCAATGTATTTTCTGCATGACTTGGCACATTTTTAGTGTCAGTCTGGTGACACCACCCTGAAAGGCCAGACTTCATATATCCTGAAGTTTCTCAACTTTCAATTACTTTTTAGGAGAAATATTGGGTATCTTTGTTTCAGAACACAAAATTTTGCACATGGTTTCTTATTGATATATTTGATAAATCAAAACAAACGTTTTATAAAGGGCTATATTTTAGTTCAAATAGGATGAACAATTTTAAGTAAAGTCTTAACTTAAGTCTGAGAATGTTTTGTGAAATTGGGTCTGTTCTCAGACCAAATGTGACTAAGTGAAACACATGAGTAAAATTGAACACAACTATGCATCAATTGAATTCTTTATATTGATGTGACCTTTTCATATATCCTGAATGCGATATGTAGCTTTGAAGTTGTGATTGAAACTTTCTGAAACAAAGCCAATTTCCATAGCAATTAAAAATAGAAAATAAAGGGCATGCGACAAGTTTCTCATTTATCTCAAGCTGGTCATTTACTGTTACCTGAAAGTTTTTGAATGTTATGTTTTGAATGATAACACCCAATTAAAGGCCACAGATGATGTGTAGATACAGGATGTTAGAACAGACCTGATAATGTAAATTGTATGTCAATAATGCTATTACAGTCATATAATTAACACAGAGCGAAAACAGCTTGTGCTTATATCTTCTATCAATCTGGAGGATAATTTTGTGAAAATTGGAAAACAATACTATAAACATGTTTCTCTGTGTGGTTTTAATGGCTGCCGCAAGCAAGTTAGAGCAAGATTACCATGTTGTATTAATCTCTTTAATTATTATTGATTGTTTTATGTCTAATAATATATGAGGTGGAGAATGTCAATGAGATGAATAGTTATTCCCACAACAGACGCAAAGTATCGTTGACACTGACTCCCCGATTATAAATATTGTATCATTTATCGCCCAGATTGATCAATCAGTAAATCAGATTGATGATTCCCCGAGTTCTTGGCGTCTGAGTATGGATCGGCTTATTATTTGCCCGCATTGTTCACAACATGTCTTGAGTTATTGAAATGAAATGAAAGGAGTTTCAATGTCTGGTCAACAATTATCGTGTCATTTTGACATTTGCTTCACTGCATATTATGCAATGTATAAAAAGGGGAATTTACCCATGGCACAACATACCTACCCATCTTTTCAGCTATTTTAAATGAGCTAATTCACTAATATTTGGGACCTAGAAATTGTGACAATGATGGCTGCTCGAATGAGATTGTCATTGTATGCTTCAATATTTTGAATTTAAAATTAAATTAATGTACGCATACATTTGTCTTTTTATTTGTGTTAAAATCAATGAACCTCATACTAATCAGATTAAATTTATGGTGCCAATCGGAATGTAAATCACATAAATTATATAATGTAATTGATTTCTTTACAAACCTCGCAATAATAACTAAATCATCCGCATACATGGGTTAATGATTTACTAGTAAGACTTGATGTGAAAACTGACTTTTGATGGTAGAGGGGGGAGGGGTATCCAGTGCATAAAATAACAGAATCCAGAACAACAGGAATCCCTTGCAAACTACAATAGTGTGAAAAATGAATCTCCAATTGGAAGTTTCATCGATCTAGGCTGCCTGCTTTGTAATAAGCATGTCACCATTTTGTTGTTCACGAGCCAGAAGGTTATCTAGTGTTGGTATTTTGATTTCTTAATTAAATGTTAAATAATCATTAAATAATCAATCTGCTATGAGAAAATTGATATTTTTAGCGAGAAAAATGTAAATGACACCTTAGTTTAAAGTTGTTTTCATGACCTACCAGTAGGACTTTAAAGGAGCTATAAATTGTTAAAATTTGGGACCTAGAAATTGACGTAAATGGGTTGCAACGCATATAAAAATGTAATATTAATGTATATTAACTGATTTACATTCATTTGTTTCTGCTTTTACTCTAATTTCAAATCAGTTATCAAGGGGACATAACTTGCCTTAAAAATAAGAAATTATTCATGATTTTTGGCAGTGGAAGCTATTCCATAAGTTAGAAATTCATGTTTTTTGAAACTTGTCGGCTCTCCAAAGGTTAAGTGGAAAAATTAAGTATTCTTTAACATTAAGAAAACTTTTGAATACGACCTTGGTTTGTAGTTTGCGATTTGTGTTTTGGAAGTTATATAGACCAACCGACATGACAGCAGCTTTGTTGAAAATTGCCCTTTATAGACAGCTAGGAAGGTGGAGCACAAAAAAAAAGTGACTGCTAGTTTCGCGCATACACTTTTCAAAGGAGACATTTTTTGTTCAATTGTTTGATATAATTACATAATAAGTAGAATGTAATATAATATTTTTATTGGAAAAATTTTCGAAACTCATCACTTTATTTGACAAACCTCCCAGTTTTGTGTGCAAACTTCCCCTATCTTTACAATCTGGCTATGCTGATACCATTAGAACTATTCTTTGGATGATTTTTCTCCTGGATATTGTCAAAGTAAGATTGCTGCCTGTTTAATGTCATATTCTTCACATTCTGGTCACAACCAGTTCTGAATGGATAAAATAATCACGCTTTCTCTACAGTATCATTAGATTTCTCTCATTATGTAAATTTCAGACAAAGTAAATGTTTATGATATAAAAAGGTCAAAGTTGATGAGGACATATACCAATCTCAATGTAAATGTCAATCATAGAGGTAGTGTAAATAAGAGAGCCTATACACTTTGTTAGTTTCAATTATTGCCTATATCAGTGAAGGAAAGAAATCAATATGGCTGACACCAGCTGGTCATGGGCAATATTTATCTAATTAATAACAGCATTCTTCCTCTCTGTACTCTCTTACAAATAGTTACTGAAATAACCTGGCTACTTTAAAAGTCATTGTCATCATCTCATGGTCAACAGGAGTAAGCCCATTATAACTGCCGTTATTGGTAATGTTAAAAGTACACAGTTGATTTTATGAATAGTCAATGACTCTTGAGTGCACATCATTATCTGTGTAGTTAGAGCATGCTTGCCGGAATCTGGAAACGGCACACCTCCCTTAAAAGACACTTTTATCTTAATGGTAATGTTAAAAAGTCCACAGTTGATTATGAATAGTAAATGACTCCCGAGTGCACATCATTAGCTGTTTAGTTTGGACAAGCATGCAGGAATGTGGTAACCTTTCTAATAATTGAGCAGTTATCTAAATTCCTGAATATTTGTTTTGTAAAAGGATAAATATGATTTAGATGAATAAATGTATGCAGAACACTTGCTCCCAGGCAGCTAGCTTTAGAATTTAAATATTTATAAAACTATTCAAAGAATGAATATCGTCGTGAACAGTGAGAGGCTGTATGGATAGATGAGAACAAAATGATTACAGTCACATAATTAATGTTCTAATCTGTTAAATATAATTGCTTTACCAATATTATCTTATACCAAGTTTGAGCTAATTTTTAATGATGCGCCTTTAATTAGTTCAGAAGTTTAACGATTGCTCAGTGACGCTTGGTCCTAGGTTTCATTTGATCTCATGCAGCACTGTCTTAGGAATTTCCTCAGCATCTTCCAATGTGGTTTCGCCTTGTCACTGATACAGGAAGGAGGGCCTGACAATGAACACCATCTAGTTGTTCATCTGGGACAAAAAATGAGTTCCTGTGTACATGGTGCCTTGCACATGCAAGAACTCTTTGCAGTTGGGATTCAAGAAAGAGCAGACTGAAATGCCGCTGTTTAATAGCACATGATAATGTTTAGACCTATCCTCATATACCCCGATTGATGCAGAAAAATAAAACATGAAACCCCATTTCAATTCGTTTTTTATAGCTAGTTTCTCAGGTTTTTCATCACAAGAAAATCCTTAGAATTATGCACACCTGTTTCTCTCGGTGAACAAGGGAATATTAAGTGTCTTTAGTTGTTCAAAATAAAGATCCCTTGACAATTTGAATAATGTCAAAGTGTAGGAAGAAACAGTACTATCCAAGAATGCATTGATAAAAATAAAAAACCTCTAAATGTTAAAGTATTGACAACATGCTAATCCCATTTCTCTCCCAAATAGATTCAATTATCATAGCCAGATATGTTATTTTAAACCAGAATATCTGTAACTCATTGTTGAAGAGACCTGTATCAATTAATAACACAAGTTATACTTTCCATGTAAATGGCTACTTGACTCATTTTTTTCAGAATAAAATTATTTTACAGTATATATACTGTAAAATAATTTATTCTGAAAAAAATGAGTCAATTCTTTCCTGTGGGCTGTTGATCCTGTCAATTTTCAAGGCAACATATATAAACATGTTAATAAGGATAGACTTACTGACATTTGAGCCCCACCTTTTACGCTGAAAGTGGACATTTGTTTTATTTCTGGATGTTCTAAATATGGAGAAACGGACTGTAAAGAGATCTAAATCAGAAAATCTTTCATCTTAATACAGCTGTTGATCCTAGAAAATCAATGATCACCAAATTATCCGTTTCATCCGACCTTGAAGCGCTTCCACACAATGAAAGAAAATTAGCCGATTGCCTTTTTATTGATATCCACACTTCTAGAGCGTTCTTTGTCCATTGATTTTTGCGTCTTTACCGGCCAAAATCTTTAAAACTGTGTCAGATCTCGACGCAGATCTTTATGATGGGTTGTCCCTTAAGGATATATGTATGTACTTCAAGTTGTAAAGCTACAAATGTCAACCAGTTTTGACGTAATCAGTGACGTTAATTACAGCTGACAAGGGGGATATAGATACCCAATTATGGTGTTCATTATTTTCATAATTATGCTCATTGTTCTATTTTGTGTTCCTGTTGTGCAGAAAATCAGTTACCTTATAAAGGTCCCATATTCGTTACTAGGTAAATTGTAAAATGTTCCATGACATCAGTGGCACAGAATGTCAGAATGATGGACCATAAGCTTAAATCATTATGGGGTTAAAATCTGATAAAAAAAAAAGTGCACTGTATAGCATTTATGTATGCCCATATTTATTAGTCAATTTGCTGCAGAAACATCAAACAACACTTTCAGGAAAAGAAAATATTGTTTCCTGGAATATGAGCATGGGGTAGGGACGGGTAAATCCATGGTGGAGACCAAGTCAAGTTTGATGTGAGGGCTTGGAGATTACATGGAAATTTGATAAAATCAGTAGCTCTGAGAAAATATTTCTGCTAATTTAGGAGCACACCTATATTGGTTTAGAGTTTAGATGTTATTTCGATAATGCAAGAGAGGATCAGGAAGCCCCCAGACCCCCAGCTCTGGACGCATGTCATTAAATGACTTTTTTAAGTGATATTTTTAGAGCTACATATTGTTGGCAAGAAAATAATATAACTATGGTCTATAAGGACATCAACCCATGTTAAATGCAGTCTTTTGTTACAAATCCTGAAGGTTTATGTACAGTATTTTGTATTGTCTGAAATATGCTGCATGCTATTTTTGTGACTCATAAATATAGTACATACCACTAGTAGATAAAGTAATTGTTTATTGTAAATATTGTAAAGATCTTCAGACATATTCCTACAGATGACTATAACAGATATGTTATTCTCGTGGGTATAGATCCAACATGTAGGAACATATATACCATATACAATCAACAATGATGTTTCTAAGGTATTCATGTTTTTTTTTGTAGTCTGCAAGGAATTTTTAATAATCATTGACGTACATAGGTAAATAGATATGACATGTTTTGAAAAACTATTGTAATGCATGGTAAGAAGGAAATATGTCTCCTAAAATGGTAGTGGATATGGTTGAGCAACTAAACATTTGAACGAAGTTGTAATCGTACATGTACCAAATTGATTTAAATCAATCAATAAATGGTTTAAGATCAGATGACAATGTCTGGATTTGCCTTTTTGCTATTTAAAGATCGCTCTACTTGATTTGATATGTCATTTAGCATAGGAGCTTGATGTCAGGAAAGTGTACACGCACTTTTGTAACTTGCCCAGCTCTGCTCAAATTTATGTGTTTCTAATAAATATCGTTTTTTGTTGGTACCAGTAATCTATACTGACTGATAACTTGTCAATTCAAGTAGGCTTCCAAGTGGGTAAAAACAAAAATACTGAAGTTTTTCGCCTTTTTGGTTGAAGTAAGGCTGAAGCTGTCTATCAGGCGAATGTGATTTAGCCTACATCTGACAATACAAAAATAGTTGTGTTATATCTCTGATTGTTAACATCAGTTCTTTCTGTAAATAATACTAGTGGTATTTATCTTATATTAACAGGTATTGTTTAAATAAAAACAACATATATACATTTACTTCTTTATGATAACCATGTTGGACTGAGACTGTTGGAGGTTCTTTCAATGAGGCCTGGTACATTATGGGAAACTCTTCCAAAGAAGCCTGGGATATTATGGGAGGCTCTTCTGGGGTATTTAGGGCAGGAACTAGTGGTCACTAACCTTCCCCCCTTCACCCACCTAATCTATCAAATTATTTTCTTTAACAGTATGACCTATCACAGACAATGGTAGGCACAAAACCTCTGGTGCTTGTCATTTTGTCCGGCACTGATTTGTCTTTTTTATTGATTTTATTAATACATGTCCGGCACTAAGTTGAAAATATCAGGTACTATCCCATTTAGTGTCTGACATTTTGTCAGGTACATCTAAAACCGTTATTTCTAAGCCTGAATTTATCGAACAGTGCCAATAAATTAATTGACTGAAATAATGCTGTTTAGGGAGTGAGTCATTTAGCTACAAGAATGGCGTTTAAAATGTTGAGATCAATCTGAATTGTTTGTTTATAACTTTACTTGGAGAATTTTAATTTCATCTTGCAAACTGACTTTATTATTGTGTGACATCTCAAAAATAAAGTAATTTTGTGCCCCCCACATATATCCCTGATCACATTGCAAGAATATTTGTTTTGTTTAATACAGCTGGATGTGATTTTGATGGTTTTATTTTCAACACTGAATTGATTTATTTGCTACTTGAATTACAAATTTGAACACAGCAAATCAATAAATGTAATTATTGTTTGTTGGCCTTATATTTGTATCCTGCAGAAATTGCATGTAGCTACTTATATTAATGGCTTGTTTAACGATTCTGCTTGAATGATTTACAGTAGCATTTTAAAGGAAATGTTCCTCCCACTGATAAATAAATTAACTTTAACTTTAAGTCCACATAGGTAAATAGAGATTTTTGTTGTGAATTTGATATGGAGTTTGATAAATTTGATGAAAAATAAATAATAGGTCACTTGTGTCTTGTTAACAATCATGTATTTAAAATTTAAAAACTTGATAAATATTTTTAGCTAAAAGGTTTTGATAAGAGCAGTAATATACATTTTAGATTATTCTTTTCTCAAAGAAATAATTAGTAGTGAAATTTAAATAAGTCCCCAGTCGGAACAGAACAGAAGGACGTTATACCCCATTTCATTTCATATTAATAAGTCTTCCCAAAAATCAAAAAATCAAATTGGTGTGATCTAAACAAAAAAGGTATGAACAGTCCTGTGTTTACAGGGACATTGGTCAAGTTAAAGTCATATACAGTTTATATATTGGTCACAAATGAACTGTCCACAAGAATACAAGAGGAAAGGAGAACATGAGAGTGCAATTACGACATGGCACCTTAGTGTAAAACAGTGACAGATATAATAACAAATGATTTGACTTTTGCTAGATACAGGTGAAAGTAGGCTGTAATTGTTATTGCCAAGTACATGGCATAATAAACCAAAACCATATCAATAATGTTCTCTTCCACCAAAATACCCGTGGCTATAGAAATAATAAGTTACTCTATACCTTATTGTTTATCAGAAACATGTGTGCCGTACTATACACTATACTTATATCAGTAGATATGTATAGTATATAGGGGGTGGATAACACTTACCATATATACAAAACAATAATATACTGGGTCAGTCTTGGAGCAGAAGTTGTTTGATTGCAAACCTTTTTCTGGATAGCACAGAAAGTATAATTTCTTTCATTCTTATTCTACTTCAACACTAAATTATATGTCTGGAGGGCCTGTCAAGGAACAGTCATATGGATGGTATGAAAATCCAAAGTCCTGTACATTTATTGGAGTGCACTTAAAAGATCCCTTGATAACTAGAATTTTAAATAATAATAGGCTTTAGAGTCACTATCCGGGAGAAATTTCCTTTCTAGCACAAGCACACAGCATGGTGTAGGACCTTAAACCTCATTTCATTCATAGACATTTGTCAGGTAATATTAGATTGTAACAACAAACAGTGGCATATATTCTGATTGTACATGTGTTCTATTTTAACTCCTAAACTTGATGTTTGAATATAAATCAGAATCTGACAGATTTCAAGAAAGCAGGTAAAAAAAACATTGACAGTGTACTCCAAATGGTATTTGATAGAGTGAAAAGAAAACAAGCTAACACAGAATATTGGTATAGGCCCTACTGCAAATAGTATTAAGGATATATAGGATCTTGAAATCCACATGAGTAATAAGGTTACAAAAAGAGTCAATTCCTGAATAATTTTTTTAAACAAAAATTATTTTATTTATGTAAAACCCTGCACCTGAATTTTAAATATTTTGATTTTGGATTAAAGAGACTATCAGTAATTAAAACTATGATCAAACAAAACACCATCAAGTCAGTTATAGTCTATACGACATTGTTCGGGCAAAATTTCCCTATACTGCATGTTTATTAGCCTGGGTGGTGCAAAAACATTAACATGAGCTCATATCATAATATACTTTTCGTACAATACAAAAAAAGAGAGAAATTATTTTGGTTAAAATAAATTTAGCCAAGCTGTGTTATTTATCAATGATTGTGTTCAATAACACACAGACTATTATTAACAATCATAAAATTTATACTGGTGGCTATAAAGTGGAAATGTTTATGAGTAATATTTGTCATTAATTGTATAATTGATTTAATGAGGTGAATGTAAAAGCAATATGTTACCAGTCTTGTAATGTGTTATACATTACAATGTTATATACATATTCATTACATGGATATTAAGATTCTGTTTTTTTATAGGCTAACATTTTGTTTAATAATTGCAAATCAAAAAATGTTAGATGTATATTATAGATGCGCTAAAAGCACAAACATGCCAGAATAAAACGTAAGTATTGGGCGTAGAGCCAGCCAAATACAAAAAATTATCCAAGTATTAATCAATTCAAGCAGTTCTAACTTAAGCTAAAAAATATTCTGGTCCTTATAAGCCTTATAAAAATATGAACGCCCAAAGCGGAGTGAAAATT
Organism: Patella ulyssiponensis; assembly: GCA_963678685.1. Classification (NCBI taxonomy): domain Eukaryota; kingdom Metazoa; phylum Mollusca; class Gastropoda; family Patellidae; genus Patella; species Patella ulyssiponensis. Next base: position 58,605,646 of record OY783230.1, on the reverse strand, counting down.
ATTTTTACCTCACCAATCAAATCATTCAGTAGGCTGATATGTAGGTAGAAATGTTACGATACAAATAATTGGGATTGCAATGACTGAGACCGACTGAGACATAAATGATATGTCACGTTGGGTGATTTTTGAATCTTTTAAAATCGAAATGGATTCACACTTTAGAATGTTTGCATGGGACGGCTATACAGTTTTATAAGATTTAGTTCCGAAGGGTCCCTACTTTCTTTATATATTTATAAGTTATGGCTATTTCTAAATTGATTTCATACATCCATCTTAGTATGTCATAGATAGATATACTGTATACCTAGTTTAAGAATATATACATGGTCATATGAGGAGTGATATTTTAACAATAAGAAAACCACATTTTAGAACATTAAACTTTAGATCTCAATGTGGTTCTTATGAGTTTCAGTGGGCTTACTATAAATTTAAAAAAATAAAAACCATGCTGGTTGGCCAAATGTGTCCCATATTATCAGTGTGAGAAGGTGTATGCAAGAATTTGGTTTTGCAAGATCTACACAAAAATGTTTTCAAATTTTTAACTGCTTAGCAGAAGTGTTAAATAGAACAAATGACTGGCTTCAACTGAGTATGATCCTTTGTAGGATTTCACTTCTAGTCAATTCCCTAAAAAAAACGAATCATGCCCAATGTGCCCAACTCTCCGCTTGTGTTTGTGTTTTGTTGTGTAGTTATAGTGCACTGTCTTTTAGACTGTGTTCCAAATAGCTATTTAGTTCTCCTTTAATTAAATATATTGGTTCTTTTGATGAGTTATATTGATATAATTCATCCAGAAAACATAACATAATGTTGTCCCTTTCTAAACATTACCCAGGGGTGATATTTTTTGAAAAATTGAACGTTTGATACCGTCTATTGATTTTTGTTTTCAATAGCTAATTATTTTTTTATTATCTTCATGTATAAAGATATTATATATAAAGTTCCTGTATTTGCCTCATTGACTATAGCCTATTGATTTTTTTACAGAATTACATCCTGTACTTTAGTTAGCTAAGTAGCATCATGGCATTGAAAATCTATTCTGAAACTTCAGAGGGTCAACGATCTAAAGCCTTTTGTTTTAATGTTTCTACAGACTAATTAGGGGTGATGATTTCTGTGAGATATTTAAAAAAAACAACTTTGAAATGGAAATCTGACTTTAAAACAGAATTTCGCAGAAAAGGCTATAAGCGGTCAAATTAAAAGTTATTTTATGTTTGGAAAGTTAAGTGTATTGTTGTCACTCTGGCTACACTTCATTAAGTGCCCGGTTGGTCCAGAAATGTTAGATATTAAATCCTATTTTATTTAAATACTGTACTTGTGATAGTTTATTGGGTTTTTTTTCAAACTGAACAACCCAGCGAGTCTGAAATAAATCTATCAAAAATCTTGACTTGTGAGCTTTAACAAGCAGTTACAATATTCTACTTCAATATGAAATGTGGGTGTATCAAAAATGATTGAAATGAAAATTTAGATTATTTATATAAATTGCATAATATTTAGAAGATCAGGTGGAGGATTATTTTGTTGACAAGTATGTAAAACTTCCTCATTAGTTGTTGCGAAAATCAAGTAGTTGCGTAATGAGATAGTCAGTCCAGATTAAAATCGAATCCTAAAAACATGTGAGGGCTGAAATTTTTATGTATTTTGTCTCTTTTCACCATTGGTTTCAGAACATATGGTTCAATTTTATACCTATAATTCATATGCTTGTAAGGGCCTTAAGCAGTGGGAGAGAGAAAACCCCTGAGGTTGACAGGTGACCCTGCCTGCTACTCCTTGTCTCGTACAAGCGGGGTATCGAAACCATACCACCTGACTCAATGATAACCTTGTGATGCAACATGCAAACATTAACCATGCCCCCCCCGTACCCACCCCTCCGTCAAAGTGAGACTACCGTGTACCTTTATTCGAAATCCCATGGAACTGGGAAACAGAGATTACTGTGTAACTTTATTTGGTACTCTTTATATTTTGTTCCTTGATTTCCAAAATATCAATCTGGGTGATTGACATATCTGCACTTAATGTTTTAGGTTTAAATTACGATTGGGTTATAGAGGACACCGTAAAATCAATATCAATAAATCACTTGTCATTTGATTTCATTTCGTCTACTTTCTATGATGTCGTAGAATAACACAGATTATTGATTAAAAACCCTACTTTTTATCACATGAAATATATATATATATTGCTATCTAATATCTTTTTATCTAGACCTAGTTGTTAATTCATCTGGAAAACACCTCACTTTCAGTGGTCAATCCGAATCATGTTTCATTTTTTAATTATATCTAATTCTTCATGGCTTAATCAATGCTAAATCATGTACTCAAATTGATATATTTAATTACTCAAATTGATTAGTTTACATTTAATTAAGAAAACTAAATCACATCATCAACAGTTGATAATCTTCCTGCTTGGATTTAACCAAATTAAAAAAGAGCCATCATACAATATCATGTAAAATATCTTACCCTAAATACTACAGTCTTAACAATGATTAATATCCAAAAGTAAATGTGGGGGTAGTGGAATTTGTGCTCGATGTTACATTTATTGCAAAAACAAATGATATTTGGGGTCATAATAGGGTGGGGGCACAATTTATGAATAGTGCAATGCAGGATATGCTTATTTATTCTAGTTGATGAAGGGGGAAAAAGGGTTTAACATCCTACTTCTCTGCACCAATTCGGCTAATGAAGACAGGGATGTGCCACGCAGAATGCTACAAAGGATATTACACCTTGTTTTTTGGTCCCATCCCACCATTTGCTGTTCCTTGTGTAGCAACGGAGTAAATATGGTGTATGATATGTGATTGTCAGTTTATATCCTTCTCCCCTTAGGACTGACTACCGGTACATGAACACGTGGTGATACAAAAATGTGCTTTCTAATAAAAACACCATGTATATTGTAACAAGTAATAACTTTGTCATTCAGTGTGTCTTATTTACATAAAGTAATCAACACTATGTAACATATGGCAATAAATTAAAATGAATTTCAATACAATGTAACCGAATGCTACTTTATTAATGTACACTGAATATAATTTATTTCCTGTATTACATTGTCAAGAAAAATAAAATGGCATAAAATCAATAATTTTTAAACATATGATACAAGTACAAAGATAGGGAGTATATTCCAGATTTGGAACACTGAACATTTTTATCATTAATTAATGAGAATTTTTTTTGCATTGTTTTTTAATATAGCTAATTTCAATACATTCTCAGATGAACTGGTATTACTGATACAATTTTCCACTTGGTTACAGAGTTTATTTTGTTGAAGCGGGAGCTATATAAGTATCAATTTATTCCAAAAGAAAGTTGTTGGTTATATGAATAATACATTTCACTGGAATTATTTCTATTATGTCAGTATGGTAACTTAGTGCCATATCTGGAGTCATGGTTGCTCAGTTAGTAAGACGTCAGGTCGCTATCCTTGAGGTCCTGCATGTAATCCTGGCAAAGAAAATTCATCAGCATTGGTGCAGGATGGAGGGCATGCCAAGGAATTGTATAGTTGTTTGGATGTGACTAAAAACCAGATCCAGGAGTAGCCCGTAGTGTTCGGGCAAAATTAACCTCATAGCACACTGCATGGAGTATGTCCATCTTCATTAACCCAGTTGGAGTAGATAAGTAGAACATTCAACCCATTTCATTCTTGCTAAGTAACTGGGAGTAAGATACTTTTTTTATACATATAAATAAAAAGTGAATCTTTTAAGCCTAGCCTATAACATGCCTGATAATTATAACTAAAGTTACATATCTTACCAACTCCAATCAATATCAATTAAATCCAAATATTTTTGTGGGCCCATCCATCTTGAATATACTACTGTTTTGTAGCATTTACCTCACCTATTTGTTTTGACTTATATGATGGCCTGACTTTCCTCCAGATGCATGTAGAAGTAAATTTTACAATGTGATGACCTTCGGAGATATTTTACTGAATATTTCAGCCCATACAGTTCAATGAAAAAAATATGTATATCTCTTTACTCAGGAAATTGAGTTTTAAAATATTACTCCCTCAAAACAATTATTCACAACTGATATGATTAGTATAAACTTGCAGACTAATGGCACCATTGAGGTTTCAAAATAAATATTATCTGGATAATCGGCGATTATTTATATTAGTTACCTTGATTAACCAGATTCAGTGACTGATGCTCATCATCAAATGGCTCTTGGGGAATGGATTTTGATTGGGTTATATGGATGAAAATTCAGCAAATATCATGTTTAACATGCTGTATTTTGTGCATTGATTGCATTGTTAAAACAGATATAAAATCTGAGACTACAAGGATGGTTCCAGGTGATTGGTGGGGGGTATCTAAGGCTTATCTCCCAAAATTTGGAGAAATGGAACATAGTAGATACTATTTTCGACTATTTCGGGCCCTGGACCCCCTAAATTGGTATGCCCCCTTCTGCTCTGAATAATCCATTAAGACTTAAGAAGCAAAATAATTCAATCCTTTACTGGATTCAAAAATAACTATTTTTTTTCTGTTTCTCTTAAAATATCTCCGCCTTCATCAATACAAACAATATTTATGTTATTACAAAGCAGATTCACTTGTGCGTGAGAAATGGCTGACTTTATTGAAGTCTGCTTCCACAATAAAGAGTTATTTAGTGATGGTGTTATTTACATATGGTTGACTGATTGAAGAGTATAAACGGTCGGTAATAAGGTTTGGCAGCAGTAATAGGTGTATTGATCTGTCGTAGGCAACCACTTCTATAATCCCTTAAGATTAACCTTATTGATAGACATCTCAAACACCTCATATTTCTAAGTCGTGGAACTATAAAAACTGCCAGTCTTAGTTAAGAAATCAAACACCAGGTTTTGAATACTTGGTTATTTTTCTGTAGTTTAATATTACTAGAATTACCCTAATTTTATTCTGTTATTTCCTGAAATAAACATTAATTGATATTTTTCTTGTTGTGATCTTGCTTATAATGAATGAAATGTTACTTGTTTGTTTTTTATGAATGATGTATACATGTACAGGAACTTGTTTATTTTATCCCATCCTAACAACTATACGTTGTCCCTTGCTAGGTGCGGCCTTCTGTCCTGCGGCACTCACAAAGGGAACCATGTCGAAAAATGTCTAATGTTATGAGCCAGTCAAAGCAGAACAGTATGACATTAAACCCCATTTCTTTTAATAATGAATGCTCACACGAACGCTCAGAAGATTCTTTGTTCAGATGAGCCGAGAAAAATACCACAATGAAAGAACTCATTACTATATTCTTTCAAAAGCATATAATCATCTGGCTAATTTAATTATTCTGTGTTTTTGCTAACAAAAAAATAAACAGCTGTTACCAATGACTGTTTCTATCAACAACTATATGAATGTTGGTAATATTTCTCATAATATATATATCTATGATTGGCATAAATAATATTGTATTCAACCCAACAGGTGATTGATACATTTGGTTTTAATTATCAATAACCTGTTTTTGTCACACCAGTTGTAAAACTCCATTTCTCATTTCATGATAGCCAATAAACAAGAGTAATTATCACTTCAGCAGAAGGTTCCAGTTATAACAAATTACACTACCACAATGTATGATAAGTATCTATGCATGTACTGATCAAGAAGTACTTTCTGGTTATAAACAGACTATAATGTTGACTAATGCTAAACAAAATAAATTTTGTAGAGCTGATTACGAATATTGTGGTGGGTTCAATTTGCCCAATATAAATTTTATTTTGTTCCTGTACATTTCTTCTTTTTAATAAATCATTCAATCTCGATCAAAATGACCAATTTTTGGCATTTTGCAGTTTTGGCAATTGGGTTTTGATTTCCACAGACTTATTAAACAAGGGCAATAACACTTTCAATATTCAAACAGTATTTTTGAAGGATGAGCAAGAAATAATCACAAAAATACTTAGAGTGGGTGTATACAAACTGGTGATTGAATCTTATTGATCCACTCATGCTTGTATTGTATTTTTCATGTTTTAAGCCAAGAGTTGTCTTTTGTTTGAATATCTTTATATTAAAGCAACAATTCTGTAAGTCTATAAAATACAGCTTTTACTTGACAACAAATACTAATCAATAATCATCACTCTTAAATCTCAATAGGTTTTCCAGATTAGATTTTATGCTTACAAGATTTTTCTTGTAGCTCAATTCTACTTTTGTATTACTTACGGTTTCAAAACATCTAGAAAACAATGATTGTTTTTTCAGTCAATAATCATGACCTAGTGATTCCCAACCTTTTTCCACTTAGGTTTCACACACCCAACTCCAGGCACTTAACAAGTCTGGGTTCTGTCAGACTGCCCCCAACAGGAACATAAGGACGTAAAGCGTTTGTTACCATTTTCACATAAATCTTTGATATACCCTAACATGTGCAATCTGAAAAGCTGTTCTGATCAAAAACATGGTACATCAACCCCAAAATTACTTAATCTCCAAATACCGACAATTTCATACAGAATTATATTTGACTGACCTTAGCAGATATAATTCTGTATGAAATTGTTGGTATTTGGAGATTAAGTAATTTTGGGGTTGATGTACCATGTTTTTGATCAGAACAGCTATAGCAGATTTAATACAAGTATGTTTCAAGATGTATTATTTGCGTGTTTCTCTAGGATTTTTCCCTTAAAACCCCAACATGCCAGAATAAAGATTATAGAGTTTAAGGCCATACACTGTCAGAAGTACATACATTAAAAATATTTGGTCTAAAAATGATTCAAATTGGTCACGTTTAACTATATCCATTTAAACATTACATTATATACATGTATCTTTTTTTGTACAATCTGTTACATTCTACAAAAGGTTTTATTTTATGCTCTTATGCACTTAATAATTGTGTGAATTGCATAATAAATTCAAATTGAAATTGTCTGTATTTTTGACTTTAATGATACAAGTGACAGATCTGTAAACTAGAATGAAAGGTTCACCTGTATTTGCATGCATCTGAAAGAATACATGACCGTTGGAATTTGGTGAAGTTGGTTGGGGCAAATAGAATTTTGCACATGGGACCATAGAAAAAACTATTTGTTAGTCTCAAAATGACCAGTGTATTGTGTCGACAGGACTTTAAACTCCATTCCATTCAGGTCTACTTCTGACTTTTACCAATAAATAGAAACTTGTGTTGATGAATTTTGTCTCAGGTACTAGTAGATCTCATTTATAATTTAGTATGTCTTAGCGTGACTTAACACAACAAATGATTATGTTGATTTGTAGCACGCCTAATGAAAAAAACTTACATGTCCTAATTAAAAACAAATATCTTCCCATAGCAACCAGGAATTTTCTCAACATTTAATTTCAACAAATGAATAGAAAGTTTTATATTGTCCCTTATCAGGTTTCATTTACCAGACATGCCATAAATCAAAGTTGTTTTGTATATAATAGACCCCCATTAGAAATATGTTTTGTTGCTGGTATACAGAATGAAATGAAAAAAATGGGGTTTAACATCTTGCTTGTCTGCACCAATTGGGGATAATGGAGGCTTAACAACGTCTTACTTTTCTGCACCAACCAGGCTAAATGGAAATGACAAAATGAAATGAATGATAAAATAAAACAGGGTTTAAGTCATACTGTTCTGCTTCGAACTGGACTAATGAAGGTGGGCATAAGCCTAACAGTGTGCTATGATGGAAACTACAGCCTACTCCTATATGGAATTCCAACTGTCAAGGGATCTTTTATGTGCACACCAATGTGTACACAGGACCTCATTTTTTGTCCTATCTGAACAACTAAACAGCTGGATGGACTTTCTAGGCCAATGCAGTGATTGAACACACGACCCCCAGACTAGACAGCTGTCCTTCCGCAAAAAAATCTGGATGGACTTTCTCTGCAAATGCAGGGATTGAACACCCGACCTCCAGGGTAGCAAGCCAGCGTCTGACCCACTTTGCCACCATGACATACGACATGCAGTGTGCTATGTTGCCCATGTTTTCCATCTCATTTGAATGACTAAATCTCTTTTCTTACCAAGCCCTCCATCCTGCACTAGTAGCAAGGGGAAACTATGCTGGAAAACCGTAAGAAACTGCTTGGAAAAGACACTCAGAACCATCTGACAAGTGAAGTGAGTCAGGGCCAAACTCATAAATTATTAATTACTTTTGTTACAATTCAACAAAAAGCCTCCACAATACAAGTACTGTACATGCATGATAAATCTTAATGCAGCTATATAATCCACTTCAATTAAACCAAAAACAAATCAACACAATATTTGGTAAATTAAGTAGAGCCCCCAAAAGGCCCAAACAAGCCAACAGTAAGAAGGATACCCTGCCTTCCTTAATCCCAAAATAAATAAATGACATTCATTAATTACTTGTTCATTTATCTTTTTATTAAGCATTGAGCCCCTTAAACTATTTAAACCTTGAGAGAAAACTCCTCCAAATAAATTAATAAATAATTGTTCTGCCACAGTTTATTAAATGCATTGTAATAGCTTCATAATATATTACAAAATTCATGCTATTGGTACCTCTTGAACATTCAACTATGATGTTTATCTCAAGTCAAGTTAACCTCAACATACAAATATAGCATCATTGAGATCAAAATGATCTATTAGGATTACTGAATGAATGAAAGATTCCTACTAGACAAAATACCATCTCTGCCAAAGATATGTTGATAACCAGATGTCCGAGGACCTGGCTGGCCATCTTCATATCGTGCAGAGGGTAAAAAACAATGCTACTCAGATCATGTTGTAGATAAAATATAACATTCATTCATTAAGTGGTAACATGATAAGGTTGAACCTGGTTTACATGATCTGGGGTACATTACAAGTTGCTTCTGACGTCAAGTCTGTTGTTTTCTGTATTGTACAGATTTTCTAATGCTCTTTCCACTTTCTTTATGCACTATAAAAATAGTTTTACGGTTGTACCGAAAGATAAGATTCATTTAATAGACACAAAACTTGATGATGCCACATGTTTCTTTAAAGGTAGCATTAACAAACTATTGTTTTGGGAAGGAAATGGTAGATATCTTGAAACTTATACAGAACTTAAGTGTTATTGTTAAGTCTGTCTTAATGTACTTAAGCTCTAGAATTATCTTGACATAAAATTGTAATTAAAGATCCAGCTTACATTTCTTTTTTGTTGAAAAGTAATTAAAACATAATGACATTTTACTTTCTTATTAACACTTTAGCACGCGGACTGGCTGAAACTACTGCCCCCTCCAACTTCACAAAAGACGAGAGTCCGTCATGTGAATAGCTATGACTGTTTGACAGCAGTTTAGAGAGCTTTCGTTTACGACAGGTTTAATAAGGAGCTACAAAACATACCATTTAAAAAAAGATCACTTTTTCAGGGAACCCTCACATAAGCTAACTTTTTCAGGGAACTTGGCTAGTCAAAATTTACTTGTACCAGGTGCTAAAGGATTAAGGAATAAAAGGGACCCTCACATAGGCCATGAATTTTGCACAGAAGGAAATTGTGTGCTTCATTTTACCAAACTATCAATCTTTGGGCATTAGGAGAAAAACGAAAATGTCAAGCATTCTGTTCAAAGTCATAAAAGTCATAAATGATAGATATGAAAAAGAATGTCAACATATAATTTGGATAAACCAATATTGTACCAAATATTAATTCTATTACTGAGTGACAGTTCAAATCAGTTACAATATGACGGTCCTCATAATCACTGACAAGAACGTTTCTTTTGTCAATAGTGCCAAAGGTATTGCACAAAATAATCAACAAGGATTATATGTTATAGTATATCGATATGCATATTCTACACATATCCCAAATATAAGTGTAAAATTAAATTTTTTTTGTCAATTACACTTGTCCATTATCTCGCAATTTTTTACGAAATCATTTAAATGTGTGATATGATGTGTAGCATATCTATAACATTTCTTTCCTTGTCCATCACTTTTTATAAAATTTTGGGGGATATTGACAAACAAACTCTTGGCAATCCTTGTTGGTGGTTACATTCATAGGATGCCATTATTATACTAAAATCTTTATATAAAAAAGTGCATCTGGAATAATTATATACATCAATCTGATGAAACAGTGATCCTATTTTGTTTCATATTTTATACATCAAAATTTAGTTATTTTTTACTTGTCTTCACAACACCAGGATCTGGAAGTGTTGTTATATAAGCCGTGATCTTGTTGATGTGAGGGATTAGCCAATGAAACAGTTTGTTATGGTGAGTTTGTGGCGTGCGATGCACGGAACTGTGGGTAAACCACTAGAAACCATAACGCTGGTTGATTAATCAATGTCTGATGTCATAGGTTCAAAAGTTGCTTGTATGGTCTCCCCTGATGTGACCTCCCACTACGACTGGTCAGATCTTCATGTATTCCATATAGATCTGAATTCAATCAGATTGTTATATACATCAGTTGTGTTTCAAAATGTTTTCCTATACAGTATATAATTCTAAATGTGATTTCTTATTTTTAGGAACATTTGTTGCTGGTCTTTCTGTTCTATGCTGTTCCCGTGTCAGACCAAAAGGCAGTTCAAAGTCAAGTGTGCTTTGGGTAAACTCGTATGTGGCCTTTCTACAGTTTATAACTACTTTCTTATTTTTACTTGGATGGATCTGGAGTATCATGTGGGGAGTAGCCTTTCTCTCCATTTCAGGTAAACTTGTTGCCTTTGTTAGTCATTTTAATTGTAAAAGGGAGCAACACTGGCTCAATAGGTAAGACGTTTGTTCACAACACCTGGAGGTCCGGTGTTCGATTCCCGCGTTCGGTGAGAAAGTTCATTGGGATTTTCTGGCGTGGTTCCTCCTTGTCAGTGATGCAAGACTCAGAGCCTGGCAATGGCAAGAGATAACATCGTAATGGGACATCACATGTTTAAAATACAGCACATGAGACCATTAATATTAATTATATAGGCCCACAGTTGGGATATAAAACAATAAATATCTAAACTTATTCCAAATCACCAATAAGCTACAGAGACTTCTTCTGGTAATACACTAAGACCACATAAAGAATGCTAGCAAGTTACGTATTCATTATTGTTTACCCATCAATTCACATTTCAAAATTTAACCCTAACCCAAACCAGTTAGGTATTAGAACCTATTGAACCTCTGAAAGAAACATTTGGTGATAGAAATTGTAGACTACGCCCTCTACGGTATAGCCCATGCTGACAAAGTGGTATAGACAAGTCAATTCTTAATACCCTACCATGAAGAAAAAACATGAAATATGAATTTACTTTGCAAAGTTTTTGTGCATTATCAAAAATGACCGGTAGTGAAAATTTTGAAGTGGAATCCTTGGTCTACTGTATAGCCTGACAACCCAGCTCTCTGCTGACACATTTTTTTACAATTCAATTTGCTTTTATTGGATACATGAGCTATTAAACTATGGAATTACCTCTGATAAATAATCCTTCTTTTTCTCTTTTTCAGCCGAATATTACAGAAAGCATGATTCCAGTCATGAAGGAAAAGATCACCATCATCACCACCACCATCATCATCATCATCATAACCAACAACATCATCATCATCATCGAGATAATGATCATGAACACCACCTCACCAAAATACCTTCTATTCCAGAAGACAGTCCATCAGATCCAGATAGTTCAGTTAATGTGTTACCACACAGTAATGGGACATCACATGTTTATAACACAACACATGAATTGTATGTGGCACCTGCACCTCCTAGTAAGCAAACCCAGCCAATGATCGTGCTTCAAGAACCGCCAATAAACCATTCCACTGCGTCCAATAAAACTGGGCCAATCCTGAACGCCCGAACAAGACACCAGAAAATCATTCAAAGACAAATGTCAGATAACCAATTGTCTCCCTTTAATCTCACCCATCAACACCTTGAAGCTATTGTTATCCATGATGCGCCATTTCAGGCCCCACGTCCAAGATTACAGAGAACTGAAACTGTTGATAGTACCAACTCAGCAGCAGCAGCAGAAAGTAATGGTGTAACTGTGACTTCATGATATTGTGATACCAATGATTGAAAATATTTTTATAATTTTTAAACCTACTGTCCAACTGTTTGTAAAGAAAATCCCCGTGTGTTCAAGGCGCCATCTGCTATGCTTTTTGTTAAATTTTTTGAATGGCATATGCCTTCCTAGGACCGCTGCTGTATGAAATATATGCTGCTGGATTTGTGATAATTGTTGTTATTTTATGGATGTGAAGCACTCAGATGGCATTGAGGTTAAAACCGTATTAATTATTGACTTTAAGATGATATTCCTAATGTAAATCTTGCTTAACTGTTTTCAGCATTAAACTGAGTAATTATTTTATTTCTATTTTGTTTACAGGAGAGTAACATTTTACATTACTAACTTGGATGTGGTTACTCTTTCTGCAACTACCCAGCATGGATTATTTAATTTCTCTTACTGCTTGTTATGTTATATTTTATGTTTCTGTATACATTATTTAAGCTATATATCTTTATGACATACATTATTTAAGCTATATCTTTATGACATAAATCCCCAGAAAGCACCTGTTATATTTAGAGATTATTTTAGTGATACACGAACATTATTACCCATCCAGTGTACATTCTGAAATTTTTGCTAGTTTTCATCGGTTATCCTTAAGAAGCAGATCATTCATGTTTTTTTCCAGTCATGATCAGTTAAAGAACTCCGTTTCAGACAAAAAGTCTGTAAATGCTTTGAGCATATAATAATCATAGTTTTTACCAGGGAGATATGTATATTATTCTCCAGTACAAGAACTTGTTGCCATGGAGCGCAAAATTGGGAACTAAAATGTGGTTTAATAATTGTTCACTTTAACAGTGGAAGGAAATCCAAGAGTATGGACAGACTGAGAATCAAAACCACATTACTTGATTACCGGTAAGTGACAGACCTTATAGCCACCAAACCAACTTGCTGCCAAGGCAAGGCTATGAAAATTTAAAGATTTTTGCCTTTCCTGTTTGTCCAGAATAAAATTATAGTTACTAAACGCACAATCATAGAATTCACTAGAACTTGCTAAAGCAAACTATTTATTTTTATATGCCCACATTTTCATGTGGACGTATATTGTCGTCACCCTGTCCATCCGCAATTTGTTTTTGGACACGCCACAGGTCACAATTTTTATCCGATTTTGATGAAACTTAAAATTTATGTTTATATCCCCAAGATATTGGGTCCTTTTGATATTCACAATCATCAGACCAGAACTTTTGAGCTGGTGGAGCTTCTAGAGTTCACAATTTTTATCCAATTTTAATGAAAGTTGAAACATATCACTGTTATACCATAATAAAGGTTGAGTTCGAATTTCCGGAAAATAGAAACAAAACTGCCAGACAAAATGGCAGCTCCTTGTACACAAATAGCTTCAAAGTATGTGATATGAAGGTTGTGGGCCTTTAGAAGTCACAATTTTTGTCCTATTTTGATGAAACGTAAAATCTATGTTTATTTATATCCAATGATTTCAGTTCATTTCAATATTTTTCCACTTCAGACCATAACTTCCTGGATTATGGCCCTGGATTGTATGGAAATTTTTTTTAATTAGCTTGTTCTCTATCCAAATGTGTGCGTATCTTGCCTAGCTGGTTAATTGTACATCTCATATCTTGTAAATGAAATTTTCATATATTATAATCTTTGTGAAGGATACAGTACTACGAAACAACTATGTTGATAATGAAAGAGGAAATCTCTTTAATGAAAAATTCTTTTCAGTGCAGGCGCTGAAAACTTGAATGCTCTAGAGATTTTTTTTATCAAAATGAAAAATGTATTACTTCATTAATTTACCAGTATCCAGTGGTGTAGTGCTTTATTTTGAATATTCTACTAAACATACTAATATGAACTTTCATCACATTTAATTTAGCTAAGTCGCCAACTCAATATCAATCCAAAGTCTTGCATGTTGAAAACACAAATTATTTGTCAATTCAAATCAACATTGATGATGTTATCTTACCTTGAAAATGTAGGCTTCTGATATCCAATATTTAAGACAAAATAAACATTTTACCATTGGTATACGAATCGTGTACCATAGTGTGTTTCGGCATCATTTGTAACAAGTGACCAGAAAGAACAAGCCTAGACGTTAAACGGTGAAGGCATAACTTATCTGGAGAGAATGCGCAATAGACTGTCATAACCAGACAATAGAAATTTCTATTCGGTTGTGACTCATGCCATATTTTGCTGGACATAACTGATTTGAAATTAGTGTCAAAATGGAAACAATTGAATTGTAATCAGTTCATAGACAATCAGGTTACATTATTATATGCATTGCGACCCATTTGGGTCAATTGCCAGGTCCCAAATATTAGCGATTTAACTCCTTTAACCACAATCTTTTGATCGAGTTAGTCTTTTTCGAAACTGTTTCACACTGCCCTTTGAGATTGTGAGCTGCCTTTAATCAGTGAGAGGATTGATGAGACACATCCAACCTAGGGTTTTTTTTTAACTACAAACCTGTCAGTTATTCGGTGACACTGCAAATCAATATTGCACAGAATTGTTTAAGTATGTTTCATGTTTGGTGTTAAAATATTCAGTCAATAAAATATATGTTCAACTGGCATGCAAAAGAACAATTTATATTGATTTCCACTGTGAAATATTCAATTAATAATCCGGCACAAATACACCATATATCATTTTATTTTTTAAAAATGTATAACTAAAATCAAATATTTAGTTATCTTTAACATTTGATCTTAACAAATTTATAGAAAAGTGTTCTTATGGGCTCTGGCTAAATTAATGTTTCCTACTCATGCAAAACATTATTTTATTTTATTTGTGTAAGGCTGACATTTTTACGATCCAAAATCATCCCCAAACTTTTTATTAAATAGGGCTAAACAAATAATTTCTACTCATGCAAAATTTTTTTAATTTTATTATTGAGTAAGGCTCACTATGTTCCAAAATCATCTCCCATCCTTTTGAGGCAGAAAAAAAGTAAAACACTTCAGATATGTGAACCGAGGGTTTACCCAGGGTTCTTAATTCTTTTTTTTTACCCCAAATACTTTATTATTGTCTGGTTTAAAAACAAATTATATAAACTTCACGTGATATATTATTATTTTATTTGTATAAAGCTAGCATCAGTATTTTAATTTATTTTATTTTTAATATATATTTCTGGAATAAAATAAAATGTAAATATTTGTAAATTTTGACCAGTTTATTTTTGGCTCCTCAATGATTGATTCAGACCTTTGTTGTATATTTCCATCTAACAGCTAATTGTATGCTATGTTATATATTTATTTTGAAAATGGTTTGTTTTGTTGTTAATTAATGAATATAATATTTCACCAAAACAACATAGTTTTTGCGTTCTTTTTTGACACCAACAGATTGGCATCGGCATTATAAGAAATACCAATATTATGGCAACATGTGAAAAGGGAGATAACTATTTCTAATCATACGTCTCACCTTTTTACCCGACCCCAACGATTTCCTACATTTTCATTCAACCGAACGCTCTTCATAAACTTATCAATAAATGTAAATCTAGTTCAGCTCTGAACGTCGGTCTCATTACACTCACCCTGAACGTTCAGGGACTGTCCCATTCAATCAATGTCGAAAATAATTGGAGAACAGTCAATTTTACTGGACAACTTTTCACTGCTAAACGACGGGTTTCCAATCCGTGTGAAAGCCTGTACAGTGTAAAGCCTGTATATTTCGTTTCGTCTCGTATGACCAAATTCCTGAATGTGGACGTTGACCTACAGTAAGAGTGTCATGGCGGCGACAATGTAACTTGATAGGAGGGGACGTATTTTTAACAGCGTGTTGTGTCGCTCATACTGACTCTAGCGAAGTAAGCAAGGTCTTATTTTCTCACTAAGATGTTCGTTTACATTGTACAGGCGTCCACGCGGATTGTCATCACATCGTTTAGCAGTGAAAAGTTGCCCAGTAAAATTGACAGGGGCTCCAATTATTTTCGACATTGATTGAATGGGACAGTCCCTGAACGTTCAGGGTGAGTGTAATGAGACCAACGTTCAGAGCTGAACTAATGTAAATCTAGCTACATACATAAATAAATGGAGCTAATATGGACCACCAGGTTGGAACTCTGCAACATTAAAGGGACAATAACACTCTTGCTGGCTTGGCAGCTCCTGAAAATAAATAATAGCCTTGTTCTAAGTACTAGATGTTTAAGTGTCGTACCTGTTGGGTAAATTATCCATTACATTACATCCTATTTTACTTGTCCCGAGGGTTTGAAAATATTTTAAAATCCAAATCACATTTGAAAAGGTTAATAGGCCTTTTAAATCATTTAGTTGAATTTTTCGAATTTTTTAAATTAGGTGTGTTAAGATGAAATTTCTATCATCAATTAATTGGAATATTGTAAAATAATACAATTTGTTGACCAGAATAAAGATTGGGACATATTATTCAGTTACAAGGGTGGTATTGAGCCTTTAAAGGAATAATTGTCTTGAACAGTAAAATAATTTAAACATCGACTGGCTAAACTAAACTCAAAAACAATTAGGCCTATGCATTTATCAGGTGTAATTCTAACCACACATATTCAATCAAATGACCAACAACAACATGGTAATACTACACCCCATTGTATAAATTAACAAAAATCCAAAAGCAACCCAGAAACTGAGCAGGTCAGGACTCAACAACAAAAACAATCTTAACAGGTAAAAAAATAACGGTTGTCACGTAAGATATGCCCAAATTGCGCAATCTCGATATATCTTTTACATTAGGATGTTACGGTCCGATTTCAGCCAATATCGAAGGGAACTAAGATCTTTGGGATAAAAAAATATGTTTTGTGCTTGAAAACGATACGGGAAAACTTGTTGAATATCAAGTGATTGTTTTCCATATAAATTATGTTATGCTTTTTTATGTTTAAGTTACATCAAAATCAGATAAAAAATTGTGACCTTTAGAGGTTCCACATGCTAAAAAAGCGATCTTTCGTACAATCATGGACCATAGGACGTTAAGCCCCAATATGCGCCAATATTGAAAGGAGGCGAGATGTTTCAATTTGAGTTATAAACGATCTAAAAATAAAGCGAGTTTTTGTACAATCAGGAGCAATACTCTTGGGTGTTAAGATCTGATGTGCACCAATATGGCAAGGAGCCGAGATCTGTGGGATATAAACATGTTTTTAAGTTTCATCAATGGGTCCACAGGCTAAAAGCGTAAAATCCGGGCCCAAAATCCATGAAGTTACTATCCGATACATGACAATATAAACCCATATTTCAAGTTTCATCAAAATCGTATAAAAATTGTGAGCAACTGTTTAGAGTGTCCACAAAATAATTGTGGACTGACTGGGGCGACGACACTATGCGTCCACATGAACATGTGGGCGTATATAAACGAAACAGCGGTATGAAATGAAACTCAACAGACGTATTGCCAGCATATATATAATTTAAAGTTGGTGAATTAGATATACTAATGCGCCTGACAATTAAATTAATATAATTTTTTAAAAATTAAACCGTTAACAAATTAAGAAGATAAAACTAACATTTTCTTTAGAATATACGTACATATTAAATGTGGACGTATTAAAAAAAACGTAACTAGTAATTACGACTAATAAAATGTCTTCTATAGAACATCACACGTATGACAATCGATATGGAACCATATCAACAACATGCATTCTATGATTAGATTGCTAAGTAGTGAATAGATTTGTAGACAAGAAGACATAAAAGAACAGGTTATTAGTAATATGGACATGTCAAGATCAGCTGGCTTCTCTGTAGTTCCAGCTGAAATTCTGTTTCAACAACCGTTCCCTTTTACAAACAGTCTAATACCAGGAATTAGCTCTTGTAATTACTTTACTTTATCCTTGAGATATTCACCAATCCCTGTATTGGTACGACTGCTTGAATCCCAGTGTAAAATAAATGCAATAGCGAAAAAAAGATTTCTTAGACAACCATATCCTAATCAGATTGGCTTTCCATTACGTTTCATACTATGGTATTGGATACAGATAATCGTTTCCTATCGAACAGAGAAATCAGTTTTGCCTGCAGCGTCCGAAGACGATACAATCGCTGCGAACCTGCTATAACCAATTTGAATAATAATACCAATATATTTTTCTCTCGGGCGTTTTTCACCTAGTTTATTTATTCTGATGATTTCCAATCCCAAATAGATCTCTTTCTCTGATTCTTAATGTTTTATGATCCGCTTTATATACATTCGTTGGACTTGATTTGTGGTCTTAAGAAATTGTGGGTGTTGAGAAATGTTTGCGATGTCTAGGTCGATTGTCCTGGTGAATGCCGAGATGATGAAATAGATGCGATATCATGCCATTCGAGGTTATTTTTCTTTAACCTTTTCAATATTATACCCAGAAAGCCAATATGTTGTACTATCACACAATTCTATAGTGCAAGCCCACTAAATATCAAACAGTCAAAAAAAAGCATTGAAAGACTCGTATGTTGAAAGACATTAAAAAACGCCTCTAGTAGCTTTGTTAAAACATCGGGGGCAATATTAAAACACCAGAGTGTTTACAAGGTTTCAATCACAGGGCAATAACTCACGGATATCCACTTAATGCCCAAAGAATCCCGGTGTGGTTTCTGAATTTCAATGCGGTTGCAATTTAATTGAACAAAGAATAGTTTCAAATGGTTTTAGACAACAATACTTTCACACGAAGTTCAGTCGACGCATGTATTAGGTCATTTTTAATTGTTGTTTTCATACTTACGTGTGGCATTCACGAAATGAATTTCGTTTGAACAGAGACATTTACTCATGTCAATGAATCTTTCACGCGCAATGTCAATTTGTACAATCTTAGTTTTTGTACACTGAACAACTACAATACTTTCATTATCAGTAAATTACCGAACATACACACAAATGTCAACCGCACAATCTCAGGAACAAAATCTCCAAGACTTCTGTAGACAGCTTGCACGATTTCAGTGACAAATGTAGGAACCCCCGAAAAGAATGCGCAACGGTAAATTTCGACTGCGTTTCTTAGATAGAAGCAAAATCTCCAAAAGTATGACTTGCAAGGTCAAGAACGGTCACACGAATTCGGTGAGCAATAACTATAATTTTAAAGGAAAGCAATCTTAAATGTATACACGGAGTTGGCCGAGTTATGTAATGGTTACTTAAAACCTTTTCCCAATTTGTCGATTTGAGACTTTAATTCCATCTGCGTCCATAATCCTACAATAGGCTATATCGAGTCAATAATTATTCTTTTGAATAAAGAAAACGTGGGCGTTAACTAATATTTAAACTGCTGCGAATGTGATTTAATATATATCTCGCGTCTTCAGTCTAATAGCCTACATTGCAGTACAATGTCAACGTACCATATCGTCTATGTTATGATTTGTGGGGGACCTTTCCAGAAATCTGTTGAACACAATAAACAATAAGATAATTCTACAGATGACTGTCACGATTATTGTATCCAGTGAACATGAACAACCATTTATATGACTCCTGTATCCTTAAACGCGTTTTTCATGTACGCCTCTTCGATGGTTTCATGGAAACGGTCCCATTACATTTGCATTAAACCGACTTTACTATTGTATTTATCAAGTTTTTCTTAGGCCAGTGTATCACTGCTCTCTGGTAGGAGACAAAATCAACACATGTAAGCTATTTAAACGATCAAATGCAATGGGAATGTACCGAAGATTACGTTAACGATGGGTACGCCCAAATATTAGCCAGTTTCCACGGATTCTAAATACAAGGGAACAAAAAACATGTCTTTGGTCATGGTTTCAAATCTTCTGGGGCGAAAATGCAATGTCGTATGTCCCCGTGACAACTGTCCTGTTTTTAATGGATGGATACGTGCCGTGCTTGGTGATGCTTTGGGTGTCTCAGATGCTATCAACGACACCTATGTTCCTGATTTCAACTCTTCCCCTGTTCTTTCTTTTTAAGGAGGTTTAGACAGTATTTTCTTTTGTTTGTTCATTTTAACAACTGACTATCGGTTTACGAATGGCGCAAAAAATTATTTTAAGACTACCTTTGACGATCTTTTGTCCATTATGACAAACTGTTTTATCAAACTCGTCTTTTGATCCAGAATTCGTGACTTGCCCTAAATCACCTTTCCACCTTCTTTCTGAACCAATATACAACATCTTGTAATTAAACTCATTTTTCGAGCCAGAATTTAGTACCTTGACATCATCTTTCTTTCCACGTAATTTCTGGGTCCAATAAACGATTTCTGCACATAATTGGACGTGTTCCAGTGAATTGTATTAGGGTACTATATATATGTACAAATCACTGTGTTTGTAATAATAGGCAGATTGTTCATCTCTATCGGAGAAATATAAGAGTTCCCAATATGTATTTAATGAGTGGGACAAATTCTTACAGTGTTGCCAGTGAGAAAACATGTCCACCATTACCAGTGAAATGTAACATGACAGTGTAGTCGTCCACAAAGGTATTTCTTATGTCTACCAGAAAAATATAAACGTTTCCTCATTTTTATTGCTGTAGATATGGTTTTAATTGGAGCAACTTGCGAAATGGCGAATCCTGAGTGCCATTATTAAGTTCATTCTTTGTCATGAAATTAGAGAAAGTTACAGTTTCTTAAGGAAAGCGTACCACGTGATTGGCTGGCCCCGCACGAAGTATCCAAATTGGACTTCAGTCTTTTTACTCTTGCTTAGTTCATTTAGTCTTTTATTGTCTTGTGGAATATGTTTTTCTTGGTTCATTACAGAATACGCGACTGATTTTAAAATATCCAGTGTGTTTTAAATATTGATTAGAATCACGTGTGTTCACGACAAGATAACAAAATTAATATTGATTGAAATGGACCCATATTGAATTCTAAATAGTGTTTTTAATTTCAAATATTATGAAAAATATTGACTGTTCATTTTTTAATTAATTACATCTGCTGATAACATCCGTTCTGGCCATTCGAGGTTTTCTGCTCCTGAATGAAACGAGGTACACATGATCATTGGTAGGCTTATAGTGTGTTTTTTTATCTTCATTGAATGACTATACATACCCCCAAAGGATCTCCAAAAGGCACATCTTCAAATAATCGTGGAATGAAATGTGGTTTAATGGTCACTCAACGCAAAGTACCGAGCGAGGAAAATTCCTCTGTTATTCTACAATATCATATAGACGCAATGAAATAAAATGACAAGTGATATATTGATATTGATTTTACGGTGTTGTCTATTATCCAATTGTAATTCAAACCCAAAACAATGAGTGCAGATGTCAATAACCCAGATTTGTTATTTTCATGGACAGAGAAATCCTGGTCATTAAAGAACAAAATATGAAATAAAGTTGTGCAGTTAACTCTTTTTCATTCGGCGCACGGGGTGGGGGAAGGAGGGGGGCTAGCACGCACTAACTAGGAGGTCCTGGATTCGATCCCCAGTGGTGTAGGAGTCGTTTGGATGAGACGAAAAATCGAAGTACCATAAACATGTTTGAGTGCACGTAAAAAAAAATTCTGACAGAATTCGACTAAGTATGCGAAAACTTCACTACCCGTGCAAAATTATTTACCTGATAAGAGGCAACACCAACAACAGGCCCGTTTCCGGAACGACCTGTTGTGGTTACTGACTGAAACAGGAGAGGAAAACCCTAGGTTCGGTGTGTATATTGGTGGGACTTTCCAGTGCGGTGTCCACGTGGAAGTGAAAGGCACACTAACGACGTCGTTTTGTATTTCAATAGGCCTCGTCGAACTGCCGCCATTTTGAATTAAAAAGAATGTGTGATAGGCCTAGGGGTATGCATTTTTCTATATTTGCCTTAGTAAAGAAACCTATTTTTTGTTTTAAAAGGCGTGCATCAAAAAGAATATGTGTGTGTAAACGGTCCAAAAATATGCATACCTGTCTCTTCCTATTACCAAATAATTCACATTCTGTCACTCACGTGTGAGAAACTATATTATGTAATAGCAGACGACTCACCAACACCTTGTCTGTGATTGGTCAATTTGCGGCGGATTAGCCTTGGAATACCAGCCACTTTATTGCTTCAATGGACGAGGTATGTGTAGAACTATCTCTGCTATAGTCTTTTCAGGGAAAAAATAATTTAAAAAAACTAAATGTTTAAAATAAATCGGTGTTGACTGCAAAATAAATTCCAGTATAAACAAAGCTAAATTATTTTCATTGCAAAGTTATATTTGGCAACGGCTTTTATAGGGGTAGGGGAGCCATAGGTTCGATAGGCTACTGGTGGTGACCGAGAAATTCTTCGGTATTTTCCTCGCAAGGGACAGGCTTTAGTCGTTTGGATGGTACGAACACCCGAGGTCTAGTGTTCACTTTTGCGTGCGTTTAAAATCGATGACTGTTGGAATTTGAAATAAGAGTAGGCCGTAGCGACGTTGTATAGGCGAATTACCCTCATAACACACTGAATAGCGTACGCTCGTCTTCATTAGCCAAGGCTTCGAGCGAAAGGCTAAGGAAACATTTTAACTCCTATCTCAAATAAATGCCGATTTGAGGATCGTTAACTTAAGGTGAAAATTAAAACCATTGTCTTAGAAAGATGCATTCTGCGAGAGCTGTAGCTGTCAATTGCAGGTTGTTCTTATTTGGCATCAAATGTTTTAAATTAGACATATATTAACATGACAAGCACATAAACAACACTCTGGAACGTCAGGTTGTCGAGGCCATTTATATATTCAATTAAAACGAGATTTTATTATCGGTAGTAATGAGAATTAAGACTACGCTATTCTTATCAAAACTTCCACCATTCATATAAATTTGCTCAGAATTAAATAAATATATTTTTTGAACTCTTATAGCAAGAAAGGCCAGTTGTTTGTCATCTAAATTTGCATAATGCATCTTTAAGTGTGAGAAGATTATTTAAATATGGCACCTGAACTGTCCAATTAGAGAAACCGATATCTTATATCTTGCCTTTCTTGTTTAGACTGATTACGTGCATTTTCCCCTAATGACAAATGCGAATTATATCTACTATACTTCTGGATAGCAGCCAACGAGTACAGAACCCACATAGATTGAATACAATGATATCAGATCCACATACAGATACATTAATAGATGTGTTCGGTAAATTTCACAAATATATGTAAAAGAGAACTTGAACAATCTGATAACTATAGTTTCACATCATTGAATATTCGTGTAATCAAAGTTTCCAATCGTTAATGTTAATTTGCATTAAGAGCACGTTAAGTGGGGTCCGTTCTGTTAAATCAAAGATGTTTACCAGCTCTAGTTATTTTAATTTTTGAAATCTATATGTATTCAAAACAAAGTTGCAAAGGTTTAAAAGAAACCATTGACCCTCCCAGTAAGTAAGACGCTTGATTTTTTTGGGAAAGGCACAGCGCCTAGTCATTCGGATATGGCGATAAACGGAGGTCCTGTATACACATTGGCGTGCTCGTAAAAGAACCCCTGACAGTTAGAATTCGATATAGGAGTAGACCATAACGCCGCTGTCCGGGAAAAATTACCCTTATAGCACGCTGCATAGCGTATGCCTGTCTTCATTAGTCCAAGAGGATAGAAAAGTAGGACGTTAAACCCCATTTCATTTCATTCCATTCAATTGTTATCTACACTTGTATATGGAACAATTGGGATTTGTTGAAACGTGCTTAAGTAGTTTAGGATGGAGAAATGTTTTTGAATTAATGATTTACATGGTACGGCGACAGCCTCAAGAGAATATTGAGTAACATCTGTGTAACAAATCGACAGAATAAAAGTAAAAGCCATATCTTCATATTGTCCAATTCAGACTTTTTCTCATGCATGTTTGAGTACCCCTAGGGATTGAACTTTGCTTGAAATTAACCAACTGATTGAATACATTGACAGAATTAGTCGTAAATATTGGTTTCAAGTCACGAGTTCTGTTGTCAACAAGTGCTAACTAATCCTGCTACATGTCTCCGACAAGACATTAAGCCTGATATTGAAGAAATATCGATTCCAACTGAAATCTGTTCATCAAGTATACGCCTCTTACTTCCCGCCATTATTACACCTCATACAAGCAACAAGGCATGTGAAGTTTTCGTACGCCTGCTGTTTTGTTGTGTAGCCTTAACCAAAACTACACCTAGTCTTTAAATTGCTGCATACTGGATCTATCGTGTACGGTATCTGAGAGCGTGGAATGGTCGCGTGAGGAGAGCGCGCGTGCTTGTTTGGGTTGCTCGTTAGAGCGTCTTTAAGTTGTTGATGTCGGAGAACTTCACTAGCATATTATTGCTGTGAAAAGAAACGTTAAGAAGTGTTATATCTCTGCTCTGTGGTGTTTATTTACAAAGTGGGGAAGGTTGTTTTCTGGTTTAGGAAAATAACTATAATATGTAACTGAAATTTATTGATTTATTTTTTTTTTTTTAAAAAACTTGGCACAGTATGGAATAGTTAGCATCGAGTGTTTCAAGGTGGAGGTGGAATTAGTTTTAACATAAACCTCATAAAAGTTTTCTGTAGTTGGTCGTCGATATGGCTACGCCGCAAGATGATGTGAAAAAGTCCTTGACTGGCCAACAGAGAAAAAGTGTGCATATCAGTGAAGAAAAGGCCGAAATTATTGAAATTTCTGAAAAACACGGACCTTTATATAATGCTATTCCATGTATGCCCGTTCCACTTGCAGTGTTGTGTTGTATTTTCAATATCCTCATTCCTGGATTAGGTAAGTTTTTCTTTAAGTAAAATCCTGCCAATTTAATTTTTAATCAGCGCCTTATACTCACGAAGATGAAAGTGTGTTTTAAACACAATTAAGCAAAGTCGAGGGTTGCTGTTTGTTATTGTCTATTAGGAATTTAACATACGATGCATTCAACATGACATTATGCACAGGTGGATATAATTAAGTTATTTATATATGAAGGAGTAATAAAAGACAATATCTGAGGGTAATAACGGATATTCAAGACAGTGCGTGTAAGAAAGGCTTATAACAGTGTCCAAAAAATACTTTACACCTTGGCGAGAGGGCTCACTAGATCTTGAAGTGTGAAATTGAGAGACAAAAATAGGGTTTAACGTCCACTTGACATAAACTAGGTCATTTAGAGACTGCCATATGGTTCAATTTCAGTTGAATAATTCGCTAGCCCAAAGGGGTCTTTAGAAGTGAGAAGAAACCGGAGGACCCGGAGAAAACCCACGAGGCTGGACAGGCGAATCCTTGTCACGAACAAGCGGGGTTGGATGGTCTAATGATTAGCGCGTGCGCGCATTATCATAAGGTCTGTCATTGAGTCAACTGGCGTGGTTTCGACCGACCGGGTCCTCCGGTTTCCACCCATTGCTAAAAGACCCCTACGTGCAAGCGAATTATCGAAATAAAATTGAACCATATGTTAGTCCCGAAATGACCTAGTTTGTGTCGTGTGGACGTTAAACACCGTGGCTCTTTCTCTATCTCTCAATGATCAAACGCACACACGTTAACCGTTCAGTCACCCCCCCCCCCCCGATCTTGAAGTATAAATTTAACACTGCTCTTAATTGACAGATTGGGACCACCGATATCTTAATCTTAAATCAGACATCTTAATTCCTATATTAATCAAGCTAGTTTAGTCCATAGAATGCCTACTCGTGTTCAGTTTAGTAAGATAAGAAGACTGAAAAACGTGTCTATGCTCTAAATCATGTTCTATAGCGACGGTTCTTCCAGACAAAGACAGACGTTTGTTTGATTCCAGAGTGTATAAGTTATATAATTCAGCCAAGATATTCAATGTGGTTATATGTGATTGATTAAAACATAATAGAATTATGTATTTCTTTTTATGCTTAAAACCAATTATGTCGTATTATATAGACTTATATAGAATTATTTAACGGGGATAAAACACAAGAAAAGTTGTGTGGGAATTAATTCAATTATTTTTGGCTTTGGGGATTTTTTTTTTAGCCCTTTGAAAAGAAATGAAGATAAATGGTGTTAAATGTGCTATCTTATTGCACTTTTTGTCCCTCCAGAGTGACGAGATCGTGACCAATGTTGAATCCATTCAATTATTATTGGATCGACCATCGGCAGTTTAAGATAAAAAAAAAACTAAACAGAATCAATAAAACAATCTGACTTCTGTTAAATATATTTCGGATTAATTTATCTTACCTCAAATCCAAATAGAATATAGAATCAGCCCAATTGAAGTAAATCAAAGAGGTTGAGCGCTTTTAAAAAAATCCCACAAACTTTTAACGTGTTCGTTATAATCCTTAACTCACTAATAATCATATGAACACTTTTTAGCCGAGTACACATAATGTGTAAGAGAAAATGGCATATATACTGATGGGGTGTTTAATTAAGTTGTTACTATTTATAAAGTATGAACAATAGTGTTGTTATTACTTATGGCGATCTATTTCCCCAGGACAAAACGTGTCTATATTCAATTACTACAGATTTTTCCTATATCTCGTCTTAGCCTTAGTCTTCTGCTGACACGACAATATTAACTTTAAACAATATGAGAACAACTTATTTTGTCTTTAGGAAATTATTTTTGAGGTATTTTGCCCCAACAACAATTGAATTTCAACTTGCAGGAGTGTACATCGTTTTGTACTCGAGACGTGGTTTCTTCGTTCGATCAACGCCAACAAGGAGAATTCCGGCTTGACAATCCCCGGGGATTTCTGGACGAACATAGGAATCGGACCCGGAACATACACACTTGGTTGATCTGAACAATTAATGTGCTGTTCAAGAAGACCAGACCAATTCGTTACTTTGAGGAAAGGGTGTCTGCAAGTTGTTCTTTAAATGGTATTTATTCCATGGGCAGTAATATGGACCAATGGAAGTTTAGAGAGCAACACCTACCTGTTATTGAAGCTCTAAAACTCAATACTGGTCATTGGTCAAAACAGCGCCATATTCACCGCGACTTCGCAGTTTCTAATCAAGAATAACAAACTTAACTTATGCAATGAAAGGTAGTACACGACCAACCTAGTTTTCGCACGTTTTAAGTTCTAATTCGAGGAATCTTTAAAAATGCACAACT
The DNA here is from genome assembly GCA_963678685.1 of Patella ulyssiponensis. NCBI lineage: Eukaryota > Metazoa > Mollusca > Gastropoda > Patellidae > Patella > Patella ulyssiponensis. Next base: position 58,578,371 of record OY783230.1, on the reverse strand, counting down.
AATATGATGGTGGTCATTGGGAACTGGGTTGGAAAACTGCCGGACGTTCTACTCTGTTCCAGATTAGAAAATTATGGGTTAATGCAAAATGTTATCCTGCTATATAATGTAATGATTTTATTATACGGAATATTATGTTGAAGTCGATGTCTTATTTGACCTGTCCACTATAGACTAATTCAATCATTTATAGATAGACTCTTCATTAGTCTATATATGTTCTTCAGTCTGTGGACGGCTGGTTGAATGGCGGTCATTATAGACAATCATTACACTGTAGTAACACATCAACAATCATCAGTAGATTTCACGGAACTTGAAAAAATGCAGAAGCCATGTAAAAGGTCTCGTATTCATATATCACAAAAATGGAAATCCAAAAATAAAATTAACGGTTTTTAAAGGGGTATTAGGTATGATTGGATAAAGAGCTGACGGTTGTCGCTATAATTATTAAAAAAATAAAAAATGAAAAAGGGATAAGTTTAAAATTTCAGTCAATGTACTTCACCTTGAGCCTAGTTATCGGCGATACAATTACAATGTAGAATGGGTTGTCATTGCTACCGTTATTACGATCATCCACTTTCACGGTAAATCATCAACCGCATAACGTATTTAAATCTACTTAATATCGAAACCATCCGATGGCAAAAAGAGTTGATTATGGCCTTGGTAAGTTTATTAATGTATATTAATGATTTATATACCACTAAGGCTTAGAGAAAAACCTGCAGATTTAGCTCCTGGATAATGTCTGTTTAAGGATTTATAAACTAAATATAATTCGTTTGAAAAATCGGGACCGGACGTCAGTGGTGATCTATGACTCAAATTTGGACCAGTAACATCAATTGCAGTAGCTATATCGTCTAAACCAACAAAAATAAACTCGAATTTACACCACTGTCAGAGGCTAAACTCTCTAAAAAAAAATAAGACACCGATCCAAACCGGGTACCTGGTCTATCCGCTCCATGACTCATGAAATCTTGAGGGGTCGACAACACAACACCTGAAAACATCAAAGAACTCAGAATTTCTTATTTTCTACATCAGTCGGGCTAAAGGGTTTTTAAAATTTAAAACAGGAAATATAAATTTTGATTGCACCAGTTAACTCTTCGTCATCTGCTTGCTTTTAATGTAATATGGCGGACCTACATTTTGAGGCTTTTGAGCTGTGGAGACTCTTACCCATTACCAACAAGTTCTGTTATCTGCCGTAGGGCTAAAGAAGAAAAACATCATTTCGGATATTACTAGAACGCCAAGCTATACAGTAAACATCCAGTTAATATTTTCCGTATTCTATGTAGTAATGGCCCCAACTCTGCAGTAGATATACAGAGGGTAAGCGATGCGGACAAATGTTGCTTTTGGGGCCCTGTGGTTTTAAGGGACCCTGAAGCATAAGTTTCAGTTGATTTACTCAATAGATCTAAATTGAGTATACATGTTATTAACAGGAAACAGTTCGTCCAATAAAAATATACTCATATAATATACTTATAAGATCTAAATCATATTGCTATTGGATCTAATCCGAATACTGCAAATCTATTATAATCTATTGGGCTGACTTTTGTTTATTTCCGCAGGGACTTGTCCTCAATTCCATCAAGGTATTTCGAGAGAACAAAAACTACTTTCACTTGATGACTGCTGAAAATTGCCACTAGAAAATTACATGTTTAGATAAATGATGCCAGAAGAATTGTCACATTGAAGGGCAAAAGATGAGTTTTTAATAACAATAGAAAACCAACAATTGATCACAGTTTGATTTATTTGACTTTTGACTGAAAAAAATGTGATTAGGTATTCATCTCATGGAATAGGTAGTAAATCCAAGCTGCCACTCACTGGCATTATGTCTAGTTTATTTCACATAACATTTTAGCAAACCTGATTGGCAAGTTGAAGTGAATTAGTTGAATGTCGTTCACCGACTACAGCCTTGTTATTTGTCACCAGAGTACAATTTGCTTAATACTGATGCCAGGTCATTAGCTTTTCTTTCTATATATTCCATTGAGGCACATCATTGTGAAATCTCAAAGTTACAAATGGGTTTGGACTTTATCATGCTGATTTTGAAAATGTTAAATTATACCAGAGAAATCCTCCAAATTAAACCAGGAAAATATTGCTATAATGCAGTAAATAGACGTTTTTATTCTTCAGAAACCTTAGAAATGGTTAATATCCTATAGCTTGTCTGATGGGACTTCCTTGATCACAATATAATAATATATCAGATACTCTTAGCTATGCAATGTCGACATTACAAACAATGGACAATGTAAGATCACAATATCTTGGAGAACGCTAGATCTAAGACGGTCCTGTACATTCTAGCACATATGACGTCATCATTTTTGATGTGGATTATTAGTTAGGGTAAAGGTTACTCCCAGTAAATTTCGTCACGGTCTCGAGATGTAAACAGGGCTAGCGCTAATCATAAACCTTACCCTGAACCAAGCCTAGCCCTTATAGTATAGTAACCCTTACGCACAATCTAGATATGACGTCATATGCACAGGACCTACCCCGATCTAGCGTTCTCCAAATATTTTAGAAACATGTTTGATTCAACTGAATACCAGAGCCTATAGTCATAGATCGAATTTCCAACTGTCAATAGTTCGTTTACATGCACGCCAACGTGTATACGGGACCTCTGATTTTTGCCCCATCTGGACTAGGCTTTGTTCCATGTCGGATCCTCCGTCGTGTACCACTGACAACGGTAAACCACGCCGGAAAATCACAAAGAACTTTCTCGACCGACGTCGGGATGGAGCCAGCGTCTTACTCCCTGAGCTCCGCAATCCTCTCCTCATAAATCAATAATAACAAATACCACGTTACTCTCCATTGAATAAACCACCAAAACAAACATGGAGTATTAGCCAACTCGTTCCTATTTAAACTAAGTATGTATATAAAGTTTCCATGTTAATGATGATTATTTTCCACTAAAATGGTTAAAAGTTCCGATTATTATAGGTATGAGACAAAGTGGGCTGCATATCTTGTTTCCAAAACAAGTGATCCATCATTGGAAAATTGACAACAGGCAGACAATTGCGTTCTAATCTCTAACAGCAATATTTCAATGTGCTGCTAAAAGACCGGGCATGAATAAGGTTTCCTGCTGCTATCCATCGGCCACAAACATAAATAACATTTTACACTGTTTGAAATATAAAGTGGCCAGAAACGTCTGATTTAATGGTACCTTTTTTAACCTTTAAGGCTTTGTTTTTTTCGCTTAATATTTCTTCGTAAATATTATTGATAGTATATATCCGATTTAGATGAAGAGATGTCCAAGGCTTTTCCACCTGTTAGGTCCCCCCACCCCTGACATCGATCACTTGTCAGGATATCTTTAACATCCCCGAAAAAAATATCTGATATTTTGTAAAGCAGATGGTCGTAGTATTTTGCTCGAGTCCATCTACAGCGCTTCATAACGTTTATGTTCTTTGTCAGGTATTTTGATAATTATTGGTGGCACGGAAATGTGCCTAACCGTTCCGACGGGGCAGAAAACCAAATCCCGTGTATACTTTGGCGTGTAAGTAAAAGCACCCTTAACAGTTGGAATTCAGTTGCTGCTCAGGCACAATTTCCCCTCATAGCACACTAAATCGCGTATGTCCGTCTTCATAATCATTAATTTGATAATTAATGGACAGTGTTTCTTTGTCAGGACATCTCGAAATTTCTGGAGAAACAGTGGTCGAGGTGTCTTGTACTATAGAGCTCTCTATATGTTATAATGACTTCTTGTTGATTTTTATATCATAAAATGCACTGGGTTAAGATGTTTTGTGTGTATAATGTCTGGTTTGTGATAAGCTGGGATAATGGTAATACAGTGATTGCAGGCTATATTAGATGATGTATGTCTACATAAAGGTCACGTGTCAAATACAGACCCAAGATGTCGTATATAATGGCGAAATAGATCTCTTCTTTCTCCTGGATATAAGTATATATGTGGGATAATGAATATCATTTGTCGCTAAATGTAGATCAACAATTCCGACCGATTTTATTCTCTCGGCCTTCTAATCATTTTACGGTTAATCTTTTTTGCCACTAGTTCTGGCGAAATATCATCATAATATTTTTATTAGAGTATTATCATATCCAGAGAGATAGATAGAGAGAGAAGAGATGTCCGTGTTTGACAACACTGGAACAGGTTTTAAACACAAATTCATTATCAGAGCACGACTATTTTGAAAATAATTACATTGAGATAAATATAAACATGAAGCTATACATAACGTGTACCAACTACAAAGCACCAAATAATCTACAGTATTTTATAAACAAACACATCACATTTGCCATTCAGAGAAAAACAAGCTACATCCATACTGTTGAAGATAAATAAATACCATGGTTGCTCAAATCAGTAATTTTCAGCACTGGTGCACGGGATTGTTGGATTCTGATTATTCTTCTTATTTAGAGGGTGGGGGAATTTGTCTTGGCAAAACTTGTTTGAATTTGACCCCTATTGTTAAAAAAGTTTTCAGTGCAATAGATATAAGTGCAATGGTGGTCCCCAATTTCGAGCGCAATTTGTAATGAACGAGTCTAAACATATCACACACGGGAATACTACCGGTGTAGACTGGAATAACCAGACCCCAAAGACTGTCATTCAATTTGGACTGTTCGCGTATTTCGCCAAACATCTTGCTGATTAGAAATTACAGTAAAACAGGAACGATTAATGTAAATCAGTTTATATACATTGCGACCCATATATTTGTCCATTTCAATGCGCCACAGAATAGCGATTTTGCTCCTTGAAGACTTGTGGCTATTTAATATCTTTGCCGTCAGCAAGTCCCAGCTATCTCACAGTAGCAGATCAGTTCTTGATAGCAGATATATTGCCATTGCTCAGCCTAGGAAAGCCACCACAAGACGATAGCTGTCATGTTTACGTTTATTTGATATGAAAAAGAATAACATGGGATTTACCAACATACTTTTTCTTCACGGTCATTGTTAATGAAGACGGACATGCACCATGTAGTGGGGGTCTTCGCCACATAATGACAGTTGCTTAAAAAATAAAACTCAGACGACGTTAACAAGATAGTTTACATCACATAAAGACATCTCAGCGTTACAAGTACTGACGGATGTCGTGCACAATAAAACATAATTTTGTTATTTTGCATTCACAGTTTGTATTAAGCAGCTCTATGGATACTCAATGGAGTTTTGTTACAACTTCAAAAATTCGGAAAGGTAAACATTGTACTTTAACCACAAATACAAAATCCTCTTTACAGAATCAGGACCGTACGATGCTGGCTCATAAACAGGAGATCGGGGTTCGATTCAGATGTTGACCGAGAAAGTTCCCCGGAATTCTCCATTGCGGTCTCCCCTTGTCGGGGATGCAAGACGGCCGGCGAGACAAAGAACCCTTGACCGTTGGAATCCGAAATTAGAGTAAACTGTCCGGACAAAATTTCGCTCATAACACATGGCATTAGCCCAGTCGGTGCAGAACAGTAGGGCGTAAAACTACCTTTCGTTTCATTTACAAAGTCATCTATAAACGTGAATACCCCTTCGTACCTCAGAAACTCGTAAATTTACATTGTAATGGATGTCTGGTAAAGTTTTATTGACATTAATTGGCGGACAGGGGCTGATATCTGTTCTTCGTGATGGAGATTAATGGCTAGTGAATTGTTCAAATCTTTTCGTCAATCTAAACGTACTTAGGTATAAAGCAAAAACTTTTATAGATTTATTCAGTATCGTCTAGCTTATTTTGGCGAAGTTTCAAAATCTATCCCCATTTCGTTTCCGGTCCCGAATTTTATAACAATAAAAGTTGTAGACAGAAAAAATATTTAAAATGAAATGAAAAAACAAGTGCATTAACGTGACCAAGCAATTTGATTAAAAAAAAAATATATCTTGTTTGGCTCCTCTCGCAAGCTTCCAGGAAAGACTAAGACATGTCTGTGAAATTTTGAAATATATAAAACAAAACGAAGTAGGAGCTTTGTTTGAATCAGATTGTAAGGCCAAAGTAACATTATGTCACTCTTTGAGAAACCACTAACATTCTACCGTTTCTGCACCAACCTGTAAGTACACTTAAACAACACCTTAGTAACGTAATGTCATTTGTATGTTATTTCGATTATCTAGGGGCATGTCAGTCATGAGACCACTTTATTGTTAGCAGCCTCGTACTGGACTAAGATGAAAACCATACTAATGCATCGTTTCGACGTGTTATTATTGTGTGGCACAGAGGCTTCAACGACTTAGCTGATAGTAAATTATATACTATAGCCACAACTGATACATCTGACAATAGCCCTTGAAGTTGTAACCATCTGTTATAACTATCATGTTAATTACATCCTTTACACGATGGAAGCCGCTGTGACCCAGTGAGTAAAGCACTGGCTCATTAATCAGAGGTGTCCGGCGTTTGATCCCGTGTTAGTGGTGTTTGACGTAGGGTCTGTCAAGGACTGTGCCTAGTCTTTCGAGGTTTCATGTACATGTTGGCGTTTGCGTAAAAGAACCCTTGGCAGTTCGAATTCGATATAAATGTGAGCCGAAGGGCGATATCCTCATTCCGTTTCCTTTACATGATGGCACGATAGACATCAAGGTTTTAGATATTTTTATCGTACATATAGTCGTTATCAAATAGAAAATGTTTAAACAAGCGGGTTTTTTTCATTTAAAATAAAGTACTGGCTTAGGGTTCTAGAACACCTGGTACCACACCTGATTTTTTCGGCTAACTCACGCCACTAGTATTACCTTTTTTAATTTAGAGATTGATAAGAATGTCCTGGTTTCGAGTAATGGGGTGGATTCAAAGTATTCGGGATTTTTCAAGCTCGTTTCTCACTTGTCAGAGATGTGTAGTCGTTTAAATGGAGTGAAAACCTGACGTGTACTGTGTACCCATTGACGTGTACGTAAAGGAACCCTTTAGAATTCGAGGAAGAGTAGACGGAAAACGCGGCTGTTTGGACACCCAAATTCCGGACATGTAACCACAGAAATTAGAAATACCACACGTATATAACCAAAGTATTCCTTTCATCCTTTGTAGAATATGGTCAATTTGATTAGTTACTGGAAGTGATAATAATCAGGTCATGTTGGCACCATTCCATAAAAGACTATTAGTGTAGGGCAGTCTGACATATAGTGTGCTTTCTAAAATTTATAGCCACTGATTGGGTTTAACAACTTTATCGTTAGGCTACTTTTAGAAGTATCTGTTGATTCTTATCAGACATAAGGTGAATGAACTAATTAGAAAGAATTAACTGGTCTTCTTTATCACTGGCCATAATTCATGGCAGCCTGGTGAACGATGACTACAAAATACTCATTTGTCGTGTTTAATGTGTGAAAAGAAAGCGTTTACAGCGATTTTGGTTGTTCTTGAAACGGTATTTCATTTAAGCATATACATTATACATTATGCAAGAGCTTAATCTGCCTATACCATGTCTTTCTTTAGGCCTGAAATGTTACTACATTATTAATTAGTTAATTAAAATTAACTTATCCAGACCATAATAAACTCTCGATGCCATCTCTAGTCTGCGATGTTTACTGGAATTGAATACATTTTATGAAGAATGATTTGTTGTCCAAATGGATGTTGCTACTTTGTTTTTATCGTAACGACTTTAGTAATGATGATCCAGGCTAGGCATAAAATTCAACCTCTAATATCACTGTTCGGAGTGGAACAATTTCACTGAAATTTTCAGCACATTTTCTTTACGTTACCCATATTGTAACTGGGTTCTTCAAGAATGAAAATATTTACATTTATGAATTAAAGATACCGAAACCAGTTGAGCGTCTGAATTTGGCGAAAAGAAAGAAAATGTCCTTGTGAAATTTAAACATGTCACGTCTTTTCATTAGTGATTCAATCACTCTTTGAATAAACATCAAATGAATGAAATGTTTTTAACGTCGACGGAATTATAGAAATAGAATTACGAAAAGTAGATGGCAAACAAGTTACAAACCGCCTCTTGATCGTGAAACGTTTTAATCTTGAAATCTTGAAATGTTTTAATTTTGAAATCTTGTAATGTTTTAATCTTTAGTAAAGACGCTGGCTAGCTAACCTGGAGGTCCCGTGTTCGATGCCTACATTAGCCGTGAACGTTCATCGGGATTTTCCAACGTGGTTCTCCCTTGTTAGTGACGGAGAGCCTGGCAAGTTAGTCGTCGGATGGTACAGAAACCCGAGGTCCCGTGTAGACATTGGCGTGTACGTAAAATAACCCTTGGCAGATGGAATTCGATAAAAGAGTGGGACATACCGCCGCTGTCAGGACAAAAATTTCACTCATAGCAAACTGTATCGCATATGTCCGTCTTCGTTAACACAGTCATTGCTGAACAGTAGGACGTTTAACCCCATTTCATTTCATTTACCCGAAAATAGATGTATGTTAGACAAACAAAGACCGGTTTATATTGTGGCATTATAATATGGTTATTTACCAATATGTCTCGTGTCTGCTGTCATATCGACAAGACTGTATGGGCCAGAATTGTTAGTTAGCCTCTTAGGAGTTAGTTAACCTCTTCCGAAAATAGGGGTAAGTCTTCAAAATATTCAACATGACTTCGATACTAGGTGTTCTACTTTCTGTAAGCCAAGATAATATGTTAGTCCTACAATAAGCCTTAGCGCCGCTTTCCGAGGAAAATCCCCCCTCCCCATAGCACACACTGTATGGCGTATGCCCATCTTGATTAGCCCAGTCGGAGCAGAACAGTCCAAAAATAAATCCCTCACCCCCTTTCAGTCTTTCTTCCATTCTCCGTATGTTATATATCATATAAAATAAGCCATGTTTAACATGATTCAGGCTTCATAATAAAACCATTGATGATAATTTAAGATATCGAATATCTACTTGAGTTTCTGGAATTACTGCCGGGAGTTTATTTTGATATCATAGACTGTATTTTATCAAATAGTGTCGTGACCTTCTGTTGGATGATAAGCGTGTGGGTTATAGGCGAACATGAATTACTTGTTTGTCTTTAATATAATATATTTATTCCCACAGTTTTTGGATACTTACTACGTTAGTCAGGTAAATGACATGACTTGAAAGTTAAATATTTACTTTATAGTTGAAAAGTTGTATCTTTATGGATGATGTTATATTTACATGGTTCCAACCTCGTGGGTTTTCTCCGGGTCCTCCGGTTTCCTCCCACTGCTAAAGACCTCTACGCGCAAGCGAATTATTGAAATAAAATTGAACCATGTGTTATTCCCGAAATGACCTAGTTTGTGTCGAGTGGACGTTAAACTCTCTCTCTCTCTCTCTCTCTCTCTCTCTCTCTCTCTCTCTCTCTCTCTCTCTCTCTCTCTCTCTCTTTGTCTCTCTCCCTCTCTCTCATTTACATGATAAAATTTAATGCATTAGATCGCCTGTATTTCAAACTGTGGTATAAATGAAATGAGGTTTGACGTCATTATGAACCAATCGGGCGAACAATCTGATTAAAATAAAGATCCTATTTCGTTTCGTTTTTATAGTTCAAAATTTCGTTTTACGTGTCTTTTCTACACTAGGATGTGGAAGAGTTGTTCTATTACGAGCGTTCTGGTTGAAGTGAGGGGTTAGCTAGTGAAACGGTCAGTTACGGCGAGTTCTTGGCGTGCAATGCACAGAACTGTGGGTAAACCGCTGACTTATTAATCAATGTCTGACGTCATACGGACAAAAGCCGCTGTACGATCCCTGGCCTTCCAGCACAAGCGGTCACATGCATGTAGTGTAGGTCATCGAAAGTATAAAAAAACCGATTGTGGGTGAATGAAGACGGGCATGCGAAATGTCAGCATAATGAAGATTTCATTTGATATATTAGGGTACACAGATACATCACTTAATGAGGTTTATCTAGTCTACTGGACCGCTGACATGATGATAACGTGTAGTTGTAGATGTAAGGAGACAAGATCACTTTAAGGACGTGTGTATATAATATCTTTCATAATTATAAGCAAAGAAATACTTTTCTGCGCCGACTGGGCAAATGACGTCGGACATTCGCTATCCAGTGTGCTATGAGGAAACTTTTATTCGGACAGCGGCGTTACGGCTTATTTTTATTTCGAATTCGAGCAACCAAAGATTGTATTAGTGAACGCCCATGTGTTCCTTGTCCGACCACCCGTCCATCGTCACATCACAAGCAAGGAAAAACCCCGGGAACCATTCTGGGTCAAAACCGTTGGTTAGAAACCCTGACTCTCTAGTTAGTGAGCCTGTGAATTTCCCACTGGGCCACCGTGGCCATAGATGAAAAGAAGCAAGATGACATTCAGGTGGTGTAGGTTTCCGGAAGGAAGAAGTATTCATGTAAAACGTGATGTTATATTTATTTAGGATAGAATAGTGTTGTCTTTTTCTCGTGTGCAATACGTACAAATCTATATGTAATACCTGCATGCATATTTATATAACCGTTATAATGTAGATGTCATTCATATGTATATACACTCACGTGCATTATATTTGATATACGGAAAACAAAGATTATATACACGTCTATTTGCGTAAATACACATTCATCCTTCATATTTATCAGATAGTGGTTTTGGCAGATGCGTCTGCAAATATGTTGTATTATATATCATATAACAATCAGTTACTGTTTGGTTATAGAAATCAGTTACTATTTGGTTATACGAAATATTATTGTGTTGGGTGTTATAAACAATCAGTTAATGTATGGTTAAATAGATATATTACATTTAAAGGGGGCAAGTCCATTAAAATATCACTCACAGTCTTAAACATTACAAACACGTCTTATTGGTCAATCAAAATCAACATTAATATTGTTATCTTACCTGAAACGATGGGCGTCTGATATCCGATATTTAGAATTGACACATTAATAGCGTGGCAGAACTCTTTCGAGCACCATTTATAATGATGGGACTCGATGAACGAGCTAACACACTCCACGAGACTATACTACCGGTGTAGACTGCAATGACCAGACACCAAAAACTGTCATTCAATTTGGACGCTTCGTGTATTTCACCGAAATTAACTGATTAGGAATCCCAATAAAAACCAGAAACGATCGAATGTAAATCCGTTTATATTCATAATACATGTACATTATTATATACGTTACGACCCATGTGGGGGGATCACATGCTAAATGGGTAAGGCGCTTGCTCGCTAGCCTGGAGGTCGGGTGTTCGATCCCTGCGTTGGCCGAAAAAGTTCATCTCGATTTTCCGTCGTGATTTCGCCTTGTCAGTGATGCAGAACGGAGGGCCTGACAGGGACAGCTGCCTAGTCGTTCGGATCGGACGAAAAACCGGGGTCCCATGTACACATTGGCTTGCACGTAAAAGATCCCTTGGCAGTTCGAATTCGATATAAGAGTAGGCCGTAGCGCCGCTGCCCGGGCAAAATTTCCCTTATAGCACACTGTATGGCGTATGCCCTTCTTCCATTAGCCCAGGTTAGGTGCAGAAGAGTAGGACGTTAAACCCCATTTCATTTCATTTCATTTCACGACCCATGTGTGTCCATTTCTGGATGCCAAAGAATACAGATTTAGCTCCTTTAATACTGCACTCATCACAAATCAATTAAGTACTCGAGAGAGAGGTAATTTATAATACTAAAAGAAATATATGCCATGAACTAATCTTGAAGATGTATTATGTAAGATTCAATAAAGAGCTGACAGTTCAAAATTAGATAATGAAAAGGGAATATATTGAAAATGTAAGTCCAGTTACTTCATTCTGGGCGGAGTTTGAAGAACAGCGTTGCCATAGCAATTGTTGTCAAGATGATAAATAAAGTTTAGATTATCAATTTTTTAAATTAAATTTTAACAGGCAATCGTCTTTAAATCAGTTGAAAGTCAAAATCATCCTAGAGGGTTGAATACAGACTTGACATGTGAATAAATGTCTTATTACATATAATGATTTATATAGCATTTGAAGTCAAACGAAATTTCTCCATCAGGCAGTTTTAGCTCTTAAGTGTAATGCATTTTTAATAATTACATTTACAAAGATAGACAGAGGAACATTTACGATTGCACTTCAGGAATCTTGATGGATATCGGACTCTTTTAACTCAAATATTGAGGAGAACGCTGCGTCAATGTTGTAACCAGTTCTAACTAACGCAATGGCGATTCAACCGCATGAATATATTATTACAACTTCTTACAGGAGAATCTTTCCAGAAAAAACTCTCTTGTGAGACAAAAAAAAACAAAATAAAACAATCCATTGATATCATTATGAATAATGTTATTCTAACAAAACTGATTCTAATATAGGGTGGTCTAGCCATTACACCAAAGCTTTATTTCTATATTCGTATGTTTGTATTTATCTAAATAGCTAGGGGGATTATCGTAATAAAGAATTAAATTGAAATGTAATATCAGGGGCGGATCCAGGAATTTTTGCAGAAGGATGATTGCCCAATACCTAAGAAAATGTATCTTTGGGAAAGGGAGGACTATCCAGCCCTTACCCCCGGCCTTGAAAATCGTCATTTTACGTATATATATACACACTGAGCATTTTGAGGTCAATGAATTTCAACCACTTAGTTTTCTAAATCTGACTTATATGTAATCCGGATATACACAATGACCACTAATGGAGCAAATCTTAGTGGTAGACAGATTTTGACGCCTAGCCTAAACCTATGCCTAAACACTCAATATAGCCTAATGTTTTACTCAGAGGCCCTGCACCTTTAAAGAAATGGAGAACACCAATTGTGCATTTAAATGTTTTTGATTTTGGTGATAGCAAAACACATATATCTTTTTTATTGTTTTCAAAATAAAAAAAAACCTGTTGTCCGTTATCCTGCCATAACAATCAGCCTAAAATGAATCCGAACGAGTGTTATATATTTGAATATAAGCCGATTTAAACCGAGATTTGTCGCCTACCTATATATGATTCTGTAGAGATTATTATTAACTATGATTAAATCCCAAGGTCTGAATCAGCTTATACGAATGAACTGAAAGAAATGCATTCTAATTTTTTTTTTACAAATTCACGCCAAGTTTTAATGGATTTTGTTTTTATTTCTTCTGTTAGTTTATCTTTGTGTGTGTTAGGCTGTTCATCTAATAGGAGTATAGTCAGAAGTTTTATCTATAATTCAGCACTGGATCATCCTACTTTATGTAGATATATAATATAAGTAATGAGTTATGTTGGAATGTGATTACTATAAGCTGCAGGCTATATTTGCAGAATTAACTTTTACCATTTCTTGTTTGTGTGTATATATGTATATAGGATGCTTATATCTAATATATTAAGATAAAAATTTGATCCGCTATACACGCAGTATTAGAGATTTCCAGCCAATGTTTGTGAGATATGTCCCTTGAGGAATGTGTTGTTATCAATTAAATATACCTGTAGACTAGTTTACTACCATTTATAAATAGAAACAAGTCTTGGGTTACGGCTTTGGTAGGGGAGTCGCGTTGACTCATCGAGTAAGACTTTGGCTAGCTAACTTGGACATCCCGTGCCCGATCCTGGCGTTGGACGAGAAAGTTCATTGCATTTTCCGGCGAGATTCAGTGACAGAGAACCTGGCAAAGGACAACGTATAGTCTAAGGGTTGTGTACGTACAAACCTTGGCAGTTGGAACACGATATAAGAGTAGCCGTAGTGCCGATATCAGGGTAAAACTTCCATTATAACACACGGTGGGAGCAGAACAGTAGGACGTTAAACCCAATTTCAGTTCATATCTCTTTCGCAGACTGTGGTCACTGTTTACTAATATGCTGAATAAGGAATATTGTTTACAAGTTCGTAGATCATATAAAACTCCTTATCAAATATTACTATCATAAAATTGAAACAACTTTCTAGTTATCTTAATGGCTCCACATTCTAGTTTAAGAATATATACACAAACTTTTTATTCTAACAATTCCAGAATCAGAAATAATCTAAACTTTTACAGCCAATGTAATGAATGTATGTTTGATATTTAAACAGGAATCTAATTGTTTATTTATAAAGTTTCTCAGATGAGAATTTTACCTGTTAGAAAAACTAAGTATACTATATTTACATTCATACCTTCAGATCGTGTTCTCTCCATTGATCGACAATTATAAATATTTGGATAGGTGCCACGCTTCGCCTATACAACTTCTACCGCACGACAGTTAATTGCTAGGAAGGAAAAAACGAGATGGTTTTGTTAATTTCCAGGTGCAAGGAAAGGAATCTTTGAAACGATCTTTTCACAGAAGAATAATATAAATATTCTCTTTTTAAGTGTCACTTTCTAAAAAAAAACAGTGAACAGAAATATTAAATCTGGAAAATAAATCAATTAATTAAAACTGGTTTACTCTGCAAATGGTTTCATCGAACGAGAAAAGAAATAAGCTATTATAACACAGCTATTAAACATGCATTATGCAAGAGCTAAATCTGCCTATTGCAGGTCTTTCTTCAGGCCTGAAATGTTATTTAAACTATAAAGTACACATTTATTAAAAAAAAAACAAGACCTTAATCAACTCTCAATAGCATCGGATACTCGCGATTTTAACTAGATTAGAACTGTTCGTCATTTAAATATTTAATTTAAAAACGTAAAAGCAAGGCTAAGTCGCGAATATACTAGTGCGCTAGTTACCACTAATCACACGTCTTGTCAATACAAAAAACAGTGATAATTTGGCTCACAATGAAGTAATATAGCTGAAATTTTCAATATTCTCTTTTTTATCATCTGTTTTTGAACTATGACCAACTCGTCATTAAACTCTTTAATATATTTAGGCGACATTCTCTCAACAATATATCGATAATAGAAAGAAAGGGTTATTCTATGTATACTAATGTTCAAAACGTGTTATACAATTGGTGTATCCTAGAAAGAGAATTAAGAATTCTGATTTATAAAAAGCGTAATGAGATACAAAAGCCACCACTAAAGATTCCTAAGTGAGATGTAGCCTTCATTTACATTTATATATGGTTTGGGCTCTATCAGAATTTTGCAGATGACAAATCATTTGCATACAGCGTTATGGTGTGTTTTTCTTCCAGATGTTGTTCAGTGCCTTTTTGTTGTACAATTTGAGTTATAAACAAAATTTAGTTAGCTATATGAACTTCTCAAAATAGACATTAACATTTCAAATTAGATAGATAGGAATGGATTGAAGCTTAATGTCTCGTTAGAAAAGTCTTTGCTTCACTGGCCGTATTCTAATTGGGGCCTGTAACATCGTAAATAACGTTAAAGTGAAGTCTCAAATATTTTACGACCATGTTAGTAAGCGCGATGATCAATTTCAAGGGCAAGTAACTCATCTGAAACCGATTCTCTGTTATAGATATTATATACAATATGCAAGAGTTAAATCTGCCTATTATCCAGATCATAATCAACTCTCGATGTCAACGCTTGTCCGTGATATTTACTGGATTAGAATCCGATGTGCTGTTCTACTTTCATTCACGATTTACCGTACCGACTTTAGTAATGATGATAGATGTTAGGTCGAAAATTCAATCGCTAAAAGCTCGGTTCAGAGTGGATCAGTTTGACTGAAATTTTCAGCAAAGTCCGTTTACATTATCTAGTTGTTAACTATTATGGTGAGAACGTCCAGATCGTGATCTAATCTCACATAATGTATCTTTTAGGTAAGAAACGCGCTGCCAAGGGAAGGTGGCATCAACCTCCACGACCTTACATTCGGTCAACCAGTCGCAATATTCACTAATTAACAATACTTTACGCCTTGTATTTAAAACAGAGAAGCTGCGCGGCCAATGGCATTTCTTACTACTCTTCTTTTGATTTCCAAGATATTTTATATTCTTGGGAGTCTCAGTGACTTAACGGGTAAGGCACCGGAATTAGTGATACAGGATGGGTAACTAGTCATTCAGCTGGGACAAAAAAAAACCTTGGTCCTATGGACACTTTGATGTTCATGAGGAGTTGTAGGAAACCCTCCTGTCCGGCAAAATAGCACAATTCATATGCAGAAAAGTAGAACATTAAACCCCATTTCTTCTGTTATTCTGTACGAATGTAAAAAAACCAAATTAATTTAAAAAGTGCTATCCCTGACAGAGAATGGATTGTCCTTGTCCGTACAGATTGTGTCGCAATGCCATAAAACTGTTTTGAATAATACTGGAATTAATCTCGGTATTTTGTTTTGTTTCCTTGGTGTTAGAACGAGCAAGTTGACAGCGAAGCATATCATTACAAAATAACATGTTTATTGCCAATGGCTTGCTAAGATAAATGACGCTAATCCCACGACTATTAACATTGAAACTGAGAACACATGCTGTAACGAATTCCATGCCTACAGTAATCACCTCTGGAGTGAATGGGTCACGATACTAATTTTTTTATTTAAAACGTATTGAATAAATTGAAAATGGCTGATCTAGGTTATGTCGGGACGAACATTATGATATGGTTCAATTTCATTTCAATAATTGACTGGAGGGTAGAGGGTGGTAACCGTAGGACCTGGAGAAACCCCATGAGGAACTTCAAATGGTCATAATATATTAGTAACTATCCTTTAGATTGCGTATACATTTGGACTCTCTCGTGTTCTGGAATAATGAACCATTAGATCTATCTGTGATTCAGGAATCTTCCTATTATAATATCCTTGCTGATGGAATCTTCTACAATAAAAGGCTGATCTATGTGAGTCATACTGTAATGTACAGCAGGTGGCTTTTGTTGTGGAGGTCAGTGTCTACTTGTATCTTTAATTAGAGTTAATATTAAAGATAGCTTCTGTAATATCCCATTGCTGTATATCTACTTTCTAACATCTTATATTATCCCGCTGTTCTTAGTTAAACAGGTACTATGCAAGAGCTAAATCTGACTATTGAAGGTTTTTCTTTGGACCTTAAATGTTACATCAATTATTAATTAGACATTAATTAAAAAAGCATTATGCAAGAGCAAAATCTGCTTATTACAGGTCTTTCTTTAGGCCTGAGATGTTATCTAAATAATCAATTACAATTAAACATTAATTAACATATCCAGACCATAATAAACTCTTAAAGTAAAGGCTAGCCTTCGATGTTGGCGGATTGAATTCCTATTTGCAGCTTAATGGTCGTTGATAATTAAATCAATTAAGTGGATAATCGAGACGATGCTGTTTATATTAATGATTTGAGTAATGATGACCGAGGCTATGTGAATATTTCAAACGCCTTTTTCTCGGCTAATAGTGGACCAATTTGACTGAAATTTTCAGCAAATTACCTTTACATTATCTAGTTTTTAACTATTATAGTGAGAACTGCCATCTCTTTATCTTATCTCCCATAATGTAACTTTAACTTTTCAAGACTATTATCAATTCTCGATGCCATCGGATCGTTCCGATTTTAAGTAGATTTAAATCCGATCGGCGATTGCCGTAACAATGGATAATCGAGACTTGATTTACTATCGTAACAACGGCAACAGGGTTATTGAAAGGATAACTCAGCTCAGAGTGAAGTAATGTGACTAAAATTTTCAACATATTCCTTTTTCATTATCTATTGTTCAACTGTTATAGCGAAAACTGTCAGCTCTTTCTCTGTTCTTATCTAATGCCCCTTTAATGTCCATGTAATAATATTAATATTAGAGATGCCATTGCCTTTGAAACAGATATATTTCTTCTTTTAGGGCTCCTGTCTCTTTCAGACCTGTTGGTGCAGCGAATAAGATGTCACATAAGGCTTTCATTTCCATTTCCTTTGGGGGTTAGAGGGCTCGAGCAATCTCGTTTTTCTTCGTGTGCCACCTTTTAAGGATCGTGATTTTGGGGAAATCCAGACTAGTTCATCATCGAAATACTATCTCAATATCGATATCGTTACTTTCCGTGAGAGATTAAAACAGAATGTTTTGGGTGGAGTAAATAGAATGTTTTCCGTAATTTGTCGACGTTGTGGTCGTTTTAAAATGTATCATTGGCATCAACAGTGGATAGAGCAGTAGGGGCGTGTTCGGGAATTTAAGCGGAGGGTTTTCAAGTTTGTCGCTAGGTCTGGGAAACTAGCATGTTCATGAGGGAATTATCTAATAATGTATATGATTCTAATGAGGCCAATAGTGGTATGGCAAATACGAGCACTAAGATGTCCAGACGACCCACAGACGTGTACGTATAGTAGCATTACAGATTGTGACTTCATTAGCAATGGTTTTCGATTGTCAATCCTGTCTCTGTATTCAGCAGCACTGTGTGTCATTTGAAGATATCTGATTGTAGTGAAATCAGTAAGAGGTTCTGACGTTGGATCCGGTAACGTTTTAAATGGCCGGATTTCGTCAATTTGGGGTAAAAAAAATAAAGGTTTCGATATCATTGGAATTGCTTTGTGGGATGACAATGTTGTCTTCGTTCAAAATTTAACGTGTATGCATTAAATGAATGTTGTGATTTGGTGTTCAACTGTCGACACTAAAATAAGTACACACCGACTTCCGCTTGTCCCGGCACTTATCCTGAGTCAACACACCGGGTCCCTTCCGGATTTAGATGAAGGGTTGTCCTAGGCTATTCTATTTATACGACCCTTCGAAACCCCCACCCCCACAAACTAGAGGAATATGCATGCGTGTTTCAACACAATGGAGCCAAACCGGGGATGTTGACGGATGGCGCGTAAGATAGGTCTCTAGTTAAATCCAATATTAACCAAATCATCCCAATTTCGTATTTTATTTTGACCTAAATCCAAGAGATTTATACCTCTTTAAATTTAAACCCCAGGATAACTGAATTGGCGTTGTATAGGTTTTTGTAATAAGGTTTGTTTATGGGTTTTGATAACAAGCCGATATAGGGATTATTTAGACGTGAATACATGGCGTCTATCTGACAACCTCGCGGACTCCTGTCAATAATAACGTATTGATTTCTGCTTAATTCTTGTCATGATTTTCAGGTGCTGTGTAATTCTGGTGATAAAAATGTCGTTTTGTACAATACTTCAATCTCCAAGCACATGAGGTCATCCAGGACTCTTCGTCTTAATTATATTATAAATCATTAGAAAAATCTATGCGCGGAGAACACAGACAGATAAACAAAATATAGGCAAAAGTTTTGTTGGCCATCAACAAACGTGTTTTTTTAAAAAGTATTATTTTATTATATTAAAAAAACAAATGTAATTATGACTAGAAATTTTAAAAAAAATAATTGTGATTTTCAAAAATTAATTTTTACAATTTAAATTTTGAAATATGGTTATAGAAACTAAACTCTTTGCCGTTGCCTTTAAAACGACACAAAGAGCAATTACACTTTCGATTTGTAACAATAATGAGAGTCGCAGCGAATCAGTGAGTAAGACGCTGGTTCGTAAGCCCAATCGGTGCAGAAAAGTAGGCTGTTAAACCACATTTATTTCCATGTCGGTATTTAATGATACAACATACTGTACAGACAACTCAGTGGCATTTTACTCATGATATGGACTCAGATCACTAAATATTCATGTAGGGCGAAAGTTATTTTTAGTCTTTCTCTCCCTTTCCCTTTTCCCCCTTTTGCATGGCGATTTTTGTTTACTTTTTGGTGTAGAATCAAAGAAAAGGGTTTAAAAATACATTTTCTGCCAGGTTTTAGTGAATATTCATGATTTTGAGGTGGAAGGATGAAAGGGTTGTGAGGTTGGTTACGTTGAAAGAGAGGGCCGAAAATTGCTTGTTAAGTTGTCTCTACTTCCAGCCTGTGTATCTCAAGTTTTTCATGGTGAACCTCACACATGCTTTTGGGCCAGAGTTTGTGACAGAAAGCGTTCTACCAAACGAATATCTGGGGAAAAGTTACAGACGAGAATTAAAATTAAAGTCAATGGAGAAATAATTAGTGATCTGGGGCCATATGATATAAGATTTAGTTACCGCTGTGAAGGCTGTTTCCGGTTGTCACTAGATGAATACACAGACGCCTCTGACAAATCACGCATCCTCCCCTCCCCTTCGATACCCCACTTATAAACCCTATCTTTCTACATTTAAAGTTTTTCGTTCTTGTGAAAAGTGTTTAAAATGATTCGTGTAAGGACACCAGTATTAGCCCTAGGGTTGCAGAGCAACGTACTGTTGAGGCATGGTAGAATTTTGAACGATAATGGAAGGGTCAGTGATCTATAGCTCCATCCAAAAGAGAATGGAAATACCATTGACAGTTCTATCCATTAGAGGGTGAATTGACCTATGCACATTTTACTTGCTTCCTGACATGAAATCCTAAACCAATTGATCCATACACGCATACTCTGTTCTTCGGATATGATAAAAACGGATATGCGGTAACCTTCCAGTCGGCGTTGGGCTCTCTCATCAATCACGAAAAAAATATACGCCTTGTAAGTGTCAATCAAAATGACATTCAAATCCGCATAACACATCAAAATCACATTGATATTCTTTACGAACTTGCGTCCATATCTCTCTAATGGCGGCATGCTTGCTTTCATATCTCCAACTCATCAATTTGAGTTTGTTGTAACGGACACAGTTACCGCGATCATCCCTAGATTACAGAATATGACGGATATGATTACATATGAGCTCTAGTGGCGTCTTTCATTTCTAATTAAAATATATTTTTATATTATATACCATAATCAATATCTGTAGAGAGTAAGTACACGGAGTTCATGGCTTCCAACTGTGGCATTAGAGACAGTGCAGGATAATCGCACTTCACGCAAGCAAATCCTACATAACAGCCCATCCCAAATTAGGTTCCCTGTTTACAGCTTGCTCCGCCTGATTCTCGAAGTATGAAGTGTTGATGGATCGCTGCGTGCAGTATGAAAACAACCTTGTGGGTAAGACACCATATTCCTGAAGCAATGGCCCGAGAAATCCCTCTCTGGCCATTGCTGGATTAGCTTCTGATTCTTGAACTTTTGCGGGAGTATGTCTATTCTTCCCTTTCAATCAAAGCTATCACTTAAGTACAGCAACATGACAGTCCTTCGTTTAATCTGGGTCTTCCCTAAAACTTTGGACGGTGATTTAAGGTATTAAAAACAGTGAAAGTATGTTCGTTTCCAAACAGTATTGTTTACATTTCATTCGACTTGATAACCTCGTTTGTCACGCAATTAGTTTTACTGGAGTATTCTGCTATGCACGGGTTAATTGGGCATAATAAAATCGTGAGCCATGACGTAACGTTATGTAAACATATTTGGTCCAATATTGGCACTCGTTTTAAATGTAAAGCTTTTGTAGAGCAGCTAGTCATTGGCTGGTAGTCGGACTACTGACCAATCAAAATTTAAAACAACAATATCCACTCATTACAGCAGTGAGTAGTGGGATAACCTCTAATCAAACGAAACACTGTGCGGAGTATGGCAAGACACAAACTATTCAGAGATTGCAATAAATAAACAGCAAATACCAACTAAAGTGAATGGATCAGACGGTTAGTCGTACTTGTCCATTGTCTTGTACAGATAAGTTCTGCATACCTCAAAATAAAAAAAATGAATGATTTACAAGAAAGACGCACCAGAAGCAACACAAACGGTCGTGTCGGTGTCCATCTATCGTTTATGACAACCCTATGCCGGCTTAACGGTTGTTCAACTGACGCCCCTTTAACTAACTTCCATTTATTTGTAAGGTAACGAACACATTACTTAGTACAATGCCAAGTTGTTACATCAACAGCTCTGTTTCTTAATTATTATCGTCTACCCTACCGTGTTAACCTGTCAATCTAGCATGTAATAGACATACTTATCTTGTTAACAATTTGTGAGGTATTTAGGTTAAAGGTGTCAGTTACTTTACGTCCTCAATATCTAGGCATCCATTATACTTTGTGATGAACACAATGTTCTCTGATTACTGTGACAAAACCGGAAGTTCATGAAGAAAGAGTCGCCGAACCTAGGCAATAATTACCCCAGTAAATGAAGTAGTCACTTAAATAGCCATATATCGAGTGGCCCATTAAAAACGAGTACATTATTTAAAATGAAATAATTTTATAAGCTTTGAACATCAATAATGTTTCACATGTAGTACAACATGATTGTTTTACAACACCATCCCAAATTGCAGGACCACCGCTGAAATAGTGTTAACATACACAGTTAGAAGGATTAGGTCGACATTAAAGGAATTACCTAAAATCGAAATCGACATGGATCTTTTGGGTCGCCTATTGTACAGACCGAAACATTAGTTGGATTTGACCAATATTAACTGGGTAGCATCTATTGGGTCGAAATCAACGTCGTAGACCTTCGGTGAATGGATTTTCAAGATAAACAAAACATGAATGGATGTTTCTGTATTCAACGCTGATAGATTTTTCGCAGTTCGAGTTTTAGAATAGAATGTAAAATCAAGTTTTGTCGGACTCGGTTTTTCAGTAACGGCATATGAATCCTTCTGTGTGGTCAATGTTTGGAATTAACCCACTTCTGAGTAGGTCATGGTCACAATTTTTCTGAACTGTTCTGCTCTAATGTTTGCCCTATCTGTTGTTAACAGACTGGACTGTCAAGAAGTAGGCCAATTTGCGTAGGAATTAACACACGAATTGTTCTATTAATTAAACAAGCGACAGGAATCTTTTCAGCAGATATTATTAATATCAGCTGTGGCATGATTTAATTGCATACAGCAACAAATATGACATTGCGCTATTCAGTTTACCATCCACTTAGTCATAAAAGACTGCAATGCGGAAATTGATGATTTGCCTAGTAACTGATAATAATGACATCGTGTCAATGTCATGTTTATTATGTGTTGATAAAGGCCATGTATAATACACGTGACACTAGGCTAATTGGGTAATACGCTGGCTCGCTGGTCTGGAGGTCGGGTGTTCGATCCCTGCATTGGCCGAGAAAGTTCAACAAGGTTTTCCTGTGTGGTTTCCACTTGTCAGTGATGCAGGACGGAGGACAGGACAAGGACAACTGTCTAGTCGTCCGTACGGAACTAAAAACCGAGGTCCCGTGTAAACATTGACGTGCGCGCAAAAGATCCCTTGGCAGTCGGAATTCAATATAAGAGAAAGCCGTAGCGCCGCTGCCCGGGGAAAATGTCCTTCATAGCACACTGGCGTCTTCATTAGCCTAGTTTAGGAGCAGAACAGTTAAGCCCCAATTTTTTTTATTTCATTTCAATTCCAATTAATAAATATTTTTTTCTTTTGTAACCTCCAGTGAATTCACCAAGAGCCGTCAAGTGATTTCCCCTGATCGTCACCAGTATCTTCTGTAAAGTTTCACAGCCGTAATTCCAAACACCTTCTTTTAACACTGCGCAAGATGTCTGACCTTTAAAGCCACGCCCAGTATAATTATGCATGTGACGTCACATAATATGCCGTCGATAAAACGTGCGTTGTTTACATCGGACGTAGTAATACAAACTGATCAGAGCATTTAAGAAACTGTTTTTTAATTTTTTTTCAGAAGATGATATTAGGAGCTGATATTATCCGTATTAGTGATATTGGCGACCAAGCGTATATTTACTGCTGAATAGTCGCGCGGTATACGACACTGGACTCTGTCATAGATTATTACATGTTCAAATCCAATATGGTTCCAGAAAAAAAACTTAGATATAGCTTTCTTGACTGACACGGAAAGTGGTGCCTAGTCGTTCGGATGGGATGGAGAAACTAGATCCATCGGTTTTTACACTGGAGTGCACATATAAGAACTTTTGATATGTTTAAGTCCATATTGATTCGTCAAATATTATCTTAAGGTATACATTTTCTGTACAGTAAACCTTAAAACAATAAAATCCAAAATTTGTTGGACTTCGTAAAGTACTGCTGTTCTAATACTCTTCCATCCGCTCGGCACCTGGGATTTGTCTTTTTGTAATGACATTATATTATGTCAAATGATGCCATTCTTATTCTCATGACACAATCCAGACTTGAAGTTTATTTTAGGAATTTGTATTCATTATAAATGGAAAGTAGTCTACATGTTGTTATTTGATACAACGAATGCTTAATATTGTTTTTTTGTTCTTTTAACTGAAAAGAGTGTTTATTTATATAAAACCGTAATCCCGACCTTAAATAAATTCCATACGCCTAAACGATTATCATAGCTTTGCAAACAACATTCAAAACAACTCGGTTTTCAATAAAAACCCGAATAGTATATTTTTTCAGTGTCTTGTTAAAATTCCTTATTCTTATTACTTATTCGTATTTTAAAAGTATAAAGGCATAGTTGGGTTATTTATCTTGATTAAATACGGACGTTAAATGAATACCTTTTAATCTCATGAGTGTTCCAAAGGGGCGGGTGTTCGGACCATTTTTTGAAAGACGGTATTTGGTAGTTTCATCTTTTTTGAAAGACGGTAATTGTAGCATCAAATTTTTAAAAGACGGTATTGGTAGCATCGTATTGGTAGCGCTGCCAAATCGTGCATGATCGACATCAATCACAATTTAGATATGGCGTCGACAAGGTTCCTAGTTTACGCCTGTACGTTTGTTAAAACACAACCTAAACGCCTCTGTGGGTTTGGTGTATTTTGTCGACAGTCCGAAAAATATAAGTCATATAACGGACGTACTAGACATCCCTTTAACAGTTTTACATTTATGTCTCATAACATACCACTGTTCTACTGTTTATATATTGCACATAGAAACAGACCAAAGAAGCACATTATTGCACTTAAATATACAAAAAATTCAACACATATTTCAACGTATGACTGGAAATAAGTGCAGTTCTAGCCACGTGAACAATTGCGCTGATTCACTCAGGAGTTTAAAGAGACCTCATGAGAGCTAAATCGGTCTATTACAGGTCTTTTTTAGATCTTAGATGCTATAATATGAATTATTATTAATTAAACATTTATTAACATGTCAAGACCTTAATCAACTCTAGATGTTATCGAATCACTTCGATTTTAAGTAGATGAGAACCCTAAGCCACAATCCACTTATAACGTCATTTGTACTAGACCGTCTTCGATCTAGTGTTCTCCAAAACTCCAACCATAGATGCCCGTCTTGCATAGCTTGGTTAGAGCAGAAAAGTAAGACGCTAAACCCCATTCTAATTATAATCTATGTTACGCTTTTATTTTACAAACGCCCAAATTACAGAGAACATTTAATGATTGTTTTATATTGGCAAAGAGCCACCTGAGTCAATTTAAACAGAAAGTATTTTATAAACAAATTACCACCGACACCACCCAATGTTTCTTTGGGTTACCAGTCGAACACGTCTTGTTTTAAACTTCTAAAACATGGCGTGGTCTGACCGCATTCCTGGTAATTTTGGCACCGGGTCTATCGAGGAAGCGGTATTAGATACGGTTAATTGACGTCTGGTAATAAAGTTGTCGGTACTAGATGACTTAAAAAATACTGGAAGAGATATGTATCATATATCAGACTAGTTACCAAAGTTTGATACTTCAAAAGATATGGTTTACATATAAGTAATAAAACAATCATGTAGATCAGTTGATATTCTACAGAACATTTCTAATGAGGAGAATAATTACCGATATCGTATATATGGGCCAAGACAAGGGCATATTGACTTGACTTACTAAAATTTCGTTCTCCAACATTTCATTTCGTGTTTATTTTCTGTTGTTTTCTAGTAATTTAATGGACACAGATCACTAAATATTTCTTGTAGGGCCAAGTTATTTTTAGGCTTTCTCTCCCTTTCCTTTTTTCCCCCTTTTGCATGGCGATTTTTGTTTACTTTTTGGTGTACAATCGAAGAAAAGGGTTTGAAAATACATTTTCTGCCAGGTTTTGTTTAATATTCATGATTTTGAGGCGGAAGGATACAAGAGTTGTGAGGTTGGTTACGTTGAAAGGGAGGGCCGAAAATTGCCTGGTTAGCTGTCTCTACTTCCAGCTTGTGTATCTCAAGGTTTTCATGAAGAACATCATACATGCTTTTGGGCAAGACTTTGCCACATGTTGCTCCATCTGTGGCAGAAAGCGTTCTACCCAACGAATATTTGGGGAAAAGTTACAGCCGGTGTAAGAGACGAGAATTAACATTGAAGTCAATGGGGAAAATAATTAGTGATCTGTGGCCTAATGGAACGAAATTCGTATCAAGTTTTTGTTGGAGTTGCCGTTCTTGGATAAGCTGATTCACTATACAGGAGGTTCAGGGCATAATCCCGATGAAGACCGAGGACGTTCGTCAGGATTTTCCGATCTGGTAGTCAGTAGCCCTTGTTAGGACTAAGCGTCTAGTCAATCAGGTGCGATGGAAAAAAAAACCTGGTCCACCAGTTTAGTAGTCATATTATGCAAGATAAACTGATCTGATCAATCATATTTATTTCTGTTGTTCACTTGATTCGTTTGTACGGAAGGGTGTTCCGGAGGAGATTCTACAACTTCTGGAAGTGGTAAATCGAGTTAGTTCCGAAAATAACCCCCTTTCTCGCTATTCTTTGGGCCGCAGTGCATATGATAATGCAATATGAATGTATATAAATTTATTTACACTCAATGGTTTCTATTTTACTGTAATTTCTAAACAGTTATATTCGACGAAATACACCTCCTTCATCGAGTAGCCTCATACAAATGGCACACAATTCGTTTGCCAATTGTAAAATTTTCATTTTGTCTTAAGCATGGGATATCAAAAGCCCACCTTTTCACGGTAAGATAACAACATCAATGTTGATTTAAATTGACCTATAAGTCGCGTTTGCAATGTCGAAGACTGGATGATATGGAGTTAAAGACTTGGCTCCTTTAATATTAAATGGTTGATCTGATCATATCCCGTTGTGTGCACGTAGATAATTGGCAAAATGCATTAACAGTGATTAAAATCGGGATGGAGTTTAGATTAGAGGTTTTCAGTAATTTCATCAAATAGAAAGGTTGGATAGTTTGTGTATATCAAAGCTATAGCAACAATGCCTACACATTATCCTTGTATAGACGGAGGTTGTTAGATCGTGGCTGAAATGCATTTAATCATGAATTTATTATAAGGCTGTTTGTATGTAAGTATTTTTGTACTGTGGCTGAGTGTGATAGGTACTTAGCTGATATGGATCTGTTTGAAAGCTGTGACTCCATGATCAACCCCACAATCAGTTTTAATTCAATATTTAAATGAATTGAATATTAGTGAAGTCATACAGGGACTCGAATAGGAAAGTCGCAAAATTAGAATTATGTCGTAATTGGGCCACCGTAAATGTCAGTTTCTGAACCACGACAAGTGGGGGATATACGAGTAGGTCTACATTATTGGGGCCCTAGAGGTATGTTGGCCGAATGGCGTAGCGCGGCCGAATGGCGTGGCGCTTGCGGGTTAGATACTAAAGTCCGTCATCGAGTCAGTGGCGTTAAGCCTGCTCTTACGTGACAAATCACTACGAGTATTCTCGGTCTGCATCGGCATAGAGAATCATCACCATTCGCCCTGAGTCAGCGTAGCTCTGATCACGTCAAAGGGATACATTAGCAGTTTATATAGTTTAAAACAATATCACCCAAAAGACGTCCATAGACAATTCGAGGGCCAATTTTGTGTTAAAAGCCCTGAACAGCAATAGATTATTGGGTCACACACCGAGAATATGACACGAAATATTACAAGGGTTACGAACAAGCGGTTTTGACGTTCCCGTCCAAACGACTCAATATTTTGAGCTGACATTTTAAGACACCGCAAATACACCATTCATCTATATTTGATACATACACGGGACTCTTTTCAAATCAAGATGGTCCCTTTAGGCCCTGTATCCATAGACTGTTTCCTTGTGACACGTTCCCTTGCATACTCCGCGCAGCGTTTCGTTTGATTATAGGTAATCTCACTACACACTGCTATTCTGAGTGGATATTGTTGTGTTAAATTTTGATTAGTCAGTAGTCCGACTACCAACCTATCACTACCTACCATACAAACGCTTTGCATTTAAAACGAGTGCCAGTATTGGACCAAATTTGTTTACATAACGTTACGTCATGGCTCACGCTTTTATTATGCCTAATTAACCCGTGCATAGGAGAATACTGCAGTAAAACTAATTGTGTGACAAACGAGGCTATCAAGTCGAATGAAATATAAACAATACTGTTTGGAAACGAACATACTTATACCTTTTTTAATACCTTAAATCACTGTCCAAAGTTTTAGGGAAGACTTAGATTAAACGAAGTACTGTCATGTTGCTGTACTTAAGTGATAGCTTTCATTGAACGGGGAGAATAGACACACTCCCGCAAAAGTTCAAGAATCAGAAGTCAATCCAGCAATGGTCAGAGAGAGATTTCTCGGGCCATTGCTTCAGGAATATGGTTCCCTTGTGGCGTTGTGACCTTGTGACCTGACCCTTTACCCGCCCGTATCCATAGGCTGTTCCCTTGTGGCGTGTGCAATGTACGGTGGTAACGAATTTCAACAGTGTAGATGTATCTCCATACAATATCATACTGGTAATGAGGTGTTCCCTCTTGTGCACCTGCAAAACAATTGACAAGTTCATTGTCTGTGTTCCCGGCCACAAGATCACATGTTCGTGCGCCAGGTCACATGTTCCCTTGGTAGAACCTATGGGAACAGGCACATTCAAAAACAAAGGTTCATTGTCCTTGTGGCGCGTCACAAGGTCACAAGGGAACATGCCACAAGTGAACAGCCTATAGATACAGGGCCTTAAACAGTTTTTACTATGAAATAACATTCACTACACGGATCTCTTGATTCTCAAACCAACAGTTTTACGATTCCAGACTTGGCTTTGACGAAGTATGTAATCTGTAGAGAATCTAGATTCGTCTTAAAGTTTCATCAATAAACTATTTGTCGTGACATACGCCTTCCTCCCCTCCCTTCCCCGAGAACCTAATAGGCCTCAAGGGTAATGCAACTTTCTATCAGGTAGTTATGGCACCGTTAAGGTAATTTGATACCGTCTTATCTAGATGATTAAAATACCTGGGCAATTTGTGAATGAAATTTGAAAAACAGGTGACTACTCGCAGGCGTGTTAATGTATCGCTAACTTACCACCATTACAAGTACATAAGTAATAGGTAACAGGAAATACTTAATGTAACTACCTTGTACACATATAATTCGTTATTTCCCTTTCGATTACTAGGAGGAAATTCGCTTAATTAACGCTTAATTATTCCGTAGAATCAATACGGATAAAAGCATAAATGAAAATGGGGTTTAACGTCCAAATTTTTTACTCAACCGGTCTAATAAAGACGGCCATACTCCATGTAGTGTGCTCTGAGTAGAATTTTACCGGGACAGCAACTAAATTCCAACTGTCAAGGATTAATTTACGTCACGCCACGGGACCTCGTTTTTTGTCGTTCCATCCGCGAAGTACATCTCTTCGTCTGCCTTATTCTTTGGTTTTTATACGCCCACATGGAAATGTGACATGGGAGAACGCTAGATCGAAGACGGTCCTACGCATTTTAGCACATATGACGTCATATATAGATTGTGGGCTAGTAGGGTAAGGGCTAGGACCTGTAGATTTCGTCAAAGTCTCGAGATGTAAACAGGGCTAGCCCTAGCCCTAACCCTGGGCCAAGCCTAACCCTTACCCTAACCCACAATCCACATGTGACGTCATAAAATGCGTAGGACCAAAGCCGTATATAGATAAAGTTGCGACAACTGTGAAGCCAGAAATTTCATATGACGTCATAAAAATATGACGTCAAATGTAAAAAGACGCCATTTTGGGTCCCAAGTCATTGCTTACTCACTATCTATTTTATGCCCAATTATATTGCTGTGTCGAAGTTGTCTGTCCCAAAAGTGATATGGAATGTTGATATATATATATAGAATTCCGCGAAAAAGGGTCTATTGGCGATAAAACATGCATTTTTAAAAACGAAAAGTATAGCTGAACATACTACCATTATTAATTATTATACAAACCAAAGAGTACATTGTTATTAATAGCCGAATTCATAAGAGCATGAAGTAAAAGATTTCCCAGATAAAAGCGCTATTAAATATATCTAACTTGCATACGCTTTTAAAATCAGATTTTTTTTGTTCAGACGGTTAAAGTGAAAAATCAAAATATATATATAATAATTTGGGAGATAACCCATTTTTCCCTCTAGCCGGCAAAATATGCGCTCGATTTTTTGGTTTGGAGCTATTCCGGATTGTGCGTCAGTTTTCGGTCATCGATCATTAATTGTATCACCAATTTTTCGAAAATCGAAATTTCTTTAAATTGACGGATGGATACAACATTTGAAATTATTATAACTTAAAATCAGTGTAATTTAAGTAAAAGGTGTCTAGCGCCACTCTGCTATATGTGTATGCGCGACATGTGTTTCGGGCATATGTTTTATGAGTGTCATGCGATACCAGATATCGCTCTCCGAAATTTTATGGTTTCTTTTGCAAATTGTTTGGGGTAAGACGTTATCACTCCCCGCCTATGTGTCAATAATAATATCAATTTGTCTTATATATAAACGACACAAATGTAACATACAAAGACGTCATTCCACAGGTAGACAATGAAGGGGACGCAGTTAGTTTTGAGTTTGTCCGACTCCTTTGGGTATTTGCCCCCCCCCCCGCCCCATTTCCAATGAAAAGAATGATGTTGTTCTGATGTTCAACCAGTATCAAAAGTATATCAGATTTGTTACAAATTGTCTCGAGTTTGTTCCACCCATCTAAACATTTACCGACTTTTTGTTCCATCTATAAAAGCATACATCCCTACTAAATGTTAAACAAGAAAATTCAAAGACTAAAAGGAACAATAGAACAAGTACACCATAATGTCGACAAATACGTAAGACTTTATGAAATAAGATATTTTTATGATATGATTCAACCGAAAGGTGCATATATGTATATGCAACGTAGATTATTGATATCTACATTCAAGTTTGACCAATTTAACTGTGTATAAATTTTTAAATTTTCGTTGAGCTGAATAAAGTATATGAATTATTGACATACGACATCTTTGTGTGGTTAACAGTGTGTAACTAGAATTTTCTACACCAAATCTATTGCATCCAACTATTTTAAGCGTGTTGACAATATAATATTCATTTATGAGAAATTATGTCATTTCAGGATTAACATATCGTAAAATAAATTCATGTTCATTTGACGATCAACCCCCCTTTTTTTTTTTACAAAACTATGGTTTATCCCAGTGTAAACATGGTTTAGAGAGTCTATCTGGGTCCGTATTCAAAGGTTTTCTAAAAGTTAAGTTAAGATACTCAGTTTTTCCACTTAACTGCTTACTGACCGTATTACCTTAAATCGGTATTCAAAGATTTGTATTTTACATATACTTGGCTATGTGAAAACTTAACTGCACACTTATATTATGGAATACTCACATTCGCCAAAAAGCATGAATTTTCAATTTATGGAATACCCTTCACTGCCAAAAATCACGAATTTCTGACATTGCAAGCATGTTATGCCCCCTTAAGCGCATCACTATACTCTATTAAATTCCTAGTGTACATCACCAGGAAAATGTTTGTCGAAATATTATATTGTAACCCATTAAAATAGTATGATTATAATTTACGATAAATTATGATAGTGTGCATCCTTTGTCGGAACAGCTGTTTTCATAGATTACAATAAATAGTGGTAGTATACTGATGGATATTGTAAACTTTAATTTTTTAACAATATAACGCGACTAGAAAACAACATATTATTAGCAATACACAACGACCCTTGCCTCCTGCATAAATTATAGAATGTTGTATATAAATCTGTCGTTTGAGGAATTCATAGATATTGTGTGACTACATTTGACAGGCCTGACATTGACGGTACATTGTGTGTGCGAAATATTCATGTTGCATTATATTTTACCGAAATAAATAAATTATGTATATATGGCAATGAGTTGTAAAAAATAGATCATACCTTGCTTCTAGTGGTAGTATAAATAATTTCTGAAATCTATAAAGCCATGTCATCACAAATGAATTTAAATTTATTATATGACAGTCATGGAAACATACAAACGTAAAATGATAAATGATCGGGGAAAGATATCCTTAACATATCTCGGTGGTAATAGCCTCATACTCCATTATGGCACTACAACATCAAAATTGACGACGAAAAAAGTTCAGCTACGCTCGGCGACATTGTTTTTTAATCTGAATCCCCTATCTTTTAAAATCACCATTACGGGACTGCTTCTACAACATTAAAAGAAGTCATTATAATCTCACTTAACTTTAAGGTACCTCCCATACGTCACTTAAAGTTAAGTGGATATTTCTCACTTAAGGCAGCTTAACTTTAAGGGAAAATTTGATACTTAACATTGCCTTTGAATACCGCTTGCCCTATCCGAACTATTCTTTTGCAATTTGTTTAGGATAAATTGTATCCCGAAAAACGATATACCAAGAAAAAAATAAAATGTTTTGTTAAGTAAGGCTATACGACGCCGTGACGTCATAGGTTTTATGGCGTCATAGTTGGGACCCAAAATGGCGCCTGTAAATGAGTTGTCGTAACTTTCCCTATACAGGGCTTTGCGTAGGACCGTCTCCGATCTAGCGTTCTCCGGTCGTATATTGTCGTCGCCCTTTCCGTCCGTCTGTCTGTCCGTCCGTCCGTCCGTCCGTCCGTCAGTCCGTCGTCCACAATTTCGCTGTAGAGGCTAAAGTTAATATCCGATTGACTTTGAATTTGTACATTGTGTTTAAGGTCATGATAATTACATAATGGGCTATTACTTGTAATAAGATTTTCATGTGTTGTAAACGTTCTCCTTACTGACAAAAGAAAAAATATGCGACAACCTTTGTTGACTGCTCGGACGACTTAACTGTTGTGGGCGTATGTTTCGTTGCCTGGCGATCTATCTTTGTTTTTAATTTCTGATCGGTGTGTCTTTTTATGTGTGGCAAACCTTCATTGTATAATGTGATATTGGGTTACTCTCGGTATTTTTTTCTTGTTCACGTTAAGAAATATTTTGGAAGTTCACGTTTGTATTTCGATGTCGCGGTTTTACTCGGTATCTGGGTTGGCTGTGTTCCTTGGGCACGAGACTCGATTAAAACCTATAAATTTGTCCCTTGTTATCAAATGGAACCTATTTCATACCTCATTATTGTTAGTACAGTACAATTTTTTTGAAATTTATTTTTTTTGTGTTGTGTTTATCGTACATTTGCATGCGTATCAGTTTACTTGCAAAAATATCATGTCTAAAAGAGAACCGAGCGATATTGCGACACAGACCGTAATCTTAATTGCTACGATAGGCAGTGTTGATATTACTGGGTTAATCTCCTTGGACTGATATAAGAAATGAAATTGGGTGTACAGACCTACCGTTTTATCTAAACTGGTACGATACATTGTACTATGAGAACAATTTTGCCCAGACAGCAGCTCTACGACCTACTCTTTAAACGAATTTCGACTTCCAAGTATCATTTTACGTGCACGCTAAGGTGTACACAGTATCTCGGTTTTCCGTGCCAGGAAAAACGTCAGGAGGGGGAGGCGGGCACCCCCGAAATTTCCGATGATCTTTCTCTGATCGAAGACGGGACCTCCAGGTTAGCGAGCCAACGTCCTACTCACTGAGCCACCGTGATTTGATATAGAGATTTTTTTGACGTACATAATAGAAGTCTCTTGTGTATTTTATGATGTAATAAAATAAAGATTTTAGAGTCTGAATAATGATCTAATCCATAGTGCTGGTGCCAGTTGAAGAAATTCAAAGTTAGCTCATTTATCTTAAACACTATCGTAGACTACCTTCAATAGTTTAGTCGACAGGCGATGATGATTTTACTAATCAGAGCCGTATGTGGGATGGGGGTGCAGCAGAGTGGTGGGGCACCAATATAATGCACAAGTTACTGATATTGATCATACGGCCCTGGTACTAATTAATATTATGCATTATCAAATAAGTCCATGCTTGTCTTTTCGAACGCCAAAAGCAAATATTGGGCGGAGCTATCACAGGTGACATGGTCGAGCGAAAAGCATATTTATTAACTTTGGGGCATTTGAAGAGGCTGTTTAATGTATGTGATGAGAGTTCTAAGAGTAGTGTCGTCTGTTCAATTGCGCCCCCCCCCCCCACAGCTAACGACCCATACGCGCATGTTAGTCCCCAAATTACCTAATTTGATTGGATGTTAAACCCCAGTTCTCTCATGCAGTTTCAGATGGACTTTTATATGGAAACACCGAAAAGACAAAGAATGTGTCTATCAAGTATAAATAATACCGTTCATGTGATTGACGTCAGTGGAAATAGTGATTTGTTGTTGTCATTGAACTAACTAGGCTACTTTATAGGATGATTTATAAACGTGATCCACGACTCGTAGGCGTGCTTGGATTATTCAACTGTTATTCACGAGATTAAAATATGTATACTGGTACACAATTGCTGACTATATAGTTAAGTGCGCAACTACGTAATGAGTTTTATCAAAGGTTGTTCTTTTGAAATATGATATGTGACAGAAGTCTGCGAGGCGGATCCACGTGCCCCCCCCCCCCCGCAACACAAACAAATAACAGTATGGTAATTTCACCTTTCATCATGTTCCAATGAACTTTTTGTTGGTTGAGACGATGTGGCTGATGAAATTACTTGTACAATCTGTTCCAGAAATGCGCCACAATTTAGTCACCATTGACGTCTCCTCTCGATTTATCAAATTTTTTTGATTGAGGACCCCCAACCCCGCCCACCACCACTACTACCTCAAACCCGCCCCCAAAAATAAAATAAAAAACAGCAAGCATCCTGCATCCGCCTGTGGCCGTCTGTATTATCAATATGGTATTTCCTGCCTTTGTTCTGACATATAGCTTACAACATTATTTTTATATATAGATCTACACATATTTGTACTTATAAATACCTGTATTTCTCGGCCTTTTGATATTTCCAGACTACTAATGTTTAAATATGGAAGCACGACCATGAAACTATCGTACTGTAAACATTGGCTCTGGGGATGTTATAAGTTACCTTTTCCACAAGATCTAATATAAACAGAAGTCTATATAGGCCTACGTATTACCGGTCTGTTATATATCTATCTTTCATCCCTTGTAAATTATCGGGGGGTTGGATGGCCGAATGGTTAACACGTGCGTGCTGTATCATAAAGTCTGTCATTCAGTCAACTGGCGTGGTTTCGAATCCCCGGTTGTACGTGGCAAGGAGTAGGGTCGCCTGTCCAGCCTCGTGGGTTTTCTCAGGGCCCTCCGGTTTCATCCCACTGCCAAAGACCCCTAAAATTAAATTAAACCATATGTTAGTCCGAAATGACCTAGTTTGTGTAGAGTGACGTTAAACCCCACTTCCCTCTCTCTCTCTCTCTCTCTCTCTCGTTAATTATCTTATAATCGAGTTAGAGAGAAAACTTTTTGCACGATTATCTTAACAGCTGTCTGATAATTCGGCAAGTTGTTTTTACCGGAATTTTATCGGATGAAACAAATCGGCAGCCATACGCTTTACCTTAATTTCTAAATTTACCTTATTGTTAGAATGAATGAATAAAAAAGAGTGTTTGACGTAATACTTTTCTGTACCAACCGGGCATACGCTATGGTGTGTGTTGTTAAATGTGTGTGGGGGGGCAGGGGGGGGGGGGCAGTAATTGGATTCCATATTCCAAGGATTCGTATTATCGTCCCATCCGAACGACTAGACGATGTGTCTTGCCGGACCCACCACCGGTAATCATCAGTAGAAGGAATGCCTTGACTTATTTCATTTGGAAAGTATAAAGAAAACCAAAGGTGAAATATTCGATGTATTTTCAATTTCAGATAAATAAGAAAAGCAATTACTGTAACAGAAGAGGCCGTTGAAAAATAGATTATATATATGGGTTCCGTCAAATTCTATAATTTAGCACCTTATTTTTTTAACAATAAGCTATTTTTCTTTTCGACCAAAAACGTCTAGCTTGTCGTTTTATTTGTCATTTCGACATGGGTTGCGTTTCGCATGTAATGCATTATATTTTATTTTGTCGTAATGAAAGGCTTTGCCATTAGCTTTGACATTTTGCATTATATGGGGAGTCACTGTGGCTAAGTGGGTAAGACGCTGGTTCGCAAGACTGGGGATCGGGTTGCGATACCTGCATTGGCCGAGAAAGCTCATCCAGTTTTTTCGACGTGGTTCCGCCCTGTCAGTCATGCAGGACAGAGGGCCTGACAAGGACAGCTGTCTAGTCGTTCGGATCGGACGAAAATCTGAGTTTCCGTGTACACATGACGTGCACGTAAAAGATCCCTTGACAGTTGGAATTCTATGTAAGAGTAGACCGTAGTGCAGCTGTCAGGGCAAAATTTCCCTCATAGCATAGCACACTGTATGGCTTATGTCCGTCTTCATCAACCCAGTTCGGAGTGGAACAGTAGACGTTAAACGTCATTTCATTTCATCTTGCATTGTTCGTGGGTGTTTTTTTTTTTTGGGGGGGGGGGGGGGTCATTTATTGCTGCACTATCAATAACATTCGTATCTATGTTTCTTTTGTCGTATCCGACAACTGACTACGCGATATATCACACAAAATCTATTAGTGTATGGTGGCCCTCAGGAATTTACATTTAAAAGAAACACATCCCAACAGGTCGCCTTAGAACTTTGTAACATCAACACTATTACAGAAAGTAAATATTCACCAAGACCGGGTCGATATAAACTTATTGGCTTACAACATTATTTTTATGACCCAGTCTGTTTAATTTTCTCACCAGACATATGTCTAAAGATCTTTTACGGGCTTCAGGTTGCCAGGATATATTTTAATTCTGAGTTAAACGATCGTATGTTTCTAGTAAATCAGTTACTGTTGAAAAAAAATACATGACTAATGTTATTGTTTACGTCAGATTTTAATTAATGTATTCTAATTAAATGTAAGCATAAATATGCCCCCCACCCTCCATGCTACAGCAATTATTATTACTCGTGCTGGCACTACACAATGGTTTCTCTGGCTTATATTCCTAATTGTTTTCAAATTTGAGTGACGTATGTATCACTACAGGCAAGAGACTGTGGACGCTTACGGATGGCGCCCCCCCCCCCCCTCGCATTCATTCACTTAATTTGAAATGTTCGTTTGTTTGTGATTTCCGGGGGGGGGGGGTCGAATGGTTAGGGTTAGAATGTGCGCGCTATATCATAAAGCCTGTCATCGAGTCAACTGGCGTGGTTTCGATTCCTCGGCTATGCGTGACAAGTAGCAAGTAGTTGGGTCGCCTGTCCCATCTCGTGGGTTTTCTCTGTGTCTTCTGGTTTCCCCCAATTGCTAAAGACCCCTACACGCAAGCGAATTATTGAAATAAAATTAAACCATACCTTAGTCCCGAAATGACCTAGTTGGTGTCGAGTGGACGTTAAATCTCTCTCTCTCTCTCTCTCTCTCTCTCTCTCCTTCTCTCTCTCTCTTGTTTGTGATTTCAGTATTGTTTCATGTCCATAGATTTGTTTTTTGTGTAAATTGTTTGTGGTGCAGTCCCCCTGCACTTACTAGTAGAAACGTTTGCGTCAAGTGTCCTAGAATTATACCTACCCCGTGTAGTTAGTTGTAAATAGTTGAAATAGAATTGTGATAAGATTACAATTTCGTTTATTTTATTTCTGATTCTTACATTACATTGTAATGAACTTTTATAT
Organism: Patella ulyssiponensis; assembly: GCA_963678685.1. Lineage (NCBI taxonomy): Eukaryota > Metazoa > Mollusca > Gastropoda > Patellidae > Patella > Patella ulyssiponensis. The sequence continues at coordinate 58,540,499 of OY783230.1, read as the reverse complement.
CACAGAAGTCGGATCTATATCCTTCTAATTTAATCGAGATTATCGAATTTTAGATTTCCAACTAGACTTAAGGTCGTTAAGTGTCGCTTGACGAGGCTTCATCTGGCCTGTTGACACATTTAGAGTTGATGTACTTTACAGTATAAGTCTGATTGACAGTTGTGAACTTCATTATCATCACCATCCGCGTTCCTTGGGCTAAAAAAAAGGAGATAGTACTCTTTATTGATATGTTTGGTCATAAGTGCTAAAATGGTGACTGCACTAATGGTTCGAAATGAACACAAAACGCCACAGCTTTACACATATACCAATGCTCTGGTTACCTATATGTATCTTTAAGGTCATTGTTGAAATATAATTGATTGTATGTTCGAATGTCGACACAGTGGCCCCAAAACTAAACTAAAATTGCTAAATATGTGGACTTCCGCTTGACATTTCGAAGCGATAATACATACAATCCTATAGCTGTTGTCCCATCACTATTAGAAGTAACGCAAAAAGCTTTTTTGGACACTGGATTGGATAATTTCAAGTTGAAAACAGATCGGATGCTAATTGACGGCTGTTATATTAGTGTGTCGGAAAGTCAGCCGTTTAACACCATTCATCTGTAGTTTCTGGAGTCTAGCATGATTTAATACATTAAACACGGTTTATATTACCTATCAACCCATTAATTACGTTTTGAACTGATTGGGTAAATAACTTTCAGCTAGAGAATATTTTTTCCAAAGTCAATGTAGCCACTGCGTATTGAACGAACATCGAGATATAAATGAAATGAAATGGGGTTTAATCTTCTACTGTGTCATACGCGGGGAATTTTGCCTGAACAGCGGTACTGTGAGCCTATTCTTATTTCAAAGTTCAACTGTCGGGGGGGGGGGCGTTTGCCTGCACCACTGACAAGGGGAAACTACGTCTGAAAATCCCGAGGAACTTTCTCGAACAAAAATGGGGTCGAACCTTAGCCCTCCTGATTAGCAAACCAGCGTCTTACTCACAGAGCCACCGCAAATCCCAAATATAATCACCAAATATTGTTTGCTGTAACTGGACTCCTCAAATGATGGAAATGATTAAGATGAACATCTGTCAGTGGTAACAACATTCACTGTAAAACAAACTACGTGTTCAGAAAAGGACACAGTGTGAGCTTCCCATATAAACGAGAAGTGATATCATGTGTTCTCGAAAGGATATCATGTGAATTCATGAAGTGTTTGTAGAAAGGGTACCGTGTGAACTTCCCATATAAAGGAGAAGTGATGTTATGTGTTTTAGAAAGGATTCCGCGTGAACGCCCTTTAAACGAGAAGTGACATCGTGAGTTTTAGAAAGGATAAACGGGGGGAGGGCGGAGGACACGGAGAAAACCCATGATGAGGTTGGACAGGCGACCCTACTTCTTGTCACGCCCAGCCGGGGAACTCGAAACCACGCCAGTTTCAGTGATAGACCTTATGATACAGCGCGCATGCTAACCATTCGTACATTCAACTCCCCAGATTCGAAAGAACAATTGGATAGATTGAACCGACAACTAATGGGGTGTAAGTGTGAATGTCAGTTGGCTGTAGTTAAATGGGAAATGAGAGTGGCACAAGGAAAGGATTTCCATTAATCCATTCTATAACGAGGTAGAGGCAAGGAAACCAGCATGTAGCCATTTTATTAGATTCATTGCTTGTCGTCTGCCAGGCCAAACGTCACGATCTTAAGATGAGGGAATTATTCAATATAGTTTAAAGTAGACCTTATGTCTGTGTCATCTCTCTTACAACATAAAACACATCAGATGGATGAAAGCAAGAAGTAAATCACAATTATTCTTAGTTTGAAAGATTTAATATGACAGAACATGGCGATTGATCATCCAATCTTCGGGTCTGGTTTTAAACAACTTACCAAAAACACTGCCTATCAGCATAAATTATCTTTTACTGAATTGATCGAACATCTCTTTGTTACGTTAAGTCCAAGGAATAAAGTTAATAAAAAATGAAATGGGGTTTAACGTCCTGCTATCCTGCACCGATTGGGCTAATGAAGACGGGTGTGTGCCATCAGAACGAGTAGACACTGTCCATACCAGCAGGCCCTTTGCCCTGTACCAATAACAAGGGGGAACCGCACCGAAAACCGTAAGCGAACCCTAGACATCCCGATAGAGAGCCAAGTATAAAAAGAACAGAATATTAGTGTGTCTTTTTACTTGCCTTTAGTCGAAAACATAAACATTATTCGACGTTATTACGATGAATGTAGGACCACTTAAACCCCACCCCCTATCTTGACACGCACCTACTTAGATTGACGTCTATACAATATGCATACATTGAAGTTGATGAACTCAAATTATGAGATGAGATAGTAGGTTTTACATATCCATTTTCACCTGTTAAAAAGTACATAAGACCCTGTGTTAGAGATTTGGTAAGACGAACAGGGAAAAACGTATGGACTCAACCAAGTTCAGGAACGGCTGCTGTGGCAAAGTGCAGAATAATTTTCGCAATATAGTGATGTACCGTGTTGATGTTATAATTTATGTTCTTGATGTCTTAAAGTAGCAATAAATGTAGCGTGTATATATTTTATGTGCCTGTTATGTTACTGTTCCTGATATACATTTAACCTATATGTACTAAATCGATCTTCTTTTATCACTAATAGTGTTACACACAGAAAAAGGTGGTAAATCTTAAGTGTAGGTTAGTGTTAGTGTTAGAATTAGATTTCCTTTTCATTTTTTAGCCAATAGAAACTCTTCATTATAAACAGTAAATTGAAATGGTCACGTAAAATTAATGGTATCGGGCAAATATACTGATGTTTTTTTATGGATTATTTTTTCTTAAACAAGATTAATGAATAGCTCATTTGGGATAATTAAGGTTCTTCTATGATGTACTATTAATATGTTTGAGAATTTTCGTTGACATTCTCACCTAATACTTTGACTTTGTTCTCATAAATAAAGCACTGAATGAGGTATTTACAAATCGGTTAAATGCATCTATACGTCATTCTGAACTACGGGATCCGCGAAAGCTATCAATTAGTTTTCGAGAGATAGTTTCGTAGGATGTTTACGTATATGTTGAAGTTTGTTAATCGATGTTTTTAGAGACATTTTTTTATATTGACGCACTAAAGGTCAGATTAAAGAATCAATATAAAAGAAGAAGTAAAAGTAATTGCGGATGAGACGGCAGATCAAGACATGTCGTGGTTTATCATAGATATTGGTTCATTATACAGACTCTTCACTCACATTATCTTACAAACACCAACACAAATTACACATTTTACTTCTCTAAATATATCCTGGTGGTGCAAGATTAGAACATCTGAATAATAGGTAAGGTCATTGAACACGGGCCTCTCTAAACTGACAGACCGTCTTCATTAGCCCAGTCGGAACAGAAGAGTAAGACGTTAAACCCCATTTCTTTTTATTTCCTAATGACATCAATGCGTTTTTCTTTCCTGCCCTTGGGTCCTATTTTTAGTACAATATGAAATGAAATAAAATGGGCTTTAACGCCGTATGGTTCTGCTTGATACTGGGCTTATAAAGGCGGAGAGAGAGAGAGAAATGGGGTTTAACGTCCACTCGACACAAACTAGGTCATTTTGGGACTAACATATGGTTTCAATTTTATTTCAATAATTCGCTTGCGCGTAGGGGTCTTTAGCAGTGGGAGGAAACCGGAGTGCCCGGAGGAAACCCACGAGGTTGAGAAGGCGCCCCTATCTCCATGCCACATACGCTCACACCAGGGCTCGAAACCACAGCCGCAAGCCAGAGGTGACCGGCCAGCTAGAGGTCGAAGCGCGGCACTCTAGACCACTAGGCCATCCCAACCCCCCTTATAAAGGCGGGCATTCGCCACTCACTGTGTTATGAAAGAAAGTTTGTCCGGACACCGGCACTGCGGCCGACTCTTATATCTAATCCCAACTGTCATTCGGTTTTTCGTCCCATTCAAACAACTCGGTAGCTGTCCTTGTTAGGCCCGTCCTGCATCACTGACAAAGGGGAACCACGCCAGAAAATCTGGATGAACTTTCTCGGCCAATGCAGGGATCGAATAGCCGACCTCCATCGGGCTTGAACTATCTCCCAAACCCATTTCTGGCATATTAACTTCTTGGATCAATTTAAAGTGTTCTTGAATACAGACCATATTAATCTGCAACGTTTACCGTGCTTATTTGAATTTTGGGCTGTTATTGGCAATGCACACTTGCACAGTATTGCCGTCAGACATTCGGCAGTTAAAACTAAATATTGTCTCACCGATAAAAGGCTTTAAATAGGGAGCACCAGAAAACGTTTGTTTCGGGAAGATGGCAAAAAATACGCTTTTCTGTTTCTTATTCCATTCTCTTCTATAAGTATTGTAGGCGTGTAATAGCTTCACACAGATGAATTACCATAATTATCAAATATTACTGTCTCGGCCTGCTGTTTACAAACGAGAATTTATTTTTGTTTCCCAAATCCGTTGATCTTCATTTATTATAAAAGTGCACATATTTCTGCTTCATCAGTTCAAACTATAGTTTGTATTTGATAATGGGTGTACAAGTGACAGGATACAGACTGGTTATTTCTAAAACATCAGGTACCACTTTTGAGGCAGATAGTTTAGACTATATTTTTTCAAATTGGTGACTCGACGTGTAAGGCCCCGACTCAAGGAGTATTCCAGCGTGGTCATCCCGTGCCAGTGCCTTTCCGTTCAGGTAAAACGAAACACCAAAGTTCCGTGTATTGGTTGGAGTGCACATAAAACAACCCTTAATTGCTGTCCGAATAAATATCGACTTTTCCGGCGATTGCGAACAATACGTTCCTGCGCAACGTTCCGCACCCCCCCCCCCCCCACACACACACACACACCAAAACAGGCGTGCGGCAATTATTTTTCAAAATTTAAACTTGCACTCAAAAATTCGGATTATAATTAATTAAAGTAATCCACGTTGCATAGAGATATTCCTTAAAATCTCATAAAGGACTTGCGTGCAACCCGGGGAAGAAGAAGCCATGTATTTATCATATATGCCAGAGTACAACCAATCAATTACAGCTGTTCTTGCACCGCAAAATCAGCTAACATAATGACGAATGTGAATTTTACTCTCACGTGTTTTCATCTATACTCTGTCTGGCATTAATTATTCTTTTTAAAGTATATCTTTTATCATTTTTGACAAAGTATGCAAAACTATCGCTTCCATATTAAAATAAATAAGTACGTATAATGGAGGTGTTCTTCATTCCTACGTGAGAGGTGTTTTCTACTGTCAGTTCCACATAACTGATCACTTTAGATTGTTCTTGACATTCAAATTAAATTTTGGCACCCTGATGCTTTATGGTGATCGCATGTTATTACATGTTGTGTGTATTGTTTATTCGACTATACTTCTAAACATCAATCGAAATGAAATGAAATGGGGTTTAACGTCCTACTCTTCTGCACATAACCTAGGCTAATGGAAGACGGACATACGCCATACAGTGTGCTATGAGGGAGATTTTGCCCGGGCAGTGTCGCTACGGCCTGCTCTTATATCGAATTCCAACTGCCAAGGGATCTTTCACGTGCACGCCAATGTGCACACTGGACCTCGATTTTTCGTTCCATCCTAACGACTACACAGCTGTCCTTGTCAGGCCCTCCGTTCTGCATCACTGACAAGGGGAAAAACATCAATTGAACATTGTATACGAAGCGAATTAGTGCTACGTATTTAAAGGGTTTTTTTGCACACAAACTAAATTAGCTCCTGCTTAGGATCTTACGCTATGAGTACTATTAAAATAGCTTGTGTACATACATGTAGGCGTACGGAGTCGATTACTGGGGGGGGGGGGGGTCCGATCTCGGACACTTTTTTTGCCAACTACCTTTTTTTGCACTTTACCAGTCTGCCCGCAAAGTCAGATCACCCAAAAGTAGCATATATTAATTCGATATATTATTTTAAACAATGGTCCGCCAAGTTTTATTGGCTTAGGACCCGGGAAGTAATATGCAGTTCAAGCTGTAATTTTTATTAACCAATTTCGTAACTTGAGTCTATAATTCCAGATTACCAAGATAAGGCTTCGGTATGATATTGTTAATAGAATTTCTAGCTATGATGTGAAACTGGTTTGAGAGGATATGAATAAAACGTTTGAAGAGTTTTACACTAGATTAGATGTAACGCTTGTAATGTAAAATTCCTTCTTGAAATCTGCGTCCCTTACAACTTCACAACTTTCAGCTATCTTTTGATTTTCTGACAAAACATCTTGATGTCGTGTTGTCATGGAAACATAACTGGAATAGGTTCGATGGCGTGTGCATTTTGTGTCTTGGGGCTTTTAAGACATCGTATAATGGAGAATTATAATCATTGGTCTCGGAAATCCGGGGAATCAAGAAGGAATAAAGGACTAATTGCTTTATATTACAATAATAGCTGAACCGTTCAATGATATCTAGCTTCTATAACGACCTAGCCTACTATAACTTCCAGAAAATCCAGTCAGTGAATAAAATGTTTATTATTTGTCACGCGGTGCAATACTCACGTGGTTGGATTTCTTTTTTTTAAATTCCCGAACGAACATTATCAGTTCATTAACCGTTACTATATTTGGTATGATAAATTGGTATCTCTTTCTCCTTTCAGATTAATAATAGTCCGGCTTTTACCTAAACTTACATGTCGGCTAAACACGAAACAGATTTTCTTGAGAAACCGGACCCATGTGCCTATCGCAATGTTATTACGATTTAATGCGGCTTGTCGAATTAAAAGTCAGAGTATTGAGACATAAATTTCTGCCATTGTCAAGATGGGTGCGGTAGTTCTAGGAAAGGAACATGTTTTCTCCTAAATACAATCTTATTAAAACATAGAGCCTATCGTTTCGTTTTTATAGCTCAAAATTTGTTTTACTTGTTTTTATTACACTAGGGATTAGCCAATGAAACGGTCTGTTACGGCGAATTCTTGGCCTTTTAATGCACGGACCTGTGGGTAAACCACTACAAACGTCAACGCTGATTGATTAATCAATGCCGGACGTCAAATGGCCAAAGCCGCTCGTTTGAAGCCTGACAGAACTCCCGCTATAACTTGTCAGATCTTCATGTAGTGTAGGCCATCGAAAGTATAAAAAAACGAAACGAAATATAGATCTGTATTTTAATCAGATTGTCCTAAATATAACCACAGATTACCTCCCGGTGACCCTAACAACTGCATGATCACTCTTATTATGTTACAGCATTTAATCATTTTGAGATACCCTACTGTATGTGAATGAGGTGAATTTTCCTTATTTTTGTTTTATCTATTTTACAGGTACTTTAATTGCTTCCTGGACAACTTTATGTGGTTGTCCAACAAGACTCGGTCACCCAGTGAAGGCGTGGGCACTAAATCTATTGGCAGCCTTACTACAAATGATCTCATTTTTATTGATAGTAGGATGGGTGTGGAGTATAATATGGGGAATGAATTTCGTCCAATTAGCTTGTAAGTATAAACAGAATTTTAGATGATTTTAAGCAATATTAATCTAATGAATTTCATCCAATTACCATGAAAGTACAAACAAAATTTTAGATTATTTAGAGAAATATTAAACTAATTAAAATAAGATTATAATTTCGTTTCGTTTTTTTTTTTTTTTGTTTTTTGTTGGTTTTTTTTTTTTTTTGTTTTGTTTTGTTGGATTTTTCACAGCACAAAAGAAATAAGACATTATATTGAAAACAACATACTTATAAGATGCACTCTTATGTTTATTGGTCAGAGGGTGCAGCCAAATGGGACGTTATACCCCATTTAATTCATGCATTTCAACATTTCGACGAATTTTGTCATCTTCGCATGCGGACATCATAAAACCTGATAAATAATCGTTATTATATAGACTATGCAATTGGTATGTTTTGGACTTCAGACTATAGACTCTGCAATTGCCGTGTGTTGGACTTTAGCCTATCATCGAAATTGACTCAACGGAATGGAAGGACTGAATCCAAGACAAAATGAAATGTGACAGGACATAATGTTAGGTCAGCAGCAAATTTTGCACAGTGTCACAGGACAAAGTGCCAATGAGAAGTAATTTCATTTCAGTTGCACCTCCATCCCACCCTTCTCCCCACCCCATGTCCCTACCCCATGTCCCTCTCAATATAATCTATAAAATATTTGCAACATACACTTTTGACCTATTCCACCAATCCCTGTAACGGATGTTGCCCTGTATTTAAAGATGCATTATGCAAGAGCTAAGTCTTTGAGTCTATTTATGACTTCAAATGTTACTTAAATTATTATTTAGACATTTATTCAGATTTCAAACCCATAATCAACTCTCGAGACAATCGAGACTAATTACGCCAAGACTACATAATAAAGTAATTTGACTGCAATTTTCAAGATATTCCTTTCTTTAGTAATTATTTATGAACTGTTGAACCGCCAGCTCTTTCAAAATCTTACATAATGTATATTTATGTACCAAATTCCGTTGTCGCAGATTTCGTAGGCCCTATTTATCGTAATGTAACAGAAGACTTATAGACAGTAAAATTTCTGTTTATGGCCTACCGTATAATTAATTGACCCCCAGACAATGGTTTACAATTCTGCCAAGACTTATTTATATAAATATAGTATTCGGGGGAATTGTAGCATGCGTCTGGTTATAATATTAATGATATATTTTACGTCTGTCACTTCCAATATCCTTGCCTTTTACGCACATGAAATCCCTTCTCTTTATCTCGCAGTCACAGTCACCCAAACAATTGAGGACATTACCGAAGATCGTCAACAACAAGGGGAATATTTGATATCGTGAATAGTGTTAATTCCACCTAATGGCCAATTTCTCTAGCTGCTATTTAAAATCCATCAGAAAATTACACAACGCTTTAAGATTTGGTATTTCAAGTTGTGCACCTGATCGGTCAATGTCAAGTTTAAGACGGGATATATCGCTCTTGGTAAACGGTGGAAGCAAAAACAAAATAGACATTCTTCCTCGATTTGCAATTTAGATGAGGTAAACCAACTCCACCAAGTCGCCGTGCAATTGGTGTTTTAAAGGAATGTGTTTATAATTCGTTCAATTTGATTAAAATACAGACCTATGTTTCGTTTCGATTTGTTATACTTTCGATGACTTATGCGGAGAACGCTAGATCGAAGACGGTCGTACGCATTTTAGCAAATGTGACGTCATATATAGATTGTGGATTAGGGTCAGGTTATTGGCTAGGACCTGTAGATTTCGTCAAAGTCTCGAGATTTAAACAGGGCTAGCCCTAACCCTAACCCTGGGCCAAACCTAACCCTAACCCTAACCCACAATCCACATATGACGTCATAATATGCGTAGGGCCGTCTCCGATCTAGCGTTCCCCGGTCTATGCAATATGCCTAGTGTCGTAAAGACAAGTATCACGAAATTTTGAACTATAAAAACGAAACGAAATAGGATCTGTGTTTTAATCAGATTGTAATGAGCTGGAAATGTAAATTTAACTTCCTACTTTACTAATGAAGATGGCAGAATTCTTTGGAGATGAAATGAAATGGGGTTTAACGGCCTACTGTTTTGCTCCGACTGGGTTACTGAAGAAGGGCATACGTCATACAGTGTGCTATGAGAGTAATTTTGCCGGATAGCGGCGCTACGGTCTTCTTATATCGAATTCCGACTGCCAAAGGACATTTCACGTGCACGCAATGTGTACGCAGGACCTCGGTTTTTGTCCCATCCGAACGACAAGACAGCTGTACTTGTTAGGCCCTGCGTCCTGCATCACTGCAAGTCTGAAAATCCCGATGAACGTCCTAGACCAACACCCACATCGAACCCGTGATCTTCTGGCTAGCAAGCCAGCGTCTTACTCCCTTAGCCACAGTTCTTCCCAAAATTCTTTGGAACAATCATTCCAATCAATAGCGGAGGTAGGATTTGCGAAAGATGCCGGTCACAAAATGGATATTAGAATGTTGCAAAACCCCTGTGAACAGTACTATTTTGACTGATTGCGCAGGCTATTATGATTGTCTGAAACGAACAAAGTGGTCGTGAGGTGGGGGAGGGCATTGCCAAGAGGGCATATGGGGGATTAGAGAGGGAGTTTAGGACATCGCACAATCCAGTAGTCCGACTCCCCTGAATCTCGAGGAACTTTCTAGGCAAACACCGGTTAGCGAGCCAATGACTACTCAACCGTGGTATCAAAATTTAATGAAATGTCTGTTGAGACGTGAATTAATTCTAGGAACACAGTACATTCCAGATAGGCCACCAGACAGCCCCCCCCCCTCCTTCATCTTACCTCCAATATGACCGAGTATTTCGAGACAAAAAATATTTTTTTAGACAATAATCAGAAATGAGAGCGGGCTGATTTGCCAAAATTCATTTACGCTTCATACCAGTATGTGTCGCCCCCCCCCCCCCCCCCAAATGACATGCGCAATTTCATTCGGGTGGGGAAATTATCGGAAATAGTATCTACAGCATTCCTTTTTTGTTCCAAATTTCTTTGGGGAGACGACCCGATCCCTCCATTGCGAATTATCACTACAACACTTCAATATGGATAACAGACATTTCTGCACTACGCCTCCTTCCACCACCACCCTGCTGAAAATCCTGGATCCGCTCTCGAATGCTTTTTTCTTTACACCGCACGAACTTTTTTGTTCTGGTAAACCATATCGTGATATCTTTAACGTATTAGAGATGTCTTCGTTCTTTCCTTTGAACTTTTATATAAAGGCCACCTAATAGGTTCATATAACCGAGTTTTATTATGAGGAGTGTTATGTAAAACCTGACTTCCGATACCGTAGCTGTAATTAATGGATGACAAAGTAGTTGGTATTAGAAAATTAATGAAACATTTCGCGGAATATATTTCCAAATGGGATATAAAAGGAGAGAGAGATCGCGGAGAAAAATAGAATAGGTCATTTCGAAACTAATGTTCAGGAATCTTTAGCAATTGGGGGCAATCGGGGACCCCTAGAAAACTCGCGAGGGTTTCACAAACAAGTGGGGAATCGAACCCACTCCATTTAACATATGAGCTAAAGCTTATAGATCTCACCGACCACACTTATACTAATATCTCTTGGCTAATCTCAATCTGATTAAAACACATATCATATTTCCTTTCGTTTTTTATAGTTCAAAATTTCGTTTTACTCTGTCTATACTACACGAGGATCTAGAAGAGTTGTTATATAATAGGCGTTGTTATTGGTGTGAGGAATTAGCCAATGAAACGGTCTGTTACGGCGACTTCTTGGCGTTCTCTGCGAGGAACTGTGGGTAAACCCCTAGAAACGCCAACGCTGATTGATTAATCAATGTCTGACGTCATAGTATCAAAAGCTGCTCGTTTGACCCCGGACGTGAAATCCAACTGTAACTTGTCAGATTTCCATGTACAAATGTAGTGTAGGTCATCGAAAGTATAAAAACGAAACGAAATATAGATCTGTATTTTGATCAGATTGGGCTAATTTTTTTATTGAAATGTGATCCAACAGTGTTCATTGTTTATCGCTCATTAGCGTCATTCAAACTATAAAAAAACTGTTATTTTGGTTACAAATTTAAGCATTTGGGTTTTCAAATTTTGTATTTGGGAAATGCGGAGGTTTGAAAGATTCAAGAAGTTTTTGGTTTTCAAATTGTTATTTTAAGCCCCCTAAATATGACAATGCCAAAAATGCATTAACAGTCATCAATGAGCTGGGGTAGAAAACATTACTGGGTTATCGGGGAAAATAGCTTTCATTTAATGTTGAATTCATCTTGAAAACTAAACGTCATTTAAAAGTCTTTCTGTAAAGAAGTGTACGATTAAAGTAGGCCTTATAGGCTTGTGTGTCGATCTAACACTAAAACCAACTCTTTTTCATTAAAGTTCCAATTTCATATTTTCTAAGAAAGTCAAAGCATAATTATTTCTATGTCTTTTGCTCAAAAGGTTGTCAACTCACTATTATACGATCATGGGCAAAATTTTTGGGGCATTAGAAAGGGTGACACAGGGTGATTGAGGAAATAGTTACTCAATTACCTCCCTTGTTTTCCCATTCCTCTCCATGGACGGCCATCTTCAAACGTTTGAATTTGAAGTTGAAAATGATATTTTTGCCAATTTCTCAACTGGCAATAGTGAATTATAGGATTAATAGGATTATTCTTTAACAAGGTAGGACTGTTTATAGGTTCAATCTATTTTAGGGCTTTGTTTTAATACATTTTAAAAATATAACTTAAAAAAATGCTATTGGAACTTTAACGGTGTGTAATTTTCAGATCGATTTGTCAACCAAATAAGTTTTAACTGTAAGAAGACATAAATAATTAATTTCGGTTTTAAATAAAAAATGTTAATACATGTATTTGTTTTTGTTCTATTTGCAGTGTCCGCCGGAGAACCCCAGAGAAATCCTTATTACGTCCGCCGACAGAGTAGCGTTGAATGACGGTGACTTGACCCTTGATTAGAAATCGTCTGCTCTATAAAGACTTAATGGTAACAGACGTCGCATGTTGTTTTGACAGCTGGAGGTCAAGGATTGTTAGTAAAGAAAGAGTTCAAGGATTGGTGTGGTTAATTCGGAATAATTTATTAAACAAAATATACAAATAGTAGCCTACTGCTACTGAAGTTTACGCGGAGGCCTATCCGTCTGCTTTCTCTTTAAGATTGACAGCACTTTTTATTTTATTTTGGAACATATTTCTTTGAAAGCAGCATTACTTTCTTTCTGGGATATTAGGACCAGCTTTATTCTGGTTTTTATCTTTTGGTTTTTAGTTTGTTTCATATAAAGAAATCTTGGGAGAATTCTATAAAATGGATACGACCTATTTAATATTCTAATATAAACAGTATTGTTATTGAAAATTTGTTTATAGGATTTATATGTCACAGTGTTTGCTGTTGTTAAAAACTGTCTACCATGTAAAAATTACTTCAGCAACACGAAATGGAAAAAAAAATTGTTATGGCCTTAAATTAAATGGAAACCATGACTGAAATGCCACAAGAATGGAGACATACATGAAGGACACCTCCAGAGCAGATATTTCTATTGCAGGGTCACATAGATTAACACAAAATATTACCAACAAAGTATATATCATTTGATAATTCAAATCATACTCATTAACATTTTAATTTTATTGTTTTTAAGCTAGCCTACACACACGAATCCGCTGTCCAGCATCTCCGTATAGTCTATTCCTGGAGCAATGGTAAATAAATAAACATTACCAGTTTCTGGTAATCCCCATAACCATTGCTTTTGGTATTGTACGTATGGTCGTCAACAAAGATTAAACTTAATAACAGACATCTTTATGGATAACATTCACTAGTTTATTAACTGAAACGTTTCGATTAGGGTATTCTCGCCGTTCCGATAAGGGTATTATCAAGCCCTACCCTCATTGAATCATTGCAGTTCACAAACCTAATGTTACCCATGCAGCTGTCTATTATTATATATCGCATGCAATTTAAGAACAATGTTACACGTTAAATTATCTGAAACATGTATACAAATTATGTTTATTTTGCCAGAGCAGCGGAGCGCCTGCTATTTTATCTATTCGTTTGCAGGGTGGGTGGGGAAAGGTCACTTCCATAGACGCTGCTCGAAGTCATCTATAAACGTCTTCGCCGATTTTGAACCGGGAAAAATATAAAATCCCGTCAATTATCAGACATTTTTTATGAATATATACATCTTTTCATTGTAAATAATAATCATGTTTGTTTTGCTAATCGGTTATTTGTTGCCTGTCAAAGCTGACATGTAAATTGAACAAGATTGATCTTTATATTTAAATTAATGAAAGAATTTAGTCGATGTCAATTATCCGGATGAATTTTTCTTTATTATTTTGTTTTTTTAAATATTAATTATTGTCCGTATAGTACCCATCGTTACTGGTCAGACGCTTATAATTTTTTACATTATTACTGAAGTTAAAACATTGCTTGGTGTTTTTGATGTAGGCCCTAAAGATAGAACTCCAGTCTTCAGTCAAGAACATTTTGCATTTTTTAAATTTACTATGCGTGTTTTAATTTTGCGCATCTTATTCACAAAAAATATATTATCCATCCCAATTAGAAGTACACGTTAAATTTCCCAAGACAATCGAAATTTGGGGACGAGTATGCCTAAAACCGCTGCCCCTGCGAAATGTTTAGCAACATACATTTATTTCATCCAATTCAATCTAACTGGAAGTGCACGTTACTGATCCGCGGTCAATATGCGACATATTTCAACCGAGATTGTCTTCACAGAATTGTAAGTTTAATTATAAATGTCAATACATATATATAACTGTCGTTTACTATAACCACAGCTGTGTCTAGATTCTGATTCTTCACGCAACCCACGTGATCAATAGGTAGTTCGGCAGGTTTCAACAAATCTAACTGGAATACAAATGAGGCAGGAGCAAAAAAACCCACAAAAAATAACTGATAAAATCAATTACTAATTTGCATCAGCATTACATTTCTAACTCTTGTCTATTTTTGTGTGCAATATTTGTAAATATTTTTTGTAACTTAAAATATTTGTGATTAAATGTTTCTGTATTTAAATTAGGACAGGGCTTATACATGAAAACTTTTAGATAATTAAATCTAGTTATATATCAATGCATGATAAATCGATTTTAATCTTGGGTAACTTACTTAGACTGTCCATGCTTTTTTTAAAAATAAAAAAAATATTTAATACTTTAACTAGCTCCATTACTATGGAAACTGAATAATAGTTGGATATAAATCTAAAATCTTTATAAATAATTTTTAAAACATTTACGTAAAACATAAATATGTTAGTTTTTATACGGGAAAAAACCTTCAAAAGTATGGATTTTACAATTGCGGTTGCTATGGTAACCAAACAATATAACTAAATCTTTCATAAAATGCACAATTTATCCTCTTTTTTGCACATATCAGCAGGCTTCCGCGTTAATTTTTGCTGTGGTAGTATCTTTAATTGAAGTATTCTTGAATAAGCCCAAAAATAGAGGTGATTGTGGTTATGTATATTTCATTTTTTTTTTTAAAGGGTTTAACTGTATAGGTAGCCTATATTAATGATGTATTGTCGGCGCCGTATTTAATTTTAGTATTAAGTTTTGCGGACATGCATTAACGTATACTTTGGTCGTGTTAAATTTTATCTATTAGTTTTACAAATCTTTATTTAATCAGATAGCCGAACAGAGGGATGGACTGGGCCTCGGATGTCGGGTGTAGACCCACATCTCATCGGCTATGATTGGAAATTTCTTTGGGACATATTACATATTATTTTTATAAATACATAAAATTCATCTCCGCATACACTGAAAAAAATATAATGGATGAAATCCAAGGAGAAAAATTATCTGTGAGTGGGAGGGAAGGGAGGTGAAACAAGCTAGTTTCATTTTCGCGTTAGGTCATATATTCTACACCACTGCTATGGGGGTCCAAGTAAACCAGTTGGTCCAAGGCCCCATCGAAACCAGTTGATCCAAGGCCCTATCGAAACCAGTTGGTTCGAGGGTCCAGAGCTACCTAGTCAGACCCTGGCTGAAAATACTTTAACCAAACTAGTTTTCTTATCAAATCATTTCTACACCAAAATGGGTCCTGGAGCCCATCGTAACCAGTTAGTCCGAGGTCCAATCAAAAACAAGGGAAGACAACTCTGTTTGGGAAATTGAGCCCGCCCCCGACAGAACATACGTGTACTTTAAAAAAAGAGTACAGGAATTCGTTTACAAAGACGGTTTTTCAAGGGATGTATAATCTTCAGTTTAGGGGTTATTTATATCGGCTGCACGGAGATTTTATTATTTCTATAGTGTAGCTTTAAATCGGGTTGACATAGAAATTACATGAGTAAATCCTCCCTTCTTATTGTAAATACTAAATAGAATAATTTGTGTGTGTTGTATACTTATTTTGTATTTGTATAATGTTATTTTTGCCAAAGGTAATAAACAAGTTAAAATATATCTATATATCTGTAATTTTACAGTGCCAGATATAGATGACGCGCTACTACCCTGATAACATTCATTGATGGGTACCATATGGGTACCATGTGTCATGTAATATGGGGCCATGATGGGGAGCCCATTACGGACCCCGACATTTTTGCACCCAACATCCATATGGGATCCATATGGGCTCAACCATATAGGTACTGAATGGGGTTTGTGTGGGGCATATATGGGTAACTCATTTAAAATAATATGGGTGCTATATGGGGCCTGTGTGGGACCTATATGGCCATGTTAAGAAATATAATATGGGTACTATATGGGACTCATATGGGGTACAAATAAATGATATATGGGCATAATATGGGATCCACATGGGTACTAAATGGGGTTTGTGTGGGTTCTATATGGGTAAATCATCTAAAATAATATGTATGTAATATGGGACCTATATGGTCTTGATAAGACATGTAATATGGGTACTATATGGGACTCATGTGGGAGTACAAATCAATGTAATATGGGCATCATATGGGATCTGTGTGGATATGCCAGAATATTAATTTGGGCACTAAACGGATTTCTTGTGGGTTTCTAAGAAATACTGTACTGAGCTTATTTGTGGTGATAACACATATATGGACAGTAAATTATTTATACCAGACAGTATAGCCGAACTAAGACTAATTTAATACAAGTATGAAATTATCTTCTAATGTATGATCATTTGATATTACATGCTAAACACTATTTAACGATAATATCAAGCGTGCTACACAGCTCCATGTAACTTTGATGAATTCTCTAGTTCTAAGCATGGTAAACAACAAGTACCAAATCAGTCTAATAAAATAACAAAACTGTTTATTTGGTTTCATGTTTTATTATAATGCTTTCTCGGTAAGACAGTTAAAATTCGTTGGGATCTCCCACCATCCCTGCCCTTTGAATTAATCAGGAAGCAACTAACAGCTGTTTTGATTTCTTCGTTTGTAGTGTTCACAAACATTGGATTTCTTCTGACCGACTCTGCAATTCAAAAGAAAAGCACATTGATTAGGTCTGTTGATGTGCAGCCTGACAAAGTAAGACAACTCTACCCATATTTTGCGCCGATATCAAATTCAATCAACATCTTTGGGATACAAACACATATTTTAATTTTCATCAAAATCGGATATAAATTCTGACCTGTAGTCTCCACAAACAGTAATTAATACAAACAGAAACTCACCATTTTCTTTTGGTCATGAGGAACATGTGAAATAGTTGACCAGTGCTTATGTTGTCATTTTAATTCTTTAATCTGTTGTTCCAATTTGGAGAGTATTTGAATTACCCTCGTTTCAAATGGATTAAGCTGTAAAAAGACCAGATTTAGCATTTATTATATCTTTTGTTTTAAAGTGCGTTTATTTCATCTTTACCAAATTCAGTTATATAATGTCATTTGTATTTCGTTGTATAGCTGATAAAACTTTCAAACGTTTAGTCCAGCGAGAGCAAGAAACATATTTTGCCATGACACACAATAATACAAGATATGTTATAAGATGAAAATGGAAATAGTCACCTTTCTGGAAATGACAGCTTTCTTGTTTTAGAGTTTACCAATATTCTGTCAAATCAAAATAACTAAGAAAAAAAGAAACATCTATTCAAATCCATTCTTATATTATTACAAAACTTTTGTATAAGTACTTTGATGCACTTGTATATTTCCACAGAAAATAATCAACTCATTTGTATCAGTTATTTTCCAAAAGACATTTTTTCGAAATATAGAAACTTTAAAACCTTTCATTTAATTTGTTTTACCCAAAAGCCGTTAAGCATATTATAGTAGGAAAGGATGGGAAAAATTTACCTTTGATTAAGTTTTGTGAACTGATTTCAGAGATGTGTACCACTTTCAGCAGTTTCTTCATGTTAGTACTAATTATATACATACTTCTACATTGTAGAATCTAAATTTCAGCCAGTGACCAAACAGACTTCAAGAGACTAAACTGGTTGTTAATGATGACTCGCTGACAGGTTTTCATGGGTGACTTGGTGACCTCCACAGTAAAGTTAGATATTATATAATTTGTGTACAGAATCTGCTATAGTCATTAAAATTGTACTAGCAAGATGCTACCAGCCATGCTGTATTCATAATAAATTTGAGTAATAACGGGTCCTATTTGGCTTTTTTTTAAAAGAATAAGTATTAGCGACTCTTTTTGCTTTAAAGCTCCACAAAGACGGGCATTTGATTCGAAAGGCGGGGTGGAGTATTTCCTAAAGTGAAAACATGTATCACAATTTCATTCATAAATAAACTGTATTTTTTTTTATTCATGGTAAACATATTATTATAGTCTGTCATTTGGTATACCAGCCAGTTAGGAGAATTTTACTGTAATCTGTATAATCTCTGCAAAGTCCATATCAGTGCATCACTAAATTTTTAGTGTTTTGACTGTTATTTCATTTAAGATATAAAAACAATTTCTGTACGACAGTAGACTAAATAGTCTACCTATGGAGTAACTATTTATATTACACGTAAATCTTCAGGGCAATTCCACTGCAAAGTATACAATTAGGTGACAAATTTAATTAGTTGAAAAGTTGATCAATGTTTACATTCTTAATGTCGAATTTATAAATTTTTTGTATTTTCTTACTTTCTGTTTGTTTGATTATTCTGAAGCACAATGAATGATTTGGCATTCATTATCTGACAATGTATATAAACATGATATTTATACATTAATATATAAAAATAATATAGTTTTGCAAAAGTAACTAACAATGAAAAATATTACTAAATATGAGAACCTGCGCCTGTTACCAAATATTTACATTTTTTCTCTCTCATTCATATGATCTATGTATGGAATTGTTTAAAACTTCATTATCTAAAGCAAGAATAACCCATTCTTATAATAATGTCCATAAAAAGAAAAGATTTGAAAAAATTCTCAGTAAAACTTTGGTTTTCATAGATGCACGTCCAGTCCATTACTTTTCACAGTATTTCATGTAATCAAATATTTACAGTTTATCTCTCATTCATATTTATTTATGGAACTGTTCAAAAACTCATATTCAAAGCTAACATCACCCATTCTTGATATTATGACCGTAAAAAGAAAACATTTGACAAAATTCTCTGATTCACTTACGGGATTTCAAAGATGTATGTTCGTCCGCTACCAAAATTTTAGGGTCACAATATTTTATTCAAGGAGTAATGTTTTTTGAAAAGTAACTGCTCCATTAATTCAAATGAGTTAATAATTATTATTATGTATCAGTCCGATTATTTGAAAGTTTACATATCTCATGTAATGGGTTTGCAATTTGCAGTCATACATCTGTTACAAGAAAATATGTACGTCCGTTACCACAATAATTTCTAATTTACTGGATTACAAGAATCCAAATGTGACCATACAGTAGACATTTAGTATTAGTGTTCTTTTTTACAAGGAGAAAAACTTTTCAATTCCACCGGACAATTCAGAGTTTTGCAACTATATGTTCATGTAGGCAAATCATGGTGCTCATTTCTGTACGTCTATTACCTATACTTTGAGGAGCCAATATTTATTTCCAGTGTTCATGAACAAATAAAATCATATGTCAATTGATATTTTAATCATACGTTTTTAATACTAAATAAAACCAAAACGGTTAATTATTCATGGTTAGATAATATTGGAAGTAATAAAAATATGACGAGTTCAAAATGTACGTTTGTTACGGTGGAATTGCCCTTTAGCAGATTTAACTGTAGAAACTACATCAAAGAGAAATTTGAAAGATATTTAGACAGCCTCTTTCTCATTTGGAAAACTACGTGTAATCTTGGCCATATAGCAGATTTGCACAAAAGTTTAAATGATATTAAATTCATGTTGAAACAGATACAGGTGTGAGTAACCCCATATGGATACCATATTGGAATTAGATAGATATGTGGTAAATGCCATATAGATATATTGGCCCCTGATACACGCGTGGGTAATCCCATATGGATACCATATTGAACCCACATACATAATACACATGAATGTGGTCATATCATATACATACCACTCCAGGTGCACATGTTGGTAATCACATCTGCGCATATTGGTTCAAGGTACATACAACTAAAAGTGTGGGTTCAATAATGAGCTAACATTATGCAAATAAGTAATCCCATATGGATACCATGTTGGCCCCAGATATACAAAATTTATTATGTAATCCCATACAGATACCATATTATCCCCAGATACACAAATGGGTAATCCCATATGGACACCATATTGGCCCCATGTTTACATAACAGAGTTTTAATTTGGGTAATACCATATAAATCCCATATTGGCCCTAGATATGATATGCACACTCTAAGGTCAGATTATGTAAGAAAGAAGTTCATGTAACCATTATATCATTTGGCGTATATCTGTGATATTATATATGAAAATAAAGCGTATTTGCCTACATTTGTATGTGGGAAGATAATATGGGTTCAGTATGGGAACCATGTGGTATGATCTGGGCCCACAGCCCATTTTCCCCCCATAATGGTTCCCATATTGCAATGTTTATGGGGCCCATATGGATACCATATTGGACCCAGACCTATATAATTATTCTATATGTGGTAAATAAACCATATATATTACATGTAGGTAACTCCATATGGATACCATATTAGAATTAGATATAATGTGAAATGCCATATAGATATATTGACCCCAGATACACATGTGGGTATTTCCATATGGATACCATATTGGGCCCATGTACATAATATACAGGAATGTGGTTATATCATGTCCATACCACACAGACTCTGGGTGCACATTTTGGTTCAAGGTACAAACAAATAAAAGTGTGGGTTCAATAATGAGCTAACATAACAAATAAGTAATCCCATATGGATACCATGTTGGTCCCAGATATACAAAAGTTAATATGTAATCCCATACAGATACCATATTATCCCAGATACAAACATGGGTAATCCCATGTGGACACCATATTGGCCCCTTGTTTATAAAAACAGAGTTGTTAATGTGGGTAATCCCATATACATCCCATATTGGCCCCAGATACACAAATAGGTAATCCTATATGGACACCATATTGGCCCCATGTATACAAAAACAGAGTTGTTAATGCGGGAAAATCCCATATAGATCCCATATTGGCCCCAGATACACACACTATAAGCTCAGATTATCATTGTAAGAAAGAAGTAAGCATTATATCATTTGGCTTGTCTCTGTGATATTAATATATATGAAAATAAAGTGTATTTGCCTGCATTTGTATGTGGGAAGATAATATGGGTCCAGTATGGGAACCTTGTGGTATGATCTGGGCCCACAGCCCCTTTTTTCCCCATATGGTCCCCATGTTGCAATGTTTATGGGGTATAGGCTTTTCAATTTACGAGGAATCTCCCAAACTCACGGTTAGAGGCAGATAAAGTGTTTTCAACAGAATTAAGCAAAGCCGAAGATGGTGGCAGGTGTGTAAGATTACAATGTGTAAGAAAGGCTGTCAAAGATGTTATTATATACCTTGGTCCCCTTGATCTCGAGGCCCTATGGAAAAATTGAAATGAAATGAGGTTTAACGTCCTATGGGCTTTGTTGTCTGCCAAATCCATAGGTGAATTGACAATGGATGTTCAGTGAAAACACAAAAAGTATTTGAAATTTTGGTTCAGTTCTCACTTATTTAGTTCATGCACGGAAAGATTACCGAAATCAAATATAAACACAAAAGGCCCATCAGAATTTGGGGGGGGGGATTTCTGCTACTTTGTAAACCATTCAAAAACATCCATCAAATAAAAAATATGGAAAGATGAATTTGATGCCCCAACAACCGATCAGTTATCTCCCCTTAATGCACAGGCAGCAATCACTAAAACACTATTGATGTTTGTAATTTCATAATGCAAAATTTACTCAGTTATCTCCCTTTAATGTACAGGTAGCAATTATAACTAAAACACTAATGAGGTTTGTAATTTCATAATGAAATATTTTGTCTGAGAATTCAACCAGAAATATCTTGGCAGATGCTATTGTCACAAGAATAAAATGAGCACACCATAAGATAATTGTGCATCATTCTCGGTATCCCCAGTGGTCTTATTCCGTATCCCCAGTGGTCTTAATCCGTTCCACTCCACGAACTCCTGGGTTCATTTATGATTATGCTATTTTCATCCACCAATCAGAAAAACATTAAATACATAAGACCTGACATAAAAACATTCCCATCGAAAAGATGTTTTAGGACATATTTTTGTGTGCATGTAAGTTGTTTTATATTAAATGTCTTGCATATTTTCTCATAATGAAGTGAACAAGCCACTATATTGTTGTGAATGTAAACAATGAGGCTAAAATTGGTTTGTAAACTATTTTTTTGATTGGTAAATTGAAACAAGTTATGATATAATGACAACTAAAAATTAGAGGGAATATTGCAATCTGTTTCACAGAGAATTACTTACGAATTAACTCTGTAACAGATGAGTGTCCACAACATGTGTGTTGACTGCACACGGCGCCAGTCATTGGTTCAACGGCTCGTGCAATGTTTACTTAACGCATAACTGCTTCGGGCATATTGATGCATTTTACTCATTTTAATACCCATTTACACTAAATAGGAAATATTTTTTAACTTCAAATACTTCAAACATTTTTATTTATTTTTCTTTTACCTCAAAAAAATGTTTGAGAATTTAATTTGTCGGAGTAAAAAAGTTAATATGCCGTACTTATTAAGCCTCGTCGATGTCATGCTTATCAGTGATTGTAGCGGCCAAGCGAATATTCACTGCGGGATCAGTTTGGGAATATTGCTGATACCTTAGGAAAGACTAGGCCAAATAAATAAAAACCTTTGGTTCTTAAATTCCTGGGATACACGAAGTAACTATAAAAAAAGTTTAAATTAATCTAAAAATGTACTGTAGGCTCAACTATCATATATGCAGATATATGCAACCCTGATTAATGTTATTGACAATCATAAATGATACTGATCCCAACCATATATTCAACAAGGTGATGAGATACATGTCAAGATACATGTCGTACCTTGAAACATGATGTTTATAGCCCAGTTTTGATACTTCCAACAAAAATTTAAAAAATCCCTCCACAATCACATTTTGGTACCTGGTAAACCAGGATATTTTGTTTATATGACCTTACATAAGGAGATTGGGGTAACCAATTATACAAAGGCATGAGTAATCAATCCTTTCTAATAACAAGCAATATTTTCAAAAGATTTAATCAATTAATTCAAAATAATTATATATAAATATTGAAATATTTACAATAGACTTAATATAACAATGAAACACTTTCATAATCATTTCTTTAAAACATTCTGTTAGAAAACTGCTGTATTTTCATTCTTTAAGAAACATGAAAAATACAAAGATTGCAAACAGTTTCAATAATCTCAGTTCAGTCCATTTTAGTCATCCTAAATTAAAGTCCAGATCCGCCATTTACACATTCGTTAAAATATCAACTTTCTCATGGCTTAATAAAACAAGCTAAATAATATGTACTCAGCAGATTGACTGTTTAATGTTCAATTAAGAAATCAAAATTACAACCCGAGATAATTTCCCGGCATGGATTCAATTAGATTTAAACTATGCTCATCAGGTTTTGAGAGTTTCGACACCACTGATAAAAAATGGCGGTATATTTTTAAAAATCTAATTAAAACACCAACATGACACAGGTAAAATGAGTGCTTATGTTTTGAAAATGAATCTATTATATCATAAATATAGAAAGAAAGATGAAAATGAATTAAATAGGAAAATTGTCAGTTGATAATAATATTAATCTTCATTTTCTTCTTCTTCTCTAATTACTGGTACTCCTGTAAAACAAGACAGATATATATATATCACATTAAATGGCACATTGATCAAAGCTACTCACATGTCTTTGTATACTATTGACCCGAAATGAAATTCGGTTAAACTGTGATGGACCTGATTTTAACATGGCTATAAAGGCACACAAACAGCATGGAATTTGTGGATTTTTGCATTGCATTTCTACGGAAAACTATCACATGACTTCAGATAGAAAGTTACTAAAGACTAGGTTAAATGTTTACAAGAGTAGTAAATTATAACACATACTTATGGAAGAACATAAACGCCTCTAAAAGATTGTTTACAAGAGTCTTTTAGTATGACGTAACCAGTTTGGTGCCTTCCTTTGACAACTAGTCATAACCTCAGGCACAAGTTCAGGAATTAGAGCCGAGGGGGGGGGGGGGTCAAAATGATCTGGGGTTCATCTGAGAACTTTATCAAATAAGCTTGGATGCCAGATTTCTGCTCATGCAGTCAAAAGCCCAACAATGTCTGTTCGACATTCTCCCTGAATATACACCTGAAGTCTGAACATTAACAAGAAACATACAAAAAAGGAGTAAACTTACCATCTAATTTCTTTAGTCTACCAAGTCGTTTGGCTGCTTGATCCCTCCAATCACCTTCTCCTGAATGTTTCTCTTCTAATGGATTACCTGATTTGCAAAAAAAATAAATTTAAACATCAGAACAGACTAATTTATAGGTGAATTTTGAAATTCAAAACCAAACTGATTTTTACATTCAAAACAAATTGATTTGTAAATTCAAATCAAATTGATTTGTAAATTCAAACCAAATTGATTTTGAAAATTTAAAACAAATTGATATTAAAACAAATTGATATTAAATACAAAAGAAATTGGTTTTAAAATCAAAAGAAATTGGTTTTAAAATCAAAAGAAATTGGTTTTAAAATCAAAAGAAATTGATTTTCAAAATCGAAACAAATTGATTTTCAAAATCGAAACAAATTGATTTTCAAAATCGAAACAAATTGATTTTCAAAATCGAAACAAATTGATTTTCAAAATCAGGAACAACTTTATTTCAAAAATCTAAAACAAGTTAATCTTTAAAATCAAAAACAAGATAATTTTTCAAATCAAAAACAAGATAATTTTTCAAATCAAAAACAAGATAATTTTTCAAATCAAAACAGACTAAATATGTGGATTGAAGGTACTGTTAATGCCTGCAAACTATTGGACAAAGGCACAATCAGATTTTGTAATATAACTGTAAGGTATTTAAATAAATATATTATATCTGTATTGAGAACAATCCATAAACTTATCCTTAGAAGAAAAGGTCACACAATTTTAAAAAAAAATAATTAAAATTAAAGAATCAAAATTTTTGAAGAAAAATTCTTTTTGGATACAAAAAAAAATTGTCACGGTAGCTATTTGGTATCAGGTGTTCAAGAAAATGAAATGGTAAGCATATGCTGCTTCATGCACGGCACACATGAATATGTACAGCTAACCAATGTTAAGCTATAATCAGATATTAAAATACCATTTCCCTTCACAAATATTTATATTGATAACATTTAGAAATTTGACATAAGTGTAAATTAAACAATATCTTACCAACAAATAATAAATCTTCAAGACAAGGTAAATCAGCCTACAAACAAAACAGGTAATCTTAATGGTTGTAAAATATTATACTAATTCACTTATCTCATTCTATTTCAAATTATATTTCAGTATATCGTTTCAATGGCATTTATCATATTGTTCTCTTCTATGTGACAATAAAAGTATAATAAAATAAAAGGCACCTGTTGGTTGGATGGGACAATAAAATAAATCTCCTGTATGATTAGTTAATTGAGCAAAAACCTAAATTAGAATTCTCTGAATTAATACAAGAAACTACAAGAGAGAGGCATATTTTGTTTCTCAGACAAAACAGGAAGAAAGATTCTACTTTTGTAGACTTCGTAACTACTTTTTAAATGGGGAATGTTTTTCTCATATCATCTGATATTAGTGATATACCTCACCATATAGAATCATCCCTACCTCAAAATACAAGATAAAATAAATATATACCAAATCGCATTTGATACACAATTTTCTACAAGTTAAATTAACAAGAAAAATATGTGATACTTACCAATTTTTGAAATTCTCCCCAATCTTTTACACTGTTATTCGACATATATAAAACCTAAAATTAAACAACACCAATAAATAAAAGAATATAAATTATTGTCTTCAAATGCAGAAAATGATCTGGGAGTTGAGCATATTAATGCTTATGGCAGTGTTTCAGTTTTTCAGAGTTATGTCTGATATCAAAAATATAATAATATAATCATTTACTTCAGTATGAACAATACAACTTAATTAAAATAGCTATAACTCCTAAAAAAAAACAAAATTTATTTTTATATATCTATCTTTAACTAATTCTTATATAATGCATATAATCATATGCATTCTTACCTTTAGTTTCTTCAAGACATTAATACCCTTTAACTTTTCAATATAATTGTAAGAAATCCATAATTCTTCTAATGTGTCACCAACAGCTTCCTATAAGGATATGAAATTTAAAAAGTGACTTAAATCATTCCCAGTCTTTTAAGTCCCCACCAATTCCAATTTCTTTTCTTTGAGAATACCCATTAAAAATTCGGCCTCAAATTTTTTCGGTTAAAAACTTATCTAAAAACAAAAAGTACTTTGTTGCTCTTCTCAAAAAGTTGAGATTTAAAATTTTAACAAAATATTGCAGACATGAATTGAGAGGGTTATATATTGATCAAAACCCCGGAAAACTAAAATTTAAATTGGTTTGGTCTGAGCTCAACACAGGACAGGGATAACAGACAATGTATGTATAAAAAAAACAGATAGGAGAAAAAAAAGAATGAAATTGTAAGTTAATTAAATGACATTTCTAATATACTGACTTACATAATATTTAAATTATTTGAAAAGGTATGTTACTGCATACTTACCAAACCTGTCAAACTTTTGATGTTATTTCTTCCCAAGGAAAGGATTTTTAAATGCTCTAATAAAGAAAATTAAGAAAAAAAATCTGAATTATTTTCACTGGATATTATTATGACATCATAAAGTAACTCTGTCATTGGCACTTGTGACATCACAATAGAATGCTCTATTCTTTAAACTTTAAGTGTTGCTCTCTAAATTTTGAAAACAAGATCTGATTAATGGCTTTGTTGTTATGATTACTTCCAGAGTTACTGCATTTTTGGGCTCCGAATCTCAAGTTAATATACATAATTTTGAAAATTAAAAAACCCAACAAAAAATTGTTTTACTCACTTAATCCATTAAGGTTAGCAATTTTTTCAATAGCATTTGTTGATAAACTTAATTTTCTGGAGAGAAAAAAAAAACAAAATTGTGTTAAGAGATTTAATTTCAACTGTCAAGGGTTCTTTTAGGTGCACATCAATGTGTATACAGATTGACCTCAGGTTTTTGTCCCATCTGAACAAGGTATACATCATTCTTTATCATCCTTGCTGATGACAAGATTTAATGCAGACCAGATTTGAAAAATCCTGGATGACTTCTTTATTCACATCATAATTCAAACCCTTAAACGTAAAACATTCTAGTCGTAAATAAACTTGAAGATCCACCTTAACATGGTGCAAAATTTGAAGATCACAGTCCTGTTAACAAAGTACAAACACCTTAATTACAACAATTAATGAAATAAAAATAGGGTTTAACATCCTACTTTTCTACACCAACTAAAATGTACTCAAATAGATTATTTTACATTTAAATAAGAAATCAAAAGTGAAATATCAATAGCTGATAATCATCTGGCTTCAATTCAATCAGATTAAAATAATGACTAGCAGATTGTACCTATAAAGTGGCTAGTTTTATCTCCAACTGCTGTACAAATTTATCAAATCTTTGTAAATCATGAACAGAACTGATATTACTTTTAGACTATCAACTTTCACATTAATGTAGTTTGGAAGAGATTCAAAATCCCTAAAAGATGACCAGCACCTTCAATTGTCATCACGAAATACTTACGTGCAAGCTGCTAATGTTGACAGAGATGCATCCATTTTTTCAATAGGTGGAATCTGACCAAATAGTTTAACTTCTTCAGTTTCAGATGCTTTACATCCATTTTTCTCCTCCTAAAAAAACCCACCAAAAAACAATTAATTTGCATTATTTGAATATTAGATATATCATTATAAAACAAAAGAACGCATAATTTTGATAAGCTTCGAAAATGCAATTCACATTCATAAGGCGAAAAATATTATTTGTTGTATGGTTACCCGACCGACCCTATGTTATTACACCAAATGGTAACTCTAAACTTTTTTTTCTCATTTCTCAAGTCCTATAAATCAGTTGTGGTGTTGCTTTCTGCACACACTGAAATTTTGGTATTGTATCATTTTCTGAAACATTACTTAGTAATTAAACTAGAAATGATGGGGACAAAATAACAAAACAAAAGCTGTAGAATGCCAGTGTTGATGTAGGGTATAAAATCATTAGTTCATGTAGTGCCATCCAATCTTCTTAACCCACAAACACTATGAAAAAGAAGAAAAAAAAGATTTTCCGACGCACCCTATTTTTGTGGCCAAGTGACTATAAACACAGGATTTTTTTATTTGGCCTTATTAAGTATTTATATTAATTGTGTTAAATAAATTTATGAAAGAGATGAAGGTTCTATTACAGTATTTACAGTAGTAAACACACTTTTATGTCTGTATAACTTGCTGATACAGTCTTTCATTTATTCCAGGACACTTTGAACACACACTTCATTTATAATTCATTATAAAATTAAACTTATTGTTATATTAGAAAATATACAAATTTATACATCAGTGATCACTCAATACGTCTGTGTTTAAATGTTTTGCCTTTTAAGGATATATAGATCAATTTCCTTTTGTGTTACAAGAAAATCATTAAATATATATCAATATAGCTTTAAAACAACAGATCAAACCAAGAAAAACAAGGAAAAGAGAACGCACAAGCGTAAAATAATATGTTCTACATAAAATCAATAACAATTGTAGCCTGAGTTCACATAGTCAATAGAATTTTTTTTTTCTGTGTGTTTTTAAGCATAACATTTACAATAACATTATTGATCTAAAACATGATATTGAAAGCTCTGAAAATGTCATGAATTCTTTGTTTTTGGTAAAAATTAAAAGTGTCTGATATAGTTAATCTTGATGTGTTGATTGGCTCTCAGGCTACAAATTACCCTTTGTTATTTGCACAACGGTGTTTTGCACTATTATTTTCAATGATACTGTTGAAGGCTTTTCTTTAATAAGCAATTTTGTTCACACAAGAGTATCATCGTCGAAACAGTGTGATAAACCAGTAATTGTTAATATTCTTAAATGAATGACATTTTAGAAGTACTTAGAGGTATAATATTCATAATAACACAACTTTATGGATTTACTACTCTTACAGGTATCTTTATTCCATAAATAGTATTTAGTATTACTGTTCAATTACTAAATGCTGCTTACAGAAGTACTGGTTATTTTATTCCCATGTTTTGTATGATGTTTATCTGAATCTTCTCTGCATAAGAATTATAATGTATTTGAGAAAATATTACTAAACAGATCAACTACTGTATAAGCTTATAGTGTGTCCATAATCTGTTCCAATCTCACCAATACATTGTCAACTTATCTATTCATTAACATTTACGAAAATGTTGTGTAGGTGATTTCAACTATCTGAATAATAATAGCTGTTAAGAATATATCCTGTAGAGTAGAAAATAAAAATCAGGATGATCAAAACAATTTTCAGGCTTTTTTATCGACTTGCCAAATTGATTTGAATTTAGTAGAGATGTCATGTGACAATATAGTCGATTTCAAAGTACTTTGGCGAGTTAGTTAAATGCTCCGATTAGCTGTAAGTAATTTTTGTGGCTGGACACCGTTGAAAAAAACACGTGACCACCCGATCAAATCGTCAAATCGCACCCTGAAGTGATTTGACGATTTGATGTAATCGCTTCTGAAATCAGTGTCGATAAACTTGTTGATTAGGGTAACCAATTTGAATTAGATGGACGTTAAAGATGAAAATGTGATTGAATGCAAATCACTTTGGCTAATCAGTGGTCGATAAAAACGCCTTATATTAGATCATCATTGACAACTTTGAACTTACCCATTTTCCCAGGGCTTCTTTTATTGTTGTTCCCTTCGACTGAAAACAAAATAAGGATAAGCTTATGGATCATGACATGTTCGAGATACATTATGATTACCAATCAATGACGGTATGGAAAATTAGATAAAGTAGAGGTGGCAGTTTTCAGTTTTCACTATACTATTACTATAAATAAAAGTATCTATAGATCTTGGTAATAGTAATAAGCCTAAGGCCAACATTAATTATTAATTTAATGCTAATGGCCTTATGCCATTTTATTACATTCATATGTAAGTTGAATTAAATTAATGGCATATATGTAGACCTAATAAAATAGCATTAGGCTAATGCTATTTTATTAGGTCTACATGATCATTGAATCATGAATGATAGGCCTAAAACAAAACGTGAATGCAACAATAATGAATAGTAATAATAGTATTATTACTATTCATTATTGTTGCATTCACGTTTTGTTTTTTTATTGCAAAATATCAATATAATAACATAATTCAAACAATGACTATGTGATGGACATGCCAATACTAAATAGCCAAGTTTATTAACTTATATTCCGCTGCAGATCTAGGCTTATATACTCTTTAAAAAACTTACAAATTACAACAATACAAGTTCGAATTTGCGGGAAAAAAAAAAAATGCCATTGGCATGAATGATCATGATGGAAAATAAATTGATCTCAGCTTGTTACTTAGATCTATATCATTTATGTTAGAAATAATTAAACAAAAAATACCATCTTGGTTGTTCCCTGTGTCAGTCAGTTATTCCGTCTGATCACTGCTTGACTATACTACAAATTAAAAATAAACAATTAAGAACAATCAATACCCACCATCTTGAAGCTTTCTACGCGTTGCTAGGCTACGTTAACTGCGAGTCTGGACTATTTGTGTGTTTTTTATTGTAAAAATACGGATTCTAAAGTTTTCATTACACAAAATATAATTTGTTGCATGACTTCATTTATGTTCACTTGGGATAATTAAATTTAAGATTTATCATCCAAACCGAAATTAAAAATTAGACTCGCAGAAACGCACGAAAATCAAATATGGCTGCCAAAATAATAAGTCTTTGCAATAGATTGACTAAAACAGGTTTAGTAAATCAGGTAGAAGTTTAAAATCCTAACATCCTAGTCCTCACTTCAAAACAGCAAATTCTACTTGTTCCAATAGAGTCCCATAACATTTGTTGTCAATCACCCTCCTAATCCTATTGAAGAAAGTAGACAGACCATCCAATCCATGCAGCCGCAAAAAACTGTTTTTGCCTACTCTAGTCTTAGGCTCTATCAATGTTCAAACTTTCTGAAGGTGTTTAATATGGAACAGGCATTGCCTGAGTAGAGCTGTGCTGATTGTTGTCCAATAATATGTAACCGACATTGCCTGAGTAGAATGAAACTGATGTGACTGCTTGTTGTTAAATTGTAAATATTTAAAATCATTATATTAGGCCACCTAAAAAAAAATAGTTGGTGATCGTCCTTTTTTTTCAATAAATGTGGGAGGGGGGGGGCGGTTTTTATTTTTATTTTTTTTTAATGAATATAGAGAATAAGCAATATACTTCAGGAATTAACCTTTTATTTCACGTCAAAACACAACTCATCTGCATATAAAGCCACTGATCGTCATTTGAATCGTCAGATTAATCATTTAAACTTTAGATATTCCGGCTTGGATTCAATCAGATGGTATCCAGACAACTCATCCCAGACAACTCATCCCAATATAAGACAACTCATCCCACTATAAAAGACAACTCATCCCAACTTTAAAACAGGGGTAGAGATAGAAATGGTTCCACTATTGATGTCTTCCGTCTTACTCCAGGCACAGTAGTGACTTTTCCTACAGAGTTCCTTTGCGCAAGTTTTTTAGTCAAATGACTACAAAAAGTTTACTGGCCGATAGCTCCCTCAATTTACATGGAGGACACACATGCTACTGACAATTAACCATCTTTGATGCGTTTTCTATGGCGCTCAGTATATGATTTGATGAGACTATTTGTGATAGAATTACTTATTCCAATACAAACTATAATGATATGTTTTGATAATTGTGCGTTTGAACCTATTTGAACTTGCGTAATGGTTCTTAGACTATATCAATTGTAACCTTAACACATTTAAGGTTGCAAGTATAGTAACTAGGGTAGAGAGAGACTCAGGTTATAAGACAACTCATCCCAACAAATATAAGTGATATTTGTTTCAATACAATTGCTATCTTTGAAGACCACTCAGACCAAAACCAATCTGTTATCTAAATAAAATTGATATTGTTCTTACTGTTTGTTTTATTCCAGTTGATATTGTTGATTACTGTTTGTATTACTGTTTTAGTACTTTGTTGTTTTAAGAGATTGGTAGATATGTTTGTTTTATTCTTTCATCATGAAGCACTTCAAATCAAATAAAATCAATTAACAAAACAACAATTAACTAAACTGAGTGGTAGTATTTACCCCTGTTACAAACTAATTAAGCTGTATAGTTTGTGAGTCAGTAGTTCGCCCAAGACAGGAGGCTGCTCAGTGTGACGGGTGTGAACGGTGGCATCATAGAACTTGTAATACTGGTAAGACTTTAATGTTATTTTTTTAAATTCAACGCTATTGTATTAAATTCAAAACTCAACACTATTGCACTAAATTCGAAACTCAACACCATTGTATTAAATTCAAAACTCAACACTATTGTATTAAATTTAACAATATTGTATTTTTCAGATATATCTAGAGCTGTCAGTACTGCAGGATGGTAAAAGAATTTACAGTGGTGGCCTTCAAATGTTGTACAAGGAAGCGGCACAGCTACCAACACAAATCAAAATGTTATCAGAAGGGAAATTACAAAGACACCAGAAAAAGCAAACAAGAACAACACAATGCAAGTTATTTCAATTTGGAATTCACACACCAACCAGCTATTAAAAAGATGTGGGGGATATATGGACCAAACTGAAGGACAGACTAAATTACTAAATGACTGACTGAAGGCCAAACTGACCGACTAAATGACTGGCTGAAGGACAAACTGTCAGACGAAAAATATATTTATAAAAATGTATTAGTTGATGTTATAATAAAATGCATTAGTTGATGATATTGTTGATGTAATAAATTCATACATAAATGTATTATTTAATAAATTGTTGATGTAATAAATTCATACATAAATGTATAATTTAATAAATTGTTGATGTAATAAATTCATATATTAGTAGGGACGGATCCAGGATTTTCAGAAAGGGGAGGCGTGCTGCACACTACTTGGGAGTACGAATCCCGGCCCGTTATTTTTTAGTGGAAAAAATGCCCACAAGGTCTAATTTCATACTAGTACTGTAAATTACGGTTTCCAACCTATAAACTATTTATGTTCTCTGTTCCAGCGAGAATATATGGAGCTAAAAATTGTTCGCCACCTAAAAAAAAAGGATCCGCGTTTTAAAAGTTGGGATGAGTTGTATTTTGACTTGGGATGAATTGTCTTTTGACTTGGGATGAGTTGTCTTTAAAAGTGGGATGAGTTGTCTTTAAAAGTGGGATGAGTTGTCTTTTATTGGGATGAGTTGTCAGGTTTTCAATCAGATAATACAAAGAGTTTTATAACTGAACACTAAGACCTATAGATGGTGCTGACTGGCTTAATGTTGCAGGATATCAAATGTTGCAAAATTTTCAATTCATAAAGCATAGGCCTATCATGCCTTTGGACTGATATTCTTTTTAGACATTCAACTTTCATAATATTGTAGTTTGCGGATAGTAAGAGTAAGACCAGAAGAACCCATAAAAAAAAAAAGAAAAAATGTTTTGCATAACCACTAACGATCACTTGAAGTATAATCGGTCAATTTAGTCATTCATCCCACCCCCCAGCCCCCCATGGCCCATGACCATTCCGAAAATCAGTCGATTTAGTCATTTATTCGAGAGACTGTTCCATGTAATTCAGAATCAGCGAGACATATTCCCATCTTAACATATAGTTCCAGGTTATATTGTATTCAAAATATTGTATTTGGCGCTGTACGCGTGCAAACGAAAATGTCGGCCATTGCTGTCGTTAACAGGTCGCAATTTGTTTATAAATGTCATTCAGTCCTATGCATTTTAAGAGTATTGGAACACGTGTCAATAATTATATCCGCTTAGGAATTTCGTAGCCTGGCTACATTTTGGAACTTTTAACACTGGTTTTAAACATCGTAAGAGGGTCAACTTTGAAAATAAAAAATCAAAAAAAAATCTGGTCAGGTAGAATTTTCTGGGCGGGCGGGGACGATCACCGACTAATTATTTTTATGTCGCCTTAATTATATTATAATATGTACCGGTAACAGTTACAGGCCTTGCCTGAGTAGAGCGAAGCTGATGTGATTGTTGTCAAATATAAAACCTTCATAATTAAGTGATACAAGTAATGTTAAATAATTTCGTTTTTCCAAATTGACTTTAATTTAGATCAAAATTGTATGAATAATTGTTTAGAAATAAAAGAACAAAAATGTGTGAGAATAATTTCCATTGACGTCATCGATTAGGCGCATAACGTGTAATCTTGTTTGGGCAAGATTTGGTAAGTTGACATGCGCATTGCCAATTTTGCCCAGTGTCTCCGGTTCCGGTCTGATTTTTTTTTAAATCAACAGTCTGTGGGTGGCATTTTTACTTACGCTCCTGTGTTACCATAAACGAGCTCTGCGATGCTTTACAGCGTCGCTTTATATAATTACATTTCTCATCTGATACAAATAATGTTAAACATACATTATACAAGAGCTAAATCTGCCTATTGTAGGTCTTTCTTTAGTCTTGAAATGTTATATAAACTATTATTTCGACATCAATTAACTTTCAGTGTCAACGCTAGCCTGCAATATTTGTTTGATTATGATCCTATTTGCTGCATAACTTTCCTTCACGGATTAATGATTAAATGGATAATCAAGACTATAATTTTTGTTGTACCGACTTTAGTAATGGTGTTCGATGCCAGGCGGAACTTTCATTCGCTTAATTCTTGGTTCATAGTGGATAAATTTGACTGAAATTTTCAGCAAATTCCCTTCACATTATCTAGTTTTTATACGCCCACATTGAAATGTGGTCGTATATTGTCGTCGCCCCCGTCCGTCCGTCCGTCCGTCCGTCCGTCCGTCGGTCCGTCGGTCCGGCGGTCCGGCGTCCACAATTGCTTGTGGACGCTCTAGAGGCTAAAGTTAATATCCGATTGACTTTAAATTTATACACAGTGTTTGAGGTCATGAGACGAAGAAACCTATTGTTTTTCAGCGATTTCCGATAATAACTACCAGAGTTATGGCCCTTGATCACTTCAAAAAATCTTGTGGACGCTCTAGAGGCCAAAGTTAATACTCAATTGGCTTTAAATTTATACACAGTGTTTACGGTCATAAGACGAAGAAGCCTATCGATTTTCAGCGATTTCCGATAATTAGTGCCAGAGTTATGGCCCTTGATCACTTCAAAAAATCTTGTGAACGCTCTAAAAGCCAACGTTAATATCCGATTGACCTTAAATTTATACACAGTGTTTAAGGTCATAAGAAGAAGAAGCCTATTGATTTTCAGCGATTTCCGATAATAACTGCCAGAGTTATGGCCCTTGATCACTTCAAAAAATCTTGTGGACGCTCTAGAGGCCAAAGTTAATATCCGATTGACTTTAAATTTTTACACAGTGTTTAAGGTCATAAGACGAAGAAGCCTATTGATTTTCAGCGATTTCCGATAATTAGTGCCAGAGTTATGGCCCTTGATCACTTCAAAAAATCTTGTGGACGCTCTAAAAGCCAAAGTTAATATCCGATTGACTTTAAATTTATACACAGTGTTTAAGGTCATAAGACGAAGAAGCGTATTGATTTTCAGCGATTTCCGATAATTAGTGCCAGAGTTATGGCCCTTGATCACTTCAAAAAATCTTGTGAACGATCTAGAGGCCAAAGTTAATATCCGATTGACTTAAAATTCATACACAGTGTTTAAGGTCATAAGACGAAGAACCCTATTGATTTTCAGCGATTTCCGATAATTTGTGCCAGAGTTATGGCCCTTGATCACATCAAAAAATCCTGTGGACGCTCTAGAGGCCAAAGTTAATATTTGATTGACTTTAAATTTACACACACTGTTTAAGGTCATGAGACTAAGAAGCCTACTGATTTTCATTGATTTCAAATAATTACTTCCAGAGTTATCTCCCTTGATCACTTCAAAAAACCTTGTGACGCTACAGATGCCAAACTTATCATCCGTTTGACTTCAGATTGATACACAGAGTTTAAGGTGTTGAAACGCACAAGTATTTTGATTTTCAATGAATTTTGATAACAGAACAGCTAAATCCATGATGTTAAATGTTTCTTATACTAATTGATAGCGTGGGGCAAAACTTTATAAAAAGCAAACAAATTCTAATGATTTTCAGATAATTACATAATGAGTTGTTTCATTACCAAAAAAAGTAAAAATATGCGACAACCCTTGTTGACTGCCCGGACGATTTAGCTGCTGTGGGCGTATGTTTCGTTGCCTGGCAACCTATCTTTAACTATTATAGTGAGAGCTGCCAACTCGTTATCTATTCTTTCATAATGTATCTTTAAATAATTTCGTTTTTCCTTATCAATTTTGATGTAGATCTAAATAGTATGATTAATATTGTTTTAAAAATAAGAATAAAAAAATGTGAGAATTATTTTCATTGACGTCAAAGATTTCTCAAGATTTTGTAGATTGAAACTTTGACTCTTATTAGTATTAGTCTTATGTTTCATTTCAGTGTGATTATTCCTTGATAATCTTTATCAGCTGTTAGAACATCATCATACAATTTTGATATGTTGATAATACAAATAGGTGTGAGGATAATGTTTTACCCGACATTAGTATCATTCTGATCATAAAATATGATATTTTCTTGTTTTAGACTTACCAGCAACATTGCCTGAGATGTTTATCTAATAGTATTTCCAGAACCCCTCTACAATCATGGTAAGATGTTTGAATTTTTGTGCATTATATATGATCATCATATTTTTTGTAAATCATTGTGCATGTATTTCTGCACATTTAGAACTCCTTACTTTGCACACATAAAATATTTATGCATTCTAAGAACTTCTTACTCTGTACATGCTTAGACATTCTTACTTTCTTAACAAATATTTTCTTTATAGTTTTCATTTTTTCTCAGAGTCAACTGGCATGGGTTCAATTCCCAGGTGGTATGTGACAAGGAGTAGGTTGTAGGGTCGCATATCCAATCTCTTATGTTTTCTCCAGTCCCGTGCAAGCAAATTAATGAAATAAAATTGAACTATATGTTTCTCTCTCTCTCTCCCTCTCTCTTCAGAGTGTCATTTTAGCAATGAAAATATTAAGTGATGAAGGATATGAAATTTTGGGTTTCTGTTTCAGTTCGTTCAGTATTTTATCAAGATTATACTCAACAAAAGAAATTTCAGAAGTTGTAAGTAAGGACTTTTCTTAGTTTCATTTCTAATTAACAACAGATCAATGTTAAAGTCTATGATTAGACACGGTTTTAATCCCAAGTGTCTTCATTTTCCCAGTTGGAGCAGAATAGTAGGACGTTTAACCCCATTTCATTTCATTTTCATTAAAGAAACCCGAGGTCAATGATCCAGATGTTTTATACAAAAGAATCTTCATTGAAGTCAAAGGTCATGACCCAGAAGTGATTAACAGTTATCAAAAATTTACAACATTAACAGCGAATGAATTAGATATACAAATAGCAAGCATGTAAGTAAAGGTTCCAATCTGTTATCTTATTTATTGCTATGGTAGTATTCCAACCCGATTTGTTTAAGTGACTTAGTTTCGACTCCCAGACTGTATGTGACAAGGAGTAGGGTTGCCTGTTCAGCTTCATGGGTTTCCTGCCACTGCTAAAGACCCCCGCGCACAATTGAATTATTGAAATATCAGTCCTGTTCTGAGGCAAGCGCTGTAGCTATTATGGTTTGCTCCATAATGCAAATTAACAATGTAGTATTTTTGGAAATTGATATCTGGTGTGATTTAAGATAAAAGGCGAAGCAAAACGTCCAAATTGTT
Source organism: Patella ulyssiponensis (assembly GCA_963678685.1). Classification (NCBI taxonomy): domain Eukaryota; kingdom Metazoa; phylum Mollusca; class Gastropoda; family Patellidae; genus Patella; species Patella ulyssiponensis. The sequence continues at coordinate 58,502,137 of OY783230.1, read as the reverse complement.
AATTGCACATAACATTTTCTTCCTCGATTTCTGAGTTAGTCGCTGCATTTCACATGTTGACATCATTGAATTATGACGTCATCTGTCCAGTTTAGTTGAAATGGGCCTTAAACGAAAACAGTCTGTGTAGCAAGGGACATAAGCCCTTAAATCTGTGTATTTATCAGATAATAGGAGTCTCAGAAAACTGACAAATTTTAATGTTGAGTTCTACAGTAATTATAAAATCTGCCTTTGTATGTATATTTCAGAACAACACCACCAAGAGATATAACACGTTACACACAACTAAAATCAGTTCATATATTTAAAAAACACAGAGTACAGTATGAAGCTAGAACACATTTTAGAGTTATAGAGGTAGGATTCTTGTAGTGTTTAGATTTATAACAAACCTGGAATAAGACACTGATGGCAGACATTTTCAGGCACAAATTTGGGCTTTGTCAGGCCAAAAACTTCTGCTGTCTGTCTTTTTGTCTGGCACTGATTTGTCTCTTTTATTGATGTTATTTATACATCTCCATTGTCCAGCACCAAGTTCAAAATATCTATTACTTGTTCAGTAGTACCTAAAATTTTGTAACTTAAAGCTAAATCATTATCTCGCAGTCGGTTATTATGATGCAGGATTGTATGAACAATAACATTGTGGAATTATTTGACAATATTCCGCTACAATGGATTGCTATGACAACTGATCTGAATGATGTGACTTTTGATACTTTAATATGGTATTCCATATTCCGAGATCTATTCCAGATCACTCCAAAACAAACAGCCATTTGATCCTTTTATTGAATGCCAAATTTAATGGTCTGTAATATCAAGGGAGATAATTCAACATTGATTTGCAGATGCAACCTGGTTTACTGTTAATGCTTGACAAGAATTGCTTTATTCTCGACACTGCATCCAAATAAAGATTAGCGTCTAAATTTAAACATCTTTTGCATAAATAAACTTTGTAGTTTGCCAATTGATATTATTTTCTCTTCACAAAGAGAGGGACAGGTTTCTTTTATTTTACATATTGGGTCAATTGCAAGTATACATTTTTTTAGGGTTTAGAGAAGGTACATAATTAGCAAAATATTTACATTTTCAGTTAAAATATTTAACCGGCTCTACAGCAGATACATATCTAGAATATATACAAAGACATTTACCGGAAGGAATGGCTATGAAAGTAACAAAAGTATGTAATTATTTTTTTAATTGTTGGAAGTAAATTGTAATGACTCTATTTTCTAATTAACATTTACAGAAACTTCTCATAATGCAACAAAACAAGGTTTTTGATCAAATTGAAAATTACTGTTTGGTAAAGACTAGAGGAACCTAGTTGAAATGTCGCTCAGAAATAAACAGTAATTGTCTTCAGTAGAATTATGTTTACGAAATGTATTAATCTATGTGTGATCTTACAGATATTCTATTAAACTTGATCAGTAACAAAGCATCCACAAGAACGTATGTTCATAGAGATATTTCTGGCGTACTGTGGAGTTAATCATATCCCACAGTGAATGGAAAGTAGTATTAGTCATGAATTGAATGCTACTTCACACACATTTGAATGATTATGGCTATCTCCCTGATCCATTCACTTGATCTGATATCGGCGTTTTTGAGAGACAAAGAAGTCTATTGATTTTCATCAATATCTGATAATTTTGCCCAGAAATATGGCCCTTGATCACTTTGAAAAATTTTGTGGATGCTCTAGTGGTTATGTTTACTGACAAAAGAAAAAATATGCGACAACCCTTGTTGACGGCCCGGACGACTTAGCTGTTGTGGGCATATGTTTCGTTGCCTGGCAACCTAACTTTGTTTGTTGAGGTACAGTCCTCCTGCACTTACTATTAGCATCAGTAAAATATGTGTGCATAAGCAATCATTTCTTGATCAATTTAAAGAAAATATCTTTTACTACTTTCAGAATAGATTAGAAACTATTCCTCAACATATAAAAGATGCCATGATTGAGAATCAGCCAACACTGGAAAAGGATTAAAACAAAAAATTTAGAAGATATATGTATTTTATAGTCAATGGAACATTTATAGTGTATTGATTGAAGAACCTTGTGTAAAAAAAAGTATTATTGCAACAGTGTAAAGGAATAAAACCGTATACAATGAGTTTTTACTATGCTTTTTGAATAAGAAGATCTGCTGATAAAATAATAAAAATTATTGTAGTCTGAAAACATTATAAATATGATCTCAAAGATGACCTTTGCCAGTGATCTTGATTTGACCTAATTAGTCATATAGGTCATGATTGATAAACTTTACATCTTGCAATGATATTTATACTTTGAACTGGATACATGGTTTTGGTGTTATCAATGGCCGCCCAGTCCGACAACAGGCCCTCCTTCACAATTTTTTTATTATGTGAAATCTTCAATGTTGTTAAAAATTAACAACATCATTTTGAGAAAAACCAAAAATGACAAAGTGAAAAAGGAATTAAGCCTTTTTTTATTACATATTTTTTATCATCGGCCTTTGCCATGTACAGAAGAACTGGCTTAGTTCTACTCTCCACTTCCAACCTCTGCAAAATTTATACACAGTTACAAATTTGGGTAGATCTTGTTTCACTAGTCAATCTAATCTAGCAAACTAAAAATTCATCGACCCGTTCAAAATGAAAATCCTTAATTCGTCGGCGTCTCCTAAGTCAGTTACTTAATTTGGTATTCCAAGGCTCTATTTTAACTGTACTTGGCTGGGTCTAAAACTAAACACACTTAATTTTATGGAATAGCTATAACTATCAAAACACGTTAATTTCTAACTTTAACACAAGTATATTTCCATGCAGGCAACAATAATCTTTAAGAAGCCTTGCTGGCGCTGCTAAGAAAATATTTGTCAAAAAATATATTATGATACGTTACAATATAATGATTGTGGTAGAATGAACCGTTATGTCACTGATTTTGTGTGTATTTTATATTTCTTGAAAAATGTTTGTGGATATGGCTGGCTATTTATACAAAGAAATTGCAATCCAGTTCTGAAATAATAACATTTACGTTTGTCTGCAATAATATATGAACCAATTTTACCAATTTTGTATACAAACAGAAATTACATGATTCACAGTTATTATGTATAATCATCCTTATTTTGGTATCGAAAAATGTCTCTCTTTTTTAATCTTAACCTCTTCGCTTTTAAAATCATTCTTTGGGGTCTGCTACCACATTGTGTACTCGGGCTAGAGGAGAAGTCAGACCTGTGTAGCAAGTTTACTTTGGACTCCTTGTTGGATTTATCGAAAAAATAGATCTTCAAATCATAATTTCAATAGAGCCCCTCCATATGGTCGATAAATCTTTAAAAAACAAAAAACAAAGCTAGAATATAACACAATATCGAAAAAAAAGAAGTGACACTATAGAATATAATGTTATAACATCAAATCGTCCTTTGAAGGCACCATTAGTGTACAAAGTTTAAAATGGATGTACAAACAATATAACAAACAAAAATTAAGAGCACTCACAAAACAAGACAATAGCCTACATATAGTGCAAGATAAATATGGTACCGGTAGGCCTACTATCTAAGCTTTCATTGAGAAAACAATGGCAGTCAAGAGCTGGGGCAGATTTACTGTGAACTAATAAGCCCTCTAATCTTGAACGCATCCCAGAAACAACATTATTAGTCCACAATCAAAACATTGTAAGATCTAGGCCTACTGTAGTGTCGAAACCATCATTTAGGAAAGTGTTGCCTACTTTTGATAGCTGTTAAAAAAGAGTTTATATTATTTTATTTTCTTCTGTCAAGAAAAAACCCTATCGAAAATGATAACTCTGGTTACCGAGATCATTTTGCTATTTGCAGAGGGCCCCCATTAATGCTTTTGACTGAAGTATAATATGAGTAAATTTTTAAAAATGTGGGACGGTGCCTAAAGTTAGCTCCCTTGAAATTTATGGAAAGGATTGTCTTACTTGTATTATTGGAATAAACACATGTGTCGCTGTCGTCGAACAACGCTGTAGTCCTGATCGACAAGCCATCTCTTAGAATGTACATTCATTCATCAATAAAGTTTTGTCTGGTCAATCGCGTTTTATTAGATCGTGCAGGTAAGATGGCGTCGAAATAAATGTTTTCTCGTGCTTCTTTATTTTAATTTACGAAAAATCAATTGCAGAATAAAGTAATTGTCTAGAGTTTGTAGTAGAGCAATTCATTTTTTAAAGGTGGAATGACTGAGCATACGAGGATATGTTTATTTTGTCAAAAATGATGGCATTCCAATCATTCATTGTTTCAATCAATCGAAGATTCGAAGTCAAGACAGACAATGCATGCAATGCATTGCATGTATGATGTTCGATCAATCGATGCTACTATTATGCATAAATAGAATAGGCTATAGACTGTATAATAAACTATACGCCAATGAACTTCGTAGAACAAACATGATTTCAGAAATATTGCAGTAAAGCCACAACCAATATAGACGGCGACTCATACTGAATCGTGAATGGGTTATGGATGATGATGATGGCCAGCGGAGAGACAGACCTCACCTACTGTTTGAGTTCTGGTAAATAATAAACGGATTTCTTCGATTATGAACAAACTAGTTAACTTAAGTTATTATAAACTTACCCGTGTGTTTGAAATGAACTCCCGTTAAATAAAATCCATTGCACCACTAAAAATCCCAACGAATAAAACCGGTTCTCTCTTGAAAAATTTGAATATTTACTTGTTATTTCGACAGAGTGGATAATAACATTGCTTTCGTCACATATTGGACGAATCCAACACACTGAAGCGAGGTTGTTTAAATTTGACGCATATTTTGGCAACCACGTGCTATACTCAAAGCAAAGCGCCAACATTACGATCGTTTGAGTTTGGGCGACGAAAATATCAATTGAAGGCAATTACATAGGAGCTTTATATTGAAACCATTGATCGCCAGTCTATCAAATTTTATTCACAATGAAAGAATCACTGATTGCACGGATACTCGTAAAAATAAAGTCATATATAAAATATAAATTTTAATATCCTATCTTCTTTATGTTATAAATAGTTTAACACGGATCAAGAAGCACACCTCCGAGGTGTCTGAGGACTCTGAGTGTATTATTAATTTGATCTCATTCTTTGGATCAAATAATAACCGCTTCAGTGACATTTTTAAGCGTGTTGCGGCAGCGTTCAAAGTGGCTAATGGCATTGGGTGGCGGATACAATGCCGATAAGTCCGTAACACCCTGTAAGAAGCGGAACATTAATTGTAAATGGCCTGCATATATGTTAAATAATAATATTATCTTACCATATTATAAAGATGGGTAATATTTAAGGCCCATGAAAAGAATGTAGTTATTTTTGTTCCTCATGCGTGTTAAAAAGAAAATTATCCCATCCGAGCCGCTAATCAAATAATTAAGTCGGTAACAAATTTTAAAAAATACAGGTTGTTATGTGTGCGAACGCTCAAACTCAATGCCGAGTCGAGACGTGCTTTTAACTTCAACCAAAGAATTGACGTAAAAATGCCACATTTCCGATGCTGTCACCCCTGATACAAAGTGATATCTCCCGAGGTGTGACGTAACCAGCTGCCATATTTGATATTTTTCTTAACCGAAAGTTTTTCGGATTTCAATTTTTCAAGAGAGAACTGTTTTTATACGTTGGGACATTTAGTGGTGCAATGGATTTTATTTAACGGGAGTTCATTTTAAACACGCAGGTAAGTTTATGATAACCAAAGTTAACTAGTTTGTTCATAATCGAAGAAATCCGTTTATTATTTACCAGAACTCAAACAGTAGGCTAATACTAATAGTTATTTTTGATAATCCGTTATTAAAATAACTACTAGGCTATGTGTATTGTCCAGTAACAATCTAATTAAAATATAGATCTATATTTCGTTTCGTTTTTTATACTTTCGATGGCCTACACTCATGTAGATCTAACTAGTTATAGTGGAAGCTCACGTTCTATGACGTCAGGTATCAAGCACGGGACATTTGACCCGATAACGTCAGTCATTCGATTAACCAATTAGCGACCGCCACGCTTTTCAAAATCCACTTTTGTTTTGTTATGATTTCTATCCGCTGGTGATTATAGTATAGACGTCGTTGGCTGGTAATATCTACCCACAGTTCCACGCATAAAAAGGTCAAACGGTCGATTCGACAGACCATTTGATTGGCTGACCCCTCATTTCAGCCAGAACACAAGTTAAATAACAAGTCCTCCAGATCCAAGAGTAGTGAAGACAAGTGAAAATGAAATTTTGAACTATAAAAAACGAAACGAAATTGGATCTGTGTTTTAATCAGATTGGTCCAGTAACTACTAAACTAGTTGTATTGGTCGGTTCTCCAAAATAAAACTTCCGAATTTCTGAGACTTACCCAAGATCAATCATACAAACAAATATATACTGATATACAGTACAATGTGCTATAGTATGTCTATGTAGGTCACTCAATGCCAGGGGTTGCACTGGCTTAAAGCCTAGTTATTGTATATATAGTAACCTTAGTTAAACTTCAATGTGATACTCCATAAAATACTCTTGTTGTTGGACAAATAAGTTCCCCAGTGTATAATCAAGTCACAGCAGAATTTCTTTTATTTAAATTGATAATGTCTGCGAGTAACCAAATTGTCTGAATTTCAGGTATTTCTATTCATCAAGATGACCACCAAATTATTTGTAGGAAATCTCCCTGACACAGTAAGAAAGGGTGATTTACAGGCTTTGTTTGAAAAGTTTGGACAGGTGGTTGAATGTGATGTTGTAAAAGATTATGGCTTTGTGGTAAGTCACCCTGTGATTCATTTGTAGTGTTGATCCTGCGGACTTAGGATTGGATAAATAAAATAAATTTTTCATTGGATCATATTAATATCAATATTTTGATCGCAAACTGTAGAATTACCCCCCTCTCCAATTTAATTACCAGTGTTTTCTCTGGGCTATTTACTAATTGCATTTTGCAACCTTCAAATTCATATTTCAGGTCGATCGTTTTCTCCTCTTTCCAGCCCAAGAAGTACATATATTATGCATGTTAACTTTTTATTTTGTAGCATTATGCCTCTGGTGATGAAGCTAATGCAGCTGCCGAAAATTTAAATGGAACAGATTTTAATGGTTCAGCATTAAGAGTGGAAGTGTCAAGAAGTAAAGTTCGACCCAAACCAGGAATGGGTGGAAAAGGAGAGTGCTATAGGTGTGGTCGTGAAGGTCATTGGTAAGTGGATTCAATGTAAATGCTATTAAATGTATTTACTACGCATGTTTTACTTTAGTTAGTAGATGAGAATCCAATGTGTATATGATAGGCAATTAGAAATAATGAAGAAAATAAATTCAACCTATCTTTGTTATTTCAGGTCTAAAGACTGTCCCAAAGGATCGTAAGTATTTTATAATATTTAAAATAAATTGATAATTAACAGTTATATTATTGTTAATACTGTGTAATAATCCAGTTATTTGAATTAAAGTCAACATCTTGGTGAACAGAGGACTCTCAGTTATTTTTGCTGTGGGTGTCCTGATGGATTCTTTCTTGTCAAAGTTTCTGAATATCTACACTAGATAGTTGTAGAAGAAAGTACTGATAAAATATATAGATTTAATTAATATCAATTCAAATTATTCAGATCACGACCAAGACGTCCACCAGGAGATGGGTATAGAGGAGATCCGTACCGTGAGGACCCTTATGATAATTACTATCGAGATCCTTATTACCGACCCCCACCACCAGACAGATACCGACCTTATGCTGACCCTTACGAGAGGAGACCACCTCCTCCCCCTAGAGAGATGTACAGAGAAAGAGATCCATATGCCAGACCTCTTCCAGAATACTATGCCAACAGACGAGCAGCAACCAGGTTAGTAACAAAACATAACCGTTTTATTTTTAAAACTCGAAAGTTTACCTATTTTACATTTTTGTTTCTCAGTAAATAGCCATATTTTTCTGCTTAGTCAACACTTCATGCAAATCAGTTCTTTTGGGACTAACATAGCTTATTTTATTTCCATTATTTACTTTTTGCGTTGGTATTTAGCAGGGTACTGAATTCGGAGAACATTTGGGTTTAAGTAGTTGGCATGCGTCTTGTCATGTGCAAGTATAGGATAGTTATCCCCCCCCCCTTCCTGTTTTTAGTAGTAGATTTGAAAAATTCTATTTTAAATTTGTATTTTGTTTTATTTTACAGAGATCCATTTTATGATTATTATGAAAGGAGAAGGTAAATATAAGCTTACTCTTAGACATTGATGTTAATATAGGTTGTACTTCTCTTGTATAAAATATGTAGAAATGTTTATTATTATTAGTTGAAATTAATGTTATAATATGTATTAGCAAGCTGGTAATATATAGGCTACATTTGTTTAAGCGCGACCGTTATGTCGCTTCATCAGTATGGTGTTATATTGTTTTCTCATACGCTTTTTGATGTTTTTTTTAAATCTAAACGCTTTAAATTTAGAGGTAATATTTCAAGATAGATACACACTGTTTTGAATTGAATTATTAACCAATTGTTGTTATTTGTAAAAAAAAATCTCAATTTCTATCTTGATTTATACCTTGATAACAGAAATTAATTAACGCTTTATGTTATGTTTTTTCTGCGTACAGTTATGGAATGCCTCCTGCAGGACGTGCGTCCCCGCCACGAAGCCGCGTTCCTGGACCATACTGACGAGATCGCTGAGAGAGAATAGAACGCTGCCACGCGACAGAATAAGAAAAAGACGTTTTATAAGCTGAATACGGAATCATGTGTGGCAACTTGATATATAGACTATTAATTATGGACCTTGTTTTAATTTTTATTACTTGATGTAATTAACCTGTTCCAAGAAATTGAAAAAACAATGGACCCTGGCTATATTATAGATAAATATTGTTTTACAATCTTTCATTCATATTATTTCATTTAATTGTCATGTCGTGTTTTACTAGGCGAATAAATTATAACTGAAATATCCATGGAAGGCGTGTGTTGATGATTTTCTGCGTGATCTTCGGAAATACATCGCTGGTTCACTGTAAATATGTATACAATGTATGGAGAAAAGGGCGCTCGATTGGAGACGTGTGCGATCCTATGATTGATCGGAAGCTTCAGTAAATGGGGTGGGGGATAATTTGTGAAATAGCATCAGAATAACAAGAGATTTGAATATTGAAATCATTCAATAAGAAAGTGATCATTGTGTTAACAAAATGTATTTTTTGACTAGAATTTTATTTCAGTAGTTGCTGTCTGTGAAGGATAAGTATTTCCACTCTTGTAGGTAGCAAATGTAAAAGTATAGAAAAACTATAAAAAACTATTAATTCCATCCTTAATTTATCTTCATTTGAAATATATATATTTAGACCATGTCCAATATTTAAACCATGTTTGTTTTGAATTTTAATATTAGATTGAGCAATATCAAATAAATTATATTAATCTACTAATTTGAAATTGCCCGGATATCTATATTTATGAAAAGAAAAATTTACTAGAAATGATCATTGACAAAATATATTTCAGAAAAAGAGATACTTGAAGTTTTAAACAGGAGCACTTTTGGTTTACTTCAAGTACCGTGATCATCTCTTTATGTGAGTGTGTGGTTCCTATGAACATCAGAACACCGAGCCAAGAAGAAAGAGGAAAGCAGAGCATCTTCATTCTTGACAAATATTCATCAGTTCAGTTTTAGTTTATTTGATGCTAAATATGAACATTAAATGTGGCTTTAAAAAAATGTACATTAATCTGAGTTGAGTTTCAAGATCTTCAGAATTGATACATAATGTTGTAGTGTTACCACAAGCTTTGCCTCTTGTCTGTAGATCTTAGGTAACACATATAATAAACCCAATTTGATCATATTTATCTGATCTGGAGGAGTGTCAATCAAATTGTGGTGAGATTTTCCAAAATGATCAAGCCATGGGCATTCCCTTTTCATGGGACCTAGTAAAATAGGCTATTGACAATTAGCAATCAAGGTGAACTTTTTGTTATTCCTACAACATTCTTCCTTGTAAAAATATGGCTTTGTTAGAAATTTAACTATCATGAAGTATTATGTAAGAACTGTAGACAGTTGGGTTTACCACTAATTCAATAGTAAATTTCAAATTTACTTTAGTTCTTGTGTTGTATTAATGTACAAGATGAAAACATGTTAATATGTTTCAAATTTAAGGGATGACAAAATCGGAAGTGATTCATTCTTATCATTTTAACTTGATGTGATAAAAAAACTTTTCTAGTATAAAAAATAAACAAGCAATAAAATGTATGTATTGTTTTTATAAAATGTGAAAGTTTGTATGATTTATCATAGTATATACCACCAGATGTCAACTTAATAACCAGCTTTTATATCAAACTCTATTTTGAAAATATGTGAATAATGTAATAGTTATCTAAATATATGCATTGAAAACCATGGAATTATTGTCAATTTTTTGAACGTGATATTTATTACTAGAATGTTTTTCACCTTTGATATGGCAATTCAACAATTTCAATAATGTTATGCCAAATAAAACAATTTTGTGGTGTATAAAGGTTTTAATTCATTTAATCTTTTTCACATGTAATTTGCAATATTATCATATTCATTTGAAGGAATACAGTGCTATATAGGATGTACACAAGCTGAGAAACAATTCCTGATCCCAACATCCACAATATTGGTTATGCTTAATATGTAGCAGGTCACAAGAAATGCACCTTAAAGATCCATTGTCTTAAAACTTTATTGAGTGGTTATTTTCTATAGCAAATTTGGTATATAATCTTAAAAAAAAAATACTGGAATACCCAAAAAGTACCCATGGGGCAAGGTCTGGGCAGAATTGTCGGTATCAATAACTGGCAACTGGGCTGTTGTCTGCCAGCATATTGTGTGCTAGCTTGACTGAGTGAGCAATTATTTCTTGATCAAATGGGTGGGCAGTTTTGGGGCGCATTGAGGGGTGTCAAAGTACAAAACACTTAGCAACTAAACTGCAGAAAATAAGTTAACTATTATTAAGAATTTACTCAGGCTTCAATATGTATGATACATGGACATTATGAATTGAAAAATCGGCCCTTGATCAATGAAATGATTTGCCAGGCATGGCGTCTTAACAATTTATTTTCAGCTTGCGGTATCTCCCTGTGAAAACAAAACCACTGGGAGGGACTTGAAGCAAATTTTTGATAGATTAAGTAGTTTAAATTTGTTTCTAGTCCAAATATATTATCAAATCACCCAGTTTGTAGGGGGGGGGGGTGAAGTTTCTTTTACCACATAGATCAAATTGTGCTCAAAGAAACGACTTGATTAAAGTGTGAGACTATTCATCAGGAGCGCTGCGAGGCAAATTGGTGCTACAGCCTACTCTATCAAATTCCAATTTTTAACGGGAACGTCAAAGTGTACACATGACCTTGGTTTCTGTACCATCCAAATGATTTGACACTGTCTGGTCCTCCATCTTAAAAAGAGAATACCTGTCAAAATATCCAGGGGAACTTTTATGAGGCTTTGCTCCAGGCTAGCAAGCCAACAACTTCCACACTGAGTCACACCAAAGTCATCACTTGCACTTGGATTGCAATTATTACAGACCTAATTCTACTTGCACAGCTCACATAAGCATGAATAATGGCAAGGTTTCAATCTACAAAATTTCTAATGGAGGAATCATCAGGCAATATATTTGTTTTTGGGGGGCCATTGAATAGATTCAACCAGACTTTGGTACTGGTCTAGAAGAGGAAGACATTCAATTTCAGATCATCTTGTTAAATACATGCTGTATAAATCACTGAAATTTTCCCAAAATTTTCAGTCGTAGGAAATTCACAATGTAAGCTGGTCCAAGACTAACTGTGAGGTGACTTAAAATTCACAGAAAATAATGGTTTATGTGAAATGGGCAATGAACACATAAGTCCTTTGGAGGAGATTGTCTATTTATAAACACTGAAGACATAGGTTTTAGTATTCTCTATTTATTTCTCAAATATTATAAGAACTGTTATAAATACTCTGCTGACTTTTTCTTTAGTTTCAGTACTTTTCTCTGTTTAACTGACAATTACACTTAAAAAAACCTGTATAAAATACAGAATCTGTAAACCTGAACAATTTTTAGTAACTGGTTTCCCCACAATGGACATGCCTTATGACCCAAACACTTTTCAAAAATATCAATATTTCATGTATATTAGCCAACAGTTGTAATCGCCTACCTATATTGCCACAACTTACAATGAGACTAAGGTTTTACCTAGCATTACTAAATATTTATGTAAATGTTTATTAACAAATGTTGAGGGTGAAAGCACAGAAATTGTACAATTTTACATTTGATTCAACAAGCTTAGAGTTCTAGATTAACAAAATAGTGATTAACAGGAAAATATATTTAGTATATTAGTCACACAGAATGTAAGAAAATAGGCCTCCTTTCGACAAGGAAACACATGAAATATATTTATATGTAATATTTACAACATATAGAAGCAGTATTAACAAATAACAAGATATGAATGATATAATACAATGAAAATCCTTATGAAATTTTACAATGAAATAACAAACATTAGAATATACAAACTTATTCACTGTATTTAACTACAGCATATAGAATGATTTAGAAAATAGTAGAATCTACCTATTTACTGAGAGCAAGTTCAAATCTAAAACAGTGAGCGTTGTTAATATCATTATGCTCAATTATCTTTATATATATATATATAAAATGTGAACAAAACAACAACAATATAGCTAAAAAATACTATCATTAAACAATTATCTTTCTTCAATAAAACAATGGTAATATTGATATGAATTTTATATTCAGCACCAATACTATATAGCACTAGAGGATTTAATTTATACACATTGGTGCAAGTTGCCATATATAAATTATTGAGGGATTGGGAGCTTATTAATATTTTTGTCCATGTAATGAAAGTTATTCATTAAGCAACATGTACATTAAATTAGAATCGTAGCTCATCGAAAAGCAAGCCATAATTTATTGATTTTCTTGAATCATTACTGTATATTCGAAAGCATGTAATTTAAAATGCATGGTTGATATACGTGTAATGTGAAGTTTTGGCAACATGCACCCTACATAAATATATAGGATTTGTTTCTATTATGTAAATCTAGAAGAAAAAGAAGAGGTATTTGTGTGCAACATTAAATGCATGTGTTGTCTACTAACGATGATAAGAACGAAAGAAGTCTACATAATGAATGTATATGTACAGTACATAGTAAAAGAAAACAACTTAGTCTAAATATATTCTAAAGCTTGTTTTTTTTGATAATCTTAAAAAATCTACAAAGTTCGGAGAGAAAAAAAGATGTATGGGTACTATCAATTCTTTTCTCAAACCACAACAGATAAAGCAGCTAAAAGCAACAATTATGCATAAAAGGTTTACATTTTTAAAAATCATCAGTAACTGATCCACAAACTTCTAAAACATTCAAGTAGTACTAGTTAAAAAAAATCATTTTTAAAAATATATACAATTCGTATAAGAAATTTAAAAAAGAAAAAAAATGCAAGACTGCTTAAAATCTGCTATACTGTAATATAAGATACATAGATAAGATTGGCACAAGGGACAAAAACAGGTTCCTCTTAATAAACCATGATTTCGTAAAGATTCTACACATGCAAATAATAAGACATACACAAAGTAGTTCAAGAAAATTTGAATATCAGAGGCACTAAGATTGTTTTCAAAGTATAAATCAGCACAAAATATAAACTACATATGTGAACAATTCAAGATTACCATAATTTACAGAATATACATTAATAATACATATCATTGTCCTCAATTGTCTGAACACTTTACTTGCACTCCATCAATGAACAGTGGTGTATTAAGGTGGATGGCCATTTGCGAATGCCCTTCATCCCCTTCCTTTATGTTGTCAAAAACTAATTAATTTTTTTTAACCAGACTAGACACCCACTTCAAATTAATTTAAGTAATTTAAATTTTGTGTGGCCTCTCCTTACGGAAATCCTGCAGACACCGTTGTTTATGAATAAATGCTAAGCAAGCATGGCATGGAGACATGGAAAGGCTTTGGATAAAATTTTAAAATAAGACTTTTCGTGAAAGCTCCATACACTAATCTTCCGCCTTGTATATTTTAGTATATATCTGTAACTCTGGTAAATCTATAACAAACAATTCTTTACAAACAATAGAACCGGTAATAAAAAATACTAATTGCATGTCTTTTCCTCACTGGTATTTCATTAAACATCTTACAGCCTACCACTGGTTAAATCTTCACTAATATTTAACATATTGATCAAAAACAAAATCATCAAAAAATTAACTCACATACTTAAAGTTCCAATGGGCCAGAAATCTAATGGTTATTTTCTCTATTTAAATTTAACTATTGAAGAGCTGACAGGAGTAATTCAGATAGAAACAACATCCCAAGATAGATATGATCTTGAAACTGATGTTCATGGATAGAAATGATTTTTATTCGGTTTATAGCTGACTAATTTTTCAGGTGTATGGATTGGACTGAAAGTCTATTTTCTTTACATTCTGGAATGTTGTGCCTTTAACTTTACCAATTTAATGGAAGCTTACAGCTAGACGTAACATTATAATTTTTGACTATCAATATATAATACATTGATTGTATAAGTTTAAATTTTTGTTAGTGCATGATTTTCAGTAGGTTCTGTAAAGGAATATAAAATGCTCATTCATTTCTGTTTATAGGAAGGAATGAAGTTCTATGTCTCACCTAAACAATACTTTGGTTATTTTCAGACTAACAAAATGAATAACCCTAAAATCAGGACAAGCCTAATCTTTTCAAAACAACCATCTGTAATATTAATGTAACAGAAAAAAAATCTATTCTTGAAAAAAACTTCCAACTCAAAATTCCGAACTATTTCTAATCAGTGATCAGATATCAAAATGTAGGTTCTTGTTTTAAACATCTGAAATATAAGGATCAAAATAAAACAGCAAAGCAAGCAATGGAAGTTTTAAAAGGGACATCGCCCAATTCCGTGACCTTGGGATGATTATTGATTTCAGGCTCTAAGACAGAATGGAATAATAATATTATTTATTATATTCTAGCCCTATGGATTTGGTTTTAAAAAAATTACATGCAAGGTTGACACTAATTACATCAGCTGTGTTTAAATAAAAATATTGCCTGGATATTTGGGCCTGACCTTAGTTAATCTTGTTCTAGACTTTGTAATGTGATCGAAATTAGCTAGAAACTGGTACTGACGAATATGGACAAAGATTTCATTTCATTCACAATGAGGACTAAAACCCTCCTAAATACTGTATTTCAACAAGTGTAATATCTAGCAATATCCCTCTAAGTTTGGTAGAAATAAAAATGTCTTCAAATTTATCATTTTATAAAGCTGTGTTTCCTGGAAAAAAATCATTTAACCAATAATTGTAACCTTCGGATAAAAGTTTCCAAATTAAATGAACATTTACATTAAATTATTGATCATATATGGAATATAAACAATGACTTTTTACACTGACTGATATATAGAAATGGTACATTATTAACAGGGAAAATTACATAGGGTCTGCCCTCCTTAATGTATAAACAATTTGGTTATATAATGGGTTCTTTCAACCTTAAAGATACATATGCAAGTCTCATAAAAAATACAGTCACTGTAACAAACATTGTATATCTTTGAAGAAAAATACCATTTGGTATTAAGTATGTACTATATGATTTCCAATGATTAATGGTGGTTTATACCTAGTTAGTATTAGTTTATATTATAAATGAAAATTAGGATGAATTAAATGATTTCCTATAAACGATTTATCTCTAAATGATTAATCTATTGTTTATTTCAAGTTTTGAACTAGGTGAAATGGGATGAAATGATGGACAAATTTATAACAATGGATGATAGAATTTGAGATGGCAGTAAATCTCAATAAATGATTTCATTGGCTTATAAATGGAGAGACCAGTTATTCTCCTTAATTGTATTTCTCTATATGAATAGCTGCCTTCATGAAGTTTACACTAAATATTATATATCGCACAATAGTTGCCATGGGAACATCTTTACCTTAAGTTTGTCAAAGAAGAACACACTATTTCATAGTTTTGAGCCCATTAAAATGTGGTTCACTGAAGCGTTTTTTGAAAACAATATGATAAAGCCTTCTACACCAATATTCAGTTCCTGAAAGGCTTTTTTTTTCACAAACATTTAGTTTAAACATAGCTTATAATCACTGATACACATTGTTGTCTTCCAATTGAATTTTCTCCATTACAACTTTTGGTTTGGTGCGTTCATTTTCAGCCATTTTGTGGCTTTTCATGTGAGCACTTCTGCTTTTAACTTTACTGAAAACCCTGGAATATGGAATAGAAAACACATTAAGATGAAGTCAACAAGGAATCATTTGGAATTTTGAAACTATTTCTTAATTCTATTACATGTAATCCAATACAATCGTCCAGCAGTGAATCTTACTAGGTCAATCAGGTGGTAGTCTTAAGATTTTATTTGCTTAGAATTATTGGAAAGGAATGCATTTAATGCATTTAAGATTGAAACGGGGTCTGTATGTTTGTTTGAGGTTATATTCTGAGTTGGCAGAAAAAGTTCCATACTGTGTTCCAGTTGCCCTCGTCGGTGGTCCAGGAAGTGCTTGACAATGAACAGCGATGGTGTGCATGTAAAAGAACACTGGACGGTTGGAATTCGATGATGAACCGATGTGCAGGTAAAATGTCCAGCATACACATTGCATGACATATTGCCATCTTCATTAGATCGGTTAGTACACAAAAATAGGACCATTAAATTCTATTTCATTTCATTTGTATGGGTGTTTACATTTTGATAAGCATTCTCAACCACCATACTGTAGTAAATTCCTTGCGTAATTTTTAAAGGACAAAATTATCACTTTGAGTAGCGATAAAAGATAATGCCAAAGAGTTAGCATCCATTCTCAACAAATAAATTTTGCCAGCATATACAACATTACTTTAAGAGAAAAATCACACAAAAAATAGATTTAGAACAAAATTTAATTGAATAAACATATGCGCTCCTACCTGTCACATAATTTACAAGGGAATATTTCCTCCCCCTTTTCATTATAAACGGGTAATGCCTTGGTACTAGCTGACGACCGTGGTTTATTTGTTCGAGGTTGACGTGGTTTAGCAGGTTTAGGTTTTGGTGCATCATCAGAGGAACCCTTCCAAACACTTGTACTATGCATTCTACGATGACCACTTAATGCCTGTTTTGAAGTAAATGCCTGAAAAAAACAACAGATAGTATGAAATGCAAATATACGAAATCATTTTTTTTTTAATCTTTTAGCACTGCCTAAAGCAACTGATTTTTCTAGCGTCCCAAACCTTCCTAGTCCCGTGAAAAGTCCATGTTGTATTTCTGTGACTCAGACAGTTTGAGATGGTCTAGGAAGCATTGTTTTGGACGATTTCCAAAATGAGCTACAAAATTCAATGTTAAAAAGATCATTTCTAATGTTTTTGGGGAAGCAGATTTTTATTGCTTGTCTATGTTTAAGACATTAATTGCTTGAAGATGTTTGAAAGAATACTCTTTGAAACATCTCGAAAATAAATGAGTAATTGTTCTTTCAAAAGTACATGTATGTGTTTTGATAACCTATTGTTGGATCAAACTCGCTACTTGCATAGATGACAGAACATCCCACCCACCTGCTATACGCCTCAAATAAAGATATTTATAATGTTAAACTTGTACTTACAGCATGACAACCAGGATGATCACATGTAAAAGCTGGATATGATGTTGGTGATGGTACAGTCAATATAGGTATATTACCACTAATATTAACATCACTATTACTTATAATACTATTACTAGTAGTATTATCAACAACCATTTCAACAGTTTTACCTACTTCCTGTAAATATAGCAATCACAATGATATTGTTAGAGGTAGTAGTTCCTAAATGTTTTAACATTTTGAGACAAATATTGTTTGAGGCCAGAGCAAACTCTACCAAACCATCATGCAAACTGACAATCAGGCCTCCTTCCTGTACAACAGACAAATTTACTCAGCCAACATTAGGATGGAACCCGACACCTCTTGGTTAGTTCCCATCCTACTTTTCCTGGGCCAAATTAAAGTCAATAATAAAAGCTGCTTAAACAATTTAAAGCCAAAATTATTTGATGTAAAATAGGTGTCAAAAGTAAGCGATATCCTACCATTTGTTCTTCAGTTTTATCTGAAGCACTGCTTTCTGTTTCTGATTCAACTGTTACAGGAATGGAAGGGGCAGCAACAGGTGGAGGGGGAGCAGGATTTTCTTGTTGACGAGAACGTAAATTGTACAGATCTTCTTGTTCACGTTTACGACGTAGAATTCTCAGTCTTCTATAATCTTCAGGACAAACTTTCTTCCATAGATAATAAAACTGAACACATTGTTTTACATTCTTCGTTTCAACCTGAAAAAGATTACCAAGATAACAACCCTTTCACTTGACTTACAGAAATACAAAAAAAAGAGAGAGAGAGAAATGGAGTTTAACGTCTATTTGACACAAACGAAGAAATTTCGGGACTCACACATGATTTAATTTTATTTCAATAATTCGCTTACGCTTAGAGGTCTTTAACAGTGGGAGGAAACCAGACGACCCGCAGGACAGACGACTGTTCTTCTTGTCAGGTACAACATGGGAATTGAAACCCATGCCAATTGACTCAATGACAGACCTTATGATATTGTGTGCTCATGCTAACCATTCGATCATCAATCTCCCCGAAATGCAAAACAAAGAAAGTGTCAGACATACTGTATAACACATCAATATCTTGCACACATTAAATTTTTTTTTTTTCTATATTCAAGTTAACAACCCATCTGTCAAGAGCAGGACTGATGTGGAAACAGCTGCTTATAGTTTCCAGACAGCAATGTATGGTCAACACCATATTTATGGAACAAACAAGTCTCCCAAAAACAATTTGGTGCTACTGGAAGGAGAGCATCATAAATAGAACCATAAACAATAGTTTTCCAAAAACAAGGGTTACATGTCAAAAAACGAAATGATGCTCACCTCTTTAGAAACAGTGAAGAAATCTTTGTCAAATTTATGTAAAGCCTTGTGAAAACTTTCAATTTCTTCTGTTGACCATGCATCTGATTCTGAAATAAAAAAAACAAAATACAATCTTTTCAAGAGCTTTCAAAATATATTTTAAACTTATAAATTAGTTGAAGCAGTTACATCTGTATAATATGTGCACAGCAATGTGTACGTGGGACATCAGTTATTGTACCATCATGCATCACTAACCAGGGGAAACCACGCTGGAAAATAAGGATGAACTTTGTCGGCCAATGCAGGGATCGAACACCCGACCTCTTGACTAGCAAACCAGCGTCCTACCCACTTAGCCACTGTGACCCCCCTATATGTTGTTATTTAGTTGACAAAAAGTGTTGAGGATTTACCAGTTTTCTCTCATATATTATATTTTTTTTACCTTGATAATTATAGGTCAATAATGTATGATAACTTGGTAGTTTAGGTGGTTCTTCCATCAACATTAATATAGCTTTCTATAAAATAAAAATTACATTATCTTTTAAAATTTACATTTAAACTATACATTTTATAGGTAACACATTATTAATCAGAAATCTGCATAATAAGAGAACACAGGATGGTGCCAATGCCAAATCTCTGTTCACATTCAAATTTGTCATGCTACGATGTGCAAGTGACATAATAAAAGGAAAAACTTATCAATGAAATAACTGGTCAATAACCGGTTAAGATTTACTACACAAAGGCTACTGTTAGCTGTATATGTAACCAGGAGAAGAATACCTCCCTTTTGAAATTATAACACCTGGGTAAATATTGTAAAACAAACCACATGACAGTCCAGTATGTGTGATTAAATAGTACAATACCTGTATATTGCCTTTTGCCATATAGAGCATGTGTAAGGCATATTCTACATTGCTACCATTTCCCTTAACAGCAGCAGAACAGGCAAATTCTTGAAAGTATTGCACTGAAATAATAAAACAGATATTATTAAATAACAAGAAAAACAATTAGATATGAACTGATATTATGTATTAAACAATGCTTTTAATACATATTTATCAACAGATAAAACATTTTATTTTTTCAACATTTTTAAATATGCCAATGCACTTTTTATCATTTTGTGATTAATTCATGAACTTACAATCATCATCAGAGTTATCTGCCATGGCAAAGGGTTCCCACATGACATCCTCCCTTGATATGGTCCTCAAGGCATCTTTTTTATTTGCTGAAATGGAAATAAACAATAAGCTTAGTATACTACCAGTGATATCTTAAAGAAGAAAAAAACTTAAAAGCAGGCCACAGTCTTATGACATAGATCATATTGGAGGTCTTCAGTGGTCTATTGAGAGAGCGAAAGAAATGGCGTTTAACCTCCATCTGACACAAACTAGGTCATTTCAGGACAAACATGGTTCAATTATATTTCAATAATTCGTCTGCACGTAGGGGTCTTTAGCAGCAGAAGGAAACCGGAGGACCCAGAGAAAACAAACAAGATTAGACAGGCGACTCAAGTCAGTGGTCTAAGGACCTTCAAGTTTTAATAGAGGATCTCTTAAACAGATTTAATCTAAGTAGATCAATAAGCAGTTGAGTCTATGTTTGGTTTAAATATGTTACTGGTCAATATCAATTACATTTATTTTCTTAGTGTGTGATTATGTCTCTGGAATATAATACCATCTAAAATAGCCTAGACAACAACAGCTTTCACTTAAAGAGACTCAATATTAACCGATCTTCTACCATACCGTAGCGCCGTAGCCTCATTTCCATAGATTTACTACGATTATACTTTTCAAAATATATTTATTAATACATACGATTAAAAGCAGGCAACAAGGCTTGAAACTGGGGTCCTACATTTACATGTCTGAAATACAGAAAAAAATATCATTATTTAACGTCAAAGTTCAGAATCTGATTATGAAACAGAGTAACATGAGACGCTATTCAATGGATTATAATCTAATAAACTTGAATATCATATACTATTTAATCTATACTAATATTTGTGACTGAGTTACCGGCACAATTCGAACAGCATCAGGTTATCTGCTAGTTAAAGAATAAAATACATATACAGACTATGAAATGTAAGAGTTTATAGAGTAAAAGTTAACATACGGCTGGATATCTGTTTCTGGTGGTGGAGTTTCTTCTTCTGGTTCAGCTTCATCTACTTCTTCTTCTACAACCTCTGGTTTTAAACCTAGACTACCTTATTAACAAAAATATTGATCATATAATATTCCTAAAGATCCAGATCTTTTTATTACTCACAAAGATATCAATTTTTAAATCTATTATCGATAGATATTTTATAGCAATATATGACTAGTATTTAAATTAAAAGATAACATTTCTCTATCATTATAATTATATAAAAATGTTACATGGGTTGGCTATATACAAATGACTTACTTCTACGAACTTGCAGTCTAGGTGTAATTGGTGCTGATCTTGGTGAAAATGGGCGGTTACTGTGAATGGAACAAAATAAACCTGAACTTCTTCTCACTGGACTCAACATAGGAGGAGGTGTGTATGGCGGAGGTGTATGGCCAGGTCCAAGCCTATTCATATCTCCTCCATCCCACAACCTTGGTGAACGAAGACGGCTCTGAAAACTGTTCAGATGAGGTGGTATGAACAACGGCGCTGGACGATGTTTACGTTTAAATTTGATTGGACTGGTAAGTAAGCCAGGATTCCTAAAAACGCCTGCTCCATCCGATTTAGAGAACACATCTTCACTCTGACTTTTAGATCTTCCGATCAAGGTTTCTTCTTGTCTTCGGGCTCGGAACAATGAATCTTCTGTTCTACTACGAGGTCTCATTAAGCTTTGATCAACACTTTTTGATCTCATTAATTTAGATCTAATATGATCATCACCTGATTTACTTCGCATTCTAACCCTACCACTAGGAGAAGAAAAGTCAGTTTTGGGTTTTGCAAACGTGTCAGTTTTAGTCAATAACATTGTTAAACTATTATGTGTAAGCTGAGGAGAACTAGTTCTCTGACTGTCCATTGATAACCGTCTTCTACATTCGGATTGAGAACTTGTAATGGGTTTAAAGTTCTGAGATAAAGATGTATCACCGGTACTGGAGGAACTATAACTCGGACTTATAACTCGATGCACCGGTTTTGGACGTGATGCCATCAACTCTCTTCTAATACTATCAATAGTGCTCTGAGATGTTGACATTGAAGATGGTATACTATGAATGGTTGGCTGAATATTTGAAAGTTTGTTTTCTTGAGAAGATTGGTCAGCTATTTGGTTGGCTTGAGAGGAAAGCTGAATCACATCTGGTAGATTGCCTAAGAAATGAGCTACCAGCATATCCTGACTCTGAGTAGATTGAGGAATTTGAATGTCACTGGCAGAAATATATGAAACTGATGATGGCGCAATGTTCTGTGATACGGATGATTCTTGTTGTCTTTGATCAAATTGTAGCCCAAGGGAAGATGGAGTCATAGGTAATGGTTCGGACTGGATGTGCAGGAGATGTTGAGATAGTTGATTTAGTTCTATATTTTCCAGTTCACCTCCAGATGTTTGTGGTTGAGCACCTTGTCTTGTAGCATCAATACCCTGTACTCCCTGTTGTACCAGTTCTAAAGCTGGAGGGAAGTTGCCCTGTGAGTGTAAAGACTGTTCTAATTGGTTACGCAGGGGTACTGGATTTCTGGCTCCGGATTCCATGGAGGCTTTCATATGTTCAGCTAGTTGCTGTAGTTGATCTGAAGTTGGTTGATCAAACTGGTACTGTTGCTGCTGATTAGCCTCTAACAGTTGTGCTTGAGAAACATGTATTTGAGGCATGATGTGAACTTGGGCAGTTTCATGAAGATTCTGCTGTGCCTGTGTGACTTGAGGTTCAATCTTAACTGGAGTCTGCTGGATTTGATGTTGTTGCTGGTCTTGTTGCTGCTGCTGCTGTTGTTGTTGCTGGAGATGGTGATCTTGGATGAGTTGCTGAATCTGACTGGGTTGTAATTGTTGCAGCATCTCAAGTTGTTGAGATGTAAATTGTGATAGAGCTGTTTGTGGTAGGGAAGATGTGTTTTGTTGAAGTATATCTATCTGTTGTGGGGATAAAGACTGAACAGCCACTTGTTGTAGCTGTTGTTGTAATAATAACTGTTGTTGAATGGAATCAATTTGTTGAAGAAGTAGAAGCTGATCTGGAGTGACAACATGCTGGAGTAGAGTTGGCTGCTGAATGATTCCCAGTTGATTTGAGACCGCATCAGAAACTTGTATCTGTTGACCTGATGTTTGCAATGGCTGAAACAGAAAATGTAGTATAAATAAACTTAACCAACAATGTTTACATGTAGCCTGTTTTTTTGAAGTTGAACCATTGATTTTGTTGCTCTCTTGAATGTATTTCAAGACTATTTTAGGGTAAGATTGATTTTTAAAAAAAAAAACAATTATGTATACCATGGCACTAATTCTGAGCACAAAACTAAACAAAAGATACTTCTATATTATGAAAGAATGAATAACTGTTGAAATATAATAAACTGTACAGATCCTAAGCCTTAGGGTACCCAAAATCAAAATTCCATATAAGACAAAAATCAAGAAAATAGATAATGGATTTCCTAAAAGGGCTTACAAATATTTAATACCTGTAGACTTGGTTTTATGTCGTCCAAGAACGCCATGTTTTGTTGCTGTTGTTGTTCTGTAGCTGCCGGTTGTGAAATAGAATGAAGCTGAAGTTGTTGTTGAAGTATAGGATGCTGCTGGCGTAAAAATGTACTAGGTTCAGAGGTGTTAGGTTGTTGCTGAACACTTGTGGGATGAACACCCTGGGATGTTGGCATATTTTGACCAGCAGTAGTATTTTGTGGTGTTGTAACCAACTGAAGACTTTGAGTTATTGAGGGTAGGACATTAGTTATTTGTGTCCTCTGAGGTGCATTTGGATTCTGGTTTGGAGATGGCCGTGGTCTTGGTGGCGGGGGTTTCATTGCACGTGATTTATTTTTGATGGAAGACTTTTTGTTTGGATCATCTTTATCCTTATTGTCCTAAAAATATAAATGAAAAGTTATACCAAGTCTATTTTTGTGACAGGATATGTCAAAAGATACATGTATCATACATATATTGGAGTCGTTTCCCTTTGAAAAATACCAATCATACCAGACTTTTGTGCTATCACCAAATGAGATCTTTTCAGTTTAATATTTGGTTTATTAAAATCCAAATTATCTATTTGAAGAACAGCAACATTTGTTCATTATAAATTTTATTTTTGTGTTTAAAATATAAAAAAAATGCATGAAAAATTGTATTTGATAAAATCAACTTTGAACATACATACAAACCTTTTTCATATAGCCACCATGTAATCTCATATGACCATTTAAGGCTGGTATATTCTTAAACTTCTTCTGACATATACTACATGTTACTTGAGGTTTCACAACTTCCTCACTGTAAACACAAAACACAGATTAAAAAAAAGTTGATATAAAGTTTAAACAATGACACATTATTTTCTTCTATCTATCTGAACTTTGGGAGTCACAGTAGCTCAGTGATGAAAATGCTGCTTCCCCTTGTCAGTTGGGCAGTAGTTTGGATGGTACGAAAAACCAACACCCACTCAAAATTTCTCCAATAGCAGAAAAGTATGATGTTAAACCCCCTATTTCATTTAAACATTTTAAAAGTAATATTTTTGACAGATTATAGCCAACATATAGGATTCCAACGCAGTTAAGCTTAATTCTGAAATTGGTAGAAATATTACCTTGGTTTGGCCATTTCAGCAGGTGTTGTATTATTGAACCACAATTGTCTTTGATGTTGGGCAAGAATAGGACTAGTTGGTTGTGGAAGTGTAGGAGGGACAGGACTAACAGGACTATAACCTGGTGATGGTGCTTCTTGTGGGTTGGTAGAGGATTGAGTCATAGCATTACTAACAAAGTTATAAACCTGGGCCCTATCCTGCCAGTTCTGTTTACTTGTGGTAGGAGCTGGTGGTTTAGGAGCTGTTTGACTTGGTACATGTACATTACTGGCTGATTGTTGTTCAAATTGGAAAACAGGTTGTGTCTGTTGTGTATTGGTATAACTAGGACTAGGAGAAGGGGTTGTATTAGCACTATATGATGGGGAACCCATCTGTAGAATCTGGGTAGCTTCTTGAAATGCTCTTTGGTCAGCAGCCCTGGGTTTTCCATTGGGTTGGGCAGCATTTGTGATACCAGCTGCTGCCATGGCCGCTAAAACACTGGTAGCTATAGCTTCTGGTGACTGATGATGATGAGCTTCAAGATGTCTTCTTAACGAACGAGCATCACAATAACTTTTTTCACAATTTTCAACTTGACATTCATATGGTTTCTTCTCTCTATGAGTCATCAAATGACCATTTCTGAAAAAAGACAAAGTTACACTAGGAGAGGTAGATGCCCAAATGGTTAGCATGTGCATGTTGCATCATAAGGTTTGTCATTGAGTCAACTGACATGGTTTCGAATCCCTGGTTGTACGTAAAGGAGTGGGGTCGCCTGCCCAACCTTGTGGGTTTTCTCCATGTCCTCCTCTCACGTTATACATTACAATATGATATGAATAAAAATAACTGTGTCTTGCTCTGATTTCATGACAAAATGATACGATATTTCAATTGAAAACACATCCAAAGACTGTATACATGCTTTTCCTTTGTAATATTCGAACATGGTTATATTAAAATTATAATCGCACCTAATTGCACCCTCATATTAATCTGATTTAATTACGCTTTATGAACCTTCTCATATATTAATTTCATGTAATAAAAATCAATTTGTGTTCCCTGCAACAAAGGTTATTCTTTGGCAAAACATTGTAACTTACATGTACATGTAATTTCAATTTTTCAGATTTTACTTAAATTATTTTATTATGTAATTTGATTACAAATGTTGACTGTTCAGGGTTGTTTTGTATTAGTTTATCCATTGTTTACAGCCCTGCAAAGGGGCATTTTTTAGTACCACTTTCCCCAAGCAAATACATGTTACCTATTGCAGGTCTTTCTTTACACCTTAATAAATTCAATATAAATCCTGAATTATTAATTAACATGACAAGACCATAATCAACTCTCCAGGCTATCGAATAGCTTCGATTTAAAATAGATTAGAATGGTTCTGCCCCTTTATAATTTAAAAATGGATAATCAAGGCTTAATCTCTAATGCACGAGTACCGTGGTTACAATAATGAAAAATCAATGCATCTGGTCAAAACTACAGTGAAAACTTTGCTCAAAATAATTTATAAAGTAATTTGAATGAAATTTTCAGTGTATTCATTTTGCATTATGAATTTTTTCACTACAGCGAGAATGGCCATATCTTTACCTAAATGTTACATAATGTCTGTTTAATTGTATGGAATATATCATCAATGTCCTATTAAGAGTAAGGTATTTTGTGTTGTTGAGTGTTGGTTCAGCAGTTGAAATGTCCTTACATGTATTTCAGTATGAATTGATAGATTTGAACCAAATTTTGCATACCGGTACACAAGTCAGTACTGCGCTATGTTCATTTTACAAATTCTGTCACTGATTTGATATATGGTATGTAGTCATTCACAGATTAAAAGGCTGAAGGGGTTTTATTTTGTTAATTTCAAATGAAAAAGGTTCTTTAACGACCACTATGCTTACCAAATGTAATGTACATTTATTAACATAACAACATACATATAGATCGTCATCTGCTATTCCGAGAAGTAACCCCTTTGTACAATAACATACATGTATCATGGTTGAAGAATCTGTACTTACAAATGATCTTGTCTTTTGAATCCTTTTGAGCAAATGTTGCAAACATATTTCCTTTCTTCACTGTGTGTCAATCGATGTTTAGCCAAAGCACTTGAGTTATTAAATCCCTTACCACAGGTCGGACATTGAACATTTTGTTTTAAAGGTGAAATTTGAGATTTAGCACGATTTTTTCCCTTTTTACCACCGCTAGTATTTGTAGGGGATTCGCTGGTTAGTCTTTGATCACTCATACCTGGAAAAAAATAAACATGTTCAAACTTAGATAATGGACAGTTGAATTCATATAAAAATATAATGATTATAGCTACTTGCCATTGACAAATATCTAGTGAGTCGCGCTTCGACCTCTGGCTGGCCGGTCACCTCTGGCTTGCGGCTGTGGTTTCGATCCCTGGTGTGAGCGTATGTGGCACTCCGGTTTCCTCCCACTGCTAAAGACCCCTACGCGCATGCGAATTATTGAAATAAAATTGAAACCATATGTTAGTCCCAAAATGACCTAGTTTGTGTCGAGTGGACGTTAAATCCCATTTCTCTCCTCTCTCTCTGGTTCCTCCCCGTTGCTAAAGACCTCAAAATGAAGTTCCACCCTGTTAGTTTGTGCTAAGTGGGCATTTTTCCCCCCATTTCTCTCTGCATTGAATGTGAGAATCATGACGCGTTAACTGGACTGAAATTGTTTTACATTTATTTTCCATCTAATTTAATCTAAAATACTTTTTTTTAAAAAAATTACCTGAACTCCCTTGTCCTTCACTATCAGTAGTAGTAGCACTTAAATTACCATTATCTCCTACTCCAAATCCTGAATCGGCAAACGGTTGAGGTGATAAGGATAGAGCCTCATTAACATTGCCATCAAATAAATCATAGGTATGTGAACCTTGACCTTCTGGCAATCGAATATTTTGAGATGGATTACCCATGATCCCTTCATCAAGCTGTGCAGAGTTTGCACTATTCATATCAAAGGCACTTTCAGTTAGTATTTCACTGTCATTATAATTTATAGCACTTAACATGGCATCACCTGCCCCTCCAGAAGTCTGATAACGCATAACTTGTGGGCCAGCTTGTGATGTAGTAGATGCTGGACTCGGCTGTCCCAATTCTTGAAAGGCGGAGACAGCCAAAATATGTAATGGGGACATTTCTTTCAAATCAGACATACTCAAATCAGTACGTTCATAGGATTTTATGTCTCCTTTGCCATCAACAAAACTATTATCACTCATCTTTGAAAACTGAGAATTTGATTTATTAATAAAATTGTCTTTTTCTTCTTTTAAAGAAGACATATTTGACAAGTCGTCGAGGCTAAATTGTATAGGTCCTGTGAATGCGAACGGCAATTGCATCGAAACACTGTTTGAGTCGAGAAATGCTGGAGAGTTTGAAATATCTGATGATTGTGGGGTAGCAAACTGTAAACTAAGGCCTTCCATTTTCTTTCTTCCCGGTAAATCTTCTGATTCATCTGTCCCTGACTGCCCTTCTTCCATAGCCCACTTAACTGACACATTCCTTTGACTTTGAGCAGATGGAGGATAATACACACCCTGATTGTGTTAATATTATGCAAGTTTCTGATACAAGTGTTGGCAAGCCAAAAAGATTACATCTTGATATGCTGTTCTTCACTGCAAAAAAATGTTTGATCAGTTAATGTAATGCCATTATATGTAAGTCCATTTTTAGAATAAATTTGATCTTCCATTATGTATGGCCTCAGGAACATGCACTAGTCATGTGGACCACATAGCTATAGAGTGACAATTAACATTTAGAATTCAAGAGGCTGGTTCATGACCATGACATCATGTAACACTACAGTTAACTAAAAAGATAACACATATTCTTTACTTATCCATCACAAATTATGTTCAAGATATCCTCTAGTAAGCAAGACTTTACAAGTATTTTATAGCAAGGCCTAATAATATTTCATGAGAGACAACTCTATCATTTTAACAATTTAAAAATGAAAATGTACATACTTAATATAATATAGCTTGTTAAATAAAAGAAGTTCAGATTATCTAAAGACTAAAAGGATAATTTAATTGATTGAATGTATATGCTGAAGACCAACTTGGCTATATAAAGATTCTTGTCAATTCTGTAACAGCACAAGATCAGCTGACCAGATGCCGTAATATTGTAGTATTTAACGTTGGGCTCAAAGTATTACAATGTATTATCTATATATAATCGCTTCTTTGCCTGGATATTAATATTAATATAAGTGTCAGATTGCTTCTGTGCACACAGTGTCGAAAGTTTATGGTTGCATTATAAGTAGTGAATTAGCTTATTATATATCTGATAAAAATACTGTCATCTACCTCGCTTCTGTGACTAATTCTAATTCCTAAACATTACCTTTTTTTTACAACATCCCCAAGCTGGGATTTCCTAGTCAAGATTTATTAAGTCCAAAATTAACAAAATTAAATATCTCCAAAAATGTTGAAATGGTTAGTGAATATCTAATCATGTTTTTCATGTGAAAGTGTGAATCTACAATAAATGACAATATCTTGATCGAAATAAAATATAGACTCTACTGCCGTGTTTTGATTTGATGCTGATCTCATAATCATTTTGACAGGTGATAATAATACCACGAATGAAAACAAGCAGACGACATATACCATTACACTTATTGTCTGACACTTAATGAAATTTAAGAGTTATTGTCAAATATATATATCAATGTATACGATGCTATACTTTGATATTTCATACACATTTTCATATGAATCGTCATATACTTTTCTTGCATATTTACGATTGCGCGAACGTGTGTTTATTTTTGTGCCAATACGTGACCTCTTCAAGCCTCAAACACGCTTTATTTAAAACCGCACGTGCATTGAACCCTATGTCATCGGAATGCAGGATGATTAAACTGTTGCATTTTCTTACCTATGAAGTTGAAAAACGCTATTTATTAAATACTGCAGTATATAAAATTGACAAAATTAGGCCAAAAGGTACGGCCATAGATTGCCAAATCCTGACAACACAAATATTCTTACACCGAAAAATAATTAGTTCCTGGAACACCCACCATTTCCTTTTGAAGTGTACATCTTAAAAAGATAACAATATAATATCTTTAAAATACATATTTCAATTACTGCTCATGGAATAAACCCCATCAATTTAAAGAGAATTAGATAAAATAACAAACATATGTGTATTAATATATGTGTTTTTCCGGATAGTAAACAGGTTTTGTAAAGTAGTGCATGACGTCAGCTATTCACGCGCATGTTCAATTAACGTGACGTCAGATACGATTGACATGGCGGAAAAGTCTTCGAGAAATATGCCATCGTACGATTCACCCCCGGGTGAGTATGCAAATTCTGCCCCTTATGACCACTATTACTAACCAATATATTACTAGTAAACCTTTTGTTAACATAGAATTGAAAACTGTCCTATTTATTGACCTAAGTTAAAAACAACTACTGAAATTTTGTTGGTTTTCAACTGATTTGTCTACTTTCATCAACAATTTAGTTTACATCATACATACAGAAGAATCAGAAGATTCCCAATCACGTTATACTTACATGATAAGGAGGAGTAAGTTAAAACAATATACACACTACAATAATCATCTACTAGACATTTTATACGTTGCATAATTATAGGCTACTGTAAATCATTAGACATTTTAAACCTTTTATGATTATGCTGTAAAACAGATTGATTATTAATATTATTATTTAAAGTATCATCAATACTTGAAAGCAGACAGTAGTGTCAGTAGCCTAGAGTAGGGCCAACAATTTTTTTTGACCTTGGCTTGGAG
Source organism: Patella ulyssiponensis (assembly GCA_963678685.1). NCBI lineage: Eukaryota > Metazoa > Mollusca > Gastropoda > Patellidae > Patella > Patella ulyssiponensis. The sequence goes on along the minus strand of OY783230.1, from coordinate 58,471,255 downwards.
TTGGAAATTATATTTTTAGAGTCATGGAGCCTATAAAATCAGAGTTTGAGAGTTTATTCAGTGACACCAACAAGTTGTGCAAAATGGAGGACTACTAGTACTAGTAACTAGACTTGTTACCTTAAACTGTGTTTAAGGTAACAATTGGTACAGTCTAAGACCCCTTACGCAAGTTCAAATAGGTTCAAACGCACAATTGTCAACACACATCATTACAGTTTGTATTAAAATAAGTAATTCTATCACAAATAGTGAAGACTGGACCATTAAAATAGTTACCGAACAGTTTTTCTCTGCATAGCACTGTTTATGTTGTAGGCCTAATGACGTATTACGCAACTTGCGGCCATGGCGGTCGGCCAGTTGAAATTTCGCGTAGGAGATAGGTTTCATAAAATCATATAATTATGCGGTAAGGCCCCACCTTTATTTCAATAAGAATTGATTTATTATATGTTAAGCTGTGTGCAGTACTGTTTTGGGTCAGTTAATTTGTAAATTAAGCGAGCTATAGGCCAGTAAACTTTTTGTAGTCATTTGACTAAAAAATTTGCGCAAAGGAACTCGGTAGGAAAAACCACTACTGCGACTGGAGTTGGAGTAAGACGGAAGACAGCAGTAGTGGAACCATTTCTATACTAGTACATGTACAAGTGTACATCGGCATGACTAGAAAAGTAGACCTTCTAGTCCATAATATTTTGAATGTGACTGATAAACCCAGGGAAAATTACTCCATGGCCTAGCATTCGGCACCTATTGTTCATTTCTATTTTGAAAGATATCTGGGAATTTGAAAAAAAAGGACCGTAATTAGTATAGTTTTATTAATATTTTCTCTGAAATAGAGGTATTGATGAATTGTTTATTCAACAACCTGAAAATAGATAATTTCTATATTTTGATGACTAACCTTATGTTCTTATTTATCATGGCAGTGGGTAAGGTGGTATAGCGCATGAAATCACAGGCTCTGTCGTTGAGTCAAGTGGCGTGATTACCCATTTGAATGTGAGAAGGAGTCGGATCACCTGTCTAACTTCATGGGTTTTTCACGGATCCTCCCATTTCTTCTTACATATAAAGACCTCTGATGCAAGTGAATTATTGAAATTAAAAATTGAACAAAATGCTAGTCCCAAAATTATCAATTTGTCTCGAGTGGACGTTAATAAACCTCATTTTACTCTCTATCTCCTGTACTGGTAAAGTAGGAAGTGATAAACATTGTTCTTGTAAGTTTATTTGTCCGCTGTTCACAACTCTTCTTATCATACAGCATGTGTGACCATTAATATTATTAAATGACTACTTCCTGGCATCTAGTGGAATCCCCATATCTGTAGTTTTTCAATTGATGAAAGGGAATGATAAACAGTAGGCCTAGTTTATAATAGTTTACATCTTGCATGAGAGAACATTAAAAACCAGTCAAGTCAATAGATGGCTGATATATGCTGTGATATGTGCATTAGTGTAAGTGATCTTTCCAGTAAGGCTGTGCAAAAATATCGATATAATCGATAATCGGTAGAAGTTATTTAGCGATTCGATAATCGATATTGAAATTGAAATATCGATTATCGGTATATTTAGTATTTACCTTCTGACGGCAAGTGACTTTCACTTTCACATGACTGAACTTGCCGTAGTCTGGCATAAGCAGACAAATGAATGAATAGACAACGTCAACCAGGCGTGTCAACTAACTTGTTTTTTCCGTGAGCCTCACGGATTCACGACCTTTCTCCCGATCTCCCGCACGGGAGGAAATTTCTCACGGAAAACGGTCAAACGCCAATGCTAGTTTTACTTTTACAAAGGGAGGTAACTCCTTTATTTTCGTTTAATAAATCGACCTCATGATTGGCTGAATTAGACCTGAAACTTCTATTTCGGTAATATGCGGTACATCCCAAGGCGGGTTTGTGATAATTATTTGGAGTAAATAAAGTATATTTGTAATGGTAGCAGAGTACACGAGCGTACCTGATGAAATAGAAACCAGCACAAGGTTATTTCCATTATTGTAATTTAGCCCTGTGGTTAATTAATGTCTATCTATGCAATTTTAACAATTATCCCTCGAAGAGAAAACATTTCACGCCACAATGACTTCAGCGTAAAATCAGAAGCCATTGACTAAAATTTAGACGACTTTTCAATGCGATTTTGGATTACATTTAGATTTAAATATATTACTAGCGATTGTATTATAATACTTTGATATCGGTCTCAATATGTGCAAATAATCTGACTCAAAAATTATCGAAATATAAGCGCAATTACTGTTGATGTACCGGAGACATTTGTCAAATAAATATAACAGCTATCTACCTTTATGGACTCTAGTAATGAAGATAAATAACTCAAATTTACTTTCGTTTGTTTTTTTATTACGATTGAGATTGTATAAGAATATTGATAAATATAATGTGTTTAAATAAACAGTGAAAATGTTTTGGAATATTTTTATTATAAAACATGGCCGTTGAAGAACAAATACAACAAAATAGCGGTAGCCTGTGTCGACCAACAAAATAACAGGTCAGTAAAGTTCGGATTTTTCCGGAAAAATGATAATCGATTATTATCGATAATCGCTGACAAATTCTTGCCGATAATCGATATTGAAATTTCATATCGATTCCCAGCCTTACTTTCCAGCCTCTGTCATTACAAAGCTACAGTCACTATTCATGTAACTTTCATCTTTACATCAGGTGATTGATCCCTGCATTGACCGACAAAGTTCTTCCAGATTTTCCAGCTTGGTTCCGCTTTGTCAGCTCTGCAGGGACATGGACAACTGTCTTGTCATTTAGATGGCATGAAAAACCAAGGTCCTGTGTACACATTGTCATGCATGTAATAAAAAGATCCCTGGAAGTTGGAATTCGTAATAAAAGTAGGCCACAGTGCCGCTGTCTGGGCAAAATTTCCCTCATCAGCCCAGTTCGGAGCAGAGCAGTAGGATGATAAACCCCATTTCATTTCATAATACAACATGACTTACACAGACATACTGTATAACATAAGCATTGTGAAGAAGACTGTCAGAATGGAGGCATAGGTTATCCCAATGACATGGGGTCAGAAATTCACAATTGAATGTTGGACACATGAGGTGTAGGCTACTCTTTTGGATGATCAGAATGTGGTGTTCAGTCATTCTTTTGGATTGAAAACCAAGGTACTCTGTACAAAATGGCTTGAGCTCTTAATTCCAGAAAATATAGAATAAGGCCTTTTCTTACCAAGTTGCAATATAAGAAGAATTTTTACTGTAGCTTTTTTCTGGTTTTTGAAATTGGTAGGAACTTTTTATGGCTCGCACACAATTTTATAAATATGTTAAGGACTGGTATTGTCTTTTGTTTATGAAAAATGGGATTACAACATGACAAAATGGGATCATTTATGATCAGATTTATTCAAAGCAGTTAGATATATTATGTAGCTTCTATAGATAGGCTAGCTGTACGATGTACCTTAAATTACTTCCTGATGGTTGTAACAGTATTGTAACACAAGAAATGAGTTGTTTCCCTTGAACCACTACTTCAATGGATCAATGATTAAAATTAAAGGTTTGTGTTAATGCTGTCTCCGTCATTATGCTGAAAGGAATTAGTTTACATTCAGTGCAGATATTATTATAAATCACAGGTGTATTTTAATTCAATGTAGTACTAGTAGTATACTGCAAAGCTCACTGCTCGTTGTATTGGGCCTATAAGAACTCAGGATATGAAGTCATGAACAATGTGTTCACCGTTTAAAAAAAGATAGCCCCTTGTTTTTGATGCAAAAATTACTCTTGGAAATATTAGCCAAAAATAACTACTCAACAATTTGTCCGTTCCGAAGATTTACTTAGACGAAAATATCAGCCCCAAATAACTCATGGAATGGCTACATATGCAAGGAAATGACGAATAATTTTCTCCCCACCCCCCCTCTCAGCGGCGTGCCTCGTCTCTGCAGTCAGTGCCCTCATTTTGCGGCCCCTCCCCTTTTCAAAATTCCTAGATCCGCCCCTCATAAATATCACTTACATTAGTTCTCGAGTCAGGATATTAATTCTTTCATGAAGAGTTAAGATTAATATTACCAGATAAGATTTAAACCTTTCTTGTCGGATGAGTATTCCAGTTAAAACTTGAAATCAATCATATACCATTCTGTAAACACTGGAGGAAAATTCTGATAAATGCAAGTTCATAAGTTAAAGTTTTCAAAACTGAAAAACTGTATTTGATTTACAATTTCTAAAAGCTAAAGTAACCACTATGATAAATGGACACCAATTATTAAGAAGAAAATCTTTTAAAGAATTTTATGAGAAATGAATTAAATTGAAATTAATTTAAATAAGCATGGCCATGATACATGAAATTATTTTTTGTTTACATACTTGTACATTTACTTTGTATTTGAAGACACCAAATCATGTTGTTTCCATGGATGTCATAATCACTTTACAAATTTATTATTGATTTACATTATTAATATTATTTGTAATAATGTTGACCTATATAATTGAGTTTAGCATGTGGCGGACTGGTAATAGCATTATATACTGATGTAACCTATATAATGTTATCAAACCAACTGTTAGCTAAAACTGATCTATAGACTTTAGTACTATTATCAACTGTAGGTTCACTCACATTGTATGTGCTGTGGGTTGTGAAAGTTAGGTTGATATTTAAAGATATTAAGTATACATGTGCAGTATTTTTACTTTTATTTTGGAGGATAATATATTATGTCAGGTGAAATCAGGGACGAAGCATGTGACTGTAAGACCTTTTTGTTTACTTTTCGTCAGTGTTTTGTTTTCCAAGCCTCGAGTTTAGTTTATACATGTAGATTCAACAGCTTTATTGAGGCAAACAAGGTTTTCAAATCAATAATGTTCCAAATAAGCCAGTGTTCAATTTATTTATGTTTAGTAAGCTTATATAGAATAAAACTCAAAATGTTTTTGAAATGATGATGAGTTATAACTAGAAGAGGTCGATCATGGTCAAATTTAGTTGACCTATAGTAAACATGTCTATTTCTATATATGACAAACAAATGTCAAGTTTTCATACAAATGTCAATAATTTCATAATTTAAATAGGATTGGCCTATATTGTGATTTAGCCAGGTACTATATTACAGATGTTTGAGCTTGATTTACATAACAATTTAATGCGTCTAAGCCAATTTATTTGTCGGGGAATGGATGGCCGAATGGTTAGCACCTGCTCGTGGGGTAGCCTGTCACACCTTGTGGGTTTTCTCCTGGTCTTCATGTTTCCTCCCACTGCTAAAGACTCCAAAGTGCAGGCAAATTATTGAAATGAATTGAACCATATGTTAGTCCCGAAATGACCTACCGGTAGTTTGTGTCGAGTTGCTATTACTATTAAGCCCCATTTATCTATCTTTATTTATTTCTTTTCAAAATCAAAGCCCAGCTTTTAAAACTAAAGATAAGATTGAGTCTGACGAATGCATTATCATTATTAAAACAAGTGAAAAATACATGAAGTCAGATTTGTCGATCATCGTTATAGGGCACTGTCTGGTTTCTTGGCTAGCATGAGCTGAGAAGAGTCCTCAGGATTTTCCAAGCCTGGTTCTAACAACGAATAAGGAAAGTGAATAGTTGCCAGTTGCCCTGGGAAACACACTACTACCTGGGTTAGATTCTCCTCAAAATTTCACATGCAATGTTACCCTTGAAATGAAAAATACGGTGATAGTCTCGAATGACCGAAGTATTATGTTGACAAGATGTTAAACCTTATACCATTTCTTAGATATCAATCAGAAGCCTAAACTACTTGAGTAAAATGGTAAGCAGTCATCAGTTAAGTGGTTCACCTGTAGCAGGTGTCAGTCAAATGATAATTACCTTATTATTGATATAAGTATTGACATATGGTTCCTAATCAGTTGATTAAGGATTTTATCAGTTAATGCACAGTATATGAGTTAACGACATATATATGTTTGAGCTACAATAGTAGAATTTACATGTATTAAATTAATGGATATCCTTTTGGCCCCTGCCTTTTACAGAAAGCATGGTGCTATTAAAATGCGTTCATCTGTCCATTTGCCTGTCTGCCTGTCCGATTTTTTTGCTTCTGATTGAGCTAGAATGTTCAAATCTTTGTACATTACATGAATGTCGTACTAAGTTTAATGATGGTCATTTTCTGCTTAGGCTTTAGGCGTATCAGAGATAATCCACTTGATTGGTCAAAACTCTGAAAGAACACAGTAACTCTACTGATTCCTCTTTGCAACAATTAATTTTGATATTGAACATTTACTGCTTAGGTTAAACAGAAGAATGATAAGTAATTTGATTGTCTGATGCTTCATAAAAAGGTAACTCGGCACCGTATTTTGGGATTAAGACACCAGTCTCACTGTCAGCTTGCTTTTGTTTACAATTGACACATGACATTCTACTTGTACTTAATTACATCAATAATAACAACGACTTATTTATACTTTGTATAAAAAGAACTTTTCATGCTGATGTTCCTTCTAATGTAAATAATGAAAACTACGTATAAAACATGTTATTAATGTTATAGAATTAATGAACCTCAGTCGTTATTGTTATTAATCAATGAATACCTGAGAATTAATGGACCTCATTCAATATTGATATTCACCACATGTTTTATTGATATTTTATATGCTACATAGGCTTATATTATAAACTATAAAATATTGGGGCATTCAGCTTTCATACTGGGCAAACCCTTTTTATACGCCCACATAGAAATGTGGACGTATATTGCCGTCACCCCCGTCCGTCCGTCTGTCGGTCCGTCCGTCCGTCCGTCGGTCCGTCCGTCCGTCCGTCCATCGTCCACAATTTCTTGTGAACGCACTAGAGGCCAGGGTTAATATCGGATTGACTTTAAATTTATACACAGTGTTTAAGGTCGTGAGACGAAGAAGCCTATTGATTTTCAGCAATATCCGATAATTACTGCCAGAGTTATGACCCTTGATCACTTTGAAAAATCTTGTGAACGCTCTAGCTGCTAAAGTTAATATCCGATTGACCTTAAATTTATACACAGTGTTTAAGGTCATGAGACGAAGAAGCCTATTGATTTTCAGCGATATCCGATAATTACTGCCAGAGTTATGACCCTTGATCACTTTGAAAAATCTTGTGAATGCTCGAGAAGCTAAAGTTAATATCCGATTGACTTTATATTTATACACAGTGTTTAAGGTCATAAGACGAAGAAGCCTATTGATTTTCACGGATTTCCGATAATAAGTGCCAGAGTTATGGCCCTTGATCACTTCAAAAAATCTTGTGGATGCTCTAGAGGACAAAGATGATGTCCGATTGACTTCAAATTTATACACAGTGTTTAAGGTCATGAGACGAAGAAGCCTATTGATTTTCAGCGATTTCTGATAATTAGTGCCAGAGTTGTGTCCCTTGATCACTTCAAAAAATGTTGTGGATGCTCTAGAGGCCAAAGTTAATATCTGATTGACTTTAAATTTATACACAGTGTTTAAGGTCATGAGACGAAGAAGCCTATTGATCTTCAGCGATCTCTGATAATTATTGCCAGAGTTATGGCCCTTGATCACATCAAAAAATCCTGTGGACGCTCTAGAGGCCAAAGTTAATATCCGACTGACTTTAAATTTACACACACTGTTTAAGGTCATGAGACGAAGAAGCCTACTGATTTTCAGCGATTTCAAATAATTACTTCCACAGTTATCTCCCTTAATCACTTCAAAAAACCTTGTGACGCTATAGATGCCAAACTTATCATCCGATTGACTTCAGATTGATACACAGAGTTTAAGGTGTTGAAACGAACAAGTGATTTTCAGATAATTACATAATGAGTTGTTACTCTTAATCAGATTTTAGTGTATTACAAATGTTTCATTCCCCAAAAAAGTAAAAATATGCGACAACCCTTGTTGACTGCCCGGACGATTTAGCTGCTGTGGGCGTATGTTTCGTTGCCTGGCAACCTATCTTTACATTTGACTCCTAGTTAAATCTCAAAGATCAGCTGATCTTTAACATGAGGTATTCTTGTACCAGTTCATGGGACCTCAGATTTCTATCTTATCCAAACAACTACTGCTGTATTCTCCCTCCCTACTGCTCTATCACAAACCAGGTCCTCCTAGTTAGTTAACCAGTTGTCTAATACTAATTAGAACCCGTGATAGGAGAAAAGGGAGACCAACAAAAGGAAAATGTACAAATTTAATCAATTCAGCAGAACTCTTGTGACAATTTTCAATGTCATATGTTTGGTTTCTTTTTGTTTTTCAGTATCAGCCACAGGAGCACCATTGAAAGGTTATCCAATACAAGTTGTTGTTGCTAATGATGATCATACTTTTGGACTTGATGAAGAATCACTGGAAAATGTTCTACTCAAACCAAGCATTCGAAATAAAAAGGTGGTCATTGTCTCGGTTGCTGGAGCTTTCAGAAAAGGCAAATCCTTCCTTTTAGATTTCTTTCTGCGTTATTTGAGTGCAAAAGTAAGTAATCTTATCATCACTGGACATTTCAAAAAATTTTATATTACATGAATATTGGGCATGCTCACATGTGACACAATTTCTGTAAGGTACGTTTTACATCTTGAAACAGATACATTGATTTACCAGATCTTGGATGAAAACCAATTTCAATATTTCTTGCAAGTGAATTATTATTGTTGGCCAATTGATGTGGAATAGTTACATACATGTATATCAAGAGATATTGGTATATCAAGTATGTTGTGAAACAGAAGAAAGGGAGATAGAGAAATGGGTTTTAGTGTTCCACATCCAAAATAAGTTGTTGTGTTGTTTTATTTTAAAATAAATAGGGTTCTGTAGCACTAGCAGAGGGAAGAAACCAGAGGACCCTATTGTTACATACATGTACAACAAGTCTCAACTGTGGGATCAAGACCACGTCACTAGAGTCAATGACAGATCTTATGATCTAAAACACATACATTAGACCATTCACACCAACCTCCTTTCCATGAAACCTCGTGGGTTTCCTCCGGGCACTCCGGTTTCCTCCCACGGCTAAAGACCCCTACGCGCAAGCGAATTATTGAAATAAAATTGAAACCATATGTTAGTCCCGAAGTGACCTGGTTGTGTTGAGTGGACGTTAAACCCCTTTTCTCTCTCTCTCTCTCTCTCTCTCTCTCTCCCTTTCCATGAAACAACAGGCAGGTGGTACAATTTCTGTAGTTTTAACGTGTGTGTAACAGTTCTATTTATCTTTTATAGTGTTCACCAGATTGGATGGGAGGAGATGATTCTCCTCTAGAAGGATTTTCGTGGAGAGGAGGATCAGAAAGGGACACAACTGGTATTTTATTATGGAGTGAACCTTTTATCTGTCGAATACCTTCAGGTGAAGAGGTGAGTATATTTATCCAGGCTGTTTTGAAGACACTATTTGATCTCAGTACATTTGTCTGAAGTGTTTCTTAAAAGTCATTTGAGAGATTTTTTTATTGCAATGGTTGTGAAAGTCCCAAAATTATTCAGTTACCTTTAAGAGTAAATACAAACATTTATACAATGAATTGACATTTTGTTAAGATATATGATTATAGTGTATATTCAAAACGAGTGTAAATTATGAAGTGAGCAATAAACTTACAGAATAACCGTTACTATTTCAATTAATGGTAAAATTCTCATTGATTTAACATTGGTCGTTTGCATTTCACTGCTTAACTAAAGAAAGTCAAGTGGTTCATAAAGTACAAATAATTTATATCAGTGTAATTAATTCATGGAATTTAGCCAAAGAAACTATAAATTACAGTTGAGTTGACCTAGTATTTTATACTAGAAGTATTTTGATTGATATTATTGAAAGAAAGTGAGATAGGTAACAGCTGGTTCTTGTACTAGAGTATGTACACCTATATATTGTGTTGTTAGTAATCCATTATAATTATAATGGTTAGCGTGCATGTGCTGTATCGTAAGGTTTGTCATTGAGTCAACTGACGTGGTTTCAACCCCCCTCCCCGGTTGTGTGTGACGAGGAGTAGGGTCGTCTGTCCAACCTTGTGAGGTTTCCTTCAACTGCTAAAGACCCCTACACACAAGCAAATTATTGAAATAAAACTCAACCATTTGTTAGTCCAGAAATGACCTAGTTTGTGTCGAAATGACGTTAAACCCCATTTCTCTCTATCTAATTATATATTATCACCATGATTATACCAGTATTTATTATTATTACAAAATATAGTTTTGTCTTCAACAAAGTTCTTTGATGCTATTTACATACTTAAGATATTGTCAAATATCTGGATGATAAAATTATGTAAAACAAAGTAAATCAATCTAAAATATGAATGATACAATACAATGCATGGAGTTAGGAGTTTAAATGAATATCAACTGAAACCATGTTAGATGGTGTTTAAATTCTAACTCAAAGATAACTGGGGTTCGGCAGTTTTGATAATTATGTAGACGGCTACCTTTACATTTCACAAGTAAACATAGAAATAAAAATGACCTTAATTGTGTCTCAAAATGATCAAATGATTGTTTTGTCTACATTTGAAATCTTGTTCCATGCCAGTCTTAGATTATTGAATTCTGTGTAAAGATTGTACATTTAATATTATTACATGTTTCACAGTGCTAAACGATAAATTTAATAGTGATATTTCTCTTTTTTCGTTACAATGGTAGAATTATTGATTGTTCAAACATGTTAACTAAAACACAATTTTAAGTTGAAAAAGAACTTTTGCATCCTTCATATTATGATATTTTGTCCATAAAACATTTCAAATAAATTTGTATACTGATCTTTCAGGTAGCAATTTTATTAATGGATACTCAAGGTGCGTTTGACAGTGAGTCTACTGTACGTGATTGTGCTACTGTTTTTGCTCTCAGTACCATGATTAGTTCAGTTCAGGTATGTCTTATTGAAGGGGGTGTTATTTGAACGAGTGTGAAATAGATTGCAATCTTGTGATGGACAATCTTACTACCATCATATTTGGGGTATCTCTTCAAAAAGGTTTGGGGATCACGTGGCTAAGTGGATAAGACGCTGGCTCAGTAGTCTGGAGGTCAGGTGTTCGATCCCTGCATTGGCCGAGAAAGTTCATCCCGATTTCCCAGCGTTGTTTCTCCTTGTCAGTAAGGCATGACGGAGGGCCTGACAAGAACAGCAGTCTAGTCGTTCGGATGGTACGAAATACCGAGGTACCGTGTACACATTGGCATGCACGTAAAGGATCCCATGGCAGGTGGAATTTGATATAAGAGTAGGACATAGCGCCGTTGCCCGGGTAAAATTTCCCTCATAGCACACTGTGTGATGTATGCCCGTCATCATTAGCCAAGTTTAGGAGCAGAAAAGTAGGACGTGAAACCCCATTTCAATTCATTTTATTTCAAAAAGGTTTATATGTGAAAGCCGTGACTTCCACTTTGGCTCTCTTAGTTTGTACAAAATGCAGGAGACCGACTCAAACTAATTGCAATAGAAAGTTTGGAATTTGTGTATTTCGTCATCAAATCAGCGCAGTGTACAAAATACATTGACACGATCAAGCCTAAACATAAGGCACTGCCACAGACTTGCGTTATATACATGTAATCACAATCAGTTTTCTTTTCTGAAACGTATGACATTGAATTGAAAATGGCGTGTGTGTGTAAATAAAGAAATTATCGCAAGATAAATGAGGGCTATAATTCAGGTTGGTTGTACATGAATATATATTAACCAATTAGTGTGTTTATAAGCTGGTTACTGGCGTTGAATTATTGCTAAATTGAATATTTATATATTTGATGATGACAGGTCTTCAACTTAACACAGAACATACAAGAAGACGATTTACAACATTTACAGGTAAACAATATAACATATTGACTTGATTAATAACATCTACATATTACAAGATGAAAGAAATCACTACCTGAAATCACAGACAATTATATTTTGTCAAACTCGCCATTATTATCTATAGATGGGATTCGTCAAGCCTGATTTGGTCATCTGTAGGACCAAGCATCAGAGAATGTAGCTATGTAAATAACAGGTCATTTAATTAAAATAACTTTTTTTTTTTAATTAATATATTTACTTTTATTCATAGTTATTTACTGAGTATGGAAGATTAGCCTTAGAAGCCAATGATAATGTTTGCAAACCATTTCAAGTAAGTTTACAATAAACATAATATAGTCTCTTAGAGGCATTAGTACCTGGATACAGCAATAAACTATAACACATTCTTATGGAAGAACAGCTACTTATTTATTTAGGCGACATATTGAAGAGTATTCCCACAATGTTTTCAAGCTAATACAATAATACAAAATTATAAGGCAAATACATACAGAAAAATATGTTAGAACAAAACACATGGTTTTATTTTTATCAATTGAACTACATAGGTCTGTTTCTACATTTGATATTTGTAGAAGTAGGGTTATCTCCCATTTCTAGAATTCTATTAAAATACTTTTGATTTTTCAGAAATTAGAATTTCTAGTCCGTGATTGGAGTTTTCCATATGAAGCTGGCTATGGTAGTGCTGGTGGAAAGAAAATTATGGAACGACGATTAACAGTAAGATTTCTTTTAATTATAATATTGTATAGTTACTAGCGGACTGCTAATAAAAAAGTTAAATGATAATATGGTTACATTTTCCGACACTTTTCTTTTAATGATATCTTGAAAAATTAGGTTAACAAAAGTTACTAAGAATTAATAAGATATCAAAACAGGTTACTTAGCCTTGAGCGTGAATTGTTACAATTTAAGGGGAAAATAAAAAAGTATATTAGTATTACTTATATGTGTTGTAATATCATATTGTAATTTACAGTTTTAATGTGTTTTCAAATAGCAATTACAATTGGCAGTTACAAATGATTTTACAATTACAATGAACAGTTACAAATGATTATACAATTACAATGGTGTCGTTATACAAGAAAACGTTTGTAAATTTCAGGTTTCAAACAAACAGCATCCTGAATTACAGCAACTCCGTCGTCATATAAGATCTTGTTTCGATGACATCTCATGTTTTCTTTTACCACATCCTGGTCTAAAAGTTGCAACAAATCCTCATTTTGATGGCAGATTACGAGGTTGGTAATCAGAATTGCCTTTGTTTGATTTTAGTGTGACCGGTAGAGGGAAATACTTTATAAATGTAATCCCCAATTTAGTTAAATGATCATTGTTCGTGAGATTTTAAATCTCTTACAAAGTAAGGTAGATATCGGGATAGTTGAATTTCTAACAGGAATAGCCCAATTAAAATTAAGTGTGGATTAAGTTGTGAAAATTTTAATATTGTCTAAGAAATGCAGTTAACGTTACAATCATTTCCTTACCATCAAATAATTTAAGATAATTTTCTTTTTCACATAATTTTGTATAAACTTTGGTTGGAATTTTGTAAGTGTTCATGCTTGACAATGGTTGATTAATTTTGTAGCTGTAACTGTTTATCAGTAAGACGTATCATATCATTTTGTTAGTGTTAATGTTTTATAATTATTTTTTTTGTAGATATTGAACCTGATTTTACAGAACAACTACAGATATTAGTGCCTTTATTATTATCACCTGAAAATCTTATTGTTAAAGAAATTAATGGCACCAAAATAACCTGTCAAGATCTTGTTGAATATTTTAAGGTAAAAACCTTGTCAGTAGATAGTATAGCTCACTATTTCGTAACTCTGTGCACTTCAATAGTGTAACATGGGTCACAAGACTAAATTTCTGAGCTTAATTGAATGATTTTCTGCTTATTATGACTGCTTTTTCATTTCATACCTTAAAAAATTATTAGAACACTTAAGGGGGTGGTGTTGTAATGTTTTAGAAATACAAAAAGAATGTACTGATATTAGTTTTAACATTATGTGTTAAAACCTGTTAGTTAATAGTGTTTTAATTGGTGTAGTTACACACAGGTTTCTGTGGTATTGTGTAAAGTAAATATAATGATAAAAAGATATTAGTTAATAATTGATTTTAGACACAACAGTAAACTTTATCAAATGTATTTAATTTCTAGACATGATAATATTTATCAAATGTATTTATTTTTAGGCATACGTGAATATTTATCAAGGGGAAGAACTACCAGAACCTAAATCCATGCTTCAGGTAAGTATTTAGTCTATTACCTGGGACTTGTCGTTTCATTCTTTCTCAGAATGTTAAACAACTAGGGTACTTAATTTGAAAAATAAAAAAACTTTTGCAATTACTTAATAGTAAGTGCAGGAGGACCGCACTACATTCAAAACAAAACTCTACAAGATAAACCTATGGACAAGAAAGAAAATAGACATTGCAAAAAATAATCAAATCAAGTCAATGGTTCTACATTTTGATTACAAATTTTAATGAAACCTATCTTCATTATCCCAGTCAGAGCAGAACAGTAGGATGTTGAACTCCCATTTATTTCATTTTTAAGATGTTTTTGATTAAACAATGCTGATATAAATATTTCAGGCAACAGCAGAAGCAAATAATTTAGCAGCAGTAGCTGCCTCCAAAACCATCTACAATAAAGAAATGGAAGAGGTAAGTAAAAGAAAAATTGTATTTTTAGGTTGTTTTTTTTTTCTTTTCTTTTTTTTTTGTCTCTGTGGCATATCAGATAGATTCTGTGACTAATAAATGTGAATATCCAACATACTTAGTGCTGATATCAATCAAATTCTGTGTTACCAAAGCTTGTTATTTGAAACAAAATCCCTTGTCGCAAATCTGTGGTAAAAATGATGTCAACATGTCAGTTTAGTAACCAAATCAATACAAGTTCCTACCTTCAAAAAATTAGGGATTATTAATATTTATTGTAATTGTATGAAATGGCTTCTCTCCCCCCCCCCCCAGATGTTTTCTAATTGATTATCTCTAGTTGTACATTAATGTTTTTGGTTTGTTTTATATTGTGTATATATATCTTCACTGTACTATGATTGTACTCGATAAAGCCGAGAGTACCCTCGTTGAAACCTTTCAAGTAACTTTTATTCCATATAATTGTGGTATTCTTATCAAGTTACTAACTACCGCTCAAACAATTTGTAAGAAATGTATTAAATTGGTTGTCATATTTTGATTATTTTATCTTAAAGATATGCGGAGGAGAAAAACCCTACATGAGTCCTGACCAATTACAGAGAGAACATGCACGAGCCTTAGAAAGAGCTATGGATTCTTTTTCGGTAACAAAAAAGATGGGAGGTCCAGAATTCAGTGAAGCTTTCTCAATAAAACTAAAAGAAGAAATTCTGGAAACTTACGACCAATTATCCAAACATAACGAGAGTAAAAATCTGTTTGCTGCTGCCCGAACGCCTGCCGTGTTATTTACAGTAATGGTGGTGTCATATTTATTGGCTGGATGTTTTGGTGTAATAGGACTTGAATCAATAGCTAATTTATTAAATCTGGTTATGGTAGGCTTCCTGGTATTAATGGCTACCTGGTTATATGTGAGATATTCAGGTGAATATAGACATGTAGCTGTACAGATAGATCTACTCGCTGATCATATCTGGGAAAAGGTATGTCAAGATGAATAATTGCTTGTCTTTACTGAAATTCAATATCTCCCCACACTCGTCCTCCATTGAATTATTGTGTTGGTGAGATGTTAACCTCCAGATGACCGAGAAATTCCTTTCATTTCATAAATGCCAACCTTGCACAGACAAAGCTCCAAGGGTTAATTCCATGTCGTTTGCCGATGTAGTTCCTTTGGATTTTCCATTCTTGTTTCAACCTTGCCGATGATGCAGTCTGACAGGGAGTGCCTGGCAAAGAAAAATGTCTGGTCGTCTGGCTGGATTGAGCAAAATATCATGGCCCCACAATAAACATTTGCAGCAAATTAAAGGGTCAATGTGAGGACAAAATGTTTCCCTATAACTCACTGCATGGTTTGTACCTGTCTTCTTTGGCGTAAAAATGATGCAGAAGAGTTGAGACTTTATAACTGCATTTTGCATTGATACTGTCTAGTATGTCTGGAGTAGTTCTCCGTTTACGATGAACTTTTATACTCCAAAACAATTTTAGTATTCGCCTCACTACTTCCTGTTATGTTACAGGCAATCACAAGTTTGTCAGGAATGATGGTCTTTATAGATTAAATATTTTTATCGTCTGTCTTTTACAGTTGTTGGTACAAGTTTATTCTAAAGCTGTACATCAGGGTACTCAGCATTTATTAAAAAATAAAGTCAAGACCAGCTAGACATCATCATGTTAGGGAGATGGAACTATTTATCATGCTTAAAAGCTTGCCCCTAGTTATCTTCTCTACGCATTGGAAAAAAAAAAGATACTTAGCGGTTTCATCTGAAAATAGAAAAATTACACCTTCAAGGACTGTATTTGTTTGAGAGTATTTTATTTAGAAAGTGATTTATTTCAACCAAGAAATGTCCATGTTTTAATGGATTTCAGTCGACAGGAACTGGTTGTATTCGTATTTTACTCTGTGTTTGTGTGAAGAACGTGTTTGGAGTTGACATGCGATCCCATCTCACCATGAGCCTTATCAAAACATTTGCTGCAGCTTTTTGATGTGTAGCCTAACTAATATTGGCATGATAAAACAAAAGGATTTTTGATTATCTCACAGATATAACTTGCTTTAATTCTAGTCTTCTCTTAATCTCTTACTACCACTTCAACTACTTAAATAATCCAAAAATGGGTTTATATTTGAAATGAATCGAATATTTGAATAATGACATACGATATTTGAATACCTGAATACCGGTAGTAAAATTTTATTCCATTACTATCTATTATTTTGTTAAAGTAAATGTTAATTAAAAATGTTTTTAAAAATAAATTTATTATTATTTATATACGTAGATCCTCTAAAGTATGATCAACTAAATTACTTGATACACTATGTAAGAGAGAGATACAGAGCTGGTTATTTTTCTTGTAAGAGTTTAAAATTAATGAAAAATGAATATATTGAAAATTTGAATATGATTACTTTTTTCTGAGAAAAGATATGAATCGTTACAATTTTGACAAGAAAAAGTCTCACTTGTCAAGTACCATTGCGACAATAATAAACAAGCTGCATATTAAGGTTTTAGCGATCTAGAGAGTTGGTTATATTCTTGTCTTGTGAATAAATGTCTTAATAATAATACATATAACATTTGAAACCAGGAAAAAGACCTGTTACTGTAATCGTTCTAGATCTGTATTAAAGAGTGGTAATTTGATTGCTAGTTTTAAAGACATGCTATATCTGTGTAAGTAAAGGTTATTTTATTTATAATAATGTTTTTGTACATGTATATAGTAATTTGTTATTGTGTTATATAGAAATACTACTAGCTGTTGCTCATTATTGTTAAAATACTGTTACAAATCTTTCATTCAATTATCTATTAATATTAACATGTAAAAATGGCCATTTACTTGCTTATATTAAGTTTTATTTAGAGATTTTCAACGAAAATTTGATTGAATTTAATGAAATTATTGATTTGGATAATTAACTGTCTCTAAGGATTAACATTGATAATTGTTAATTAAATATTGTGAGATTGTCCGATTGTTGTAATTGTGTTAAATTAGTTTTCTGGATACAAGTAATTTAGTTTGTGTTGTTTCAGCAAATTATGTGCCCATTCATATTTCATCATAATATCATTTGTATATTTGTTAATATAACTCCAATTTTCTACTGTGATCCAAGTTTTTGTATTGTACATAAAGATATAGATACAAGTATAGGAGTAGATACAACATAGAATTATATAATAAAATTATTAGTTTAGTTTAGAAGTAGCTCATCTCTTTTAGTTTTAGTTCGACAATTGTCTTCTTCCGACGTAATCTTTTAGCAGAAAGACCAGTTTTGTACTATATTTGATTGACTTAAACCTGAATCTTTGTGTATGATGTCATTTCCTGTTAGAGAATTCATTTTGTTTGTATACAGTTGGTGTAGGTATTTAAAACTCATATCTTCAACTTGAAAACTACTACATGTACAATATATTAACCCATGTCTACAATAGAAATGATGTTAAAAGTTGCTGTTACTTTATGTGCTTTAGTGGATAAGAGCGATGCATTTAATAATATATTGATACTGCACGATGGACGTTAGCCCTGTGTTGTTTCAATGTCTTAAGCCTTGAGACAATTAAACAACTTAAACTACAAACACTATCCTGCGAGTACTTTTCAATGAATCATCAAGTGAGTCCACTATTTCAGTCAGTATAGATAATGTACGATTGGCATGTTGCCTGTACATCATTTGAAATAATGGTACGTCAACATCAAAGGGTGATGTCACATCTGTATTTTAAGTAAGGTTAACCATCTGCTTCCATACATACTATTATCACAGACAGCCATAGAAATAGGAATAGTGATTAACAATAACATTATATATGTGAATGTTCCCGTGCTCTGAAAAGTCTGAACAAACAACCCCTTTTCAATCACGGTGAATACATTGTAATGAAGACATCATCATGGTTTCAAAACTCTTCTGAAGATCATTAAACCCAAGTCATCTGTGTATTTTATTTCTCTTTAATAAAATAGAAATATGGCTTATTGCAAATTTCACTCTTTTTGCTTATTGGTTCCACAATAAAAATAGGTAATAAGAATTCCATAGATCATTTCATCCTTAGATGACCAGTGTTCGTATGATCTCAGTTAAACTCAATTACCTCCCTTGAAATTATTGACCATATTTATTGTAACTTTTTAGAAACTAGCTTTACCTTGGTTCAAACTTACACAGAAGACAGCGAAATACTAAAGATTTCATTAATTACATTTTTTTTTCTGCATGGTTTTTGTTGATTTTCAATATTGTACATTGTGTAGCTTTTTTTTTAAATTGATTTCATTATGTCCTATGTTGCCATTTATTGAATTGTGAAGGGATTTGTGTTTACCTTACCCACATTTTAAAGCACCACGATAAGTTCTATTTTTGTAAATTGGCAAAGGCTTATAGCACTACTAGACCCGTAGCTATT
The DNA here is from genome assembly GCA_963678685.1 of Patella ulyssiponensis. Classification (NCBI taxonomy): domain Eukaryota; kingdom Metazoa; phylum Mollusca; class Gastropoda; family Patellidae; genus Patella; species Patella ulyssiponensis. The sequence goes on along the minus strand of OY783230.1, from coordinate 58,452,148 downwards.
AGCTGTTTATTTGAAAGCTTTATTAGAAATTTTTATTTTTGAGACTAATGCATTCCACATAATTTTTGTATGGTATCTATCCTATATTATGAATATATTATTTGCATATATTGTTTGCATGAAGGATATTAGAATTTTGAAGACATATATACCTTGTGTTGATGTTTTGGCAATATCCAAACTGGCACGATGCATGCAGTTATTTCACTTTATTTTTTGTTGAATTCTGTTGAAGATATCTAGATGTGAATCCAATCAATCCACACAATATATTTTTATGAACATCAGTTTACAATTCTTTATAAAAATGGGTTTGAGAATTGGAATTCTTAGATCTTGTTATAGATTCCAATCAGAATATTCTGAACAGAATTCTGAATTATAGCTATATTAATTAATTTTTTTGACTGCTTTATAATTTAATCGCAAATATTATTTATCAATATGGTTTATTACAAAACTGACAACTTAGTTCCAAAGCAGCTTTCTAAAAGTTCATATTGTGTTCAGGAGTTAAGGGTATGAATGATTATTATGAGAGATTTGTTATATTATATTGGCTCGGTTGTAAAAAGTATTAAAAATTTAAACCTAAAGTAAATATTCACACTTTCATTGGTGAAGGAAGATACTATATGAATTTTATTTTATTTTTGGTGAAGGGTCAATTTATTTATTTATAAATAACCAATATGAACATATGTAAAATCTTATTTCAAATCTAAAATACTGCCATTGAAATAGATGGGATTACACGTATGATGTGGCCTATAGCTATACTCAGTCCTATAGCCGATCTCTAGGCTGTGAGACTTGTGGTATTCAGATACAGATTTCTTTCCTATTCTTTTGATTCAAACTCAAGTCTATTTTCCTTGATAATAAGAAATGTAGTTTTAGTTTAAAATAAGACTTCGGGATTAATTAACCACAAGGAAACATATCTTTAAATAAATGTAACCAAGTTTATCCACTACTTAACCAATGATACCATTAACATTTTATCCCTATAAAGAGGAATATACAGTTTCCAAAATCTAATGATTAATTAAAGAAAAAACATTATTTCTGTACATACAATGTAATCAAATAGAATGACTTTATTAGACAAATATAGATTTTAGGAAGATGAAATTTATTTAATTATTAAAATATATAGTAAAACAACATGGTTGTGAGCATGGTTATTTGAGGTTTTCAGTATTCAGTTATAAATTGACAGTTATAAATCCCAAAAGAATATTTTTAAATATATGAGAATGTAGGCATTATGTAGGTCGATGACGAAATTGTTCTGTTTTACAATAACAGTAAACTATAGAATATAAGTAAATTAGTTATACATGTTTCAAACAGCAGTTGACCAAAACCTCAAAAGATATATCTATGCAATATTTTCATATGTAATTATTGTTATTCTTTATTATTGATGTGTATATGTAAATCTATGATATCTTTGTGAATAACTTGAAATAAAGACTACCCCAAATAACATAAAAGCATTGTTCATACATGTATTTCAAATAGATTGTATTATATGAAAACTTCATAGATTAATGGGGGGGTTGGGATGGCCTAGTGGTCTAGAGTGCCGCGCTTCGACCTCTAGCTGGCCGGTCACCTCGAGCTTGCGGCTGTGGTTTCGAACCCTGGTGTGAGCGTATGTGGCATGGAGATAGGGGCGCCTTCTCAACCTCGTGGGTTTCCTCCGGGCCCTCCGGTTTCCTCCCACTGCTAAAGACCCTACGCGCAAGCGAATTATTGAAATAAAATTGAAACCATGCGTTAGTCCCAAAATGACCTAGTTTGTGTCGAGTGGACGTTAAACCCCATTTCTCTTTCTCTCTCTCATAGATTAATGATGAATGTTTAAATATTACTTATTACCTTATCTCTTTCAAACTGTGAAATGGATATTTTATATCACATCTTCATTGAAGCCAGTAGGGCTACAACTATACAGCAGTGATCATGCCAACACTTGGCATTAAAATCTATAGGAAATTCGCAAGTCATTCGTATTTGATGGAAATTGTTTGAGATTTTTGCCGTGGAATACTATCATGTGACCTGTTTGAAAGATTGATTTATTTATTCAAGAAAATACACCCATTGATTCTGAATTAACCCCTCAAATTATTCCCCTTGATTTACGGAAGGGTTGTTAACACTCTGGAGATCACAATTATCACCAGAACACCTTCAAAATTGTAATCCAGGCTGTCTAGTAAAAAGAATAATCCAATACTCTCGTTGTTCATAAACTTCAGATCTGATCCCATAACCCTTTCTAATTTATACGTTAAAATGCCATTATTTTACCACTAAAGAATGAATCGGCAAAACCCTTTCAAAATTGCAAAAAAAAACTCCGGGACAACGATTCACATTATACATCAGATGCAAATGAATAATTAGAAATGGTTCCACTCACTAGTGATGTCTTCCGTCTTGTTCCAGTCACAAGAAATGTCACTGCTACAATATTGCAGCTTATAAGGCCATACGATTACATCATGTGTACCTACTTCCATGGAGTAGGCAAGCACAGGTGTGTCGTATGCTTATAAGGCATGACAATAATAATATGTACACTAAAATAAAACAACCAAGATCGGACATTCGCAGATTTAATAAAGGTAACTGTCAAGTTAAAGTTACAATTGACTAAGTTTGAAAAGTTTCCAACCTTGTTATAATCGTACTACCACATTAAAATCATTTTAGTTGGGTTTCCATAACGTTCGGATCATGCACACATTCAGAACAAGTTCGGGTATTTAAGTACAATTATCAACTAATAGTCACTTTGTCTTCTTGCATTCCTTTTATCATAGAAGCAGCTAAAATTTTATAGAATTTATTCCACGATGACTCCACCTCACTGGTAAATTTCTTCCCAAGTCTTATCCGTAGAGCGTGAGTTATTCCTTCCCCTGCCGTCTGCAACAAAAATCAAAAACAGTTATAATATGTAGAACTGAATTATAGCAAATAATCTTGACATAATCCTATAGCCATTCATAGGTATTTGCCAGGCAACGCCCAAAAAGCATAAGTACGGCTTACATCTAAAACTTTTGAAATAGTCGTTCGGATGGGACGAAAACTCGAGATCACGTGTGCACATTGGCGTGGACGTAAAAATTCCCCTCGTAGCACACTGTATGGCGTATACCTGTCTACATTAGTCCAGTATAGGAACAGAATGGTAGGACGTAACACCCAATTTCATTTCATTTTCATTAAGAATGAGAACCAAACTTTGCGCGTTCCAGTTTCTTAAGAAGGCCCGTAACTAGGGATGCGCATAAGAACAATAGATATACATTGTCTGTCAATTTTACTGCACCCCTGAGAACACTTCCCGGCACCATTCGTTGCTCTGGTCTAGTTACCGCTCTATTCTTGAGAAATAACCGGAAACTACTCAGATCTTCGCAAGGATATTACTGTATTATATATGTTCCATATCTCTATATAGATACATGTACATTACCTGTATATACTTAGGTGTAGCACCATATAGATTATGTTTAGTTCCTAAATCCCGTAAAAATATCAGAACATATTCTAGGCCCCGTATTTCTTCTACAGCTATACTAATAGTTTCACAGAACAAACCAACATGGGAACGAAATCTGTGATTTGATTTAAGCGACTCGCTGGTATCTCCATTACCCACAAAATGAAACAACTGCTTTACTTCTGGATGTTTCTTAAATATACTGAAATTTAAATCAATTATAAATTATGATATAAATATTATAAATTCCAAATAAAATATATACGGTAAATACCAAATTTTAAAAACCTAATTCATTACATGAAGGGTCGTCTTCCCCATTTCCAAACCCCAGTGTAAACTAATTATTGTCTTGCTGGTGGTCTTCCAGTCTGTCCATTATATGTATTCAACATAGATTGCTACTTTTTAAAATAAAATCATTGGAATATACCTTTTAGAAAAACATTAAAATACTGATTGTCGAATCATCTAGTAACGAAACATGTCAGATTGGCCATTCCATTAACAGCTTAAGAAATATTTAAGAATAATAATACCCCTTATCATAGACAACCAATCAAACGTCTCGATAATTCACTATTTTAACAGATTCAGCGGAGTTTTCTGTATTACGAATTTTCATTGGTAGATAGTTATGGGGGCGACCAACCACAATCTGCTCATTGTAGAATGTCTTTTAACCACGATGAAGTGGAGTAACCAATCAAAAAATCATGTACATGTATAAATCGTCTAAATATAGCAATTAAATTTTGTTTACTTACTAAAAGAATATGTTCATCCCCCCTTCTACAACATCTTGAGAGGTAAAATGTCTCCAGGAATGTTGTAAATTATGTTTATCATCTTCTGTTAATAAACTGATCAAATGTTTATGATTTTTAGTTTTGCTTCCACGACATCCCATTGTTCACTCTTAAATAGAAAAATGATTAATGTGTATCAATTGTATATTTTAAAATATATCTAAGGTAAAATTTAGGATTATGAGGCCAGAATGTCCAATTTTATTAGACGCTTCAACCCAAGTGCCGCTATTCTGTCTCTATAAAATACAATGAATATAAGATCAACGATAACTGTATTGTAGGTCAAATTATAATATTTGTTGAATGACATTTAGTAATTGGAACAAAAATCAAAAAACACACTTTTATGGAATAACAATTACTGTGGTTTATTTCACTGCGACGTTTCAACAAGACTTCACAAGTCGTTAAAGATAATATAAGAACGGTTGAGGTAACGCCACCAGCATATTAAGTGATAATGATTGTTGAGGTAAATATAAAATAATAATTGTTGAGGTAAAGATAATAATAATATTATAATTTTTGAGGTAAGATAATAATAATTGTTGGGGTAAAGCTACCAATAAATTACATGTGAGAGAGAGAGAGAGAGAGAGAGAGAGAGAAATGGGGTTTAACGTCCACTCGACACAAACCAAGTCATTTCGGGACTAACATATGGTTTGATTTTATTTCAATAATTCGCTTGTGCGTAGGGGTCTTTAGCAGTGGGAGGAAACCGGAGTACCCGGAGGAAACCCACGAGGTTGAGAAGGCGCCCTATCTCCATGCCACATACGCTCACACCAGGGATCGAAACCCCCAAAATTACATGTGAAGTGATAATAATTGTTGAGGTAAAGATAATATAATAAGCGTGGGGGTAAATATAACTGCATTTCTAGTTGTTAGATGATAATTGTCGGTATAATTGTTGCATTAAAATACTTGTGTGGGTAATGATAATACTTGAGGGCGTAATATAACACTATTACTGGTTAAATGATGACAATTGTGGGTGAAATGTGATTTTATTATAGGTTAAAATAATTCTCGTTGTAATGATAACTGTTACTAAAGGTGAGTTCAACGATAATGTCAGTGGGTGTAATGATAATAGATATGCCAGTATACCCACCAACTCCTATGAGACTGTGGTCGAAATAATGGGTTTAATGATAATGTAATGATTACTGCGGAATAAAAGATAATAATTTTGGGTGTAATGATGAATGGATTAAATGATAATTATTACTGTAATGATAACTGTATGGTGCGCTGATAACAGCGTCTTCACTGTGTGTTTTAAGATACTTTGTATACGCCCACAATTTCATGTGGACGTATTATGCCGTCGCCGCGGTACGGACGTCTTTCCGTTCACATTTTGTTTGTGGACACTCTACAGGTCACCATTGTTATCCGAATTTGAGGAAACTTAAATACATCCCAAAGATCTCTGTTCCAGGATTTTTTTATTGCCCCTCTGTCCCTCTATTACAAAGGTATCTTGCATGACAACAGCTTGTTTATTTGAGTAACCTTTATAATATTTTTGGGTGTAATGATAGCTGTATTCTGGGTTGAATAGCAATATTTCTTGGAACAATGATAATAGTCTATCCCAGTGATTCTCAACAAGTGTGCCGCGGCACACCCGTGTGCGGCGAGATCTTCCTAAGTGTGCCGCGAAAGTTTGCGAAAATGCGAAAAAACACGTGATTCCAATATTCACTAGTGTCTACTGAGATGTTCATAGTTGTGTTTTTCTTTATTTAGTTTGAGACATTCTATGTATTTATGACTAATCTGTGTCTACGATTGTATGAAGTCTGTGACTTGCCATGCTTTTGTTTTGCAAAATTCTAATGTTTTTTACATATTATTTAGCCAGGTCGTGTGCTCCTTTTTTTCGTGTGTTCCAAGGTGTGCCGTTGACCAAAAAGGGTTAGGAACCACTGGTCTATCCCATAATTGGTTTCAAAAATTCTGCCGTTGATTAAAAAAGGTTGGTTTAGTGATAATAATTGGGGGTGTTATAATAGCTGCATGGTTGGTTCGGTCATAATATTATATCTGCAAGTGGGTGCAATGTTAATAAGAGCCCCATTACCGATTTAATAATAATGTTTCATAGGTTTACCTTTGTTCAATAATTTCCTTTGATGAAAAAAATAGAAAAATATAAATCTAAAAATAAGACATACACAAATATAGAAATACCAGACTATGTTTAAGAATGTTTATAAAAGCCTCAATATTGCATAAAATTATTGTATGGAGAGATTTAGACTGAATAATATATCTACATATATCTAATAAAGACGCCATGTTAAAGAATACTTACCTCCTTTATCTACATCAAGATATGGTATGGTACATTTATTGACGTTATGTCAGACCGAAAACATTTCATATATATATAAGTAATAAAATAATACCCCGGTTCTTTTCTCTTATATATTAAAATCATATCTTATGAACTTATAACCTTCATAATTCTCTTATTATTGATACGTTCCTATATAACATATATCGGCATAGACTAAGTATTTGGGCTAATAAAGAATTTATTCCAGTGTACACTTTATAATATCATAATGAATAGTAATGGTGTTTGGGGTGTGTATGTGTGTATGAAAGGCGCTAAAATAATACAATGGTTCTACACACTAAATGTATGTTATATCTACCCTTACAATAAAGACTAATACCTATAAGTAATTTTATTGAGTTCGGTTATTAAAAGCCTTTAGTTTACCCTACAAAACATCTTTTTATTATCTGGAAAAGGGGCATCTCTTCATAAAAATTCAACTGACTTACATTTTGATTTATTGATTCAGTTGTGGGGAGTGTCTAGTAAAAACTTGATGATGACTGATACCCCGCCCCCTCATTTTTAATACACCACTGCTTTGTGAGATGTTGTTTCACAGTAGATATATATTACATCATCATCGTGAACACTTTACAGTAGATATAATATGACGTGGGGTGACGCTTTACAGTAAATATAATAAGCCGTGGGTTGACACTTTACAGTAGATATAATATGACGTGGGGTGACGCTTTACAGTAAATATAATAAGAAGTGGGTTGATACTTTACAGTATATAGAATATGACGTGAGTTGACACTTTACAGTAGATATGACATTTTTCAGTGGATATGATGCACCATTGGTTGATATTTCACAGTATATATACGTCATGGAGTGATTTTTTACAGTGTATATGATACGTCATGGGATGTCATTTTACAGTTGATACAATACGCAATTTATTGGTATTTTAAAATAGGGTAACACTCGACAGTGCTTATTTGTTTGATATTTTACAGTGTATACATAATACATAATGAAATAATACGTTATGATTTAATAGTTCACATTATGCTGTAATACACATTGATATGCACAATGAATTTCGGGCTGGCACTTCTCAATACATGTATATATATAATAAAAATGAAATGAAATGGGGTTTAACGTCCTACCCTTATGCACCTAACCTTGGCTAATGGAAGGGGGGCATACGCCATACAGGGAAATGCCCGGGTAGTGGCGCTACGGCCTACTCTTATATCGAATTCCAACTGCCAAGGGATTATTTACGTGCACGCCAATGTGTACACGGGACCTCGGTTTTGTCCCATCCTTTCTGTATCTCTCACAAAAGTGAAACCACGCCGGAAAATTGAGATGAATCTTTTCGGCCAATACGGGGATCGTACACCCGACCTCCAGGCTAGCGAGCCAGCGCCTTACCCACTTAGCCACGTGATCCCGTATATATAATATGTCTTTTACAGAAGATGTACCATGATATAATACTGGTACTACGTCAATGGTTGACAGCTTGCAGTAAATATACTTTATCAGTTTACCTAAAGCGTCATTGCTTGATATTGCACTGAAGTCGGAGAAAATATAATTTAATTTATCGCGGTTGATATAGATGAAGGTAGATAAAATAGAATGTTACCGGGTTACAGTAGATATAATACGTCCTTTTTTATTGTATTTCAAATAAATTAATTTTTAATTGATTTTCTTTTTTTAACTATTGTTTTGCCTTGTTGTTTTTGTTTGGCAGGAGTAGGGGGGGGGGGGCGTTAAATCATAAAGTCTGTCATTGAGACATGCTTGGCGTGGTTTCAATTCCTCGCCTGTGTGTGGCAAGGATCGGGAACGCTTGTCCCCCATTGCTCCAGACTCCTACGCGCAGGCGAATTATAATAAAAAATTGAACCGTGTTAGTCCCGAAATGGACGACTCCATTCCCCTCTCTCTCTCCATTTTGTTTGAGATAAAATAGAACACCACGGGATGACAATAGATACACTTTAACATTTTTAAATTAAAATTTATAGTTAATTGTTAATATATTATATAGCCTACATCTAATGACGTAAAGACACATTATGTAAGATAAAGGGTTGGCCGTTCTGGTTAAGCTCGTTTAAAAATAGATAATGAAAAAAGAATATATTGGAAATTTCAGCCAAACTGCTTTATTCTGAGCTAAGTTATGAGTGTTGAAATTTTGATTAGAAATAATCGATTATCCAATATCATTGCTATCATAATAAACGAAGTCTCGATTTTCAAGCCTTTTATTGGCTGGCGCCCATCTTGATGTTAACCGACTATATGGCGCGGATGCTCCAGTCCATTCAATATTATAACATCCGATGGTCTAGAGAGATGATTATTAGTTTGTTATGTGAATACATTTATAAACAATAATTTATATAACATTTGAAGCCAGAACAAAATGACTTACAATAAGCCGATTTAGGTCTTACAAAACGCATTTTAAACGATTTGAGTATTGGAATAAAAATAAATATTTGACTTTTTCCTTTTTTTTTCTTTTTTTTATTATTGAGATTGATATATGGTAGCTGGTAATATCAAATTGTCTTGTTTATTGTTCATGTTTGAGATGTGGGGATTGATAAATATCGAATTGATTTACAAAAGAATTTCGTACAGCGCGCTTTGCATGTTGACTACAGTTGATAATATAATCCATACCAAACCCGTTTGTGGATATAGATACAATAAAATTCATAAATAGACATATTTTTTGCACGCAATGGGCGGGGCGTTGAAAATGGAAGATATGTAGGTATATATATAAACGTAGGATAAGTATTTTATTGTTATTGGTCTCCCTATAAACCAGACGGCTATCAACATACATTTAACTTGAAGAAAATTCATTTTTGGTAAGTGAAAGTTTTAATAAAATATTGACACGGATTTATTCTCCACATAAATGATTATTAAAGAAAAAATATCTTACGAAATATATCAAAGAATTTTTAAACTTTTAATTTCAAATATTGTTTAATAATATCTTGGTCATCAATCGGTATTTTATAAATGTTAATTTATACCGATTAATGACCAAGATTTGTTATGTAAGATTTGGCGAATCTTATAGCATTAGATTCTTGTGAAGTAGAGCTTTAGTGGAGTTTTTTCAACCAGAAAAAGACCCGTGGAAATTTTAATTAACTGTCTGTATCGAGTTTAACAACTTTATTCTGCATGTCTGAAGGTTTGAGTCTTGAATCTGTACGAGTGGTCCATAAGAGAAACATGATACGATAATTATTCTCTCAGGGCAACTGAAATAATTGCAAAATTTTAATTAAGCTTTTAGTTTGAAAGCGGTGCAAAGACATCATTCGGAATTATGAATTATTATTGGTATACCATGGTATTTTGCAAATATACGTTCATAGGTGTTTCGAAAACGTGTTTTTATTGAAAGCGGCTTAGTATGGAGGATTGGGCATGACACCTCCTTAAACATCTGACACCCTTGCTTTTCTAATCACTTCTAGCGTATAAGAATAAAGTTGTGGGAAAAAATGCTTATTCGGGCTGTTGCAGATTTCCGAGTGTTTTGACTTTATAATAGGGTCAGTGGGGTAACCATAAACACAGGGGGCATCAAGTTATTATAGACTGATTGACGATATGATCCCTAGAGTCGCCTAAATATAATCCCTAGTGGTATTTACCTATAGTGTATTATAAACCACTGATTGTATTTCATATAAATAATCTTATGTTTTAAATGATGACTATGGTATTCTTAAAGGACCAATCTTATGTTTTTAATGATGACTATGGTAGTCTTAAAGGGCCAATCCGGATAAAACTGCCTAATTTTGTGTTAAATTCCCTTAAAATCCTCTCTCTTAGGACCGAGCAACTAATACAATATGTGATACGTTATTCACTGTATAAACCTCTTAAGGAATGGTATTCGATTATTAGGTCACCCAATGAAAAAATTGAACTGAAATCTTAAAAGTGTTACGTGTCCGGATAAGCAGTTTTGACGTTCACGTCCAAATGAATCAATATTTTCAGCCGAAATTGTGAGACAAGGTAAATTCAGCATTCCTCTATATTTGGGCGTTTAAATTTCATATATAGTCCGATTTTTATTTTTGATACTCTGTTCGAATTGAGATAGTCCCTTTAATCTTATCAGATTTATGATCGACTTTAAGCTGTAAATATTATAACAACAGATTTGAAATATGTGTTTACTATATAATCTTTGCCTTGCGGTCAGAGACAAAACGCCCGTCATATTGAGGCAGTAGCATTTCATTGTGGGCAATCAACGCTAAGTTTCAGTTGCAGGCCGTGCCCCGACCACCACTCAGCCCAAGTGAGACTGGTCATCACTGTTCAGACCAGCACCTGCAGCCAGGAATAGGATTCCCAGATTTTAGTTTCTGTTTAGGGTCAGTATGTATGCCCCCACCCCCATCGACAAAATCCTTGATCTGGACCGAGTTGTGTGTTTATATTGCCTTATACCATTGTCACCTCATTATCACCTGTAAACATAACCTTCTTTTATATCACACACTCTACTACTGCCACTTTCTATAATTATAGGAAATTGTGAATATTATTCGAACGATCACCAAGTACATAATATATTATTCCGATTTTGGTCAACTTCATGATCATACTTATAAAATAACCATGTCTGCTTGTCACTCTTTTGTGAGTAACAGGCGAAATTGACAGATAAGCCTCTAGATTCTGTCCAATTTCTTATCCACTCGTTAACGAGAATTCAGTTCCATATGCCATGATATTGATTCAAATTTTCAAGCCCAGTCCCAAAAATTTAAACGCTCCGTTACATATCTGAAATTTTTTCGAGCCTGCGGCGCGATTCCATTATACCATCATTTTTCTACTCGGTTACATATCTGAAATTTTTTTCGCGCCTGCGGCGCTCGATTCCATTTTAAAATTATTCTTCTATTCCTCAGTTGTCTTATACTGTCTCAGCAGTATTATATTTACGATTATAGTGAACTGCCCAGTTTGTAGTACCACAGGTGTGTGGGCCGTGGGGCGTCAGATTGTACGGATGTTATGTCAACTCTTGCAAAACAGATCTGGAGATTCGGTCCCATTGACTGACATTTCTGGTCCACTCGTCCACAAGAATTTCTCCAGGCAATGACCTCATATGCCAGGATATTGAATCAATTTTTCAAAATTTTCTCAAATTACTCAGTGTTATAGGCACAATCATTAATATGACATAAACTATATGAAAACTTAAATAAAACTGCTTTCCGACGAAACAGCGATCGGCGAACAACTATGTAATTCTACAATACTACCGGGACACTTAATGTTATAGCCAGTATTTTGTTTACTTTCATTGTGGGGTGGGATTGTAGAGGCGCCTTAGATTTGAAACCGCCCCTACCCCACCCCCACATTCCATTGAAAACTTACACGTGGTGCTCGGCTCCTGATTGCGTCACTCGCACTGGCGGGGGGGGGGTATGTGCATCAGTCGGTCGCATTTTGGCTAAACACCCCCCCCCCCAAACGAAATTGTTATGTACGCCCCTGGGACTAACCCCAACAGAGATACATGCCAACATGGTATCCCCATTAGGGAGTGGTGCCCCTTCCTCTTCCACGGTAATAAAGTGGGCTACAGAATTTAATCATGGCAGAGAGAGCCTTGGCGATGACCTGCATCCTGGAAGACCATCAACAGCAACCATTCAAGAAAGCATTACCTGAGTGCATGACGTGATAATTGGCTGATCGACGATTGGACACTCGACATATTGCCAACGTCGTGAGCACATTATCGCCACCAAGTTAAGAATGACAAGAGTTTCTGCAAAATGGGTGCCAAAGCTCTTGACTGTAGATCAAAATTGTGTCAGACTTCTGATCTGCGCCGTTTTGAAGCAGATGCTGATAAGTTTTTAGCCGGATCTGTAACTATGGATGAGACCTGTTTCTAGAAATGAAAATACCCAGCCGGTCGTAATTTTCCTAGTAAAGATGACATCATATCAGCTATGAACGACTTGTTTAGGGTGGCTAAAGACAATTTCTACCTCGCCAGCATCCTGGTCTTGCAAAAATAAATGGAAACATTTCAATGAACACGATGACGTTTTAGCTCTGTAATATGGCATGAATTAAACATGGCACGGGGATTCAATCGACTGACTTAACTTTCAAAAACGTGTGCTCTTACGCCAAGTTGATTGACCCGATATTTAATTATAAGTCAGATATTCCTTAGTTTAATTCAGTCGCGTGACAAAGATAACAGGCCACACTTACATCTGACAGCCCGTTTGATGATCCTCAGGCGCGGATCCAGAGGGGGGCGCACCCGGCGCACGCCCCCTCTATTTTTTGAGGAGGCGAACAATTTTTAGCTTCATATATTTTCGCGAGAAAGGAGAACAAAAATAGTTTAGGTTGGAAATCGTAATTTACTGAAATTAGTCCTTGTGGACATTTTTTCCATTCAAAAATCACATACCGGGCTTCGCACTCCCAACTGGGTGCAACACGCCCCCCCCCCCTTTGTGAAAATCCTGGATCCGCCCCTGCAGCTCCCGGTATGAACTTCCCCTTGGATCTCTCGAATGTTGTCTAAGCGTATATCAGACGAGCTCTCTCCTATAAAGAAAGTATAATGCGTCATCTATTAGGGCGGGACAATTACCATTTTTGGGTAAGTGTTTTGTTTAGGCACCGTTAGGCACCGTAAAGAATTTATATATTAAGCAGGACACCTATCTTAGTACTGAGGTACCCTTATATTGTTACACTTGTGTATGTGTGATTAAGGTTTGTAAAAAAATACCAACACTCGCTTTCACTTGGGTAGTGTAACAGACAGGGGTGTAGAGCATTACACACTCCTAATAAACATTTTGTCTGTGTGACGTCACAAGCGTGTGTGAAATGTATAGTGTTTTGGGTAATTGACAAAATCGTTTTTTCTTGGGTAATGCTATATTCGATACCGTCAGTGGATATGTCATAATTTATTAGGAAATTTGTTTTCGGGATATCCGTACACAAAGCACTTACATACGATTTTTATGCGTTTACTTTATGTGCTCTTTAAATTTTGAATGACAATTAAAAATATTTTTCAATAACATGACTATATATTATTATTTGAATTGGTTTTTAAAATGCTTGTAAAAATAGTTGGGTTTTTTTTGTCAGCATGTATAACGCGATAACGATCTAGATATACTATTCAAAAAAAGTAGGGGATATTTGATTTTGGGGGCATAATACTAAAATATGCAAATGACTACGAAAAAAGTCACTATAGAACCTAACAGAAGAAACATTTCCAGTTACATGTGACGCCCAAACGCACCAATAGCTACCGCGTGGAATGCAGGTGATGCTTGGGATCATCATAGGGGTCCAACCCAAGATTTGCACGACTCTGACTTTGAATGTTACAGTCATTGTGGCATTGAATTCCAGGGTGGAAACATCAGTTTAATTGTTTTAGTGACCAGAAAACAAATTTTGATATGCGTCGGCTTACTCAAAATGAAAGGTTACGTGCCCTTGGCATGCTACAGATCGGCACAACAAAGGCGGTTGTGGCGCGGACGATGAATGTTTCTCAGTCTGTCATAAGAAGGCTATGGTCCAGATACCGTGATACACAATCTGTACAGGACAGACCACGCTCAGGTCGACCAAGGGCGACAACTCAAGCCCAGGATCGATTTATCCGTACCTTGGCCTTGAGAAATCGTGTCATCACAGCAAATCAGATCAGCGCTCGTCTTCAAACAGACACTGGTGTGAGAGTGAGTGGCCAGACGATTCGGAATCGACTGCATAGGGGTCACCTTCGCACCCGACGTCCTCGCGTGATCCCTTGTTTGAGAGATCATCACGTTCAGGCAAGACGTCGTTGGTGTAGGGATCGTCAACACTGGGATAATCGACGCTGGAGCAATGTGATGTTTTCAGATGAGTCCAGGTTCACTGTTGATTTTTTGGACAGACGTAGGAGGGTGTGGCGTCGTCGAAACGAGCGCTTCCAAGACGTTAACGTCATCAGACATGATCGATTTGGGGGTGGTTCTGTTATGGTGTGGGGAGGCATCACTGTTGCTGGAAGAACGGCTTTACATGTTGTTGCAGAACGTGTTACAGGCCATTACTACCGGGACAACATCTTGGCAGTCCATGCTGTGCCGTTCGCACGACGTCATGGCCGCCGTTTCATCTTCCAGGATGACAACGCAAGATGTCACAGGGCCAGGATCGTTACAGGTTACCTCCAACAACAGAACATCACCACATTACCTTGGCCAGCACTGAGTCCCGACCTCTCCCCCATCGAGCATGTCTGGGACATGCTTGGACAGAGGTTACGTCAACGTCAACAACGTCCTGCCAATGTCCAAGAACTTGCTGCTGCGTTGCAACAGGAATGGGACAATCTGGACCAAAATGACCTTAGACCTCTCATTAGGAGTATGCCACGTCGGATCAATGCTTGTTTGGCAAACAGAGGAGGATTTACCCGTTACTGACTTTGTTGCGATGCTGTGGTAACTTTGCTGTTTGACCCCGGGTATCATTTTACCCTTATAATGGCCAGTCTGTGCTTTACTTAGTCTAACGATCATTTGGAATAAATCGATGAATGTGAACTTCATTTCATTTTGTCATTTGTTTCTTCGTCAGTTTCATTAGGTGACTTTAATAACACTTAAAAATCAAATATCCCCTACTTTTTTTGAATAGTATATATACTTATGCGTTTGAGTAAACCAAAAATGCAATTAGAGCGACCTGTGCACAAAGCGGACTTTGAGCTTAAGATAATGGACAAATCATTTAGTTGGGCTCTTGACATAGTTTATATCAATTGTAATTTATGAGCGATTAAAGCGTTCATTATAGAAACATGACGTCATCAATTGGTACACTATACCCATAAACTGATGACGTTTTATTTCGACTTTATCAGCTGCGATTAGAGATAAGGATAAGAGTTAAATAGCCATAAAACTTTATATTAATGAAAAACGGTTGAAGGTCAGTTCATATTACGGAGTGAGGCCTAAATATAATATCCGAATAATGGTGAAAAGATTTAAAGTTCAACCTTTGAGAAGAAATCAAAAATTGTGAATTAGTCGACGTTATCATGACGGTAAGGGCAAATCTTAGCGATTTTCTTATCAATATTAGAAACGTACATTGTCTGTGTAATTTATTACAATCTATTGTCTTACATTATCAACGGAGTTCAACTGCGATTTGAAACCATTTCACTGTCGACCCTAATGGAACTTTAACCTATAAATACGAAACACAAATCGAACTTTCATAATGGTTACGTGACTCAGAGAATTTTTCATGGAATCTGAAGCACTGGAACAAACAGACATCGGGGACAGGGGTTCACCTCTCGGGCACGACAAAAAATGTAAATTTCGGATACCTAATGCCTAAGTCACACGTATGGGCCCATTTGGCAACACTTCCCAGAACGTAGTGAGAAATAGTTTGGTGTGATGGGGACTTAAAAGTGGATCTGGCGTATATATACCCGTCTCATCCGAAAATTAAGATTTCGAAATTACCACAACCTTTACTTTCGATCAGACACTGGTCAAAATGCTCGCGTTCAACGCAAAAACACCGTGTTCAGTCCGATAGAGGTGGAGTCAAGTAGCGTACGACAGATAAATGATTGTTATAGCTATGTAAAGTCCACAAATGGTATCGGGTGTTCTAGTAGTTCCTTTAAGAACACTGTTTGATTTGAGGACATCGTCCGATCAGACACCATTCCTAAAGGCACTAGTGTTCTAATAACAATAAGCACGCTCTGTCACGTAAATTACACCAGCCCACACTCTTAACCTAATATGGAAGAATACTGTTTGGACCTGATTAACGGCTTAATGTATTACCCCTTTTACACAAACCTCGTAGGACTTCTTAATCGTTTTCAAAAAATTTGCGAACCGTTTCTTACATATATATGTCAGCCGTGTTATAGGTTAATTATGTGCAATAACGATAACTGTTGTGATTATCGATTTAGAATAATTGAGGGATAAGTACATGACTTGCCACATGATATTAATAATCTATTAAACGTATATATACTTATTAAAAAACACTAAACCAATATAGACAGATATATGATAGACCACCTCGGATTTTCTTATCAGTTTTGACACTGTTGTTAATGTTGGCTAAAATGTATGTAAATCACAAAATTGTATTCGCTGTCCAATATTATCAATTGATCGAATTTGTCCTGCTTTTCCTCACGTCACTATATCAGCTTTGTTCGATTCCTTATTTGGATATATATAGCTGTTTCGTTTTATTGAGTAAGATTAATCTGTCCCTTTTTTGTGTAACATTTAAACTTTATAGATTATAAAAATCTAAAACTATTGGATATCTTAATACTGGAATCAATAAACGCTTGGCGTAATTTAACAAGGTATGTATGTAAACGATAAATAACACATAAAAAGTTACATTTACGATACAAAGACGGTCACACATTATTTTTACGTTGCAAAAAGTTTGCATTATTTATGTTACAAAGACGATCGTTATGTACCACTATTTATGAATAACAATTAATATAGTTTATTTCACTGCGACGTAATTGTTATCCATAAATTAATAGGGATTTATATGACTATGTTTCAACTAATAAATGTCATTCAAAGAAAAGATTACAGGGACGATAACACGTAGTGCGGTCCTCCTGCACTTACTATTAAATATACTTTGCATTTTTATATTTAGATTGCAAGATAGAAGTCTATACTTCTTTGGCAAGGACGTTTACGCGTTAGTTGTTTTAAAAACATACAGATCTATATTTTGTTTCGCATTTTTTCATATTTTCGATAGCTTCCACTATATGAAAACCTGGCCGATTGTAGTGTAAGGTCACACCAGGGTTCATACGAGCGGCTTTTGATACCATGACGTAAGACATCAGATTAACAAATCAGCGTTGATGTTTCTAGTGGGTTACCCACGGTTCCGTGCACTTCACGCAAAGAATTCGCAATAACAAATCGTTTCATTGGCTAATCCCTCACATCATCCAGGACTCAGGTTATATAACATCTCTTTCAGATCCTAGTGTAGTAAAAAGACTGAACAATAATAAACGAAACGAAATAGGATTTGTGTTTTAAACAGATCGACTCATTATATTTACGTAACAAAGTTAGACAAACCAAATAAATGCACAACCCATGTGTCTGTCGAAATACTTGTACACGCCTTTATTGCTTATAGACGTGACAATTTTAATTCAATTTTAGCGGATTGCACTTGTTGGTAAATTGTTGGGTGTATAATATTGTGCTACCCATATTATTACATGGGTATATTACACGGTAATATTGGATACGTATTTTGTCGCATAGATCATCATTCAATAAAATACTGTCCCTTCCTAACTTATCAAAAGTTTAACCCACCTTTTAGAAACTTTCGAAGTTCATTAGACAAATATTTTTTAAAGCAAACGTCATTAGATATTTATTAGTAACATGGAGAACGGCACGTTTCTTGACAAACTTAAAAGCTTCTACTTGCTATTAGAAGTACTCCCTCAATTGAATCATTGAGAAAATCCCTTAAGACTCATATACATGTTTTTCTAAAAGCAAATAAAGTCCAGCTATTTTTAGTTGTCTATCCGATGGTTATTTTATCTTGACTGTTCGTATTTTCGATTATGTTATAAAAGTTTTATAATTGTTTTCAAGGTTTCAAGATTTGTATGTTAGCCTATATTGATGTTATATCATATCACCGTTACTGAATGTACAAGGCTTTTGAACACTTTGCTGAAGGATGTGTGACATTTATAAATGATAATTGATATGATAATATCATGTGTTAGCTTTTGTAACACTGTCTTTAAAGAAAGCAGGCTTTTCGGTGTGGGATGAAGCTTTTTCTTTCGAGTTTCTTTTCTGAAGTTGTCCTTGCCTAGCAAAGCCGTCTATGTTTACATGTACGTAAACTGAGAATAGCTCAGAATTCCAGTAAGAAAAACCTTACATCATGTTTTCTTATGGAAAATAAAAACCTGCCCTGAAAGAATCATCCGTTACAGGTTTAAATAATAACTTCCAGAAGAATAACCCCAAGTTTCCCTGTATGTATTCAAATCCGACCGAATTTCAGACCGCAAGCTACGAGATTTACCGTTATAGGTTATAAAATTGACAAAGAACTCAAATTTGTTTAGGATTTTAACCGTCAACCAACGAATCCTTTAAATATTTTAGTGTCCATTTTCACGAAGAAGTCAATACCAAGTTCTTTATGAGTGACCTGGATTATTGGAATAACATATTAAACTTATTTACAGACTGTTTGCAACATGGGGTGTGGAAGTAGCCAAAATGGCACAACGGGTTCCGAAACAATGCTTACCAAACAAGACGAAGAACTAGTCAGAACGTCGTGGGCTGAATTTAAAAAAGGTGATGTTGTAATGGATGGATTGCATTTGTATTATAAGTAAGTCAATACCTTGCGATATATTTATTCTATGTATGAAAATATAAGGTTGCCAGGCAACGAAAATACGCACAGGCTATGAAACGAATAAATTAAAGAAAGTCTCACAGAATAGCCCCTTCCCCAAGACTTATGCAAATATAGATTCAATGGCCATTGATGATTAACTCAAAATCTGGATAATCGAGACTATGTTTTTTTTTTATCGTACCAACTTTAGTAATGATGATCGAGGCTAGGCCTTAAATCAATTGCTAATATCTCGGTTCAGAGTGGACTTATTTGACTGAATTTTCAGCATATTCCTTTACATTATCTAGTTTATTTTAACTATTATAGCGAGAACTGCCAGCTCATAATCTTATCTTCCATAATGCCCCTTTAAAAAATGAGATTGGGGAACAGGCTTAGCAGGTAAATCCCCTGTTGGCTTATTATGTTTATTGTTAATGTATAATATTAGTATTTGGTTGGCTCGTACCAAAATCCCGGCGTCGCCCTTGAATTAAACTCGTGTTTGATTTTTTGATTCAACATTTTTTGAATCAGTAAACTCAACAAACCAAAGTCAATTAATTTCTCAAACTTGTGAAACGTGAACTCAATACAGGACACAAACTGACAAGTAATTATCGTTACTTTAATCCACTTTTTTGTACTTTTTAGCAAAGCATAGGTTGATAACCTTCACCTCGCCCCACCAAAGGAGGGGAATGCAAAAGAATTACACTTTATAGCCACGTCGCATTGTATATTTTCTATGAAATGTCTTCAATAGTTCACTCTCTGTTCATTGCTGTTTATGGTATATTTCTATTCAGATATAGGGCAATGATATATAGATCTAAGTATTATATCAACAAGTTATTATATTTACTCGTCAATAATACTTAGTATTTGACCTATATCTCTTTTAACCCATAATCAATTGACGATTTAGGCCGACGTGTCAAAAATGCGACTTAACAGAACACTAATAACACATAAAACAGTTATATGGAATAAAAGTTACTTAGATGTTTATTTCTGGCAAAGTTTCGACAAGGCTTTAATCGTTCTATAGGTTAGCTTGATATCCAAAAATCAACTCCACTAAATACCCAGTCTACCAGCAACCTTAATATCTAGAAATCTAAACATCTCCTCCATAAGCTACCAGACGTCAACCCATCTAAACATTACCTATTTCGTTTCATTTTTCTATAGTTCAAAATTTCGTTTTATTTGTCTTCACAATACCAGAATCTGGAAGAGTTGTTACATAACAGGCATTCTAGTTGATATGAGGAATTAGCCACTGAAACGGTCTGTTAGATAAGAGTTACTGGAAATTGGCGCAATCTGCTCGAACTGTGGGTAAACCCCTAAACGTCAACGCTGATTGATTAATCAATGGCTGATGTCATAAGTCAAAAGCCGCTCGTATGACTCCTGACGCGACCCCCCAGTACAGCTGGTCAGATCTTCATGTAGTGTGGGCCATCGAAAGTATATAAAAAAAAACACGAAACTAAATATAGATTTGTATTTTAAACATACCAATAGCTAGCAATATCAACAACATCCACCACTGATCACTATCAACCATATCCACTGAATATCACTATCAACTACATCCACTACATATCACTATTATCAACAACATCCACTACGTATCACTCTAGCAACAACATCCACTACATATCACTCTAGCAACAACATCCACTTCATATTACTCTTGCATCAACACCCACTACATATCACTCTAGCAACAACATCCACTTCTCTCACCTATTCGATTTCTGCTTCATACACAGAACTTTGTATTTAACCACATCCAATGTTCCAATTCATTTACAGATTCTTTGAAACAAATCCTGAGGCTAAAGAGTTTTTTGGTTTTGCTGAAGAAGGTGAAGTTAATGCTGAAAATGGCAAGTTCCGGGCTCACGTGAAGAACGTGTTTGATATAGTTGGAGGTGCTGTTGATGGCATGGATAATATAACGGAAGTAAAGGAAATATGTTATGATTTAGGTGTTAGACATAAGGCCTATGGTGTACCAAGTAAATACTTCAAGGTAACTGACTTATTCAAATTCTCTTATCGTCATTTGACGGACATTTAAACCCTTTGTTACTTATACTATTTGAAAACTTGGATCTCTGAAATAAACAACAGACCTCAAATAGTTTAATTCAGTTCAGTGTATGCACAGATGATGAATTAAACATTTGCCAATATTCGGTATCCACTGTAGTGGGTGTAGAAGGGTGATGGTTAAAACAAGCTAGTGTCACCTACAATCTTCGCCAAGATCATTTGAGGTGCCTCTTCTTTGCGCGGTAGATTATCTACCGTTAATATTTGGAGTTTTTCTTAAAAATGTTAAACAACTAATTTGGAGGATATTTTAACAAGAACATATCATGAACAATAATATTGTCCGGAAACAATGCAAACGACGATCGGCGGCTTTAGTAAACTAAAAGATAAAAAATAGTTTTTTAATATTTGTCTAAATTGAAATCATTAACCTGAAATGTACACTGTAAAGTGATTATCCTGACAACAGTTTCTTAAAACACGTATAAAAATGCATACAGTGTCTCTGAAATATTTGTTGTTTTTTTTAAATATTTGTTTAAAGGGACAATAACATTCTTGCTGGCTTGGAAGCTCCAGAAAATAAATAATACCCTTATTCTAAGTACTAGATGTTTAAGTGTCCTACCTGTTGTGTAAATTATCCATTACAACCTATTTTACTTGTCCAGAGGGTTCGAAAATATTTTAAAATCCTAGTCACATTTGAAAAGGTTTACGTTAGACTTTTCAAATCAATTGGTTGAATTTTTCCAATTTTTTAAAATAGGTGTGTTAAGATGAAATTTATATCATCAATTAATTGGAATATTGTAAAATAATACGATTTGTTGACCAGAATGAAGATTGGGACATATTATTCAGTTACAACAAGAGTGTTATTGGGGCTTTAAACAATACTCAATTCAATGAATCATTTATCAAATTTTCTAATTGAATACCCTGTTGGTATAGTGATGAACATTTTCGCTTAGACGTAAGCATTTACAGCAAATTTCAACAATTGCTATACTATATTCTACTCTCGTTTCGCTAAGAGAATAACGTGAGGCATTGGTTATAACGTTTACACAAACAATGGTTGAATGGGGAGAGAGAGAGAGAGAGAAATGGGGTTTAACGTCCACTCGACACAACTAGGTCATTTCGGGACTAACATATGGTTTTTAATTTTATTTCAATAATTCGCTTGCGCGTAGGGGTCTTTAGCAGTGGGAGGAAACCGGAGTGCCCGGAGGAAACCCACGAAGTTGAGAAGGCGCCCCTATCTCCATGCCACATACGCTTACACCAGGGCTCGAAACCACAGCCGCAAGCCAGAGGTGACCGGCCAGCTAGAGGTCGAAGCGCGGCACTCTAGACCACTAGGCCATCCCAACCCCCCATGGTTGAATGGGTAAAGAAACAAGGAGATCTTGGTACAAACAAAACTGCCACAGCTAATTTTCATAATTTTGTATTTGTTTTTCAGGTAGTTGGAAATAGTTTAATATATGCCTTGGATAGAAAACTTCACCTAGACTCAAATACAAAGAAAGCCTGGGTTCGTCTTTACAGTATTATTGAAAGTGAGGCAAAGAAGGGCATGGCAGCTGCATAAATTGAAAGACTTCGAAAATAGTTTCTGTACTAGGCCTACATAACAATGTAATAATATTTGGTCTTTGATTGACTGAAAGTTCAGAACTTCCAACTTATTATCATAGAACATGTTTTAAAACGTATTGCTACTTTTTTTGTAAATATCAACAATTGTCAGTGGTAAGTGCCTTGTGTATTGAACGTCATTTACAACTTATTAAGTGGTGTTTACTCGAATCAAGTGGCGTTTGCCCTTTCTAAGTGGTATTTACCATAATTAACTGGTATTTGCCATAATTAATGGTGTTTACCATAATTAACGGGTATTTAAATAACAAATATTTTAATACCCAGATTGGTATTGTAATCATTAACCCACTTTTTTTTATCAATTAATTTAAATTGCCAAATGATATAATAATTAAATTATCATTGACAATTTCCCAACCTCTGTATGCAAGATTTTTTTATTAAAACCCCAGATATGCAATTTATGTATATTAATGTTTTTTGATTCTCTAAGTCTAAGATATTATTAGTGCACGTTTCTTTATAATTAAATAGATTAATTAAGTCATCATCATGTAAATAGTCATAAGCAATCAAATAACATTTGACACTAAGAAGTCATTTCTTACTGCCAAACTTGTACAAGATATTTTTTTCTGCATTTCTGCATAGATGATGTCTTTACGTAAATAATGAACACAGATTCTATAGTCTACACATCATGGATTATAAATTTAATATTTATTTATCAACCATTGTATTTATATATTTACTTCTTATAAAATTTAATTAGAAAAAATTAAACTTGTGGATCCACAATGTATGATTTTCCAAACTTATACAGTCAGCAATCTGGGAGCCTTCTTTTCTCCAAGCGAATATTTACTGCAGTTCACTTTGGTGATTTTCATCTATTTCAGCTAGAATTTTTAATGCATTATTATCAGGTAACTATTTGTGTGGGTGTAGTATTTTGGAGAAAAGTTATGATTTGTAATCCAAGATTATAATACATACAATATATTTATAAAGATTGTAACTTAGTCAACAAGTTTATCAATGCTGTATCTGTGATATGTTGGTAATGTTGTTAAATAAAAAATATTTTTTTACTAACTGACTTTATGTGACATGAGTTTTAATGTACCAATAACTCAATTCCTGTACTCCAGCTTACCATTGCTAAGGTGATAGGTTATTCATTCTCTGAAATAATGCCTTGACAAGTGGGCCGTCAGAGTGTGATTCCTTCATTTGAATGCCAAGGAATTGAAATAGGGTTGAACATTCTATAGTTCCGCACTGACTTGGCTAATGGAGACGGGAATACACCAGTATGCTATGAGGAATATCTTGCTTGGACAGCGAAATTACATCCTACTCTTTTTTTCGAATTCCAACTGTTAAGGGTTCATATTTATGTGCAAACCAATGGGACCTTGTTTTTTGGACCATTCAATTGACTATACATTCTCCCCTGCAAGTCCCTCTGTCCGGCACCTGCATCATTGAAAAGGGGGAACCAGGCAGTAAAATAAATTCTGATAAACTTCTCAGACAACACCAGATGTTTCAAGGGACCGCCTGGTTAGCAAGCTGATGTCTTACTCTCTTAGCCACCATGGCTTCCTTGTGAAAATATAATAATAAAACAACAATCATGAACAAAGATTTAAAATCTAACATCATTAATTTATAAATAAATCATATAAGTATGCTCTCTTTTAATATCCTAGTTTAAAACTATTAAAGCAATATATCACAATTTAAAAGAACAGAATTAAAATCACATAACTAAAGTTTTAACAGTATAAATCGATTGACTTATATATCAAAATTTCTTATTCTAAATAACTTCTGTGTTTTTTACCCGTACAAGATAGAATTAAAAAAGAAATAATTCAGACAAACACTCCCATTATTATCTCCCTTTGAAATACATTCAAAATTCTGAAATAATGGGAATCTCTATTGAATGCTTCCGAACTGGAGTCACTCAATCCCACAAACGGTGCCAACACAATACGATCATATCTCCACCATAAAAACAAATTCCTAATGTTTGATTGTGTCTAGACTTGACCCTCAAAGCCTTGTCATCAGAACAGGAAGAATCCATTTCTGTGTAACTCTGCATGATCTGGACTCTCATTGGAGCATTCCACAAAGGTAGCCTGGCTTATCAAGGGAAACAAACACAGTTTGTATTATCTAATTATATTTTCATCAACTTACTGCTAAACGTCGTGAATACAACTGAAAAATTTTAGAAGATATAATCCATAAATAACATTCATATAAATTAATTTTAAAAAGCTGCCACTGTTCTCCACTGACAATTTTCAATCGTCCAAACCAACTATGACAATGCTTGAGTCTGTGCCTAGCTACAGCTTTAGTACAACATTTGGACATGTTTATAAAAGAAACTGCATTGGCTGGAGTTTTTAACGATGATTCTATTCCACGTATTACATCGTTTGTTTTTAATATCAACAACATTTGTCTGGGAATTCTGTTGAGTATATCAGATATTTCAAAGAGATATTGAGCTGCATTTTGTCGTATATCATCAGCCTACAAAGAGAAATGAATTCTAGTTAGGTACTTATTAAGATGTTTAATGAATAACAACAAAATGATTACAAGGACTTGGATATGAGTTGCCAAAATCAATGTTCTGGCTCTAAGACAATCCTTACTAAATACGGGAGGAAGATTTTTATTTTTGTGTACTTATTTTGTAAAATGATCACCACTGGGTATTAAATCACTTCTCATAAACATCCCATTCTGAGAACCACGAACTTTTTTTAATATGTCCTATTACACAAGGTTTAACTTCGTAACAGTTTTACTTCATGTGAAATATGCCATATATATGTAAAAGAAATGCATAATGAAATTTTAGGTTCAAGAGAATCAAGACAGACAAAAAAATAAACTGAAATGAGAGACAGAGAAATGAGGTCTGGTGTCCACTCGACACAAACTAGGTTATTTTGAAACTAACATGGTTCAATTTTATTTCAA
Source organism: Patella ulyssiponensis (assembly GCA_963678685.1). Classification (NCBI taxonomy): domain Eukaryota; kingdom Metazoa; phylum Mollusca; class Gastropoda; family Patellidae; genus Patella; species Patella ulyssiponensis. Next base: position 58,426,227 of record OY783230.1, on the reverse strand, counting down.
AACTTTGCTTGCAGTTGACGGACCCGGCGACCTTACTCTTTGTCACATTACAACCTGGGAATCGAAATTATGCCACTTGACTTAATGACAGACCTTATGTTCTAAAGCACACATGTTAGACCACTCAACCATCCAATCCCCATTAACCGAAATGGGCTTTCACATCTTAATTTCCCACATACATGTGCTATGTGGGAAATAATGCCCGAACAGGGGAGCTACAGTTTACTCCCATTTTGATTTCCAGGGGGTCTTTAATGCGCTGCCATTGGAATACAGCGGATTTAATTTTCTTTGTTCAATCTGAATGATTAGAGTTTAGACACTTTGCTTTGCCACACTGGACAAAAAGAGAATAATGTTTTGAAATGTTATCCAATATAATAAACCAAAAGGAATTTCATTATTTCATACCTCGGATTCAGAAACTTGTGATTTATCAATGCCTTTAGTAACAGAATCCCATGATCTAGCTGTCAACATACATGCAAATAATCCACTTAGATGTCCAGCATTCATAGCTTCAGCATATTTCTTAATACCATCTACATCCGCTTTTATTAAAGCCATCCATAATTTACAATAGTTTAATCTAAATTCATCTGTTAAAGACTGGGATATATAATACAAAACATTAAATAAAATATATTCAAATACACTGAAATAATAAATATATAAATTTAGAATCTGTCGGTCTTTTGTGGATGACTTGAAAATTACTTTCTTCATGGCTTAATAATATGAATGTGCTATATATAGAACTATCTGTACACCATGCCATTTTATATCCTTTTCTATATTTATTAGCTTTTTAACCATGTGTTTTTAAAGAGCTATTTATACACCTTGTGGGTTTTTTTCTAATAGACTATTTTTAAAATTGTGTTTTAGACCATGAGGTTTAAATGGAGCTATTTTTACATCAGGGGGTTAATATAGAGCTATGAATAATTTTTATAATAACTATTTCTTGTACTAACCTGATAAATACCGTGATCAAGTAGAACTATTTCTACACCATGTGGTTTTTTATTAACTAGAACATTACCAGGATGTGGATCACAGTGAACATAACCCTGTACAAATATCATCTCACTATATAATATACCTAATTTCTTTGTAACCTACAAAATAATTATATATTAAAAGGCATATAACTCTATTCTTTGGAACCATAAAATACTGGCTGTAGAAGCACATATTAATGTAATATTAGTGTATGTAAAGTGATTTATATATTCAATTTTTAAAAATTTAATGTGATTTCTAATCTATTACGTGAACAGTCCAAATCGAACAGCAGTCGTTGGTGCTTGCTTAGTCCATTTTACACAGGGTTTTATTGGTTATTATTTTGTAGTTTGTATATCAGCCATTTTTAATTAATTCTGTGCTTGCTTAGTCCATTTGACATAGGGTTTCATTTGTTATTTTGTTATTTATATAAGATTATATTACTGTATATTTACCTCTTGTACAGGTATACCATGTTGTTTCATGTATTGTCTATCATCTACTTTACCACCCTCACAATATTCCATTGTTAATACTCTTTCTGATGACAAGTTCCAATATATCTCAGGTACCTACACACATATATATAGACAATATACCAAACCATACCTCATTATATCAGATTAGCTGTACATTTACCGGTAGAATATATATTCAAGATATAACAGAAAATCAGCGTTGAAGATTCATTCACAGTTCTCATCTGGCATAACATGTGAGAGTCCAGAACATTCCAAATTGACTATATTGTGAATTTTATCACAGTAGAAATGAAATGGTGTTTAACGTCTTACTGTTCCTGGGCTAATGAAGACGGGCATATGCCACACAGTGCACAGTGAGGGAAATTTTGCCCGAACAGCGGCACTATGGCCTTCTCTTATATCCAATTCCAACTGCCAAGAGATCTTTTACGTGCATGCTAATGTATACATAGGACCTTGGTTTTTCGTGCCATTCGGATGACTAGACAACTGTCCTTGTCAGGCCCTCCGTCCTGCACCATTGACATGGGGAAACCATGCTGGAAAATCCTGATGCACTTTCTCAGCCAATGCAGGAAGTGAACACATGACTTCCAGGCTAGCGAGCCAGCGTCTTCAATAAATGATGTGATGCTATTAGAATCATGATCTAATTAAACATGACAGACAACCAATTGTTTCAACTGTATTGATATTCAGTTGGCTAATAATTTATTTGATAGTTAGTCTTTGAAGCATTAGCCTATCAAATTTCAGAATGTTTATTCGAGTATCCCTAAATCAAAAGAAATAGTTTTCCACAATTTCTACATACACACCTTCAAAAAATCAAAATCTTTTAATACTCTTGCAATTCTTTCACAATTCTTTCCTTCATGTAAAAAATCTAATTCTAGAGGCAGGTTTTTCTTTGTTTCTTCTGCCAGCCATTTATATTGAAAATCAGGAAAAATATACGCTACTGCAGAAACTAGAAACTGAAATAAATAAAACATGTGGAAAGGGCTGTCACATTTTTGTGGGTAAATGACCGAATTTAATTGATACTAAAAACTGATCATCGGCAAGAAAACATAATTACCAGAAATAGTTAAAATTTGAAAGGCTATTACTTTTTCCTAGGGCTAACAAAAACAATACATGTAGGCCTACCAATAACCAGATGATAAAATTAAATGTTAGGAATTAGTTGAAAATCAATAGGCTTATTCATTTCATGACAACTTAAACTTCTAGAACATTTTTTATCACCCAATATCTTATTTGACAGTAGATATCGCTTGTATGATAAATTATATAATCTACTGCGATATCTCCTAAGGAGATATCGCTTTACATCAATTTGATTGGTCAATCAAAAAGGAACTACTTTCTTTTATTTTAAAGAAACCACTTATTTTAAATAAAAAGTGACTTTTTTTTTGTTAAAAAGAAACTGTTTTTATTTAATTGACTTTGAAGGAAATACTGGGTCAATATATAGGACTTTGCAATAGCTAAACTGAGTCAAAAAAATGATGTATCACTACGCAGTAATGAAATTAAGTCCAGTAAAGGTGAAATCTATATCAAAGAATTATATTTATTTATTTCTGCATGTAAGAAAGGATTGGGTGATAAACAAAATCTCCAACTCATGTTTTTTGATATCAAAAAATATCAACACTCGTTGATAAAGTAAAAAAAACTCGGCAGAGCCTCGTTTTTTTTACATTATCAACTTGTGTTGATATTTTTTGATATCAAAAAACACTCGTAGGAGATTCTCTATAAAGCAATTATGAATAACTGATGGATAGATGGGAGTGAAAACAATATAAGGCGTATAAAATTCAGATTAGGTTACTGCACCACACCAACTTAATTTTCTGTTCTTGATAAATAAATAGTCACTTTAATCAGGTCACAATAAAAATTTGAAACTAAAAGCTTTTGAACAATGAAACAACTACTTTCGGATTATAAATGAAGTTCTTTTCCCCAAAAATAAGACAAATTTCTTTTACAAGAGTTCCCAAAGAACAGAAATTCAAATTGATGTGGCCATAAACTTCATGCATTGTTAAAATTGTCTGTCGATGTCATACATGTTTCAAAGAAACGGCAATAGAAGGAATGGAGAACGTACTGTCATTGTTTTAATATCTACAAAAGAATGAGCTTTAACTTTAGGATGTTGTATTTTAACAGCTACTGTACGACCATCTTTAAGTGTAGCTTTATGTACTTGAGCTAATGATGCAGCACCTAAAGGTTTGGGTTCAAAACTTGTAAACAGTTCTTCTACCTGTAACAAATAACATAGCATGATCACTATATCTTCTTTAATTGCCATTTAGTAATTGAATATATTAACAATTTTATGGATACAAAGTTACTGAGTTTAATACAAAGTAATGTTTCGAAGAGGATACCCTCGTCTTTATCAAACAAATGACAAAGGTATGTGAATAGTACGCAAATTTATACAGAATATGCAACAAAAATAACAACCAAATACAATTAAAAGCTGTTAAGTTTAAGTTGTATTGTTATTTTTGTTGAAAATGACTGAAATTTCTAATATATTTACTTTTCATTATCAATTTTAAAACTGTTACAGCAAGAACATCTAGCTTTTTATCTAAATCTTACATAATGCCTCTTTAACCTATATACATATATATATACCAGTATATCAGTGATAAAACTACTAACTTTTTTATCTAAATCTTCTTCCACAACTTTAAATAATTCTGTTAGAGGTGATTCAGGTGCTTTATCATGTAATACTTTCAATACTTCAATATATTCCGTAGGTAATAAATATTCTAAAGATCCAAGATGTTGTCCAACTTTTATAAATGCACCACCATTTTTACAGCACATTTCCCGTAACCTCAAAGCTGAACGAGTATGTACCTGTAGATACAAACACAATACACATCGATGATAACTTTAATCACTAGAGGACCAACAAGATCTTTAAATCACTCAAGTGCAATAACTCCAGCAGTAATTAAAGGAAATGGTTGAAGACTAAGCGGTTTTTTTTCGTCGCATGAGCATATAAAACATTGTATAAATTATAAGTCACTCAGAAGTGCCTTGATCACTAGGTTGTTTACACATGGGAGCCATGGTGGCTCAGTGAGTAAGACACTAGCACACCAACACTAATTCTGAGGTATTTCTACTGTCTAAATAATTTCAACTGTACAGAATACCACCCTTGATACGAGGGGGGGGGGGGGAAATGGTTAACACATGCGCGTGGGATCATAAGGTCTGTTATTGAGTCAAGTGGAGCAAATTATTGAAATAAAATTGAATCATATAATAGTATCACCAAATAGGTTATCAGTCTGTAATGTTAATATTTTGATTTTAAGTCTATAAATTAATTGCCTAAAAGGTTGATTGGTTTTGACGGTTCTATAATCTTTGGATGCCAGTAGGCTTATAAAGAGAAAACTTGAGCAAAGATTTATACAGTTAACAATGCAGTCTATAAATTAATTGCCTAAAAGCATGATTGGTTTTGACGGTTTTATAATCTTTGGATGCCAGTAGGTTTATAAAGAGAAACCTTGAGCAAAGGTTTATACAGTTAACAATGCAGTTAGATCAAGTGACAATGCCTTTACTTTCTTAATGGCTTAAAGCTTATTTACTAATTCTATTAACTTTATTATGAAACTTCAACCAATGAAATTTATATATTAATTCAACTTCTTTCATGTGATTTGTTACAATATTTTTTATCCCTAATTTTATTTAATTTGATTTGTTGAAATCATTGTCCTTTTGTCTGTATAGAAATTAGTTTCTTTAAAAGACCTCTATACACAGGCAAGAGGGCAGATGAAACACACAGACAGGAAGATCAGATGCCTTTGATATAATCTTGTAAATAATACCACCTTCACCAGAATACCTTTCCAGTAATGAGCTATATACATCCCCAATCCTAGCTCATCCATATGTATGAAATATTACATATGTATCACCTGGGTGCGTATTTGAACTATGAATAGCCCCAGAACCGTAGGTGATAATAGTCCCAAAGAGACATGGTGTCAAATGGACATTAAACCCCATTTCTTTCTCCACTGTTGAAAGGAGCACCTTCCAAGATTTCTGGAGCAACAAACTTATATATCCTTCTTAAAATCATTCTTAACAAACCTGAGATTTTATTTGTTTATATGAAAGATCTTCTGGGTTTAACCCATACAGTGATGTTTTATAATCAATTACTACTCTAACTGCCTTAAAAACAAAAAAAAACCATACATGTACATTAAATTATTCTATAAAATAACATCCCTATAAATTATACAGACATTTTATGGCTGAAGTAATAAAATAAGGAAATAAATCGGGACAAGACAATCATGTCGGATGTGACAGAGTGCCGGAGTGATAAGAGTTCGGATGTGACAGAGTCCACTGTATATATTTCTATTTCATTACAGATTTACCTTTAACATTCATTAGGGAAAAATATAATATCAATATTGGGGCAACTTCATTATTACACATACTTCTATAGCTTGATGGCACAATGTGCTAATTTACTAATACTATGCTACAAAAAGAAGAAATTATTCTTTTTATATAACTGAAAATCTCTACAGAGAAAACAATCTAAATTTAGGTAGTCTATTTAATATTGGAAAAATTGCTTAATCTGAACCGTCTTAAATATCAATTAGCAATAAATTAAAAGTTAAAAAGTTATGGTCACTCACTGCTACAGCAGCTCGTCCAAATCTGGCAACTCCAATTGTCGATACTTCCCAATCATTGTGTTTTAATAATAAACCTGTACCCCCAACAGCACCTGCTACAATACCAAACTTTACAGTCTTCTTTAATCCATGTCTAATCATTTTTGTTGCGTAAAAAGCTGAAGGAAGTAGGCCTATCAAGTATAAAGATAGAAAAACTCATGTCATATTGTTTTAATATATAAAACTCAAATTGATTTGATGTAATTATAATTTCATGTCATAGTGTAGTTGCTGAAAATTGAATTCTCTGTTAAATTAGGACACAAAACATAAAAATATAGTTTGCCACGCAACAAATAAATTATTTCAAGGAGTTGATCAACCTAACGATCAACATGCATATAAATTATATGACATTTCGCATCATTTTTAAATAGTTTATATACATGCAATGCACATAAGGACAAGGATATCTTAACTTCACACTTGTTGGACAAATATATTAAATAAAATAGGGTTTAACATCCTACTTTTCTGGGCTTATGAAGACAGACTTGCACTACACAGTGTGCTATGAGGCCTACTCTTATTTTGAACTTAGTCACCTCTGGCTTGCGGCTGTGGTTTCGATCCCTGGTGTGAGCGTAAGTGGCATGGAGATAGGGGCACCTTCTCAACCTCGTGGGTTTCCTCCCACTGCTAAAGACCCCTACGCGCAAGCAAATTATTGAAATAAAATTGAAACCATACGTTGGTCCCAAAATGACCTAGTTTGTGTCGAGTGGACATTAAACCCCATTTCGCTCTCTCTCCGATTTTCGAAGAATCTTAGAAAAGCCAAGGAAAAGAGACACTTTGTGGTATTATTCAATAACAAAATGAATGTACTTGAAAGTCATCGTTCAAGATATGACACAGTTTTATTTACATTCAAGAATTTCAACAAACAAAATTGTTCATGAACATTTACTTTAACTTCAAGCTATATATTATATAAATGTACATCTCATCTTTATGTAATTTTCATCCACTTTTTTTAGTTTTATATATATGTTTTTCATTCTTTTACTATTTTACATTCACTTTTTATGTATTTCTGTTTTCATGCATAATATGTATTATTTACATGCTGTCCGAAATGGGTGTTTTATGTAATAAAATCTATCTATCTATCTATTCACATTTATTTACTTTGAATCGACCTCTAACCTGTCAACGGACGACAACAATGGGGAAAATGCTAAATCATATAAAGCGAGTAAGATATAGAGCGAGGAACATGTCAGTCAATTTGATTGACAGTTCAATGTACGGCCTTGACATTTTGTATAGTAGAGGCTAAAATCAGATGTTGGATCTACTTGTAAATATTTATTTTTTTGGCGTCTGTTTAAATTAAAAGTTTTTGGAATACCTTTTAAAATAATTTCCATAAAAACCACGAAATTTGAGTGATTTTATTATTTTAAATTAAGAATATTATCCTAAATGTCCTAGAAATAGAGAAAATCATCGCATTATACCACACATAGAATTAGAACCCATCGGTTTCGCTTTATCTTATATTTGAAAGAAATTTGGAGTATTTCTTTCAATTAATTTCCATAAAATAAAGATATTAGAGGGATTTTATTGTGGAGTATTTTTTGCAATTAATTTCCATAATAAAAACGATATTAGGGTAATTTGAATATATAAATTAAGAATATTATTCTCTATATCCTAGATATAGAGAAAATGGTTGCCTTAGTACCACATTCGTTCTCGCTTTATAGTTAGTCTTTTTCTTACGTTTAAAAGATTTTGGAGTATTTTTTTCAATTAATTTCTATTAAAATAAAATTGATATTAAGGTGATTAGATTATATAAATTAAGAATATTATCCTATATATCCTAGATATAGAGAAAATCGCTGCCTTATACCACACATTGAACCCAATGGTCCTCACTTTATAGAGAGTCTTTTTCTTATGTTTCAAAGATGTCGGAGTATTTTTTTCAATTAATTCCCATTCAAAAACTATATGAGGGTGATTTGATTATATAAATCAAGAATATTTTCCTATATATCATAGATATAGAGAAAATCGTTGCCTCATAACACACATTCAACCCGATCTTCCTCGCTTTATAGTGACTCTTTTTCTTATGTTAAAAAGATGTTGGAGTATTTTTTTCCATTAATTTCCATTCAAAAACGATATTAGACCAGGAGCCCAGAGGGTCGAACCTAGACGAACGAGGTACCAATATCTGATCATATAGGCATCTACATACTAACCTGGGATGCACAGAAGTGGGCGTCTGCCGGGGCCCAGTCCATGGGTGTGACCCTGGTGACCCCTATAATGACCCCAAAAATGGGTTAAACTCATACATTCGAAGTACCGGTCAAAACCAATTTTAAATGAAAGAATACCCTCTACTGAGTACGAAATTGCCCATAACAGACGATTTTGGCCCTGGGATGGCCCAAACTGACACCAATATGAACCCCAGAGGGCTTGAAAAAAAATTATATTCATACATTCGAGGTACCAGTTGTAACTAATTTTAAATGAAAGAGTATATCCCACTGAGTACGAAATTACCTATAACAGACGATTAGACCCATGCCACCCCAAAGCCGAAGCGAGTGGGTGGGGCAAAAATAGAGTTTGCTCATACATTCGAGGTACCAGTCAAGACCAATTTTAAATGGAAGGGTACATCTCACTGAGTGCGAAATTGCTCATAACAGACGATTTTGGCCTTGGGACTGCCCAAACTGACACTCTAAATATGACCCCCCGTCCTCCCTGGGCGGCTTGAAAAAAGGGTTATATTCATACATTCGAGTTATTAGTAGAAACTAATGTTAAATGAAAGACTATATGCCGCTGATTACGGAATTGTCCATAACAGACGATTAGGCCCATGGAATGGCCCAAATTGACGCCCAAATTGACGATGGGGCCATAAATTCGCGGTACCGGTCAAAACCAACTCTAAATGAAAGAGTACATCTCACTAGGTACGAAGTTGCCCATAACAGACGCTTGTGGCCCTTGGACGGCCCAAACTGACACCCTAAATATGGACCGCAGAGCTGAAGGGTCAAAAAATAGGTTATACTCATATATTCGAAGTACCAGTCAAACAAATTTTAAATGGAAGAGTACATCTCACTGAGTTCGAAATTGACCATAACAGTTGGTTTCGGCCCTGGGGGCCAAGCTGACACCATAATATCGACCCCGAGGCTCGAGAAAATGTTATATTCACACATTCGAAGTATCAGTTCAATTTAATTTTAAATGAAAGTGTGCATCTCGCTGATAACGAAATGACCCATAAAAGATGATGGTTTAAACTGACAAAATGCATAAAATGGTATTGTGAGGCCAGATTGAAACAGACTTTTGCCACCAACAAGTACACTCATAGACATAAGAACTGCACCTGTAGTGTTAATATTGTTTTCATACCAGACCATCTTGTGATTAACCCATCAGGAATCACCAGAAATGGACAAAACTGGTTATTGGGCAGCTATCAAATACCTGCCACTGAAAGGACTAACCCTAACACAAAAGTAACTTGTCAGCCCTCATTTTCTTAGTTAAGATGACACCATTTCAGCTATGTGAAATTGTTTAGGGGGGGGGGGATAAAAATAAAAAAAATTCTTCCTGGCCGGCATCCAGGCCTTGCAGCATCGTTGGCAATGTAGAAAAGTTTATGGAACCATCGGCTTTGTACAATTTTTTCAAAAAATGGCCCAGAACATTTCATGCAGTCCTCGACAAATCAAAGTGGAGGTGGGGGGGGGCAAAACGATGCAGATATGTTCGTCCGTTCCTTGGGTTAAACATCTACTTCCATCTAGAAAGGGGGCGGGCGGGGGGGGGGGTGTCAAGATTTGTTAGAATAACTTTTTTAAAGCCTAGGGATGTAAAATTTAGGGTGTCAGTTTAGACCAAAATCGTCTATATACATGTACAAGGTACTAAACGATGTTTCGACAAGGATACTCTCGACGTTATCAATCAAATGATACAGATATGTTCGCTCGTTCCTTGGGTTTTACGTCCACTCCCACCTAGGGTGATAACACAGACAATGCAAATATATAAATAGTACACAAATATACAAAGAACATGCAACACAAACACAACAATGAAATACAATAAAATCGCAAGACCTTCGATTAGGGGGGCATTTATAACTGAACCATCACAGCGGAAACTCTTTCAGGTATTAAAAGGCAGTGGGCTGGCAACCTATTGATTTATCAAGATCAATGTATTTAACACTATTAAAGGGAAACCAATTAACCTGGACCTATTCAAAAAAAGTAGGGGATATTTGATTTTGGGGGCATAATACTAAAATATGCAAATGACTACGAAAAAAGTCACTATAGAACCTAACAGAAGAAACATTTCCAGTTACATGTGACGCCCAAACGCACCAATAGCTACCGCATGGAATGCAGGTGATGCTTGGGATCATCATGGGGGTCCAACCCAAGATTTGCACGACTCTGACTTTCAATGTTACAGTCATTGTGGCATTGAATTCCAGGGTGGAAACATCAGTTTAATTGTTTTAGTGACCAGAAAACAAATTTTGATATGCGTCGGCTTACCCAAAATGAAAGGTTACGTGCCCTTGGCATGCTACAGATCGGCACAACACAGGCGGTTGTGGCGCGGACGATGAATGTTTCTCAGTCTGTCATAAGCAGGCTATGGTCCAGATACCGTGATACACAATCTGTACAGGACAGACCACGCTCAGGTCGACCAAGGGCGACAACTCAAGCCCAGGATCGATTTATCCGTACCTTGGCCTTGAGAAATCGTGTCATCACAGCAAATCAGATCAGCGCTCGTCTTCAAACAGACACTGGTGTGAGAGTGAGTGGCCAGACGATTCGTAATCGACTGCATAGGGGTCACCTTCGCGCCCGACGTCCTCGCGTGATCCCTTGTTTGAGAGATCATCACATTCAGGCAAGACGTCGTTGGTGTAGGGATCGTCAACACTGGGATAATCGACGCTGGAGCAATGTGATGTTTTCAGATGAGTCAAGGTTCACTGTTGATTTTTTGGACAGACGTAGGAGGGTGTGGCGTCGTCGAAACGAGCGCTTCCAAGACGTTAACGTCATCAGACATGATCGATTTGGGGGTGGTTCTGTTATGGTGTGGGGAGGCATCACTGTTGCTGGAAGAACGGCTTTACATGTTGTTGCAGGGCGTGTTACAGGCCAGTACTACCGGGACAACATCTTGGCAGTCTATGTTGTGCCGTTCGCACGACGTCATGGCCGCCGTTTCATCTTCCAGGATGACAACGCAAGATGCCACAGGGCCAGGATCGTTACAGGTTACCTCCAACAACAGAACATCACCACATTACCTTGGCCAGCACTGAGTCCCGACCTCTCCCCCATCGAGCATGTCTGGGACATGCTTGGACAGAGGTTACGTCAACGTCAACAACGTCCTGCCAATGTCCAAGAACTTGCTGCTGTCTTGCAACAGGAATGGGACAATCTGGACCAAAATGACCTTAGACGTCTCATTAGGAGTATGCCACGTCGGATCAATGCTTGTTTGGCAAACAGAGGAGGATTTACCCGTTACTGACTTTGTTGTGATGCTGTGGTAACTTTGCTGTTTGACCCCGGGTATCATTTTACCCTTATAATGGTCAGTCTGTGCCTTACTTAGTCTAACGATCATTTGGAATAAATCGATGAATGTGAACTTCATTTCATTTTGTCATTTGTTTCTTCGTCAGTTTCATTAGGTGACTTTAATAACACTTAAAAATCAAATATCCCCTACTTTTTTTGAATAGTATATAACAGATAATTTAAAAACAATGTGGGGGTATACATCTGTTATGAGCCATTTTGTACCCAGTGGGGTCTATACTTTCATTTAAAATTAGTTTCAACTGGTACCTCGTTTGTATGAATATAACCATTTTTAGGCCCCAAGGGTCATAACTATGGCGTCAGTTTGGGCCGTTTCAGGGTCACAAGCGTCTGTTATGGACAATTCCGTACTCAGTTACATGTAATCTTCTGTTATGGACAATTCCGTACTCAGCGGGATATATTCTTTCATTTAGAATCAGTTTGAGCTGGTACCGTGAATGTATGAGTATAACCCTTTTTTAAACTCAGGGGCAGGGGGTCATGTTTTGGGTGTCAGTTTGGGCAGTCCCAGGGCTGAAATCTTCTGTTATGAGCAATTTCGTACTCAGAGAGAATTGGTTTTGAGCGGTACCACAGATTCTATGAGTATACCCTATTCCCCCCCCCCCTCTCCCCAACCACCCCTTTTCGGCTTTGGTGTGTTGGTCTGGGCTATCCCAAGGGTCCAATCGTCTGTTATGGGTAATTTTGTACTCAGTGGGATATACTCTTCCATTTGAAATTAGTTTCAACTGGTAACTCGAATGTATGAATTTGCCCCTTTTTTAAGCCCCTAGGATGGGGTGCCACTTTGGGAAGTCCCAGGGCTGAAATCTTCTGTTATGAGCAATTGTGTACTCAGTGAGATGTACTCTTTCATTTTAAATTGATTTTGACCGGTAGCTCGAATGTATGAGCAAACGCTATTTTTGCCCCACCCCACCCCCTTCGGCTTTGGGGTGTCAGTCTGGGCCACCCCAGGGGTCTAATCGTCTGTTATGGGTAATTTTGTACTCAGTGGGATATACTCTTCCATTTGTAATTGGTTTCAACTGGTACCTCGAATGTATGAATATAATTTTTTTTCAAGCCCTCTGGGATCCATATTTGGGGTGTCAGTTTGGGCCATCCCAGGGCCAAAATCATCTGTTATGGGCAATTTCGTACTCAGTAGGATGTATTCTTTCGTTTAAAATTGGTTTTGACCGGTACTTCGAATGTATGAGTTTAACCCATTTTGGGGGTCATTATAGGGGTCACCAGGATCACACCCATGGACTGGGCCCCGGCAGACGCCCACTTTTGTGCATCCCAGGTTAGTATGTACATGCCTATATGGTCAGATATTGGTACCTCGTTCGTCTAGGTTCGACCCTCTGGGCTCCCGGTCTATATTAGCTTGATTTTATTTTATAAATGAGGAATATTACCCTATAAATCCTGGAAATAGAGAAATCGTTGCCTTATACCATACATGGAACCCAATCGGACTCGCTTTATAGCGAGTTCTTTTCTTATGTTTAAAGGATTGTGGAGCCTTTTTTCAATTGATTTCCATAAAAAAACTATATTAGGGTGATTTGAATATCTAAATTAAGAATATTATCCTATATATTCTAGATATAGACAAAATGGTTGCCATTTACTAAATATAGAACCCAATCGTCCTCGCTTTATAGTGAGTATTTTTTTCAATTAATTCCCATTCAAAAACTATATGACTCAATATGAGGGTGATTTGATTATATAAATCAAGAATATTTTCCTATATATCATAGATATACAGAAAATCGTTGCCTTATAACACACATTCAACCCGATCTTCCTCGCTTTATAGTGACTCTTTTTCTTATGTTAAAAAGATGTTGGAGTATTTTTTTTTTTCCATTAATTTCCATTCAAAAACGATATTAGCTTAATTTTATTTTATAAATGAGGAATATTACCCTATAAATCCTGGAAATGGAGAAATCGTTGCCTTATACCATACATGGAACCCAATCGGACTCGCTTTATAGCGAGTTCTTTTCTTATGTTTAAAGGATTGTGGAGCATTTTTTCAATTGATTTCCATAAAAAAAACTATATTAGGGCGATTTGAATATCTAAATTAAGAATATTATCCTAGATATAGACAAAATGGTTGCCATTTACTAAATATAGAACCCAATCGTCTAGGCTTTATAGTGAGTCTTTTTCTGATGTTCAAAAGATGTTGGAGTATTTTTTTCATTTAATTCCCATTCAAAAACTATATGAGGGTGATTTGATTATATAAATCAAGAATATTTTCCTATATATCATAGATATAGAGAAAATCGTTGCCTTATAACACACATTCAACCCGATCTTCCTCGCTTTATAGTGACTCTTTTTCTTATGTTAAAAAGATGTTGGAGTATTTTTTCCATTAATTTCCATTCAAAAACGATATTAGCTTGACTTTATTTTATAAATGAGAAATATTACCCTATAAATCCTGGAAATAGAGAAATCGTTACCTTATACCATACATGGAACCCAATCGGACTCGCTTTATAGCGAGTTCTTTTCTTATGTTTAAAGCATTGTGGAGTATTTTTTCAATTGATTTCCATAAAAAAACTATATTAGGGTGATTTGAATATCTAAATTAAGAATATTATCCTATATATCCTAGATATAGATAAAATGGTTGCCATTTACCACATATAGAACCCAATCGCCCTCGCTTTATAGTGAGTCTTTTTCTGATGTTCAAAAGATGTTGGAGTATTTTTTTCATTTAATTCCCATTCAAAAACTATATGAGGGTGATTTGATTATAAATCAAGAATATTTTCCTATATATCATAGATATAGAGAAAATCGTTGCCTTATAACACACATTCAACCCGATCTTCCTCGCTTTATAGTGACTCTTTTTCTTAAGTTAAAAAGATGTTAGAGTATTTTTTTCCATTAATTTCCATTCAAAAACGATATTAGCTTGATTTTATTTTATAAATGAGAAATATTACCCTATAAATCCTGGAAATAGAGAAATCGTTGCCTTATACCATACATGGAACCCAATCGGACTCGCTTTATAGCGAGTTCTTTTCTTATGTTTAAAGCATTGTGGAGTATTTTTTCAATTGATTTCCATAAAAAAACTATATTAGGGTGATTTGAATATCTAAATTAAGAATATTATCCTAGGTATAGACAAAATGGTTGCCATTTACTAAATATAGAACCCAATCGTCTAGGCTTTATAGTGAGTCTTTTTCTGATGTTCAAAAGATGTTGGAGTATTTTTTTCATTTAATTCCCATTCAAAAACTATATGAGGGTGATTTGATTATATAAATCAAGAATATTTTCCTATATATCATAGATATACAGAAAATCGTTGCCTTATAACACACATTCAACCCGATCTTCCTCGCTTTATAGTGACTCTTTTTCTTAAGTTAAAAAGATGTTGGAGTATTTTTTTCCATTAATTTCCATTCAAAAACGATATTAGCTTGATTTTATTTTATAAATGAGAAATATTACCCTATAAATCCTGGAAATAGAGAAATCGTTGCCTTATACCATACATGGAACCCAATCGGACTCGCTTTATAGCGAGTTCTTTTCTTATGTTTAAAGCATTGTGGAGTATTTTTTCAATTGATTTCCATAAAAAAACTATATTAGGGTGATTTGAATATCTAAATTAAGAATATTATCCTATATATCCTAGATATAGATAAAATGGTTGCCATTTACCACATATAGAACCCAATCGTCCTCGCTTTATAGTGAGTCTTTTTCTGGTGTTCAAAAGATGTTGGAGTATTTTTTTTTTCAATTAATTCCCATTCAAAAACTATATGAGGGTGATTTGATTATATAAATCAAGAATATTTTCCTATATATCATAGATATAGAGAAAATCGTTGCCTTATAACACACATTCAACCCGATCTTCCTCGCTTTATAGTGACTCTTTTTCTTATCTTAAAAAGAAGTTGGAGTATTTTTTTCCATTAATTTCCATTCAAAATACGATATTAGCTTGATTTTATTTTATAAATGAGGAATATTACCTTATAAATCCTGGAAATAGAGAAATCGTTGCCTTATACCATACATGGAACCCAATCGGACTCGCTTTATAGCGAGTTCTTTTCTTATGTTTAAAGGATTGTGGAGTATTTCTTCAATTAATTTCCATAAAAAAACTATATTAGGGTGATTTGAATATATAAATTAAGAATATTATCCTATATATCCTAATTTCCATTCAAAAAACGATATAAGCCTTATTTATTATATGAATGAGGAATATTACCCTATAAATTCTGGAAATAGAGAAAATCGTTGCCTTATGCCATACATGGGACCCAATCGGCCTCGCTTTATAGCGAGTTCTTTTCTTATGTTTAAAGGATTGTGGAGTATTTCTTCAATTAATTTCCATAAAAAAAAACTATATTAGGGTGATTTGAATATATAAATTAAGAATATTATCCTATATATCCTAGATATTGACAAAATAATGGTTGCCCTTTACCACATATAGAGCCCAATCGTCCTCGCTTTATAGTGAGTCTTTTTCTAATGATTAAAAGATGTTGGAGTATTCTTTTCAATTAATTTCCATTCAAAAAATGACATTAGGGCGATTTGATTACATAAATTAAGAATATTATCCTATATATCCTAGATATAGAGAAAATCGTTGCCTTATAAATATATCACAATCGTCCTCGCTTTATAGTTAGTCTTTTTACTTATGTTTAAAAGATTTTGGAGTATTTTTTTCAATTAATTTCTATTTAAATAAAATCTATATTAAGGTGATTTGATTATATAAATTAAGAAAATTATCCTATATATCCTAGATCTAGAGAAAATCGTTGCCTTATCACACGTTGAACCCAATCGTCCTCGCTTTATAGTGAGTCTTTTTCTTATGTTAAAAAGATGTTGGAGTATTCTTTCAATTAATTTCCATTCAAAAAGCGATATTAGCTTGATTTTATTATATAATTCAGGAATATTACCCTATAAATTCTGGAAATAGAGAAAATCGTTGCCTTATACCATACATGGAACCCAATCGGTCTAGTTTTATAGCGAGTTCTTTTCTTATGTTTAAAGGATTGTGGAGTATTATTATTATTATTATTATTATTATTATATCCTAGATATTGACAAAATAACGGTTGCCCATTATCGGAATTAACTTCAAAATTTTCAACAAACTTATTAAAATTTTCATCAGATTGAAATAATTCTGTAGACATATTAGGTGGTATTGGAAATCGTACTGCCTCAGAGAAAGATCCAACGATAGTAGTCTCAACTTCAGGGAGAATAAGTTTTATGTTCATCATAAGATAATAATAATAAACGGCCCCTTGCAACCTTAACCTTCAAAAAAGTGGGAAGGGCCTAAACAACAAAAGGGCGGGGCTTAAATTATACTCGCTTTATAGAATTTAGCAAAATCGTCCCCGCTTCATGATATTTAGCACTTACCTTCAATGGCTTCAGCATCGCGAGTGACCTCCCTTGTATTGTTTCGATTATCCAGACTTCCAAGACTTCCAAATAGATTAAAGGGATATCCATAGAGTTATGGGCCTCTCACTACAAAAATAAAAAAAGATGCTGTAGCCTACAACCTTGATAAGAGAAACTTTGGGTTGCGTTCTTTTGCTAATTTCTATTTAATCCCCAAATATCCCAATCGAGCCACTAAAAATATCTCTTATATAAACACATGAGAGGGGCCAAAATTAATTTAAATCATAGAACTGATAGTATCATCTACAGACTGTCGCTTTAAAACAGCCTGAAAACTGAGTCTACTTTTATTCAATCGGCAAAAAGAGTGTATTTGGTTCCAAAGACTAAAATTCAAATGATTTTGACTTGGCTGAGTTTTCATTTTCAAAGAAAATAATATATCTGATACTAGGTATATTCAGAGTCTTTTATTTATAGATTCTGGGTATATTATTGGTGGTAAAATCTTGGCGCATATAAGAGTTACAACAATAAAACATTATCATTGTGGAAATAAACGAATACTTCCGAATTCCAAAAAGACAACTGCTGGTTATTTCCGTAAATGACTCCACAACTAATAATATCATAACACGTACAGTATTTTATTTTGATGATTTAGAACAATAACAGCATAAAGATGAAATGGTTTGAAGGACAAATCGCACAGGCAGTTCAAACATCCAAGGCGAAGAAATCTGTTTTCATAGTTTACATCTCTGGTAAATACTCAAAAAATCCTTATGTTGATTAGGATGTAAGGATGGCCTTTTCATTTTGCCTATGCAGATGCTATTGATTTGATATTGATTATTTTTATTCAATTGTGTAAAAATAATGTCATCTTATTGTTGTCGATCACTGAATCAGTAATAGAAAATGACGAGATAAATGAGGCTATTATACTTATTGATTGATGGGACTAAAGCAATTATATGTACCACTCCACGGCAGTACTATTACATGTATAATAATAATTAAAGAACTGAAGAATGAAATCATAAAAAATATAATCATATTTATAATGTTGTGACCGTATACATGTATGTTATACGTAGACTGCTGCTGAAGGGGTCCTTGTCGGCTATAGCACTATATAATAAACAAGTACCTGAGGTACCTGTATACAGAGGAGTGCCCCATCCGTTGAAAAAGGGTACCGTACCTGAGTTTGTAAATCTTGCAGACTGCCACCTGATATTGTCCCCCTTCCGTATACCTGGTAATTGCAGTAAGCAATGACAAATCCAATTTGAATTTATTAATGTAATTTTCTCCAGGTGAAAATAAGGATTCAGAAGAAGTATCTAAGGCTATAGAGGATAAAAGGGTAGAAGATGTGTGTGAAAAGGGAGATTGTGTAGCAGTAAAAATAAAAGCAAACAGGTAATTTTAGTTACATTTAACCTAAGCTGTCAACTCTTGAACACAGGATCAGTTTTATGTACATACCAGTATCTACAATTTTGAATGAAGGCAGATTTTCATCTCACAAAACAAATAAACAGTCCCACACATTATGTTTGAAAAGTATACAAAGAGGGTTGAGACCCTTCATGGTTAAATCTTATGGTTATGCCATAATGTTTGACCCAAATCAAAGACGTATTTCCATTTAAAAGTAATGTGAGATTGAATTGATACCAAAGACATTTACTGTTAGAAAACATGCTGCCTTACATGTGGTTCACATATGGGATACCGTGTAATTGTAAAGAGTATTGATAATGAAGCATAATCATTACTTAGTTTGAAATAATAGTCATGTGGATAAGTAATTAATTACATTCCTTATATCATGTAATGGTCATTTATACATCAAATATGTCACAATTACTTTTTATTTCACATATCATTGTTTACAACCAACACCAACTATGTTAATTATGTATATCTGACACAAATTCAAAACAATATATATATACCAGGAATACTAATTAAAACACAAAAAAAATTTCAACTATTTTCAAAGAATCATTACAATAGATAATTGTGTATAAAATATAAGCCAGTACTACTATATCTCTCAGTTAAAGACATAATTAAATTCTTATTTTCTTTTTCAGTGCTGACTGTGGATTTTTTTCCCAAATTTGTATCCTTTAAAAACTGATATATTATAATGATACTAATAATTGTACATATAGTATGATATAGTTTATTAGGTTAGTTTGATTTTAGAATTGTCATCAATATTTCCTGATTAACTATTCCTGCTACTGCTAGCAAGCTTCAATACGATTAGTATCAGATGTTATTTTGGTGGTGATTGCATTACCATAAGAATAAGAAGACATGTTTAAGAGAAACTGTCCTGGGTTTGTAACAGCAGTGCAATATCACCATTGACCATGCATAATTACACAATCAGTCATATGTCTTGTTAATCAAAGGCTTTGAATATTTATATGCAGAATTTTCTGTATCATAAGTTTTGATTTCTAGGTGAAAATATAAATCACTATATTGTCTTATTTCGAGTTTTAATTTTTTTTATATATATAAAAGAATTTTGAAAAGTATTAATTTCTTAATGGATATAAGATCCGGTAGTAGTTGTACCATCAATATTTTTTATTGGAGAAAATGGAGTTCCGTTAGAAGTGACCGGAGGTGCTATAAATACAGATGATTTAGTTACGAAAATAACATCAGTTATTGAGGTATATGTATTGTTTTGATTAATGTCTGACTGACAATAGCACCATGAGTTTTGTTTGCATTTAGTCCCCCAAACATTATATAAAATTTTTTTTAAAAGGTGCATGACTTCAATACTGTCAAAAAACTACCTAGAAACCAAGATAATATTTTCAAATTTTATTGTCTGGTAACTCAAGCGATGTGGATTTGATCTGACACTCATACTTGACAAGGAGTAGGTTTGTCTGCTCAAGCTCATGGTTTTTCTCCAGTTTCCTCTCAGTGCTATAGACTATAGACCACTACCCACAAGTAAATTTGAAATAAAAATGTACCATATGTTAGCCCTGATATAGTTGACTGTAGAGTCCTATGTTTATTAATTGTTTTAGCTAAATAAAAGTAAAATTCAGTCAAATCCAACATCACCAGCTCAAGGAGATGGTGATATGTCACAAGCATCATCTGTCACAGAGCCAACTACACCAGATGAGGCTTTACCATCAACTAGTAGTTCACAAGTCTCTAGTCCACAACCTACACAAGAAGAACTGAAAAAACGAGTGGAGAAGTAAGTTTTAAATATTTTACTAACCTTTAACTGACGGTCTTTAAAACTCAAATAAAATGCTATTATATATGTAGTGCTACAAATATTTCTTGAGAACTTTTTAAAATAGAGATTAGATAATTCCTGTTTATCACAAGACCTGATTTAGTATATCAAAAACAATATACTGCCACATGTCATTGAAGTTGTTCGAGTTCAGTTCAAAAAAGATCTCTACTGCTGTCAGCATAATCAGATCGCCATTGACCATTATCAAAATCAGATTTTCTTTGATTGGGCCACAAAGTTGAAAATCTTTTAAACATAATTTGGGAAATGGTATTGAATATCACAGCTGTAAGGTTGTTTCTTGTATCTATGAATGACATATCCTGATATTTATCATTTATCATTAGATAGTCCATATCTGACTGAATTCGACAAAATCCTGGTTTGTGTGTAGAATTTAAAGAATTGCTATAAACATTTTTTTTATAAATGGATCCATTAAAAGCAATCGTTTTACTTTTTTCCTCTCTCAATATCAAAACATGAGGAAAGTAAGTACACATATTATCATGGATTCATGTAATTCAATTATTTCTATTTTCTTCTTTTGATGCCATCAATTTGACAATATTTCTTACAATACCGGTACTTCTTCTTAATTATTTAATTACTCCATCCTGCAATGATACAAACTATATGATATGCAAATGTGAAACAGTTTTTGAATTTATTATGTGTATGAAAATATTGCACAAGAAAAATGGTACTTGTTTGATGTTTGAGACTATTAAATAGTCAAGATGAGAGATTTGCCATTTGATGGCCATGATGAGACATGTAATTTTTTTGTTGAGTTTAGTTAGTACTAATTTTTCATGTTGATATTCACAGGGCTGAGGAAATCATAGAAAGGAAGAGAGAAGAAAGGATTAAGAAAGAATTTGAGGTAACGATTTCAAAATAACATTGAGATAATGTACCTGAAAACTACTGTTTTGCCAGTGCAATTGTGAAGTTGTTTCCATGGTGGTGTGTGATAGGGACAAATGTCATTTGCTCAGCCATCTCCCCCTTCCCCCAATTAAATTACCATGTGTTAGTACTAAAATAGCTTGAACGTCATACGTGTTGGGATTGTCATGTAGGTTCTAGTTAGTTATGTGTAATTAATTAGAAAATTACTTTTTCTATCGTAGGGGTTGGGGAGAGTCTAGTGGTTAAACACATGTCCATGAAACCATCATTTCGTCAACTGGTATTGTTTCGATTCCCCACTTGTACATACGTTTGTGGGTTTTCTCTGGGTCCTCTGGTTTCCTCCCACTGCTAAAGACCCACGTACAAGCGAATTATTAAAATAAAATTTGACCATATATATGTTAGTCTTGGAATGACCTAGTTTTTGTTAAACCTCATCTCTCTCTTTCTCTATCTTAATAAGGTTTTGAAGGTTCATGTTGTACTATTTACTGATCATTGTTTGTTTAGGATGCAAGACAAAAAGAGGAAGAAAAAAGACAATTGGGCAAAGATGTACAGAAATTACGACAATTTCAGAAAGAAAGAGAAGTATTAGAAGTTCAAAAACAGTTAAAAAAAGAAAAGGAAGAAGACAAAATAGCTAGACAAAAAGTAAAAGAACAGATTGCTAGAGATAGGTTAGAAATTTAATATTTGCTGAGCGTTATTTTTGAGATTTTGAATCCCTTGCAAAATACAATATTGTGAAAGGAATATTGGTCAAAAGATCATACAACACTTGGTGCAGTATTTATCTGCCATTGTGATTTGTGGTTTTGTTTTAAATAATCATTTTAGCGTGCATTCTTAAAACATCAATTTATAAACCATTACTTTGCATTGAGGAACTTCAGTCAATATCTCGTATTTATTTATCTAAAAGAATTGGGCTATATTTAATAGAAAACTTGTTTTGTCATTACTAGAGCTGACAGAGCAGCAAGATTTAACAAAGAAAAGAAAGAGGAAGAAACTGCTTTAAGTGAAGCTAAAAAGGCCAAATTACAAGCTGAACAGAAAGTAAAAGAAGAAGCTGAAGCAAAGCGAAGGTAGGCGCAAAATTAAGATTTTGCCACAAGGTTTTAAAACTCATACAGAACATTTTTCTTGAAATCACATTAAAATTCCATTTGAAAATTCAAGATATTTAGATATTTTGAATTCAAATCTGTTTTCATTTGGGATGTTGATTGGCCGAATGTTTGGATGTGTTCTGTATCATAAGGTCTGTCATTGAGTCAACTGGCGTGGTTTCGATTCCCCGGTTGTATGTGACAAGGAGTAAAGTCGCCAGTCCAACCTGGTGGGTTTTCCACAGGTCCTCCGGTTTCCTCCTACTTCTAAAGACTCCTATGCGCAAGCCAATTATTAAAATAAAGTTGAATCATTTGTTAGTATCGAAATGGCATAGTTTGTGTCAAGTGGGTGTTAAACCCCATTTCTCTCTCTCTCTCTCTCCGTGTATCCATCTAAAGCTTGATTTGCCAAATTGCACATCCATTTTTTTTTTACCTTTATTGGAATCATGTTGTTTTGTTTTTATATCAGTGAAAGTGCAAGAATCCAGTTCCGATTACCAGATGGATCATCTGTACCACAAACATTTCCTTCTAGTGAAACATTACAAACAGTTTATAATTTTATTTCTCAGGTAAACATTCTATAACCAACTTCTTCTATAGTTTTTTTTACACTGTTATTTGTAAGAAGTGAAGTAAAATAGGTGTTTCTAGAACATCTGATAACACATTTATTTGGCATGTTTACATTGTATGATAATGGTAATGTAATGATTTAGTTTCCTGGACATCATTTATTAATGATAGATTTGAAGAGAAGTCATCAATATTGTCAATAATTAACAAATTTTGAAATTTCTGTAGACTGTGTTTACGAAATGATGGTGATACACACATGTATTTGTTGATAATGAAATAATAGTAGTACACAGGTCTATTTGTTGAGATATAGAGATAATGGTCATACACAAAGTATATTTGTACAAGAAATAATGGCCATACACATTTTTATTTGTTTGATAAGAAATATGTCATACACATGTGTATTTGTTAACAAAAAAAAAAATAATGGTTATACACATGTGTATTTGTTTATAAAGAGGTACTACTAGTCATACACAAGGTATATTTGTTTTCAGCATATTGGTGAAGAGGTTGTTTTATCTACAACATTTCCTAGAAGAACATATAATGAGTCTGATTTAACTGAAACATTAATAACTCTACAGTTAGCCCCTTCGGCTGTTGTCATGGTTGTTCCCAGAGTAAGTTTTTTTGTGTTTTAAAAAAAAAATAAGAATACTTAAACTTAAAAGTTGGATTTATTTATCATTTTACTGTATACAGTAGTTCAATTACCATTGTATGTTTCCCTTAACCCTATAAACAAATATTATCTTTAGTCAAGGTTGTAGCATCTTTTCATTTTAAAGATTAATGTGTTTTCCCTGAAGAATGAGGAAAACATGGAATGGGTCATTCTTGGTTCTTTCATTGGCCAGCATCTTTGCAGGCCAGAGGTTCACAGATTTAGATGGTTCAATATATTTTTGTTAAATTTATTATTTTTGTTGTATGGATTAAACACTGTTTATTTTGTTCTCTTTATTTTAGAGACGAACAACAGCAGTCCAGAGCCGTTCAACGGGTTCAAGTGATATTATTTCCCTAT
This sequence comes from Patella ulyssiponensis, assembly GCA_963678685.1. Lineage (NCBI taxonomy): Eukaryota > Metazoa > Mollusca > Gastropoda > Patellidae > Patella > Patella ulyssiponensis. The sequence goes on along the minus strand of OY783230.1, from coordinate 58,401,881 downwards.
TGTTGGCACCATTCATGTTTATTCTTAGTTTATTACGATCTTTGTTTGGTGGTTCATCATCTTCATCGCCATCGTCCCAGCCTTCATCATCTACTGCCTATTCTCAACAATCATCTTCATCTTCATCTGCTACAGGGGGAGACAGACATTCTAATCAGTAAGTATATGAATTTGTATCAAACAAAATGATGGAATATTTTGAGCAGGGGTGCTCGTTTGTGACAAACTGAAAGTCATAAAAAGAGTAACAAAGTTTACTAGGCATTTTCAGGACACAATTTAGTCCCATGGAGAACAATCCCAGCAACTTTAAAGGAGCCAAAGCTTGTTTGATTTGGCTTCATTGAGTGTTTTATTTTGATTAGTAATAAGCATTTTTGGTTTTCTGTGGTTATTTTTATGCTATTGTCATCAGATTAATAACAGTTATGATGTGGAAAAATTACTGGTATAAAGGAATAAGACAATAAATGGTGGCAGTTCATTCAAATGATCATTTTAATCCTATAGATTCTGGGTTTTGTTTTGCTCATCCTGTACTGTAGTTCGTTACCATCTCTGCTTAATTTTAGTTGGAATTATAAAATGTCTTTATTGGTATAAAGCAAGGTAAAATTTTGATTATTTTATTTTATTCAGAGCTTTCAAACGACAGACAGATGGAAATATTCGAAGATTTCGAAATGCCCAAGATGACGATGATGAAAATGCTACATGGAATGGTAACTCAACACAGCAGATGTAAACTGTGTATCTATACAATTTATATTGTTACTATAAATAATTGCTGTTGATATTTCAACTGATAAACTCTTATTTTATCAATTTTTATCCTATTTTACATGCCTCATATATGGTGTGTTCATCCATTCTTTCAACAAAGTTGTAATTATAAGTACTTTAAAAATGGACGCATATATAGGAGGAATAGGCTCATAGATGAAAAATAATTGATCAATTATGCAAAAAAACATACAGCTTGTAGAATATATTGTAAATATTTCTTTTTAAATATTTTAAGAACAATGTATTTCAATTATGTTTGCTTGAAAATTAAAATAGCTTGTTTACATCAGAATATTTGTGCTTACTTGGTAATATAAACAACATTTACTCCATTTGGATTTGATTTTAGGTAAGGGCAGGGGATGGGGGTAAAATGATGTCTATAAAATCTTCATCCCATTGTTTATGTAATTCTTTGTTAATTGTAATTATTAAAGATATTTATGAATAATTTGTACAAAATGTTTTTTTATTATTTAATCCTCAGATTTTCTCAGTGTTATTTTCAAAACTTTTGTTATTTGAATGTTTTGACAATATATTACGTAATGTCTTAAGCTCGAGACCATTAAACTACTTAAAATACAGACACTCTGCACAGGCCTTTACAGTGAAATACGTCATTGGATTTTAACTTTCGATACATTTTGGCATAGCCGGAGACAGGGCACATAGCTACGCTACTTTCGATTTTTGATTTTCGGCAAATCTTTGAAGATATTAGGCGCCAAATTTCGAAAATTTAAAATTTTACAAAAAACTTTTTTATTTATTAATATTTTTTAGTCGTGTTGTGCAAAGAATTAAAGAGTCATCTGACTAGCGCAAAAATGTTAAAAAAATTTGTCTCAGTAATTTTCCTTGGCCGCCATTGGCTAATTCAGTTTTTCAGTCCTAGATTAATTTTTTATTGTTCGATTTGTATAAAACAAAGTTCATATGCTTCGTTGTCTCAATTGTCATTTTTTTTATTACCGAAAGTGTTATCTGTCGGCACCGGAAGTGATATAATTTTACTAAAAACTACAATTTTGACAGTTATTTTCTTTCTTCGAAAACAAATATTATTTTTTTGAAAAATTATATGACTCAAAGAGTGTGTCCTTTCAGGGCGCAAAAAATTGCGGAAGCAGTTTTTTTAATTTCTATTTCATTTTCTAGCAAATTGGATTAAGAGGTGAAAAAAGGCGTAAAATTGACCTATTTACAACCTATTCAGGCTTTTCAGATTTTAAAATATTTTTACATAACTCTGATAGACTTGTAGCTATAATCAAAACGCAGAGAATGTATGTGAAAATTAGTTTGTAATATAAGCAGTTGCCAAGAAATGGACAGTTCTGCATAAGTCACTGTTTTCTTAATTTTGCCTGTAAATTAGTCAATTATTAAATGATATTCACAATAGTGACATCATTTGATTCAAAAAGCAAGTATGCGTCATATCAAATTGATTATAATTTAAAATTGACACCGGAAGTGACGCCATTTGGTCAAAAACTGCATTTTTAACTTTTAAAATCAATATAATATTTTTTTCAACCGAGAATTATTTAATATGTAATATTAAAATTAACTTTTGGTTTAAATTCACATATTAACAAAACTTATACGGTCATTTAGATATCATAAAATTGTTTCTAACTTGTTCGGTTGCCGAGATATAGGCGGTTTTCTAAATGTCACTTTTGAAGGTTTTTGGCCCATAAAAGTGTCAATTATTATTCGATTTTCATAAAATTTTCACCCTTTGAGGCCTAATGTCATGGACGATGTTATAAAACTAATTTAACGTTTTCATTATCACCGGAAGTAATGTCATTTTGGAAAAAACTGTATTTTTAGCCTTCAAAACAGATATTTTATTCAAATGAGTCTGATTTGTAATGTTTTTACAATTATGATATTTGATGCCAATTAACAAATAGAATGGACCCATACGATCATACAGATGCCACAAAATCGTTTCTAACTTGTACGGTTGCCGAGAAATAGCCGATTTTCTACAAGTCACTTTTCAAGGTTTTGAGTCTATAAAAGTGGCATATATTATTCGATTTGCATAAAATTTTCACCATGTGATGCCTTAAGCCATTTCTGATTTCATAAAAGTAATTGAACATTTTCATTATCACCGGAAGTAATGTAATTTTGTCAGGATCACGTACTAGTAACAAATGTATAAAATGAATTGATATTTGCTGGATTTGGTTGATTCTGCGTCTAATTTATTTGATGTGTGCAATGCTTATGGGGAAACCTGTTTAATGGTTTCATTGGTACCGGAAGTGACATATGTTTAAGGGTAACGTGGCACCGGAAGTGACATGTTAAAGGTAACGTGGCACCAGTGAAACCCGTCATTCCTGCATGCAGGTCTAGTAATATTTATTTTTATATACATGATATTGAATGAGGAACTATCTCTTTCAATTTATATTTCCAGTAATAATGCAGATGAAAGTCTGCAAACACTGATCGATCTTGCCATATTCTAACAAAAAAGCATTTTGAACTAGCAACTTTTTAGTGTGCATTATTTGTTTGTGAAATATATGAAAATATACACCTTTCTTTATTCTTACCAAATCTATGACTTAAAACATCCCATGGAATATGTTAAATGAGGGATCTGGTTGTCTTAAAACCACTGATCATCAATTGTGCATAGAATTTCTCTTAAAGCCACTGATTGTCATTTGAAAGCCTGATCTCAAAAACAAATATCGGTTCTAAAATAGTTAAATTTCAATTGGTAGTTACAAAGATATGATGAATTTCCAACATTCAGCAGAAGATATAAACAAATCAGCATCACTTTTAAGTGTTGGGTAAATTCTTTTGATGGGCCTCTTTTTAATCTAACAGGATTGAATCTGATCCGAAAGATTATCGTTGATATTTTGGTTTGCTTTATTAATTAAATGATAAATTATCAACTTTAAGCTGTGAAAAATGAGATATTGTCAGAAAATATACATATGTCAATTAGTGGCTTCAATTTAGTGTAGATTTAAAATCTATGTAAAAATAATTTGGTTTGGAAAAAGGGATAATAACTGTGCTGGGCATAATAATGTGCAATGTAAATTCTTGTTATAAAATAAAAGAAAGATTTTAAATCCTATTTCATTCCTTATAATTTTGAGGCCCAATTATAATGTGGGTGAAAATGACAGGAAAACTTTGAGAAAGAGAATCTGCAAATGTACTTCATCATATTTGTAGGTTTTTTTTGTGAGATTTGAATTTAGGATTACCAGATAGTCATTAACTTTTAAAAAAGAATGGGTTTCAGATAGCATGTGGACAAAAAAAGAGAAAAGTGACATGATTTTCCATACACAGTATGGTTAATTTTCTGTTGCATTTTTCAAAAGATAAGTCAGCAGAAAAATTTTCAGTCAGCAGTCAGATGGGACTTCTTGGTACCATGTTGAAGGACATGATCGAGGTGCAGTGCAGTGTTGTCCAGGCAAATATTTCTTCACTCACATTTAACTAGGAGTTAATATGTGTAGGATAAAGCAAGAGACTGTGGTTATGCCAGGGAAAGAAAGACTGAAAAAATAACCTGAGAAAAGGAAAAACCGAACTTTTTCGGTCTAGGGTTTTTTCTTCATTCTTTCTTCCCCAGCGTAACCAAAGTTTTCATGTACGCAACATGAGAATATCCCAGAATTCCCGTAAGAAAAACTTATATCATGTTTTCTTATGGGAAAAAACCCTACCCTGGAAGAATAACCCCACAAATCCCCTGTATATATATATCCAAAGCCGCCCCCGACCGCAAGTTATTCCGGATATGGAATATACCGCTATAGGTTTATAAGACCATAATAAAGATAGATTGCCAGGTAACGGAACATATTAACAGCAGTAGAGTCACTTTTTTTTATCCTTTTGTAGATAATGCTAAAATTTAACAGCCCCTATAAAAGTGTCCATGAACAGTACCACTGTATAAATTTTAAGTCAGATCATAACTTAAGTGTCGGGATCATCCACAAGAGTTTTTGAAGTGATCAAGGGCTATAACTTGTGACAGTAATTATCAGAAATCATTGAAATTCAAGAGGCTTATTTGTGTTGGAACCATTAACACGCTAAACAATTTAAATCAACTGCATGATCAATTTAGCCTCTCGGCTTAGGCAAGTTTATAGTTTCAACCAGTCTATAAGCCCCATTCCATCTAAACCACTTCATTTAGTAAATATGCATTGTTCAAGGGCTAATTCTGCCTAATGCAGGTTGTTCTTGAGGCCTTAAATGTTATATAAATTATTAATTAGACATTCATTAACATAATTAACTCTCAATGCCATCAGATAGCTCCAATTTTAAGTAGATTAGAATGGTATGGCCATTAGATGATTTAATTTAATAACGGGAAAGTGGGGCAGTCTTGAATATACCAGAATCGTGGTTACGATAATAAACAATCAAAGCACATACCCTGTCAAAACTACAAACAGTGATTACTTGGTTTAGAATAAAGTAATTTGAACAAAAGTTTTAAAATATTCATTTTGCATTATCGAATTGTGCAACAGCCAAATCTTTATCTAAAACTTAGCAATGTATCATTAATAGATCTGTAGGAGTCAAGAAAAAAAAATAAAAGTACAAAGTTTTCAAACAAATCATGCTGTATCTTTATTTCATTATTCAACCTAACAATCATCATAAAGTTGTCATAGCAACTAACAAACCTCTTAACACAGGCCTTGTTATTAACAATACTCTATACAGTACATAGATAACTTAACAATAATGATATAACATAAAGAGTCTTTACAATCTTTGGTTTATTAAACAAATAATTGATAATATCTATAATCAATATCTAACTTTCTTGCATAATAATATAATCCAATTTCAGACAATTACCGAAACTAAATGCATCTTGGAAGGATAATCATAATCAAAACAATTGTTTCAGTTTTTCTTAATAAATAGATTGTATTGAATAACTGAAGTGTCATTTTCTATCTCTGGTATTTTATTTTCAAAGCTCTTGGACATCAAAGCCATATTTTTAAATGCTGATCAAGTACTGGTACTGTGCTCTTTATGTTTATTTATGACGGTGCTTAAGTCCTGTATAAATAACACCATCAAGTCAAATAATTCATAAAAACTGTGTGATTTTGTAGGTTGTCATTGAGAATATTGAAATATAATTACAATTACATTATTTGAAAACTGTTCATATTACCCTTATGAAGGTTTTGGCTGCCCTTAATCATTGAAAAAATTGTTTTGAATGAAAACCTGTCAGAATTTGTAAAATCTGACTGATGGGGAGAGGCACAGTGCCACTGAGGAATGATGTGGATTTAACATCCCATATCACCACCAAATCCACATCACTCCTAAACAAATAGCTACATAGTCCCTCTGAATAAATACACGGCAGACATATTCATAAAATTATTCTCATAGCAGCAAATCATTCAAAAATGTCTGAGATAAGAAATGACACTCAATAAATTCGACACTTTGATTTCAGAAAGATTTAAAATACTTTCTAAAAATTCCAACAGAAGAGACACAAATCATCATGTATTGTTATCTCAATGTACTTTAAACTTCGTTCATTTCTCGTACTTATCACAATATAACCTCCCCCAACAGCTGGGCCGTAAATAATGCATTAACATAAAAATAGTAATTATTGCAAAACAGTGCACCACCATTTCCAGCGTCTACATATCTACACATGTACCTTATCAAGATATTAGCAAGACTTTAACACGTCTTAAATTCTAACAGAGTAAATACTAAATAAATATATTTGTCACTTTAAAAATAGATTTCATAAGCGGCCAAACCCCGCAACGTGATTGAAAAATTAAACTAATTATTAATAATATCTAATGATTAATATCAAGTCAAACAACTACAATTCCTGTTTTTGTAAATAACATCTACGTCTTTGGTACTATTTCCTCCCAGCAGTTGACAAAACAACGTTCTACCAGATAACTACCTTTCGAAATGTTGACAATATTTCGAAGTCTTAGAGAGAAAATATCCATGTAGAGTGATACCATTTAATCCATATTATTAAGCAAGTCCACAGATATTTAAATTTAACCACTCTGACTTAGACAAGTCATGATTTATATATAATTTTGATCTGTATGCAAGTTGATAAATTATTTAATACATTGACAATATTTTTTTCATAGTTTTAATGAAAACGTAGGATTGTAACCATACAAGATCTATTAAGTAGATAATTAAATATCAGCTGTTTATTGATTTAAATTCAAAATTTGGAAAGGGTAAATTGTACTTAAAGAATATTTAAGTAAAATATAACATGCTAACAAAGATTTGAATATATCTGAAGGGACCCTGCACTCTACATTAGTATCACAGGAAAGCTAGTGTCTACTATTTATAACTATACAAAAAAACTACTTGCACTCAACAGTGCACAAAGTACTATAATCAAACAATAAGATTAAAAATTTCACAAAGTTTGAACAAATTCGAGGTGCTCAATCTTAGATAAAAATATGCATAATGATTAATATTCATAGAAAATTAGCAATTAAATAACTGCCTAATGTGACTATGTTAATACCGCCCAAGCTATAGATGAGTAAATATAGTTCAATGAAACATTGCAAAGAAAAAATATTAAACATTGGACAATGACCACTGTCTAAACCCACAGAACACGATTGCACCTTGTCTCTTTCAACCAACTGCTTCCGAAATTTTGTTATGAGATTCATGCAAATTCATTTTCTTATTCAATTTAGATAGTCCATTATTACTGCATGAATTCTAAAAATAATTGCCTAAGAAGAACCATTTCAAGATGAGCAGAGCCGTCTATTCTGTGTTTTGGGTAAGATTAAATGGACATAATTCCATAGAAATTAAAGGATTAATAATATTCAAACAAAACTTGAACAAAAAAAAAAAAATGAAAACATTTGAGAAAAAAAAACACATCATCACTAACAATAGTGCTACAATATATAATCTCCATAAATTCAAATATGTCGTCCAAATTACGAGATAGCTGTAAATTTGTGTTACATTTAATTGGTCTTATAAATAACATAATTTGATATTATCCAAACTTAAAAACAAGCCGTAATAATTTTATCACAGTGAAATGTTATTTGATCAGTGAAAACAAACAAGGATTATGAATTTTATATAAAAAATATAGTGTTTGGCAATTAATATGGAATACATTTCAATAGGTTTGTTCTGTAATTCAAGCATTGGTCTGTTGAGGAGCACTTGAAAAGAAAGAATTTAAGATACATAATCTTACTATACATGGAACTAGTCTGTTGATTGTGAGACAGATGTGCCTAAATTATTAACAATTGCTTAACTTCAGACAATACATAGAGAATCAGAGCAAGACATTCTCACCCTTCCATTTAACATGGTTTACTTATAATATTAATGTTCATGCTTCATGTTTTGCTTCTGATCACAAACATTTTAAAACCACTATAGGGTTACCATCTCATATTGACCACTTTTATGAAGGCATTTGTTTTGTACACAGATTGCTCGGATGTAATCAGAACGTTTAAAAGATATTTATCTTCTTATTATATTTTTAATTTTCAGAAGATCATACATTTGTGTGATCAAAACGTTTTTGGATTGAATATGTTGGGCACCAATTCTCTACATATGACAAATAATTCAATATAATTACACTGGACTTACAATTTTTCCAATGCAAATAGCAACTCTGTTAATTTGAGAATTGTTACAAGGACTCCTGTTTAAAACTTAATTAGATGCATAGATTGAAACAAAATACTGCCTTCAGATACACACAATGAGGTTTGAGCAATAACACTTTGCTGTAATTGACATTTCTATTTCATATTATAAAAATAATTCTTATTTACAATTATGAAAATATTCTGGCTTTTGTGTTTATGATTCTTTTCCTGAATATAATATAATTCTGCATATTACCAACTAAATAAACAGGATAAAAAGAACGGCTTCTAAACATTTCTAACATTATTTCTTTAAAAAAAAACAAACAATTAATGAGTTACATAGGTCTGGATCTATCTAGTTGAAGTCATTCTTTGAAAAGAGAGCTTTTAAAAGACATTGCATTTGTGTACCGGTACTAAAATTAACTTATTTTCAAATTTTTACAGGAATAATTTGCATCAGTACAGAATTTTGGCTTTTGTTAGTTACACAAATGAATGAACTAAAATCAGAATATAATATATTTTTTAATTTTTTTACAAAATTAATAACTTTATTTCTTCACTATCTCAAACTAAAGACCTTTGGATTAAGAATTAATTTAATTTATAAATAACCACACAAATACAGTTTAGACCTGTTAAGAAGCTGATTTAGCATAAATAAAATTAATAAACTAAGCAATGATTGACTTTGTGCAGTGCATCAAATATTATCAATAAGTGAAATAAATATTTGTACAATTTGGTTAATATTCCATTTAAATAATACAGATATATTGATAAATTTACAACCCATTGAAAATAAAGGTTTTTTTTCAAACAAACAACCATAATGAAATAATTGTACAATTTATTAATAAACTGTGACCATTAATTAATATAAATAATTTTATTTGCAGATGATATGCATATTATCTGAGGTCTATTAAATCCACAAAAATAAAGAATAACACATTTTTGAGTAAAAAATGTGAACTGTTAATAAAAACACACATTATAACAAATTCACCACAAAAAACATATATGAGAAAAATATAATAGGGCACAATTTCTATATCACTAAATTATCTAATTTTTATGTTATGTAAAACATATAAGCTCCATATACATATCTTGGAAAAATAGAGTTCAGTTTAATATTTTGTATGTCAAAGCAATACCTAATCTCACTTCTAAATATTAAAATATCTAACTACATAAAATCTACAATTACTACCGATGCTACTTTTTATCACCCAAACTATATAATATTTTACAACATTACTGATTCTAGGTTACAAATTTGTCAACCAAATTAAATGCTTTAATCAATCCTTTACTATAATTCATAGCATAATAAATCATTATCAATTAAAAACTATTGCTGTTCTAGCGTGAACGCAAATCAATGAGAACGAATGAAGTGTTCGTCATTCTCCCCTGCCTTTTGTATGAGAACTTGCAATAGGAATATGCTCATCTCCACATAGACCTCAAAAACATGCAATTTCAAAATAAAACTAAAGAACACAAAACCAATCATGTATGAAACCAATTTAAATACTGCCAAGTGTACAATAGCTAGCTATATATGTAATTACATAAATATGGAGACGATGATTTTAATTTATCACAAAAACATATTGAACTAATACTAATATTGAACTAGAAAATGACCGGGGTCAGGGATTATACAAATTCCCTATTTAATATCTGCTCACACAACCCTGCAATACCTATTTATATCACTTAACGTTTGTAAACATCAGATCTAACACATCTACAGAACTATAACATTATTTAATATAAACAAACTACAATGTTTACACTAAGACCATATAAAGAATGCTGCAGAAACTACATGAAAACATTTTGTTTATGATATAGATTAATTTTATATTATAGTTTGAACACATAAAAATTGCAAAATTTGAATTCAATGAGTATGGAAAGTGTGCTTTTTTAAAGTTCTAAATGTAAGTATGATCCATTGTGTCTATGTCATGTTATTCTTGTCAGTTATTGTTTCATGAAAGATATAAGTACATTTTAAAGTTATTTGTAACTGTTGATTGTTGATGGATTAATTAAATCTGCTCATTTTATTAATACACAGATAAATATGATATAGGTACACATAATATACATATTAGGCCACACCAATCTGATTTTCTGTTCTTCAGAGTCTTGATAATTAATAACCACTTGAATCATGTAAAACATGTTTTCTTTAAAATTTCAGAAAATTAAATTGGTGTGGCCTTATTGTATTCTTTACAATCTTTTGTCTTAAAGCATGATATTTTATCAGAAATTTTGTCCAAATTTGATTTGACTTTTTAAAGTATTGATTTTATTACTAAAAGAAGGATACTATTTTTGTGAAAGTTATGGTTACATCAAAGGTTTCATAATTCTTAACTTTTGATTACAACTATAAAAAGTTACATTTAATACATCAAATGGACTAGCTGTAACCCTATCACACATTGATATCGCTTATAACTTTTGAGACAAACTCTTCAATAATTTAATTATTATGGGACTCTTAATACTTTACAATGAAGTTATACATATTCATAAATTTATGATAAAAAAAATAAATTAAAATAGCACTGAATAATATTATTCGTTGAAATATTAAATATTTTTTTCTTGTGTTCTTTTACCAACAAAGAGTTTATGTTAACAATAGTCCGTACTCTTTCATATTTGGCACACTCTGATTCAGAAGTCCTCTAACTTAATTTTGATATAAATGAAACATTACATAATTAGTTTCATTATGCTTTGGAGGATATCAGATCTCAATGCTAACAAGAAGGCACTTCTCATATTTCTCAAAAGTACTTTTTATATGATTTATATCAGATCAGGAAAATTACATCGGCATATAAAATTTATTTGAAAAAAACATTAAAGTATTTTATAGAACTTTGTGAATAACTCCTGAATAAATATAATATACAAACGCCCTTGGTTCAATTAATAAATCTTACATGAAGTATTAAGAGTTTAGAGGTATATACTATACATTGTAATTTGTTGGCTTCCATGGAATCTGGTAAAATATGATTTCTATTTAATAAAAAATATACAGAGATTCGATTCAAAATATTGATAAATTTTTCGGTCCCACTATAATATTGAATAAATAATTTTTCTGGTTAATATTTCTCGTCCTGCACATATTGAATAAATAAGTTTTCTGATTAATATTTTTCTTAAAATCTATATTTGTTCAGGCACTTTAAAAAATCTTATTTAAATGAAACTTCATAATTATACAACTATTTTTCTTGTTAAAGCTATTACTTGTCTATGGCACACATTTCCATGTTCTGTTATAATCATTGAATTGAATAAATAATAAACACTACATGGTAAATAAATTATTTGAGACAATGATATTTAATTCTTTGATTTTACTAATTATAATACACTTTTTTTCTTTAAATAACACAAAATTTTATATATACAATTACGGAACTAACATGATTTTTGAGGAATGTCAAGCACATAACCATCAAGGTGAACTATTGAATATACCAACTACCATTTTATACCATTGACTTAGGTTATCCTATTTTTATATCTATATTTATGGCAGTAAAGCTACAAATATTGCAAACAAAAAACCTTTATGAATTCTCAGGTGTCACATTATTTTTTATATATTAATTTCACTGTGTATATGGTAACTTAGTGAACAGGTTAATGAGAAAAAAAATATTCTTCTGCATAAATGTTTAATAATTTACAGGCATTTTGCAGGTAACGTTTACCGTGGAAAGACAGATTCAGAGGTGTTTTCACAGCAAAAATATTTTAGTATCAGATTCAGAGATTCATTCGTTAAATGTCTTTGAGAAACAGAAAATGACAAAAAATAAAAATGTTGCTGTGCACAAAATTTGATTAATAGTGCTTTGTGAGCATGTGTGTGTGTGTGTGAGTGAATTTATTACACTTTCCTTTTAAAACAAAAAATCGATGAATGATGTGAAATTGTGAGTTAATATTTGATAAAATTGTATATAAAGCTAAACAGGAATGTGGTCCTTATATCGACATGGTACATTCACGACCATTTTACAACCTGACTGTGGAATGAACTAAACTGAAATCACAATCCTAAAAAATGCAACTTATTTTTATCAACCTGAGATTCTGTTGTTTTGATTAGGAACAAAGAGAGCACAAACTGATATGTCTAATTTCAAATATTATAAATATATTGATATATACATTTGACCAAATATCCGGGGATGTAGATAACTTGCGGAAAGTTTTAAAAAAAGTTTTCTGATAATTTGCCATATATTGATTGAGGCCGAGTGTTAATAAATATTGCTTTTCCGCCTCACCTTAAATAGTCGAGTCAAGATACCTCGTTTTAATGTATTTTGCAATTATTGTTTTTTATTTTTTTAAAACAATATTTATTGTTGTGGGATCTGTTTACTGACAACTTCAGACAAACCATTTTTTCCAAAATTCTTCAATTAAACTACATCCCTGAATTTCTATCAACAACCGATTTGACTGATCTAATAATAACTTTATCACTATGTCCTCACAATATTAATCACATAAGAAAAATATACTCTCAACAAACTAGATAACAACTAACGAACTATACACATATTATATATTTACCAATAAAACTACTCCTTATTGAGCCATGTTTATAACATAATCTAAGATCATCATTCTAAAGATTATCACTACGTCACCACCTATCATCAAGCATCATAAAAAGTAGAATTGTCATAATAATAATAATTGTCATATTAAATTGCGCAATAAATAATCTAATATGAAAAAAATAAGCCTTTCTTAATCATTCCTTTAGCTGCGAATGCCATTCCGGCTTCATGTATTCTGTCCGTATTAACTGTTGGCCTTCTCTGCTGCCGGCTTGGATGAGACTTCGGTCCCGCTTAGTTCAACAGGATCTATCGTAAAAGACTTCATATTTACAGGATTCTCCAAGTCAATTCCATTCTGTCGTAAAAGAGGATTTCGTTTATCAGCCATTTGTAGAGCACACCATGTAGCTGTTCGAGCTCGTTTAATATGAGCAGTTAATTCACAAATACTTGTCGCTAGTGCCAAAACATCTGTAATGTACAAATGTCAATGTTCAGGAGTTTGGTTAATTATGGAAGAAGTATTTTTTTGAAAGCTATTTTGTGGTCACATCAAATGCTGATCTAACATTACCAAAATCCTATTCAAATAGTTGATTATTACAACTGATCAGTTTTTGATAGTCGTATGTCGATTCAATTCAAATAATCAATTTTCAATTTACTTTTCATACGCATTCAGATTTCCTGAAAAAATGAATTCTTCAAATTGATATATTTTTTGTTTATTTATTTTGGAACATTGGGTTGATTTTAAATTTTCATCAATTTTCCACGGGAGACAAAAAAAATGACCAAATTCCATTCATTTTAAAAAGAATTAATTTGAATCACTATGTAACAAAAACTTAACACCCAATTACATGAGCTTATCACAATATAATTTCATTTCGAGTAAATTTCAATAAAAATTCTGCCTTCCAATAGCCCAGGTTAGGTGCAGAAGAGTATGACATTAAACCCCATTTCATTTCATTTCATTCAATAAAAATTATCCCTGTATGAACAAGCCATTAAGCATTCACTCAATATACAACCAATGAACTTACCTTTATCTTCCTGCTGACGAGGTACCCCAGCTCTATGTCTATTAGCTGCATTAACAATTTCTTCTTTTCTTCTAGCTTGTACCTTACGTATACCTTCCAACCACTTCTCTAGACAAGACTGTACATTAGGATGAATTGTGATACTTCTTAGTCTTTGCATTTTGTCTACTAGCGTAATTATCTAAACAGAAACAAAAGGGAATCAAAAAGGTCTTAAAAAAAAAAGCAAACCAAACACCATATTTTAAAACATGGGGTAGGGGAAATAACTCTGTCAAGGGGTCATTTCATGCATATTATCTCCCCTTAGACCACAGTTGTGATAGAAATGGCTGCAGAGATCAAATGAACATATAACCTTACCCTGGCATGTTCTCTAAAAGAATCAACAATTAATCTGTCTACTCTAGAGGGATTGGATGGTAACCTTGGAATGACAATATTATTGGCACTAGAAACTTTTTTCCCTGGATTCTGTCTGGCTAATTCTGCTTCTGTCTTCTTCCTTTCTTTTTCAACTGCCTTAAATTGTTCATAACATTCTTCCAACTTTATATGTAACTCGTTTGAGGGCCCGCTTCGCCTGAAAGATATATCACAAAATCTACACAACCTTTTCTAATGACACATTTAGAGTTGAAAGTTTCAGGTAGTGTGGAATGGTGAATGTTTGAGACAAAAGAAATGACAAACATTATTATATCAAATTGTGGAAAGCTTAAAATCTTTCTCAGTCACATAGAGTTTCAGCATTTTATCCAAGCTAGGCCTATAACAAAAGGCTGCACATATGAGATGACATACATTTAACCATTGTTTTCAAAAAGCAATGCACTATTGTCAGTGCCTAAACTATGCTATTTCCCAGTAGTCTATCAGAAAATATTTGGAACTGATTCAAAATACACTCTTGAACAATACATTTACACGATGGAAAGCAATCTTGATAAACTGATTAAAACTGATCATTGCCTACCTGAACTGTCTAAAGCCTTGGTAAAAGTAGGGTAAGTTGAATAGGTGTGGTGGAGGATCATACAATAATTCACCCATATAAGCTGGTGCTACACGACCATAAGCATCAAGCTGTACATAATCTAAACCATCCACTGTCAAGGCACCAGGGTTAGGGTTAAATAGTGGATGTGGAGGAGGGTGTTGGAGATGGGGAGCAACCTGGAAGTAAGGATGTAATGGCAACATATGGCGTGGATCGATTCTACGTCGTTCATTTCGTCTGTCATCAAAATAGAATGGTATAAGTTCTGGTGGTAGTACATCAGTATTAGACGATGAATTGGAGGAATCAAGTCCTGCTGTGTCCGCAGACCATCGATCACAATGTGGAGAACTGGTATAATTTGATGTACGATTTCGTTTGTAAAACCCCTGAGCTCTCAGATGAGCAGCAATCCTCTCCCGCATATGTTGAGGTGTGGAGGTATCTAATGGCGTTTGTTCTTTACGCAGGAATCGGTTAATGTGAGGATTTGGGCTGCCCATATGTAGACCAGAAAGGTTTTGATCCATTTGGTTTGTTCCATGTACGAGGTTACTTTTATCTAATCCATTGATGCTTCCATCTCCTCCAGAGCTTGGAGTACTGGGATTGGACCAGCTATTATTTGACATATGTACATTAGATGATTGGGTATTTACATGAATAGGATGCATAAAGTCTCCTCGGTTTTGAACATTGGAATACATTTGGGCTTTGGCTTCATGACCGGGCGTCTGGGAGTTATTAAGTGTACCACTGCTGACAGAATGAC
Organism: Patella ulyssiponensis; assembly: GCA_963678685.1. Taxonomy (NCBI): domain Eukaryota; kingdom Metazoa; phylum Mollusca; class Gastropoda; family Patellidae; genus Patella; species Patella ulyssiponensis. The sequence goes on along the minus strand of OY783230.1, from coordinate 58,385,919 downwards.
TTGGTTTGATAATGCCATTTGGGAATGACTGGTTATTCATGTTAAGGTTTCGGGGGAAATTGATATGGGAATGTGACTGGACAACTGAGTCCGTTTGAGCAGAATACATATCTTGTAAGTTGTGTTTTTTAATTGTAGAACTGTAGTGGTTTTCTTGAAAAAATGGAGGAACTCGTCCTGTTTGTGGAATAAAATGACTATTTCCTGGCCTTGAGACATCACATTTCACGCTTTGTGAACATTTTATGTCACTGTAAGTATTGAAATGGTTGCTGGATGAATTAAAATTAAGTCTATCGTGTATATTTGAAGCATTTTGTTCAGCAGAAAATCCTTGAGAACTGAAATCATCTCGAGCTAGTGGTGCTTGGTCCCGTGACACACTGCTGTGGAAAAAGTTGACATCTGATTGCGAGGGGTTCTGGGAATTTGATGATGATAAATATGATGCGAATGGAGAATCTGTAACATTTTCATCCCAGAGTTGTGATAGCTGACTTGACTGATGTTCGTAACTTCCATAGGAGACTGAGTTCTTGTCAGATTTACCAGATGGCGTTCCTTCACTACCCGTTGACCATACACTGCCGCAATTTATAGTTGGAGATCTGAAAACATTGTAAAAATTAATCAACTTTTCACCACAATATCTAATTCTTAAAAATTAAAAAATAGGCCCTTCTGATCAAAAACGATAAATGTTCTTAAATAGTTTTATTTTGCTATAGTTTATAGGATCCTCTTTTGAATTTTATTAAACAAGGTGGTAGCACAACATCTGAATAAACATTAGGGGTATGTTTGACCTTATGGTATAACTTGTGCATTAAGTCAAGCAGAATGGTATTGATTCTCAGCATTGGACGCGAAAAGGAGTAGGGTCGTCTGCCAAACCAATCCTTGTTGGTTTTCCCTGGGCCCTCTCAATTTCCTCCCACTGCTAAAGACCCCTGCCCACATGTGAATTATTGAAATAAATTGAACTATATTTTAGTCCTAAAATAAACTAGCTTGTGTTGAACCCCATCCCTCTGTCTTGAATGAACATACATTTTTGCATTAATGATTTGGTTAAAGAGTATCGAGGGATTTCAATGACCAACAGGGAAAATATTTTGTTGTAATTGCAAGTATTATTCGGGGGGGGGGGGGGCAGATGGCCTAGAGGTCTAGAGTGCTGCGCTTCGACCTCTAGCTGGCCGATCACCTCTGGCTTGCGGCTGTGGTTTCGATCCCAGGTGTGAGCGTATGTGGCATGGAGATAGGGGCGCCTTCTCAACCTCGTGGGTTTTCTCCAGGCACTCCCGTTTCCTCCCACTGCTAAAGACCCCTATGCGCAAGCGAATTATTGAAATAAATTGAAACCATATGTTAGTCCCGAAATGACCTGGTTTGTGCCGAGTGTGTAAAGTTTGACCTTAATATCAACACTGTTACTTACTCATCTAAAGAAAAGACATCGGAGGTTGCCTGGGACGGTGATTCTTCTTCCCGGTCAAAGAATGAAGAAAATGAGAGTAAGGAAGACTCATCATCTACTATTTTGTTGACAAGATCATTAAATGCTGCAAATTTATCACTAGAGCAGCTACTGGTAAGTCCAAATTTATCACTGGAGCAACTATTGGAAAGTCCAAATTTATCAGAGCTGGAAAACTGATCTTTGTAGGAGGAGAATGCTGGAGGCATTTCATCCGGATTGAGAACATAAGGATTCGTTTTATGACTGTCTTCTTCTAAACTGGTTGTTTTTCTGTTGATGCCATCCGTCTGTGAGTATGAATACAAAGATAGAGCTGGTTGAGACCAATCAAAATAGGAATGTTTCTCTTGTGATTGGTGACTTCTTGTTGTTTGTTGTTGGCCATTGTGTGAGTTTAAGGTATTAACCCCCATTAGCTGCTGATGATCAACCTGAAAAAAAAAACATTGAAATATTAAGTTGCCAGGCAAGGAAACATGTGCTCACAGCAGCTAAATCGTCCGAGCAGTTGACAAGGGTTGAAGCATATTTATTCTTTTGTAGGTGAATGGTGTTCATTTAGAAGACAATTTCATACAGATTTTCGTTCTTCGAGTGTCACAAGATTCTACAAATTGAAACATGGGCCTTATCTCTGTAATAATTTACAGAAGCTGTTGAAATTCGACAGGCTTTTTCATTTTACTAACGGTAATTTAAATAAACCATATAAATTTCATACAGATTGGAGCGTTCACAACCCAGTACCTCAAAAAGTGACGGAGATACCCAAAGTGAGAGCCCCAAAGAGAATCATCAAAGAATCAAAAAATGAGAAACCAACAAAGATCCTTTGAGGAATATCCAAGAAATGGACAATCTGAGATTACTTTTTGTCCCATCCAGGAAACATTTCCCATTCTGTCACAAATTGCCATTGAGAATGTTACTTGGTAATCGAGAATATGTGGGTGGAGTTATCGTCTGGCAATCAAATTATTGTAGACCGTGCACATTTGATGCCGAAAGTAATTTGACTGAAATTTTCAAGAAGTTCTTTTTTTTTATCATCTATTATAGCAAGTATGGCCAACTCTTTATTAAACTCTTAATTAATGTATCTTTGACTCTGAACCAAGATATCATAGGTTTTGAATTTTAGGCTAGCCTTTAATATCATTAAGGTGATATGATAAAAAAAAGTCTTGATTATCCATTCATCGATTTAATTAGTTTTCAAAAATGTATTCCAATCTGCTAAATACCGCAGACTAGTGATGGCATCGAGAGTTGAATATGGTCTGAAAGTGAATTAATGTCTAATTTATAATTTGTTTAAAGATTATAAAGAATAGAGCAATATACTCTTTGATTATGAACACTATTAGACAACAGTACATAGCTTCAACATTGCAAAGAACAGATGAAAATATGCCTGGCAAAAAAATATCAATAAAAAAATAAATGACAGATCTTTGCAATGGTCAAGTCGAATGGCAAATTTACTAAACAAATAGCCCAAGTGCCCAACTGCCTTAAAGTTATTTTACAGTTAGAGTAGAGTACTTTCATTTGAAAGTTATTGAACCTTTTTAAACTTGTACCTATGGATAAACTGAGACAATATCACCATCAGAGCCTGACTAAAGTTACAGTTTCTGGGCAATAACAAAACTCAACCTTTATATACCAGGAAGTTAATACATTATACATTCTATTCTTCTTTTCTACATTAAATATATTTGTGTGATGGTCTACTAAGTTACAAATGCTGTAACAAGTTTTCTAAGCCACACCCTTAATTTAAATGACACAAACTTTGTAATTCTATCAGTTGAAAGAGGTTGTCAATTACAATACCTGACACATGATCAAGAGTAAAATTTAAAGTAGAGCCAGTTAAAGGTGTATTTATAAATTATTCACATGACAAGCCATGATCAACTCTCTATTGACCTATACTCAGAGTTTCGTAACTATCACTTACTGTATCGATAACCAAGGTTGTCGTGCCCAACAAGAGCATCAACCATCAACCAATCAAACTGCCTATCTCTGCTTACCGTAAGCAGACAATGTTCATCATCGAACTCTATCCTAATGAACATCTGCACCAAGTTTAAACATTCTAGTTCTACCACAATTAGAAGGAGAGTATTTGACCAATCAAATTGCTTATAGCTCTGCTTACCCTCAGCAAAAAATGTTCATTCTCGAACTTAGTCAAGGTATTGATGTAATGAAACTATGCACAAAGATTGATCACTCTCGCTTAAACTTAAACAAAACTAAACTTATTGTGTACCAATGCATCAACCAATCAAATTACTGATCTCTGCTTAGGCATCGACCTAATAAACATCTACAGTGTACACCAAGTTTGAAATAGCTCAATTAGAAAGCGAGTTATTGTGTCCCAAAAAGTGTGACAGACAAACCCATTTTAACAGTCCCCTGCTTTGTTTATTATCATATCAATGCTATCGGTATGTGACAATCAAGTCTAACTTGTCACAACTTTAAACACACATAATATCTCTCAGAATAAAGTATTTTCATTACAATACCAGTATCAAATTTTGAACTATTATGATAATCAGCTCTTAACTTTTATCTTAACACACATGTACATAATATATTATTAACCTACCTGGCAATTTTTGTATGAAGGTAAACGAGAAAAGTCTGTAAGACAATGGTCACCCCCACCATCGTGGTAGGACATTAAATTGATTCCTTGGCAAGGCTTAACCCAACCTGGTGTTGCTGCGGGGTTGTACTTAATGGCCTGAAAAGAAAAGGATTTTTTTCAATTTAAATAATGTGATTGTCACAGGCATAATAATCTCATGAATTCTGGATGGAAGCTTAAACCTCCTTACATTGGCCAATAAATCTTTCCCAAAATGTGCCACATCTTGATCTACTAACTCTGTTAAAAAATAAGTTGCCAGGCAACGAAACATGCACCCGCAGTAGCTAATTCATTTGGGCAGCCGCCAAGGGTTATCACATAATTATTATTTTGTGGGTAATATTAATAGACAATACAGGGATATCAATTTCCTACAGATAATATGATAACTTTTGTCATTTTAGCAATCACAAGTTTCTAATCTATAGATAAAATGTCATAAATCTTAGAAATAATTAATGGAAATTGTTAAAATTCGATAGACTTCTCCTATTTCCTATTTTCTATAGTGCATGCAAATTTTATTCAGAGATAGTATGTTGTTGGAGTGTTTACAAATTTCTACAGAGAGAGAGAAAAGGGATCTAACGTCCACTCGACACAAACTAAGTCATTTCAGGACTAACATATGGTTTAATTTTATTTCAATAAATCCCTTGTGCGTAGGGGTCTTTAGCAGTGGGAGGGAACCGGAGAAAACCCATGAGGTTGGACAGGTAACCCTATTCCTCGTCACTCCAAGTTTCTACAAGTGAAGCATTGGCAATAACGCTAGGAATTATTAATATATTTTCAAGAGGAAAGTCAATGTAAACTATTCAGGTGAGTGATAAAAAGCTCAGATCAACCAATCAAGAAACATCCAGAAGGGTTAGCCAATGGTATCCAGACCACTATGACCAAAGACCACTTGGCCCAATACCATTCGGACCAAAATAAAGATCAGTCGGACCAAAACAGAGACCACTCCGACCAACCAAAAAGACTACTCGTACCAAACCAAAAGACCACTCGGACCAAGTAATTTATAGTGTAAGAGCACTTGGACCAATACTTATCTTTGCTACTCAGACCAACCCAAAGGACCAATTAAATTATATTATAAGGCTTGACTTATTCATTTAAGAAATAGAATACAAGCCAACAGTGAGGCTGATGTCCCCCGCCGAAATCCCAAAATAAATAGATGACACATATTAATTAATCGCACATTTATTTTTTTCAAACGTATCGACCAATCAAACTGAACACGGAGTGTCATCCAAAAATTGCTTATCTCTGCTTACCCTAAGCGGAAAATGCTCATCTTCGAACTCCATCAAGGCATTGACCTAATAAGCATATACACCAAGTTTGAACATTTTAACTCAATTAGAAGGAGAGTTATTGTGTTCCAAATTCTCGACCAATCAAATTGCGTATAGCTCTGCTTACCCTGAGCAGAAAATGCTCATTATCGAACTTAGTCAAGGTATTACTATAATGAAACTATACACCAAGTTTCATCAATCTCACTTAATTAGAACTAAAGTTATCGTGTCCCAAAGCATCAACCAATCAAATTGCTTATCTCTGCTTACCCTAAGTGGAAAATGCTCATCTTCGAACTCCATCAAGGCATTGACCTAATAAACACATACACCAAGTTTGAACATTCTAGCTCAATTAGGAAGAGAGTTATTGTGTCCCAAAAAGTGTGACGGACAGACGAACCCATTTTAATAGTCCCCCAACTTTCTTCGAAAGGCGGGGGACAATAAACAATATGCTATTTATTTATTATTTAATCACAATACATTGATTGATGATATATTTTATAATTTATTACCCACATTTATTTTAAAGGTAAGAAGTGTGACAAATTAAAACGTTTAAGTTTGTGTAATCATCATCTACTTATTCCTGAAAAAAATTATTTCTCTTGTTTTAAACATTTGGGAACGTTTTAAATATGCAGAAGCACCTGTTTTTCTTTTGCTTATTCTGATTCTCGTATACACTTTTATTTAAATCTTTCACGTTGTTATGTACCCTTTTTCGACAGTATGCTCATATTCTTTTCTGTTTCGACCAAGAGTAATGTTTGGTGAAAAATAAATTGTAAATGATGAAACAGCCCGAGATGACCGATAAGCTCAAAACTCGGAAAAGTTTATATAAAACATTGGGGATACCTGTCCCTTTTTAAACGTGACTTGTATGGTTCCTGATTTTTTGCCATCTATGATATAATTATCAATTTATTAAAACAGCACTTTATTATTGGTTCGAGTAGTCATATTAAAACAAAGGCAATTATCAATTTATTAAAACAACATTGTATTATTGGTTCGAGTAGTCATATTAAAACAAAGACAATTATCAATTCATTAAAACAACACTTTATTATTGGTCCGAGTGGTCTTTTCGTTTGGTCCGAGTGGACTTTCTGTATGGTACTAGTAGTCTTTTTGTTTGGTCTGAGTGGTCTATCAGTTGGTCCGACTGGTCTTGGTCCGAGTAGTCTTTGGTCCGAGTGGTCATGGATTCTAGCCAATCAAGCTCCTTCTCTGTGAAGGACTTAAGGATAAAAGCTAGTCTCCTGAAAGCTTTGTAATTAAACTGCAATACCGGTATTATTGTTATTATTAATTATTAGTGCATTACTTTTTGTTTCTGTAATATTTGAATAATTATCCCAATTTTGTCAAGACAGGGACAATTTTTCATTTGTGAATGAGGTATTTCATTTTTACAAAAAAAATTGTTGTTAACAAAATTTTATATCTAGATACTAGTCTACTAGATCTACGGTACTACTGGTGTGGGTTTGTCTATTTTCAATTGAAAATAAAAATCATTGAATCATTACAACTAAAACGTGATCCCTACCGTGTGTCTAAGTGTGATCATTCTATTTTTAGAAATGGGTGAATAGGCAAACTTAACACACAAGATCAGCTGTCTGTCATAGTCAACACTGTTGGATAAGTTGCAGGTCTTCTGTTTACTTTTTAGATTAGGCCTACCACTGAAGCCTGATCTAAACGGTAGCTATATAGGCCTACTTAAGCTAAATTAAAATATCTTGTTATAAAATATAAAAAATTGGGAACTCTTTAAAATTACCTCGACATACATTTCCGTCTAACAACATGTGTCTATTTATACGTGTGTACTATTCAAGTTGCCACAACACCCAGAATCCGCTATGGCGACGATCTAAACCGATCAGTGTCTCGTCTGTTTATTTTTACATTTCTACGTAATAATTCTCAGCTAACGCCCATAATATTTCACCATCGTTCGACCATTCATTAAAAGTACAACTTTCGTCCAATTTGTTTAAATTATGTACAATACTTTATCCAGAGAAATTGATAAAAGATCAAACGTGAAATAGAAATCGGATGGCGCGCCATTTCTAATTTTCTCAGTGTCACATTTCATTCATTCGCGATTTTTTAAACGAGCAATAATAAACATCCTGGATGGTAAGAAATGTAGAAAATGTAAAAATAAAACATATGTGGAACTAAGTTACGACATATAATAATATAAACAAAATATAAGGAAGATAAATTGCTTTTACTGGCATTTCAACACCTGTAAATATATCGTTTGTTGACGTATGGCAAGGAATGTGAAGAAATTGCGACGATGACAACAGCTGAAATAATTGTGTGACAATCGATTTCATTCGCATATTCGCTCATCACATATTTCACGTTATCAAAATACAAAATTGATCTACCTGGTCATCAAGTCGGTTACCCCCAACCGACTTCATTAACTCTACCAGACTGTTTTCATAACTGCTCTCCGGATGGACCGAGAGCGCCATGAACGTTCATCTTGCAGTATGCTAATAAGATTCCGGCTCTTCGATTTTACTCCCCCGGAATAGTCCTATTATTATCACAACTCGCAGTCGGATTTCGGTTAAGAAGATTATCAGTGTATACGACAGGCTTTGGACTAAAATCCATTATCTGTTAAATATATATATAGAAAATAAAAAGTTTTACCCGTTCTTTTGTTTTTGTATAAAGCTTCTATGTCAATGAGCTATATTTCCGCACGATCAATGTTGAATTGGGAACCGATGACAAAGCAGAAATGTATTACATCCTGATGGTTTTGAGTATCTGTATAAAGGTATTTGGTAGCCTACTTCAAAAAAAAAAAAAATGGTGTTCCGAGTTAGGGGTATCCTGGGCACTTCAGGTCCCGGATCGAACAACATAGAATATAAATTACATGACAAATTTTAATAATAATCAGTTAGCGTATGGCGGCATTTGCCGTTTGTAAGATAAATTACTGTTAATCAAAAGTGTTGTTTGTCTTTTATTGTTAGTTTATCTTTTTTTTTTTGAAGGAGGGGGGGGGGTAAAACACTAATTTTGTAATAAATACATTACTGGCACACGAGCGAGCCCTGATTGGTCGGAAGGTCATTTGGTCCGAAGTTTCAAGTGGGATCGCTGCGTTTACTGACGCGTTTTTAGGCTACCGGTACTTCAAGCCAATGTGATTTTCGGAATAATTAATATTAGATAGGTTGGATATCAAATACTGGAAAAATTATATTATTTATGCAGGTCACGTATAAGAAGTCAGACGCAAGCCTATTACGTAAACATATTTAAACCTCCTGCTATTTTGATATAAAGACTACAGTAATTATTGTTACCGGTACTCGAAGATAGGTCTATCACCCCCCTCCCCAACATCTAATTAAAATTTGTGCGAAATTATATAATTTGTGCGAAATTATATAATCTGTACTGTATGTGGTTTGATGTAGCCTACTTTGATTGGAATGCATAATTGTTTATATCCACACCTTATAGGCCTGCCTTATTCAGTGTTCTATGCACATGAATTTAACGGGTCTCGTCATTGGACCTCGGTCGGGTTTTCTTAACCCGAAGAACTAGACCTGCCGTCCTGGACCACTTCCAAGGAAAGCCTAATTTCGAATATTCCGAGGAAATTTCTGAGTCTGAAGCCCTGATTAAACCCCGGAAATAATAATAATTTTAAAAAATGAGATATAACGTTGTTTATATACTTTTCTGCATGACTTACCGAGCTAATAAAGGCGGGCATGCGTATTGCTTTGTGGGACATTTTGACCGGACATTTGTACTATAGACCTCTCATTTTTCGAACTCCAACTGTCAAGTTTTTTTTTTAAATGCATGTCGATCAATGTGTAACCTACATTGGACTCGGTTTTTTGCACCATCCGAAAAACTAGACGCTGCTCACTGCCAGCCTATCGAGTACATGTATGGCCTTTAGTTTGCATCACGTTTTAACCAGTTTATTATGCGCACACACGTTTTTTTAAAATTTATATTGCATTTTCAAATTGTGTTACAAGTGCTCTGAATTTATGTTCGTGTAAAGATTTTGTAGCCTACTTTTGAGTCTGTATACATAGGTGGGTAAAGATAGCAATATGAGAGGGGGGACCTAGAACAAATTGCAACAGAAATCATTTCTTTGGGAACTGTTCCGGTATGGTCTCTAGTACTCCCATAACAAAAGCGGCCATTATCGGTCTTGGGGAAATTTGCATAATTAACATAAATCCAAGGTGGCCGCCAGGAGACAAGAAAATCGCCAAAATCTCCGAAACGGTTGACTTTAGCGCAAATAAATGTATTACCGACCTATATAAAATCGATACTCGCGACTTCAAAAATGCCGACATTTTTTTCCTCCGACCTTATTGTAACGTCGTAACGTCATTTTGACGGCATTACGTTGTTCTCGTGACGTCATTATCAAATTTTATTGTCACTGCGCTCGGAAAACTGCTGGAAACAACGAACCGCTCAGGCCCGGATCCAGGATTTTGTCGAGGTAGGGGGGCATACATTGGAGCAAAGGATAATACGCTGCAACTTTGAATTGCTAGGCGGAGATAATGCGAAAATCATGTTTATATCATCTATTAAAGAGCAGATATGTGAACTACAACAGTAACAAGGCAAACGAAAATGGAAATCAACTACGTCACTGGGACTGGTGGGGGGGGGCGGGAGCACGGCCCCCTGCCCCCCCCCCCCCCGATCTGCGCCAGCCGCCGTATAATTTGTATAAAAGAACCCATCTTCACACAAACTGAAACTATATATCATCGTTCATCTATAGTCTGAAGCCACAGTGGCTCAATTTGTTGCAGGAAGTGGCCAGAGAAAGTAATGCAAGTATAGTCTCTACCTCCAACTGAAGATGCTGCACAATAGTCAGGTCAAAATACAATTTAACCCTCAAAAGATTGCTACAAAGGGTTTCTCAACTGATTACTGGTAGGCTTCACTTACGCAAGTAGGGCCCTCGGAAAAGTGTTTTCATAAAGATGACACCCAAGCTGGCCACCGAAACCTTTTAATGATCATAACTCTGTAACTATCAACCCAAATTTGATGATCTTGGTGTCTACCCCTAGGCTTTTGGGAGCAGAGAACACACCAAGATCATTAAAAACGACGTTTGCCTTGAAAATAGTCCATTTCAACTGTTCGGGGGTATGCAAAGGCTATCGATGCAGCAGCAGATGCAATGGACTCCACTACTGTATGTGAAACTTATCCTATGGATAAAGGTGTTTGTGTATTAAGTGATAGTAGACAGCTGAAGGTCATGAATTTAATTTCATAATGATTCAACAGCTTAGTGATAAACAAAGTTTTCTTAATGTTTTTCTTGTAAACCCCCCCCCCCCCCCAACCTGGGTATAGACATCAAAATCATCAAATTTGAGTCAATAGTTATGGACTATTGTCATTTGGAGTTGTTGGAGACAATATTTGACATCATATATTGACCAACATCATTTTTTATGATCTTAATGTGTTCTTCCCCCCACAAACCAAGGGGTAGACACCAAGATCATCAAATTTTGGTTGATAGTTACAGGGTATGAATATTATGACATTTCGGTGGCCATTTCAAAAAAAAGTTTCCGGTGGTCCTACTTTGGTAAACTATTAGTACATTGTATGTTATAAAGTACACTAAACCCTACCAGAATCAGTTGAGAAACCTTTCGTAGAAATACTTGGGGGGGGGGGGGGATTTCTATATATCGACTTGATTACAATATCGCAGCTAACTAATGTCTCATCAGGTTCAAACCTGGACTAACGTTGTCACAGAACTAAAGCTAGAACATTGGGATTGACAACTTTCGAGCAAAAAATACGTTGCGAAGACGATGGACAGCCCTCGTGTGCCCGAATCACTGCTGAAAATCATAAGTTGTAACTGCAAAGGTCTGTAATTCCAAGCGATGTAGGCCGTATGCATGGCTTGGCTTACACTGTTGGGTGTGAAAAATGGATATATCTTATGCAAACACCAAAACAGTGATAATTTATTCCTCTGAAGATGTGGGCGATATTTTCTATTTTTTATCTCATAAATTGGCTCTGGAAACATCAGATGTGTTCTGTTTCATTGACATTTCTATATAAATAATAAGATGCCGATTTTCTATATTTTTGATTTCAGGTCGCGGTGGCTAAGTGGATAAGGCGCTGGTTCGCTAGCCTGGAGATCGGGTGTCCGATCCATGCATTGGCTGAGAAAGTTCATCTCGATTTTCCGGCGTGATTTCCCCTTGTCAGTGATGCAGAAGGAGGGCCTGACAAGGACAGCTGCCTAGTCTTTCGGATGGGACGAAAAACCGAGGTCCCGTGTACACATTGGAGTGCACGTAAAAGATCCCTTGGCAGTTGGAATTCGATAGAAGAGTAGGCCGTAGCGCCGCTGCCCGGGCAAAATTTCCCTCACAGCACACTGTATGGCGTATGCCCGTCTTCCATTAGCCCAGGTTAGGTGCAGAAGAGTAGGACGTTAAACCCCATTTCATTTCATTTCTATTCTTATCAGCTTTCAATAGATGGTAATAGATGAAATGAATTGAAATGGGTTTTAACGTCCTACTGTTCTGTTCCAGCTGGGTTAATGAAGACTGACATACGCCATACATTTGCTATAAGGGATATTTTCCTCGGACAGCGGCATTACCGCCTACTCGTATATTGAATTCCAACTTCTAAGGGAACCTTAAAGTAGCCATGTCAATATTATCAAAACACTTCAATATTGAAAACACGAATTATTTGTCAATATCAATCAACATTGATGCTGTGATCTTATCGGGAAATTGTTGGCTTCTGATATATAATATTCAAGACAAAATAAACATTTTACCATTGGTACACGACTCGTGTACCATAATGCGTTTCAGCCCCAGTTCTAGCAAGAGACCCGATTAACGAGGCTAGAGACATTGCACCAAATCAAACGGCGTATGTAAACTGGAATAGCCAGACGATAAAAATTTGCATTCGATTGAGACTGTCGTCTTACCTCGCCGAACATAACTGATTTGAAATTAGAGTAAAAACGGAAACCATTAAATGTAATTCAGTTTAAAAACATTCATATAACAGTATTATATGCGTTGCGACCCACTTGTGTCAATTTCTAGGTCCCAAATGTTAACGATTTAGCTCCTTTAAATTGCACGCCAATGTGTACACGGAATCTCGGTTTTTCGTACCACCCGAAGGACTATACGTTGTCCCTTGTCAGACCCTCTGTCTTACACCACTGACAAGGGAGAACCACGCCGGAAAGTCCCAATGAACTTTCTCGTCCAACGCAGGGATCAAACACTGAATCCCCAGGTAAGCAAGCTGATTTCTTACTCACTGAGTCACCGTGGCCCCCGCTATAGATGAAAGATGATATTTAGTTTCAGTTTGGGGGAAGACGTGCTCTTTTATACAAATTATACAGCGGTTCGTGGTTTCCAGCAGTTTTCCGAGCGCAGTTACAATTAAATTGGATAATGACGTCACAACGAGCAAGACGTAATGCCGTCAAAATGACGTTACGACGTTACAATAAGGTCGGAGGAAAAAATGTCGGCATTTTTGAAGTCGCGAGTATCGATTTCATATAGGTCGGTAATACATTTATTTGCACAAAAGTCAAGCGTTTTGGAGATATCGGCGATATTCTAGTCCATTGGCCGCCATCTTGGATTTATGTTAATTATGCAAATTTCCCCAAGACCGATAATGGCCGCTTTTGTTATGGGAGTACTAGAGACCATACAGGAACAGTTCCCAAAGAAATGATTTCTGTTGCAATTTGTTCTAGGTGCATTTTTATCTTTACCCGCCTAACAATCTCTTTCACCGATTCACAGAGGCATTGTGAAAGGCTTAAAAACGTCGCACCGATGTCATCCTTTTCAGTGATAACGAATATTCCGATTTCACTGTGTAATTTTTTTATTTTTTTTTTGGAAGGGGGGGGGGGTAGAAATGGTTCCACTACTGATGTCTTCCGTCTTACTCCAGACGCAGTATAGTGGCTTTTCCTACAGAGTTCCTTTGCGCAAGTTTTTTAGTCAAATGACTACAAAAAGTTTACTCGCCGATAGCTCCCTTAATTTACACATAAACTGACCCAAAACTGTACTGCACATAGCTTAACATGTAATAAACCAATTCCCATTGAAATAAAGGTGAAGCCTTACCGCAAAATTATATGTTTTGATGAAACCCAACTGCTACGCGAAATTTCAACTGGCCGGTGTCATGGCGGCAAGTTGCGTAATACGTCATTAGGCCTACAACATAAACATCGCTATGCAAAGAAAAACTGTTCGGTAACTATTTTAATGGTCCAGTCCTCAATATATGTGATAGAATTACTTATTCCAATATACAAACTGTAATGATATGTGTTGACAATTGTGCGTTTGAACCTATTTGAGCTTGCGTAATGGTTCCTAGACTGTATCAATAATTGTAACCTTAACACAGTTTAAGGTTGCAAAAATAGTAACTAGGGGGGTGGGGGGTAGCCGAATGGTTGTAAACGCGTGCGCGTTGTAAGGTAGGGCCTATGTACAGACAGAGTCAACTGACGTGGTTCCGATTTACCGTTGTCCTACACGACAAGGACTAGAACTGTAGAAGTGTCGCTACTGATAAAGACCCCTACACGTAAGCGAATTATATATACAAATAAGTTTGAGTCATATTGTTGCTCCGAAATGGCTCAGTTTGTGTCAAGTGGACGCCGGCCCGTAGCCAGTTTGCTGGCTTCGGAGGGGCAGTGACGTTTTTAGGAGGGGCTCACCCGTTACAGTCTACAGCAGGCCCGTAGCTAGCGGGGGGGGGGGCAAGAGGGGCGCCCAACCAATGTCACTTGGTTTTAAGGGCGCCTCGCCACAACTGATGGGGCGCCCAAAATGGTTTGATCTGTGTTGTGACTTATACCGGAAAGGCGCCCATAATGACATGATTGATTGGGCGCCTTATAAAGTTGGGCCGCACATAGTGCATAATGCCGAGTCAGATTGGTTAGGTGCCCACGACTTGATCAATGAGGCGCACAAAACGGCATGATTTTTGCTGTGCCCAGAGGGGCGGCCATAATGCCGAGATCATGAGCGCCCATAATATAGTTCTAATGACATTGGTTAGGCACCCTCGAATGAATGTGTGCTGCATCCCGGAGTGGCGCCCATAATGTCGAGATCGTGGGCGCCCATAATATAATACTAGCGACATTGGTTAGGCGCCCAAAACGGCGTGATAATCTTAAAAATCTAAAAGGCCGGAGGGGCGCCCATAATGACGATATCATGGTCGCCCCCTTAAATTATGCTACTGAGATTAGTAAGGCGCCCACGAATGAATTGGGCTCCCAAAACGGCGTAATAATCTTCAAAATTCAAACAAGTCGCGCTCTAACCCGATTCATTTTTCTCATAAATTATTATCGATACGTTTATACTGTTCATATCAAAATATCATATTACGTCAATATCTCAAATACAGCTTCAAAATAGAAATTTTCCGTCATTTTTAGATGCAAGCCATATTTTTTTTTGGGGGGGGGGGGGCACAAAGGCAATCTGACTTTTCGGGCAGGCGGATAAAATGACAACAAAAAAATTCCATTTCATCTGATTGGCAAAATAAAGTGCCCGAAATCTAATAAAACACTAATCTTACTCTCCTTTTAATTGAATACCGCGATTTTGTACTAAATTGACTATGGATTAAAACATTTTGTGCCAAATTTTTCGGACATTGATTATTATTTGTGAATGCAGCTGCAACAGTCCGATGGGATGGTTAGAATTCAGGTCGGCATAGAGCGGGATTTCGGTTACAAAACGATTTGAAAATTTGGAAAATTGGAAGTTGCCTCACTCTTGGGTTAGAATAAGTGGGATTTGCCCAAATCAAACGAAACACTGCGAAGACTATATTGGACCGCATTTAAGTTGCTGTATTCCCGTGGAATATAAACGATTGATTGGAATTTGATTCAGTCAGCTAAGTTGGGCTATATCAAACCAAGACAACTCGTTTTCAAAATTTTCTTCGGGGAGGGGGGGGGGGGGGTGAAGCGTCCCTAGATGTCTGTAGGCGTAATCCGAAATTAGGGCATTTCAGGTTGCCCTCCCAACTAACATTCATCGAGCCCGTACGTGTCGCCTATGAAGAGAGCCCTATTGACCCTTCCATGGTACCGTTCGCCGTGGATCATCAATTAAGTGTAGGTACATCGGCGCCCCCAGGAGCCCCATCGGCGCCCCCAGAAGCCTTTGCTCCCCTAACATTGCTAACATGTGCAATTTTGGGCTAGCTACGGGCATGGTCTGAGTGGTCTACAGTAGATATTTTAGAGGTATGGTTGGCAAATTTTCTTTCAGGGGGGGGGGCAAAACATTTTTTCAGGGGGGCATTGCCACCCCTTGCCACCCCCTGGCTACGGAGTGGACGTTAAACCCCATTTCTCTCCATTCCTCAACTGAAATTTACACCTTATGAAATATTGCTTGAACTACATAAGGGACCAGCGATAATGACCTTGACTGTCATTGACATGAGCGACTGAAAGCAGTTCAGCTCAACCAAAACAAGAAGATCCTCACAGGTTAGACTTAAACAGTTAAAGTCACTAAAGACAACGTGACAGTAGCACAGGGCCCATGCTCTTTCGGTTTTCAATGCGTAACTGAAAGTACATTTGCAAAAAAATTAATAAGCGTGTTTGAATTTAGGAAATGATCAGAGACACGCGTGCTATAAGTATAACTATAAGTAGGCCTACCATAAAAGTACCGGTTAAAATAATAATAAAATAGCCTACTTAAATAGTGTACCAACCGGGCGCTACTCTGGTGTGAATAATAAGAAATTGTGATTAAACTTAGGTGATCTCTTCGTCTTCCCACCTGTTAGTAGGACTATCCTTTTTCTTTTTCCTTATAATTCTTGGAATTTTCAAATTTTAACACCTCAATTATTAGTTTGATTCCATCAGGTGTGCCAGTTATCAGGGTGACAATGTTAATGTTTATCGTACCAATCGTAGGGCCTACCGTGTTCCATACTCCTGGCAGTGTTCCGTTTGATTAGAGGTAATCCCACTACTCACTGCTGTAATGGGTGGATATTGTTGTTTTAAATTTTGATTGGTCAGTAGTCCGACTACCGTACCAACCAATGACTAGCTGCTTTACAAAAGCTTTACGTTTAAAACGAGTGCCAATATTGGACCAAATATGTTTACATAACGTTACGGCTCACGACTTTATTATGCCCAATTAACCTGTGCATAACGAAATACTGCAGTAAAAATAATTGCGTGACAAACAAGGCTGTCAAGTCGAATCAAATGTAAATAATGCGATTTGAAAAGAACATACGTTCACCGTTGTTAATACCTTAAACCACTGTCCGAAGTTTTAGGGAAGACCCAGATTAAATGTAGGACCGTCATGTTGATTGAACGGGAAGAATAGAAACACTCCCTCAAAAGTTCAAGAATCAGAAGTCAATCCAGCAATGGACAGAGAGGGATTTCTCTGACCGTGTTCACACTCAAAGAAAGATAGGTTCAATACTGAACTTGTAAAGAGTCATACTACATGCAGTGTTTTGTTTCATTAGAGCTAATCCCACTGAACACTGCTTTGATGGATGCAAATTTCTGTTCCAAACTATGTCTGGTCAATAGTCTGATTAACAACCAGTACTGCGTTACAATGTTATTACGCTTTAAACAAAGCTCCAAATTGGCCCAGATATGTTTACATAACGTTAGGTCATGATATTATTATGCCCAATTAACCAGTGCATAAGAGAGTATTGCAGAAAAACTAAGGCTATCAACACGTAAACAATAGCCTACTGTATGGAGAATAACAAGACTTTCACCGTCCAAAGTTTTAGAAAAGACCCCAGATTTAAAAAAGGGCTGTCAGTGTTGCTGTACTTAGGAAAGATTTGATTGAACGAGAAGAATAGACACTCTCCCTCAAAATCTCAGTTATCAGAAGCCAATCTAGCAATGGCCAGAGAGGGATTTCTCAGGCCATTGCTTCAGGAACATGGGCAAGTATCTGCAGGTAGTGGTGGTGAGGGATGTGGGCAATGCTGCCATTGCAGATGGTATATACTATTGAATAACAGCGAGTTACATTATTCGCTTGACAGTTTTGTTCAGTGACTTCTTATATCTTTTTTTTCCTCTTTTACTTTTCAGAAAAAACTTGTCAAGGTTGAGAAATAACATCCGAATCATAATGTCGTCTGTTCCAGGAATATCCATGGTCAATATGTCAAAAAAGATGTTTCACAGATTACTGCAAGTCAATGGTGTGATTAAACACAGACAGTTTTCAGGTGGAAAAATCTAAGTTTTATTTGTTTTGTTGTCAATATTTTTGTAAATTAATTGATTGAAGAGATCACTTCTATGTATTGTCAAATTGATCAAAATTTTAAATTCATTTGACCCACTGGACATTCTAAAATTAAAGATTTTGATTTAAACTAAATATCAAATGCATCCCATAAACATTTATTTGGGAAGTTCTATACGTCGAAAGTTAAGCTCTGAATGATAAATTTTTAATTTTTAAAATTTTTTGAAAAATCTAACTTTCAGCTTCAAGCAATATGAAGGTGAGATACATAGATATACATTTGAGATGTGAGATTTTGTTGTATTCTTTGCAAGTTTGGGGACAACAGTTAAAATTTTGATTTTGTAACATTGAGCCTTGTGCAGGTTGTCAAGGTCTACTAGTATAACAACTTTTGTAGCTGTACAAAAAGACTATTGTTTAAAGATGTTTTTTGTAAGATTAAGATAAGGAGCTAGCCATTCAGTCAGATAATGAAAAATGAATATATTGAAAATTTCAGTCAGATTGCTTTATTCTGGGTGAAGTTTTAACAAGATAGTTTTGATTGTGGAGTATACTCTTCTACAATATTAAACAAATCTTGATTATCCATTTTATTGTTAAATTTTGAATAGCGAGAGGGTTCTAATCCATTTAATATCTAATCCATCAATAATTTATATAACATGTGAAGCTTGAAAAAGAAAACATATCAGGCAGATTTAGTTCTTACATAATGCATTTTTAACAGTAGGTTTCAAAACTCAGATGTAAAGGGAGATAATCAGAGTTTACTTCAATGTACTTAATGATCTTTGATCAAATACTCTTCAATTTAAACTTTAATCTATTCTCTTTGATGATTCTTTTAAATTGTACAAGTGGTTTATGTTTCAATACGCATTCTTCAATGATTGAATAGAGGGTAAATTCAGAATCACATTAAAACCAAAGCACTACACAGGGTACACATGACACAATTTTTATTTTGTATCTTCACAGAAAGAGACTGTTGGATTTGTAGGATTAGGAAATATGGGAAATCACATGGCGAGAAATTTAATAAAGAATGGTTATCCTATAGTAGTATTTGATGTAAATACAGATTCAACAAACTCATTAAAATCTGATGGTAGGTAAATGTTATTGAAATAAAATGAGGGTTTAAAGCAGGAGTATGAAACATGCAGTCCACGGGAGAGATTCGACCCGCCAAGTGTTTAAATGTGGCCCGTGGCACAAATTTCAACGAACTGTGTCAATAATTCTTGGAAACCAGTGTTTGAAATCATTTATTATTGTTTTACTGTTTCATTAACTGGAATGAAATGAAATGGGGTTTAACGTCCTACTCTTCTGCACCTAACCTCGGCTAATGGAAGACGGGCATACGCCATACAGTGTGCTATGAGGGAAATATTTGCCTGGGCAGCGGTGCTACGGCCTACTCTTACATGGAATTCCAACTGCCAAGGGATCTTTTACGTGCACTCCAATGTGTACACGGGACCTCAGGTTTTCAAACCATCCGAACGACTAGACAGCTGTCCTTGTCATGCCTTCCGTTCTGCATTACTAACCAGGGGAAACCACGCTGGAAAATCGAGATGAACTTTCTTGGCCAATCATCTGATCTGCTTAAAATTTATATGCACTATCAAGATTTGTGAGAGAGAAAAGTAGAGTTATGGCCCTTGTTCACTTTGCAGAATCTAATGGCCAATCTGGCAAGAAAAGTTATTATTCAATCTGCTTGAAATTCATATACATTGTTTTAATTAGTGGAATGGAAAATCCTGTTGCATTTCAACAATTTCCATTAATGACTTCTCTTCTAGATTTATGACCTGTGTTAACTTTGCAGAATCTATTATACCCTGTGAGTGGTAATTGTCCTTTCATGCAATGTGTTTATTTGTTGTTTTAGGGGCAAGTGTTGCCAGCTCCCCAGCAGAAGTAGCCAGTGCTGTTACTAAAATAGTAACTATGTTACCTGAAAGCTCTCATGTTCAAGAAGTTTATAATGGTTCAAAAGGAATATTTAGGTAAAACATGTTGTTATTTCACTGTTTACGCCCATGCGAATTATTGAAATAAAATTGAAACCATATTAGTCCCCATTTTTCTCTCTCTCTCTATTTCACTGTTTGTCAACTTCAGATATTATTGAGGACTGGATCATTTTGGGACTAACACATGCTACAATCTTCTGTCGATAATTCATTTGTGTGATGGGTTCTTGAGCTGCGGGAAGAAATCTGGGGACCTGGAAAAAAACCAGTATGTTAGGAAGGTTACTAGAGCTGGGTAAAATATCAATATAAATCGATAGTATCGATTGGACGGGCCAGAAAAGCACTATCGATAGCGGTGGGTTACTATCGATTATTGCTCTTCGTCTATTTTTCTTGCGTCTGAAATGTCAATGTTTTCTTTCAGTTAATCATAATACACCGCTCACTTTAATTACTATCAAGTATTAATGTAACACATAACAAAATTGTGACTGCTTATTGAACAGCCGTTTTCATAAATTCACTCTCATTGAAACGTTACTTTAGTTTTGAAGAAATTATTGTTGAATAGGGCCGAAAGGATTCACCGGTGAACCGGTGTACCGCGATTTTTTCCATGAAAACGATGAACGATATTTTTTTTAAGAATATCGATAATCGAGATTTTTTTTTCAATTTAAGGTTCACGATTAATTTCATACTATATCGCGATATTTGTTCAATAAATGAGACATGTAGGACCCTTAGAAATTACCTATCAGTTCAGTACGTACGTACACAAGGCCTAAATGTAAAGAAACCCTCGGTAGCTATAAATAGACTAGGAACAGCACACCTCTTCTATAGGGCCCGGGCATCCAGACTTAACAATCATTGCAAAACTGACCTACTAATCGCGTGCAAAATACGACTCGGAAACTGGATAAGACAATTTTTTCCATTGGACAAAATACCGGAAGCCATGCATTTTACACCAATGAAATTGCATTTTATTTAAGTCATTTCTTCCTCGCGATGCCGGTGGCTCTTATTCGAATGAATGAAAAGCGTGTTGAAATTTTGGTTAACAGTCTC
The DNA here is from genome assembly GCA_963678685.1 of Patella ulyssiponensis. Taxonomy (NCBI): domain Eukaryota; kingdom Metazoa; phylum Mollusca; class Gastropoda; family Patellidae; genus Patella; species Patella ulyssiponensis. The sequence goes on along the minus strand of OY783230.1, from coordinate 58,364,941 downwards.
TCTTAGTCTTTCGACTATTATGTTCACGCCCAGTACTGGTGGTAGCAGTGTTACACTTGGTGAAGCTGAAATAGAAAAGCCACCCGCCTCTTCGATCGAAGCAAACTGATCCCGCAGTTCTACAATCACTGATAAGCATGACATCGACGAGGCTTTTAGAGTTCGGCATATCATGGACCTTATAATGTGTTATGAGGTCCATGGGCATATTAACTTTTTTACTCCGACAAATTAAATTCTCAAACATTTTTTTGAGGTAAAAGAAAAATAAATGAAGACGTTTGAAGTATTTGTAGTTAAAATGTGCCAAAAATATTGGTTAAAAGTTAAATATAAATTTTAATTTATCTAATAATAAACAATATAAATTTAAAACATTGTGTATTTTTTCTTTATTTCAAGATTCAAGAAAACTTTAGTCAATTTCACATTAATGTCGTGTGTATCGTGATGCACCCGTATCGTTGGGCTACGACATCATGCTGTATCATATCGTGGCACAGCGTATCGTTTCGGCCCTATTGTTGAATATCGCTAAATCGGAGATACCCGGATGCGTAAATAAAGTTAGAGTTATTTCCATTTGCAAGCTTCAGAATTCATCTGTACAGTTCACTATTTATGTACGTGTGCCTCAGTAATAGAGTACCTGGTACAATAAATAGCACACATGGACGACAAAACGCTTGTTGATTTTCCCGGCAAAGCTAAAATCCTTAGACAGGAGCAAACGATCTTTCGCAACTTCGTATGGTTTTGAACTTTGAACTTACACTGTATCCAGTCTTGATGACGACCGTGAAAATAAGTTTGTTTTCGATACTATCGATTATCGACCGACATTTCATTGCCGATTATCGATAGTAAAAATCAATATCGATACCCAGCCCTAAAGGTTACCCTACTTCTTGTCACTAGATTGAATACAAACCTTATGATCTAAAGCGAATGTATTAGACCATTCCCCTACTAATCTTGAAATTACATTGCAGGATGTGAAGACAGATATATTTGCATCATTGAATAAATATTGAATATGGATAAAAGTGATTAGAATGTTGTATAATATAATAAGTTATGACATTTATTAAACATGCAATAGCTAAATTTCCTCATTGCAGATCATTCTTTAGGCCTGAAATGTTATATAAAATATTAATTAGACATTTATTAACAAAACAAGACCATAATCAACTCTCGATGGCATCGGATGATTTTATCTAGATTAGAACAGTTAGCCAATTAAAAATTTAATTTAAGAATGGGAAAGCGAGGCTGAGTCTCGAATATACCAGTGCCCTGATTACCAAAATACGTACACATCTTGTCAAAACTACAAACGGTGATAACATGGCCACGAATGAAGTAATTTGAATAAAATTTTCAATATTTTCATTTTACATAATCTATTTTTGAGCTATTATAGCAAGAATGTGCTGTACTTTTGGTTTTGACCCCTCTAACTTTGTACCGTTGATTACAAATTAAACATCCATAAGTGTACAAATGTGTTGTTATTGATGTGTTCCCATTTGAATATTGTTCACAATAAGAAGCAAAATAAATAAGATATGTTTACAGGATCATTTTGTTATACGAAAAACTAAGTAATGCGTTTTTTATGGCGCTTAGTATATATTTAAGACCTTTACCTTAATCATGTGCAGTTTTGTCATGTTGCCTAATGGGGTTTATAATTTTGTTTCAGTACAGTACAAAAAGACAGTTTATTGATAGATAGTAGTACAATAGATCCTAGTGTATCACAACACATGGCTAGTGAAGCTCAGAAAAAAGGATCTGTATATCTAGATGCTCCAGTATCTGGTGGTAGGTAGTCTTATCTCTTTGGGTAGTCAATTGAGTAGCAAGATGAGTTTGCAAGAAGCACCTCACTTAAGCCTAGCTCACAACTTACTGTATGTCCTACTACAGGCATGATACTTCAACTCACTTGCGTGTATTTGGCACCATAGAAGATCACTGACTGGCTCTAGAGACTTTTGGTCCTGCACGTACAAAATTTTCACCCAGTGCTTGGAAATCTCATGTTTACTTGTTTGACACCCTCATGTGGTGTGTTATGGAGTTACATGTTGTTATACAATAAACTCACCACACTAATAAAGTGTTTATTTCTTGGTCACATCATAGAAGAGTTGATCAGGTTAGTAGCCAGATCCCAATTTTTGAATAAATGGGCTTGTAACAGATAGAAATACATGATGTATTGAAATTCCTTTTCTGTGGAACGGAATATGCTGAAGAGTTGTTGTATTCAAGCACATCCGATTTTCACCAAACAAAGCTTATTTTTTGTAGGAGTAAATGCAGCAAGAGATGCATTATTAACATTCATGGTTGGTGGACCAGAAACTCAGTTTAATCAAGCCAACGAACTTTTATCATTAATGGGGAAAAATGTTGTACATTGTGGAGCTGTAGGAACTGGACAGGTAAAACACAAATTATAAGAATAGTATTTTTCTGCTCATTTATTTTACCCCATGTTGAATAAATGGGCTCTGTCTGTCCTGGTTTAGTTTCCAGAACAATAAACCATACAGGATACGAAAGTTTATACACACATTAACCTATTCCAGTAGTTGGGTCTTTTGATAATTCAAAATTTTTCAGTTGAAAAACGTTTACATTTCCATGAAATCAAATTATTTTTTGGTTATACAACTATTCCCGAGCAATTAAAACATCTTACAACATGTAGACTACCAGTATTTGGTTGTTGATTACCAAAAATGCAGAGGTTGTCTACCCCTCTACCTTTCAAAACATATCCAAGATGGTGTGATGTGGATAAACGGGTCTTCTTGTTGATTTTGAAACTGATATCCCCCCCCCCCCACACTCCGTGCAGTGTTTCGTTTGATTAGAGGTAATTCCACAACTCACTGCTGTATTGAATGGATATTGTTGTTTTAAATTTTGATTGGTCAGTAGTCCGACAACCAACCAATGATTAGCTGCTCTACAAAAGTTTTACTTTTAAAACGAGTGCCGATTTGGACCAAATATGTTTACATAACGTTACGTCATGGCTCACGATTTTATTATGCCCAATTAACCTGTGCATAGCAGAAAACTGCAGTAAAACTAATTGCGTGACAAACGAGGCCATCAAGTCGAATGAAATTTAAACAATACTGTTTGGAAACTAACATGCTTTCACCGTTTTTAATACCTTAAATCACTGTCGAAAGTTTTAGGGAAGATTAAACGAAGTACTGTCATGTCGCTGTACTTAAGTGATAGCTTTGATTGAACGGGAAGAATAGACATACTCCGGCAAAAGTTCAAGAATCAGAAGCTAATCCAGCAATAGCCAGAGAGGGATTTCTCGGGCCATTGCTTCAGGAATATGATCCCCCCCCCCCCTCTCCAAATGTTTTTACAATCTACGTATTTGAATATGTTCTTTTCAAAATAGTAACTTCAAATTCAAAGTTTCCATTTTATGGAATCAAGTCTGTACAACAAAACATTACATCATTATCTTTTACTATTTTGAGTTATTTCAGATTCAGAGAAATCATCCATTTCTTATTAATATTTTTCAGGCAGCTAAAATCTGTAATAATATGTTATTGGGTATATCTATGATTGGAACAGCTGAAACTATGAACCTAGGAATGAAGTATGTTTCGTTTCCACTAATAGAAATTTCCTCCACATAAAACCCCAAATTAACATTTCTTCAGATTAATTATGATTCCTATTATGTTTACTAGATAGGATCTACATCCCAAATTTAAAACTCAAATATTAAAGATTTAATAAAAGATTAATAATAAATATTTCTCAAAACATTTTTTTTCTAGATTGGGTCTGGATCCCAAAATGTTAGCTAAAATATTAAATATGAGTTCTGGTAGATGCTGGTCATCAGAAGTCTATAATCCTGTACCCGGTGTATTAGAAGGAGTGCCCTCTAGTAATGATTATAAAGGTGGTTTTGGCACAGCTCTCATGACAAAGGTAAATAACATGGTTTAACCAAAAAAAACCCCAAAACAACGTTGGTCCCCATGTGATTGAGATTTTCACCAATTAGAACCGCTACCCCGATGCATCTGTATTTTGTTCTGGCACTGTTCTAGAGTTACATTGGGGATGTGTCGCGTTATGAAATGCATTCTTTACCAATCCCCCAGATGATAATTTACTGCACTAGACAGGAAATGGAATGGAGATTCGTACCTAGGATATTCTAGTTACGATTCCATTACCATCATTATTTGATGCAGAAAAACGTGAATTTGGTCATCATAAACAATCACAAGATTGATGACATGTACATTTGTTTTCTAGGATCTTGGTTTAGCCCAAAGTGCAGCTACAACAACTAAAGCTCCTACACCTCTAGGTTCAGTTGCTCATCAACTATATAGAACAATGGTTAATCATGGACTTGGTGGAAAAGACTTCTCTTCAGCTTATCTCTTCTTACAAGATAAAAATCAAAAATAGATAGCTACATTGTACAGCAGGGCTCTGGTTACAGCCATATCTGCCAGTGAAACTAACTGACTCGACAAAGAATTCAACACAACAAATACAGTTAAAGATGCATTACTTAGGAGCTATTTCTGTCTATTGCAGGTCTTTCTTTTGGTTTCAAATGTTATCTAAACTATTATTTGGACATATATTCACATGCCAAGCCTATAATCAACTCTCTAGTACATCGGATGCCTGAAGTTTAAATGAATTTGAACACCGATGAGATTTAAAAGTCTTAGTCTCGCTTGTCAAGTACCCTTGCTCAGATAATAAATGATCTATGCTACATCATCAAACAGTCATAACTTTGCCTAAATTAAAGTAATTTGAATAAAATTGTCTATTTATCCAATCTAATTAAAATATAGATCTATATTTCGTTTCGTTTTTTATACTTTCGATGGCCTACACTCATGTAGATCTAACTAGTTATAGTGGAAGCTCACGTTCTATGACGTCAGGTATCAAGCACGGGACATTTGACCCGATAACGTCAGTCATTCGATTAACCAATTAGCGACAGCCATGCTTTTCAAAATCCACTTTTGTTTTGTTATGATTTCTATCCGCTGGTGTTTATAGTATAGACGTCGTTGGCTGGTAATATCTACCCACAGTTCCACGCATGAAAAGGTCAAACGGTCGATTCGACAGACCATTTGATTGGCTGACCCCATATTTCAGTCAGAACACCAGTTAAATAACAAGTCCTCCAGATCCAAGAGTAGTAAAGACAAGAAAAAACGAAATTTTGAACTATAAAAAACGGAACGAAATTGGATCTGTGTTTTAATCAGATTGCTATTTATCTATTTTTGAGCTATTAAAGCAAGAACGGCCAGCTCTTTATCTAAATCTTACATAATGCATCATATGTGTGAAATATTTATAAAAAATATCTGGCTAATCTAAAATTACTGGCTGGCAAACTTCAAGCAAAAGCCCTGTTGTATAATCATTTCAAAAAATAAAATCAAATATAACTTAGCATTCATGGCATAAACCTGCTCGATATGTATACTGTGCTATGAGCAAGATATAGATACTCATGAATGTTATATATGTTATAAATATATATATATTTAACACATTGTTTATATATAATGTAGGTGTTAATTGTTTTCAATGTATTTTTATCATTTACTTGGTAAATATGGGTAAGATATTTCAATTAAAGGCCTACAGTCAGTTATAAGTGATAACTACATACTGATCCTTTAAAAAGTCTTATTCAAAGCGAAATTAACATTTATATTACGTTTCTTACTTGCTTCCAAATTTGTTGTATATTTGGATACATATCTTTATTAAGACATTTATATATTTATTTTCCCAACTTTACGAAATGTATTGAATGCAAAATCTAGAACAGTGGTCTTAATCTTTTCAAAGGAGCTGAACCCTAACGAAACCCACCGACCACTCACCAAAAATAATTGTTATTAACTATGCAAGAAATATAACTTTGCATGGAAATTCAATACAATATTAATTTGTTATGCAACACAGTGGTATTTGTGTTAGTTTGTGTGTGTCAAAATTTAATGTTTCCGAGGACTTCTGCTGAACCCATGGGGATAAGAGCCACTGTTTTAGAATAATGTGATGTATATTGTCGAGAACTGACTTTAATATTTTGATATAGATAATACAATAAAACTGTAAATTATGTTGTAACTTTACATGCAGCAGTAACACTAGTAATGGTAACTATTGGATAACAATAGCAATATCTATTAATGGACACTTTTATTTCCATACTGTTTGCAAAATGAGATTAAGAACTTTTAATAAATAAATATATACAATTGTCTAATCTATAGTATTATCATATTAATAAATCATAATACATGTACAATCAATTCTCTATTATGAAAATAAATTGATATGAAAGGGGCCATCAGATGTACAGCCTTCTGAAAATAAATACTTTGGAGGTAAATACCCATAAACCAGATATTTTTTGTTAAAGTCAGTTTATTGGGTGTGTTTGGTAAGTGGACCTTGCAATGTTGAGGACTCAGACTCAATGGCCTCCTTGCTATATGCCGCTTATCTATTGGAAGTATATAATGTGGAATGAAAAAATGAAATTTAAAGTAATCTACTACTGTTCTGCTCCTACAGAGCTAATGAGAGAGAGAGAGAGAAATGGGGTTTAACGTCCACTCGACACAACTAGGTCATTTCGGGACTAACATATGGTTTAATTTTATTTCAATAATTCGCTTGCGCGTAGGGGTCTTTAGCAGTGGGAGGAAACCGGAGTGCCCGGAGGAAACCCACGAGGTTGAGAAGGCGCCCCTATCTCCATGCCACATACGCTCACACCAGGGCTCGAAACCACAGCCGCAAGCCAGAGGTGACCGGCCAGCTAGAGGTCGAAGCGCGGCACTCTAGACCACTAGGCCATCCCAACCCCCCCAGAGCTAATGAAGATGGGCATACAATATACTATAAGGGAAATTTTGTCCACGACAGCAGCGCTATGGCCTACTTTTATTTCGAATTTCATCTGCCAAGGGTTCTTTTAAGTGCATGCCAATGTGTACATGGGGGACCTTGTTTTTTGTTTGTCCCATCCTCCACCACTGACAACAGGGAACCACGCCAGAAAATCCAGATGGACTTTCTTAATATGTTTTGGTCATTTTCATTTCTAAGGTTATGTATGCAATTAAAGTGGGGGAGGAGTTTCACCTTCCAACATATTATATTATTCATTGGCCTGTCATGGCTGCCAATATATACATGGATAGATCAGAGGTTTTTGTTTCATCCAGTTATAGGAAAGGGAGCTAACCCTTGTTCAAAAAACTGGAACATAAAACACACACTATTTACTGTAAAACATACAGTTGATTGATACACCAATAGTATTTACAACAATGTTATCAAAATATCAATATTTCCACATAGGGGAAATGAATTGTTTCAAATTTTCAATTAAAATTTGATATTATTCTTTGAGCCACGCGCAAATCTTCTTAAAATGATCAATATGTCATACTTTAAAACCAGAATGTCCCTGGTGCCTTTACTGGTATTTATTTCAATTATACAATTTTATACCATAAAGAACCATTTGGATATACTTGAATTAAATTTTGTTCAAATCTGCAAGGATTTTTCATTGGATAAGTTGATATCATTGCCACTGAACTGGTTAACTTTAATGAATTTTAAGATGATAAATTTGATTTACAATAAAATTACATGATTTATTATGATCATTAAATAGGGGTTTTAATCACTTCATTGATTAACTTTAAAATTTAAAAATACTGTATTTGATTTACAATGAGTATACATGAATTATTATGTTCATTTGATATTGATATCTTATTCACTTAACTGTTTAACTTAAATGAATTTAAAAATGCTGAATTTGATTTACAATAAGAATTCATGAATTATGAGGATCACACTCTTCTGGGAACTTTATATACCATGAGATCTTCGGCACAAAGAACTCTCTCTTTACCTAATATACTTTCTGCTTCTTCTTGTAATATAAGTACAGTTTCATCTCCTTCCTGAAAATCAAACAATAGAATTAAATAAAACTATATTTTAGCATACGGTTAATAGGTCTTTTGAAGTTCATGGGGTTCTGTTCTCAATTTTGTTTATTACCTCCCTTTGTTTCAATTTTTGAGAAGTCATCACTTCGGAGGAAAATAATGGTGTATATGATGAATCTTGGATGTTATTTTAATATAAAATATAAACTATTATTATGATACATTTAGACCCCACCCCCCCCCAAAACTCCAGTAATATTCACCGGAAAGAACTAAATTACTTTTGAAAATATAAATAATTTTTAACGAAAAGAATTTGTATCCTGTACACATTATTAAACCAAAAAGACCCTTATGTGGATCAAATTCCTAAAAAAAATAAAGTTTAAAAAAAGTTGGTATTAAAAAATTATTAGGGATGTGAAAGAAGTATTTTAATAATTTTCAAAGAATAAATGTAATCTGCTTACCTTAGTTTCACATGATATAGGTTTATATCTCTGACTAAAATGAGTTAATATTAATTGACGAACATTGAGAGACAAAGCAAGCTTAGCAACCATTTCTGAAAATAAAATTAATTGCAATAATTTAATAGAATTTATGAAAATCAACCATTGCCATGGTTATTAATTCTTGATAAAGGTAGCATTGACTAAATTTTACTTAATAACAATACAAAACTATATAAAATTGAGAAGATTTTAGAAAAAGCAGGCATTATTTCTGCATCTAACTAATCTGAAAAGAGCATAGTATAGAATTCAACAGATTGGATGATAGTGTTCACATGATTCTATGAAGTTATCAAATGCAATAACTCTGGAATTTATCTGAAATCTTTTGTCCCACTGATGAATAACCAATGTAAAAAAGATTGAATAACCAATGTAATCTGTAGAGAGTTCAAAAGAAATTATGGAAGATGGATGCATTAAAAAAAAAAAACCTGCTCGAACACATTCAAAACCTAAAATTGAACAAAAGTGTTAGCTATATATGTAAACTTATCACAGGTGTTCTGGGAGGTAAAATTATACCCTTCCTTATGCATCACACCTACCACAACTGTCAAAATATTAATAAGGAGCCAAATCATTACAAAACTTGTGTACAAGAAAACATACATTAATGACTGAATAATATTCGACATAATCTTACCAGGTGTAGAATGACCATTCTCAACACATTTCTCACTAAGAGAATTCTGTAATGTAGCCTCATGTACTAAAACATCAGCATGTTGACCAATGTCTTTAAGATTCCAGGAATCAGCACTATCTCCCATTATAATAACTTTCCTTCCCTCAATATCTGGACCTAGCACATCTTCTGGTTTTATCTAAAAGAAGTTAATAAGCATTTTTAAATACACACTCTTGCTTAGAGTTGTAGACAAATAAAGGTGCACTATCAGATTGGGCAGCAATCTATTTTAAAAGTTCGACATGAATTTATTATTCAGTTTAAACTTGGCCTGAACTAATTTGATTAAGAGCAGAAATTCAAAAAAAAAATATTCCAATCCGGTGTTGAAATACACATCTTTCGTCTTTTCAGTGAGAAAGGCACTCAACAAAGGGTCTAAAATTCAATCCCATTGATGTTCTAGATAGTTCCTAGATATTTTCCAGTGTAATTTACCTTGTCAGTGGTTGTTGGACATAGTGCCGGCAAGGAGAGCATCCATTAGTTTTGTTGCAACATTGGTGTGCACATTAATGAACTCTTGACAGTTTGAATTAAAAATAAAAGTAGATCATAGCACACTGTCTGGCATACAACAAACACTGTATAATAACAAACTGAGTTTCATTTTTTTGGCAAAGGCTTTAAATAAATGTGTTAATTACCACAGATCCGTTATCAAGAGTAACTGTTTGACCTGATTTAATTTTACCATACAATGGACCGGGTTCTACACCAAGAGCTTTTAATTTACCTACATTTAATCTGAAATATTTAATACAGCAACATTAATTTATATACATTAGATTTGTTAATAAACAAAAAGAAAACAAGCACAAGGATCAGTGTTTGGTAATTCAGATGGCATAAAAACATGAGGTCCTATGTATATGTTGGAATGCACATAACAGATCCCTTGGTAGGTTGGAAGAGTAGGCAGACATGCCACTTTCCAGGCAAAATCTCCTTCATCGCACACTGCATGCATATCCTTGACTTCATTAGCCCTTTGGTGCAGAAATGTAGGACGTTAACTCAATTTCATTTTCAAAGTATAAGCTTAGATCCTCTTATTACCTCCCCTTATAGATTACAAATCCATTTTCATTCATGCACAGTAATCCTAACTATTGACAATGGGACTCAAGTACTGAATTTTCACATGTGACAAATAAGATTAAAGACTCAAACTACAGTGAAAAGATTATATTTAATTATCTGTAATTTTGAAAGTAAACTTAATACTCATTTTTATCTGCAAACTTTCTGCTAAATTGTTTTTGGTTTGAGACATTCACACAAACAGCATGATTTTTACAACAAACAGCACGATTTCTACAATACTACCATTTATACCAGTGATTCTATAATTATGGCGAGAGAATTGGCTCAAAGAGGAAGAATTTCAAATCTAAGGGTTCAAACTTTAACCAGGGGAGAAACTATGGAGGAAGTTAAGTCAGCAGAGGAACTCCAAAATAGGACAGAATAGTCAGTGGTGTATATACCAATATCCACAACTACATGCATTAACAATTTACAAAACCAAATGCAGCTTCTAATAAAGCAAATTAGTTTCATAAAGTGTTCCATTAATTACCACTGCAGAAGTATGATAAAAACATTACTAGATATCAATTCAAAATGTGGGAGGCAACGTGGTAACCTTGGATCACAAGAGAGAAGGGGGGGCTGATCTATTAAATTAGTTGAACTCACTTGCCTGGTTGAGATTTCTCTTCTATTATAAAGCCATAAGATGGTATTCTATGTTTTGTCCATACAGATGTAACAATTACACTACTGTCTTCATATCTGTAAAAATAATTAATATGATGTCATAGTTAAAAGTCATGAGTCAATACATTATGACCAAGACATGATATGGCGACACAAGGCGATCGAGAAGTCGCCGTGGCCAAGCTCCAAGGCATTCCGAGCGCAAGTTTTTGCTTGAATTCGCCCGTATCGCCCCCTCGCTTGAGCCCTGCAGTAATTACTACAATTTTGTGAAAGATGTATCTGTATTTACAAGGATTATGTGGAATTAGACATTATCAGAATATTATCTAGCTTTGGTATTTTGATTTTGTTTTCTTAATCAAATGTTAAATAATCAATCTGAGTACAGACTAGTGTGGGTTAAGCTGTGAGAAATGTTAGTGACAAATACCAATGGCTCATCACTACTTTAATGTAATAATGATAGTAGTACCAAAAAAACAACACATAACAAAAGAGTTAATTCTTGCTTTGAGACAATTATGTTATTGAAATTTATTGAAAGTCTGGTACATGATGAAGAATATTATTAGAAATAACTTACAAGTGTAATATTTTATTTTTATCTGGTAAAATATTTCTACCCATCTTTTCATTTGGGTGGAGATCTTCATCACATCTGTGGTTTACTGGCCAATTCTATTGGTGAAAATAACAAAAGATGAAATAAAATGTTATTTATTCAATCCAAGTACATGTATATCTAAGCTTGGATCAAGCTGTGGAATATTTGTGTTTTTCCAAAATATGCACAATGGGGCAAATTTAGCTAGCCTGTTGAAGTAAACTGACTGTGTATCAAATTCAAATAGCAGGCTATAGCTAGTACATTAATGAAGACATACCTTCCAATCTGGTGGATATTCTTCCTCTAGTGTTTCCAGTTCATGAACAATATATTCATATTCTAGTTGTGAACGTGATAATTGTAAATTTACTCTCAAATATTTTCGTAGACCAACAGGTCCGTAAATATCTACTGGTTCTGATCTTCCCTTGTTTTGGCTTATTGTACACATTAACCCCGGCAAACCAAACACCTGAAAAATGACTATTTTATTATTTCTGCCATTGCTTTAACTAGAAAATTAAATTCTATAAATATATACTGGAGTTTTCACTCCTGTTTTGCATATGTTTGTTTATCTCAGATACCAAAAATATTAGTAGTTTCATAGCATTATTTCAATTTATAATTATTAAATGTTTTTACATGATAAGACTCCAATTCAATTTAAAACCTTAACCATCATGCCTCCAATACCCCCCCCCCCCAACCCACCAATGAGTTAGTGTTGTGAGATGGTCAATTGGCTGTGAATTGATATATATGTATGTATGTGTACTTTGATAACTTACATGATCACCATGTAAATGTGAAATGAAGATTTTACTGATTTTCCCAGCTTTTAAATGGCTTTTCATTAATTGTATTTGTGAGCCTTCTCCACAATCAAATAACCAGCAGAAAGAATCTGTAATGTACAATAAGCAATCGATTTTAATAATATCTTAAAATAAAAATATAACAAAATGAATGACATTCTTTTAACTTGGACGCAAAACAAACAAAATCATCTATGGTGTCCGTAAAGTAAAAAACATGCTTGATGTCTATCTGGTAAAAGTTGCATTAAGATAACGTTCAATTCAACATTTACATTTCATTTATCATTTCAAACAACTGTCAAAATATATTTTTACGCAAAATACATATGACAGAAATAACATTACCGTATACAGAAGTATACCATAGTATTAGAGAATGTATTTTTGTTTCAGATATACTGAACGGTTGAGGTAGAATACAAGAAGTAGAAGCTCCTATCATAATCCTTATAATTATCTTGTTCTCGAATCTTTTATCCTCTTGAAATGATATACATGTACCTTTAAGTTTATTCATTATTATGACATCTTTGTTATCCATAAAATTGCAATACAATGTAGCTTTCACCAGCGCAGAAAAATGGAGATGCAATAGGTTTCTAAGATGAATAAAACAATTAAAACTGAAAAAAGACTGACTCCACTAATCAATATAAAAATATCTGTAGATGTATCATGTTCCTAGATTGATCTGAAGCCATAAATAAAATACTTACCATTGGTAAGAGCAATACACGATACTCCTCTTGATGGTGTAGGGTATGCAGAGGCAGTACCCAAAAATGTTATTTCCATTTCACATCTACTCTACTACCGTCTATCTAAAATTTAACAAAAAATTAAAAAATATCAGTAAAAAATAGACTTTAAAAAGAAATCTCAATCTGTTTACAAGGTCTACCACGGGACAGACAGAACCATGGTCTAACATATGCTACAATTATGCAAACTTTGGTTATTAATAAGTAGTAATCAAATTTATTAATAGTTGTAAATAAAACTTTACGGTAACGTAACACTAACACCACAACTTGGCACAACTCCACAAGTCAAAACTGTTACGGTCTCAGACTTCCAAAATTATTGTTTGCATTCTGGCCAATGTGTTTCTAAATTTGCAATTGTAATATACACACACAGTAGAAAAGTATCTATGTCGATTAAAACTTATAAGTTCACTATTACATCAGATATTGCGAATATCAATGAAATACTGACAAATTGTGTTATTATAATAATAAATGAGGAAAAGGGTAGCCATGATGCTAAGGGAAATAACTCACATGGGTTTAAGTTGCATTCGGAACAACTAGTTTTTTTTATGTCCTGGATGTTGTGATTTTGCTCGTTTTTGTTGGTCATTTCCCTTCAGTCTGTCTCACACCGACATAAGTAAGAGCCTTATCGATCTTCAACGTATCGCAAATTTCGACTGAGTTTTCTCGTCGTTGACAGATGGGATAAATTCTACTTTGCAAATTATTAAAAAGTTATATTTCCATTTACTATTGGGAAGTGATGCAAAACAAATTTTTCAACGGCACATAAGCGGACTTTGAAACTTTTGAAAATTAAAATGGGGATGGGGTCTTGGCAAAACCCATCTGTATTATTTTTATAGATAAGACTATAATTTTGAGCTAATGATTACTGGAACGTCGCTCGTTTGTGTTCAGATATTTAAGAAATGGGCAGGTCGAAGACAAAATTACGCATTTGATAAACATCGACTTTTTCAGGACCCAACCGATTTCTTCCAATCCATTTATAATACCAATACAAAAGGTGTAAGGCTCGTAAACCGTAATAGATATTAAGAATTTAATAAAGAGTTGGTCATTCTTGCTATAATAATTCAAAAATAGATGATAAAAAAAGGAAACGGTAAACGTTAGCTTGATCAACCATTTACTGATTTATTTTTAAATGGACGACTGTTTAAATCCGAGCTGTATCCAAGCCATCCGAGGGTCTACAGAGGTCTAATTAATAATTTCGATATCATCTGACTGAAGTCTAAATAAAGACTTACAATATGCTGATTTAGCATGCATGTTTAAATGTGTATGCCACAGCGATGGCTCTTCAAATTTGTCTCAAAATTTGCATAAATATAATTTAAAAATGTTTGATGTAACTGTAAGTAATATTAATAAAACAAAATTACCAATCGATCAAAGCACAAAATACCCCTTTCATAGTTATATATCATAAGGTATTATATTTTACCAGGAATGTAATTCTCTGTAACAGTACTAGAAATAGAAAGGGAATTGTATAGACATCGGGGAATCACATGGCTAAGTGGGTAAGTCGCTGGATGTCGGGTGTTCGATCCCTGCATTGGCCGAGAAAGTTCATCTCGATTTTCCGGTGTGGTTTCACCTTGTCAGTGATACAGAACGGAGGGCTGTCTAGTCGTTTGGATGGGACGAAAAACCGAGGTCCCGTGTACATATTGGCGTGCACGTAAGGACCCCTTAGCAGTTGGAATTCGATATAAGAGTAGGCCGTAGCGCCGCTGCCCGGGCAAAATTCCCCCATAGCACACTGTATGGCGTATGCCCGTCTTCCATTAACCCAGGTTAGGTGCAGAAGAGTAGGACGTTAAACCCCATTTCATTTCATTTCGTATAGACATCGCTTGAGTGCCAACGCCATGTCTAAATTTTCTTTTCCACGGGCATCGCACTGATTGAAAACAATAACCAAATACGTGTAAATAATTATATGCTGCACAGCGTTTTAAATCGAGTTTGAAATTGTGAATAAAGGTCACGAAATATTTGTTTACTGAAACCCATGGCTTGTTATTCAATTCTTATTTCTTATCTTTTAGAATGTGCGTGCAAATTTGCCAGGGTGGTGGCTTTTTAAATTGTTTCAATTGCATTTAGGGATTGAACCGGGCAAGGGACACAATTCTATGGAATACAGTTAATGTTTATTACTGAGCAACCTTTGGAATAGGCTTCTCTAGTCTTTATCAAGCAGTGGCTGTTTATTACGAAATTCTCACAAAAGCTATTCCTGTTTCTGCAGACTAGAAATAACCACGGTAAGATCTGACGACCATAATGTCATGACCACATGACCACCACGATCTTTAACATTCTATGGATTTAATTTGTGCTTAAATTATGAATGTCTTCCGATTCGCCTACATCCAATATGCAGCTTTATGCTGTCAGCAGTATGACAGTAGGCATGTTATGAACATAGCGCATGACGTAACATCAAAGGACCTATGGTGTTTGATAAAGGCTCTGGTACCACCAAGAATAACCTCAAAATATAAAAAAGATTAATTATTAACGCGGAAAACTAGCAATATCAAAGCGTAAACAGCTGATTAACTGCCAATCACGAGAAAAAATATTGACAGTTATGATCAATTTCATTGACCCGTTATTAAATCGACCATATGCCTTTAATTTAGTTTTGTTTGTCTCGATATTAGATTGTTTTATGTATTTTCATGTGGTTTCTGTTGATAAACAACTGTACGCTGCAGAATATTGTATAATATATATGAGCCAAAGCGGTTCTGTAAGTAATCGCCCACTAATTTTATTGTGTAACGCGTAAAACGCGTTCGATCACGGTGTTGATCGAGAAAGTTCCTCGAGATTTTCCAGCCCGATTTCCTCTTGTCAGTGGTTCGGGACAGAGGGTCTGACAAGGAAGAACATCTAGTTGTTCGAATAGGACCAAAACCCAACGTCCCAACGCGCATTTATTGACAAGACAGACATGAAAAATCCTTATGAACTCTCTTGGCAAGTACCCGAATCGAACCAGGCGCTATACTCACCGGATGGCCTCTCTCTGTTATCGTTGTTTTCGGCTTGCTTCCCCCTTGTCAGGGATGCAGGACGGCTGACAAGGACAGCTATCTAGTCGTTCGGATGGCACGAACAACCGAGGTCCCGTGTACTCATTGGCGTAAAATATCCCTTGTCAGTTGGAATTCGATAAAAGAGTAGGCCGTAATGCCGCTGTCCGGGTAAAATTTCCCTCTTAGTACTCTGTAGGGTGTATGTTCGTCTTCATTAGCCCAGTTCGGCGCAGAAGAGTAGGGCGTTAAACCCCATTTCATTTCATTTTATTTCTGTTATCGTGGATTATAAAAATTACACGCAAACGTAACCGACGCCTTTTCAATCAAATCCATACGCAAACCAGTGAGATAAGAATTTTGCCTGCATTTGACGACTACTCCGGTTAAAGGGGACTGTTATTTGATCGAATGCAAAAGCCTAATAACTTATGTTTTCATTGATTTGATTTGGGTTTCGAAACTGTGTTCTTCGAATAATTTTTCAAAACGGAATTAGAACGTTACAAATTGATGATCTATAATGGAGACTGACACACTGCATAAAGTGTGCCAGGGGGATATTTTGCCCAGGCAACGGCGTTTCCACCTACTCATCATTGGATTACAACTGTCACGTTTTTTGTCGTCTCATCCGTGACAGCCACTCCGCCATGCACCATTGACATGTGGAAACCAGACCGAAAAATCATGAGGTACACTGGGATCGAACCGATACCCTCTGAGGTTAAAGAGTCAGTCTCTACCAAATGAGCCACCTTAACTTCTCAATATTGCATAAGTAAATAATGCTCGATACCGCCACTGCCTTCATACACTGATTAGTTTTGATCTCATAGCCGTGAACGGGTATCATACAAGAGTTAGGCAATGCTTACTCTTACATAACAACTGGCACATATGCCTTTGGGTTTAAAGTAATAATATTCATCAAAACTCTCGATTCAGATTACCAATTTCATTCACTGTTGCTAACGGTCAATTTTTAAAAATGAACATACAATGCATTATAACGGAGCTAATTTTTCAAGCCTAAGTCAAGCTTTCAAGAGTAATAAACCTATTCTTTAAGCAAGTTTAAAATGGTTTATGTATACCACGTTTGCGTTCAGGTCAATCTGATTAAAATACAGATCCTATTTCGTTTCGCTTTTTATAGTTCAAAATTTCGTATTATTTGTCTTTACTACACTATGATCTGGAAGGGTAGTTATATAATAGGCGTTCTTATTGGTGTGAGGATATAGCCAATGGAACGGTCTGTTGCGGTGAATTCATGGCGTTCTCTGCGTTGAACTGAGGGTAAACCCCTAGAAGCGTCATCGCTGATTGATTAATCAATATCTGACGTCATAGGGTCAAAAGCCACTCATTTGACCCCTGATGTGTATTCCACTATAACTTGTCAAATCTTCACGTAGTGTAGGCCATCGACAGGATAAAAAACGAAACGAAATGTAGATCTGTATTTTAATCAGATCGCGTTCAGAGATAAACGATAACTCACCGCTCACTCGTACGTTGCCAATTTTGTCGCATAAACGTCTACAATATTTGTAAACAAAATGATAAATGACGAAATCATTAACATCGGGACATTTAAAAATGCCAATGTCTCGAGATTTGAAACATCAAGAGCGCGCTATCTAATATTAACCTATTTGGACATGATCCCTCCACGGAAATACTCATATCCGTGAATTCAGAATAAAATTATTTTATTTAAAGTGACGAGGAAGGAAGTTGGTCATTTAAGTGTAAAATGCTTGAGTTTTCTATTTAATGTCTCCATGTTTTTCCTTGACATTTCTGCGACAAAAATTCGAGAAAGATCGGATATTGCTTCCAAATGTCTAATGGCAGACGACACAGGACTCAAGTTCGTGCCAGAGCTGCTCGTATCTTTGCAATCAATCATTCTCAACAAAAAAAGTCTTACGTTAATTTCAAAGATATTATTCGTTTTGCAGGTTTACAGAACAAAAGATCACCTTCTAGAGGAAATGAAATGAAATGAAATGAGGTTTCATGCCCTTTTCTTTACCGACTGGGCTAATGAAGACTAGGGGGTGGGGTGGGGGGTGAGTTGGAGAATGGCCAAATGGTTAACGCGTGTGAGTTGGATGATAAGGTCTGTCATAGAGTCAGGCGGCGTGGATTCGATTCTTTGCTTATACCTCTGTCCAACCTCAATGGTTCTCTCTAGGTTCTCGGGGTTCTCCGGTTTCCTCCCACTGCTAAAGACCCCTACGCACAAGCGAATTATTGAAATTAAATTGAGCGGTGTGTTTATCTCGAAATCAACTAGTTTGTGTCGAGTGGACGTTAAATCTCTCCCCCCCCCTCTCCCTCTCTCTCATGAAGACGGGCATTTGCTATGTAGTGTGCCAAAAGGGAAATTTTGCTCCTAAAGAATAAATATCAGATCTTGACACGTGGAGCACAAAATGCAGTGGCAGTTTGTACACCCCCCCCCCACCCCCAACTGGGCCGCCTTTTAAAATCATGACGAACATAATTCCAAAATCTTATCAATTCTATTGTTTTAACTCCCTAAAAAAGCCATTACTTGTCTGATTAAAACAAGAATCGTCGTCATTATGTTGTATTAGCCTGATAATACAAAACTAAGAATTACGGAACACAAGACCCTATTAATTCTCCATAAAGTAGGCCTGTTATAAAATGGCCATTAATGCCATGGCAGACAGAGATCTATTAAATTCCTATTTGCATTTAATTTGGTTAGATCTTGTCTAAATCAGGATATAATACTGTCGAACAAAAGCAAGCATTGAGGACAACAGTCACGTTCTGTTCTTCAGTGACATAATTTAAGACAAACAATATTTCAAGAATGATATCTTTTCATCTTCTATGACTTTTAAAATAAAAATAAAATAATTCTTAAAATAGTTACCGTTATTTTTTAAAATCTCATTGATCTTGATTTAAAATAGTAGTATTGAAAAGAGATTTAGGTACTTTTAGTATAACAAGTGGTCTTACGGCGGAATTTTCAAATTTAAATTTGATACCATTGTCGGCATCATAATTCTTCACAGTAGCATTAGTACAAATTCTTCATCGAACAACAAAAGAAAAATGTAGAAAGGTGTCCGTTAGTCAATTTTTTTCTGACCACAACATCGCCATGTTGGCAGTTCAGTTCAAATTCGCACAATTACAGAGAAAATTAAACCATGTCATTTCAGCTGGCAGAAACACCAAAAAGGCACCGGAGCGCTTTGATGGTGAATTCCACACGCCACGGGAGAAAATTACAGATGCGTGTTTTGCGCGGTAATTTATCATTCTGTGACAGGGGTATGCTCAGCTAGGGTGAGTGAGACTATCAATTCCTTTCGTCTCTTCTATATTGACATATTTTTCTCTGAAAAAAGGGAAGGAAGATCAAAGCAGCTTTCTGATTATATTATTAATAAAAAAAGAAAGGAACAAAATCAGATGCAAAGAGTTCTAATCCTTTAGCATTAGAGGGTTTTAGTTTTCACAAAATGTATCAAAAACTATTTCACTTTAAGCCATGCTCAGCAAACGAAGAGTCTCAGAGTAGAACTAATTTTCTTTTTGTAAAGTAGTCAATAGTATTATCGCATGTGCACAGAATCTTAGGGAATAATATACAAAATTATATCATTGGCCTGAAGGATAAACGGAGTGGTCTCCCCTACATTAAAAGACAAATTGATGCGACCCGAGATATTATGATTAATAGTATAATCAATATGAATAGAAGAAGAATGTGAATGAAATCGTGTTTGTTATTTTATCGATTATTAAAAAAATCTCCAAAGAAGCCAACTCTCTTTGATTAAGGACATGATTGAGTATTGGATTATGTCGATCTGATGCGTTGTGATTTCGACCATTGATGATGGGATATGTTCGAAAGGATTAAATTTTTTGTTTCGGAAGTCGACCTGTTTACTAAATTTAGGCTTACTGTGTCGACAGTGGTACACAAATCAGTTATAATTCAACACGGGCTTTATGTAAAGACGCCAACGAAGACAGATTAACATTTAATATCAAACGAAATTAGCAATTGTATATTTGACCCTAAATCAGAGAGGACTAGTCATTTTTTTTTTACTCTCAGAAAAACCTCTGTTACCGGATCGAGGCTCAAAGTAGCAATTCTCGATCATCATTTACGAAAATATATTCTTTTAAAACATAATAACGCCGAGAAAACTAATTTTATTGATCCGGGAAAAGAGATTGCAATTCTGTGTCCCTCTTTTGTGTGAATAACACTTAAGTATTCTTTCCGTTTATGTATGCAAAGACGCAGAAGAGACTTCCTGATTTACACAGTTTCGTTTATTTGCTGCATTAATGATCCGGTGTTGCAAAGAAACCTTACTTATGGTCAATCGGAACGTTTATCGATTTGTACCGGTATTCCCCACCAGTTTTGTAAATGACGTCATAAACCAAATGACAGATTTTGGAAGCATGATAAACGAGGTGTAATTGCGGAAGACGTTCAAATGGTCTGGAGGACCGAGTTTTAATCCCGCTTGCACTAGCTGAGGGCACAAATTATAACACGAGTGTGGTTCGAGGTCACAGGCCATTTATCATACCGTCACACACAACTGGTAGTCAAGTAATCAGTACCTTTAATTATAGCTAGGAGACTTGTGTGTTAATGACCACCTCTGTACCAACTGTTCTTATTGTTTACAGTTGTAATACATCTTATTCTCAACCTGTATGTCAAACAAACGGCTAACATTTCACGTCAATAGTAAAGAGAAAGGACCAGTGAATAGTATAGTACTCCATAAACCCGTAAATCCCATACAAAAAAGTGACCAGATCATTCAAGATGGCCTATCATTAGAAGATACATAACAAAAATTTTGTTGTACCACAAAACTTCCTTATAAATAGTTTTCGTGTTTTATTATTCGAGATGCAATGATGATAAGGTTTGGTTTATTTTCTATCCAATAAAGTATTTGTCCGACCGAAAGTACGGGCGTTGTTAATCATCTACTGATACCATTCCGTTACCGCTACAGTGTTTTATACGTCACAGACGCGTGTCCAAGGGGAGTGAGGCTCATCCTACTTTAATCCTACATGTATGCCCCTAAATGAGCAGAAATATTGCCTCAGAGCTTCTCAATGTATTAAATTCTCTGTTAATCAACCAGACCACGCCATTCTTGACTTTTTTCCACCTCAGACCCCCTCTCCCACTTCCGCTCAAATTTATGAACACGCCCATATACATTACGTTATATATACCCCCGCCCCCACGCTCTCCGCCGTCCGTCAACCTATCCAACTATACCAGTAATCACTCGGTAAGTCATTATTTTAGAAGAAAAAAATGTTCCAAGCTAAATACGGGCTTATTCATATATGAACTCTCCCAAATACGTTATATATTTTCATTGCCCAGTCCAACCGCCCGTCGTCCTGTCCAACTATAGTAATACCCTGCAAGTCATTATTTTAGACAAAAAGTCTAAACCAAATGCGGGGCCTATTCATGTAGACACGAACACTGGTCGCGTATAATATATTATCAGATTAATTGCCCATGCGACCAAAACATGTTAATCAGTCTAAAGCTCAAGAGATTTTTTTAGCAACTTGTTGGGATTGTATGCTTTACTCATACGGACGAACCCATCAAAAGTGAACTCGTACGTCATTAATTTTATTTGTGGAGTTAAAGATTTCTTTTTCAATGTCCAAATTTGATGGGATTGTTTTACTTTATATGTTCCATTGCCTGGCAACCTATATTTTCTTTTTATTTTGATTTCCCCAATTTCAACGAGAATATATGTGTTATTTTCACACGTTTAATGTTTCGTATTTAGCCTTTGTAAAGATTTCCAAATCAAACCATAGCGCGATACATTGTATTGGGTGCAATAGCTAAATTTACCTGTTACAGAAAATTCTGGGTTTTTTTTATCAAGTAAAAATCAATATAAAGATACAAGAATCGTTTCCCGTTCACACTGAATATATCTACTAAGTACCTGATCTATATGGCTGGGTATTGATGGTGGGTCTCCCACATTTTAGGTTTCAGAAATTCCATTGAATGACCGAGAATAAGAAGGCCATTCTACGGGCTCTCAATCGGTCCACAATCAGAAGCCCTATTTTAACTCTTGTCTGTTCCTTTTACACATAAAAAGACTATGGGTAATTATGACTTTGGCTAAAACTCTGCTGGTAGACATCTATACGTTTATAGTACCAAAGGTTTGTCAGGAATGTGAGATCACTCATTGACTGTTTTTTTTTATTAAAGAAGACTGGCTAGGATTCGTACCATGGTTGAAGTTTGAAAGATAAGTCCTAATAACATTTTTTAAATTCAACTTGTGTTACTCGTTCAGAATATTCTCTCACGCAGAATGCTCTAAACCAAACTACTTTTCAAAATTTCCTGGAGCTTCGCGTCACACTGGACCAGATACTTATTTCTTACCCCCCCCCCCCCGCACACCGGCATTGATTTTTCCCGATTTCTTATCTGGATCAAGATCTCATTATCCACCAAGGTTAAACCTTATTTAATGCCATTCCACCGTAATCCCCCAAACCAGGAAATAATCCTAGTTTGAACCCATTAATTATTTTTGTTGATTCACCGGGATTCATTGGGAATTATATTTTATTTAACCATTAATTATTCTCGCTAATAATAAATAACGAAATCACCACCGTGGTATATATATACTTGTAAGATATATGAAAATGCACTTGTTTACTTTTGCTAAAAAATGTAAACAGTACACAAAAAGGTGATGTCTTCTATACCAGGTATAAGAAAACTAACCTAAGAGAGCGTGGGAATGACCAGTTTATTTCGGGTGTCACTTGTCAAATGATGTCGCCGTTGTCTATTTTCTTTTCACGGTAAATAAGTAAAGCTCCCAACAGTAAGTATGACTAACTGCCACCTGTCAAATACTATAGTAGATGGTCTATATGACTTGTATATAGGTAGAAACTCCGAGATGAACGTGTGAAACAATGTATTTCTTATTATTTTTCACGTTTCCCTTGTCAGACATTCAGATCCTTTTGTCCAGGGCGTTAATGTGGATAGGAAATATGTATGAGTTGCATTGTAAATTGATCCTAATTATTAATGTCGCCGCCTCCGATCGTACATATTTTGGACAATACTGAATTTTTTTACAACTTAATCCACGCAAAAAATGTACTAGCATTGTGCATTTAACATTTAATTAAGAAAACAAATCCAAAATATTAACGGTAATTTATCTCCCGGCTTCGAATGAATCGGATTAAAAAGGCTCCACGGTAAACAACCTAAGTTATAATACTACTTAAAAATGGCACTGTTTTGCAGAGGATGCCTTATATGGCGAATTTCACAATTCATCATCTCTTTGGAAATATGGAATGGAATTAATAAAATTTTTCGACTGATATTTATTTTAGAGATTCATCGTTCACAATTTTATAGTTTCACACTCTGTCAGTTTTTTATCAGAGGCCACATGGTTGTTGTTACTACTTTGCAGTATAAAACACATTAGCCTAACAATCTGATTAAAACACAGATCCTATTTTGTTTCGTTTTTTATAGTTCAAAGTTTCGTTTTACTTGTCTTTACTACACTAGGCCCTTGAAGAGTTGTTATCATTGACGTGTTCTGGATAACGTGAGGGGTAAGCCAATGAAACGGTCTGTTAAGACGAGCTTTAGGCGTGTTTTGCACAGAACTGTGGGTAATCCACAAGAAAAATCAATGTTGATTGGTTAATCAAATGCCCGGCGCCATAGGGGCAAAAGCCGCTCGAATGACCTCTGACGCGACCTTTTGCTACAACCGGTCAAATATTCATATTGTGTAGGCCATCGAAAGTATAAAAAAAACCGAAACGAAATATGAATCTGTATTTTGATTAGATTGGTCAGTCCAATTGAATAGGACAAATACAAACGAATTTCGCAAAACAGAGCTAAGCAAAAACATATTATGGGCAAATTGGTTATAAATAAGTAAATTTAGAAATGGAGATAGAGGTTGTTTTTAGCGTATTAGCCAAATAAACACATAATTTGATTGGCGTCAGAGCGGAAATACTACAGGAGATAATTATGAAAATACTGGCAGGTTCTGGCCTTAAATTAAATGTTTTAAAAATGCAGTCTTTCAATTAGTGAAGATCTCACGATGTAGTGGGATTTTAACCATCGTCGGCATCCTATAAACGATGTCTTCTGTTTTCATACATAATACCCCTGAAATACACAAATTAATTAAATTAGGTTTCTTTATGGTAACTAGAAGTATTGTTGTGTCTTGTCATATTTTCATATTTTATCATTGCTTGATAATAACTAGAGAAGCCTGTTTGAAACATCGCTCAGTAATAAACAATAATTGTATTCCATAGAAACATGGTCTGCGTATTACATAGAAACTTTTAAACTTTAATTACAAAATACCCCTTAAAAAATCTTTTAAGACCCCTGAAGTTGAACTCCGAAGATACCTATCAAATCGCTTTCATTTTTCAAAAATAAAATGATTGTATTGTTGCTGCGATGACAAAATTATCACAACTCTCCACGAACTAACAAGAGTGTTTAAATTATACGAATTAATGAAACGTTACCGAATTATGTAGATACGTATCTAAGTCCTTTGTAAAACACTATATCAGTCATTATAAGTGAAGTGACCATCGACAGCTTCATACGTCATTAGTAAAGTTGTTATAAAAATATATACTTTACCAATATACCAATATATATTCAACGAGTAAAAGTTAACAGGTACTTTATGATACTTATAGTTTATATACTACAATTATCTACTTATAACTGTCATATCAACATATAAACACCGCTCATTTATCAAATATACTTAACAATAAAGAAAACGCAAAGTGACATTATCTCTCCTATACCAACTCATACAGATACAGCCGCTACACCTTAAGGTGTGGGTGGCTCATGGGTAAGACGTTGGCTCACAAACCTGGAGGTCTCGTGTTCGATCCCTGCGTTGGCCGAGAAAGGTCATCTGGATTTTCCCACGTGGTTCCTCCTTGCAAATAGTGCAGGGGAGAGGTCCCGTGTACACATTGGCGTGCACGTTAAATATCCCTTGGTATTGGGAATTCGATAAAAGGGTAGGCCGTAGCGTCGCTCATCATAGCGACGCTATGTTTATCATTTGCAAAGGGGCGGTGTGGTGGTATTTGCAAAGGCAGTGAGAGTCAATTAAAAAATGAAAATGAGACCCGCCTCCCCTTCTATCTCATTGAATTATAATGCCCCCTTCCATGTTAAAGACAAAAGTATTTCAATTACATGTAAATGAAAGTTTCAAAAACTGGTGGTTTCGAGATTGCTCATACATAATTGATTTGATTTTTATAACGGCTTCATTTCATATACCGATGTTAAAGACAAGCTCATTTCAATTAAATGAAATATTGAATAACAATACTTCAATGAAGAGAGTAAAAGACCCTTACAAAAAATGGTGGTTCCGAGCAGTGTCGGATTTACCAATTTGCTTAGGCACAGGGCGCCTTTGGCCAAGGGGTGGGGTGGGGATGGTTGGGGGTCTCAATATTCCTTCCACTCGACACAAACCAGGTTATTTCGAGACTAACCTATAGTTCATTTTTATTTCAATAATTAACTTGCGCGTAGAGGATTTACCTGTCGGAGGAATCCGGAAGACAGGGCCCTACTCTTTAAGATTTACAAGCGGGGCATCGAAACAACGCTACTTAACTCAATAACACGTCAACCCCCCCCCTGCCTCCTTTTAGCCTCTATAAAGAATATTAGACTGTACATGCAAACTCCATATAATGATTCCCTTTCCTCCCCCGCTTATACAATAATATATAGCATTTATCAATGTTGATAAGTAATTTTAATGAGATAAAACATTTCACGACACACGCATCTGCTAAGTCTCATAGTTCATGTACATGCAAATGTATGGTTATTTCGTTTCTTAAGTCCTCTCATTACTTTTTGTACGCAACCGACTTATTTTTCATCAAAAATTATTGTTTCTTTATAAGAATATCGCGTGACGTAACGCATCTTTACGTCAGATTATTCTAAGACTAGGAATTACTGCATGCAAGTAGGTGATTTGGCGCCGAGGTGCATGTGCTTCAAACCCTCTCTATGATTCATAAATTGGCTTTAAGGTGATTTGCTATTGTTTCTTAATGACCAGAAGAACTTTGTCACTTGTAGGCATGATGGAAGTTTATCAATATTTGCAGTTTGATGGAATCCGGGTACTGCAATCGATATTCACCGATAAGACAGTTTGACAATGTTTACTCACTTAAGTGGAAAATAACCCAGCGTTGCCATAAGTGATATGGAAATGATATGGGTATTATAGGAAAATTGGTCTCCATAATATTTGTGGTAATTATACTTGCTACAAACACTGTTCATATTTATATTAACTATCATAATCGACAATTTTAAACACAAATGGGTGCATAAAACATACAAAAGAATTGTCCAGAAAGGGAATGAGTTCATTGAATAAAAACCACGTGCTCTCATGAACTTTCTCTTTAGTCCAACGTACACTTACGAGTATAGGCGACAGTCTGATATCATGTCGAATTTTGGCGTGGATACTGTATCCAAAAGATACAGTGCACGCGTAGGTTCGTCTTCTCTGATTTCGTTTTTTATGGTGAGTGCGGGGATCGGGGTATGAGGTAAATGAGCTTGACCACTCTTCTCATGACGATGTTTGTTAACAGATCACATGATACAAAATATATTGGAAATGGAAATCATCAATCGATGATGTGTTGTCAAAGATTTCTTATCGGTCGCTTTCGCCGACAAACCACCCGCGAGTTGCAGACGAGAAATAACAGTAGGATTTTTTTATATATAAAAAAACCATAGAAGTTTTTATTCGGGACTATTCCAGACGACAACCCAGTGCAATATCAGTACATGGATTGAAACCGCTACGTCACAGAACATTTCGATCATTTTAACCATAATGTATTCTGAAATATAATACACCTGTAGCCTATTGCTTCTACTATGATAGCCCTATTACAGAAACAGCTACGAGAGTTGTTATGTATTGATTGTAGATCATTACCGTACCTTTAAGATTAAGGTAAAACAAGTTGTAGTCGGGACTGAGGTAACATTAGCCCGGCAGTTCGATTTATTCAAATCTAGAATAAAGACGTGTTTTAGAACCACCTTGGTGTTATATATTAAATCCCAATCCAATACACAATAATTGGCGACGAGGATCAAAGATGGCAACTTTTGGTAAAATAGAGCAGTTTAGTGGTAATAAAGATGAATGGGACCAGTATATTGAACGCCTTGAACAGTATTTGGTGGCAAATAATCTTGCTGAAATTGAACTGAATAGGGATGAAACGAACGCATCTGCAGTCAATGCACGTGCACAGAAAAGGCGTGCTATACTGTTGAGTGTTATTGGGCCGTCTACTTACTCAGTTCTACGTAACCAAATATCACCAAATAAACCGGCAAGTAAGACATTTGATGAAATAATTGATATATTAAAAAATTATTTTTCTCCAACGCCCTCTGAGACTGTGCAGCGTTTTAAATTCCATACGTATCACAGACGACAGGGAGAATCAATAGCTGACTATGTTTCAGAATTACGCCGACTTGCTGAAAATTGTAACTTTGGTGACAATCTGAACAATATGCTTAGGGATAGACTTGTATGTGGAGTGGCGGATGAACGGATACAAAGAAGGCTTTTGTTAGAAACGGAGCTAACTTTTGAAACTGCATACAACATTGCCTTAGCCCAAGAATATGCTACACGTGATGCTAGTGTTTTACAAGGTACAAGTTCCTCAAATGACGCATTATCGTCTGTACATAGGATTGGTGGACATAAATCGTTCTCTAAAGACAAAAAGACACCCAATCAAGACAGCAGTAATGTAAGTGTACGTCGTAAACCCTGTTTTCGTTGTGGTGGAAGTAATCATACGTCTGACAGATGCCACTTTAAAGAGGCTGAGTGTAATTTCTGTCATAAGATAGGACATATTGCGAAGGTTTGCTTATCCAGACGTATCAGACAGTCGCGTAAATCTGGAAAACATCCAAATTTTAAAGCGAATGCGATTAGTGCAGACTCTGACACCGATGTGTTATTTACTTTAAATTCTCTAACTGGTAGTGCCCCTTTAAACGTTAAGGTTGTTATAGACGGCAAACCCGTTAAATTTCAGTTAGATACCGGTGCAGGTGTAACGGTTATGAACAAACATGATTTTGAAGAACTATATGGAAATTCCCGATTGTGTCGGTCGTATATTAAACTTAGTTCGTATACCGGAAATAAAATAAACGTTCTCGGTGAGAAAATGGTAAATGCTGAAACTAATGGACAGAAATCTCTTCTACCACTGATTGTAGTTGAGGGAAATGGCCCACCTTTGTTAGGCAGATCATGGCTACAAGAGTTTAAACTAAACTGGAACGAAATCATGACATTGTCAACAATTCAATCTTCTCCTAGTTTAACAAGTTTATTGGATGAATTTGATGAGTTATTTTCAGACAAAGTAGGACTCTTGAATGATTATAAAATTCATTTAGACATTGTAGACGATGCAACTCCAGTGTTTTGTAAAGCAAGATCTGTACCATTTGCTATGAAAAAGAAAATAGAAGAGGAGCTACAGCGGCTTGAAAGTGATGGTCTGATTCGGAAAGTGACATATTCGGACTGGGCAGCACCAGTGGTTCCAGTGATCAAACCTAATGGAAGCTTGCGACTGTGTGGTGACTATAAACTTACAATTAATAAAGTGGCTAAGCTTGATCGCTACCCTCTCCCTTTAATAAACGATATTTTTTCTAATTTAGCAGGTGGAAAATATTTCACAAAGTTAGATTTATCACAGGCATATCACCAAATAGCTTTGGATGACGTGTCGAGAGGCTTAACAACAATAAATACCCACTGCGGTCTTTATGAGTACTTACGCTTACCTTTTGGCGTCAGCTCCGCCGTGAGTTTATTCCAGAGAGCTATTGAAATTGTTTTAAAGGGATTAGTTGGACAAAGTGCGTATCTTGATGATATTATAGTAACTGGTTGTAATGAAGAGGAACATTTAGAAAATCTCCGTGCTGTTTTATCGCGTTTAAAATCATGCGGTTTAAAACTTAGAAAAGAAAAATGTAAGTTTTTGTTGACTGAAGTAGAATATTTAGGATTTAAAGTGACGGCTGATGGAATTCATCCTACTGAATCCAAAGTGAAAGCTATTAAAGAAGCAAAAGCACCTTCTAACGTATCACAGTTGCGATCATTCGTTGGCATGGTGAACTATTATTCCCGGTTTCAACCACATCTTTCACACCATATGGCTCCACTTTATGATCTATTAAAGGTTGATAAGAAATGGACTTGGAATAATAAACATGAACTCATATTTCAGAAAATAAAATCTATGATGTCTGATGAAATAGTTCTTGCTCATTATAATCCTGATGCCGAGTTAGTACTCTCCTGTGATGCCTCGCCGTTTTGAATTGGAACTGTTTTACAGCAACGAGAGAGAGATGGTAAACTTAAACCCATATCGTTTGCATCACGAAGCCTTTCCGCTGCAGAGAAAAACTACGCCCAGATTGAGAGGGAAGCCTTGTCAATAGTATTTGGCGTACAAAAATTTAGGCAATATTTGCTTGGTAGAAAATTCACGTTACTTACTGACCACAAACCATTGGTTAAGTTATTCGGAGAAAATAACGGAATTCCTCAACTGGCCGCAGCCCGTATAAAACGTTGGGCTCTGATCTTATCTGCATACCGTTATGAAGTGAAATATGTTACTTCGAAAGATAATCTGTGCGCGGATTACTTATCACGCATGCCGTTAGAAGATGATCGAAGTGATTTTGACTGTCATAACGACGAAGTTTTGTTTGTAACAACCTCTGTGTTGAAGGAGGTTCCTTTAACGTCAAAAGTTATCGCCGCAGAAACCCGAAATGACACAACTCTATCAAAAGTTTTACAACTGTCCCGAGACGGTTGGCCTAATCATTGTAATGTTGATGAACTAAAACCCTATTTTATCAGAAAGACAGAACTGTCAATCGAACAAGACTGTGTTTTATGGGGAAGTAGAGTTATAGTCCCTGTTAATTTGCGACCGACGCTTTTGTTAGATTTGCATAGTGAACATTTGGGAACTGTCCGTATGAAAGCTGTTGCGAGACAGTATTTCTGGTGGCCGAAAATTAATGAAGAAATAGAAAACATCACTAAACATTGTAAAATGTGTCAAGAAAACGCGCCTATGCCTGCGCCCCCGGACGTCGCATCGTGGAATTGGCCCTCGGGTCCGTGGAAGAGATTACATCTAGATTTCGCCGGCCCATTTTTAGGCTACTATTTTCTGATTGCCGTTGATTCTTATTCGAAATGGTTAGAGGTCATTCAAATGAAATCTATCACCACGACATCAACTGTTAACGAACTTAGGAAGCTATTTTCTACATTCGGTACTCCCGAACACATAGTAACCGATAATGGTACTCAATTTACTAGTAGTGAGTTCTTCGAGTTTTTATCCGCGAATGATATTAAACATACGCGTACAGCTCCAGCACACCCTGCGACGAACGGTATGGCTGAACGATATGTAGGTTACTTTAAGAAACAAATGAAGAAAATGGTGGACAACCGAGGATCACTAGAAGAAAAAGTTTGTCGGTTTTTGTTGTCTTACAGAACAACACCACATTCAGCGACTGGTGAAAGCCCGTGTTATCTGTTGATGCATCGACAACTTCGTACAAGGTTTTCGAGCCTTAGACCTTCTTTGAATTTTAGAAAGGAGTGTGATGTATATGATCGTAATAATGTTTTCTCCCCATTGTTTAAAGTTGGTGACCCTGTTTATGTTTTAAATTTGAGATCTGGTCCGCGCTGGTTACCTGGTATCATTATTGATGTAAAGCAACGTTCGTACGATGTTCAAGTTTACCAACAGGTTTGGAAAAGACACGAGGATCAACTTCGCAAACGTTCTCTTGAATTAAAGGATAAAGCGCCGGAATTATTAGATCCGACACTTACGTCAAATAAGTTGGGTAGTCAGTTTAATTCTAAATCACCCCCTGTTATTCCCGACGGACTGTTAAGAGACATTCCAACTCGTCAAACTAATAAAACTGATATTAATAAACCAATCTTGTCTGAAGTTCAGAATCCTCCAGATCAACCAATCGTTACAGAACGTCGATATCCAGAACGTGTAAGACGAGTTCCAGATCGTTATCAATAAACTTTTCTTAGATAACAGAAATTAACAATATTTTCAAATTTTAAGAGAGAGATAATTGTTATGTATTGATTGTAGATCATTACCGTACCTTTAAGATTAAGGTAAAACAAGTTGTAGTCGGGACTGAGGTAACATTAGCCCGGCAGTTCGATTTATTCAAATCTAGAATAAAGACGTGTTTTAGAACCACCTTGGTGTTATATATTAAATCCCAATCCAATACACAATAAGAGTTGATGTCCTAGGTTCTAATATTTGGACATTATATTCAGTCGTTTACAAGAAACACCAGTGACGTATCTTTTAAGTGAACCGCATTTCAGCCCATTGATGCCAGTGGAGATAGTACTTTAAACCCCGTAAGCCATCTGGTTAATATTGGGTGGACAATAAAATAATTTGAGTTATTCCGGAAACGAATTTTCCAATAAATATACAATAAAAAAATAATACATTGTACATTTACAATAATTGGGGATTGAACAAAGCAGTTGCATAAAGAGGCCATGGTTGCGGACAAACTCCTAGGGCTTAAAATTATTGCAAAAGGAACTTTTGTGCTTTAATTCGTTTATCAAACCACTCCATGTCCCTGCAGGAAGATCTCCAACTGATGTGTCAATCTCGTTGATTCCTGAAAGTCAAGAATGGTTTCCAACAAATTGTCAATATTAATAGAAAGTGCCTTAAAGATAATGATATGACTATCATGAGTCATTAGGGCAAATTAGGCAAATGAATTTATTGTTTGTCTAATAACAGCTTGTCATTTATACTTTACACTGCAGAGAAAACTGCCCTCCACGGGGTGTCACAAACTGTTAAGGTTAAATAATTTGATACCAAAACGGACATGGGGCGGTTCTGACAGATCATGAAAGCTAGAGGATCAAAGAGAAATTCAAGATAATCATGTTGCATTGTCTTCTCACATTAATCTGAAGAATAAACAGAAACATACCCAAGGGGAATTTAAAGGATTGTACGTTTTTCCTAATAGGTGACAATACGCACATGCTTTTTTATCATTGGCAAAATTAAAATGTATGTTTGGACATTCAGTAGGAATTTGGGTCGTAGTCATAACCTGAATCACATATTATAGCATTGAATGTAGTGTCATCTTAACGCATGGGCAGTTGCTCGGTGCCCAAGGAGCATAGGGATCCAATCTTTACGTCTGTGGTGATAAAGATTTTCTGTAGAACATGTTTTTGAATGTTTAAGCACTGGTTGGAAGAACCAATATTTTAAAAATATTTTTATTTATCGACAATTTACAATTTTATTCATGGGAGTGGTTGTGTAGATATGGGCACCAATACCTCTGTATTACTTGGGGGTCTATGATGCCGTCGGGATTAGGATTGGATGGGTTGGATGGGGTGTAGTGTCGTGTGGTTGAGTATGTGACATTTGCAGAAAAACAAGGACCCCCCGACGGTCTCATATAATTTCTAGTACACAAATGCTTATCTTGTCTGCGGTATCACCCTAAAATTGGAACGGGCGTAATTTACAATTACAAGTAATATGTATCTGAACAAGCATTAAACACCTTTGAGGTCAGGTCTGATAGCATAGATTGCTGACGAATGCGTGTCCTTTTTTAATCTGAGAAAGAGAGAGAAAGATGGGGTTTAACGTCCACTGGACAAAAACTAGGTTATTTCGTGTCTAACATATGGTTCAATTTAAGTGTAACAATTCGCTTACGCGCAGTAAGAAAAAAACATAGGAACCGGGAAAGTCCACGAGGCTTGACAGGCCAGGAATTGAAACCACGCCACTTAACTCAATGACAGACCGTATGATCTAAAGCACACACATTAAACGATTCGACCACCCCCCACCTCTTTAGCATACATATTTATGTTGATATTTCCAGAAAATCCTCTGTGACCCCAGATAATCTTGATGTGAAGTGAATTAAATAATCAGTTTATTCATATTTTAAAATGAAATTTTATTCCTTCGTTTGAGCAATTTATATACAAACAATAAATACAATGTCTTTTGAACATAATATTACGAGAGGATGGGGGTTAGCACTTCATGTAATTTATAAGCAATGACAGTGATAAAGACTAGATTTCGGCAGTTGCCTGAATATGAGGTCAGTAATTTCATATATAATATATATATATATATATACATGTACATACAGGTAGTTGGGTAACAGTCAACAAGACAAGTTAGGCAGGGTATAAAATAATTCTTAGAGATATTTCTGCACATAAAAAGAGTTACCGGATCTAAATCCTTAAAGTGACCGTCTCGTAACAGGAGTTACCACACCTAAGCCCTTAAAGTGACAGTCCCTTAAAAAGGTTAACGGACCTGAGCCCTTAAAGTGACAGTCTCTTAACAAGTGTTACCAGACCTAAGCCCTTAAAGTGACAGTCTCTTAAAGGAGGTTACCGGACCTAAGCCCTTAATTGACAGTATCTTAAAAATTAATTACCGGGTCAATTCTCTTGAAGTTACAGTTGCTTACAAAGTTAACGAACATATATTAAACATTGCCGGCCTTCCTACGCAGACACAAATCTGTATTTTGTGTAAGCTTGACCGAGTCTCTCAAGTCACTACAGTAGATAGGGTAATTTATGATCGAGTCTATGTCGACAACTTAGAGATTTTCCCTAATGATCTTCAACATTCTTTTCTTCATGTCTTAATATTCCGCTGCCAAAGCTGCTAAATATAAGTTAATTTATATCCCAGTCTGTGCAGACAACAGATTTTACAAAAATCATAGACATTCATTTCAACTAAATAACTTAATGTTCATTGCCAAATTGATTGAATTGAGGAAAAGAGCATAATTTAATAGCGTAAATTCAACAAAGACTTTTATTCTAAAACATCACAAACTACTGAAGCGTAAACTTTGAATGATTAATATATTTTATTGAAGGGGTACCGAGCGTTGTGTTCTCGGTGAAATTTTGATTGTATATTTTAAGGGCAAGGTTTTATTGATCCTAAGACACAAATTCTCTTCAGTTAGCTGAATTGACTAGCTGTAAGCTAAAATGTAACCTATTCTAGCACACATTCTAAACACAAGTGCCATTTTCTCTAATGAACATCAAGACACTACATCTGTTCAATCCTAATTGCAAGGAAACAAAGTAATGGATATATATGTTTTCATTTACAAACAGAGTTGCGTTGAACACATATATCAACTCTGTAATATTTCACTTTCGATTTGAGATCATTTTGTTAAGTATATGAACATAAAATATACGTTTATGTATATTCAGAACATAAAAGGCGAGATGCACATTCAACCGAGTGATATACGCGCTCTTCCGGTCACCATTTTTGTAAATGGTTTCCTGTTAGAGCAAACAACCAAACTAATACGGCATATATTTTCATATTGTGTTCAATCAAAGGTATTTTGCTTAAATATTTTTAAGCAACAATGTTTTCAAGCAATCGTGCCATATTAGGACATGGGTTTCTATTTCAAAATTGAAAAGGTCGTATAATAGACGCCATGTTCAAATCTAGAAAACAGCACATTCATACGTCATATACTAATTTTATGGAATGTTGAAACAAAACATAAAAAGTTCAAACAAATATAAATAAATAACATCATTACTTAAGGCAAGCACATTTTTTTGCGCTACATGTAACCAAGTTGGCGTAAATTGTCTAAAAGCAAGGAAGAGGGGAATAAAATAATATCTGGGGATTTGTTGAACATCCGACGAAGAAATCCAGTTCCTTAACAATGGCGGATAACTCACTTCCTTTTCCGCCTAATATACGCAAACGCTCAACCCTAAATGACACGTTAAACAAAATCATCGCAGAGAAAAAGAAAAAAAAACTGCGTTGTTGAAAATACCATCTCCAAAAGAAAACAAAATTATGAAATAGAATAAAGTAAATGAGCACATAGTTACAGAATCCATGTCGTATGCACAATACATCCGTTGCTTCGCGGGTCCAATTCTTCACATTTGTTCGAAATAGCTGGCTGAATTATAGATTCTATCTATTTAATGTATGTATATTTATATAGCCACTGGAGTTTGTTGTTGATATTTCCATCTGTAGTGTGATGTCAACGAAGGCCATAACGTGCACAACAAATTTATTTAGCCTACCCGAACCTATACATAGACGTCTGCTTTTGAAGACAAAACAATGGGCATTAGGACAAAACAAAATCACAGAATTCTAAAAAAGAGAATTATCGAGGGGGGTTATATAGGGGAAGAAACATATTGTTTTATCGTGTATCGTGACACAT
The DNA here is from genome assembly GCA_963678685.1 of Patella ulyssiponensis. Taxonomy (NCBI): domain Eukaryota; kingdom Metazoa; phylum Mollusca; class Gastropoda; family Patellidae; genus Patella; species Patella ulyssiponensis. The sequence goes on along the minus strand of OY783230.1, from coordinate 58,329,063 downwards.
GGCTAAATTTGGCACAGTTAATGCATCTAAGGTCAACTGACATGTGTCCACACCCGATTTTTCGAACTGAATTTCGCGCATGCGCTTTTTCTGTTTCATTCTTCGGTTCTGGAACCATATCTTGACTTGTGTTTCATTGAGGCCAAGCGAAGCAGCGATTTCAATTCGCCGCGCACGGGTGAGATACTTATTAAAATGAAATTCCTTTTCTAATTCGGTTAGTTGTTTATTTGTAAAATTGGTTCTCCCGGAGTTTGGCGCTGCTGGGGTCGTAGTAGTCGACGGTGGTGTGTAGCCATATTCACCAGGTTTTCCAGCTGAAATTATATAAACAAAAAAATATATGAGCATTTATATTCTTGTAATCTTCTTTAAGAAACATTTATCAAGGAGACGATGTATTCAGTTAGGAATATGACAATTAGTGAAAAGCGACGATAGCGCACTCTTTGAGCAATTTGACCTCCCCTCTTTCGCATCATTGATTGAATATTGAAAAGAAAGTGTGTTCTAATTTCCTCGCTAGTCATATATCAAAGTCAAAATTTCTGTCTCGCATGCGTTTTGCCATATTAATTCAGACAGTGTGAACTTTATCGCCGAAATTTCTCTTCAATTCTCCGTCTGTCCATATGATGAATACGTTTATGGTCATGTCAGTTGGCCCATGTGACACAATGCACGAGGAATTCTCATCAATCTGATTTAGAACATATAACCCAATTGAATTCTTGGAAAGTATTGAAAATATCGCTTACAAGATATAATAATATAGAACTGTGGAAGAATGGGTAGTTTACATATATAAACAATAATAATTTCAGTATCAGTTGGTCTACAGGGAAATAAACGTTTTAAAAATAGCAAATATCTATTATCTTATTTAATGAACTGTTATAATAATCTAATTACGTAAATGTTAGCACAGAAAGCCTGTATAAAGAAGGATCTGGACAATCTAATCAAAACTATAATTTTCGTTCCGTGTAATTAGTTTCTCTCCCCCCCCCTCCATTAAAATGTAATAGAGTAACAACCTCACCCCCCCCCCCCATAAAAAAAAACCCAACAAAAAACCAAAACGGAACGGAAAACGAAATATTTTTATAATAAAAATTCTAACGTGATCTTGTTGGCATTGAAAAGATTTCACAATTATTATTATTGTTATAGGCAACAGAGATCGCGACGTGAAACGAATAGAAACTTTATTTAATTGGTTCTTGAAAAGGGATTGCGTGATTTATGTCCCCGCCCCCACCTTTGCCCCCACATGATTTTGTACACAAGATAATGGTTTGAAACATAAGTATTTCTTTCGGTGTTTCTTTCGTTTATATTTTATAACTGATATTGAATATTCCGAAAATGAGATATTCTCAAAATTTCGCATATATTATGATAGATATTGAATTTATGGATAATGAAATATTCTCCATATTTCGGAATAAAAATCTGTTATTCGGTTGTCTTAAAAGGTAAGAATCATTTCCTTCCTTCCGGTTTGTCTTCATACGTTAATTTTGATTCACCTTCGTTCAATGACGCCATTGTGCTTCACAAGGAAATGTAGCAAACTATATCATTCAAACATTATGAGGTTAATATTTTAATATGTATATTTTGGTAATATTTTTATTATCATATATACCACATCAATAATATCACACATCAATCAATTGTCAGGGTGTGTCAATTGAACAAAAGAAGTAAAAAAAGAGTTTTGCTAATTTATTTGCAGATATTTATTTGCCTATTGGTTAGAAATTGTCAGCTTGTCAAAATGGAGGTGTATATATTGATGGGTCGGACTTCCCTTTTGATGTGAATTGTGGGATTTAAAAACATTAGTCAAATATATTGATGAATTAACATTTATGTACATGTAACTAATTATAGAGTATATTTCATTAAATATGGCTAACATGTAAGCTGTGTGCTTAATGTCTTAACAACGAGAATGGAGGGGGGGGGGTGTTTCGCAAATGGTACTTGAATAAATTGATTGACGTTTTATGTTTTGGATCATTGAAGCAATTTTTTAGCGAAGAAATAAAATAGTCCATGCAAACGTTCTGTTTATTACTAAATAAACTTATAAAAAATATTATTGTATGATGCAGAATGAATAAACCCATAAAATATGTACATGTGATTCTATAAATGATTTCTTGCAGGCGGGCCCGGCCCTTGAATTGATAGTTTTTTAGTCTTTATTAAGCAACTTATAGTTATGTGTGGTGTGGTCTTCCCGCATTTGCTATTATAATTAATTCCTTTCCTGCATTTCGTTTATTTTCACAAATAGAAAAGAATTCAAACAAACATCCAAAATTATATATACCACCCCAACTCCAATGCCATTAACAGTGCTTATATAGTCCTTTGAATTCTTAAACAAAATACCAAAATGAGTTCAAATGACTGGATTATTTACCGCGATGGATTGAACTAACAGACGGGTCTAACAGACAGATAAAAATGTGTTATTAGAAAATGTTAAAAGAATTGCACTGTTTCTATAATTAAATGAAATATTTTTCATATTTTTTGCATTCTTAATTATTCTGGGCATGGGAAAAATCTTATTAATAATATCAGCAGCGAATAAACAGCCGAAAACAAATCCGTGTTCTTGTAGAAAAGCAAATAATAAACTCACATGCTTAACAAAGACTATCTAGCAATTGATTACATTATGCAAATAGTGTATTAGTTACAATTGAATGATGCAATTGTTAATGACACAGAACAACAAATCATAAATTCTATTATATTTGTTGACTTTTATTAAATAGATTTAATAACGATTGTAAGAATCGGTGAATAGGAAATTCAATTCAAATAAAAACCGTGTAATGACGTATTGATTTTTTCACTGTTAGATTTTAGTCGTGCATAATACACATCACTTCTTACACCCGCTGCCATTCATATTTCTACAATACCCTTTCTACACGAATAACTCTTGTACAGATATTTTAGCTTAAATGTTCCATCGATTACCTGTTAGCGTCGGCTACTTCAAAGTGATTCAGGTGATTGCATTGTTTACCCACCTCGCTAGTTGAAAAAGACCTTGACAGCTCATTTGCATAATGGCATCAAATTTCATGCTTGATTGTGGTTAGTTATTGACAAAGAGCTCTTGGAGTTAGATTAACACGCGTGTACAGCCGATTTCCCCCGGTTCTAATACAAACAAGTGAAGTGGATACCTGAAGACCAATAGACAGCTAATCCACTCTTCAACGGCAGGTGCGATATGGGTGGGGTATGGTGGCCTTATAACTAGCCTAAAGCTATCATGTAAAGTCCACTTGGGTGGTTTAACATAGAAGTTGATCTGTTTCGGCGTAATAAAATGAAAATACCCATAACAAGCCACGAGTTAATATTATACAAATGACTCAAATTTGCTGACATGATTTTGAAGACGAACAAATGGGTTTTTTCTGAAAGTGAATCCACATTACGAAAAATCATTTTTTATTAGAAAAAATTGCCGTTATATCAAACGTTATACTTCATTATGTTAACAAATTAATTGAAATAAAATTACAATTTCGTTTCGCTTTTATTTCTGACTTTTGCGCCGTAAGACAATATCAGAAATAAAACGAAACGAAATTGACATCTGATTTTAACCAAATTGCAATAAATAAATTAAAAGAATATTTGGTAATGGCTCATTTATTTGTGATATATTAAAATAAATCCAAGTACTAAAAACAAATAATACTAAATACGTTTGTCCTGCGTGTGTATAATTGACTTCTTTTTGTCGAGATGAAATTTATGGCAGAGATATGCAAATGAAGCAGCTTGCTTTTCATTGTCTTCTCGTAATATCTCGTCACTTAATTAGCGAGATCGTGTCCTGGGCCGTCTGCTACATAAATTCAATGATATCATTAGAAAATTAGTTTCACGGTGAATATGTTTCATGTCACTGATAGTATTATCTGATAATTGAAATGTACATTGCTTCGTCGGCTTATTTTGCTACAGGTGCCTGCGTCAATCTTACGCGTGCGGAAAGTCATCACATGACAGAACAGCCCTCACTAAGTTGCCACCCTCATGTGTCTAGAAAAATGGCGAGACTAAATTACCCCCTGCCATAATTAACAACATATTCGGATATAAATATCCATTAAAATAAGAAGTGATTTTACGAGAAGCCATATTGGTTCACATATTGCATGAACCGGAATTAATTAGAAAATGTCAATCACGGAGACGCAACTAATTAACATAGATGTAAACATATCCGTTTTACATTTCCTTCATTTCCGTTCGACGTTTTATCGAGATATGATCAAATTAGGGGTTTCGGTGACTTGATATAAGAAAAAATAATTTTATCAAAATGTTTACAAATTGTAGAATAGCGAGAGAGCTAATTATTGACATTGACATGGGTGGAAAATAAGCACTTTATCGCGCGCTAATCGGCGAGACAAATTTGAAGTTTAAACATAAGATCTGCAAATGGAAACTAGTTTCTAAATTTAATACTCTTCTAAATAATATACGATCTCGCACGTCATGAGGTAATTTGGATAAAAACACAGATAAAAAAGATTAATCAAAATTTTTAATAAATATGTGTCGGGGTAATACACATATTCTGATGACGAAATGTGCTTTAAAGTCATAGATCTAATCGTTGAATAAAATCATTCACTCGACATGAAACATTGTAATTTTTGTATATGAACTGACTAGACAATTCTAATCGATCATAGATATTCAAATTTGACTGTCTGAAAATCTGAAACTTAAATTTTATACGTTCACGAACAGCATATATTTGTTTTAAAAGACAATCCCGTCATGATCTTTCAGATCCTCTCAAAAAATCTAAAAAAAACAGATGTAGACCCCAGTTCAATATAATTAATCATGGATTAATATTTTTGAAAAGTTTAGAACCTCAATTTTTTTTTATATGAAATATATCTAAAGTTTTACAATTTAAATACCGATTCAAACAGATCCTAAATCAAAATAAACCTCCAAAAACATCCAAATCTTTTCCTTTTTAACCAGAATAAAGTTTAATTTATAAGGATTATAGAAGAAAAATATCTATCAGTGCTGAACTACTCCCCTCCCAAAAGACCGATCATATACACGTGAGTCATCCGCGGGGGATGGGGAAAGGGATGGGGATGGGGATGGGGAAGGGGGTGAGGTGCACAAGGGATTTTTGAGCATTTTAAAATACAATTCACTTAAAATTTGAATACGAATCAATGGTCATTCAAATATAAATTGTGAAATAAGAAATCATGTACAATGAAATTCTATAATTGTTCACAATGAAATTCTATAATTGTTCACAATGAAATGTAACACTAAGATAAACATGGTGTTATTGTTATTAATGTGAGTAACAACCATTGATTTCGTGTAATAAAGTTATAGGGATATCGAAGCATTTATTAAATAAATCCTCCAGGGAATTGTCGATATAAATGTATTATCTGACAAGAAAATTAACATAACATAATAGTCGTATCGGAGGTTTTTTTCCTAGATAAATTCAACAAGTCATTAATGCGTGTTGATTTGTAAAAATCACAGTGGAAATATTGGGCCGCCCTTTGCAAGCAGCGCTTTCTCACCGATATCTAAATATTTTTCTATATTCAGTAATAATGGTTCATCAATCATTATTGACAGATTTTGATCAAGTTGATTGCCTTCGCTTAATTAATTTATCCCGAAACACCTCAAAGTATCAATTAAGGCGTTATAATAAAATTTACTATATGGTTAGATACGATTTGACATGCTTTTAAATATACATTAAAGTAGCATTTAACCAATGAGCAGTTGTTGACACCAAAGTGGTGGGGAGGGGGCGAGATCTAGTTGTCTAGAGTGTCGTGCTTCGAACTCCAGCTGGTCGCCCACTTCTGACTTTCGGTCGTCGTTCCGATAGCGGGTATGAGCTTAAGTGGGGCACCTTCTCAACGTCGTGGGTTTACTTCCGGTACCCCCACATGAAAGCGTTGGACGTATTATATAGGACGAAAAGGGTCCTTTGTGCATGTGATATATACAATTTATATTCACTCGATATATAAATTTGTCAGTATTTTGAATAGATTTAGAAGGATGTGGTTTAACTGAGCGGTTAGTTTCAGTTTACCTAAAACCGAAACCTCTCCTACTGATAAACCAGACAAGTCGTTTCCTTTACGAACTTGTCTGATTTTGTAACAGTCTCGATTTTAACTCAACGATTGCAATTTGAAATACGAATGATTGTGACACACGTGTATCTTAGTCATTTAATTAAAGTTTATATAAATATCTAAGATCATGAATGTAGATATAGCTTAAGGCACTCGCGATGTTGGTATTAACGAATATGTCGGCCATTAGAACGACATATAATCGACATCTTAAACCTCGAGGACGTGTTGACGCTGTAGGACCAGAGGCATTTTCTTTTCAAATTTGAACTGAAATTAGACGGGGACAAGTCTTAAGGGGTCTAAATCTGCAGACAGTTTACCTACTCAGTATTGTTAAGATATTAAAAATTGGATAAGATAAGATAGCCGGAAGTTAATTAAAGTAATAAACATTATTGAACATGGCGTTTGAAGGGTGACAGCAGAAAACAGACGAAAGCATGCACCAAATTATAATACTGCTTATTACAAAAAAATCACAAAAAAAGAATATTCCGAAAAATATTTTTATCCATTACGATTCTTTGTTTATAGGATATAATGGGAATTATCGAGAATTTGATAGCCTATAGTCTCCATCGATCAATTATTACTATTCGTAGGAAAAATAATGAAATGGGCTGGATTTTAATGTTTAGTCAACACAATGCTTCAATGGTAAATTTGAGAAAAACATATGGTAATTCTGGTTTTTATGGTTATGTGTAGGAGAATTCTGTCCGGAGAGCGGCGTTTCCGTCCATTCTTCTTCGGTTTCCATCTGCCATAGATCGTTTGGCGAGCATGCCTATCTGCTTTTGGTGCTATTCGAACAACTTGGCACATTTTCATTGTCAACATCTTAAGCACCACCCCTGTCGATTAAAGACCAGGACATACTAGTCCACAAAACGTACCCCACACAGAAATAATTGATACTCTAACGCAATTTATATAAGAAATTCTTTTCGGCATGACCCATATGTACTCGCACTATATAATTAAAAAAGTTTTTTTGTCTTAGTTTATTTAAAATAAAATGAAAAGATGATCATATTACAGTGGGGGCGTTTTGAGTGATATTTTTTCTACGCTGTTTTATTGAACTGTAATTATTATAGCAGTGTTGATATCATGTCAATGTCAATATTTCAAACATTATATTAATGCACTACTAATGATAAGAGTCGCATTCAAATATTGACTTGCTTCTTATCAGCTTAAACCAGATTTCATATATCTACGAGGTCTGGACAATATTTCATCGAACAAGGCAGATCTGCGTGTGTCTGGATGTTCACGATTTCTCTTAGCGTATTGCTGTGCATGTCTGGCACTGGCCTCTGAGCGACAAGCGTAAATTAGAAAATTATAAAAAAAATGTCAAGTCAATGCGGACGTCAATATTGTTTTTGAAATGGTAATATGATAAGACCCAGCGCGAAAATAAAATTACTGGCTTTATTGTTCCCTGCTAGGACAATATGGCGATACCTCTTAGCAACAATCAAGTACGCCAAAGAAGCTATTAGAGAATTGAACGATAAAAGTAGGCACGTGCCTTTAAATTAAATACACACTTTGACACCTGATGTTATGCAAAATAAATACAATTAATTCTAAATCGATTTTTCTCCCTCAAAGAACACAGTTACGCAGCAATTTAGGCTAAAAATTGTGTACTGCTCTTAGACATACATGTTATGAATACGTTAATCACAAAACCAAATATTTATATTCACAACGATTTGTTCTATTTATTTCTTAAAACCGCCATTTTCTTTAAAGGCATAATCTGCTGATACCTGGGCTCGATTTCAATATTAACTATTCGAACTACGGTACATGTATATGTTTTAACTGAAATGAAATGGGGTTTAACGTCCGACTATTCTGCTCCGACTGGGCTAGAGCTAATGATGGCATACACCTTACAGTCTGGTATGAAGGAAATTTTGCCCGGGCAGCGGCACTATGGCCTACTCTTACATAGAACTCTAGCTGTCAAGGGATCTTTTACGTTTACGCAAATGTATTGACGGGACCTATGTTTAAGAGCACTATTACGTTTGATTGAGATAGTCATATCACCTGCGATACCACCCTGGAAGCGGGCGTGAAAACCCTACAATAATAATAAGAAGAAGATAGTAGGTAAAAGTAATCTAGTTTCTGAACAGCGCCTACTTGCAGACATATCTTAACACAATGAATACGTTTCTCACACTCATGTCATGTTAATGTACATTTCTTTTGCTCAAATGATTTTTTGTGTCCAAACTGACGTTTCAATAATTATCTTCTATATTGCTGAGATGATATATAGCCCCACCATTTACCTTTGACTCCTGCTCATTTATTATGTTACCACCAACGCCTCCTAGGTTACAGCTGCACGTGCGCTTCAACATCAAGCAGCGAATATATACATGTATGTTAAAACTTTGATGAACATATATAAGAAATATATGTTCTCGTTGATAAAGAAATTTCAATTAAATATAAAATGCACATGTAGTCAGGTGCCCATATGAGACATAATCATATGTAGTAATAACTTCTTGGAAAATTGTTCTGCATAGTTTGAATATAACCCCAGTTATCATAATAGCCAGTCGTTCACCATGTAATTTCAACATTTAGAAATCAGTCACTTTGAGTTTGACTTGTTTCCAACAGTGATGCCAAAATTGTATTATTACATGTATAACATTTTGTCTTTTTATATGACTGGGTTTGGAATTTCGTGTATGCTGTGTTTATTTATCATAAGCTTTGTAACACTATTTCTGTTCGAAGCTAAAATTTGCACATTCTGTAATTGTAAGAAAAGAACTTAAATGAGAACAAGAAATTATCACAAAATGAAATTGATCCCTGTTTTCTCCTATGATCATTAATTCAAGAGAAGTTCTGATTTTCCCGACCAGTGAAATATTAAAAGCTGACTGTGGACCAGTCCCCATTGCAATACCATCAAATTGTCACCCGAATCCCTATTGTCATCTGAGTCCCCATTGCAAATGCAATACAAACACATTGCCATTGGTATGGACTAGTCCATATTGAGATACCAACAAATTGCCATCTGAGTCCCCGTTGCGATAACAAAAAATTGTCATCTGAGTCCCCATTGCAATACCAACACATTGTCATCTGCAAGGACAAAATGAATCCCAATTGCAATACCCAAAGATTGTCACTTGTGGACCAATTGGACCCCCAATGCAATACCCATAAATTGTCATATAGGCAACTAAATGAAAATAATGAATAATCAGTCTAGACCTATTATAGGATAATCTGTTAAGTAAGTCATCAAACTACCTTATATTTAGAAATTTAACTTTGTCAAGAGGTCAGGTATAAATTAATAGCTAAGATGATATTTGTGATGAATTAGGAGTGAAAAGACGAGCTATTTAGTAAACATTTAAAACATGGCGTTTTGATTGATCAGTCGCAAAGAAAATTCATATTTGCGGACTGAACCGATACATCAAACGGAAGCTTTATTCGCGAGCTATAAACCCGCCATAATGTTTAGTATATCTTTATTGCTTATGTTGGACCAAATGTGAACATTCAACGCCATTTTCTCAATCTTCATCAATCTCATTTGTCTGTTGACTAATTCATCTGTCTGCTATCTTGTTAGCAGGCGACAAATTTGTCTTTTCTAGCGATTTCATTGAAATGTGTAACATACATAATATGTAAGTAAGTAATGATCTTTTTAAATACACAACTTTAATCAAGCAAAAGAGATTAAAATAATACTTCAGAAAAATCAGGAAAATACGCGAGCATGACACATGAACGTCTGTGTTTCCTCTTACACAAAATTTAATTTATTACATTTTTATATATATTTAGTGCGGAACTTGTATAAGTCCGCAGTGATTGGTATTCTCTCTTGTCGTTGGTTGTTGGCTATCTTTGATCTTGAGGGTAAACACGGGTTAGAACATGCTCTATGTTTTGGAGCACCGTTTTACTTTGATCCTGTATTTGTAGCAACCTTATAGTTCTGATTAAGACGAATAGCTGCGAATACAAGAAACGAAGTTAACGCCACCGAAATAGACAAAGCGGAAAAAGCAGAAGATTGTATTATAAATAAGTGAAAGTGCACATGTCACTTTACTTATAGAATCATGTCTTTTGTTTTTATAAAATGGAGAGTGACTTAGTGCGTCTTAACACAGAAATGTTACTGGACTTGTTTTTGTATGAAAATGAATCATATTTAAATGAAATGGGCGGTAAACTAAACAACTCGAGCGTGCGTTTCTTAGTTGTTGTTGTTCTGGATTAAAGTCCATCCTTGCAAATATCCCCTAAGCTCATCATTTCTTAGCCGAGGTAGAGCCTAACTTTCATGTTAAAAAAACTGTTAAATTTATATATTTCTCGCATTTCGTGTCTGTAACGATGAACTGAAATTGCAAACGCAACAGCTAAGTGGTTTCGAATACACGTGATTTATGAAACCAATTAAAATATAAAATTCTAAACTATCAAATGAAATGAAACATTTCTCAAATGAAACGAAACATTTCGATGTTCATTTTAATGAACTAGAATATTCACAAAAATCTCGAGCCGTATTTTCTTTTAAATGTTTTTTTTTTGTTTTAAAAGATTTTTTCAGCAAAATGTTTGCGACAAAGTTAGAAAGAGGAATAAAAAATCCGTCTCAGTATCAAGAAAAATATTCGGCACGCCAAATATTGGCAAAGTAAACAGCTTAATTGAAGGAGTAAAGGTAGCGACTATTTTCATAAATACTCGGTCGGTGTCGGATGAACGGTAAAAACGTAACGATTTGAACACGTGTAAAAACAAAACAGACCATAATATACATACTTCCCGTTCTGCTCAATTCTAAATATTTATATTTCAGCTATGGATACATGTAAGTAAAAACTGAGCTGAAGAAAAGCTTGGCGAACATACGTTTCGAAGTATTTCAATAGGAACAATTTGAATAGAGCAAATACTAGGACATTTCGTTAATGAAATGGACGAACTTAAGTGGCACTTTATTCTTTTATTAAAATACAAATATTGCCCTATCTTCAACCATAATATCAGTTCACAAATAATAACGTAATATACTATAACTCAAATAACACGTTCTTTTGACAAAGGCAGTGATTCCAGAACTTCAGAACATGTCCTTTCCAGAAGTAATGTAAAGATTACTTTCCGAGGTGATGCTGGGGAAATATGAATTTGTGGACGACAGCTGTTTGAAACATACATGTATATCGTTAAATCATAGCTCTCGAACGTGCATGTTTATCGTTTAATTACCACTCTCGAACATACATATGTTTATACGGTTTATTTTACAGCTCTCGAACATTCATGTTTATAACGCTTAACATACACCTCTCGAACATACAAATGTTTTTTAAACGTTTAATTACATCTCTCGTTCGTTCGTTCGTTTATGGGGTTTAACGTCCACTTCCATCTAAGGTGATATCGTAGACAACATCTCTCGAACATACACATGTTTATAACGTTTAATAACAACTCTCGAACATACAAGTATGAACCGTTGAACTCTAGAACATACATGTTTATACCGTTAAATTACAACTCTTTATAATTTCTTTCTAACGATGCATTGTGACTTTATAATTTCCTTCTAACGATGCAGGCTTTACGTGACAAGGAGTAGGGTCGCCTATCCAAGCTCGTGGGTCCCGAAATGGCCTAGTTTGTGTCGAGTGGGCGTTAAACCCCATCTCTTTCTCTCTCTCTCTTCTTTCTCATTTTCTCCCTCTAACGATGCATTATAAACTTAACAATGCATTATAAGATTTTTAATTCCCGTCTTCTAACCATGCATTATTATGTCAGAAAATGCAGTTGAACCCCAACGAGCAGGTTATTCCGCATACAGAATGTGCTTAAAAGATCAAAGGAAATCACCGTCATAGATTTATATACGGATAGGACAATTCTATGACAAGAGCTTCGCCTAAGTAGCAAAACCACACAAATTTGGGATAGTTTGCCTGAGTAAATATATTTGCATTGTCATTTATATCTTGACGAAATGCACCCGGACACCTTTCTTTAAAACAAAACATTTTTGAGGATGCAACCAAGCGAGTGATGATAGAATTATGTAGACAATTACATTATTTTAAATACTTTAAGATGATCGCTTGTACCCCACGTACTCCAAGACACTAGTTTAATGCTAATAAAGGTGTTATTATTATAATTTTATAGTTCGCTAAGTGCTACGTTTACTTGTATTAAAAATGTCATAATTGTGAGATTTAACGTGCTACTTTCCTACACCTATGGGCAAATGAAGATGGGCATATCATCTGTAATTAAGGAAATGAAATGAAATGGGGTTTAACGTCCTACTGTTCTTCCCTCACAGGGCTAATGAAGACGGGCATACGCCATGCAGTGTACTATGAGGGGCAGCGAAACTATGGCCTATTCTTATATTGAATTCCAACTGTATAGACGGAACCTCAGATTTTAGCCCCATCCGAACGACTAGATAGATGTCATTGTCAGTCCCCCTTCCTGCACCACTGACAAGTGGAAACCACATCGGCTGCCATTAAGGCTATTTTGCTTATTATGAAAGTGAAATTTTTTAATCTCGTACAACACGAGAGCGACCCCCGTCTTTCGAACATGCATTAGAAATTGCGCGGATATTATACTGTTATGTTTAAGTATGGCGTACGCTGTTTAAACTGTATATCTTTTAATACAGACAAATCAGCGTTCTTCTATTATTTTAGGATGCAACACAATAATTTTTAGACCACAAAACCTCACAGATTACGTGTGCGTACGTCATTCATAGACCACAGAGAGGCGATCATTATACAAAAACTACCTCACGATGGTGATGGCTTCTGACATATTTATTGTACGAGAGAAAGATTTTAATAGCGTTCTATACGTTTATGAGGAGTTTACTTTAGGTTTTCTTTAACGAAACATGACAGTCATCAACCGAGGTTTTCAGAATTTACTCAAATATTTGACGTTTTATTTCTGTTCATGATTGAAACTTCAAAACTGTGTAAAATCTTACTTTTTTCTTAACTATTTGACGTGCTGGTATATATTAAGGGTTCATGTTGCAATAGCAGATGTAGGCAATCCTTGTAAAAAATGAGTGATATTTAGCCATTGAACACAAATCAATTTATATGGACACCAATCATCGGTTTGTACACATATACCACGACGTTTCGACAAATGTATACACGTACATTTTACTTGTTTTAAATCAAAAAATGAACTCTTGTTTTCCTGCATAAAAGTTTGGGGAATGGTCACTAGTCCGGGGAATTACTAAGGGTTGGTTACGGTTGGTTAGGGTTAGGGTTCATTAGTCCACCGATATCTATTATTAGGGTTAGGGTTAGGGTTAGGTTTATATGATACTCATAATCGTGGACTAGTGAAAGTTTCATAATAATGCAATGCAGATTTGTTTTTCATGTCCCTAGAAGTGATATCGTAATAAAATATATGCATATATTGACATTTTTGACATAAAATTAACCTACACCAAGGTAATACAGTACAATAAAAAATTTATTACAAACACTCTCGCGTATGGTGAAATCAACATGCGAAAATAATATCCATTACCAGAATCGAACAGAAGAATGGAAACACTTTGAATAATTAAACTAGGCAATTTCAAATATTTATAGCTTTTACACAAGGAAATATGACTCGGTAGCATTATCAAATGTTACACCATTGTTTAATGAAAAAAAAAATCCTGTTAATTGATAATATTGAGAAAAAAATCTTCATATCAAATTACAGTATTGTTAGATATTGTTACTTTTCTGCGACAATGTCAGACTTTGTTTATATTATATCTGCAATGCTTATTAATTGATATAGTAAACTGTGAATATGTCCTAATATCAATTAGATGTCTTATGGAATTTGATTTCAGTTCAATTATAAGCCAAGGAATCAAATGCCTGTCGATATATTCTCATATAATTTTTTTTGTGTGTTATAATAAAGGTCTTACCATGTAACAATAAATCGTTTTTCAAACTTCTACGCTCGCCTATGATATTTCCTGTAACCAAATCATATAATATTTAAGTTTATAAATGTTTTCTTCGTCATATTTTGTCAAACTATTAGCAATAGTAATTTTTCAGGATTAAGGTTTGACCCATGATTCAAATAGAGGCCCTTCTATTAAAATGATAAACATAATCTAGTGTTAATATTAAGATGCACCTAAGTTCAATATATAAGATCAAGAAAATCAGATCTTGACATCAAAGGTAGATTATTCCCGCCTTAAATTCAGATTAAAAAAAGAGACACATCAATTTTTTGTAGCCAAGAATATAGGCGTGGGTGGCCTATATTGACCATAGCTACAAAGCATGGCGATTGTTAGTGCTTATCTTTAAACGGAATTGAACTATTTTCGGGCTGAAATAAAATGCAACGACATACGGTTTAACGTTCTACTGTTCTGATCCGACTGTGCAAATGTAAATTTTGCTCAGATAGTGGCGCTGCTGTCTACTCTTTTATGTCCAATTCCAACTGCCAGATGATCTTTTACGTGCATGGAACCTCGGTTTTTCAACCCATTTGAACGACACAGCTTTCCTTTATTTTCGGATTGATATCCTTTAAATATTTTCAACTTTGACAATATTGTAGCTTGCAAGGGATTCAAAATCTCTCAAATGAGAATCAAAAGACTTTAATAATTGTCTATTTAAAAATTTACAAAGGCATTCTAGAAAGTGTCTTAAATCTATTTATCTAATAGAAAGCCCCCTGTGACTCATTGGCTCACTATCCAGGCGGTCTAGGGTTCGTTCACGGTGTTGGCCGAGAAAGCTCCTCGGGAGTACGAACCAAAATTTCCCCCATAGCACACTGTATGGCGTATGCCCGTCTTCATTAACCCAGTCGACACACGACGGTAGGACGTAAAACCCCTATTCATTTCATTTCTATTTAGTAAAATACTTTATAAATATGAACTAAAGTGTGTTGACCAGAAAGTTAGTTTAGTCACTGAATCATGGAGAACGTATCGACCACCCGTATTACACTGTGAAGGGTTGACATGACGTGTACCCCCTGGTGGCTGGGACCTAGACGACAACATGTCGTACATCGGCCACAAACGTGAGCTACCACCAGACAGTACATCCGGTAGCAGTATCTATTTCACTGACCAACAAATCATAGCTTGAACAATCGGCTCTTTTTTCTCCCTAATGTCTTGTCAAATTTCACCTCAGATGAGTCCCGTTCAGGCAAAGCAGGTGCAACGCCTTCCGCTCGACGTCAAATTTGACGTTTAAGAACTTGTAGCGGTCGGTGAGCTCGGGGGATGTTGTACTGGAATTGGAACTAAATGAAAACAAGATTGTTTGGGATGGGAACTGGGACAGTGTTGTGTTTTAATGTGGGTTGTTATAAGAAAGCGACAAGAAACAGCTAATCCAAAATGTCATAAACTGCGTACTGACTAACCTAGAGATTGTCATGTTATAGTTTAGTTTGGTTGTAAGTTGTCATATTAAACTGGTGTAACATTTCAAGTGGGGACATCATTTTTTCTTTCTCACCAACTTTAAACTAAGAAACTTATACTTAGACGTATTTACTTTTTGTACATATAAGTCATAATAGTTTAAGCTTTTTCTGAATAAATATCTATTTATTTAAAAGAACACAACATTGTTCACATTAAGAAATTATTGCCTAACATTTGAAATATACTTTAAATTGATGACTGATTTCCAAAACCCAAAGTCGGCGTCGAATTTTACCATAAAGCAAAGCGAGCTCCTTAGTAATCAACGATAGAGCTAATGATTAATTTCAACCCACTGCAAATAGTTGGTTAACTACAACTTGATTTATCCTTGTCAGTGGTGGCGAGATTCGTAAAACGTCCAGTCATTCGGATGAGACAAAAATCTGCGGTCAATCATTGAACTCATTAGCCTGCACGTAAAAGATCCCCTGACAATTGTAAATCGATGAAGAGTAGGTGGAAATAGTAGTGTCCTTGTACTGCATACTGCATGACGTATATCCACCTTAACTAGACTAGTGGGTGCAGAAGAATTGGACGTTAAACCCCATTTCATTTCTTTTCATTGGTAAAATATTGTTTCTATTGACATATATTGAAATATCGCACCTTTTAAATTCGTTATTTTTGAAACATCAAAACCGAAACCATCAAATAAATTAAAAAGCAAAAAAGCAGACCAATGAATTTGTTAGTTTTATCATCAAAGGTATAGGAATATTTGCTGTATGAATAATTTGAAACCAATCTGAACTCTAACAACAAAGAGCAAACACAAAGCAACTGCCATTATAAATTGTACACCACCCTTCTCCCTTTACAGTTCAATGTTACGCAATCACCCGTCGGCCATTTTCAATGCATGTAGACCATAAATCGAATATTTAAGGCGATGAAATATATCAATCATATTCGACAGGTGTATAGACCTGAATCGTAAAACACAGTCGGAGACAGTGTCGCTTTTTACGAAACAAAAAAATTATCCACACAAGCCACCGTGAATTCTCATTAACCCAGCCTTTGTGTTTAAAACGGCAATTAAAACGTATAACGTCTAACAGAAACATAACCGGAAGCTATGAATTGAGTCTTTGATATTAAGGTATTGGTGAATATTAGTTAGATAGTAACTGCATAAAATCACTCGATGACTCACGAGAGATACCTAGAGCTACTGCCATCGGCGGTTTCTTTGATCTGCGATCGTGATGTATGGTATACATACACCAAACACGCTGGTATATCTTCTAGGCCCATATATTGATACATAACATTTTCCATGTATGAGTAATTCAACAGGAAGTTGATAAATCAAGTGCTCGTGGTGACCTTCTGTACATGTTTCGTACTAATGGGGTAGTGACGCTTCTAATAGCAGGAGGGGGTGGGGGTGACCGAAGGTTAGCACGTATCAATAAGGTCTGTCATTGAGTCAACTGGCGTAGTTTCAAATCTCCGGTTGTAAGTGACAAAGAGTGGGACGCCTTTCAAACCCCGTGGGTTTTCTTCTTTTCCTCCGGTTTCCTACCACGGCTAAAGAACCCTCGGCACAAGCGATTTATTGAAATAAAATTGAACCATGTGTTAGTCCCGAAATGGCCCGAGATGCCGTTCCAAGTAGCAACCCCTTCACCATCCCAAAAAACTGGCAGAAGTATTAAAGTAATTATATTCCTAGAATTTGTTAAGTTCTATCCAGTGTTACATCGTTTTTCGAATTTTGTGCAGAAGTAGTTAAATATCGAAGATCAAACAGGTCCATTGTCTGATTTTCCTGATGCAAATAATCGTTTTACCGACGAACCACCTGTCGCACAATCACTTGCGAATTACGTTAATTCCATAATTAAGTTATTATATGTCGTGCATGAGGCTGGGTATGCATACAATATCTAGAACATACAAAATCTAGGGCTACTTCAAACTGATATGGGAGATGAAGTGTTTAACTGTTTTTGTTGTATTTTTGTATTCTATCAATTAATTCATTATAACACGGAGAGTATCTAATCTTGCGGGGAGTTAAGTATCTAATCTTGCCTATCTCAAACATAGACTGGTTTTCATTGGATTCAGTGTAGATATAGCTTGCAGGTATATAGGTTAATAACATTTCTATACTAGTTATTTAATTAACACCAACATATGGTAGTCAACCATCAAGTTCAAAACCTCATTACTTTTCCCATTCTACCTGGACATAGCCAATGTTTGGTGTTTCAATTATGAATCGCACATTTTTAGACACAGATAAGCTGCTCATACCATACGAAAATCAATTATTAACATTTCAGCCAATAATTCTAAGTACATTTTCAAATCAGAACAGAAATAATAGTAGAAATTTGAGAGAAAAACACAAAGAATATTTATCTAAATAATACAGGCTAATATAATGACTTGACATTTTGAACTGATTTTCATTAATTAACAAAACAGAAATCGTTCAACCATTCAAATAAAGATTCGGAATCCTAACCATATTCTTGGTCAGACGCATCCAAAATGGCCCCTTATAGCTGTAAGGAGTGACCATTGTCCTGCACGACATTTGGATATTCGTCTAAACTAAACAAAAATACCGTTTAAGTTATCGTATTATGTAAAACAGTATGTTGGTATGTTGGACAATTTTATATTACACACATTACTCTAGGAATGCAGATCAGGGGCCTCGGTGGCTAAGTGGGTAAGACGCTATCCTGTGGGTCACGGATTCGATCCCGGTGTTGGCCGAGAGAGTTCATCGGTATTTTTCCGTTGTAATTTTCTCCTCTTGTCAGTGGTGCTGGACGTAGGTCCCATGTACACATTGTGCGTAAAAGTCCAGTCGGGGCAGAACAGTAGGACGGTAAACCCCATTTCATTTCATTTCAGGAATACAGATTAATGTCCCTTCATCAATTTAACTGGATGAAATTTGTTTATTTTTAGACGACTAATTTATGAAACGTAGTTATACACCAGTTTCATATTCGATACCGTATTACTAAATGTAAGCAATGGATGTGTCACAAAAATACCCTCTGCATCAGTATATCATAAGCAAACTCTACATTATGATACTTTCAACAATCGTTAGTATCTTTATTTAAAATTTTCATTTTAAAATGCATATGGATACTGTCGTTTTGTGAACTGAGCTTATTCATACAAACAATTTTTATCTCATAAATATTCAAGTTTTTTTATCATGGGATATCGCAGTATGTAAATTCCCCTAGTCTTTTTTTTAAAAAGCTTGGAAAACGATAAAGTTTTAGAACTACGGGCGGTATGGTTTTTGTTCGTACAGAGTCCAGCGGCTAAACCACTACCAAGAATATGATTTATTACCGCCTTATAAAAAGTGTTAAAAAAATCAATGACGGTAATCTAGAAAATTATCCTCTCTCTAGAGATTTGGATGTAAGGGAAACGCTAAGGTGATTTATGAGGTCTCGAATCGCGGCTATTGTCATCGGATAGCTGTAATCAGCCCTTGTGACTGGTGAAACACTCCACTCTAATCAACTCTCTCTCTTGCCGACTTGTAACACCGTTAAACACGTCTTCCATTTCTACCGTCATGATACCTGGGCGTGGTAGCGGCTTAGTTCACCCGCCGTCGTCAATTCAAATTATCCGCTTTTTACTTAAAGAAAAGGGCGTGTGTTTAACGACATTTAGACACTAAGGAGTGAAAAGGAATGAAAAATGATAGAAAATTAAGCGATAAGTGCACGTTTTGTTAACTTAAATAACACTAGCTTGATACTGATACGAAATGTAATACGACAAAAACTCAAAAAGATCATTTTTAAAACAAAAATGAAAATCATGAGAAGGCGGTTGTACTTTTCAACCGTCAAGATTTTTTTGTGACTATTGAACATAAAATCTGCTCACAAACAAATGTTAATCAGACTGGGCGTGAACATTTTGTTTCCAAACATTAGTTTACTACAATGCCACGAAACCTGTTTTTTCTCTTTGATTTTTGAAACAAACCGACGTATACAGTCATCTGGTCACATGAACACATGCAGATCTGGAAAAACTGCAGACGTTCTATAGTGTCTATAAAACACATTGAAAGCTTTCGACGCAATTTAAAGGGGTACTTCCTAGATTTCACAAACTCCATAATGTTAAGCTATTTTCTACTTACATGGTATGAAAACTTGAAATCAAAATGTTGAACCACTCGAAAATTAGAGCTGGAGGTATTTTATATGAATCGTGTTTCATGTCACAATGTGGTTTATATTGTTGGTAAATACAAACATTGTTTTTGATAACGATAAGAGGATACTTGTCGAAACGTCGTGCTTTTAGAATAAAAACTAGTGATTGTAACCCATAAAAACTGTGTTCTGTTAAATACAAACATGTCTTTATCAGAGGTGTCTAGCCACACATATGAACGAGGATTAAGTACATCCAGTCCCTAAAACAATCTCAGCATTCGTCCCGCACTAACAGGTCCGAATCTTACAGATTAAGGAATACGTGTTATGAAAATGATGTTAACATAATCTGAATATAATATTAGATATTGTTTCATAAACAGAATTTGCTTTAATGTAGGACAACAATAACCCTTTAGGTTCATCCGAGTATATTATTTTATTGATATCGCAATGTTAGAGGGGCTATTGAACTGTATAGGGTATTTCCCTTGGTTATTATAATGTATAATGGCAGTAACAGAATGTGCTTCTGGTGATGTTATGATACAACATGTTAATTTGGTACTACTGGGTAACTTTGGCAATAATATGTGATGTTTATATAATAACACGTGATGGTGGCAATGTTATGTGATGATGGTTATAGTACGTGAGGGTGGTAATTAAAGCACAGGTGATAATAACAATACTATGCTAGAGTGGTAATAATATGTGATGGCAATAAACGAATTATGTAACTGTGGCAATAATGTATATTGAAGGTGGTAATAATTTATGATGGCAATGATATGTTTTAATGGTAATAATATCCATAATATGTGGTGATCGTAATAATATATGATGATGGTAATAATCTGTGATGAAAGTGATAGCATATGATGATGGTAATGTGTGATAATATAATAGGGTGGGTGGTAATAATAATATTAACGTGTGATTTTTGTAATAGTATTAGATATTGCTAATAGCATATTATAGTAGTAAGAATATGTGATAATAGAATGTGAAGGTGGTAATAGTATGTTGCGGTGGTAATAGAATGTGATGGTGGTAATAGAATGTGATGGCGTAGTAGTATGTGATGATATTAATAGTATGATAGTGGCAATAGTATGTGATGGTGATACTTGTATATGATGGTGGTAATATTATTTGATGTTAGTACTGTAATGTAATGATGGTATATTATGTGATTGTGGTAATGGAGTGTGATGTTGGTAATTAATAGAATGTAAAAGTGATAATAGATTGGATAATAGTATTTGATGTTAGTAATATAACGTAATGGCGATAATAGTATGTGATTGTGGTAATAGAATGTAATGGTGGTAATAGAATGCGATGATGGCAATAGTATGTGAGGGTGGTAATAGTATGTAAGGTTGGTAATAGAATGTGACGATTGTAATAATGTGTGAGGCTGGAAATAGAATGTGACGATTGTAATAGTGTGTGAGGGTGGAAATAGAATGTGATGATGATGATAATAGTACCTTATGGTGGTAATAGTATAAAAGTGTAATAAATGGTGATGGTGTATTAGTATTTAATGGTGGCAATAATATGCTATCCTGGTAATAGTACGTGATGACAATCACATGTAATATTATTAGACGATTGTAATAGTTTATGATGTTTGATATGTAGTGTTAAGTGTTGTTGATAGAAAGTGCCGAATATTATTATATTATGTGCTGACAGCTATAGCATTTGTGTGGGGGGTTGGATCCAGAGGGTGGTAACGATTTTCAATGAAATCAGAAGAGTTGGCGATGACATTAAATGTAAATGGTAAGTGGCTAATCGTATGTGTTATTGGTGATAATGAGTCTAGAGTATGTGTTAGTAGGTTATGTTAATGTAATGAAGTGTTATGTTAATAGTTAGTAAAGTGTTAGTTGTCTTGTAAGAGGAATAGAATATAAAGCCCAGCTGATCTAACCCTTTCCACATCAATACCAGTCATTTCCCTACAGGCTTAGTTTCCTCCCTCATTATAAAACTCATCTCTCTCAAACCCCAAAACAGAAAATTGCTCATTTATCTTACTTCTGACAGCCTACTTAACGAAGGACATCCACGCAATGTACGAATCCATATCATGCTCGGGTCTTAAAGTTTCAGTAACCAAAATCTGGCATCGGAAATGGAATTTGCCCTCTTTGACTAGTTTTCCAAAAGGCCAAGTCAGACTCATCCGTCTTCGTTTCGACGTCCTGTAACAAATTGCGCCAAAATTTTTGCGTCGGTCTGTCAGTGGCTTCGCACTTCGGGTCCCAGTACGACGTGTTCTCCGATAACAATCAAGACCGTTTTTGGTCGCTTTCGCACTTTGATGACGGTTGTTCGAGGAAATGGCGTTTGTAATATACCAGAATGTATTCCTGTTTATTATAATGTCCATGTGATATTGACAATGGCAACTGTGGAATTTTCATCTAATCACAAGCAGGGTGAAAAAATATCGTATTACACTTGTCTATAAGAGTGACAAGCGAGACTCGCAATAACAAATGAGGTCTTTTCGTGGATATTTGGCTACTTCCTAAAGTCGTGCGTCTAATTAAATGAAGGAATCAAAATCTCAAAATAATTCAGTACTGTGGAAAAGCTTCGTATCTTTTTTTACGTTCTTTGAATTTAAATAAGCCCCGAACACGATATGTATATAGCGTTCATTGTTAGTGGTCTAAGAAGGCCATTACAATTTGAAATTGTTCTTTTTATTAGCAATCAAAAACTCTAGTTAAATTCGGTATTATTGAATTTTTTTTAACGTTCTGTGAATCTAAATAATGTATAAAGTTGACTGTTGGTAACGGCCATTACGATTTTATTATTTCCAACAAACTTTGTAACTATACTTTTTTCCTTTAAAGTTTATCGTTGTGTGCCTAGATACAATGAATGAACAACATTAGATTATTAATTTTAAAATTATAATACGTAAAAGTGGTTCCTTTCTATTAAATAGTGTTTGTAAAGTCTAAAGTTTCGCGCTTTCGGTCACCAGTTTGATTGTTGATCGCCTGCCTAACCTCGCAACCTTTTCTCCGGGTTCTCCAATTTCAAAAAGAATTGCTGAATTTCCATATATTCGTCCCGAAATGAATTAATTGGATGATCTATAACCCCCGCTTCTTCCTGTTAAGAGACGCCATGACATTTTTGGTCCTTGCTGACTGAACCGAAATTTTTTATCGTTCACTCGATGGAATTTCCAAAAATAGATATGAATTAATCACGATACATGTAGTGGCTCTCATATCTTGTTTTTTATCTGATCAAATCTTAATGCTACAGGGGCATAAAATACATTTTCTTTTTAGGAAATTAAATCCAAGGAAAAACTCAAGCCAGAAACCATAGTGATGTCGTTCGTACAAGAGCGTAGGATAACAATTTCTACCAAAAACTTGTCTTCCAATCGCTTCTTGTTTTAGTTTGGGACGCACAGGGGATTTATGGTAGATTGCCTGTGAGTGAGATCACGAAGTAGAGTTGTCTGCTTAACTTAGTGGGCTTACTCCAGGTTCTTTCAAAGAATCGTTGTTTAAAACTAAGGGTTATGATATACCATAACCGAAACTTTTCGTTGACGTTAATCCCTGTTTCCATCATGTGGCACTTATATTTTATTGGTGTAATCCGTTTTATTCTTGACATTTGCACTTAGTTAATTAAAGGTAGCGATGTCCATGTTGAAGTTTGGATATTTGGGAATTAATTCAAACGTAATAAGAATGAACAGGCGACATTTTACTCAAATTCTGTCAAGAATAAGCTGACCCTTTCCTCGTCACAGGGAACATTTGAGAGGTATTGTAGGACTTATGACGTCACAGAAACCAAAGCTTCCGTGTATGTATTGATGGTACACGATATCCCGGGACTTGTAGTTAACGTTTTCCATGGTCAACCCTGTGGTATGCCAATTTTATTCCTATGGCTAAGATAGTTGTACAAAAGTAAATGAAAATGATCTATGTAGCCTTTCGAGAAGATAAAAAAAATCCCGAAAAACTTTAAATCCCCAGTCTAGGTGTGTCAACAAGATTCTCTCTCCCAAATTATGAACGTCAGTCAAACATGAAGGCGTTATTGTTTATGTTTAAAAACAACCTGTTATTGACTTTAAATTCAGTGTAGGCAGAATTATTTTTTTTTATCTTATTAAGGCCGGGTCTTTGATCTTTAAATAATACAGATTCAATAACACAAAAAAAAAAGGAATAAAAGAAGATTAAAACAACTGTACAAAGCGTTTTACGTAACTGTATTTACAAATACGGCTCGAATATCATTTATCTATAATAAAACGAAAATGAAACCATTTTCCCATTTTATTAACCAAATCTTGATACCCTTAAGCACTAGTGTTAATCTACATACAAAACACGGAACGAATTGATACTGACAGAAATTTATATGCCCACAAAACTAATATGGATTACAACTATATGTACTCTTGACTCTGGTAAACAGAATTATTAGTTCACCCTGTAAACAACTTGGCGGTTTAATCATTGACAAATAAATATGTTTTGGATAACATTTATATATTAAAGATACACCATGGGAGATTAGATAAAGACCTGGCAGTTCTCACTATAATAGTTAAAAACTAAATACCGTAATGTAAAATAAATTTGCTAATGATTTCAGTCAAATTGATTCAATCGGTACGATAAAAACATAGTCTCGATTATCTGTTTCATGCTTAAATCATGAATGAAAGTTTAGAAGCGAATCGGATCCTAATCCAGTAAATACATCAGGCTAGCGCTGGCACCGAGGGTTGATTATGGTCTGAATTAGTTAATTAATGTCTAATTAATAATTTAGATAACGTTTCAGGCTTAAGGAAAGACCTGCAATAGGCAGATTTAACTCTTGCATAATGTATGTTTCAAACATAAAAGTAAAAGTAAGTCTGATCTTGAACCTTCATTTACAAAATAAAACAAACACTTTTGAATTACTGTTTTATCGGGTATCTGATTTTAATGTGATTTGTTTCAAGAAAAACCTATATGGAAAACAAATAATTGATTTCACTAGTAATAACGTATAAAACACCATACTAACCAAAACGTTAAAACACAATACTAACCAGAAGGTACAAAACTTCGTACTAACCAAAACGTATAAAACACCATACTAACCAAAACGTTAAAACACAATACTAACCACAAGGTATAAAACCCCATACTAGCCAAAAAGTATAGAACACCATACTAATGAAAACGTACAAAACCCCATACTAACCAAAACGTATAAAACCCCATACTAGCCAAAACGTATAGAACACCATACTAACGAAAACGTACAAACCCCCATACTAACGAAAATGTATAAAACACTATAATAACGAAAACGTATAAAACACCATACTAAATAAAAAGTAAAAAACACCATAATAATCACATTATATCACATTAACCAACCAATACATACACAACACCAGACTTACCAAAAACATAAAACAACATACAAAATGTATACCGACGCCGAATTATCCCTATCTTATCAGAACTCCAAAATTTCAAAGGCAAATGGGTAAAACATTTTCTTTTTCATTGACAAATACATTTTGTATAATGGTTACGTAAAACAAAGTTAAAACGAAAAACCAAATACTGAATTAACTAACAATAGTAACAAGAACATGACACAGTAAAGAGGTATAATTCTTCTTGACGGTTCAATAAGAAAAAGGCAAAATATCTTTTCAAGTAATTATTTCATTGAAAAATATATGTTTTATATATAAAAATCAAAACAAATGTAATACGGAAAACATCAGCCTGACTTCACTAACGAAAACGTAAATCATCAAAGCGGTATTATTCCTCTGTCTATACAAAACTTGAGCGCTTTTCTCCATAACAAAACGTAAAATATTTAACACTAACGAATAACACTCAACCATAATTGATGAGGTCTAAATTGAATTTATATGTTTAGTCGATGACTGCCACTTATAGGTCTTGTATAGTATGACATCCACTCCTCAATGAAAACAAAAGCGAAATTTGAATATGATTAATATTGATATGATAGGCTATTATTGACTTCTTGCTATAAGCACGGATTAGTTCTCAGATCAACGATATACTCGATAGAGAAAAACTTGTGTATAGTAATGTTATATACTTGGATACCCTGTAACGTTGTTATAGCTATATGTAATTAGCTTGAGAGAGAGAGAGAGAGAGAGAGAGAGAGAGAGAGGGGGGAGAGGGGAGAGGGAGAGGGAGAGGGAGAGAGAGTTTAACGTCCACTCGACACAAACTATGTCACTTCGGGACTAACATATGGTTCAATTTTTATGAATTAATATACACTTGCGTGATGAAGATACCAGTTGCATGAAATAAAGTATTAGGTTCATGAATTTGTGATTATTTCAAATATTCTCAATTCCTGTTACATATATAATAAAATTAAATTAATTTGTATGAAACATATGATTTAAATAGCAATTAGTAATTAAACTGGAAACACATAAGACACATAATTTTATGGAATGCAATTACTATGATATATTAATACTGAGAGAAGGTTAACGCCGATCGCCGAGTATAATAAACAATAATTGTATTCTATAAAATTGTGTCCTGTGTATTTGGAAGAAAGACGTATGATTGGAAATACTAGACAGCCTAACTGAAACTGTGTTATTTAGTAAATGAAATGGAAATACACAAGACACAATTTTGTGGAATGTAATTACAGTACTGCTTATTACTGAGAGAAACCTTGCCGAAACGTCGCTAAATAATAAACTGTAATTGCAATCCATTAAAATTGTATATATGGAATCTCTGTGAAAGACAGACATTTGCAGAAAAAATTATATAGCCTGAAAATTTATTTGAATTTGAAACGTCACGATTTTTCAAATTGCTATAAGCATTCATATATCCGCAATTATATGTATTTTATTAAAAGGATTTACTTATACATAATTTCTAACAGAATATCAATCTTTTACTTTGTACGCAGAAAAACAGTATCTAATTTTACACTGATAGAAACATTAAAATAATACATGATGACAATCTAGACTAATTCAATTACGACGATATTAAATGAGCAAAAAGGACATGATAACCAAACTGTTTTATAATTTATCTCAATTAAACTTGAAAATATATAAAATATGAAAAAAAGAGATAGTGTGGTGAATGGGTTTGAAATAAATGTCCAATATTTGACTTTTTGTTATTGCACTTTCTTCTGTTTTTCAATATACAGTTTAATTTAGTAATACGATATGGATTATTCGTCTGAACTTGTGTATATTGTACGTTTAGTTCTACCACAACAGTTATAGTAATGACAACTTAAAAACTATGTCGAGAGAATGAAATAAATATATAGAAGTTTAGTAATCCATGTATATCTCGTACTTTCCTTATTAATTGGATTTAAACTACTAATATGGTAAAAGTTTAATCTCTGAAAGGTATACAAAAGAAAATATGGTTCATTTGCGTTCAGTATTTTGAAACGTATAATGGATTGAACTTTCGCAACAGGCATCCTCTGCAGACGACATAAACACACCCACCTCACCTACACTTGTTGGGTAATATCTTTTGATGGGCTTTTTTTAAAATTCCGATTGAATCCAAATCATTGAAAAAAAAGGTTTGCCTTTTTTTTAATATTCAATTTTGAATAATCTATTTGAGTACATTAAGCCGTGAAATTAGATTTTGTTCGAAAAATGCAAAGGATGATCTGCGTCTTTCGAGAGTAAAACTATATTTTGGATGACTATGCTATGACGATTTAAATACATCTTAATCAAAATTTCAACAGGATATCCATTTTAAAAATCAAAACGTTAAAGACATTACTTTATATTCTAATTGACTCATTTTCTCAATCATTTCCACCGTCAAATTCCGAAGCAATCAATTTCTTCATCAAATACATGATTTCTTGATTAATATACTACATGTATATTCATATAGTCTTAAAATTTAAATCTGATTTTCTCCGTCAAATTCCCCCCAAAATATTTTCTTCATCAAAGATAATATCTAATAATATTTTAAATTGATTGGTATTTTTTAAGATATATACAATACTATTCATATAACAGGCTTAAAATTCTTTGGGGCAGAATAGTAGGAAGTTAAACCCCATTTCATTTCTTAAAATTCTCCATTGTATTTTCAAATAATCATTTTCGCCGTCATACTTTCAAACAATCAATTCCTTAATCAAAGCCATTATCTTAATAATTAGAACACTTATATTGATGTACTACTTCTG
Organism: Patella ulyssiponensis; assembly: GCA_963678685.1. NCBI lineage: Eukaryota > Metazoa > Mollusca > Gastropoda > Patellidae > Patella > Patella ulyssiponensis. Next base: position 58,300,804 of record OY783230.1, on the reverse strand, counting down.
AATTTTATTATCGTACTACGTTTCAATACACATACAGGTATCGTTATCAAGCAATTAGTGAAATCTATTTCCATATGTCTTATAGGGATTAACCATTATTTTCTAATTCACTGAGGGCTTTTTGTATCCATAGTCTATTCAAAAAGGGCAATGATTTTAATTTAATTTTTTTTCCGCCATATTCTTAAACTAAGATTTTTGCCACCAAAATCTCAAATTAAGTATACCGTTAAGTTTTATATACTCGAATACATCACGAATCTATTTTCAAAGTAAAGTTTCCGAGACACTGTCACTGTATATAACAATCTCTAATTTATGTAAGGCAACATTTCTTGAGAAACGGGTCTTTTTTTGACTTGTAATATTCATGGTCTGTGGCTATATTTCGGTTGAAAATAATTAGCGTTAGCAGGTGATTTTAGCTTTTTCAATTTTCTGCTTGTTTCCCCGCTCGAGGCTCGGACATGTTGACTGACAGGACTAGTAAATTAAAAACATATCAACATCGGCTAGAAAAAACAAACTAATCTTATACTCCGTAAACTTGCTCATGTAGTCTATATTCCCTTTTCCTTTTTAAAAAGAGGCGAGGATAATTTCACCCTTCTGGTTTCAATCCGCTGTCGAGTTAAAGGGACAATAATATATTTCAAGTAACTTAAATCGAAAGACCATTACAAAGAGCGTTTGACAGGGAACTCCTTCTTTGTCTTTTCGAAATGTCTCTTTAAAATCTAAAGATGGTAATGAATATACATGTATTGCTCTTTGCCATTTAAAAAAGAGTTCAGAATTAATTTCACCCTTTTCGTTTCAACCTTGTGTCGAGTTTAAGGGACAATAAACCGAATAAAATATAACAAGCCTCTAAACAAATGATAAAATAGACATTAACCTTGCTTTCTGAAAGTATTACACAAAGAGGATTTTATAGGAAACCTCTTTATTTCTCTCCGCAGAATGTCCCTTTAAAATCTAGAGGAGGTAATTAATATAATGAATTTTATTGGTTTTAAAGTTTGTTATTATGCCGTACGGAGAATAACACTGTAATCTTATAATGCGCTTAATACTTTAACTTCAATTAAAGGGGAATTGCGCTAATGAAAATATTGACGGTTTATATTGAAAATCAATGGTGTTACTTTAATAGAAGGTTAGATTCTGAAATCACGGTGTTATTGTAATCTATTGGAAATTGCGTGTGTATCTATTGTAGATAAGGTACAAGTACTTATATTTATATCTTTACGGTAGATAATTACATAACAAAATACATATACTTTCAGTTTAAAAAAAAATCAAAAATCACTTCAAATCATCAACTAGCTGTCTATACCTTAACAGGCGTCTCGCGATGTTACAGTACATACACAGGGAAATGTATATTTGAATCGAGTTTTTCTCTATAACACACATTATTGATAATTTCAATCACATCCCATAATGAGTGCTACCCAAGTTTCACATTTATTTACCCATCGACCAACAGATTACATGACAAACTTAAAGCATTATGTCTTACAAAATACTCTACTCTGAGAAATTATACAAAATATGTTACACAACATTTTCAGCTTCTTAAACTCCGTAAATGGGAAGTGTTATCATAATTATACAAAAATAAAATACATAAATAACTAGCAGTGATTTATTGATAATCCAGATATGAATAAGTCATGAATATTTATTTTTATTCAAATCAGTTTGGATTTAATAAGAATTAAAGGTTATAATTATTCAAACATGCAAATGAGCTGATTATTGTTTTAAAACGTTAAACGAAGATGATGCTTATCGATTGGGATGAGAAGTGCGGAATGATTTTATGTGTAAATGGTCTGGGCGAGGAATACTTTGTTTAAAATCAACCCAAGAATGGACAAACAGGCAGAGTTAAGCTCAAGCTTTATGGGTATTTGAAGGGGTTTTAAAAAGATATACTTTCAACAAAATAAGTAAATCTCATTACATATAGTGTTGAAATCAGAAACTTAAAAACTTATTTCCGTTCTGTCAGCTTTTCACCACGAGAAACCTTATACCTTCTCAACTTGTTTTTTCTAGCAGGATGATTCAGTTCGGGTATGACAAAATTAACGCCTTAACACAAAACTTTAATCCGATATATTGTGTACCGACTAATTCCTGCCGTTCTTTAGCTTAAAGATCGTAACTCTACCCCTACGAAGGTTGTCCACCCTTTTTTAAGAATACTTTTTCCTGGCTAATTGGCTCTTGCTTGAAACAAAATACCCCTTCAACATCTGTCAGAAAATATTATACGTTCATAATTTATGGGCTAACTTCGTGTTGTTTTCCCCGCGCCTCACATATTGTTCACACTGTCGCAGCGTTCATATTATCATATACACTAATAAATCCCTTTTGTTATTACAATTATTTAGTATTATACAAAATTAATTATTTTCTTTGATATAATGGATGGAATTACCTTTGAGGCAAGGTGATAATTGGTCCATAATAATTTTATGATGGTAATTTAAAAAAGAAAGTAGACAAAAGAGACATATGCGATTACCGGTTTTGAATATTAACCATATGTGTTGATTGTTGATAGTTGTAAAGCAACTGTCATTATTTGTATCAATCTTTGTAACGAATCTCAGGTAATTTGATTTATCCTTTTTTTTTTGCAGTGTTTATAAGGTAATAATCATTTAGTTAATGTGTGATATCTAAATAGTATCCTGATTGTCAAATAGTTTCAAATTAATAAACAAAACCCTAACATATCGGTGTTAAATTAATAAACATTATTTCAGAGCTGTAATTTTAAGCATCGCTTTAACACCCTCCACACCCCAATATTTCAGTATTCAGAGATTTAGACATTACTTAATCTAAACAACACATTGATTTTAAGACGATTAAAGAAGTATTACTTTTTTAAGAAACAACATTACTTGTGTTTAAAATATCAAACATTGCTTTAAAAACAGAATCTCTTGCTTAAAACAACCATTTCTTTTGTTAAAATAAGAAACATTACATAAAACAACATAAAACAACCATTTCTGTGGTTAAAATATTAAGAATTGCCAAAAATGAGCATTTCTTGTGATAAATATTAAACATTACTTTATAAAAACCCCGACATGTCAGTGTTGCCATAATAAACATCGATTCAACAGTTATTATTATCAGGGTGATATACGCAATCTTTACCGCGTCTAGAAATTTACAATGTTTATGAATAATATCAATAACTAGGAATTAGTGACTACTTGAACCTTAAGGATTTGTCGACCACCGTCAGTTTTATGTTTGAAGGAGAAGCCCAACGAAACGCTGTGTTTTTGTTCGAATCAAGTTACACTCCATAATTTCTATTCATAACTTACGACCATGTTGTCGACCATCTTTACCTTTGTATGTGTGAATATTATGATAACCAACAATGGACTCATACACAACACGACAGGAGCCAACTTAACATAGTTTGTCAACATTTCAAGCAATTAACTTCAATAGGGGTTTCGTGTGGACCATTTAACACCTGAATTCGCCCGAATAAAAACGATCCCCTCCATATTTGATTCATGCTAAAAGCAGACGACACCTAATTGCAGAAGTCAATTTAGACAACGACGAAGCGTTTAAACTAACGGAAAACATAACAATCACAGTATGTTGACTTAATAGCGCAAGTTATTGCGATATTGTATCCGTTAATGCATAAAATTGTGTACGATGCGGTGAAGTTAATTTGCGCCGGAGGATTTCCATAATGTACCTAATCGCATTTTAATTATTTGATAACTAAGCGCTAATTTATTTTTTCCTGAACAGATTTTCAACAGTATTTATATAATAAATCATTTACACGTTGGGAATTGGAAATTGAATTTGTTGTCAAGTATAAAAAAAACTTAAAATCATTACGTTTTTTGCTAGATAAAAAATTAAAAGATATGAACAGTTTATCTTGTCAACTTTAATTTTGGAAATTTCAAGGTTATCGGTTTTATTAAAAGATAAAAAGTTTGATTGAATTTAAAAGGAAAAGCAGCAACTTACCTTGTTTGAAACCGTTTCTTTTTATGGTCATCCATCGGAATGGTTTTGAAGAATAACTCGAAGAGGAAGTTTGATCGGGTTTAATAGGTGATCCCCCGGGTGACTGATGGGGGTAACCATTACCTCCAAGCACAGGCCCTCTCATGTGCTCCGGGGAAGAACTATATGGTGATCGTACCCCAGCGTCCATACACGAACCGTTGGTCGAACCCCCATTCGGTATATAACAGTCATTTGCTTGGGGTATTGCAAGATCACAGAGACCGTACGCTCCAGCATGGCGAGAGTTTCTGGCTATAACACTGGATGACACCGAGTATGGTTGATTTGTGTTACCTAAAAGTAAATCCCCACCCCCTAGTCCGTGGGGTAACACGGCTTCTGCACCATAATAATTCTGTCCCGTGTCCAGGGATCTGTTGGAAATGTTCGCGTATCCATAACTGGAGGGTTGTATATCTGAGTTATTATAACTCCCTCCGTAGGAATGAGAGTCTAAGTTGCAAAGCGTGTAATCATTATCCGAATTCATAATTTGCTCGTTTCGCCGAGCGACTGTCAATGAAGGTGCACAAATTAGCTGTCGATGTCTAGATAAATCTGAAATAAATGAAGGTAAATTACGACTAGTAAATGACAGGATTACAGACGCTAGAGATACCACGTGATTAGCGATAGCCAATGAGCGACTAGTGGCTCTCGGAGGGCTGTTCGTTACGGGATGATAGATGAGATGACTAAAGACGGGATTCACAAATTCACTAGAGTTTTAAGAGAAAGAAATAAGCGGATATTCTCACTGCTTTACCGACAATTGTGTAAATTTTCTTCGATCGTGGTGTTCGGAACAACCAGTTGAAAAAAATAAGCATCAGAATGCGTAACCAAGGTGACACACGTGTGCATTGTTAGAAAAATATCCCATAAAAGTCAGTGTCGTAGATATTAAAATATTCTGGGTTTTTTGCTAAAAAATATATATATACATAAAATAAACAGTCGGGGTCTTTATGGAAAACGCGTATATAAATTTTCCAAAATTATGTGTCAACGCAGACGAACCCCTCTCTAAAATAACAATGAAGTTACTCACCTTAAAGATTGCCTTACGTTCATATGGCTGACACTTATATGCCAAATGTAATATGAGCGGTGAACAGTTTATATTTAATACACCTTATCGCCGACTCTCTCTATATTTAAACCACTTGTTTCTCTTAGATATTGTCAACTTTCTTTCTCGCATCCTTTAAACAAACTATTGAATAAGCGAGTATCCGTCGGTGTTAAGATCCACTTGTATGTGTTTTTGGCATAGGCAGCCTAAAGGAATACTCCCTAGGGCAATGGGCTAAGTATAACATTACGTCATGTGGTATTGAAAATAAAATATTGTAATTAAGAGAAGGGCTATTAATGTCTTCGGATTACAAAGTTACTTTTATGATGTATTGTTTTAAACAACCAGGCCGAGGATGTCTCCCCCACCATATAAATTTTTTATGACTTTGTTAAATATTTGTGAGTCACACCATATAGTCGATATAAGTAAAAGCGCCGAAAACATAAAAGTGATTAAATAAGGAGGAAATAAGACTTGCTGTCACTTCAAAGAAAAAAAACACGTTGATTTATGAATGATAGAAAAATCGACAATAGTTAGTTATATACTCATGTCGATATACGAAATAAAAATGGAGTTTAACGTCCTATTGTTCTTTACCGATTAGGCTAATGAAGACGGGGATACGCAATACAATGTGCTACAAGGGATTTTTTCCCGGACAGCGGCACTGCAGCCTACTCTTAAATCGAATCCAAACTGTCAAGGGTTCTTGTACGTGCACGTCAAGGTGTACGCAAGGCCTCGATTTTTCGTCCCTTCAGATCGGCTTTACATTTTTCCTTGCAGGGGAAAACCACGCCCGAAAATCCCGACGAACTTTCTCGGACTACGCAGAGATAGAACACATCGTGCTCATTGAGTCTCTGTGGCTCCCATGTCAATATATTGTAGGGAATATAAGAGAGCCGAGAGGTTCTAGGTTCGATCCCGGTGCTGGCTGTGAAATTTCCGCGGCATTTTCCATCAAGGTTCCCCCATTTTAGTGGCGCAGGACGGAAAAGGGCGTCTTGTGGTTTGGATAGGGCGAAAAATTTCGGTCTTCATTTTCCCGGTTAGTGCATAAAGTCGGACGATAACCCCATTTCATTTCCTTTTATAGAGTATTTATTTACCTACGTTACTTATATTATGTTTATAATTAGAAATCATCATATAGATAAATTGTCTATAATCCACCCCCATACATCACAACAGTCAATATATGGGTTAAATAATAATATATCTGCTCCTAATGTCCCTAATATACATGAGTGATATGTTTATTATATTGTAATTGATGCCCACTAATCCCATTTATTGATTATCTATATAAGAGGTTAATACCACTGTTAATACTATTGTTTTCACATCAAGAGCGTGACAATAGGATAACATATATTGCTTAGAATAAGACTACTTCTAATTGGAGATCACATCAAAAGGTAAAATGAGTCTTAATGCCCTAAATGTGAATACGCATAAAAAGACGTTATTTATCTTTTTTTTTTTATCTATATCACACACGCTTTCGGCTTAAAAGTTGAATTGTTTTAAGATATAATCAAGAAAATTTGCTGTGTAATCCATGAAATTAGTTTATGCAGTTCAAGTAAGTCCTTTTCAAAAGTTAAAGAAGTTGTTGAAAATAAAACTAAATTTGAACGTTTGTGTGTACTTTGATTTTAAAGCTATAATGACCACCAGTTCAAATACGAGAGTATACCCGTGGACCTCACAGATAAAGGGTAAGCAGTACCTACATTAAGCACAAGACTGTAATGTATCGATTAAACAATGAATTTCGCAAAAACAATTCTCTGAAACATTTTGATAGTCCAAACGCTAAATCGCCCACGTAATTTGAGATGTGCATATAATATTATTTTGTACTTGTGTATCTAAGTCTGGATAATAGGACCAATGACAAGTGTCGTACACGATACAGGAAATTATTACTCCGTCTGTAACAAATGACACTTTTGTCTCAATTTTTACCTAAATGTAAGTGTGTATGAGACGAATAGATTGCGAAGAGGACTGACTTTGGGTCGACCATCTTTAATAAAAGTTTTCAAGTCGTCGTTTAGTGTTACATGTGTAACTACAAGCCAGTTTGTCTTTTTTCGTTATTTAAATTTCTGATGTCCCTTCTTGGGGTCCTCTCTAGAGACATTGGAAAGATGAACTCTTCATATTCTATTCGAAAGCAACAAGTATTGAACGTATCTAAACAATTCTACTTTAATATTGTATTACGGTTAAATTATTTAGTTAGAGATTGAAGAAAATTGTCTTAGATAATTATATAGTTTAAGAACATTTATGATATTCTAAATAAAATAAAATGAAAATAGAATACACATATTTTGATAGATTCAATTTGTAATTTAACTTTGATAACCTTGGTAATAATCTACAAATGATTCTAACAAATTGCATCAAGTTCGATAACTCATTTCTTCACTGCTTAGTAACTACTAGCATATCAGTTTACATTTCGAAATGAGAATGCGATGCTTTCATTCACGCCTGTATCTTGTCTTTGAAGAAGGGTTAAAGCTGTGAGTATGACGAACATATATTCGGTCATAATGTGATGACATTATATCGGTTACAATGACATTCCTCACCTTTTCATCTTCTATGGATGAGTTATTTCCCTTCTCATATCCACATCTAATAGGACTAACATAAAGAATATTGAATGTTATGCAAGGATTTACAAAAACATACATTCATCACTGATCTTCTAAAACTTATGCATTCCGTTTAAAGAAAATGTTTTGTGGACAGAGGGGGAGGGGGAGTGGGCGTCTCCTCGACACAAACTAGGCCATTTTGGGACTAATACAGTGGTGGGAAAACGAAGATCCCAGCGAAAACTCACGTGGTAAGCTTCTTCATTGACGCGTATATATAAGCAGGGAATCATAACCACGTCACTTGACTTAATCACAGACCATCTAATCTTATTCTATTGAACACTCAATACCTGATTTTGTTTTCACTTACTTAGAACAAACGATTCTTTTCAAAATACTTGTGTATGTGCAATGGTGGCAGTCTTTTGAAAGCTGGACTTCATTCCACCTTATTTCCTCAAATTTGAAAATACTTGCATAAACATTTTGTGGATCAGGGGTAAATTAATCCAAGTCCCCGTTAATGAAGTTAAGGCAGGAATAATTCTGGATATCCGCCCGTATATCACATAGGATAATAAGGTGCCCATTAAAATTGCCATCCTAGCAAGACGAATATTTATACGAAACTGCGGCGCCAATTAAATGTTTAAATATCGAACGCCATTTTATCACTTTTTATGGGAATACTGTTTTATTTTGGGTCTTTTAAATTAACATGTTAATGAAATTAATGAACCTGTATGGTTTCAGTAATAACTTGCTCTGTTGCAATCCGTCGCCTTAAGGAAATGGACCAAGACTAAATGCCAACTAATCGATAGCTAGTAATAATATTTGCCCTGCGTATCACCATATAGAGAGGATAATTGGCATATAGCTTTCTGATTACTATATGGCGTATAATAACTGTAGGATTTAACAATAAGAAGACCACTTTAGCTGTCACTTCTCCTCACCGCAACCAGGCCGATCATTGAGAAAATGAGAAAAATCATTGCATGTAAAGGCGAAACATTATCAGCTTCGTGGAGTCATGTATTGTCATGTATATTGGTATGAATGGTGAAGATATTGAAATCAAGAATTTAAACAATCGTGAAATTGTTGTAATTATGGAATATCAAATTAGGAATAATGAAAATCGATGCAGTTAATATTGAATCTATTAAAACCAGATCTAAATGGCCTGTGTAAGGAATAGAGCGCTGTGACTTGGGACTATGTAAAAGTGTATTGGGTGTGCATTAACGATTTCATCTATCATCTTGGCATGATTAGCGCAACTCGTATAAAACTTTGAATACAGTGGATAAAAAGGGATAACATTTCGTTTCGTTTTATTTACAGTCTAACCATTATTCTATATCTACAGGGTTAGATCCCGGCGGTGCCCCCCCCCACCTTAGCCCTGAATTCGTAAATTCTTAACTTCCCTATTTATCACAGTTCACAAGACGTGTTCCATTTTAATCAAGAGGAAATCTGGATTTAAGGGTCCAGTGCTTGGATGATTCGTGTAGCTGTCCTTATTTACGTTTACTCTAATATACCGGTTCCCAGATCATCACCCAGTCTTCTTCACATATATTTTTAGCTTAATGAATCAAACCAGAAAAGATGAACTTATGTTCTGCAATCGTCTACGAACTATTCAATACCTATTTTACAAGATAATATGGGGTATAAGAGAGAGAGAAATGGGGTTTAACGTCCACTCGACACAAACTAGGTCATTTTGGGACTAACACATGGTTTCAATTTTATTTCAATAATTCACTTGCGCGTAGGGGTCTTTAGCAGTGGGAGGAAACCGGAGTGCCCGGAGGAAACCCACGAGGTTGAGAAGGCGCCCCTATCTCCATGCCACTTACACCTGGGATCGAAACCACAGCCAGCGCTTCACTCTAGACCACTAGGCCATCCCAACACCCTTAGACGAAGAGAAAGAAAGAGGAAAATATAACGATGCTCAACTCCTTCCGTCTGGATTTTATTGTGGATGTATAAATATTTATGTTCCGTTAAACCTGCTACAAGGTGGAAGAAGTCTAGACTTGAAATAAAATAGGGTTAAACGTCCTACCGTTTTGCTCCCACTGGGCTAATGAAAAAACGGACATATGTCATACAGTGTGCTACGAGGGAAATTTGCACTATGACCTACTCTTTATTGAATTCCAACTGCCAATGGATCTTTTAAGTGTACACCAATGTATACACGAGACCTCGGTTTTTCGCCCAGCTGACCTTGTTGGACCTTCCGTCCTGCACCACTAACAATGTGGAACCATGTCGGAAAGTTCCGATGAACTTTCTCGGCCAATGCAGGGATCGAACACGAAGTCTAGACTTTCTTACTTATAAATAGTTGCTCACACTAAATCTATCATGACCGACGACCGTTCATCAGAATGGATTTCTATAACGGCAAATATTGACAGCCAAAACATGTTGACCCGTGGTTTAATATTTATGTTTCTCATTATCTATCAGTCATAATAATCCATTAAAATAGAAAAATATCAATAAGTCCATGTATATAAGAACATCTTACAACCCGTGCAATGGTTTACGGTTCGGTCAAGTCGGTCTATACGGTCAAGCGATCGATTGTCTGACAGTTGATTGGGTGAAGAAGTCGTATTGACAGTCACTGACTGATATGACACGTAACAAGCAGAAGGAAAACTTGTTACGTCATCAGTATTTTGTGACAAGCCAGTGGCTGGGTTTTATACAGTGTGATTTTACAAGATACCGTTCCTGTGTTCTTTTATGACACTGAGGATACTGTTGGCCCTTTGTCTGGTCATCTTTAGGTTACCTCCGGTTGGAAACTGGTCTGTCTGATGAATTCAGGGATTCCAATCGGTGACTAATTAACCCCAGTAAATAAAAGGCTTCTCAACAGTAACTTGGTCTAGTTCGCCATTGCGTATCCCGTAGATAAAACGATAAACTGCGAGGCAATAGTCAAATAACTTAATTTTCGGTAATCATAAGGGGCGGAACTCTAACAGAATTATCCTTGCCTTGGCCACAAAAGAGTTTTCCCAGAATTTATAAGATCGGGGATCATGTTATTCCCCTGATCCACTGATTCAACCAATTTAAGGTAATTTTTCTTCATGAAATACAGAAAATTTCTGGGGATAGGGGGCCTCAGCACATGGTTTAGTCCTGGGACCAATACCTATTAGTAAGTGCAGGAGGACTGCACCACACATAATTTGCACAAACACAAATCTATGGTCAAGACACAAAACACAGAAATCACAAACAAACTAACATATCAAATTAAATGAATGGATCCGGGGGCTAACCGTAAGCGTCCACTGCCTGTTGTAAATTTCTTGCTTATTGTGTGTAACACTAAGTTGAAAACCTGCAGTAATTTTTTGTTTATTTTGTGGAACACGTAGAGGGGGTTTAACGCCCTCTCGACACAAACTAGGTCATTTCGGGACTAAAAGAAATAAAGGATCATAAACAAAATGTTGAGTCTGTCTTAATACACATAAAATAAAAATTGCGTCCAGCATTCTACATTTTCCGATACATATCTCTATTTTGTTAAAAAGGTTACGTGTCTGAATATTGTGTTATCAGTGTCCATTGTTAATATAGACCAAATTATTTACATGTTGTGCCATTGGGTATTGCTCATATAAGTTATTTAGTGTAAGTATTAATCGCTAATGTGTCTGCTGTACCTGAGATGAGATTTGGCGATTAAAGGGACATAATTCAGTATATCTAAATTATAAAGAACACCAGAAGACTATCGATCCGTTTAAGACCATTGATAAACAAACCGACTGTTTAAAGCATGGGACATCGTACACACATTAAAGATATTATAATTTAACCCTTCAAAATTTAATCTGGATTTTCATAAATAAAAGATATTATATTGCTTCCATCAACATGTGATGGGATTAGTGTTACCGTGAAGGAAATTTAGAAATGAAATGGGGTTTAAATCCTACTTTTCTCCATCGACTAGGCAAATGAAGACGACTTACACCAAACAGTGAGCTGAGGGACATTTTGCCCGGACAATGTCGCTACGGCCTATTCTTATTTCGAATTACAACTGTCAAAGGTTCTTTTACTTGAGCGCTCAATGTGTATGCCTACACTGGATTTCGTTATTTTTGGTGTCTCCGAGCGTTTAGACACTGTCATTAGTGCATACTGGAGGTCTTGACAATGGAAAACAGCGACGAAAAATCCAGAGGAACATCGGGAGCAAACCACAGACCTTACTCACTGAGCAAACACGGTTACCCGGAAATTTAGAAATAGGAACACACATTGCCAAATTGACGATATCTGATTCAACTAATTCGTCTGATTAAAGTTTGAGTTTTATTCAGTTCTGTACAGATTTATGTACAATAACACCATGTTCTTGTTTGTATCTTTGACCTTAATATAATAGAAAAAAAAACGCCCGAAGATTGATAATATGGACATGATATATTTCTATTTCTATTTTCCCTGTTAATGTATATAAATATTTGATGATTTATAACCATTAATCAAAGACGTTTGATTGACACAGATCATTTAATGATATTTACATGTTAATGTATTTGTAAATCATTGTACCATTTCATTGATTATTGTATTTAACTTTGTACACAGAAAATAGGGCTTCAAAATGTTCACACAATTCACAGTGAAATCAAGACAGGACAAATAGTCCATAATTTGTAATATGAACACAATTTGCGTCCTACTAATCATTGGCAAGAGGGATTTTTGATCAGTAGTGTCCAAAGTATTGCAAAATATGACCGACAAGGAACTATGTATTATAATTATGCATATTCGACATATCATATCCAAAATTTAAATGATTTCAATAAAAAAAAAAATTGATAAAGTTATGAATAATTGAAATATTGACAAAAACGGTCTTGCTGATCACCGACAATATCGCCCAAAATAATGTAAAACGTGATGGACAAAGAAAGATATGTTAAAGATATGCATATTCTACACAATATATTCAATATTTGAATGATTTCATAATAAACTAAACAAATTTGGGATAATTGAAATTTTGACTAACGGTGACAGAAGCGGCCCAATTGCGGGACTGCAACATTTAAAGCTTTAACAAGACAGTTATACAGCAGTTTGTATTAATAACATAATTTACACTGATATCAAATATAGAATATTACTTAAAAGTATTAGAATTTGAGGAAATTATATTAAACATAATCTATGTTTACTTGTTTTCTCAAATCTGTCCCTATAAAAACCTGGTTTCCCTTGTCAGTGATGCAGACGGAGGGCCTGACAAAGACAGCTGCCTAGTCGTTCGGATGGGACGAAAAATCTCGGTCCTGTGAACACATTGGCGTGCACGTAAAAGATCCCTTGGCAATTGGAATTTGATATAAGAGTAGGCCGTAACGCCGCTGCCCGGGCCAAATTTCCCCCATAGCACACTGTATGGCGTATGCCCGTCTTCCATTAGCCCAGAACAGGTGCAGAAGAGTAGGACGTTAAACCCCATTTCATTTCCTATAAAAACTGGCTTTAAAAAAACAAGTTTCCGGATTATCAAATTTTTAAATTTATACCATGGTAGTCTAAATTATTGGAATATCTACACGCATATCGACTTTATGGTCGTTTTAATTGATTAACAATATTTTCTACTGATTTCACAACGTCATCGTTTTTGTGTCTTAGATAAATAAAGTAATAATTATTTTGCTGTCGTATTTGCTCAAGCCACTCCATTCTTCGTGATTTCTTTTATTATACTCGAGCGTGTGTTATTACACAATAACAGCAGTCTTTACATTGAAATAGTATATTTTTGGAAATATCTGACTTTGAAGCAAAATATTATGCTTGAACTTTCCTTGAACTAACCCGATTGAACTGTAATCATATCAAGTCAAACTGAAAAAAATAAATATTTGAGTTGAGGTGCCTCTTTAATCTGCAGATCTTATTCAATCGCAAATTCCCGGTGTGGTCAAATATATTAAATTATATATAATACTGTTAGCTATAGCTACAATTAATAATATTCTCAGATTTTCAGTGATGTTATCATCAATGACAGTGATATAACAGACATTAGAGATGGGGTCATACAGGGAGACGCCATTTTTCCAATTTTATCCGCCCTATTCAACTGATTAATAAACCAAATCAAGATAATTATATCACTCATAACGCGAGGATGAATTTGTCCTCGTTATCAATCAATTCATTAAGCACCCTATTTAATTATCTAATCCTCGGCGTCAATGAAGTGGTGTTGAGGAAAGCAACACTCATCTTTATCTTAGGGATGGCGAGAGAATTATGTTTCTAGGTCATTGAACACGTTTAACAATAGTTGTTTTTGAACGAGTGGCTGAGGTGAGATTATTAAGAAACATGTCAATTTAATTCCACCGATTTTGGCACCGAGGTTCATCCGAGGTCTGAAATTGGCAGAGTCACTCTTGACTCATCAATTCATTTCATACTGCAAGTGAGAAAATGTGGAAATAATATCGGTTTGACGTATTGAAAATTAATATACATTACGAAATACCCAATCCATGAAGTAAGTCGCGCCATTTTCATCCTATTCCCATCAGCTTTATCGCTTTTATGAATATTCTTTGTAGTTTATAATCAAAAAATACTCCGATTGAAACAATGCCACTTGACTCAATGGCAGACCTTATGATTCAACGCACATGCGTTAATTAACCATCCAGTTACTTAACCCAACATGTAATACATAGAAAGATATGCTATCATTTATTGAAATAAAATGAAAAGATATTTTGTCATTGGATAAGAGAATGGCGATGGTATTTGCTATCCTTTATTGTAATAAAATCAAATATGCTGTAATTTATTGCAATAAAATCAAATGATCTATTATTATTTATTTAGATAACACTGTTCAGTTATAAGAACTTGATTTATGAATAATCTGTTTGCTATTGCTCGATTTTCCCCAATTCGTCCACTGGAGATTTCTGTTGTGTTTTAGATCATTTGTGGTTTCTTCTTCAATAAAATTTCTTCCATTGGATATCTCTGTTTTCTGGTCTTTTTGTTACGATTAAGATCAATTGTGCCATTTTATTCATGACATGTATACAATAAATAATATAAACAATATAATATGATACGATTATACATATATATAAACAATAAGTATTACAGTATAATATATACACTATATATATTATGATTATGATGTAAAGGGATTATATATTTGGCAGGTTTACAACACTTGATGTCAGTATGTTAATGACACTTAGTACTGATTCTATCTTTATCTATAATCACTTTATAACACCCCTATTTTACACCTCGCATGCATATTACCAATCACGTGTGATGCGCATGTCACAAAATATTGTGTTTATGAAACTAGTCTCTATCCATTATTCAGACAATATTCTACGAATATTAGTCTGGATGGGTTGTCAACATTTGAGAATAATAGGTCATTGGCTAGATTATCAGGTCTTTTACATTATGGTGTACAAAGTCTAAGGGAGGTAACTATCGCAAAATTAAAATGTCGACTCCCATGAAATTAATTTAAGAATGGCCATTTCAGAAAATCCTTTTACATTGCTAGTTCTATATCCGACTTGGCGAAATGTACAGGATAATCAACAACATAAAAAACTCCAGCCCCCCCCCCCCCGTAAGAGCTAAATCTATTGTTTAAGGCCAGTCCAATTTTGGCCAAGTTTGCGTGGATGTAAAACGGTTAGGGTACGCGATTGTTGACGAGATTGTAGATTAGGGTTAGGGTAAGCATTAGGGCTTGGTCCAGGGTTAGGGTTGGTATAAGCACTGGCCCTGTTTACATCTCGATAGCTTTGACCAAACTTGAAGTTAACCTTATCAAATATATCTAACTCTCCGTAAGTTGAAGGCCAGAAGGTTCTTGAAAGATATAATGAAACATGCCCATTAACTTCCACAACTAACTTGAAAACAAACATATTGATTTGATTACATTGAATGTGTTAATATGTGTTGCTAGTCGGAAAGGGCGCGTCTCTATGAATTTTATAAACGATCTGATTTAATTCAATGTGCGCATTTGTCATGCTCGATAGAAAATACCCGTACCTTTTTTTTTCTTTAAACGATTTCCTTAAATTTAATGTGTGCATTTGGAAAGGAAACACCCCTGTGATGGCATTTCTTGGAATAGAGTTTATACTAATCCACAATTAAAATGAAATTTCAATCGTACATAGCCTGCTCCATCATTAATCAAAATAACAAATCTTTACGATAAAGGGCTTAATCATTTAGGTAACCCCCACCCCACCCAACCGCAACTCGCACATGAAATAGAGAGAGAGAGAGAGAGAGAGAGAGAGAGAGAGAGAGAGAGAGAGAGAGAGAATGGAATTAACGTCCACTCAACACAAACTAGGTCATTTCGGGACTAACATGGTTTTAATTTTATTTCAATAATTCGCTTGTGTGTAGGGGTCTTTAGCAGTGGGAGGAAAACGGAGGACCCGGAGAAAACCCACGAGATTGGACAGGCGACCCTAGTGTTTGTCACGTACAACCGGGGATTCGAAACCAACCCACTTGACTCAATATCAGACATTATGATCTAAAGCACTCGCGTTAGACTATTCAACCACCCAGGCTTTATGATACAGAGCGCAGGTGCTACCCATTCGACCACCCCCCACATAAAATAGAGTGCTGTTATATATCATATTATACAATACAGAGGTAAATAAAATATTAATTATGATTAATTATTGAATATGTTATCAATCTTTGGATATGTCAGTTTTAGCGCTTTTGTCTTGACGGTGCCAGTTTAAATTTAAACTGTTTGATTGATTATTTCCCTTTCCAGTTTTTAAACATTTATGGTACATATGCATTATATTTTTCTGTTAAAGAATGTGATTATCTGATTTTGGAAAAAAATGAAAAATTTCAGTTGTTAGTTACTGCCCCCTTCTTTTTTTATTATGTAATGTCCTTGGCTTCGATGCTTGGCATAGAATGACTCGTGTACGAGAGCAATATGATTCCGAGTTTATGTTCCTGGCTACATAAAGCAATTAAATCGATTCCTATTCTGTCACAGTTCTGTTACATTTAAAATGGAGATTTAATTTGACATCCATTGGATGGGGAGTCTCACGGGATTCTCCGTTTTGTTTATGTTACGTCATACAGAAAATCTTCAGCTGCCCGCAAGCCCATTTACACCCATACGGTGGTTAGCGCGCAAACGAAATGTGATAGTTTTCGCACGTTTTCGGAAGCGACACGTAATATCCGGCACGCGCGTTGAGAGGCTACAACGAGGTTTATCAGATGATATAGAGAGGAAAATGTTTTTATACTGTAGCGATATAACTCGACACATATCAAGATTGACTGATAAATCTGACATAAACTTTGAAATAATCCGTTGACGGCGTTCGAATGCCATATGTTTCTCATAGAAAGTATCCATCCCCATTTTAAAAATTATTAAAACGACATGTGCAACTCACAAAACTATGAACAGAATGTTCTCTAAAGGCGGGAGATTTATGTGAAGTGGGTTATTTATAATGGTAAAACTATATTTATTAGTTGACGGAACCAATGTGGCGAGAGATATGAGAGAACCCTGCTACATACCTTCTTTACATAATAATTATTGACATTTCCCAAATTCTAGCATCAAAAAGATCTACATAAATAAAGAGATAGACATAGTTTCGTATTTTGTATTACCGCGTTTTGTACCGTTAAACATGGAGTACTAAGTTCAGTTCCTGAGTTATCAACTAATCTTTGATCAAAGCCAAAGTTTCTCACTTATTATCCAAGACAATAAACACACCTTTATCAATCAAAGGGAGAACAATAAGCCCACTATGGCCGCATTCTGGTTTTTACGAGAAAATGAATATCCCAGCTAAAAATTGCCCAAGGTTTTCGTGAACGTTCGAAACTTGCTGATGAGTTTTTTTCGCTTTTCGAATTGTTTTGATTATATTTGTACCCAAGAAACGAACGCCGTTTGGCCAAAGTTAACGAAATGTTACTTATTTTCACTCTTTATTCCTAACCCGTTTTCAGTGCGCGGCGCCTGGCAGACATACACCTTTGAGTGCACGTAAAAGAACCCTTGAAATCTGAAATTCAATTGATCTCATGTCAAAATTTACCTATAGCACACAACATCGTGTATACCGGTTTACATTAGCCCCGTTTGGAGCAGTAAACTTAAACGTTAAATCAAATTTCATCCATTCATTTTATTCGTAACTAAACTGTTTTGACTTTCTCGAGAGTAAAAATACGAAATGGAATACATTTGATCATAGCGGGGACTAATTATTCTATTTAACTTTGACAACTCATCAGTCATTGGGGTATGACAACAGTAAATTTATTTCCTCAAATACGAGAAAAACGATATCCTGACACGTTGTGAGTATAAATGTAACTTTTGTTAAAATGCTCAGTTAGCCTTTTGAACAGTAGATCACTCGACTTAAGTACAATTTTCCCCATCTTTTTTTCGATCGAAATTGACGTGTGTTGTGTTTTTTTCGAATCGGAAAGCTATTACATTCACCACATATGTCTGTTTGTATGATGCCTTATTGTTTTTCGACATGATGACGAAGAATTCTGGGTAATCGGATTAGCAGACGGGGAAAAGTATTTCTGTTAAGCGATTTTTTTTACAGCGTGAATACCGTTCGAGAACAGCGAGCTATCGTATTTTCTGGATTGTTAGTAAGAAAGTGTACGTTTCCCATTTTTTCATCCAGATGTTTGCGATATCTGTATCAGGAGTAGGATCGCAATCCTGTCAAAAAAAAACTCTCTTCAAACGCTGTGCGAGCTGTTTGTTTTATCTGTTCTAACTCCGTGACTGAAGAACAGTGAAGTTATCTGCTCTTGTTTTTTTCTGCTGACCGGGTTTCTGACAAGCTCTTCACGTGAAGTGTCTCGGGTTACCAAGGTGATAGAATAATCTGTATCATGTAAGATGTTGCTTCTGTGGAAATTTCATCAGAATTCCCGACAGCCACTTCACTCATTTAACCCAGAAGGTATACAGAGCTGTACAAACTCAGATTTTATCAAAGGGGAACTACTTTACGCTGTTGATTTGTGAGTAGCAAATGAAAATCTTGAAATTGTACTTTAGATCATAACGCCTGTCATTGAATGAACTGGCATGGTTTCGATTCCCTGCTAGTAAGTGACAAGGAGTGGGCTCACCTGTCTAATCTCATAAGTTTTCTGTGGGTCCTCAGGTTTCCGCCCACCGCTAAAGACCTATTAGCACGAGCGAATTATTGAAATAAAATGGAATCACGTTTAGTCCCGATATGACCAGTTTGTGTGGAGTGGACGTCAAACCACATATCTCTCTCTCCCTCTCTTTGAAATTGATGTTATGATGAGAATTAGGCCCTGGGTAGACTACCTGTCGATCAACAACCAAAAACCTGCTATATGTCATTTTGTAACTTAACGGCTGATTGGTGAATTTTAATTGAAGAAATTACTTGAATTACACGTACAACGACTGATATATAAATACTAGAGTAATCGAATACACCGCATTATAGCTACTTTCAATTTATCCCTTATTCCCAAGTTATAGGAATCTACCCGTCTCATAGACCGCTGTTGAAGAATAGGTATCTGTCCTTATCGAAGAATTGGTATCTGTATAATGTGCGATTACCCTGTTTCATTTATTTTGTTGTCCAGGTGCGTAATATTGTATACAAATATCAAAAAAAAAACAAAAAAAAAATATCCCACATTTCTATGATGTGATTCATAAGGTATTTTGTTGCCATTTGGCCAGAAATATTTCTCTTGACTCGCAATGTTGGCAACCGTAGGTGCCACTCCTGAATTTATGTTTATTGTTAAAACAGAAATTATTGAATTAAATACGATTCATGTTACAAAATAAATCTCTATTTTCCTTGACTATCGATGTCAGTTTCTTTGCTGATCTAATTGAAGGGACATAACTCGTTCTTTTTAAATTCTAGACACTGCGTGTCAGGTAATATTTCTATTGAGGAAAAATCCATTCTCTTCTCTATGTGGATAGCACGACGCGTGGAGAGCTCGGCACTGGTTGACTATTGGCATGGACCCCTTTAAGTAAATCTCCACGAAATGTCGAAAAGTTTAGTCTGTGAGTCGAGTAAACCTTACACTATACGGTGTGTTACTTTATGATCGAACTGGTAGTCACAACAAAACATTTGATAATCTGGGAAATCAGATTTTAGATTTTGTTGAAAGGTTCATATTTCGAACATTAGTCTACTTTGAAATATTTTGTTTTATATGATTCTGTATCTATAGTTATGGGTTGTAATTGTTGTTGTTGTTTGCGCGCCGTATCATAAGGTCTGTCATTGAGTCAACTGGTGTGGCTTCGATTCCCCGGTTGTACGTGACAAGTAGGGTTGCCTGTCCAACGTCGTGGGTTTTTCTCCGGGTCCTCCGGTTTCCTCCCACAGTTTAAGACCCTTACGCACAAACGACTTATTGCAAAAAGGTTGAACCATAATGGTAGTCCCGAAATGACCTAGTTTGTGTCGAGTGCGCGTTAAACCAAAATGTATCTTTGTAAATAGGATGATTTTAATTGATACCAGGGGGTTCATAAGGTCTGCCATTGAGTCAAGAGGTGTGTTTTGATCCCACACGTGTACGTGTGAAGGATTTGGGTCACCTGTCCAACATCATGGGTGTTCCCCGGTTTCTCCCCACAGGAATATAAGAAATTACCAAATTAGATCGAGACAATTCTTTCGAATTGTCCCGCCTGTTTTCCTTTTGGTGTAGGAAGTGCTATGATAAGGATCAGCGGGTAGTTGTTCGGGTGGGACGAAAAATGAGGTACCATGTTAATTTTTCCGTGTACACATAAGAAACGTCGATATCCGGGTAGCATTCTCTTATAGCATACTGCATGGCGTATGCTCGTCTTAGTTATCCCAATTGGCACAGGACAGAAGGAATTGAAATGGGGTTTAACTTTTAACGTCCTACTCTTCTGCTTACACTGGGCTAATAAAGACACGCATACGCCATGCAATTTGCTGTTAAGGACAGCGGTTCTCTGGTCTACTTTTGTTTCTAATTCCAACTGTCAATGGTTCTTTTACTATCATGTCAATGTTTACACGGGACCTCGGTTTTTCGTCTCATGCTTTGTCCCTTGCCAGGTCCTTCAATACTGACAAGGCGAAAATCCCGATGAACTTTCTTGGCTAAACTGTCACCACTGCTGGAACTCCAGGTTAGCGAGTCAGCGTCCTACTCACTGGCCACCGTGGCTCCCCCGAACAGAAGGACAGGAAACGCCATTTCATTTCAGTTTTTAAACAAATAAAGAAGAAAAACTGATGTAATCTGGTTCCGAGTTCACAAAGCATTCTCAGACTGACGTTAAGAATTTACTCGCCGTTTTTAACTAAAGTATAGCCCTTTATAAAATACATCCATAAGAAACTATATGCGACGTTTTGTGTTTCTCGATCAAAGATATTTTTCGTAAACAGTTATTAAATGTTAAGTCTGAGAATGCTTTGTCAACTCGGCGCCTGGTATTCAGGAAATATTGTTCACACCATTACCCCTACGTTTAGCTAAACATGCAGTGGTGATAGTACGGATACGGGTGTGCCATTGCTTGAATCCATTTTGTCATAGATTACTGCAGTATGTTAATTCTTCTTGGTAATTCTGGCTCTTTATACTGCCTTTATAGTCTCCATCCTCCATACCGGGCAGTTATAATTTCGGGCTATTTACATACTACATTTTGCTAAAACAATATATTTTAAACAATATTATGTTTCGTAGATTATAGCGAATCATAATTACAAGCCATTTTTACCATGTTTGACCATTACATGCAATTCATTATGATCGGGTTATATGGCGCTGGTTCAATAGATAGGAGGTCCCAGGTTCGATTCCGATGTTGACTGAGAAAGTTACGGGGGATTTTCTAGCCTTAATGTTTCTCCTTGTCAGTACACGTAAAAGACCCCTTTAGTGTATTGGGAACAACCGCATTCCGCGGAACATTTCTCTCGTAGCATGCTGCATGGCGTTTTCCTTGTTGGTGTAGACAAAATAGTTTAAATATTTTTTTGCATGGTTTTAATGAGAGAAGACCTAGCGTTTTGGACAAAATCTCAAATTTCGTGCGAACGGTTGCGTGCACGTAAAGAACCGTAGTAATCTGTAGCTCCGCAGTTCTGACAAAATCTCCGTCATAACACGCTGCAAAGCGTATGCCTGTCTTCATTAGCCCGATGGAGCAGAAAAATAGCACGTTAAATTCTGTTTCATCTCATTTTTTTTATATTTTCCAATTTCGATGATGGCTTTTCTTTATTTGCATTTGTGCTAGTTTTGTTTTTACATCATAAACTATTTTAAAACGAGTTTGAAACAAGGAGAATTCGACTTAAAGAATTTTATTTCTCGTTGTGAACACAATAAATAAACATCTACCACTTACAGAATATACTGAAAGACAATAAGAATATGAGCAAGTGAGGACAATGGAATAATTAATTAAAAATAACAATGGGACTTAATTAAATCTGAAATACGTCACAGCAAATGTTTTTTTCCAAATTATTCAAATATACACACACATTGAAAATACAGAAAAAAATTATGTTTAAATTATTTTCAGCTCTTTTATTTTATGATATGACTAGATATAACATTTTACATACATACTTATAATATACTATTGTTCTTTCTTTCATTCATTCGTTCTTCTCTCATTCTTACGTGTAATAATAAACTCTGGGATGAGTGATCATTAAAATTTTCAACCGGTTAAAACTCTTAAAGCTAAATATATATAGATATAAAGGACCGACTAAGCGCCATTTTATTTTTACAATTAGAGACAAAAATACTTTATATAATATATACATAATAAAAGCCCACGTGACTTAAAGTGACGTAACTCATAATTATATTATCGTTTATCTATATGCCGTCATTAAATGACAAATTTATAATATATATATACATTTATTTAAACCATTTAAATATATCTTTTATACAAAAAGAAAGTCAAACGCATGCAGCCATTTTGGGTAGAGATCACTGAGTAAAAAATACATGTATATACAGCCTTTAACTGCTAGCCAAAAATTTCTTTCAACAAAAATAAACAAAATTCAAGTAGCACGAATTAACCAAAATATTTCGCCGAGATCTATAGAGATTTTGAGCATATACACAACATTTTTTAATTATAACTAAATGTTTCTTTTCGAGATGCCTGATTGTATGAAATGTATTAAACACAAAAATAGAAGTTATGATACGTATTCTAAAATCTTTTGTGGCTGCCATTATTTTAAGAAGGTTTCGACTTTACATACATGTTTAACCTATATGCTTACTTATTTATATAGAAATGTACATATCATGCATTTTACAATCAAATATCTGCTACCGGAAACTCGGGCGCTTGAGAATAAAAATCACTGTATGGATTTTGAGAATCCGCGCAGTAATTTTCAGCATAACCGTTAAAAGTTTGTCCATTATACTCGCTGCCAGTCGCGTAATTCTGAAACATAGCTTGCAGGGCGCTTTGATCGCTCACATTATTGACTCCTTGCTGATATCGGGAAAGATATTCTGCATTGTACGCAGCTGCTGCCTGCTGGGAATGGCTACTTGACGTCTGGTGTGAATAAACGTCGGATTTAGCGGGATAGGTGGTGCTGTAATCGTGACTCGCAGATCTATTGTCTCTATTTCCGTACATTGCTTCACCACTGTACGCATGTCTCGGCGCTTGGTTTCCAGTAGATTGCACACCGAAATTTGCAGAATATTGAAATTGATACTGAAGTCTGTTTTTAAATGAATCCTGCGTTAAACGGTTTTCCGCGGTGTTAGCTTGTTGAGCGAAGTGCGCTGGAAGAATTCCGTGGGGAGAACTTACGGCCACATTATCTTCTGAACTACACATATTGTATTGGTCGAAGTGATGATTAGGTTCCGTTGACTGTTGTTGCTGCAAACGACAATCTCCCATAGGATTCGGGTTCACACCGCTTTCATTAGAATATCCATTAGAAACATTGGCTTGTATCCCAGGGTAATTTCTTCCCTGTTGGAACTGAATCTGGTCCATATAATTATTTTGTGAATAGTTCGTGTTTGGACTAGTGTATGGAGCGGGACACGCTTTCTGATTGAAGCGATAACCCGCTTCGCCGTAACTAATTGTATAAGGGTAAGACCTCTGTGCTGTAGTGTTGCTTCCTGGTTGCACTTCCGGTGTTGAGCGCGCGGAACTGAAGGGTCGCTCTTGAGTAACCAAGCTGCCCTGTGCTACTGATAAAGGTGACGCACCTGGTGTAACATCTGACGATGATGATCTTATGGCCGCCATTGATGGTGACGACGATGAAACTGATGTGTTTGGGTTAATAGGAGATGTGGATGGTCGACCAGACTGGTTAGCGCTGCAGGTGGAAGAGGCAGGACTTGTAGCGCTGCGAAGACTATCCGGAGAGCAGAGACCCGAATCTGTTGATGCGTTTGAACCCCTTGTTGGGGGACTGACCGTGGTTCTTTCAACCGGGATTTTTATTTCCATGCCCTCCTCATTAATATTTTCCGATTTGACTTTGACGCTTAGATCCATTTCCCCGCCCGTGTCCATATCATCTTTACTGTCTCCGTGTTCCGAGCCCGAATCCCCCATGTCCTTGTCCATGGCTTGTGGACTCAGACTATCATCTCCAACTTCTGAACTCTTCCGACCGGATTGAGACTGACGTTTGTACTTCATTCTTCTGTTTTGAAACCAAACTTTCACCTAAAAGCAGAAAAGACAAATTATGACTTATTAGATAATGTGCAATTGTGTACATAATATTTTAAGGAATTGATTAAAAATAAAGTGGCTTATATAATTTTTCAGGAGTAAAGAATTTAATTTTAGAACTCATATATTTTTATCGGACCTTTTCATGTCGTTCATTTTTTTTTATATTCAGCCCCATGTCTCCGTTTGGTTAATTTACAAGATCGAATTACCCCATGTTTTCGATTATTCACTAGAGGGATTATATAGTGTTTTTTTAAAAAAAAAATCCCCTTTCAACTGTGTGATGTTGAACAAAATGTGGCAGAGGTTTATCAAAGAACATACCTGTCTCTCAGTTAAATCTAAAGAGGCGGCGATCTCAATCCGCCTTGGTCTACACAAGTATTTATTGAAGTGGAATTCCTTCTCAAGTTCCAAAAGCTGGGTATTGGTATAGGCGGTGCGCAAGCGTCGTGACCCCGCCTGACCTGTCTGGTTACCTCCCACTGGAGCAGGGGTGTATGCTGCAAAAGAGAAAAACGACCATTATTAAACACGTTTAACGAACAATGATGGGGTATGTCTTTGATGATTTATCTCTATTAGACACGTTCAAGCATATAATTCATTTTGTCGTCTCCTTCGTTTCTATGTTGCATAAACTAAATTTCGTTTTTCATCTGACCCCGCCAGACAAGTTTTCGGATCACACATTTAGTTTACACAAAAATATTTCTTTGATATTCAACCCTTATCACACTTATAAACCTGGGCTATGAATATAACTTAAAACACGTTTTTTTTACGTCAACACAAACTTCTTCTATCGAGAATTTAGAAATATGCTCTTCTAAATATAATGAAAATTTCGTTTCGGTTTAGTTTTATGTCCCTGACATTAATTTTTGCATAATGTTTTGGAATTTCGTTTGATTAAAATGTTCTGAACTTATTTGAATTTTATAGAAACAACTTATTACATTATATTTACATTTCGTTTGAATTATTTGTTTCCTGCCATAAATTTTAACAACACACTAACAATAATTATAAAAGGCATAGCTGATTATATTGAAACGGAACGAATTTTTCTCGGAAAAAATGCGATATGCACATGGTTAAAATAGCAATGCAATCTCTATAGACTCTTAATAAGCATCATATTAAAGTTCTTAAAATATGTATTAATTTAATAAAACATTAAGCTAACAGCAATGAACAGTCAGATGTTTTGATTTATGTGTTGGTTTTATTACATATGTTGTATTATGGAGACCATTGAAAGGGTAAACTCAGCAATTTTTATTAAAAGGAAGTTTGTCGTTTTACTTCTTTGATTTCTCAACCAAATCCAATAGACAGTCGCGTTTATAAAAAAAAAAACATATAGCAGACATTTATAAAATATCAATAAGACCGTTTTCTACAATTGCTGTTTTTAATTTTCCACATTTTATTTCAACATTGGTGAATTTTATTTCACATCGTTCTAAAAGGTTGCAGTATTTGGAAATCATATTTTCAGTGTTATTTCAATTAATCGCTAGTGCGTAGGGGTCTTTAGCAGTGGCAGGTCCCGGAGACCCCACGAGGTTCAATTCGGAAACAAAACGAAAATGTCAACGGTAGATAACGCACTACAATGTACTCGAATTCAATCGAATTGAAAAAGAGACCAAACAATTTTGTACAAGTCTAAATGGCATTGGCTTTGTATATGATAGAATATCGAATATTGCAAAGTTTTCAATTCATCACGTCTTTGTCATTTCGTGGGCTTATATTCCTTTACATTGAATTCATTATATTATAGATTGCAAAGGTTCAATTCGGAAACAAAACGAAAATGTCAACGGTAGATAACGCACTACAATGTACTCGAATTCAATCGAATTGAAAAAGAGACCAAACAATTTTGTACAAGTCTAAATGGCATTGGCTTTGTATATGATAGAATATCGAATATTGCAAAGTTTTCAATTCATCACGTCTTTGTCATTTCGTGGGCTTATATTCCTTTACATTGAATTCATTATATTATAGATTGCAAAGGATTCAAAACCCCTAAAATGGTGATCGGAGGGGTTAAGGTATTCACTTTCATTATTTTCTAGATTGCAAGGGATTCGAAATCCCTAAAATGGTGGTTGGAGGGTTTAAGTTATTCACTTTCATTATATTAGATTGGAAGGGATTCAAAATCACTCAAATGGTAATCGGGGGGTTTAAGGTATTCGTTTTTATAATATTACTGAAACACGTGTCACCCACACGAAAAAAAAAATATCAATATATTTTTGTCATAGACTTGTATATAACAATGTACAAATATAGTGGAGAAATAAATCAATTATTAGCCGCGTATCGTTTAGAGATGTTTTGTTTAAAATTATTTCGGTTGTGAGAGTCTTTTGGAACGTGAACACAGATATAATTTATAATCGATAAATGTTTGAGAAGCCTTAATAGGTAGGTTTTTACATGCTTTGTTAAATAGCCTGAGGATTCAATATGAAGAATTGATTTCTTCGGTCCAGATGTTGTAATTGCTAAACAGTGTAGATCGATTTCTGTATATATACACACATGACAATAACTGGAATTATACATATATTTCTAAGAAAACATTTTATAGAGTGACGCTTCTAGTAACATAACTAGGTCAAATGAAATATTTCTCCATTCCCATTGGTCATCTGACTGGGTAGTAATTCCACTGTATGCTATATTATATTCTATAGTATATTATGTATACTATAAGTAAAACAAAAATTAGCCATATGAACTTCCCAAATCAATGAGGGTGGTATTAGGTGCTATGCAAAGAGTAATCACATCTCTCACCATACTTAAAGATACATGGATATAATGTTTGGATTTGATAGCTACTCGCGACAATCATCCCAATCAACTGTTCATAGATTTAAATGACCAACTATAATAGAACCTACTCTGTTTAAATACAAATGTACCACACAAACTATCAACTATGTTACATACAAGAATGACCAACACTAATTAAGTTTCTGAAGTTTAAATACATAATGCCAACACGAATTATCAACTAGCATATAATGTTTAAATACAAATAGTCCCACAAACTATCAACTAATACAGTATCTAATGTTAAAATACAGATAGCCAAATAAATTATCAACTAACATAGCATCTAATGTTTAAATACAAATAGCCAAATAAATTATCAACTAATATAGTATATAATGTTTAAATTCAAATAGTCCACACAAATTATCAACTCAGTATCTAATGTTTAACTACAGATAGTCCACAAGACTGATAACCTATAATTTGTTTAAATACAAATGGTGATCACGAATTGTCAACCTAAATAGTACCTAGTAAATAAATGGTTAAATATTTTTCATGAAATGAGAACAGGTATAGAATAACCTTCTTTTAATATTTAGAGTTATTTTGCCACAGAAAATCCCACGTGAAAAACTTATGTACATACATTTCTATATTCAATATTAATATGTTATTTCTGGATTGCATATCAAATGTATTAATGTTTTGAATAACGTCATTAATCAAATTTAGACATTTTCCATCTATAAACACGCTAAAATCCAGTTTCTTATTTTCAATACTAATATTTGATTTGACTTATCGCCAATATACATTCAGTTAAACATATTACCACTGATAAAAGCTAATTCTTTTGCTGACAAACTTTCTCGTTTACAAATATAAAGAGTTATGTTTGAACATACGATTGAGTTCAATGTTACTAGCAGATTTTAAAGGGACACTCCAGAGTTTTTTTAAATGAAGAAATCTTTAAACGTTTTTAACTTTTGCTTTTTAGATTTGACTAAATTTTGCAACATATGATAATTTATAAAGGGATATGTGTTAATATCCGTTTAAAATATCCACTTTGAATGCAACAAAACATAGCTCAGGTGAATTCCCTATATAAAACATTCATTGAATATGTTGTAAAAGTAAATACAGCATAATAGTATTAATAAAAAAGATGGCCGCCATGAATTCACTTGTTGTACAGAAGAAATTGAGCTTCGTTCTGCTTCATCGATTTGGGCCTAACTCGTGTATTCTTTTCAGTTTTTTGTGTTGTGTTTTGAGGCCAGCTGTATGTAAACTGTGTATTCAGTGTCTAATCTGGCCAATAATACACAACATTAAGCCGTCTTATCTGTGTTTAGTAGTGAAAACGTCAGGTTGAAAATTCCTGGCTTAACGTTTTTCATCCCCATAGTGAAACCGCCGAACCAACAAAATGTTCCTAACCAAGAAAATTACCGTATTTGTTATAGTAAAAGATTATATTACACAACTAAAAATATATCACAGCAGTCAATGGCCGACTTCAAATATGACAAAACAAATGTCTCTGTTATTTTCTTAATGGAAAAACTTTAATTATTCAAGCGAAGAATGGGCGTCTTGTTTTTGTTGCCGAATGAGATTTTCGTTTCGTAAATTGAAAGCGCTGATATTTGTGCGGAACCTTAATGTGAAAATATATCTTCAGACAAATATGTAGCGCATAGCTTTTGTTACTGAAGCTCTGTTTGCTTTGGAATTAAGAGCATAACATTTTCCCATGTGCTACGCAAATTATAAGTTTCGGGATACAGGTATAGGTGCCAACCGATCTTCGAAGATAAAAATGTTTAATTGAACCCGATGATCAATGAAACTATTTTAATTAACTATTTCAGAATATCACTTTTAAGACTCGTTAATATAAATTATCCATGTGATCTAATGTTAGTGTCTGCAAATAATTACAAGGATAAATCGACCGTTTCATCGCCGTATTAAAGTTTATGGGCAAATATAATAAAATCATTGAGACAACTCGTCACCACGAATCCGTGCTACAAGGCAAGAACTGTAGAAAGTTCAGACAGTAGTTCTGATAGAAAGGTTATTCGCTGACGGTTGGTGCTGATGACGATGGTGATGTGGAACTAATTTCCCGACTTGTGTATCGTCCTAACAAATCTCATAATACATAAATCATGGCGGGTAGACATAATGTTTCATAATGATAGCATCACAAATAGTGACTTGCGCTGATTTTATCGTTCCGATGAACTTCATTAGCCATTATTAACATATTGAACAGGTAAGGGCAAACGCTTATCTCGTATTCATTTTAAATTCTTGCTAAATGTTAACTCTTATTCCATGTGGTTGGTATTACAAAAGCCCGCATGATTCATTGATATCGCAATAAAACTGAATTTAAAATTATGAAATTGAAAGAAATATGCAAATAAATAAAATCGATGTTTAATTAAAATGGTGTTTTTTTAAATTGATAAAAAATGACAATCGTATCTAATCATAATATTTGCATTTTGCACTTTTTTAAAAGCTATTTTATTAATATGCTAAAATATAGGTCATTCATATTATTGAAAATGAAATGATACCATAACATGTTAATATTTTATGATTTCTTAAATTTTTAAACAAATTTTGGTTAAAGGGTCAAATCTAATATTATACTTTCTATGATATAATTTTACCCAGAGCAATAAAGCAATACAGAAATCTGCCAGAAGGTAAAATGGATGTAGCCTAATTATTTAAATTGCTCGAAACTTTATAATAGTACAGACTAGTTTATAGGGATATATATGGCAATGATACCAGACATAGAGACCATAATATAAAATTTGTATAGAATTATTATAGAACTTTTGCCCCGCTTTATTGATGTATAACAAGGCCTTAGACAGATCGCTTTCTAAAGACATTTATTGCCTTGTGTCATTCATATACGATGTCATTAAATGGACCCATGTCCCGTGGACAAGCTAAACTCGTGAATGGATTTTCTTGTGAAATGAATCCAGGCATTGAAAGGTGTGAAAGGCCTCATAAAACCACCCAACAATGGCGGTCCATGAACAGAAGGATCACATAAAGCTCCACGTTGAATACTCAAATCCCGAGCTTCTTACACGTGGTTCAAGGTGTGAAATTTTTACACATATAAAACTTATCTTAATTATAAAGATATATAATAAATTGGTTTTATCGGAGCATCTTCATCATAAATATAAGCTAGGTAGTAAAACTGACACTAAGTATCCACGTATAAACGATGTACATTAAAAAAAAGCTATCTTACAAAGATTTATGAAACAGCCATTGTGTTTGTATGTATGTATGTATGTATGTATGTATGTATGTGTGTATCGGTTTCTTGAACCATTTTCAAAAAAAAAGCTTACGTTTTTTGTATTGAAAATAAAAATTCATTTTATAATTCATTGAGGGTTTTTTTTATCATTGAGTATTTTTATTATTTTCACGCTAATAATTTTGCCACCTATGTTGTTGAAGATAAGGTAGTGTGCTTCCTTTATTAGTATTTTAGAGTCGTTTCTATTCGTGCATTTAATGCATTCAAAATATGTAAAACACACCTGGGAAATCCCGTTTTCACGGACGAAAAACTTAATCCCTAGATTTCAATTGAAATCGGTGAAAAGTCTAATCTAAATTTCCGGACTCAAAGATAATCCAAACTAAAGTCACTAGTGCATTTTGTATTAAATTTATCTACTTTACGTTTTCGTATACTTTGGAGACAAATAAAAGCCGTTGTAAAAGCGCATGTTTTATGCATTCAATCCCCAAACGATAATATCATTCAATTTCTGTATAGTATTTTCACCACACGTGAATGAATATAGATTTCTATCCAATGTCTGTCATATTCAGTTAGATTTTACACTGGGTCAAAGTGTTCAATAAAACCCCTGTCGGTCTATATACATTAAAAAAAAAACCTCTTTTAATTGTTGACTTTTCTTATCCGTATTATTTCGCTTTAATGAAATGCTATATGCGGTACATTTATTTTTCAATTGTTAGTTTGATAGATCTATTTAATATACAATATATATATATTCTCTCAAAATAGTTTTATAGTTTGAATAAAGCTTATTACTGAATGATTGTTATAAAAGTACAGATTCTATGATCTGGGGTTCTTCAATACCACCCACCACCTCTCCTAACAGTACCCAAAGTTTTCTAAACAAAACTCCCCCTCCCAATGATTTCTATATGTACTCCTCTCTTAAACCCTCCCAAGGTTTTCTAAATGTACTGAAGATATTTATTTTCTACAGCAAAACTCGCTCAAAAGTTTCTAAATGTATCCTTCTCTTAAATCGTACCAAAGTGTTCCAAAAGTACCGACGATATTTATGTTTTATGATATTCCAAAAACTGAACTGAAGATATTTGTATTTGAAAACCAAACTCACTCACCCAAATTTTTCTAAATGTACTGAAAGTTTTTTTTTTCTCTAAAACATGTATTTTTGAAAACAATTTTCTAGTATATTTGTGTTTTCAGGTTTTTGCTCTCACCACAATCACAGATCCAGAAGATATTCCAGTTATTTATAAAGTTTCTAAAGAAACAGGGTATTATGTAGTCGCCTTGAAGAACGCACTTAGCTTAGCATTGTAAATTGGACATGGTTGAAGATACTAAATGTAAATTGGTTTCAGCTCAATAAAGTATCACTCATTACTCGTACTAAATCTGTCTTCATTCAATTAACTTATACTAAACTCAAGGTCGAGTTACACTAAACGATTTATTTATACTCCATTCAAGATCGAGTTACACTACACGACTTAGTGTTGACAGTTGATATAGATAGTAAGGCATGCAGTTATGGTCAGTTGATGAGACTAACAGACTTTGTTATAAGTAATACTGTATGTTTACCTCTCTATCTGTTAACAGTCAGGTGGTATTGAAAATATAAGATACTAATTACTACCTTGTTTAATCGCGACTACCTTACAGGTTTACATGCACACCAAGTATCAAAGTATCTAGGAGTTGAGCTCCATGCCAAATACCTCAAGGTGCCGAATGACTAAAGAATTTGTTTGCGCCCACGTGTTTAGAAATTATGTTCAGTACATTCTGAAAACAGTGTCTAAGTGTGTCTAATATCTTTGTACAGATAATTATATAGTGTTTTGCTTTGAATACAGAAATCCGCTGGTTTAAAATTCAGAGGCTCCATACAAAAATGATATTAATAGAAAAGTATTAACAGTACATTTGGATTAATATTGTTTAAAATTACCCCACATAGCAAGACAATTAACATGTCATGTTTGTCTTAAAAATAAACCAGAAATGTCCTTAATGTGTACAAACTGATATTTTAATTTTGTCTATGGTATATTTATTTACACTAAGAATTGGCCCCATTTACATATTTGAGTTTTGTCTATGATATATTTGTTATTTACACCAAGAATTCGGTCTGTTTACATATTATTAACCTAATTAAGATCAAAACTAGCTGTGCTTTATCTTCCATTAGTACAGAATATTACATAAATACATCCTTTTTTATGATCAGTCGTGCGAATGATTTCTTTTATAGAAAATCAATTATAGGTTTTTAGAGCTGGGTTATTGTTTGTTTTCACCATTCGTTCTAGACCACATTCATAATACGCACTTTACTGCTATTTTATAAACTGTTTCCTTTTTATTTATTGCCAATATCAATACATACGTGAGTTTGCATAAATTGCAGTATTAAGGTTAAATTCGAACTCCAGTATACATGTACTAGTATGTGGATATACGCGTATGTATTGACTATAAACACTGCAATAATGAAATGTTATTGTTTTCTTTAATATCTATCGAATGTTCTATTTACATGTTATGTTGGGTTGGTTATTGACTAGTGAAATTCAAAATTTAGTTCCTGGAAGTAAAACCAATGACCACCTTAATGACAAGACCAACACAACTATAGGACAACACAGGTTGTTGGACTTATGTTGGACTTGAGTTGTGTCAATTCAAAAAAACGTAAATAAAGACTTAAAATAAAACTCTTCCGTAGTGGTTAGTCAATAAATTTACGAGAACTACACAATGTTGCTACATATCTATGGATGCTTAGATTAACTTGAACAATGTTACATCTCAGTTTGCTTTTTATGTTTAGTTCTACTTGAAAAGAAACGAAAATATGGTTTTAGTTCTATTTGAAAAGAAAATATGGTTTTAGTTCTATTTGAAAAGAACAATTGGTTTTAGTTCTACGTGTATTTGAAAAGAACAGTTGGTTTTAGTTCTATTTGAAAAGAACAGCTAGTTTTAGTTCTATTTGAACAGAAAAGTGCGTTTCAATTCTATTTAAAATATCACATGATCTGCAAAGTATCATACATGATCTGGAAAGTATCATACATGACCTGCAGAGTATTACAAATGACACATGCCTTAAGCCTAAAAAAGATAAGCACAGAATTGTGACGTTTTATCCGCATTTAGTAGTCTATGTCAATGGGCCTAGGGGATGTAAAAAGAATCATTTTTGGCAAAAACGTCATGAACTTTGAAAGACCAATATTCATTATAATAGAAATATTATCTTAAATTAAGCTTCGGGTTAAATGTGGATCACGTTTCGAAACCAAAGAAATGAAACCAAAAAAAAAAAAAAAGTTTTATAAGCCTTAAGGTGCGTCTGTAACCTACCTATATTTGATAAAATTGAATAATCAATCAAAACCGATACATGTATGTCTATGACCTTTAAGCTGCTGACTAAAACAGGTCGAAAACAGTACATGTATTAACCCAATCTGTTTCCCAGTGCGGAATCCTTTTTAACTGTAGAAAATGAATGACCTTTAAGTTCACGTGGAAGTAAAGGCCTACGTGTGACGTCACGTCATGGGCCTTGATAAAACGTGCTAATCCAGCCAGAATTGGTGCCTTTTACTCATTTTATGCCCCCATTTACACTAAATAAAATTATTTTTTATCCAGATATACTCTCAAACATTTTAAAAAAAATAAATTCGAAAATTGTTTTAGAATTTAATTTGCTCACGAAAAACAAAGTTACTATTGAGAGCTAATTACCTCGCCCTCATATTATCCTTATCAGTGATAGTAGCGACCAAGCGAATACTTACTGCTGATCAATTATGTATTTACCAGCTGAACTTGAAATAAGTACATGCACACTTAACTCGTGCCATAATGATTATGGGATGTGTTTAAAAACTATACAGAAAAGGTTTTCATGCAGGTAATGCCAATTTTACGTTCATCAACTTGACGAAAATAAATGTATATACAATCGTATACTGGCTACAATACAAAAGGACATTTTGCTTTTGTGGAAAATCAAATATTGAATATGAATTTCTGTTTGGACAACACTTACTATATCTCCTTTATATCCACTCTCAGTAGAAACCCTCTTCTAAAAGTGATATATTGAATTTTGTCCCCATTTTGGTGCACGTAAAAGAACCATTGACAGAACGCGAAGCAGAATAGAAGGAAGGAAAAACTGTTGTCGTAGCAAAGTTCCCCTCCCTTGCATTGCACGCATAACCATACAAATAACATTGGGAGACACGAATTGTTGGTCGGTTTGGGAGGTTCGGGAATTTCCGGAGTCCGCAATGGCCGCTTTATATAAATGAGTATTTTGGGTAATATTGAGCCCAACTCTAACCCTAACCCTTTTAGAAGACCGAACTTGGATCATATTTATCTTTTACTCCTCTAAAAAGTGTTAGGGTTAGTTATACCCAAAACATTCATTTATATAAAGCGGCCATTGTGGACTGCGGAAATTTCCGAACCTTCCCAACTGGCCTCCGATTAACATCTCCCAATGACACGTGCCCTTATATTTGCCTCAAAACGACCGTAGCATATTGATGTCGATACACTAAAGCATTGCAGTCCTAATTTGCAAATTTCTTGCATAAGCATTACTAACAGAAGCCATTTATATGTTCGGCGATATTACATTATCCAAAAATATACGAACTAAATGTGAGAAATACGGGGGTATTTGCATTATACGTAGATTCCTGATCAGAGAACACGGTGTAAGTCTTCGGTATCTCTTTCGTTAATTTCCAAAAAATGTTAATGAACAAGCCTTTTAGAACGCGGAATCGTGTTTATTTTAATCAAAATGTGTTTCTTTAACCTCGTTTGGTACAAAAGCTCTTAAAGCATTTTAAAACTGGAAACCAAGCTTCTAATAGTTCTAGTGTTTTACGAGTTTAAAGAGGCGCGGAGGTATTTTAGTTTTCACTTTGAAACATATGACAAACTCATTACTGAGATGCTTATTTCACGATAGGCTTATTTTCCGGTTTTCACAACATTGACACATATTACATATGGATACATTTCAGCAAGAGAGATATAATTAGTTTTCCTTACTTCAAAATCTACATATCTATACCACATGTTTGTAAATAGCGGTTTCTGAAATCTAGACCATGTATGTATGATATACGATCTTTAGGTATCTGAGCCATAAACATGTACGTTATATACTAGTATACAAAACGAGAAATTCTGTTTCAACATAGCAGAACAAGTAATAGAGTCATAGGTTACATACATAAACCATCTTATTTGCTAATATTTTCACGAAATTCAATGTTATTCAATTATATTTAAAGCAACCATGCATGTATTTATTTAAATAAATTCGAATATCTAACTCATATTTTAACATAGCAGATGAAATAAGCTAATGGATCATGCAAATGTTTCCAAATATTTTTTTAATTAAATGCTTATTCAATTATATTTAACTCCAAAACATACACGTATTTCGATTAAATAAATTAGACTGTCAAATAATTTGAAACTAAACTAAGTAAACGTGTGCGTGTTTCTATGCTTTAAGGGATCTTTTGTTTATCATTTTCCGAATTTTTCGCGTGATTAAACTCTACAAGCGTATTACGATGTAATCGGGCACTCAGCCAGTTAAATCTAGCGATTAACTCCAGTTTTTCCTGCTAATATCTCTTTCACGTAATTCATTTTATAGAGTTATTCTTTTATACTTTATTACTTGAAATAAAGATCCATATCGTAATTTAGAATGGCGCGTTACTCTGGTGAAATAACTAAAAATATTAACAATGATTGTTAGTTCTTGGTATGTGGTTGCTGTAGATAAAATAATAACATGGCTATTTAATCAATATTATAAAATAAATGCACAGGCTTTTATAAATGAATAATATATAAAATAAAACAATTGCCTGTGATATCATCCTAGCTGGAAGAGGATGTCAACCCCCAATGTCGAACGAATCAGAAATAAATGAAAATATAATATTGTATTAAATGAAAAAGTAATATTTTGAATCATCTTTCAAAAACATATTCTTAAATAAATAGATTAAATAAATAAATAAATAAATAGTAATCAATCAATAAATAATTACTATAAATGAATAAATTATTGAATAGATTAACAAATAAATGAATCAATTAATAAACACTTATTTTGATGAAAATTGTGAACAAGCACGAGTTCAAATCTAAACTATCAGATTTTTATCTTTTTAGCATTGCATATCAAAATGCAGAGGTTCTGTATAGTTAACTTCCAGTAGCGCGTTTGGGTGATTAAATCTGTGTAAAGAAGGGATACAAGAAATAAACAAATATGTCTTTATTGCCTATATTTATTACACAGAATACAGAGCCCTTGCAGAATATATGTCAACTTGTCTGTCAGTCGAAGAAAATGACGATTGAAAGTAAACAGCTTTCTGACAATTATGGTTTCACAATTTGACTACTGAGCCGACAGTAATTAGTTTTGATCCGTCAAAACTGACCCGGAGTACATTGAAATGTCCAGAAAATCCTTTAAATGGAGGTCCAGAGGGGATTAGGATGGACCAAGCAGTAAAAATTAATTCTTTAACGGCAAATACTAAATTGATGCTTAGAGGTGAACAAATAGAGCTTTCTATTAAAGGTCCAGATTGCTGGATTGGCATTTAGAAATAATACTGTATTTTCTTCTCAGTGATTTAGGGTTATATAATTTCGTGTTTATTTTTCTTCTGTATTTTTATAATATCAAATATTTTAATTAAATAATTACTACATATTAATATTTTAGTAATTTAGAACAAAATTATTTATCATAGAAAATATAATTAAAAGTATGATAATAACAGGAATTAAATCATAAAAATTCAAATAATACGCAATGCATTTTCAAGTAATTATTTTGTGCAGATCCATTTAAATTTTTA
Organism: Patella ulyssiponensis; assembly: GCA_963678685.1. Lineage (NCBI taxonomy): Eukaryota > Metazoa > Mollusca > Gastropoda > Patellidae > Patella > Patella ulyssiponensis. The sequence goes on along the minus strand of OY783230.1, from coordinate 58,263,009 downwards.
ATCATTTTAAAAAAAATATTTGAATAAAATAATACAATCCTTTGATCTGATATTGTGGAAAATTGTTATTTCTAAAGGTTTTTACAATTTTTTAAAATCTTCTCAAAATTATTTATTTTAATTCATTTTAAAGCTGGACTGACATGGCGCTGGATGTGGTACTAGTATATGGTGCATGTGGTAGATACAAGACAGGACCCAAACTGACGATTACATGCACCACGCACGTGTATGATTACAACCCCACAACCCCTTTCATTCAATAATAAAGTCGTGTCACTCTCTATGACAGAGACAAGCGACATAAAACATTTTTCTTGGCGATCATCTTCTGTCAGTCTATTTATAGTCGGTGTGACGGTTAATTACAGACAGTGTGGAATTGACTACTCGTATGAAATGATTAGTGAAATGTATCATATCCTGTGTAAATTTGTTTTAATACATTGATGTAAATTGACACGCTTTTCTGATCCTTTAATTCATTACAAAAGTCAATGTGTTAACAGGGAGATGAATTTATATAGTCTTCGGCTTCTTTCTAAATCTCATATATCAGTAATATATATACCTATGTACACGAAATAAAATATTGTTTAGACTAACATAAAAATTATTAAATTTCCATCATTGTCAATCAAAATTTATCCACATAGTCAGTCTAAACGAAATTATTTTTCAGAAATGATCAAAACTCAAAATCAGTAATTTAAATGAAATTTTCAAAGTTAGAAACTCATTATTGCAATCAAGTTTAAAACTTTACAAAGGATTATAAATATTTTCTATTGAAGTGTTAAAGATACATTTAAAGTAACTATGGTGTGGCTTTCAGCATGTCAGATCAATCAATCCATCAATCTTAGATCAGTAAATAAACTATCTCCAGCGGCTCCCACGGAACCTTCCGCTCCGGGCACTTTAATATGCAGTGCATAATGATTTATATATAATTAGCAATAATTCATTATTGTACATATTATATCAACTATTACATATAGCATTTTACACCGTCACGTAATATCCCATAAATTTTTATTTTGACTTGGCCTTAGAATATGATATAATCATAAAATTTAACAGCTTAAAGCTATACGTGATATTCAAATATCGGTGGGCCACAAAGACATGTGCTGGATATCCATGGCGCAGTTTATGGATTAGCCCTCTATATCCAAGAAACGAAATATTTTCTTAGATCACTGGGAATATTGCTTTCTTAAGCCACGAGTTCCCCCGAATTAAAATAAATTTTAAAGCGTATAAATAGATAGAATGACTAAACATGTCAACGTGATTTATGTGAATTTAATGATTCGTGAAGCGCATAAGCTTTCTTTTTAAAAAAAAAAAAACAAGTTTACAAATCTCAAGCATACTGCGTGGAGATTGGAGAATAAACAACAAAGAAATTCCATAGAAAAGACGTGACGTTGATGAAACACTTACCAGATTCAGGTTCGAGTAAATGTCCACCTTTTCTGGATATCTTCTTCTCCTTCATCCACGGGTATTCCTGGAGTTTATTGGACAGTAATCCCCCTTCTGATCCATCAGGAGAAGGCGTGAGGGATGGATACGAATCCTGTAAGGGATGTAAAGTGTTATAGCCATGACAGTAGGGTCGACTATCGGCAAGAAGCGATGATTGATGATGGGGAGCATTCACGTGGGGCAGTCCGGTCATAAATCCTCCCATGCCGTCACCCTGTCCCATTAAATAACCACATTCACCCTCCTCGTTCATTTTCATTAACTGATGAGTCGTTTTTAAACAGAAACTTGACGAGTCACCACTTCAAGACGTTCTTCTCTGTGATTTTAAGCTTAAAAAACTGACGAGCAGCCAGAACTCGACTTTAGAAAATATTCACTCGGTATGGGTTGGTAAAAGTATATCCCCGATACGCTATCATGACGAGACATACAAATAAAAGCTAGTCCTCAACAGCTACCGATCGCCAATATTCAGTCACCGCGTGAAACCACGTGATCAATCTCCGCCAATCAGAATTGATTGATGGCAGGTTGTGACAGTTTACAGACGAAAGGGGCAGTACATTTCAACGGCTTTGATCTAACACCGAGTTATCGCGGGTGTAGTATTACCGTCGGCTACACAAATTTACATACATAACAATAATTATTGGTAACAAAAGCTTTCCATTCCACTCTTTAGCTTTTTAAATCTACTCACATTATAAGAAAGTAAAACTGTCGTCTGCTATTGCTCGTGGAGTCCATAAACTTTTAGCAACAACCACGCTCCATTAGCTTGAACGCCTGACAATTACTAGCAATAATTTCGTTATATTTCATTCCCTGTCAACTCTCCAATAACATCATTTAAATCAGACGACCTCGGATCTTTTCAGGCGCTAATAAAAAAATGTCGTTAGTGGCTGTCCGACTCCACAAATGATCATATTCTCATTTAGGCCCAATATCTAACACTCGCGCTCTGAATTTTTAGCAAGACCAGACGTGAGTTAACACGGCAGACGTACTATTCTAGATTCCGATTCTAACTCAGGAATTGACTTTAAGATAAGAAGAATGTTAAGAGGAAATTGGATGAACGCTGAAGAATCTTGGGAATATTTTAGATTGTTGAATATTTTAGGCACGCCGTGATTAGCCTACTACCATTATGATACAGTAGTAATGGACGCCGGTGAGTAAGTTTCCTTCGCGATAATTATTTCAGCTGCATAAATTACGCAAATGATAAAAACAAAATTTGGACGTTCAGGCCGAAAGGAACAAAATATTAATGAACATAGATCATTGAGAGAGAGAGAGAGCGAGAGGGAGAGAGAGAGTGAGAGATGTTTGACCGATTTATTTTTGCGTTCTTTTTACGTCAGGCATGGTTGCATTTTAGGATTGTTCGTTGTTCAAAAGTTTTCAGGAACGGGTTAAATGATTAGTGGTATTCGAAAAAACTACGTTAACTCTTTTGAGAGCTAGCTATTTAGTTTTGTTTAAACAATTGGCGCAGTGGCTTGCCAATTTTTCGTGGTTATTTTTGAGAGGGTTTTTTTTGGATAAAAAATATGCTTCAGGTTAAGAAAGACTCCTCGAGTTCGTTGAATCGATCAAGCTTCAAAGAAGCAGCCGACTTATTGTGCCTGGTGTTGGTTGGCGCTTGGACTTGTAACAGATGACGCCCAATAGACATCAAAGACGTTCACGGGTGAAACACATTCAAAGATTCAATTTGTTTTTCCAATACTCGTCCAACCCCCTTTATGCAATGTAATAGGATTCAACGGTCAAGGTGTTAATTTTTTAGCCCCTCGTTCCTTTCATCCACGCGCCGTCCTTCCGACTGACCACTTGATCGCCATCGTCCATTGTTCGGTCGATTGAGCACGGACAATACGACAAATTGATTGTTGTTATCCATCCCTAAAGGCTGGGATAAACACATTCGCCTTTTTATTCAATCATTGTCTAAATGTATACTTTAACCCGACCCGACCTTTTAATCGGGATCAAGTGGCTCTTTTGTAGGCAGATTGCAAAGAAAAATATATCAATCTGGTTAGACTTACATACGCCTAGGGTAAAAAATACACACTTCAGACTGGTACTTCACTAGTAGGTACTAATAAACCTTAAGACAACACGTACACATCTCATTATTACAAATATTGGACATAAATATTAAAAAAATGGTGGCTTGTGAGAAGTATAATAATGGCTGGCTGTGGGAACTTCTTGGGCTGTCTTTATATCTTGATTTGCCATTTTCTTTCGTATCATGTGCTCAAGATATCAAATACGACTCTATGTTGTTAGGAATGTCTCTGTTATTTTTGGGATGAACGGCAAATTTCTAATAATAGTTTCTTAAATTCATTTTTGCTGAATAATTTGTGGAGTACTAATATTTAAGACAGTATCTTAAATTGACAAATGTATTCATAATGATATTTTGATCCCGCTATTTGGTCTTCATGACACTGTATAGCCTTGCATTCATAGTATTTGCGATAAAAAAAAGTTACTACCAGCATGAGGTTTTAACAAATTTATATTAAGGTACAGATGCGCCCAGTTAGTGCATGTTTTACAGAGTAATTGGAATCTTGGACCATTAATTTTTTTTAGCATGGATAAAAAGCAGAGAATCTTTTTCTGTTTTAAAATGATTTGTTGGTGTATAAGTTAGGTCATTTTCTGTGTGAACCAATCCATGTCCCATCTTACGAACATGGTTTAAATGTAGCCTTTGTCAGTAAAAGGTTAAGACAGTAATCTGCAGGTTGGAAGGGATAGGAGTGGGGTTTAAAGTCTCGTCAACAGAGCATTTTGAGACTAGCTCACATTCGTTCATCACACGTACAATGCATAGGGGATGAACTTTGCGAGGTCATGGGCGAACCCACCTGCTCTTCGCCAACTTGAGGTTTTCAAGAGTTCTTTTACGTATACTGGTGGACCTGTTTATCGACCCACCCCACCCAACTAGGCGACATTTTACTTGTCAGATCTGAATTCTGGTAATCGAACTTGAAAAATATCGAGATGCTTTTTCGACCCACGACGGGACTCGGACCTGGGATAATCTGGACGAGAGTTTAGTCCTCAGTTATCTAAAGCCGTCTTTTTCTGATTCTCTTCTACCCCATCTGGCACCAAATATTGTATTAATTTTTCCTTACATGTTTTCAAGCCTCTTTGTCACATACAAATTCAATAGTTTAAAAGCACGAACAGAGAAAAAGAACATTGATATTCCTGATCTTTTAAAGATAGCGAATCCACGAGATATAACACGTGATACTGAAAGAATTATGGAACTTTGATGATGAAGCATATAATAATAAATCCCATATTTATCTATCCTTCATTTTAAATCTATATACCCCCTGCCCATCTTCCATTTTGTTTGGTGACGTAACACATGTTTGTACAAATTGTCACTAATCTATATAATTGTAAAAAATGCATGCATGCGGGTGTCGTTTTAGATGAATACGACCCAAATAATTCATTTTTGAATTTTGATTTCAATTATGCAATATTTTGATGCTTATCGTTCTTACATTTGTACAAAAAAACACCATCTCAAACAAAGCATGTTTATTCAATGATTAATGTATGAATATTCTTCTATTATTTGACAATAATCTCCGCCATCAATCATATTCTCATATCGCTGTGAAATGTTTTAATTTGTCAACAATTTTTGCATAACGCTCGCGATATTCATCTTTGTGCAACACCTTAGATTTAATTAATTCATTAAATCATTATATACTGAATATTTACAAAATGCGTTATTGAATTATCTAAAGTAGATAATTTTTTTCTCCACATGTATGCCCACATTTATCGCCAACAAATCATACAGTCGCCTTCAATTTTTAAACAATGTAAATGTATTTAACATAGTGAACTGTTGGGCATTTATAACGATTCTTTATCAAAATTCCATAAAATTGAACAATTAATTTTTTTTACCAATGCGCCATCTTGAAGCTAAAATTCAGCTGTCCAAATTTAATTAAAATTTAATCTTTATATCATATTCAAAGTTAAAATCCCCCCCTAGCTTCATTGATTTATAATAATATGTATCATTTCCTGCCTGCATGTATGTTTCTTTCTCATTCAGATTCAGAAAATATATTTATTGTCGAGTTGTCAAATCAGATCCAGAAACTTTATTTACTGTTAGTTTTCAATTCAGATTTAGAAACTTAGAATTAGAAACTTTATATACTGTCGACTTGGCAAATCAGATTCAGAAACTGTGTTTGCTGTCGAGTTTCAGATCCAGAAACTTTATTTACTGGCGAGTTTACTGTCTGTTGGTCTTTCTTTGGACATATCACTAATCTCTCTCTCTCTCTCTCTCTCTTTGATAGTGGGAAATGGACAATCAGCATTGTGATTTGATTAAAGTATCTGCGCCTACTATTTCATACATTTGTTAAAATCGTTCTCTGCTAAGATTTTAATTAAGGGGAATCCACAATCTGTGAAGAACAGACACCAGTCATAGTGGAAAATGGACATTCAGAATTTTGGCGTAAGTAAAATTTCCAAGAACAAAAGATGACATTTTCTTAAAATCTTTATACATTTTGGTTTCTAATTAATAGTACCTGGTATATACGATCTCACAATCAAAATGTTTTGTTAAATTGTAATAAAATTATGGATTGTGTAGCCTCTCTTCAAAAGACGTGTCCCATGGGTACCATCTTGGCACCTCCACACCCTCTGTGTTTGTTGATTAAGGAAATCACTATGTTTAATGTTGTAACATCTTTAGCCAAGATGGCCGCATAATTATTACCGAGGTGTGAATCAGTTCCATCATAAAACCATTATTGTTTTATAGTCTTAATTTCTTGTTGCTGTTCTAGAACAGTAATGGTTATTTCTCTTTTTGTTTCGCTGAAATAATATTTTTGTTGGATTATATCTGTTTTTATACCAGGTTTGTTATTTGGATGAAATCATTTGGAATGTGTAAACATTGCCACCCGTTTATACAAACTATTCATTTTTTGTCATAATTCAATTGATAATAATGGTATTATCTGCGTTCATTAATATGCAACGATTAAATGAAGTGGTAATTTGCTTTTGAAAATTGAAAGTAAGCCACCGTATCCGGTATTGTAAGCTATCGTATCCTATACGATGTGGAATAGGAGAATTTGTTTCAAATTGTAATGTTTATAACAATATGTTTGGAAAGGAATACTCTAAGTTTTTGAAACGTGTGTGTAACCCTTTTCATATTTGTCATTAAACAAAATGTTTAAGATCGAATGTTGAGCTGAATTTCAATCTGGTTGGGTGTCTTATTCCTATTAAAGAAAAAAGAGAGGGAGAGGGGGGTGGGGTAACGTCCACACATCACAAACTAGATCATTTTAGGACTAACAAATAGTTCAGCTTTATTTCAATAATTTGCTTGCGGGTAGGGGTCTTTTAGCTGTGGAAGGAAACCGGAGAACCCAGAGTAAACCCACGAAGCTGGTCAGGCGACCCTACTCCTTGACACGTACAATCAGGAATCGAAACCATGCCAGTTGACTCAATGATACAGCACGCACGTGCTAACCATTCCCTACCCCCTGGATCATTAAAGAACTAAGAGTTGAAGAAATCTAATTGCTTAGATTAATGTTTGAAGTATACGTTTGAAACTACATCTAACTGTAATATCTGTCTTAACGCAGAAGGCACTTCACACTCTCTTTTAACTCTTCTGATAATCACAGTGTTAATTGCAAGTAAAGACATTAATAGAGATACCAGAATTTCACAACTTTTAATCATAAGTAGATTTAAACTCCTGATAAATACTGCATAATACACAATGTAATTACCAAGCAGTTTTGGACACAGAAAGTTCATAAATTAGGTTTCAAATTTAGATAAGTACTGCGTAATACATAATCTATTTACAAAAGTAGTATTGAAATCTTGTTAAAAACAGAACAATACATAATGCATTTACAAAAGACATTGTTTATTGAAACTACAGACTTGTCCTTCATCGGATAAATGGGATGATAAATTAATATATATTCCATGTAGGTAATGACCATTCCATCAGGCACGCACCTTCCATCATCGCCAATCATCTTCTATTTACTATAAATGTATCCACAACCGCCATGTTTGTTTATTAGGCTTTTGTTTGACCATAAAAATAAAACGGACATTAACCGATAATTGCATTTAGTGAGGTGTATCTGGTTAAAGTGTGTGAGTAGCCATGTATTAAAGGCAAGAGGAGAACATAATTGGCGGCAATAAATCAGCGGTAATCAGCCTCAAATCATGGGACCAAAGATCAAATCTCGCGAGATCACGTCACTCAATGCTTGAAATGTCGTCTGCTGGGCAGTGAGCGAAAGGAGTTGTTTGAATGTTTTCGCTAAATGGGTTCTTATCTCAGGGGCTTGAATCTAGGTAAATTATTTATGTTAGGCAAACTACAGGTAGTGGATTTAACCCATGCAGGACCTCGTGAGATACACATCTAAATTATCATGCCATAAATTATGAGAGGATTACCACCATTAATTTATAATGAAAAGCTGATTTAGACACATCACGCCCCTTGGGTCGTGTTTAAAAAGGTGTAAATAACATACATATATGAATTCTGTTACTACATAATTTTCAAAAATCATAAAAAGACCATACAACATAGCCCCTCATCCCTTGATTGGTCAGTTCATACTATCTGGTCTAATCGGGGTTATAATGTTTTGTATGCATGCTTCACCTGGTATTGATGTTGGGAATTTTTACTTGTAATAAAAACAAATAATCGAATTAAAATATGAATTCTTTATAAGAAAAACAATTACATAAGAATATAATAAAGTTGTCATTTTAGGGAAATGCATTTACACTATTGTGTCGCCTAATCCTAGTGATTGGTCTGAGAAAAAATTGAATAGTAATAAATTGATAAATATTATCAATAAAATCTATAAGATTATGTATTGATGAATATCGTCATAAATCAGAGTAATTTATTTTATTTACTGTAAATTCTTATATAAGCAGTAGTTTATCATCAACCTATAGGTGATCACTATCCTAACAGTTAAATGCACAGTAAAAGTGTCAATACAAGAATTACTGTGTATAATATAATTTGCCCCTAGGGGGCGATACTGTAAGCTGGGAATCCCTTCTCGCTTCTTCCTTCTATTAGTTTTAAGATTTACAACATCTCCTCTTTCATTTGCCGCGAGCTTTCGTTTTCCGTCTACGACACTCCTGGGTAGGATTCGAGGATGTCCATCTTATAGTCAATAAAATATTTAAGTGAGAATCTCTCAATAAAATTTTCCTCGAATTGTTTTTAAGAGAAGACCAATACTAATACAACTTCTAAACTAAAATTACAAATGTTTTCGTCACCATTTAGTGAAGATATCTTTCAATTGACTTTCTCCTCGTTTATATAAATATTATTTCTTTTTGAAACAATATTACAACAATATCATAAATTGCAATTAAAAGCATTTCTATGGCAACAACTATTTGCATTTCTATGACAACAAACATTAACGATTCTCTTTCGATAATAAAGATTCCTGTTTCACAATAATAAAAAAAAATTAGAAAATTTACAAATAAGTTTTTGTCGCCAGTTGCAACATTCGATGTTTTTCAAAGATTACTTCCGACTAAAAATAAAAGTGGAACTATTAGCGCCATTTTCTCTTTAATGTTGATAAAGATTATTTGTTATAAGTTATGGTAAATACATTTTTGCAAAGTTTTTTCATGCAAGTGACTTCAGGTGAAGAGTGTTAGAATAATATGTCAAAGATTTGGACTTTAACTATAATTAATGACCCAGTTGTATTATTACATAAATGGCGTTTCAAATCTTTTGTGTGAAATATTTGGAATTCAAAGACATGCACATTTATTATTTTCCTTTTTTGCTTTAAAAAATGTAATTGTTTCCACAGCTTTCAATATTGTAATGTAAAATGTGACAAGCCTAGAAGTTTTCAAATTTAAATGAAAAAAAAAATAAATAATGTCTTAATTTAATGATTTAAATTCGTTGAGTTTTTGAAAACGCGCCGGATTTATTTGACTTTCGTTGTTAGAACTGAATACGCAATCTAAAGAAATTAGCTTATAAATTTCTTCTCTTTTAATGCTCATGCAAATTAGACGTTTTCGACAATAGGTGACAGGCATATCAAATGGGTGAATTCTAATTTCTCCAACATAATATTTTCACGTTTTAGGAGTAACGCCTTCTTTCTGAACACCAGTTGTTCGCCCCCTGTGTTACACGTGCAAGGAGTCATGCTCCAATAGCCCAGGCCTAGAAAACTGGATATCTTCCAACTCAGAAAACATATTTCCGCCTCAATTGAAATATTTTAAGCTTTTTATTTATTTATTCTCTGTCGTACCAACAATATGTTGATGTATGTTTTATCAATTATGTTTTTATTTATGGTACCCTTTGGCTTTATGTTATGCTTTTTGTAAATCGATCCAAATTTTGTAGTAAAGGTAATAGAACTTACAAAAAACAGGTTTATTTAATTGATAAATATCAATCAGACTATTATTTAAGATGCCTCTTAGGGTTTTTTTTAGAAAAAAAGGTAAAATTTTGTAAGTATGGATAGAACCGATAACATTTTATGTTTATTTTACATAAGAAATACAAATCAACAATAATTTATATAGAAAATAACTTTAAATTACGCAAAAAATATTAAAAATTACAAAAAAGTTAGCAAATGGATCAGCGATTAAAGTGAACCGAATTTAACACTGTAACATCTGATAATTTTGTTTAACATGTTTTTTCTAAAATAAACAAAATGTAGATTTATTTAAAGTAAAATTTAATGTTTACAATCCAGATGTGAATTGTATAAATTAGCCATATTTTCTCACACTAATGTCTCAAAGCTTCCCTAACTCTTAAAGTTAACGTATCGAAGACGTAACTCGAGAAGTGATCGCAGCGTGGTACTACCCATGATACTGACACTGTTAAAAATAGCGTGCCGAGTTCACACAGCTACTTAAATTGAATTTGATTCCGTGTTATGGCATATTTCTGCCAACTGCTCTTCGTCCATTGGTCGATTTGCCTTCTTGATAACAATATGACGTCTTTCATTCAAACTCATTAGCTAAAGAAACAGTTTAATCTCAATATTTGCAAACTCAAGTCGGAGAGATGTAGAAAATTAGCAAGTCGCATCACTCGCCAGTCAATATTTAAACGATACTGATAGCCGAAGCTTGCCGACTGACACTAACATACAAGAAGAGTAATATTGTAAGGCGATCGCTGTTTGTTCGTTGAAGCTCTGTGATATGATTGACGAATGAGTTTTCTATCGCTGGCCTCTTGTTGTGCAGATGTGAATACCACAAAAAAGAAAATGTTAATTCGCTAGTCGTTGTTTCTATTATCTTGTTTTGTCAGTAGAAATTACCTAGTATCTTCCCCCTATTTTCGTCCCTGATTAGTTTTTATTTGTACAAAATTTGACAATTTGCTTGGATATCAGAGTTTCTGTTATTGGTTGTTTTTCGAGTAAACAAGTAAATTTGTTTAGCCATGTTTATCCATGCAGATGAGTCACTGTATCTCGCTATACACATTGCTTGGTTTTCGTTTCGCTTCAGATTTCACGGTTTGACGTTAGCGTAAAGAAAACTGACCTTCGAGGTCGCGAGATGTCAGAAAACGTTTGTGATGAAAACAAAATGTCTACAATCCTTTCAACAAGATTTCTAATCGCAGCTTCAGTTATTGCAAGCACGAAATTCTCTCAAAAGCTATTTCCTTCTGCTACAAATCATGCAGATGTTTTTCCTTTCTATTTTTCAGGCAGAGAGAAGACATTTTTCGTTCCGTGTTGACGACTAGACAGCCTCCGTATTTTTGAATAAACCATGCAGGAGTACAAGATGATGGTTCAGACCAGAGACAGCTGAAATGAACAGCTGTATACGACTAAATCAGCCTTACAAACAATATTCTGTCGGGTTTTTTCTGCTTCAAATTCCGGGGCGGGATTCGACCCGATTGGGAACAATGGACGACAAAGAGGGATTTAGGGGCCATTGAGAAAGGAACATGTGTGTCGTTTAGTAACCAGGACGAGGGGGAGAATTGAATTGATGGAATGAAAAATGTTTTGAAAGACATAAAATGGGACTGACAACATCTTTTGTAGTTGAAAGAAGGGAAAGTGGATTTTTCCAAACAGCAAATAAGCATCTTGATCACACATATTTTTTAGATATATAAATATGCTTTAAAAAACCCAAAGTTTCCATTAAAACAAACATTGAGTTTTGTAATTCCGTTCATTGTTATCAACTGCCGATCTCGACTTATTTTTGCTGTTATTGTATTGTATTTTCATTGGTTCTTTCAGGCTTCTCAAAGATTGCACGCATAGATATTAATCTTTTTGTTACTTTTTTATTCCTGTACATAAATATTATATCCAATATAGAAACACCCGTTTCTATTTCCCGCAAAAAGCGCAGTCATCTAGTTTTTGAAATCAACCGCCGTGACGTAAACAAAAACAATAATCCCCCAAACTAAAACAATATAGATGCATTTTTAAGGATAAAAAGCATGAGATCTGTCTATTAAGGGGCGGGGCAGAGCCGCGGTAGTTGAGCGGCCATGGAACCTCTGGATTTTCAGGCCTGGTTTCCACTTCTAATATAACGTGTTCTCTTGTAGTACGAGGTCTATCGATGTACACTTTGGTGTGCACATAAAATAACCATCGACAGATGGGATTTGTCAAAGATTAGGCGAAACGCCGCTGTTCGGACCAAATTCTTCTTCCGTGGATTATACACGTGGCCAAGGAAAAAACCAAGTTAATCTCCCAAACATCATTGTGAAGACGAGCCCCCAGACCCCATTGCATCTCTGTTAAGAGGTATGGTGTTTTACACCACTGTACTTAGTTCATGATCTCGTTTAAACACGTGAGATTACACAATAATTTCACGGACCAATGCGGTGGCTGCTTTGAGTCACATGATACCTACTTCCATGTCGTTGACCAATTGCGTAATCCGTTGTGTAAATGAAACGAAGCGCGAAAGCAAGAAGAGGGTTTTTGACAAGAAGATTGGATTAGAACTGAAGAAGCGTGAATAGGTGAAAACAAGAGACCAGCTTTGTTATTGTTTGGATCCCGTTTGAAGTGAAGCGAAGAGTTTGTTAACCGTTTTTCCACGTTTAATAACACTTAACTGGGTGACTTTACCCCTCTTAACCACAAAACCTGTTAAAGAAATAAGAGATTAGAATCTATGTGCGTAGGGATTTCTGTACAGTAAGGTTCAATCTATGTTAATTTTAGCCAATAGATGCTACGTCTAGACCTGAACTGGACATTTAACGAACCGCAGATGCTCGAAATGTATCACACAACCTGACCTCTGCAGAGAAGAGGGCAAAGGTGAACACATACACGTATCTGTAAATTCAACGAGTCTTGTATTCACGTAAATAATTATTGAAAACTGAACTGATTTTCAAATAAAAATTGTTGAATACTGTCTGCAAATTCGACGTGTCTTGTATTTATGTTAAGAATTCTTGAATATTGAACTGATTTTCAAATGAAAAACTGCAGAGCACAATGGGATAGGATCTGTCATAGACATAAGCGATTCATTTTATAGGTATCAACATAACATCCCATGCTAATGCATCATCAGTGCAAAAAGGGAGAAGTAAGTTAGTCTTTAGAGTTTCCAAGGAGCAATAAATCTAGTTAACGCCTGCCAGACGACTGCCATGAATCAAAATTGATTGATTTTATAGACTTTAATCACAATTGGATGGAGAGATAATCGTTATACAATGATCTTCAATTTTTTTCAAAGTATATTTTTCTCATCCCCACCCTCCAAAACATTGTGGCTATTGATTTGTAAAATTTAATGTTAGGCACTCTATTTAGAAGTGCAGGCGCTCTTTTCATTAGAAATTTAAATTTGAGTTTCTTTTAATTTGAAATTTATTGTTTATGTAAATATATTATTAAAATATCAAAAGTAGACCGTGTCAAAGAATAAATGTTTAATACGTGAAATTTAAATATTCGATTTAAGACATATATGCCGCCATTTAAAGAAAGTGGTAATTTATTCCATATTTTTGTCATGGTCGATTTTAATATGACGTAATCAATCATATTATCCCTTTGTGTTGTAGATTTTTAACGTGTATACGTTAATGGTTCTTCAATAACCATGTCTGAAATTCTCTACTTCACACAGATTTATTAATGCATAAGCAAAGTTATTGACACGGGATATGACACACTTTTTGGCGCCATATTTTTAGTCTGCAAGTACTGTACGGTTCAAAATTGTAGTTAATTCATAAGCAGTAGCTTCAGGTGTAAATGAAATGAAAAGGTGTATTTAAAATTTTTCTACATCAAATGGGCTAACGAAGATGGGCATATACCATGCATTTTGCTAAACGGACATTTTACCCAAACAGTCGCATTTCCGTCCAACGAAGATGGGGCATATACCATGCAATTTCCTCAAAGGAAATTTTTACCCAAACAGCCGCATTTCCGTCTATTCTTTGATGAATTGTACATGTAAAGGGTTCTTTTACGTGTACACGGGACCTTGCCGTCATATCCTAATGAGTAGGTGATGTTCTGTGCCAGGCTTCCTGTCCTAACCAACTGACAAGGTGAAGATGCAGAACAACTCTGATACCTTCTGGTTAGTGAACCAACTTCTTACTCATTGAGCCACCTTGGCCCCCATCTTATTATGCGTTACTGATACGAAACGGTCGTTCGAAATGAAACCATCGCTAGTTATAAGAAGTGATGGGTGTAATGCACGGGGCAAAGCATGATTGCTATTTCTAGAACACCTGCTATCACTAACAAATTTGTATACTATATATATTTTCATACCACTTGTTTTTTGGGGGTGGTGGGAGGTTACATTGTTACCCTTATTTGTTATAAGGATGTCTTCTGAATCCTACATCACACTATCTCAATTTCTGGTGTCATGAATTAAACAGAGTATGCTTACGTATTTCACGCAATCCTTGTGCGTCGTCTGTTATCTTTCAACACTCCCCACTTCTATATAAGACAGGAGATTCCTAAATACTTAGTAACATTAAACAATCCTTTCCAGAATGGAAAAAGTTGGTAAAATGCAAAGATTTGCATAACCTTAACCGATCTTCGCACTGGCAAAGAGGGATTCCCATAAACATATTTCTTAAATTCATTTATCCTAGTCCCAGCCAACTATATTTGTATAAATGTAGTAGGGGCAGAAAAAACCTCAAATGAAAAGTGTATACGAGAAGGCAGATAAGCTAGCTTATACCTCAAGTTACAATAAAATAATGTGTGATATTTCATCATCATTACTATCAAAAATTAAAAAGTGTATGCTAATCTATAACTATCCCAGGAAACCTGTCCAAAAAACATCAATTCAAATTTTTTAATCACAGAACAAGCTGCCACTGGCTCCAATACCCCGTTAAAATACTAGCATTGCTTTTCAGCGAAAAATGGAATCAAAGATTACCTCAACTGGATTGGAATGTATTCTTATTATGATCACTGACTGAAAAAGATCACTCAACCAAATGTAATCATTAATAATTTTATCGATGCTTGGATTTATATAGAATAAATATATTTGGCTGTATTCTTTAATGTCTATGGACCTAAAATGATTGTATAAATAAGAGTATTAATGAATAATGGCAGTGTGTCAGGGTTACCTATTGTCCCCCTAATCATTTACATACAACACTAATAGAACGGATAATAAAAAAATATGATAACAAATGACATACATAGTATTCGGCGAAATATGATTGGGGTAGCGGCTTTCACGTGACTTTAAGCATGAATCATTATGTAAATTAGGTTAATTGTTTGTAATGTTGGTCACAGTTTCGAAAAAAAAGACACGTGTTCAAGTAACAAAAGGTGGCTAGTCGATCAATGTTATGGACAAAGTATCCTAACACATGTTACCTCATAACCATATCTATCTTATATAGACTCTTAGTCATTTCTCGTAGAGAATAGGCGTCAATTTCTGCATGACACCATTTATTTTCAGCAATACAATATTTAAACAAATTGATTTGAACAAGTATTGTGAAAAGACGACAACTGCCACCAAACACTTATGTTTAAATCTTTATAAAAATACGCTTTATTGGCATTTCAGTCGCAATATTGTTAGAACGTATAAATCCAGGGTAACGTTTTGCATTGTGGTATAACAATATTTCTCTAAACGTCAATACACAGGAGTTTGTTTCTAATATTTAAAAAAAAAATAAACTGAAATATTGACCTATTTTCCAGAAATAAATCATAAAAATATATGCTGAAATGTATATTGCTACCTATTAGGTTCTATCTAGTCAGGTATGAAGATTCATTCCGGAAAAGAAGATACAAATAAAATGTGATTTAACGTCTTCTTTCTCTGCATTAGCCGGATTAATGAAGATTGAGATACGCAAAGCACTGTTTCAGGAATGAAATTTTTCCTGGTCAGCGGCGCAACGGATTACTCTCATTTCGATTTCCAACTGCCATGGGATGTTTAACGCCTGTCAATGGTATACACATGACGTTTTTTTCTTTTGTCGTTCCATCCGAACGACAAGCCGATTTTCCACAATAACCGCCAAAGATGCGTCCTATACCATTGAGAATCCGCAGAACTTTCTCGAATCGGGATTTTCAAGTCAGTGATCCAGCGCCGTGCATACAAAAACATTGTGATTCCCCAAAAGATAAAACAGAATACATCATATTCTTGTTCGTTTTGGTTGTCGGATTGTAGCTAGAGCACCTTGTGCGTAATTGGGGTTAAAAGTAAAATAGTTTAAATGTTTTCCTTTTTTGTTAAACAACTTTTTTGATCTCAATTCAACGTCTAGAAACAACGGGTACCGACTAGTATTTATTTTCCTTGTATTATAGTTACACATAGTTACACATGTGCCGAAAATCCCCAAAAGTGGGTGTATCTTGAACTAGGGGAGTTAACTCCAATATGTCATCGAAATGACGTCATGTGCATAATGATGCATAATCTCAATTCCCGCGGCGCTATAAACTTGTGAAATAGACGATTAATCATAATCATTTATTTGTAAAGTCTCTTATGCGATTATGATATTTGAACAAATATGCGCAATGATTTTTTTCTTTCTGTATTTCTCCTGACACGAGTTGTAACGGTATTTCTTGCTTGATAGCGATCAATAATATTTACGCTTGGGTTAGTTTTGATTCAACATTGAATATCCTTCATGCTGGACTGGGACACAAGTGTTAAGACCGTTATATCGATTAGAGAGTCAGAATTTCGATTTTTGTCTTTCTTTTGGTGTGTAAAACCGGACGATATTGACAGCCTGTGCTGATATATACCGCATCAAAATTCCGACTTCATTCACGCCAGAGTTTCTAACGTCTATTAGTGAATGCGCGTAAATTCCACTTCCTTATTTTCATAGAAAATGGCGTTTGTTAGATGTCTGACCAGCATGATGAATTAGGCAGAAACTTCAGTAGAAAAATAATTGATATCGATCGAGAATTTGAAAGATCGAGACATGCAGACAAGCAAAGTTTGTACAAGAAAATGAATTGTATTTAAATTCCGTGGCAGTTTGCAAGTAAAAAATCGTAAATGGATACCAAATCAACAATGCATTACGATGATCGATTTACGGTTAACGTTACCAAAACATTTCAATTCTTTTTAATGATTACTAGTGATTTTAACTTTCATTATTTAGAGCGACTTTCTGTATGATTATGTGAAATAAAGTTAATCATTTCTTATTTAATTATCATATTTTCGTGCCTAATTGCGTGTTTAGGATGGCGGTTCTTTGATACATGGCGATTACACTGATTGAATAACCAGGTTTTACAAGAAATAAAACTGCCAATAACAAGTAGGAGCGATTAATCAAATTCGACCGGAGAGATTATCGATTAGTTTTGATAAAAACCACCCCATTATTTCCCGCCCACAAATATTCATGGTGTAATATATTACATAAGAGTAATGACAATGGGGCATCATTTGAAATATATGTTACAATGGACATTAATTGAAATGATTTCTCCCGATAAAAGACTTTGTTTTGATTATATACTGGAGCTTTTGTTTCATTTGTTCAGGGGGATTTGATAGCCGAATGATTAGCACGTGCGTGCGGTGTCATAATGTCGGTCCATCACTGAGTCAACTGGCGTGGTTTCGATTCCCCGGTTATACGTGGCAAAGAGTGACTCGGGTTTGTTTCCTCCAACTGTTAAAGACCCCTACGCGCAAGCGAATTAGTGAAATAAAATTGAACCACCTAGTTTGTGTAGTGTGGACGTTAAACTTCATCTCTCTCTCTCTCTCTGTCTCTCTCTCTCTTCAAGTCAAAGTTTACTTGTAGCCTAAGAAACAAAACTATTTGTATCATAGCAACAATAACAACGGACGACAGGTAATTATAAACAACACATAAAGCTTTTATTCTGTGCTCGATTTATGTCACATTTCGGTTACATGGGGATTTCGGACACTTTCCTTCCAAATGCTAAGCATTATGGGTTTTTACCGAAGTCATGAATGCCAGTAGTAACAAACACAGCGATGTTTAAGTCCGCACATACACGGCAATATGTACACGAGACCTTGGTTTTTGGTCCCATCCGAATGACCAATAGTGCTGTATTATAATCGTTTATCAACTAAAAGCTTACTAAAGACGAACCGGGAGTTTCGAGAACTGGAATTCCGAGTACAGACTTAATGGCGAACGGTAATCCGAATGTAATCCGATATTTTTGGAGGGTCGAGTCAAGTGTCGTGGTTTCATTTCCCCACTTGTACGTGACCAGGAGTAGGGTCACATTTCCAGCCTCGTGGGTTTTTTCAGGGTGTTCCTGCCACTTCTAAAGACTCCCACGCGCAAGTGAATCATTAAAATGGGAAATTGAACCATATGTTAATCCCGAAATAACCCAGTTTATGTCGAGTGGAGATTAAACCCAATATCTCCCACTCTCTCTTTTGCCCGGACAGCGACACTACTGGGGTGGTGGCCGAATGGTTAGCATGCGCGTGCTGTATCACAACGTCTGTCATTGAGTCAACTGGCGTGGTTTCGAATCATCGATTGTACGTGACAAGGAAAAGTGTTGCCTGTTCAACGTCGTGGGTTTCTCCGGTTCCCCCGGTTTCCTCCCACTACTAAAGACCCCTATGTGCAAGCGAATTATTTCGAATTTCACCTGTCAAGGGTTCTTTTACGTGCAAGCCAACGTGTACACGGGACCCACGCCGGAAAACTCCGATGAACTTTCTCGTATTATACCGGAAGTGAACCCGAGACCACCTGGTTAGCAATACATCTTACTCCATTCCTCCCCGATTCGAAAATAGGATATATGGCCTGTACAAAATAGACATTATTATCACCTACAAGAGAGTTTCGTGGCGTCCAAAGTATTGCAAAACGTGACCGACAAGGATACTTATATCATATAAGTGCACATTCTACATATCCACAATTTACAAGATCTCACTGAAAAATTGACAAAATTATAGATAATTCAAATATCTTTGTCAAGTAAGATATGCATATTGTAAACATCATATTCAAAATTAAAAGAAAAAATCAAGGATAAACGGTTTTATTTACCACCGATAAGAAGCGATTTTGTTATTGGTAATTTCACTTACTCATATTGTCATTTTTTTTATCTGGACAAAAATGCCTATAAAATCAATCAAAACTGATTTCGAATTTTTCCAGAAATAGGCTTATAATGCACATAGAGCAAAATCTAAGACTAACCTCTTAAACTTGTGCAAAATAGGAAATTATGTCTGTCAGCTTCAGACGCCTCTAGTTTCACCAACCGTCTATGTACTCTAAATAATTGCCAGTTGTTTCTGTTTAGAATGACATCCACCTTTGGACTCACGCTCTTGGTCACCAAAGTTGCAATTAACGATAAAAAAGTGGCAATTTAGATTTTGATTTTTGCGATAAGATTTTTGGGTGCTGGCGATTCATTTTGAGGACGTCGGCAAACTTGCACAGAAACTTTTAAGTTGTTATTGGCAATGATTGGGTTGAACTCTTTTACACCAATGACGTGTTTTATTTTAAAAAAAAAAGAAGATAATCACCAAAAAAGAGCAATATCTAGTTAATTTGAATAATGGAATCGTTGATGTGAGAAAACAATGAGTAATTAGATTGTGAGGTTGATTAAATTATATCATATTGTTTATATTCAAAATATCCTGATATGACTATGAATCATTTTTAATAAAATCACACAATGATGAAGGAGAAAAATGATGAATAACACCATTAGCCCCAACAA
Source organism: Patella ulyssiponensis (assembly GCA_963678685.1). Classification (NCBI taxonomy): domain Eukaryota; kingdom Metazoa; phylum Mollusca; class Gastropoda; family Patellidae; genus Patella; species Patella ulyssiponensis. The sequence continues at coordinate 58,243,048 of OY783230.1, read as the reverse complement.
CATCATTAATTCATTCACAAGTAGACAAATTGTTAGTGTTTTTATTAGGACATTGTCGTCAATAGATAAAACGAATTAAAATATTCGACAATTTATAATAGGAGAGTTGTTACGTAAAATTGGACATGGACTATCACAGGGTGACTCAATGCATATATCTGAAAAATACTATCATCCAACCAAATGAGCCAGTCCACTCGGGAGTAGAGGTTACTTTATTTTTAAGGGCAGTATTTTGTGTCCACCAATATCAAATAATATGTGCTAGAATTGTTTAAACATACTCCAGCTAAGATATTTGCTACGGTTGACCGGAACAATGATTTGAAGGACCGGGAAGTGATAAACATGGGTTTTCCTCACTGACAATATACCGTTAAACCGGCTTAACTTTGTCACGTGAAGAACATATAAGTAAATGATAATATTAAACTCATTTGGAACCGATAAACAAGATTTGAATATAACATGGATGTATTCGCTTGCGCCCCTTTCAACATACATTATACAAGAGCTAAATCTGCCTATTTCAGGTCTTTCTTCAGGTCTGAAATGTTATCTAAATTATTAATTAGACATCAATTAATTTATCCAGACAATAATCAACTCTCGATGTCAACGCTAGCTTGCGATATTTACTGGATTAGGATCCGATTTGCTGCTTTATTTTCATTCATGATTTAATCACGAAATGGATAATCGAGACTATGTATTTTTTTATCGTACCGACTTTAGTAATGATGATCGAGGCTAGGCCGAAAATTCAATCGCTAAAATCGCGGTTCAGAGTAGATCAATTTGTCTGAATTTTTCTAGCAAATTCCCTTTACATTATTTAGTTTTAACTTTTATAGTGAGAACTGGCAGCTCTTTATGGCATCCCCCATAATGTATCTTTAACATAATAGTTTTGGCTTCTGTGAGTTTTAAAATGAAATGGGGTTTGACGTTCTGTTCTACTCGACAAAGATAATGAAGATGTAAATAAATTTTATCCAATTTGATAAGTTTATTTTCATTTCTGAAATGGTAATAGTTTATCGATACGTATTTGTCATTGAAAGTCCGACATTTTCACTTATGATTTTGACATGGCTGACACCTATATATAGTCTACGAAGAATTTTAAGGCCCGGTCCCACTGCACTTACGGATGCAAAGAGGATGTAAAACGGGGAAAAAAAGCGTGCCGTCCGTTTGAAAACGCCATGCACCTGTTCACTTTGATTTCATCCGCTTAAAAAGTTTTGAGCTGCACAAAACTTTTATAACGGATGAACTTTCTGCCGTGTTCGGCGTAAATGCGTGACAAATACGAGCAACAAAAGTTCCACGTCCGTTATCATCCGTTAAACGTCCACTGTATCCTCTCTGCATCCTCTGGGCACCCTCGCAACTCACATTCGCTCCAGCTGAAAACGGGAAGAGGGAGGAAAGATAAGGTACATGGAACGTCTATACATCGTTAGTAGCACGGAAATAGAAAGGATGTAAGCGTATGCATCTCGTATATAAAGTTTTCAAAACGGACAAAGCGTTTGTATCTGGGATGTATCTGGTATATTGAAGGATGTCATCCACTTTCATCCGCTAGGCTGCCGATGAACATCCATTTAACATCCTCGCTACATATTTCCCACGTTCGTTCTTTTCCGTTCTGTTTTCGGAAATTTTCGTCAATTTCTGGAGCGGATGAAAACGGACGGAGCCACCCCCGAGAGTTTGTTCGTCCTCTGTGTCCTTTTTGCATACGTTTTGTGTCCATCGACCACAGGGACCGGGCCTTTAACTGCATTCCCGTTTGACAAGATAGTCTCTATTGTCAAGTATACCATTGCCACGATAATAAGTAAAATCGTGATTATTTAATTTATCATTAAAATATTGAATGGCGATTGGTTCTAACCAATCCCAACATCTAAGCCACCCCACTGCCCAGATAATTGATTTTGGGCCTGTCATCTTTTAAGATACATTATGGAGCTTTGGATAAAGAGCTGATAGTTCTCACTTTAATAGTGATAATACAAATTGATGCAGCCTCGATTACCCATTTTTTGATTTAATCATAAATGCGCGTTGAGCAGCAGATTGGGTTCTAATTCAGTAAATATCACAGACTAGCGATGACATCGAGAGTCGATTAATTATTGTCTGGATAAGTTAATGAACGTCTAATTAATAATGCAGATAACATTTTAGGCCTAAAGAAAGATTTAGCTCTCGCATAACGTATCTTTAACGGGGTTTTCGAGCCGTTAAGTGTTGTTTGGCTAAATCAATACCGTTTAACTACAAGCCAGTTTGTCTTTTTTCGTCATTTAAATTTCCGAGGTCCCTTCTTGGGGTCCTCTCTAGAGACATTGGAAAGATAAACTCTTTCATATTCTATTCTAATTGTGGAGTTATTTAACGTGTGTAAGTAATTGTAGTATAATATTATATTACGGTTAAATTATATAGTTATACATTGAAGAAAATTGCCTTTTGTAATTTTATAGTTTAAGAAATTTTATGTTATTCTAAATAAAATAAAACGAAATCGGATTACACTTATTTTGATATAATCAATTTGTCTTTTAACTTTGATGACCTTGGTAATAAACTACAAATGATTCTAACAAATTACTTCAAGTTCGATAACTCGATTTTACATCACTAAATTGCTAACGCGTTGGTAGCTGACCTTACTTCTTGACACGTACAAGCGGGGAATCGAAACCACGTCATATGATCAAAATACAGACATTAGGATCTAAAGCGGACCAGTGAAAACTTTCGGCCACCACCACGAGTGTATACGCGAAAGGTGCTAAAAAAACACTTCCCGCCAACCCCACCACCCTTTTGCTGCCAACTAGATCAATATTTTGAATGCCAATAGTAATATTTTCAAAAGAAAAAAAGGCAGGTGTAGGGTGTGGATTTAGCAATCTGATTAAAATACAGATCTATATTTCCTTTCGTTTTTGTATGCTTTCTATGATGATCTGACAAGTTGTACTCGAAGGTCGTGTCAAGGGTTGTATGAGCGGCTTTTGATTCTATGACGTTCATACATTGATTTATCAATCAATGTTGAAGTTTCAAGTGGTTTACCTACTGTTCCGTGCATGGCACGCCAAGAAGTCGCCGGAACAGACCATTTCACTGGCTAGTCCCTCACTTCAACCATATCGCGTGTAATATAACAACTCCTCCAGATCCTAATGTAGTAAAGAGAAGTAACGCGAAATTGTGAACTATAAGAAACGAAATAGGATCTGTGTTTTAATCAGATTGTGGATTTAGTTTTGTTTCCCCATACCAACTAGGCAATTTTCCTTGCAAGACCCTCCGTCCTTCAGGTAGACTCGAACATTCAAAATTCGATGTAATTATTGTTGCCCCGATGGTGCAGAAATGAAATGGAATGTGATTTAATATTCTACTGTTCATCTCCGACTGGACTAATAAAGACGGACGTATGCTATACAGTGTGCTATGTGGGCAATTTTGCCCGGATAGCGGCGCTACGACTTACCCTCACATCGACTTCCATCTTCCAAGGGATCTTTTACGTGTACTCGGGACCTTGGGTCTTTCATACCACCCGAACGACTAAACAGCTGTCAATGTCAGACGCCCCTTCCGGCACCAACTCACAAGCGGAAACCTCGCCGGAAAATCACGATAAACTTTCTTGTCCAACACCGGGATCGACCTCCAGGCTAAAGTCGATGCGATAAAAAAAACCCGTATAGTCTCTAATCCAGTAAATATCGCAGGCTAGCGATTACATCGAGATTCTAGATAATTTATAAAGCAGTTTAGACCTAAAGAAAGATCTGCAATTGGCAGAATGCATCTTTAATGGGAGCTTTGGGGCCATAAGTGTTGTATGTGCAATCATTACTGATTAACTACAAGCCTGTGTGACTGTTTTCGTTATTTAAATTTCCGAGGTCCCTTCTTGGGGTCCTCTCTAGAGACATTGGAAAGATAAACTCTTTCATATTCTATTAAAAGGGCGAAGTAGTTTAACGTGCATAAACAATTCTGCCATTTAATTGTAGTACGATTAAATTATTTAGTTATACACGAAGGAAAATTGTCTTAGGTAATTTTATAGTTTAAGAAACTATGTGTTATTTTAAATAAAATAAAATACAATCGGATTACACATATTTTGATATAATCAATTTGTCTTTTAACTTTGATAAACTTGGTAATAAACTACAAATGATACTAACAAATAGCTTCAAGTTCGATAACTCGATTTTACATCAACAAATTACTGACGCGCAGGTAGCCGACCCTACTTCTTCACACGTACTAGCTGTCTGATAATCAAAACTACAGATCTTATAAGCTGACCCGTTAAGCCATTTGGCCACCATCCCGACTGTATAAGCGAAAGGTGCTAAAATAATCAGTTCTTTGTTTTCCCTACCAATTAGGCGATTTTTTTGGCAAGACCCTCCGTCCTTGAAGCAGACTTGAATATTCAAACGTAAATATTGTTGCGCGTCGGTGCAAAAATGAAATGAAATGGGGCTTAACGTCCCACTGTTCTGTTCCGACAGGGTTAAAGAAGACGGGCATACGCCATAAGTTTGCTTTTAAGGAAATTCTGTCCGTACATGATTGCTACGACATACTCTTATATCGAATTTCATCTGCTAAGGGATATTTTACGCGCTCGCCCATGTGTGAACGGAACCTCGGTTTTTCGTCCCAACGAACGATTATACAGCTGCACCACCGACAAGGGAAAAAAACCACGCCGAAAAATCACGATGAACTTTCTCGGCCAACACCAGGACCGAACTCCAGACAAGCGAGCCAGTGTCTTATACTCATTGAGCTACTGGTTATGTAAATAATATACCGATTATCTAAATATATATTTGTCTGATCTAAAGTCCTGTCTGATTGCTTAAGTTCTGATAACTATCTGACAGACAGAACACAATGACAGCATTAAGTAATAATAATACCCCCGTTCAGACGCTTATTTTGAACTGGTTTAAAAACCCCGGGGATCGTTAAACCAGTTTAACTTAAGCGTTTGAACGCACATGTGGGGCAAATAAACCAGTTTAAAAACCCAAGCTCGCGACCTGTCTTCGAGAAGGCTTTTCATTTTGAACTGGTTCATCTTAGCCGTCTGAACGAGTTGGCTTAAAACCCCCAGCTCCAGCTTGCTTTGAGCATGCGCAGTACGCAGTAAGTAACATTCCTGTGAAAATGTCGGGGTCAGACAGTGCCAATGTTATCGAAACCGTCTGTGCGAGAACCGAATAAAGATGGTGAAGCTGCCCATGCGTAGTTAACTCTAACCTCCGACCGAAGAGGTCAGAATAGTTAAACTGGTTTGGCTTACAGTACGTGTGAACGCAACACGATGCTGTCTTAAAAACCCAGCGATTATGAACTGGTTTAAAAAATAAGCGTCTGAACGGACTATAACAAGATACAATTTTAGGGATACACAGTTACAGTATATAAAAACAACCATAACAATGAATACAATTAATTTGTCAAAGGTGTTACATTTTTATTGTATTTTAGCGTTGTGTTGCATACTCTGTATATCATTTTCCCTGGTCCTCCCACTGCTAAAGACCCTTACGCACAAGCGAAGCATTGAAATAAAATTAAACCATAAGTTAGTCTCGAAATGACCTAATTTGTGTCGAGTAGACGTTAAACCCCATTTCTCCCTCTCTCTCTGTATATAATTGTCTACCATGGTCCGGAGAAGCGGGACATGTGGGTCGTTCGGATTTCTCAGTCGCCCATGACTAGAAGAGGTCTCAATGCTTAACTCATCACTAAATTTGTTACTTTTGCCCCAGTTAATGCAAGTAGACATGCTCAAGCCTTCACTCATAATAATTATAGGCTTGGATTCAACGGTTAATTTTCTTGTCACACACGGACATGTATTTGTCACTTGGGATTAACTTAAGTTACGTCTGAACAGACAAGGCATTCATTCAGCTTATTTTACATGAGTGCCAGTCGGTGACAACAGTAACAACAGACGCGTAGCTATACGTGGAGCTAAGCTGATCTACAGTGGAAATATTTTAGTTCCCAAAGAAAAAAATAAAATGAAACCACACCAGTGATTTGGCTGGGCGTGTTCATGATACAAAATGCAGCTGAACTAGGCTGCTGGACATTTAACGATATACGAAATTCAACAAAACTTCATAGAACCAACTTTACGTATGCACAGGAATCACGAGAGAGTGCTGATCATTCGAACATTGCCACGTTGTTCTGGTTATCAGAGTCCATGGAGGCACATGCTGTATATTGTCATGCTGGGTCAGGACTTCACGTGAGCACAACTTGCACTCAACAGGAAAGGTATAGGAAACTGCCAGAGCGCGATGCTTCAGATGTCAGATAATGTGCCGGCCTTGTGTGACGTCTTGCCCACCAGGCCTTGTCCGATCTCCATTGTACCCAGTCTACGGGGATCGATCTAATGGTGGAAGTGTCATGGCTTCTAAGTCTTCGGGTGACAGTGCTGGTACTCCTGCCCTCTTGAATTAACGCAATGGCGGGTTCTCGATGTTCAGTTGTCAACCTTGGCATACCGTTTGTACTCGACGTTTGAAACCACTCATTTGTTAATGTAATAATAGTCTATTTATAGTGTGAGAAAGTATGTTTTGAGTCTTGGTAATTCATTCCATTCTTTTGGAGCAACATGTGACAAACACTTCTGACCGAAACGAACCGTTTTGGTTTTGGGTATAATCAGAAGATTTTTGTCTTGGGATCTGAGTGTTCTTGATGGAGTGTACGGTTCCAGTAGGTCCGAAAGATACTTTGGAGCACTGTTGTTCATGCAGCGAAAAGTAAAACACAAAACTTTTTATTTAATCCTGAAGTGTACTGGTAGACAATGTAAGTCTTTAAAAGTGCTTGTTATGTTGTTTAAGCGAGAAGTGCGAGACACTACCCTTGCTGCAGTGTTTTGGATAGACTGAAGACGATTTAGGAGAGTAGACGGTGCAGTAATCTAATCTGGACAGTATCAAAGATGATACCAAAGTTTTGGCGGATTCTGTAATTAAGAATTTTCTAATAAATCCAATATTTCTTATTAATAAGTAACACACTTTGGATATATGATTAATGCGAGTCTCAATCAATAATTCAGGATCAAACATTACTCCTAGGTTTTTAGCACTTGTAGAAAAGAGAATGGAAGTTATACCAGCAGTTATGTCTTAAATACCACAACTGTCTTTTATTGTCTTCGGACCCAAGATTTCCTCCCACTGCTAAAGACCCCTACGCGCAAGCGAATTATTGAAATAAAATTAAAACCATATGTTAGTCCCGAAATGACCTAGTTGTGTCGAGTGGACGTTAAACCCCATTTCTCTCTCTCTCTCTCTCGGACCCAAGAGCAGTATTTTAGTTTTTTCGTTGTTGATTTTGAGTTTGTTTGATGTCATCCAATGTTTGATTTCACAGTAACAGATGGATATTTGAGACTGTACTGAAATGGCTGAAACAGGGATATACTGACTCTAATTTAATGAGCATCTATTATTGGATAATAATCAATACCCCTTTTGAACTTCTGGTCTATTTTTTTCTTTTGCCTGACTTATCCAAGAATAGCACTGAACTCAATAATTAATGGACATGGCCGAGGACATGTTCTTTATTGGTTCCCTAAATCCCCCCCGCCCCTCAATCTACATCTAAACAAAACCTGATTGGTTTTTATATTTTTCAAAATAGAGTGGAACACGAGAGGTATATGGTCTGTGTTTATTTACCGTGTGTATAATAAATAATATATGTATGTTTGCAAGTTGCTCGTATATAGATGTTTATATATATATTGTTTGTAAGAAATGTGGTAAAAAAAGAAAGAAAAATGTTAAACAGTATGTCAAATGATTAACGTAGCTTTTTGTTGATTTTTCACGCCGTCTTTACGCTTGACAAACTTTCCATATGTTACTCGTTGCAAAATCGATTCGACTACAAAAATGTCGGTTTAACAAGCAGTAATAACTGGCACAGATGCTAGAAGCAATTCTTTTATTTATGTCCTTTTTTCAATATGGTGGGAAAATGTATGCAAGAAGAATTTTGTACACCGGAATTTATTTCTATACATCCGAGTTGATTTATCGCTGCTTTTTATACAAGGGAATTATTTAGTCGAATACTAAATAAGCTACAAACTTCACCGATTATTCAACAAGTATTGTTAATAAAACAGGTCAAAATGCTCATAAATCGTACAGAAGTTTTATTAAAGTTTGAGAATATAGACATGGTACTAGTATATACGTAATACATAACTCATGTGAAATGTATATAACCGATATAATATAAGGTTTCTTCCACTCGGTTACTTTTTAAAAAGTCAAAACCCCGTAAGTAATCTACATATGTTCACCTTTATGAGTTGACAATACTCACAAAGTGGAGAAATTTGTATTAAAGTTTTATGGTGTAAGCAAATTGTTAGATAACCTGGAATGGATTAAATTATCAGATCATTTTTATTGTTTAGTTTCTATAAAGAGCAGACAGTCGCAGCAGAACAGTTGGACGTTAAACCCTATTTCATTTCTATAAAGACCAAACCATACGAACCAATAAATATTTTTGAACCGAAACTATCAGACAGGGTGTTAGTCTGTTATGTCTTCACATTTTTGCATATTAGTGATTCAATCCATTCGTTTCAGTGGTTGCCCCAGACCCCTTAGACGGCTACTTTAAGAGATGAACCCCATGCATAAATTCAGATGTATGGTGACGTTTATGATGTGCTTAATAAGCACTAGTGAACTGACTGACCATATTAAACTTGACTGTAATCAAGTACATGTACAATAGCGTGTTTTACAAGTGAACTAGAGGTAATCTTGAATAGATCAAAAAGTGCACTGTTTGAAATTGTCGATTCGTTCTATCATTTCGCTTGTATTCAAGCAATTAAACAATGCCTGACACAGGCTGGTATATTTGAAAGGGATGTGTTACGGTATAATTATGAAAAAGATTGTCTCAAATAGAATTAAACAACCACGAAATTCACTTACGACGTTTTTACAAGCGAGTGCTAGTTCGTCACTTGGCAAACCTCGCCAGATTCCGGTATCCTACATCTAGCCTCGGCTGTATGACAGTAAGTGCTATGTACCTACGCCCATACATTTGTGATGCGGCTACCGGTTTACTTCAACAGGAAAATTTGCCGCTTTTACAAAGACGTTCCCAAGATGACGTCTTTTGTAGAGTGTGTAGAGTTTTCGTTGCAAAGTTGTCCTTAGTTTAATAAAGAAAATCCGATAAACTTGAACGACAAACAGCTTCAGACATTGAAAGCTATGTACGATTGTCAAGATTGTATCTCTGTTCCTACAAAACACAATGCACCATGGGCGCAGCTATTTTTGATCCGGGACCGATAAAGTAGTTCCAATATGGCGGAATTCGTCATACAGCCGAGGTTAGATTGTACCGGAATTTGCCGAGTGCTAGTTCTTCTGCCGCCGTGGGGGAGGTCCACATAACTGATGACGTAGCATGCAAAACGGGAATCACCTCGTTCTCGTTTTCGTCTTCGAGTGCATCTGAACCTCTCTATTATGAATACACAAATTGGTGAATAGAGTTGGGTTTAACGTCTAGCCGGCATAGTACTTCGGTCATTTTGAGACTAATGCATAGTAATTCTAATTGCTATCCGAGTGGAGCAAGTTTGTAGGGAGCTAGGGGTTCCTTATGTCAATGTGCACGGATGACCCCATTTTTTCCTTCCATCGGAACTACTAAGTACGTTTTCTTCACACACCAAATCTGTTATGTTTATCGTATCATGTGAGTTTTTTCATCGCCTATGCCGAAATTCGAATTGGGAACATTCTAATGTCGAAGAGTTTGGATAATACTGAGTTGGAGAGTTCACTATTCAATATTGTGAAGGTAGGGAATAGCAGTATGGACGATAATGTATCGCCGAATCAATAACAGCAAAAATTAATTGAGTGTACTCCCTGATAACAAATATGTATTTCACAATCCCAACAATTTATTACGGATAGTAATAACTTGCTCGTGCATGTTATCGTGGTTTAAATATAGATATTGTTTTCCGGAATTCCTGCATAATAATCAAAATGTATGGAAAATGAATTAAAATATTCAAAAATAAATGCTACAAGGTAACACATTGTATTCTAAAAAAACCCTTATAGATTGTAGTCATGAACAAAAAACGGTTACACGTTAAAGTCTTGAAAAAAAAGTCACACATTGTTCTCTCGAAAAAAAAACTTACACATTGTAGCCTTGAAATAAAAAAACATTACCCATTTTAGTCTTGAAATTTTTTTTAACTACACATAGTAATCTTGAAATTAACCCAATTTACATTGTAGTCTTGAAATAAACCGAATAAAAACTAACTACCCATTGTAGTCTTGAACCAACCCCACCCCCCACCCCCCCCCCCCAAAAAAATAAATACGCATTGTAGTCTTGAGAAACAAGTTGCTGTGTTTGAACAAAACCAAAAAAAAGGCCCAAAATACCCCCCCCCCCCCCAAAAAAAAAACAAAAAAAAACAAACAAAAAACAAAACAAACAACAAAACAATCAACAAAACCCACCAACACAGTGTCGATTCAAGAGAAGGGAGAGAAGTGGGGTTCAACTTTCACTCCACACAAACTAGGTCATTTCGGAACTAAAATAAAGGTTTTAATTTTACAGGAATGATTCGCTTGCGCGTAGGGGTCTTTAGCAGTCGGAGGAAACCGGAGGATCCGGAGAAAACCCACGAGATAGGACAGGCGAACCAACTCCTTGTCATGTACAGCCGGGGATTCGAAACCACGCCAGTTGACTCAATGACATGCTTTATGATACCTCGCGCACGTGCTAACCATTCGGCCATCCAATCCCCTTGTCGATTCAAACGTGCAATAAAGGTTAAGAAGAGTTATTAGATGTCCTAAAAACGAAAAAGCATCTATGATATTTTATTGAAAAAGACAAATACCGAATTAAATGTCAGCGAAAATGATATTACGCACAATTGAGTAAAACCAAAGATCATTTTTATTTGCGTTAATGTAATTATACAGTGTTTTAATCTGTCGACATACAATTAAAATCTCATTTGTCAAATCCCAACCTGATGATTTTTGTATTTAAAACAAAATGGCTTCTAGAATAGCCAAAACTTTTTGTGTCCCCACGTAACCGTAAACATAACAGAACTGCAAAGCCTAAAATTAACTGCCAAAAAATAAAAATATGACAGTCCAAGTGGTTCGCTGGCCATTTAAGTTTCCGAAGATTAGTTTTATTTTATAATAATATGATAAAGTCCATGGTTTTATGTTAACACTGTCGAAATGTTTCGATCGCCAACCGTAGTTATCTCTCCATTTTACTTCAACTAATGAAATTTTCCGAACGCGATATCGAAATATTTAAACATAAGGCTGTAAGGCAGCATTTTGAAGGGTGACATTAGCCCCAACTCACCCCCACCGGAAACAAAAATAAAGACACAAACAAAACACTGTCGATATTCAAAATTTTTCCATCGTCAAGCGCAGTTATCTTCCCATTTTATTTCAACCAGTGAATCTTCCAAGCGCGATATATAAGTATTTTGAAGGGTGACATGACCCCCCCCCTCCCCCGAAACAAAAAGTGTGACCCCAAAAAACGAGTGTTTACCGGATTTCGGGTTAGTACCACTGAAATTGTTGCGTTAACCTCTTTTAACCAACTGGGCTAATGAAGACGAGCATACACCATGCAGTGTGCTATGACAGAAATATTGGACGGACAATGGCGCTTCAACTTGCTCTTTTTCGAATTTTGCCAATGTGTACACGAGATCTCGGACTTTCCTCTACCGACAAGGGAAACGACCCTAAAAAAACCCGAGGTAGTTTCTGTGCTAACACCTGGATTTCCTTGATGGGATTTGTGTTTCGTTTCATTTAAAAATGTCAGCAATTATTGTGATTGTAATTTTGGATTTATACCGATCGTGTATTCTTTAGTCTCTATCATCCAAACACATATTCTACTCCGTACGTTGAAGACTGGGGGTTCTGGGTGACCGAGACTATGTATTCTTCGTCGCTGTGTCTGAGGCACGGTGTTCGAGGCTAAATGTTCGGTGACTAGCTAGATGGTTTTGAAAAAAATTTCAATCATCCATAATTATGTCCATTCTTCATCACATCATATAAATTTTAGATATGATGTGTAGAATATGCATATCCATTACATATATTTTGTTGACGGCCACATATTTTAATACTTCAGGTGACATTGACAAAAAAGGGCTCTCGATGCTGATAAGTTGAACCCCAAAATGTGATTGTGGACTTTTAACGGTTACCGGTAAAGAATAGTGATTTCCGCCGTTCTCCGCCAATAAACAAGCGTGACGTAATTTCAGTCCTTCTGTCTATATTCTAGTCTATATTTCTATTAGCAGAATGACTAAAAGTACCCCACGGCTTGTTTATTGGCGGAATGTTACGAATACTCACGGAGAAAGGCGGATATCGCTAACGTTGAAATTTACCTGTGACAGGTAACATTGACATTCGGAACCGTATTATACTCATGGGGAGGATATTAAGTTGCCATAATTACTTGCATTATTTAAAAAAAAGTATGACGCTTGCCCGTCTTCCATTAGCCCTGGTTAGGTGCATAAGAGTAGGACGTTAAACCCATTTCATTTCATTTCATTTTTTAACAGCACCTTACATATTTTTCATCGCTCTGACTCGTCACAGAACTGTGGTATGTTTTAGCAACACGATCTCTTTAACTTGTCTGTCACTTGTACGTCGACAAATGTTTACTTATTCCTTTTATCACATACTTTAGTCCTCTTTTGATCAAATAAAAAATGGAGCCTTGTTCCTCTTTGACTAACCCAAAGAAAAGGGTTTAAGAAAGAATTAAACACAACTTGATAATAATACCACAATACTTTATTTAAACTGGGTTCTGTATTCACAAAACGTTCACATATCCATTTGAAATTCGGCATTGTGTGTGTAATAAGGGTCATTTACAAATTGACATACTTATGTTCAAAATATCGTACGACTTCTGACATTTTTGCTTCCGCTTCAATGAATTTCTTTACAATCCCATAACCTGTGATCATTCTAGGTTTCTTGTAGATAAGCAAATGGGTTTTTATCATGTAAATCAAAATCCAACCATGAAATAGATCAAGAGAATAATTTCATACACAATTATGTTAAGAGTTCAACATAAGGGGGACTTATTACTTTCACCAATAAATTAAAGGTGTGTTGACTAAGAATTTATACCAGTGACCTATATATCTTCAACTTAAATACCGGTTATTTGGAAATGAAATAGCCATTAACGTCCTACTTTTCCGCATTGACTGGGATATTGAAGATGGGCATATGTCACACAGTTTTGTTATGGGTGAAATTTTGCCTGGGTTGTTTGAAAACGGTCGTTTCACAGTTGAATGACGCGACCTGACGAATGACGTGCCCTTCAGAGACTTTTCTATCCAGACTAATTACGCCCAATACCTCCACGGGCTACCTATAGTTGCACGATGGGAAATTGTGTTCTGAGGGAAATTATGCCAAGACAGCGGTGTCACGAACTACTCTTATTTTAAATTCCAATACGGGCTCTTTACGTGCAGACCAATGTGTACGTGGGACCTCGGTTTTTCGCCCCATATAACGACTTAACATTGACCTTTTCTGCCCTCCGCCCTTGTACTTTTTCATTCCTAGGATATTAGACTCACTGGATTATCTAGTATCTAACTGTTGAGCGGTATAAGACGGGGGAATTTGACTGAGATTTGTGAAACATGATAAAATGATTGGAAAAAATTGAAATAAATAACGCATTTCTTTTAGATCACCTGGCCCGTCTTTGAGGCAAGTGGGTTGTATTGACCAGACCAGAAGTATGGTCGCCTACGTAGCGTTTTTGGTTTGTTCCGCGTCCTCCGGTTTCCTCCTATTATTCAAGACTCCTACGTCAAAATTAGAACTAGATTTGCACCATATGTTAGACAAACAAATAGCGTACCTTTGTATGTCTGCATTAAATATTGGATAACCATTAAAATTGTACATTCATGTACTTTCGTGTCGTTATACCAAATCTTTATTTAAGTCTTTAATAAATTTTATCTATCATAATTTAAATTCCAAATGAGCTACAAACAGAACTGTCTTTTGAAAATGCTCGTTGTAGCTACTAATGCGAGAACTTTACTGGCGTGATGTTTATTTTACTAACTTTAATGGATTAAATATAACCATATATGGCAAGTAATGAGGACACGTAAAACAAAATCAAAATCAAACAAGAAGAAGAATAAAATAATAATAACAAAATAATTAAAAACTTCTGATGTTAAGCGACACGTGTTGGTTTAAAGTGGAAATATGTCGATGCAAGTCAGAAATATCATTAATCGGCCTTGAACCATATTAAGTTCTGAATATGCTTAGCCTTGCCAATCGAGTCGCCTCAGTACAAATGGCGCTGGAAATTTTTCTGGCAATGCCTATTTCAAAATGTTTATTTTGTCTTAAATACTGGATATCAGAAACTCATCTTTTCCCGGTAAGATAACAGCATCAATTTTAATTTAACTTGACCAACAAGTCGTGTTTGCAATGTTGAAGACTGTTGATAATAATGAGTTAGAGACTTGCCCCCTTTACGCCCCGGTCCTTGCAATATTTTCAATCAACCCCTATGTTTATCGCCTGTACCCATATGTTATTTTGATGTCAACTAATCTATGAATTAAAGCCTTCAAATGTAGGGGTTTGTAAGATCCAATGAGTTTTGTAGTAGGTTTGAAAAACAATGCTGGAAGAATTGGTTTATATAAATTGATAACACTGTTGCTACTTTAATAAATAATTCCAATTTTTAGAATCGATTAACAATATTTACAGACAAAGAAAAAGTAAGGAGGCTTACTGGATTTGTTTAATGTGAATTCCCAAAGCCTTTTTTTTAGTTTTAAATCTATCCTTTGTGTTTTGGGGACACGAAAACGTCCTCGTTATTAAATTATAGGAATCACAAGAGCGTTCCACAGGTGATCAATAAAACTAGAGTTACTCCCCTTGGACTAGTATATCCCTGTAAAGACGGTCAAATATGTTTCTTCTAACCAATTAAAGTTAATCTATATTTCGCTGTCGTAAAAATAAATCTAAGGAGACTATAAAAGAGTTTACACATAAGGTTTTTTTCTGAAGTCAATAAGAAGTCAACTTTCAGAGAAGCAATACATGAATTTCATCTTGTTTTTTTGTCTGAAATGTTTAGCCGCGCAAAAAATAATTCTCACAGGCTTCCAAACAATAAATTTGAACATTTTAAGTTATGAAGGTTCGCTGATCTTATTTTTTATGATTATATTATTGTTATTCAAATGTCAAATAAATCACGATCGTAGATTCGAAAAGACATTAGCTTTAATATATTAAATGCGTTGTCATATTTTGTGGCAATACTCGATAGGGTATATTGAAATGCCAAATGTTAAAATTGAAATCAACATCAAGTAAAACAAAAGAAAACCTGCTACATTTTTTTTATAAAATAAACCAACGAAAAACATAAGAAAAACAATTCAAAAAGATAGCAAGAAGCGCGTGTAAATGCAAGCCTTTTCCGCGTTGAGAAAAAAATGTCGAAGTGTTTTCATTTCTAACTATAAATTGTGTATTTAGGGCAATTAATGACAAATTTAAAATCTACAGAATATGCGATGACATCATATATATGTTGCCAATAGTACATTCTAAAAGAGTAAAATTGTTACCTTCACCAGAAATAGGAATATTTAAAGGTGCTAAACCACCAACTCAATGCCTTCCATATTATCCGAAATTAAAAACATGAATTAGAATTCCATAACGGTTTATTTCAATCAAAATATTGATTTTGTTATCTTGCCGATATCTAATATTTAAGACACAGGGAACTTTTTATAATCAGTACACGAGTCGTGTATTCCGTAGATTCGGGTGCCATTTGTAATAATCAATGAAAAACATATCATTAACAGTCCAGTAATTACTGTACTTATTGCTGATTCGCAAACAACTGTGTTTTATTTGGACTGCTCCACCGAAAACGAGTGATTACGAATTACAATAAAAAATTCAAAAATTAGATATAAATCAGTTTATACAAATTGATTTTACATTAATATGAGCTTTTAAACCCATTTACGACTATTTTAATCTTCCAAAGAATAGAGCTATACACCCTTTAATAAAATATTCTATAAAATAAAACGCAACAACAATGATAGAAATATGAATTGAAAAATCAAATCAGAATTTATCTGTTGTTAGGAAACAAAAATGTACGATATGTGAGTCGCCAGACATGATATTTGACACACCTGATGAGGTCGGCAACATGAAAGACTTGTTTCGTTTGTGGAAGTAACGCACCTTTAAGAGGTCTTAGTGTGTAAAATAATCGCGCGGTCCTCTCGGTACTTGAAGCGAACAATTTAATTATTTATCAAAGGATACATGACATTATTATATGAAGCATACATCGGACAAGGTCATATTTCTCAACTAAAGGGAGATTGATATACTTTTAATATGTGTGAAACGGCCTAGGTCATTGCCTGATGTTGAAGTTTTCACCCATAAAATAGACATCAATTTAATGATTATTTACAAAGTATTTAACGGTCAGTGAAAATTCAAGAGTTTTAACAAAAGTATAACAACCTCATAAATATACTGATCTGATATTAATATTGTCCATACCAAAATTTATAGTTATTAAACGCTTTATAAAGATTGTAGTATCATGACAGACCATATCTTTTATAGTTAAAATTAACGTTTCAAAGCAAATTGAGTTATAATTTGAAGATAAAATACCACACAATTGTGTAAGACCAGTTCATTACAAGTCAGACTTCACTCAAAATGATTTCTTTGGCATATAGAAAGATGTGACCCTCCTTTTGCATTTTGGTATTTTTTCCAGGAAAACGCACCGTGGAATATTTTAAAACACATTTAAAGTTCGTTCGTTACTGGAGCTTAACGTCCACTTCCACCTAGGGTGATATCGTAGACAAAGTGTTTCCTAAGAAACTAGCCTATGCCAACCACAGAATATACGACTGGGATGTCTTGAAATCCTATAAAGGCTCTTTGACTATTTATAAGGCGTAATAGTGGGTAGAAATATGATTTATCTCGACGATTTATCATGGAGTTATTTCCCCTGACTTGACCTCGGACTACACTCTGTATTGTCTGGTTTCGAAGAATTACCCCCAATATCAGCCGAGTGTGTGTGTGTGAAATAGCTTTATTTAACGTCCGCTTCCACCGAGGTGATATCGCAGGCAAAGTACCTAAAGATTCAATTTGGTCTAGGCTTAGGTGACCTTAACCCATTTAACTTCTAAAGGTTAAAAAGATATGCGAAATCGTTTGATTGGATGACTGTTGTATCGATCTTGGATGAGAAAAGTTTTTATTAGGATTTCTTTTTGTTTACTGATTTAAGTTTCGTTTTAGTCCAATCTCTCAACCGTTCAATATCGTATTGTATCTACAATGGATTGATCTGCGAAGCTAAAACTTTCAAATGCAGACGTAATTCCACAAATCAATATATCTCATGTATTGAACACTTTTATTTTTATCCAAATAAACAATCGTATTCTTTTAAGGCAGTCGTTGCATCATAGTGTCTGAAATTAAAAAAAATAGATATATTTATTGCTTAGATCCTTCATACATATGTTCGGAAGTATTTTCCAAGTTATGACTGTCATAGTCAATCCCAAAATCAAAAGTAGCAAAGAAGTTTTTAAATATAACAAAATTTTGACCAGAAAAAAGTTGGAATTCTATTCAAATTCATCGAAAGCATACAAATGACAAGAATTTAAAACAATGGTAAGAATTCTTTTATTGAAATGTCATAGACTTCACACAATGAAATAAAAACCCTGTTTTAATCTGTTTAGATAATTTTTTTTAAAAAGAAAAGAAAAACACTTTCGTGAAATGAAGATAACGTCGTGTAGACCGGAAAACTAGTTTTATCTTTCCTATTACATTGATTAGGGTGGAAATAACTAAAATTTAAAAAAGGAAATCTAATTATTTTCCATTTCCAAAGATATACGATAAGGTCACTGGGAGGTTACGCGCGCTCTAGGAAAAAAACTTGATTGACAGCCGAATTCCTTTAGCAAGAGAAAAACTATTTCGATCAATGGTAGTAAAAAAAATCGCGCACCGTTGGATACAAAGTATTTTGGCGGCCGGTTACGACTCTAATGAAACGACCGTGATATGGGTTTGTGAAACAAATCTTCTTACAGATTTAGTTAATTTTGTAGCTAAGGATAAAAATGTCTGTTAAAACGAAGTATCGGTATCTCGACTCAGCGTGATACCTGACAATTCTCTGATAAGTGGATATAGGTAGCCCTGTAGTAACTTATTTCTTGTATATCTTAAACCCTCTAATATATAAACAAATGTGTTTAAAAAATATATACATATACTTATGTTAAATGTAAAATATTTCATCTATGAATTTCAGCCATGATAACTTATCAAAGTTTGATACGGAACACGTGAACTTTAATTTGAAAAAGAGCTTTGAAATTGGAATCTTAATTGATATATCCTACACTGTTAGCAAACATATTGCTTGGCATTTTTAAGGTTAAATTTTTTTCTTTTTTTAAAACGCCCTACTGTTGATTGAAATTTTTGCTTGGTATTTAAGGTTAATAGAGAATGGAAATAAAAATAAACAGTAGACTGATGGCGATATAATATTTACTATTTCGCCTTTACAAAGTTAATTCTTTTCCATTTCGTGGAATTAAACTAACTTTTCGTGACTAAATATTTGAATCACCCCCGAAAATGACCTAGTCGTCTTATTCCGATTTCCAACTAAAAGCGGATCTTGAATTTGCTGACGGTGGTATACACGGAACCGCGGTTTTTCATTCCTTTTCTGGCTCCAAGTCTGTGCCCTTCTTACCGTAGCTCACAGGTTTCAAAGGATATAACTAAGAACAGTTTGTTCTACAAACATCGTAACCGTAATACACTTTAAATACAAAGTCTTTATCTTTTTAATGTCTCATGTGTGTGGGGGTGGGGGACTTTTGAAATAGGAAGAACGATAACATATACGATAGTACAATTTGGTTCAGACAACTAGCATGGTGATATTACCCACATCTTGGAATTGTGTGTCTTTGTCAAAAGCGAAGTTGTCCAAGGCATTTTTTGAGGATCATCGCCCCAAGAAGAACAAGACGATGTATAGCGGTAGGTAATGTTATTTCCGCTTCGACAAAAACGAACGCATTCTAGATAAAATAGTGCTCGATCGTTTGTTGTGCGGGAAATTGACCTTGATAATTTATAACGTGAAAAATATACTATATACACTAACAACGAGACAGCCAAATACCACATCCAAATAACTATTGGTTATAGTCGAAGCAGGGACAATGTAGACTTGAGTGATGGAGACTACTTCCTGACTTGCGTTATGTATTGAAATAAAATAGCAATAACAGCCAAACGTGTTTTGACGGAATATCGAAAAAAACACCAAGGTCTTGGTGTATCTTTACACATTTTAGTAAAATTGTTACTTATTTCTTCATATACATTTCATATCATTCAACAAATTCTCTCCTTAGTGGTGAAATTTAGATTGTGTTACGAAATGATGGTTGTATACATTGTTCAACTGGGAATCGCATCTGTTCGAAGTGTTTTTTGTATTATGTTTTCAAAGAAGAATATATCTTCACCAATGTTACTGTTTGTTCACAGTTTATGGTTACCGGTCACTAACCAGAACACACCATTGATCATTAATCAAAATTCATGTCGCCACCGCTGCGCAACTAATTTCATCTCGATGATCCTTATCCGCTTCGTGACTTTCCGTAAATACTCGTCTTGATTTCGTAGTATCACGTGACGGCGCGATGATATAACCAGACTACCATTTTATTTTTTGCAGACGGCTTCCGTTATCATGCTGAGTTGGTATAAAAGCAGATAAATACAAGAGTATGTCAACACTCATACATTTTAAAAATGCGATAAAAAATTGGCTTCCTCCAAAGGAAGGATGGAACTGAAAATGTCTCTTTCGTTTTATTAGATCTGCAACCAATTCACTCGTGGATATTTCACAGGCAGCTATGTCAGATTGGCTCAGCTTGGGGTGATATTAGAAACATTGAAGTACATCGCCTCAAATTCCAGACAGTATCTGTTGCTTTTCAAAAAACTCGTGCTGTGACAAGAAATTATATATCAAAACAAACGTTTTATCAAAACCTTCTGATAATATTAGCAGACGGCAATATTAATAACAGAACCCGCTGCTATTCTTAACCCTTAAATTAACACAGGCAGCTGAAATGTCGGTATTTCTATTAGTTTGGCATAAAGTTTCCTAAGAAAATCTAGTTTTTGTTAACCGTTTTTGTTCCGTTCGAGAATTTGTAATGAAACATTTCTTTTACATATAGACATTTTTACCTCATGTTGATCGACTTCATTTCGACATTTTTTGAGAGAGATCTACGCAACATTCAGAAATATATAAGGTAATAAAGTAAGTAACCGCCCTAAAAGAATCAGAATCCACTTCGTAGAAACCTTATTGCAAATTTTTCGAAAGTAACCATGTATATGGGAGGGTATGGGAGAGAGGGGGGTGGTGTTTAACGTCCACTCGGCACAAAATAGGACATTTCCGGACTAACATATGGTTCAATGTTATTTCAACAATTCGTAGGGTCTTTAGCATTGGAGGAAACCAATCAGGATAATAAGAGTGAAAAGTGGCCTCTAGAGCGTAATATATAATATTGAAATAATAAAAAATCGTATAAGTTAGATACATGTTGACCTGAATAGTAGTTAATAAAAATAAAGTATCGCTAAGAGGATGACTAACGATTCCAACATATTTAAAGATCGAAGTATGAAATGAATAGGAAATAATCTGAAGATTAGATGACCATAACGTATTTTTAGGGCTGTTATATTTTTACTTTGAATTTGATTGCCCTTTAGGGTCGGTGGTGCAATTTTTTATGCTTTAGTATAAGACTACGATTTACCATGGATCGTATACATGTATTATAAATACCGCTCATTGTTTTACTATACGCCTGCATTCTATGTGCAGTAAGCTGTCCGGTCATCTAATCTTCAGATTATTTCCTATTCATTTCATACTTCGATCTTTAAATAAACAGAAAATGCCTCATGTCGGCCATCTTGAATATTTGAATTTCCTCAGGGTGTCAGGGTGGCATCGTCCTGATTCTGAATATACACATACTGGAGATACTAATCCACTGAAAACCTATATTTCAATATATTACACACCCCATTTAGGGAACGTCTGCAACTTTGTGAGTTTCTTTTTTGAGGAAAACCTAAGGTCATTGGATTGAGCGGGTCAAATTCCTAGAGAAACCCCCTTCAAACCATGGTCCGAGAGAATCTGTCATGAATTTTACCCCATTAAATAACTAGAAAATGCGTCAGGTCCGCCATCTTGAATATTTAAATTTCCCCAACGTTGTCAGGGTGGCATCATCCAGATTCTGAATCTACACATATTGAAGATATATAATCCATCAATTGGCATAAAATGGGGTTTGGCTGCTGGACTAGAGGGTGTGGTGACAGAAAGGACATAGGGTAATATATTTAACCATCACTTTCGCTGAAAAGAGGGATACAAAAAGAATATATAGCTGAAAAAACAGTTCCTCTGACTATACACCTTCTCGGCTAATATTTATTTTAGGGGTATGGGTGGCCGAGTGGTCTAGTGTGTGCTTCAGACCATAAACTTTGTCATTAACGCAGCTTCGATTCCCAGCGTGTACGTGTTTTCTGAAATAAAATTGAACCACATGTTACTCGCGTCGTGTGGACGCAAAACGTCATCTCTCCCTCTATATGTATATATATATTGATATATCCTCACATGTTTTACCTTATTGAATTGTGTTAATGTATTTGGTACAAAAAAACTTATTGGCTAAAAGAAAACAAAAATTGATGTCACTGGAAATTTTTCAAAAATATAACCAAAATCTATACTCCTGATAATTTAAATAAAAATTGATGTCACTAGAAATTTTTCAAAAATATAACCAAAATCTATACTCCTGATAATTTAAATAAATCTCAGAAGGAAACATAGATGCCAAAAGTCTTATGAAAAAAATCCTTGACATTTAAACATGACTATAATGAACGTTAAGAGTGTTGCTGAATGATCGAGTACTGCGTTGATCAGTTTAGACACTTTCATCAGGAGAATTGGTGATATTTTTATGTGAATTTGTGAAAGATCAAACTGCAACACGATGTATAATTAGTGTTTTACACCTGAGGCATGTTTAACTAAATTTTCTTATCAATCTGTCTTCCAAACGCCGCATCATTATTTCTCAAAGTCAGAAAAACACATTAAGATTCCGAGAGGTTTCCCCTTATGACAACCTAAGGCGGCAATAGTGTGATTGCTCGAAATAGCCAATGATGGAACACGAGTACAATTAAAAGTATGTGGTGAATGGATACCGTAGCAAAATTTAGTTAGTAAATCTGTTGACAGGACTGATTTACCCAATACTACCCAATACCACCCAATACCTACCCACTATTGCCAAATAAATGAAATAAAATGGTGTTTAACTTGTCACTATTCTAAATCCGACTGGACGGAACTACCAAATACTATTTCATTATTGCGAACAAATAACATAATATTAAATTTGCAATACGTTAATGTCTCACAGTTCGTCATCTTTTTCTGTCAATGGCAGGTTGATTTTGAATGTAAGGTTTGGTTGCTTATGTCAGTAAATGATAACGATTCTGGATAAAGTTAGTCTTACTTTTGACAGCCATGGTGGCTGAGTGGCTGTGGCTCCGGTTTTGATTTTTGTGTTGGCCGAAAAATCCCAAGATTTCCGACCCAATCCCCTTGCCATTGGTGCCGGGCGGTGGGCATGGCAAAGAAGAGATTCTAGTCATTTGGAAGGTACAAAAAATCACGGTCCAGTTCGAATGCACGTAAAAGGCTCCATTACAGTTGAATTCGACGATGATTTAATATTGCTGTTGAGATCTGCCTCGATGGGTTAAGTACAAAATTTAACACATATCATTTGATTCATAACATTACTATACCAGAGAGTAATCGTAGTTTTGTAATATCAGACACCACTATACCAAAGAGTAATTGCAGCATCGTAATATCGGATATCACTATACCAGAGAATAATTGTAGTTTTGTCATATCGTATACCACTATACCAGAGAGTAATTGTAGCGTCGTAATATCGGATACCACTATACCAGAGAGTAATATACCTTCGTAATATCGGATACCACTATACCAGAGAGTAATAGTACCTTCGTAATATTGGATACCACTATACCAAAGAGTAATTCTTTTGGTTTCACGTACACGACTCTCGTCACTATCTGTTCCTAATATCAGGAGTCGCTGATACTTGGTAGTAGGTGACCTAATGACAATGATGGAAAACTGAGGAACTATCCTTAGAAATGTACATTACATCATGATAGCTATTGTAGATTCTGATATAAAGGAGTAGTTTTGTCAAAGATGTGTCGCTTGTGTATGCGATAGTTTGGAGGGTAACATAGGTGCAATGACCATCAACAGAATCAGCAGCCATGTTCTTATTTACCAGTAATCAGTGCGAAGTTCAATTTTACACTATCATTTACTTGATTTGTTATTGACGAAACAAACCGACTAGTGTGCAACGTACAGGTTTCAATGCTGCCATAAAAAACCCAGTGACAGACCTTGTATAGTTGTGTATATATAGGTATTAAAGCTATTGTTATATGATTGACATATACCTGATATATAGTATATCCCTACCTGTCCACATAGATATCACACGATATTTAAATTGTCAGTGTATCAACAGTTCTGTTAGATATATAAACCCTGAGCTGTATTTTATTTTGTTTATATTTGGTTGTATTTTGGCGTGCACGATAAAGACTTTTTGACAGTTGGAATTTGAAATATGAATTGACCGTAGTACCGCCGTCCGGGCATATTTCTCCCATACCTTACTGTATGGCGTATGCCTGTCTTCATTAGCCTAGTCGGAGAAGAAAAGCGGGACGTTATACCCGTATCATTTCATTTAGTATTATTATGAAACGATATAATTATATAATGAGCGACGTTTGAAACAAATGCAGGTTTATCTCCCCTGTACTGTTATTCACAGTGAACGGTGTTTCTCTACGATATTGTTGAATAAAACAAATCGATAACACCCTGGCATTGTATTAAAGCAACTGATATATGTGTCATCAAATCCAAAATGGTATTATAGGTGTGATGCTAATATAGTCACCAAGACACACGAAATGCAAATAACCGTATAATGTGTGACTGACAATTGAATAATAATCGAATCATCGCATGGTTTTTAGACTAACATACAAATATATCTGTATATACGTGTGCAATTGTTTGTCCGTACAGCCGCGTTTCCGCCTGCCAGTCTTCCAATCCCAACTGTCAATCCGGGTACAAGATCGCAGTCTTCGAATTCCAACTGTCAATTCGTCTAAAGATCTATCGCATTTTTTCTTCCAATCTGACCTCCTGCTTCGTGATCCACCACGGCCCCTTTTAGTCATTCGAGAAGTATGTACAATGCAAATAATTGTCTTTTTTTTTAGTTTTGTATCATGCAACTGCGTTTCAGTCCCAATTATTGAAAAATTAAACCACCTTTACCTTTACTTGACCCCATGATGTTTGAACATGTTGGTTGTATTGCACTGGGACCTACTACCATTTTTGTTGCTTCAATCTATTTGTATACGTAACCGCGGTGGCTCAATGGGTAAGGAACTAACTCTACGTGTACAAGAGGTCCAGGGTTCCATCCAGGTGTTGGGTTAGGTCCCGTGTACACGTTGTTGTGCACGCAAAGGAGTCCTTGACAGGTTGAATTCCAAATAAATATAGGTCCTAGTTCCGATGTCCGGAAAAAATTCACCCCGTATGCCTTTCTTCATTAGCCTAAATTGAGCAGAAAAGTAGGACGTTAAACCCTATTTCAGTTAATTTAATTTCCTTTGCAGACTTTACTCAATGCATTTAAGAATGTGTATTATGGAATGATCTTTTCATTTTAAGACGGAAAACCACAAAAACCGCAAGTCTCATTGATAGTTATCTATGTTGACGTGAGGTAGACAAAGTTGGCAGTACCTGTCGTCCATCAACTTACAGATTGGAGCTATGTTGTGACAGAAAGTCTATTATAAGGAGCAGCTTACCGTAAGTATGGGTTATCAGGTTAACAGGCCCATTGTCCTGGATTCTCTAGCCTGGCGGCTTAGAAACTTGGTTAGAGACCCTGAGTAAGGATTTAATAACCACCCTGCTCACTATAGGTAATTATTATCTTCAAACAGTTGTCAGACCAGGTGTAAGAAAGTCCGATAAGTCAACGTAATGACATATGCGCGATCAACTTCATTTGTTTCCATACAAGAAGTTGATACTTTAATAGGACAGTTAGCTGAAACGGAAATAAAAACAAGGCATAATGATGCAGAGTTTAAAACTCTATACTATACATCCGACATTTCTACCAATGACTCGAATTGTTTAAAAAGAGCTTTTTTACGATTTGTTTGAAATTCTAGATGACAATTGTAGATATCCGGGTAGCACGCCATTCAAAGATATTTTTGACATTTGCGCGTTTTTTTCGTGTCTTTTTTTTCCTTTTAAATTTGTTTTCATCCGCTGCCCTACTAATTAATCTTGATATGTAAATCAAGGCAGCTATCGAACTCCTGTTGGTATAAATGAAAAGGTCAATTTATAGTGATCTTGAAACACTTTTGAGAATTGAATTTTTTTAAAACGTAGTTTTATGCCACTGATCGTATTATTGAGATTCTTTTACTGTAGGTTAGATTATTATAGTCTTGACAAAACTTGTTTTAATTGGCCCCAAATATTCATAAAGTGTTCAGGGATAGAAAGGTAATAATCGATATGATTTCTGTGGCCGCTTGTCCAATATCTAAAGTCAAGAAGGCGTTTTATTAATCAAAGGGGCTGAATATAAGAGTTTTTAGATGAATTGATCAGGTTACAGTAAACCAGATACTGTATTAATTTTCCTGGGATGGGTCGGTGAGAATGAGTCCTAGGAGTGGCAAATTGGTGAGACATTGCTAAATTCGTCAACTTCCCTTTAAATGACAAATGAACATTGATCTCTAGTCTTGTGAAAACTGGGGATGTAGACGTTACTGACACCCCTGAATATTTGAAAGTTCGTATTGACCCACCAAACGTAACAGCCTCTTGGTTGTTACTCTGATCTACCACGCCACTAGGTCACAACTAAACATACATGTACATTAGTCTCAAAATAACAAGGATAAATAATGCTGACTAGACGTTAAACTCCATTTCATTGCTCAATCTGCCCCCAACCTCCTTCCCCGCAAGCACATGCCCCTCCTTTAGAGAAGCTTACATTTAAAAAACATTATTAAATAGGGCTTTGAGCCTTACATTCCTGTGCCAAGCAGACTACAGGGGACTGGCATTCGCCGTGCAGTGTTCTATGGGGGTCATTTTGCAGGGGACAGTGACATTTCCTCCAATTACCAAGAGTGCTTATCGCACATACCAACGTACGGTCTTTCCCATTCCAGCGAGTAGATTGTGTTCTTTGTCAGACACTAGTCCATACTGCAAGACGGACACGAGCAAGCCACATTAAACTTGCATCCGGGACCCCTTGGTTGGTGAGTCAGTGTCTTACTCACCGAACATCGATGGCCCCTTTTTAAAATATACTAAAGAAAACAACAGTTTATCGTAATTTGACAGATTTTTACTTTTTAAAAATCAAAAATATCACAATGTTCTTTATGAATGATATAAACTGAAACGGAACAAAATTGGGACTCTAATAGTAGCTAAATTCAAGGAAAATTTGACATGCAACCACAACAATTTTACAAACACACAATTTAATTAATGATTATTTTAAAAGCAAGGTAGACACCTATTTAATTTGTTTCAACTGATCTGGAGGCAAGAGAAATCCATACCACCAGGAAAATGCGAATACATTATAATGAGCTACATTCATTCATTCATCAAATTTTCGTAACGGGGGTTGGGGCGAATGGTCTAGATCATAAGGTCTGTTAATGAGTTAAGTAGCCTGGTTTCAATCCCACACTTGTACATGACAAGGAATAGGGTCGCATGCCAAACTCTTCTCCGGGTCATTCGAGAAGTATTGCAAATAATATTACCGCTTTACTTACAAACAAAACATGAAAGCTTCGACATAAGACAAGGTATATATAAAATATAAGGAGGACTCCATTTTATAGGATTTCAAAAGAAACATACAACAAAAAAGAAACAGTCCATACGTTATAATGACCATTGCATGCTTTTGATAAAACATTTCATAATTCCATTTTAACCCTGATATTTTTTTATAATAATTATCTATACATATATTTACTATATTGAGCATTTCTCGGTAAAATAAGCTTTATAATTCATTTCTCCTTTAAATTTAACTTACAACTTTTCATATATACACTCGGAACAATATTAATAATATTTATACTCAGCAGAAATTTAAAACAAAATGCGAGAAGAAAAAAAATCCAACAACAATATAATTAACTAATGCTAATAATTATGCCAATCACTCTCTTTTTTTACAACTGTTAAATATGTTCCTAGTGGCAAATATTTTCATTTTCGCATTAGTGACATCATATTTTTATTGCACATGAAGTTTCGCATGACACGACAGCAACGCGTGTGGCATATAGGCCAATATATTAAAAACGTTACATCACACTAAATACTTAATAATAGCTCGAGCCAATTGGTCAACGTAATAGGATCCATTTATCAAAAAGGCAATCTGCTACTCTTATTGGAAACCAATCAAGTTAAACTAGTGTTTATACAGCAGGCTATATTTTAATATACCTTCTTGTTCCAGCCACCGAGGGGGTCATGCTGTGAGATTTGTCTCCCTTGCAATGGCCGCCAGCTGCTAAACATGGTCTTAACACCTTGACTCTAAACACAATATGGCCACCAACAATAAAATTACATCATGTTATAAACGAATCACACCTAGTCTTTTTCTTGTTTAACTGAGCTCAATGAAGCTGAAGTGAACGAAGGTCTCTAAATGTCAGCTTTGACGAGATTGTTCTGGTCGAGCGAGTGGGCAAATTACTGGTGTGATTGCTGTCGTAATCACTCCCTGGGTACGAGCTGCATTTTTTACCCGAAGCGTGTTGCTTAAAGGTCAGGTAAAAAGACAATGGCGGCAGGGGAAATTACAGGTGAGTTATTGTGATAGGGGTTTTGTCAAACCATCTGTGTCCATAATGCAACGTATACGTCCACAAACCTTTCCTCTCTAATTACCCGTATGTAATCTGATCTGGGGATTATATCGTGTGCAGCATCGGCCTTTAGTTTTTATCGGCTTTTATTGTCCTCAAAACACCAGTAGAACGAAACCTTTAATTCTCTCCTCTTCTTTTAACCTAATCAACTCATTCTCGGTTTAAATACGTCAATCAATATATGGGGTCTGCATTAAGATAGGCCTACACCAATCGCCGGGTATTCTAAGAAAATTCTTTGTTGATCGTAATTACCAATATCGTTGACTTTACGAATTGCGTGCCTTCTTCACAGTTCTTTGTACGCCAAGCTCCACGCCATGTTCCACATGCTCAACTTCACTTTTCTCAGAAGACTTTACACCCGTTTTAGAAAATAAAATAATTCTAGGACTATATTAATTTGAATTCTACAAGTGCGTTAGTTTTGGTATATAGTCATATCCGTTTTGATTGTAACCACCCATTGACGATACTGAACAACTCATGGAATTGGACATTGGTGGTCCAGAGGTCATGCACTGTCCTTGTTGCTGGGATTCCATTCCTGGGTGCATATCCGAATATACGTTTCCAGGTGCCATCATACTATTATTATTATTATTATGGTAACCTTGGATACTAGAATTGTGGGACATATACATATTATGTCCTGCCTGGGAATAAGGGGACGTGACGGAGTTTATTTGAGATCCGGGAGAAATTGTTGAACGCGCAATCAATGACGGACTGTCCGATTGCGGCACAGGACTGATCTGTGTTGGTATGCGCATGCTCTGAATATGATTAAGCTGCCTAGATTGTTGTTCGCATGTGGGATGGGGTGGGGAATGACCAGAGGCGGGAATACGGTGTCCATTAGGAGTTTCACCTCCACAGTTCATTGCAATACAATCAGGACTGGCGCTGAGATCATGTGAGCCACTATTTTCCGTGTCACTTCCGCCGTAACCGTCCATTTTATCGGAACCTCCTTTGAGTCTACAATCCTTTTTAAACTTCATTCTCCGATTCTGAAACCAGATTTTAATTTGACGCTCGGAAAGGTTAAGTAAGGCTGCCATTTCTATTCTCCGAGGTCGACATAAATAACGATTAAAATGAAACTCCTTTTCCAACTCCACTAACTGGGCACTGGTATAAGCTGTCCGGGCTCTCTTGGCTGGTTCGACTACAACGAAAGAAGAGGGGAAAAAATTAGTTATTATACATAACTTTATCATTTATGATATCAGATATTTATGAATAATATACATATATTGAAATCATATTCGAAAAAAGGGGGCAAACATTAGGTAGTATACATAATAACTTTATCATTTATGATATCTGATATTTATGAATAACAGACATGTTTGTTTTTTAAAAAAAGGGTCCGAAAAGGGTTGTCCATGAGAGATATAGACCTCTCACTGCAGGTTATAATACATGTAATAAGTATACCGTTGAAACTCTGAGATTTTCAGATATGAATTTTCATATAGACAACTGTTATCTATAATGAAATCTATATATGAATTATATTTCGATACCCTTATTTTATGATTCACGTCAAGATGTGTAACCGATATGTCTGAGAAATATCTATGTAACATAGAAGAACCAAAACCGTAATTGTCTAAACACTGACTTCACAAGTGACTGGTAAAAAGTGAATTTCACGCTCACTATCCTCATCAAGAGCAGCTGGATAGCCAAGGGTATGGATATGGTTAATATTTAATAATAGGTCGCTCACATCCTTAATATCAAAGGAGGACGAGAATATGGTAATTATTAAAGATATAACACCTATAAATTAGGCGGATATGTCATCGTAGGGATACGATGTCGTCATGTCAATGGACTGGCAGTGAGGCGATTTGTAAAGTTATGATTTCAATAAAGACCTTCTTTTATAAGTCCGATAATGTCGTAAAGTGGCTTCCAAGGGTTTTGTTCAATCTTATGAAAGATGGGAACCCCCATTACGTTACATAATTGTCGACTATTTTGATTTCGTTTGAAGGAAAATAATAATAATACTGGCGTGTTTTCAAACTATTTTGGCAACTACTAAAAGGTTACCAATGTATACGTAAATACCAAAATAGTGTAATCAAGATACGGGTATCAAAGCACTATTTAGTCTTTCAGAAAATCTAAACATTTCGCAGTAAAATGCGACAACGGTGTGGAATTTTTGTCTTTCCAGAAAGCATAGAAAATTTGTTAATATTATTAGGTAAATATACAGCCAAAACTGTACGTCAAGGCAGAAAATTGGTTTATATTATTAGGTTAATATACAGCCAAAACAGTACTACAAGAAAGGCAAAAGCCTATGGAATTATAAGAAACATAATTTACTTTGTTATTCTTGTATATTTCATCCTAATAAAACATTATGTAATGCTAGATCGTTGTAT
Organism: Patella ulyssiponensis; assembly: GCA_963678685.1. Taxonomy (NCBI): domain Eukaryota; kingdom Metazoa; phylum Mollusca; class Gastropoda; family Patellidae; genus Patella; species Patella ulyssiponensis. Next base: position 58,212,024 of record OY783230.1, on the reverse strand, counting down.
TTGAAATGGTATTCTGTTTTTGTGTTCAACTAAAGTTTATTGTTTAAATACCATTTTATTTTTGTGATATGTATGTTGCTCTGAAAGATACATTATGGGAGATAAGATAAAAAAAAGCTGGCAGTTCTCACTATAATAGTTAAAAACTTTAAAATGTAAAGAAAATTTAGTGAAATTTCAGTCAAATGAACCATCCTGAACCGATAATGGAGGATTGAATTTTGTGCCTAGCCTCGATCATCATTTTTAAAGTCGGTACGAAACAAACGTAGTCTCGATTTTTCATTTTTTGATTTAATCAGCAGCCGCAGACCGAATTCAATCCAGTAAATATCACAGGCTTGCGATGACACGGAGAGATTTTATGATCTGAATAAGTTAGTTAATGTCTAATTAATAATTAAGATAATATTTCAGGCCTAATCAAAGACCTGCAATTGGCAGGTTTAATGGGTATATTAATACAAAAAAATCTTATAGTGCAATACTTATAATTTAAATACATGTACAACTTCTTCAACACATTATTTGTTGCGAAAGATAATAAACATAGCTAATGCCACCAAACGTTTAATACTCGAGAGTCACCACTTCCAGACGCAACAAATATTGCCATCCCCCTTAGTTACGCACAACATTTAAACGGTGTTCATCTAAAATATATATCTCGGTTTTAGCCAAACTTCCTTACAAAAGTGTACATAGACATTTTCCCATTTAAAATTAAAATGGCGACACACCGTAGTACAATAAAACAATCAGTGTCGGAATGATTCATGTGAAAATAATGGAAATTTATATCATCGATTTGGGGTTAATAGTTAAAATGATTCATTCGGCAAGTATTATTTATTTTGTTATGAGTATACTCAATTAATTCTGGACACGATGTTGTCAAATGTAAATTGCTCTTAATGGCTACATTTAATACATTTAATCATGTAATAGCTGATTTATAATATTTAAGACAACTTGTAAACAAATGTAATATGATTAAATTATCTTTTTAAATGTACCGAATGAGATGATCGTTATTTATACTGCAGAGGCGGAATTAAATTAATTTACACACAATAACACTCAAATTACGATACAGAACCATGAAGAGAAATATATGCAACATCAGGCATGATTCGGTGTCATCATAAAACAAAACCCCGGTCTGTCGGTACGTGGGTATCGCAGATCGTGTAACTGAATAAACTTAAGTATATTAGAATGTCGCATAATTGTACAAATGCGGAGAACATGACAAATTTGTACTTTTTCCTTTTACAAAGACAAAAGATCGCTTGTTGAAAGTGGACTTATTAAACCGAGCATGGAACGGGCTATCAAGATCACCGCAAAATATCAAAGTGCAATTATTCCCTCGCCAATTAGCACGAAAACGATAAAATCGACACAACGGAAAACAATCGTCTCTTATAAAGATAATAAAATCCACGAGATGCGGAAATGAAAAACGATAACCCCAAGATGAAAATGTCGCCAACGATAATAAGTCAATAGATCCGATGCTTATTTCCAAAATAGAGTCGGCGACAAAAATATTGAAGTAGATAACTAAAATTTAAATTCCTCTTGTCTATTGCCGTCCATAAACATCGCCATTAATGACCTGTGATATTGCTATAAGAATGCTATCATCTACTAATCACTATAAAAAGAACAGATTGTTTTAGTAAATTGATAAATAATTTAGTACTTGAGACTGGACTCGGGTTATATTGTTATTACATGGTAAAACATGTTTTGGAAAACGATAAAAATATTTAAATACGAAATACTTTGTTGCTTCATAAAAATTTGGTTTCAGACCAGAGAAGCATAGTAGTAACGTCATACAGTAATCGACAGGGATTGTATTCCATAGAATTGAGACCTGTGTATTCATAAATAAAACTTGACAAGCAATAGTTGAAAATATTGTCTCATGGCTATCCCTTTTAAATAAACATCTTTTCTATGCAGCGAATGTTAAAACAGGAAGAAGAGCACAGTTTCAAAGCAACAAATACATTTTGTGAGAGAAAAACATTGTTAGAGGACATTTTCTCTGGCCAAAAAAATTAATAAATTTCCCAAATCTTTACAAACCGACCGCGTGAAACTTCTGCATTAATGTTTGGAGTTTTAAATCATATAACAGTTTTGCTAACTTCAAGTTTTACTCAGATTTTAATGGCTTGTTGCTAGCACCTCTACCACACCCACCCTCCAAAAAATGAAAAAGAAATTGAAAGTAGTATTAGTATGCATCTTTAGTTCTGGGTGAGTTTCTTTACTTTTCTGTGTACTTCGTCTACAATATACATTGTCTACTAAATATACAGCATCTAGGCAAGACAGGGCGACACAAACTGTAGACGTTTGATAGGGTGTTTCCCGTCTGAATTTACGTGGAAGTAGGTCAAATTAATTTTCAAATTCTGTTGTTTATCGCTTATCCAGACTGAATAGGATTATGTGTTAGAAACTTAATGTTCGTGGCAAAAGAAATGATATTCTTTAAATTAAGAGGGAGTTAATCAAGTCATAGTGGACCTTTAAAATGATTGAAATTTCGAAACCCCTCAAAAATATCAATGTAAATGTGCAATAACATATGGAATAGAGTTTAGTGATAAACATCCACTTCAATAACCCCCATTCTGCAAATCAAGAAATATTTACCGGCATGAAAAGAATAAGTTCGCAATATTTATATGTCACATCGCAGTATTGTCACAGAAGATTAATCTTTAATTTTCGTAAAAGGAAATCTGTCTGAAATTGAACGTTGAACAGATGAAAAGACTTGTTACAGGTTGGTTGCTTTGAGTTAGAAATTTAAACTCAGTCCATTCACTGGATTGCAGACCAATAAATTTACCCCATTATTAGTGTCAATTCTAGAGGAAGAACTTTCTTTAAGATCATTTAAACTTTAAAATAACATAATTGAGAACTATTGAACAAATCATGTTTTGAATGCTGCCTGATTGCCGTCTTGTTATCCTCTAAATTGGGTCACACAGGCCGTATCAATTACAGTTTTCCTATAAAATACATTTATCGGATTTTCATCGAACTTGGAGCGTGGAAGTTTATGAGATATACGCGTATTTAAATGAAAAGTAACGTTAAATATGAATACCTCAATATAATAATTTTATGATTCATTCGAAACTCTTTTTTTTCTCTCAGGTATAATATATCAACGTGTATCAATTTATTATTATATTTTTTGATATGCGATACATGTATTTTTACTGGGTCACTGTGCCCGGTTTCATATCAGAAAATATAAATATTCCATAACTCTTTCAATCAATATTTCAAAATTTCTTGATGAATTTTTTGAAGCATACATCAAAATTATAGATTCAATGCCAAAAATCCAAAACATATGCTTGTAATTGTCTATTTTTGTTACATTATTTGAATTTATAACATTATTGTTCTGACTACTGGATTGAGATAATAAATTACTTTCATTTTTCCTGAATGAAAATTTTGAGTTAATAAAATTTAACTACTGTCTAAAGTGTCACTAAAGCACTTCCAGAATGTCTGAAATCCCTGTTTTCTTGTCGAAAATAAATCAAAACCGTGAAACAACATTGCACATATTGAATAACCATTGACGGTGAGGGAGATAAATTATGTTTAATTAATTTCAATTTTGATTTATTTTTATGACCAGTCTTGGATTGGATTGTGTGTATACAGCTTTATAACTGTCTGTCATGTCCCATACGACTTGACTTGTAATATATACAAGTGTAACAGTACCTTGATGTGTTTTTTTGTATCGATTGTCACAGCTTATTGATTATTCACGCGGAAAACTCCAGACACTTGATATGAAATAAATGGTTTCGAAAAGGGCGACCAAACACGTTCATAACTTATTGATCTTTTCATAAACAGTTTGAAAAAAGCTTCACACAAACCAAAGTTGCCGACTAAATGGTGATTTGTCGACCATATGTACATGGAAAAAGGACACACCTTTTTAGCTTGTTAATGTTTTCAAGAAACAAAAAATCGGGACATATTTGTGGATGCAGTACTTTATGACATATTTATTAACCGGGAGCCCGCATAATTTTGGGGGTTTTATTGCTATAAAGTAACATGTGAGACCGTAAACAGCGCTGCTGATCTGGGTTGATTCCAGATTGTAAAATCTCACACGAAAACTACTTTCATTTACATGTTATTGCAATAAATTATTAAATATTGAAATACTGTTTCTAATGTCGGATAATATTACCAATGTTTATTGCATTTTCAAAGCTATTGTCATACACAAATATTTTACACTCAACTCAATAGTGATCGTAGAAATTGTAACAAATTCAATGATCCATTTCAGAGTAAAAATCCTATAAAACAGAATTGATTTTGTCTCGAATTAATTTTGAATATAAAGGTTATATAGCCAAGAGGGTTCTTAAAGAAAAACTGAGCTTTGAAATAAAGGATAGATCTTAAATGTATTTTAGCACTAGTCCATTTTGAGTATTTTCCAGATATATTTTGTATCACTGTATATACTTTGATCATTTTAACATTAGGGTTAATTTAGGGGAATTATGCATATTTAATTTCGACGTATTTCTATATTTGAGAGTAAGTTTTTTAATGTTAATATTTATATACACTGGTTTAAGTCAGTCATTATTATTTGTTATACAGAAAGAGACTTGGTATGCTATAATTTAAACCATAAACGCGACATTAAACCATAATATCATGTTTTATATAGAGTTACGTTAAATTACAATATTTGTAACACAGGGGTACTTTATACATTACTTTTAACCATAATATTTGTAATATAAAGTTACTTTAAGCAATACTATTTGTAACATACTTTATACACTACTTTAAACCATGTGTAACATAGAGTTACTTTATACACTACTTTAAACCATGTGTAACATAGAGTTACTTTATACACTACTTTAAACCATGTGTAACATAGAGTTACTTTATACACTACTTTAAACCATAATATTACTTTACTAAACTATTTGTAACTTAGATATTTTATACACTAAACCATACTTGTAACATAGATTTATTTGAACACTACTTAAACCATATTTGTAACATAGAGTTAATTTATACACCACTTTAAACAATTTGTAACATAGAGTTACTATATACAATACTTTAAACCTTGTGTAGCATAGACTTACTTTATTAAACCATAATATTAACATATATGATAGATTACTAAACCTTTTGTAACACAGACAGATATTTTATACTATTTGTAACATAGAGTTACTATATACACTACTTTAAACCACATGTAACATAGATTTATTTGAAAACTACTTTAAAACATTTGCAACTTAGAGTAACTCTTGAACATTTTGTATAACACAGCGACACGTTTCGAGTATTGGAAGCCATGTTGTCTTATCTTCTTTTACTGACAAACTATTTTTGACAATATGTATTTTGGCACCTATATCATACTTTATATCTGGGAATGACATGACACACAAAGATAAGCATCATACCCAACATGGCCTACATGTATGTATTAAGGTGGTTTTAAAAGGACAACTTGCTTAGCAGAAAAGTCATGACACGGTGAAGTAACTTATTGACCTCGTTCTGCGTAAAATGGAATATGACTTTTAAGAGCATTTGTTATGATTTTATATAAAGACAAATTCACACGATATTGTCGCATTTAAAGAAAGACATTCAAATGTTGTTTTTTTAAGAGATGTCTTTCACGATATCCATCAATCTTAAGGCTTATGCGTCTAAAGTATATTGCCCACTGAGATTTAAAAAATCATTTTCTTTTTAAAAAATGTAAAAGCACTGCTACTGTAAATAATAATAATGGAATTTAAATGACATTCTGATGTTTGATGTTGCTGTTTTTGTGTCGACTTCATTTATTTGAACAAGCTGTTTTTTTTCTCCAATATGTACTATAAAGATATTTTTAAAAATCAATCAAAAGGTAGACTAACTCTAACAAAATGTCTTGTACAAACATGGGATGAAAATATACGTACTTGAAAGAAAAATACATTATCATTATGAATTTACGTGGGATTATTTTGGTCTGAGAAATGACGTGTTTCTATATCAGTATACAATATACATGTACATACAATTTATGGTTTGAGAAATAGAAATCTTTTGTCGATGGAAAGTCCCTTTAAGCATCTCAAGCAACTTGTATATTATATTTTATCCGCGTAATCTATATAGCCACATAACCGAAACTGACTTTAAAAATGGCTATAGGTATTTCTGTGTTAAGTAACATAAGTATTAAATTACTTATGGATATATCAGAAGGTCTAGACGTATATGTAAATAAAGTATGTTACGATATGTATATCTAGAAGATTTTGTGATATACATGAAGATGCAGACCGAGATGACAATATACTTATGATATATAAATCACCTTTAAATGACATAATATATTTTGTAAATCTATTGTTATGCGTTGCTTATTGTTTTCTTATCGGAGATGTTGTCGGTTTAGACATTAAACTTTGAACTATAGAGTCAAAGCTGACTATTTAAATTACGATTTGACTTGTATACGCTTATGAAGAAAATTCATGTTGGCATTCAACCCGTTTTGAACAAGACATCCACAAAACCAGCGCTTATTTGTATGATACAAAACAGTGCGTTTGAATATCGCTGTTTATAAATTCACCGTTATAAGCCATCGACAATAACACGACCAAGATATAATCGCTCTCATATTAATATTTGATGTAACTATCACGCATCAGCTGATAAATTTAATAGCAGAAAAACAGATTAATTGAAAAGGAAAATCCGATTTATTTAATTGCTTTCTAATGAAACTTGGTTGGGCAGTTTTGTGCACAAATTTGAGCATTTTGAAAGACAATGTTTGGATAAAAATGATATATTTTCCAGCTGAATTTCACCACCGTTTGTAAAATCAATATAAAAAAACTATATATTCATTAATATAAAAGTTAAGCTTCCGTTTTTTTAATCAATATTTTAATCATTAAAATTATAAGCGACATCTCATTAGAAAAAATATGAATAATGACAAATTAATTCCTAAAAATAAAAATACAGTAAAACTCATTAGAAAATTGTTTTTATCATTTTGAAAATAATACTTTTGATGTCATCAATATTATTTCACCTAAAATTAGATTGAATCTGATATCTTTTATTTTCCAATTTCAAGTCTTTTTTTTGAAGTATTTGGTTCTATCATTTTGACCTAGATGCTTTCACCATAGAAAATATATTTCACCTGAGGCTTCAAATTTATTATTTTAAAGATAAATAAGTCGATAAATATTGAACAGAAATCCAAGCGCAAAGTCTTAATTTCAAGCACTCTAATTGTCTAACAATTATTTAGCAATGATCATCATGACCGAGAATGTCATTTCAATTAAATTCCCTGCATGCCAATCATTAATTTGACATTAATGGCTTTTTAAAAATGTTTCTTGGATTTCTAATTAATTATTCCTTTTTGTCACCTTTATGTTTACACCTACGTAATTCTAAAAATTCAACAAGAAGTTATATTGTAAAATATAGGAAAATGGTCGTTTTATAATACAGGTTTTTTTCTCTTTTACATTATTCATGAATAATTCATATATTTCAATACACATATATATTTATGTGTTTGAATGTAAACAACTTCGATTTGTTTATAATATAACTGTTTAACAGGTTTCTTGAAACATAAGCTATGAATATTATTTACAGAACACGTGGTAAAAATATCAATGTTTATATATTCATAACAGTTATCAATAACTAAATGATTACGCTTAAAATATTTATTTAAAAAATTATGAGGTTGATCTATGTAGTATACATATTTGAAAAATAATAAACAATGATGGCTCCTCTGTAGGATTTTCTCCATATCACAACAGAAAATATTCAATTAAAAAAATATTATATTTACATGAAAATGCCAAAATAAGGAAGAAATAAATTTATGTAAATATTGTCACGATGTGATATCAGTGATGTGATAATTTATTTTCAAGATTAATGAAATTGATCAATTTATATGAAAATGGATAAGGTACTTAACACATTTCAAACATTAGATGTTAGAAACGTGACCAGGGCAGTCTTCATTCAATAGTAAAAAAGAATGTCATAAATCACAGTGTGTCCCTCTCAACAATTTCCTTACTCCATCAAATAAGATGCTATTAAAGTAATTGTCTTTTAATGTTAGACAGACTGATTTACTAGCGGCGCGAACACTGGCCAGCGTGCTTAAGAAAAACAAATCATTTTTACGAGGAAACGAAAAAAAATGAGGCACGTGCGAAGACACCGAGGCTAATTCATGGCTCGTTTATCAAATTTCTCTCTTTTTTAAAAAAATGAACAAAAAATGAGTAAAATACTTGAAAGATCGTTAGAAGCGGTCAAGTTATGATCACGGGTTAAATGGGTCTCGATGACTTGATGAGGCCATAACTCTTTCCTAGCTCATCATTAAAAACATTAAACTCGACTGTTTATTACCCTGAGTATCAATACAGCACACGAGTCCCCCTCTATTATTTCACCGAGTAATATAAATCATACCCTTACCTGTAGCAGCAGTAGGTCGCTGTTTACTGTTGTGACGTGAGTCTTTCATCCACGGGAAAACACCCTGTCCTTTGCCGCTGGGGTTCGACGAGTCGTGAAGAGCATTGGCCCCTGGGTGACAGGCAAGAGGGTTGGTCTGCATACACGAGCTGTTGTAGCCATCACTGTATTCCGTGAGGGTCGGGCACTGGTCGCCCGTTTGTGTCATGGGTGTTTGAACAGCACAACTCGAGGAACGGTAGTAGCCCGGGGCAGAGTCCGACCCCATGGTGCCGTAGGCTGCATAAGCATTTTCATACTTATAACCATTATCGTGTGGATAATATCCTTGGTAAGCTGGCATGCTTTCGCAATATGTTTTCTGCATCTTTCGATTTCCAAAATTTATTTCTTGGGTTGAAGCGTTCAGCATACTATATCTTCAATATTCATTGCGTGTCCCGACCCAGTATAGGATCACGTGATTTTTCCGTAGCCAATGAGTGACGTCGGGTTCCCTGGAGCGCTCGAGAGCTTCTGAAAGAGAAACACGTGAAGTGAAGCATTTCAACGGCAATGAAACTAGCATCAATTACAGCTCTGACTACACAACTCTAATAAATTACACAGAACTGACAAAAATTTGTTTAAATTCATTTATTGTTTACTACTGGTGTCTTTTCAACACAGACGTTTGCGCAAGACTGACTTAAACGGTTAAACGCTATAAGACGGGATTGTTAGATTATTATAGACACACGCATAGAAAGTAATAGGTCACATTTAGACGTGTATCTTATACAATAGTCAATGTAACGTACACATGGAAGAAAACTATATCTAGTATAAACCATAATAGAAATACGGTAAGTCAAATGTGTTGGAAATTTAAATATAGGTTATGGTATAAAATTTTATAATTGCTCGCGTTTTTGCTTATTTCTCGAAACCTAGACCTAACATTTGACCCGGGCTTTCATATTTAGAGTGTGTCTTTATTAAAGAGTTAAAGATAATATAAAGCAACATTTTTTTAGAACGAAGGAATGAAAACCACTATCATCATTTCAAAATATAGCCAAACAAAATGCAGTTGACTAATTCAGTATGTTCAAACAAACGCTATTTTTTGTATATTTTCAATCTTTCCAGGATCTATAGCTAATATGAAACGAATGTTTCTCAATCGGTCCATTTAATTGACAATAATTGAATTAAAAGTCACACTTTTGTTCATAAATACTAGCTTTTCTCAAAGGAAGTGGGGGAGCGTACTGATCTTAAATGAAATCTTATATCTAAGGGGGGAATCTCTATTTTTAAACCATGCAAAGTCAAGAATGGTGTCAGAAATTCAACTCTGTCTGATATCTGACAAGCCTTCACGTTCTATTAAAATAAAATGGAGATACATTTACCCCCGTTTCTCGAAGAAAAATACCGTGGAAAGATATACTCTGATTAAGTCATACCGTTGAAATTTATTATCGCTTAACTGTCAGAATTCAGAATACACAGAAAAAAAACATGGCGAGATAAGCCGCTTAAAATCTTTTTTTTTCATAAGCACGTGACTTTATTTATCACCAACAATGTTATTTAAAAAAATAATATTCATGCATGGAGTTTGTGTGATTTATATTTCCGTTGTCGTATAAATCAATTCTTAAATAAAATGGAAAAGTATTTGGAATTGGTGTAATCCAATATATACGAATAATGGGGAAGTGATAAAATATATGGTTGAACATACGAAGAGATAAAAGCCAGGTAATCAGGAACGTGTTTCAAAAGTATGTAAGTTTGTCTTGATTAAATGAAATGATTGGCATCCTTCAAGTGATTATCGAATATAAACAATCTCATATTTATATGGTTTGACAGTACTTCAAACGTATTTAACTTTGTCTATAATAAGTATATTGTTAAATCAGTTTACTACGATTATCGAATATAAACAATTTCATATTTATATGGTTAGAAAAGCTAAAAAAAAAAATAACGATGAACTGGAACGTGATTCAAAAGTGTGTAAATTTGACTTTAAATGAAATGATTGAATTTAAACATTTTAGTATTTATATGATTAAACTCAAGAAAAAGATAAACTAAAGGTAAACTGGAATGAGCTTCAAAAGTATGTAACTTTGTCCACAATCAGTGTAAAATGTTTACTGTGATTATCGAATGTAAACAATTATTTGATATTTATATGATTGGATATAGACAAAAGCAGAGTGAAATGAAAGGAACTTTGTCTATAATAAATGAAATGATTGACATTCTTCAAGTGAAAAATGTCGAATCAGTTTACTGTGATTATCGAATATAAACAATTTTATATTTAAGCCTACGGTGTATTGTTACTAATCCATCATAAATTCCGTTCCAGCTTCAATTTTCTAATTAAATAAACGCATATTTTTTTTAATGTTGATTACAACTGCAATTGATTTATGGCATTTGCACACTATAATAGTATTCACAGTGCCAGAAATTTTCAATACACAACATCAATTAAAGCAATCTCCCAAGAGAAATTACCTCACAAATATTTGTTTTTATTTCGTTTCAGATCTATATTTCCTGATACCAACTTTTCAACGAAACCAAATCCGTGATCGGAAATGGATAAGGAAACGAAATTGACGAGCTTTATCAATACACGCGAAAATCAGTTCCATAATATTCACTAACGACTATTATATCCCTTCGCCCCCAAAGACATGTCTGCTATTCCTCTTTCACCTAATTCTCTTAACAACATATAAATTTTTCTCTAAATTAAATCTTTAGCGCGAGAATTGCTGCCAATTACGAGATAGGAATCGTTTGGAAAGAGGGGTAGCGTTTGATCACAGCGGGTGTGTGTTTGTTTCCATGTATCGTTAACTATTATCTCATTATACGCAGGCATGTAAAACATAGGGGTTTGTGTCATCGTGTCAGATATGATTGATGGTACATTACACCGCCCTTCAGCCCAACCCAAACGGACACTTGTCCCTTAAACACCCAGCTCATACTACCCACTTGAAGGGTTAGTGAAAGAACAGGAGACCGCGCTTTTGATGAGAACGCTTTCAATTTTCAAACTATGATCGCTTATAAATGGGTAATTTCTATAGTATGAAATGCTTCCTCATCAAATTATATAAATTCACTTTGAGCAATAGGGGATCCATAGCCAATTTACCATTTCTCTTGTGCTTTTTTTTTTTAAACCAGGAATAGTTATCTGCTGTAACTTTGTATAAAGGCAAACCATTGAAATATACGATACAAGATTTAAAACTTATTAAATGTATTTGAATTTGAAATACGAAACGTAAAAAATAGGAAATTAAATTTGATATTTTTTTTAAAAAAAACCGTCCAATCCAACAAATTCTCAAACATCTACATTTCTTAACCTTCCCAGTAGCAAAAACATATGAATATTTCATATTTAGATTACATTGTTTTTCTCCTAGGAGTTAAAATTCTTTGAACTTTTAATGAGTGAGGAAAAACAGCTGCTGTGTTATAGGATACCAGTAAATGGTATTAACAGATTTAGAATTTAAAAAAAAAAAAAAAAAATCGTTTCATTCTAGTTCCTCTCCGGTATATTTGAATAATTAGAACAGAGCAATCAGCGGTATGAACTAACTAACACCCGATTATTCCCTCCGCAAAAAAATACATACTTGCTGGCGGTAAATACATTAATAGCCTTCAACTTTGAGAAAAAACTTAAGAAATGAAAGTCCTCGGGTATAACAACCCCCAGATAATTAAAACCCAATATAAAGATCAAAATTGATACTTCAATACTCGGATCCAAGACATTTCATATAAAATAAATAGTTTAAAAAGGAAATCAATATGTTGACTGCCAGTTAAAAAAGCACAAAGGTAATTTTGTCATTTAAAAATAGTAGTCAACAAATTAATTTATCGAATAACGACTACATAGAAGATTGGTACATTTAATTCAAAAACAATAAATTGGTCAGAGTTTTAGTAAAAAGCTGCCAGATGAAAACATGTTTTCATTAAAAGATGTACAGACAGAATTTCAAAACAGAAAGGAAAATTATTGGATACAAAGGATTAGAACCGATACTAGATAGGCTTTGTATGTAACCGAATGGTAGTGGACAGCCCACAGATGACCAAGGAACAGGAGGGACAAGAAAACGGAATAATTAGAAGGCCGTGTCCTGTGTGTGGTTATAATAGTTTTGTTTGGACAATAGTACAAAACCTCATTTGTCATGAGGCAGTCGATGCTAAGCTTTGATAACACTACAATATTGTTAGAATTGAAACTCATCCCACGCCGGCATTATTTACAAAGCTTTTATCGGCACCGTTTGAAATGACTTGATTATAACTTTCATAGAATACACGTGAGAAAAACATTTAAATAAACAGTCAATACAAATATTGATTTGACTCAAGGAAAACATTAAATTTACACAATAGTCAAATTCTCTATGGTTAGAAAAAAAGGTGTTCTGAATTGGAATATGAATATGAAAGGAAACAAACAAACAATAAACTTCAAAAACCAAGAAAACGATAATCAAAACTGTGTGTAATATTGACTTATGAAAAATAAATCTGATAACTTTTTGCTATCTTTGGCAACAGTTGGAAATAGAATTCATAGCAATAAGTATCATAAAAGCTAAGCGTGAACATATGGAAATTAATATAAATTCATTTACAAAACAAATCAAAGTTCAAATTTAAAACAAACTGTTAACCAAATCGAGATGAACTTTGGATCTTTGTAAAGAAAAATCTCTCTTGTTTTCTGAAATGTTGGCCTCATAAAATAGTCAGTCTATATCAAAGCTACAAGAATGCTAATATATTGTGTTTTTGTTTAAGTCGAAGCGAAGAATAAGATAACAGGAATATTAAATATATTTTGTCAAATATGTAACCTAAAACATTATACCCTAACTCATCTCATCTTTAAAGTTTAAGTCAATAAATAAGACCAAAAACTTTGAAGAGTACCATCAAATAAATCCATTACGGTAGTCATAAAACATTGACGAAACTCGTATTCCTTACCTCTAAGATAAACAAACAAACAAATAAACAAAGCTGGATTGTAAAATTTGCCTTTCCTCGGTCTCTATCCTTCTACGTCTGGGGTCGTAAATCACTTTACTGGTACACTAACATCTACAAAACTTATATGGTGTCAAGAAGTCTACGCACTTGAAGGTCTACAATGCCAGGATAAAGACTTAAGCAGAAAATGATTTCCGATGCCTTACAATACCTTAAACCAACCAACAAAAGGACAACCGTTTGGATCATCAGTGTCAACTTGGAGTTTTTTTGCAAAAATATTTGGATGACAGTGATCTTTACACCATTAATTCAATCAAAATACTTATGGTTTTACAATAAACTCGTTCAGACATACTACCATCTTCACACTTGGTTAAAAATACATTCACAGCTCGAGCATGCCTCCAGGGGCCACTGAACGGTCATAACACTTTAATCTGATTCCCAACAAAAACTTAAATTCACTTGTTGTTGTCCAACACCTTTTTAATTGGTGGCCTTGTAGGGACACAATAGAAGAGGTAACACTATTCTTACGTAGCATATTGTTGTTATAGTTATCGTCGATGACCAAAACCTTAAACACACGTTATGTACTATAGACTACCAGACCATTCCAAAATAATGTATTAGTTATTATCACGGAGAAATCGTCGACAGCCAAAATATTATAGATCTCAATTTTCCATATGTTTTACAACGGGTATCATATAGTTAGGGTAGTGGGGAACTTGTCAACGGTCAAACGTTATAGAATATAAACATTCGGAATATTCCAAAAGTTATATTTGTTTTTTTGTTATAATAAGGGTAGAGGGAAAGAATTGAAAATGAAATGATATTGGGTTTAACGTTCCACTGTTCTGCTCCAGACTGGGCTAATGAAGACGGGCATTCGCAATGCAAGCTACGAGGGAAATTTTGCCGGGGCAGCGGCACTATATCTAATCCCAACTGTCAAGGGATCTTTTACGTACAGGCCAATGTGTACATGGGACTTCGATTGTTTGTCCTATCCGAACGACTAGACTGCTGTTTTCAGGATCCCCGTCCTGCATCACTGACAAGGGCGAACCACTAGGCCAGGAAGGAAACGTGTATAAACAAAACCTTGTAGATAATCAGCTATCTTGTAATCGGAAATCAACCCGTATGTTGTCATAAATAAAATAAATACAAATCTCAAACGTAAAGCTTTTCATACACTTAAATAAAGGGGATGAGATGGAGTTTAAAGTCTCGCCAATAGAATATGTCGGCCATTTTGAGACTAACATGTAGATTTCACTTTTATGGTTAGATGTAATTTGTCGCGAGGGGTTGGGGTTTTCCGGACAGCAGTGTGTCCGCAAACTCTTTGTGGAATTCCAACTGCAAACGTGAACCATTCCGAAGGTTCTTTTTGGTCCACGCCGAACCCTGGTGGAGGTGGGATATAATCACGTTCTCTCGAGACCCGATGTCACTCTTCACTTCAGGTGTTAACATAGCCAAGACATTCTTCGTACTCTTGTATTTCTAGGGTTATTCAGGCGATTGACAAAAATAGACAACCATCCCAGATGTGAATTTGAAGTAAATTAATGGAGATACGTTCTTGATACCTTGCTTATTACACGAAAGGAATAATTATCTAATGTCTCTAAACTGCAGAAAAAATATGATCTCATTCCATTACGCCAAATTATCATAGAATATGACGTTCTTATTCATTCATTCCAGAACATCTCATCAAATACTTTAACAATTTTGTTATAATTTAAAAAAAACTCCAAATATATGCATATTATAAAGATACCCCACCCCTCACATTCTATTTCATTTATTTTCTTTACAATATTCAGAGCTTGGAACTTCCATATGTTATTTGATTTAATCCTATATATAGATCTAGAATTAATTATAGCTATTCCATATGGTTATTAATCAAGGGTCGCTATTATCTCATATACTGTTGACGTTATAATTATATTCAATTTCATATACACTAAGTGACCTTACATGACCAACACAGTGGTCAGTGAGTCTGATTATAGATTGACCACTGGTCAATGATTTCATTATATTCATTATAGATACACGGAAATATAATCCATCAAATTAAGATCGGACAGATTGTTGGTTGAATTAATCTGGTATAAATGTACCTTTGTCTGAAGTTGAGTTAAACGTAGTTTTAATTAAAAAAAAAGATATCTGTTTAAATCCCTTCTGATTGTTTATTTTAACTTGCTGAGTTGCTAGTCCCCAAAACATGATTAAAAGACTTACAACTCATACCCAAACATCTAGTTATGATATATTTCAATCACAAACATAATGTGTATTTTCATCACAAACATAATGTTTATTTCAATCACAAACTGATCAAGTTTATTTCTCATTTTCATTTCAGTTCACCAACTATTATCAAGTTTATTTCATTCACAAATACATAGCGGTTATTACAATCTCCCAATTTATCAAGTCAATTTCAGTCACAAAGTTTATTTTAATCACAACCGTATCACGTTTATTTCATTTCTATCACAAGCGTGTCGCGATTATTTCAGTCACAAACGTTTATTTCAATCACAGATGTATTTCAGTCACATCTCACGATTATTTAAATCATACACCAATAACATTTATTGCAAACAAAGACAAATATAACTTAATTTCATTCCCACTCTTAAATACATTAAATCATAGAAATGGTATGAAATGATTCTTTAATGTGACAAGCTAAGCTTCGACCCATCAGTGAGAAAGTCTGCACACAGAGATCCATCTAATTCATACTTGGAGTATAGATCTCTGTCCTAAATGGCCGCCATATCCAAAAAAAATTGTATTCTGTTTTGTAATACGGTTCTACCATGTTTAACATCTGTCGTGCACACAAAGACTAAATCAACATTTTTAATTTTATTAAATGGAAGCAGAATAAATACTCAACAACAACATTCCGGAAGTATACTTAGTGTTTTCGACTAAAATTGTCGAATTAGGACTTAAAATGTCGATCAACAAGCTTAGTGTTTGTTCTCAAGCACACCTAACTGTAGACCGGCAGCCTAAGTTTAGTATGATCAGTGTGAGAGATGTTACGTTGTGAAGAGTTCATCTTTTGAAATTTTGAATTGTGTGTGCTGTTTTCACGTACTAGTTCTATGATTTGTCAAACAATTGGGTGACATTGTCTATTGACTAAACGATGGATATGCATTAGGTGTATGGTCAATGTAATTACAAAATAAGGAATGGTGAACTATCTCCGAAAAGATGTTGTGTGAGCTAGGAACCATCCTCTGTTCATGGATTACGGGATTATATTAATCTTCATGGTTGAGTTATTTAATTTTCGAATGGTAAACAGACCCATATTCATTTCTGTGTACAAATCGTTATATTACACATCAGAAGATCGTCTTTACAGCCTAACCTGAAAGTGTTACTATATAAATACCCTTCAATGCAAGAAAGCGTACGTCGTGAAGCAAAACCCGTGATGCATTGACTGTTATTACACAGAAAGAGCCATAAGACTTCTTAATCGATTTGTGTTCATTTCAACGTAAAAAAGTAATCCCCATTTCATTCATAATGCAGTATATGAGAAAAAAACGTACCTTTTTAAAGTCTATTCATCAATATCCTTTACAACGGTTAAATACAACAACCCACACAACCGTATATAGCTTGACTAAACAGACCACACTCCGTAAAGGTGTGCCGACAACTATTTGTATACGAGTATATTTAAAGACTTATGTATATAGGTATTATAGTAGATATGAAAGAGGGAATAATAGACTGATATATCATAGTAACAAGTGTGGTTTATCAAAGTTTATAGACTAACAGCAGAAAGGGAGACCAATAAGATACCAGTGACGTTAAGGATAAGATATGGGGGTATATTTAGACGAGACGATATACCATGCGGAACAAATTTCAAATGAACATCATATACATGCATTCCCTCTAAAAATGTTTGATTGACAAGCCCAATTGTGCCTTATGTTTTCTCAGTTTATTACTATTAAAGGACAACCATTATTATATTAGTAAAGATATTAATTTTCAAACAGCCAAATACAATAATGGTCATCAGGAATTTTAATTATTCTATTTACGGCGGTTCATTTGATATCAAATAGCCATGCTGTTTTAATAAACTATAAATATGATTACAATATGAATACCCCTATATTAAACGACTACAGAAATTGCATAGTTGAAAGATTACAAAAACGCCATTAGAAAACTAATTGAGACAATATACACACCTTTCTCCAGTGCATTATAATATTGAGTACGTATTAAGGTGTATAGTAAGTCATAGTAAATGCAGGAGGACCGCACTACACACAAACCAGCGGACAAGACAAACTACACAAACATTACAAAATATATCAAATCAATCCAATACTTGAAAACGTACGACATTAAATGAATTCGAACCTGTTTTTATAGAAAACCACCTAAAACCCAAGGCTACATCTAGTATAATAACCTATAAACAGCTTATACCTAACATGAATAAGACATTATCCAAAAATGGCCTTTCTTTTCTGTCAAACTAAAAGTATGAATAATAAGAATTTTTTTTTTCAGAATTGATCAAAAACAAGACCATATCTATAGTAAACCCTGTTTTGGAATGAATATGAATGCCAAAAAGTCGATATATTCAGACATAAATAGCCCAGTTAGCAAAAAGACTAGGGGGCGTTACCGTCAACCACCGAAATCACACAATCAAACAATATCTTTAATACAAGCACACAAAAACATCGAGGATTAAGCTGAATGTACAAGTTGTTTGGATCACCTCATTCACAAAACTCATTCACAAACCAACAAAAACATACGCTTATTTTCACAGAGTTGTTTATTATGTTCTCTGTCTAAATCTCTTTCTTAGATTTGTTCAGCTTATGTAGCTATTTGTAAAGAGAAAAAACGTATGAATTGACTTCCCTTGGAACGTTCCTAAAACCAGTTAAAGCTCTAAACTTTTGATCTGTATAATTCTTTAATACCAATTTTCGGTCTGACATCTGCTTTCATATAATATTGTTTGGTTGAACTTGTTTAAAATATACAAACTAATCTTTAGTTCTGAAACGAAGCGCAATACGCCCATGGTTAAAAGTTAAGTTTTAGGGTATACATATTATATATGAATGAGAGACGTGGGAAATATTTGGTTTTGCGAAATTTGAACTGCATATAATCGACAATGCAGGATGAGAGCACACGAAACACATCCGATACCAGATGAAAGTGCGTAGAGTTCAAAAGTACAATGTGATTGCATAGCTACATGTCAGTTGAATGAAATTGGTTGCCATGTAACGAAATATAAGCTCACTAACAGCTATAAGGTATAAAAAATTCAAATTAAAGCCACTTAGCTTTCGAAAGAAAGGGAACTAATACTGGAAGATATTACCGAAATTCGTCGCAAATTATGCGGGCATATAAAATCTTATTAATGTCTTTCGATGCTTGTTCTTCCGCCGCTCAGTTTAACGAATGGCAGAACAACCAATGAAAAAAAGCTTGGTCACCATAGGCGGACTTAACCAATTTAAGAATAAATCGTCTCATTATTTCAAATGTTGATCCATCAAAATAACTTAGTTTCGATATCATGTCAATCTATTGCAGAAGAGAAACAATAACCACTGAAATCGCTGAACACCATTGGTCGCTGAACACCATTCCCAATGAACTTTATCCTCAAATTTTGATAAATCAAAATAACGTATACTTTTAAAATGGATCGTAAAACGAAATATAGTAGTTGATATTTTAATTGACAACGGGGCAGAACAGTAGGACGTTAAAACCCATTTCATTTTATTTCACTGACAATGCCATGATTTCACGTTCTTCTAATATACACAGCTTTCAGAGTGGAAGCCAACACGATATTAAATAAAGTATCTATTACACTTCGAATTACTCACTAAGGTTAAACATAATTGTGGATAATATATCCATTTATACATGAAACCTATCAGATTACAGCTTGACTTATATGTCGACCGATTGTAATGGTGACGGCTTTTTAAACAACCACTTTAAAAAGTTACTTTCAGAAAACGCTAGTTTACTCAAATTTCAAAAAATATGCATACAGTTAAAACTGTCAGTTTTTTGTTGCTTTCTGAGGATGAGTGCCTTGATGTTACGATACCTGCGGCACAGAAAATTGATACCATGGCACCCTACCGCGGCTTGTCAGCGATCTTAGCGACCGCAGGTTTACAGACGCCTAAATAATAATAAACTAATAGGTATAAGGGTTGCAGTAAAATAGAAACTTGAAATAAAACGAAATAGATATTTGGACGTGTCGAATTTTTTTTTTACCTTGAAAATGAAAAAAAAAAGTGTATAAAGCTTTTATAAAATTATTTTGTCATCTTTCACGGTCTTTTGGCATGATTGATGTAATTCTCTACCTTTCTTTTGAAAAGTTTTAAACATATGGCATAAGTTATTTGTTGGAACATCCACTCCACGGTTCATTGTTTTGAACAACGAATGGATAAAGCGTAGACGCTGCGAAAACATTTGGTCTGCCTATAAAATAATTTCAATTCATTTGTACGTCATTGGAAGAAAGGTTGATGATGCAATTATTAGTGATAAATTTATTCAGGTTCCAAGGTCACTGTGTCTCCTACTATATCCTGCCTTTTATGAGAATAAATGAACAGAAATGGGGTTTAACGTCCTAGGTCTCTGCTCTGACTGGGCTAATCGATCCTAACTTAGTCAAATATTTAGTGTACGAATTCTGCAAATAGATTAACCACAGCAAGTGGACTTGCCATATGAGACAAATTCCATTATAAAAATGCAGCCGGGTGTTCATTTTACGGTAAGCATGCCCTGCCTCACGCGCGAAACCCGCCACTTCCATCGACTGATAAACGTAACCATTAATTGACCTGTTACTATAGCAGAGAACCGTTTTGAAATAGTACAACCACTAAAGTATACAAAATGTATAGAAGCTTAACGATGATGTGCAACTCCAAAGTATATATGGAATAATCTGGAAAGATGGCCGAATGGTTAGCACGTGCGCGCTGTATCAAAAAGGTCTGTCATTGGCGTAGTTTCGATTCTTCGGTTGTACGTGACAAGGAGTAGGGTCGCCTGTCCAACCTCGTGGGTTTTCTCCGGGTCCTCCATCATCCTTCCACTGCTAAGGGCCCTATATGTTAGTCCGAAATAACCTAGTTTGTGTCGAGTGGACGTTAAACCCCGTCTCTCTCCCCTCTCTCTGGCTGCTGGTATATTTGATCAATAATACACGGTACCAAGTTCCTTGTTTTTTTTATGACGAATGTAACCCCATCTGCTGTAGGATGTAAGATATTACCATTGCTTATTGGAAATCCGACGTGCTTCGTGAATCACTTTTAACTCGCTATAAAATTTGGTTTGGCAAGTTTTAAAATTGCTTATTGGATGAAAATCGGTCGTTGATTTTGTATCCCGCGATACATACAGACCTTTAATGTCAAAGCATAAAACAACTCATGCGGTAAAATTAATAATATTTCCCGAAAGCCGAGTTGCAAGAGACGTGATGATTGGGAAAAAATCACTCAGGAATATGCCAATTATGGTATGCAAGAATAACATTGCAGAATATCCGTGTATATATCGACGTCGACTACCCCTTTTAAATTGGCAATAAGTCTATGTAAGTCAGAATAATTTAAAACGTTATCTTTAATCAGCCTTTAAATTGTTGAATATATATATTTCTTTAGAAATTCTAACAGTTTAGCGACAGCACTTGAAATATTCTTGAATAATATCCATCGTTTATGTCTCTATAACGTCCAGCAAACAGACAGAAAGTCAACCAATTTAAGAATCAAATTCTGCATTTGAGTATGTATATGTTTGTATAAGTTTGTAGATGACCATACTGTAGTATGCTTTAACTCCATACAAAGACTGTATGTCGTTGTTTATAAATCAATAACAATAGTTCCCCTTTAAGCACTTACATTGGTAAAGGGTCATCGAGAAATTGTGTAACCTGGAAACGTTGCATTTGGGTAATCAGCTGCGATAGCAAGTGACATTCCTTCTTCATTTGTGGAAATGAACAGTCATATTATGTCTGAACAACTTGAGCTGGGATATCAAAATAAGATTTACTCTTACTTTCAGAATCACATTATCCACACTGTTTGATTTTTTTATAATTTCATGTCTGTTAGCCACTTTAAATTCGACAAGGTTGAATATTGGCACGCTTGCTATTTGACGATTTTAACACTACCCATCTAAGTAAAGGTTTTCCTCTCACAGATGATATCATATAGTTCTAGAGATAAGAAAGTAATGTGATATTCATAATAAGCACACGAGGGATAACCACGTAATTCACACTTACAAGCAAACAGTCGTTCATCTGATGAGGGTTTTTTAAAAGTTCGCCGAATGAATAATACATAATGATTGACGATTGGCAAAGTTTTATAATAGGAGAAAGTAGTACACAAACAGGGCGATCATTCGGAACTGATGAAGAAATTTCGAGTTATTTATCAACGAATATTTACATAAAATAACGCATAACGATTGTCCCGATTTCTGGCAATTATACTGATTGCATGAATTTCAAACATGAGGATTATCGTCATACATTATTTACGATAGGCTTTAAACATGATATTATCAATATATTAACCAAAAGGCACATAAAGTGGATTATTTACGATTACCTTCGCCAGCAGTGGTCCAGAAATATATGGCCTTGACCTTACAAAAGACTGACATGAAATTGGTTAAATCATGGACCCAAAATCAGTATTTGAAATGAACATCGATGTACGTAAGACAATATTATTTTGTGGAAACACTGTATATTATACATTTAGATGACTTAGTTAACAATTTCGTATCCAAAACAACGTTGACAACATGAAAATATGAGAAAACAACGGAGCAAGAAACGAAATCTCAGAATTACAAATCTACACTGACTATGTCCGTGATAGACCTTATTCAAAACATTACAAATATCCCCTGAGCAAATACACATTGAATATATTTACAATGTTATTCTACCACCCACCCCTTCAAATTGACCTTGATTGTCTTACCTTCAGCTGAACAGTCATGTGTACGATGACATCCCAGAAGGATACAGTTGATATTCTGATCATGGTTTCAGTTACAAAATCCGCAAAATATTTGGGATACTCGTTGGTAGGCTCGTGAATATAACGTTGTGAAATTATCCGCCATTTGACACCAGGCTTAGAATGTGAGCTATCCATGATGTAACTATTTAGGCGCCATTACGCTATTCCAACACCGACAGACGTAGGATGATATTGGAAATAGTATTAACAGTGGCGATAATCTCAACTTGTTGAAGTTTGCAGACTTATAACTTTTACTCCACATCTAAGAATATTACAACACCACACACGTTGAGAGGGGAGAAGAAACTGACTGAATTCAACTCAGACAAACTAACAAATACAATGGTGAAATACGAACTCTTTACAATGATTTATCATATGTCTTTAATGTCATTTGCTCATAAAACATCGACGTCGCCATATTGAAATTTATGTCGTTCGCTAATGCCAAAAGTTGTAAATGGTCGCTAGAATGGGAAGTTAACGACCGAAGATGGCCGATGTAATTTATGACTTCTCTCTTAAATCACCAGAAATGGTCGCCTGTCTTTAGTCGCAGCAGACGACTTAACAAATGGCCCATAATTCGCGTTATAAGATGTGGATTTAATGAAGGTTTATCTTTCATTTGGTAATCAGGTACACCCTGAATCTCGCAATAAAATCCCATTTTCCCCCTACATGATAATTATCGTCGTTACAAATGAGGTCTCCTTTGGTCCTACTTAATGTTAATTCCATTTGATATCTAAATAAGGGTCTCAGTTATTACATCGGCTTTATTGAAACAGTTCTAACCCAAACATCCCGTCATAAAATGAAACAACTTTTGTCCAAATGAATGAATAAAAACTACGGTTTAGTCGTCATGAAATGGTCACAAGACTAGCAGCAACTCAAGAATATGGAATCAATTTCAACGGCTGGGCGAGAACAGGTTTGTAATTTCGTGATAACAGATTGGCATGCGGTTATATATTGTTTTAAATTTACAATTTGTGATTGCAAGTTCGTAGATAAGAATCTGGGGTACTTTGGCTTAACGCCCACTCGCCAAAACCTAAGTGTACTTAAAGCAACGGAATCATCAGGGTCGTAACTAGCTCAGAGCAACGAGGCGGATGGGAAGTGTTCTCAAAGGTGATGCAAAATTGACGAACAAAATACAAATATCATTTTTCAATTTTTTCACAGGAGGG
Source organism: Patella ulyssiponensis (assembly GCA_963678685.1). Taxonomy (NCBI): domain Eukaryota; kingdom Metazoa; phylum Mollusca; class Gastropoda; family Patellidae; genus Patella; species Patella ulyssiponensis. The sequence continues at coordinate 58,187,990 of OY783230.1, read as the reverse complement.
GGGGGGGGCTTATTGTTTTTTGAGCGAAGCCCCCCACCCCAGCTAAGGGCCTGGGAGTGGGAATCATACATCAGAAATACTGTAGGGTGCGGGTACATGTGTATATAGAATGGATTATGTATTAATAATCTGCTACTTTCTAGAACACCAGGTCCTGATACCACTTGGGGGGGGGGGGCTAATAGCCTAATAAGACCTTATTACAACAGAATGTGTTCTAATAATACAGCGAGTCCCTCCACTGTCAAAACCTCTTCATCGCTAGAATGGAATACATATTAAAATTTAACACTTTGTAGAACAACAGACTTGTCGATCTTGTATGTTAATATTACAGCGAGGTCGTATATGTAAGAAGTGAACACAAAACAACGGATGCAGCTTAGGTAATTGGCACGAATATCTTATCTTTTCAAAAATAACCACGACCTTGTCTTACCGTCAAGATTAATTTCCGGATATTGTATAATGGGTCCTCAACAAAACAAGAAATAACAATGTACCTGTTAATTTCTACAGATATTATTGTCTCCGTTCACAACATTTAGTGCCGGATTTGCTCGGAATTGGCGCCATTTTGCCATCGTAGAATGATAAGATTGTCAAAGCTGCCATTCAGGCAGCAGAAGCCAATATAAAAGTCATGATAATTCTATTAAAATATAAAGTTCTGTACACATTTTGTCTACTACAGCTTGTTCTGGGTGATTCACGAGGATATGATAATTTGAAAAAGTATGTATTATCATTTATTTAGTGTTTATACGTCATCATAAAAATACCCTTTGGCTTATCTATAATTGTAAAATCCCTGTCGAACCGTGGGTTGCCAATAACTGTGCACATGTTTTATCTTTGCAATGGATAAAAATAATAACAGCTTTTTTTATGCCGCTGGTCTCACACACAGTTTATAAGAAGTTTTCTTGTTTACGGACCGAGATAGAAGGCTACCAAACAGTAAGTAAATGAGTGGCCTTTTGAAATTCTTGTCTGCGATATTATTTATTCGAAATCAGACTACATATGAAGCAATTCCATACACAGCTTTGGAATTGGATTTCCTAACCAGTTTCTACATATTGGAACTTTTTCTGTTTACAATCTAATCAGTTAAGATTTTTTCAATGACACCAAGATTTTGAAAAGACCAGATTCGCCTTTCACCTAACTTCTTGAAAGTGTTTATAAACAAATACTACTAGAATCTACTGTAGATTGATAAGGACACGAGAATGTTTGTCGAAACGTTACTCATAGCAAATTTAGTAATCGTATTCTAAAAAAGTTTTATTTGACCAACCATTAAAATCACAGTGTAGGTTCAGGTTTACGAAAAGAACAACGTTGGTGCCATGATTGAAAAGATGTTAAACCTATAACTATCTTCTTTGATTGGCATTAAGTAATTGAATATACACGTATTGATACACGGTACAATTTTATGGATACACAATTACTGAGTTTAATTCTAGCTGACGAGAGTATCCTCGTCAAAACGTCATTTAGTATTAAACTCAGTAATTGTGTATCAATAAAATCGTTTCAACCTATAATTATAAATTGAAAAATTTTATGTAGGAGAAATAGAGACTTTATACGATCTTGGAATTGGTTTAATACAAATTTTAGTTTTGGGCAGTACAAAGTTTACAAATATTACATGTATATAAATATTTGTCTAAATATAGGTATGCAAATAATGCCACCAAAACATGTTTATATATTGGGGGCTAATGTGATCATTAACAAAAATAACGTCTTCTTATATTACAGACGCGGTCGTACATTGAAGGAAGACCCTCCACTGTCAAAATCTCTTAATCGCTGGTCGTATTAGCATAATAATATCAAACCCTTGATGGGTTAAAAAAGCATAAAATAATTGGCCAAAACTTACAGGTCCTTGTTTTGAAATAAAGAAGCTTTTTGTTGACTGACGTTACAATGATGAATTAATATAATAAATTATCTAGTGTCATGGCGTCGACACTAATTGTTCAAAAGATGTATAGCTATGTCGTATCGCACCTGTGACAATCATATTTAACCTGTTATTCGTTCAAATTATCCCATTTGCGTGGAGAATCTTGGCAAGATTATGTCGATGAACCCGAAGGTGATGACTTTTCTACTGTGTCTTGTATCAACTTGTGGATATTTTCAATTACTTGGATTATTCATTACAGGATTATATTTATTTTTGAGATGCTACTTTCGATTTGTGCTGGTTATGGATAACAATCGGTGTGCTGGAACGTCGTCGAATGTTGCAGTGAATATTCAGGATGTTACTATGGAACGAGCAACACTTTTAGTTCCATGGGGCTGTCCCCAATTAAAAGGGATACCACCATGATTTAATACCAGATATTTAACAGGCATATTGATCACCTATTAGCCAATTGATTGAATATGTCGGATTAAAAATGGACCACCCAGCCCCTACTCTAAAGGAGTACAACCCATAAAACTATTAACTTACCAGTATTAAACTAGTATATTGGACATCTGTGGCTAGCAGATTTGATATGGTGGGTTCAGTATAATATTTACTCTATATATTGACCCGGGTTTCTTAACTAAAACAAACTGTATCGAATATAATTTGGATCAATCTTAAATCGTCTCCATCATAATAGAAGTGTAATATATAATGTATGTAAGGCCAATCTCATTATTTCATAAGTATATGGTCTTTTTTTGGTAAATTCTAAATCAGTTATAATATACTCAATATGAGTATTAGATAAAGATAAATTACTTACACTTATTTTTTAAAAAAAAAGATAATTTACCACTTAAACATAATATTATTTACATAGTTCCTCTTAATTTCAAATAAAATACATTTTAGTGCCTTTTAATATTAAATATTCCAAGGCAATTATCAATGTGTGGTCTCTTTTACACTATTTATCGTTCTATTATCAGGAATTAGCTTCTCTCTGCATCGTTTCAATTAGATTTCTATCAGACAAATTGCTATCAATAACGCTACTACGAGTATTCACGTAAAGGGGCTTAATTGGTCTACATTTGACTGGTCTTTTTAACTCGAATATACAGGTGTTTTTCTACACGATGGATTCTTATTGTATGTCGTGTGAAGTGTTTTAACTTCTGCTCTTACAGGAATATGATTTCATGCTTAGATTCCAGACTACTAAAGGTGCATTGAAGTGTCATACTTCTGTGATTACGCATAAACACGATGTAAAAAGGTAATGGAGGCTACTTTACAAAAGAGCACGAGCTAATGTTTTTTCTAAAACTTGGAATAATTTAGCAGTCACTGATCCGAAACGAAATCCTTTACGTACGACATAGAAAGGCGGCGCACATGTCGGTAAGAAAGTCAAGTGTCAGAAAAGCAAATTGTGGAACGGAAAATGCCCCGAGCGACGAAATAAAAGATCTTTAAAGCTAGAGCATGCTATGTGCTTAGAATATCGTCAATGGTGTGTTTTAACTTCATTTATAAGGTGACAGGTAGCTGAGAATTTATGTTTAAAATATTCATGTTGGAAATGCAGTATCGTTGTAGGCAGATAAATTGTGTATGGAGCTACACAATGGCGACCATAGTTGTATCAGCCATTGAGCAATCCCACACTGGAGCCAAACAAAAGGCTTATAAATTAATGCTGTTTTATTCTATTGAAATATTTATACGATTATATTGAACGATCAAATATCGGACTAAACAGGATTTTGATAGTTTCTCAGGGACCATGATTCGAAAATATGTAAACATTTCGGTAAATTAATGGATTAAATTTATGCTGCATATCGTAAAACAGTGGATATAAATTATTATGAAAAACGTGATCGAGTAACACGATAGTGTGAAGTGACAACACCTTTTTGATTTAATTGACAAATTGTAACACTGTTTTTATGTACAAGAGCCCTTTGGCGATCTTCAACAACAAACTTTCTCACTTTTGACATAAACTCAATAAAATAACAAAATTTGATATCTGGATAATTCAAAAAGTTGACCGATAACAACAGAAATTTGTAATAATTCGTGTATATATTGTGACACCATATTTGCTTGCAATTATGTGGTTGATTGAATGTAATTTAAAACATGTCATTGCGTGATAACACTTGCTTTGTTTTATTATTCTCAATACAAATCAACATATGGTACAATAAAATCTAATAAAAAAATGAAACTAGACATACAATAATATACTTTTGTCGTAAACATAAATGGAAAGTTTTGATAAACCTAAAATTTAAGTAGGTTACTAACTGTTTTTGACACTTTGCATACTGAGTTCTCACCAACAGCTGAAACAATACGATGTGAAACCTTTTTAGCTTTGTTGTAGTTCGCAGTATTTTCCAAACATAAACACTTAGAAAAATTAGTTATACAAAAATCATAAAAAAATCATTTCTCTTCTTAAAAATAAATTGAACCATATATGAAGCAAACTAATTAAAATGGAAATTCATGAAAATATGTCAAAAACGGACAGTTCGAATTATACCCAGGGCGTCATCGCAAAAACAGGTTAAAAACTATGACGAAAAGATGTTGAAACCACTAATTCAAATTAACCCAAAAAATCCCAGAAAATCTTCTAGATTAGATACATTATAATTTACTCAAAAGATGTCGCCAGTTTGCAAAGCAATCCAACAGAAATTAATCCACGAGCTCAAAAATCAATACGAAATATGATTGGTCGGATCAATAGTCACAATGGTCCAAATAGCCAATCAGCTGTCGTGGTTAACTACAAACAATAGGAAACTTGATGAATACTCGCTAGAAAATAGTGCATTCATTCGGACACAACTAAATCAAGAACCGAACAATTGTCCTATCAAACCAATGGTTTAAATGTCTCTCCTGAGACAAACTGTCCACAATGTCTCAAAGCTGCAAGGAATACGTCATTTACATTGCCAATATCGGTCCATTATTCGGCACTATTTTTATGGCTCTAGTAATTTCGATTATTTGACAAAAACAACAATTATTGTTATTATTTCATAAGATTCGCAGAAAATAAATAATGTGTACGTGTCAGTGAATTCATTACTGACCCGGATTGAATTGAAATTGTAAAATTGGGAAACGTTTTTAGATGCCAATAACAATATTCCATTCAAAGGCAATATTTGAACATATGCCGGCTATACATCCTTTATATTTGTAGAAAAACTATTTGAACAAATTACTATTTTATGGTAATTTAGTAGTTCTTGTTAATACATCTTTGGGTTGGATTTTGGTCTCTAAATGTTAAAAAGCTAAAATCAACAAATAGGTAGAAATTAAGAAAAAAATATCAGCTACTACATACCACTACTCTTTTCTTTTCATAAGGCACAAGTTCAATGATGCTTTCAACAGTTTTTATATCGTTCTTTGATATCGTGCCAAATTTGAAAACAAAAACACCTTAACCAATGTTTAAAATTTTACACTTTTTGTCCTTTACAAAGTTACATGTGGATGAAAAACACTCAGTGTATTATCTCAGTTTCAACATTTCAGTCATGATAATCAGTCAGATGAAATCTATAAAGCATTACACGGAGAATCCACCTATATATAACATCCACCTATTTCTTAAGGCTATCTCAAAATTTCGTCAAGGACGCTGAGATGCAAATAAGGTTAGGTATACATCTCATCAACTGTGACAAAGCTTGAAGTGGCCTTATGAAATACACCTAACCATAATTATGTGGCCTTTCTGCACTTGATTTCATTATGTCCTTTGTTCATTTCCTTTAATCTATCTGTTACATAAGAGAAGTTCTCCAATTTGAAAAAAAAAACAACAGCATCAACGCAACACAACTCTTGAAATTGTTTCTATCCGTGTTCATTACCACTCTTAGAATCTCGATTTTTGGATATAATAATTAAACATTCGATTTTAAAGTGAATTGTTTTCGTATGTGAGGTCCAATGCTTACTCTTTATAATACTTTTCATTTGAGGAATCCACAGAGCTAACAAATTTAAAGACAAAAGTACAATATAATTAAATGTTGAAAATGTGTCTATAGATTACATACCTATGACATTCTTATAGGGTCCATATATACAAATTTTCTGCAGGCTGTCGACTTTTATAATGATAGGCTAATCTACAAAGGCCCTTGTAAGTGACATTTTGAAATCATCTTCATACTGAAGTCTGGATAATCTTTCTTCATTCGTGTCACACAAAATGTCTTGGCTAAACTTTAAACCTATGATCTGACAAAAAACGTCCCTTTTATGATTTATATATATGACATATCTTTACAAAGTTTTTCTTACACATACAAACATATGTTTTAGCTGTGAAAAAAGTCGCAAAAAAAAAAGAGAAAAAAACCAACGCCCACAAAGTGTTGAAATCCAAATAATACATTTTTAACAAACAACGCATTAAGTGTTTCGTTATTAGAAAATTTGTAAATTCATATAACATTACAATAACGACTGGCCTATAAAATCAAACCCTATAGAAAATATTGATTTTGATACATTGCGCTGTTATTTCTATCGTTTATGTAGTATCGATGTATTGACATTTACGTTTGTGGTTACTTATAATTCCCCAATTTTCTCTCAGTGACGACATTTAAAATGTCGCCCGGAATATAGTTGGGTAAATAAAAGTGGTTCATTCTCTGGGTGTGACTCGAAAAAATTGTCCTAATCCCGTGGATCTACGTCATGTTTTCCTGTGTGTTTGGGGACAATGTCCAAACTACCAGCTGGAGTACTGTCTATACATGTATTTTTGTGATAGTTGGGTGGATATTTCAAGAGAGAAATTTATATATTTTTTTACCAAATTCATAATTGACCATAATTTATGTATTGAAATGAGTAAAACTTGTGAAACATAGAAAAAATAATCACCAATTCAATCCATCGATCTTCGACATTTTAAACTTTAAATCATCAAAGCAAATAAGAACTTTATGTTTTCAGAAGTCTTTGTTTGTCATTCACAAATGACATCAATTTGATATCAAATAATAATTGATTAATTTGAGATAACATTTATTTGCCTGTCTGAAGTCAAAATTGTTTGTTTAAAGGGATTACATGTGTAACAACAAGGGGGACTTATCACTTCAACATCGCTCAAGTTAAGCCAAAACACAAAAAATAAAAAAAACCCGCCGATTTAAAAGATCGCTTTAACTTTTTAAGTCGGCACACATAGAGCAGTAACCTTTCTGTATGACTTGACTGTCACACGACCTACGGCGGCGCTGTCTCGACCCCTGACCCCAAACAGATAAATCTGAGGGGATGACAATAGAAAGGGAGTAGGGTTCGGCGGGATCAATGAGGGATAGAGAGATTAAAGATAGACGTAGCGAAAATTTTCCTCCCACTTTTTAAGAATTAATAGCCAAGGTGATACATGATTCTCCCGCGATCAACAAAGGCGACAAGGCGCGGTAAAACGTGGGGCATTCATCCTACACGCGAGTCGGCACTCATACTCTGTTATTTCCTTTTCTAAAAGACAACGGGTTCAAATATCGCCCAGATCGGAACCTCATCCATCAGTGACACAAGAATTCGCTAATTTTACCCGGGTCCATGACTCAAATGGGGGAGTTTTCGACGCCGGTTAGTTAAGAAGAGAGAAGAAAATACGAGTGTTATATCGTTAGTCTATAACGTGTATTTTTCAAATCATATCCTCCCCTTGCCTTTCTGACTACAGTTTTAAAACGGGACAGATTGTCATTGACACTATATAATCAAACTGTCACGTCATTGTTTTATGACAATAGGATACCTACTATCGTGTCAATTATTATTGCAACTAGATCGGATTTTTTTAGTTGGCTCAGGATTGACATTGGAAGCGAGCGTTATGATAAATTACAAAGCAATTTCTGTCTCTCAAAAGACTTGAGTTAAACATATTATTATACGTTATTATGTGACGATAACAATGGGATTAACTGTGTTAACTCATATCATTAAAATAAATTTACAAACTATAATGCCCTTTCGTAGATTAATAGAAATAATTAGAGATATTTAACAATTATAAAACGATCACAGTTCAAATTTAATAACAAGGACACAAAGCAGTTAATGTTATGATTGTAGTGCTATTCTAAAGGAGGCATTTTAAAATATAAATGAATGGATAAATAAATGAATGAATGAAAACATTTTTTGGTGCATATTGCATCATTAACTGTTAACAATTTATATGATTTTCATGACATTTTACATTAAAGGATGGTTACTAAAGAAATGAAGCTCTTTACATTGATGATGATGATATTAATTCCTGATATGTTCCTAAACATATGTAACATTCATGTATACCAGAAGGTCGAGGATGAAATTCATTTAATAACATCCTGCTAAAACATGCAGAAAGGAGAACAAACTTTGTTAGACAAAATTAATATCAAGAACCATTCAATGAATTCAACGATTCCAAGCAATTTAAAATATTGATGTTTATTGAAACAAAAATGTAGAATTATTATTAATATTAAAATGTTTAGGAACCTTTGAATACTATTCGTCTATAGTTTTGTAACTATGGCATGTATACGTATAATTATTTAGGTTTCTTTGTTTGTTTCCAGTACAGTGTGTTATTGAAAGTTTTTTCATGCAATAAATCATCTACTTTTTCTCTTTCTATAGTTCATTAAGAGAACATTGTCCTTGACCTTAAGTACATCAATAAGTCATGTATTTTCAAACGACGGTTATTATGAAATGAAACGAGCTAAACTTGGCAGTAATCTACGTGGCTGTATAAGACCTCAACACTGTGGTCACAAACAAACTAAGCTTTCTATATCTACATCGAGGCAGAAGTAATGTCAATATTGGTTGTATTGGACGACGTGTACGTGAGCTCAATATGCAATCAGATCACGGGATTCCACGGGGAGCCGCAGGGATCAAGCCAAGTCGTTGTGTGTTCAACCAAGTGAGAGTACCATTGAATACGAATCCGTGTTAATGGCGAAAGATTAACGAGTTTGGTATTGGGAACTAGTCAGGACAAATTGGATGCCAGAAAGACGAAATTGGCCCTTGATCAATTTTAACCACCAACTTCCTTTGTACATAAGGCGGGCCATAATAAAAATTTGATACCGTTCTCGAAGGTTTTTTGTAACGTCAAAATATCATGCAGTGCAGCAATAGTCAATCATGGCACTATATGATGGGCCAGCTTAATGAGGCGAATCACACCACTCACTTCAGGGGTCGCCATAATATGAAAAATTATTCTATTAACTTATCGATTTTTTTGACAAACAAAAAAGTACCAAAAATTAAAAGTACTACGCTATTATAATACTTCTATTGTTAATTAACTGTTTCTGATTTTAGGCACTGCGACCAGGTGTCTGGCTAAGTTTTATTAAACGATTTTGCTTTACGACCCGTCCGTCATCACAATAAAACGATATTAATGACTCCAATCAGAGAAATTATTCCCCAAGTCATGAAGTAATATCGTCACTGTCTTGGGATAATGTTTTATAGGGTTAATATTCAAATGATATTGTTTTATTTCATTGTTAACCGTTTTTTTTGTTTTTTCAGATTAACAATTCATCCAAGGAACATAAATCTGTTCATCAAAATCTCATGTTAACCCTTTGACCACAAAAGGTCTGGTTCTCATTCATTTGCATAGAACAGTCGTATTTTTAATAATCGGTGGCTAGTAATAAATTACCACAGAGCACCAGATTGTCTTGTATTATTCTAAACTCTTCAACATCTTGTGTAGTCGAGTCGTTGATATTTAACAGACTATTTTGAAAACAAATGCTAGTGGTGAAGAGTCATTGAAGGAACACAGTGGTGTTTTATTTTCCTTTTATTTTGAAGCTACACTTTCAAACATAATGTAATATGAGTTCTATCGATAATATATGGGCATGTCTTTAGTTTGTTGGGATTATGCTCAGATCATGTATAACCCTTTTAAGAGGCAAAAGCGACTTAATAAAATTAGGTTTCGATTCATCTTGAGAAGAAGAAACTTTATTGCATCAAAAACCTTACAAGGTTTATGTCCATATATAAATAAAAAAAACTATATATGAAACAAACAAAGAAACATACACACGTAATAGTGGGAACACATGGATACTGTGTCTGTTTAAATTTGATATTAGAAAATTTGAAAAAGGTCTGGCAATTCGGGTAATGCTCACTAGTCCGCGGGTGCACTAATCCATAGGTTCACAAGTCCGCGGGTTCATTTGTCCACCGATATTTACTATTAGGGTTGGCGTTGGGTTAGGTTTATTGATACCTATATATCTTCTAGCGGGGAACTAGTGCACCGACGGACTAGTGCTCCCCCCCCCTCGGCGATTCATAACGGATTCTCGTGCAAAATTCTTTATTCCAAGTAGGCAAGTGTACAAAAATCAATTGTATTTATGTTGTGGTTGGTAAAAATTATAATGCCTCTTTACAGCATAGTACATAACCATACACTCTAGCAATTATGAGTATGGCTCACTACCCAAGAGGTCACATGTTTGTGCAAGAAAATTCTTCAGGATATCCCACCCCAGGCATTGTAGAAGAAAATAATCCCCATAGCCGGTACAATAAAATCATATAAAACTGGGGCCTAAAAGTTGGAATATCGAAAAACGAAAGTGAAGTACAAACTACCCACACTCAGCAGCCTTAGAATTAAATTTAATTAAAAAAACCCAACGATTTAGAAAACTAGAAAACTTTTAAAAATAAGATATGAAATAGATAGATCACTGACCGTTATAATTAATCTCCTACAGGATTAATATTTACTATCACAACAACTGCATAAATAAACAATGTCGATACAGTATTATCCAATCTTTCAATTTATTAGTTTTAAAGTAACTATAAAACTTTCTTTCTGTTTTTACTATAGCTGTCAAGTTGTCTCTGCAACACTCCACACAACTTTATTTATGTTTCACCCAGGAATTTCTCCGAGCAGAAGAACGGGTTGAAAATTCATTAAAAGTATTTTTTGATTGCATTTACAGGTTGTAGAGAGAGCGGCAATGATTTAAGAGACGGAGTCTTGATGTACAAGTCGGCAGATTTACGGCCCTGTTCGACTTTTCGACAGCTTGCTTCTCCCGTATCCTGGCCCGAAACGGCTGCCGTGCCGTTATTTATCAAAATTTTGTAATAAATTTCCACACGTTTTGCGCCAGAAGAACATCTGGGTTTAAACTCTTTGATAAGGGACGGGTGACGAATTTATAACTTTTTGAAAGTCATAAACATGCTCTAACATTAAAAACTATGGTGTTAAGATTTTAATCTGTATAATAATAATATCACATTAATGTTATAATGTTCGTTTATGATTTATGAAATTATAGTCAATTAATTATTGATTTCCGGCAGTCTGGGTGCCAGTTGGGGGGGGGGGGGGACTAGAAAAATTTGCTTATCCGAATTCGTTATTGGATTAGGTATTTTTGACTACAGACACCCCTCTGTTTTTTTCGAGACAACTATTCAAAAATGGAATTCCGTTTTACAAAGATTATACCAGAAAGCTCCTGATAATAAAATTTTGGTAAAACGATGATTTTGGTTTTTGGAGATTATAAAATTATTTGGATGCTTAATTTTTCAATCAGTAATTGCATAAACCCAGTCGACAAACCCACGGACAAGACGTTTTCAGTAATAAATAATCAACAGTATTATCAAATCAAGTGAACACTTGATATCACCTCTTGTTCAAATGCGAAACTGACATAGCTCACGATTTGTTTTCATTTAATATCTGATGTCTCTATCAGAAACCTTATCGGAGACAAATTATACAAAAAAGCGCAAATTTATGACACAAAATAGTTTATTTTATTTTTATTTTCTCGGTTAAATTACAAAATGCTTCCTTGACCTTGCGATTTTTTTTCGGGCTAGACATACAATGTTTTTTTTTGTTTATCTGATAAAATACCTCTAGAAATCGATGGAATAATCTATGAGTAAGCTAATGGAGAGTTGTCTGACGAGTAATCTTCGTCAAGATCAACTTGTAAATCTTATTAGGGTTTAGACGCGGGCTAGACGTATAAGATGTATGATCGCATTCAACAAACAGTCTTTAGTGCCTATTTCCCGCCAATAATCAAGCACTTGGAACCTTTTGCCAGAAAGTCCTCGAATGGCAGGAATTCTATGGAATGGTCAATTGGTCATTAGGAAGTCTTTCATTAGCTGCCAACAAGTTTTCTTCAAGATGAAAGGAAATGTTTGAGGAGGTTAAGACAAGATACGATGCATTGGTTGATTTATAGGCAAGCCGAGTATCTTTATGTATGATACTGCCCTTTTGAAACTCGTGCTTGTAACATTGTAGGTAGCGCTGTTTAAGTAAGTACCAATTTGCTAGAATTCGAACAGAAGATTTTCCTTGCAAAAGTACAACTACTGCCCATAAAATATGGTATGACCAATAACAATATTCTTGAATGCATGTTTTTGAACCAAAGTAGGCACATAACCCAAAAAATGGCAACATTTATTACCAGCCAACTAAATTACTACGGCCATCTATAAATGATGATATGACAAATAACAACATAATCGAATGGATAATTTTGAACCAAAGTAGGGTCGGAACAAAAATAAAAGAAAATTCATTGCATATCATATCAGTAAATAAGTACGAGCCATTGGAGCCAACTATATTATGGATCAGCAACCTAACATGACGTTGATATTGTGACCTCATATGAAAAATCGACGCGCAATTGCCCAATTAACAAGAGCATCATCAGGTAGCGCCCGAGGACAAGTTCATGCCGGCCCCAAAAACGTATCTTATCGGGTAAATAACACGCTATATTGTTGTAAAGGGATTTATCTTTAGTTGTCGACGTCGGGTCTTTTAAACTGGATTTTAAAACAACTAAACCACTTTGTTCTGGGTCATAAATATAGTTGTCAATTTCATTTGGTTTTAATCATAGATTTTTGTTTTGACTGACAATCTGAATTTGTTGAAAAGTTTATATCCATATTAAAACTGAAAGTAGTATACAAGCGACTTCCGGTTAATCTTTCAAATGAAATCAGACATCAGACTAACCCAATTCAATTCATTTGAGGGGATTTAAATCAAAGTGGTCTAACTCCTTTAAAGAAACGTGGAATTCCCCATTAAATGGTAACCTTTGCATCCTACCATTAAAGTTATTAAAACACATATACACTTACGAGCTCCACTGATATTTAAAAGTGTTTGTTTTCTCTCGCGCGTCATTCTCCTATCGATTACCTGTCTTACGTGTCAATTGGTTGGTCGAGTCGCTGTCTAAACTATGTAACAAGAGATTTGATTGGCTTGATGATGAATGAGGTTTAATCCGATTCGACCGATCGGAAAATAAGTTTGATCTTGCAATTCTCGTCTCGTCTGTTAGACAAATCTCGCTTGACGAGAAGTAAGCTGTGTAAATAATTTACTTAGTACATTTAGTTATTACATGATTTATTTTCTCCATTTTTGTTTTATTTTCACGGCATAAATGAGTATTGACAAGAAGTGAACTTCCATTAATTTTGTGGCAGCGTCATGGGGATTCAAAAATACCGAAACCAATCCTCTTACTGTCCGCTTTAAAGGAAATGAAATGGGGTTTAACGCCTTACTGTTCTGCTCCTAGCCTGGGCTAATAGAGACCATACCGTTTGCTATGGCCTACACTTATATCGAATTCAAACTGCCAAGTGATCTTTTACGTGCACGCCAATGTGTACACGGGACCTCGGTTTTTCGTGTCATCCGAACGACTAGACAGCTGTGCCTGTCACGTTTTAAAGGGCATTTTTTATTCTAGAGTCACGTGTTGTATAATACTATACTATGAAATCTAGTGTGAAGGATTAAAGGAGCTGGAGCTCTTTGATTTAGGACACATTGAGTATTGAGATACAGACAACAATGGAGTACTACCAACTTAATAATTGGTCACTCATTTACTAATCACATCTGTAATATACCTTAAAGGTGATAAACTCCCTTGGTTTCAATCAACATTAACTATAGAATTGGGTCAATCTGATGTTTTATTTCGATTAGCATTGGGACAAGATTGAAAAAGCGGAAATCGGCATGTTTATATACTATTCAAAAAAAGTAGGGGATATTTGATTTTGGGGGCATAATACTAAAATATGCAAATGACTACGAAAAAAGTCACTATAGAACCTAACAGAAGAAACATTTCCAGTTACATGTGACGCCCAAACGCACCAATAGCTGCCGCATGGAATGCAGGTGATGCTTGGGATCATCATGGGGGTCCAACCCAAGATTTGCACGACTCTGACTTTGAATGTTACAGTCATTGTGGCATTGAATTCCAGGGTGGAAACATCAGTTTAATTGTTTTAGTGACCAGAAAACAAATTTTGATATGCGTCGGCTTACCCAAAATGAAAGGTTACGTGCCCTTGGCATGCTACAGATCGGCACAACACAGGCGATTGTGGCGCGGACGATGAATGTTTCTCAGTCTGTCATAAGCAGGCTATGGTCCAGATACCGTGATACACAATCTGTACAGGACAGACCACGCTCAGGTCGACAACTCAAGCCCAGGATCAATTTATCCGTACCTTGGCCTTGAGAAATCGTGTCATCACAGCAAATCAGATCAGCGCTCGTCTTCAAACAGACACTGGTGTGAGAGTGAGTGGCCAGACGATTCGGAATCGACTGCATAGGGGTCACCTTCGCGCCCGACGTCCTCGCGTGATCCCTTGTTTGAGAGATCATCACATTCAGGCAAGACGTCGTTGGTGTAGGGATCGTCAACAGTGGGATAATCGACGCTGGAGCAATGTGATGTTTTCAGATGAGTCAAGGTTCACTGTTGATTTTTTGGACAGACGTAGGAGGGTGTGGCGTCGTCGAAACGAGCGCTTCCAAGACGTTAACGTCATCAGACATGATCGATTTGGGGGTGGTTCCGTTATGGTGTGGGGAGGCATCACTGTTGCTGGAAGAACGGCTTTACATGTAGTTGCAGGGTGTGTTACAGGCCAGTACTACCGGGACAACATCTTGGCAGTCCATGTTGTGCCGTTCGCACGACGTCATGGCCGCCGTTTCATCTTCCAGGATGACATAGCAAGATGTCACAGGGCCAGGATCGTTACAGGTTACCTCCAACAACAGAACATCACCACATTACCTTGGCCAGCACTGAGTCCCGACCTCTCCCCCATCGAGCATGGCTGGGACATGCTTGGACAGAGGTTACGTCAACGTCAACAACGTCCTGCCAATGTCCAAGAACTTGCTGCTGCGTTGCAACAGGAATGGGACAATCTGGACCAAAATGACCTTAGACGTCTCATTAGGAGTATGCCACGTCGGATCAATGCTTGTTTGGCAAACAGAGGAGGATTTACCCGTTACTGACTTTGTTGTGATGCTGTGGTAACTTTGCTGTTTGACCCCGGGTATCATTTTACCCTTATAATGGTCAGTCTGTGCCTTACTTAGTCTAACGATCATTTGGAATAAATCGATGAATGTGAACTTCATTTCATTTTGTCATTTGTTTCTTCGTCAGTTTCATTAGGTGACTTTAATAACACTTAAAAATCAAATATCCCCTACTTTTTTTGAATAGTATATTTTAACTGTTATAGCTTTATCCATGGACGCAAAGTTTTCAACGAAGACAGACTCTCCCCACCCGTAAGCAGCGAACTAAATATGTGTTGGACGCAAATACAAACTGTTCATTGACGTCTTATTTTATAGAGTTGTGTGGTAGGGTCAAGGTTTTCGTATCCCGTTTCTGAAGTTCTATGAAGCGGGAGCTAACAACCCTGTCATGCCTCTGGTATATAATTTGGAATTTCACATTCGTTTGTGATTTTGTTTACAAATTTTGTACGATTTAAGGGGATATTGCAAGATGTTACAGTTGCGTTTCATGATACAATTTGTCATGGAGGTAAAGTCTGTCGTTGTTAAATGCCAATGTCTAATCATGACACGTAGAAACGTTACGTCTGTTGGTTTTTCATCCTGATCGAAACTCATTCAATTGGGTGATTTGTCCAAATGCACCAAGCTCTGCGTCAAGTTCATCCGTATAATCTCGTAACCCATTGCGCGCATGACCATAGCCCCCATTATACAGACAATACTTATCTTCAAAAGTGGTAGGTGGAAAGAGTGCCAAATATACATGGAATGGGTCTTTTACCGAAAATTTCTGAAACCAAATCCAAATGGCAGAGAGAGAGAGATATACACTATATCATAAATATTTTCATGCTATTGAAATGAATAGTGAAATGGTCATGCCCCTGTACATTTTTCTTACCAACATTGTCTATATCTAAAAGCAAACATGAGCACGGGGATTGTCTAACCAATAAGTAAAATAAGAAACTATGTGCATAGTCGTCTTTGAATAACATTCGATACCAAATTAAACGTGACAAAGAGTATGGTCGTTTGTAATTTCGTGAGTTTTCTCCAAATCTTTCGCTTTTGCCCATTGCTATACGTGACAGGGTGTAGGGTCGCCTGTCTAAATTGGTGGGTATTCTCCGAATCTTCCGGTTTTCCCCATTGCTAAAGATCTATAACCGCAAGCGAATTATGGAAACAGAATTGAACCACGTCCTAGCTTAGTTCCGAAATGACCTATTGTGTCGCGTGTACGTCAAATCTCTCTCGCTCCCTTTCCCTCTCTCAAATAAGATATAAGACAATATACACGACCAAGATCTTTCTAATTTTCTATTATTTATTGAGTTGCTATAATAATAATAAAAAAACACATTCGATTGTATTCAGTTTATACGAGATATTAAAAGTAGTGTGTCCAGCATAGTACAAGAACAAGGCCAGTTCAACATACACTATCCATAAATCATGTTTACTATCATCAAATAATTTCAAACGACAGTAGAAACATCAGAATGATAGTACCCAACCTTATCTGATTGGTGGAAATTGCCGAAATAATGTCTAAAGGTTAAGGGTCATCAAGTTTATGTGTTTATAATAGACATCGTGTACTACTACAAGGACAAGATTTGCAAGCAACAGTTATCAATAACCATAAATATTAAGTGTGGGGAATACAAATATATAAACAGCAAAACAGCAACAAAAGGCAGTCACTATTGATTCACAATCAGAAGGAACGCCACTATATTGACGACTATTTAGAAGAGGCAGAATTAAAAGCAACATATAGGTATTAAATATGCGTATCTATTAAACATACATTATGCAAGAGCTAAACCTGTCTTTTGTGGGTCTTTCATTAGGCCTGAGATGTTTTCTAAATTACTAATTAGACATTGATGATCCAGACCATCATCGACTCTCGATGGCATCGGATTTTCCGGATATTGAATAGTTTAGAACTGTTCCGCCATATTTTGATATAATTCAAAAACGGAGGAGCGAGTCTTCGCTTCGAACAACCAGTGCGGTGGTTGAAATTATTGAACACGTCTTGACAAACCTTCAAAGGCTAATATCTTCGCTCGCAGTGGTGTAATTTAAATGAAATGTTTAAATTATTCATTTTACATTATCTACTTTCCAACCAGTATATGAAGAATGGCTATCTCTTTATTTAAATCTTACATAGTGTATCTTTAAACTGTCCGTTTTCTGAATAATTAAAAGTTTGAGTTAAAGGTCAAATATTAGACAAAAAAAGCTATTTTTATCAGCACGAACCTTGATTCCACAGACAATATAATTTCATCGGGAAAACTAATTGTATTGTGAAAATGTAAATCTCTTAACCATCGATTGTAACGCAACATTAAGATTTTAGAATGGTAGCCCCCAAAGCTAAGCATGTATTGACTATAAGAAAGGTAGCCCCCCACCCCACACACACTGGTAACTGAGAATAAATTTTATAAACGGGGCCCAAAGGTTGCAACTGGTTGTGATTTAAAATGATTTGAGATTTGTTCGAATAATGGCAATCTTTTTTGAACGATACAGTGTGCACTGTTTATAAGCTTAAAGGAAGAAATACGTTGTCTAAAGGGTGACAGCAGTAGTCGTGTGCTTGTGGTACCCGATATAGTGAGATCATATTTAATACAACGTCTGCCGCCCCCTCCACCACACTCACATACATACCATAACCATTTAATACATCGCCATAGAAAATATAATGACCATAGTACATGTTTGTCTCAAAATGATCGAGTCACGTGACAAAAAACATGTTAAACCAATTCCTTTCCAGTAAAATGTTTGGAAAGGTTACAAAAAGTTCGAGATAAATTTTGTCTCCAGACAACATCTTAAAGTAACAAATGTATCGCAACTCGTTACATTAACATATCTATGTCCAACAACAACTTTATCAGAATACAAACTCGACAACGTATAAATAAACACAACATAAGAAGACATGAACTCTCTGATGCAAAGGATTTTTGTTTCGTTTTAACAGTTCCTTTGTATAACGTTATTTATAAACAAAACAAAAATATGGTTCTAACTTCTCAAAACAGGCGCGATTGTTTTCTTTGAAACTTTAAACCAACTATACGCAGATATTTTTGGTGGAGATTTTCGGGTACACGACTTGAATTTCTTTCCACTTTTTTAAACCGGTAAAAACTTTTGACGTAATTCAATACGTCACGTGACCCTTTGTGTCTGCTTCATCGAGACAACTTGTCAGATGACAGAAAAAATACAAAATTGTCGTTTTGTTTCAACAAGTTTGATTTTTAGTGAAAGAGATTCGGATGATGTTTAAGAAAGTAAGTGACAGGCTTAAGACGGTGTCAGTGTCTCTTTAGAAATAAAACAATCATATATTTGTTGTTGGGTATTGTAAGAAACTTGCAACTTCAAGATGAGACATGTGTATTCAAGATCAATTATGTTGCTTGTTTTAAGAAAAAGAAAAAAAAAAAGATTGCCTTTGCACTCCCGTAATAAATTATTCAGGACGACGAAAGACTAATTAATGGGTTGTCTGATTAAGATGTGAAAATCACATTCGTGTTTTTTCCTCTCGCAAAATGTGTATCAAATTTACAGTTAAAAGACGTTGTTTGAATATCCAATTACGACTATTTGTGGATGAGAGGCCCATTTTTTCTGCGGGGGTGAGTAATTTGACGGGTCTCATTATGCCTATTACGCATACAATCGTAGTGGATGTATTATGCTATAACTTTGCGTCATGATTGTCTGTGAACTGCCGAAAAATGAACAATGGTGAATGACAGTTTTAACAAGAAGCTTGCCCAGAGAGATTACCTATTTGAAGATTTTTCCGCTTATATTTGACACACTGTCTTCGTGTTTTCTTACAAGAGTCAGATTTATGCCAACACCAGTCAGAACGGGATATCCATACAATATGGGATATTCCAGTACAATAATTTGTAACATAAAGGGCAAGACTTTCTTTAAAACATAAAGTGCAGTATTTTATACCATAATATACAATATTTTATAACATAAAGTGCAGTATTTATAATGTAAAGTACAAAATTCTATTACATAAAAATACACTATTCTATATTATAGCGTACACAATATTATAATAAAATTATAACACAATATTTAATAAAATACTGTACGATATGTGAATACAACAGTGAACAATATTTAACATATTTCATTACGATATTTGATTCGATGGTAAAAGAAAACCAGTAGTTTTAACATTTCTTAGAAACATGCGTATCGGTGGCATCAAAACATTTCATTTTTCTTTTAGATCAAGATTATATAGATGGATCGGCATCTTCCAAAAGTTCACATTCTTCATTTTTTCTGCCGCTATAAATGTCGCTGAATGTTCAAAGATACTACAAGAGGATGTTGATTCTTGACCGCAGATAAGACAAAAGTTAAAATATTCTGATCTGAAACTCGGATATGGAACGGTACCACAGGATAGTTGGCCTTTGGAAGAAGATTGGATTTGGGGTTGTGTGAGCGGTATAGCGACAGATGCGAGGGACAGTCAAGCGGGAATTGACATTGTAGATGAATAATGTTTGGGAGATGAATGCTTGGTCGCGACCCTCATTTATCAAGCAAAATAAAATTAAATCGTGAGTCTTAGCTCGCGTGCAATCTTCAGCAGTGGAGGTGTCGCGAGGTATCGGTGCCGTTTGCCCGTTGGAGCATCTCTCTCTAACTTAAAGCCCATTTATCATGATTTTGTCAACTTGGTGCAAAACGAATCAGAAAATCACGTCTTATAAAACCAGTAGGGATTTAAAAACTCGCTTTTCAAACTCCCTCGACACTTTGGATCTTGGCTGTCCTTAAAATTTAACAATATCAAAAATTGCATTTTGTGCTTTGTTGACAAGAGGAGTCTAGCGAATGATGAACGACTTGCCATGCTAATATTATTATAAAGTCAGTTACACTGTCGTGTTTCATCTAAAACATTTCTTTTTAAACAAATCTTCAAATCTAAAATCAAATTATCTTATTATAATATCGCCTTGTTCTTCTTCCTTCCCGATGTGTGTTCACGCGTTTTATAAAAATTCTAATTATTCCTTCTCTCTGATATTTTTCCCGCGTTTTACATAATTGATCAACATCTTAGTTATAGCCAGAAGAACAATACAATTAAAAATTTCTTTCTTCGCCATGGCTTGAAAATACATGTATACGGGTTCCAAACAAAAAAAGTGCAGCCATGTTCGTTTTTTATTATATCTAACCCAATCTTTCAATCAATTTGAGTTCTGTGAAGATTTGGCATCCAATCAAGCAAATGGACAAGTTATTTCAAATCGTAAGCTTGAAGCGGTCCTATTTTGATATTGTTCTTCCTTCATAATAAACATAACCCACTGCACGCAATATATATGTAGCCTATTAATCCAAAACGTCCATAACACGAAAGTAGACGTCTTAATAATAGTATGATGATTTCTTGAATTGGAAATTAATCAAAATGATCTTACGAAGTAGTGGAGTAGTTTCAGAATAAGCATACTCTGTCCCGCGTACGGCACCGGTAAACAAAAATTATAATCGTATTAATAGACCTGGGATCTTGATTTTTTACACTGCAGTATTGAAAGTGTAGAAAACACTGGAATAAAATGTTGAATTCAATTTGAAAAAATCTCTGGTTCTGCCCAGGATTCATACATTGCTTCAGATGTGATTAGACAGATAGGACTTGTTTTTGACTAAATGAGACACATAGGTCAAAAACGTACCATTTTAAATTCTGTATTCAAATAATTTTGAACTGGTATGTGACAAATACATTTTTGTTAGAAAATGACCGATATATTTAGCTTTGATGTTGGTATATACCATATTATTAATTTCAGGAAAATAGCTATTGAAAATTACCGAAAGAAACAACGCAAGGCCCTGAGGCAATGAAAAGTAATGAAATGTTCTGCCCCAGGTTGGCTAATGAAGACGGGCACAGCAATTTTGACAAATTTTGTTATGTTTTGGTCTGTGAGGATTTTGGAATAATGGTTCTCAAATAGAAACTCAAAATTGGTAAAATTATAATTTGTTACTTGTTTCGTATTTATATAATAGGAGTGAGGAACTTAGCCTGCACTAGTCACATATGTCAAGAACCGATGTTAATGTTTTCTTTTCAAAAATAGACCTATTCTGTATTCAGTTCTTGTCTGAATTTTAAACACTATAGTATAAAATGGTCTTATTCAATACATCCTGATTGTTGCTTTAATGTTTATTTTCACATTATGAATGAAACTCAGATAAGACATGTTATCTATATTGATATTGCACTCACTGACCTTCTCAATCACACAATATTAAACACAATTATTCTCATAATAAATCATATTAATGTCCCATAATAATTATCAAAACCATAATTCAATCAAGATAAAAACCATAAAAAACATCGACGTTCTTTCATTTATATTTGTATATGTATTTTTTATTAATATATCACTTGAAAATTAAGTGCTAAGAAATCTTTTATTAAAAAAGTCAACGGCATATGCTCGGATAACAAAACGTTTTTCTTTTTAAGAATGTCTTATCTTTAAGTTCGTTTATCAATCATATTTATTGGAAATGTCCCTATTAAACCACGAAATAAATCATAGTAATGGAGCCTTCACAATATTCTTAAAGTCACAAAAATTATAGGAAAATTATTCTTAAGTGAAGCCGGTTGAAGAAAAATGGGAGAACGATTGTCCCATTTAAAGACAGACACGAAAATAAATGCGAGAAAGTCCCAGAAAAAAGATGAATTGATATAATGTGAATGGAGTCCTTCTATCAATAGTAGCGGCCATTATTATTTCAACTCAAAATTTCCATCATACAATAAACGTAATTGTCATTCCGTTGCACAATCGTTTCGTTTCCTCTCCCATTCTTAAATTTTCTTTTTAACCCGGCCGCCGTAAATCAGAAATCGACTGACGTTTTTATAGATAGTCAATTGAAGAAGCCCTCTTTATTTCGAATCAGCCCGTCAGTCAGTCTTCATGTGTGATCTATGGGTTTTCGTGGGACATCTCAGCGTTTGAATTACCAACAATATGAGTTCTGTTTGGTCTCCCTTTTCCAATTTCGTGTAGAGTTAGAGACTGTTCTGTGTATATGATTTTTTCTCAAAGGCCTGTCCTACGATGATAAATTTGCCCCGTTTAGAGCATTGATAGTCGGACATCAAAGACCCGAGATGTAAAAAGATTTTCTACGGAGCGTGTCTAGGGTTAAACGTTATGTCGACTCAAAAGAAACCAGCCAGGCTTGACACTGGCGGTATGTGACCAGGTAAAAAATTGCCATATGATATCATTTTCCTTGAAAAATACACAACATGAAAGCCAGATGGAAGTGTTTGACTCCAAAGCCGCTAATCTGAGTGGATTTTCGTAGGAAATTTTCTAAAACAAATCTCTTTCATTTTCCATATTTTTTTTCAGAATGAAGCACCGAAAGCTCAATATTTCATTAGAGAATTTGATTTTAGAGCCTTTGTTTTCGCTGATACAAATCAAAGGTTCTTTGATTTTTAAAGCGAATCTGATAAGTGAATCTTTCAGAGATTCGGTGACTGGAATTGTTTATTCAAAAGAACAGAAGTCTAACAATATGTTTCTATTATATTTAATACCAACACGTTTTCTTTCGAAGTAATTGGAAATTTTAGCGAACTGAAAACAGCTTTGACGAGTGTGCTAAATTTCCATTTCTTGTATGATTTAAATATCAAACAGACTCAATTATGAGTATGTTGAAATAAAGAACAATCAAATATTTTTTAGATTTTAAGACGAAAATGATAATCTGGTTCTCATGAAGCTATGATGTTAGTTCTAAACGAACTAAGAAAAGTTTATAATTTTATAAGTAACAGACATGTTTTATTTGTCTATAGGCTAATTTGGTTAATAGTAGGATAAGCTCTCTACGAAACATTCTTAAGTTATAATTTCTAAGACAGACATTGTAATCATGTTAGGCAGAATTTCGCAAACTTTTGTATAGGATAAGCTCTCTACGAAACTTTCTTAAGTTATACATGTAATTCCATTGATTGTCATTGAAATAAGATTATGCAGAATTTCGGAAACTCTTGCCCAACTTCATGAGTATTTCCATGAAAAATTGCAGAACATTGAAATTTTCTCCTTTTTTATTGAGCTGATGTAAAAGCTGGCCGTGGGAAATATCATCTGAAAAATGGTAGTCATATAGGAACTGGTCAATTGATAAATTTTATTTGAATATTACGATTAAATCAAAACCTAAAAACTATGAAAATGATATTCAGTTATGCCCTTGTGATCTTGCCATCTATTAAACTTATAAGCGACTTTTAATACAAAAAAAATTCCAAAATGCCTTATAACATTATTAACAAACGTTTGAATTAATCTAAACGAATGAAAACGAAATAATTAAAATATGATGAACGCCAGATTAACAAAAAATACACACTAACGAAATCACATATCAAAGACACATCTAAATCTAAGTATAGTAATATATTCGTGAGCTAAGGTAAGCAATACTAAGGATATTTATTCCGAGTACATTTATATGTAAATAAGTGCTTTGCGAGCTAAGGAAAACAATAGTAAGGTACGTTTATGGAGTAACCTATATTTAATAACTTTTTAGTGAGCTAAGATCAGCTATAATAACGTTTATATGTTGAGTACATTTATCTTGTAACTTGTTCAGATACTACAAATTAGAACAAGCGACCTTACTTAGTACTTACACAAATACCTCTACTCATAATGTTTAGTGTATATAATCAAATAAATAATTAGCGTAAACTGAGCCCATTACTGCTAAACATGCGTGCAAGACTATAAAAATAAAATAAAGCGATAAATAAAAGAAATTTTATAGGACTATTAATGATATAATGTGATTCAATTACCTTGTTACAATTATCAATACAAGACTTCACACTTCTCACTTCACATAAACATACTAACAATAAAAATGAGACACGACATTCACGCGCTTGCAATCACGTGATGAATTGTCTCGCGCAGATTATGAAATTGCCAGCCAATGTAAGTAAAGTAAGTAACGTATGTTTTATCATAAATTTTGATAAATTGATATTTTTTATATCTATTTTTTTTTTTCACTAGCAATATTTCAAATAATTGACAAATCGCGACAATGTGAATTCAAAAATATATTATTTAATCGATATTTAATGATTTTGTAAATAATTAAAATACTAATTTTATGACTTATGAAAAGGGGAAAGTCCCTTTTTAAAAATGTTTTTGAAATTGAAACAAAAATCCTGGGTGGGAATCATTTTCTAAATTGAATTAATATCCAGATAAACATTTAATTTTTCATTTGATAATTTTATCGCCCAACCGAGGAGTGATAATCAAAGGAGGATACCACCAAGAGTTTTACAAAACGAAAATTTTTCCATTGATAAATATAAACTTAGTTTCGATATTAAGAGATATAAAAATGTCGATGTTCCCTGGAAAATTTGTTTTTGTCAGTAGGAAAATAAGATAAGAATAATCTTAGGATAATTCGCGTCTGCAATAATATTAGCATTAAGAGAAAAACTCCCGAAGAAATGGGTTTCAACTTAAAGTGGTAATTTCCTCGAATAAATAAATATTTTGTTTTCTATGAATATATATATATATAGATAAACGATCGTAATATACAAATATAGGAGATTTTAAATTGATTTTTCTCCTTGAAACACGAGTAGTGAATCATTTAGAATTGACATTGTCACTAAACTTACTCTTGAACAAAATCAAAACCTTACTTGAATATACAGGACCCCCCCCCCCCCACAAAAAACACCCCATACAATTTTGATTAAATCCTACAGAGGTCCAGCAAATTCAAATGTCTTAAACTTCATTCTATGTACGAGCATTCCCCAAAGTTTCAGTTATCTTGGTCACTTTGCATTTTGCTGTTATTGTTGCCTTCAGTTCGCCAATCGTTTGAGGGTTGTTTTGGAAGACGTTATCCTTGAGATATCCCCAGCAATCCTAGCTAAAATCAGGTATATCCCCAAAGAGGCCATTTGGCGCATATTTTGGAAAGAACATGACTTTAATGCAAAGCGACCGTGATAACAGACTGAAGTTAAAGTTTGGCAAATTTCTTGAAATTTACTGGCCCTTTGTAGGATTTAATAAAACTTTTATAGATTCTGTTTTTTGAGGGGTCACCTTGTACATTTGAAAGTATAAAACGTCTTTAGAAATGGGGGCGGGTGGTAGAGATGTATATAGGAATTTCAGAACGATTTTCGGACAGAATGTATCATTTCAAGTGTCATCGTCCATAAACTCATACTTTTACAAAATCAAAATATTATTTAGATAAGCATTTGAAAATACAATTCGGACAGAATGTATCATTTCAAGTGTCATCGTCCATAAACTCATTCTTTTACAAAATCAAAATCTAATTTAGATATGCATTTGAAAATACAAAACATTTTAGGAAAAGGGTGGGTTAGGGAGAATGAGATGAAAATTCCAGAATGATTTTCTGACAGACTGTAGCATTTCACCTGTTTCTTAATGTGCCATTTACACATATTAAACAGCACCTGATACTGCCACAAATATCACCAGAGTTACAGAACAATTTCATTTGACACCAAGTCAGTAAATAGTTTAAATATGTCACTGAACGGTTACAAAATCTTTCTGCTAGAAACCGTTCTTTGATTAGTTTTCCAGGTTTTGACACGGTGGATGTAGTGTGTCGTTGCGACTCATTACTCTAGAAATATTACCCTCGCATCCTCTAAACACAAAATACATTTCTTAACATCTATACCATATGATTGTTTACCTATAGAGCACGCTCAAATATATCAGAACAATAGAAAGTATATAGAACCTTTGACTGTCAATCATCCACACTCTAAAGAAGAAAGAGTGAGAGAGAAAAAATGATATGATTTACAACCGAAAGAATTATTTGACGGACATAGACAGAAGATGTGTTATGAGAAGCATGCTATAGAAAGAAGTAAGAACTCGATAGATAAACGTAAAATGAAATCCACAACTGCTCATCATAAAGATGAAACAGACACGATAGACAGATGTGTCATTTTTCAAACTGAAACATAGCAGGTGGGAGGGGATACCGCCGTTCTTTGTGTACCAGAAACGCTAGAGCAACATAACACCAGAAGTAAATTTGTTCTTCAATCTTTAATCCCATAATCTCATTCATCAACCGTATCTCGACTCTGACAGACTATCAAAGACTGCACCGGTCAGCTTGCATCCCATTGGCTGTTTGACCTACACTCGCCAGCAGGCTGACCATCAGGATCGCACGTGAGCTTTCTCGCCAATTTTCAATTAACCATTGACATACCAGCAATCGTCACTAGCATTCTTCACCTTCTTCATTCTGCTCCATTAGCAAGACACCCTGTCACGATTTGACTCCACCCATAAATCAACGACGTCAGCACTAATAGCAATGACGTAATTCCACCTGATGTCGTAATACACATATGAAGTCATATATTTGTCATTCCTGAAAACTTCTGCCTATCGCAAAGTTAGGAAAAGTAATCCTAAAAATTTCGTTGCTATTACATTTAAGATGATAATTAGTTATTTGTGCCAGCAATGGTATGAGTGATGAATGGGGAGAAATAATTAAACGTAGAAACATACCTTTCACAGATAAAAATCAATTTTAAGAAGAGAGGGGTGGGTTGGAATGGGTGGGGCGAACATTTCGAAATCATGTGGAAACTACATGTATCTTAATGAATGCAAGAAACCCAGGGCATATTAGAATAGAACACAAATATGTCATCAAAACTGACAATAGTTTCATAAATGAATAATGAGAAATCGGAATAAAATAATAGAAATTTGCCAAATGATAACTAAATATGTTCAGCACCACCGCCTTTGACAAGTCTGAAAGCTCGAAAGACATAGATCATGTGTTGTCATCGTTTAAAGACAAAAAGAGACAGGAATTGGAAGCAGGTTAAAACAATGACAGCGCATTGGTTGTCCTTAATGAAGCAACTCCGCAGTAAATTGTTTAAAAGCTTTTTATTTACTAATTTTAATGACAGCCCCGCAACTAAAACCATGTCAACAATGGCCGATGACTCGTGACTTGCTTCAATTTAGATGTCAAGCTTGTAAACCGATAGCTTTATATAAGTTCTCAGTTTGAAATCTTTTGATCTTGAAACAAGAAAAATAAATCTTCTGGCCAGCCATGTAACAGACTTCATTTATTCCTCGAACGTGTTGGCACAACAATAAAAGATGTTTCGCTTCGTTAAGAGGTCGGTGCTCTCCGCCCAGAGATGACTTAACGAGAATTTTTACAAGATTTATGGCAATTGTGATCTTTGGTCCGTGGACGAGCAGACAGAAATATTCAGAAATTTGAACTATATTTATGTATTCATTTCCGCTTTTAGTTTCCGGTTAAGACTTGTTGATTTCTTCACTTTGGTGCACTTATATGCAAGTTGTACAATTCTCAAAGTAATTTAATATAAATTTTACAAATATTTGTCTCTGTTTTAAGCATTTTATAGAAACGTGATCAACACAAATTTTGAAAACAGGATAGTGGTTCATACGTCTTTAATATACCCCTGTGTGAAGAAAATGTTTTAAAGTACAGCACCGAGGGATTTTCATGTACATCTATAAAAGTTTTTCGGCTCGAAACTAAACAAAAGTTATATTTAAGATAGTTATTAGTACAATTCAAAATTGTTAAATTACTGTTATTTATAATATGCCCTTGAAAGGGGTATTTTCTCGTCGGTCGCATGCTAAAATACATAACCATCGATTACAAAAACATTCCAATTGTTTTGACACAGCTTCCTAACATCGTTTTCAATATATGCACATCTTAAGGCATATATAATTTTGTTTTTCGTCACCAAAACAATAACATTTAGATATTCGATCTGAGAGAACGTATCTTTAAATATTGGTGTCCATAGTTTGACCATATTTTGCAAATATGTGAATTGTGATTAATATATTTTAATTTAAAATGGGTAACGAGTCAAGAAGATGACGTTTGATTTCATTGAAAACAAAAGTATGGTGAGGTTAGAGGCTATAATAAACCTCCATATGACATTAAAATCAACTACAAGATTGCTATTGTCCTTTTCCTTGCTTATAGTTCGATAATATGACGCAACCTACAAGGAAAAAAAACGAAAATTAAGGAAAGGTTACAAGTCTGGAAATATTAGACCAAAAAATAAATGGCAAAAAGATCAGACGACCGGTTGATCTTTCGCTTCATCAAAATCTTACCAAAAATATCAATCCAATTTCATCCAATGAGGCAGAAGATTTAGGATTCCTGCAAGAATCAATAGGAAGTCACCGAAGCAGACGCGAGAAACGGATTTTCAGTCAATATTATCGAAATATTATTAATCATATTTATCGTGTGAAACAGACACCGTGTAAACCTTTACAAGATGTTAAATCCAAGTAAATGTAGCTAGCCATGATGTAATCAATCTACGTCTTAACGTATTGATATTCACCAGTCCAAGAAAATAAGAGAATCGGAAAATTCAAAACAAACACAATGAAATGATCGACTAAATCAAGCGAACAGAAAGTTCTTTAAATAAAAATAATGCGAAGGCACGAATTTGATGTCTGTAGCTTGTGTGTGGCATTCTTTTCTTTTCTTCTTTTTTCAGTAAATGTTGTCCTTTTATATTAAAATAGAATCAAATTATTGAGTTTTGACATTTATCAATTATTAATTATTCAAGGTATTGTGAGATAATTAAAAAGTCAGAGAAAGATGGCGGGTCACTACAAGGAAGTTATTCATAATGAATGACTTCAGATTGTAAGAAATATTGTCCAAATCAAAGTACTTTTAGCACCCCCCCCCCCACAAAAAAAAAAATACAAAAAGAAAAAACAACCAAACTTTTCTTGCTGTCAACTTTTATTACTTTGCTATTTATTGACAGCTTTGTTAAATATTATGTGTATATCCTAAAAGAAGTAAATAACCATAAAGATTTTTTTAAATCAAAGGCTTCATGTTATACGAATTATTTTCCAATTCAAAGTACTCATAACTATGAAACACACCTTTGTTGCCTCTCACTTTTATTTCTTGCATTTTTTTTTCCAAAAATGAAGGTGAATATCACGTGTGTTTAACCCAAGAGAAGTAAATAAACATCGTTTCGGTACCATTTATTATCAATGAAAGAAAAACACCCCAGAAAACAATGAGTTAAAAATATTTCAGTATATATTTTTGAATATTCTTGTATAAAGGTTTGATTTTGAAAATATGCCTTAAAATGCCCCCAAACTAACAACCTTTCTAAATTTGTAAAACTTCAACTCACAACAGAATAAAAAATAATAACAAAGGAGAAAAGTTTTGAATGAGTTAGAGTGAAAAAACACACATGCTAAACTTCAACTCACAAAAAAAACCCCAAAACAAAAGAGAAAATGTTTGAATGAGTTAGAATGAAAATATAAAGACACATGCAAAACTTCAGCTTACAAAAACAAGAGAAAAGTTTTGAATGAGTTGGCGCAAAAATAAGAAGGCAAAAGTGAATCATGATGAATTTCCAGTGTGATTGTTGTGTAAAAGTTGAAGGTACTGATTGATCTTAACTATCTCACTTGTTCATCTTCCCACAATTTCCTTTTCTATTTCTCTCTACATCGACTTCCATAGAAACATCATTTGTTATAAGTGACAGATTTGAGAGATCGCCGTCAAAATACTGAGATATCGATATTTGAACCGCGATTTACCAAAGCCAATATTTGGCCACTGCTCACACAGACGAATCAGTAATGTAAAATAGAGATTTTCTTATGATGTCTCTCGTAATTACTGGGTTTGAGTCCGTAAATGAACCCAGCTCTCAATCGATGTTCGTCGTCTTAAACAGAGGAAAGTTAAGAATAACATTTCTCATTTCCTCCCCTATTGCAGAAAGGAAAACCTTATACAAATATGTTTCAACAAATTTAATGTTTAAACCTTCTGACGTTTAGTTTGTATGTACTCACATATAAGTAAATTAGCACTGTTTTCATAATTTATAAAATTTAGTTTAGTTTGATACAGCTGAAATGTTAACAAGATGTGACGTAGATAGATCATCACGGAAATGGACACGACCATGTTTTCGAATGTCTATATGATTTCGTTTTAATATTAAAACAATATATTAGGAATACTCATTAAAATATAAAAAAAAAACCGATCAAGTAATATTTATTGGTAAGAAGTTGTAATAGAGAAAATTAATAAAATCCATGAGTTTACTAAGACTTTTAATGATATTTCGAAAACCAATTAAGTTGGTATTCAAAATATCTAGTACCAATCGAATTATAAAAATCTGAACAAATCCTTCTCTAGTTACAACAGTTTAATATATTAAAACTAATTTTCACGTTCCGAAGTTGTTGATTGATGAGCCCCTATATATTACTTATGCTTTGATAAACGCGTTGTTAGAAAAATCACTTCAATGGAACAATACCATACATATACATGCACATTTACAATAGATCGAGGATATTAATCCAACTAGAATTTCATAGACATGGTTGAATGCAGAAAAAAACTTCTGAAGTAAATAACATACAATGGTTCATCTCAAAAAACCAATCGGGTGAAAGTTAATAGTCGAAAACGAAAGAAAACTATTGGTTGATAATTGATGGATATTTTTCATATTTCGTCATATATCATAATTAATAACAATTGGGCTCATAAACCTGTAAACACTTATTAGAAATAACATACAGGTCTCTTTAAGCTCTCAACCTTAATTATCCACAATTATGGTCTTAACATTAGTCGCTTCAACGAATTTTATTGGTTCTTCACTGCTTTAGAACATATTTAGTTCTATACCATGTCTTTTATATATTGTGTCACTAGGTTCAAACATATCAGCTTCACGAGTTTTTTTAATATTTTTTTTATTTGTTAAAGTTTTTTTCTCCACAAATTTAACAACATTATTTTTCTTTCTTTGCCCTTTAAGATGAAAAAAAATATGATGCGATTTTAATCAAGTTATTACAGTTTATTCAGTTGAAAATAGTTAATGTCTTCATAATCCGACACCATTTCGTTGAAGGGGAATAAAATGACAACAGACACAGAAAGTAATACAATTGAGCATTCTTTGCATTTTTTTATGCCAATTTAACGATCGAAATCTATGTTTTTAATGTAAAATTTAGCTTTCTTTGTCTGGGTGCATGAAAAGAAGGCGGTATATATAACATATTCCTTTACACAAAAATAATAATATTGGGAAAATGGCGATAAAATATACCTCTGGGTATAGTTATTTCCATACATTATTATATTAAATATAAGATGGGGTACATTTTCTCAACATCAATAAATAATATATAGATCATAATTTTAAAACATATAGAAATGAAATGAAATTTAACGCCCTACTCTTCTGCTCTGAACTGAGCTGATTAAGACGGGGTATACGCCATAGAGTGTGTTATGGGGGACAGTTTGCCCGGGCAGCGGTGCTAAGGCCTACTCTTATATCGAATGCCTACTGCCAGCGATCTTTTACGTGCACGCTCGGTTTTCCGTTCCATACTTGTCAGTTCCTGCATCTGTGACAAGGGGGACCACGCCGGAAAATCTGGATGAACATTCTCGGCCAACGCAGGGATCGAACACCCAACTTCCAGGCGAGCGATCCAGCGGCTTACCCACTTAGCTATCGTGATCCCCTTAAAACAAATAACGCTAGGAAAAAAGTTGACATACATTAGGTTATGCAACGAAGAGAAAGTTAGCTCGAACTCATTTCATCTGCACTGCCGGATGTATCCAAAGGCTTGGCAGACTTAAGCCTAGGGCCTCAAGGTCTAGGAAGCCGCCGTGCAAGATGCATCATATTTTTGACATTTCCATAAGCCTTTCTTACACACACTGTAATCTTAAATATCCGTCTTAATCCCCAGCTTTTCTCAATTGTATTTAAAACACACTTTCATCTTTATCTAGTCGTGAGGGTGGGGTGGGGAGGAGCTCATGACTAGGATAGATATGGGAGATGCTAAACTTAGGCCGGTTGGGGAGGTTCGGTTATTTCCGGAGTCCAAAATGACCGCTTTATATAAATGAGTATTAGTGGAATACTCTTCCCCAACAGGCCTACAATTAGTATTTCCCTATATACATGTATATACCCATGACTTCATCTACAAACAGCATTCCCAAATTGCCTAAATTCAAAAAATCTCTGACAAAATTCTCAAAGAATGTAGAATACGTTGTTATATACGTTTAATATAAGTAAAAACTGGTAGGATATTTTGTTGCCATCTGTTTATACTTATATCATCAAAGAAACTATATAGGTATGTGTAACTATACCGTTTACTATTTAACTACTAAACCTAATCATGGACGGCGATGCCAAACTACTAAAGTTCAACTAAGGAGATGATGAATTAACCCAAGTTCACTAAGCCACTGCCAGAAAAATGTGGAATTCATGTCGCTAGATTGAGAGATCAGGAGATCTAATGAGACACGCTTGATCAAGGCACGAACAGTAGCGAAAACAAACACTCGCGAGATTCTCGTATTGGAAGAGATAAATGGATGAGTTATTGGTTGTCAAAGTTTATACGAAAACCTGGCTACTTTCTTCTCCTTGACGACAACCTTGCATAACGCCATTTTAACTTATTTTGACAATTCTTGTAAATACAGGATCACATCTGGGAAGGATTTCGCCACTCGCTCCCTTCGTCACATTCGGACAAATTGACGGAATAATGGATTGCATCAAGACAAATTAATTAACTGTTGGGTGTCGGTTATAAAACATTGCTTAGAGAGTAATGTTATCAGCGGATGGTTAAATACTATTGATGAGTTGTTTGGTTCATTCAGTAGTTCCATTTTTACATCAACTGTACCATTTTCTGCATGTATTCACTTTAAACTTAAAACATTACACCAAAATATCTGACCTGACTTAATTACTCATATTATAGCCAATGGAAAGATGATTTTCTTTTAGGCAACAGTGGTCTTAGCCAATTACAGTGGACTGAATCTGATTTCAAAGGAACAAAATAGGACAAAGTAGTCATTAGATCTTATGGAGGTTAGATCAACAATAGGATTAAAATAAATATATAATTTGAATTGTCTTTTATAATGTAACAGTCCTGATACCACATCTTACGTTTTGATTAATTTACAACGATCGTTGTATTTATACGTCCAATAATGGCCGACAAGAGTCATAGCTATCCAA
The DNA here is from genome assembly GCA_963678685.1 of Patella ulyssiponensis. Taxonomy (NCBI): domain Eukaryota; kingdom Metazoa; phylum Mollusca; class Gastropoda; family Patellidae; genus Patella; species Patella ulyssiponensis. The sequence continues at coordinate 58,154,138 of OY783230.1, read as the reverse complement.
TGAAAGACAAGTCCACCATATAAATATGAATTATGAAATGAGGTTGCACTCCCTACTGTTCAACACTATATGGGCTAATAAGTTCATAATGACGAACATAAACGTCATGCAGTGTGCTTTGAGTGAAATTCAGAAGAACTTTTCAACCAAGCTCGTGATCGAACCCGGAACCTCCCTACTTCTTTGGATTTACTATAGTACGCTTGTACTAAAAGGGGCGGGGGCACGTTGAAAAATTCGGAGGTACTTTTCATCCAAGCTCGTGATCGAACCCGGAACCTACCTACGTCTTTGGATTTACTATGGTACGTATATAAATTACGGACCCCTAACCCCAAATGGTGTAGCATAAAATGGTGTTTATATTTATGATAGTTGATGTCAATGACTTTACCTAGTTAATACTTTATTGTACCTTACAAAATCAGTTTATTTTTATTTTAGACGACATTGAACATGGATATTGAAAACACTTCCTGAATTCAATCTAAAGGAGTTTTCAATGTATTGTTCACGATTTCAAAGAGTTGTACATTCATTTGGGCACGTATAAACCCTTATCTTTTGTGCGCCATGAGTATGCAGAAGAAAACGACGTAATCTGAATGAATCATTACATGTTCGAACTGGTTGCTATAGTTCGGGTGAAGGTGCATGTAGGCATGACCTTAGCTACAACTCCACGAGTCATTTTGCGTATCGCATATTATAACATTATTCCTGTAATGGCCAATCGGAAGGCACCCATGTAATTAAAATAAAATCGACTGTTCGGAACACGCCTTGGTTGCCAAGCTAAAATAGAGTCATCTTTAAGATAATTGGAAATATTCCATTTGGATTATGTTAATCAAACTATGCACTCCGTCATTATTAAAAGTCAACGGAAACTACATTTATTTTATTGTGTGGCGTTGACTAAAAACCCCCTTATTCTTAGTCATTACCATACGGTGTAATTGTGTAATTAGCTAGTGGGCTTAAAACCTCAAAAACCACTTCAATCTTGGTCCATGCTTTAAATTATTCCACGACTTCACTTTAAACATCACCTTCTACTACGAGCTCGTGTTTGTATGGAAATTTCTTGCATGAATTATGCAATTGATCAGAATAGCCCTTTCAATTTGAGGAACCCTAATGACGTGGAAGCAATCTTTTAGAGAGGCAGCGACCGTGTGATGAGAAGAAATAACACGATATTCGGTGATTTATCATCTGAACAAGACTCCAACCCGAGAATCTGTCATTAGAAAAAAAAAGAGACCAAAAATTCGACAGGACACCCCATTTAACGCACGTAATTGAAGTCAGCATGCAAAACCTAGAATGGAAAAATTTGCAACTCCAAACTTTTTTTTCAAAATTAATGGATATTTATACTATTGTAAATATATTCTGATCACGACTTGGTTTATTTGATTAGAAATTTTACGACATGTTAATATAACGTGTAATCGTTCCCTTGTTGTTTAAATTATACGATTCCTTGGTGTATGGTACCGATGCATATTTCAGATGCAACGTTTGCAAGTGTACATTTGTCAAAGTAATTGAATTAGTACAGTCATTGACGTACATCTGACAAAAGTTTCGAGCCACATGTTTTCAAGGTGAAAATAAATTCATAATTGAAAAGACAAATGCAAATGAGCTGCGTTTTTTTTAAAATTCAAATAGTTGAACTTGTTGATTAGTCTTTATTTTTACTGTGGATGTATGTGCGTAAATAGTATGACTGCACTTAACGTAGTTATCGTATCAGACCGGGTCGTAGGAGATAAGGAATTGATTTCGTATCATTTTTTTCGAGAGTCATACACAATTTGGTACGAATATGTGACTTTTGAATCTAAATAATCTTGAGAACAAGAAAAACCGAAAAATACCGCCACCCCGCCGTATTGTGAACACTTCAGTTGCCCCACCCCCCAAAAAACTAAACAAAAGAAACAACAAAACATAACCAACATTACAAAACCTTGTAATACTTTGAGTGTGGGAGACACACTCACAAACCCGCCAACAAAAAAGAGGAAAAAGCCCAAATCGGAAAACAAACGAAATATCATAAGTCTTCATAATAAAAAGTGGTTAAATTCGCCAAATTACGAAACAAGAAATGAAGTACCCTCGATTGAGGTACCCTAATATTGAAATTCGGTTTAACATTTTTAACTTCTAGCACCGTCTATCTTAAATTTATGCTGAATAGAAGGGAGTGAAGAATGAATCTTTTTAGGGCACACTTACTTCTTTCTTAGCAAATTTACTCTGAAGTTTTATTTGATACAAATTAATCGGTTAACAAACGACTATGGTCACCTTTCAGCCCTCTAATATAAATCGGATCAAGCTAACTCGTGACCTTTGTTTCGTCCAGAGCTATTCTTATAAAGCTTTTTTTCTTGTGTCAAATTTGGAGTTCACGAAATCCAATTACGGAGAAAAAATCAGCTTACTTTCTCTTTTTCTTTCCTTTTTGATCCGACGAGTTGGCTAATATTTCTAATTCCTATTGTTTTCAGGGAGTTATTTATCTTGATTAAGCGAAAGTCACAAAGCGTCAAGATGACACCCCAAGTTAAAACAAATGATCTCCGAGGGTTTGTGACCGGCTAGTTTGGGTAAAGATGATTAATAGCCATGACAAAATACAATCAGACATTTTAACAGAATTAACCAAAACATGTTCCACGGTATCCTGCTCTAGATGCACGTCGTCTGCACAACGACGAAGCTCTTCTGATAAATTGGTTATATTATGGAAGGAGAAAAACGGAAACCATGACTTGCTGCTCGGTTTAATTATTTGTGTTTTTTTCCTGTGATAAATAATAATTAACACATGGAGAAAAATCATAAGATAAGAGTGCCATCTTCTGTTATATTTAAATTGCTTCTTAAAACATTTTTCAAAATTCGTTCTTGCGCAACACGATGGCTAAATACTTGATTTATCATTTTAGCGTTTTCGGTCGAATGTAGGGTGAAGCACCACTGTTCGGATCCCACCTCTACATCCCTGTGTGTTTAGGTTTGCTCACCAGCAGTAGGGAGACAGTCTTTTATCATATTAATGCCCCGTTTACGTTTTCGGTCGAATGTAAGGTGAAGCACCACTACATCCCTATGTGTTTAGGTTTACTCACCAGCAGTAGGGAGACAATATTTTACCACATTAATGCCCCTTTTACGATAAATTGAATATGTAGTGATTTAATGGTCTGAAAAATATCCGGTTGTCAACCGGTTATAAAGTAGGAACCTTCGTGTACTGAACAAATCACTGACACTAGGGGGACCCGCCAGTCTTCCTTAAGAACCACTACTTCATTACTTACACCAGAACTTCCCTTGTCCCTCCCCAAGCAAAGGAAACATTGCTATACAATAACTGTTCCCGGAACAGCTCCTTGGTTCGCAGTCCAGTCCCCCGTGTTACACCGATGAAAACAAATGATTGTGATGTGGTTACATTGAGTTCTCTCGTTTCAATTTTCGTTTGGTTTTTGAGAGATCGTCTTTATTTTCAAGTCATTTTTAAAAGAATTGGGAAAGGCCATCGTCGGTAAAAGACAAATGATAATGTATACGGTTACATCGGGCATGCCTGAAACATACATTATACAATAGTTAAATCTGCCTATTGCAGGTCTTTCTTTAGGCCTGAAATGTTATCTAAATTATTAATAAGACATTCAGTAACTTATCTAGGTTATAATCAGCTCTCGATGCCATTGGTAGCCTGCGATTTTTACTAGATTAGGATCCGATTTGCTGCTCAACTTTCATTCATGATTATATAATGAAGTTTATAATCGACACTCTGTTTTTTTTTTATCGTACCGACTTTCGTAATAGTGATCGAAGCTAGGCCGAAAATTCATTCTCGGTTCTTTATCTAGTTTTTAACTATACTAGTGAGAACTGCCAGCTCATTAGCTAATCTCACATAATGTATCTTTAATTAGATTAGGTGAAGATTTTGGGATAAACTTGCAAAACCATCGTTGATATATGCCAGGTTTTGATTTCAATATATGTGTTGTACAAATTGCTTAGTTATTTTACAAAAACTCGACCGCTCCTGACAAATTTCCTACTCTCAATAAGTTGGTGCTTAGAATTTCGACAGTCAGGTGAGTCTAAGGATATTTTGAATATGATTTTATTTACTCATGAGAATGAATCATTAATAAAAGTATCTGACGCGGTCATATATAGGCTGTGTACTCTTTTGTTTGCAGCAAAACAGTACATTTGTTTTGACATCAGGCAACAATAAAATGGTGCATGTTTTATCTATTTTTTTTTAAAGAGGAAGAATATAATTTAAATACACTTTAAAAATCCTTAAAACCATATGGCGACCTAAGAGGATGGATAGAAACTCAATAAAATTTAGTCTCACTTTAAACTATACCATAATCGAAGAGGATGGACGCAGATTTTATAAAATTTGCAATTCCTTAAAACTATGGTATAACCAAAAATACAAATTCAATAAAAAAAATTAATTCCTCAAAACAATATGGAAATCTGGAATGGATACACATTCCATACTATTTGATATTATAGAAACATGATTATTTAATAAAATTTAGAATTCCTTAACACCATATGATGATCTAAGATATAAATTGAATAAAATTTTGAATTACTCAAAACCATAATATGGAAACCTTAGAGGATGACACAATTTGAATAAAATTTGGAATTATTAAATGAGGATGGATAAAATTTATCAAAATAATTAGGAATTCCTGAAACCATATGGTTGTCCAAGAGGACGGATACAAATTGAATACAATTTTGAATTCCTTAAAACCATATGGTACTCTAAGAGATGGTTATTCAACTGGGGAAGATAATAATTCAATCAAACTTTCTTTAATACGAGATCAAACGACAGGAGATAAAATCAGAGATGAATTTGTGCTAGAAGTCTTGGAAGTGTAACCGTCCATGTGTTCAAAGACTGGTCACTTTCACTCTTTCATCTGTCAGCCCAGATGACCACTAGTAAAATACAATACCCAGTGGTCAGTTAAGATTTATGACTCTAATCTGTACGTGTCAGAGGCCAAGCGCAGGAAATTGACCATTCTACTTTAATTCCAAATACAAATTGTTTTCTCTGCAAAATTTCAGCATCTGAGAGTGATGGATGGCTTCTTTTTTCTTCATTTGTCATGGAATTCCAAAACAAGTCACTCCAGAATTATTTATCTAGCGCTAATGATAATAAGAAATCGTGTACGGTGGCTAAGTACAAATAAACCAACGCCGGGATTGCTTCGATCACGACAATAACATTGATGACTTACTAATCACATCCAAAATAAACATTTTATAAACTGTAGCGTGGTGACAAATATTTTTGTTGGAGGGAGTTTTGATGAATCTATTGTTTTCAGCTCCATTTATTATAATTCCCCTGTGCGCGTATGTCAAATTGTATAACATTCTATTTCTATTTATTCGCCATTTATTTTTTATTTGTCATACATGCATCACGACCCGCGTGGACCTAGGGAATATCGTTGTATTTATTTTAAAATAAGCCTACTGCGTATTTTGTTTTGTGAATGTAACCATCACGAACTATACTCTCGTTTTTTTTTGTTAATAAGGCATGACGATGTACTTGTATTTTTGCAACCTCCCATCTCTAACCCAGAATTATAATTGTTCGTAGGTGGATTATGTCAATATCTTAAACCGTTAACCAAACGAAAAGTCTTTTCATAAATCGGATCTCGTCCATCAACCCCCAATAAGCTGAAATCGTCTTCATAAACCATACAGGGGAGATAACTGCAGATTTTGTTTTGAGCTCCTTAACTTTTGTGAGAGCGAGAGAGAGAAATGGGGTTTAACGTCCACTCGACAGAAACTAGGTCATTTTGGGACTAACATGTTTTCAATTTTTTTATTTCAATAATTCGCTTGCGCGTAGGGGTCTTTAGCAGTGGGAGGAAACCGGAGTGCCCGGAGGGAACCCACGAGGTTGAGAAGGCGCGCCTATCTCCATGCCACATACGCCCACACCAGGGATCGAAACCACAGCCGCAAGCCAGAGGTGACCGGCCAGCTAGAGGTCGAAGCGCGGCACACTAGGCCCCCCCCCCTCAACTTTTGTTTCAGATATATTTTGGTATCGGTGATCTTGGCCAGTTTTATAACTTTGATGACAATAGCTCTGATCCTAAAAAGTATACCCCGATTTGATTTATTTGGATTTACAAGACATTATTTATATTTGTAAATCTAATAACTTGGATTATAGATGTCTGATGAATTGTGTCCTTCTTAAATTGAAGATGTAATGAAGGTTTTTTTTTGCATATCTTAATTAGAATACGGCATCCCCTTCTTTTGTAATTTCGTCCGGGTCTACATTTTAACAATGAAGATGACAGCAATCCGAAATAAACATTATTTATGCAGTTCACACAGAACAAAACAAAATAATCTACTGAATTGGTCATTAATTTTTGGGACACTCTTTTAAATTACCATCTACAAAACACTTTGCATTACTTATAGTTTTTGTTAAACAATAATATAATGCTTATTGACCTATTACATGTCGGTCGATTATATACACTAAGGCCAGATGAATTCTGGAAGTAAAACCCTTTCCTCAAAAATTACGAGCATTAAGTCTACTTCGCCAACTTCTTCTGTCACTTCAAGTCAGATCGTATCAGGGAGTAATTAATTGACGTCATCAACACAATTAATGATTAGCCTTAATTAGCTTTCTTCATTCACTGGATGTTAATCAAAATAATCTTCACTGTTGGCGATAGTTTATATCTATTCCCTTGATAATATTATACATGTCCGAGTAGATATATTTGTTTGTTCATGATTTGGTTAAGACAAAAAGCGTGGATCTTCTCCAGCAGGTTCATTCTTTTCTCTAATGTAAATGAAACTCAGATGTGTCAGAAAATGAAATAGAATGGGGTTTAACGTCCTACTGTTTTGCTCCTAAACTGGGGTAATGAAGACGAGCATAAGCCATACAGTGTGCTATGAGGGAACTTTTTCCTGGACAGCGGCACTGCGGCCTACTCTTATATCGAATTCCAACTGCACGCCAATGTGTACACAGGGCCTCGGTTTTTCGTTCCATCCGAACGACTAGACAGTTTTCCGTGTCAGGCCCTCCGTCCTGCATTACTGACAAGAAGAAACCACACCGAAACTTATTCAATCGAGGTAGATACGGTGAATAGTCTAATAAAATCATTATTGTTTCAACAATCCCCACCCCCTCGCAATACCATTTTATTATACGCCAATAACCCCACAGAAACAAAAAGACAAATGAAAATTAAAACAAACATAAACAACAAACCACAAATCGAAAGAACTACTTCATATTTGAGTGGGGTGGGTGGTCGAATGGTTAGCGCGTGAGCGTTGTGTCATAATGTCTGCCATTGAGTGTGGTTTCGAGTCCCCAGTTGTATGTGACAATGAGTAGGGCCACCTGTCCAGCATTGTGGATTTTCTCCGGATCCACAGGTCCCCCCCACCCCCACTGCTAAAGATCCCTACGCACAAGCGAATTATCGAAATTAAATTGAACCATATGTAAGTCCCGAAATGGCCTAACTTGTGTCAAGTGGATGGTAAACCGCATCTCCCTCTCTCTACATCATTTTTGAAAATTGCTTTCCATTTTTTGAATTACCGGTTTCGCGGCTTCACTCGGTACCTGGTTTGCCCCTTGTTTTGTGTTTATTTTTATTTCAGTTACACAAACGTGACAATATCCACGCAATTTTTGCAAGTGGAATGGTGGGCATAGCAGAATGTGCATTACTCGATCAGAAAATTATAAACTCTAAATCAATCAAGTCGGATTGTTGAAAAGCTCTTAAGCAGTGTAGTTCTTAAAACAATGGAAATAAGCGTTACGTAGCAAGATAAATCAATATACAGTTTGGTCCCATATAGAACCGAGCATATACCTATAAACAGAGGCGTATAAACTGTAGTCACATGCACAGCAAATCTGCTAAACTGGATTGTAGTCTGTGCATTTAAAACCAGAAAACTTTAGTGATGTTTCGAAATCATGTATAAACTTAATTAAACCATCATCACAGTCGCAATAGGGGGCTAACAAACTTTTCTCGTGACCGTAGACAGTAGCGAGATTGAATCCCGGTGCGAAGCAAAGAGTCGCTTTGGTAATTTTCGTGTCGTGTTTCTATGTGGTGTCCCGTTTGGACGGGAAGAGAGTTAATATTTAAACATTCGTAGTGCACGTGAAAGATCAATTTACAGATGGATATCGATGGAGCTTAGACGAAGAATGCGCGTACTCGCTCAACCTGGCATTGTATACATAGCAAATAAAATAATTATATGTCGGTCTTTAGATGGTTGTTGTCGAGAGACTTTTCGCCCCATTTCATTCTCAAATGAATTACGTGTACGTTCTCAGCCACAAAAGATACCACGTCCTCGACTCTTGTAGCAAAGTATAACCACAATAGCAAGAACATTCGTATATATTAACCCAATACTAAACAAAGCTACAAAAGGCAATGGTTTACGAGTTGAATCATGTACTACAAAGATTAGTTACCACCAAACATTTTCAAAATTTAACCCACGGATTTGTTTATCGATTATGGATATATGACTTCGTGGAGATGTTAACATGATCATATAAAAACCCAGGACTAACCTTCTCGTGTGATGGAAGACCACCTGCCATTTTGAATAAAATTCTAATTTTCCCAAACTTGAAATCCACGTAATAGTCTGGTATATTTTCCCAATGTCTTTGTTATACATATATAGAAACACAAATAAAAACCACAAAAGGAAGACTTTTCTGAATATATCCTTAAATTGTCCTTTATATCACAAGCTAGAGAATGATAGCTCTTATATTTACTATGCGAGGCCCACCAACTAAGATTTCTTAAAGAAGAAAGCGAGTTTTACCCCGAATAAAGACATAAATCACAAAATGTTAGGCTAAATTACAATTCGAGCTGATCGGCTTTAATGAGTTTTGAATGTCGACAAACTGTACGGCTACAATGGATGAGGAAAAAGGCAGCTTTCGTTTTGAGCCGTCAATGCATTAAATCTATTGAATCCACGGCGAAGCCTATCATTAAATATGTGTAAAATTCAGGAGAAGAAAAAGAGTCATTTATTACCGTTTAACCCCATTCGTCGTTCATCATTCTTTCTTTCATTTTAACTTCTCAATCGATAAAGCCGGCCGATAAAGCAGTCGCTTACTTCGTCCAACTTTTTTAATGGTTCCTAATTGACATGCAAGCAAATGAGTAATTAAATCAGGGGGCATAAAAAAGTCTCATTTATCCTACTCCTTAGACAGGTAACAAATCGACGAAATATTGGTCAACGGAGAGAAGGAAATCCTATCAAACGATTGGCTATTGCTATTTAAAGTGAAGATATATAGTAATGTAATTTAACGTATTTCGTCCAACTCCCGACACTCGCCCTGGCTACGAGACGTTGCTATACTATTTTAGGGGGTTATGCACGAGGCAGGGTATGTCTACTTTTTTCGCACGATCAGATTTCAGTTGCTTGCTTGGTCAGATGTGAGAGAGAAGTTTTCCGTATTCTATTTGATATTCAGGTCTATTTTTTGTCGTTCCCATTACCCATTTCATTTCAACATTTTGAATGTATGTGCAATACGTACTACTTGTTGGGCACATACTGTTAGGTTTTGTGCCTCTATTACTGAATGATTCCCTGGTTGTACGTGTCAAGGAGTTGGCTCTCCTGTCCAACCTTAAGGGATTTCTCCGGGTCCCCCGTTTTCCTATCACAGCTAAAGACCCCTATCGCAAGCGAATTATTGAAATAAAATTGAATCAAAACCAGGTTTTTGTCTTGTACGTTTTACTAACATTTTGTCGCTCTCTTTGTATCACTAAACAACTGCTAAACATTATAAAACAGTAAAAGTGTCACAGCATTACCGATAAAATTGGATTCATATTCCCACCAATTGCCTTCTTTTTAAATATCAATCAGATTAAAAATAGAAATATATATATATATATATATTTTTTACTCTACATTGTATGTAATCAAATATGTGGTGTATCAAGACCAGCTACACTCTAACCGGAAACCCGCATAAACCAGATTTGAGTTTTTAAACCTGGAAATACATATACTATAACTGGGTTTTAAAATTCCTAAAACCACAAAACGAAACCCAGTTTTACAATACGGGCATTGGTCAAAATTCCACGCGATCTGAACATATCGGATAGTAATGAAAGAATGAAACAGCAGAATATATTTTAAGAATTTCCTTCTGCAGAAATGTCGAATCTTCCGGAGTCGTGGTTTGCTTTGAAATGGGAGTGGATGTAACCGACATCGTTTCTTATCTAATTGGTTCCCCGTTTTGTATAAATATTTTATAATGACCGAGGATTGATTAATTGCTTCAATTAAAAATAAAACATTATTTTCTTTTTTTGAAAGAGTTATTTTAGTATCCTCGAATCTGTATTTATAGTATCCACTTTCGATTGTCCACGATATCACCCCCGGTGGAAGTGGACGTTAAACTCCAGGAGTGAACGAACGATTGGTTTTGGAATATTGTATTGAAATCGTTTTACTTATAGTTAGTATTTTAACTTGGTACTGTTGATGTAAATCTACCAAGATATATGGGTACAATACAAATAAAATGAAATGACGTCCGACATCTTACTGTTCTTCTCCTTCTGGGCTAATGAAGACGGGGATACTCCATACAGTGCGTGTGTGGGGGGGGGATGGTTAGCACGTGCTTGCTGTATCATAAAGTCTGTCATTGAGTTAACTGGCGTGGTTTCGAATCCCCGGATGTGCGTGACAAGGAGTAGGATGGTCTTTCCAACCTCGTGGGTTTTCTCCGGGTCCTCCGGTTTCCTCCCACTGCTAAAGACCCCTACGCACAAGCCATATGTAGTCCCAAAATGACCTAGTTTGTGGCGAGTGGACTTTAAACCACATTCTCTCTCTCTCCATACAGTGTGTGCTCTTATCGAATTCAAACTGCCAAGTGATCTTTTACATGCAAGCAAATTGTGCACACGGCTACTAGACATCGTTCTGCACCACTGATAAGGGGAAATCACACAGGAAAATCACGATGAACTTTCTCGGCCAACACCAGGATAGAACCCACAACCGCCAAACCAGTGAGTCAGCATCTTACACACTTAGCCACCGTGACTCCCTTCTGTACAACACAGACAACTTTATGGATAGCATTGAGAATAGTGAATGCTATCTATAAAGTTATTTGTATATATAAATGCTTTCACTCGATGCCTTTTTAAAATGAGCAATGTGACCAACCAAATCGGGTATGTTCATCTCCAAAACGGCATTCTGTAAAAACTATAAGTCGTAATTAGGTGATGCCGATTAATTTGAAGAATTTTCAAGAAATAAAACATGTCAAGTTTTAAATATTGTTGATAGAAGTACAACAAAGGTTTCTTACACACCCAATGTCGTGTTTTGATTCGATAAATAAGATACCAAATACCAATGGATAACAGAAGATATATGTTATAACTTCTGACATTGAAACGCCTCTGATACGTGCAGGATTCCACGACGAAAGAATCCGACGGCTGATAAAATGAATGTTTTAATCTTGCCTGCATTTAATCTAAACAATATCAAACATTTACTGTCTAGTAGATTCGCTGTCTTAATTAGATCACCCAGACCGTTCGTTTAACGCTACATTGACTTGATGATCGAGCAAATTATCAATCTGTCAGTGCTATAAATTTAACAACATGTCATTCGGGGCTTAAAGTGTGGAAGTTCATTAAAAATAGGCGCGGTTATCAGTGTATTTATGGATGATCTTTATGACTCTCTTCTGCTCTTGTTAGAGCTGATGTTAATTCGGCTTGTCGTCACATGACATGTTCTGCACTATTTTGCACGGTTTTAGATAGTTGAAATTTCGGGTAACATTAAAAGATGATTGGTTGGGAAGGGAACCTTGTTGAAATAAACTGAATAAAGTTTACAAGAATTTATGTAAAGGGTGCTTACTTTTATGTGGGGTTGGGTGGTCGAGTAATCTGTAACTGAGTCAAGAGATGTGGTTTCGATCTAACATACGAAACATCTGCAAAACGTTACCGCCCCCCCCCCCTCCACCTACACAAATAACTGTGGGTGATATTGAGCTAAAGGCTTGCATAATTTGCAATGGGGTTTAACGTCTTACGTTTCTACATCGATCGGGGTATAAAATTCACCCCTCCCACTGCCAAAGACCCCAACGCGCAATCGAATTATAGATATAAAATTCAATCATGCGTAAGTCCCTAAATGACCTAGTTTGTGTCGAGTGGACGTTAAACCCCATTTCTCTCCCCCCACTCTCTTGTTATTGTAAACCGACATACTTTATTTAAAAAATGGCCATTATATTCCAGATTGTGCAACACGAAAAAAATCTATTCCAATAAATACAAATATGCATTGTTATTGAATTTCAACTGTTTCCTCGTCATAACCGATAGAATGACGCGTGTAGCCTATATCTGATTTTGGGTGCGTTGGTTGGCACGTACACTAGTAGAAGTATACTGACGTCCGGGTCTGGCCAAGAACATCGAAGAAGTTGATATAATCCAGACAAAATAACAATAAATGTCAACCTTACAATCATCTAGGCATAAAAATATAGATATTAAGGGGATCGGTATAATGTTATATTTTCTACGTAACCGTACCCATGCATCACTTCCACTGAGGTATGAGATGGGTTAGCGCCATAATTTATTTTTGAAAGGTTGATGTTTTTTCAGGGTTTGTCGCCGATGATCGCGATACTAATTAACCATTTCCAGGTGTTTGTTTTGGGGGTAAAAACATCGCAACGATCGAAATAGGTTAACATATTACCTTATTAATATTGACCCTTATACGCTTTCATACTTATTGGCTTCCAAAAAATTTAGATGCAAATGCCCAACATGCGGCCTACATTGAAAACTGTTTCGCAGGAAAAAATCACTGAAGAATTTAATGTGGGAAAGGCGTCCAGAAGAAAAATGGTGAAATAAAATGAAATGGGGTTTAACGTCCTACTGTTCTGCATGCTCCGTCTGGGCTAATGAAGACGGGCATACGCCATGCAGTGTGCTATGGGGGAAATGTTGCCCGGTCAACTGCCAAGGGTTCTTTTACGTGCCCACCAAGATGAAGCCTTAATCTCGGTTTTTGACCCATCCTGATCGAAACAGTAAACAAGGTTTCCCATATAATGGCGTCGTATCTACGGAGATCCATGAATGGGTTGACCTATTCGGGGCTCCATCAGCCTACATTCTGCATTTACGGATGTCAGGTAAAACCTCCGCTGACTGATGAATATTGGGTGGTAAAATCCTAGTTGAATCTGGTGAAAGTTATCCAGTATGTTTCTAGGACCTGTGCTGGTCTCTACACGAGTGTGGTATGTATCCCGGATGGCGTGCTATGGTTAGAATGATCAGGAGGTCGCCTCCCGACACTCAATCTGATTAAAATAAGACCATCCATTGGTAAAAAAAGTAGAAATTTTAAAATGTTTAGCAGCTTTTATATGTAATTCATTCATTTCTCTGTAAAGTGTGTGTGTTTATATAACTATGTACGTACTTATGTATGTATCCTTTGTTTGTATATGTTTATTAATTATATTTATATATGGGGGGGGGGGGATCACGTGGCTAAGTGGGTAAGGCGCTGGAGGTCGGGTGTTCGATCCCTGCACTGCAAGATTTTCCGGCGTGGTTTTCTCTTGTCAGTGATGCAGGATGGAGACCCCGACAAGGACAGCTGTCTAGTCGTTCGGATGGTACGAAAAACCTAGGTCCCGTGTACACATTGGCGTGCACATAAAAATATCCCTTGGCAGTTGGAATTCGATACAAGAGTAAGCCGTAGCTCCACTGCCCGGGCAAAATTTCCCTCATAGGACACAGTATGGCGTATGCCCGTCTTCATTAACCCAGACTAGGAGCAGAACAGTAGGACGTTAAACTCCATTTCATTTCATTTCATTTATTTGTATATGCCCATAACATTGTATGTTTGTTATGCAATAAAGTTCTTCTTCTTCTATGGACTCTTGTGTTGATTTTACAAAATTTGACGTGTTCATAGTTTACCAGACGGACATTATTTTACCCACATTAAAGCGCGGAAATTAAAACAGTTTATTTTCTTTATCTGTGGTTCTAATGATATTGGGGTGGTCGAATAGTGTAACGTGCGCGCTTTAGATCAAAAGTGGTGTGGTTTGTGTTGAGTGGACGTTTAAAGGGATTATCCCGATAAGAACAGAGTCTCAAAAATTAAAGTCCGAGTATTTATGAAATTTATGGACCAAAATATAGAGGCATGGTGTATTTACCATGTCTCAAAATTTCAGCTCAAAATATTATGTCGTTTGGACGTGAACGTCAACACTGCTTATCCGGACACGTAACCCTTTTAAGATTTCGGGTCAATTTTTTCATTGGGTGACCTGATAATCGATTCCCGTTTCTTGAGAGATTTGTACAGTGAATGACCCATGCACTGTACTTGATAACAAAAGGCAAATTTCACCTGCATATTATTTTTATAGAAAAAAGTCTGGTTTTGTCCAGATACTGTAAAATACAACGGTCTCCATTTTTAGATGAAGACTGTCAGGTTTAAGTTATTTACAATCCACAAATATCGGGTTGGTTGGTCGGCCTTAGGTAATGGTTTTTAAGAGATTTTAACACAAAATTAAGCAGTTTTATTCCCCGAAAAGTTATCGGGATTGGCCCTTTAACACCTTTTTTTTTCTTTGTTTCCAAAGATGTAATTATATTCTACTAGCGATCACAATCAAATCATAAGTACAGCGATTTCGTGCCTGAGAGAGAAAGAGAGAGAGGGAGGGGGGGGGAGGTTACGTCATCGCGACACAAGCTAGGTCATTTCGGGACTAACATAATGGTTTAATTCTATTTCACTAATTCAATTGTGCGTAGCGGTCTTTAGCATCTTTAGCAGTCCGAATAAACCGGAGTACCTGGAGAAAACCCAGGAGACTCTACTCCTTGCCACGTACAACCGGGGATTCGCAGCCACGCCAATTGACTCGTGGCAGGCCTTATGATACAGCGCGCTCGTGCTTACAATTCGGCCATACGCCCCTACCCCCTTTCTTTCTAGAACACCTGATACCACTTTGTAGCTGACGAGTTAACACAACTAACTAAGAAAACTTACTTGAATCCTTCTGTTTGCAATATGCCACGTTAAAAAGGGAGTGTAATTAAACTTTCGACAATGTCAAGTGTCACTGTCATTTTAATAAAATCTAAACATGAAAAAAATGTGACATATAGACAGTTATGTTTTAATTTCCTCTTCGCTTATCATGCCATGAATTTTATGAGTTGTTTTTGTTTTTTATTTTATATTTTTTTGCTGGGATTGCATACAATTGTTTTCTCATTTATCAAAGATGGTGCATGAAAACACGGACAAGTTTCATTACACTTAAACCGATTAACTCTGCTCTCTGCTTTTGGGTTCTCTTACCTAAGATATTGGTGCATCTAAATCTGGGAGTCACGGTTGCTAAGTGTGTGTGTGTAAGACGCCAGGGACTAACATATGGTGTTTAGCAGTGGGGGGAAATCGGAAGACCCGGAGAAAACCCACGAGGTTGGACAGGCGACCCTACTCCTTGTCACGCACAACCGGGGATTCTAAACCAGGCCATCCGACCCCCCGTTTAAGACGCTCCCGGTATTGGCCGAGAAAGTTTATCGGGATTGTCAGTGGTGCAGGACAGCTGTCTAGTCGTTCAGATGGGACGAAAGCCCGTAATCCCGTGTATATATTAGAGTGCACGGAAAAGATCCCTTGGCAGCTTGAATTAGATATAAGTCCGGGCACTTGATTTCATTCTGGACAAATCGATATATTTCATTATTAAAGAAAAGGACCGTGCTGATCACAGATCTTCTTTGCTAAAGACGTTATGACATCAATCAATTCGCGTGTCAAGGCGGTGAGCTGACTAGCCAAACACTAATGTTTAAAAAAAACCAGGTAATTTATCAAATCTACACTAACCGGACATAAATGGAACAAGGCAACTTGACTCAAACGGTAAATCTAAATTAAAAAATCATAAGATCTGAATTTTTTTAAATATCTGTACGAGTCTAACAGTGTTGTGAAAGAATGAGGGGTAAGTGGCTTAAAGCACACCTTCACCACTTGTTCATTCTACGCATAACCCTTACCCCATGACTAATATGACGAATGAAACGCATTGAATCTATTCGATGGGATCATACCTTGGAGTATGGGTGATCTACCCAGTACAGGATCGACAACTAGAGCATAGTGGGGCACATATTTGTGATTGCTTCCTGCAAAACAGTTTTCAATATTGACCACGTGCTCGGTCGGCATTAGAGCTAAATAAATACAAAAGTAGAAGCAATAGATTTCTTTCTTTTTTAAACAATAAAAATAAACAAAATCACAAAAATAAAATAATCAAAAATAGTATATTAACAATTATAAAGCACGTTTCTTTTGATATTTAAAATATTCTCTTTTTTAGATCAGAGAAGAATCTCGCAATTCTCCTAAATCCTCTACCAATTCTTCTTAAAAACCTGACGAATAAACCATTCTGGGTTTCATTCTTTTGGGGGGTAATTTCTTCTTCAATGACTTTATCCTTATTTGGGGCATTTCCTTTTTCCTCATCGCCATCACCACCATCATCATTAGTGTTTTTGTGTGCATGTTCTTCATCGCCATCATCATCATTAGTGTTTTCGTGTGTATTTTCTTCTTCATCAAAATCATCATCAGTGTTTTTGTGTTTTAATTCATCATTAGTGTTTTCATGTGCATGTTCTTCATCACCAACACCATCATTAGTATTTTCGTGTGTGTGTTCTTCATCAAGATCATCGTCAGTGTTTATGAGTTTTGATTCTACAAAATCATCAATACTTTCTGCTCTAATTTTTCTTCCATCAACACCCCTTTCTTCATTTATCTCAACTTCATCTTCCATATTACCTTCTCTGATTTCTTCAATTACATCTGATGTATTTTTATTAACTGTGCTAGCATTTTCTGATTTATTATCCATTCCATATTTATCCATTTCGCGATTCTTTTCATCATTATTCTCTGCTGGAATATGTTCTTTATCTCGTGAGTTATCTTTATCAACACTAGCATCCCCTGTCGATCCTTCACCAGTATTTTTTGATTTATTTTGGGTGTTTGCTTTAGTATTTTCACCATCATTTTTCTCTGCGGGAATATCTTCATTATCTCGTAGGTTATCTTTATCAACACTAGCATCTCCTGTCGTTCTATCACCAGTATTTTCTGATTTATTCTGGGTGTTTCCTTCAGTATTTTCACCATCATTCGCTGATCTATCTTCATTGTCAATCTTTCCTGCTTTTGCTTCATTGCATTTCTCTGCTTCTGTTTTATTTTCTTCCCCTTCATCTGCTTCTGTTTTATTTTCTAATTTATAATTAGAGTTGTCTTGTTTATTGTCCTCCCGTTGCTCCTGTTCCTCCTCTACATCCTCCTCCCGCTGCTCCCCCTCCTCTACATCCTCCTCCGTCGCAACCTCTCTATGTTCTACTTCACCCCCATCACAGTTCTCTTGTGTGGGACTACTTTCTCTTTCTACGTTATTATCGTCGTGGGCTTCTTCCTCTGATTTTTTAACGTCTGAAAGTAAAATATAAATATACTACTTTGGATATATATTACTGTATGTTTTTGTTTTAGACAACTTCAGGCTAGTTGCGTACACGCGGAAAGATTGGAACCGATAGTGAGCATAGATTCATATATCTAGAGACATATTATCCAGATATCGATGTTGTTGAACAAAAGACCACTCGTGCATGTGGGGCGATAATTAAACGGGCTTTTAAAATGGCGGTATCGGATTCAGCCCGATTATCATTTTACTTACTTTTCTTCTTTGATCGTCGTTTTCTTTTCTTCTTTTTTGGAATGACTGGTATATGTATGGTCATCATTCTTCCCTTATATTGTCTCCGTACAATTTCAAATGTTTTTCCATCTTTAATACAAAATTTCTGCTTCCTGATGGAATAATACACCGTTTTACTTGCATCCCCTTCACCCTTCTGTTCTATCACCTCCGGATTAACATCGGTCATTATGTTAATCGTAAACTGAAATAAAATAAAAGATTTATTACGAGCTTTAAATTATATAATAATCATTAGTTTTCCATGGAAAAAATAAGTCCAGTAACACCAAAGTGCGTTAACTTAAAGCGTAGTTTGTCTGTAAAAGAGCCGATATAATTCGATGCAACAAAAACGGCCATATACAACTTAGAAATATCAAATTGCCACGTGTTTGTCTCAAAATGACCGAAATGTTGTTGGGTTGACGCAAAAGTAGGAACTGGGAGAGAGATAGAGGGGGGTAAACCCATAAGGTTGGACAAGCGATCCTACAAGGCGGGAATCGAAACCATTCACCCCACCCCTCCACCCTGTAAAGGCCGGTTGTTAAAAACATTCAACGTAAAGGCATTAATACGATCACACCAGACATTTGAAAGCATAACCATACTGTAATACAGTATAGTATAAAGAAAAGTTCATGCCTTTACCTTACAAAGCAAGGGTTATTTCCACTTTTCTTTGTTCTCTTACTTCAAAGGCTTGCTATAACGTATGACGTTATGAGCTTTGTGACGTAACAATATATTTACGTCAGACACCACTATCTGAAAATGGAAAATAAACTATAATTAACTAAATTTAAACATTATTTTACAACAAAATGGTTATTTTTCGGGTAAAATAACATATATAAACCATAAAAAAGTCTTTTTTTTTTATTACTATTTTGCCGCTTTTAAGTACAATAATAAATACATTTTTGCGTCTTTTGTCCGAGATGCTTTATGCCGCTACCGTTCCGCACTGGTACCTAAATGTTTAAATTCGAACAAAATTCTTGTCAAAAATAATATGTATCAATAGCTACGTCTTACCTGATTTAGAATAATTAATTCCTGTCAGTTTTAGTAGTCTTGATAGAAAGATATAGCTTTAAAAGTCTGATTGATATTGCTGCTAGAACTAATGCGCGCTTGCTTGCTCGATCTTCAGCTAACAACTATACTATGACGTCATAATGCGGTATCGTCACAATATTTATTTTAATAAAGAGCTGTATCTTTTTACGTTATTTTCGTATTTTAAAGACTTTTTTATTCGTAGTATTTTTTAAAGCATTAAAAGGTCTTTAAAACCAGTTGGTGCCAACCTTTACCGCAAACAGTGGAAGGGAGATAAATCTAATATTTCTGAATTCTTCCTGATCTGGAATCAAATCAGGCTTCTTTGATTTCTTCAAATCTGTTTTAGGTACAGAGGTCATATACGAATATGTTTACGCTTTTATTCTTTGGTGAATATTCTTGCTGTTGAGAGAAATATATTGAAAAATCTATATCTTATATGGGAACATTCCTGCAAATTGTCTTCCCCGTGTTCATTATAAATTTTATCACAATTTCAACAAACCCTCAAATCAAGAAATGAAATGAAATAAAATGGAGTTTAACGTGATACTGTTCTGCTCCGATCTGGACTTATGAAGACGGACATACGCCATAGAGTGTGCTTTGAGGGAACTTTAGCCCGGACAGCGGCATTACGGACTACTGTAATATCGAATTCCAACTGTCAAGGGATATTTTACGTGCACGGGACCTCGGTTTTTCGCCCCCTCCGAACGACCAGACAGCTGTCCTTGTCAGACCCTCCGTCCTCTCAAATCAAGAAAACGTAATTTTGTTATAAGTTTCTTTTTGTGTACCGACAGGGCAATAAAGACGGACGTAGGCTACGCCATGATAGTGTGGTGTTAAGTTAGCCCGGATATCGGAGCTACGGCCTTCACTTACTGTCATATGTTCTTTTACCTAGGAGCTCGGATTTTTGTCCCACCCGAACGACTAGACACTTTCTTTTCCAGGCCCTGCATCAAAGGGGTTTTAAATGAGAAATATGGGTTTACTTCAATTCGGTGCATAAGAAATTGTGTTTGCGGCAATTCTACAATGTTGACAATGGTCGTCGAATATCAACCGATTCTTCAACCACCTGTATACGGGTGTCGATGATTGTTCAATAAAACGGCAAAGATGAAAGACAGGGAAACGTGTCGAATCCATGACGTGTCCATAATGTTGTAGTTAATTTGGTGATTTATGAGTCTCCAAAAATTCTTAAATGGCGCCTGCGGTACAACAACGTGATGATGATTATTGTTCTTTACTTTAATCAAATTTCACTTTATAATGAACCGAATCCTACACAAAATTAAAATACGCTTTTTTACTTGTTTTTAAAGTGTAAAATTTCTAATTTTTAACATTTTTAAGCTGAAATGAAAATAGAAGGAGGCACGCACTTGTAGCTACTGTAAATAATTTCCGTTTCAATATCTGTCTTTTGTTTGACAGAGGGAAGAAGAGAAAGATGGATGACATTCTTAAACTTATAGCGCAATCGTTTGATCTTAATTTAAAATTAGAAAAAGTAACACATAAAAAGCCCAAACTTTCTAAGTGCATATTGTTTTACTTCATGAATAATAAAATATCTAAAAGTTACACAAGCAATTCAGCATATAATTGGCTTTTTTATTGAAACGAATTAAAATCAAGGCTCTGTAATGAATTATCGGTGAAAAAATAAGTAATCTGAAAAAGTGACTGTAATAACTTCTTATGATGTTAAAGTACTTTTGCCTTTAATCTTCGTAATAATATATTATACATTGTTTATAAAGCATGTTATTTTGTTATAACAATCTTAAGCTACGTTCTTTTTATGTTTAATGATTAGAAAGTAGCAAATCTCAAAGCGCGAATTGATTAAATGGAGTTTAAGTCTCTAGTTTTCTTCACCGATTGGACTAATGGCTCCTCTCTCTCCTTCCCTCTGTCTCTCCGTCTCTCTCTCCACACCATACATTATGCCATGAGCAAAATCTCTGCCCAGAGAGCAATTTCAGCTGTTAATGGTTCGTTTACCTTCACGTCAACGTGTACGCGGATCTTGGTTTTGTATCGTCTCCGTATTGTACCACTGAAAAGAGGAAACCATTTAAAGTTGGAATTGCATATAATGGCAATAAGTATATATGGTGAATGATATGTATCTTCAACGGTTCATAATTTTCCGTTTGACGTGATTTCACTGTATCGATTGGATAATAAATGTTAATATTAGAATATGTATTGCTACAAGAACACGTTTTAAAATTCGTTTCACGAATGCTCGTTGGAAACACCCTACTCTTTATTCTATATAAGTCAGCCTAGAGTTATTTTGAATAGGATATTATTCATATTACATTTTAGTTTCTTTGTGCATCATATATTTAAATATAACACTATTGCATGGCAAATTCTACTTTTCTTTCATGTAACTGGCGAATGAAAACATTAGAGAATCTCAACACATCCAACAGTCGTAGTGTAACAAGAGATGGTCTTTGTGGGTGTGATGCCATTAGATATAATCAAAAATAATTCAACATCATGTTATGAAATATGTAATTAATGAAATAAATGATTGTTATCAATACAGTATTTTCCTTGTACATATTACATAAATACTTGCTGGTGTATATAAGACATGTTGATTTGATTACAGGTACATGTTCATCATGCTTGGCCCTTTAATGTTCGGGACGTGCCGACAGTCGGCGACATAAAAGCCCTACAAAGCTAATTACGAATTAAAGAGGAATTGACATGACGGTGTGTCGCACTAACATGACGACGGAACATCAAACAGTAAAGATGGACGCACCTGTAATGAGCATGTACATGTGTCTTTTACATGATTTTCAAGGTTTTTGTTATAATGTTACTGGGATCATTAATCAAATATCTACTTAAATATCATTTACAGATGTAATCTGGATTGTTCTGTTCTTAAACTACGAGAATTTAATATCTTTTCAAATAGTGATGAGAATTAAAATCTAAATACACGTGTACTGTATTCATTATTATTACCCCAGCAATCAAGAGTACTTTTATTGAAACACATTTCGGTCAAGATTTATTCATATCAACCAATTTTAACTTAAGTTTTGGCCATTAAAAGTTTTCATTGGTCTTTATTCATTTCACCTCGCGATTTCTATTAATTCTTTTAATAAATAAGTGCAATCTATTTCGCAAAAGCTGGCCCATTCACTGTGATCGTTTCTATATTCGTAAAAGCTGGTCCATTTATCGTGATCGTTTTTATATTCGTAAAAGAGGACCCATTCATCTTAATAATTCTATAATTACATAATAGTTCATATTTTGATCAGTAACCAATGGGTCGCCAATATTACAAGGTTACAGCGTACATTTATCAATATTTAGCTGATTGAACAACTGTGGATATAATATACAAAATTTTTGATGGAAGTGAACTCGTGTTCTGGGTGTCTAATGTGACAATCTGGATACTACACAATACAATACAAGATAGGCTGCCAGGCAACGAAACATAAGCCCAAAACAGCTAAGTCGTCCGGGCAGTCAACAATGGTTGTCGCATATTTTTTTCTTTTGTCAGTAAGGGGAACGTTTACTAGACATGAAAATCGTATTACAAGTAATAGCCCATTAAGCAATTATCAGAAATGGTTAGAATTGTTTTGATTGTTTGTCTCATGGCCTCCGTCCACAAGATATTTAAAAGTGATCAAGAGCGTTCACAAGATTTTTCAAATTTGATCAAGGGTCATAACTCTGGCAGTAATTATTGGTTATCACTGAAAATCAATAGGTTTCTTCGCCTCTAGAGCGTTCACAAGATTTTTCAAAGTGATCAAGAGTAATAATTCTGGCAGTAATTAATGGAATTCGCTGAAAATCAACTATCAACAACTACTAACCCTAATTGGTTATATTTAAAGATAGATTGTGCTCCATGCATTGTGCTAAAACTCACCTTAACTAAACGATATTTTAATCATGTAGTGTAAAACCAGAGAAACGAAACGAAATGTTATTTTAATTAAATTGTCAGAAGTAACATGTTTAAACCTGCAATTCAACAGGACTACATAAATACAGACACAAATTGCAAAAACCCAAACATTTCAATCATCACCAATTTTAATGATATCTTCATCTTATAATTAAATTAACTCCCTGACACGTTGATTCACAGATTCGTGAAAGTTTCCGTCCGCCAGAGTCACGTCTGACATATTCTAACCCGCCGAACTTTGACCTTATTATGTCAGTGGATGAAAGGAAGTAGTCACGACATGTAGAAAAGTGTTGAAAGAGATACCTTTTTTTCCAGTGATTTGTAGCAAACACCAGAACAAGGCACCGAAGTGCAGAATATTGGAATAGCTAGGATCAGTATTTAGAAGGGTTATAGTTCGGTTTTATCTGATAAAATGTGTTGAAAATCGCTGTCAGCCCATTGACACGAGGGCGTGAGACTATAATTACGCGCATGTTGACCTACCTAGGAGCGAAATATAAGCTAAATATTACCACTATATTTGTAAGAACTAATAAACTGTTTATGTTATATAAATTCGATATAAGTCAAATATTCAAATATACAACACATTGCAACGCGTTAAAGGTTATAATGTATGCTTCACGCCTTAAGAGTTATTTGTATTTTCCGTCGCCTCTGTCCGTCCTTGGGGGGTTGGATGGCCGAATGGTTAGCACGCGTGCGCAGTGTCACATAGCCTGTCATTGAGTCAACTGGTGTGGTTTCTAATCCCTAGTTGTACGTGACTAGGAGTAGGGTTGCCTGTCCAACCTCGTGGGCCTACTCAGGGTCCTTCCCCCCCCCCACTGCTAAAGACCCCTACAAGCAAGCGAATTATTGAAATAAAATTAAACCATATTAGTCCCGAAATGAACTAGTTTGTGTCGAGTAGACGTTAAACCCCATTTCTCTCTCTCTCCCTCTGTCTGTAGTTTTCTGGTTATAGGGTGTGTACAATTGGGAATCAGGAGACAGTTATAACCTTTGGGAATGACAGATATACACAGAGTAGACGCATTAGTATATAGTACTTTATTTGTCATTTAGAAACAAGAATTCTGTTTGTGATAAATCAAGATTAAGACATTAGTAAAGTGTCCGAATAAATTTTACTAACGTGAAGGTCCTCGTTTTAATTTCACTCACTCTTACAATCGTCACATGATGGTCATAGATACGTCAAATGTAGTTCCGCACATCGAAAATGGCCCCAGACTTCTTTATATCATTATTCTGAACAATGAATACACATTTGCCAATACTTTCTGAAGAATCCACAAAATGAATGATTTTTGGCTATATTTGAAATTCGACAGCGCCTGGGTAGTAACTCTAAATGCAATTAATGGAAATTCTTGAAATTTATATTTTAGAAATATTGTTCATTCAGACTTTTAAGGGCTTCTTCAAACAATAAATATAACTTTTAAAGTCGGTCAGACAATGTGTCTTGGGCTAGAGTGTGCGCCACAGAAATCTACAAAGTAATCATTATCGTAAAACAATGAAATTCAAAAGTTTCTTCGTCTCACAAATCCTTACAATGCATTTGAATTTCAAGCATATGAGTGCACAGTGGCAATAATAATAGAAGTGTTTATCGGAAATCGCTTACAGTTTTATAGACTTCTTCGTATCGATTTCAATTTGTGATTGTTAATATACTGTGTCGAGTGTTTGCGATACCTCAGATAGACGAACAGGGGTGAGCGTAATATAACATTGTTGGCGTATTTGTACCTTACAGATGCCCAGGACCAGCCATTTTCATCATCAAAGCAACATATCTACGAAGCGACAGAGACGAAATCCGAAATGTAAAATATAGGTTGTCTGTGCAGTCCAGGAGCCAAAAGGGTTCCACATATATGTTGTTTTGTAGGTAATATGAGCATTTAAAAGACAGTTTAAACTGACCAGGAGTAACAAGCTATTAGTAATTATAAGAAATAATCAAATTTTAATCGGTTTCTAGTTCTTCAAGATTCTAACATGTATTATACAAAACAGTATACAGGTAAAAGGTAAATGTATACCTGTTTAAGGGCCATAACATCAGCAGTAATAATCTGAAATCACATAAGCTGAAAAGCCAATCAGATGATAACTTTAGAATCTAGAGTGTCCATAACATTTCCAAATTGATCAAGGATAATAACTCTGATAATAATTTTCGGAATCACCGCAAATAAATAGGCATCTTTTTGTCATGATCGTAAACACTGTCTACAAATTTAAAATCTATCGGATGATTACTTTATACAGCGTTCACAATTGTGCACATCAGACTGATGGACGGACGTGACTACAATATAAGACAACATTTCAATTAATGAACAGCCAACAGGATGACAGACAAGGGGTGACATAAACATGATAGGTTTTATAAATATCGGTTGATAACTTAAGCTTTTCGGGCATTCGCAAGTATGACAGGCTTCTTCCAGTTTATCCATGGACATAATTAAGATTAGGTATATTAATTTCAGTGTCGGACAATTGTTGTAGGTTCTATGATTCTTCAGAGGTATAACGGGACATAAATCAACGCGTAAAATTGGGCCATGGACCTTGTATTGTAATGTCCAGTTCGGTCAAATCAATTGGAATCAAATCGTGGGTTCTCCGGGTCCTCCGGTATCCTCCCACTGCTAAAGAACCCTACGTGCATGCGTATTATTGAAATAAAATTAAACCATATGTTAGTCCCGAAATGACCTAGTTTGTGTCGAGTGGACGTTAAACCCGATTTTTTTTCTCCTCGCCCTCTCTCTCTCTCTCTCTCTCTCTCTCTCTCTCTCTCTCTCTTTATTGCTGGACGGTCGGAAGCTACAGGCTAGATATTCATCAAATAACCATAGTACTACCCCAGCACCTCACACTGACCCCCAAATGGTCTTAACCCCCATTTATAAATACGCAGGAATATTTAATCTTTTATTTTCAATACTCATTATATATACATATATTTATTTATTTACAAAACCATTCATTAGACAATTTATAAATAGAAAATAAAACGGGACACAAAAATTTACATAAAAATTAACTTAAAACGAGCACCGAAATAATATTACGTCAATATATTATCAAATATTAACATATTTCATGACTTTGGTATAATATAAATGAATACAGATATTATAGACCACAATACTGATAAATATTCTATACCGGAGATAGATAACTATTAAGTCTTATTATAACACTTATTATGCCTCTTTGTTATGCAGCGTTTTGGACAGAATCATTTCCATAATCCTAATTACTATTAATCGACATCACCTTTCTCTGTGATGTTGCTGGCGAGTGTGTTCCAAGCATTAATAACAACGGTCTGTTCTTGAAGAATATGTCATCTAGTGCGTTCCATAACATAAATTTTGAGCTACAAAAATATGAAATGAAATGAAATGGGGATTAACGTCCTACTGTTCTGCTCCGAACTGAGCGAATGAAGATGGGCATACGCCTATTCTTATATCGAATTCCAACTGTCAATGGATCTTTTACGTGCACGCCAATGTGTACACGGGACCTCGGTTTTTCGTCCCATCCGGAAAATCTGGATGAACTCTCTCGGCCAATGGTTATTTCAATAACACGTCAAGAGACCATGCACATACATTGTATAATTGCACAACAATAAGGTGCAATATGCCTATTTTCTTTCGTTATTTTAGGTTGTGATTCGTGTTATATACTCAGAGGACAGGTATAACGGGGCTTAAATTATTTATTTGCATGTTTTAGAGACAGCTATAGCAGGGCACTTTACTATAAATACAGCTATAGCAGGACAATTCACTATTCTCACACCTTACCCTTTCAGGGATTCATTTAAATTAGTGACAGTGACACCCATTGAATACTAGTTGGCTATAAAATGATTTTAGTATATGATGTATGATGTGAAACAAGGATAATCTACTAATCGCCACAGTAATGATTGATAAATATACAAATTAATAAAACCGTTCACTTTATTGTCTATGTTCACTTAACAGTTCACACACAACTCCCCAAAGGTTCAGACCACGAGATTTACCAAGCTGAACACGCACAATTTCCTCCTCACCCTTACATTGCTGCATTTCCACAAAGACTTCATATTATTCAATCACTTGTAGATATTTCCAATAAAAACAAATTAACTGACTTTAACACGAATTGTATGCCTATGAATTCTCAGTAATGCAGAAATAACCCGACTCTCCGAGGCATTTCATATCCCTGCAATCTGCCATCATCGGCAAAACAGTTAATTGAATATATATTGCTTTCTGTTGTTGTCTATTTAAATAACCGTCAAATCAGTGGGCGACATATCACCGCCTTCTAACCCAGTTTCCAACATTCTCGACTTCGTGTTGGGTAATTTATGTTCTTTTTTCCATTTCATTCTCCGATTTTGAAACCAAATTTTAATTTGTCGTTCTGACAGACATAACGTGTGTGCGATCTCTATCCGCCTTCTCCTGGTCAAGTAACGGTTGAAATGGAATTCTTTTTCTAATTCTAAGACTTGATGACGGGTATAGGCTGTTCGGTTTCTTTTGGAATCGACGATAGATAAGGTATTTCCAGCAACTGAAAAATACAAAGATAAAACTAATTATTACAGAGCAGTTGAAAACACTTTTTTTAAATAAAGCAAAATACTATATTTGTATAAAGCAGCCTGAAATATATTTATTGTCGATATAAAAAGGGACAATATAACCGCCTACGACATTTACATTTTAGATTCGTAGACACATGTGTTAAAAAAGAAGGCACGAATGTAACCACCTTAGCGGAGTCCATACGAGAACAATAAAATTCAAAGACCGTGAACCTTGATGGAATTTGATACAAACGTTACAATTATGATTCTTCTGTAAATATTGCTTAGGAAATAAAGAACCTGAACTTTCCTCTAAATATACTATATTATATGTCTGTTGCTTCTTTTTCTATTATGAAACAATCTAAGACTCTATAATTGACGTATTGTAAAGACTTTTTTCCTCTCAAAAAACAATTTGGTTCAGGAAAAGCTGAAATTACTTTTAGAGGCTGAGTGAAATGGCAATGAACTAAAGTTGTTCATTTTAAAGATTTTTGGTGTTAAAGAAGCAGACTCTAATTACTGAGAAATAGATGTTATCAGTGTTGGGAGTTGACAGGTAGCCATATATTAACCCTGCTTGTCACAGGATTGTCAGTCAGACGATGAGTTGAGGTTCACATCTGTGAAGGCTCGTCATTCTTTCAGCTTTTCTTACCAAATATTCGATAATGATACGATAGGTTTTGTTACAAGTTAAGTTAAAACATGTAAATAATATACATACAATAAGAAAACAATGTGGTAAGCAAAACGTATGTTTGTTAATTTTAAAGTATATTACCATCTACTCTGTATATTATCTTTCTCATTTTTTAAAAAAAAAATAAAAAAAATGAGGCTTTTAGCGTGAAAGTTTAGCCAGTATATTCTACTGTGATATGCAGTTAATATATTCATGATTTTAGAAAACATTCGACAGTGAAGATTCTTTATAGTTTGAGAAGTACCATAACACTTTTGAACTGAAGAATCCCCATAGAATGAATGTAAATTTTGAGACAAATCTACCATGTCATAGCAGAGATATACACGTTTAAACTGTTGATATACGAGTTGTACAACTGTTTTATTCTAAGGGTATTGTGAATATGATATTATTCAAAATTAAATCCACATTAATGTCTTGGTGGGAGTGATTATGCCCTTTTAAAGGCCAGTTGTAGCTTTCAGCTTTGCATTTAGTTTTCTAGGTACCATGCCTTGGGCAGCTAATGATATGAAATAAGACATCCATATTGTTTTAAGATAGGTTGCCAGGCAACGAAACATACGCCCACAGTAGCTAAATCGTCCGGGCAGTCAACAAGGGTTGTCACATATTTTTACTTTTTTCGGTAATGAAACATTTGTAATACACTAAAATCTGATTAAGAGTAACAACTCATTATGCAATTATCAGAATTGTTTTTGGCTTTTTATAAAGTTTGCCCCACGCTAACAATTATATAGTATACGACACATTTAATATCATGGATTTAGCTATTCAGTTATCAAAATTCATTGAAAATAAAATTACTTGTTCGTTTCAACACCTTAAACTCTGTGTGTCAATCTGAAGTCAATCGGATGATAAGTTTGGCCTCTATAGCATCACAAGATTTTTTGAAGTGATCAAGGGCCATAACTCTGGCACTAATTATCGGAAATAGCTGAAAATCAATAGGCTTCTTCGTCTTATGACCTTAAACACTGTGTATAAATTTAAAGTCAATCGGATATTAACTTTGGCCTCCAGAGCGTCCACAAGATTTTTTGAAGTGATCAAGGGTCATAACTCTGGTAGTAATTATCGACAATCGCTGAAAAACAATAGGCTTCTTCGTCTCATGGCCTTAAACACTGTGTATAAATTTAATGTCAATCGGATATTAACTTGAGTCTCTAGACCGACGGACGGACGGACGGACGGACGGACGGGGGCGACGACAATATACGACCACATTTCAATGTGGGCGTATAAAAATGCAATTACAGAGTACACGTTACTCAATTGCACATTAATAGCACGCATTTTCCTGTTTATTTGGCATATGTATAATAATTAAATAGAATGAAATGGGGTTTAGCGTCTTACTTTTCTGCACCATACGGGCAACTGACGATGGTTGTACGCCATGTTATGTACGATGAGGAACATTTAGTCCGGACAGGGTCGGCACGGTTTAATCTGCTCTTAACCATACCAGGTGCCCCGTCCTGCATCACTAGTAAGTTTCGGCTGGAATATCCCTTTTGGATGGCGCAGGATGGATGGCTTGACTATGACAGCTGACTAGAGTTCCCGTGTACACATTGGTGTATACGTAAAAGATCCCTTGGCAGTTGGAATTCGATATAAGAATAGGCCGTAGCGCCGCTGTCCGGGCAAAATTTCCCTCATACCACACTGTATGGCGTATGACCGTCTTCATTAGCCCAGTCGGAACAGAACAGTAGGACGTTAAACCCAATTTCATTCATTCCATTTCCTTTAGGATGACTATAAACAAAGTCCGAGTCAAATGAGAATCAAAAATATTTTTTCACATGTTGATTTCTCAAATCATGTCTGATTTATTCAGTTATTTTTTATATTAATAAATAATGAATTGCTAAGTATTTGTTTACAGATTCCTATTAACTCCCTTCTATTGTAGTATCATTTAGAAGATATCACGCCATGACTGTGACTAATGTTAAATTAGATTATTCTGTGATCATGTTTTATTCAATAGAAGCAAGATTGAATCACAAACTGACAGGGAGCCCGGGACGTTTTCACTTACTGAACCCAGATCAAACATACAACTTAAAATATTCAAAATGTTATAATGGACCCCCTTGTAAGAAAATTCCAACTAAATGTAACACTTTACTACATTTCTTATCAAGAAATAGTATACGATGACCGAAATAGCGATATAAGGTGAGAGCCATCTTTGTTTGGGGGTATGACTATAAGATTTATCACTATGTGTAAATCTCCAATTGTATCTAAGAGTGCCAAAAAGTTATGTCGAGTTTACGGTTTTTAATTAAGTAACGGGGGTTATTCTTGGACTTGCGTCTAAGAATGAATATAGGTTGCGTTTGAAAGAAAATGTTTGATTTTATCTCTGACAGCAACAATTTGGTGAAGAATGGTATGATATATTATATTAATAATACCATAGGTATATAACCATTGGATATTTTCGAAGGATATGAATAGTACTATAGAAATGAAATCGGGTATAACGTCCTACTGTTCTGCTTCGACTGGACTAATGAAGACGGATATACGCCATCCAGAGTACTATGAGGAAAATTTGCCAAGGGATGTTTTACCTGCACGCCAAAGTGTACACGGGACATCGGTTTTTGTCCCATCCGAACGACCAGACAACTGTGCTTGCTGGCCATCCGTCCTGCACCACTGACAAGAGCAAGCCACGCCCGAAAATATAACTATACAAGAAGAAACCTGATTGGATAAAGATAACTTACAAGGTTATGTGTATATATGAATAAAAAAAACATACTAGAAACTAACAAAATAGTTATAATTAAGTACCCAAAAATAGGGTTAAAATTGGAACATTTACTAGTTCTACTTTTTGCTTCAGAATTAATATTTTAAATTGTTGGGATGGAACAAAAGTCTTGAAAGACATTTGAATTTGAAAACAAATCTTCCAAATGTGTTAATTTGAAAAGTTCTACTTTTTTGCTCAGAATCAATATTTTAAATTGTTGGGATTCGAATATTAGATTGAAAGACATTTTTTGAATTTAAAAACAAATATTTTGGATGTGTTAAGTGGAAAAGAAATGAAACGGAGTGTAATGCCCAACTTTTATGCACAGACTGGGCTTAAGTAGATGAATTGGTTGTGTAATGATTGTTCGAATGTATGTGACCATTCGAACGTCGGTCGCTCAAATATTGGAGTGGGGAACTGTGGCCGACACCCGCACGCCACTATATAAAATACGAAGTACTCTGATACATTATGTTCCGATGGGAAGTCATTATTCAGTGATATTCTATTATCATGGAAATAAATATAACGTTCTTTCAGATTTCTTGGTGTTTCAATTGCTGCGATTGCCGAATACCAGAAACCAAACCCTAAAGTCTAAAATATCGGTGCTGGCCTTGTTAAAAGACTAGAATTGTAGTTAATATTTTCTCCGTCTCTACAATGACTATCACAGATGTTGGTCTGAGATTTTACTTGAGTATCGTTAGTATCTGTCGTATTAACAACTACATGTACTTAATACAAGTAGATGAACGATCATCTCTTTCAAGTTGATCATTTAATAGACAATCACAAGGCAACCGGAAATCTTAATACGCCCGAATCATGGGTGATGAAAGATGCGGTTTGCAAGTTGTCAATTAAGTTATTCTTGAACTAATTAATAGTCTCTATTGCGTTTAAGGGTTTGTCTGGCAATGTAAAGCTATTATACCA
Source organism: Patella ulyssiponensis (assembly GCA_963678685.1). Lineage (NCBI taxonomy): Eukaryota > Metazoa > Mollusca > Gastropoda > Patellidae > Patella > Patella ulyssiponensis. The sequence continues at coordinate 58,121,913 of OY783230.1, read as the reverse complement.
ATGAGTAATAGTTTCAACACGTTTAAAGAGTAAATACACGATTCACGGGAAATACTTGTTGGTTATTTGAACTAATATCAGGTGTTTTAGAAAGATTAATATGCCTGCCTTACGCACGACACTTATACAACATAAAGCCAAAATAAAGTTGGTATGAACCTGGATCCCAGAAGCCGAAGCTATAATCATGTATTGTGTAGACGTTAGCTTCTTATTAAATGCCTTGTTTTTTTAGAACGTTTCCATACTTAACTTGTCTTGAAAGTCAAACTGTCATTTTTATTATACATTCTATCTCAATATGGCATGTTTATTAAAATGATGAATAAATTAACGCGAACAATAATAATTTTTGAGTAAAGGTTACTTCTTTTTAAGCGACATTCACATAAAAATTAAGATATAAAAATTAGAATCTGCCCTAGATATAAGTGTATTGTTAGCAAGCATGAACGCTACACGAATCTTGACAGATCTGGAACATACTTCTCACAGTTTTGAAACTGACGTCTTCTTGAATTTAATTTTAAAATGTTTCATAGCCTAGTAAGTAGCATCTTTTGAAACTCAGTGGGTGTGGTACGTGCGGTTTAATGTGCGTACTTTAGATCATATGATCTGAAATCTATGCATGTCACGAATTCGACTGTCCGTCTTCGTGAAATTTCTTCGGCGGTACTTCCTCCCCGCCCCCAATCCAAATAATCACGCTTTAAGTCAACAGTTGATAGAGATATACCATATATTAGACCCGGAGTGATCGTGTTAGGGTTTAGTGCACGAGGCAGAGTACTGATATTTCTAGAACACGTGATTTATGATATTGTTAGCATGTGCTTCAATGCTACCCCGACCACTAAAGAAGCCCCTACCCTACCCCTGCTCTCTCTCTTCCGCTCTCTCCACCTCCCCCCCCCTCTCTCTCTCTCTCTCTCTCAATAAAACATAAAACAAGTGTTAAGAAAATGTAGAATGATCTCGACATATAGGGCTGTGGCGTTTTATCTGGAAGTTAATTTCCAAGTGAATCGCGACTTAAATCCATAGAATACATCATTATTATTTTGAACATTGAATTCAGAGTTTTATAAGACACCACCAAACACTTTAATTTCACGGGATACATCATTAATAGTTTGCAGATTGAATTCAGAGTTTTGTAAAGATAGTACCAAAGACATTAATTTCTTGGAATACATTATTATTATTTTAGGCGTTTAAACCAGAGTTCTATAAAGATAGTGCCAACCAGTCTAAATTCATGGAATACATTCACGTTTAATTGACCAAACAGCCAAACAAGTTACCGTTTTGCAACGACACGTGTTTTGTCCAAATATCTAAATATTGCTCATTCCTGTAGTCATTCCGTTAATTCACTTTTCTTTTTCAGATTTCTTGAATTATTCTAACAACATGTTTATGATGAAGAAATCTGTTTACCATTAATCCAATCATCATTGATTTAACACGACTACATGGCAATAATGTTTTCATCGTTTGTCCGCCTGTCGTTCAGTAATCAAGTTCAAAGAGCTCTGGCTAATGTTACAACTATTTTGATTGGGTTATCGGTCGTCAACAGATTTCCCTAAATAGCTGTTTTTTTCTGCAGTCGAGATTGAGATTGTGTCTTGAAGACGGGCGGACTAGAATTGTTTAAAGGCATTTTGAAGATTTTCCTATAAGATTTAAAAGGTCATAAAGTATATAAAGCTAAACTTTTATGATAGTTTGTTTGATATTCTTTATATACTGTCAGTATATAATATATTATGAAAGGTTTACAATGTGGGTGGCGTGTTAACCGTTATGAAATAGACGCTGATCATTCGATAACAAACATGGCCTGATTCCGTTTCTTGCGGGTGCGTGAAGAAACCGCAAGGTGTCAGGCAACAAGCACTTTAATTCCACCAATATTGACTGCTATATCAAAGACCCGTAACTCTTGAAAATCCATATAATTCGCTGCAGCCGAACAGGCAAAATTATCAATGAGCATAAGTTATTATTCAAGACAAGACTATCCTTTTCAGCTTATTAAGTTTGTTGAGATCTAAGCTAAACTGGAACACCGTTTGCAAAGCTTCTTCCTCGCCAGAAGTAGTGATAATTTGCATGTTTCGATTGTATCTGTCTTCAAAACTGAATGAATAAAACTGTATGTTAAATACACCATCCCCGTATTAAATTCGAACTTTTAAGTATAGATAAATTAAGAATAAATTTAATTGTTATTTGATTTGGAATGTATCTATTATTAGCCAGTTGCAGCTAGTTTAGTATTCACAAGTTATCTGATAATGTGGATATGATTTGTATAGACAAGAATTATAGTAGTATTGATGCTGGACTATAACCAGATTAGTTTGAAGATTTACACAACGAAAAGTTTACTGCAATACCATTTTTCCTAACCCCCGCGGGGGCCACTAAATTAGTGAACTGACCTCCACGGTTATTAGGGAGTTGGTATGTAAATGGAATGACAAAATCAGTGGACTAACATATCGAAATCCATGGAATACGACCACTAAATTAGTGGAATACGATAACTAATTCAGTAGAGTACGATAACAACATCAGTGGAATATGACAATAAAATAAGTGGAATTAATTCAGTAAAATACGAAAACTAAATCAGTGGATTACGATAACTAAAGTAATAGAATACGATAACTAAATCGGTAGAATACAATATCAAAATTAGTGTAATACCATAACTGAATCAGTGGAATGGGATAACGGAATGGTTGGAGTAACTAAATTAGTGGAATACGACAACTAAATCAGTGGAATACGATAACTAATTCAGGGAATACGATAACTAAATCAAGGAAATACGATTACTAAATTAGTGGAATACAAATACTATAACTAAATCAGTAGAGTGCAATAACTAAATCAGTGTAATACGATAACTCGGTGGAGTACGATAACGGAATGGGTGGAGTAACTAAATCAGTGGAATACCATAACAATATCAGTGGAATACGATAACTAATTCAGGGAATACAATAAACTAAATCAGTGGAATACGATACCTAAATCAGGGAATACGATTACTAAATCAGTAGTAATAACTAAATCAGTGGAATACGGTAACAAAATTGGGGGACTACGATAACTAAATCAGTGGAATACCATAACTTAATCAGAGGAATAAGTAAATCGGTTAATTGTGGTAAGTAACTTAGCTGATTGTGCAAGTATAAATCAGTGGAATGTTGTAATTATATCATTGGATTACTATAAGTAAATCAGTAGGTTTATAGGTCAGTTAAACGAATACAACTACTATAAAATCGTTAAAACAGTTATTATCCATTACTATTATTATTTACATTAATATGGCCTACAAGCTATAATTGTTAATGCCTATCACCATTACACATCCTACTTTTATTACTATTGTTGGCATAATATTTCATTATAGCTCAACGCCTCCAGCCACGTTCATGATTTATTTTCATAAATAATATGTGATTTATTGTCAAGTGTGTATCTAATTTCATAGTAAATCGCTTATGAATTCAGTGGACCGATTGTCAATTGTTTTATTTGTGTAACGGTGTTCTGTTTTATTATTAATTTCTGGTTTGTCATCCTAGGAAATCCAATGTCGTTTGTTTTAACAGAGCAATTAATTTATTTCAGATGAGAAATTGCATTGTACCCGGTTAGCGACTTTAATCAGTTTTAATGTTTCCACATTTTTTTTATATATTTTGAATTATATCTTGTTGATTTATAGTGTTTATATACATCTAAGAAATGGAATCTGCATGGTATGGATTTGATCGGATCAGTACTTTGTTGACTAAAATCTATCAATCCATCAAATATGATTGCTCTCCATTTTTAGATTTATCTAGATAAATAGATTTAACTATTATATTGATGGTAGATTTTCACCAGGTTGATAAATTTGACCAAATTGGTAGCTTTTGCCAAATTGATAAATTTTGCCAAATTGATAGATTTTACCAAATTGATAGATTTTACCAATTTTAAGAATTTTATTTTTAAACAAATTTAGATATTTTTACCACTTACAGATTGTTATTAATTCTATAATTCAATTTGCTTTGTGGAATTAACTGGGTTTATTGATTTGTCGATTGAACTATATTTACTAAGTTTATCATAGATTTAACTAGTTTTATTAGTTTGACTCGGTTTATCGATCTAACTCGGTCTATAGATTTAATATGGACTAGAGATCAAACTCGGTTTATCAGTTTTAACTCATTAATTTATCTCAACTTTCAGAGAAAATCGGGTGGGGTTTAACGCTCTAACGTTCACACTCACCTAACTAGGTCATTTCGCGAGTAAGATATCTTTTTTTTGTGGAATAATTCACTTGCGACCAGAGATCTCTATTGGTGCAAGCACACAGGGAACCCACGACGTTAGACAGACGGGTTTAGAAATAGACATATGGTAACACTCTAGAGTACTCTGCCCCTTGCAAAACATTCAGCAATTTACCAAGCGGCAGTATACATGTACCCAAAAAACGTACCAGAAGACGTTAATATTAATTCTTGTTACCACCGACTGCTTTTTATGATATATGAAACCACATTTCACTACACTTTAATGGTGGTGAGATGTCTTGGTTTTTACAAATATAAATCTTTCTAAAACGGAACACCCATAAAAAATGTAATAATTTTAACCTACACATACTACCATAAATATCACTTGTAAAGACATCACACATGACTTAGTCTGTGCATATTTTATTGTATGAATTTTATTATTTTATGCATTTTTTTTATGAATTTTTGATTTTATGTTACACAATACCACTAAATAATTCAGTCGTTACTAACGTAGTGATTTTTGTCTTTGCGTAAAGTAATATTATTGTGCTTACTCAATGTTATAATACCTTTGCCTTTATTCATTACATGTATAATACTGTTGTGTGTATTTAGTAAAAAAAAACACCCTTTGTATGCGAGTCGCCAAAATAAATTCTAAAATTTGGTTCAAACAAATTGAGGCAAGTAACACTGAACAGTTTTTGTTGCCCTTCATATAACTAGCCAATTTTGATGTACTTTTGTATCTAATCCAAGAGTCAAACATTTATCACCCCACTGTTGTTTCACTAATGAATAAAAGTTGACGAAAGCTGATAAGAAAAGAAAATGAAATATGGTTTAACGTTCTATTTCTCGGCACCAACCGGGATAATGACAGTCGCACAGTAAAAATTCAAACTATGAGATCCCAGAGCAAAACCCACTTATAAAGGTAACTTTAAAGTAATGACATGACAAATTAAAAATTTCATATAAAGGAATTTAAAAAAAGTGTTATAAAATAAAACATAATGTATAAAGTGTAAAGCCGACATGACTTTCATGTAAATGATAAATTACACTTTATAAATCACTCGGTGTAGACACTCCATATCAAAGCATATCAACAGGCTACTTAAACATATAAGTAGAACTATTAATAAAACGTATACACAAAACACTTTAAACTAACACATTTTAATAACAAGTAATTCAGGATAACGGGGGCGCAAAGAGTTACTCGGGTTAAAGACGATTTTAAACAATTCTCCAAAGACAATAAGATTTCCATATCATTTTCATTTTTTTAAATATATCTTAATCTAATAAACGTGGTAATTCATACATTATATTTAATAGAGAGACAGGTGTAATATTTCTGTCTGATGGGTTTTACTCAAATTTCAATGTCTCTTATTCAACGGTTTTTCCAAAAATATAACCAATTGATAAAAGGTAAAATCCTCTCTCCGTTCCTCTAAACATGTTTATTGTTTTGTATGCTAACTGGCTAAACCAAACCATTAGCTGCACATGACGAAAACTTGACGTTGTTTAATTGTTTTAAATATATAATACACTTTTACTTACCTTGGGGTAATTGTGATTTTTTCATCCATGGATATATCACCGGGTGTCCATTTTGTCTGCCACATGGAATATTCTCTCCGTCCGAGAGTTGGCCCGACCCCTGGGGCATACAATGTCCGTGAATGGGAGGGGTGTCGGGAGAGACGGATTGAGGAGGGTAGGAATTAACACATGTCGTGAGACTAGTAACAGAATGACTGGGTGTTAGAGAATTATTACACGGGTAGGAATGATTGTCAGGTGATTTATCCTCATCGTAATGTCGATGATCATGTGTATATCCATAAGTAAAATTTCCACGATAATATTCTCCGCCATTTGTCGGGATATAACTAGACTGCGAGTATTCTTCTGACGGAGGAAACTTTGGCTCAGTGTAAGACCCGGAGTTCACCAAAAACGAGCTCATGGTGATTAATTTGAGATGGTAGGGTAGTAAATAACCCTAACACCGATCTCACTCGTATTCTAGTCAACAAGCCCCGCCTTAATGGCAGATTAATGAAGCCACGTGATGGATTACGACCAATCAAATTAGTAGAGTATTTTGTTACGTTATGAATCATTTTTTGACAGAACACTGCTTCCCAATTTACTATATGCCTGTAGCTATTTGATTGTGGCGCGCTAATCTTCGCTACAATAGTTGAATATAAACACATTAAATGGGAGAATGATAAGTTGCCTTGATTTCATGGTTTGTAAAGAGGCGTTCATGGTAGCAATAGTAATCAATGCATGCGCACTCTCCATACGACACAATGCTTGTTGAGATTTCAGAAAATTTGTTTTAAATTGTCTACCAAACAATGGGTGATTCTTGAAGCCGATTGTTTAATACGACAAATGGAAACGGATCTGTTGAATAGAGATGGAAATTGGGACAAATCATGATTAATAAGGCAATATTTCATTTAAAGACAGAATTGAAATTTAATTGAAATAAGCGATACTTGTCGCGATCGACAGATTTCGAGAATTGTTATTGTTTACATTATCTAAAGGCATAATAAATCACATCTTAAAATCAAATATACAAAAAAATTGGATTGGATTTCAAAAAAAAAAAAAAAAGAAAAAGAAAACGCTATTATTACTATTTTGTCCAAGAAAAAACAAGATGGCCAAACCAATGCAATCTTAAGATGGCCACAACTTCATTCATTTGAATATATTTGAATAAAAATACTTTTGATTGTATAAGGTCTTATTTTTGCATCCCGAGAGTTTAATATTTCATTAGAATATATCTCATTGTGGTCTTTCCTGTTAATTTATTTATTCGGTTTATTCTCCCTCCCTTAACAATTGCCAAACTGTTGCGCCTTCGGCAAATCAAATTTTAAAACAAATATCGTTAATGTGTACAGTTTAAATGATTTTTAAGTAGCCTATGTTTTAGAGAATATAGAGATTGAAGTTTATTGCGTTATTAAAATTACAACACAAGCGTTAAAGATGAATTACTATTATCAAATAAGAAATATTGAATAATATTCAAATATGACCTTAGATTCATCTAATTATCGAACAACTAAGCACTATTGTATCCCCCTCATTGAGTCACCTGTCTTATCTTGTGGGTTTTCTCCAGGTCCTCCGGTTTCTTCCCACGGTTAAAGGCCAAAGCGATTTATTGAAATAAAATTGAACCATGTGTTAGTCCCAAGTGACGTAGTTTGTTACGCCCCCCCTCTCTGTTTTGTGATATATCGATAACATATCTATATCAAGGGTATATATAACTATACTTTTATTCAACACCTATTCCTGTCCAAGCAAAACAGGAATTTAGACACTTTGCCAAACACGATTCATGCAGAATTGTATCTATTTTTAAATTCTGACAAATCCACACTTTGTTTTGGTTAATAAAGGGGATTCCCGTGGGCGTCACGCACTAATTTTGCATTTAAAATGTTTTGTAGCCTTTTTTAAATCGTGGGTTAACAATAAATGCCTTATGACTATAATTTTATAACATACAACATTCAGTGAAATGACAATTATAGGAGTGTGATAAAAAATAAAATGAATAAAAATACATATTTGGATTTATGTCATCTTAAAAAATGCCAGTTTGAAATGGTATCCGGTTAGACTGATATTACACACTTGCGGTTGTGAAAATCGCTCTTAAAGGAGCTAAAACTCTATTCTTTGGCATCGAGAAATGGACATAAATGGTTCGCAACGCTTGTAATAATGTAATAATTCAATCGTTTCTGTTTCACTGTAATTTCTAATCAGTTATATCAGGCGAAATACGTGAAGAGACAAAATTAAATGGCAGTCTTTGACCTCTGGTTATTCCGATCTACACCGTCAGTATGCTGAGCATCGTTTATTGGGTAGCTTCATTACAAATGGCACTCGAAAGCATTCCGGCACACGATTCGTGTACCAATTTTAAAATTTTTTATGTTAGCTTAATTAATATTAAATACCATAAGCTCATCTTTTCACGTTAAGATACCAACATCAATGTTGATTTAAATTGACCAATAAGTCGTGTTTGCAATGTCCAAGACTGTTACTGAAGCAACGGGAAAAAGTAATTCTCAGATGTGATGAAATAGGTACTAAATCTAAGAACCGAGGCAATGACATGTGGTTAAAGTTTCTATTGTTTTGCACCGATTGGGCTAATAAAGACGGACACAGACGCCAAATAGTGGGATATTGGGGTAATTCTGCCCGCACAGTGGCACTACGCTTTAACTTTATTGTCAAGGTTCTTTTACGTGCACACCCATGTTTTGAACCTTCCGAACAAGTAGACAGGTTGTCTTGCACCACTAACATGGGGTAACCACACCGGAAAACCCGAAGAACTGACTTACGTAGCCACATCTTATACGGACATTTTTGTTCAACAAACGATTTATTCTAATTTAGCTTATATATTTCCTCGAATGGTTAATATAAAAGAATATTATGAACGGTTAATTCTTTCTTTCTTGCGGCTTAGCGTCCTCTTCCACCAGGGCGATATCGGAAACAAAATGAACGGTTATCGATTCAGGGACATTAATACTCCCAATCGATTTGAATATTCAGTTTTAAACTCCTGAAGCCACTTATCAACGTTAAAGATGCATTATAATCTTCCTATTACAAGTAGACTATTGTTTCTAGCTTCAAATAATATATAAATCGTTATTTAGACTTTTGTTATTGATATGACAGGTCCATAATCAATATTTAATGGATTCGAACCTTCTCGCCATTTCAAATTTAACGAAACATTGATTATTTATTTATTATAAAAGATAGGTTGCCAGGCAATGAAACATACGCCCACAGCAGCTAAATCGTCCGGGCAGTCAACAAGGGTTGTCCCATATTTTTACTTTTTTTGGGTAATGAAACATTTGTAGTACACTAAAATCTGAGTAACAACTCATTATGTAATTATCTGAAAATCATTAGAATTTGTTTGCTTTTTATAAATATTTGCCCCAAGCTAACAATTAGTATAGGAAACATTTAACATCATGGATTTAGCTGTTCAGTTATCAAAATTCATTGAAAATCAAAATACTTGTTCGTTTCAACACCTTAAACTCTGTGTATCAATCTGAAGTTTGGCATCTACAGCGCCACAAGGTTTTTCGAAGTGATCAAGGGAGATAACTATAATTACTTGAAATCGATGAAAATCAGTAGGCTTCTTAGTCTCAGGACCTTAAACAGTGTGTGTAAATTTAAAGTCAATCGGATATTAACTTTGGCCTCTAGAGCATCCACAGGATTTTTTGATGTGATCAAGGGCCATAACTCTGGCACTAATTATCGGAAATTGATGTTAATCAATAGGCTTCTTCGTCTTATGACCTTAAACACTGTGTATAAATTTAAAGTCAATCGGATATTAACTTTGGCTTTTAGAGGGTCCACAGGATTTTTTGAAATGATCAAGGGAGATAACTCTGGCACTAATTATCGGAAATCGCTGAAAATCAATAGGATTCTTCGTCTTATGACCTTAAACACTGTGTATAAATCTAAAGTCAATCGGATATTAACTTTGGCTTTTAGGGCGTCCACAAGATTTTTTGAAGTGATCAAGGTCCATAACTCTGGCATTAATTATCGGAAATTGCTGAAAATCAATAAGCTTCTTCGTCTTATGACCTTAAACACTGTGTATAAATTTAAAGTCAATCGGATATTAACTTTGGCTTTTAGGGCGTTCACAAGATTTTTTGAAGTGATCAAGGGCCATAACTCTGGCACTAATTATCGGAAATCGCCGAAAATCAATAGGCTTCTTCGTCTTATGACCTTAAACACTGTGTATAAATTTAAAGTCAATCGGATATTAACTTTGGCTTTTAGAGCGTCCACAAGATTTTTTGAAGTGATCAAGGGCCATAACTCTGGCACTAATTATCGGAAATCACTGAAAATCAATAGGCTTCTTCGTCTTATGACCTTAAACACTGTGTATAAATTTAAAGCCAATCGAATATTAACTATGGCCTCTAGAGCGTCCACAAGATTTTTTGAAGTGATCAAGGGCCATAACTCTGGCACTAATTATCGGAAATCGCTGAAAATCAATAAGCTTCCTCGTCTTATGACCTTAAACACTGTGTATAAATTTAAAGCCAATCGGATATTAACTTTGGCCTCTAGAGCGTCCACAAGATTTTTTGAAGTCGTCAAGGGCCATAACTCTGGTAGTTATTATCGGAAATCGCTGAAAAACAATAGGCTTCTTCGTCTCATGACCTTAAACACTGTGTATAAATTTAAAGTCAATCGGATATTAACTTTAGCCTCTAGAGCGTCCACAAGCAATTGTGGACGCCGGACCGACGGACGGACGGACGGACGGACCGACCGACGGACGGACGGACGGGGGCGACGACAATATACGACCACATTTCAATGTGGGCGTATAAAAATCAAAGTCTCGATTATCCATTTTATCTTATAATTTTGAAATAGAGAGACTATCTTAGTCAAACTTTAAATACTCATAACTTTTGTCAGAAAAGTAATCTGACTGAAGTATTCTTTATATTCATTTCTCATAATATATGTTTGAACTAATATATATCGTCTTCATTAGCCCAGCCGGAGCAAAACAGTAGGAGGTTAAAACCCATTTCATTTTGAACTATTATAGCAAGAACAACAAGTTCTTTATCATAATCGTACATATGCATCTTTAATTTATCACAGGTATAAACGTTATTCCCGGTTGATATAAGTGCGGGTGATCGCAAACAATTTTATTTTATTTCCGTCAGAAAGCAAATTTATATCCTAGGGTATCAATCAAATATCTGGAAACATCCTGAGGTAATTTCCCGGTACTCAAGTTATCAGTAAGGAATTTAAGAATACTTTATAGTATTGTTTGAAGTATGGCGGAAACAGAACAGGTAACGGTTACACAGCAGGGTAATAAATTGATTGTTTTGACTTTAAACAATATCAAATGTATCCTTGTAATGCGGAAGTAAAGGACGTTCATGGCTTAAGAATGATGTATACTCTGTAGTTCCTTTATTTTGTTGATAATTTATGATTGGAAAATATATTCTAAAAATTTAAAAATGAACTAAGATGTATATCGATATACTACATCGGTGTGCCGTCCAGTCAATAAGTGGGTTCCGTGCACGCACAAATTATTAGAAGGTACATCTAATTGTTGGGGTCATTTGAGGGCAAGAAATCTAGTATGTTAAGAATATAGTCTTTGAGAGAATCTTGCTATTAAAGATACATTATGGGCGATTAGATAACGAGTTGGGAGATCTCACTATAATAGTTAAAAACTAGATAATGTAAAGGCAATGAGCTGAAAATTTCAGTCAAATTGATTCAGTATGAACCAAAAGTTAAGCAAGTTAAATTTCTGCCTAGCCTCGATCATCATAACTGAAGTCAGTATGGTAAAAAACATAGTCTCTCTCGATTATCCACTTAATAATTAAATCGAGAAGGAAAGTTATGCAGAGAAATGGGGTTTAACGTCTACTTGACACAAACTAAACCATTTTGGAACTATCAATTTCTATAATTCGCTTTCTCGTAGGGGTCTTTAGCAGTGGTAGGAAACCGGAGAACCCGGGGAAAACCCATGAGGTAGGACAGGCTACTTTTCACTCTAGCCTTTCGGCCAGTTTCCGTGCAAGCGGGTAATCGATTCCACACTGCTTGACGCAATGACAAGACCTCCTGATCCAACGCACACACTTTAACCATTCAATAATACATCATCAATACACACCATCAATAAATTCATTTTGTATTATATTTTTTTGAATCAGCAAGAACGGCTAGATCTTTATTGAAATCTTACATAATGTAACTTTACGAAGCTATTGATTTTCAATTGAATTACTGATGTCTGACATACATAATAACTGACCTAAGTCACAAAATAGCTGTATTAATGAGCTGTCTCTTAACTTACAGATCTATAAAAGATCTACCAAAATAATAGAGTAATCATAATGGCCAAGGATAGCCCATAATATACTGGACGGTGAAGAGGTTTTACACAAAAAGATCTGATAATAAACGTAGTCTTTAATGTCGGAAAAGTGAGACAGAAATGGGGTTTAACGTCCATTCGACACAATCTAGGTCCTTTCGGGACAAATATATGGTTCAATCTTATTTCAATAATTCGCTTGCGCTTTGGTTTTTTTTAGCAGTGGGAGGAAACCTTATATCCGGGTAATGGAAGCCACGCCAGTTGATTCAATGGCAGACCTTATGATAAAGCACGCACGTGCAGACCCCCGCCCCCCACCATCCCCGCGCCCTGTCGGAAAGGTTGGGAGACGATAGTACAACATTACTTTCTGTTGTCGGTGTATAAAAAGATTCTGTTTTTCAGTGTGGAGCAACGTCTAGATTTTCTTAAAACCAATTAGTGTGTAAGGCTGTTTAATTTTTAATTAATGAGAACATGTTGTTAGAACATCTAACTTAATATTCGCGTAATTAACCACCACCACACAAGATAGACAAATTACTATCACATATTTACCACTTTAAAGATAGATAATAAGCACAGAGGCCATAAAAGTGACAAAACATTACAAATCACCAACCAGCGATGTTATAATATATTGTATATAAAACATTCCTTTGGCAAAGGCTAAAAATAATATACGTATAACAGTATTACTATAAACAAATACAAATATACATTCCTGGCTACTTGAACTGAAGGACTGTATCTTTGTGATCAGTTAATATATAACTTTAATTAAAAGTGACACAACCAGCTTATCTAAAAGAGTATTTCATTTCTTTTTTTAAACTATGAAGAAAAAAATATATGATACACTTGAATTATTGTTAAATGCTGTAGTTGGCTGTTTTATGGACATCAACAAGATGTGGTCAGTAATTGAATAACTAAATTATTGAATTAATGAGAAGACTTTAAAGTGAAGTGTCAGTAATGATATAACTTTGAAGTGAAATTTCTCTAAAGAGATACCTTTAAAGTGAAATTTCTGAAATGAGATATATGTAACTTTAATCTTAAAGTGAAACGTCAGTAATGGGATAACTTTAAATTTAAAGAGAAATTTCAGTAATGAGACAATAACGTTCAAGTAAATATGGCATTTTACTATATTTCTGTGCATTCAAAACTAAGATACAACACATGCAATTATGACACATAAATGTATATCCTGAAATATTTTAGAACACTTTGATACTTTTTTTTCTTTATTGTCCATGTGTATTCTGGACTGCGGACTGTCAGAAATATTTAAACTTTCAAAGATGGTTTGTTTCTACCATGACATACATTGTTTAATGTTTGCTTTAGAATCAGTCCGTGGTCCTTTTGTTCTTTCAAACCGCCTAAATTTTGTATTCATATTTAGATTAGGTTTTCTGTTATTTTAATATGAGCTGTCATGGCTGAAAATCTCAAATATATTTACATAATGATGTAGTCATTTAAACGCCAGGACTAGCTAAATATTTTACGAATGATAAAAATTGAAATAACATGTCAGAATTTCATTTAGCTGATGATATCAGACTTCATAATACAATACTGGGCACACGACAGTAATGTAAGTCTCTTGTTTGGTATGCAGGGATTAAATCATAACATTTCAAACAGACAGGTAAAGTCAGGTGACTGACAAGCCACCTGGTTTGTAAGCGACATGTTGACTGGCTAACACCAGCCCGAGGCTACAGTAACCCTGAGCTGCAAACCAATAAATCACCCTGTCTCTTTTCTTTTGTCACATGGCGGCCATGTTTATGACGTCATTTAGCCTCAACTTGCTGAACGTGTAAGAGATGAAGTTCGAAGTGGTGTTTTGGTGTAATAAATCTCTCATAGACAAAACAATGTCGGTTTTTATTGTTTATTGAATCAATTTTACAATGGCCGGCTCACGGAAATGTCTATTCGTTCAATCATTAATGCCGCATGATGAACGAGCTACTTCAAGTTTTGGAGCATCTTCACGTAATATGTATTGTCCTTCTAGTTCAATAAAATTTTCCTACTGGATTTAATTGTTAATCTATTTGATGTAGTTTTATGTAATGGGTTCACACCCACGGATTAATTTTCTATGATAGGTATATGGCCCAAATCAGAAATGTTTAAGAGTATTGGACACTTCTTTTGAATTATCGGGACACCCTCCTCATCAAGAATAATCTTTATTAATATCAAATGATCATGTCTAAAAATCATTGTCCAGACGCAAAGGTTCATAACCACGATTCAACCAGACAAGTAATATACAATCCAGATAATGAAATCTTGTTACTATGGAGCTTTAACATTCCCCGACCTTTGCAAAATTAACAAACATATTGTAGGCGGGGTACCAATCCCAATGCAATATATTTACTATACTTCCTTGTCTTTGTTTACCTGGAACCAGTATCATTCATTAAAATAGGCCCAGTCCTATATTAAATATAGTTTTATGAAACCCATCCTTTTGATTTGTTATTTTTATTAATTAAACCAAAGCAATTCAGATTTTCACTAACACAGTTTGCTTGCAATACCAACAAAGGCCTACAATGTCAGTGGGGTGGGGGTCATCATGTGACGCTTGCTCGGGAAGGTGGGCCTTTTATCACACCATAACTCCGACCAACACATGCTGATCCTACACTAGACGAGGCTCCAACGACCCATGGACACTTACACAGGACCGTAAAGATTTTTAAAAATATCATTGAAATAAATCATTGATATAAAGGCGCATATATAGGCCTAATTCCCTGATCTCATCTGAAGCTTTAGGATATCTTTTTATACGCCGACATTTTGATGTGGACGTATTATGCTGTCGCCCATGTTCGTCTATCCGTCCGTTCACATTTTCCTTTTTGTAACCTCTAGAGGTCACAGTTTTTATTCAATTTTATATACCGTTCAAATATATTCAAAGATGTTTTATGCTTTTGTAGATAATGGGAGCATTTAAATTAAAACTGGTCGCGCAGAGTAATCAACCAGAAGAAATAATTTTAATTTGATCGACATATGTTTTTTCTTCGTGCTAACATTTATTATACTAAACATGTACAGGTGATAAATTTAGCTGTTCCGAGTAATTGCGGAAATCGTTGACAAGCAATTGTCGTCTTCAGATAAAAACTATGAATATAACACCAAAATGTACTGGTAAAAAGTTTTAGTCATTAGCGAGTCAACAAAATTTAAAGGTACTTGGTAACTGTATCATCCCAGAGTTTTGTCCAAGTGGTCAAGGACAATAACACTGGAGGTAACTATTGTTAATTGTTCAAAATCAATAGAGTTCCAGAACTGATGATAATAACAAGAAAAAATGTTTGAATCTGTCCAAAAAGAAGTACCCTAAATGTGACGAGTACCACCCAAGCAACGTACCTACCAAATCTGGTTGAAAGCGGTTTAAGAAAATCGTCGTTTTGCGAAAAGATGCCCTGAATTATGTTATTATCTTAAAGCGGTGTCAAATGTGTCCAATCAAATTTAACTCTGATAATAAGCTTAACCGAACAAGCTCCGCCGCCTGATCTGGTTCCAATTTGAAGGGTATGTCAAAATATGATTGAACGTAACCCCAATCCACTTAATGATCATTAAAATGTTCAAATTCGCTTTCAATAGTGTTCGACTAACACGTACGGCACGACACTGCTAATGACGGGCTTGTATTTCGTTGCCTGTTAACCCCCGTTAATTTCCGTGTATCAATTCAAATATCATGCTAATGCTATAAACTAGAAGTCATAAAATTAAAATCTCAGACGAGTTACTTGTGGTTGATAAAAGTTGAAATAAATAGAAATGCCATCTTCTCAAGGCTGCAAGGAAATCAAAAACAGATTGTGGAATAGTGAAAGATATGTAAATATTTGGAAGGAGGCCATTCACCATGTCATAATAGTTTGTAGACCATCTGGATTGCTGTCTGATGCCAACTTGAGCTGTCACATATAATTTGGGCGATACAAGACACTTCTGAACTCACGATTACTCTGAAAAAATTCTTCATATATTTGCCATACTACGAAATCCGTGTTTTTCATCTGCTATAAATGGATTTTAACAAGTCATTACTTTATTAAGAATGTTGTGATTTATGACTATTGTTTCTGCAGTGATATCTGTATTTTCTCAGTATACCTTTTACTTAACGACGTAGTCCCCCTAATTGGAAGGGAGCCACGGCGCCTTAGCGAATAATGAGCAACCGCGAGAGTTCCCCGGGATGTTTTCCGAAAAAGATTATTCAGATAGGTTGCCAGGCAACGAAACATACGTCCTTAGCAGCTAAGTCGTCCGAGGAGTCAACAAGAGTTGTGGCATATTTTTTTCTATTGTTGATAATGAAACATTTATAAATCATCAGAATTTGTTTGGCTTCTAGTTCTAACGTTTAATATACGAACCATTAAATATCATGGATTTAGCTGTTGAAGTTATCAAAATTCATTGAAAGCCAATATACTTGTTCGTCTCAAGACCCTTAAACTCTGTTTATCAATCTAAACTCAATCGGATGATAGCTTTGGACTCTAGGGTATCCACAAGATTTTTCAAAGAGATCAAGGGCCATAACTCTGGTAGTACGAAAAATCGAGATTTTAGATTGTTTCCTTTAGAGGTCACAATGCGTATACAATTTTGGTGAAACTATCGGACAGTAACTGCTTCGATGCAAAGTAATGGGGTAATGAGCAATTACTTCGCGAGATAGCAGTGAGTCTTGGCGTCCAGAGAAGAATGAAAACAACAGCTCAAAAGGCATGGGCTTCATCAAGTTTGTAAGACCAGAAGCACGTGCGGGATATAGACAACAGCAAATGACAGAAATGCAAACAGACCTGCAGACAAAGCTGAAGTTCACAGAAGAAGTTGTCAGCACAACCATGCGACCCGACATTGTGTTGTGGTCAAGAGGTACCAATAGAGGTTGTTCTGTTCTGGTGGAGCTGGCCGCCCCTGGGAGAGGCCTATGCAAGGAAATTGAACAAATATCAGCCACTCTGAGAACAGTGCCAGCAGAATGGTTGGAAGGCCTGGAATATTCCTGTGGAGATATGGTGCCGAGGATTTGTGTATCAAATATTTTGGAGAGCATTCAGGAACTTAGGCATCACAGGACCATCACGCAGGAACTTGGTTACCAAAGAAGGCAAACAAGCTGCGGAAGCTTCCAACTGGTTGTGGAGGATGTGGAAAGCGCCGAAACGCTTGAAGACGGAGGACCTCCACTTGATGATGGAACCAGTTCCGCAGTGGAAACACTGTATTCAAGATATCTTATTCAATTTTGATGAAATTAAATAAAGCTTGGATGGGTTGGATTTTGGCTCGTATCGGACAGTAACTGCTTCGGTTATTTCTACGGTTTTTAACTGTTTTATCAAATGCGATAAATGGGATAATGAGAAGATGAGTCCTATCCATTTTAGTTCCCCGTCCATCTCTTGCCAAATGTGAACAGATTTCAGGGTTTTTCAAAGATTTATAATGTGGAGATAGCAAGCATCCCAAGACGGAACGTCCCTAATATTGCGGGAAATCACGTGGCTAAGGTGCTGGCTCGCTAGTCTGGAGGTCGGGTGTTCGATCCCTGCATTGGCCGAGAAAGTTCATCTCGGTTTTCCGGCGTGGTTTCCCCTTGTCAGTGTTGCAGAACGGAGGGCCTGAAAAGGACAGAAAAAACCGAGGTCTCGTGTGCACGTAATTGATCCCTTGGCAGGTGAAATTCGATGTAAGAGTAGGCCGTAGCGCCGCTGCCCAGCAAAATTTCCCTCATAGCACATTGTATGGCGTTTGCCCGTCTTCCATTAGCCCAGGGTAGGTGCAGAAGAGTAGGACGTTAAACCCCATTTCATTTCATTTCCCTAATATGTGAAATGTGACAGAAGAGAGTAGTTTCTCAGAGATTTGTAAAATATCCGAATATATAATGTGTATGTGAGCTGAAATAGGCCTAGGTTGTAACCTACAACAGTAAGCATTAAAACGTTCCCGTGGGTCACGGTTAAAGATGCATCATGTAAGAGTTAAATCTGTCTATTTCGTGTGTTTTTTTTTATCTTGCTTCAAATGTTATACACATTATTATTCAGACATTTATTCACACGCCAAGCCCATGATTAACTCTCTCTAGTTTACGAAACGCAATCGCTTAGAACAAGACCAATAATATGAAATAAAACTTATGATTCTTACCAAAGACACACTGACGAATGAACATTCTCTGTAGGTAAGAGAACTTAAAAAATACAACAATATTAATAAAATATATTTGTTACGCATTAACAAGGTGATAAAAGTCAAGAAAACGACGCGATAAATAGGACATATAAGACGAAAAAATGTCGTAAATACTCGTTGTCTACTCACACTCGAGTGGTCATATGACAACGAGGAGTTTCAAGACCATCAATCTATCCTCAGAATTTCCTTAAAAGATTATCTTGCTAACCACATACCATGTTTTCCGGGATTTGTGTCTACTATTACCGGTCAACCATGGAGCTTTCGTTTCCCACTACGTATAAAGCAACGATCAGATGGGTCGGTTCCTTAGAAGTAAGCGGGTGAACCGGTTCGTATCTTTAACCGCTGTAAGATATGGACCTGGGCTCTTTGCTGGACTTTTTCCGACCTCAGACTAGTAACCTAGGCTACTATATAATTATAGTCCAACCTACCAAGAAAGTCCGTATTGTAAACACAACGAACTTCAAGAATTTGTTATCTGAGATTCTCCCTGTTGGATTTTAATAACGCTTCTTTTGTATATTATTAAAACCGCTTTAAAGTTTACATATTAGGTGTTATATCATGAAATGCCTCTTGTTGTTCCGTAAAATCTCGGTGCCGCCGCAAAAGCACCATGTCGTTCATTTCCATAACTGCTGTCAAATGGTTATTGTCAATGGTCAGTTCTGTTGAATCTTGAAAGTGTCTGTTTTGACAGTACTTTCCGTAACGGACAAAAAGAGTGCGCGAGGTTTCACAAAACTATCAAGGGCAATACCACTGGACGTAATTACCAAAATCGTTGAAATTCAGTATAAGCCTTACGAAGTTCATTATGAATATACTGATTTCCTAAAATCGAACGATGCATGTAGTGTTTCCATTTGATAGTGGACTATGGAGGGGACGTGTGAGAAATTAGGACGGTATATTATTGGTGCCGTAGTTTTAGACTGCCTGGTTTTTTAAAACATATCACTGATGTGGTTACTTGTATAGTTAAATTTTACTTCAGTATGCTTACATTCATATTTCTTGTAACATATAGCAGATCATGACTCATGCTGGCACTACGCAGTGGTTTCTCTGGGTTATACTCCTGATTCTTTTCAAATTTGAGTGAAGTATGTGTCACTATAGGCCCCGGGTTGTACCGCGCAGTGGAGGCTTACGGCTAGCCCCGGATCCATTCATTTTGTTTGAATTTTCGTTTGTTTGTGATTTCTGCGTATGATGTCTTTTTCATATAGATCTCTTTATATACAATTTTGTAATGCGGTTTTACACCCTTCATACACACAGCGACTAAATAAAGTTTTTCAATTTTATTAAATGGAAGCAGAGGAAATATTTCTTGGACTTATCGAAGAACCTACAAGTCACTGGACACTCGATTATTCAAGTTGTCAGGGATGTCAGCTGCAAGACTGACGAAGTTCAGTGGTACGACAAGACGAGTTCCACGGTAACTCGCAATGCACATAGACATGGAAATTGCCTTGTTTGTCTTAAAATGACAGAAGTAATAGTCATAAGGAGTCAGTTGACCATCTTCGAATTTAAATATAATTTTACTGATGATGAGGCTTGGTGGATAATGAGAGTCGGGGAGAGGTAGAAAAGGGTGAACCTGGAAAACAACATCCACTAATTAAATCAATAGAGTAAACTGATTAAACACCATTTTCATCCACTCTTTAATAGACCGAGGTCGCTTTTTTATAGATTATACATAGTTATAAGGAGTCAGTGGATCATCTTCGAATTTAAATATAATTTTGCTGGTGATGAGGCTGGGCGGATAATGAGGGAGGGAGAGAGATAGGAAAGAGTTAACCCAGAAAACAACATCCACTAGTTAAATAAATAAGATAAACTGATTTAGTCATTATCCAATATCAGCCAATTTGTGAATCATTGACATTTAACATTATGAATGAGGTAAGTGCAGAGCATAATTAGTCGTTTCAGAAGTTGTGACCTCTAAATGAGCAGGGAACACACACCGGTGTATATGATATTCTTGTACTAATTGTAATTGCAATCAGATGCATCTAATTTAGGTACATGTTGAGAATGTATTAATTGCCAATTGTTATCAACAGTTTCTATGGAGTTAGCATAATAATGTAGAAATCACAGCTTCACTACAGTTCAGAAAACAGTAAACTCCAATCCAGCCTGTTGTCGGTTAAAAACTACAGATATCTTGAATTACCGCGAAACGACATGAAAAATGGCCAGATAATTAAATTTAGCAAGTAGAAACTTCTAAAACCAAGGCATTGTAGTCCATTTATCTCAATTTCCCAACACGGTTCATGACGGCTAGATCAGCAGGCATCGGGGAGGAAATAAATTACCTTTCAAAAAACGCGACTTGATGGGAGTCTACCTGCATGGTAGGATGGACGTGCGCCATCGCTGTCTTTAATCGATCAGATCCCATTTTCTAAACGAAAAAATAAAGTATTAACCAAAATTCTCAGCAAGGTATGAACGAACACCATACCAATCACAAGCATCTGACATCAATTAATAAGCACTTTGTTAGCTTCACAGTCGCATTTATTAAACACTGGGGCAATGACAGAATATTCAGTAATTTGATATCAGTAATCTGGAAAATGTCCAGATATGCGTGTTGTGAAAGATAAAAAACTAGACACCCAGTAATGGAGTGTTATATATTCCGATATTGTTTTTATGTGATGTGGTCTGCATTGTTTTGCATGAAATTGAGTAGGGGTAACACAATTTGAAGGAAAGTTTGTGAAGTGCAAATTGTAATTACAATCTTTCTGTGGTTTCTCAACAATCACGTCAGCAACAGTTTTAAAAAAGATGTAAATGTGTTTTCATCACACGCAAAAAAACATCGATGCTTGGCGTAATTTTAAAGGGAGCCTACTGACAAACAACGAAACATAGCCCAGCGGATAAGTCGTCCGGACAATCCACAATGGTTGTCGCGTTGTGAATAGTTTTTAAATATATGTCACTGTGTTTACATCACTCGTAAAACACCGATGCTTAGCGTAATTTTAAGGGGGACATACGGCGGCTAAGGCGTCCGTGCAGTCGACAAAATTTGTCGCATTGCAAATCTTTAGGAAAATAAAACAGTTTTATACTATATAATATTATTGACGCTTGGACATACAAACTTTACTATTGATAAGAAACTGTGTTTCATTAACTTATACAATGCACATGGAATTTATAGGAGCTAAATCGCTAATATTGGGACCTAGAAATTGACACAGAAGTCTCAATCGAATGGAAATCTCTAGCGTCTGGTGATTCCAGTCTACATTGCGCATGCTCTCCATATAAGAATATGGCGTCGCCGTTTGACATGACTTCTGGAATATGTCTAGTCTCGTTCTTCGAGTACCTTGTTACAAATGTAGCTGAAAAGCACAATGCTACCTGATTCGTGACCAATGATAAAATGTTTATTTTGTCGTGAATATTGGACATTTTGTCCTGGTGAGATCACAACATCAATGTTGATTTAAATTGACAAATAATTCATGTTTTCAATGTCGAAGAGTATAGATGATACTGAGTAAGTTACGTCGAAATTTTATGCAGATCGGTGGCTGTAATTTACCGAAATTGTTCAGTTTGGAATTCGACGTGTATTTTATGAACAATGTATATAAATTATAGATCGGCCAATACCTATTGTTGATAGAGCACTCATAAAATTATACAGTGATTAAGGGCATTAACTTAAAAAAAAGTTATTGTGAGAGATCATTAAAATTAAGTAGGCTTCTCACTAATGTAAAGAACATATAAATTCTCTTAAAAGACCCGGTGATAAAATTCTGTCCGGAGTATTGAAATGAAATTGTGAACCACGATGGGGGCAATAACAAAGTAAGGCCACGTGTTCAATGTGTGCGAATGTATATGATTCAGTCATTAGAAACAGAGTCGTTTAATAGGTGACGATTCGCATCCAAAAAGGGTTGTTTATATGTTTGTGACGCATCATGTTGCAAACAAGTATCAGAAAAGATCCATCCATGGTTCCATAAATATAGTAGGCTATGTGCTATCAAGAATCATAAAAGGAATTAAATTCTAAGTCGATAAATACAAAATCTTTTAATGGTGGACACCACAAATCCTATTTTACTGCAAAACTTGTGCAGTGGAAACTGGCTCTAAAGCCAATGAATTACGCAAACTGCCATTTGAGAGACCTTTAATTGAAGGGATGGGACTTCTTATAAAGGATACTTATTTTAAAGATTTTGTGAATTAAGAACACCACTTTAAAACCATGACTATAAATAGAGGGTATCATAGACGTGGGATTATATTACAGATAGTGAAATATAACCAAGAATGTAGCCGTGATATGGTATCAAACGCCACTCTTTAAAGGATGAGTGTAGATTGTATGACGTTCCATACCAATGTTATCTTCCCCATTCAACCTTCTAAACCATAGACTAGAGATGAACCGGTGTCAGATGTAGATGTTCTTATCTTCTCTTTATCATAAACCTAACCTTTTCATGCACCAAAACAGCACAAGAAAAATATTTAAGTAACAAAGAATTTGTTAGTTCTACAGTGTTTGAGAGTTTAGTTTTCGTGGATGCTAAAACACTGTAATTACTAATAACACATATTCGACAAAATTAACACAATTGTCTGCAGCTCTCTGATATCCAAGCACAAATATGCATATAATAATTTTATCGCTTGATCAGATGTATAGTAAACGGTTCAGTAATTTGTCTGTGCCATTTGAGAAAAAAAAAGATTTTAATAAGTTGTATAACACCTAGTGAACAAGAACCATGGCATAGATAACGTTTCGAGAAAATCAAGGGAGATGACTCTTAAATACTAATAATAGATTTTGGAGCTTTCTTAAAGTTACATTATGGGAGATAAGATAAAGAGATGGCAGTTCTCACTATAATAGTTAAAAGTAGATAGTGTAAGGGTAATTTGCTGAAAATTTCAGTCAAATTGATCCACTATTAGCCGAGAAAAAAAGCGTTTGAAATATTCACATAGCCTCGGTCATCATTACTCAAATCATTAATATAAACAGCATAGTCTCGATTATCCACTTGATTGATTTAATTATCAACGGCCATTAAGCGGCATATAGGATTTTAATCCGCCAACATCGAAGGCTAGCATTGACATCAAGAGTTTATTATGGTCTGGATATGTTAATTAATGTCTAATTGATTATTTAGATTACATTTCAGGCCTAAAGAAAGACCTGTAATAAGCAGATTTTGCTCATGCATAATGCTATTTTAAAATTTGGGAGTTTTATAAACAGAACACAAAAATACAACAAATAGTTTGGGGAATTCCTGGTTCAGAAGAAACTTCTAATTTCGATATTCATTTGAGTGAATAGTCATAAATTTAAAGAGTGGTCTGGGTAAGGTAACTCTCAAATATTTATATTTGTTTCACCCTAAAATATCGTTCAATAAACTACAATGATTAGCGTCTCACAATATAAACGATCAAAGAATGAAGTAAAGGGAAGCTGCTATAAGATATTCAGAGAAAGATAGAGAAAAAGAGAGGGGAGGGGATAACATCCACCCGTCAGCACTGTTAGCAGTGGCAGGAACCCACAGAGGAGTGCCCTGATGAAACCCACGAGGTTGAGAAAGCGCCCCTATCTCCATGCCACATATCAGGGATCGAAACCACAGCCGCAAGCCCTAGTTGACCGGCCAGCTGGAGGTCGAAGCGCGGCCATCCCAATCCCCTCGGAGGACAAGGAGAAAACCTACGAGACTGGACACGAAACCTTCCCCGTTGTCACGTACAAGGTTGGGATCGAAACATTGTGATCTAAAGCACGTGCGTTCAAACACTGGAGCAAACCAAAAGATATTCAATTTAGGCTTTTTACGGTAAGAATTCTAAATGTAACAGCATCATACAAAGTAGTAAACTCTGTCATCAACACACACTCCTTTAAAACTATTTTTACAAAAAAAACTCTAAAGATATGACGGACAATCCCCCGGAACAGATCAAAACAGCTACATATTTTAGTAACAAAAGACAACATTAGAACAATAGGTCCGGTTCACCTTGACAAATATATCCTGCTGCTTCACTCAATGCCGTGCTTAGCGGGGGTACAGGGGGTACATTGCACCCCCAGAACAAGAAGACGCCGAGAAAAATGACCCCCCCCCCCCATCCAAAAAAACAAAACAAAAAAAATAAAATTCGACAACTTTTAAATTATAAAATAATACAGTGCATTATGATCACACAGTGATGCTCTTAAGGTACCGACCAGTCGGTTGGTTTTAAAGGCGCCCACACGCCAATGGGTTCGTTTGCCCTGATCCGAACTTTCTTATATCACTTACGTGGAGGCTATGGCGCCCCACCACTCTGCTGTACCCCCACTTTTAAAATCCTACACACGGCCCTGGCTCCACTCTCTTGATTATCTGATGTTTTGTCATCCACTACACAATCACCCGCAAATACGAATTTGTAGAATTAGTACCACACAAATTCGGATCTACAGGGTAAACGTAGAGGCACATTGTCTTTTTCCTTCACTAGGTAGATGCTACGATCAATGAGTTTAGCAGTTTTTATCAGCACGATGGTCAATCGGAAGTTGCATATTACATGCAAATGCAGCAAAGATCAACAGTTGAAACCCACAATACATAACATTGATCAAGTACGTAACTACAATACATATAAAAAGGTATTTGGTCGGTTGGTAATTTAAGTAACAAGGAAGAGAAACCTAGAAATGGAAGACTACACGGTTCAATTAAAAAGAAATAACCACTATACATGTATGCATTTGTTTGTTTCGTGTATAGTTTGTTAAATTTTTTTAAAAAATTGATCCATATAGTCTTCCATTTATATTTACATGAAACAAACAAATGCAAACAGGTATTAATAATTGTACATAGAGATATACACTTACAATGACCCGGTCAACAGAATTGGCACTTAATACTTGATATCTTTTATTTTAAAAATTGTGGTGATGGGAAGTGGAATGAGTATGCATCGTGGTCAATGTTTACAATGTTTAGAGGGATGCAACATAATTGTTTCCTGTACAGATCTATCAAGCAGACGTAAACCAAAAACGTCATCTTTGTTTTTTTGTCATTCTGTTTGTAACAAATCTTGTCTGTCATTTTATCTACTCGTATTACATACATTCAAATGATTTTTTTGTACTGGGCCATTATGTTTGCTGAGGAAATATGGCGTACTCAATATCACTTTCGTCTTACTATGAATACGAAACTAGCACAATGGCTGGTGCGTATATAGAGATTTCGTGGGACTCCTGCATGGTGTTTGGTTGCTATTATGATGTGATACGCGAAACTGTCATGTCAGTTTTATAACATGTGAACTGAGTCACGTTTAGATTGTCACATAAGACTGTCAAATCTCCATTCAATTTTAAAGTCTCTTATTCATTTTTGCAATGGCTAGAAACGATAATCGAGATATCTATTACTCCAGTGACACAAATCATGGCTACAAATAATATAGATACAAGCACGCAAAAGTGTTATAAATTTCATGAATACTACACGTCTATTCAAATGTTTATACATAAAAACTACATTTAAATACTCATATTCCAAAAAAACAGTATAACTATGGGGGTGGGGACAATACGCCCACACCGAAGAATGCTGTGTACTTACGTGTCTTGTGTCAACCTTTCAGGAAATTACTTAAAGGTGTGTTACATATATTTACATATCAAGTCAGACTTTTCAACTCATTTATTTTCCCCTCCAAAAAATCAAAAACAAACAAAACCAAACACAATACAGAGATTATTGTTCAAGGAAGTTTCAAAATATCTGAATTTTTGTGTCAGAAAATTTAGAACTTTTAATGTATAAAAAAATCTCATTAATTTAGTTGACATTTACATTTTTCTACAGACGAACATTAAAAGTTAAGTGGACATTAAAGTTAATATCGTAATGAGTGTAAGTAATTAGATTAAAATTTTAAAATACAGGCATTACGTGACGGCTATTTTCAAAGGGTCCGGAAACAATTCTTTTTTTAGTCATTATTTGTCATTATGTAAAGTACATCCTAGAAGCCTCAGTAATTCCGTACTCATCGTCAACATCACACAACATTCCGCAGTGTTTCTTAATCATTAACATTTCAGGATCTCCATTTAAGCTTTCTGGGTCATCTTGCCCTGTTGGGTATGAAAACCGATGAGCATAAATTTAGTGTGGTAATGCCGAGGCGAAAAAGCTCTGAACATTAATAAAACAAGTGAAAGATCCATTTACTTTGTGTCTTGTTTCATCGTTAGACATTAAAAACCTTACATTCATTTACCTACCTCGATAAACAACAGATTAGCACGGATCATCGTAATATGTGTCCAATAGAGTACTCCTTCTTTTCTTCAACTCTTTCAAAAAAGAGACAAGAAAGGCCGTATGGTATGCATGAATGTGTAACTACGTGTTGCTTGGATCTCGGCCTTTTATTTTATCTTTCAGTCTGTCCCGAACACCAGTCTCTAAAAATAATTTATATCTTGGGTCAGCCATTATCGGCGATAAAGTGTAGGGAACTTAACTAGATTCGGGCTATAATAAATTATCATGGCTTATTTTCGGCTACAAACTCACACGGCCAACTACATTTATACGCGCAACCGAGGCAGCATACTTGTTCTATCACCGTCTTAGGCATGTGTGTAACCTGCTTTAAACTATATACACAGCGTATATTCAAGATAAACAAGTTTCTTTGTATATAAACAATTCTTAACATCATTAGATAATTTTATTACTCTTTTATAACATCCCAGTCAACTATGATCAGTCAAAATTAAAAGTTTATTAAAATGTAGAAGGAAATAATAATATAATGGAGGAAAGAAATAATAATAAAAATATATATAAAAGCATAAAAATATTAAAACAGAAAAAAATACGTAATTACTTTTTAAATTTCAATTGAGTATAAAATTTATTCTTACTTTCGTCTGACAAAATGAATGATTCTTTTGATAAAAGTGAGTGTGATGGGTAACTACATACCGAGGACTCGTCTTCAACAGCCCAGTCGGTGCATAAAAGTAGGGCGTTAAACTATTGAAAAGACACATAATTATTACTGTATAATTTATATAAATGTATTATTTAGGACCACATTAGTCAACTATAAATGTAAAGTGTTATTCAGACTTCCTTGTCAGCTTCTTAGATTCTACTGTCGGGTTCGGTCACTCATTTCATATATTTCAACTTTTCTGTCTGTGAAAAATGTGTCTAATAGCACAAAGCATGTAAGAGGTATATCCTCTCCTAAATTTCGGCCCTGTTTCTCAAACAATGTATACAATGTAGAATGTATGAATTAAAAATAAATAAAAACAAGTAATAAAATGTAATGATTTTTTTTCTCGAATAATAATGGTTTTATCAAATATATAGTTTAAAAAATCGCCATTATAAGACTTCCACAATGAACAAAAATTAAAAAAACTCACACCTTAGGATATCAAATTCCACACAGGTGGGTTTTATAATCAGAGAATTACTCGAATAATCTATGTTTCATATTGTGGATTTTACACATGCTGCTTCCCATTATTAGCTTATATCTGTCAACCCCATGCTTATAATTATATAGTCTACGTTGTATACTTGTATCTCTTTTAATTGAAACGCCATTGTTAGTATAACAAAGCCCAAGCAATGTCTTGATATACTGTTACTTGAATAGATGTTAATAATATTTAAAACAAAACAAGACTACGATTCTCAATGAACGGTGAAGGGGAGGTAAATCAAATATTCGACTTATTTGTAGTTTTCTCCCCTGAATTTAAAATCGTCTGGGAGCAAGGCTGTATTTTCTCAACTACCGGTACCATATTTTTGTAGGGGTAGCCGTTGCAAGGCTGACAGAAGATTTATTCAGGTTGATTTAGTCCGAAAACTGCTGATTTGTTACATAATATAATTCCTCGCAAAGTATATGTAAATAAACATTGTATGTTAGACTCAAAATTTGTTGATCATAGGCCGGATGGAGAGGTTCGGGATTTTCCGCAGCCCAAAATGGCCACGTTATATAAATGTGTATTTTGGGTAATACTAACCCTAACCCTTTTTAGAAGACTGCACTTTGGTCCAATTTACCGTTAACCCCCTTTAAAAGAGTGGGGTAAGGGTAAGTATTGCCTAAAATACTCACGGATATAAATTGCTGCCATTTTGGACTACGGAAATTCCCGAACTTCTCCAACCGACTAACAATTACCATCTTCCGATCATATTTGTTGCACACATACGTCATCGGGGATATTAAAGAAGTCAATCCACAAAAAGGTCATGGTAACTTTATTTCACAACCCAGCGATAAATTAATTAAGCCAGAAGTGCGAATTCTTCGAATGTTCTCGGAACTCCGCATCCCGTTCAATGTCGGTGATCAAACGAAACGATCATTTAACGTGAAGCAACTGGCGCAAGTGTGAGCCGTTCTACAAATGTTGACGAAATATTCTTATTGGTATTCTGTGCAAAAAACATTTATCAACCACTGATGTAGAAATATCCTGCTGTTTTCAGGGCAAGATTAAAGCGACTTTTATTATTGGGCCTTTCATCTCTCGCCACGTGCTTATAACTTTGTATATCTATCACAGAGGTTGCGAGGAAGCAAATGTTTTTACACCTTTCATGCTTGACGAACTTAAAAGGTTTTCAAGTAGCAAGCCAACACGTTCAATCCTCGTGTAATGATATCAGAGCTCAAAAAAAAGTCAGTGGCTGCCCATTCCTCGGAACACTGACTTTTCTCAAGTCTAAGCACCCCCTACTCGGTACAAGCTATTAGTTAAATTAGAAACAGACAAAAACTCCAAACAAATACTTCACCAATATATCAACTCAATGAACATTAACGTCAAAAATATTTTCAAAGCTGGATACCTTAACCATGGAGTGTAAATATTTTCACATAGATTTTGACATAATGAAAACTATAATTAAGTTTGACAAGTATGTAAATGATAAAACATGCTTGTTTATATTTATAACATTATTTACTGAGAGGTACTCATCTTATTTTGTAAGAATGATATCTAAAAAACTAGGTACCGGTATAACATACCAATCTTCTTAAAGTTGATATAATCTAAAATCCAGAATAGTAAAAAAGAGAGGGGTAATTGGCCTGAAAGTTCTACAATTATGTATGTATATTCGTTCCAGTAGTTAATACGTTTCGTCAGATCGTAATTTAGATAGCAGTTAATAATTATGTTAATTGATTATTTTGCTTTTTAATACATGTACCTTTTAGTAAATGGGTTTTTTTTAAAAAAAAGGAATAGCTCAATAGGATTTTTGACTTCAATAACAAAACTATTATAACCAAGGCTTAATTTGAAACATTTGCTCAATCTAAACTAATTTTTATGACTAAATTTTGAAGGAAAGTTTGAGATAGTACTCAATCTGTCAACAAATTCACCGAACGTCAGAATGGCTTGATAGTTGGAGTTATTTCCCCTGAACTGTGTCAAAAACATCGGACTAAATACACACTATTTTATTCAATTTCGGCAAAGCTAAAGACATAAAATAAATTAAATGCTTGATCATTTATGAATTCTGAGAATAAGGAGAAGACATTTAGATGGCGTAGGGATGTAGAGATATTCTGGGAGAATAGATACTTTAGAAACAACAAATTTGTCATTCTAAAAGAATCGGTTTCTATAGGAAAGGGTAATTATTCGATGTCAAGATTTTTTTTAAGGAGAATAAAGTTTTCGAAACAACAAATTTGCAGTGTATTGTTTCTTAAAAAAACCCATCTCTAGGTTATGACATATGTGCATACCATGTCAAGATATTTATGAGGATGCTATTGTAGTTTATGTTTTTGAACTTCAGGACCAATTAATTATTCCATATATACGCTAGTTGAAGGAAACCGAAGTAATACCCGTTTCACTTCCGGCTGTAATCGCGAAACTGGAGGATCCAAATATAGACGAAACAATGAGTCACTGTTTCAGCATATGGAAAATTAATCAGAAGCCAATTAAGTTAGGTAATACTAAAGATGAAATATTCAATCTGTCCAGATGCCCGTCACAGCTTCGACAGTCCGCTCCAAAAACCATAAAACATTGTCGATTCATGTCTAGAAATACATTAATATCACCACACCACAAAGTGGACATACGATAAGAAAATACCCCAAATGACTGCATGACATTTAAACTGGATTCAAGTTCAGGAAAATACATATATTACTAACCAATACAGAGGACTGGCCTGTCAACCCCCCCTCAAGCTATCGCCTATCACGGCTTTGCTTTAAAAAGACACACCACTGTCCTATGTACATGTTACAGTGCTTAGCCTTCCTGCTGCGTTATTGGATTTAAATGCAGAAATTTGACAGATTTACGACTTCGGATCTGACAGAGGAGACTTAATGGCCGTTGTGTAGACTAGTATCGACACAGCCCCCATTTGTTCCATCCCCCTAGAGACCATTAAACAGTTGGCCAGACAAATCCCGTATCCATTATGGATGTTGCATTATGGGAATGCATGATACCGTAATTAATACGATCAGTATCAAAAAGATTGGTGTTAGATGTTTGTAAGCTATTCAGTAGTATTAATCAAGACTGAAGCTTCGTGAAATAATTTTAAGGAAAGTAAGTAAATGCCAATTCGAGGCTTCATATACGTATTGATGGAAAACTTTAGTTTTAAGAAGTCAATATTTGAATTTAGAAAAAAATAAGGCGGAAAGAGATTGCAACAAAATACAGCAAAATCAAATTCCCACAACATTTAAGAATATCAATTTTTACCCCCAACGAATGTTAATATGGCCAATAATGCTATCCATCGTGAGATTACCATTTATTGGAGATTTATATTTTAATCGTACGGATTAGAGGAATAATTTCTCGATTTAACAGGGAAGACGGTATAGATTACGATTTTCGCTTCAACTATCTCGCTTGTTTAGTAATAAATCATAAAATTTATTCACATGTAGTTTAGTTGTAATGCCGGATCACATCTCTCTCTACACCTCGTTTATCAATTTTGACAGCTTACAGTCATATTTAGAACTTTTCATAGCTTCAATGAGTTCGAGCGGTGACTTCAAAGGAATTATCAAGCACAAGACTATTTGCACACACAGAGTCAACCGCCAACAACATAATACTGACGACATTTTAATAGAAGTCAATGAAAGCCTAGAAATTGCCTGATAACTTTTAACATTAGATAGCTTTTATACCGGAGGAGCATTAAGGGACAAAAAGCTACAGAATTGGGGTAGAGACCTATGGTTGTAGCTTCATTCAGGTGCACAGGTGGAAATATAAGTGAAATGAGGCGTTAAGAAGGTAAATGCCTAAACACGCTGCTCTCTAAACAACTACACCTCCCCCGGGGTCGCTCAATCTTCTATACAAGTCCTTTAGTAATGGAGGTAACTTTTTCTGTTGCTTGACAATACCGAGCACAAAGAGCTGTTCTTAAACAGGACACCAATATTAGCACTCATAACAAACTGGTTTCTTTAATCCAATTACCAACTTAAAGGAAGCTTGTTAAACATCGGTGGCCTAGCAATTCGTACTAAACTAGCGCCAGAATACACACTCAATTTATATATACCTAGATTTATGAGAACGCCCCTTAATAATATGTAATGTTTAGATATGCTGTATGAATTTGGGCGCATCCTATAAATATAAAGAGGCTTAGCAAAACTATTCACACTGATTGTTATCGAAATAATCGACGCTGCTCCTTTATATCACAGGTAGACATAAGCAAGAGACGCGTGATGAAAGAAAGCCGAGATGTAAATTCTAACCAAATAATCAGAGTACATAAGTAACTGACAATAGTAACTGAAATCCCTTGATTTGAAATAGAAGCTGAATGTTAACCAACTTAACTCAAAGCTAGATCTTATTAAGATATTTAAATACATCAGGAAAGGCATCCCATTTCTACTTACAAAAATATCTGAATAAATTATAGAAATACAATAAAAGGATTATCAACTGATTCGCTGATAAAATAAATATATGGTAACATTTTAGTAAATTTTGAATACTAAAACTCGTAATTTGGAATTCAGAGGAACGTATACGGGGCTAGAACAAAAGATGTTTTTTTTTGTTGATGGTTAATTTGGTAGAGTAACTGAGTTACAAAAAAAAGCTGGTTTCTGAAAGGAATGTATCAAAATATAAAAACCCTTGAAACCCTCTCAGGAGTAGGGTTAATAATTAAAATTAAAAAAAAATCCCTGGATCTGAGCGCATGTGTTATTATCTGTGCTGTGATGCAGGTAAATTGGATTAATGTCAAAAAGTGACAAATAAAGATGCTACCTGTCCGATAAGGTGACTGCGGGCGTATTGAAAACCAGGTAATTGCAAATGATGATGCCAGGTATCAGGTGATCGCCGTTATCTTCAGACTGACAGGTAAAGAAATTATGATGGATGAGACAGAATGATTCAGAAAAAATAGCGAATGAGCCAGACTTCTGGGTTGTGGAATAATGTCAGCCATGTGGATACTGTTATAGATACAATTGGAAACCTTAGTTCCTGGTATATGAGGAATGAATTCAAATTTGTAACAGGAAGGGAAGTATCTCCGTTTTCACAGACATCAGAATATTCCACTAATGATTTCAAATATGGAACAAGGGAGAAATTTTAATAGGATGTGCCCGTGAAAGTTTTCTTGATTTCGAAATGTTTCACATTAAAGAAAGCGGATAGTCCATTTATTATCATATATATTGTTAAAAGTTATTAGAATTTTCTAATGTTCAGACATGCAATTTAGATCAGATGCAGATGAAATGTATTTCCCTGCAAATAATAAAAAATATTTTCGTAATAGAAGGGTATAAAATCTCATTAATCAAAAATATATACCTATAAATAATATATATGTATTCGTCGGTTTATCACACGTCACAACATCAGATTCGGATAATAGGGATGGGGATTCACACGTGCTTAAAAATGCTCGTATTACGATGATTTGAATAATGATTATAATTGGATCTAATTTACACTGGTTATATGGTAAATATTTAAGATTAGACTATCGATATTATATACATTAATATAATAGTACGGAAAGCACCCACTGTCATCTAAAGACCCATTAACATCCGATAATATCGCCTATTCATGTCTTTTAAATAGACTCACTCCATTCCATTTATCATAGCGTCTACGGGGCCATCCATCATATTTATATAGACGGCGATATGTATCTAAAGATGTTTATTAAAGGAACAGGTCAAATTGTTGACTATATCATAGGAGGTGTCCAGCTGGGCCTAAAATATCAGTCACTAACTTAAGTCAACAGTAAATTGACTGAATATCTTAGCAGATTTATATAAATACATAAAATAATATACCTGAATATATGATGGTGTTTTCTTTAGAATTATGTTTTGTCTGTCATATACTAGTCGTTATAGTCGCCATTTATATACAGACACAAACAGACTGTAACAATAACAACGAGTCAAACGGTTCCTTAAGTCTATCAAAACGTGAACGTATGGTGAAATCAAAACAAAAATATTATAATCACACCCAAAATGTCTTGACAGTGAGCATAGGGACCACATAACCGCCATACTTACGTACCAAAATTTAGAACTGCTAAATCCAAGAAACAATACATTCTATACTCCATAATAAGTATGTGGATTTTTACTTATTAACTAGAAACCAACCGAGGAACTACGTGTTTACCGTATTATAAATAAGGCTGTCTACTGAGACTGAATTGAGTTAAATGAAAGCAAAACCATTCCAGAATCAAAATACAACAACATTCTTAACTAAACTCAACATATAATGAGACAAAGAAACGCTAATAAAGTAAGGGATACAAATCCGAATGTGCATTAAGAAGACGGATAGCGACATTTAGGTGATACATTTATACATAAATCTATGACTTAGTATCTTTAATGACGGAATAGCATCATAATTTGCCCAATTTAACGCTCACGTGACGGATTGGGACCAATCATGCCGCAATTGTGCACCCCATAAAATTCAATGAAAAAGCCATTACCTTGGCTAGTTGACGAGTCTGTGACAGAATGGGGTATCCTGCAACGATGCCATCCGAGGTTCAGTCTAGCTCAATATTTAAATCCAAACGTTACAGCAACAGTTTTATTGAATGCACGTAAGAGCGTCTGACCTGATCTTAAATCTTTACGAGACATCTTATGGATTATTGGATAGGTAGTTAACTGCACAAGGTATAGATGTTTATCTCACAACGTACAAGTTTTCCATTTCCTTCTTCGGTTCTCCGGGGTATTATGTTTCAGTTTCTGATTAAAACTGAAACCTCTGAGCCTGGGTCAGCTCTCATTTGTTTTTATATTTTTTTCAGATCAAAGATGCTATGGTTTGTGACCAGATTATTATTTCAAATACAGGTAATTAGGTGAATAAAGGGACACTCCATTAGAAGAAGCTTCCGTCGGATCAATACCAATTATAAAGATTCATTAAAATTTCAATTAAGATAAAATTGAAATAATTCCAAGTTTCTAGAAATAACAATGCGCTTAAAAGCCCTGTAATGAATATGTGAAACCTGAACTTGTCTTCTGTAATATTCTACTTTCAGGAATCAACTCAGTAGCACTTTATGACAGCGAGTCGTCTTATCAACTATCGAGGACTTTGATCGTCGATGTTTAGGAACCTCCAAACACCAAACAGAAAGATTGTTTACGAAAAATGACAAGGAAAATGAATAAAAATGGATGGATAAATTTAAGATTAGCATCTTCCAAACTTAAAACAACAGAATCACGTAGTAATAAAAGGTTTTCAACCTTAAGATAGAAGTAGTTTGAGAAAGGAAAACCGTCGATTTTAAGTAGATTAGAATGGTCCGGCCATTTAATGATTTAATTAAAAGTTGGAGAAACGAGGGTAAGACTCGAATGACCAATACACACCTTGTCAAAACTACAACCATTGATAACTTGATTAAAAGTTTCAACATATTCAATTTGCATTATCTATTTTTGAAATATGATAGCGAGAACGACCAGCTCTTTATCTAAATATTACATAATGCCCCTTCAAATACAAATAATGATACTTCCACTGGGTATATGAAGTTGATATAACAATATTATAATTTTAATCAAATACAGGATTGTGTCCCAATTTAAACAAAATTTAGCGCGTACAATTTCATTGGCCTGAGAACATTCAAACAAATAAACTGGAGGTTAATCGAGAAATCCAAACATCATTTATTTCAGTCAAATCTAATCCCGTCACTGTAGGAAATAAGAATAGATTTCAACTTAAATGCATAGGGGATTAATATCAGTTCCATTTAAAAAAAATAAACAAAGGAAATATAAATCAATCTATTTTTAATCCTAGAAAAGGGAGACACGCACACACACAACGCCATCTTATGTTACCAGTGTCCTCTACAGATTCGAAATTTGGAAACAACGCATTTCTCATTTGATAACTCAAAAATAGAAATTCCAGAAAGTTAAAACAAAAAATCCACAAGAGAATTGTTCGATTTTTCTTTTTTTTTTAAAAAAAGGTAAAAAAGCAAGATTCCTATTTCTCAAAATATAAAAACACAGACAATCATTTGAATTTAAAAGAAAACAATAAGAAAACTTTATATCTACGAGGTATAACATAGACAGGCTTATAATTTTCTTTCAACACCACCACGTATTCCCCCCGAATAATGCAGGTAAAAGTACATACATCAAGACAGAGAAAGTGACAAAATCTTGCTTTTATTTTCTTGGACAGCTGTTCAAAGGGTGGACATATATGAATTAGGTAAACAAAATGATAGATGTCATTTTAGAAGCAAACTATTTCTGTTTTCCTTTTAGATAGGAGTTGTCCCAAGAGATCCCCACGCGAGAGTCACGTGGCAGCCAATTGTTTAAGCAGACGTAACAAATGGACCGCCAAGATGAAATATCGCCGTAAAAGCAAATAACAAAAAGAGCCGCACAGATGTATCGCATGATAAAACGATTCTTTCCAAAATTAAGAAATCCAGCGCAACTGGCGAGGAAGACAGAATACTAGTGCCGTAGGAGTTACATTGATTCATGAGTTTTCTTTATGAACCAACGGAAACCACCGTGGCATACCCCTATCTTTTCATATGTGTGACAACCGCGCAAACACGCGATGTCTGTCGACCACTTTAAAAGACTTGCATTAAATTGTTTGAACTTTCTGAACAAATTAATGAGATTAACTAATCAGATTGCAATTAGTCGGGCCTTTTCCGTCATCAATGATTATTAACTCTCCTAATTCTCTTTGGATAGAAGTTAAAGAAACACTAACCCCGTCACTAATTCCAGTTGATGTCACTCCAACAATATTTTGTAGAATACTGTTCATGTGCCGCCGAGACCAGGTGCATTGCTTTATGATAGAGTATCGCAAGGAACATTTTTTTGACCCCGCTTTACTTCGATTCTAAAACATTAAACAGACTTAAAAACGTCAAATTAATGAAACCCTATATTATTTTGAAAAGATGTTGTTTTTTTTTACAAAATAAGATATACAATTGCATGGAGGTTTAATGTACGTCGTCAAAATGGACCTTGAGATCCACAAAACTTGTAGTTTATTGTCTTACTTTTAATGCTAATGTTTCTTCTTTATTATCTACATATTAACAGCACATGAATGGGCCATTTCAGTCGATGTATATAATAAATGCTTACATTTTCCAGAACACCCAATACCACCTCCCGTGTTGTGGAAATGCTTACATGATTAATCAAGTTTGTTATAGCTGGTTACGGCTTGTGACAAATGTTACTCCTCGCAACTGAAAGTTAGCAATCTTAAAGAAGCTAAATCTATTCTTTGGAACCTAGAAATGGATACAAATGGAATCGCAACCCATATAATAATGTTATATGAATGTGTATAATCTGATTTACATTCGGGGGGTTGAGAGTGTCGCGCTTCGACCTCTAGCTGGCCGGTCACCTCTGGCTTGCGGCTGTGGTTTCGAGCCCTGGTGTGAGCGTATGTGGCATGGAGATAGGGGCGCCTTCTCAACCTCGTGGGTTTCCTCCGGGCACTCCGGTTTCCTCCCACGGCTAAAGACCCCTACGCGGAAGCAAACTATTGAAATAAAATTGAAACCGTATGTTAGTCCCGAAATGACTTGGTTGTGTTGAGTGGACGTTAAACCCCATGTCTCTCTCTCTCTCTCTGATTTACATTCAGTCGTTTCTGTTTTTATTGTAATTTCTGAGAGTCCAAATTGAATGGCAGTCTTTGAGGTCTGGTCAGTCCAGTCTACACAAGTCGTAATCTCCTGTGGAATATGTGTATCCTCGTTCATCGAGTCGCCTCATTACAAATGGCGAAAACATTGCAGCACGCGGTTCGTGTGTCAATTTTTAAATTTTCGTTTTTCCTTAAATATTGTATACCAGAAGCCCATCTTATCATGGTACGATTACAACATCAATGTTGACTTAAATTGACCAATAAGTTGTGTTTACAATGTCGAAAACTGTGGATGATACTGATTTAGAGACTTTGCTACTTTAATAGTGGTGGATGTTGTGTTTAGGGTATGTTTACTCTCTGTTTGGGAGCCTAGAATGTAATTCTGCGCACTGTCAATGTCAGTGAATGTGTCGGCCATTGCTGGTAATTAAACTTTCATATTCGTTTATTTGATACTTCTCGTTATTACTAAAACTATTTAAACTAACATAATTCAATAATTAAAAAAAAAATCCAAATTCTAATGTGTAGTCAATGTGCTGCTTATTTGCTTGTGCTTTTTAAAACCGCATTTTTATCCGCAATGCATCGCCAAAATTACACAATATTTACGTTTTATATAATTTAGACTCAAGATCAGTGTGGTATTGTTACGTAATTGGTTTTTTGGTATATAATAATAAATTTTATTTTATGAACGAATTGATATGAATTCGCAAAAATGGAATTGAATAGCTAAAATTTGTTTGTAAATGTGAACAGAAATAGGAAATACCTTTCGAAAATTATTTCTTTCGACAATGAAAATCCTAGACCACATACAGATACATGTGCAAATAAATTTGAAACACTAGCAGTGGTTGTCTATATGTAAACTGGCTGCCCTGTCGATGTATTAGTGTTAGGGCGACTATTTAACCGCCCCTATATTTAAGAATGACAAGTTTACAATACCAGAGATCTTCCAGGCGGAGCGACATCTACCACCCGTAATTAGAACTATTGTTGAAGGGAGATAAATCGAGTGTCACCGTGCAATGATTATCCAAACAAAGACAAAAAGTAAATACTGCAAATTAATATTGAATCATGTGATAACTGAGTAACGGAAATAGTCGGCGGCGATGCATAAAGGGTTTAAAGGAATAATCCGACAATGAGTTTAAGTGTTCAAGACACTTTAGATTAGACAGTGTACCTATTGTCAATAATATATATCATATTTCGTTTAAGAAAGTTTGACATTCAAGTTACTCTCTAGTAATGTTTCTTCCTTAAAGTTAGATTTAAAGTGACAAATTCTTCCGAGGATATATTTTATAGTTTATAATTAAGAATCGACCTAAGAGAGTACCTCACCTCCCCCGAGCAAGAGCATTTTCAGTCTTACTTTGGGTCAGTCATTAGCTATAATGATATACCAGTTTTAATCAAATCCCACAACGTAAAACTGGTAGAAAGGGGACTATTTTCTTTTAAATACGTACTAGTATCATCATCAAAAAAAAAAAAAAAATAGTGGGATAGCAAATGTGGGATCAGTCGTATTTGACAAAGAATTCTTTAGCATAACCAAGATGCCTTGATATACAATTTCATTTCTTTTATTTCAAATAACTGGCCATGAAATTGCCGAGCAATGAATTCGTGTGAAAATATTTCGAATGTGAAATCGATGCCAATCTTCAGATTTGCAAATGACTACCTAAATCTCCCATTTGTCACACCGAAGCCAATAAAAAGTGATCCGTTTACTTTGGCACGCGACGTATGGCGTCTACGTTGATACAAGGTAGTGGACCTCCCGACACCTAGACGATTTACATGAATTTTACAACCCACGAGATCAGCTAGAATCTCCTGCAGCCTAACCCCCTCCCAGATACATGATCATCCTACTGACGTGTTTATGGGGATGAAAGAGGGTAGGTCACCAGTAAGAAATTAATGAATGTTACCAACTACATGTCCCCCCATCCATAGATTGTTATTTTTTTCTCGTGAAGTGACAATACAATATATAGTATTGTTACTGCAATGATGGGTTGTAGGTGTGTTAGCTCATGTCAAATCAAGAAACGTAACCCAAGAAAGGCAACTCGGTGTACGATAACGTGTCAAAAAGCTACGAAGGTGTAACGACCATCATCATCCCAAGGATATATTTAATAGAATAACACCACGAAGCTTGACTTAAACTACCTTCTTACACTTATCTCTCCTGTCACATTCCTTGCCTTAATATAACACCGCGATAACCATAACATTCAACCATAAATACTCTTTATTTGTATTCGAGTAAAACAATGGGTGATCTACAATGGGTGAACTGTCACCATCCTTAAAACACCTGACATGGTTGACTGTGTAATATTTACAACCTAGAAAGCTTTGCGGATTTCCCAGCGGGTGAAAAAGTTTAAAAAAAAACTTCTTAAACAAAATTAAATCTACCCTTCCTTAACTAAATCTGTATGCATAAAATGAAAATGGACATCGCCACGATATTATCATCCTTGCTAACGGGTCAAAAATAGTATGTACATAGACAAACACAGAAATCAAACACAGTACCTTGTTTTGGGAATAGGAATCCATCTGTTCAGATGTTACACATCAACCAAACAGCAGTCTCCGAGATCAGGACCATCACAAGACGATGTGCTCCCAGCGGTAGAGTGTAAAAAATGGATACGGAATTCTTCGGAAAATATTCATTTATATAACAAATTTAGCCAAAACATGATACCCGATGTTCATTTATCAATGTGATAATAAATCTCCATTAGGCATTATCATATTTCTTTTAATCAAAACAAGAGAGGAACTAATTAGTATCGTTACCATTGTTATTCTTTAAATAGATTACCATCCTATGATTAATATAACATAGATCATAACATTACTCCATAATCCCAATATCCTTGTCTATTCACGTGTAGCGACCTTTCCATTATTAGGTCGTCAATAGTAATGGATGTTCTAATTTCAGATCTTACATTAATCTTAAAAGGTTAAAAGATGAGGTGAGTCCCATTTGAATCTATCTCACCTGAACCTGTTGCATAATTTTTGAACTAACGATGAAATACCACAGGATTAATAGATCTCCTTGGATAAAGCCTCTTTTAAAAAAGATAATTTGTATCTGTTCGAACGAATATTTTAATGTCTGTAGAATTAAATGACTGATTAAAGTTCAATGAATATATTTAATCTGTAAGAGAGTGAAATTATCCCAGATGTCCGGAAAATGCTTAAGGGGACGACTGTTGTAATCATACTTGTTCACGTGTAGATATTTGGTAGATTTACTTGACAGCTAAAACTGTGCTGTTTTCTTAATTTTACAAAGCACTTGCTTGCATGTCAAATGTTTCCTCAAAATTAAAAGTTGGTCGGGGTAGGGGCAAAATATTCTAATTGCAGTTCCCTTTAAACCGTATTGGAGACTTAAGTTTTTTCCAATATGATAACGCTAATTTTCGTTTTAAGACCACTGTGCGTTACTCACGTGGTTGGATATGTTGGCCGATTTGAACTCCAGGTGCCGAATCTACAGCCTTATTTGCTCGTAAAACAATAATATGGTTGAATAATGCTGGAGGAAAATGTAAAATGAGTATGTAGCTGTCAAAGTCAATTGTATCAATGATAGTAGAGCGTGCAGACTAATCGTGTTAGTTTAGAATATGTCTAAATCATGTCTTGGCTAAGACTTAACTCGTTCCTGGTTTTCAGAATGATTCGTGTTCATAACACCATTTTGTCATGCTTTATGGCATGTAAGCGTCAATCCAGGTTGCTAATTGTAAATGTAATTTGTAGACTGGACAACATATTACAAGATTTTCACAGGTTGTTATATGGTCGTATTGTTGATATGTTTGCCACTCGTGGCAGCACGTCATGAATCACCCTCAACACCTGACTGAATGACGTCATTAATCTGGTTATATACAAATGGGATTAATCTGATATTTAATACTCGACTAAAACAACAATTGTTAGCTCTGAATTAAAGGAAGAAAGTTTATTTCCGTTGTGGGGGGGGGGGGGATTCGAATAGTTAGCGTGTACGCCCTGTGTCATAAGGTTTGTCATTGTCAATTCGCACAGATTCGATTCCCCTTCCAACCTTGCTAGCTTTCTCCGGGTCCTCCGATTTCCTTCCACTGCTAAAGACCCTTACGCGCAAGATAATTATTGAAATAATATTGAACCATATGTTAGTCCCGAAATGACCTGGTTTGTGTCAAGTGAACGTGTATCCACATTTATCCCTCTGTCTCCCGTTGTAAAATTTGTAATTAAACACCGAGGCTACCGAGTATCTATAGTTTCTGAATTCCAGTTTTAACGCCTCGAAGTTATAAGACGTTAAGTGGGTACTGCAGGATTCATGACACTTCCTCTTGCTATAGCACTTAATACCACTTCTCTTTTATTTAGGATGGTCACATGGATAATAACATCTCGTGGTAGAAAAAAAATGTACGTTTTATTATTGAAACGTATCTA
Source organism: Patella ulyssiponensis (assembly GCA_963678685.1). NCBI lineage: Eukaryota > Metazoa > Mollusca > Gastropoda > Patellidae > Patella > Patella ulyssiponensis. Next base: position 58,079,354 of record OY783230.1, on the reverse strand, counting down.
ACCGCTGTGATGCACAAATTGAACTATTTACCAACAAATCTGATATGAAAGTTTTGTTAGAATATAATTGAATTTGAACCCGTTACCCAGACCGGTTCATGACGATGAACAACTTCCCTGCATAAAGACTCCATAAGGAGACAGTTTAGAGGATCATTTGTTCCACAGTAAGGGAGCCATGGCGGCTAAGTGGGTGAGATGCTGGCTCGCTAGCCTGGAGGTCGCGTGTTTGATCCCTGCATTGGACGAGAAAGATCATTGTCAGTGGTACAGGAAGGAAAGCCTGACAAGGACAGCTGTCTATTCGTTCGGATGGGACGAAAACCGAGACCCCGTGTATACATTGGCGTGTAAAAGATCCCTTGGCAATTGAAATTTGATATTAGAGTAAGTCACAGTGCCGCCGGCGAGCAAAATTATGCCCGTCTCCATTAGCCCAGTATAGGAGCAGAACAAACCAAACCAAATATTTCACAGCAAACCAAATATTTTTTATCGAGCATTCGAACGACTGAATGCTTTTCCATTGCTAGGCATTCTGTTCTACTCCACTGGCGAAATGAAATCAGACTTGAAAATAAAACGAAATTTCACAGGACAATCCCAGGATCGTACTCGATCTGTGAGCCAGCGTCCTTATCACTGAGCAACTGTAGCTCCTTTAAAGAAACGTTTTTATATTTTATAAATATGTTTTAGTAATATTCATTAGTGTTCTTAAAGCAAAGAATATAATGAAGGTATTGTGGAATGTACATTGTACCTTTTTTACTTGAACCATATGCCAGGGCATGCTAATTTACAATTTACATGTTATTTACCAATACGTGTAATAACCAATTTTGCTTTTAAATAAACCGTTTAATTTTGTGTTACACTCACATCCCGCCCCGCGTAGCCAATTTTGCTATAAACTCTCAATTAAAATAATTCTTAGTATTAAAAATTAACCTGCTGGGGGCATTTATCTAGCGTTTGATAGCAGTAACTGGAAGTTCTTATGGTAAGAGCATCCTGTTTTAGGACCAATATGTACTCCTAACATATCAATAAAACTAAGATGCTTGATGTCTCAAAGGATATGTGTTTAAAATATATTGAGTGGATAGTAGTTCAATTGATATTTTGTTAGTCTGCAAAAAACAGAACCCGAAGATTCACGTTGTATAACCACAATGCAAGGACGAATTTGGATGATTAAACATTTCGTTCACAGTTTGTATCTGATTCTTTCCGAATCTGACTAACCCGGATGCTTGAGTTCGAGTATGGAGTTGTTGGCCGAGAAAGTAATCCGGGTCTTTCCAGCGTGGTTACCCATTGTCAGCGGTGCAGGGCGGTGGGTCTTAAGGGTTATGTATACCCCCCTGCTGTATAATATGCCACTTTCTTGGCACTGTCCCCCTAACACTATATGGCGTGTGCACGTCTCCATTATCCCGCTTGATGAACAAAGGTGAGCTATTAAAACCTGTTTAGTTTCCTTTTGCTTCGAAATACAACTGACATGGAACCTTTATGTTCACTGCCCATATTTCTTACTAATAATATTACAACGTGGACTTTGATATAGTAGTGCATGAAGGACATAGAATATGTTTTGCATGCAAGCGAATGTCGAACGTCGCTCAGTAATAAACAGTAATTGTATTCCATGGAATTGTGTCCCGTTAAACTACAGTAATTGTATTCCACGGAATTGTGTCCCGTTAAACTCCATTTCTCTCCCTCTTGTTAACCATTGGAAATTTGTTTATTAGAATTGGCAAATAATAATAATAAATTAGATGAAATAGGATGGTGTAGTTCGGTGGATTGTGTTGACATCCCGAAGCTTTGTAAGGAAGTGGGGTACACGTGGACACATATTTTGAAATTATCAAAACGTAATGAGCCAGTTAATATAACCATATTTCATTGTTAAACCCAACGTATTAGGCATTTGTCATTTACTAATGAATATATATGGCATATTAATTACTATGTCCTTCCGTATTTCAAAGGTCACATTCTGATCTACACGACTCGGACATGTACTTAATATACTAGATTTATAAAATTTTATCGGGTCCCTGATGAGGTTTGACAGAACATGTTGTAATTTCATAAGTTTAAAGGTGTTATGTTTTCAGAATCTTTAAAGTCCAATTACGACTAAACTAAAAACTTTTAGTTTCGTTTATCTGGGGTTTAAAAGCTTAATGATTAAGCCATTAATGAAAACGTTGTATTTGTGATATACCATATCAAATGTTTATAATGTTTATTAATGTTCAAACTACACGATCACCATTTTTGAACTAGCCATGTTGTATAATGTGTTTTTTTCAACATCAAACATAACGAATCCGTGCAGTCAGTATATAGGTTCCAACATTGCACTTGGTTTCATGATGTCAACATCAACAGAGTAGTAGAAATTCTGAAATTAGAAAAAAAATGTCATGAACAACTGGTCAGGATTTGTTTGATTAAAGGGCGATTAACTCTATTCTTTGGCACCTTAAAATAGACGAACATGGGTCTAAAAGAACATGCTAATGTTATGTGAGTTTAACAAATTTATTTACATCTTTTTTCTTTAAAATATGTTTTGGTAATTTCTGTTCTATTATGTTCGGTGAAACACACGAACAGTCGAAATTGCACGACAGTCGTTTGTGCCTGTTTAGTCCATTCTAGACGTTGTATGAAATTATTATTATTTTTCTGTTTTCTGGTATTTTTTTTCCTTTTGTTAACTGGGAATGGCGCTCAAACCCACTATAGCCGTAGATTACACGACTCGTGTGCTGATTTTGAAATGTTTATTGTGTCTTAAAGATACATTTTAAATGGGAGATTAGATTAAGAGTTGGTAGTTCTCACTACAATAGTTAAAAACAAGATAGTGTAAAGAGAATTTGCTGAAAGTTTCAGTCAAATTGGTCACTATCAACCGAGATTTAAGCGATTGAAATTTCCACCTAGCCTCGATCATCTTGGCTAAAGTCAGTGCGATAAAAAGCATAGTCTCGATTATCCATTTTTTGATTTAATTATCAATAATCGTTAAACAGCATGTAGGATTCTAATCCAGTCAATATCGAAGGCTAACGTTGACATCGAGAGTTCATTATAGTCTGGATAAGTTAATTAATGTCTAATTAATAATTTACATACCGGTAACATTTCGGGCCTAAGAAAGACCTGTAATAGGCAGATTTAGTTCTTGCATAATTAAATAATTCGTATCAGGATCCCATATTTTCACTGTAAGATATCAACATCGATTTTGATTGAAATTGGACAATATTCGTGTTTTTTTATTTCGAATATTATGGAGTTTGAGGTTTAGTTCCCTTAAACTATTTTTTTGCTGGTGAGAAAAATGTTTATAAGAAATATAGCATCCCATTGCTGAGATGATCCGATAAACGCGACAATCGCCCTACAACACAGGCGATTTTATCTCGACATTGGTACCACTGAAGGGTTGAAATTTTGCGTCCAATCAAACCAAGATGAAAGGTTCCGATTTTATTCACTATAACATATTTGAGACGACTCCCTTAACATACCTAACATGAACTGGGTGTTACCTGGAATGCCTGTAAAAGTTACTTAAGATGAAATTCGATTTGTATAGTCGTTATACCACCGTTCATTGTCCAACATTCGATATTCGGTCAACTGGCGAACAACTGAAAGAGGTCCAAACAGTGTATGTCTTTCTTAAGCTTCTTCTAAATCTCCCAATTGAATTCCACCAAATTCTCTTATAGGTATGCCGTTGCTTAGGTTGTGTGCTCATTTAGATTCGTTCAAATAAATTCAAAATATTTTAGACTTTTTCTACTAAACTGCTTTATGAATTTTAAAGATAATTTGTTAAGTAAGTTGATTTGGTTATAGTGGTAGCTCGGTACCGGAAAAGGATATCATGATATAATTTAATTTACTACGGTTACTTGAGACCCACTCGACCTCTTCTTAACAAAGTTAGAGAGTTTTCATTGGATCATAAGAAATAACACTATCTAAATCCAGATTTAGGTTTCCTATTGCCGGATTAACTATTCATGTACCTTTGGGAAAGAGATTAGATTTAAACCAATTTCAAAAATATAAAACAAAACTAGACAGGCTGTTTCAATGCACATGTGAGATTGGGTTTAATGATTTAAAACCTTATGGAATTTACATTAAGTGCTAAGAATTACCTTTACAAATTCATCAAAAGTGTTCTTTAATATCTTTGTGCTCGAGCGTGTCCTTTATCGGAATGTTTCTTGGTCCGAGGCAAACTTTTTATGTCACATTTGTATCGGTAAGAATGCTTATCTCTCAAAATGTTACAATTAAACACGACCCAAAATTAAAAGACCACATTAAAAAGCATGTTTTATGGTAGTAACTGTCTTGCCAAAATTGAGGTCTGCGGCTGATGAAGTTACAGACTGAATTGTTTCAACCAAATGCTACCGGTTTTGGATCTCCCTTCAACCATTTTGTATCTCGTCTCACAGATTTTCAATTTGATCTATGACTTTGGATCAGTTTTGTTTTCCTTAGTTCTATTATTAAACATCCGGGTCATCCAATGCGAATTAACATCAAAAGTTAAATATAAAAAATCTTTTTCACCGGAAGTAGGCATTGAATTATAAGGATTTGTTGGATTTTATAATAATTGCCTGAGACATAGATTACATGTCTATCCGTCTGCCTGATATTTTTCGATTAGCTGTTGTGTCATATGACACATTTCCGGAGATGACTCCAGGTTGATTATTGTTGTGTAATAAATAAAAGAATTTCTCTGTCCAAACAACAATAAGACCATTTAGTATTTGTTAGTTTACATCTCATGAAATAACAATTGCATTTCTAGAATTACATTGTAAGTTTCTTAGCTTAAAATAACTAATGCGTTTTGTGCCCAATTATCCAGTCGTTGGACACTATATGTGCGCTAAGGCTATAAGTTGCTATCTGGTTGCTCGCGTCTTAAATACGGGTTGCTTGACACGATGACAAGGAGCATGTTTTATGGACTTCTGGGCGTCCTTAGGTCATACTATTCTATTTGACCTGCTACTCCCAGATACTGTATTTAATTTCGGTGGGGGTATAACTACGTGTGAGTTATTCTTGTTCCACATTCGCCAAAGATAATACTCCCCAGGTGACCGAAGGTCCTCCAAAACACCACAATGGTTCGGACAGTTAGTCTGGAGTGCTGTCAAATAAATATTCAAATATAAATTGACCACTACTTGAATCTGCAATTGAAAAAGACTTTCTGGGCACTATAGATCATTCCGTCATGACTTAACGTGTGAACATGCCATGTGAGTGAAAGTAGTAAATCGTTTACGCCTCATACACTCAAAAGTCCAATGATTTATTTAATAGTTAAAGAAACCTGTCTGAAGAGTGTGTGATAATTTAAAACTTTTTTAACGTTTATATTTTTACAAAAAAAATGTAGGATTTCCAATGAAATTGGCTTGGCAACTTGATACTTTGTGTTTTATAAGATTGATTCATTGGCTCTATGCTGTTTATTTTCAAATGTTTACTTGCATGAAAAAATGGGATTTAATTTTTGCAGTAAGGTTTTTGAAATCCTTGTACTTTAGACATACAGTATTATTATACACGCAAGTGGTTGCAAGTACCACCATTGGAGCCTACAACGACTAGTAATTTATTACTTGTAAATTTTTTTAAGTATTATTAAATGTAAGTTGTTACAAGAACTACCCTTGGGGACCACCACGATTTGTCATTTGTTATAATTTAAAAATAGTAGTAAGCTAATTGAAATTTATGCAATTTAGACATATATCTTTGAGGAGTAAACTTTTATACATCATTTACAGTGTTATTAAATGTATGTTGTTGCAAGTACTACCCTTGGAAACTACCACGATTAGTCATTTCAATTTTGAGCCGGCGATTAATCCTTTTAAAATTTATATACTTTAGACATACATCTTTTAGCGGTAAACTTTTATACTTCATTTACAGTGTTATTAAATGTATTTTGTCGCAAGTACTATCCTTGGAAACTACCACGATTAGTCATTTCAAAGTTGAGCCGGCGATTAATCCTTTAATGAGATAATAACTAACCACCAAATCGGCGGCTGTTTAACATTATATTTCAAATCGAATGACGGGGATAAGATGCGGTTTCGTCTCGACAACATTCATCACTCCATTAATCCCGTACAATCCTTCTCAACGTCTGGTAGTCCAGGCATCCATTTACACGAAACCATCGAGTCATCAAGAGCCAACTATTTACTCTTTTTCTTGACAATATCCTGGTCACTCATATTTTGACCTCTTTTTAAAAGGTTAACAACAGTAAAGCCTGCACATTAGTAACACTGGACAAAGATTGATAAAGGTGTTCTGCCCACTAAAGTGACGTGAATAATTCTCTCAGGGGTGTAAGTTTTGATTCACTTCTGTGAAGAGTTCTAGTTTCAGAATCGCTAATCTCGTAGAATGTTTAAATGTTATTAATTGGTCTTGGTAACTTCTGTAGTTCATAATTATACTTTAATAACGCTGTATACGTTAACAGGATTAAAATGTCACCCTGTAAAATGTAGTCCCTTTTTAAAATAGAAAATGAGTTTCAACATCCAAAAAATTGACATTTTTGAAATAATTTATTTTAAACTTTATAATGTGCAGGTATATATAAGTATTAAAATACCGTCAAAGTTCTGAATATATAAATATTGTATTTATTTCTTCTCTAATTCCTTGTACAAGTTCATACTACTGACAGTCGTGCGTATCCATAAATCTGCAATGTCAGATTTGCTATTTTTCAGTTCAGTTATCAAACAATATGATATTAGGGTAAATATAAATAAAGTTACATTGAAATTTCTTCTTAATGCATGTTGCTTTTTTATTTTTCAGAATTCATGACAAATAGTAGCTGTTTAGGCAATTTTGAGGATCGTATACACCATCGTTCTTCGACGATTGTTAATTTGTCAATTTTCACGCCTATTTGTTTATCGTAATGAATATATCTTTGTTTCCGAAATGAAATATTTGATATCGAGTAATACTATAAATTCGTCATTATCAATTTGTTTCTTCATTTTATTAAGGTGCGGGGGGGGGGGTCTATCGGAAGCAAGGCCGCGGCCCATGCAAACAGTTTTCATACTTATAGCATAGTATAATTTAAAGGGACGAGAGTCTCAGAGACACAGAGAATGTAATGCTGATTTAGTGGGGACGGATTTCATTTAATAATTTGAAAAATCCTTGAAATGCAAAAGCTGGGAAAATATCTTCACCTCGAAATTACTGTTGGGAAATCAAAAATTTAAAAAGACTGGGTTCTTTTATTTTAAGTTCAAAATGCCAATTGCAAATAGATTATGTTCTTTGCAGATAAAATGTATGCACCTAAATACAACGAATGTGGGTATATCCCCGATTACAAATCGATACAAAACGTAGGAGACCAACACCCTTTCCTGATAGGTTATATGGGGGGACTCAATGTCCTTTAAACGAAGGGATCTGATTCGGATATGTTGATCGTGTACAAATGCCAAGAGTTTAAGTACTGAGACACCGACAGAATCTAAGTAAAATTAAATGGTTTCAAACAGAACCGAGTTTTAAGCCAAACCGAATTATCTTACAGGGTCTTGTTATCGACTTGCCGAGATGTTTATGGGCTGCAGACTTTTGTTGAATGCACTACAAACTCCAGACATATATCAATAAATAAAACTCTAAATATGGAAACGAGAGAGAGAGAGATGGGGTTTAACGTCCACTCGACACAAACTAGGTCATTTCGGGACTAAAATGTTTTTGAATTTTATTTCAATAATTCACTTGCGCGTAGGGAGGATTAAGAAAACGAAAAGTCGAGAGAACATCTTGGTGTTGTAGATCTTTGAAACCGTTTTCTATAATACTGATCGTAAAACTAACACTAAACATGGTGTTAGCTATAATAAAACACCAATTCCTTGGAACGTGAATGTGTCAAATACACGAGCAGTGGTATCAGATGTATCAGAAAGAGCACCTCAGCTAGTTCTGAACAACCATTACTGGCTAAACTGGGCAATCTTTTGAAATAGCAGGCACCCTTTGAGAAATGATCACAGGCATTCCTTTTCAGATATTTTCCAACTCCCCAACCCCCACCCCTAACAATAAAATGACAAAGTAATAGTAACACAATTATTTGATTAAAATTAATAGATTTTTTATTCCTCTTATTTTCGTAGACTTTTTATCTTGAAACATCGTAAGACAATTATGTGCTGCAAAAAAGACATTGACTATAGCTACTGACAACTATGACACACACAGACATAAAAACGTTTGACTCAGTTTACCCTGATATAAGTATAATTTCTCTCGTTTTATGGGAATTTCATAATAATATAATAATAATAATATCTATATTAACAATTAAATATTCAATCAACTTATTCCTAATTTAATTATCTATGTCATAAATTAATTATTCATTCCTATGAACATTAAACTATAATGATTCATTTTGATAAGAAAACAAACTCATGGTTAATTCTGCCATTCATGTCTACTGTGTAATACTGTGATAAGTAAGATAATACTAAACAAATTGTATTTTGGTTAAAGACAAGCAAAAAAATTTAAATTAAATAGCCATTTGTCATTTAAATTTTATTTCAGGAGACATTCTTACTAATATCCAAAGATAAAACTTAATAATTTCTTAATTTAATAAAACTTTACAAATATCTCATATTTTCATTGTTTAAATGTCAAGATACAGAGCTAAATTATAAACTCTTTGGTTGGTTGAAAGTTTCAAAATCGACCTGTACATGTGTAAGGCTTTTATTTGTAAACTTACACTAATGTTAAATGCGTCATATTTCAAATAAATTATATGAAATGAGCACAAAATCTGGTCTATATATAAGGTAATCGCAGTTGTAAGAATACCATTCCTAAGATGTTGTTAATGCGGTTAGCTTAGCTTTAAAAATTAGAATATTTGATAAGATGTGAGAAATAAAACATAAAAATGCTGATATTGCAAACAAATGGAAAACACCTCCATGATATGTTTATAAAACTTGAAAGGAATAAAGAAATATACAGGCAGTCACATTCAATTGTGGCATAAATACATAAAAACAAAATGACTATTTACATATCGAATAATTAATTAAATCTTACATGATAAATGACTAACACAAATTAAATTGAAACTTCCTGAATTGACGGCACCACTTTGGAAGCGAAGAATGTCTTTGGCTCATAATATGAAAAATGTCATAAATATCTCAGGGGAACTATATTTAAACTCTATACACAATTCCGGAATTATGAATACACATCAATTCAAATCCTATATTATAACAATAATCGGATTTTGAAATCGGATTTGCGCACCTAAAATTAGTAAATTCTCTCATGGGATATGCACAAATCCGGATTTAAACTCAAAGTATGGCCATGGGATAAGTTATATGTATCTGTTAGAAATCTATTAATGATTTCTGTTAGCCATTCTCGGGGTAAATTTGAATTTGAATTTTCGTAATATGTTTGAAAATCAAATTAAATTAACGTAAATTATTTATAGAAGAAAAAATAATATCAACAATATATGCTCCATATGGGTGTTTCATATAATAATGTCTTTAAGTATCGTACACAGTTTTACCCTTTTATTAATCGTTTCTGCCTCAACAACACACCCTTGCTAGTATAATTCACTATATAATCTCCCGTGTCCTAATACTTGGAATTGTATACACACACAGCCATGACGTAGAGCACAAACCGCCATTGCACGTGGGCCTAGTTCACAGTAACGAAACGTCACAAATTGTGGTAACTTGACTAAATTTTAAAGTCTTTAATTTTCTTTTTGTTAAGTTCACTGTAACGATAATTTATGTTCTTCAGCAGCTTTTTCAAGCGCATTCGCCAGGTTCATGTTTTTAGCTATATGTGAAAGTTTATGATCTTTTTTCCATTTCATACGACGATTCTGGAACCATATTTTAATTTGACGTTCCGTTAAGTTCAGCGCATGCGCAATCTCTATACGCCGCCGTCTGGTGAGGTATTTGTTATAGTGGAATTCCTTCTCGAGTTCAAGGGTTTGATGACGTGTATATGAGGTTCTTGATCGTTTTGAGTCACCATCGTTTCCATCTGAAACATATAAAAAAAAAAACAAATCAATGATCGGGTAAAATATGAAGCATGAAGAATATGTAAGCTACTTGTTGCGATATGGCTGCCGTCATACCACCAGTCAGTCTCACATAGACTGAATGGTCTTTGATAATGTACTTTGGATAAAACTATTTTCATAAGGAAAAGCGTCTTTTTAAATCCCTAAATTTTCAAAAGAAAAGTCCATGTACAACCTTCAGAAAAATGGAGCGATAGTTTAGGCCTGTGTTTAAGGCATCAAGCAATCTGAAAACGTGTTATCCCCAAAACCACGACTGCTATTTCAAACGGATGGAAGGATGACCTTTTGAAAAGTTAAAACTCATTTATAAATATATTATAGTTTTATTTTAAACTTATTTTAAATGTACAAGGTGAGACACATAAGGTAAAATTGTGCTGTCGATTATCTTCGATCACTAAAAGCGACAGGTAAGTGTACTTTTATCTTAAATAATCTAGGCTCAGACACAAACTCGTACTAGTTTTAACATGTTCTACAAATCCAATATAATCAAAGATTTTATAATACAACTATGTATGTCGTGATTTCGGCCATTACCGGGTACCACAAAAAAAGACGCCAGCGAGATACCGTGAAGAATTTATAAAAATAGTACCCAAAGATTCGCTCACAGACAATGTGGCGGCAACCTTTGATGTATATAATGAGCGGCACCATTAAAGGTAATTTCTCACGAGCTCACGTGGACATTGATTTATTTTCTTTTAAGTGATTCCTTGTTTTCTGTTTCTCGTCTTCTCATTGTATTATTGTTCCAGGAATGAGCAATATTTCGTAAAAAATATTCCATTAGAAATTAACTCATTTAATTAAGTTTAGAAAGTGCCTTTCTTTTTAAAAGATTAGGATCAGATCTCTTAAAATATTCATTATTTTGTTCCAATTGGAAATTTGTCAATTTTAATTACATTTATTACAAAGACATTGTCAGAACTGTAGCATCAGTTTCATGCAAAACCATTCTCAGAATTGTTTTAAAAAAAACATTATCATTTTATGCCCATTTCGTTTTAATACAAAAATCTCGCAGAACTAAGTTATAAAAAATATCAGTTGAAGAAGGCTTGAATTGTATGTAGGTGGCGTGGTAACACACTGTGCATTTAGCGTGCCACTTCTTTATATTTTTGTAGGTACGGGATTCAATTGTATTGTAAGCAATCCTTTAAAGCATATAAACACTACACACCATACCAAAACGCACGTGTATGCAATCATCAATGACAGTGAACGAAAATAACAGAGCGTGAGAGAGGAAGATGGGGGGGGGACACAATTTTATCATTTTATTAAGAGAGAGAAGACGACAGTTCAAAGAATAGACATTTCTACTGTTAAACTAATCAGTAAATCAAATTAAACAACGAAATTACACACAATGCCATTCATTAAATAGCAAAAATGAAACCTGGCGTAAAATTACAAATTTCCTTTTCAAGAAAACTGTGTTTTATCGCCATACTGGGTTTAATTCTGCAGAAGAAAACGTGTATTTTGACGAGGATACTGCTCGCCTCTTTAATCATGACTAAACTAATCGCAGAGCGCGGCACAGACCCCATACACAGATAAGACCTCGACCAGAGTTCCTCAACCAAACAAGCATCCGACCAATCAAATTTATTCTCCAGTCTGGGAAATCAGGTTGTTACGCGCGCGTGACAAAATATTTTCCTCGCTTCGAATCCTCCAATGGGGCAGCGCTTCAAGTAACAAAGAAAAACCATTTATATCTGCCTAAACTCTGTTCCCTTCCCTTTCGTTTTGCAATATTTTAAAGTCATCTTTGACAAGGGTCAATTTAGCCCTCTCTCCCTACTGTTCTACTAGTCTCAGGGGATACACGACATTTCCATTCGTCACTGAGAGATTTAATTACCACGTTGGCGCTCTCCGAGGCTAATTTTCTAAGATTTATTTTAAATTTCAACTTTTTTAATCTAAGGCAAGCAAACGGCGCCGACAGGTCCGCAGATCAATACGCTAACTTTTACTGATTAGACGCTGGTTAGAAAATTACTTGCATTACGTATTCCCTCTAATGTGACTATAGTATAACTGGATGTTCGATTTTTTTCTAGAAAGCCAGTCGGTAAATTCCGTCTGAGCGTTATAAAAGAGGTAACGGGTTAAATGTACACATTATCGTCTATAAACGATTTAAAATAGGAAGGTAATGATACAAGCACGTGGAATATATAATGCGAGAAACGACCAAATGATTTATTAGCCCGAATTTCACGGCGACAATGAAGTCAACTATTAACATGCACATTTTGTAAATTTATCAATTGAACGAAAATTTGGCCTATAGAATAAATTATCACATTAAATTTGATTATACACGTGTATGTCTAAAGTACTAATTCCATTTCAATTATTTGCCCTTTCAACATTTCAATTTAGCAAATGCAAAAAATGCTATTGAGTCTGCTCAAAAATCTGCAACACAACCCCGAAAGCATGCCAATTAAAGACATAAATTAGCTTACAAATTATATCATATTATAATTAAAACTTAATTCTATGATCATCCACAACATTTGTTTTCAAATTTTCCTTAAATTTTATTCAAAATACAGTTTAGCAATTTTTAAATTTTTTAAAGCTTGTTAAAGTTATCGTTAATATATCAATATCAATTTCAGGGAAACCCTGTAACTTTTCCTGTAGAAATGCATATGTATTCTTCTAGGTATCTGACAACAGAATATGTCAAATACAATATTTGTTATGTATTCTTTTATATTTTGAACAACTGGATGCCAGATACTGTATTTAATACGAAATGTATATGTATTCTTTTAGGTTTTTAGCAACAGAACATGTCATGTTTTTATTTATTCCAATAATGTAAAGCTTTAATTTCCAGGCAACCAAAGCAAATACGGGAAACGAAGTCAACGATTATGAGTGATTGCATGAGTTTGTTTGGCATAAAATATCTAATGAGCGAGGAAATCAGGCGAACACAGAACATGATATAAATATTGACAGGTGTTGTTCAAAATTTCAAAATCAATGACAAAACAGAATTATGTTTATAGAAATTGACTATGGTGGTCGACAGCTTGGCCACACATCGACTCCCACTTAGCTTCACTTCGTCTTAATAAGAAATACTTTCTTTTCACAATCCAAATTTTGTAACTGAATATAGTCATGTGTCGATAAATTTAAAGGCGTACAAGGAAAGGGTAATTGGAAATCGAAATTGTTCCCAAGAATTCATTTTGAATTTGCATCCATGCACACTAAAATCAAAATTTCCCTAAGACAAATTGAGCATTTTATAGATCTCGGGATAAGAAAAATGGACGGATATGAAAGTTGACTGATATACGTCTTCATCGAGTTGGTGAACAACAAATATATAATCAAAAACTCGGTATTTTAAAAGTTTAATAAGAAATGTGTCAATACTACTTCTTAGACATTTATAAAGTAAATAAGAATTTTGCCGAAGGATGTTTCTCTTCACAATTTTGAAATTATCCCGTCCCAATCGTATTTTATCCATCGCGTCACGATTCTGAAATAATACATCTTGGAATTATGCATCCCGTACCAATTCTTTCACAATGTATCGAGTCCCAAACCTATAACTATGCATCAGATATACCATAATTAAAATGATGCATTTCGTCCCAATTCTGAAATTGTACATCCCATGCTATCCAGAAACAGTACACCCCATCCCAATCTTATATATCCCATACCATTCCTGATGATGCTTTACGAACCATTCCTGAAATTATACATCCCGTCCCAATCCTACAATCATAATTATATCTCATTTCATTTCTGAAATTATACCTCCAAAATTTAGATGATGGCACTTTGAAAGTGAATAATGTTTTAATAATACAAAATCGTTTAGATTCCTACGTTTATCAGACTATCACCTTACAGAAATTTCAATAAAGCACAATAGATCCTCCATTTATCTTCACGAATTAGCACCGCAAAGGTAGATTATAATACTAAGTGTGACAGAATCTACCTATTATGCACTCAAGATTCACTTAACAAGTCTCCGACTTGAATTAACTTTAATAAAGCCCGGTGGCTGTCAAATTACCTTTAAAAGGAGTAGCTTGGATAAATATGCAAAAATAATCGATATTATTAACTGTCTGATAAACTAATATATATTCATTCATTACATGAAGCCCTTTTTAATTTAGAGCAAGATGTGTGTCTCAGTGCACAATAATATAGAGTTTAAACAGTTTGTTGATATTAAAGAAAAGATATAACGCCATAGGCATCAATTTGTCCAAAACAAAAGATGACCGTATTAAGACCTGGTTGCCAAAGTTGTGTATTCTTATTAGTAAATACTTGTCGGTGGTTCTATTGAACGGTGATTGGCGGTAATCGGAGGCAGTAGGTTCACGAAAATGGATCAATTTTCGACATTTCTATCTATTCAACGGCTAGGCGCCCATCTTCGCGTATACTCACTCGGTGTCTACTTTTGATTTTTTAGACCGCTGAACCTCTTAAAAGTAAACATAAAGCATTTTCTCCGAACAGATCAACTTTCCATCTTCGTTTTGTGGCGTCTATTGTGGTTATGTCCAAAACCAAGATTCGAGTTGGACATGAGTTTCGATTTTATGATTGATGCTCCGGCTGTCTAGCCTCAAACCACTATTCAATGCAACATTGTTTTTATAATCTCCCGAGAGTCGTTAACTCGTCCGCTTAAATGCTGCCTCTTATTTGGGGCTTAGTTAAGAATAAAATATGTATGACTTGTCGGATTTCGATGTGATAGGAGTCTAGTTGTTGCGTTGGGCAATCCACCCAATGTAATTACCACATCGATAAAGAGCACCTATCGATTCACAGTTCAGACTCATTTTTTTTCACATACTTAATATTCAGTTCTAGCAAAAAGGCGTTTGTCAATTCACATGAAAATATTACGCATGCAATTATGAATGTTATATTAGCCGAGTGAGTAATTGAGGCGATTCATCACGCGAACCTCCCTGGGACTCCGGTACACCCCTAACCAGATTGAGGCAAATCTGCATTCATTATCACCAAGATAACCTATAACTTCTTGAACACGGTTCTGTTTTTCTTCACTTATTTAATCGTTCGTCATACTCATGTCGGCGATTTGCGTCCAGATGGTGGTGTTTTTAGAAAACATGTTTATTATATTTATACGATGAAATTAGCGAAACTCTTATTTGGTGCGAGCGTTTAGTCACCCTCCATTAACTACCACAAAAACAAACATGGAGACTGCTTGCGCATATAGGCAAAATGTTTTAAAGGTAATCTTCTTTCTTTTCATGTTCAATGTATTCTACAAACTAAAATTTTGAAGACAATTTCAATCTTGATCATTCAAATTATGCGTTATAAAAATATTTTATAATAATAATAATAATCACTTGTGTTTTTTTTGTGGAACCCTAATTAGCATTGTTATATGTCTTCAAACTGCGCTCATAAGAATCTTCCAAATATACACGCCTTGAACAGACATAATAATCTTTGTGTTAACAGACCTTTATTTTTTGTGATTTCATATCAAAGATGGCGTAGTCATATGGCGACGGTTCATGATTCTGAATATACTAAATGGCCCGGCATACAATTTTTAAGATGATATAAATTATGAATCCACCAAAGTGTAAATAATGTTAGAAACGATGAAACCCGATATCACGCTTGTTTGTACCGAGCATGAATTACCCAGCAGGCCTTCACATATATTTACTTCCGCTCAATTTACCGATTTAGCACATTCTTGATTATCCAGACGACTGGACTGTTAGCGTTACTCATGATATTTTATGTTTGCCAAAAACAATAAGTCACGGAATGAAAAATAAAATATTCATTGACTAAAGTTCGTAGATTCATAATTAAAATTTTCACTATATACAAATTGTTAACAAGAACATTTTAAAACCTTTAATTTAGTAACGAAACAGTGACCATTTTATTAACGTTAACAGACCAATTCACTTGAATTGACATGTTTTTGTATATTTACATGTAATGTGTGTTTAGTGTGTGTCTTGTCCGTAAGTCGGTTTTGTTTGCGTTTAGTCGGGTACTACAAAACTTACTATTAAGGTAATAAATGTCCCATTTAATCAATTTGGCCCAATTGAAGAAAACATTCACATGTTTTGTTGGAACAGTACTGTGCTGCTAAGATACCAGATCTCTGATAAAAAACAAAAGTGTCGGATATTGAGGCCTATATTATTCTGTACAACCGCTTAAGTATGATGTCTGGATATTGGAGTCTACAACGTAAAACCGAATAGACAGTTCACGCTATATCCTAATGTTGTCAATTACAGATGAAAGATAAGCGGGCAATGAAGCGGAGATTTCCCCAGTTCTACGCACAGACTTATAATAAAAGTCAGGGTATCAATACCCCATTAAGGACCACAAGGCGTGTACACAACTAATAATTTATCATATTACCCAGCAAGCCACCACTCTGTCTCTTCACACGATTCTGTTTTTATAGCAGTTTTACGTTAATGTGGTGAAAACCTTTCCATCGTAGACATGGTTTACTATTTGAGTTTAGTCCTAACGACGCCGTCTGCCCGTCTACCAGCAAGTCGCCATTTCGCTCCTTTAACTCGGCGCATAAAGCATTTCAACCCCCTCCCTGCCATCACGGCATGATTTTATCATACGTATCTCGTATATCAAAGAATAATCAGATTTGTTCTGACAACAAGGATTAACTTTCTTCATTGGGAAGAGCCCCAGAAGTCCTTCCAAGATTGGTGATGCACCGTATTCATGCCATCACGGGTTGTGATTCTTGGAGCGACTCCTTTACGAAAATCAACGTAAGTAGCAGGCTATTTTCTATCATTCGAGCCTTTTCTTTGTTTTGTAAGGATTGGCATTCTGCTGTTCAAACGCGTAGAATCTGAATTCGATGTTTCAAATACTTCAACGCTCACCGACGCTAGTATGCGTGCACGGCTCTTAAGAGTCGTTGTACTTCCTCTTTAAGACAATCCACTTAAGTCATATTTCTACCTTGAAGTAATTAGATTCAGAACACAAACTCTTTTGCAAATTACTTCTAGCTCATTTGAAATGGAGACCAGAACTGATTACAGGATGAATTTCTTACTCTTAGTGAAAACAGACACGAGATGGTTATTAGTAGTTGAATTTTCCTGATTAATGTAACGAGTAATTCTTAATGGCGACTTGTTTGTGTCTGGTGTATGTATGTATGCTCCGAATTGGGATACAAAAACGTTCAAGCCTCGTCCATTAACATATGCCCCGAAAACAGATACATCTCTCTTATTGTCTCACATTTTGGTACAATTGCTTTGAAAAAATATATATGACGATTGAATAGTACACATATATTAAATATTCGCAAAAGAAATATTGAATTGTTGCATCCAATGTAGAAGTAACGAAATACGAAACCAACTCAGAGCTACATCCACAGCGATTTTTCGACTGGGTAATCGCCTATATATATTTTTAGACGCCCTCAAGATGGATTTGATGAACAGTGGTAGTATAAATGTAACTTTTCCGAACACGATAGCGACTGATAAAAGGGTTTGAATAAAAAAAACCCCAATATAAAGATTTAAGGCTATATCTACAGCGATTTTTTTCACAGCCTCAAATAGATGAATTTGAATAGTGGTCGTCTAAATGTGACTTTTACAAAATACCAAACCGACTCTGTGATGTGAGGCCTATAATAGACAAGGCGATTACTCAAATAGCCATAATAGATCATTACCCGACGGGATACACCATTTACATTTCAATTCAAATCCACATAAAAGAACATAGCAATAGAGAGCATAATTTATGCGACTAACATAACCTTACATTTCCCCCCTTTGAAACCAACTTTGCCCACTCTATGTAGCGCTTGTGGACAAAGATTGTTGAAAACGGTGAGACGGAAACTTTTGAACCTGTTCGTGGTTGTGTGTAGTATAATAATAGTTCTTCTCAACACGAAACACCTGTACGTCCTTAATACTAACATTTACAATAATATTCATATTCATGTATTTAGTCTGTTGGGCTTGTTGTTATGATATCAACAAAACCTTTAGTCTAGATCTAAATGATGTCTGGTTCATATAAATAGTACGGGAAGTACGAATACGACATGGTGGTCCGATCTGAAAGTTAACTTTGATCTTTTCGGAAAATTAAGAAAACTTTTTCAACTGCTTCAGTTGGCTTACGGTGATTCAAAATTTTAAATTTCAATGATTGGTTTCAAAATTGTAGCTGTGTCTTAATGTCGTCCGTAGATGTACTACACCAAAAACTGAGCATTGAAAATAGTATGCGTTTAAGATGGCAATCTCCAAATATTTCAACAATTCGTGACTCGATATTTATATAGTGCTAGAAATATCTTATTAAATATTTGGCATAAATTTAAAGGAATGATGTCTTATTTGTAGCATCGCGATATGTGTAATATCCTATGTGGGCATGTTACTCTCAAAAGGAGCATTGAACAGAAAATCTATCAATGAAGTATCCTATGTGGGCGTGTTACCCTCAAAACTGGGCTTTGAAAAGAAATGGCGTGAATTTTCTAAATATTTCAACAATTCATAACTCCATATTTATAGTGCTAGAAATATCCTACTAAACATTTGATATAAATTTCAAGGAATGGTTTCAAATCTGTAGCAGTGTGATATTACAACTGAGCTTTGAAAAGAAATGGCGTGAGTTTAACATCACAATCTATCAATGAAATCTCCAAATATTTCATTCCATAACTCGATATTTATAGTGCTAGATATATCCTACTAAATATTTGACATAGTAATTCTCAGATTAGTGAACTGAATGTATACCATTTAGTCGACTGTAATATGAGCCACAAAAACTATGTTATAGTAATGTTAGACTTCGAAATGTTTAAATATTGAAAAAAGATTCAGCTATAGATGTGACTATTATTAACCCTATCTCCATTGTCATCTTAGCTTTATCGAGATGCGGATGCTAATAGTTTGTAACTAAGGAAATATAAACATAAATTAAATATCATTTTTTATCTTAGGCTTACGCACTTCAAAGAATCATTGAGCTTGAAACTTGGAACGCTCCGACACCTTTGTGTGGAAAATTAGCCCATAAATCTGAAATATTTAAATAAAGATTACAGAAATTGCTCCGAATTTATCCTACCTTTGGAAAAAATATACTCAAAAAAGTAAAAGGATAAGGATCGCACCATAAAAAATCATAATCCAGTATTTGTCTTGTTGTTAAGGGCAAGAGGAAATTTTCATATTAGGAACTGAAGCCATAAATCTAAATCATTTTTATGGTCGCGAAACAAAACGCTTGTCAAACATGAAGAGGGAGGCTAAGCCGACTCTTGTATGGATAGGAGACTGATATCATCTTAATATTTGGCCATGCGATATGAAAAATGGCTGGATATCACACCTTATAACACGCCTTATTAAGACTTATACAGACCAGTGTGTTTGGACAAGTCTAGCCTATTAATATCATTATTCTCTTGTAGCAGGGTTATGAATTGAGTTTTTTGAAGTGTGATCGTTGTTTGACAGATCAACTTGAGCCCATTGTCAAAGTTTGGAGATTTATAACGCAAAATTCTGTATTTCTTTTATCTTAAACGACACGGCACCCTTGCAGATTTTTATCAAAATTCATTCATCGAGAAGGAAAACTATGTGATTTTTACAGTCAATACGTCGTAAATTTCACTTGGTATATTGTTTAAGAAAAGGTCCCTTTCCCTTTTCTGTCTGAACGAATCAAATGTCTCAACCAACATCCTGTCAGTTTCTTCGCTCAGTCTGTTTTGTAATTGAAAACAAAAAGCCAAGATGATGTGTTTATGGGAAATAACCAACACAAATAAGAACGTAAACTTAGCTTGATAATCGAGTATTTATATGAAGAAATGGCATGATGGTTTATGACAATATGCCAACCCTATGTCTCAGAGATATAAGATGATTCATAAGTTACCTTAAGGGTTGTTAATATACATATATATATATACACTCAGAATTACTTTTTCAAATGGAGGTTTGGTCGAGATCTGATGAATTAATTTCTGATGAGGCAATGTCTATTTCATATTGATAAGTCTGCTAACTGTCCATCAACCTGTACTTAAACAACCTATGTCTGATAGAATGTCTGTCCGAAACCGTTTTCGGACTTTCATTTCTCAATGAAGTATTGGAAGATACCATTTGAATTTCGCGCAGTTGACCCACATTTAGGGGAAATTGTGGGTCTGGTTTATCCTTCAAGATATAATTTAAATTTGGTGACAATATCGTACCTTAGTCCGTTCATTCGTGCACTTATTAATTTTATGGAAACCGGTAGGAGACACACCTCTTTATCTAAGGATAGTATCATTTGAACCTAAGTATTTTTAAATATTTAACAACATGCATTTATCTGTTCATTGGTTTATGAGGATTCTATTTTTAGAACGTAATATATTTGAGGTCAGACTAGTAATTGGTATGTTAAAGTTATGAATGATTAAAAGGGTGACATAATTGTTAAGTGGGAGTGTGTTTGCTCAACTTTGGTTTGTTATCAAGATTTTTTTTTCTCTATTATTATTGTCAATACAACAGCAAGTAACAATCTCAATATATTCATAAAATCGTTGACCTATTGTAATCACACTCAATTATCTACGATATTATCATTGTATTGTCAGATTACACTATTATTCACAACACTCTTTTATCGATTTCATACAATCGATTAATTCTTTTCCCTTTTTCTATTTCCATTGCGTTATTTATTAGCATTTATCGCATTCTAAAAACAAGAAGAAAACTATTACAGACTTTTGAGGTTTTTTGTATTGCTTCAAGAATGTTAAAAATTCATATTTTATCGATTGCTTGCGCCATTGAAATTTATCATATTTGCAATTAAAATTAATAATAAAATTAACACTTCTTGTTTGATTTCTACCGCACAATTTTCGAAAATGACGTCATAAACGACGTATTTCGACTAACGGGGGAGGGCGGTTGGTATTCAAGAGAATTGGCTTCGATACATTTATATATTAAACCAAAATCGGATACCAATAATAATCATGAACATTATTTTTGCATTCCATAAGAATAACAGTCCAAAGGTGAAATTTTAAAGACGTATATCTTTGTACGCATGACGTTGTGGATATCGTCTGGTCTACGGGGATTAAAAATGTGCTTAAAATGATAAATTACCTTAATAAAGTATTTGGATATCTTTTAACACTTTTCCCTAATGCCAATTCATTAAATATACTCTCCTAAACTTTTAAACACAACTACCCCTCATAAAAAATATACCCCACTGTTACATGGTGCTAGAATTTACATAATATTTAACATATATTTTCTTGACGATAAGATAAATACGTATACATAAACATGGAAGGCAACATGGGGGGTCTTTAACATCAAAAATATGCAGTGGTAAAAAATAAATAAATTCAAGATATACATAAATATACAAAATAGCTTACATTTCATCTATATAAGCATCAGTATATCTCAAACTGCGATGCTTTAACCGATGGATTCTTAAAGAGACGGTGCTAGGTTTTGGATAGGAATATATTAAAATTAATATATAGGAATACCTCAAAGAAGAGAAAAACAGACACAAATATTTTTAAAAAATGAGATTATTTCATCACTGGAAATAAGAAGCCTATAATAAGCATTTATTGGAACAAACTTAGTCACCTTTTTTTTCCAACAGTTTAATTTTCTATACACTTTTCCCCCTTTCCCGTTCACAAAAGCATATAATGTGGTCAATCGACGAGTTGTTGCGACAAGTCTCGGGAAATCATTGATAAAATAAAAGTAATCAAGTCGCCTGAGCAAATCACTACCAAGAGAACTATATAAATAACATAAAAGTTAATTTCTATTGAAAATATCACCGCTTAACAAGATCTTCTATTTACGATACTTCACCGATCGTAAAATACGAGCTGAAGGCGTTTTATGAGACGCTGTGACTTAACGGCTCGTTTTCTGCGACAAATGGCCGTTATAAAAGGGAATTTATGAAGTGTTTTATGAAGAATGAGTGATTGTTAACCGTTGATCAAAGTCTGGCAAATAAAGAACGAATATTATTTTTTTTTATTTCTATGATACTAGTATTTATCTATTTCATGTAAATTCAATTAGTATTAGCCGATTTATTTTCTTTTCGAGTGGTTCTAGACTATTAAAGTATTGGGGGTACGTGTATTTTTATTATTTTTTTTATTCAGATATCGATCTGAATTTGCTGTTTATCATGTTTTATATTATAATGAACAATAATTGAATAGCTCCAATTTGTTCATAATTATTAATAATAAATGTTATTGTAGACCGCCACTTTAAGACCGATTCGGAATCTTTTTGATGTCCAAAATACTTATTTAAATTCACTTATACAGTATACAAACCATTGAGTATAGCCTACAATACATACAGACGCTATTATTTATATATTTGCTTTGTATACATGGTAGTTTATAACAATATCATTAGCCTATATATCTTGACATATTTCATACAAGTTGAGCGACATAGACCCCTTTTTGCTGTCGTGTAATAAATGAGTGGCTTTCATACTTCGTGAATGTAATACATATGTTTTCCTTGTCAGATTTATCCCTGCCAAACTGTCTTATGTCGTATAGCTAACCACAGAGTCGTGTATGTTTTAAGTGAGTTTTCTTGTAAATATCAGCGAAATCTGAATACTTAACCCGTGCTATTTTTTTTTTAAATACATGAGCGGTAGAATACATCAGTCAACCAATTTGCAGTCAATATTAAAATGCTAGTTTTATAAAACACCCTACTTTCATTTCAATAAATAAATATGATCAGTGGCTTTTACCTGTTTACATGTGAAATGCGAATTGCTTTGAGCATTAACCACTGATTTGGTCATTCAATTGTCTTTTTGGTGTACGTGTGTCGATGTCAATTGGACAGAATGTGCTTACTTTTTCTTGAACAAGCGATACCACTTCTCGTGCATTTGGAAAGTTTACATAGCCATTAATTTTCGTATTTGGTACCGAAATGATGCCATAGCTCCAGGCATAATATTATGTTCATGTGCCACTTTAAATTGAATTGATGCCAGTGAATGTGTAAATTACTGTTATATTTTGCACTTATTAATATAACTCTTTAAAGACAATAAAATATTATGGGTGTGTTGATCCATGTAAAACAAAAAGCGGAAAATTGTTATCTGAACTTTCCGCTTGAAAATGTTGCAATTCTACATCGTTACACTTTCTATGTATCTTAATTACTAACGCTCCACTTGACCCATTGGAAAAAACATACAATTCTTAACACTGAATAATACATATAATATTACCTAAGAATTTATTTTATTGGCCTTAAAATACATTTCATTTTCAACTTTGAGGAAAGGCATTGCATGGCATTGTTTTAATTTCATTGTTTAAATTTAAGGCTTAGGTCCTTTTATATTGAATAATAAGGTATAAGTACTTCGAGATTTTGCAAATTGTGGACTTATTTTATTTATTGATTAATTTGATTCAGCTGCTCTCCAGTGGTGTACATAAGCCGTTTTATATTCTATTTGTCTGCTGAAATCGATAAAATAAACACACTGTCTTTAATAAAAAAAAAAATATTGTCTACCTATTCAATCAAAGATTTAACATAGATGTTAAATTATTCAGTATTATTATATTCTTAATATTCATGGTAATTAATTAATTTATTAAAACATTATTTTATATATACATGTACTTTCCTAAATAATAATAAAACAATAACAAAAAGATAACAAAGTCACAGATAACCATATCCCAAATGCTCTAATATTTCAAAATATTGTAGTAAGTTTTGCTGCTAATGAATACTTTTACTTGATAATTCAGATTAAAATGTCAATTTTACTTGTTCATCAAGGGATAATTCATAGATTAAAATATCAAAGATTCTTCAAAGGATTAGTTACTGATATTATATCGCAATATTGTTTATAAAGCTGGCGGGGAAAATAATATTATAGGGGTGATAGGATCAGTTCAGTATTAACTGTTCGAACTACATAATATATCCTGTAATTTCAATGTGATTGAACTTTGCAAAGCTGATAATATCTATGTCACCAATCTATTAGAGTGAATATTGAATATTCTAAATTATGAATGGATCAAAATTAGAAAAAAACTATATTCTAATACACATACACAATGTAATTGTTTTATATTATGTAAAACAAAACTATTATGTTTATCAATATGAAAGAACATTGTAAAGCTTTTTATGTACAAATGAAATCGTGAATGAATCGAAAGTAGGCCCCACTTAACATAATATCAATTTCAAAAAAATAAATGCCATAATTACGCAATTTTACACAAAAATAATGTATAGAATATGATTTAAAAAGAACGATAACCTGTATTTTTTACAGCGTGTTTGCCTGGGGATATAACATATATATGTTCACTATATTGATAAGCGACACAATCCAGAAATCATTAACAATTAAAAGCCGCGTTTTCGCATCTTACATAAACGGCTTCCATGTTGA
Source organism: Patella ulyssiponensis (assembly GCA_963678685.1). Lineage (NCBI taxonomy): Eukaryota > Metazoa > Mollusca > Gastropoda > Patellidae > Patella > Patella ulyssiponensis. The sequence continues at coordinate 58,054,477 of OY783230.1, read as the reverse complement.
AAAGATAGGATCTGGCATGATATTTAAATATATTTTTTTTATTCTTTTTTAATTCACGTTAGACGCATGACTCACAAAAGGCCCAATTGATTAAAAATATATTTATTATTTTGCACCATGTAAACTATTTTGTTACTTGTTTGATTTCGATGTGGGACCAGTGAGAGGGTTTATCGTGAAATTGTATTAATCGTACCCTTTATGATTTCTAAAGACAGTTTTAAATAAGAATACATGAGATATAACCAAAATACCATTTCATATGTTATTTTATCGGGTTCTCAAAACTCTCATAGGTAAATCAATTTGTCCTGCTATTCAATTTATGGATGTATATTTCCTTCATTCATTTACAAATTATATATCTTTGCATACAGTGGTCTTTATTTAACATAACTAAGAATACTTTTTATATACACAAATATTAATACATTTACTAGCAAAATAGCTTTCAAAGGTTCCTTGGAATAAAAGAAAAAAACAAAAACAACGCCCTTCATTTTCTTTCACAAATCACCCCATTTTCCCTGTCAACTAACGAGTTGAAAAGCGTTAAAATAATTGCCTACTTGCAATGCAACATTACACTTTTTATCTATCAGTTTTACAACATGCATAAGACTGATTACTCATTAGTTGCATTCCCTCGTAACGCGAATTAACTTTTTTAACGCTGTTAATGGCTAGTATCAAGTCAATTCCAACATGCAAATACGCTTCTGGCAATAAAAACAATAATCAACAAAAAAAATAAAAACACATATATCCTCATTCGCCAGAATACCCCCCAATTACTCTATTAATGATCACCAAGTTTTATCCTAAACTAAAGGAAACATAGTACGTGACGCCCGCGGTGAGCTTTCTCAAATCAATATATCGGTGGAATTGAAATGAATTGAATCGAGGTCACGATCTCTAATGCAAATAGTTCCCACTGGTCCAATACATTACGTGTACTTGTAAATAGATATAGCATATAATAAGTGGAATTATAGGTCGTAATTTGGCTATACATAATTTATGCAGAATCGAGGGATGTCTCCGGAATGATAATACATAATAATATCATAACGCGTGATTTCAGACAGATTCTCGCCGTTTGACTCACCACCACACGCATTCGCATTTAACATGTAAATAAATACACTAGAAAAATAAGTTCGCTTACCTGAGCTATACTGCATTCTTCTCATCCACGGATATATGTGTGGTGGATTCGAGTCTCCAGCCCTTGGACTCGGACACTGTGCTTCCTGTATGTTTCTGTGATCCACAGGGGTCGGGGTGTGACTGGGGGGACTATTCGAATGTGCTGAGTTGGGCCTATTTTCATCTATAGAATCATTGTAATGTCCGCTACTGAAATAACTGTTGTTATTATTAGATGTGGTATTTGATCTCATCTCAACGTGGTTCCTTTCCCCGACACTCTGTAACGAGGGGGGTGAGGAACATGGACTGCTGTTGGGTAGATGTGTAAGCCTAGGTGTGCCGTAATAATCTCCATTCTGCTCGCTTAACCTGTCTCCCCGGGCCGAATACGGGTACCGACCACTGCCATAGCCCGCGTACACACCACCGCCTGTTCCATAATTTCCATTTCGCTCGTATCCCCCTTCCGAACAATTCTCCAATGTCGGGGTCTGTCCATAACATGTAGAGAGCGAATTGACAAAATATGAGCTCATCAGGCCGTTTTGTGTGGGTAATAAGCGGCCGTAAAGCTGTCGCGAGGCCTCACTATACTAGCAAGCCGATGAATTATGACTACAATGATTGCTTGAACAATTTCACAGCCAGCACTTCACTTCTGAAACGAACCAATGAAATAGTCACGTGGTTTTATAGCCCAATGAATCGCCGCCCCTACAATGTATAGGGGAAAGAGGTCGCAGTATTTGGATTTCACTGTTTAGAATGTGATCTTAGTTCTATTAACGAAATCTAAGAGAATATTACACAAAAAATAAGAGAGAGAGAGGATAAAATGTAATTAATAGCTTAATTCACAAAGTGTCATTATAATTTTTAATATTATTTTTTAGATGAAACGCTAAACCAGGATTTAAAAAGGTAATTAATAAAATGTAAATCATTGTGCGATTTAAGTGCTTTGTGATTGTTAAATTGTGTCTGAAAGTGCGACAAATCACGTTATTGTTAATTTTCATTAAATCTATATGTTCTGTTTCAAACATGAATCACCGCCTTCAACTAACACACTTCTATATAATTCTATTTATTGACACTTTTTCTAGATTGTTTAAGGCGAACCTTTGTACCGATAAAATCCCTCCGTCAATGTTCTGATTATTTATTCATTATGTTTTAAGAGTATTGATAGTTACACTCTTATTTGATTTATATAACGAGGCAACATACGAGTCGCTATTTTGATTGGTTATTTTGATACAATCTGTTCCCTGATTTTTACGATTTTACCAGAGAAAGTTCGAATTATTTACAGTTATACGTGATAATAATTGAATATTAAATGTATATATTTACAAAGAAAATAAATATGATATATAATATAAATTCTTTTTGATTTCAATGATCTATTACACATATAAATTAAGCCTTAATACCTACTTACTTACCTTAAAATATCGCTAAATCATTTTCTTTTACGAATTATGCGCCTTCTAAGAATTAATAACGAGCCAAATTGTCGTATCACGAAAATTGTTTATAATTTCTCCACAAAAAACAAAATAATTTATTTTGGTGCTGTTTAAATTCCGTATGCTTTGTTGAAATTATTCGAGCAAGCGCAATTTTCAAAACCTTCAGAAATTAGAAATTTAAATGAAATGCTTATTACACAAAAATCGAAAAGCCTTGCAAATGCATTTATGCAAATTAGTCAGTTGATATTCATTTATTTTAGGTCATCTAAACCAACTTGTAGTACGTAAAACTGGTAATACGTCAATTTTCGTTGAATAATTATAATATTGGTATAACCATTTTCACTGCATTTAGCATAAATTATCTTACTTATGTCTACTAAGAACAAAATTAAATATAAAATGTGCGCGTGACGTATTTACTTTTAATATAATTTTGCGAATTTATCTTTTAATTCAAATTTATTGATAAAAAATAGATATAAAACCCAATCAAAATAATTAAATTAATCAGATCAATTATAAGATTGGATATGATTAATTTATTATCATCTTTTTAAAACAAACATATACCGATAAACATTGGAATTCATCGCAAGTGACCACGGAGCAAATAATGTATCAATACCTTAATAAAGATGTTTAACCTTCTCGGTTTGTTTACATTAAGATATTATTTGACATACTTACAAGCACTATAGCTGCCACATAATTTTATAGCTCCTATCCCCCGTGTGTTCATTAAAACAAACCAAAGTAGTTTTCCGTGTAACTTGTTACGGATTAAAGCTCCTATTGATGTTCTACTTGCCACTTAAAATTAATTTTTACGGAAGATTTGACATCCATCAAATGTCATAGGAGGCGGAAGAAATTTATGGCCGTATCGACGACCTGATGTCCAGCCTGAGACAGAACTGTATTGTATAGACCTTGTTGTTATATATTCACTACAACTTCCCTCAATGACTTCTTTGTATTGGATATGGACTTCATTGATTTTTGATAGCTAAAGTTTATTAAAAGTCTAGGCGAGTAAAGACGATAATTGAAGTAAAATATTTTATTAAAGGGATATTACGAGGATTGTTATGTTTCAACTGAATTTCAATCTCATTACAAAAATGAATGTTATTTTACCAAAGAACATTTTCAAACCAACAACACACATTAAATTTATTTACGTTTCGTATAATTTAAAGAATTCATGAAATTTGAGTTTATTGTCTAATTTACTGTTTAAAAACATTTCCTCGTGTAACTTTTAGTTTATTTAGAACGCTTAATATTATTCATTAATATTAAAGGAGAAAATAATATCAAATTGTTTTCCCCTTTTAGAGGGTTATCGTGGCGGCCACGATAACAAATTGTTATTTCTACTCCGGTCAATTCATGTATAAATAAATTTGTTTGAATAATTAAAGTACTAATTCAAATTGATGACCAAATTACATTAAAATAAAGAAATGGGATTTTAATTATTTTCTACGCGCAATTTATTCACACAACTTTATCTAATTTAGCATATCGTCTAATTTATTTAATTAATATTCGTGTGTAAAGGAATATGACGAAAAAAATATTCGTTATGATGTTATAGCGGGATATCTGAAATTGGCTGAGAACATTGGGCATTATTGTCATATGAATAATTTAACACTATCCTTGAAATAATACAACAAACTACACAAGTTTACATTAACTAGTACTGGTGATTACACATTAGGCCTATATTTTTAATAGACGTAAACAACATGATAACTTCAAAGTGCATATATTTTGCCTACTATTCTCATACTGTAGGATTTGTTTGATAACGACGAGAATATCCCCCTCGAAATGTCGCTTAGTATTAAACTCAGTAATTGTGTTCCCATAAAATTGACCTTGTTATAATATGTTCAATTACTAAATGCCAATCAAAGAAGATGTATAATTCATATCCATGAATGGGACCCAGAATGGGATTCTTCAGAATGAGCTTAGCGGATAGTAAATACGTTTTATTGGTGACTAACTTTATTTTTAGGAATCTATTCTTAGTATGCGGATACAACTTTCATACCTCAGAGTTTCTTTATTTACAACAGACTCAAAAACAATATGTTTCCATAGAAGTTTCTTCAAAGACTGCATGATATAGAACATTACATTAATAAGATCGCAGATCATAGGGTTCTTTATTCGTAAGTATTTACATCTTGCAGTATTGGTAGCTGGCCTGTGGTCACTGTTCTTAATACACAGGGGTGTCATACTTTCGATGTTTCGGTATTTTTACAGATCAGTTGAAGTGAAGAATACGGAATCTCAGAATTATATAAATGAAATGGGGTTTAACGTCCTGCATTTCTGCACCGAATGGACTAATGAAAACAAAGTCAGCATTATGTGAAGCATATTTGATACCATTCAAAGTGAATTTGTTGCTCAAGAAAGGGATATCTCGTGACGTTAATAAAAGTTCTGGAAATGTGCTTTATTACGTAGCACGTGCAGCCTAACCACAGTAAAGGAAATTACCATCCTTATCGGGTCAAGTCACGAAGTAATAATCCTTTAATTTTAGTAATACTAACTAAATAACCTGATGAGTACTGTGACCTACTAATACAAAACAACAATTCTTCAAAATTATTCAGTCTTTAAATTTAATAATGCCTCTGGAAAATGACACAATCAGAGCCCAAAACGATCCCCATGGTTTCTCCTGCTGATATCTTGGCACTAAAAAAACATAAAACACTAAAGTCATTACCAGTCATTAGCAACTCGTGTGATATCCCTTTTTATGACTTTTTCATTCATTGCCTGAAAGTCACCGATTTACATAACCAATACAACCCTTAATAAGATTAGATATCATCTTTTGTTGTAGGTCAAAAAAGCAATGGATCATGATGGTCTGAGACCCAGTAGTTACAGGCGAACTACCATCGGAAAAAGTACTTTATTGCTTTATTTTATGAATAATTATTACTTGGGTAATATTTTAGCATACAATTTAGTTGTGTGATAATTATACAGCTAGCTTTATAGTCACGATTATCACAATCTCACTAACCGTAACAGAGTAATAGTTTCATTTTCTATGGATATAAAAACGGAAACACGTTGCTCGTTTTAGCTGAATGGTACTCAAACAGGAAAAAAATGACCCCGATTTTCAATAACAATTGCGTCGTTTAAAACAACCGAAATTATAAAAATCAAGACCCAATATTGAAAGCGCCTTTTTAATTTTAAATACCATTTTCATATAAAACATATTCTGAGCATGAATATTTTTTGCTACTGTGGATGCATGGCACGATTTTCTGTACTCTCAAGAACTTTCTTATCTTACATAAGAAAACAAAATGGGATTTGACTTCCTAAATTCTGAAGTCAAACAACCTGTTTATTTCGCCGAATGATCGTGCACGAGGCAGGATCGCCATGAATCGTTTAGAATATCACATACCACATGCGGTTTGCTTTTTGTATTAATAAGGTGAATGTACATGTAAAATTTTCTTTTTGCAAGTTAAATAGGAATTTGGGAAAAGCGTGGCAGTGTTCTCAGAACACAGCAACGGGTGATGAAATAACTGAATAAATAGAAAGAAGACATCATTAACGTCCAATTTAAAAAAAACCCGAAGAATAAAGCTCACTCTAAGGTACCCTTTGAAGGGTAATTTAGGACTCCAGGGGTCTTCCAGCAAATGGCAAGGTACCATCCCTAAAAGAGTTGAGCTTGAGGTTTCTTTGAATTTCCCCAGGTTGTTAGAGTAAAACCCCGTTAAAACTAAAGCTAAATAAAGATGTTATCCCAGAAGTTGTTTTCATCACATCTTCTGAAACACTTTGTTCTAGTAGGTTGAAGATGGTACGTGCCATGCTCTAGAGAAGACTTCTGACATGAGTTATTGGAAAACACCGATATGCTCTTGTCAGAACTCTGTGCTTATTTCGCTAAAACATTTCCACTTGAAGTTTTGCCACCTGTTTGTAGCGTCAATTCAGTACCACCAATGGTGATTTGCTAGTTAATGTGGACGGTACGCGTGTACATCTTGCTCAAGTCGCATCTTTCCAGATGGCAAGACTAAACATAAACATCTAGCGCAAGTCACAACAAATACTTATTATACTATATAGGTAAATTACACCCCGGAGCGTCGATTTTGAATCATATTAACCTTTATTTATGAACCCTATCTTAAGATTGTTTAATTGAAAGTTTGACGAGATGGAAATGATTTTGGGTTGATGAGATCTGTGTTACGTTTTTTTACTCAGAGCAATCATTGAAACACGAGAAGAACACTAATCTTATAATGACACGGAATGAAGAATCCGGTAAGGTTTACAATGGATACGTGATAGATTACCACCGTTTCAGTGGAATGCTTTAACTTAAAATGTATGCGAGAGTACCCGCAAAATAAAATGTACCGCAACTAACTAGTCAATGAAGATCACAATCGTTTATTCTCTACACGTCAATGTTCAGCCATGTTCCTACTGACATCGCCTTAATCTACGTACGGAGACCATGTCTTGGGCCTCCTAAACTCTTAACCTCTCAAATACAAATGGATCTTCTGGCAGGTTTTCTTTAGGAAACATTTGACAGCGATATCATCATATATGTAAGCGGATGTTACCCCCCCCCCCCCAAACAAAAGAACTTAAATGAAGACAAAAATTTCTGACCGAAGTCCTTCTATAGGGGTATAATACTGTATATAATCTGCCCTGCACTTAATGCACACCAATTTGCGGAGCAGTTCCCAGTAAAGCAAAACCATGTATTTAAATAACAGAAATATCTCCACTGAACATAAACAAAATTATCCTCTATAAATGAAAACGGACGTTAAGTGGGGATAATTCTGTATCGTTATCCAAAAGAAATGTCAGAAAAGAAATAACCCTAGATAACGAAATTTAAATATATAAAATGATTAGTGAAAATAGCTCTCCTTGTCTTATGCCAGATAGAGAGAAACCACACAAGTGTATTTATAGTATCGCTATTAATTTTACTACTGCAAAAAATTTAAAAAATAACCCGACACGGTCTTATCTCTTTGACATGCATTCTGTTGGCAGTCTTGGCAACTTGGCACACGTGGTTGTGGGGCGATATGGGAAAAAATTGAGAAAAACACCCCCCAAACGGCTTGTCACGGAGAATAACTTGTCAATTAACGGCAATAAAGATAACATGGCATATGCCACTGTAACCAATTCCATGTCGAAAAATTCCGCGGGCGTCATTTTTAGTGATGAACATCTAAGATAGAGTCATGAAGTAACTATACTGAATACATGCCAAATGTCTTTATACCAATTCACAATCTTCATACATCAAATCAAGAAACACAAAGAAGTCCATTCAAAATTAATATAAAAAATAGCGCTTTTGGGAACTATTTAAGAAACTTAAATCGAACATAATTTGAGCCAGAATTCGACTGTAGAAGTAACATTTTGTAGATTTCAAAACGAACATCAATATTCTAAACATGCGAGTTCCAAAAGGTCGAATTTGCAAAACACTATTTTGAATATGCCTGAAGTATAATATATGATATGTCATTCTAAAAAAAAGCAAAGTTTCCCACTGGTTTTCATCCGTTTATACAAATGATGAGGCTGGAATCTAGATTCCTATTAAGTTGCATGTATATGCCACATAATTGGATGGTTCGCCGAGAATAAAACAGTGTCAAAATCAAAAGAGAAATTTTCCAGACATGGCATGTTACTAACCGCTAATATGCAAATGTATTTATAAAACAACTAATGTAAGAAAAAAACCCCAAATATCAGAGACTTTTCAGAAATTATAGAATGGTTGCACAACAGGAATTAGCCGGTCGTAGCTATTGGGTAACAGCGATGAAACATATGTAAATGTCTTCCTAAAGCAGCCTGATGTTATTTTGTCTCGAGAGGCATGACATATGATGTGAGAAAACTAAATGGACTCTATCTAATACAGCAAATGACACGGGTAACAGCATCAACTAAAGAAGCCATTACCCGTTCTATAGAACACTCGGACCGACTACTTAAAATCGCCATATTGTGGTCTCATGGAAGAACACCTTCCTGCCAAGAAGTCGTGCTGGCCGATGTGGGTCGGTTTTATCAACTTTTCTCCTTTCTGACAAATTATTAATGTTTTGATGCTCGACTTCTTAACATGACATCCATTACATCCCGGCCACGCGCGTACAATTGTCTCTGGTGAAATCAAGCATGAACTATAATACGGAATATTGCACACATGAATGCGTTTTAAGCCCGATACTGTGTATAGGGTATTAACGATCACCAGTGGCCGAGATTTAGACGTGACTTGTGGTGACGATATTGTGCAGCGCCAGGTTTGGGAGATGTAGAAAAAAGACTTTTTGATAGGCAATGTCAAGAATGAATTTATGGGTTTTTACTGTTTTTCATTAGCATTTCAACGCCGTTTTACTGTTGTTGTTAATATGAAGATTTGCTGATATTATGATAAATGTAAAATATTAATTGATAAGGTTAAGAAGATCACAAACCGTTTCTAATGAAAGATTTTTGGGTGAACCCCAATGACCCATGATCCATTTATTTTATTTCTTTAAAACAATACAACCCGAGTGCTCTACAGATAAGCTAGATATCAAACTGTCAGAATTTCACTAAAGAAAGTTACGTTTAGTGAAGAATAGATTCAGAACAAAGCGAACATGTCTTGTAAAACCAGGGAAATTTTGAAACGTAACATTATATTGAACATTATTCCATTTTTATATCTTTGTAGGGCATAAAATTGAAACCGGTATGTGGAAAAAAATCGATTGAAGACTTCCCGACTTGAGCAGTATCACCGAAAATTGAAAAAATAGTTTGATATATGATGGCACGTGCACATCACCATGTTTATTTTAATCATACTTCTGTGTATAGCCGATATACAGTTCCACAGTCCCTAACGCCATTTGAATTCCTTAAAGTGCCAAAGCTTTGTAATGGTAGTTGCCCTTTGCCAGGAAATGTAAAATAACTTGCTGATCCATGGCAAAGTAGTATCAGCACACTCTGCCTCAAGCGACGCCCTGCATAAACTCCAATAACAATATCATAGTGAAGCCCTGTTCAGCCAAAGAGTTGTCAGTATTCTTAAAATGTTTATGTTTATCATGCATAGGGCCCTTGAGTACGTATAGGGTATTATTATAACGATGCAGTCATTGTCAGTGTTTTGAGGAGTTGGGGCTCTCATATAATATCAAAACTCCAAAGACGGAGAGAGAGAAAAATGGGGTTTAACGTCTATCGACACAAACTAGGTCATTTCGGGACTAATATATGGTTTAATTTTATTTCAACAATTCGCTTGCGCGTAGGGGTCTTTAGTAGTGGGAGGAAACCGGAGTGCCCGGAGGAAACCCACGAGGTTGAGAAGGCGCTATCTCCATGCCACATACGCTCACACCAGGGATCAAAACCACAGCCGCAAGCCAGAGGCGACCGGCTAGCTATAGGTCAAAGCGCGGCACTCTAGACCACCCCAACCCCCCTCCAAAGACGGAACAGCACAATTGCTGAACTATGATTAATTTTGGCGTGATAAGGTAGCTTAAATTCTCACTTTTATTAATTTGATCTCAAGAATAAAAGAAGTCATTGTAAAAGGTCACAGTTCAAGTTCTAAATATTTTTGCCAGGTGAAAAGTATCTTGTAACAGTTTACACTCCACAATCAAAACGCGGGCAATAAGTTATATCACAAAGTTCTTCTGTTATCATAGACTGTTTATAAATTTCAGATACAATTTAACACTCGCTGTGAAATTAGGGTCTACATTATATAACTTATAAAAAGAAATTCTGACAAAATAATTTACTAGCCGATAACAAATAATCAAGCCAAAGTTTGTACACAGAAGTTGAAAAAAGCATAACATAACATCTTTATTGCCGTTTGTGTTTGCAAAGAATGTTCCAATAAATCAAAACCATGATAACCCTTGAACGAAGGTGCCCTGAAATCAACTTCTAGGCGTTTCTAATTAAATATCTATCTTCTCATCTCCATACATTTTTAACAAACTGCATATATGCTTTCTAAATGACATAGCATCTTTATTGCCGGTTGTTATTGTAAAGAATGTCTATGTCCTCAATAAATCAAAACACTGATAACCCTTGAACGAAGGTACCCTAAAATCAACTCCTACCCGTTTCTAATGATATATCTATCTTCTCATCTTCATAAATTTGTTTGCAAAAAAGCTGAATATATACTATTTAAATCATAGTCATTAAATCAGCTCTCAGGTTGTAAACTTATGTAACGAAGCCTTACATACATTGCAGAACAACGTCTTTTAATACGTTAAAACGTCTCGTCGAAATGAAAGCTTTCTTTTAAGCAAAATACGACCCGGCTTTTAAATAAAATTTGAAGTAATAAGGCATCTAATTTTAGATTTTAGACATTCTTGATAAATACAAACTAAATCAAAGAAATAGAAAAGAGAACGTATACGTTGTCTAGCAATCGTCAGCCATGCCTGAACCCAAATAACTTTAGGGTAATTTGGATTTGACTCCCAGAACTCGAGGTGACCAGACAGAAGGTAACCTCTGTACAACAAAATTGTCTTGATACAAACGCACAAAAAACATTGTTGGTTGTTAACTTACCAAATGAATAAGAATGGCATCAAATAATGGAAAATATGCCCTGTATAATGTATAATTTTGCTTTAGGCGGCCATGGTCTAGTATACACGGTTACTTTGGGTTAAGCCTTTTGACAGACGAAGACGACCAATGGAATCCTGAACAAAAGCAGTGATTGAAAGAATACATCCTATAGATAGCTGAAAATATGCACGAGCACTGCAGTTTTACATCTGAAAAGCTTGTGGGGCCAATTGCTTATTAGATATGTAAAATCTATCTATAGCTCATTTCTTCCCCATTTCAGTGAGCCAATATATGATAGTTCGGGTCCTTCTAGAACAAATCCACTACGTCAGGTAGTACAGAATTCAACATGAGCTATATGGGTACTAGATTCTACAACAGAAGCTTTTCGGGCGTCAACAGATAAAACCGAAGCTTCATGAGTCTTAGATTGTAGTCTACAATATACGTTTATTACAAGTGCGAAGATACATGAGCATCCTGTGGGTATCAGATACTACAACAGAAGCAATTCGGCTATCAAAGATAAAACCGAAGCTTCTTGGACATCACATAGTACAATACAAGTTTATTGTGCGTGAGAAGATACAGGAGCGTCCTGGACGGTACACCATAAGCTCTGTGGGCATCAAATATTGTCTGGCTCTTTAAGTGGTCTAATATAAGTTTATTTCTTCAGCAGTTAGCTCAACAAAAACCGTTAGTTACGTACAGAGCTGGTAGGTTATTTATAAGTCCAAGATGCCAAACGAGAATAATTCATATGTAGATGTGTGCAATTTTATTCTTCATTATTCTCCATAATCCTACACTGCGGGTTTTAAAAATGTGCCATTAGACTACTAAATCAAAATGACGGCATTAGCAATTATCATAAGCAATTATAACACTTATATCATTGCTAGCTGGGACTAATGCTAAGATTTGTAATGAGTTCCTGCTAGGCCATCATTGAAAGAATGACTACTTATCACGCATGTTCCAAATAAATGCATATTGAAAATCTGATACTACAAAGCAAACAAAATATTTCTTGGTATTTGGACTAAGCTGGGCTTTTCTTATGTTAATTTCTTTGTTAATTATATGTGGTTTAATAATTACTACCCTGTAGGTTATTACAAATACATAGCGAGTCAAAGGTAAAACAGTGCATTAAGTCATTTTGGGTCTAATCGCTGTGTAATTATATACGAAGTGTAATAGAGGCTAATCTACATCTGACATTTAATAAATATGACTTATTTATTGACAATTATAATATGATATGCCTGGCGTGTTACAGCACTGGAATATCTTAAAAAGATCAGTGCAAATATCACAAACAGATATACGGTCGTGATGATTGGGGAGCTACGGTGGCTCGGTGAGTGTGTCGCTGACCAGTAAATGAAATGGGGTTCAATGTTCTACTTGTATGTACCGACTGATCTAATGAAGTCCCGGTTTCGATCTTGATGTTGACCGTCTAAGTTTCTCTGTATTTTCCAGTCAGGTATCCCCTGGTTATTGGCGTGGTACGGTTAGAAAATCCGAAGTTTCGTGTATGCATATTTGGCGAAATTGCGCACTGCCCGTCTTCATTGATGGGTTGGTGTAGAAGAAAGTTAAACACCACTTACAGTTTGTCTCTCTTCAGCAACTTTGTTTTCCAATGATACTCAATGTAGATATATTTTAGCATATTTATGCAATGCCAAAACCAATTTGTTCAAATGGAAAAAGAAAATATCATTATCAAGGCTACCCTTTGTCAATCCCACTCTGAATTGTATTTCCAGAGCTAAAGTTACTGGGTTGACGGGAACGTCAGAGCTAAAACTTCTTTCGTAAATTTCATCTGCAGGAAAAATAAAAAAAATCCTGTCATTGTGCAGTAAGTATACGCGAATCGCTTTAAAGGTTTTGCAATTCGCAAATACTTAATAACAAGACACATCTCTAGTTTGAAATGAATTGTATTTGATTGAAATTCTTTAAAGCTATAGGTTCTCAAATTCTGCCTGAAAAACAGTGATTCGTATCCTGACTAGAAGTCGTGTTCACTAATACCTCTGAAACCTCCGTGTTAAAATTTATGATTCCGAGACGCATAAAAACTCCTATATTAACCGATAAAGCTCTCTATTAGTTGCTCCCGTGTTAATACTCGCCATAATTTGTGTTTCACGTAAGGCGAAGGTCGTATATCAGACTCTAACGGTCGCCTCCAATTGACTAGGGGTCGAACAGTTTAAATATTACACGGTTCCGTCCAATTTGTATGCTAATAATATATTGAAGGCAGATTTCGTGCGATTACTATTCCATTTTAGAAATTGTTCTAGCTTGACCCACTAGACCCCGGCTATTATTTCTACGCCCGACACCAAATAGACCAATCTAGTTGTGACCGACAAACTAACATTATTCTGATCGTCGGTTTGATAAATCCAGTATATATAATTCTAAAGTTGGGATTTGAAGATAATAATAAATTTAATCTTGTTATGAGTGGAAGAAATATAGACAGAAGGTCAAACAAGATCAAGATGGCGCTTCATTGTTTCATTATTATATTTTCTTATCGTAAATTTGAAGTTGTGGGTATTCATAAAGAAAATATTATATTTGCAATTCCTCGCCGTTGTACGAAATTTATGTAATAGGGTCGATTCAATTCAACACAACCAAAAATTGAATGAAATAATCTAGAAATCAATGTTTTGACAAAAAGAAAATTTACTCTACCTGGATACAACGTTGCAAATTATTATCAGGAAAGCAATTAAGATGGAAGCACTGACGTTCCAGTAGCAAAAATGGACACAGGTGATAATTCCATGGAATAATTGTTTATTACTCAATCTGGCTAGAATACTGATCTATATTTCAATTCGTTATTTAAACTTTCGATAGCCTCTTCTACATGAAGATATAACCACTTGTAGTGGGAGGTCGCGTCAGGGATCATACGAGTCACTTTTGTTCTTATGATGTTAGAAATTTGATTAACCAATCAGCGTTGATGTTTTTGAGTAGAATACCAACAGTTCAGTGAATCGCAGATCGTTTCATTGGCTAATCCCTCACATCAACCAGAACGCGAGTTATTCCCACTAATCAATTTATATTTTTGGCCGTGTGTATTTCCAGCTCAATAAATAAAATAAAAACCAAGTACGAACAATCAAAACCATTAGACAAAACTCGATGTCCTAAAAAACGTTATAGGCAAAATAGTGTAATCAGCAAATGGACTGTTCATCGTGTACAAGATAGACAACAAACAGTGGTAACAGGTGTCCGGAAGAGTAAGCTTACCCTGCCTGGCGCCACACACGCCATTGACACAATTTAGCAAATTTGAATGAGGTGTTAAAGAAAGGCAATTCAAACTTTACATTGAGCGCATCATCATCATCATCATCACTTTCAATATCATCCGCCACTAAAGTTAGTCAAACTTTACATTGTGCGCATCATCATCAATATCATCCGCCACTAAAGTTAAATGGTGCTAAAGTTATTGTGTTTGAAAACTATAAGATAACGAGTCAATACGTGGTACTATATGTATAATAACCCAGTGATAGTATTTCATACAAATGGTCTTTATGGTTTCTTTTCTTTTTTTTAAAAAAAAAACTGCACTCAATCGCTAAATTACAGAGTTTTGTGTTAACTGATGTTAGCAGAAGCTAACTGGTTAGGATTAGGTGCCTGCTATGTCACTTTTATGAAAGCAGACGTTAAACCACAAACAGATAAATAGCATTAGAGTTGTCCTGGCAGGAACGTCCGTGGTCGTGACATCTCACTGTCAACACACGGACGTTACAATACCAAAGGAGTAGTATTTTCAAAGATGGTAAGAACGGATTTCAGTCGGGTTCTACTGATAACCAACAAGGATCGGCAACACTGTTTCTTTTGTCAATATCGCCAAAAGTATTGTAAATGTTTACCGACAAGGACATCCCTGTTGTATACATCCATATCATATACATCATATCCAAAATTTCAATGATTTCATAAAAAAGGACATCTCACTGTCAACACACGGACGTTACAATACCAAAGGAGTAGTATTTTCAAAGATGGTAAGCACGGATTTCAGTCGGGTTCTACTGATAACCAACAAGGATCGGCAACACTGTTTCTTTTGTCAATATCGCCAAAAGTATTGTAAATGTTTACCGACAAGAACATCCCTGTTGTATACATCCATATCCTATACATCATATCCAAAATTTCAATGATTTCATAAAAAAGGACAAAATTATAGGCAAAAGAAACGATTATTCGGGCTTTGTCGGTGACTAGCAGGGCCGTTTCAGTCCATTTTTTTTATAAACCAATATTTGAAATAGGCGATATTATCTACATTTACGCACGCTATTCTTGTTCGTTCTCCTAGTTGCAAATAAATGAATATTTGAAAAAAAAAAAGCTAATTAAAAATGCTGTAATTTAACGTGAACTTTAATTGTGTAAGGATTTAGCTTATTGCAAATCAACATATCACATCTGTTTACAATACAAATGAAATATAACCGAAGTGTTTAGCATGAAATTACTTTAGGAATTGCAATGAACATATAATTGTTTTTAAAACGCACTAACATTCAATAACCATTACAAAACATAACATTCTAATCTGTCAAAGTGCTGTTGGGTTATTTTTCAAAATTCTTCTTTTTTTTCTCTAAAAAAATTAAAGACTTTAGCACGAGTCGCAATTATTTATATGACAAAAGATATTCTGACATCATTATTTATAGCAGTACAAGTAAAAATAGCAAAAAAAGTGGAGAAATTCAAGGCAACGTTCATTTTTGTAGTATTAAAGATTCCCTTCGCCTTCACCGAAATCCTGTCTTCATTAGCCAAGTCGGAGCAGAACAGTAGGACGTTAAAACTATTTCATTTCACCAAAATCAAAGCTAAGGATGCTAGTACTAACTATTTTAATGCATTATGTCATGTGGTTATGGTAGTTCGTAAATGACAAATTGTCAAAATTTCAGTTTTCAGTTACCGAGACATCCCTACATCAAAATAACTGATATTGAGAGGAAACACCCCTTTGATACGATAAATGAAGAAGGGGTGCTGTACCCAAATGATTTGTTTTGCCTGCAGTTAAAATTTAAGGTCCGCAGACACAACCAATTGTTGGGATTTAACTGCTTTTAAGTTCAGGTGAACAAGTTAAACAAAACGGGTCATGGTAAACAATACGACAAAGTAATTATATATTGCTATTTCCTTCACGAATCGAAATAACACATTACAACAACCCACTTTGATTTTTACCTTAGATGCTTAGCTCTTATAATACAAAGTAGCTGGGTGGAGACTACTTTTCCACAGTTTATATTCTTGTGGTCGTGTAGGTCGAGAAGTAGCTTGAGCTAGTTCCAAAACTCTTAAACGGACAGATAATGAATTAAACAGTATTTAAGTGTATGTCAACGTCAAACGGGGAAATATTACGACAAAGAACACACATATAAGGAGCACACGATTACTGAAAATCATGGACACACGGGGTGGGGGCATTTAATTCTGTAGCACAGGCTATGTTACAATGAAATAAACTTTAAAGATAATACCAGAACTTAATCAGAATTTCAACATGAATCCAGTTATACTACCTGTGTTGAGATGGACACAAGACAAGTTCGACTCACATATAATGAACACAATGACAAATGGGATCAGGTGCCCCGTAAAGAAGTTGGCATTTCAATGAAAGGAATACAGATTTCATAAATGATTCAATATCTATAAAAGAAAACAAGGCATATTAAAAACTATACCCAGTCCACATTCGGTATTCAAATACAGTAATTGAAAGATATTTTTTAATTTTTTTTTTAAAAAAAAAAACCTGTTGTGAAGAATCAACACTGTTAAGAGATCATGGAAAACACGAAATTCATGATTTCTGTAGTTCTGTGAAGATAGAGAAAATGATATCAAGGAAATAAATGAAACGCATGACCATCAACTGCCAGCGTTCAGATGTCGTGTTGAACGTGTTTGCCAGATAATGAGCTTCTCTCTGTGTTATTTTCCGTACAGAGAAAAGCTATAGGAGCAACTAATGAATTTCTGGAAGATAATTGCGAGAGTTGCAATACACATTTTTCACAGTCACAAAATCACATTTATCTTGTCTATACCAACCATTTGTGCGAGTGATGGTATTGATTTTCATGCTGACCGTAACGTCGAGTCGGGGATATGTTTTGTCTTGTATTCTTTCGTACCGACATTATGATTAGAAAATTGTTCTAACCTGCGGCGCCATGTTAGTCTACATTAAAGGCAAATAAAAATATGGAATCAGTTTTGTAAAGAAACGAATGCATTTATAGGCCATAAACCAGTAGCACAGTGACTGATAATGGGTATGAAAATCACATCGTTTATATCAATGATAGCTAAATACAGAAATAGCTATACAGATTAATTATGTTATGTATATTTCAGGACGCAAGTCATGGGTTTTAAGCGGGGTCTGGTTGGTATTCTTCGAATTAAATACAGGTAATTTAGCTGTTGATTCATTTGTTTTATTATACAAATCTAAATCTGGATTTATATAACTCGAAATTACAAGAATTCCTATTTTATTTTGACATTTAAACCAAAAACTTTAGCAGATGTGTTGAGTGTTTGAGAGAGAATGGGGTTTAACGTCCACTCAACCCAAACTAGGTCATTTCGGGACTAACATTGTTCAATTTTAATAATTCACCAGAGCGTAGGGGTCTTTAGCAGTGGGGAGAAACCGGAGGACCTGGAGAAAACCAACGAGGTTGGGCAGGCGACCCTACACCTTGTCACGTTCAATCAGGGAATCGAAACCACGCCAGTTGATTCAATGACAGATCTTATGATGCAGCGGGTGCACGCTAACCATTCGGCCAATCAACCCCCCGATGCGGTATGCAACCATAGGAAGCACCGGGTATCCTTTTTCTCCGATTTCAAGTTGTATAACTGTTTAAAGATGTTAGCTTTGTTGACATGTGTGAAAAGTTGGAGCAGCAAGAACTGCTCTAATTGTATATGATTTGCGGATTCATCTTTAATTTTTCACATTTATCTGATTCTGTGTAGAAAAATACAATAAAAAATGGAGAAATTATGTAGAGACATCAGCGATAACTTCTATGGAAAGTGGCTGAAAATATCTAAATTAAAATCTCTATTTATGACACATTTTTATCCAAAGTTTGTTTATGTATATTTAATAAATACCACCTTCATATACAAAGATTAAACATAAAAGACTCTAAATGGATTTTCTGATTCATGGATTTTCTATTTAAACCGGTTTTCTGTTCGTTTTATTATAAATAAGCAAAATAAATGATATTCGATAATCCTTTCAAAAATCGCCAATCACGATTCTTTATTTATTTTGTGATTGCGATATTATTAACTTTTAATGATTAATATAATGTTCTGTTCAATCAGAAATTCACCTGTTTGAAACGATCTTCGTGACTATACATTTCTGGTCGGATATATGGCTCTTCATCCATTTATTTTCAAATATGTGTAAGTCTATATTCTAATCTGCTTAAGGAAACCTCTGATTTGATAATTCTTAGTATTTCCACAGAGCCGCCATTAAACGTTTTTATGCAAGTTTTCAATTTTTTTAAAAAGTGCTTTATCATTAGATTTGCTTTTTGATTTGATTATAATTACTATAGTTTTTCATATTTTTTTTCTAAATACTGCTAAGGCAGAAATATTATTTCTTACGTAATTTAATTTTAATTTCCTTGTATATTAGAAATATCTGATGATAATGGATTCTTGATTAGTTTTACGAACAATAATTAGCATTTTAATATAATTATAACTCCCCAAAAACTTAATTACCATCTATTCAAAATAAAAGTAGCTATACGACATGAGTTTAACATAAATCAAAGATTCCCCAAACCTAAATGAGTACCATTTATTGAAAACCCGTATTTCATTAACCTCGTTTAAAAAACATTCAGAGTATACCCTTGACAAGAGAAATGCGCCGCAGTGTTTAAATTTAAAGAAATATAAAGAGACAAAAAACAAGAAAAATATCTTTTTAACGACTTTCAAAGAAATGGTAATATTTCGAAACATCCAACATTTAATAAAAACATTTTTGTTATTTGGCAAAAAGAAAATGTGTATCTCCACAAACTTTAACTTAAAAACAAATTAGTAAGAATTTTCTTTTCTGTCGGCAAAGGAGTTTATTATGAAATTGAATTTCTAGTTTTCTAGAGAAAACTGTAACTTAATTAATCCGATATAATTTCTCTTTAATCTTGCTGAATCTTGTTTAAGAAAAACCCAACAACCTCTGACCATGATCACCAGCATCTGAACTGAACAGAAGACATATTTTACTGTCACTAAGGCGGCTTTGTTTCACGCAACAAATCCAATCTTTTTAAATTAGTTTGACCCTATTGTTCATGCAATGCAAGATTCACCAACTTTTGCAGATGTAAAAAGAATTGGGAAGAAAATAAATTAGAAAATGACAAATCCCCTATTTGAAATAACACGGGGAAAATTACAAGTGCGAGTTGCGTACGAATGCGATGTTAGCGAGTCGTCTCACTTGATTTGATTTAAGGAAAATTGTTAGTAATAAATCCTTACTTCACCATTAAACTGTCAAACGAATTGGTGCCAACATGATTGTCTCCATTGAATAAACATCAGACTCATTTCTTCATTTCACTACACAAGAAATATGTAGTTTTCCTCATTTGGGGCTAGCAGGATAATGTTTGTAAAACCGGCGCAAGGCAACATAAATAATCATGAATTCGCCGTAAGACTTGAAAGTCTGTTGGTTTAATCCCGAGATTTTGTCAAATAAATTGAAATGGTGAAAAGTAATTATGATCTAATTCTACCAAAATGACGATCACGTAACCACATTATGCGAAAACCTAATTATGTGGTCTAAAAGTCTTATTGATTTATTTTAAAAGAATATTTATCTTTCTAAGTTTGAAAGTTGAAAAAAAAGAGAGAAAAAAAGAGCTTTATCAAGTCTTAAGAAATACAACACTATTGAATTACTGGAACAAATATCAAATGTGAAACTCTTGATAAAGCTCTTGCAAGAAAAAAAACAAGTTCAAGTTTTATTCTTTTTTTATAAAGTATATCAAAAATGTAATGAATATTTAAAAGGGTAATAAATGGCTGCTCTCGAACACGTAGAATTTATTTTATTATCAAGGACAACAACAAAATTCAAAAATGTATATTTGCTTCTATTGGTAAAGAATTACTAACGTCTTTCAAGATTTATGATTTAAACTTAATGTTTTATTCTCTTATTATTTAGTTTCTGAATTAAAGGTGTTTGTCTAAAATCTTTAAAAATTCTATTTTCCCGACAAACAGTTAAATTATACAGGTTGACATTATGCCTTTGTTGCTATTTTTACTTGTTTAAATTCTTAAATATATTAAGTAACAACTAAATTACGAAATCCTCTCTCATCGTTTATGTCATTCTCTTAAATCAAAACATTTTTCAAAACAAATGACCGAAATATCACTGGAACTCGAATATGATTCCAACACTCTCATTTCTATGGAATTTTGTATAATTAGTTAAGCTTAATATTCAGAATAGATTGTACGGAATAACACCGAAATCCAAACACTAGACCCCAAAATGATATACTACAATAAAGCAGTTAGCGTTATAATGAGATTATCAAAAGGTTATCAAACAATTATTGCAATTACTCATTAATGTGATACCGTACGCCAATGTAATAAATAGAAACGTACTTGATCCGATAAAACTTAATTAAGACGAAAATTAAGGGAGTCCTGCTTTCTTTTGTGGTATTTAGTTTTGTTTTATGGCCCTTCTGTTTATCAATTGGTACGTTGCGGTTTAAAACTCTCCGACCATCGTTAGCCATTAGCAATAAAACACACACTTAAACACCCATAAAAGACAATAAACTCACCGTGATTATCACAACGACGCTCCGATACTGTGGACACTCGCTCACTGCAGGACTTCTTCGGCTGATAGGATGTGATTCAATCTTTTCAAGACACTTAAGAACCATTTGGCATCTCAGTCCAAAATCATTTAATAAAGTCGTTGGTAAGGAATTGAAGTTATCGTCTGCGAGAGAGAAGTAGTATCATACACGAGGAGTCGTCATTTAGAAATGGGTTATACCGTTAAAATATGGACCAATGAGAGAGTCGGATAATGAGAAAGCTTTAAGAAGAAACAACCCGCATTTCTCTATATACAATGGTATGTTTGCAAGACAATTGGAAAGAGGCGTTGGCAAGATGGATGGAAATTCAAATAAATAAAAGAGAGAAAATCTGTCGAATCCCTTTCTTTCTCAGTATGAGTATTGGGCGAAGAAATGTCCGTTAATTCATAGCACCTGAGCGTAAAGAGTCAAGACAGATTTCATTGATTTATAGAGCTTTCACTAATATATTTTAAACACCCTGCCTTTCTTTCTACCAAACTACCATAATCTAGAGAAGATAATTTATAGATTTGTGGCATATTATTTTTTATACTTTTCGCATCATCCAACATTAATCCTAAATGTGAAAATTCTTTTTGTTGGGGGTTTTATGACAGAAAAAAAAGAATGGCCATCAATCATAATGAATATCTTTATTTTGATTTCATTTTTTTTAATTCCTTATGGCGAAACCTACACATGCTCGGTCATAAACAGTGCATTATCAGGCGTATACATCGAAGAAAGGGCATGCGTGTACATTTCGATTATTTTTAGGCCTTTAAATATATAATGACAGTAAGTTCTTCGTCACCTTCTTTTCCACTGATGAAGATTGGCATTACACAAATTATCCAATTAAGGATAATTTACAAAATGGACGAATCTGCAAATTTTCATGTTTATATTCTGATTGTTTTGATTTTGTTAACTTTGTCAATTGAGGCATTGTTAATTTGGCTTTTCTAAAGAAACACATTTAAAGTAGTGAGTATGAATACTAACTTAACGTCATTCCTTAAACCATACAATATACTATTACACGCACCTTACCCCCGAATCAAACATAGGGAAAACGTTAAAATTTGTAACAGTTCTTATAAGTTTGCTCTTAAATTAACTTAGTAACAAGAAAGCGATCAACAAAATATATTTCAAAAATAAAATCCGAATTATGACTAAGTGAAACCCACACTCATCTTCAACTGTATCAGTGGTGTCAATCATAAATAAGTATATTGTGCTCGATTATGATGAGTGGTCACTGGGCGATATTATCTAAAGATAGATGATATATCGAAATCTTTATGACCAATTCTTATTCTAATGATCTTGATATAGATGACTGATTTCTTCAAGAAAATAGCCCCATTTTACCAATTTGTCGGTTTTATATATGTCTTATGCAAATAAAGAGTAACTCGTTATGACTTATTATTACCACACATCTACTAAATATGTTTCAATATAGACTGGTGATTTCGAAACTAACTGATCCTATGTTATTGTTTCAATAATTCGGTTAAAGAAATGTTTTATCATTCGAGAAAACCTGGTGAAAACTTACAAGGTTAGAAAGCAACCCGGGTACCTTTCTGGTTAAATCGTTTGATCGAAACACATACATTGATGACAGAATTAAACCTCAGAACACAGAACTCATAATATAACAGGGAAATCGCTATGTAAACTAGGGACTTAATAAATTAATCATGCAATTAAATCGCTTTGATTTTCCACCTGATAGGTTTTTACTATTTGAGAAAAAACCCATTATAAAATGCTATTTTCGGGAACAATATATTTACTTTTAGGGTCAGTAGTTCCAGTTCACGAAAGCGGATCATGGCCTTGCTGATCCGAGGAAAATATTTTCAAACTTGATAGCAGGAATCCGAAACGGGGTTAGAATCGAGCATTTATTCTGCGTCTGTGATTAAAGATCTGATAAGGGCTTGTCTGATGGTTGTTTGTAAATTTATGTCTCCCCGAGGAGATCTGGGGTTACCAGGCGAGGTATCGGCATTGATTCGTCTTGTGTCCTTGTTGCCTCTCAATGTTATCACAATCTTCCGACTAAGAAGCACAGCAGGTCATAGAATTGGTTTCTTTTTGAAATTTCAGGAACCATCTAAGAAAGCAATGATCGATTCAAATGAATGAGTCTTTTGAGACAGAATTGGATACATCTCTTATGGCCTACTCCTTATTCTTGTGTCATAACACGTTTTTGTTTATGTTATGTTCTCCAAATGTCTCGAAACATTGTTGTCGTAGGTGCACTTTTATTTATCGCTAAATCAATTTTTTTTAGCTGAATACACATTTAATATACATGATGTATTAATAATGTATATCAAATGATATACCGTTTTTGCGTCTTGCAGTTGAATGAAAGAAAAAGTGTTGATCGTCAATAAAATTTTTTAGTACATGTATTCTAAACGTGTTGTCTTGGACGGACTCGTGGGGTAAATGATTACCTCGATTCTATTGAAAACTAAAAATGTCTCTCACTTGACTTAGAACATTAAAATTTGGTTTTAGACTACCTGGTTTTTTTCATAACATTTCACTGATGTGGTTAC
The DNA here is from genome assembly GCA_963678685.1 of Patella ulyssiponensis. NCBI lineage: Eukaryota > Metazoa > Mollusca > Gastropoda > Patellidae > Patella > Patella ulyssiponensis. Next base: position 58,030,522 of record OY783230.1, on the reverse strand, counting down.
ATAAATAGGTGATTTTTTTACATCAATATGCTTACATTTATATTTCTTGTAACATATCGCAGATCATGACTCATGCTGGCATTACGCAGTGGTTTCTCTGGGTTATACTCCTGATTGTTTTCAAATTTGAGGGAAGTGTGTATCACAAAAGGCCCGGGACTGTACCGCGCAGTGGACGTTTACGGCTAGCCCCCAGACACATTCACTTAATTTGACACGTTCGTTTGTTTTTGATTTCTGCGTATTGTGTCTTGTCCGTAGATTTGTTTTTGTGTAAATTATGTGTGGTGCAGCCCCCCTCCCCCCTCACTTACCATTAAAGTTTCTAAAATCATTAAATTTCATATTTTCTTTACAAATTATTGTGCAAATACCATACTGAAACGAGATTCGACCGTCCCGGTTTTAAAACCTGTCATATCCGAGACTTTTGAGGGCCACTTAATGTGAGAGATATTCGTTCATATACACAATAATTGTCATCTGCACTTGTACTTTCAGGTACCATTAATTTGTCTACAAATTGCTCATTATGATTTAACAAGGCCGTCAACAAACACCTCAAGCGATGACCAACGGTCAGTCTTGGCATTTAGTAAGCTGTCCGAAAAATTATGTCGGATTGGGCGTCCACACGTGCCAAGCGTTGTAAACGTCAGTTTTGCGTTATTTACAACTTTGGTCGTACATATATATCTACTTGGCATACGACAAGTGAAGATGGCGGCATTTCGTGATTGATAGCTAATTATTAAATTACTTAAAGGACAAAAAAGTACATACTTGTTGTAGTATAATACAGAGTACTCTTGACTTATATAAACTATAGGTTCATTGTTAATTGTTCAGGTTTAACAATCGTTCGAGTGTAAAAACCCACGAGACATAAGTGTCATAAGATGTTAATTGGACCGGCGAACTATTTTATTACGTCTCCGTTAGCCCCACTCCATTGCGTGCGTAGATTAATTTCAAACGTTGATTAAAAAACATACAACATATTTCATAATCCTTACCTTAGAATAACTGGCCTTTCCTGTCAGCAGTTGAGACTAGACGAATATATTGTTTAAATTGTGGGAAGGATGAAAACCATACAATGTTTATTGTTATTCGGGGTAGAAATAAATATACAAGAAGGAAAAGGAAAGGGAAGTAGTTAGCATTCATACGATTTACACTAATTTACCAGTTAGATAATGAAAAAGATGGAATTAACGTCTCGCCAACACCACACTTCGATAAGTTTGAGACTAACATCAGATATTTTATTTCTTTATTTCGCGTAATCTTCTTTGAAATATAGCTCCACATGGGTGGATATGAAATTCGAATTCTGCAGACATACTTTCATTACCTCAAGAAACACATCCTTGGTAGTCCAAAGTTGATGGGATTCAATCGCGGGGTATCCGTCGAAGTCAAAGTCCCCAGATCGCTGAATTGGCACTAATATTGAACCTCTCAAATAAATTGAGAGTGTTAGCAACTGTTCTGTGCGAACGCAATAACTTCTTATTGTATATTGATACAGTTAAAAGACCTGTTCTCTGCCAATTATCATCGACAAAAATGTTTCCAATGCCGTAATATAATCCCCCTCAAAATGTTTCGTTTATTTCTTTGAAGTCCCTCCAAAACTCCAAGATTTGGTGAACCATTTATTTTTCGAGCAATGAAGTTCTGTTTTTCGGGATCAAACACCAGAGATTGTAGAACATTAAAGGAGCTAAATCGCTAATATTTGGGACCTAGAAATTGACATATTATATAATAGTGTAATGTGAATGATATAAATTGATTTACATTCAATCGTTTCTGTTTTTACTCTTAATTTCAAATCTGTTATGTTCGGCGAAATACGCCAGGAGTCTCAACCGAATGACAACATCTAGCGTCTGGTAATTCCAGTATACACCGATAGTATTTATTGCGCATACTCTCCAGGTAAAAACATGACCTCACCATTTGACACGACTCGTTGAATATGTCTAGCTTCGTTCTTCGAGTCCCTTATTACGAACGGCACTGAAACGCATTTTGGTACACGATTCGTGTACCTATCGTAAAATGTTTATCCATATAGGATCAAACAGGGTAATCTATACCAAAAACTATGCTCGTTTTCGGCCTCTGCTTAAATCCTTGACGATAACGTGAATTAGAACTATTCTAATAATACCCATTACAATAATAATATGTGGAAAAAATGAAAGTGGTGACAGGGGCTACAGCCCTAGGGATTCGTACATGGAGATGGCCAAGCAACATTGTGGGAACATCGCAACATAAGGCTAACATGCATCTATCGAAAGAAAAACTCCATAAAAGAAAACCAGTCAGCATTAACAAAGACTTTTTTCTTTTTATTGCCAATTTGGAACGTCGATCTCAGAAACGTCGCACATTCATACAAAATTTTGCTCAAAATAGTTTGAATATTTCAGATACACCTTCAATAAGATGTTTGTATAAAATTGACTGAGTCACTTTAGGTGGGAACTGTTATGTTCATCCTTGTGACACTGGTCACGATACTTCCGCATAACTTAATCACACCCAGGCAGTGGTCATACGTCAACATTCAATGGATATTGCCTTGTATATACACGTAATGTCAATACACCGCACCCTTCTCAGATATGTTGTGCCACAGATTGTAGCGCAATTTCGATTGTCTTTTTTGTTGTTTTTATTTTGTTTTCTGTCTACTAGATTTAAAACTGGACACCAACGTCTACTTTTCTTCTTATACTTTTGGTTAAGTTTTTCGAAACTATTCTAAGGCTCTGCCTTTTAAGATTCAGAAAATCAAGGAAACAAAATATCGTTACATGAACGGTGTACATATATAAGGATTCTGATCAAAATTATTTTCATAAATGTCTGTTGTCGTCGTCGCCATAGTTGAGTGCGTAATTACTTGAATCCAACTTGTTCACCTAGATATCGGAGGATTGTAATAAATATTTGTCTACTGCTTTTTCATAATCTTTTGGTAGAAGCGTTTGGAACTTGATGTATTCAACATCAAATTCAAAACAAATTCTCCGAGGTTTTGACATCGGCCATCCACTTATCAGAAGTATGGTCCCCTGGATTTACAGTGCACAATCCCAGGTACCAATATGAAGTACTAGAGTACACTGGACTAGGATCCGAGTCTGACGCCATCACAGCCATCTTGGAATTTTCAAAAAGACTCTTGCATACATACATACATGATTTATGTGTTGTGTTTTTGTATGGATTACACTGCTTCAGAGAGCCGAGGAAATGGATTTGGCGTCCATTTTCAATATCATGTAGGTATTTCGGGTATAATTTTTAGTTAGCCGTTTTAAATTGGAATTATGGGGTCATACTAAATTGCGAATTGTCCAAAGAACACACATGTCAAGTTTCATGTTCAACGTACATGAATTGGCAGATGTGTAAAGGTTGATGCCCAGTTCAAATTGAAAACCAGCAAAAAAGACAATATAAATTGCGCTACAATCAGTGATACAATATGTGACTAACATGGTTTTATTTCATTAATTCTCTATCGCGCTTGAACCTTTACAAGTAGGTAAAAATTTGACTAACGTGCTGCTAAGAAAACGGCCATAACCTTTCACGTAGACGGGCGTAATCTTTGTCATGCACGAGCGTGGGATCGAACCCATGACTAACACATTAAATAGTCTTATGTTCTACATCCCATAAATGACTGGGCGTCGAGCATTGATATGCAGTATAAAATCAAACGTTTAGAGTCATAAAGAGGGGTGCGTAGCTTTGCACGTGTGTAATGATGTTCATCTTTTTTTTTTAACAATACCATACTTTAAATCTAAAAAATATCCACCATGTGTTCATATTACATCAAAGCAAATGGGTGGAACTGCCTAAATTTCGTTTAAATCCTCCCCACATAAAAAATAATCGTGCGTATAATATACAATCAAAAATAAATCACCTTCAAATAATCCTAAAGATGGCTTATAATTACTGGGTTTTTCATCGGGCAATAAAAAAGTTTATAAAAATGGATTCAATAATGCTTATTCCGATACCAATTACCCATACACAAGAAGAATTTAAAATGAATTATACTTCTGTCAATTTTGTTTGGACACACACGAAGTGGTAATAAAAGCAAGGACGTTAAGTTGATCCCGGTGATCATTGCCGATCTTGTTCAACAGTCAAAGGTTTGTTCTTTGGGTTTCATGGGTTCTGTTCCATGACAATAGGGTGAACGCAGACAAAGCTAGTATAAAGCAAAATGAAATATATTCCATACATTTCAATTACGGCAATTGTGGAGGAAAAATTAGATTATTAGCTCTACAAAGGCGAGGAAATGAGTGCTGTAGCTAGACAGCCCTAAGAGTGAGTTATGGGCCTAAAACGGGAAATTCTGACTCATTGAATACGGGACGTGATTATAGTGCAACTAAAACTGGTCTCGCACCATCAGCTAACACAAGTGTATTCTAATCCCAACATTTTCCATCTATCATTCTATTTCTCACACTCCAGAGACTTGCCTTCTTCAAGACCTGGGCCGTCTTGGTCAAAACGTGTAATTTAGCTGAGACCAGAATACCATTTTTTTGCGACGGAGTCAATTGTGCTGTTGTCATCGCCAAGATGCCCAAAATGATCTATTGTCATTAACTGGTAAAAGAAATCAAAGTTCCAGCACCTATTCACATTGAAGAGGCTAAATTTCAATTCAATAAATTAATTAAACAACCGAGTCGAAGAAAAAAAAGGACAGTCTGAGCCGTTATAGAGAAACGAACATCGTTTAAAGACGCATAAACCGTGATAATGTAAGAACCGGGTCAAACGGGGTTAACACGAAATGATTTACGTTTTACGAGAATAGGAACTCTCCACCACTTTTGCACGTAGACTTAAATGGTATTATCTACAAAATGCCCTGATAAAATGGTCGGGGTATTCTATATTGTCTCAGCAAGCTCCTAAGAGAAATGATTTATCTTGAAAAAAAGCCGAGTGTATTAACTCCATGACGAGAAAAACGCTATATTGTGTATGCAGCGTACAGATGGCATAAAGGAAACTACCCAGACTTTATCTCCAAATGACAAGTGTGTTAAACAATGCTTGATTTATACTGCATGGTTTCAAAAGACCAACATTCCACTGTAAGAATAGAAAGCACAGTCACAATAATTAGAAATCTGTAATAGAAACTGAATCGCTGCAAATTTATTTATGCTTTGTTAGAATTAAATTTTGGGTCGTACGCGTGTTATTTAATTGCGCGAATCATTGAATATGCAATTAGAAACACGTTAGATCAAACGGCAGTGTCTCGCGGCTTGGTTTTAATAGTTTTAATCATTTTCTTAAATACTCTTGACCTTTAACGTGACACTATTGTTGAATTAATCACACTGCCTGTTAATATATATCAATTAATTTAGGATATATAATACCTTTTGGTTTAAGACATATAATACTATAATATTAATGAATGCACATAAAGTTTCTGTTGTAAGAGTTTAAGCTCCTTTATAGACAACATTATCGAATAATATACTTATTTATATCATGATCCCACAAAATATATAAACGCCATATTGGTTTAAGGGATTTACAGAAACATTTTTTAGAAATGGGAGGACTAGGAGAATTCGATACAGTAGATGACCATCATAATAGCATGTTTGTTTTTACTTTATGCAACGATTTGATATGTGAATTACCTAATGAGTTAACAATCCTTTAATATTTTATAACCCTAGCAGAAATGGTAGATACACCAAACATAAGATTTTGTTTATTTGTCGGTTTTCATAATGTTTGTTTAGAGTTTGCTTTGTCGGTTTTCATGGTTGTTTTTGTTTTCATTTGTTTCGACTTGTATTAAGTTTGTAGTTTTAGTGGTGAAAGTTTTTGGATGATATATTTCTTAATCATTATAGATAATATATTGTAAAATGTTAAATAACGAATTCTCAATGAGTCAGTCTATTAGAAAAGAAATAATGGGAAAAAATATAGTTTTAAAAACCGACATGCGACTCAAAGGCGAAGCGTGGCTCGTAAAAGAGCAACGTCGTCTTAAAAAGTCTATATCTTAAAATTGAAAAAAAAAACAACGCACGACGCGGTTAGCTGCTGGAATAGAACAGCATACTGATAGTCGTGTGCAAAAAACATGGTATTGGCGATTTCTAAAATATTCGATACCACTTCCTGTTTGTTTGAATTCCAGAAGTAAAGGGACCTTCCCGAATTTAACAAGAGTCTCAGTAATGAAAGTTCGTGTGCGTATGGCATTTAATCGCCAAAATATAGGGGAATAGTGTATTTGCCTTATCGCAAAATTTCAGCTCAAAATATTGTGTCGTTTGGACCTGAAAGTCAAAACTGCTAATCGGACAAGTAACGATTTTCAGATTTCAGGTCAATTTTTTCATTGGGTGACCTGGTTATCTATTGCCGTTCCTTTTGAGGTCTATACACTGCATGACCCAGGTGCTGTACTTGATAATGAAAGGTAAATGTCACCTACAGGATATTTTTATAAAAATAAAAGTCTGGTTTTATCCAGACACCGGTCTCCATTTCCAGACGAAGACTAACGGGTTTAAGTTGTTTGAAATTGAAAACTATCACGCATATTGATTGAGTTGGTTACCCGACCCTAAGGTAGAGCATTTTAAGGGCTTTTAACATAACATCAAGCAGTTTCATTCTCCAACATACAGTTGAGATTGGCCCTTTAACAATATTCCTGATGTGAATTTGTATCCAGATAGTTTTACTATTTGATCCAAGTCATTAAGTTATCACTAAAACTGCGTGTGAGGCTGGCGTATCAAATAGCCAAGCTATCTTTTAATGTCTTCAGTTTTATCGTCGAAACCATTAGTTTGTAAATTTATAAACATACTACCCCACTATTTACAGGTGACACTTGCAAATTACGGCGTCAACAACTTCTTCTGACTCTACAGATTAGATGATTTGTGATCTATCCTCTGAAAACGTTACCGGGTCAACATTTCAGTTCCACATTTCAAGCAGAAGCCGCTGAAACCATATTTTGTGCTATTGATAGGGTTAAAGGGAAAGTAAGGTAATTGTGCACGATCACCAAACTGAAGGTGTACAAAATATGTTTATTAATAATCCTTTATAAACACTATGACAGTGAAGATTCCTATTAAGCTTATATAAATGGATATATATCAGAATGAATTAGTTTTATCCATCTGAAGCCAACTGGAATAACGGTATCTTCTACCAACTATGCGTTATTCAAATAATGTTTTTTCGCAAATCACAATACAATTCTAAATATTTTTAAAAATCATTTCATGATCACCCAATGTCCTTATTTTTCCATCCCACGCAATTAATTACGTACAAAACCAAGATGGTATGTACAACAATGGGTTGAAGTGAGGATTGATACACGCAATTGAATCATATAATGATAGATCATCTGGATTGAATGGTATATCAATAGAATTCGTTTTTTTCTACAGAAAAACATTATTTCAACGATGCTGCTTTTTATGTTACAAATTACGTTAGCAGGCTAGGTTTTATATTCAAAGGTATCTCCGAGTATAAACTACTTGTAAGCGTCCACAACTATAGATAATCAGAAGTGGTTTATTCTCTGAAATACGACCAGAGAAAATGTTTTGTTCATGTCTTGAGGGAAACCATCTTCCCACAAACTGGACTATCATAGACATTGGGGCAAGATAAGGTAACGCATGCTTCTTTCTTTATCTACCTTATCCCACGTCTTTCACCACTGTTGAGACAAAGGCGGAAAGCATACTACGATACTGAGCAGACTCCTCGATTCCCGACAGAACAACTAACGATCTGTCGTATTATTCGTGTTAAATACGAACTTTGTAACAAATTCAAAGTCCAAAGGGATCATTAAACACATTCGAGTAAACTCGTTAGTATAAATGCACTGCTTAGGGAAGACAATCCCTGATCACAGACCTTTTCATACTTAAAACACCAAAAAAATAATCAACCGCTAGCATACATATTGTTTTTGTTCATTACTTGTTTAAAATCGTTTTACTATTGGCTTACCATAAAAGGCAGTTCTCTTATCAATCCAAAAGTTGATATAAATAACCGAACATTACATAGTGGGTAGATAGAGCACGAATATTAAAAACTGTTGGACATCGTATGTGAAAGGGAGCATTTTGTTAAGTCTACTAAGTACAACAACAGTGTTTGATATATGCAATAAAGTTTACCCCCCCCCCCCCGCCATGAATGTCAGAATTTTGTGTTATTTTGTCGATCAGCTGTTCAAACCCGTATCATCTCCTCTTAATTACACCTGAAAAATATGACTGGGCTTGAATCATCTTAAACTCCTACTCCAGCATAATGGAAACGTCAGTTGAATATACTTCAAAAGAACAATGGTTGACCTTCCAAGAAAGAACGATATTTATTTCCCTAAAATCACCTACGGACGAGCACCCAATTAACACAACAAATGCCTCCACCATTTACATATCTCCAGAACTTTCAGCACCTGAATCTAATTATTGTACTGAGACGAATTGCTATTACTATAATCTAAATTAGACAATTAGAATTTTATCTGTGGGAAAAGTCGAGACTTGTTTGTGTGGTTCTTTTATAGAACATATACCTGTGCTCGAGAACAAACTGGCATTTACTTCTATACATTTACACTATGTACGTCTTTAATGTTAAAAAATAAATTAAAATCAGATTGTTTACGAGTGTGAAAGCTTCAGCGATAATCTAACTTAGAATAGAGGGTTCATGTCTGTGCGCACAGGGAATATTCTTTCTTTAGTTATTTTTGCTCTGAGAGTATACACGTATAACGAGGTTTAAGACCAACTTGAGGCTTGGTTTAACTCTTTGAGTTAGAGGCAACTTCCTGTTTTGTGCAAAATATATGTATACAGGCGAGAGGCCTGGTGATAATGAGCACTTTAGTAGCAATATTTGTGCGCCACTGCCACTTTTGCAATCATTTTAAAAAAAAAACAAAACAAAGAAAAAAAAATACAACCAAATTCCTATTACACAAAACTAATACCACTTTCATTTTTTCTATCAACTCTCCAATTTCTATATTTTGACCCGTATGGGGGAGGGCATGTAAAATGCAAATCAAAGGTACGGGTGATATTTGGCGCCGGAATCAAGGTGTCAGCAAATGACCATCACCAGACCCCTGATGCTAATATAAAATACAGAATCTATATACTTGACAAGCATTGGCACCCATCGTTCTCGTGAATATATTAAATAGTGTGGATTTGTTTGAAACTAAAACTCAGATATACTATATTTTAAAAACAAAAAATCCATAAACTTTAGTGGTGAAGATGGGACCCATAGCCTGAGGGAATGACTTCTTTTGTTAAATTAGGACTTAAATCATATCGAAAATTTAATCCACATCAATCACGGGTATTAGGAGAAACTTCAGTGGCGAACTTAGTTGCAAAGATAAAACCGATCGTTTATAAAGGTTTGAATTTCCGGGGGAATCTTTGTATACGCTAACGTGGATTTTTAGTCAAGCTTGAACTCAGATAGTATACTTATCTTAAACCGTAAATGCACACAGTTCACAAATATTAGAAAAAAACTTTAGTGGCAAACTGAGATGAAACCCATAGCCCATACAGTTTACTAAACAACGACACAGTGTCTGTATCCAACAATTTGTAAAATTAAATCAATTACACTTTTATATACAAGGAACGAAACAAACTGGGCGACCGAATAGTGGTGCACGAAGTCTCAATGAGAACAAACCATCACAATGGATGGGTACGACGAAAAACAGTTATCTGTGTTAGAAGTGGGTACTTCACTTAAAATCTGCTAGTTAATAGAAATGTCATTCGGGAGAGAGTGCAGTTTATATAGCACTTGATCTACACACAAACCCATTTTAAACGTATCTAACTTCAAAAAGATTTCTTCCGTTTGGTGATGAAAAGTGATTTTTTGCTTTTATAAAAAAAAAATCGGTTAGGAACTTCAGTTATATTATATAGTATACATCAATGGGCAGGGCGGTGGCACCAATTATTACGTGACATTTATCAGACTGTAGCAAGTGTTTTCTTTAAATATGCAAATTATAGTTCTAAGCCTTTCATTAAATTAATTCCCGTGAGCAAGCGACGACAAAAACGAGCTATAAATCGTAACTTGTTATTTTTAGCTAGTCAGAACCACCAAGATTTTGAAAAGCACTCGAAATATTTATCACCTTGGTAAAATGAAATAAAAGATATGTTTTAGTATATCAGACATTCTTACCCCTCCATTTTCTCAAGCCTTAAAAATTCCTTTGATCTACTTCAAGAACTTTGACATGGTTCCTATAAAAAACAAACTTCTGTTTTAGATGAACAAACGGTGTATACTTAAAGCAGATTAAAAGTCAGAAGGAAACTATACAGGGTTATATAATGAAGTAATCAGGAGAGATAGAATTGTCAAAGTATAATCTTAACTTTATCGGTGATCTTTAAAGATGATAATTGATGTGAAACACAATTTAGGGTTTAGTATGGAAAATGTCTATACGTAAAATGAATCAAAATTGGTGTAGTAAAGACCGTGGATAATTGAATGTAACATTATATTTCATAATGGTGAAATTGGTTCATTGAATTCAAAGTCAAATCATCCAGGTTAGTGTCGTTCTAATGGGCGTCCTAATTGCTATCGGGGGGGATCACGTGGCTAAGTGGGTAGGACGCTAGCTCGCTAGCCTAGAGGTCGGGTGTTCGATCCCTAGTATTGCCTGAGAACGATTATCCCGATTTCTGTGGTGGCCTCCCCTTGTCAGTGATGCAGGAAGGAGGGCCTGGCAAGGGCAGCTGTCTAGTCGTCCGGATGGGAGAGAAAAACCGAGGTCTCGTGTACACATTGGCGGTTGGAATTCGAGAGCCGCTGTCAGGGCACAATTTCTCTCATAACACACTGTATGGCGTATACCCGTCTTCATTAGCCCAGTCGGAGCATAATAGTAGGACCTTAAAGCCCCATTTCATTTCCTTTCCTAATTGCTATCCTCTTTCCGTTTAGACTTTGTCTTAACCTTTATCTGGGGCTTTCTACAATACCCCAAATTACAACATCGTACTGAAGAATCAATACCAGGACCGTTTGCTGTATTTCCAAAAGAAAAGAGGAGAAAGGGATGCGCAACATTTTTAAATGATTTAAATTGATATGCAAGGGGTGGGTATCGTATCCAAAATTGCTTGCAGCTCTTATTTTCAGTTTTGAAGTATGCAAAGACAAAGAAAAGTGGAGATGTAGCATAAGCGTTTGAATGGATGGAAGCACCAAGTAAAAGGGGGTGGAATAAAATTACAAATTGTTGAGTTCAAAGTTGACCCCCATTTTAAAACTTGGAGACATAGAAGACATTGAAGAATCAACAAAAAATTTTGAGCTTCAAAGGGTGTAACCCCCCTGTACACCCCCCTTGAAAATATCTGACCCTGATTTCCGGTACTTTTAACGGATTTTACCAATTTCTGTTGTTGTAAGGCGTCATAGGTGTCTCAAATCGTTCGATTTTGATGGGTTTTGAATCTCTGAGTTCATATCTGACGTGAAAACGAACGTAACTTTATCCAAAATGGCGGAAATCCAAGACGGCGGCCAAAAATCCAAGATGGCCGACAAGATTTTATGCTATACCCTATCAAAATTGAATCTGCTTTCAGAATTTATTTTCTAGACTGCTTTCACGACTTTAACGGTTGTATGATACATTTGGATTATTCAAATTATTATAATGAACTATTATATTCATTATAAAGTTGCTTGTGAATCATATAACTGTGAAATTGGTATATACAATGGCGTTTTGAAATTAGAAATTGTTCCCATGAACAAATTGCAAATAATGTGTTGATGCCATATAATGTGTATAAAATAGATGTTTGAATTATTTGTCATGTATGACATGTGCTGTAACTCTTTATCATTAGGACGATGTTTCTTTAATTCTGAGGGGGCACGGTGGCTGGGGGTGGGGGTTCGATCCCTGCATTGGCCGAGAAAGTTAATCCATATTTATCGGTGTGGTTCCCCCTCGTCAGTGATGCAGGACGGATGGTCTGACAAGGACAGCTGTCTAGTCGTTCGGATGCGACAAAAACCAAGATCCCATGTACAAATTAGCGTGCACAAAAAAGATCCCTTGACAGCTGGAAGTCGATATAAGGAGTAAAAGTTTTGTACGCGAGCGGAGCACTAATTGGTTTGTACATCTTGTTGAACCGTTCTTATTGTTCACCACGCTGGCTTCTACAACATATGGGGTCTTTGATCTTAGTGAAGTTCCTGGATGTGATCACTCCTGCCTTGTATTTGCTTTAAAAGAACGGTTCCATAGCACTTTAACAAATGGATGCTCAGAAACTGGAAAGGGCCCCGGTACACATAATAAACACTGAGAGAAGTGTTGGTTTCATAAACTACAAATTGAAATCATGGGGGTCCATTTGCATCGGTTGGTGAAGTAGGCGACTAAATCACCAACCAAGACATACAAGTATCTAAGTAAAGTATGTTGCAGTGGTTGATTTATACATTCATTGAGCTATGGATCGCCTAGCACCTATCCGGAAAATCTCCATGATAATGGTTTGAAAATTGCTACGATAAATGTTCTTTACATGGAACATTTGAATTTATATTAATGTGTGATAATGATGTATGTTCCCTCGCAATGGTTACTTGCATAATGCCACATTGACCAGCAGTGAATATTCTCAAGGCCGCTACAGTCACTGATAAGGATGACATCGATGCGACTCAATGAGTCCCCAATATTAACTTTCCTATTCAGTGTAAACGCATATTCCTGAAGTAATGGCCCGAGAAATCTCTCTCTGACCATTGCTGGAATAGCGTGTTTCTTGAACTTTTGGGGGAGTGTGTCTATTCTCCCCGTTCAATGAAAGCTATCACTTAAGTACAGCAACATGACAGTCCTTCGTTTAATCTGAGTCTTCCCTAAAACTTTGGACAGTGATTTAAGGTATTAAAAACGGTGAAAGTATGTTTGCTTCCAAAGAGTATTGTTTACATTTCATTCGACTTGATAGCCTCGTTTGTCACACAATTAGTTTTACTGCAGTATTCTCCTATGCACGGGTTAATTAGGCATAATAAAAGCGTGAGCCATGACGTAACGTTATGTAAACATATTTGGTCCAATACTGGCACTCGTTTTAAATGTAAAGCTTTTGTAAGGTAGGTAGTGATTGGTTGGTAGTCGGACTACTGACCAATCAAAATTTAACACAACAATATCCACTCATAATAGCAGTGTGTAGTGAGATTACCTGTAATCAAACGAAACGCTGCGCGGAGTATGTGTAAACGGGTATTAAAATGAGTAAAAGGCACCATTCTACCCGAAACAATTACGTCTTATGTAAACAATGCACGCGCCACTGAGCCAATGATTGGCGCCGTGTGATGTGATTGCACGTGTTGAAGACAGTTATCTTTTATAGAGATCTTAGAAGACTTTCGTAATTCTCTGTGAAAGAGATTGATAATGAAATGTGAGATATAAAGAGATTTGACATGAAGTTCAGCAAGATCCTATGTATCACATATGTTGCTTGATACATGTATCTGAAAATTAGATGACGTCAGAAGACTCTGATGAAGTCAGAAGAGCATCTTGTGACTGTGATCAAATCTGGGGCCACATTTTGACAATAAAATCTTATTCTACGACCCCGAAAACCCTAGAATAGGCGTATTACCCAACATATGTTCGGATTTTTGTATAAAATTTGTTCGGTCACCTTAGATTTTTGACGGCCATCTTGGATTTTCGCCATTTTGAATATAACTACATAAATAACCACACCGGCAATCAACTACACGACCCAAAAAACATCAATACAGAACAATTGGGTGTACTTACGAAATCAAATAAAACTACCGAAAATCAGGGTGCGGTACCTTCAGGAGGGGGGTAACCCTCCTTGCACCCCAAAATTTTTTGTTGCTTTTTCAATGTCTTCTATTCCAAGTTTTCCGATGGGGGGCAGACAATTTCAAAATTAATTCCACCCCCTATTGACAGCAGTTTAAGTATCCCCTTAAAGCTGGAAATCGAATTCAGTATACTTTCGGGAAATACTCATTTGTCCGCGGGTTCACAAGTCCACCGATGTTTATGTTAAGGTTAGGGTTGGGTTAGATTTATTGATATCCGTATTTATAGTATATCTTAGAGCGGCGGACTAGTGCACCCGCGGACTAGTGAACCCCTGTCAGATTTTCCGCGCAGCATTTCCTCCCATGGCACACCACCAGATTGGTTCACAATAGTAAAGATGTTAAATTTCATTTCATTTTAAGATAAATTATAACACAGCGTTTAATCATTTTTAGTGATGTACGCTATTTTTTAGAATTAAAATCATAGAAAAAAATCGATAAAAATATGTAGATTATTTTACTTATTCATGCTTTTTCCTGTGTTTCAGTCTCTATCCTGACGAAGTTATGTATCTTTATTCTCTTGTCAATCAAGTTATCTTTTGTTTAGGATTCATTTGAAAAGCAAATCTACACAAACCCGTTATTTATTGGAGCTTTTGAATTCCCAGCGGTGATGTGTTGTGTATAAATATGTTAAACACGTTCATAATTAAGTTACAGTGATTTATTTTGATTATTTAAGAAGCCATGTCTTTGATTTACTGAGCTTATTGTGTTAAAAGTATTTATGCATGTGTTGTGTTTTGTAAGATTCCAACTGGCGAGAAAAAAAAAATAATATGAATAGGAGAATAATTCTTCGATTTTAAATGTTTCTCACATTTGCATTAATCGTTTCAATTTTTTCATTAAAAAGGGGCTTATGGAATTTAATACTCGAACTTGATATGTGGAAAGTTTTAAATTAAATTCTTGTTATTTAAAAAATAGTATATGTGTGGGCTGGAGAACTTCTCAATCTAAAATTAGAACTTGTTACGCTCCGATTTATTTTAGTCTATTTTTCTCCACGATCTGTTCTCTCTGAATTTGGCCTATAAAATCAAATGGGTAAATTATACCGTTAAACTTTATAATCCAAACAATTTCTAATAACCTTGTCCGGGAAGTTAAACGGAAGTTCGTGCACACTGCCTGGTTCTAACTAGGCCAGAATTTGGATTTGGCTAATTAGTTGATTCTAGATTTATTTCGAGCTTAATATTATAAAATTTAAAAACATTTTCTGATTGAAAGTAATTATAACATATTAAACAAAATAGTTTAAGAAACGTCCATCACAATTGCTCAAAGCATATTGTTTTGATTGTATCAAAATATTTGATTTCATTTTGTTTTCTTGAATTGGTGTTGTGAACACCAGGAAAAAACGCAACATTCTTGCCATTTCCCAGAATAGATAAGAAAATGGGAAAACAAGAAATACCAAGTCATTGGGCAATGCAGGATGCTCAAAGCCAACTCGGGCATGTCCATTAGTTAGTAACTGTATTTGTGGCATAAAACATTTAATCGATGTAGCATGTGTGACACAACTTAGAATAATGCATTGCCATTTGGGCATGTCACTTGGCCGTTCCAAAGATCCAACACGTTTCTGTCATTGTGGGGGTTGCGAAGATAATAGTTCGAATACATCTTGAAAATCAATTCAGCATATTTACCAAGGGTTCATTGGGGGAATTCCTTATAAGAATTACGTAAATCCAATATGCAAATAGGCAATTATGTTCATTTAACACTTTCAGATAAGACATTAGTGCATACCAACGGGCAACCTCTGAAAACTAGTGATTACTGTAATTGCTTTATGGAAGGCCCTTTTCAGTAAGTATTATTGTAGAACGGATGTGATAATTTGCATATTGATCAGTGACTTTCGCCTTATGAATCACTGTTGAATATCAGCAATGTAATATGTTTATTAAAAGACCAAATTTAAAATGTTTGTTTAATATCCAGTTTGTCGAAATTGGTTTTTGATGAAGCTAAAATGTATCTATTAGTTTCGGCGACCCAACCCGCGAATTATTGGACCTTCGATACCTGCCCTAATCCGGAAGTCGTCTACTAGGAGAACTTGATAGGATAGTCCTGATTCAGAATTTATATGGTATGGCTGATAAAAGTTCACATTGCCGCATACGAATATCAAAAAATACCTCTGGCTGAAAAGGGAATAGTGGTACTCTTAGAAACATCACAATTAGATAATTATCACGTGAGTTTATCTTTTGTTGTACCAATAAGATTTGGTGTATGGAGCCGTGGTGACTCAGGGAGTAAGGTTAGGGCTCACTAACCAGAAAGTCTAGGTTCAAATCCGGTGTTGGCCGAGAAAGTTCATCGTTTTTTTTTCTCGTGTAGGACGGGTTCATGTCAAATCAGGTTTTTATCAACCTCGCAGGATTCGAAAAATACTAATGCTTCTTTAAGATTAACAATTACTTTGTAAGCTGGTAAGTAGTGATGGGTGACGTGTGCGAGGTTAGGCCATCCTTACTTTCTGGAACATCTAATTCGGCTTAAGTTGTGTGCTCGTGTAGTGTATGCTTGGAGTTAGTATAAAGATTTATCTACAGAACTAGTTCATCTTGTTAATTGATCCTTTCTTTGAATTAAAATAGGATCGATTTATTGTATATCAGACGCCATCATGCCTAGTGAGTATGACGCCATATGACCACCTCCTATGGTAATACTGTAAATATTCAAAAGTCGTCTGAGTGTGTGACATGTAAAGTTTCATAATATGCATTAATATCAATCAGATATGTATGGAACTGTAGCGTGTATAATCAATCTGGTTTCAGGAAATCTCCATTTTTTATGTGAAAGTTTTATTCTCTAGTTTTCCGAGAAATGTCGCGAACAGATAAAATATACATTTTGAGTTTACCAAGGTGGGGTTATTTTTTTTACCTGCATTGGAACTAATTAGTTTTAATTAACCTCGCGAGGATATCGTAGAGCGCGCGTGTCAAACGAGAATCGGCGTTAATTAGTTTTAAAATATATGGCTTACCATTTCTTTCGCAGAACATAGGACGTTAAACCCAATTACGTTTCATTTAATACACTTCTTTCTCTTTATAAATCGTTGAAGATAGTAACGAGTACTTTAAAACAACATAACGAATTATTCTATTGTTGTAAATCTCATATCTATAGTTGTACTATTTCAAAACCGATTTTATTAATCACAAGAGAAGAAATATAGCTTCCTGGTTTAGCGCATTGTAATATAT
This sequence comes from Patella ulyssiponensis, assembly GCA_963678685.1. Classification (NCBI taxonomy): domain Eukaryota; kingdom Metazoa; phylum Mollusca; class Gastropoda; family Patellidae; genus Patella; species Patella ulyssiponensis. The sequence goes on along the minus strand of OY783230.1, from coordinate 58,013,207 downwards.
ACGGATGTCATTGGCATTCTTTAAACAAATACTGATTTCTGTGGATTTTTTTCGGGAAACTTTTGTAAAAATCCATCTTTTGTCTGATATTTTCTCTTATGGTAATACTTTATAACAATTTGTCAAATTTAACATATTTCTTTTTTCGCACTCACATTTTTTTTATTATCTTTTTAAAACTTTACAGAAATATCGTTCAGTTTACTATCGGTACACGGATAAGCTTTTACGGCTTTAGGTATGGGGCAGTTCAAACTGAAAAGTCTTCAAATAGAACGCCTTTAGTACGCATTATTGATATAATGAATTAAAAACAAAAGTAAATTGAGCAACGTTTCGTTACTATTTACTAAAGAGTATCGGTAAATTCATAATATTTGAGGGCGTCGTGGATAGGGCAGTTCAAATTTGAAATAAAAACAACAAAAAAAACCCCAAAACCCCCGACAAGTCTAAAAATACAACGCCCTTCGCATTATTGAGATTGTAAATAGATTCGTAAATAGATAACCCCCACCTCGCCCGCATCCCCCATGAATACCAAACACAAACTTATTTTTGTAATGTAATTGTGCCATATATTAGTCCAGAAATGACCTAGTATGTGTTAAGTGAATGCCCCTCCCCCACCCATTCTCTCTCAACATGACGAACACCTGTTACTATTAAACGAAATAAAATGTTGAAACATTCATGAAATAGAAATTAAAAAAAATTACGATGGAAGGCAGATGGCTATACTTGCGTTGATGAAAGAGATTTTAATTAAAGGGCAGATAATAAGGACGAGCCTTGCCTAGCTGTATGTTGAATAACAAATGAGCTATAATGAAACAGCAGACCACAACTACATTGTTTTATTACATGCGAAATAAATGATATACAATCAGAGAATTTGTCATTTGTCTTCGTTAAGACCGGCTAATTATCGACAATCTTAATTTTTATGCAGATTACTAGAAGAATTTAAAGATAGTTTGAAATTATTTTCTGATTTTCTGCTGAGTTCTGATATTTATTGTATTAGTATGAACTTGTTGATCGACAGCCCATTAATAATGTCTTGTAATTATTTCTGTTGTCAGGAAACAAAAGACTGTAATAATGAGATCAAAAGACTAATTAATCTACAGATTTCAGTTATATTTACATGTAAAAGTATGCAGATTATGTTTTATTCAGGCTGTGTCTGTATAACCATTTTATGGTGAATAAATTATTTGGATTTTAAAACATTTCCTCATATTTTGGTTTGTTTTGATAAAAAGAAATATATATATATTATAGCTTGTATTTTGTTCACCATTTATAAGAATTTTTAAAAGAAATATTGGCATATATATCATTTTGAAATATAGTATGGTGAAAATCAATTGGTTAATCACCCTTTTTTAAAACCAGGATCAGAAAAATTTGCGTGGTCACTACACTAAATATATCACAGATTTTATAACATTTCCCCAGATACTAGTTTCAAATTAAGAAACAAACGAAAAAACAAATATATAAATTCAATTGCTTATTACTGAATTCATTAACCACTTAGCTTGATTTATAAACAGTGATTTGTAATGATTACAATATATGAAAAAGTTCAATTTTCGCCCAAATTTCATAAAACTTTCAAGGTGTGTAATCAATATTTTATCTTATGATGAAAGAGCTTTTAGCCATGTCAACGGTCGATGTGGTTTATTTTGGTAATGAGGGCGTCGCCTACGTGAGGACAAAGATGTTGTAGTAGTATTGATTCTAGTGCAATATCATATATATTAAAGCCAATTGCCATCAAATAAATATTCCTTGTGTGTATCATTATAGACCAATACTGCATTCAATTGTCACTGTTTCATACCCATTAATCTTTTTGCTTACCATTTCCATCATGACCCATATCTTTTGAGATAAAAGAAACACATCAAATTAAAGGAAATAAGCACGGAAAGTCATTTTTTATTGTAACAAATCGAAACCATGCAATGTACACTTGTATTGATTGAGCCACTTGCATGATAAAACTATGTACATTTATAACCCATCTGCAGATATGCACACCCGTGTGCATGACGTACAATTACCGAACAAAAAATATGAATCTGGCCCATTGTAATTTATGTAAAATGTCTCTAACGAGAAACTAGAGATGTATTTATGTATGTAATAAATTACAATGATGTTCTAGTAGGTATGTAAGAACATAGAACACCAGTATTCGTGTGTAATTGTGTATAACATTCTATTGGCCAATATCAATACATCAACGGTTAAAGCAATGGGTGACATCAAGAGTGCAAATATCGTCCAAAGAAATAAAATTGGGTGTTGAATTTATGGGTAAATATGACATATACGTGTACAGCCGTCTGAAAGCACGACATTTGGTTCTAGTCGATGGAGACAAGAGCCATTAAAGCGCAGTTTTCTAATGTACCTTACTCATTGCTTACAGAACTTTACGAGCGCACGCAACCTTCAGAACACCAACTCGTTTCACACGAGTGGTCTTAATCAATCCATTTCTTTGATTGAAAGACTGGCAAATTTCTCTGAAAAGTTGGCGATGTTGAAAATGTTACGACTTTGATTATTGAAGTGATAATGTGCCGACTTGGCGATCCAAGTGCTGAAGGCGAAAACCCATGACGACTTACTGGGGAGAACTGTTTACACGTACAGCCTGTTATGGGCTTTGGTCGAATGAATTCAATTACGTCACAGCATTGTCGATTAAACGTCCCTTGTTGCCCAGAAAAAAAAAGTATTAATTCGTTTGTAAAAGAGTGATATGATATTGAATGATTTGGTTTATCTGATTGTTTCAAACGACATCATTGATCAATCATGAACAGAAAAAAAACTTACATGATTTACTGTTTAAACAAAGAATAACTCTAAACCATTTTAAGTATGTTTTTGATGTAAGGTCATCGACCTCACGAACAGGAAATCGTATTTCAGAATCTGTCCTACTTGTAAAGAAGTACAGCCTCGTACAGTAAGCAGTTCATGTTCTACGTACACAGTGCATGTAAAACCTTGATTTTCAGTATGCCCTGAAAGTACACCTTACAGAAGTGTTACAGAAATATGGAATTTGGCTATCCAAAACCCTGAATTATTCGAATGTACGACTCTGCAACCACGGGGGCTTTTTTTTAACTTTGACCATAATCAATTAACTCATGCAAGCACGGGGGTGGGGGTGGATTACAAAATATTTAGCACGTGCGCACTGTGTCATATCGTCTCTCAATGAGCCAACTGATGTGGTTTCGATTCCCCGGTTGTACGTGACAAGGAGTAGGGTCGCCTGTCCAACGTGGTGGGTTTTGTCCGGGCCTTCCGGTTCCTCAACGTTAAATCCTCTCTCTCTCTCTCTCTCTCTCTCTCTCTCTCACCGGTTACCACCCTTTTAACCTAACCCTTACCGACTAGCACCCATTTTAACCCTAATCAGTGAGCTCATACAAGGACCTGTTGACACCCTTTTAAACCCTAACCATAACCAGTTGGCACATGCAAGCATTAGTTAGCACCCTATCCTCTGTGGACGAAACGTCGATGTGCCTGAACATGACAGGCTCAAAACTGAACCAGACGAACCAGGTATATATACCGGTACATATGATTATAACCCTCGGCAAAATAACAAAGAATATTAATATTTAAATTAAGCCGTGAATTGAAATGGTTACTTGTATGAATTATTGAGCTGTTCATCAACTTAATCAAAAGGTTGGTTAATGTGAGGTTCGATACTGATCTACAACCGATATCACAGAGTCTAGTTTTCTAGTCACGTATTTTATGTTATTCGTACACGGTCCCTGGCATTACTAAATCTCTCGTATGATTATTGGCCAATAACTTAAATATTGTAAAACACATTTGGGGCGATAGTTTGTGTTATCTTAAATGTATATAATTTAATGTCCCCACCACGTGCTGCATTTAGCTTCAGACGATCAATATGCATTATTACTTTATTTTATGGCGTTATATTGATAGATACGTAAACAGTGCACACCAGTGTAGTGTTTATGACATAGATACGTAAACAATGCACATTATATTACATAGTTACGTAAACAGTGCACATTAATGTGGAGCTTATTACATTATAAAGATACGTAAACAGAGCATATTAGTGTTTGTTTTTGCATAATAAAAACGATATTACATGGATAGATATGTAAACAGTTCATATTAATGTATTGTTTGTTGTTCTTTATTCTGGAAACGGTGGGTTGGGGTGGTCGAGAGTGCCGCGCTTCGACCTCTAGCTGGCCGGTCACCTCTGGCTTGCGGCTGTGGTTTCGATCCCTGGTGTGAGCGTATGTGGCATGGAGATAGGGGCGCCTTCTCAACCTCGTGGGTTTCCTCCGGGCACTCCGGTTTCCTCCCATTGCTAAAGACCACTACGCGCAAGCGAATTATTGAAATAAAATTAAACCATATGTTAGTCCCGAAATGACCTAGTTTGTGTCGAGTGGACGTTAAACCCCATTTCTCTCTCTCTCTTTATTCTGGAAACGTATATACACCCTTTATCATTGCACTATCTTGTTCCTCTTTTAATAAAAATCTTTCTTACATTACGTTACACCGATACCTATAGCCTAAAGTGAATATCAGTGGGTTGTTTGTTTGCTGGGTTTTTCTTGTAGCCCAGTAAGTAAGGCACTGGTTTACTAATCAGAAGGTTCAGGGTTCGTTCTAGGTGTTGGCCGAGAAAATTCATCGGGATTCTTGGCCATTTTTGTGGTGCAGGACGTAATACTTGGCACGAAATAGTGTCTAGTCATAGAAAGAAATGCCGATGCCCAACACACCATTGAAATTCGAAATATGGTTAGCAAAAACGCAGGTGTCCCACCATAATTTCTCATAGCAAACATGACGTATACACGTAGGATTTTTAACCTCATTTCATTTCTTTTTTCTAAAAAACACAACCACCGTTATTACTTTCCGTAGCCCACATATGTACACAATGTAGATCAATATACTGTTGTTTCTTACATAAATCTTAATTGTGTTGACATACGTTGTATATGTTTTTTTTTTAGTTTTAGTTCATTCTCCATTTATCTTGTTAAGGTTTTGATAAAAGAAGTTTTGTACTGTTGAGGATGTGGATATTATTATTAATAACAGAACTGTTTTGTTTTCCTCCGACGGGTCTCGCTCACTCTGTTTGCTTATGTAATATATTAATTTCAACTATCGGTCCATAACCCAACTATTTTAATTGTATCGTAGTTAGATTATTAGGTATTTTCTATACATCTAAACGAGTGGACATTATTAATTAGGTGTTTCCGAGAAAGCTGGGATTTATTTAGGAAGTTTCATGGGTTTGTTCCTGTTTATAAACAGCAAAATCTACGGCAGTAAAATTGTGCTTTATTTGTTGGAAAATAAATCTGGACTTCTTTATAATAAAGATATTTCCTTGAATTAAGAATTTACTAAACTTTCAATCATTGTTTATGAAAAATATCTTTGATCTAGAAAGACAAAACTTGGCACATACTTTCTTATTGATATATTTAATACATTAAAACAACAAAAGTTTATAAAGGGAAATATTTTAGTTCAGATAAGATGAGCAATTTTGAGTTAATTCTTAACTTAAGTCTGAGAATACTTTGTGAACACGGGGCAAATTTCCGTTTAAGATTCGTTTCTAGAGAACACACAAGAAGTTCAAATCTTTCCCGTATATCCCGAACATTCGTGACCAGTCAATCATTTGGAATCCCAATTAATAGTGAATGATATTATTTGTTTCTGTTAATGGTTATATTATATTCTTCTATACTTTGATCCATAGATAACAGAAAGGGTTCTAACTGTACTCTCTAAAAATATGAGATGTTTTAAACCCGAACAATGGATTAACAATGTGTGTGTCTGGACTGATCAGAACGTAATTGGAAATACAACGTTGTCACTTTAAGACAAAGGCTATGACATATTCAGTGATAAAGTTAAAGCCAATATTCAAATTGATTGTATAAATAATTGTTTATTTTGTTAACCAGGAATTCTTTAAAAGAATGATGTGAAGGTATACTCTTCACATTTTTAGATAGCTTATTTGCACAAAACAAAAAGAATATTTTTTACTTTTTGTATGCAAAAATAACACAGCCACTTTAAAGTAAAGGTAATCATATATAAATTGATGTAATACAAATCTATTTAAATATCCTGACGCCCATTTGACTTGCAACGGTGATCCTTTTCACAATTTGAATTTATCATATCTTTCGGCGCCTGGTTTAATGTTCTCTTATTGGACGTGCGCACATGTTTACTTAGATCTCAACTTGGGGTAGAATATGTTTAATTTAGGATTAAAGGTTAGGTATAGGTTATAAGTGTGTAGATCATATTTCATCAAGGTTTTTAAATTGAAACATATGTGGATTATTTATATACATATTAAATAGGTAAGTAAACATAAGTATTAAATATCTTTTTTCTTAAATCGGATTTAAAATGTTTTTGAAAAGTTGGGCCATATGGTAAAATCTGCAAAAAATGTATTTTATTGTTTCTGTCCATCTGTCAAGGCTAAATTATACTAAGATTGCTGGAATAAAATGGCTACCGTTAAAATAATTTATTTACAGGTTTGAGATTCCGATTTTAAATTATTGATAATAACAAGACCCTGGTTTTCTTTTTAAAAGTAATATGACAACAGTATTAAAAAAAGGATATATCATGTGCTTATTGAGAAGACATCCGATCATTGTATTTTATATTTCAATCAGGGAAAATATATGGCGAGGATGTACGTGTTGTTGTCAACCTAAGTAAATCAAGCTATAAATTATTTCTCTTAATAAATGTCGTGAACTACGAGAGAAACAAATCGCTGACATTTGGACAAGAAATTCCCATTTTCTCCACATTCATCAGTGAAGAAAAATGTCATCTGGTTTCGTTCACAGGTGCATCAGAACATACCAAATATATCCAAACCTATTAACTACTCGCCACATCATGGACACCTGAGGCTCTCTCCAACACGGACATTTTAGTTCCGATGTTCGTATATCTCCGATTTGACACCTGTGTAAAGAACCAGAAAACCGTCATAGTACATTTTTTTTAGTCAAAATCAACCCAGGACTGGCATCCGGTACAAATGAAACAAAACAAATAAATTAATTTTATTTCATAATGGATGTTTGGATATTATTAATCATGTGTGTCAAATTTGAGAAACCGTGTTAAGAGGTCGTTAATTTGTTACTATATCTTGTGTTTTACGACAATTTTATATGTTAAAGTTTAAGTTGGTTTCTATTATATTTTGTTTGGCTTGAATTGTAAATAAATATTACTTCAATGTTAGATTGTCCTTTTGTTTTCACCCAGCTTTAAATAGATAAGATTAACTTAAATATTAAAGTCATGTTTTCTTTTCATATTGATTTAAATGGTATAATTTTACTAATAATTATTTGTATTTGAAACTAAATTAAATTAAATTAAATGGAATTTAAAAAATGCTGTTAAATTTTTTTTACGGTGGTCAAGAAATAAATTTTTGTGTATATTTCGAAATACATTTTGAAAGAAATCTGGCACTATGTATTATTCCGATTAAATATTATTTTAAGCAGTTTTATTTGAATTTGCATAAACTAATTTTTATAATTTTCACACAAATGTAGTTTCGCGTTATTGAAATTGTATTGATAATTAATTTTATTTCTTGTGTTTATTTGACATTGAAAAAAAAATCGAACGAATTGCGATATTTCATGAGATTTCCTGTAAACACCCTCACAATATATTTTATCTTGAACTGATAGTTTTTAAATTGTATGTCTTCTGCTGTGAGAACCAAGACACATTAATTGTCTGGCCTATAATTTTCTCTAATTGATATCTTCTAGAAATAATATACAAGCGCTAACATCTTGAATTTAAACCGAAAAAACTCCTTGATTTATCCGTCTTAAAGGGAAATGGTATCTATAACACACATAACATAGAAGCTTCTATGTCCGTCGAGAAAGTGTCGATATCGTTTGCCTTGGCCAGATTTCTCATTTATTTGAAACCCGAAGTCGCTTTGAGGTCTCTATGCTCGTCTCTCTGAATGCTTCTTAATACCGCAATAATTATGATTCATGTCATCAAAGATCGCATGATGAATGGGTCCTGTTAAAACGGAAGGGGTTAGAGTTACAGCCCTTGAATAGCAGAGGAAACTAATGAACCTCTTGCAATATACGATAAACCCCGTAATGGTCAGTTCTACGATATGACCGAAATATATACCAGAATTGATTAAATGTTTCGTGATTTTAAAAGTAACAAAATATTCCTGTCCTTTTCAGAAAAGTAATTAATTTGAAAAAGTGATCAGGATATTTGCTGCTGATGAAAGAAATAAGATTTGTCCGACCACGATCTAGGTTTCATTAAAAGGAAAAAGCAGGATGCATTGAGAAAAATCATTAACCATGGTATATCCCTAGTTCCCATAGCCATTAAAGTGCTGTACTGTTGTATTCAAATATTTTTAATCTTGTTCATTTTCAATCTAATAAAAAAAAATATTATGGATTATTTAATTATTCCACAGAAAATCCTGAATATTTCTGTGTTTTTGTTTATATTGTTATTCTAAACTTTTTACAAATCTTCGTAAATTCGGGCTGCATAACGCAATTATAAGGAACCAAAATCGCAAAAGAATAGAAATAAAATATACGTATTAGTAAAAAAAACTTGAACATCACAGTGCTATAATTGAATTTAGTAGCTGACGTATTCATGACTTCATGAATTTTTATTCTCGTTAAGTGACCGAGATTAATAGAAATAGCCTTGTTATTTTCGCCAGTGAAGAACGATTATTATATTTTGAGGCAAGACGTCCTTCAATTTCCATCTTTTGGCTCCGAACTCCATTAATCAGCAGGCGAAACAGTATTTATATGTGACACAGACAGATCGCCTTCACCAATTACATGATTTACGTTTTCTGCTTCGCTTATTCGCCGCGTGGTGTCGCTGTTGGTAACGTTCAATTTGTAAAATGAAATCATAAAAATCTAAAAGAATACACCGATAGGAAGAAATTGGAATATGTTAGCATATTATTATAGAGAAAAACCGAATGAGAGTCATTGCTAATATGATCAAAAACAAATTTTGAAATGCTTTGTATACATTTTTTTTTTGAAACCGTATTTTTTTTTCAGGTTAATAAATGCAATAAATAATACCATGGGGTTAGGGAGCCTTTACGAATAACAAGAGAAAAGAATATAATATAATTACTGGTTCATTCGTTGATTTAGCCTTTGCGCCTATAAAAAAAATTAAAATGAAAAACACATTAGAAATACAGATGACAACGTCTGAATTAGCATTAAAATTTAACTTACATCTTTAAGATCTACGCATTAAAATACGGGCATCTGATATATTTGATTATAAATGCGCTATGTATCAAAGGCAGTGCCTTTTTTGTCCAGTTTGAAGTCAAAACTCCTTCAAGAAGACTGTAGGAACAGTGACTATCTAAGGGAGAATACTCCATAATTGGCGACCTTTGTTTCATAATTAAAGATACTTTATCTTCGAAATCTTTATTTATCTAGTCATGTTTATTTTAATTCTGTGAGTTTATAAGATTTGTATTTAAAAGCGTTTAGTAAAAACTCAAATTATGTGGGGAAATTGACAGAAAAAAATGTTCTAATTTAAAGTTGCCTCCCTTGCTGTGGTTTCAGATGAAGAATTTCCAATGGCAAGAGGTCGATTTCGTCTGGACGCTCTGGGATGATACAAGGGAAACAACTACTGATTTGCATTGCAAAAACAAAAATGCAACGAAAACAAGATCAAAGCGAGTGGACACGGGGCAAATATATTTTACCCCTTTTAATAAATAATAAGTTTAATCCAAATCTAAAATTTAGAAATAGGACTAACAAAAATTATGGTATGCGAACTTTCAAAGTGAATGAACAGTGTCATGTTTGTGTGTATATGTTGTTAAGCTTTCAATGTAAAGAAATGGGGTATAATTATATATATTTATATAGATTTAACATAGATATGGGATAAACAGAATGAAATAAATATACATATATTTCCTATTAATTCTAATATATCATGACCGTTACTGTCATCAAATAGCCAATATCCGGTTATACATCAAAGGAAAGTTTGAAATTACCCCAAACTTTATAGTTATGGCGGTATAAATTATGATGAACATATCAAGTGATGTTAATGTTAGTTTAAGTAATCATAACACTAGGAGGTGTACTTCTCTCAACCACGTAAGTTTTACAATTTTAATTAAATCTTATATTATTTAGAGGTTAGACTAACAACCTGTTTTAGTTTTGTTCCGATTTTCATTCCAGCTCTATGTATCACTTAGTATAAGCCAAATATCAAATAAATGTCTGTAATTTGTTTGTTGTTCGGAATAGTGATATCTGTACCAGAGACGTGGGTCTAGCTACGCCTGCATTGGCCAAACTGAATATATTTTAGTTTTTACGTTATTAAATCTTAGTGTCTTCACTGCTCAAAGGAAGATAACTCTATTGAATACCTTGGATCTTGAAACAATTCACAACAGAGGCGATGGCAGTCTTCTTCGCTGCAGTGGTCTGATAGTATCTTCGAACTATGGTGCATTTACATTTTGAAATATGTTCAATCAAGCTGATATACAATGAACATTGTCAATGTCTCAACAAATATGCTTTCTTTCATTAGAAAAAAAAATCACAACGAAGTTGAAATAACTTATAACATACATTTTTATAACTTTATTTCAATTGCAATACTTTTCATTGTGCTGAACTATTACTTGGTTGTCTCAACTTTGAGATCAGTAAAAAAAAATAAACAAACAATACTGACCTTTTCAGTGTATTTCCGTGATAAACATGTATATTTGGTTGTTTTATCCCCAGTCTAAGGGAGAGAATCGTGTAGTTGTTATTTCATCAGTCAACGTGTTGGCCTGTGTTTTAGGGGTGGCTGAGAAATATTTTGTCAAAAAAGGCTACTTTAATTACAAACGTCGTGAGATTTGGTTTCGATTTTTAACAGTCAGGATTTAATCGAATTGCAACATGTACGAGTTTTCTTGTAGTAGTTTATTATAATCTATCATTATGAATTGTTTTCGGGGTTAAAACTGTCTTTTTGGGTTCCTGAATACTCCATTTTGTATCCGAAAAGAAGTATTCCGGGACGTAAACGTAGTGAATTACGTATTGTACATTTTACATGCAGTCAAGGCATGTGCAGCAGCATAACCCAGCTCACTGGTATGCTAAGCCTCCACGTTTTATGTGGACAGTTTATGTAGCCAGATTGCTGAGACAGAGTTATTTATCTAATTGAATTAAATCTGTCTTCAATCAAACCTAACTCTTCTTTCTATAGTTTAAAGGAGCTAAAGCGCAAATATTTAGGACCTAGAGATTGACACAAATGGGTTTAAACGCATGTAATAATGTAATATGAACACAAATTGATTTACATTCAATCGTTTCCGTTTTTACTCTAATTTCAAATCAGCTATGTTCGGCGAAATATGCCAGAAGTCTCAACCGAAGGGCAATCTCTGGTGTCTGGTTGTTCCAGTCCACATCGGTAGTATTTATTAACCATGCTCTATAGATAAGAACATGGCGTCACCGTTTGACATGACTCGTGGAATATGTCTAACCTCGTTCTTCGAGTCCCCTGTTACAAATGGCGGTGGGACACACTATGGTACACGATATTTAATTTTGTATTAAATATTAAATATCAGAAGCCCATCTTTTCCTTGTAAAATCACAACATCAGTGTTGATTTAAATGGACAAATAATTCGTATTTTCAATTTCGAAGACTTTGGATGATATTGAGTTAGAGACTTAGCTACTTTAAGTACACAGTACTTGTGAGTTTCGTGTGCGAGGTAGTTTATTTACGCTGTCGGGAACACCTGCTGACATGACACGTACTATATATATTGTATAAAAACCAAATTCCACAATATAGTTTTAATAGAATAAAACATAGTACCGTCGATCCCAAATCAAATTCCGGGAAGGGTAGCAGTATCAAAATCAAGTTTGAGCAAATTATAAGTATATCCAATACACATTCTAATATGTGGACTCAATTTAGGTGGATATAACTTGTTTATAACTATCGGTGTGAATTGTCACAGCTATATAGATCTAAGAGGCCAAGATAAGAAAGATCAAACTTATTAAGGTCATTATCAAAGAGATGGAGCGGTAAAGATCAAAATGATATGTATGACTTGTCCATCATAGCGACTGGTAGTTTGACAGTTAGACCTGTCAATCATATCTGTAGTAAATGACCTCACAACCACTGGGCATATACATGTGTGGATATGGCTTGGATATTTTGAACTGACTGCACTAGTCTTCCAGACACAACAAAAAATATCTACATTTGTGTCTGTTTGTTTGTCTGTTAGGGGTTGGTGGTTACACTAATGCTACTCTGAGGTTGGAATTTGGCGTATAAGGGAAGCCCAAACCCGGCAGTGACATACACCTAGCAGTGTTACATTATCTCATTCGGTTTCAGAAACGCCTATAAGGGAGCGCTTCGGGGCTCTATCTATGCAACGCCCAGCAATCAGTTAGTTAAATGAAACGACCGGACACACCTAAACAGTTTACAGTGGATTCAACCTGTACATTTGCTACATTGTACATTAGCCCTCTTTCATCCTGGTCAAATTGTTGGTTAAATTGGATTTGAAATTTTGCTTTGTTTAGTGGGGTAATAATCTATCTTCGTTGAAGCCAATGTTGAGATTTAACCGATTAGGGATTCTCATTGACGACACAGACCGATTTAGGCCAAGTCTTTGGAATCAAACATCTAATGGTTCAACACTTATCCCATTCTCAATGGAATTAACAGGGCATCTCAAGACTTGATTTTCACCTACATTCCCAGAGGTTTGGCTTCTTTAAACTGTTTGTACATGTACTGTTAGGTCTAGTACTTACACGTACATGTACTTACAAAATGAATTCGAGACCTGCTATTTGTGGAGTGCTGTTTAGCATATGAATAAGTCAATTTTCGTACTTTTGATTTTATCGATTTCGTCCATCGAACATCTTATTTTGACGACTAGTTCGTCATTTGTATTGGATATACTTTAACTATCTTAACTGGTTGAACAAGGTGTTCGACCAGTGTAATTCTATGGTGGTAGAGATAAACGTTGAGATCATTATAACCTTGGTGGAGTGGACATATAGAAGGGACGTTTAAAACCACTGGTATTTCGTGCAGCATAGCATTTGAGTTATATTTCAATCTTTCAATTCAAATAGGACTGTGGGTGGGGGTGGGGGTCGACTGCAAATAGCCTGCTTTCTTTCTGAATCTTTAAGTTCAAACTTACCCGTCGTTCAGATTTTGTACTAAGGTTTAATAAGTTGGGCGATCAGTCCATGAAGTGGGTCAATGTAAGGATATTCAGCAATTGGGTATGTACATGTACTACACGTGTCAAAACAACTCATTAATTAAATGATATTGACAAACGCAGTATACCATAGAATGTGTTTACTTTTATTTCTTAAAGTGACTTTAAAATTGAAAGTAAACAATAACAATTAACTTATAATAAATAAAGCCAAACAGTTATTTGCTGTAGAACTAAGAAAAATAGCACAAAAATGTAATTTTCTATGCCACCTATTGCGAAAACGTAGGCAGACATACATTTATAGGTTTTCAAGTAGCCGGAATATAAATGAGCTAGGTAGAGGGTGCTGACGGATATTGCTATCTTCTAAATACTTGCTGAAATGCAAACCGGAAAAGGCGCTTCCAGTACCCTTTTAAAACACAATAAAATATTTTATGAGTTGGGGAATGGCAAAAAGTCTTAATGAATATCACACTGATTGGGTGCGGTGTTTTGTGCCTCAATAATGATAACAGTCATCTCTCCACTTTGGCTGCGATGTATGTATACCGGCCATAAAACAGCAACCATTCCTAGAAAAAGCTTTTACTAATAATTTGACAACCGGGTTGCTTTGCTCTGGATTGTATCAAACAGTCTCCACGTATTTCTAGTATTTTTAACACACCTAAAGATAAATTCATCAAACTTCTCATAAATTCCCAGCAAGGGGGATAAGCCAGTTGGACTGACTCGACGGTTTTAATACCGATATGCCTATAAGTTTTATTTTATGGATATGTATTCCACTTTGTTCTGAACAAAATATGTAAATCTATATATTGTTATAGGATATGCCCTCCGTTTTGAAATTCTATACTTTAATATACTGAAATATGTTGCATTTGTATTAAATCAAAAACAAATGTAGAACATATCTTCAAGTTAAAAATTTGAAGCCGAAGCGTTGACATTAATGGTTATTATGGAATTTTTGTTCTTTTACGTCTTCCGGAATTCATATTTTGAGTCTGTCGCCGAGCGAAACATATGGGTTCTACAAATACGTACAATATTACGTTTTCCCGTGGATATCCATTTGATGTATTTATATTAAACATAACTTACCATAACATGGCCATTCAGATATATTCGTTTCGCTTCAGATAAATTAGCGAAGGGAATTTTGTAGCTTTCTTGTTGTGAAATAAAATTAAATAATGTAAACAAACGTGGGTTATAGTTTGGGCGAAGAAATGTCATTGGTAATTTGACAGCATTCTTTTTAATTGCGATTTACTTTTCATAATATCGATTGTCACTTTTGTAGCTTTTTTGTTGTGAAATCCAAACACGTCATGTAAACAAACACAACCACGGTTTGCAGGAAGAAAGGAAATTTGAAAATTACAACATGGCAGCATTTTCTTTTAATAGCGATTGAGTTTTCGTAATATTGATTGTTACTTTTGTAGCATTTCGATGTATAATAAAATATTCTGTATATTCTGGCATGTTAAAAAGTCCATACATATGAGACAGTTTTATTACTTACCAAATCGGCTAGACAATGAAAAAAGGGTGGAAGAGAATCGTAAAATGGGATAAAATATGTTGTCAAGGAGCGTGTATCGATAATTCACTCCAATCGTTAACCTATCTAGATTATTTGAGCATCCAGGTAGTCCAAGCATTAAAACCAGCTATTTTATTGCGGGGGTGGATATTTTCACTATCAACAATGCCATCTTTCAATACCTTTGGTATTTACAGTCCTTTTACTGCTCTGTAATTGCTGTCGTTTTCAGAGGACATGACACCAAATGATTTTATTGCCAGGAGAATGAGAAGGGAGATAACTGGTGAAACACCAGGGGCTGTAAACCGGTCCGATTTGTTTGGAAAAAGGAATTGAATACGACAATAGATAAGAGGGGTAATTATAGTGTCAAGATGACCATGGCCTTAAGTGGTCACTACCGTCCAGATAAGTGGTCAGCAAATAGGCACTTCACACCTAGATAATCGGTCATAAGGTACGTGTTTGTAAACAGGCTGGTACTATTGATATGCCGACGCCTACCTCTTAATCACTGCAATAAACCGATTATACCCTAACACTTTTTTTAGAAATAAAAAACAACGCATATCCGCCAAGCAACCCCAAATTATTTTATAGCTTAATTGATACCTTAAAGGAAACCTAGGATTAAACTTTCGTCTTTGACCTGTGACCTTTTCTTTCGAGCTGTTGATCTTTAAAGCCTTCAAGAATACCGAAGACAAGTGTCCATATTATCACAAATATACAGTAGATTGATAGCCTACATTCATCTAGCTTATGTCGGTGGGTTCTCTGTCAGTTTTATGCGTACATATTGATAAAAAAGGAAATAGATTTGTCAAGATTGATTATCTTTAGTCCCACCCTTGCTTGTTCATTTGGAATCTATGTCATTTGTTTGGGAAGGCATAATTTCATAAGTTTTGTTTCTCTTCGAGAATTTCATAACATTTTTGTCTCTCATCGAGAGTTTCATAACAATTTTTTTTCTCTTCGATAATTTCACAACTGTGGTGATATCTCTCAGATAAGTAACTAACTGTTTGGTACTCATGGCTAAAACCTGGGATAAACCTAACTTTGAATTTCCGTTGATTTTTCGGCATCCAAAATTGGAGTCTAGACGAAACACACCATTATCTTAGACAGTTTTCGGTGGTAGCCCCGAGGCGACTTCTCTGCTGATTAGGCGTAAAGTCCTAGAAGTCTAGGTAGAGACTAACACGTGTGCATAAACATATTGTAAATGTATAAATATTAACTCGTTTCTGACTAAATTGTAAACACTCTGACGCCATTTTAATAACGAATACATCACATTTATTCAAACACATTAATAATATCATCGTAAGTTCATAAGTTAAGAGACTATATTGTCACTAAACGTACAAGTAAGAAATTATGAAGTATGATGATAACAAAGATGAATATTTTTGACAAATTAATAACAAAATAAGAGTAAAAACCATTTTCTGCACTTTTTTCTTCATCAGATTACATTTTATTGAGCATGCGATTTAGTTTTAAAATATTATTGGATATTAAATTTTAGGTTGTTTATTTTTCATTCAATAACTAACACCATTAATGGGCTTTTTAATCAATAAATTCACATAATAGCATCTTTATAAAATGGTTTTCTTTCCAAAGCAACACATGTTTGTCCTAAATATATTCATATATAAATATGCAACGGCACATCCTAAGCTCAAGACTATGAATAGACGTTACGAATTACGCCTACATGCAGATAATTTAAATAGAATAAACCAGAAATAAGCAAACGAATGGTATAACCATATGACTTTATAACTTAAAACTAGAAATATAGTTATCACTTAAAATATACTAATAATTGAGGTATACTAATAATTTACAACTTTCTGGACACAATACATAATACAAAAAAAACTTGCTGAAAGTGTATTTCGTAGGTCTCCGTTTTTATATTTCCAGCCATATTGAGGTATATAAGGTTTCTATGAGTTTTTCATATCGTTCGTAATATTAATTAATATATTATATTAACAAGTGAGTTTTGGCTTAAATGTGGGCCCGTCTTATTCCCTCGCATTTAGAATTAGAATATAATTTAGTCCAGCAACACTTTCGAGTAGTTGATGAAATTTGTCGAGAGATTCTCAAACTAAATAAAAGTAAATTAACACAACTACGTTTCATGCAAATCAACATATTCATCAACAACCTACGTTTAGTTTTTGTTTACCCTGTAAGTTTTTCACTTGAGAAAAAATCCCAAGAGCTGTGGGTTTCAGTCAACTAAAAGGGTCCACTTCACAACGCCCGTTCTAGTACTTTTACACCCTGTAGGACTCCCTTTTTGGTTTATCGGCTAAACTCGCTTACCACACAATGGAGGATGAAGCTAGCCATTTTTTTCTGCACTACATGCACGAAAATCACAATATGAGAATTTTCAAGAATTTACCCTGAGGTCACCTGTTTTCTCTCGTTGTGACAGGAGTTGGTACCCCCACACATTTGTAAAATATAACTACCCCGAGGGGTCTTCGGGCGAGGGGGTGTCCATATTTAAAGAAGAGGTACCAATGTCTTTAGGGGACAAGTCACAGTCTTTTAAACTCTTGTCGGGACCAGTTAATTTTTGAACATTGTTTTCCTTCTTCCATTTCATCCGACGATTTTGAAACCATATTTTTATTTGTCTTTCTGTAAGCCCTAGCATGTGTGCCACTTCTATTCTTCGCCTCCTTGTGAGATATCGGTTAAAATGGAACTCT
The DNA here is from genome assembly GCA_963678685.1 of Patella ulyssiponensis. Classification (NCBI taxonomy): domain Eukaryota; kingdom Metazoa; phylum Mollusca; class Gastropoda; family Patellidae; genus Patella; species Patella ulyssiponensis. The sequence continues at coordinate 57,995,417 of OY783230.1, read as the reverse complement.
TTTTCTAATTCTAATGTTTGGTATCGTGTATAGGTTTGTCGGGTTCTCTTTTGTTCAAAATGCACATCAGCTGCAAAATAAAAATATGAACAGATAATTAGCTTTATTTCATTAACTTATTATAAATATGGAGGGTACATTTTTTGCAATGATGAAATAAACGCTTTAGTTTCTTAGAAATTATCTCTAATAATGAAACACAGCTTTGGAGTATTTTCTCCAGTAATTGCAAATATTTGTGTTTTTATTTTCGCCAGCCTTTAGTTTTCACATTAATATAACGCTGCGCTTCGAGGTTATTTTTAATTCTCCATACGATACATTTTTTTGATTGACGAAACATACCCCCCCCCCCCCCCCCCCTCTCCCTCTCTCATACTGACGATACAGCCTAATTCTTACACTAAAAGAAGTTATGGATTAATTCTGTAACCGACCATAAATTCGACATAAATGTATGTTAATCTGGCCATAAATCGGTAATATAATGGCAAGAAATGTAGGACATTCAAATATTCTTCTCCGAAAAACAAATCGTATACCTTACGCATTAGTTAAAAAAAATGGCAAGAATACACACGGCCTTCAAATTAAATAAGTCTAGGAATACATATTAATAAAACATATATCAATTCACACAATTTACTGTTCTGTAGATTCTATAGTAAATGGCCAGAATTATTTTATGAAAATTATCAATATAAATAAAATATATTTTTTTAAAAATATAACCTTTTAATTTTGTAAGATGTATGTCTTTTATTTTTTTTTTACATTTATGATAGATTGCAAACTCAGGTGGATATATTTCGGGCCAAGTATTATCCAGGATATTGCTCTATTTATTGTAAAATTATATGTGTAAAATACGTCATACATTTTATATAAACATATTAATTTATTTTATTTATTAAAAAAAAATATATAGTGTATATATTTTTAAAAAAAACATTTATAAATTTGCTGTTGACCGTATGAAACATCAATTGGTTTATTTAACAATTCGTTCACTTATCAATGGATTAAAATAATAATTTATTTATTACTTCATTAATTTATTAGTTGGTGAATTATCTTAGTTGTGTTTAGGTAGACATTTTAGTCATTCAGTTATCGATTTATTGTCTAGTTTCAGATTGATCATGGTTAACATTAAATTGTTTTAAACTTCAATTATTGTGTGGAAAAAAAAGTTATTTACATCATTTCACAATAGGAAAACGTATTTACACGAGCTCATTAACCACTAAATGTTATTTTAATAAAAATAGCATTTCCCGATAATAAAATCAACGTTTTTTTCTACTTTTGTCAGAAATGTTCGTCTCCTCTCTGTTGTGTAGTAATTAAAGTAAGTGTTTATTCTTTTTAAAATAATTTATGTCAATGCAAATTTTCTTTAAAGCATTGCCTATTTCATTCATATATTTACTCGGAAACGGGTGGAAAATGATAAATAATATCATTGCAAGCTCTATCTCTGCACTACACGCATGCAGGAAAATCACAATATGAGAATTTTTCAAGAATTTGACAGGTCACTTGCTTTTTTTCGTTGTAACAGGAAGAGGTACCCCACGCGGAGGGTCTTCGGGCAAGGGCTGTCCATATTTAAAGAAGAGGTATTAATTTATGTCGAGGTAAATTCTTCATGAAACATCACCTATTACAACCATTCATATTTATACTTAAACAAATGAAATATGGGAATGATATCCTTGCAATCTGTCTCTTATAATATGAATCTTTATGTGCATTTCTGCTTTTATGTAGAATCATTTCAAAAACGTAAATACACTTTAATTATGAAAATGCAATCATTAAAGTGACTAGTAATAATTTCAGAAATTATAAATATGTACATCCTTTCATGTATACTGTAGGTGGGCCTGGTGTATATAACATGTTCAACGTTCAACTTGAATATGGATACTAAAATTGCTCAAAATCTAAATATTGTTGGAACATATCACAAAATATAAAGAAAGTATCTTGTTTTACCGTGAACTAGACAGACAAAAAAACAAACACCCTACTAAATACGTAACATGTATATTAAAATGTTTCGAAGTATGAAAATCGTGTGAACATATCACAAACTATGGAAAAAAAGTGCCTTGTTTTACCGTGTAGTGGGCACAAACTCAAAAACATAGTAATATAGTTTCTAATAATGTATCATTATGATGCTGTCAATAGGTTCAATGACATTTATTATAATCGATGCGACATAAACTTCAATAGTTTAACCTCTCAAGGGTAGGTCTAAAGTGATCTTTAAACACACACTGTTCTGTCTATTCAAGAAAAAACCGGATTAAATGGCTATAATGTATGATCACATCTCATAAAAGCTAACTAAGCATGCTCACATTATACACTTAAGTCTTCATTAATCTCGTTTTAAAAATATATTCTTAATACCACTCTTAAAGCATAAAATCTTTCGCTCGGTTTCGCATCAACAAAAACAGAATTTGAATCGAGTCATTGCCCATGGTGCTCGCCGGCTTGTTCAAAATACTTTGCTGTCTACTCGTCGGTCCCCGCGGCACCAAATGTTAGCGGGATATCGGGGCTTTTAAATTTTACGACCTGATAGCAAAAGGAGTTATACAAGATGCATTGAGAAATATTGAAATACAACTTAATGGTGATCATAAAACTTTCTCTAAACAAAAGCTGGACATCTGCGATACAAAGGGCAGATAAGTAACATGTGCGTGATTTATATTCACAACTTTTACTCGATTATGTCATGCGATGTCAGTGATATAATGTGGTGGAAACAGATTTATGAAAAACCTTCTTGTTTTCTGAAGTTGTAAAATATTCGGGTGACACTAGACACGTGAAGATGTGTCCTGAGAAATCCCTCTTTAAACTTGACAATAAAACATACAATACAGAATAGCCACCACCACAATATGTCCAATGCAGAGTTAAATGCAAAACAATTGTTTATAATTGATAAAGTCAAGATTGTCGACATTCATAGCTATGATATGGAAATTGGTATTCAGAAATTCACATTTATTTTGATAGTAAAACATAAATGAAAGACGAATTTTTGTCAGATTCGTCTACAATAAACAATATTCATTATAAACCTACCCAATATACACGCATTTATTTTATGAATGTTATAAGTAAAAATGAAATGAGAAATTTAACACAAAGAACAAGAGTTTATAAGATTTGTGAATAATTAACAATGTTCATAATATTCACATCTACAAATAATTCTGAATAAATATGTTAGTATAAGCATTTACTTTAAGGGTGATGGCTATAAATTCAGCGATCCCAGTACTGAATAGCTTTCCTGTTCTTGTCAAGTGACCCACAAAATACTACAGTTTTATATAAAAATTATGGTAAATAGGGAATATTCACACTGTTTGATTCACCCGATCTATTTTAAGCTTGTGAACTTCCATAAATAGCATTAAATTATTATTAATAATTCGGCGAAACAAGTAAGAGTCTTGTATATTGTTTGATATATTCCACACACCTAATCTGTCAAATACAAAGTATATTTAGACGAAACCTTCAAGCTATTTTTACAGAAATAATCAATAATGCCTTGATATGTATGAACTTTCTAAACTTTACTTTTATCGTTTATTCTACAAATTACATCAAACAGAACTTGTCATTCATACATCAATATATGTCAGAGCAAATCATATATAAGGAGGACAATTTCTGTCTTTTTTACTTTGTACTCGGTAGCAATAATTAGATGAAAATCGATACCCTGTCGTTTCCTATTCAATGGCAGCGCAAATACCATGAGTGTTGGTAACATGGCTGTCGAATACCTTACAAGACGTAATTGAAAAAAAATATAATATAAATATAAAGCTTATTTTGGGTCAAGCACGTGGTAAACATTATTATCTCAAGGAAAATCCAAACCAACCTTGGAAACAAAATGAGATAAGGGGGTTAAAGTCCCTTTTTCTATTCCATCCACTAACCTTGGATCTTTTACGTCCATAATTCCGATCAGTACAAAATCACTGTCTCGATGCAATTTAATTTAAAGGAACTACACCGTTTTAATTCGGGTAAAAATCAAGGGCTAGTTTATGTTACGCCGAGTTTTTTGGATTAGAGATGCGACAAAATCGTTAAGATTTAATGTTCTTTGCAAAATATTAGGCAGCAGTTAGTTCTTTTCCTAATTGTTTTTCTTTAACTGTCTGCAGCAGAATACAAAATTAGCAATACTATCTCTACACCAGCCTCATGTGTGAAGCGAAAACTTTAAATATAGACAGATACACATCATGAAGCAAATACCACACATCAGACGTAATTAAATCGACAAATTTATTTTTGTATAATCAGGTCTAGTAATTTAACCTAAAAACTAAAGTACACACATCTAGGTCTATAGAATGGCATATAATTTACCTCGGTGTTTATGAGAGATTCAAATCAAGTTCGCAACAATAACATTCATATAGTACCTATCTATATTCCAATTTTAATGGTCTACGTGCTCATTTACAATTTAATGCAGTTTTAATCGAATGTCCTTGACTCGTTGCATTGTGCTGATAATGTTTTTTTCCCTAATGCTCTTGAATAAACATTTTCCAATCAAAATCATTGCAAACAATTAACATGGTTCGTGCAAGAAAAGCTACCTGGGCATTGTTTCAGTTCGACCTGTTTGAAGGGTAAAGGTAGAAAATCCATTACTTATTCATATGATTATATGACGGAATATATTACAATATTGATTAGACCTTATTTTCTGTTTCAGTTAACAGTCACGGTTAGGTTTTATCTATTAGCAGTGATGAGCTATGCTTGATATTGTTTAAAATCAGTTCAATTATTTAAGCATTCCATCCAGAAGATTCTTCATTAAACGAGGCAAGTTGCTAACTTCATATCATCTACAGTTTTCGCCATTGCAAACACAACTTATTGGTCAATTTAAATTCACATTGATGTAGAATAGATGGGCTTCTGATACCCAATATTTAAGACAAAATGGAAATTTTAAAACTGGCACACGAACCGCATCTCAGAATGCTTTCGAGCGCCATTTGTCATGAAGAGAATCGATGAAGAAGGCTAAACATATCCCACACGAGAATACTACCGGTGTAGGCTAGAATAAACAGACCCCCAAAGACTATCATACAATTTGCACTCTTCGCGTATTTCGCCTAACATAACTTACCAGAAATTACTGTAAATCAGTTCATACACATTCGTATTTCATTATTATATTATACCTGTCGATCCATTTGGTTCCATTTCTAGGTGTCAAAGAATAGCGATTTAGCTCCTATAAACATCGACGAAAACTGGATTTTTGTATTCAACATTTTCAATGTTTTTAGAATTATCATACACAATAATTAAGCTGTTCTAATAATTAGTCTGATCAGCGAATTCCTTGACTGGACCAAGCCCTACCACACCCAAATAAGATATCTCTTATTCTCTTTTCTAGGAAACGTGTTTATTTGAGCTTTTTGATAGTTAGGTAGATGTTGCAGATTAAATCCATTTTTTTTCAAATTAACGCGAAATATAGCCCCCACCCTCTAACTACATATCCAGTGTCCACTGCTGCCTATTAGTGCCCATAAAATTTCATTTCTTTAATATTTAGACCATTGTATTGGTTGTACGTAATAACTACATCATGATCATACAAAATGTTCTATCCAACATAAATAAGCCTTCTTGAATTGCAATGTATCTCGTATTTATAAAAAATGGTTTTCAAAAACGTTTGCTCTCTACCTCAAAATATTTATCTGCTATAAAGACAACATCTCTGTAATAAAAAGGCCAACAATATTCATAATCATGCTTATAAATGTCAAACTTAACCTGTAAAGGGAAGTGCGACAAGAAATAACAAATTTCACATGAACTTGAATATCTGTTGGTTAAATTTAAATGAACATTGTCTAATTTTAGCAACAGAAAATACGAGGTGTCTATTACATAGGTATAATATTTACAACCGTTATTATAGCCAATGCTTCGGGCTAAAGACCAAAAGATCAACTGTCTCTGGGCAATATTGTACCTTACTCAATAGTCGACCTTATCACTGTGTTTTCACGCGGAGTAATAATCTTAAATCTATTCTTTTAAGTTGATCTTGATGAAGAAATGAATACAAAGCTCCACGGACACCACCGATCGAATCAACAAGATTTCAATGACACCTCAGCCATTGTGTGTTTTATTGCAGTGGCTAATTCGTTCTATTTACACGCCATCATTAATGACGTAATGGCACGTCTCTTAACTTATGAACGTGGTCTTGTGGTTGTTGTGGGTAAATGTGTTCCCTGCCAAGATTTTACTCAACAGTGTAGATAATTTTGGCAATATGTTGTTGGTAAATGAATTTGATTATAATGCTTCATAGCAAGCTATCCTTTTTTATAAAGATATACAATAACCTTTACATTTCACCAAGCAGAACGAAAGTATTGATTGTTCATTTTAAAATATGGATCAGATCATGAAATAAGAGAGATGATGGGGCGATTTCCTGTATTTATATTAGTATGAAAACCCATTAAGGACAGAATACGTACACTAATAATATCAATTCAATTACATACCACGAAGAGGTACATCTTTAATTTTTGACAAGTTTTTATACTATTTTCCCACAACTTTGTTTCAGAACTTCGAATTTTGTCTAATGGTTTGGATTGTTCGTACTTGGTTTTATTTTATTTCTCGCAATCTGGTGTAATTTGGACATATTTTTGATTTTCGAATGATAACCTATTAAGGATAGATTACATAGACTTGTAAATAAAATTCGGTTACATATTACACAGTGGTATATCTTTAAATTATGTCATTTTATTCTTTTTTAAAATATGAATTTCACAGCCTAGTTTGATGTAAATTAGAAATGTGATTAGAGATACCAGCTTATGTAAATTAGAAATATGACTAGAGATACCAGCTTATGTAAATTAGAAATATGACTAGAGATATCAGCTGCTATAATTTAGTAATATGCTTAGAACTACTAGCCTTGGGAAATTAGAAATATAAGGATACTTGCTTATGTAAATTAGTAATACGGTTAGATATACTGATGTTAAATTAGAATAATGGTTAAACAAACCAGTTTGTATAAATTAGAATAATGGTTAAAAATACCAGTTTGTATAAATTAGAAATATGGTAAAAAAAAACACTAGCTGATGTAAATTACTTGCTTATGTATATTACATATTATGACTAGAGATATTAGCTGATCAATTAAATCAAATTGCCTCATTCTAGCAAGCAGTAACAAAATAAAACGCCTTCAATGTTAATTGAATGCCAAAGTAAAATGTCTCTTTAGTTAAAAACAAAACTATTTAATCAAACATAACCTTTCCGCATTTAAAGCTCCAATTGCACAGTCGACGTTCAACATCTTGGTGTAATTGGATGGAAAGCAAAGTTCCTAGCGCTACATGTACGTACAATTAGTAAAATGGATTTCCCATGTTAGTGGTTGGTTTGAAACTAAACAAACTATTGACGCCATAACTTTTACCATAATGATAGGTGAGCGATTCCAGTAAGAGATAGTGCTGTTTTCTAAATCGAATTCTTGTATACTACAAATCAAACAGACCTATTTCCACTTACTGAAACACGACCCAGTACAAGTTGAACAAAGCGAATAAATTGGTCAGAAATATCTAGATGGCTTTGATCATGTTTTATAAATAAGGGTAAATAACTTCGTGTATAGACTTATACAGTGGAACAATGTACAACTCCTCCCTCTGTCAGTGCCAACCTTTCGTCCATCTTCTATGGATTTACACACGGAGACTAGCGAACGATAGAATCTTTATATTGATTAAATAGAAATAGGAAATAAGTACATTTTCATCAAATCGTAATGAAGTCTTATTGACGCTTCCTTGTCATTAGATAGAAAAAAATCTCTGAATCTGATAGCTGACACTTTTAATATAAATCAACAATCTGATTTGTTTTTATCTGACAATGAATAAATAATAATCACACCAAGATTTCAACGAATAGAAAACCTCTCAAATAAAACTGTCATCAAACTTAGAGATCATTGAATAATAACCATTAATGCCTATAGTCTTGTTAAATGGATGAGGCTAATATTGCCCGGTGTACAGAACTGTTCAACGGGTTTTATATGCCTAACGACACTAAAATACTACTATTCATTAATTGTAGAGTCATAAACGCCCCGTTAAGAAGGCGATTTATTAGCCTTTTGTGGCTTTAGATCAAACGCTCAGGCAAACAGTGTTTGTATTAAGTCGTAGATATCTAAGATATAAGTTATCCCTCCAGTTCTTTCCATCTAAGGCTTTTTTGTTGATGTTTTTGATAAGATTGTGTAACACAGTGAAAGGAGGACTTATAGTGGATATGTTTAATGACTTTATAAACTTCTTAAATAATAAAATTACAATATTGACAAATAATTTTTCATTATAAAAATCAGTTTTTAAAACCCCAGTTTACTCCATATCCAGAGCTATCTTTAGATAAAGGAGAAGAAATTGGATTAAAGAACATCCATAGTAATGTAAATATAAATGGATTAATTATTCACTATGTTTAAATGTCTGTGTAATAGCATAAACGTATAGCGTACATTTTTGTTTTGGGGTTTTGAATAAAAACAAAAGCAGTCAAACACAATATTAAAAAAAAATCTCCATAACAATCTGGAACGACTAAAAATAGCTAGCAAAATCTATTCCGTGAAAAACACACCAGTCAGTGATAAAACCGTGATAATTTTTTCATATTCAATTAATATGCAACGTTTTCTTGATAATATCGATCGTTGGTCTGGTAATACCGTTAACTTGCACGATGTTCACTAGTCTTGTTCGCTAACAACCATGTAATTTAAGTAAATAAATCAATAACATAAAAATCCCCCAAAAAGAAAATGAAAATACGTTAATTCAGAGAATTGACAAAAAGCAACCGTGGTATTTTATAAACTTAACTGTTACATTATTGTACAGCTTTTCTTTCAATATTTATGTGTTGCCAAATTAGACATGAAGTTTTATTTCTGTTTATTTATATAGTAAGCATGCTTTACTATATTTCGTTGGTGATTAAATAAGATGACTGTATTAAAACTGTTTCGGAGACTAAGTTAGCGTAAAGTTTGGTCATTGGAAGAAATGTAGTAAAGAGAGATCGTATTTTGAGAATCATATCATGAACATCAAGAAGACCCCCTTTAAATATATGGGCAATATTTGGATTTGACTCAAATTTCAATATGTATATTTCCTTAAATATCATTGGCTTAAAATGGATAATTCATATTTTAAATAGTTATATGAATATGTAAATTTACACATAGGGATGTTAGATTAGCACAAAAGGATGTGATGCTCTAACATACTTATTTTCAATTTGAGGGGTAACTGTTGAATTTACTTAAAAATCATTGGTTGAAAATGTACAATTTTAATAATCTATGAAAAATGAAACGACGCCACCGGATGTTAGATGTCAGGATAAACACAGAAGACGTTTTTATCTGACCCAGTGCTCTGTTTTGATATGAAAAGAAAAAAAAACAACTATTGGCCTAATTTTCGAAAAAAAGTTTGGCATTCAAGCATTTACTAGTAACCGAATTTGCTACTGTTTATATGTATAATTGTGAAAAAAGATAAATGATTTAGAGAGGTATTAAGCTCAACACTTCGTTTTATTCGCATTAAATGCGATAAACACATGGAGATATACATATGTTACAAGTGCGATTTCAGATAAAATATCCACAATTTTACTAATAAGAGAGGTTTTAATCATTAATACAACAGATAAATTGTATATTAAGTTACACACCCTTTAATTTTGATATCTAAATGGACAAATAAATACATGGATTGGTTTACTTACGAATATTGAAAAAGTTGAATGATTCGTCTTTAAAAAGAAAATAGCATTATATTGTACAAGCTTGACGACATTATTCATGTATTCGGTTTACCTAAATGATATACGTATAGGACAATAAAACACTTGATTTTAGTCACTTTAAGGTTGTTGCTGTGGAGAGATTATGTTCTACTGCATAAAAAATTGTTAATGTAATATCTAAATGTTGGCAAATGTCAATAAAACTTATTCCTTTTTTAAACAGATGGATCGGATCATTTGAAGAGTTTAGTGTCCTTTTGGAAAATTTTAAGCTTTTCAGGCGACAATTCACATTCCTTCAAGGCAAAATTAGCCCAGTAAAATTGAAACATATGTAAATAAATGTCTTAATTTAATCAGTCAAAAACATTTTGACATACATGGTCAAATTTTGACTTTTCACATCAAACAAATGTGGTTATTTTCGTGTAGAACAAACCAGGTTTACATGGTTTTAGTGCGACTTTATGGAGGTCATAACTCTATATAAAGTCAGAGGTGTAGAGATGATGTTAGCATGCTCCATTTACGTACTTATTTATGACTATTAGGATAGTTTACGTTGTTTGAAGTAGCTGTGTTGCTATTACTAAGACTGTGAATTATGCCCCGATTATTAATTTAAAAATGTAATCTAATGCGCTTTAATTCGCATAATAAGAATTGTTATATCCGTGGATAAATAAGACGGGGTATCGGGGTTCAAAAAGGGAGTAGGCGTACCCTCTATGGGACATATAGTTAAATTGATTTAGATTCACACAACAAAGTCTTATATCAAAAAGGAATTGCAAACGAAGTTTAACAGTTGCAAACGTATACTATTAGACGAAGAGAGGCATGAAATATTATTGATGTATATACATATAAGTGAATGAGGTTACTTTTTATCATATATAAATCTACATTTTACTGCAACATAAATCTTTATTCTATTATATCTGTGATACATCCAGTCTGTGTCAGAAATGGTGATATTAATGAGACAGCAAGACCAAAAAGAAGCATCTCTTTGGATTAAGCTATATATCACCACTTTCATATTCTAAACAATATCACTAAACATACACTGAACACCAACTCCGGACCACAAAATACTTTATACCTCCGTGTCTCGACGTATTAAACACATGTTAAGAATTTGATAGAAAAGTAAATATGCTTCAGCTATGTCAGTTTAACACGGTTCTTTTTGTTAGCGGTTCGGGCCATCGGAATAGTAATTTACAATGAGCGACGGACGGATACAATTTATGACTGCCATTTTCTAGCAGTGTTTATTGATCATCACGAAGAGAAGAAGTCAAACGCTTTGAATGTAAAGTGAAAGGTGCCTATAAATCAGCCCTGAGATGCTTTAGAGGGTTCGCACTTCTTTTTACCTTTGAAGATAAACGAGTGGGACAAAGTAAAATAGCCTAGGACAAGTCATCGCTCGGACTATTAGGGACCACTTTAATGCTATCATATATCGTATGAAGGCCCTCCTTTCTCTAGGATAGTTTATGGGGTGCCTTTAGTTATAGAAGAAACACTATAACTTAAAGCCTTTGTGTGGATTGCCTTTTCTCCAACCAAAATTATTATAATTTGAACAGCATCTATCTAATTCATTCACTATCGCTAGAACACATCTTGACCCGCTTACGTGTGAATAGAAAATTTGAAGGAACAGTGAATGAGATAAGAAATAATTAAGGCGACTCATGAAAATACCATTACTTCGAGACGTAGTGAGATTCTTGATTTGTATAATATATATTTAATATACGATGTAAAATTGTTGAAGAGATCGCAGATAGTTTTCAAAATTTAAATATGAAACGTATAGTTATTACGGAACGAAGATGTATCTTTCCTACTTTGACGGCTACAATTTATGGGTTTAGTATACACAGAATTATTTATGGAGATTAAACTGCGAGTATAATAATTCTTAAACAAAGTAGTGTATATGTGAAATGTTCATAAGGGTATAAAGCAAGGCTTTGTCTTGAGGGCTATTTTCTTGTTTAAAGTTATCGATGTTTTTTTAATTTCTGTATTTTCCATTTGTACACATATATAATTTATCAATACAAGTTAAACAACAAAAAGACCCACTTGTTTTGCCTATTTCAAATTTATATGTCGATTTTCTTTATGGTATTTTTAGTTGTCGGTTTTCCTTTAGGTATTTTTAGTTATCATTTCGACTGCAATTTAATATATTTATTTTGAATATATATATATTTTAGATACACATAATAAATTTCACAAAGTTTTTAATAAATAATATGATTATTTTTAGTGTTAAACATATAAATTGAATCTATTTGAACAACGCTATTTGAAAGAAAACACAGTGACGACATGAAAATTTATTCACTAAATTAAGCTGTACTTTTCAATTTTAAAAATCTCAATTAAACTTAAACTTTAAAAATCTCAATTAAACTTTAACTTTAACTATGAAAATTGTATAAATTATTAGCATTTCAAAATTAAAATTATATTTGATTACTTGCCAATGAATGCTGCTTGCATTGCGTCACCATTTCCTATAAAATAGGTATAAAATTTGATTAGAAACTAGCAAATAATACGATGATTTGTTGGGTTTATGGTATAGAAGCTATAGATCTCTGAATATAAATGTCGTTCGATTTTTATGGCATTCATCGCAATCAAATAAGTATAAAACTGACCAGAAGAAATCAAAAAGCAGTGGTCAGTTTTCCGATGGCCATGTAGTAGCCATAAGTTATGGTCAAGCGTCAATATAGTGGTATTTTATAGGAAAACGGAGAGAAGACGATGTGTTAATGATAGATTGTATCTGAGATATAAAATAAATCCTGTTTATTATTACATTAAACACGCTGCAGGACGCGAAAAGGGATGGCGTTCGTATGTTTTGAGAAGCAAAAAAATAAAAGGTTACAAAAAGTTCAAGGCAATAAAATTGGTTAGTGGTCAATGCACATGTTGCCCAATTCATACAAACTCTAAAAAATCGATCAGGATTCGATCAGTGCGATTAGTAAAATGAGTCATTGAAGCACATTATTGATTCTAGGCAATCATTACACGACACCGATCTAATTTATGTTGGTTAGATCGTGTTTTGTTTCATCAGTCGCCATTTTGACTGTGAATATTTATGGCTTATTTTCCCTGGCAAGTTTTTTATCGTCCCACTTTTATGATTTGCTGTTGACACAAAGGTTTGAAACGGTCAAATAACACTTTCAGCAAAATTAATTAAGTCCTTGTTTTATGTTTTGGTGAACACAGCTTTTCACTTACCAGTGAGGTATTACTTTCAAAATTGCTGGCCCGTTCATGTTCATTAATTTGAAATTTTTCACGTCATAAAAAAATCCTTGATTCTTTAAACAAAATTTAAGTGAACGGGAGAAGTTGAAAACGTATTTGTATATAAAATTTCAAAAAATAAATATATACTCTACATAAATGGATATATTTAGGATATTGAACTGTATTAATCCCCCCCCCCCAAATGAGTTTCAATTCAGTTGGTGCATCTGAACGAATCTGTATTTGACCTAGTGAATAACAGTTATTATTCTTTAATTTAAGGATGGAAATGTAACTAAATATAGGCTTTGTGCACATAGATTATTACAAAGAATTATCCAATTTATTCATTCTTTTCAAATAATACACATGTTATTTCTAAACGACCCTTTTATATCAAATCCTATTGGATATTGTTATCCATTGATAAAAATTCACGCAAAGAGTTGTACTTTTAATAGGATTTTCTTCGACCTAAACATAAAAGAGTCGTTAAGTTATGGCGGTAAATAGCTATTTGAATACGTTTTATGATAAGCGCCCCAAGTTATGGCAATAGGTCACACGTATTAGTATAATTTAGTACATATATGTATTGGTAGACGAAAGAGAAAGGATCCTTGCAGTATTCTAGTCTACGATTATAAATCATAATAGTATGAATTTAATTTATTCACATAGAATTTATCATTGTTTGTTGATTATTATCATAAAATGCATTAATGTTATAATATAATTATTAATTCTTGTCCGACATGAATTAGTTTTTGTTGACAGTAGTCTATCGATTTATAAACTAGGTCGTTTTTGTACCATAGAAAAAAAAGCTAATAATGTTGCATTTTCTAACTGGTGAACAGGTGTATGTATCTGACACCTGCAGAAAAAAGACACTCGATCAATTCACACAAAAGCCTTAAATTAATAAACGAAATATGATGCACTTTTTTCAATACTGTTCTTCTAATACGCAATGAGATGCTATGCAATTGGCTCCTTAAAACGAAAGGAAAATGCGTAGCTGAATATATTCTGCCATATTATTAGCAGTAGAAGACATAAAACAGTTATAGTCGTTTAATTGCACATTTAATTACCACTAATTACAAATTAAGAAGGTTAATAGCTTACCCCCTGTTCCTGGTCTCATCCACGGATAAACTGTCATATTTTGTGGACTCATTCCGTTCATTGCGTTATGATAACCGTTTGGCGTATTTGTAACTTCTTGCATGCCCGACATTGCTTGTTGTTGTTGATAATAATAATTAGACATTTGTCCTTGTAAGTCCGATGTTTTACAATCTACACTGCGATTATCAAAATGTGACACGTTATAGTTCTCCGTCCCGTTCGGATAAACAGGGTAGGGTGGGGATGAGGTTTGGGGAGCACAGTTTGTCACAGATAGGGATTGGGGTTTCACATCTCCCCCTCCCCTAGAATCATGTCTGTCACTATAACCACTATATCGCATATATGATCCTGAAGAATATATTGAAGAACAGTTATCATATGGCATTTGTTGTCCGCCAGGCGTATACATATTCTCCATTTTTGCGTCGGGAGGATAGAGATGCTCCATATTGCTACCGTTAACGGTAGCCGGTAAAATATTACTGTAGTAAGAACTCATGCCAACTCGGTTACTTTATCTCTCCACTATGATTTGTCTTCAAAGTGAATATTCCATACACCATACCACATAAACCACCCCTACTTTCCCTGCAGACGACAAACTAAGTCACATGACCTTCACATACAGACCAATGGGTGGAGCTTAATACATCACGTGACTATCAATACAGGCTAAACGCTTTTCACCTGATTGTGTGAGTGAAGGGTCGTAGCTAAGTTTTTGTTATGATAGTGACGATTGACACGTGTATCGATAACTTTTGACGTTTTCGTCATATGAGATAAGATTTGTAACTGAAAGATGAGAATGAAATGTAAGTCATTTCTATTATAATCTTCACCATCTTTGAATTTTAACACCGGTATCGTCATGAAAATTATGATATACCCCCTGGCCCATTACTATAATATATAGTTTACCTTATATCACCAGTATTATCCAGCGGTTTTACTGTTATTTATATTATTCTAAAAGAACCTTAATGTGCTTCAAATACTTATAGCATGCTTATTAAAAACAAAACATTCAATTAATAATTAACTGATTGGTATGATGCGGTACATTTTTGAAACTGAATTTCTCTCCTTTAAAAAAAGTAAATAAAATTAAATAATCAATAAAATTATGCCGAGTTAATTATGAAAAAACACGATCCAACTTTTCATATTCATCATAATTATGCATTAAGCCAGATAATCATATTTTGATTACAGCTCCGTGACGTTTATGATATGATTTTCAGATTTATCAACAACTTCAAATTTAATCAAATGATCGCACATTATATGTTTTAATTGCTAATTGACAATAATAAATTGGATACAAATTAGTGCTTTTTTGTATCTTAATGACAGAACGATGACACGGAACTAATTCGATTAAAGTCTGATATTAGATCGAAAAATTCCCCACACGCGTTTGGTCCGATTTACTCTACACAATTCCAAACATTGACTTCGTATAAAGATAAAAAAGACAGTCATTTGGTTCTAATCGGGCCATGATTCATTGCTTTGTGTGTTAAATGGTTGACTAACTGTCCTCACTAGAGTCATTCACTCAACCCTTCTTTTTTAAAACCCTCTTAAATCAGCGATTTGTGAGAAAAGTCATAATCTCTTCTCATTTCTCCATTTGACGTATTTATTTATATTCCTCTCTTATATGCTATTTCAATATCGTTCGTTTCCCAAATGATCCCATTTCTTTATTTCGATTTAACTTTTTCTTTGCTCTTAATCTCTTCATTCTAGACAATAGGTTGATTTATTTAATGAAATTAAACGTTATTCAAATACTTTCCTCTTATAATCCCATCAAACGTCACGTGAAATATTTTTCAAATATATTTAAAAATGAAATCAATTAAAAACCCTTTGAAGTCTAGCCGATATATTAAAAAATAATATTGAATATTTTGCTTGTTAGATCTACGTAAAAAATATGTCATTTATATAAACCCAAAATGCATTTTAATTTTTTAAAAAAAAATCTTACGTGATTATAAATTGCTTAACGTATTTCTCAAATCAATAGAAATGGAATAAATGGGGTTTAACTTCCTACTATTTAAAAAAGAAATCAATAGAATCGCGACCTTTCCCTGCTTATTCCACTCTCGAATATTTGCTTAAGTCATGCTTGGGGCGGGACGGTTAAAAGTTATATATTATTAAGAATTTATATTGTGGGGTGGGGGGTATAAAAGTTTGATATATATTTAGAATTCATTTTAAGTTGTATTCAATGTTCCACCATGACAATTTTCTGTAGAAATAATACATCAACAAATATGTATATCAATTTCCATTGTCATCATACCCATCTGAGATTTTTATTTAATTTTTAAAATTTAAAATAGTGTAAGGTATCTGATCTCCTATAGCTATATTCCATATTATTGTTATTATCATCTGATAATATTATTTAAAATATAAATATAATTCAAACCAAAGTTTCTGCTAAAAATTAATCCATAGGCTACAAGGAAATAATCGAATGACTATATATGTTTGAAATAAAAAAAAATGATATATTATCTTTTCGACACACCCTTCTAGGAATTCCTATGTGTTATAGTGTGTACTATTATACGGATATACAAAATATTTACTTTCAGTGCGGTTTCCATTTTCTTTGGAAATAAATGGATTTTCTGTTGGGTCGTGGGCCTGTGAAAAAATCAGGAAGTACTTTCAAGGCTATAAATTAATTTGTTCTTCTTTTCTAAATTTTTACAGTTTTGGTAGTAAATAATCCAGCGAATTATTTTCTCGAAAACTGACCGAGCCAATTTCGAAGCAAGCAATAGCAGCGTTTGATAGACATTGAAGTTGCTAGATATATTAAAGCCAACCTTTTCAGCTTAGTATAAATTATGGTTACAGTCCATCAGTAATGTGGCCG
Organism: Patella ulyssiponensis; assembly: GCA_963678685.1. Lineage (NCBI taxonomy): Eukaryota > Metazoa > Mollusca > Gastropoda > Patellidae > Patella > Patella ulyssiponensis. Next base: position 57,978,115 of record OY783230.1, on the reverse strand, counting down.
TTTATAATTGTACACATACCAACAACAAACATAACAAATTCTCTACGTTGTTACTCGCTATATTAGTGGTACTAGAAATGTTTGGACTGTTTTGCTGGCAAATAGATCACAAAATCGTACTAAACATACGCATTCAGCCCAATGCATTCATTATTACAAAATAGCAGCTACACATGGTTTTGAAATAAATGCATTCATAAAAGAACAGCTACACAAAAACGCCATAGAACTTGTAGAAAGTCCTGTATCTCTTTGAACTTTGCACTGAAGAAGTTATCAAAGTCGATTGGAGGCACGTCCTTGTCTTTGATATCACCAATGTTCCATACACGTGCTTGGTGTTCGGCAATTTACAACCCAAGACAAATTTCCGTGATGAAACAAGAAGGAATTTTTTTCATTCTAGGAAAACAAGTTAAATTAGAGGGTAGTGAAAGATTGGTCGTAGTTAGGGTAGTTATATCCTCGTTTTCGCCGCCATATTTCATTCGTCGTAACACGAACATCAAACCATTGATGCCGCACTCAAACTGTCACTCCGCGGCTCCTATAACCATTCATCCATGACATTAAATACCTAGTCTCGTGATCGACTGGTCTAATTTGTCGCGAGCCGAAAAATCCTCGCTTTGACCAATCATGTCCACGAACAGATAGTACCAAAACATCCAATATTTTCAACATCAAAGAGTTGGAGTTTTCATGACGTAATGAATATTGTATATCAACATGACAGTTTTAGGCCTGTATTTTGTGACGCCATAACACGTTTCTCTGTTATTATCATAGTTGGAAGTTTTATTATCTTATGACTTTCTACAAAGCTATGATTATTCTATCGGTTGAAAGAAAACAGTTGATTATTCTATTGGTTGGATTTATTGGATTTAAAACATTCCTGGAATTACCGCGTGTGACAGATTGTTACGTCAAAAATATTCCTCTGTTATTATCGCAGTGTGATGTATTTATTTTATTATAACTTTCTACAAAACTATTGAAAGTTTTACTCTACATAGCTATGCAAATTCTATCAATTGAGTGAAAATATTTGATAACTTTTTTTGGCTGGATTTTAAACTTTCGTTGAATTGCCGCGTGTTTCATGTCTAGGTCTGCGTTGGTTGGATTGCAAACTTTCTTCGAATTACGGGATGTAACATATTTGGACGGTGTGTAACAAATTTGGACCCGAAATTTTTATGTCAAACATATTGCCCTATTGTTACCCCACAGGGACTTGTATTCTATTATACATTTCTATTTAATGGTTTTGATCAAAAAAGCCATAACTATTCTCTCAGTTCAAAGAACATACTAAATTTTTTGTTGTTGTTTGGATTTCAAACTTTTAAACTTTATGACATCAAAAATATTGCCCCGTTGCTATCGTACAAGGACTCGGTTATTTTCTTGTATCCTTGTAACTTTCTACAAACTTCTTGAAGGCTCTTGTATGGAAAAGCTATGATTAATCTATTAATTGAAAAAAAAATATTCTAGTTATTTGGATTTGTTGTTTGGGTTTCAAGTTTTCGCCGAATTATCACATGTTATAGGATTAGATCTGCATTGAGTGCTCTGTTGTTATCGACAGGGGCCCGTTTATTATATTATAACTTTCTACAAAACTATCCAAAACCATAATTATATTATTGCTGTCTACAAAGCTATGATTGAACAAGTTGAAGTTGAAAAAAATAGTTGAATTTTTTGTTTTAAGCCTTCGTTGGGGTTTAGATCTGGATTTGTGACTCCACAATATTGCTCTGTTGTTATCGTAGAGGGATCATTCTATAACTTCCTTTAAAACTATGTTTATCATTTAGATATATTTTAAAACTCCACAACGTACGACTTGTATGTTTTCTGAAGTACCCATACGTTCATACGTCTTTTTCACATTAGCACTTTCGTCAAAACTGTGATTATTATATTAGTCAGTTAAATAGTTTTGAAATTCTCAAAACTTCACGAAGTACGACTTGTGAAGTATGTTCATACGTCGTTTTCACCGTGACACTAAATAAATAAAATATATTGGGTATATTATCAATAATTTATATTAGCGCTTTTATAAACAACACATATTATAGTAAATGTTGCTCCTATTGAAGTTCACCAATAATACATAACTTGTCCTAATTGAAAAAGATTTGACATAAATTATTATTTTCTGTACTCCCACATCACTGTAGTTTATATCTGCCTATGTCACTTCCGTTTAAAAAATCAATTTTAATTGATTAATCAAGGTGCAACAATGTAATTGGTTTACAAATATGCAATACTATCTGTCACAAAAAGGTGTCCAGTCATTATATGAACCAAGGAAGTCATTGATTTTTATAGTTGCAGAATACTAAAGGAGTTTGTCTTTATCATCCATATGCACGAAACACAGCTAGTTATTATTTAAACAAAAGGATATTTGAATTTAAAATTTCGACCTAGCCGAAAGTTAAGTTTATCAAATTCCAAAGTTTATTGTGAGAAAACACAAAATTATTTTGTAAAACGACAAGAAAACCCAAGAATTGGACGTTTATAACATTTAGGATATAAAGAAGTCAATTTTCCCTGGTTTAATGTCTTTTGCGTGTATACCAGTACAACAAGTAAAACAAGTGTCAAATTTTATCACCCGGTTGATGCTAATATACAGGTATTACTTATATCACATACGACATATGTCTATTGCACAAGTCAAAATTATATTAATACTTTGGTATCATAAGATAGTTAATAAATCGACATGAGTAGGTAGTAGATCCATCAAATAAGTACCATTAAAGTGCTTCTACTACATTTCATAATCATTTTATTTCAACCCATTAAGATGTCTGAATGAAAAGGAATAGGGTTTAACGTCCCACATTTCTGTCTCAACCAGACTAATGACGACATGAATACGTCATACAGTGTGCTTAATTTTGCCCGGTCAGCGGCGTTACTTTGCATCAATTTACAACTGCCAGAGGTTCTTTTACCAGCATGCAACACATTTTCTTTTATCCGACCCGAACGAATATGCGCCGTTCATCGCTAGGCCCCTCGTTTTGCACCACTGGTAAGAGGAAAACGGCTGGAAAATCAAGGTGAACTTTCGAGCCCTGGACTCCTTTGTCATTGAGCCAGCAGCTTACTTATTGGGTTCCCGGTGGCTCCCTCGAAGACATCACACTACGATCTTATTACCGCTGTATTATTCTGCAATATTCGATTGATTCATACGTCGTTTGCTTTGTGCAATCATCTGTAATTTCGATAAGTAAATAAAAGCTAATTTTACGCAAAATGCAACTCGACCCGGAAGTAGTCAAATCATACAGGCCAATGAACTTTATTGTGTACACAAACCTAGTTAGAGAGCAACAGTTTCCACACCACTTTAAATGCAACCGTTATATACGTCCGAGATCCCATGTACACAATTGGCAGTACGTTTAAGACCCCCTAACAGTTGTAAATCTGAATCAGATCAAAATTTCCGTCATAACAAATCACGTTAGCATTATTTCCGTTGGTGTAGAACGGTTAGGGGTTAAACGCCACTTAATTTAGTTTCCATAATTGCATGAATCGTGTTTTGGAATTATACAACATTATAATTGCCACTCAACAAAGTAGTATCACCACATCAGACATATTACCTCGCTATAATCATCATACAATATAATTACTTTATTTATATCGCTATAAATGTTATAGCCAACAATTCAATGATATAGACAAGCTTCAAATAAAACATCGATAAAATACCAAAATACAGAACCATGATTACAATATAAACAAACAGAAAATACATGATTCTTAGTCAACCATTTTGAGGATTGTGCGATACATTTCTGCAAACCATCCAAACATTGGTATAAACTACACACCATCTAAACCTAGGCATTTAAACAACAAATACACAACTACAAACCACCAAAACATGGGTATAAACAAGAAATACATGGGTATAAACAAGAAATACATGGGTATAAACAAAAATACATGGGTATAAACAAAAATACATGGGTATAAACAAAAATACATGGGTATAAACAAAAACACTCTAAAAATACTATTCTGCTCCGAATGAGCTAATGAAGATGGGCATCCGCCATATAGTGTGCTATGAGTGGCATTTTGCCTGGGCAGCGGCACCATGTCCTACTCTTATATCAAATTACAACTGCCAAGGGATTTTTTACGTGCATGCCAGACGCGGCCTCCGGGCTGGTGAGCCAGCGTTCTACCCACTCAGCCACCGAGGCTCCAAAATCAAACCATAGGCGTGAGCAATACATATATCACAAACAATATGTGTTAGCAACACATACATATATCACAAACCATAGATGTTAGCATCACTTATATCACAAACCATGGATATAAGAAACATATATTATATATACCACAAACCATATATGTTAGTAACACATATATCACAAACCATAGCTGTAAGAGACACATATACCACAAACCATAGATGTTAGCAACACATATATCACAAACCATAGATGTTAACAACACATTATATCACAAATCACAGATGTTAGCAGCACATATATCACGAATCATAGATGTAAGCACCACATACATGTATATCACAAACCATAGATGTGAGCAACACATATAGCACAGGCCATACATGTAAGCAACACATATATCCCAAACCATAGATGTTAGCAACACATTATATCACAAATCATAGATGTTAGCATCACATATACCACACACCATGGATGTTAGCATCACATATCTCACAAACCATAGATTTAAGCAACATCACAAATCAATGTAAGCAACACATACAAGTACATCAACCATAGATATAAACAAAACATTGACATACCACAAACCATAGATACAAGCAACAACTACGAATAAACAACACATTTACTACAAACCATACATGTAAAAAGTTGCTGTTTTAATGGAATTGTTGTGATATTAAAAGATCAGAAATACTTTTGTCTTTAAAAATTTTTTCCAATAAATATTATTAGAATGTTAACATTGTGCTTTAGGTTTCAGTACGAGAAAACTAAAAGTTGATGTTTTGGTAACATTCAAAATTGATTGTTATTGAATGTTGTACTTTTATAATACAAAGTATTTCAAATAAATGCTATGGAATTTATGTTTGCTATACATTTAATAATGCGAAAAACAGTAACTTTTATAAGTCTCTTGTGGGTCCATTTAAACTGTGAACTTATCAATGTATCCGGTTGATACATTTGTAAACATTACTTATAATCAGTCGTAAAAATGATGATTAAATTTCACCCTTTCTCCATTTCATCTGCTTCCAGTTATTTTTCAATATACTGATTAGCATTCATTGGCTTGTGGTTTCGAACACCAAGTCTTCTATATGGCGTATAAAGATCAGTTTAATACGCAGATATATAATGTACAGTTGATCTAGTCTACGATCACCCATGGCTAAACTGATTAGTCCGATGTCTTCCTGTTTAATTATTGACCAGTCCAGTTGTGGACAGCAGCTGTGCCTTTGCAATACCACCTCTGGTCAGCTAGGCGATTGACCAATTAGCTTTCACGAAATTATAGTTGCTGGTCACCGATACCTCATAAATATTCATTAACATGTAGTCGCTTGACGTAGAGAGAACATTTCTTGGTTCGCTTTGATGCCAATAATATCATACTTTAACGACACGCTTATAATAGGTAACAATGTAAGTTGGCAGACTCGTGATGTCTTCGACAAAAATATTTTTTCTTCATTAAAATTCCGAAACTAAATGTAGACTCTTTCTCTATGACTGGGTTATAACTTAACTGCAATCAACATGTAATTTCTTGAAAAATTTCAATTAGCAATAAAATATAATAGCATATTACGAAAGAACGAAGGCAGTTGACCTTATGAGCTTCCAAAAAACAGAATGAGCGGTTTGATGTTCTAGAAGGAACAACTAATAGGCGGCAACCTCATATGCATGTTAGCAATGATTATAAATGGGAAGTGGTATCAGGGGCTCTAGAGAAAGTAAGTGCGGAGTACTTCCCAGAATAAATCGATGTCATAACATTGGCTTCACAAATTTCGATCTTATTCAACTGATATTTTTTATTCAAATTAAATCAAGATAAAATATTACTCCAACAGATTTCAGTTCGACATGATTTGTCATATAGACGAAGCAGTTAGGTGATACTTGTTGAATTGATGGAATTGTCTATTGGTATTTTGTATTTAGATTTCTGGTTTGGACGGATTGTGTTTGATTTTTATTTTCTGTGCTGGATTCCGACTGATGATACTGTAACAATGATTTTGTGTAGATATTTATAGCAACACTTTCTACTCCGCTTTTTGAATCACTCGTATGACAATCCTGTTCACCTTTTGGTCAGAAACGACGAGGGGTGTTTCAATTTATATTTTATTTATATTTTCTGTCCGGTTTGAGTGATTATTCATGATTTTAAGGCCGCGCGGTGGGGGAGGGCAGTAAGTAAACAGACATGAAATAAGTAAATCACATACAAAATGAAGGCCACAGCTAAATACAGAACAAAGTCAGATTGTCAAAAACCTTTAATGTACGATGTGTTAAAGGGCAAGAAGTGTCATGAATTTAATATGGAAGTTACTGGTAAGAGCATTACTATTCCTAGTCCAGAACAGAAACTCAGTAGAATCGCATCCTCTAATTTGGAATTCCATGCTGATCGCATGATTTGAAGCGCAACATCTGCATCAACTCAAAACCACCAATCCCCCACCCCCATGCGTATCGTGTATTCATGCCATGAACAAATACAATAGATGTGTACATATTAGTATTAATGTTTAATAAACTTGTATATACCTGACATTAATCTCGCTGTGCCTTATAACATGCCAACATTAAATATGAACTAAACAGAAATATCTGTTTGGACATGTAGATCTTTCTTCAAGAAAATGCTTTCCCTTCTTAAGACCGGGGCAATTGACTATTTAGAATGAAATGATACAAACAATTTAAAGGAGCTAAAACTCTTTGATTTAGATAAAACAAAATGATAACTGAAATGAGTTAATCGGATTAATTATGTTGAATAGTGATGAAACGTTTTTAGAAAGTTGGGAAGCTGAACACATGGCTTTATCTATCAACGTAAGATATTGAAGTCAACCACCGATTGTCATCCCATAAAACAAATGTACATATAAACTCCAATGAAATTGATAATTTTATGCTTGACCAAATGACAAGCGGTCTAGCTGTCTTAAATGCACATTTTGACTGTTTTTCTTAACAGAAAGTAAATATTCATATTGAATCTAGTAGCCTGATTGGGCTTAGTTAATTGATAACTATCCGAATCCAGATTACTTTCAAGAATTTATTACTTTCGGCTTCACTAGAATCGCTCAAAATTCTTTTTGAAACTCGGATAGAAAAAGCCCCCCCCCACCTCCTTGTTATTGTTAGTGAGTCATTGCGTTACCAACTGAGTCACCACGACTTTCATTGAGCTTGGAAGGCAATGGTTTGGACCGGTCTGGGAAAGAAAAAATGTGATATTGTAGCGAAAAGGTGCAAATGACGCATTGTTACTTTAATTTTTAGTGATTTACAGGTCGTTGTAAGAAGATTGACATAGTTTGCTGTTTTTGAAAATAGATTTTTAAGCCATAAACCTGTCATTCAAAGCTAGTATCGAACAGATAAAACTTTTCGTATTCTGCTTTTAAATTTAGAAAATTACCTCTATGTATGTCAATAGCACATACGCTGTTGTACTTTTAACCCTTGACACTGCGAAAATGGAAATGACTAATCTAAATATACCCTATGTTTGAAGATATACTGTGAATTAGAGATTGCCAAAAATTGTTACGCAACAAAATGCGCCAAATAGGTTGCAATCCGAACAGAAAAGGTGTCCTTGCTGTCGCTGTCCTTACTAATATCTTCCATCATTTCGTTATAAAACCAAAGAGGAGCCCGAGAAAATTTGGCGCTAGATATGTCACAAAACTTCGGCCGTTACATTTATTTAACGTGCTTTTCCTTATCCCCTACTCTTAAACTGGTACATAAATAGCGTGTGCTTAGCTTACGACGTCTCGTCCGATACCCCATCATAGTCATTCAAGAGTGAACATAATGACACTATTTATGGTCGGAAACTTGTATTAAATGAATAGATGATTTATAGTGGAGAGTAAACTGTCATGTCCACTATGTTTGTAGTTGTCACAACTAAACCGCCCGATACCTTATCCTCTTCGAAAGCCACGCGTTCTACGTCATACACGTAAAAACAACCAAAATATAGTGTATCTTCCGTATAGTGTTTTAGCAACGTGTGTTCGACACCTAATAAATCATCAAAACAGCTTACGGATATTTTATGTTGTGAATGAGTTGGGGTTTAACGTCCTACTGTTCTGCGACTAATGAATACGGGTGTACGTCATACATAAGGTTATTTTAAAAGAGGCCAACGTGTACACGAGACGTTGCCAGACTATCCGTCCCACACAACTGAGAAGCCGAAACCACACTGGAAAATTCTGGATAACTTTTTCGGCCAACCCCGGGATCGAACCCCGGACCGCCTACTTAGTGAACCAGCGCCTTTCTCACAGAGCAACAACGGTCACATTTTATGTTGAGATTTATAACTAACGTCGTAAGCAAACATAGATAATTTAAATGCCAAATTATTATACATTTTAGAAGATCCCCAACAAAATATTAATTCAGAACCAACGGAAATTATATAAAAAATTCGAGTTCAAATTATCGAACCAATTAAACATAGGCACTGAATGATGTCTTGCACAAGGCAGTGTATGCTTGAGTTTTCTAAAACACCTTATATTGTATCTCAAAATTACGGCTGCAATTTTTACCAATTATATGTAAATACAACAAAGGGTAGGCTTACTCTTCTAAATGGTAGTGTATGGCTGATTTTCTAACACTTAGAAATAAATGCTAAAATTTCTACTATTTAAATAGATATCCTGATAGGTGTCTTGTTTAGGGCCGTTTATGCTTGCTGTTTTTAAAACTCTGCAACTACATCTGATTTAGTTCAGATTTCTTAAAATTACTGTTAGAGGCTCTACCAATAAGAGAATTTGCAAATTTACTGTTAGAGTTTCTACCCTTGACAACGCTATAGCCATGAAGGTTATTATCCAAACAGCTTGAATTTTATGTGCAGTGATTTACTCTTTGTTGACTGAATCGTTTGCCTGTTTAATGTGCATCTTTTCTGTACTTAAAACAACAAAAAGTTGATTGTTGAAACGTTGCCCTTTTTAAACTCATGAAAGGTTTGTGTCTTCTTTATACTGAATTTGACTTTGATAAAGAACGTAACAAATATTTTGGTTGCATCTGGGACGGTTATGTTATTGTTGATCAAAAGGCTTGACTTTTGAAAGCTGTCAAATTTGTACAGAAATAGCAAAGGCAGAAGATATGACAGACAAGTTTGAGGACATACGTCGTCTTGGAAGAAAGATTTCGAGTAACCTGTTTCTATATCTTCAAAGTAAAAACCTACTCCTTGGATTAAATTTCTGACATAATTTTTTAAAATCCTTTCAATATTAACCAAACATTTCGGGGGGAATACTTGGTTTAGATCCACATTCTTTCCAAAAATAACATTTTTATTTGGTAAAAAACGATAATATATACAAAACGAGCCTATGTAAGAAAGTGACAATCATATAAGCTTCCTGTATTAACAAATAAGAAGTACTATCAGTTCTAAGCAACTTCCTTTGTGAACTACGTCCATAATCCAGGGCAGCGATAGCTTGCAGTCACGGGTGCTGGTAGAATAAATCATTCGTGAAGATTTTAATGCTTCATACCCTACACAATATAAACGAACATCCTGTAGCTACTATACAATTAAGTAATGGGACACGGACACGACCATTCGCGTTTTGAACGTGCATGATAGTATATTTTTTTTAACCAGCGTCGGACGACATCTAGTTAATAACTTCCTCAGTAAAAGAGCAACATCTTAAAAGCCGGAACACAACCTCAAAACATAGTTGGTAATATACTGTTCCGAGATACGGGATTTGATTTTGGAAAGTTTTGGAGAGATGAATCCAAGCATTTCTGAAAGAGTCAGACATTCTTTCTCTTTTTACAAAGATGGGGCTTAATGTCCACTCGACACAAACAAGATCATTTCTGGACTATCATATTGTTCAATTTTATTTCATTAATTCGCTTGCGACTAGGGTTCTCGTCATGTACAACCAGGGAATCGAACCCACACCAGTTGACTCAATGACAGACCTTATGATACAATGTGCACGCGCTAACCATTCGCCACCCAACCCCTGTTCTAATTTGAGGTGTTCTCATGGAGTACCCAGAGATAATAAACGTATGTATATAATACCGGATATTATTTTCCGTCTAGACGGGTTGGAAAATGAAATCCGTTATAATGTACTATTACATCTTTAATCCCAAATGCTGGACAAAACTACGCCAAGGGTTTGAAGGATGGATTAGATTACACTGAATATTATATTCCATATATACAGGGTGGAAAAATGAAATCCATTATAATACATTATTAAAAAGTTGAACCCAAATACTGGACAAAACTACGCCAAGGGACGCTTTAGATTAGACTGAATTTCTATGTACACAGAGTGGAAAATGAAATATGATAAGGATGTTATGATAGAGTATACTGAATTTTATATACAAATAAAGGATCCAAATAATGTACCAAAATTCGCCAACACGGTATATATTATACTGAATATTATGTTCCAAATATACAGAGTGGAAAATGAAATTCGTTATGCACGTTTATACATTTCAACCTAAATAGCGTACAAAACAACGCCAAGGTCTAACCGCTTTATTATAAACTTTAGGAGACTTACTTACCTATTGTATCAGACAGGTTAATATATAGCCTTGGGATATAGACTAAAACTGATATTAAAGCGAAAAATAAAAAAAAAATGATATTCTTGTCAAAAGGGCGTTAAACAAAACTCGGTTGTTATCTTAAGGCTAAAAGTAGTAATGTAATTCGAAGTTGTAAAATGAGATTATATTCTTTAATAATCATGTTATCTATTTTGCTAAACCAATTCATTAAATATACGTTAAATGTTCCTTTCATATTGTTTTATTTATATAAGTTGATACAATGACTAGGCTTTTTTAGCCCGCTAAACAAAAATGAATAAAGTTGATTTTTTAACCTTTTATCAATTCGAAAACATTACCAATATTTAGGACAAAAGAATTTTGTCGTCTAAATGAAAAAATAATAAAGTTGATTTTGTTTTCTTTCCGTTCGGAAAGAATAAAAAACGTAACCATACATAGGCAATGAAATAAAAATGACGAATTCATAATGATTGCAAAATGGACATAGGCCTGTATTTACCATTGGAAATTACCTTTCCTATATAAATGATTTTAGCTCGCAAACTTTCTTAGGAATATCCTTTATAGTTTCGAGATCTTGAATTATCTATAGACGCTTTCTAGGAACCTGACACTGTTAACAGACAGTTGGTCTCGTTTGTGAGTGTCGTCTTTGAAATAAAATTTGCACCTCTTTTGATGTGTTCAAGATGTGTCGACGAACTGGTGACAGCCAGAACACATGCGGAATACTATCAACTCACCTTGAAAAAAAGGTGACATTGATAAAGTCTTCCAATCTGTTTATTTTGGATATTTTGTCGTTAATGGTTTAGTACTAGGAGTCAAATAGTGAGTCTGTTCTTGGATCTCATCAACTTCTACGGAATATGTCAATCTTTTAGCTACGGTTTCAGATCATTTTTAAAGGGTGCTGGACGGAGCGGGGTATCACAGAATTTAGTTACGTTGCAATATATGGCGGATAATCATATGTTTACTAGTATACTATTTCCAGTGTGTGTATCTCATGGTTTCCATGGTGAACCTTATTCATATGCTTTTGAGTAACGAGTTGCTTTATTTATGGTAAATGCGTTCAATCCAAGATTTGGGAAAAAGTTATTAACAATAATGTTCTTGGTGAAATCTGCGGAGTGATGCATCCTATATATTCCGGTGAACTGGAAATTGTCTCGAGAGGTTTTTTTTATGATTGATTTTAGTAGATGGTGTCCTCTTTCAGAATCTGTCGGGTGAACTTAGTTCACCCTTGAGAATTTTGAGAAATTCAAGCTGGCGTCCCCAGTAACTCCTGTAGTTTTTAGTGTAGGATAATAATTTTGGTGTCTAAAACTATGTTCCTAGGGTTCAGGAATACACCTAGTTTTGTGGGGGCTATCGTCGTATTTTGGGGGAAGAATTTGTTTTATTAAACTTTCAAAACACAGCATTGAGCCCTCATTTACAGGACCGTCCCATGTGGCCCTGGGCCCCCTGATAGGCATTTATGGGGGGGGGGGGTATGGTATTACCCATATGCTCCTGTATTCAGAAATATATAGTTTGTCTCTAGATATAGTTTGGTTTGGTGACATAATCGCCGCTATCAAGTTAAAGAGTCATATTGTCGGGCATTTTGGATTTTACTATAATTTAATCTTTCCGCAATATAATGAATGATTTCAGTATATTCCTTGGCCACCAAACACCAAAACATACGGATAAACAACAAAATTATCATCTTGGACAAATTTTATGGATAGGGGATTATTTGAAATGGCGGCCGTCTTGGGCGCCATCTTAAATTTCTCGAAACGCTAAAGGATGACCCAGGTTCATCCGGCAGATTCCGAAAGAGGGCACCCAAGTTCCTAAAATCAGGCATAAAAAAGTTTGTATACAATTTCCAGGTTCAGCCATTTCGAGGTTCTGTCGGACTAGTACAGCTTCACAACAGCGTTATCTAAATCAGTGGGCTGATTAGTTAAGCTGGTTTGGTATATAATTCATAAGAACGCCAGCACACTCTGGATTTAATCTAACTTATTACATGCTTAGAATCGTTTAATATGGCCTGAACGAGATCGGCGGATAGCTCCCTGTCCCATAATACAGAGAATCTTCGCTTTCTGTGGTTCAAAATTCAGTAAGATTTATCGTCATCCGATACAAACCAGACCATTTCGGCACTGGCACATGGTTCAATTTGTCTCTCAATAATTCGTTTGCACACAGGAGCCTTTGGCCGGTAAAGGAAATCGGGCGACGTGGAGGAAACCAGCGTGGTTGGATCGGTAACCCTACTCACTGCCACGCACAAGCTGGAAATTGATATTGCGATAAGTTGAATCAATAATAGACATTATGATCTAAAAAGTAAGCTTAACTACACCATAATGAAATAAACTCGCTTCCGGATGAGTTTGTGTGGTAAAAATCCTCTCTAATACTAACTTAAACCAAAACTGTGAATCGCCAAATGTTGTGATATAGCATAGAAACCCAAAGTTGATCATTACGCTGGAGTTAAAAGTTCAGTACAGGATCACATGAATTCAATAGTGTCAGTCATACCAGTCTTGTTCTTTTCTGTTTGTAACTTTCAGACAACACACGATTCCCTATTTTCTATTTTTACCAGTTAAGCGGCGTTATGTTTATCAATTGACTTAGAATTAAGCCGTTGAGAAAACAAAAGAGGTTGATTCTTTTTCCACGCATGGTTGCAAGGAACTCTGTGGCCCTGGTGTTTAAATAAGGATGAAGATATACAATGAAGTATCCGCGCGATCAAACGATTGCTCGAGCGGTGGGTACTTTTTAGATTATCGAATTCGAGAATTGACCGAGTCCATGAAGAACCTAAAGGGTTTTTCGGGGATGCAAAGAGTGTGTCGAATCGATCGTTTCATGGGGAAGCCAAATGCAGTCTTTATTTTATTTTGTAAGATATTTTGGAAGCCACGACGGATTGTTTAGTATGGCGCTGACCCACTGACCTGAGAAAGTTCCCTGGAGGTTTTACAGCCTGGTTCCCTTTTGTGGTACATGAGGAAATGCTCGTGTGGATAAATGTCGAGTCGTTCGGATTTAAACGAAACCCTGAGGTCCCAAATTGTCATTTTCAGTGCGTTCAAGATTCAATGACAGTTTGGAAAAGAATAAACCAGAACGACACAGACAGTGTACTTGGACGTCTTCATTTATGTGCAGCATTGTGAGACGTTAACCTCAATTTAATTTCTTCTTCCCAAATACTACGCTAATAATATTTCTTAACATAGTTGTGTTTAAAAGCGTAAAATTTCAGTAGAGTTTAATTATTCGTCGTGTCTACAGTGAATGTGAAGATGGTAAATTACTCCTCAAAGAAAGTCTTGTCGGTGAATGTGAAGGATAAAACGGGAGATGTACCAGCTCCAGAATAACCCTTAAACAAGATAAACTGTTGTAGTAGAGTACTCTACGTAGTCTTCGTAATCCAGAGACTACCTTGACAACGACCCTTTTTCTAATATTATTAGGGGGCAGGGCCCTGTTTCTCGAAATCTTAACTAAAGATAAAATTCAAATTTTAGTAGCTATTTCAATTTTGGTTGGCTAAGCACTAACATCAAGCCAAAACATGTATTATCCAATCAAATTTCTAAAATTTGGATTTTATCTTAACTAAAATTTCGTGATTTGTATAGTATGTCTATATAAAACAGTTGTCTCTCTCTCTCCCTATTTTTTGATTTATATTTTAGAATTTCATTTATTTATTTTTAGAAATTGGGTTTAATGCCCACTCAACTCGTGGATCAATGTTATTTCAATAATTCACTTGATCGTTGGTGGTCTTTAACAGTAAGAGGAAAACTGAGTACCCGGTGGGGTTGTACAGGCGACCCTACTCTTTGTCACGTACAAGCGCGAAATCGAAACCACATCACTTTACTCAATGGCAAACCGTCTGATATACCGTACGCGCGTTGACCATTCACCCCCTCCCCGTTCTAGAAGTTAAGGATAGGGTTTGAATTAAGATTTTCTGTCAGGTTTTTGAAAATTATTCACGACAAGAGTTAAGAAGTTGGTTATTACTGTTTGTTACACGTTTTAGTATGCTACGTTAGTATCTCCAAATGCCAGTGGTCAACCTCGTACAAACTTTGGATCAAGGACATGGCCATTTTGGTTGCTCTGAAAAGCGTTCTGTTCCAAAAGATTGTGGGAAAAGATGAAGCTGTTCAAAGATACCAGAATTAACATTGAAGTCGGTGAGGAAATTATTCGTGGTGGTTTAACATCCACTCGACACAACGTAGGTCATTTCAGGACTAACATATGGTTCGATTTTATCTCAATAATTCTCTTGTGCGTAGGGGTTTTTAGCAATGGGTGGAAACCGCATGACACGGAGAAACCCCAAGAGATTGAACAGGGGTCTGTACAACCGATGAATCGAAACCACGCCAGTTGACTCAATGACAGTGCGCACGTGCTTACCATTCGGCCATCCCACTCCCCCCATCACCCCTCCGTTTCAACAACACCCAATACAAGATAATGACAAATGATGATCCAAGGGTACACCGTAAAGTATGCAACAACAAGTAAAGGGAATATTGATATACCTGATATGAGAACTTCCTTTTAAAGAGTAAAATTGAGATTGCATTCACGTGAACGAAGGTAGGTTGTCGATGAACAAATAAAGAGGAAATGAAATGAAATGGGGTTCAAAATCCTACTGTTTTGCTCGGACTGGCTCAATGAAGCCGGGCATACGCAATGCAGTGTGCTATGAGGGAAAATTTGCACAGACAGCGCCAAAAAACAATAAGGCGCTCTGTCATTTCGTGGTAATCCTGAAAAGATATTGGGAGAGATCAAAATGTATGTATTATTGCTGTTGGCCTTTTGTAACGTAGCCGGCTCGAAAGAAAGACGCTTAATTGAGTACTAAAGATTTTGGGGCAATGCATTGATATATAGCCGACACGAAAGAAAGGCTAAGAGGTATGTCTGGCGCTTAGTTGGGTATCGATTGTGGGGAACATCTTGGCATTTCGCGGATACAAGGGTACAAGAACAGATTATTACCCAGGCAGGGTAAGCTTACTCTTTCGGACACCTGTTACCACTGTCGTGTATTTTGTACACGGTGAACAGCCCATTTGCTGATTACACTATTTTGCCTCGACCGTTTTTATAGGACTTCGCATTTTGACTAATGGTTTGGATTGTTCGTTCTTGGTTTTATTTTATTTAACAATGTGATTCATGTCTAGTTAAAAAAAGACAATTATATAATCTCACAGATTTTCATTATTTTTTTTTTGTAACTAAATTATTATATAAGCTTTGTCTTTCAATTGTGTGAAGTTCACGAAAGCTTGACGGAAATTATGAAGAAGAAATAACCTGAAGTCATTTTACGAACGTCAAGACAATGAGATATAGATTTGTTTTAGAATGAAAATTATTTATTATTCAAGGTTTTTTGATCATTTTGTACCTAAATTATTATGTAAGCTGTGTCTTTCAAATGTGTGAAGATAGCGAAAAGGTTGACGGAGACGACGGAGAAGAAATAACTTTATGTCATTTTTACGATCGCCGAGACGGATTTTCTACGAAAAGATGCTTTTACGAGTTTGGTCTGTATGTGGGGCTTCTCCTTGACTTGTCAGTTAGACCTATATAAACATAGTCATAAAATATTGGACTCGCGTGCTTCTGAACAGAAGTATATTTATGGGGTTAGGAAAAACAATAAGTTAAGTATAATAAGACCTGTATTCATGATATATGATAAAGATCATATAGTGTAAACATATGGCTTTATTGAATATTACCTCGGATCTGCTTCATTTAACACGATATTAATCGCACTTAAAAGAAAATAAACAATTCTTGATAATGGGTTTTTATGGCTTCGGATCAGAATTAAATTTGTTGACTTACTATAATTTATCTGAGACGTTTTTGTCACGGCAGCGACAATATGTCATTTGTGTTTACAGTTACTCCGTCAGCACCACTTAATCAGGTAAAATCGGTGTCTTCGTCGCTGCTCTACTAAAAGTGGAAATGGTATAAAACAGTAGAATATATCAATTTCAGAACGCTTACGAGAACAACACTTGATCCACAAAAAAGAGAGCTGTAAATCATCGTGTTTCAGAAAGTATAGTCGCACCTTCTGTGATGAGATTTAAAAAGTTATAGTTTGATAGACCTTTAGTTGTTTTCTATGTTTAAAGGGGAGAGGGAGGGGGAGAGGGGGGTTAACAATTTAACGTCCATTTTGCGCGTAGGGGTCTTTAGCAGTGGGAGGAAACCGGCGGGTCTAAAGAAAACCAACGAAGCTGGAAATACGACCCCACTACTTGTCACGTGCAACCGGGGAAACGAAATCACGCCAGTTGATTCAATGACTGACCTTATGATGCAGAGTGCACGCGCTAACCATTCGGCCATCCCCCATTATGCTTAGAAATAAACGCCATTGTATTTTGTTTATGTTAAAACAAATAAAACAAACAGGAACACCAGAGCTACAGAGCTAGACCGATTTATAGAATACCAAACTGAAGGTTTATGTTTCGGGGTGGGGATTTGAAGGACATTTTGCTCCCCATCAAAAATTTATATCCGTAGATAATCCCCATAAAAACGCCCCCCAAAAAATCCTTTACAATTAAATTTTTCAAACAATTAACTGCTAAATGATTAATAAGAAATTAACCGTACTTAATATTTTATTTTGACCTAAATACAAAAAGGCTTCACGTCTTTAAAATCTAGTGCAGAAGCCATGTCATTATTAAAAATCTTAGGATTGTTTTATGAGATAATTAACTTACAATACGTAAATCTATTTGAAAGATAATATATTATATATATATAAAACGCAGAGTTCAGCAATTTGAGGGAAAAATATAGATTTTTAAATTTATTCAAATTAGAAAATATGTGACACCTTACATAATGCTCTATCACCACGGAAGCTTCAAACAAAGCTTTTATTGGGATGATGTCAATCAAAAAAGTACAAATACAAGTATTCTCGCGGCACGTGACATCCTGTCAGGACTTATTGGCGCCATTCACAGATTTCCTGCCCGAGGCCAAACTGGGCGTGGTTTTGTGAATGGCGCGTGAATGGGATGTAGACAAGTAGTGCTTATGTACCAACATGCCGATATATATCATGTAAGCAATTACTAAAATAAAAATGGGTAGTAAAATGTTTGTCAAAAAGCATTTTTTCTATCTAACTTCCTTTTCCTGGTGTAATGTCCTTTATTTAATAGTCGTCTCCTGTACGAGACACTTATCGGTATTTAAAATGTTATGGTTGAGGTATTGGTCAGAAGAATGTCAACGGGTTATTGGGGGAATCATAAAAACTGAGGAAGTACATCAAATTCTATATTTCATTCATAATAAAAAGGAGACTTGATAATAGTTTAGATAACATTTGTTTAATTGTTGTAATAGACGAGTTCCTGTTGCCCTTATCGCCCCAAATCTTTCATGAAAATACAAAACAATTTTTTTTAAAATACTGAAGAGACTATAAAGTTGATTCATTTAAGATATATATCCATCACTGCTGTAATCAATCAAGAACCAGTCCTCTGTGGCCTCTTTAAACTTCCGTTGGTCTCCAAATAACGTATACTAAATACAAACTTACAACTTACAGCTATGTGCACTTTTCAAATGAGAAGATATGTTCTTATAGTAAATGGGGTGGGAGGGGAAGGGTAGCACGTGTGTGATGTATCATAAGGTCTGTTACTTAGTCAACTGGCGTGGTTTAGATTCCCTGGTTGTCCGTGACAAGGAGTTGGGTCGCCTCTCCAAATCTGGGTTTTTTTCGCCGGATCCTCCGGTTTCCCCCCACTGCTAAAGACCTCTACTTACAAGCGAATTATTGTTGAATTAAAATTGACAATATGTTAGTCCCGAAATGGCCCGGTTTGTGTCGAGTGTCCGTTAGACCTCATTTCTCTCTCCCTGTAAGCCTATCGTACGTGCAGGACTAGCGCATCTCTTCTTACAGCCATATCAAGCGAGTTATCCTTCAAAACAATATCGAATTGTTAGTCTTCAAGCCAGCTATTGGTATAGATGGTTATAGATTCGTTGAATTCCATTTAGTATGAAACCACCTTTGTAGAGCGGCGATGAGTTGGCAATAACATAATTATTCCATATGAAGGTCAGTTAAATATTCCCACTCCTACACCTTTAACGTACTGAACATCCTTTGTGACCATTCCTTAATGTTCTAACAAAAAAAAAACTTTGTTTTTAGAAATAGAATAACCACACTGTTATCTAAAGTCATAAGTTTTGAAGGAGTGTTTGTATGGAACAAGTAATTGCTAATAGTTCATGTAGTGTTATATCGAGATATATTTCGTAAAAATGAAAGGAAATGGGGTTTAAAGTCCTGCCGCTGTTCCGACTGAAAATACAAAATCTTTAATTATAATAAAAACAAACCAATATAATAAATCAGACAAAATCATCTGTAAAATAGTTTGTGTGCTTTTGTCTTAATTGTTTGATGCTGCTCTTTCATCGATGAGTATCACTGAGAAGAATAGTGCACACAGACTTCTAACAAAGATTTAACCAAGAATCCCGATAAACAGAAAACAAATTCTTCTAACGACCATCACTCCAGAGATTCAGAATTCCAGAAGTTCCAATTCCCTCTCTGTATTTGTTAATTACAGGCCTAAGACGGTCTCTAATCAACCTCTATGAGACCTTAACTACGGTCTGTAATCGCCTCCAGCAAATAGCTGGCCCACAGTCGTAAACATTTCAACAAATAATTAGCTACATATCTCACTGTATTACGAAGTTCCTCGTCAGTATTAGAGACACTTGTCTTAAGGCAGTAAACGATATTACACTGTCCCCCTCTCCCATCTTTAATAAAATGCACCAAACAATAGATGATAAACAATTGTAGTAACTATGTTATCACATTATATTAACTATTTCAATACTAGTATTGTGTACATCACCCTTTATTAATACTGCTATTACAAGTATGTAGATCACGTTGTATTAACTTTTACTATTACTAGCTTTATTACGTGTATGTAGATCACACCGTATTAACTATAATATACTGTTATTACATAGATCACATTGTAGTAAATATATTAATACTGTTGTTATGTAGATCACATTGTATTAACTACGTAAGTCTATTAATACTATTATGTAGATCACAGTGTAACTATATAGGCCTACTATTATGCAAATCACATAGTATCAACTATGTATGCCTACTATCATGCAGATCACGTTGTATTAACTTTATATTAGTACAGTTATAGATCACGTAATTTTAACTATAATAATACCTTTATTATGTAGATCTGTTATAATGTTTTATTATATAGATACTTTTATTGCCCGCTTTTCCTTTTATGTAAAAACAACAGTAGGCATATACAAAAAGCAGTCATAAAAAGTGCTAAGATATACAAAAAAGTAGAAAGAAAGTAAAGATATATACCTTTTTATTTTATTTTTTTTAAAAAAAATATTTTTCATAGGCTGCCTAATTTTTTAAAAAAAAGCAATTAATAACAGTGTTACATAAGCTGTAAAAATATGCAGAAATGTTGAAAAAAGAATAAATATACAGAACCTTTTTGCATTAAATGCACACATTTATCTTATATAATATCTAATCTAAAATAAAAACTGGAATGAATATGATTTATTTTACATAAATTGCCGGATTGCCTGAAGCTTTAGTATTATTTGGATTGGATCCCTTTCTTTTTAAAGCATTCATGTCAAACTCACTTGGTATTTTATAATCAATGTCATACTAAACTATATTCTTTTTGCGGCGCTTTTGCATATTCTTTCAGCCTGTTTAGATCCGATGTGCCTCAATGGGTGTTTAGCACAGGGCAGGATATGCCTGTTCCTTGCGGGAACATGATACAGACTGCTTATCTGTGATACAAAAACAAGGGTCCATGTCGCTGATCACCCTTGTTCCATCTTCGCATTTGGCTTTAGTGTGCCCAATGGTACATTATTTTCGGGGATGGGCGGGGGGCACAGTTGCTTAGAGAATACAACGTTGACTCAATAACCAGGAGGGCCCAGGTTCGATTCTGATGTAGATCGAGAAAATTCCCAAGAATTGGTCATTCCTGTATCCGTTTATGAGGGCTACAGGGACAGGACGATTTATCCAATTCCAGCCAATACCACTTAAATACTCCCAAATACTACCACATACTACCTCCATAATGTGAAAAACTACTATAATACTTCAATTATATTGAAAAAAAAATTCGTGGAAAACTTACAAGGAAACATATAGTCTTTCTGATGGGAAGATAAACCCGGATCCCGTTTGCATATTGGCATGTACGTAAAAGAGTAACTGGCAATTGGAATTCGAAGATTGTTCATTGCACACGTGGAATGGCGTACCTCAGCCTTTATAAGGCCGATTTGTGCAGATAGGTAGGACGTTAAACCCAGTTCATTTCTTGCAATAACCTTTGTAATATGGGGATGTCATTGTAAAGCAATGTGCAATTAACTGTCACATTATGAATTATCATTGTTATTCTTGGCGTATATGTCGAGACAATCTTCTTCGATTTTTATTGCACCCTTTTTCTTTTAAAATTATATCGAAATTACTGAAATCTGGTCTATTCACATTATATATATATATGTTAATTTCGGGTTTGGTTGGGGAATAGTCTAACGCGCCCGTTTTAGATCATTAGGGCTGTCATTGAGTCAAATGATGTGGTTTCGATTCCACATTTGACAAAAAGTTCTAACCTCTCGGATTTTCTCCGGGTCAAGGACATAGTTTTTGTTGAGTGGATGTTATGCCCCATTTCTCTATATTCTTTTCTTGTTTAGTGTCTATATATCAATGCCTTGTTAATCGCTTTCATCGTAAATCTTTTTCCTAATCCGTATACCTTTTATATTCTATATATCATTCTGGTTGTTTGTGGAAATTGATAAATTGCAAGGATGTGACATACTGGTCCGTATATTTAATTTCCGTCAAACCTGAAAATGGTCTGCACATTTACAATAATAGACATTAGCCCAGCCCAATGATTTTTGCGCTGTTTGATATTCAAATTAATCTAAAAGGATTAAGCAAACATTTCCAGAATAAAAAAAGGTATGCTATTAGTCAAGAAAGTTTTAATGTTTTGGAGAACTTCGCCGGATGGTAAGAAAAAGAAAACAACAACCTAACTGACGCCATTTGACTCTGCAGTTACACCCCATAATGTTCAATATGTACGCAATTTTTTTTATTGGTGTTCAATTAGTTTTATGAATGCTTGTAAAACACACCTCACTTGAGGTAGACCATTACTTGGATTTCTGATAGTTCGGTTGGCCTATCGTTAAAAATGAATAAAACTTAAAGGAGATTGATTAGTCGCTTTTATTTGGTACCCAAAAATTGACACACATGGGTCGCAACGCATATAATAATGTAATTTGAATATTTATAAACTGATGACATTCAATTGTTTCAGTTTATATTGCAATTTCAAATGAGTTCGGCGTAATAAGCAGACGTCTCAATCGAATGGCAATCTCTGGCGTTTGGTTATTCCAGTCTACCTCGATAGTATTTATTCCGCATGCTCTTCAGATAGGGGTCACCGTTTGACATCATTTGTTGAGTATGTCTAGCCCCTTTCTTTGAGTTGCTTGTTACCAATGGCGCTGAAACTCATTATGGTACACGACTCGTGTATCATTGGTAAAATGTTTATTTTGTCTTAAATATTGGATATCAGAAGCCCATCTTTTCCCGGTAAGATCACAACACCAATGTCGATTTAAATTGACAAATAATTGGTGTTTTCAATGTCGAAGACTTTGGATGACACGGAGTTAGAGATTTAGCAACTTTAACTGTTGTGGGTAGTAATAAGTAAACAATCCGAAATATGCATTGGTAGGCAACATTTAATGTGTTAGAACAAAATTAAAACTACAACGTAAAAATATATTTCTCTACAAATAATACAGAAAAAAGCATGAAATCGTATATATTACTTTCACCATTAATTGTCTCTGTAAATTTGCTCTTTAAAAATCTAAATTCGATCCAATTTTGACTCCTTTGATAAATCTCCATTCTCGCCATTGTATGTGATTGAATTTAATATTGGTTATAATAACTGTATGATTGTGAGTATTACTATATTTAATCAAATGATTACAATATTAATCGATATCAATTCGTTTTTTGGGGTCAAGTGATTAAGCGATGTTAATTGAGTTATTAATTCGGTGACCTCGTGTTAAAAACTCATTAACAAAGGCAAGACAACAAGTACAGATATCTAATTAAATACTAGTTATTAATTAGAAAACGGATGATATCTTTTATTGTTCCATTGATATTATGCCAAGATGTGTTTAGCTATCAATAACCCACGTATAGCCTCTTGTTATAAGTGGCGGACTAGATTTGGAAAGCATCTAAGGTCTTCGGCCTGGTTTATATTAATTATTTGCAGTGAGTACTAATACAGCTCATAGCAACCAGAAATACTAAATCTATACCGGTTGCAGTCTCAACAACCAATGCCACAGACTTTATCTGCTTTACAAATTTATACTGACTGGGTGTCACGGTTTCACTCGACTCGACCCGCTGACTTTCTTTCAATCATTTTTTTAAAAAATGACCACAACCTTTTGAGTAACATCTATGCGCACTCAGGCATCTCGTGGCATCTGGGGATTCTAAATCTACATCGGAAGCAGTCAAAACAACCTATCTGGTTTTCAAACTTGGAGAGCATTTCATACTGACTCTTGCGTCGTAGTTTTCCCCGGTACTCGGTTTGGGTCTCTACCTTGCTTTCAGTTTTTTTTTATAACTTGGTAGTAAACGTTTGTTTATTAAAGCCTGGAGTTGATGAAATAAAATCTAGCAAGGGAGAAAAGAACGACTATGATAAAAAATTCACGACAAAGATTAATGCCAGGCTTTTATAAAATACATAACATGCGCAAGAAACTGCCTCAAACTAGGTACAGCGTCAACCACGACACTGGGTTGTACCATAAAGTGTAAATTTTCAGGACAAAAGTCAATTGTTTGAATTGCTCATTTTAAAGGAATTTTCAATAGGTTAATGGGTCAATAACACATAACAGATCACAGTTTTATGATGTATTACAACTGTTTGCAATTCGTTTTACTTTGTGACACACATACCTTAATCGAAATCTAATGATCAAAGGATTTTTTTTTACGTGAAAACCAAAGGTCACAAATGTGTGAACCTCAGGTTTCCTTTGTCCTTTCTCTGCGATTGGACTCTTTCGCCTTGCCACCCCACCCCTCTCCTTCACCTGCACCATAAGATCGAAAAACCGATATCGTCGATCTGAATGACTAGCTACTTTTTGTGTTAATAAAATGGCTGGACCGCTTCACTATATTAGTAAATATGTTAATTCTTCACCGTTTCATTGATTGTATGCCCCCGACCATTGATATTGATTAGACTATAATAATTACTAACGTTTTTAATTACTTCATCGAGGACACCTTGCAGCTGGACAATAATCATTCAGATGACCCCATAAAATAAATAGTATTTAACCCCCACCACCAATCTAGGTTTCGTTATTCTATATATCATACATGACGTAGTTAGGCCACATCAATTTGAATTCCGGTTCTTGGGGAACACCTGTTATTAAAAAATACAGCCTTTGTGTCTTGTCGGAGGGTTGGATGCCGAACGGTTAGCGCGTATGTGTTGTATAATAAGGTCTGTCATTGAGTCAACTGGCATGGTTTTGATTCCCCAGTTGTACATGACAAGGAGTAGGGTCGCTTGTTCAACCTCGTGGGTTTTCTCCGGGTCCTCTGATTTCCTCCCACTGCTTCCAAATATTTAAGTTTGAAAATTGAGTCGGTTATTTATTGATCAAGATCCAGAAATTAAATTGGTTTGGCCGTAGTATTCCAATTTCAGATACCCTGACTGTAAAGGATTGATCTACATTACTTATTAAAGGACAACACACTCCAAATATAACTTTAACACAGATCGTCGGTAAGGTTGATCCGTAACAAAAGCTTGAAGAACCGAGAAGTGATGCAAATAAAAGATTTTCAACTTATAAGAGTTGTTACATACTTTTATGAGTATGGAACAATTCAAAACCAAATATTCATTAACATTATATTATAACTGAGTTGAGTTCATGTTTTCATTAGCCAAGTTTAGGAGCAAAACAGTAGGACGTTAAACCCCATTTCATTTCATTTATAATTATGAGTTAAGATAGTATTTGGAATGTGCTTAACCAAGGAAAAGATGTTCAGTTATTGGGTCATGAGATGTATATCATTGATAGCTCGTCAAATTATTCATGAAAGTATGCATTCGAAATAAGAACAGGTGGTGGTGCACAGCTTTAGGACGTTGAACCCATTACGTCTCTTCCTCGTCTTTTTTTTATTTTACATTTTTAAAAATTATATTATATTGGCTTTTGGAAATATTTATTCCGCCATTATATTGTCAGAATATTATAGATAACCTACTTGAATTCAACATGAAACTGTTCTAAATAATTACTTAGTAATAATATAATATGATGATTTTTGGCATGTTGTCTAAATCACTAATCTTATAAATAAATCTTATTCGCATCATATTTTAATTAAGACCTTGTAGTCTAAGATTTCGATCCCTGAAATTCCCGCCCCATTGTTAACGAATTGTGACACCGTTCCTTTCATTTCCGCAAAATTTATGTCATATATTTGTCAGGTATAATTTAACTGAAGTACTTGCTTGCTTACTGCTTAATGTCTGCTTCCACGGTATGGGATATCGAACATAGGCATAGAGTACTAGATGTAGCGCCATTTTGCAAAGACAAAAACAATTTTAACAATTTTACAGTAAATCTGAAAAATAAAATTTGCTAGGTGCGATGGGGTGGGGCAGGAGTGGGATGTATTTGTGAATGACAATTGCCGTATACAGTTCACTATTATTGGAACATTTTAATACGATTTCATCTGATATCAGCACCTTCGCACACTTCATGATCATTTCAATGAAACCTTATCATTTCGTTGTTTGAGCTTCTTAATATCATTATGTGTTTATTGTTTCTTGATTACAGACGAAAATAAAGACCTCATAGAGATTTTAAAGCACTGCTCCATTGTTCTTGAATGAAATTCCTGCAACTAAATTTCCAGTAAATTTTGAATATGGAAGCCGGTTACCTTTGTTAAAAATGGAAATGTACAACCAAAGACCCATTTCAGATAATCAAAAATCCCGTTAATTCAAAATGGCTAACTAAGAATTGTGTGGGAATGTTCGCTTCTTGATTGGTTTAACATCGCCAATATCGTCATTGCCTATTATCTCTATCATTGTTAAATGGCTGATTGATTTTATACAAGGGTTACCACATTACGAATAGAAAAATTACATTTCTTCATTTATTAATGGCGTCCCGTTCTTTACTACTTTCTATTTCTTGGAGAGATGAATACCGTTTTTTCTGTAATTGGAATCTAATTATCCGTTGGTAGAAGTAGAAATCGCCCCCATCCCACCCCCAGCATCTAACCGCTTTTTTTTATCAGTTAACGGTAACTGCGATTTTTAATTAACTTTGTAAGTTGATTCGATAAATAATTTTTCATAAGTTTCTATTTCACATCCGGTATACAATAGGTAATATTATGGAGATTATAACTCTAAATTATGAACATAGATCACACACTAAAATAGAACAATGTTAGTTTATCACGTAAAGTACACTTTTTCATTAAATCTAAAATGCCAAAGCATATTCTAAATACACATTGACACTATGTGTTCGAAGTCTGGTCGAAAAGTTTGTTTTATAATAAGTGGATTAATGATACTGGAACTATATGAATAAAATTTTAAAAAAACCCAAAGCAATCATATTTAAGTTAATGTATTGCTCACGAGATAATCAAATCAAATGGCGAAGAATACAAAATGCAGGAAATAAGAAAATTTTGAAAAGGAGGCCAAAAATATGAAATTTCGATCAAAAGATGATCTAATAAAAATCTAAAAGAAAATTTGAAATCCTGGATATGGAAATGAAAATAACATCTGTAAAACGAATCATAAACCCCATTACAGCCTAATTCCGCCCTTTTCAAACAACCTCATGAATATTAGCAAATTATACACAATCCTCCTATTCCATGTTTAACGAACCTTCATCTTCTTAAGCCCTGTCACAGTAGAATGAAAAGCTGTCTTAAGATCATGTAATCATCGGGAACTCCCCGTGCGTTTTATTCTAATGAGAGAACACATCAAAGGGTCATAAAGTAGAGGAGGTGAACAATATATGGTTTTGTGACCCCGTAGGTCAGTCACTAACTCTCATTGAACACCACGTGAATAAAATAATGACGAAATGAGGCGTTGATATGTTTTATTACATGGAATAAAAGAACGAGGGGGTGAGAGTGATATTGTCGTGTACACGTCACTCGCCATCCATTCAACGTAATGATTTTATTGAACCCGATTACGGCGGAGACTGCCGAATCGGTGTCTTTTTAACACTCGGTGTGGCGGTAGGGAAGCTATTTGTCGTGTCAGAATATTTTACAACCCGTGTTACTTCTCTAACGATGTGAGCAACCGTTATCATCAGTGTCACTTACTACTCTAATGTTTTATATCACTTGGTTAGACTCATATAATATGACAATAGGATTAAACCCAGGGGGTGGAGAACGGTAATGCACCCCTCACCCCATTACTAAATTATGCTATTATATTAAAATCACATCAAAGGGTGTTTGATAGGTGTTAACATGGCACCCACTGCGCGCCAAACACATAATCTTATGAAATCTCTTTATAGACATTCGTTTTTTATCATCATTGTTATATTAATAAATCTTGACAAGGTATACCCTGAGAATTCTATCTTATTATAAAGAAATCAAACGTTTTAGAAGAATAGTTAGAAATTTTTGTGGTATTAAAACCACTGAGTGGCTTTGAACCCCACTTCAACGACAATATTGTGAAAGATGGATCTCTAAAGGAAAGACGAGTCAAAAATGATCAATTGTGTTCCGAATTTTACACTGGGCTCGCAACCACCAGGATTTATCAAGTCCAGGTGTCACTTGTTAGGGGAAATCCGTGTTATTATCAGTAATCTGCACAAATATGATGTACTTCCGTTCTAGATACATTGATTATCACAAAACAACATATATTAGTTCTATTTTTTTATGATTTCTTCCTGTTTGATGTTTCAATCCAACACCTGTATGTGACAAGATGTAAGGTCGCCTGTCTAACCTCGTGGGTTTCCCATGTTTTCATCCCACAAACAAATTATTGGCATGAAATTATACCATATGTTAGTCCTGAAATTACCTAGTATGTGTTAAGTGGGCGATAAACCATTTCTAAACCGTATGATATCATATATAATACGTCATACCTAGACAATCAAACTTGAAAGTTAAAACTGAATAATTTTGTTTTCCAATAGTACTAAATAAACCAAGAGGTTACAAAATTTTGTAAATGATAATCTTCATGAGGGTAAATTTTAAGTAGTCCATTAATAAACACACCAATTGTAAACATTATCCTTAGCTATCAACATTATAACCTATAAGAAAAATCTTTTCGTCACCATGCTAAAATATTTCCTTGTGTAATTTCCAAATATGAACTAGTTATATCTTGACACAGAATACACCTAGACAAAACAAGCTATTCTATATTGAATCTATATAACCCCTATGTTGGAATAGACAAATTGAGAAGACATTGTCGTTTAATATACATATAATCCTCTATTATATGATCAATGGGGCTATATTTTTGTCTTTGTTTATATTCGGACAGCGCCAATCTGTCTACTTCATTATTGAATCATTAGATTTCTTCCCCTGGCCTCGCCATTCAATTGACCGCTACCCATCGATCTCATTTCGTTTGCCGTTTCAATCAACGGTTCAATTTTGATCAAACCCGACAGTCTAGCGTCGGTAAGTTCCACAGAAACTCAATTTTATTGTTACGCGGAATCGACGCGTGCAGATGCCTCAACCAGATTACGAATTGAGAAAGATGTGCTCGCGCTCAATGACCTTTAACTTACATGTCAACGGGTGTACGGTAGTAGGAACGTAAATCATGTAAGATATGTCCGAATACTGACCACAAGACTGACCACTGCCATGTTTTGTAATTGACAAAACGTCCGTCTGGCGTTTGTCGGAAATAGCAAGTCACTGGAGCCTACTGCTAAATGTGTTGAAGGCGTTAGAATGTCTTCCTCGTTCAGTTGACTGCTCGACACCTTCTGGCGACCAACTCTAGATTTATTACCATTTTTCAATTCACAATAATACAATTAGCCTAACTTGTAATTGTTCTCTACCCCAAAATTCTAAATGAAAGGCCATAAACTATGTGTTCTGGCTTTGTTTCGATCGCTGCAGTAGTTAGCAAGTGTTCAGATTTAAATGACCAACAGCTCCACGACAAGGGATGACGTCTGTTGACAAGGGTTATAACCGAATAACCGACTACACAATAGAAAAAAATAGAGGGAAATTTATGTACATATGGAACATCTGTTTTAAACAAAAGAGGGTTAATTCGTTTCTAAAAGCTTCGTATTTTCCAACTCGCGGTTTTTGCTGTAACGGATTAATTGCATTGTAGTTGTGATGTTAAAGGGGCTACTTAAAATGACAAATAAGCTCACAAATGTCTGGGTTCACATTGTCTTTGGTTAAAAGATTGTCAACAAATTATTTTCGTTTTCTTTGCATCCACTTGTCCAATATTCTTTTTAAAAAGTGGTTTATTATACTATGTACATGTATATGTAACTTGAGATATTTTTATATCAAAAGTGTTGAATTTGAAAAAAAAATATATACTATTTTTGAAATTCGTAATCACATCTCGGTTCTGATTAGCAAATTATATTTCATATGCATGGATTATCGCTTTCCTCAGAGACCTAACTTTTTACAGGATTTGTTTACACGCTATGTATACCGCTGCGAATGAAAACTCACTCATTGCTGAAACCTGATCATTTTGTAATAATAGAATTAATACCAACACATTTTATTCACAACCAAAGATATTCAATTCCAAATGGACGTCCATTATCTGCCACTGCTTTACCCATTGGTTAATTGAACTTCCTATGAATTAATAGACCTATCATATTCCTTCATGCTAACAGCCGACAATAAAAACACTGTCAAGATTTTTCCCTTTTTCTCGCTTTGCAATCGAACACACTTTCCTTATTATCAGTGTAAACAAGTCTTCTTTGATCGGCGTGGCTTTCCGGATTAAGAGCAATTCTTAATCTAGTTTTAAAACATTTAGTGTTTTTCATCACGTATTCATTAATGGTCGTTGGTTCTCCAGAGACAAAGGTGACCTTTTAGGTTGCAGGGCGTCAATAGATACCGTCTAACTCTCATCTGATGCTAACCGATGCAGAAAATGTTATCGGATACTTGCGAACTAAAGCGATTAGTTGTGTTTTACTTTCAACAGTTGGAGATATTTTGGTTACTGAATTTTTCTATTTTTCACAACATAAATGCAATCCGAGATTTTATGTATGCGATTAGATTGAATAATTTCTTGACTATAAAAATGTGAATGAAGAATGACTCAACTACATGGTCTGTGGTTACAATGATATAAAAAAATAGTAACAGCCTCTGAAAATTCGTTTCTCTTTCAAGGGAAGATAATATACATCAACTTTTATATGTTGGGTTTTTTTTTTGTTTTTGCTTTTGTAAATTCCACTTACTACTTCTGTTTTGTACAGCTTTGGAAGAGAAAAAAACAGACAATGTCAAACAGAATATAACCATTTAAAATCGAGGAATAAGAAGTGGGCTGACTCAATGAGAAATATCAGGTAGAAAACGGCACCAAATGTTCCTGCCAATCAATTCATATATGATTGATTGATTCATCCGAAGAATTGGGGTTAAAATAAAGATTTTTAACGCTATCAGACACATTAATTTTTAGTTGACGTAACATCGATAGCAAAATGCAGATGGTCATGTTGCTTGAAAAACCTGCATTTTCTGGTCAAAAATTACAGACTGCTCTTGACCACCCATAATGGTGTATAAAGTAGAAGATTCAGAAGACGCCAAAACAATTGACTTGAACCAGACAAAAATGATCTATTGAAATGAAATGAAATGGGCTTATTGGCCTGCTTTTCTGCACTGACTGGGCTAATAAAGACGAGCGGTCTATAAAATACCGCCTGTTTGTTCGCACATTACTCAGTTAAAATGGAGAAAGGACTGCACACGTTTCGATTAACTAAGGAAAGTTCCTAGGTCGTTTCCATTCTTGCCAGTCTTGCAGGGCATGAGGGCTGGTTAAGTAAGGTGTCTAGTTGTTCGGATGGGTAAGTAAACGAGGTCCCGTTTACGCCTCTCGCGTGAACGTATATTAGCCCTTCATATTTGAAATTCAAATAAGAATAGGCTGAAACGTCACTTTCCAAATTTCCTCCGTACTCATCTTCATTAGCTCGACTGGTGCTGAAAAGTAGGATGTTAAACCTTTTATCATTTTTGATTAAAGGATCAATCTCGATTATATTTTGAGAATACAACTGCTTAATTTTGTGTTAAAAGCCCTTAATATCCTCTACCTTAGGGCCAAGCAACTAACTCAATATACGTGATACGATTTCAAACAACTTAAGCTACGTTCACACTGCATGCGCATTCATTGCGAATTCCGGAAACCGGTCTCCGGAATTCGGATTGGTTTTTCCCGGATTAAAAGCGGTGCGTCACATTGCAGTTTATTTGGATTGAATTCAGAATTAAAAGCGCCACACTGAATGCGCCATGAATGTCATTCAGTCCAAGACAGTCATATTGGTGGTTTTATGCTGCTTATATTTAATTTCCCGAGGCAAGCAACGCTACATCTCCGCCTTGCAATACTGGCATGGGGAAACCACGCCCGAAAATCAAGATGAACGTTTTAGGTCAACACCGGGGGCGAACCCGGGACCACCGGACTAGGGAGCCAGCTTCTTACTCACTGGACCAACGTGGCTCCCATTTCATAATTCAAATTCTTTCAGCACTAATAAGGTGAATAAGGTGATGGATGAAGAAGGCGATTGATTTTGAACGATTTACGATAATTAAATGTCAGTATAGGGCAGAATTTCGTGTGTCGTAAATGGAAAAGTACGCCACAATCCGTGTTGACTGTTCGGAGGACTTAACGCTGAAGGCGTAAGTTTTGTTGCCTGACAACCTATGTTTGCGTTTGTTATGTTACCACAGTATTTATCATGGCGAACTTTGGGTAGAAAGCGATTGGCGAGAGAACCTTCGCATGTCAAGAGCTACGTTCGAGATAATATGCAGTTTGTTGAGGCCAGCCATTGCAAAACAAGATACAAGACTCCAGAGGCCAGTGCCTCGCCACGAGCGACTGGCTGTAACACTTTGGAAACTGGCAACAGTTACACGACTCTTGGACAGAAATTTGGACTTGGACGGCCAACAGTTTGATAGGAATCAAGCGTGTCACACTCAAATCTTGACTGTGAATAATCCGTTCGGAATAATTGTTCCGGGTTGAATTCGGAAAAATATACGGATTCGTTGATTCAGATTCAGTTCGGTTTTTATCGAATTTAGTGTGACGCCAAAATCCGGAATAAGGCTTTATTCTGAATTCAATTCAGATTAAACCCCTAGAGTGAACGCAGCTTATAACCCACCAGTCTTCATCTGGAAATGGAGACCGTGTCCTAAGCGGTATTATACGGTGTCTGGATAAAACCAGGCTCTTATTGTTATAAAAGTAACGTGCAGGTGAAATTTAAAAAGGTTATTTATCCGGATAAGTGGTTTTGGCGTTTACGTCCAAACGACTCAATATTTTTAGCTGAAATTTTGAGAAAAGGTAAATACAACACTCATCTATATTTTGGCGCTTAAATTTCGTACGTACACGGATTTTTATTTCTGAGACTGGTTAAATTAGGATGGCCCCATTAACTAAGACAGAAAACGTGTTATCGATATACATTGTATAGCACTATTTGTATTTTTCTAGGATTCGTATATTTATATTTGGTAATTTATTAGTCTGTTTTAATTAATCAAGTCATCCCTTTTGTTCTCCAAATGAGACTGACTTATTAAAGGTAAACATGGTATCAATGATAGACAGTATAAATAGTATGATTTATATAAGACTTGTGTTTGCCTGTCACAAATATTACTACGTTAGATTATTATCGGGCTTGGTAGAAAGTAATCACCGTTAGACATCTCAGCTAATATTTGTAGGATTATTCGTCTTTTACCAATAATTACCAACCGCGTTATAAATCAAGCCTAGCTGCGACATCAGATAATCGAGGCCAATATTAACTTGTGTTTGGCCAATCACCGCCTATTATATTCTTTTGCCCTCATATATTATCCAATCCAGAGATTATGAGTAGTAATCTCTAAATATCATAGATTAATATTCCATATCGATATATCACGTGCCTCGACCCTTAACGTAAGTGTATAATTTACTGCGGGATTTGAATTATGAGCCCGGTCCTGAAATGAGTGTAAATAATTCCAGCGTCTCGAGTCAATTACCAAGAAGATTTGTTCATCAACATAACAATAACAATAACATAAATGATTATCATTTTATACGTGTATATATGATATATTGCTCTATATATTCTATAGCCCCGTTAGTGTTAATTAACATACCCAGAAAAAATATCGTTTAATGTGAAAGTTGAAAGAACACATCCCACTTTTGTTTTCAAATTAGCTTTGAAAACATTATATCAGTTTTATTTAGTGTTTTCTTTTTGGTGAAAACAATTATGTTTTCTCTAGAAAAACTAGGTTATCTGTAAAAACATTTATTGGTGTTTCTTTTGTTAAAATGAAGAAATTTCAATTTTCAGCAGACTTGAAAGATCACCAAGACCGTGAAAAATCGGATTTGACCTAATTTGAAATAAGAAATAGCTGCAAGAACTTTCTATTTGTATTCCAATCACAATGTCTATTTTCTTGCATATGTATATAATTTCGTGAAAATTACATACTTCCATCATACATTTCATTGAAAAGGGGCATAATTCAAAAAAATTCTGAAAAATAAAAAAAACCCCGATAATCTAATTTTGGAATCTCAATTTTGAAACTGAAAAAAAAAAAGGATTACTCTTCGTATTTTCATGTCTAATATAGTTTTTCTCATAAAAAATAGTCTGTCTACTTGTTCTATGACCCAGTAATATTTATGAGCCATATAAAGCTATATTGATAGCCAATAACCAACGGTGTTTATTACTGTTGGTATTACAAGGGACAATAATTGAAATAACTAAATCCCAGATTTATTTTACATTAATACACTTTGGTCAAACTATTAGGATTAACATACGGAAAAAGGAGGATTCGTACAAAAGAGGGAATTCCTTTTTCCTGCAAACCGCCATCATATAAAAATAAAAGCTAAGACGGTGCGGATTAAAACAGATATTCAAACCACCAGCTTTAACCCTTTATGACTCAGCCAGTCAGGTGACGAACGTGACTTTTCCACGGCCTCAAAACGAGTCAAAGAGACGAAGGTGTATGGATTCCCGCGTTTCTTGAGTTCCTGGGGTCATCTTTGTTGGAAATCAGCGGGTTGTTGAACATTATCACAGCGGTATCGCAGAGTTATCTTCCTTTACTGAATGTCAAATATTTAAATCACTTATCGAAGACAGAATGTTTTCAGAGTGATTCATGAAATGAAAGGCAATAAAATTGAATTGAAAAGGAAAAGTGAATGGCGGGAATTAGGGGACTAAATATCGTTGCAATCATATCTACCCCAGTCGCCATATTTTCTTCTGGATTTTGCAAAGAACATAATCAGGTTGAAAATTTAATGTCCCTAGTAATATCCCGCTGATAAATATCCAAACAATTCGTCCATGTTGTTTTTCTAAGTTTAGAATAAATACATGTTATTATTGATAGTACTTACTGGCCTTTGTCCGCTAAAAGAAATAAACAACTGACCAAAATTCTGAATTATTTTACCTGCTTTAATGTAAAAGAGAGAGGGATATTTCAGTTCATTTAGGTTAAGAATAGCAAAATTCTCGAGTTAATTATATTTCTTAATACCAGTGAAATATATTGAAGCTAATATTTTGTAATATTACTGTCCTGTTCGGATTTTTTTTCTAAACCATCAATCTTAAATGTTCTTTTAGATTAGGAATGATTATTTTTCAGTTATTTCCTATTTTTCTGGTCATTATTAATGGCTTGTAAACTAATGAAAGGTACATCTTTGGTAATATGAACATAAAATAAAAATCCGTACCGTCCGGTTCTATAAACTGTCTATAAAATTGTTTAAATTGATATTTTCACAACTATTTAATATCTATTTGAACGTAACTGTCGATCTGAATTGGATTGATTATGACATATGATGAACTTTAAATATACAATTTACGTATAATAAATCTTTATCAAATTTGTATAATTTGATTTACTAGTATTTTTATGCCATACATCTTCAAACCACTTAAATTGTCATAAATTTATATCTATTCGGATTAGTAATCAAATAATACCATTGTCTTTTGAAATACAAAGAAATAGAGCAAAGTGTATGAAAGCATTTACACATAGATGAATTATTTATGGCCGCGGACATATAAATATCAATACTTTTATTAGGGCGAAAAAGTTGGTATTATGTTTAATGGTTTATGGTGGGGGCCTTAGGGAGATTTAAGACATAATCTCATATCAAATACATCAATCATATAAGATATTATTAATAATTAACAATCGACTTGTATACACTTAATATATGGATTCAATTGTTCTTTGTTCATATGTAATTTAAAAATGTAAAAATCCAAGGAACTGATATCAAATGCCCACCATTCCGAATTAGACTCAAACAATTGCTTTGTTGTTTTTTTTCAAACAAAACTCTTAGTTGTGTGGAATCATTATGTAGTTCGATGCTAATGAAATGTATGGCTACTTACAATTTTCATTAGTTTCATTAGAGCTTATAGATTTTAAGCCTCCATTTAATGAGATCTGAAATATTTTTGATTTGTCTCCACTTACATCGAGGTCATAAAACTTGTTACATTTGAGAGAGAGAGAGAGAGAGAGAGAGAGAGAGAGAGAGAGAGGGAGGCAGGTAGAGGGAGGAAGATAGAGAGAGAGAGTGTCAAAATTGCCCTACCCCTGAGTATATTAACCCCTTAAAACGCAAACAAGGGGCTAGTAAACATAGCTTGAAAGATTGAAAACGTTTCCCCCCGCCAGGGTGTATTAACCCCCGAGTTTTTGTCCTAAAACGCAAACATAGGGCTAGTAAACATCGTTTCAAAGGATGAAAACGTTGTAAAGAATTGAATTATTTATTACCCAGTTTAAGATGAACATACATCAGTTTTGATGTAAAAATGTGAAAAGTCTATCATTTACTAATCCCACCCTTCTCCCGCTGTTTTATATACCCATGATTTATATATTATATACATCACTGACACGAGTTGAGATATTTCTCTGTTTAAACTATTACTGGGGTTACTCGACACAAAAAACATAAAATACCGAATTGTATGGTAGAGCTAATTCTCGATTGGTTTCTGAAATGAAATTAGTTTGGTTGATCGAACACTCAAAAAGCATGGTGAAATTTGCCGTTGGTCAACTGATTAGATTTTCGCGGCTTTTAATGAAATTCATTGAAATGCAGAATGGTTTCAGCTGTCGCTGCTTTCGCCAATCATTCGTTTTGACATTTCATATATATCATCAAACCCCGTATCAAAGCCACGACTGTAATTCAATTTGAAACTACAAGCAGCAAATTGTACAGCTTATCTGTTGCGCGTTTATCAGTTGTTCCCATTTCGACAAAAGATGACCATATGTAGATTTTGTTTTAAGTTGGTCAGGAATTTCATGATTTGAAGGTGAAGTTTACCGTGGTTGACAGCAAAACTAAGAGTTATGGGCCTAAGGTGACCATTTTATTACATAATTGCTACCTTAATGGCCATTTGCAGGCCATTAAATTGCGCAACCGACGAAAGCGCGGATGGCGAATATGACGGAGATATACAACCCCTCTAAACAAAGAGATTTCAATTTGGTATCACTGCTACTTACATATGGAGAAGCTGGGATTAAATTAGTCAGAATCAGTTCTCTATTTATGTTCGTGTTACGATTTATTTTTACAATTCGCTCAGTCATCAGCTGATGAAGATCATGCCATCTGACCTCAAAGATTTGGAAAATCCCTTTTTATAAATTATGGGTGCCTATTATATCATTGAGATTATCAAACGTTCAGTCAAGTTAGCTACTAGGAACTAATTTAATTAATAGAAATATATAATTGTATCTCATAATAGTGTATAATTGATATCTCAATTTCCTCAAGAATCAAACGAAAGCCGAAGACAAACTACAACTCATATTATAAATGTATAAAGTCCTCTGGATAGTTTGGGATACATATCAGAGTAGTTGATATCGTGCCAATAATGGCTTTTCAAAGGTAAAGACAATATATCATTATTATCTACAAATATATAACATAGATAATATATATTTCAACTACGGGAAGAATAGTAGAAAAACCCAATTCATCAGTATTCGCTCGAAATATATAATTCAGATTGATCATTAATATATTTCCGTTCACATAATTTTTCCCGGGAGCATTATCGATCCTAGTTACCGCACACAGTTTTTACATAAAACTTTAAACAGTTTCCAAAGGAACACATGGCGCAACAACGAGGTAAATTAGAAATTGTTACTATAGCCAAATGAGAATTCGAATGACAAACGTATCGGGTATTCCCCGCTTTTAGAAGTCCGAAGACGATGCCTTATATATAATGTCCAATTGACTTTTGAATTTTGTTAGCCCCATATAAATGAATTGCCTAAGGTATTTTGTAATTTCCAGTTTAACGCTTAGAATATTGAACATTAAGATATTAAGATTTGAAATTCTGTATAAAATTTCTGATATATTTTATGTAACAATGATTAGGATTAGACTATAATGCGATCCTTGCAGAAAGTCAGTTCCATTTCGTTTAATATGGGAATTTTTGTCCGATTTTTATAATATTTTTTTTACACAGAATTGCTTTTCCCCCTATTAAATATGAAGTTCATTGTTGACAAAATAGGTTGCTCGTCACTTTCTCTAATATATAATGGGTGGGGTGTTTGCAGTGTTACTGCCATTGTCCGTTTAACTGTAATTACAAAAGGAACAATTTCTCAACAGCTTTGGTTGCATATTAAGCTTTAGTCAATAAAGCTGTAATAGTCGAATGACAAGACGACTCTTCAAAACTCTATCCTGCGTGAACTTACCACGAGACAGTGTCTCTCCACCAGATGTCACAAGGGGTACTAGAGTGGAAAAGATTAAGCTTGTCGAGCCTCGTGCATGACACCCAGCATGCTATGTACTTATGACGTTCACGTGTTTATAGCTTTATCAGAAAGAAAGAACACGCTCTGGTTGATGTTATGACGATATTTAAACCCTGTGATGTTGCTGCAGTGGTCGCCGGGTTCTTACTCGTCAAGAAAGGTGTGCCTAGTTGGGTACACAAATGCACAATTTGGCGTCCACTGAAGAACCGTTGGCGGTTAAAGCTCAAAGAAAAACAGTCGGGTACGTCGCTGTCCGAACTGAATATTACCACGTTACTCTCACAATAACGGATATATCGTGATGGAGAGGCGTTAAACATCATTCAAGTTTACACTCCTGTCAAGGGGAATGAAAAATACAGCATTCTTAGTATGTCAAATTTTTGCTTCGTTGCTTACTCCTGAATATTTCCGATTCATTTTGATTTGCAAATTTTGATATTGCCATAATGGATTTGACCAATTCCAACGTTTTAACTGCGCGTAGTTAAAGAAGATTTAAAACTGGTTCTGTGTAAATTCGAAAAAAAAATCTACTGCATTTAATGTAGTCATATAAAGAACATTAAATATTAGTGTATTGATTATTTTCGAGTTATTTCCCTTTTATCGGTTTTGGGAGAAAATTCTTAGACAAAATTGTGGACTTTTGTTTATTGACTCGATCAATTCCAATATAACGTTTTAACTAATAAATTCAATAAATATTGTGGTAATCTGCGTATAATGATTCTTATTCCTTGTTTATGACCCATTTTAGAAAAAAAACGAGAGACCCTAAATGTGATCCCTGTAGTATACCCTTAGTATGATTCGTTCTATTAAGATCTCCACATAATGCATTTCCGAAAAATCCACAGTACTTCAGAGACTTTTGTTTCCAAAAGTGGATGTTTATATATTAAATTTTGAGAAATCTCCACACACTTTTAACTTTTTCATCGATTAATTATCTCTTTAATCTGATTAGCTGTTGTTCAGTCCATGTTTTGTTGTGGTATTTGTCGTATACGACTTATAAATCATGTATGATGCATGGTGTTATCCGATTAGAACATTGGACGGAATATTGGCTCATGCAAAATTCAATTAAAGGATTGGACCGAACGTTGACCAATTAGTTCGCCTGGATGGAGAACAATGTGAATTACTTTCTGTGTCCAGGACAGGCGATGTTTTGATCGTAACTATAACAAATCAACCGTACGATACAACAATGGACGTGACATAGGCAAAAATAATATTTCTTCATTAGACTGTCCATTGGCCATTTTGATATTTGATATTTGATTACAGCTAATCAAAGCCTGATTAAGATTTAGATACCGAACCTTACACAAGTGGACAACGGGGCTAATCAGCACGTGACAATGGCGCCTTCTAATAAGAAGCAAATAAACTCGAATCTCGCGAGACCAGGAATCCTGGGAAGAATGGAAGAAAGAAACTGAGAAAAAGAAGACACGAAAGGAAGAAGTGTAATCCAATAATCAACTGAGTGTGGTGGCCAGTAGTTAACGACATTACAATATGTCAAA
Source organism: Patella ulyssiponensis (assembly GCA_963678685.1). NCBI lineage: Eukaryota > Metazoa > Mollusca > Gastropoda > Patellidae > Patella > Patella ulyssiponensis. The sequence goes on along the minus strand of OY783230.1, from coordinate 57,938,060 downwards.
GTAAAATAAATGTCTTAAGCGATGAGGCGAATTATTGCTCCCTCGCTGATGAAAAGTGTTGAATGTTCTTTTGCATATTATCTTAGCTACATATGACCGAACACCATATGTTTCAGATGCAGGCTGTCACAATTCCAATCCGTCTTGAAAAAGAAATATAGACACAGAAAACAGAGATGAAATGTGCAAGGGGTAGCCAAAACAAATAACTATAATCATTAGTTAGCCGAGAACAAGCTTCCCGAGAATAATTACCATATTTATAGCCCTTGACTATTACTAGTCTAAAAAGAGCTACGATCTGCATTGTTTTTCCTTATGGTAAATAATATTAACAGCTTCGTTTATTTTACTTTATAATATATTTTTCAATAGTATGTTAGATCAGTTTGAAGTACTAATTAGCTTTAAAACAGTTGCGGTTTTCATAGCTAATGGAATCTTGTCTATTTTTGTGTGATTGTGTCTCTTGGTCGTTGCACACTTTTCCTGTATTGTCTATTAAATATCTAGATAAAGCTATTTGAATCGCTTGGGAGGGAGAGAGAGATAGAGAGGGGGGGGTAACGTCCACGCAACACAGACTAGGTCATTTCGAGACTCACAAATCGTTCAATTTTATGTCATTAATTCGCTTGCGTGTATGGGTCTTTATCAGTGGGAGGAACTGGAGAAAAGCCACGAGGTTGGACAGGCGACACTACTCCTTGTCAGGTACAAGCGGGGAAGCGAAACCACGTCACTTCACTTAATAACAGACCTTATGATGCAACGCGCATGATGCGTTAACCATTCGCCCCCCCCCCCCCATTAAATCACTTAAGAACTCTGACCATTATTATGTTTCTATGTCTGTGTGTAGTTGTGCACTTTTCCTACATAGTCTATTAAGTATCTGCTCACGTGAATTACAAATACCTGGTAGTCCAAATAAATTAAGCGCCAATCACGGTGGAACGATGAGCATGTCGCTAGCTCACTGACTATGGGGCCCCAGGTTCGAGTCTGGTGTCTGCCGAGAAAGTTCATCGGCATTTTCTAGTCTGTTTTAAAATTGTCATTGGTGCAAGGGAAAAGTGTCTAGGGTGGGAGAACATTTGCACTGCATTAAAAATCTCAGACTGCTGGAAATCGAAATAAGGCTAGGTCGTACGCCCGTCATATTACACTGAATGGTGTATGCCCCTCCCTCATAACACACCGCATAGTGTATGCCCGTCTTCATCGGCTAGGCTGTTGCAGAAATGTAAATACGTTTTGCATATTATATGTTATTCTTATTCGAATTCTTGCCGACATGTCTATATTAGAGGGCATTCACTTTACATTGAATAGTGTTTTGGGAATTATACATATATAGTTCTTCTATAGGATGATCGTCTGCTCTCTTCTGAAAAAAATATAGGGTTAACGACACTCTCTTAGCCGTAATTACAAGATAATTCATTTTAGGGGCGTGATAATTTTAATATGGACAATGTGTATTACGAGATATGCAAGAATTAGGCTTACTACAATGTGCTTAATGCTGGGTCCTTCCTGTGTTATGAATCATTGTGTTTAGAATTATGCGAAATCATGAACGCAAATACCTTTCAATTGTGTCAATTTTATTGCTTCTAAATCTTGAATTGATTCATGTTCATGCATAGATCAAACATACTGAATTAAAAGCAGCAAGAACGCGCAGTTTGCTTAATCAAGAAATGATATGGCGTCTCTATGATACGTGAAATGAATTTCAAATTAACCCCTCAACTGCATGATTGGACCTTTTACGCTATGATTAATCAAGATAAACAAATATATAAAATATATGATTTCTTAAATATACTTCTATATTTATCTTTTTCAATTTTACAACGTGTGGAGAATTGTTATGGTGCATATAGATAATTATTTTGATATTTTTTATATTGAAATATCGAAATAAATAAAATAAATAATGATTTTAAAATATTAATTTATTAGTTTTCGAGTATAATTTGAATTATTAATTTATAAGTTTTCAATGATAATTTAAAATATTAATTCATATGTTTTCCGGTATAATCTATTGTATAAAGCTGTATTCATTGGTGAGGAAATAATGTTCATAATTGATTTAATTTACCAATTTCACAAAATGAAAGGATTTATACAGAATTTACATATATCATTCAAAACAGTTTGATTTATGCTTTATTTGATCGATTTTACATAATACAATTACTTTACTGTGGATTTTTACAGCAATGATGAAATAACTGTGATGAAATTGACACATTTTGGAGTTTTGATCAACACATTCTACAATTATATGTACAATATATAAATTAACAACTATAGAAACTAGAACTATTTTTTTGAATGTGTCATTTAATTTATATATTAGGAAAATGTCTCTTAAATGACTGATTTTTGATTTTGTAAACAAACGAAATAATACAGGGTTATGCCAAATATAGATAAGGTATAATTCGAGAACTGGAATCAAGATTGGAACAAACAAAATGCCTCCCATTTATTTATGGGACGAAATTGAAAACTGTTGATAAAAACTTTAATCTCTGAAAGATTTAAACACTAAAAGGAAACAACATTAGATGATATTTTAAGGTTTGGCATTCTCTCTCAGAAATTAAATAAAGTCGACATATTAGAACTGATGTTCATTTTCGAGACACTACCAGGGCAATCCTGGTATCTTGAATACCAGTAATCCAGCGGCGATTTGTATAATAAATCTAATTCCACTGGGCGTCGGAACTCTCATCGACGTCACCAACTGTTGTGTACATACGTCATGGTAAACGAGTACATGTAATAATTCATTTTTACTGAGTATTTCGCCCTTTTAAAAATGCATATACATCATAAATTTACCTGAATAGATAACACAAAATAATTTAAAACGTTCATAAATAAATCTTAGAAAGATACAAGAGAAAAAGGAGATACAATTTACAAAATAAAATTAATTTAAGTTGACATTTTAAAAGGAATTCTCGTTTTTAGCACTATCTGGAAGGAAGTCCATGTAATCATTCACATTCACAATTAAATGTACAAGGAAAGTCTATTACATACATCCTGCAAATGTCCATCACCATTTTCTTTTTTAGGGTTTGCTATACGAATTAGATGCGGTTTCTACAAAGTTTATCGTAAAACTTTAGAATATTAAAATTTACAAAATTTCTGTTGAACATTTTATTTTCACATTTCTGTTCCCCATCCACAGTGTGATAAATCCAATATGGAGAGCTTGGATAATTAATATAGGTTAAGTATTTTGCTACTTTCCATTACTCATACGAGTGACGTATGTTCTAAATACGTATTGTCCCAAGGTAACCCCGATGATTCCACCTTGTTCCCACAAAGCAAAGAGAAACGGGGCCGTTGCCATAAAAATTGCCATATGAGGGCTATATACTAGAATATACAATGGTGTCATTAGATGCCTTGGTGAGATTAGGGTATGAATATATCTATCAAATATGTAGCATTTAATATTTAAACTAGTGAGTAATCATACCAAATGAAAAGAAGAATAGAAGAATGAATTCTAGCCACATTTATGACGCCAGGTAAACTTACTCATGTTATCTTACGGATGATTCATAAACCATTATAGACAGCTCGGCACTACTCTAGGTATTATGAAATCTGAACACGTTTCTACATGTCACAGAGCATACAAACACAAATCTACATGAATTTACAAACATCTTAATATAATATAATATTGTACGGTAGCACATACAGAACATAACACATTACACATTTAATACTATAGTTCAACGAGACAAAACGTTTAATGTTTATAATAATAATATGATACGTGTTTAAGCATCATACCGTTTAATTACCCTTTGGACCGAGTTTACCCTTTCTCGAGCATTTTAATGGTAAAAATGTATACACAGCTTTGGCTTGAGACAAAATCTTTGGTTTATTGACATTTTAGCACAATCTTTGAGTCTATGAATGTCAATTTACTTTCAGTCAAATAGCATCGTCACCATCTTGATGACGTAATTAATTGTTTCTGTGCCATTTGATCAGAAAATTGATTGTTTAAATAACATTTGATTTCATGGTTTTGTTTACTTTATTTCTCCTTTTCATCCTCTGGTTCGTCACTTCCTCCATCTGGTTTTGATTCTTTCTTCCACTTCATTCGTCTATTTTGAAACCAAATTTTGATTTGCCTTTCCGTCAGACAAAGCGCATGTGCAATTTCTATTCTACGCCTTCGGGTAAGATATCGGTTAAAATGGAACTCTTTTTCTAATTCTAATGTTTGGTATCGTGTATAAGTCTGTCGGCCACGTTTTCTGTTGGGACCTGAAATGCAAAAGATGGAAGCTATTAAATAAAAATAAAATATTTAATTTTCGCAATTACTATTATAAAAATGTTACGCAGTTTTACGTTTTAAGCAAAGCATCGTTTGTGTAACAATGATATCCTCTTCCAAACCAAATAGTATATGTTATAACTAAATGCTCTCAAATTTATCTCACAATTTAATTTTAAATCGTTTACCACCATTGATCTAAAGGGTCTTTTTAAAAAAAAATCCTCAATTAACGTTGAACTGAATCAGACCTAAATATATCCAAACTAAATCCTGAAGCAAACTTCTGTATTGGAGTTGGTTCGGATACACTTTGGTGTGTACGAAGGTCGTGACCAACATGATCAATGGAGTTACTTCCCCTTAAGCAAGAATTTACAACCAACGCGGAAATCATATTAACCGTGTATTTTTATGATGATTTTCATGCATTTAATTTACTAAATCCCCTTAAATTCCATACATTAATTATATAATTGAGTAAACTGAATATTGGCATGGATTTTGGATAATAGTGGGCTGAACTAGGAAACTAGAGGTTTATTAGTGGTATTGAAGAAATGTATGTGAAACTGACTTAACGCTCAAGGAAAGGATGTTCTGAGATTAAACTGATTTTTTTTCCTAAATTTTGAACAAAAGACCTATTTATTTAATGACACGGGTATTTTTTATAAGTCTATTCATAGCAGACACCTGTTGTCAAGACTGCATTTAGATTAGGAAGCAATACTTTGTAAATTCATAATTAGTTTTATTACCATATTGACTTCTCATCCACGGATACATTGGGACTGGTGTGGAATCATCATCTTTATCATCTTCGCCGGGGTTCTCCCCTCCCCCGAATCCGTCTGAACCATGAGGGGAATGGTCAGGGGAGTCTGGATGTGTGAGATCAGGGGGGCTGCAGTCCTTTTCGATAAATCGAGGGCCTGTTATGTGCTGTTTGTAAGAGGAATACTGGTGAAGGTTGGAGTAATCGGAGCAGTTATTGTTGTCGTTCTGTAGACTTGTTGAATGACGTTGATAATAGTCTGGGTTTTGTTGTGAGTTAATGGGCCGTACCTCCAAACGATCATAAGGTGGGAAACGTGGGTAGGTGGGCTGAGCCCCGTATGAACCATAAGCATGATAGTTTGTCATTTGCCGAACTGCGGCATAATCAGGACCGTTTGTGAGATTCGTTTGGCCACCATTGCACTGCGTCATCAGTGAATTGTCAATAGGGTTGTAAGAGTTAGGCATATAAGCACTCATATTGCCTTCCATTACACAGGCTTTGAATGAACACACGACACTGGTATGATTATTAGAGGCTACATCCAAATTTTCCCACAAACCACCAAACAAATTAACGTTTGGTCTCGACTCTCATAAACAGCTCAAAACGTCAAACCTGCAAAATAAAATACAAAGATTTTCAAATGCCAATGTCGGAGTTTTATTGAACGACAAGGTATATTTTATGAGGGAAATAAAACCATCATACGGGGCAATGAAGCGCGATCGGCGGTTTTAACAATAACGCGAAGCCATTACTACACAATAAGACAGCTATACATCACCCATTAAATGTTATTTACTGCTCCCCCAAACTCAATACTTTTACAGTAGATTCTAACATTCTGTGCAGATTTAAGTTAGAACATGGGCGAGTTAACAACTATATAGATAGACCTCTATTATTAACACTGACAAGACTGGTATGTTGTTAAGAAGATACAGCGTCTCAGTTGTTATTTTCACAGGCTGGGAACATGGGACGTATAGCACACTTCTAGGATACCACCAACAATCGTCTTGTCAAGGATATAGTGCAGAAAATCTTTGTAAGTTTCACAAATTTCTTTTTGAATATTTACCCCCGACGATAAGATATCACAACAATGTTGACTAAGGCTTCCTATGATTTCCTGGGCACACAGATTGTTGGCTTTTAAGGTTTTGCCCCACAATTGTTTCAAAATCCCTACAAAGCATTCCCAACAAAGCTACCGCCCTTTGTGATAACATTATAAATCATGCTTAATGAGATAAGAATAATTTTCGCGTGCTGGATATGTGCTTATCACACTAAACACATGAAACTAACGTACAGAGCTAAAACACTAAATCAAGTGATGTACACATTATAACATAAGACGTACCGACGACAGGACGGTGTCTTTTAAACGGAGTCCTGCCATAACGTTTGTTTTTTTTTTAAAAAGACACGAAATAGAACGAAAGAAAAATTTGGGATTTCTTTAAACACGTCAAATACTGCTTGGATGTTGGGGTATGTTTTACATTTGCTTTAATTTTATACCCCTTAAAGATGTCTGGGATGAAACCTGATACGTTTTCTTATAGTGGTTAGATTATATTATCGAAACGGATCACGTGGGGATGATTCTATCGTGTCAAATGGTAGTCATATGGAATTGAATAAATTTCGTTGATGACTATGTAAAACCAGCGGAGAGTAGATACTATAATACAGAAATTTACTCCATTACAGTTAAAGGATAGATAAGAAAGGGAAGAATACGATATCTGTCTTGTAAACGCGACGTAGCGTGAATAAGATTACCGGGTATAGAAAAGGGGAGCGATAGAAGTCAGTTTCAAAGTTAAGTTTATAAATACGATGTACATACAGGTATTGTGTAGTAATAGGGTGTTTAGATACGCTAGCCCGTCATGAGATGACAAAAAATATACCAACCAATTTCTTAATAACAAAATAAATTATAGTATACGATTTCGTGAGTTTCTATTAAAGCCACCATCTAAAAGTAAGCTAATAATTATTCTGCCTTGGATGTCAAAATAGCGCCATTGTTGGTGTTCATTGAACCGAAGTAACTTTTATTCACCCCGTGTTTCTGAAATCAATCCCACCATTCATATACAGTACGGGCGATATCCGTCCGCCATATTGCTAACGGAAACCAGGCTTCTTCAAATTTTAATCAATGTGCAAATTGATCAATAGTCTTTTTCTATCGATCAGAACAATTATTGATCGATACACCTTCGTGTTTAACTATAGTTTAGTCACGTTCAAATATGCGGAAAATGTCCTATTTTTTAAAGCGGCTAAAAGACATTTTTTGGTCGATTAACGGCCATGATTTATATTTTTTAAACATAATCAACAATAATTTTAATTTTTTATATTTGTTTATTTACAGTAAAAGAAAATTTGCTTTCATGTACATGTGTAATATATAAATAATGTTAAATTTTTAGACAATAATATTTCCACATGGGTGATTGATTTGATATTTTGAACATAAATGGAACATCCTCTGTAGCTTAAAATATAATTTTAATATATTTTTAACATCTGTATGCGTATATAGGTCATCGTCCATAAAACAAAGAAATATTACATGGGGTCATCGGCTATTATGTAAAAACATTTATATAAAATAAATATCGCCCAACCGTCTTGTTATTTTCCTTTTTATGGATGTATATGTCGGAACCTATTTAGAAACTAGTAGACAACTCTTGTCAGATTTATTATGATGTATATGAAACACAAAAATTCTTAACATTCCCGTCCTTCTTTTTATTTGAAATTCAAGTTTTATGGTCCAAATTGCCGGAAATGGAATCTGCCGTTAAAATCAACGCTGATAATTTTTAACGACCTTTATTTTACCTCATTTAATTACATATGACAAATTAAAACAACAGAAAATAAAACAAAGCAAAAACGAAAAGTTATTTTTAATGATATAATTAAAGTTTTAATGTAAACAAGGCAATTTAGCTACAGATTGTTAGTATTTAATTTATTTCTAATATACCTAATGTTTTATGGTAAATATATTAAATATAATAATAAATTGAACATTAAGTATTAAAATAATATTCACTGTTATCTTTATTAATTGTCCATTTTTCATTATCGTTTATTATTCTTTGCAAGTATCTTTTTAATTGACTTCTCAACATTGGTTTTTTATTATTATTATCATTTTTATTTCTTATTATTATTATTATTATTATTATTAAAATAAATCAATTTATTAATATATAAATTTATGACAGCTTTTTACTTAATATTTATCCTGAAACCAAAAAAACTCATTTAATTATATTTAATAAATAACTTATTTAATATTCATGAAAATATATTAATATTATAAATTTATTCATAACAATTGTCATTGAATTTGATACTTGTATAATGATATTTCGACGATATGATAATTTATGTATCACTTATCTAAAACATGATATAGATAGGCTTATTAGAAATATGATATTCTTGACACAGTTTCTGCCGTGTCGAAGAAACATACACATACAGGTCTGTTTATTGCGAGTTCAAATGAGACAGCTTAAATACTTTTTTTCGGTAGAACATTTACCCGAATTTTACCGACTGTGGCTTGCAAAGATCGTTAGTATAGAAAAGCCAGACGTTCTGCCTTCGTGATCAAAGACTGCCGAATCTGAGGTTGTCTGGCGAAAATATAAAACAGCGTATGTAAATCTATTTATTCATTTTGTGTCGTGGGGTAATCGTTTAAGTCAACGTGTGTATAAAATTTATGAATATATAGAACAGATCGGTGTGTTAACATCGCCAACACAAATATCATATCCAACAGTACTCTTATTCTCGTTTATTTCACATTTATCATTCGTCAATGTTTGAATCTTTTTATAATACAATTTGCTTTGCCAGACCTCACTCCTTTTCGTTTCGTTTTCTATAATAAAAAAAGATCAAACGAGCAAAAGAAATATGACTGTATTTGATATGCCTTTAGAAACCATATTTGACCATGAATTTCAAATTTGTCATATGGGTGGTAATAGACGCATAGTTTATAAAGACTTCACACCATGAATTCGTAATATATACCTGTGTATTAAGTTATATAATGTACACAGGTTTTAGTGACGTTTTATATAAAAACCAATGCTTCTCTTTTTATCTCATTTTTTCACTTCTTTTCTGTATATTTCATTTTTATAAAAAGCAATCATATCAACACGAAAATATAAATCTTAAAATAAAAAAAAATGTTTTATTTTCTAATTTAATATATATCGTTTATTAAAAAAATATCGCTTTAAGAAATAGACATTTTTAAAGTGACAATACATGTATATATTTGAGTAATATTTTGTGGTTTCAGTGGCTCAGAATAGCGTAATCACTGTCTTACAATTTATAAAAATATTTCAACAAAATCTTATTTATCTTTGTGCTAGATTTACTTTTACATGTAAATTATTGCATCTCCAACATAAAATTCTCATAAATAAAGTTATAGATAAATTTACTGTGTCAAGGATTACACATGTAGAGGGAGACAGAAATATATGACGGCTTGAAGTCTATCAAACCCACGCTCACTAGCTTTTCTATATTTATTAATCACATTTCCATCTCTTCTGTTTAAAGTGACAATTTTGTATCAAAAAACAAAATCATAAAAAATTGGTTTGAAAAATTTATTTAAACCAGACTATTTTTTAATTTATTTCACAACCTGAATGATAATATTAAACTACAATTTCTGTATTATTTTGTGCTTATATTTACACTGATATGAATAAGTTATTTTTATATTATTATATGTCTAGATATGGCTTAATGTACCTTTAAATATGTCGGTGTAGTATTTATATTAGATATATATTTTGTTTAACTAAGCGAAAACAATAACTGTCTACGGTAAGTGACTTGCAATAACTATTAACATGCCTATTTTATCGTTGTAAGATAATGTACGGTTATTACGGGAGCGAGAAATATATCGTATTCCGCTAAAAGAATTACAGCAATTGACTGCCAATAAAATTATAAAAGGGTAATTTATAGCCGCAAACAATTTATGACGCATCTAATGCCATGAATCGGATAAAAAAATACTATGATCTTTCATTCATTCATACTTATGGAGGTTCCCATAAATATATAATAAAGAACAGATTTATACTCTATTAATGTTTCTCCATTCATTCTAGGTCAAAACTGCAATAAACCACAGTTAAGATTGTTCAATTAATGTTAATAGTGGTGTATATATATAGGCTTTACTTACCCTGTGATATATATAGTAGAAATCTCTCGTGCGAGAACAACATTAATCACGTGATCCAAGTCAACCAATAGAAATCCCCGACACAACCAGTGTTGTTGGTTTTTGAACCTGGAAGAGACAGCATATCGTTTTAGTTCAAGATTATCGAGTATTTATTTTGTGAATAGAAAATGTGCAACAGTGAGTAAAGTGTTGCATATTTCCTGATTGAGTGACTCTGTTGAATTAGTATTTAGGATGGGTGCGTTTTAACAAGGCGTAAGAATAAAGCATATTATTCAAATTCATTTATGTCCGCAGTCGACAGCGTACCTGTCAATCAAAACGTGAAATACACAATATTAACAACACAGTTATTAACTAATAGTTAAATAAATTGATAATATTAGAGAGTTGGGTTTAAATTTAGTTCGTAATGCTTCATTAAGCACTATTAGATCATAATGAGGATTAGATTGCCGTTACATGGTATCGTTAAATAACAACAAATTCCACATAATAACTATGTAAATCGGATTGTCAATTTCAAGATTTATCCGTTTATTTTATTAAGAATTTTATTGGTAATATTAATAGTTATTTGTTGAAATAATTCATGATTAACAACATAAAATGTGTAATGAATTTAATGTTTTATGACAACGTTTCTTTGTAGTTCAGATTATTTATAAAATTATTAAAAGAAATTAATCTATATTATTTTTATTTTAAATATATGATTAGTTTGTTATAATGTATTACTGGCTATAAACATATTTTTGATAATTTAATATCATTTTTAACATGAAAATTACAACTAATATTAATATTAATATATTGTTATCGCTTATGTTTTTCAGAGACCGGTCAGTGTGGATCAAAATGCAATAACCTTCAGTGAGTAAAAATGAAATTAATTTTAAAAAGTAAAATATATTAGAACGCGTGTGACATTATCTTAAATTACAATAAGTTAAAGCAATTCCAGGATCCGAGACTAAAATCTATTTCATTTGTGACAATATGATAATATAAAGCGACAATATTTTTTTCTTTTTTTTACAAAAAAATGATCCTATATGAATAAAATACTATTGTAAAATATCAATATTATTTATTTATGTTATTCAAATAAACTTTTAAGCAAACAGTCAAATATATTTTGTTGTTTTTATTTCTCTAAAGACTAAATTGTGTGCCTCTAGTGACATCAATGCAAAATTATTTAAAATAAATTGTTAAAGTAACAATTTCCCGAAATTTCTTGAAATAATGTAAAATTTTATGAAATGACATATTTTATTATCACTTCAATGTATTTGATCTTCATTGATACCACACGGTCACACAATGCCTTAGAGAAATGTTAGATTAATTTGAAGTAACAGTGACAACATTACAGCTTCTCATAGTTGTCTTTCTCTGTGTTCCTAAAACAATGGAATTTTTCTATTATTTTTCACAATTCAAATTTCTGTTTATTTTGTAACTGATGCGCATTGAAAGGAAATTCGCGAGTAGAAAAATGAACGATTTCGCACGTAACTGAAACACAAAGAGAAGTCAAGATATTGCCAAAAACCTTTATCTCCCAAAACGATCTTGCTAAGACAAGTATATTATCGGCAAACTCACCGAATACTTGCAAAGGAATCCTGACACATGAAAAACAAACATGGTGGAACAAAAATCAAATTGTGGATTGTGAAAACAAATAACGAAACGAAAAGAAAAGAAAGTAGTTAGGTTACTGAGAAAAAACAAACTATGTCGCTTTAGTAAACGTATTGGTTACAATGTATATAAGTGCAGCGAACCGGGTTAATGTGAACAAGTCTGTGAGAAGGTTTTATAAACAGTCCATGTTGATTGAGTCAAGAGTTGTAGTAGTCTTTAATGTCACACATGGTGTAGGCCTATTCTTACTTGTTTCCCTTGAAAAGAAATAAGCTTTAAGAGTGGTATCAGTTTTATCATCGTTTATTTTAGCTTTGTAAAGCAATGATATTGTTGAAACAGTATTTCAGCTGTCGAAAGCTCCAACCTCTTTTGTGAGACTGTATAATATAGCTTTTCCATATATTTGTCACCACTTTCAAATGTACAAGGCAAATTACTTTAAATTCAAATAAAGTGGCTCAACTTATTGCACGCCAATTTAAAGGGGATCTGCGATTTCTTACAAAATTTATCTGCTAATACAGATTCACATGAAAGAGTTGCTGTCTTTCTATGAAACACATCCCATTTTTTTACGATACGGACTGTTCAGATATCCGTCTATTAATGGGATCCAGACATTTCCTTGAAGTATGCTATAAAGTCTCGAATACCAGAACCGTACCGACGGTCCTGGTGCAATAAAAACCAAAGATATGCTCTTTCCCAGATGTGATTGCAGTATAACCCTACTGATAGTTTTGTGATTGGCGTGTTTCAGGGAGCGATACCTTTACACCAACTCTTCCCATCGTAAACTGCTGCGACTAGATATCTCATGTTACAAATTCTCGGGATGGTTGTGATAATTGAAAGAATTAAAGCTGAACACATTCGCCAGTTGAGAAATATCCTGGGCTTTGATTTCAAGGAATTGTTGAAATTTGTTTGTTCCCGCCAATTTCAAATGTAGACATATACATTGCTCTGTTACTACAATATCCATCATCCGTTAAGGTCCGTTTCACGTGACGACTACTCGGTTTCTCATTTACAAATTTAGAAATAGTTTAACTTTAGAAGCGGTTAAGCAACCCAAAACAGTTGTTAAGAAAACGTCAATATTGTAATATTAAATTATTAGTGAATGGATATAAATAATCACCATGTCAGTAAATCTTCCATGCAAGACCCACATGCACAATTTTGCAAAGACGACAAACTGCCATTAATATGACACTATTGTTTCATACATTTGTGTTCAGTTTGTTTGGCGCAATGCAGTGTATCAGTAAGGGTCAAAGAACAAGAAGAAATGTAGTCAAATCTTATCTAATATTCAAATTTGTATTCACTATACAGATTTATGTTCGTGGTGTAGCTATATCAAGTTTTAAAACTGACAGTCAATTTGGCCCGGTGTAACATGATACTCTTAGATCGAAAGATTAACACCCGGGCGTAACTGCATTAACTGACATTTTGCATCTATGAACCAATCAAAATTAGATAGTGTCAGTACACCGGGACTTTGTCACGCTCTGATTGGTTGTCGCATAAAGGAAGGGGTGTAGTTAATTTGGGGAGCGGTATTACAGAGTTGTCCCTCTTTGACTAGCTTGATTAGCATGCAATATATTAATATAATAGACTTACTATTATGTTATGGTCGTATTTATACACAAATGACTGATTTATGAAGTACGATGAAAACAATAGACAAACGAACAAACAGATATTAATCCCACAATTGACACACATCCGAATTATCATTTGTGTATCATCACAGTTTCATAAACGAGAAATGGTCATGTAAATGAATACTCAACACACAACAGACACAAATTTGGTTCACGCCCGAAATCTCATGAAAGAGATATGTAAAATAATATCTGGTAAAACAAACCTTACGGAATACGCAGCCCACAATTGATATTGAGACTGCACCGTGAAACTATATCCTCGATTTGAAAGATTAGGGCTATGTATTGTGCGAAAGTGTACAGTGAAATAAGAGAAGTTAGTTATCTATTAGCCATCTGTATTTATGCAACCTTCACATTTATATTTTATATTAAATAAACAGCAATATGAAAAATATGAAACGACATAAAAGACAAATATTTCTTTGACTTCTGTTTTTACAATTGCATATCCTCAACTGATATTTTTAGCACATTGATTCAAGAAATATATATTTTGTTGAGAACACGTCTTCTAAGGATACAATTTCTCAAAAGACTCCGATACACACATAAATCCTCAAAGTAAATTGTAAGCTCAATGACTATGTAATAAAAAACACAGAAAAACTAACAGAAAGACTTTAAAATATATTTTCATTTATATGATTGTAGAATTGTTAATAGGGGAAAGGTTAATATAAACAATTGTGTTGCACTGATATTCTTGAATATGGTGTTATCGACAATTCAGATAAACCATTTATGTCTGCAATAAAAAGGCCCCGGGGCATAACGTCTCCTTGTGAATTCCGTGTTTACCACACGCTTGTGTGTGAAGATGCTTTCTTATATGGCAAGGTTTGTACTTTCTAAGCCTGTACTATAATGAATTTCTCAATGATCAAAGAAAAGTTTACGTACACCTACTAAGATATTTATTATATGATTAACTAAAATGGTTAAGTAGACTATTGTTGATTGAATCAAATTGTTGATCGAAGAAGTTAATTTACAGCAATCTACAATCATCAAGAGCATCTTATTACAAAAGAGGCGGCCATATTGATTTTCGCCTTAAACGCTCAACAGCTTAACTATAATAAAGGAAACTCACAACACACCATTATGATTAATTAATACAATTCAAATGTAAAATTTATGATCCGAACCTTTTTTTGGCGCGGATCCAGAGCTAAAATCGTGATGCCGTTTCAGTTCCTGGATGTTGCGTGTTGAATGGAGTCAATGAAGACCAATTTGTGTATATATTGAAGAACAATTCATGCAGCGATTCGTGAAGGGAAGGGTGGCGTTGGTGGAGCGGTAAGGTGTGCGATATAAATCACTCTACGATGTTTACAATTTTAATGCCAGCCGACCATATACGGATATGATATTGTAGTTCAAGTAACATAACACTTCATTGACGCTAATGTGTTTAAAAGGGACCAATCACTTATTCTTGCATATGGGAAATATTGTAATACATGTGTTCAACTTGGTACCTTATAGCCAATATGTGTCAAAGTGTATGCTTAAATCCTTCAAGACCACCCGATACCGTTTACTATTTAGGGGGGGGGGTAGCTATTTGGGAATGTCACCTACACCCCAACTAGACCCGTAACCCGATGCTTTTAGAAGGAATAACATATCCTACCTCGCATATGGGCAGCTCAGATGGAATGGTAGTACTAAATTCATTTTTGACATTAATTTGCTACAATCTAGCACGACTTATGACATTTCGTTTGTCGATTTAACACACACACACACACTATATGTATATTATGAGCACAGATATCCTGCAGTGATAATAAGAGGTATCAATGGACATTATACAATAATCAATAAAAATCTATTACCTGTTAGCGGGCCATAAAACACACGTCTTTATACAAATTCATGTTTAATTAATACGACTAAATGTGCCTATTGATTCTGTCTTACGGCTTTATCGGTTGGTAGCTAATGTGATGAACTGAACTGACAAACGTTTTCAAAACATATCAATGAGATTGTTTCATGAATGCTTAAAATAGGAAATTGTCAACACTGTCATCAGTAGTGTCTATGCCTACCTTTGATGCACGGAATTGAGAATCATTTTCTCAATAGCAGATGGTTAGTTTGATTCCAATTAGGAAAGTTTAGAAAAGAGCTTTGCAGTAAAAAATATAGAGATTTACAGTAACATCGTTGAAATGATAAATAAATGCCTCGTCAAAATTATATATGTGGAATTAGAGGGGTAGGTATTTTCGCATGCTCTTTGGGTCTGATAAGGCCTGTCATTGAGTCGAAGGTTGTTGTGCTTTCGACCCAATCTTGCACGCGACAAGTAGGGTCGCCTGTCTAACCTCGTTGGTTCTGTCCGGATTCCCCCTCTGCTCAAGACCCCTGCTCGTTAAATATTTATCGAAAAAGATACCATATGGTATTTCCGAAATGGTCTAATTAGAGTTGAGTGCACATTTTAAGCCAACTTCTCCTTCTTTAGATTACGCATAAAAAAGCAATATGTTAGTCTGATATTGACGTTCTCGTAGTTGCTGTCCCTTTAAATATTTAAAAGATTTGTTGATTAATATATAGATCGTAGCAAGTTTCTGAAATGGGATCCAGATTTGTCAGTTTATATTATTCCCTCTACTATCAGTGACACATAAACCAATAACTTACTTAAAGTGTGAGTGTGATAGCATGTAATATTGTAAAACATTTTACTATCAATACGTGTAGTGGGTTATATGGGGATTTGCGATAACGTATGATAGCGCTCTTGCAATTCAAAAAACCTAGTGAATATCTTGCAGAGAACAAGCCCGGTAGGAATAGCTTGTACGGCGAGTATTATAAAATATAAATGAGATTTATTATACACTTTGATAGGCTTGTCAACCCAAACAGATGATTTACGATCACCAAGCTATAGATAATATTAAAACATACGGGATTTTTTTTTCTAATTCACAACGTGAATTCCTTCATTAATCTCAGACACCCCACTAAATGACAACCTACAAAATACTACACATTAGTAGAAAAAAATGATATATGTATATTTTTGATATTATAGACTAAATCAAGATTTAATTTTTTCCCCATAATGTTATTTTGAAAAGGGTGTTTTTTACTTAATAAATTACTTTCTATGAATGGATATTGTAAAATGGCTGATTTACATAGATGTGTGTCTTTAATGATTTACGTACACTCAATGGGTTAAACATATTTAAATCAACACGTTCGTCCAGTAAAAAAAACAGTTAAGGTCTAAATAATCGACACACAAAACTGAAATAATTATTTTATAAATAAAAAGTAACAAAGATAAACACGCATTCATTGTATTACAGGGAAATGGTAAAAAGCAAGATGGTTCATACACTTAAAGGAAACGTAGTGTTTCGTTAAGATCATTAAAGAAGGATAACTCCTAACATAGCCATTACTGTAGGGCGGATACACACGTAATATAATAACACACCATACCAAATGTTCAAATTATGTAAATTAATGAACATAGCGCTCTTTAGTAATGTTTTAACCATTTCACCAAGGCGTGCTAGTTTTTACCTTTAATTGTTTTAAAGGGAGATAACTTTGATTACCCACGGCACACACTGTTTATTAAATTTGCTCCACTGAACACAATGCCACTGTTAGTGGGGTTTACACGATAAGTGTTCAAATTTAGTAGGTATATGAAAAGGATACTTTTGTATGATGTTTAAACCATTTGACAAACCTTAACCAATCGCTCTGGACAAATAAACAACATTGTTTGTCATAACTAATGTTTTTCTCATTCCTATTCATGTCAGAAGAAAGGAGAGGGTCGATGAAAAATTATGATATATTACCACAGGCTGTGGACTAGGTATAGTCTACACACTTCTATTGTTGAACTTCATAGTTTGTATCCTAATGTTATAGTTTGACTAGATCTTAACTTCTTACATTATTGTCACAACAGACCCCTATCTTTGCCCCAGCCCGTTGATTCAAGAGAATAATATTTCGAGTTATGGATATGAAATAACAATCCAAAATAACGTTTGTTAATCAGACGTTGCAGATATTGACTTAGAGTCACATGGGACAATGCGCCATCCAAATATCAGTGTTTAGACAAATATTCGTAATCCACAATTGTATTATGTGTTATCATATCAATTCCAAAACTAGCAAAAAATCCTTCTGATAAGTTGTAATAAAATGGAAATTAAACGCACTACGAGGCAATACTTACAGACTATACACGATTAAAAGCAGTCTTACCAAAAAAAAAAAGATCTTATTCCAAATTTTCTGACCATCTTTAGTTCCCATTACTTTGTATCAATTTCATGTCGCCATCTTTATTATTTTCAGATTGTTAACCTACGCCTGAATGATATGTCATTTCTATCCAAGAACATCGAGGTTAACATGACATTTTACCTACGGTGTCTGCTTTAATCATCCGAATTATTATCTAAAGAACACTTCCAGGTCTATTTTTTGCTAAAATTTGTATAAAAAATACGTTAATCGTCTCTCACATTAGAGCTCGAAATAACATCAAACAATACTGTTCCAAAAAAGTCGTAACTTCTTGTTCTATTTCTCCCAAACTCTTAAATATGTAATAAAGCAGTTTCCGGTAAACATTCATCAAATGTATCTTTATAAACAAATATTTCAGTTGCATTTTACTCACCCATTATCCACAGTCAAACGGATGAAAATTAAACATATTTTAAAATCTAAACATAAAAGAGCAAACAAAATAAAAGACTAAACGAACGTCGTGAAGTAATCAAGCGCAGTTGACGGCAAGAATTTCTACAATTACAAAACCATGGTTCCTACGGAAATCGTAGACTTTTAGGCACCATGATAATGATTTATGCAACATTTCCTACTCCTACCATATCACCAGTGTAAATAAATGAACAAGGGTAATGACAGACAAGTTAAAAAATCACAAAAATCCTTATCTCTGTTGTTAGTAAAAACACGTTAAGTTAAGCGATAAAGAGATACGGTGGCGGTTGGTAATTAGCGAAAGCTGAATAATATTACAATTCATCATAAAGAATCGGAGAAACTTGAAGAGATATCAAATCACTTTGTGTGTAATCTTAAAGCTATTAGATAATATCTAATATGACTCTACGTTGATATCTCGTAACAATATGGCGGTGAAGGATATCAAAACAATGCTTCAACCAGATTTAATTTCTAGGTAAAAAGACATTTATCACAAAATATACAGTTCCTCTTAGACGTCAATAACCTTAGAAGATTAATTTAGATCTGTGAAAGTGCAGTTCAAATGAATTTAAATGGTTGCGTTTATACGCTAAAATGGTCGCAGAACTTGAAATGTCATTCACGATGACCAACCGCTAACCGGAAAAGTCATCCGGTATGATTTGGAACTCTTGGGAAATATTTACACGAAACAAAATGTTGCTGAGTCATGTAAATGGCGAATTACTGTATTAGAAACATACTACTATCGTAATGAACAGCATTGGGGATTTTCAAATTCATATTGCAATTTTTGAGAATAAAGATTTCCAGGTACAATATGTCTTTTAACATAAAAACTTAAGGGAACGGATTGCATAAAAAAACATCTGATGTATCTCGAATTTGAAATTGTATACGATATTAAAAGTATGTTGTACAAACAATCATCTCTACACCTCCATCGTAATACTTCAAATTCATAAATCGTGACTATGAATCTCGACATTTGTTACATTGACTGGGAGTTGAAGTTAAACAGGCATGTTTGAGAGAGATTTGTTATCGTGTGAACGATTACCGATTAGACTAGAAAGATGAAAGGTAATATTGTGAATAGCAATCACATTAAACTACAATAGTGAATGAGTTACGAGCAATGGGCTATTTAATCCCCTTTTAACTCCACTTCGACACCGTGTTTACGATCGTGGGTCGTTTTATGGCCCTCTCACAACTCTTATGCTCCTATTTTACACGGTCTTTTATAAAGCCAAGCGTTTCCTCGTACAACACATATAGCCATTGTTCCGCAGATCTGTACTCTTTAGAAACCTGAACAAAAATACGATGAATCGAAGGCAAAACCACCACAAACTATTGAATAGTGTTCAGTATTCGATTCACAAACTGTTAACCATGTGGTGAATTTGGGTCTAGCTTTAAAAGAAGTAGCTTGTGACATATGTCGCGGTATCCGGGATTATTATGTACAACAAGGTGGCATGACGAGAGATATCGGGGTATCGCCCAAGACGATCAAACCAACACAACACATTGCATAATAATACAAGGTGAGTGGGGCTGTACAGATTACTAAATTGAACTGAAATGGAAAGTTGACGACGTCATAGTTTTCAGCACCAACAGGGTTAATAAAGAATGGGATTACTGAAAATTACACATTAAGTTAATGTCCATTCGTATTTGAGAAATTTCATACAATTTGGCCCCAAATACAACTAAATAGATGCTCAAAATTAAATGTAAACATTTTAAAGCGGGAATAGTCATAGAATTAAGCATAAAATATGGTTCTGTTCTGATAAATTGCAACACTTCATCAATTTTTGATTTGGAAATATATCGGCTTTTTTTTATTTCGAGATTGTGAGGTAAATGGAAATTACTAGAAAAGTTATATTTTTACTATAACCTTACATAGTTTTATTTGACAGTTTAAAGTAACATGATACTGTAGATGTACCTGCTATTTTCCATTTATCCCTTAAGTCTGAATAACTTTAAAGCTTATTTACTGTTGGGTTGGTAGATATTGGATTTACATGGGATAAACGTCCGCCTCCATCACCAACTGTACATGTGTAGTTCGACGTTTGGCCTCACTAATGTATACCCTGGATTGTATCAAATATGTAACACGAATGCGCCGGAGACAACTTCTTTAAAAGCCTCGCATCTATTTAGTTCACTGGCTTTTTTTTGGTTTGCACACAAGCACTGAGCCATGTTGCTTATTTTAGAGATTAGGATTTTTTTTCTAAAACGTTATCGATAGTGATTCTGTATGAAAGGGAAAATGCATGATTTAATTTAGCGATATTAGCCTTTACTGCATAAGCTTTGAAGTTGTGTAAAAAGTTTAAATATTATTGCATTAATACAAAATATATGCAGCATACAATTATGGAAATAATTAATCAAAGGCACTGGCTTAATGGTACAAATCTTCTGTTATAATTTAGCAGCAGTAAGTGGCATCATTTTTTGTTTTTATCCATATTAACGATTATAAAGGTCATTATTTATATAAGATACTAAATTCAAAATTAAAATCCGTCTTTAACAGTTCATATTATTTATCAACTTACATCCACACAGCAACTGCTGTTTATATTAGAATCTTATGAGTTAATATGAATGTAGTATAATCTGAGTTGGAAACATTATTGTATTCATTGAAACTTCAAGAAAGCGTCTGTAATTAATTGAAGACAGAAGGAAATGACTAATTCCCATTTTCATATTTATATCTTTTCAATTCATATAAAGATGAATTATTATCACAGGCGATACATGAATCAAAATGGATGTCGAGATATGAAAAAGGTTAATTTATAATTGATTTACTTTCATATCCAAAAAGCTAAAGACTACATAATTTATGATTTGTTATGAAATTGTATCAAAACAAATCTGATAAAGTTTAGCGCCTTTTATGACTCCCGGGCATGTTGGCGAAACAAAAGATCAATCTGTGCAACATGGAATAAAAAAATCAACCAAATGCTGAGAGCGAGAAAAAACATTTCTATAATAATTAATGACAAAACCAATAAAGTTGGCCCATGATATAAAGAACAGCGGGGGGTTAGGTCTGCATGCTACGATCCCAAACTCCAGGCCAATGAAAAGCACTAGCTGAATATTAACCAAAGAAAATTGTCTGCGATGGTTGTAATCGTATCACGACCATCAGTGATGAGACCGAAGACCCCAGATTAACTTCATCAGGCGGAGTAGGAAAATATAATCAAAATATCAGCATATTATTCCTGGAAGCTGGTATAATATTGGAAGCCAGAACCAGGAACGATTCATCATAGTCAGACAGCAGGATTAGACTTCAAACCAGATAACCCAATAGTCTTAAATACAAATCGATGGAAGCGCCAAAACCTTTTGGTGCCAACCTTTCAGACAACCAATAAGAATTACCATCCCGATAACATCATCTTTTCTAGACGTTCTCAAAACTTAAAAGGAAGCGATGTCGTCTTTTTATATTATTCGATTGATTTATGTAAAAACGAGATTGATATTCTGTTATATGACACCGTAGAAAAAAGATAGAAAACAAGAAAGTAACCAATGAAAATTTTGTCCGGATAAAAGACCCAGAAATTAATTACATTACTTACATTGATAAGATATAAGACTTTCTATGTTATGAACTTAATACGACTGTCTAGTCTAAATGAGAGAAAAATCAATTTGAAATTTTTTATTGATATAATAAACGTAACCAATAGTTAAATTTAATCATCACTTAAGAGATATTTAACTAACAGATATTGTGATATTTGTAAACATATATTAATCGATCAATTTTTTTTTAAAAAAAGTTTATTGTTAGCCATGAGAATCAGAAGTGGTATAAAGTGTTCTACCACTATAAGACTGGATGAAATTGCCATTTTAATTTTATGTTGCACATTAAAAAGAAGTTCGAACAGTCTTTATATGACAATTGTCGAAAAAATAAACAATATTAAATGAATCCTGATAAAAGACTACGACCACCCTCCTCCCTCCCCCGACAAATTACAAGACAAAACGACCAAAAAGCAAACTTAAACCCCAACCCAAACATGTAGGAGAAACGGAGATAGACAATGTTAAATTATTCCCCTTTAAAATAAATAATAGAATTGTATTATGACAAAGCCCCACTCTATCCAATATTTCCTCTTAATCTATAAAACAAACACTTCAAAAAAAAACTCCAACAAGCATAAAAACAACAAAAAAACCCCAACAAAACAACCCGCAAACCTAAACATTTAGGGGATACGAGAATAGACATTCAACATAAAGCACAGATGTACAAAACCGAATAAACCAAAACAATAAAAATGGTGTTGGGTTGAATTATTTATTACTTTGTTTTATCGCCGCGAACTTTTCTGCTCTTTTACACATTTAAATTCTCGTCGTGTCAGTTTTTATTACATTGATATACATTTTCTACTTATGTTAACAACTACCTTTGCTTTATAGCGAAGGATATAAGACATAAATTACGTCTAAACGACTCAAATAGTATGTGTAATATGAAAGCTTTCCAGTCGCCAATTACGCAAGATTCTTAAACGTCATTCTTATTCCTTTTTTTTCTCCCCATTAAAAGCAACGAAAACACTATTTGGGATAATAGTTGTAATATATCACAACTGCTTATGCCAGGTGTTTTTTTTATATTTTTTAAACACAATTTGATAAATTTCAGGATTAGTCAGAAATGGTGGGATGTCGGCAATATTCCGTGATGTCATCAATTATGGTGTTCAGAGAGCGTTGAAGCGATGGCCCTGTTCAGCCTAGTGGCACTGAAAATGTTTGCTTTGTGAACCATAATGACAGGCAAGACAATGATTGGACAATATTTTTAGGAGAAAATTGTCAAGTTTGGCCGTCTGCTGCCTAATCTTTCTCAACATGGTAGTGGCTGGCTACAGATCATGTCCGACTTGATTACAGTGTTCCTTGTTGTGTCATGACACTTTAAGTTTTATTACTTCCATGCACTTCCCCACGTCACCCAATCACTTCCCGCGCATGACGGATGTAACAGCAGCACGCAAGCCTCTTTCACCTGATTGGACAATTCAACTGAAACGTTATAATTTGAAGATGGATTAAATGTGTGACAGATCTTACTCCAACATGCTATTTACTTTTTATCTATCCATATTGTAATTGTCTCTAATGACACTAATAAATACCATCTGACCAGAAGAACGCCATCTTTAAAAGCTGCCACTTTTAGCAATTCTACAGGATGAAATAGTCGTTAATGACTATGATTCCCATTTAATACCATTCGTGGTGAGATTTTAATGATTTTAATAGAAGTTTTATTTCGCTTTAACGTTCATTCAAATATTTTCGAGTCTCCAGAAGTGGGATTAAAGAAACCCAAACATCTTTCGAACTAGGATTTTGAATGAATTAATTTATTCCCCAAGTTTTCAATCTGTCATTTGCTAGGAAAACAATATTATCCGCATGGATCTTAACGTTATGACTGTAAAATACCGCAACAGATGAAACAATAACCCACAGGATCACAAATCATATCAATTCTCCAAGAATATGATTAATAATATTGAAAATTTATGTCTTATGCCTTTTCAAATTTAACCTATTATCAAAGTTCATCAATTTCCAAATCAATCAAATGCTCTAGCGGCTTTGAAGTTAACCTGGCGAAAAAAGAATTAGAACCATGCCTGTGTATTTAATTTAACTCTGCCTAATTCTATTAGGGGATAATTTATGTTCCTTCAGCACATCTTCGAGGATTAAGTTATTTACTGTTGAAATGAGGACGGCTTCATTCTCGCAAGTTCGCGTTCAGTCATATTTCAACGCTACAATGTTGGGTATGGTTTTCTGTCAAGGAGACAACCATTATTACTCGGCCAAACGGCTCTAAATATTTCATCACCGGTCGCTCGTAGTCTGCTGTTACCGCGAACCGACCTACCATACGTGCTCGCTTCAGAAGAGTCACAATACTCCCAAAAGAAGTGAGACATTGTTTTCAAGTTTTGGGCTGATTATTAATTGGTTTGACGGGCGTTATAAGTTTTACAACCTCTTACTGTCATTAGAATTCTTTTCATCTCACGGGTAATTAATGAGCGCGCGAAAATCCGAACAGGCCGTGTGTCACGTGGCTGGTTTGTTCGCGCCACGAGCGACCCCTGATGACGTTATGGTGTTCTCAATGGTAAATTACGTGCGTGTACATTTCTCGTTACATTGTTTTAATGGTTCATTGACATTAGTTTTACTGACATGGTGAAATATTTGGATACTTTGTCTGTACGAGTCACAAGATATATACATAAACTAAGTGAACCATGGTTCAAAAATTACATTAGTAAAACAGATAATTTTTCATCTGACATACGAAACTGCGGGCTCGAAAAGTAACACTAATATCATAAAGCATATTTAACAATCCACATAAAAATGGTTTAAAAAAGCATGTGCATGATTTTTTCGTCTGGTTAGTGCAGAAATGTAAAATTATGTTATAGTCCTTTCATTCCCTTTTTATCTAAGTTACCCAATGTTTCCAAATAACATGTGCATACATTTACCAATAAACATGTCAATAGTTCTTATGTTCGAATTGGTGGGGGACATGGTCTAATGCGTCATAGTCTGTCATTGAGTCAAGACAAGGACTAGGTCGTATGCCCAACTTCGTGGGTTTTATCTGTGTCCTCTGCCCCCCACTGCTAATTACCCATTTTCACAAGCAAATTATTGAAGTAATATTGAAATGACCTACCACAATATGCGTTCTATCTTGCATTATCATGATATGAATTCGCGACATGAGCTACAAAGTTACGATGAGGGAACATTTTTCGGTATATGAAGAATTTTCTGATTAAAAACCCCCCAACTATTTAACTCAAGAATGTGTATCTCACAAACTTACCCCCCGATCAGAAATTGTACGGAACGAACTCTTTGTCTAATCATGAGAAATTTTGTTTTGTTTTCATCTTGATTAGTAAATTTGGCTATCGTGTCTAGTTTCAGAACTTAAAAAAATGCGTATACCTCACGCACGTATTCGCGGTGTTTGAATTATTAAGATTTTCTGTTAAGGACATATATTACTAGTAAATGGGTGGTATTCTACCATATCGGCGGCCATTTCTGCTCTTGATTTGATTTATTTACATTCTTCATCTAATCAGATGATCACAATAGTCGTAGAATTGACTGACATTTCGTCATCTACACAGCCGCCTTGTATTCATTTAGAATTTATCATGAAATCATCTGAACACAACTTAGTCGATTTATGTCTCTGGTTTCACTCGATCAGATTTTGTGATTTGGTTATTCGTTTCAGATACAATTAAACAATTTTTCATAATTGACACTATCCTTGAAAAGTTTTCATTCTTTTCAATAATGATACTAAGACTGTTCAAGTGCTTTAAACAATATCAAAAATCCATTTTTTTGTTTTAGAAACAAAGCACTCATTGGCCCTTGTTTGATATATATTTTGTTGGGAGTCATACCAATTTTCTAAATTTATATACCATTAGTACATTTGGCCCATCAATAATCAAAATAACACACAAGATCTGCCCCTAATCAATACTTTATTTCAGCCTAAAACAAAACGATTTGCCGCTTTTGAATTTAAAGACAATTGCGTTTTGTTTATCGTTCTATTAAGCGACGCATATCGTCTGAAAACATAACTTGATGGTAACGGATTATAGAATTTTTAAGACAAAAAAGGCCCCAGAAAACATATCAAGTAACTATAAACAAATTATATCAACACGGAATAACATATAGTGCACACGATAAAGCCGGACAAAAAACACTGGTAGCAAATTAGAGATTGACAAACCACGCTTGGCACATCAACCAAACGGTAACCATATACTCTTAAAAAGTTGTTAGCACAAATACGTCTTTAAAAAATAACTCATTTATTAGATTAAGATTATTTGAACACAAAGAGCTGCCATGATCGTTTTTCTAACGTTCAACTTAAATACATTGTGAAATTTGAACAAATGTCGCTGTCGATGGTTATCGGTTATCAGAACCCAACAGCAACTGAAAGGTTTTGGAGTTCATACAAAGGGGAGATAATCGAATCAAGTTCTCTTTTTTTCACGATTTATCAAAGTTTAGGTTATAAAGCGTGCGTTGTTTATTTATGTTCTGGTGTAGGTATAAATTAAGATTATGTTATTTATATTCGTGTGTTAATAAGTTATAAACGTGGAAATTTGTTGAAGGAAATATGGAAGTTGGTTATCTCTATACTGTATATCGCAATGCATTTGTAACAAACTTCCATCCATTTTGGTTTAATGAGAGTCAATAAATGATCATTAATACTTATCAGCACACAAGACGATTCATATTTTACCTTTATGAAATGTAATTGTCGCGTTGAAGCGATTTCAGAATAATGACCATGGCAGTTAGAGGTGGACGTTGCGGATGCCATTTTACAGACCGGCTATACCTACCATTTATTGGAACAACCACTTTCTGTTTCCATTGCCGCATGGTACTTGTTGCTGCTCACTTTCGCCGATTGGAATTTGTATTTTTGTATTTTAACATTTTGTTTGGATCGACGCTATTTGACTCTGAATGCTGATAATTGTGACAGCTGACTATACCTTTTATTCAACCTAATGTGGTTCTTTGACGTCACAATATTATTATCAGCTTATCATTGGATGAAATTCTTTAATTTAATTGTCAATCAGTTATTATGCAAACGTGAATTAGTAAATTACCATTTCCAACTTGTACAGATGGATTATTTACCTCTTTGAACCTGTACTGATGTGAATTTGTTACCTATTTGAACTTGTACAGATGATTCAGATACCTATTTGAACTTGTACAGATGATTCAGATACCAATTTGAACTTAATCAGATGAATTTGGTACCAAATTGCACTTGAACTGATGAATTATTTAACTATTTTAACTTGTACAGATGATTCAGATACCTATTTGAACTTACAAAAACTTCAGTGTTAAAAAAAAACTATAAGCCTGCCACTAATCTGGTTTCAACAGTATCATCACCGGGATTTTAAAATTTATCTCGGACACTACCCTCATGTACGTTCCACTTTAACTTGAATGACAACTCCTCACCTTATAACTATGTATATCAATGATCTACATCATGATTTTTTATTTTATATTTGGACACATATATACAGACAGTGACAACTCCTCACCTTATAACTATGTATATCAATGATCTACATCATGATTTTTTATTTTATATTTGGACACATATATACAGACAGTTTTATCAATCGATTTTTCAGACCAAAACTATCCGTTCTCGAGTCCTCTAACAAAAGTTAGGGCGTTGTTTAGTTGTCAATAAGTTTTATTGCCTTTAGAAACACTGAGACATACAAAAGGATAAAAAGCGGTTGATTGATTCATTAAAACAAGTGACGTCTTAACCTAAGCCATACTTTTTCTGATGTTGAAGACACGGGCGTCGGGTTATGCTTGGATCAAATATCCCGACACGGAGTTACTTGATCAACAATATGAATAAATATATCATTTATTTTTCAAAATTAATTCTAACAATACCAGCTAACACCTGCTCGGCTATTAGCAAGGGGAAGTTAACGCTGGTAGGCCATTGTCGTTAAACGTTCTGCGACACATTATCACGACATGGGCGGCCATTGTTGCACAATATATCAAAGGTTCGGTAACTCTAGCACACCCACGAATTCAGGTGCCTGCGAAATTCAATACATTGATATACACTTATTGTTTACACGACGGCCAATAAATAAATAGGTGGGTTGTCCAATTTCATACAGAGAACAATTTGTTATATTCAGTTTATTTATAAAAAATACATGTTTAACCAAATTCTTTTGACCTCTTTGTCTGGAAGTTAAGAATAGGATTATGATGTGTATGGTCGTTCGAACTATACCAATACCGAAACCCCGTGTATACACTGGCTGTCAATCCTGGAAATAAGGCACCTGTCTCTGACAATGTCAGGCACAGATTAAGGCTTTGTCAGGCACAAAACCTCTGGTGCCTGTCATTTTGTCCGGCACTGATTTGTCTTTTTAATTGATATTATTAATACATGTCCGGCACTAAGTTGAAAATGTCTGGTACTACCTCATTAGTGCCTGACATTTTGTCAGGTTCATTTAAAAATGTTATTTCCAGACCTGCTGGCAGTGCCCACAGATGTTTCCTGCGAGTTAAAATTTGAAGAAAAATAAAGTCAAAAACGTTTCTATATATAGTTCAAAAGTAATTAAGACAGTAAAGAAAAAGAAAAAAACTTAAGTGTATATGTAGATACCACCTTGGCCTCGATAATCATGGGTAGATCTGAGTAATACACCGACAATCGATTACAAGGATATGAAAATGGTGACATAAAATCACTTGAAATTTAGATTGTTATTAACGTATAACATTTATCAGATTAAATTTTATTGTGAAGTTCCATGTTTGCCGCCCAGTTCGGAGCAGAACAGTAGGACGTTAAACCCCAATTCATTTCATTTCTATGTTTGCCTTTTTAAAAACTAAAATATTGTGTCTTTATTTACAAAATGTTCGTTTTTTTCGGGATTTCTGATTACCACTATAATGAATGTAGATGTTTACTTTAATGTTATAGTTGTACGTATCAGTTCTCTTTGCCCTTGTTGCCCTTTGACACCGTGTTTAATCAAGAAAGAAAGATTCGAAAATAAATGATAGCCGAGTGTACTTTAGATAGGGCACATTCAGCGTCTTCTACATACACTTAAGAAAAGCGTTCATATATTTTACTTAACTATTTAAGTAAGTATCTATAACAGACATTAAAGTATCAGATTAGAAAATGGGTATTTAAGATAAAAATTGAAATGTGATGAAATTCAGTTTTTATTATCGGTATAGCCTTCAGTTATGTCTCATTTATACATGTTGGGCCCTGCTCGGTCAGTATGTGTTATAGAAGCATTGTCCAAGAGCAAACAGACAGGCGATATCTAAGCAACTGTGTAACTAGGGTTGTAACGCTCCTGGATATTCTGCGAGTTTGAGCCCCCACCCCCTGCTCTCCCACGCCCACTCACATACACGCGAGAATAAAAATAACAATGCACATACTTAAACATGCAAGAGCTAAATCTGCCAATTACAAGTCTGTCTTGAGGCTTGAAATGTTGTATAAACTATTTATAAGACATTAAATAACTTACCAAGACCATAATGAACTATCGCTGCCATCGGACGGCTCCAATATTTAGTGGATTTGATCACGTTTTGAGGTTGATGTAATAACTGTAAACATGGATAACCGAGACTTTGTTTATGATCGTAACAACAGTAGTCATAACAATCGAGGCTAGACTATTTATTGTATCGATGATAGTTGTCTCAGGATGAAGTAATTTGACTGAAATATTCATCATATTCTCTTTTCATTATCTATTTTGTAACTATTATAAAGAGAACTGTTGGCTCTTCATCTAATCTTACGCAATGCCGCTTTAATTGGTGAACTCAACACGTCACCGATATGTTTATGCGGAGCGCTATGTTCATTATGTTAGATTTCATGATGCCATGTCGGTTGTACAGACATTTTCTATTCGAGAAGTTTGCAAATCACAAGAGCTAATGACAGACATTACAAGTACTAAAGCAAAGAGTACGAAAACGATTATTCAAAAACAAATAGCTTCTTTAAATTGCCCGCGTGATTAAAGGACAAATCAATTGTTTTAATCAAAGAACAGATGCCAGCTTCAAAGACTACGGTGCCAGAAAAAAAGACTCGATGAATGGTAGAATTCTCATTAATAATTCCTGGAAGCAAATGTATATGGTTGAAGTCTCCGAGAATACTGTCTTAAATTCTAGTTCTGTTCTAATGCCATATTTCTTCCTACGCCGTAATGCCTTTTCAAGTTCACCAATTGACGGGTGTCCATTTTCAGTGAGTTATGGTGGCACACGACAAGGGGAGATAATCTATTTAACGACACAATCACGTGATATATGTCCGTATAATGAGTTGGTTAATCTAAGCGCCAAATTCCTTGGGTAAAAGACGCTAATGAAAAGTCATGACAGCGAGGTACTTGAATTTAAACTACAAAATTACCCAATGAATTTAACACATTTTACCAAGCGTGAAAATCAAAAGATGCATTTAATTCGATTTGAGGTAGTCGACATTTCTTTGAGGTCGTGCTCAAATTAATTAAGGGTTTTCGGAGCGAATGTTGGTTGACCATGTGCGATAATCAATGATACGCTAGCCGGATAATATAGTAAATCTTGGTAAAAGTCAATACCAATCTCAAAGATGATGGCCAAATCAATGCCTGATTAATCCAAGGTCCAAACAAATTTAATCACCCCGAAATCTTTTAAGGAATTACTTTCTTCCTTCCTTAGAAGTCTGTCATTGAACCACAAACCATAATTTACCCCTAGACCTAAATAAAGGAACATCTACATGTTTTATAAAGATTTATGCGTGTTAAAAAAAACTACGCACATGGTTAATAATGATTGGTAAGTTACTGCTAAGCGCTGGTTAAATTCACTGCTCTTGATAATCTTTCATCCTGAAATACAGGTTTACCGTCAGAGATTGATGCAATTCAATAATGTGTTATCATTATAAACTCACAATTCGTTTAAATCAACATGTATTTTTACGTTCCGTCTACCGTTGGGTGTTTCAAATGCAGACTGTGGGCATATTTATTGTGAACATATAGCACATGGAATGGGGTTTCCTTTTAACTATCATCAGAACCATGCCACCAGGCTATTTTATTAACGTAACGCCTTGGTGTATACTCGTATACACGGTTACTAAAATTTATATGACGAACAAAGCTTACATTACATTGCTACAGATTTTGATCAATGGTAAGTAAAGTCGCTATACGACCATATTGGGAAGCGGGAGGGCTGAAAAATCTACTCCCTGATAATACTCCTGGGGAGGTCGCATAGCTTATTTCGGGACATGTGGTGGTTCTATAGTTATGATACTGGATTCAAAATCAGCATGTCATGGGTTTCTATCCCGAGAAGAATCATCAAGATTTTTCAAGGCCAGTTCTTATGCGCCAACGGTGATCACTGCATGGCTGACAAGGAAACTATATCAAGTTCTTCGGGTGGGACATGAAATCGGTAGTACAGGTTGGGAGTAGCCTACGCGTAAAAGATACCTTGGGGTTCAAATATGGATAGGCCGTAGGCAAAAGTCTCATCGCACTAAAAATATAAGAATAGAAATTAAAATTGCCACGTATTAGTCTCAAAATAACAAGACGTTAAACCCCATTCCATTTCAATTTAGTCAATCTGGTTTGCGACTATGATGGTACCAGAGAGGGTGAATAAAGGGTTTCTGTTATGAGAGACAGGAACCAATCTGAGACAAACATCAAGTTAGTGTGAAATATGATGCTTTAGTCCATGTAGAGGATGAAATATGGCCTGATAGTGATTCCTCTATGATTTATGTGAATATTCGGATCAATGCATTTGTCTGTGCCTAAAATACACTTCAATCAATTGAATCCCGACAAATTTTCATAATGTAGAAAATTTAAGCTTTATTTGGCTTGTCAAATTGAGAACATAACCATATCGAACCACAACGTCCCAAAAGGTTAAGTACTAAATTGAATAACTAAATTTAGTTTTCAAAACAAATCTTAAACGGTGCTGTAGCGATCGCTCTCGTCGTTTGGAATATGTCATCACGATGCTACAAACAGTAACATTTTAAAGGAATTAAAAATAATTTTGGTGGTAGGATGGTTATATTTCATAATCATCATCAATATGATCAGCAGCATCATCAATCTTATTATTATTTATTGAAAGAAATCATTTTCGAAATTAAAAAGCTTAACATCGAAAAATACATGTATAATTCTAAATTTGAGTTTGATGAAAGTTATTAAAATAATTATTTCCATCTCATTTTTTGTTTATCAAAGCCATGTTATATAAAAACATCGCCATGTAAAATCTGAATCAATTGTATCTGTGTAACATTATTAATGAGAGTAATAGCATAGGTGGTGTATGTTTTTAAGGGAAAGATTATATTTCTCAAAAATAATTAAAGAATATAAAAAAAAAGAACAATGGGGGCTTAGTGATGTTTTCTCAAATTTCTGACAAATTTTCCTATTTTCTGTTATTGTTCAATGGGGAAATATCCCGTTAAACTGCATCATAAATAATCCGGAATATGATTCCCTCTCGAGCTCCATTCGAGTCGAGCGGGGGTCATAAAGCTGCCAATTGTCAAGACGATGTAGTTGGGAACCGCATCTTGATGCTGGCTTTCTTGTCGACTTTTTTGCGCCGTGTCGCCAACTTTTGACATTAAGTCGTAAAACGGTCTGCATATATCAGTCATTTATATTTGCCCCTCACATATCTTCATTTGTCAAAAATGAATCCCGAAATCTCATTTCCAGAAAATAAGGAATTGTTGATGGAAATGGATATGAAAGACGGTCGTGTATTCATTATTCTAACGTCTTTCCGATTAGAGCCATTTCTAACAAATGAATTCAGATGTATTTATGCAAAGATTTATTATTTTTTGTGGCATATCGTGATTTCTGTATGGTAAAGAACTTTCTGGCCAGTGGTATATTTGTATTAAGGAAATGGTTTGGTTTCAACATAAAATGTACATGATACTGACATAATCTGTTTAGTGAAAACGAAAGTACAGTTACTTGTGTATTTCTCTTAACTTTTAAACATTTTTTTAAATTGTTAATCCTCTTTAACCTGAGTCAAAAATAAAATCATCGATTTCATTGGATTTTATATCTTGATTACATTACTTTGATGAAATGACAATCTGTTTTCGCTGTATAGATAAAGTCAGTAGGCAATACATTAAACAAATATTAGTACACAAACCGATTGCCAATTAATTCTTCGAAACAAACATTTCTCCTGACAGAGCTTCCACCATCCCTAATAGAAACAACACAATTGAACCCTAAATTTTGATCGAAATCAAACATGCTTAGCCCCGTTAACAGACACCTCAATATAAAGCTTTATAATATAATTCTTAAAATCATGAATTTCTTTTTAAATTGTCCAATTGCTTCCCGTGACATGATTGTGCCATAAATAACATAATTGTTTGCTCTGAATTACGTTTCTTATAGTCTTAAAGATAATAAGCAGGGCACCTAAAAATTACATGTGATTTATTACCTGAATAAAATCGGTTAAAGTATGAAATTATAGCAAAGTAAGACAAAATACATCTATTAACATGCACTTTAGTGAACGCATAATAATGTATTAGTTTAGCATAAAAATAGTTACGCTAACTAAATACTTCTGTCACATTCTGTAAGGGGTTTAGGACCAGAAACTATATTCCATTGGATACTTATCTTGAAGGTATTATTCCTGTGGACAATACTCTTAGAAAAAAAAACTAAGGCATGATTATTCCTTGGACAATTGAGCATCGCTAGAGGGCTCCGATTTTTATGTGACGTCACAATTCCAAGATGGCTGGAATGTCAGACTGGTTTTTATTCCATAGTACGCTCGGACAGCAGCATTTCCTCCTAGGGTTTTCGTCCTATCCGTTCGTCTACACAATACCCTCCTTGTCATCCCTGCAGGTTTTTCTTCACCCATGCTGGGATTCGAACCTGGAACATTTTAGTCCAGTTCCATTACTTTCGCGGGCCCCTTTGCCTGTTGTAATGCATGCAGTGGAGACGGTGGTATGTTTTCGGTACAATATACGTTCAAGGTAAACATGCTTATCAACATACTGACCTAATTTTAGCGCCATTTATTCCAATCTTCATAAATATATCACCAAAGTATCTCATCAAATATTATGAATAATGAAACAGTGGCACTTTCTTACGTGAACTTAAGTCAGAAATATTTGACCTTTCAGTGATAAAATCCCCGGTGCAGTAAAAATAAAGATATATATTCCCCATCCATCAGCATCACATCAGCCCTATCTAAATTAATGATGAGACGATTACGGTTTGACTTTTAACCCTAAACCATTAAAAATAACCTTTACGTTATTTCACGAAATAATAATTAAGTTTTTAGCTTTTACCTCACGCTTGTCAAATTCAGATGATGACTACTTATTAATAACATCTTTGGTGTTAGAGAAAAGAGCAAAGAGTTTCTTAAGGAGACTAGACATGTTGTCATGTAATCCCCGTGGAGTTTAATTTTGAAATTGTGTAATTTAAATAACGTTACTCGTAATAATTATCTTTAAAATAATGAAGTAAATATTTGCTAAATAGATTAATAATTGCCTTGGAACGTTGTCTCGAATTTTAATGACATCATTTAGGAAGTTTCACCAATGAGCCAAATTTTTATAAGTTTCCATGTTTGCTTTCTCATGAATCGTTATGGTTCCTCGTAGTCTAAATCGATTAATCATAATTTGTCATTTCAAAAGAAATTCCATAGTTTGTCTGTAACCGTTAGTTATGTAATTGTCGGCTTGCTTTAATAGATCTTTAAAGCTTCTAGATATATTACAATATGATTTATGATAGTGATTAATGACCATTCGGTAGTTTCTGAAGAGATACAACAGGGTTAAGCATTTCTATTTCTAAAAAGAGCTCGGGGTGCATGCTTGAATTGTCTTCTAAATTAAGTAATGGAGCAACGTTTTGAACTTAGTTTGACGTGGCTTTGTAAAAGTAGATATCTTTTCTCAAAGGTGTCTGATAAGTTATGTAAAAGTTGAGAAACATTTTGGAGGTTTCGCTTGAATTTCGAATCAGCGGTTACATTCATTAAAGATATATACCTTTTTAAATTTAGAGAAATATTAGAGAAAAATAACATGTTTATCAGTTTGCTGTTCATAGTGTTTAACGTCCACTTCCACCGAGGATGATATCGCAAACAAGTTTTCTTGTTTTAGTTTATTCATGGCAGGGGGTGGGGGGTGGACTTCTCTTCGGGAAGAAATCGGGGTTCCCGGAGTAAACCCACGAGATTGTGATTGTGAAGGTACCCCTTTCTCTAAGCCACATACGCACACTCCATGATTCGAAAACGACAACAGAGTTAAGGCAACTTAGCTCTTATATCTGCGTAAATCGGATCAATAAAGGGGCGGTTTTGAGTCCTGGTCAACGTTTTGAGTTACCTCTCAGATGTGTGACAAGAATTTACTTACCGGATACTTTGCAAGTCTGAAATTAGCTTGATAGTAGCTAAAAATGTTTTTTCTAAGTCAAGTGCTGAACCAGAACAAACATGCTTGTTGTAAGAATGTGGTGTGATGAATGTTCAAAAATAAAAAAGCATTAAGTATTAAGTACACACGCAATACCTATCTTCGACAATTGTTAAATAGAAAGTACAAAGTTAATTGGAAACCAAATTTAAATTGGAATTGCGGAAATTAAACTGTCCCAACGAGTTAATTCACTTCAAGGCAGTATGTTTTTATTATTTTTTGCTTTTGTAATGAAATCGTGCAACTTAATTAACCCTGTGAGTAATTTTTATGTTGCTGGAAACATACAAACAGTATATACAAATTTACTGTTTACTCTGCATATGGTTTATACTATTCAAAAAAAGTAGGGGATATTTGATTTTTAAGTGTTATTAAAGTCACCTAATGAAACTGACGAAGAAACAAATGACAAAATGAAATGAAGTTCACATTCATCGATTTATTCCAAATGATCGTTAGACTAAGTAAGGCACAGACTGACCATTATAAGGGTAAAATGATACCCGGGGTCAAACAGCAAAGTTACCACAGCATCACAACAAAGTCAGTAACGGGTAAATCTTCCTCTGTTTGCCAAACAAGCATTGATCCGACGTGGCATACTCCTAATGAGACGTCTAAGGTCATTTTGGTCCAGATTGTCCCATTCCTGTTGCAACGCAGCAGCAAGTTCTTGGACATTGGCAGGACGTTGTTGACGTTGACGTAACCTCTGTCCAAGCATGTCCCAGACATGTGGTGATGTTCTGTTGTTGGAGATAACCTGTAACGATCCTGGCCCTGTGACATCTTGCGTTGTCACCCTGGAAGATGAAATGGCGGCCATGACGTCGTGCGAACGGCACAACATGGACTGCCAAGATGTTGTCCCGGTAGTACTGGCCTATAACACGCCCTGCAACAACATGTAAAGCCGTTCTTCCAGCAACAGTGATGCCTCCCCACACCATAACAGAACCACCCCCAAATCGATCATGTCTGATGACGTTAACGTCTTGGAAGCGCTCGTTTCGACGACGCCACACCCTCCTACGTCTGTCCAAATATCAACAGTGAACCTTGACTCATCTGAAAACATCACATTGCTCCAGCGTCGATTATCCCAGTATTGACGATCCCTACACCAACGACGTCTTGCCTGAATGTGATGATCTCTCAAACAAGGGATCGCGCGAGGACGTCGGGCGCGAAGGTGACCCCTATGCAGTCGATTCCGAATCGTCTGGCCACTCAATCTCACACCAGTGTCTGTTTGAAGACGAGCGCTGATCTGATTTGCTGTTATGACACGATTTCTCAAGGCCAAGGTACGGATAAATCGATCCTGGGCTTGAGTTGTCGCCCTTGGTCGACCTGAGCGTGGTCTGTCCTGTACAGATTGTGTATCACGGTATCTGGACCATAGCCTGCTTATGACAGACTGAGAAACATTCATCGTCCGCGCCACAACCGCCTGTGTTTTGCCGATCTGTAGCATGCCAAGGGCACGTAACCTTTCATTTTGGGTAAGCCGACGCATATCAAAATTTGTTTTCTGGTCACTAAAACAATTAAACTGATGTTTCCACCCTGGAATTCAATGCCACAATGACTGTAGCATTCAAAGTCAGAGTCGTGCAAATCTTGGGTTGGACCCCCATGATGATCCCAAGCATCACCTGCATTCCATGCGGTAGCTATTGGTGCGTTTGGGCGTCACATGTAACTGGAAATGTTTCTTCTGTTAGGT
The DNA here is from genome assembly GCA_963678685.1 of Patella ulyssiponensis. Classification (NCBI taxonomy): domain Eukaryota; kingdom Metazoa; phylum Mollusca; class Gastropoda; family Patellidae; genus Patella; species Patella ulyssiponensis. Next base: position 57,900,496 of record OY783230.1, on the reverse strand, counting down.
TCTATAGTGACTTTTTTCGTAGTCATTTGCATATTTTAGTATTATGCCCCCAAAATCAAATATCCCCTACTTTTTTTGAATAGTATATCTGGTGGTTAGATTGTAAGTTTGGGCCTGGCTATAAATTATTTTACTCGAAATGATTATAGTCGCGGTGGCTCGGTGAGGAAGGTCTCTGGTTCTCTTCAGGTGTTGGCTGAGAAAGTTCCTCGGCGTTTTCCGGCGTGGTTTCAGGGAGGGGTGTCTGACAAGGAAGAGTGCCGCCTTCGGATGGTATGTAAAACCGAGGCCTCGTGTACATACTGGCGTACACGTAAAAGAACCTTGACAATCGGATTTCGAAATAAGAGTCGGCCGTAGTGCCATCGTTCGGGCCAAAATTCCTTTATGGCACATTCTTGGCGTATTCCCATGTTCAGAAGCCCAGTCGGTGTAGAAAGTAGGACGTTAAACCCCATTTCATTTCATGTATAGTCGCAAAGTGTGTATATCAATGATATTTTTAAATCGTGGTTCGATGGTTAGTTCATGACATTGTAAAACAGGTTGTTTCCTATTATTAGCTTATGGCAGGTTTATTTTGGGTAATTTTCTCCCCAATCCCTACATATCTAGTGTAAATATAGAACGATTTATTATTTCTTAATATAGTCCATGTACTATTACTCTTAATGTAAAAATGTACGTATCCAAGTGGGGTTGTTATTGTGCTAAGAGTGAGTGGATGAAGTATTATTGTGCTAAGAGTGAGTGGATGAAGTATTATCCCACGACTGAAGCATCATCCCATGGCTGACGCATTCTCCCATGACTAAGGCATTATCCGTGATTGAAGCATTATCCGTGGTTGAAACATAATTACTTAAGTATCTCTTGTGATAGAGACTTTGAAGCATACTTGATGAACTGCATAACTGGTGCTTGTTTTTGACTGAATATTCATCGTGTATGGAATAAATATTTAGCTCAAAGAAGAGTTCGTTCACCTCATGACTGAAGAATATCTCAAGATTTAATCGTACCTCGTGCTTCAGCATATCTGGGCCTTGAATCAAATAAATCAAGCCTTCAAAGCATCCACAGACTAGCGGAAATCCTTATGTACTTCATTCGGCCATTTCCTGTCGAAAATACTCACGACTGAAACATATTTCTTAACTGAACAGTGATACAAATATTTGGGGCTAATCTTGGGCCAGGCTGAAACCTATTCACGCAATTATGTCTTTTGAGTCATTATTTATTAACATTTATGGAATATTTAAGACAGTATGTATCTTAAAGTGACTACAAACGTCATACAAGTTTTCTTAAACCAGGATAATTAGGTATAGTGCACTTCTTTGGTGTGAAAACTATGGTATTATAAATAGTACCGTTTAACATACGACAGCTTATCCTTTATATTTTCTTAAAGCATATTCAAAATACACGTATTCAATATAAAATGTACTATTTAGACAATACAGCCCAGAACAAGTGAAAATAAAAATGTCAATGACAGTTATTCGATGAAATATATATTTATTTAGACAATACAGCCCAGAACAAGTGAAAATAAAAATGTCAATGACAGTTATTCGATTAAATATATATTTATTTATTTTTGTTAACAAAACAGCATAATCGATGACTTATTGACTATTAGGTTATTTTACACTTTTGCTAGCCAAAAACTGAACACGTGTAGCTTGCAATAATTTATGGTATCACCGTGGAAATATTGTGATAATCGATCTATGATTTGTTTGAAAAGGCATGTATTTGACTTGATATTAAGGTATGCAAACCTTAAGGTCTATAAAGTATAAATACTATTAGTAGGTATATTTAAGCATTATGACAGCAAGGTATTTTCACGTTGAATATGAACAGATAACAAGTATCCTTAAACATCAGATAACAATAAACGAAATGGGGTTTAACGTCCTACTATTCTACTCCGAACCAGATAACAATAAACGTGGGGCATATCTAAATGTCATTTATAAAAACATGTGATAACAATTTCACCTTTATCGCGGTCATGCTTATTAATTTATTTATTTTTAAACGGATGTTAAAATTTGAAATTCATTTTGTCTTAGGAATGAGATATTATGTAAATTGATATTCAAAGCATGAACTTTGAAGTAATTTAAGCTGGAGTTTATATTTTTTAAAATTAAATGAAATCGTTGTTATAACTCTTGAATTAATGATTATCGTTTGTATTCCTGGGTTTTATTGGTCATTACTTATCTAACAAATATACTTCCAATTAAACTCGTTTTAAAAATAGATTAAGGAGCATGTTATTGTTATGCTAATTGTGATGCTATCTCTAATCGACTATGCTAATAATGCATTTGCATTCGGGTATTTGAATATTCAATTTAATTTGATAGCATGTTATGTAGCCTTTTTTAACTCTGAAAATCGGTGATTAATTTCAAAACGATTTAATTTATGCAACAATGCTTGAAATTCTCTGGAGAGATAAGATCTTCCTTTTACAAGATAAAAAAAAATGTTCCGTTTTTTTGAAAAGAACATTGGAAAAATGAGTTTTGGCGATTGAAATTGAGTGTGTTTACCCCGTGACTAATTTTCACCCATTATATGCAATCTTCTTTCACAAAGAATAGAACAATATGCCTATCCAGTCCCCAACTTTCTGTCATTAATTGTCCAACGAAGATTCATTTTTAACGATGTCCTTAAAATATGATCAGGATTTTATTTCAAACGAGCAAGACTAAAACCGGGTTATTTATTATAAATTTGATTTCAAAAATTGTCTTCAATATTTGTGATTGGATCAGTTCTTAAGAAATCAAAATAAAATAAGAATAATGAATACTATCATTGTGTCTTCAGATGTTTGTTATTTAGCAAACTGTTATTATGAAATGAGGCAAATGACAGTACAAGAATTTAAAAGGAAGTGGAAAAGCGGAAAAAGGTTATATGCATGTCTTGTTATTTAGTAAACTGTTATTATGAAATGTGACAATTGACAACATGAATTTAAAGGAAAGTGGATAAAGGTTACATGCATTATTAATGTAGCCTACCAATTTCATGATTTTATTCATTTTTTAAAAATAACCGACCTAGATATTGCTTTAAATTTAGTGTTAAATGCTGCATATTTATTCCCATTCTAATACATGTAAGCATACTCTGCTCAAGACTTATTAAAAATTTATTTCCACTAACCCATTGTAAAGTAATAAAAAGGTTTCAACTATACACATAAAACATAATGATTCAAACACCAATTCTCGACATAGAAATTTATGAGAGTGTCCTATTACACGTACTACACAAAGTCAATGGCAAGTCAATATTTCGATTATTCGATTCTTAGCAAACTTAATTTAAAGGTACACTTTTGTCGATATCTTTGTCGCATGTATGATGATTAAATTAGATTTACAGTTTACGAGTTTTAAGTGTATATCATTTGACGTTGGGGAAATCGTTACAAACTTATGAGCAGCCAAATTTAGAATGAAAATGAAATATCGTAAGAACGAAACATTGATGACAAATATCATATTGTTAGACGTTAAAATTAACACGATGTACACGTCGAGAGGTACCAATAAAAGCGCCGTAATTTGCTCATAACTCGCGTTTGATGTTCATTTTACGTTGATAATATTCCAACGTCTATTGTCTCCTCACGCGACACGTAATTATTTTTACATACTTATCTTCCACTTCAATGTTTCTTTATTGGCTTTCTCTACAAGTAAATTCTCATTAAAGATACTGAATAACGAGGACTTATGATCGAGCAAGTTACATATTTAGAGTATGGGTTAATTGGCCTTCTTCTTTAACAGCGATAGGCTGATCCTGTGTAAATCACACACTCACACACACTGAACGTAAATAACAAAATTACACCCACCTCAACAGCGACGCTTAGGCAGGTTGTCAGGCAAATCTCTTTGATGTTAGCCGCTTATCGACACAGCTGACTTAGTTTTTGGTCCGTTTCTTGACTTAAACTATACAATAATCACACAAGTCTTCTAAACACTAAAACCAGGCCCGATTTCTTAGCAGATGAAAACCCCCTTAGTTGTCGAAGATTCATTCTTACACGCGCTACTTCCATTCGACCAAGCAGACGAATCAGCGGAGTGATATCTCCCACTGTCCAATCAGATCAATGCTTACAAAACTTCATCTCAATTACTGACAGTAGCAGACAGCTTTCTCATTTATTTTCCACTCAACTGTTGAATTTCCCCAGCTTTTGTTTTAAAAAAACAAAAGAATTGTATTGTCCCCCATTTTAGTAAATTATCCAAGATGTCTTTTTGCTTTTTGTAGATTTCTGTCCGTAAATAAATAAACAAAATGGTCTATATAAGCTAAGGCAACCATCTTTTCCCCTCTTGAAATCCAACACCAACGTAAACAAAGACACGTGAGTATAACAGCAGCATCGATGTTGATTTTTTATGGTCTAATAAAACGTTTACAAAAGATTACATTTTTTCTGTCGTCTATTCAAGGGATATTGACTTTACGAGTATGAAAATTATAGATGTATTGATCACTGGATGATGGGGACTAGTAATTATGGGTATTATAATAGACAGTTTTATCACACAAAATGGCTATTAGATCATATAAATAACCATTCTATCACTGGGGGATATTTATGAGCAAATATTTTCACTAAAAACAAATCATCACCTAATAAAATACAAATTAACAAAACGGTACATGCCATTATTATGAGAATCATTATGTTGTGATTTCAAGGATATTCATGGTGGTAATTTTAGTATCAAATTTTGCAGTTCCCCATTTTTAACTAAACGTGTTATTACTTTTTTGACTGCTTTAATTTTATCAATAAATTCGACATTTTATTTCTTAGATATTAAATATTTTGAAAAGAAAAATATAATATGAAAGTGTTTCATTTAAACAAATCAATTTCTTCCAGGTATTTTATCTTCTTTGTTTTAGTAAATATATTTTTAAATCAATGCCTTGCTTATCGGATTTGATAAGACAAAGTTATATTCTTATTCCAGAAATGTTCCAGCCCTGTGTATTTTACTAAGTAACTCAGCTACGTGCTAACGAACTGTGTTCCCTTATTTATTTTAATTCGGAATTTATTAATGGTTTACTCACTTTAAATGGATAAATGGTGTATTTTGTTGGAATGCTTGCCATGTAAAACGGACGGTCTATTAAAACTGGGGTAAATTTGACAATGTTATGTATCAGACAAATGATCTCGCCCTATGGATTTTAATAAATAACTGTGCTGTATACCCATATTCATTTAGTTCAGTACTAGCTTACTTTATCCAGATAGATAAATATATATTTGGTTGAAATACTTATTCTATAAAACGGTCGCACTATTTAAAACAAAAGTGGGGATTTCGAGTAGTTTAGGAAGATTAATGAAGCTGGTGATTAAACGCAAGGGTTTGCTTGTTACCGAACATGTTAAAGGACGTTAATGGTTCTCCATGGAACAACAACAACTTCATGTCTCACACACCTCTCTCCTCACATTCTAACGCTTAGCAAAACTGAATTATTTATTTACCTCACGACTCCAACTGATATCAAATCTAGAAGAGCGATAATGGAATTTCTCCATCAAATGAATCATCAGTGATTGTTTCAATTACAGGAGATTGTATTCAAAATCAAAACGCTTTTGAAGGTTCAGCTTTTCTCAAAGTACTCATTATACCGAATAGAAACAACCCGTGTTCTTTGTGTCTGATTTAATAAATAATAAATTGTGCCTAAACGTTTAAAAAGGGCGGGGTTATGGGGTTTGTTTTCTTGAAACCCTGACATGAAAAATTAGAAAGTACGAAGCGACAGAATCCTAAATAATATACATGTAGTGAGACAACCGAAAAATGATAAAATACGAAGGGATAGAGCCCTAAAAATGTAATAAGCAAAGCGATAAAACAAATGAGGACGAAGCGAAAGAATGTTAAAGTGATACATTACGAAAAGAGGGGACCCCTTCAACCATAAATTACGCAGAGATATCATAATAAAGTCCAAAAAGTGATAATCCTAAAAATTATAAAGTACGGAGGAATGAAAATAATGATTCGCGAGGACACAGAACCCTGAAATTATAAAGTACAAAGACACAGAATCCTAAAATGATATAGAACCATAAAATGATCAAGTACAAACAGATGGAATCCTGATATTGGATCCTAAAATGATAAAATACGAAGAAATAGAACCCTAGAAATTATGAACCTATAGAACCCAAAATAAGAATATACGAAGCCATTGTTCACTCGACACAAACTGGGAATAACATATGGTTCAATTTCATTTCAATAATTCGCTTTTGCGTAGTTCGTTAGCAGTTGATACAAATTCAGACCTCATGGCTCTACGCACACGCGTTAAATCACTAGACCCCCCCCCACACACACGAAGTGACAGAACCAAATGAATCTTTGAATGATAGAGTACGAAGAAATGAACCCTAAAATGTTAAAGTACTAAGAGATAAACCCTAAACCGATAGGGTATGAAGCAAGCCTTAGAACATTACAGAGGCCTTAGAACTTTCAAAAATAAAAGAGATGCTTTCAATTTCGTGTAATATATTGTCCGCAACCGTAGAGTTATCGTAATCAGTATTATTCACTAGCATCCGCTGATCTTTTGAAAACCACTATAAGGTACCTCCAAATGGCTATATTACAGAGGTAGATTGGTAGGTCTGTTTCACATTTGAACACCCTCAATTTAACCGTATTGTCAAATCACAATTACATTTTTAAGTGACCATAGAAGACCTCTAAATTACTAAAGCCTTTTTAAATGGCCCATATAGAAAAGGAACCCTGTTTCTTTCTGATAAATGTTTTGGATTTTATTGGTTCGTTTGGGGTGCCGTTTGTTCAATGTTTTGTTGAGTATGAGGTTGCATTGTTTTATATGAGTAGCAGTATTAGTGGATTCAAATGAAATTGGGCTTAACGTGCTACTTTTCTTAAACAGACAAATAATGAAGACCGGCATCCACCAGCGTATCTGCCTAATTTTTTCTACGATTTCCAACTGTCAGGGGTTCCTTTACGTGCGCACTAACGGAGGTACGGTACCTCTGTTTTAGTGTCATCACGTGCGCACTAACGGAGGTACGGGACCTCTGTTTTAGTGTCATCCGAACGACTATACCCGGCCCGTTGACAGTTCCTCCGTAAATGCGATGGGGGCGCGCTGAAGAATCCCGCAACACCGGGATCGAGTAACCGTGGCTTCCAATAGTAGTAGTAGTAGTGGTTGTATTAATAGCAGGTTTATTTCGATAAAGAGACAGCTCTTGCAATAATAGTTAAAATATAGATAATGAAAACAAAATATGCTGAAATTTTCAATCAAATTGCTTCAGTCTGAACCTAGATATTAGCCATTGAATTTAAGGCTTGTCTCAGTCATCGTTACTGACTTTGGCATGACCTCAAAGTTTCGATTATCCATTTTTACATTAAAGTATCCACCACAAAATGTATTCAAATCCAGTACATATCGCGGGCTAACGATGGCATCGAAAGTTCATTATGGTATGGATAAGTTAATTAATGTCCAATTAATAAAGTTGGTTGTTAATATTTCAGGCCTAAAGGAAGAAATACAATAGGCATATTTAGCTCTTCCATAATGTATGTTTAAACGACATGATTAAATATATTTCAAATAAAGTGGCCGATTGTTAATATAAAGTTCTCCATAATATGCCTATATAATGGCTCAATATAGGCTCAACCTGTATAAATAAAATTCAAAGATCTATATATTCAGACTACATTGATCAACATCACTCATTTATCAAAATTTATTGGGCTTCTAGTTCATCACAAAATTATAAATAAATATTTAACTCTTCTCGAAAAAGAAATCTCGAATAATAATAGATTATTTTATTCCATTCATTGTGCACGAATTTTATATTCTGATTAGCTAGTCAGCAAATGATATCAAATTCCAGTTCACACGATTAATATGAGAAAATCCTTAAATATTTAACCCAGTAAACGATATGCTCAGTTTATTAAGAAGCATTTCGGTTTTATCGCCATTTGCACAGAATGGTTTTCTAATTATTCCGAAATGACACGAATGCTTGACCAGCGAGTGGCGCATTCTCCAATGACGTTCATAAATAATAAAAAGGGCCATAAATAAGGAATAATAATAAGAAATCGCAGGGACATGTGAATAACCGATAATGAATAGCAAACAGACAAACATTACTGATACAGCTGCCTGGAAAAAAGAGATATAAATTGAAGCGGCTGAAATTTATACGATTTAGGACAATCTAAACAAAAATGCAAGGGTCGAGATTTCCAAAACAACCACTTCAAGCAACTTCCAACTGAAGCCCATAAACCATCCGGGCATTTGTCAAATGGAGCGATTGAGTGATTAGAAAAGAAAGAATTATTGCGAATTAGTGTTGGCGAGAAAAACGGAGGGATGGAAATTAACAATGAAAGATACAGATGTCGCTTACTTGAGCAGAACGATCATCCATTGGCTAACGATGTCAACATCGATATAAGCAATAAATCTTATTGGTTGAGTTATTTCTGATCAATGTAGACTGATTATTTACAAACAATCTAGAAACAGCTGTCCAACAATGATAACACAAACAGCTATATATGTTTACATATAAATTAAAATGGGGAAAAAACTGGGCGTCTAGAGAAGTACAATCGGCTGGTAATCTCTATTCAGAAAAAAGAATCCAATGGACGACTTGTACAATATGTAATTGTACAAACCGGAACAATGGAGGGCACACATAAACATTAAATGAAAGACCTGAAACAATGTTTGATATCAACATAATTGCAAGATTTAAATTATAAAATTTTTCATGGGAAATATTTTGGAAAGACAGTTTTTAAGGGTGATGATAGAATAAAGTCCCCCCCCCCCCCTAATGTGAAGGTAATGTCTGAAATGTTACTTGCAAATACAGAGATGAACAATGGATGAAAAGTTGTAAATATCTTGTGACCCATTAGAAATGCATAATATCTTTTGATCTCAAACCAATTCTGTTATATAGCAGTAAGCAGGCTTTGGTGAAATATACACCGAAATATACATTTAGGTATCAACTTTATAATTACAGCTTGTTTGATAATTTAAGCGGGAACCATTTAAGCTAATATACATCAAAAAGTATTGTCCAATTACCCTAAATAGGTAAGGAAACAGTTAACCAGATTTATTTTTTAGAAAGCCATAATTTATCTTACTTTTCTCTCTTTACTGTTGTTGGCATAATTGTTATGTTACAAAACGAACCTTTCTCAACTTTGTCCAATTAGGAATGTTTTATTATCGCGTTTTGGTTGTTCTTAATATGTATATGTATGTAGACACTTGCGACAAACGACGTGTGACTATATATCAAACTATATAATGGCCACCATTGCATCGTAAATTCAAGCTAATTTTCTTCACATTTGTTGAACACGTTGGCTTCCATGGGAGAAAATCTCCCCTACAGAGCTTATGTTTGTAGACGTCAGGGTTAAAGAACGACTTTCCGGTACTTTAACACCATGGAGACCAACCGGAAGTGATGTTGCAGATCATATTTGATTACCTTAGACAATTATAAACACTGTGACAGTTCCAGATTTTGCACCGGTGTGATGTGTTTCAATATCAATAGTTGCTTGTGTCCAGGTTCCCCGGTTTCTTTCGTCCTACAGCTAAAGACTCCTACAGTTTATTGAAATAAAATTCAACTTCATGTATGTGTGTGTCCCAAACAGACCTAGTTTAAGCCGAGTGAATGTTAAACATTTTTCTGTCCCTCTCTGTTGGAATGTGATTTGTCCAAGAGTAGGCTGCGCAAAAAGAATAATTTTGTGTGAAGAAGAATGAAGGTCAATCCTTTTGATCGTTACCGTGAACGACACAGAGCTTACATACAGTATCGGCTTCTGAATTCCATGTCCGTGTAGCGATGTGTTTCGTAATCGGGTCACGGTGATGCGCCTTCGCTTTCTAGAACATTGTTAACAAACTTGTCTAACACTAATTACATACTGCAATATATAATATCGATGAGAACTCTTCACAAGACAAGTGGTATCACCATTGGTACAAGAAATAGAAGCATACGCTGACCCGTGTATATGTCCACTGTCACTATATAATAAAAATAGATTATCACGCAGAAAAAAAATACCTTTTCAGAGAATGCTCACAAACTTCGAAATCCCCAGGAAATCTTACCTTAATTGAAATGATAAAGTATTGTTCCCAGAGACACTGTCAGCAATCTTAAAAGAGCCAAACACTGACCAAAAACACTTTAATTTCTTTATAAATTGACGATTAAAGTGGTAGGGCCTACAGGACAATGTTCGGGGGTTCTTTTTTTTCTTTTCCTATCAGTATGACACTAACTGGACAATCATTGGTCATCCCCGTACAAAGAAAAGAGTTATCTGGCGAGTTTATGGAAAGCATTTCAGCAACGCAAACGTCAATGGTTAACTAGTCGCTCGTGATAGAACATGGCGGAAAACAATGAATTCGATGTTTACATTTTGCAGCCAATACTTTTTGCTCCGAAAACAAAACCCATCGGATATTTCACATGATTTGTGAAATCGACAAGGGTAATGAAACCCTTATGTAATTACTAACATAACAATTAACTTAGTTGAGTATTTTTGTAATGTAACAAATTAGTTGCAACATTCCGAATTAAAAAATAAATGAGTTAATTATAAATAGGAATCCATCATATAATTGTTTTGTTGTGGAAGTAATCAACAAATTTGACCAGAGCAATTAATGAGCAGAAGCCAACGAGCAGGCGTATTATGGATTTGGCGCCATCGCTGTAGAAACGGCGGTAAAACATAGTTCTGCAGCCGACGTCCCGTGAATTTTACATACCGGGCTATCGGTTTAGATTTAACGCACTAATGGATTGTTTTTATTGTTTTATGAACCGAGACAACATCATGTCGAGTTCAGTCATGTTTTATTCAAGCACAGAGCAGGACACGTGGGAATGACACTTTGTCCCAATACATAAAAAACACATATTTTAGCTTTGCGGATCAAAAGTAACAACACAAACAAGTATGTAAAATGTAACAATAAATGAAAAACCTACGGGATTATTTGACTGACATCCAACATTTCTTTTAACAGTGACTAAGATATTTTTTATTCTAGAATTTATTGCTCTGATTGCTAAAGCAGTACAATGTGTATATACCTTGAATTACTTTGGTGTCAATGGAATCTTAACAGATCCAGTTGTGTGTAGTCAAAATTAGTGTTGATTCTTCGCGAGTATTAACTAAAGGGAGGCAACTCCATGCAAGTTCTCAACCTGGCACACCTCTAAAGACTAAATAAAAGTATGGCAATGCTAAAACAAAGTCATTTCGATACTAATGAAATAAAACATTTTAGTCCAAATTTCAAAATTAACTTGAAAAGCTTTTAACTTATTTTTTTACCTAAATGACATTAACAGACAGATTCACAATTGAAATCTAAATACCCTTGGATAGCATTTCAAAATTTATATTAAACATAAATTTACATAATTAATATCAATAATATAAAATAAAATAAACACATCAAGAGTTTATCTAGATTTTTTCGCTCTAGTGAAAATTGATTATTAGGTGTCGTGTCTAAAAATTTATTTAATTCGATAAAATCATACAGGCCTTTTAATTTTTATTACACTATAAAACTGATACAATCAAGCTATCATAGAATTGAATAAAACTTTTTGACATCTGAAAAGGATATAGTTTCATTTTATTAGGAAAATCAACTGACTTTAAATTAACGTAAATATTTATGTTTTTAATTGTAATATACTGGTTTATTCTCAAATGTAGACAATTCGTTTCTGATTTAAAGACTCGCCTTTAGGGCAGAAATGGCAAATTTTATCAAAAACTTAACAATTACTTTCTGTTTCCTATAATTAATGTAATAATATAATCCTATAATTTGTAATATATTTATTAATATTTTCTGACTTGTAATAACAAATGGTTACGTTGGTATCTATTTCCGTCGAGTTTGAAACCAATTAATTTTGAAGATATGTCTTGTAGTCTAAATGGAAATGGAAACAAAATAAGAACTGTGTCCTCTAGACTAAATGGAAACTACCATATTTTCATATTGCTGAGTTACCGTTAAATTAATTTCAATATTTTTTAACATGAGATGCCCCCACACCCTCTCTCACACAAAAATTTATTTCTCAGAGAAACAAAGCAGATGTCATTATAATAATGAATATAATTCATTAAAATAAATATTAAGCAAAATGTTATTTGCCACAGAAGCATTCACAATCATTTAAAGGGAAACAACTCGATTTACTGGGAAAACTAATTACTTAGCTATTGTCAAGAATGGCACAGGTAACATAAATCAGAATAATAACCACAGTCAAATTTGTACTCCCAAGTAAATAAAATACTTGAAAGAAGAGATCAAGTCGGTTGCGACAGTTTTTTTTTCATAACTGAACAAGTTATTATAATAATACTAATAAATCAGTGACATTTTAAATATTGTGTGAATAATATTTGTTTTTAAATTCTGTGTAAAATCATGGAATTAAATAAACAAAAACACAAACATACATGTCAAAATATCAATTTCATTATATTTTCTTTGTATAAGTTTATTTTTCTAGTACAACTATACCTCAAATAATATTCCTAAACATGAAAAACCAAATTAAAATGATTTATCTATAAAAGGGAAATCGTAAAGCTTGATACACACTGATAATTTGTATAAATGCAAAATACTTGTTTCTCCAGTTCCCATCAATCAGCCATTTTATAAGATGGAGTAATCCACTACTAACCAATGAGCGGTTGATTAATAGTCCACTATGGTACCAATGTTGTAATCACCAGTCATCATTTAGTAATGTACCAGTAAAAATCACTAAGTACTGTTTAACCACAAGAGTAATAACACTAATACCACTTCAATTAGTCAGCCGGATGAAATAATACGAAACTTCGTCCTCCTACAAAACAGAGTTGGCATGATAAATTATTTCAATTCGCATGGAACACAAACATAATTTGCTAAAATTCGCCGTTCGATCATAAATCTCGCCGAGGTAATTTCAATCTCGGACTGGGTGATGTGGGCCCCGTAAACCATTGGGAGTCAGAACCGCCTGTCAGATATAATTCCAAAAAAATTGAAACCGAAATGGCATCAACGCTTATGGTACAAATGACATCATCGCTCATACAATTTTACGCAAGGAGGGTCAAAAGTCCCGCTATAGCAATCAGGCGTTGGGCTTCCTTCGCCATTAAACTTATTACATTTTCTTTTTGAAGTTGGAGAAAAACGGCCATGCTTTGACACAGAGGGGAAATTAAGAGAAGAAAATCAGAATAAGAATCTAAGAAAAGTTAGATAGAGATTGGTGGAGGGTTGGAATATAAAAAGATATGGAACAGCAAATGGGACAGTTTTTCTTTATTAGATTTTACAAGTCAATTATCTTTGCTGGTTTACATGTACCGTGTAAGCGCATGACGAATCGTGTAAATTGTATGTCGCGAAGAAAGCCAAGTATAAACAAATAATATACAACTATTCAGGGGGAGATAATCGAAATACTAAATAACAATTTTCTACACTATCTAGTAAGTAAACAAATGCAATTTCATTAATACGATAGATATGTTTTTGGTGTTTGGTTTTCAAAATACTCCTTTGGTGTATTTAAAGAGGTTTATTTACAATCACTGTGTTAACCATTCACTCCATTTTGTAATTTCTGACTTATTTAAGATGTTAACACAATCAACGACATTTACGTGCTTTGTATTTAACAACTTTGTCTGTGATTCTCGTATTGGTCTAGTACACCTAGGTTACCTTCTACCAAGGAGCTTTGGTTTTGAAATCCACGCCCAAATGATCTATCATTTGATTTAGGGTTAGTGACGGGTGTCGCTCGGGAGGCAGTACATGCTGTGTTTTGGGAGACATGGATATTTAAATATTTGTAGATCGCCTGATATCAATTTTGTGAAAATCACATAGCTATTATTTTTTTATATGCATTAATATATAACAATAGATTAATAATTAAAATACCTTAGTTTCGTACTTTATTTTTTTGTATTTGTTGTTTTTTGTACGTGTACTTTTAGTCACGCATTCTTATATTTCCTCAAGACTGTCTAGAGGTAATTCTAAAATAGTTGCTCATCTGCAACTTTTCAAACATTGATTTATCTAATCCGTCATTTAATTTAAATCCCACAATCCTTCATCCACGCCACCTAAGTTATTATTCCCATCTTAAAGTGAAACAGTTAAACACACTAGAGTATAAATATAAAAATAACAAAGGCCAAATTAAAATCTCGTTATTTACCGCAGATAGATTTGTGGTTCCACGAGACAATAACTAGAACATTATCGTAATATAACTATTATTTATCATTACAATATGGCGCTATTTTTTGTAAACTAGGGTAATAACCTATTCATAATTCCATTGATTGGAGATTTATATTAGCAAGATAGCGACGCTGTTATTCCCGGGGTTATTTTCGTATTCAATGTTTATTGTTTAAATTTATGACCCTGAAAATTTGCGGTGAGGCGATAGTTTTCATACATCGGCCCAACAGCAGCTCAGCATAACATAGGCAATTAGAATGTATGGATGAATTAAGTTTAATTATGTCTAATCTTTGATTTCATTCAAATCATCGATCCAAATAAACATCAGTCTAAATAAAGAAAGGTGATCAGTAAAGATTGGTTTATATATTTTGTCAAAGCAAATTGTTTAAATTTTTAAAATAGACTTAAATTGGTTTGGTTTTAATAGTCTTCCTGTCTCACCCTCACAAAGGCAGACTAATATCCCCCCGCGATTCGATCATCTAGTCTTTCAATACGTTAGAAGACAGGACGGTATATTACACGAACCAAGCCTTACATTCTAAATCTACATACTAATAGACCATCCCGGTTTGGTGCAGTAAACATCCTTCCTGACCCACCACAACTGTTCAAATTGTAAATTCGACCATTCAGTCTTTAAATCCAAAATCAAAGAATACAATTAATTCTAACTTAATGGGATACATATTATAAAACTACACATCAGCAGAAATGAAATGAAATGGGGTTTAACGTCCTACTGTTTGCCTGAACTGGGCTAATGAAGACGGTCATACGCCATACAGTGTGCAATGAGGTAAATTTTGCCCGGACAGCGGCACGACGGCCTACTCTTATATCGAATTCCAACTGTCAAGGGATCTTTTACGTGCACGCCAATGTGTACACAGGATCGGTTTTTCCACACATTAATAGGTAAATGATTAAATGAATTAGAGGAAATACAAAGTAAATGGATGCGAAACAGGTAACTATTCGGGCAAATAAGTTGAAAAACTCCATCGAAGTTTAGAACATTCAGTAACAGAAATATCGATCTTAACGTGTTCCTTAATCTTTGATTGTTTTGTAATTGGAAACCAGAAACATCTTTAATTCAATTCGTGTTACATAACCATTATTGATAACTACAATATTTCTGAAAAATAAAACAAAACGTAATATTTAAATTGCGGGGAAAAATCATAATCTATGACGTGATTGATATCCTTTTTTATGTATACCTTCCTCTGCTTTCAATCCAATGGAAAACGTTAACGACCAACACAGATGCGTTTCTTGTTTTTTTTTTTATTTTAAGCTTTGGTGAATCTTATTAATTTTGTGTGTAAATATTTAGAAAGTGCTCTACGCTTTTCATACAATGGTCCATTAAGGTAATTACCCTCAGTGTTCCATTCCACTCAAGTACCTAAGTATTGAAACACCTTTCTATGACAGGTCGATGAGCAAGGAAATGATCACCCCTTTACTCGGATTGTTTCAATGAATGTACGACGTATTGACTCTTGTGTTTAGAAAAATGATCCAAAAGATCGAGACAACTGGTGAAAGGAATGCCTTAATAGTAGTCTTTTTGTGGGTTAGGGACCAGTCATTGTCCAACAAGAATTATTTGAATGGCGGGCACGTCTTCCTGCTAGGCTCAAGTATGCTCCCCTTGACCTCGTGACCTCATTAAGTCGACAGACAAAGGCATGAATACCTTATTGCGTCTTTGATCACTGGTTTAGAACGGCTCCACGCAATTCACAAATTATACTAACTGGACGCAAGGCAGGCTAGTAATATTCATAATATTGCTTATTATCATATTTTTTACATTATTTATAACACTTCTGTTGCTATATTCGGCTGATGTGATGGAGAGAAGTCTGGCAAGAATAATAGTTGCCACTATCTCTGACTTTATTCAAAATTTAACACTATCACCCGATAAGGGAGATGTGAAAAAGGCCAAATTTCTATTGTAATATTTTGTAACAAATTTCAGCGTGAATCACAAAGTCATATTCACCAATTTCATTATGTATTTTTTATCAGACAACGAGCTTGTAAATGTCTGAATCAGAATATTCATCTAATCTAGGATCTCGGTGTCCTCTGTCACAAATAGATGCACGTTCATGAATGTTGCACGCGGTGTTTAAGTGCTAAATATCAAATGATTTCCTTATTTTTGTAGAAAATGTATTTACAAATAACCTTATATCTTAAAATATTTTAAAAGTCTTGAGCTCTTGGTTTAAGAACCCAAATTGGTTATTTATACGCGTTCGTTGAGTAGATTGATTATGGACATCTTTCTAGGTTTATAATTTTACTTCTGTAGACGTAAGTATTATCGAGGTATAGGCCATTTTGATTTCAATAGTTGACAGTTTACGTAAAACCTGAATAATCCGACTATATACGGGAATCGAAATGCAATTATACAGTTAACCACACAATAGCACCATACACGGTTTAAGTAGATAGGGGGGTTGAGTGAAGTGGGTGGGGATAGATTTCGGAATGAGATACTGCCCAGAATAGTGGTTCCGGAAGGGGCGGGGGCTAAGTTCTCGAAAAGTTTTGTTTTCTGGAAGAATTTATTGATTTTTCAGCTTAAACCACCCCACTCAAAGACACCCCACCTACCGGTGTCGATGGACCTGTCTACAAGTGACTCTAAAATATCACAACGGGTCATGGTAAGCCGTCAATTTATTTAGACCTGAATCGAAGAGTGTCTGTTCCTTTAAAATCTTGTTGAAAAATAAGTTCCGACATACAGAACAGTCACGCGGAATGATATTCGAATTCGTTTTTAATTAAAATACCGAGCAGTGATACAGTCAATCCAGGAATATGCACGTTGGGATGAAAACGACTTTAATTCAGATGTGGCTGTGAGTAATTCGTACAACAAATTTACATTTTTCTCATTCAATGTACGTACATCTCCATGTTCCTTAAGCAACGTTCGCGAGTTATACAACATCTCTCCGTTGCTTGAATACTCAGCAATTCCCCGAACTTTGCGCTAGTTGTTTTTACAAGTGACTAATTAGCATTGTCCAATCAGAGTTCGTGGCACCAAATACACTGTAAACAAACGGTTTTTTAAATTGAGAAGCTTGTGGGGAAAACAGCAGCCGTGACGTTGATCGATCTTTGAACTTTGCAACTCGATTGTCACATGTAGGCATTTTAGCTATAAAGCACGAGACTTGGTATTCACGACGACCGATGAATCTGATAGGTTCCCAAGCTGGGCTTGTGACAATCGAACTTAGTGGTGAAATATACAGGGTATTACATGAAGGGCTTGATAAGATGTATGTAGTTAAGGCGAGATCAAGCCTTCTGTTGAAGATGGTACATCTCTAGAGAGAGAGAGAAATTAGGTATAACGTCCATTAGACACCAACTATGGTTCAATTATTTTTCAATAATTCGAAGAAAAGCCACGAGGTTGGACAGGCGTCAAGTACAAGCGGGGAATCGAAACCACACCACTTGAACCAATGACAGACTTTATGATGCAAGGCGCACGCATTGACCATTCGGCGGGAAATGGGACGACCCGGTGAAAGTACGCCAACTGACTCAATGACAGATGATGCAGCGAGCACACGCTAACCATTCGGCCATTTCCCCTGTTTATCTCTCTCTCTCTCTCTAAAGAACAAATGTTTTGCATTGATTTCAGACGTTCGCATATTAAAAATTTAATTTAATAATCACTCACACATTCATTTAAAAACTGGAAAACATGATCATGTACTCTTGCGTGTGTGTAAGTGGGAACAGCGTGAAATATACGGTAATGGACAATAGACAAATTTGAAAATTACCGTAAAAAACACATGCCTCGAATACAATACGTTTATTAACCTTATTGTTAACAAGCACAAGGGCCACGTGACATAAAACAGTATGAACATATGCTAAAATAGCAGACAGAAAAACGAATTAAAAAAGTTGTTGTTAGTAGTCTAGACTGAGCCTGTAGTTTTTAGTTTACAGCATGATTAAGACAAATGTGTACTTATTGTCAGAGCCCGTTACAAGGAGACGATTCTACAGTTTAGTGTAGAGACAAAAATTAGAACAGTGGTATACCAAACTCGCGAAATTTAATTAACTAATACAATTAAGCGAAGACAGACGTTAAGACTGTAGGTAGAGCAATATGGGCCCCCGCTTCGGAACTCCTTCTTTCACCCACATCCCTATAATATCGTACAGGAGATGGAAGCGATAGTAGGAGGTCAATTTCATTTGCCTGCAGACTTCTCAATTCTGTCCAATCCCCACATAAGTGTAATTTTTGATGATCTGAGAAACTAGTTCTCGGGGTGTCATTACCTGAAAACTATAATTTGGATTGGAAATCGCCAGTAAACCCTGGTGGATTACCAAGCAGTCTTCTTGTTAATATTTAACACATAATTTAAGGCTTGGTGAGACCACTTAAAGTACACTATCGTTTGTATTATGTACCGTACTTGATAAAGACGACAGCATCCACGTCGAAACGTCGCTTAGTATCAAACTCAGTAATTGTGTATCCATAAAATTGTACCTTGTGTTACTTTTAAGAAGTATATCACTGAACTGATACAATTAAACTTACGATAAGAAATGTTTCTAAATGTCATTTTAAGATCTCGAAGGATAACACTAAAAGTCCAGAGAACTGTGTCTAAGCCCAGGGACTGTACCTTGTAAAGGCAGGTCAACAGTGACGAATTCAAACCTGATCAGTATCTTTCTATAACACATTTATTTATATGTTGAATTTTCGAGTAATATCTTGAAGCATATTATAATTCTTCTAAAACTAGGTGAACTATGAAGAAACGTGTTGTGTATCGACTCTAAAATATAACATATTTCGGTTTATTATCTTGAAGCATTGGAACCAAGTCCAGAAACATTTCGGTGTCACGAGGAGCTTAAATTTTGTTCATGAAGATCAACCCATCTATGTTTCAAATTTCAAATTAAGATATTCCAGCAAATCGGAATAAAAACTGGAAAATCTTTCTAATACAATAACTGACAAAAGGACAAATAATGTAAAATCATTATTGGTACAATCATTATGTACATTCTTTTTGATCTGGATGAAACATCTTAAAATGATATTTTACATAGTAAGGGTGGGACGTTAAACCCCGTTTCATAGATAGTTTTGCAAACATTACGGTAACATTATGGATGTAAAGTCTGCCCTTCTATATATTTCATGAAGGTTCATGACAAAAATATTACTCTAAGTGGGCTAGAATACTGTAAAAGTTAAAATAGCCTCAGTCCTAAATGTCGCAAGTCCATTTACGTATGTAGTCTCATACTGAGACGGATAAAACGTCTGTTTGGATCTCTGAATTCTGATCAGTGCTATTACCAAAGGTGCAAGCTGACGTTATCCCGTAGGAAGAAGAAGAATGGCCTTGAATATTAAACGTTAACATCCTAGAATTATGCAAATGAAATATTTGTCACCTTAAATTTGCTTTGTTATGGGGGGTTGGGATGGTCTAGGGTGCCGCGCTTCGACCTCTAGCTGGCCGGTCACCTCTGGCTTGCGGCTATGGTTTCGATCCCTGGTGTGAGCGTATGTGGCATGGAGATGGGGGCGCCTTCTCAACCTCATGGGTTTCCTCCGGGTACTCCGGTTTCCTCCCACTGCTAAAGACCCCTACGCGCAAGCGATTTATTGAAATAAAATTGAAACCATATGTTAGTCCCAAAGTGACCTAGTTTGTGTCGAGTAGACGTTAAACCCCATTTCTCTCTCTCTTGCTTTGTTATTTTTTTCATAGTTTTTATTTGGATAACCAACTTCATCTTAGTCGAATAAGCTGGATAATTTTCGTGATTAGAGATGCATAGAGCTAGGTATGCACACTATTTATGGACCGCAGATACCCTTTCTCACTTGGTTTCAAACTCTGAGGACACAATACAAGATACTATAAGCAAACTCGCTCCTCCGAACAATATTGGCTTATCATGGTGGAGGTACTTCCCCCACTAACACACCACACGCCCGGGCACATGCACTGGGTTATGATTGTTTAGAGCTGAATGGAAAACTTTCTAAAAAGAAGCATTTTGTCGCCCACGTTCGACTAAGCCGGTCCCAGATTTTAGACTTATCCGATCAACTAGACATACGCGCATAGCCATATAAGAGCTGCCCGGAGAAAACCCGAAAGTAGCCCTGTTAAGAACATGGTCATTGTAGACTTCCTAACAGTGTGAACATTGGAAACATTCTAGAGTTTTTCAATGAATTGTAATCTTAGAAAAATAGTTGTGCAATCTCGTTGTTTGATATACACAACAAAACATGTACGTAAATGTAAACTATAAGTTACAGATCATGCCTCTAAAGTGGTACCACTTGAATAAGCCATTTATAATCTCAAGACATGCCAAAACTCTGTTTGTATACATATCAATTGGCAACAGTTGAAAATGAGGCTGTAACAATATGCAAGCGAGGCCTGCATGATGTAACTGTCACGTGTCACAGGCATCTAGGTGGGGCTTCGTGCAGGTTTCCGTTGTATTCAGACAGACCTCAGAAGAACTTCTGTCGATACTCTCTTGAAGTTAGTCTGTTCGGTATAAACCTTTGCCAAAAAACTACTTGTTGTCGCAATTAAATCAGAAGTGCACCTTTGAGATAAGATAGTGAAAACATGCGTCGTCTTTCTAGAAAAAAAAACGGACAACAACCGATAACATGAACAACGATTCATCTTTCCCTTTCCTTTGAAAAATAGCAATATAAAAAATATTGTCAATTTGAAATTATTACCAACAATTTGTTTCCAATTGTTAAACATCACATTTTTTATTAGTTATTATATCGTAAAAATAGGGATGATTTTAAATTCTAAATATGATTCTTTCTCGAAACAGCTGCTCGCTTTTAATTTCGCCCTATATATTTTCATATCCTTTTCAGCTATAAAAGGTTGAAAGCAAAAGGCAATTCGTTGGCCGGCAGACTGAAAAATTATAATGACTTAGATTAAAAGGAGATATGTCGCTCTGTGCTCAACGTCTTTCTTTCCATATCTCCAACATCTTGGTGAGGTAACTTAGATTTCTTTACATATTTTGAACCTTGTGAATTATAATATCGAATGATTAAAGCTGTTAGGTGGGAAAATATATCTTATCGAGGTTATCCATACGTTTTGGTGAAAAAATCGCAATACATTATGAAAAGGACCCTCCGCATATTTATCAAATAGTTTGATGTTGCAGGAAAAAGGTAATTCAAAAAATATTCTTTGTTAAAATCTGTCCATATTTCCTACAATCTCCCTTTATTCTGATGGTGAATTTTGAATTACGTCAATGTAGGCTGCATTCTGACTTTCTCTTATAGCGTCCCAAAATAAGCCTTAGAATGTATACCCAGAAACGCCCAACTTCTCCTCGAAATATATCAAATATATTTTTTTTAAAGTTTTCAATTTATCGTTCTAGAGCAAAGACGAATTCCGTGAAAATTGGAAAAAAAAACATACAGTGTATTAAAAATTAAAAGAACAAATACATTTTTAGAGAGTCAGTTTGATTCCACTTAATTAATTAATCAGTGGATATACTTTGGAATTCGATGGAAAGCCCGTCTTCATTTGAACACTTTAGATATATTTACCGGAAACATACCAATTGTAGTGCTGCTGAAACTTTACGTTTAAAGTACGTCTTCATTTGAATACTTTGGCTAAATTTACCTTAAACATACAAAATGTAGTGCTACTGAACCTTACGGTTAATACCCATCTTCATTTGCATACTTTAGATTAATTTACCGTAAACATACAAAAATGTAACTTAAAGTTTAAAGCCCGTCTAAAATTGAATACTTTAGAATTTAAGATTATATTTACCGTAACCATATAAAATGTGGTGCTACCGAAACGTAACGTTTAAAACTCATTAAATTAAGTAAACAAAAATGACACTAATTGTATACAGATGTGAATGTACCTCACTTGGTTCAGATTTTAGTTGTTTACCAAATTCAATACCACTTAGTGGAAACTGCCCTTATTATAAGATCCGTGGTAACATTTGTGACTATTCCGGGGTAACATTTGGGATTATGCTATCAAACAACATTTTGCTGGGAAATAAGAGTCTTAGACTATAAATATTATCGTGAACTCAATGCCTTCTAACCCGCATATCTAACGTCTGTTGTCGAATACAGGTTGCTATTAAAATGGGGGTGTAGCATCGTAAAAACGTGTTTATCAAAAAACATAATCTATTGTATATACTGCCTGTCCTGGACTTTGATAATACCCCTTTTCATTAAAAGCCAAAAAGAGTTAATCCTATGTATAAGGTGTCGCTTTTTGATATCAGAGAAATCGCCTTTAATGGTTAAACATGACGTATTACCATGACATCGTTTCTCTTTAAAGGGATCCAGTAGCCCTTTTAGTAATTTTCTTTTTGGGTATTGATATCTACTGAGGTATAGTGTTCTAGGTATTTAACAACTCTTCGCCAATCCTTAAAATCTTTTGTGGGAATTTGTATTTATTTGGTGGTATTGTATCAAGAAAACTATTTAGCGACACCAAAACAGTTAATAAAATGTGCACTAACGGTCTTTGTGTGTCGATACGTAACGTATGTTAAGAATTTGGACACAGGTGCAATTAGTGTGTTGTCAATGTTAAAACGGAAGTTTCACATTATCCTTGACATTTTTATAAATGGTTTACTTAGGCTAATAATAAATATTGAAAAACAAAACACCATCGCATCGGTCTTGGTCTGTGTGAAAGATATAAAAAAAAATAAAAAATAATTTAATTAATAATTTAATTAACATAAATTTTATGGGACACTCTTATTTGTATGTATGTACTTATATTTGGATGCCTTTACGTAAAAGTGTAAGTAATTAACGTAAGTTATTAGTAATCTGATGGGCTACTCTTTATGTGTATATACTTATACTTGGATACCATTTGGTAAATTGCACTGATCATTTCTTTAAGCTACACAGTATGCTGTGTAATTCCTGGGAAAATTAATATTCCTTCAACCAAATTCTGTACAAACGATTTTCAGACAGAGTTTATTCCCAATGAATAAATCATAATCTTGATTCAATAAATCACCCGAACCTGGGTTAAACATTGTCAGTTTCTGTGGAAAAAACTTTTAAAGAAGTATTATATCAAATGAAAAAGAATTCAGGTCTTTTGACCCAAAAGTTAATCCACTCTCGATTGCTTTCAAACTTAAGC
This sequence comes from Patella ulyssiponensis, assembly GCA_963678685.1. Taxonomy (NCBI): domain Eukaryota; kingdom Metazoa; phylum Mollusca; class Gastropoda; family Patellidae; genus Patella; species Patella ulyssiponensis. Next base: position 57,876,710 of record OY783230.1, on the reverse strand, counting down.
TTAATGTAGCCAAATTTATAGGTTCCCTGAATATTCTCCTATCCATAATTTATGTCTTACTTCAGCCCGGCTATAGCCTTTGGATTGAGTGAATATGACCTCTGGAAACCTCCGAGTGATGATTCTTAGCTCATCTCAAGACAGGGCGAAGATCTATGAGCTGTGTTTAAACAGACTCGGGAAGTCGTGCTTATGTATTGGATTAACTGAGAAACGGGTTTCTATTCTAGACCATAATTGAGAATAATGCCCAGTTAGATACTAATTGAAAATAATGCCCCCGTTCAGTCGTCTGGAGAAGATATATCACCGACACTGGTCCGATGTCCATTTCTGGACATATTCAGAGGTGTACAGAACAGATGGTTTCGTAGTGGAAATGGCCATCGGGTCTGGTCGGGAGTTGTGATTTATGGTTATCTGAAACAAGTTGATTATAGATTTATTTGTATTATCGTTTTGATTGCGCTTGAAGGTGTCGGCGCAAATGAAAGTTGTGTTGTCGAATGCTGTGTTAATATGGACCACCCTTGAAGGGAATCGCATACAGAGGCAGGTGAAAGAAGTCTCATAAAACCGTGACAATATGGCGACTCTACATGATGTCCGTTAAATCGCCCTTTCTATTTAATAGAAACATGGACAGTGACAAAAACATACGCTACTCCTCATTGTTTTTGCTTGTTCGACTAGAAGAGATAATGGTTGCATGCATTGACCTTCTCCTTATGTCGTTTCTGTTATTGAGTACGATTAGCGGGGTGTTACATTTCAGACCATTATGATCACTGTCATAAACGGCATGGACCAAATGTATTTAAAAACATGTGTATTCGTTGAGTTGCTTTTATTTTCATGAATCGAATTGGCATATTAAAGCTACAATTTCATATTTTTAAGTTATGTTCTTAAAATATATTAAAATAAAGCCTTTAAATAGATGGTATCTATAAACAGTCCTATCTTGTTTAAAAATAATCCTATAATTCACTATTGCCAGTTGATAAATTGGCAAAAATATCATTTTCAACTTCAAATTCAAACGTTTGAAGATAGCTATTGCGTGGGGGAAATTGTGTTATTATTTCCGTGTGAAAGATTTTAAAGTGTGGGAAATAAAACCTATGATCTTATAATAGTGGGTTGACAACCTATTGAGCAAAAGGCATAGAAATAATTATGTTTTGACTTTCTTAGAAAATATGATATTCTCGCTTTAATTTCCATTGTTATAACCGTGGGATGAATATACGTGTAATATACTGGATATGCAACATGGTGTTATTGGACCTTCCTTAGATTTCTTTGTCCTTATGCGTGGCCATTTCGTTAATGACAACCTGTACTATTCGCATTATAATTGAGGGTTTGGGTGGTAGTATAATGACTGTACATTATATACCCTAAAGAGGCCCCTTATTTAGCGCTTGAAACATACTGGATGAAAAATCATAATTCATAACCGAAACAATTTATTGGTATAATTATCAGCGAGATATAGCCCCAGCAATTAAGTTCATTTTTCTCATATCTAAGTTCATACTATAAAAAACATAGCAGAATATGCTGACTCTTTTTGAAACGTGTGATACCATTTTCGGTATATGTTCAAAAACCTCTTTGACCGAAACATCGTCCGTCCATTCACCATTTCCTGGTATTTTGACAAATAGTAAGTATATATATATATATTTGTCTGAAAGTATATATTTGCAATCGGAGACTCACAGTGCCCCGGTGGATCGTCCCAAATAAAATATGTATATAAGATACAAATTACCCATGATAAAGCGGATATGTGCCATATAAAAAAAGTTCAGTCATTAAGCTAGCGTATATAAATAACTGTACTGTAGATCAGAATGAGCTTTATCGATACATCATCCATGTCTTCGTTTTAATTGAGCCTTCAACCAATCTAAATATATATTCTAGGTTGACGTATTAATTGGTGAAAATCAATCACCCAAGATAAACTGTAAAATGACAAATGAGGACAACTGATGTGTAAGCTACATATTGTGTTGCTGTAATCGCGATGCGGAGACAATCTACTTTGTATACAAAGATTTACATTGACAGATAATCGTTAACTGCATTTGGATATCTTCAAACTAATTATATTGAAATGAAATGCTATGAAATGTAGTTTAATGTCTTACTTTTCTGCAACAAGCAGGATAATGAAGATAGGTATACGTCATTCAGTATGCTATGGGAAAAACTGTACCCGGTCAACAACGCTTGCGACTGCCTAGTGATCTTTTATAAGCACGCAAACAAGTACTCGGCGGACCTCGAATCTACGTCCCATCGACATTTTTCCTACCTGGTCATCCATCCAGCACCAATGCCGAGAGACATAATTACAACGAATCCGAGGAATTAATTTCCATGGTGTCAGTTCATTAGAATTTCTTTCGCGGACATTGAAGGCTTAAGAATCTGCCCTGTTATTAAGAAGATATCCTATGTAAGACTTCAAGTGAACTTAACAGCCCCCACCCCATTCGATAGGTCACATGTTCGATCCCTGCGTCGACCGAGAAAGTTCATCGGTCCCCCTTGTCAGTGATGTAGGAAGGGGGACCTGGCAAAGGACAACGTATAGTCGTCCGGTTAGGACGAAAACACATAGGAGCAGAACAGTAGTACGTTAAACCCCATTTCATGATGCCATTGCACCTCAATTATCTCCATTTGGACCGAAAAACGATTTTGCATAGTGGTAGACTGGGTGATATCGCAGACACAACAATTACTATTATTAGACATTTGCGTCCGCTTCCACCAACTTTGCATGATTTTATCCCATTTGCTTTAAAGAAATGGATTTCAGTTTCAACGTCACTTCTGTTTCTGCTATATTCATTGGTGGCTTCAATGGTGTCTGAATCTAAGAGCGGAGTCATTACTTAATGATCCCAGGTCATTCGATTAATCCGCTTGATTTCGACCGAAGCACACCACCTGACAAAGAGTGATCATTAGCCCTATTGTTCAATTAATTAGTTTAAGAGGCTTGTAGTTGCACGGACAATATTGTTATTTTGTTGTTTAGCTGATGCAAGCGACACACCAACTGGAAGAGAGGCGGGCATCTCTCACTGGAATACATCTCATTTTGTAGTCAGGACCTCTAATGAGAGAATGGCGTGCCGATTTTATAATGGGTATGGTGATGCAGATAAAAAGTTTATTTGTTGATTCATTATCTCCTTAATCACATCGCTGTCTTTCTAATCCCTGGAAAGTCGTCCTATTTACATGGTGTATATGATATTATCCGTGTTAAAAACGTGTCAAATTATCGTTTCCATATGGTTGTATTTGATAGGAATTATGCACAAATCACCAACTTGTCCATGTGATGGTAAAGATTCGTCGTATTTTTGGCTCTCTATGGAAATGAAATGAAATGGTGCTTAACGTAGTACTTGTCTGCACCAACCGGGTTGATGAAGATGGGGTACTGTTTGGACTTTTTGTCGGCGATTTGGGGTTTTGTTTGTTTGTTTTATTTTTAAATTTACGTTTTCCCCAATTAGTTCCTCATACAGTGGTTTGGCATTGCCACTGACGAACACATTTCTACGGTCATCACATCCATCTCACATATGACAGTCTAGAGGTCCTACTAATCACAGACCAGAACATACAAAAGCGTTTCTTTTGTCAATAGCGGACAAAATGTGGATCAAAAATATTTGTATCAGAGTTATATCCCTTATCCCTTGATAAGTCCCGGCTCACAATGAATTCCCTATCGACTTTAATTTTAATTCATGTATCTTTCATCAGTTCTTAGAAAATTCATGATACACAAACCGGAAGAAGCATACTAAGTAATCAAGTGAGCTCCTTCCGCCTAAAATCATGGATGTTCACCAATACCTGGCATAAATCCCTTTCTTGGATCATACACCAAACAATAAACATGTGAGGGGGGGGGGGTAACAAAAGATTTTAGTGCGAAATAACTTGGCATATGAGTTGGATTAATGGTGGTCTGTGTCCATTTTTATATATACATGTATTGTCAGAGATAGATTCTGCTTTGTCAAAACTGATACTACAGATTAATTCACCTAAACAGAGAACACAGGTTATACATTTAGCAGATTCACTGTTTAAAATGTTAATTCCGTGGATCGAATTACCGTACCATTTTAATACATTTCTATATATATATATATATGCAGAAGCTTTCAGAACACGATAATAAACATGTTTCAATCAATCTTATCTCTTCTTACCAACACCTCAAAACAAGTCAACTTGTTCCCATGGGTAAAAGGGGTGTAAGTAGCACGCACCATCGAATCGACCCCTAACCTCAATGATAATTGGTGCAATAAAACTCAATTAGATCCCTTTTGTTACGTCATTGTTGTCGTGATGTCACAAATCAGTGGCGTGTTCATTCATAACACCTCAATTTATTCGAGTGTACTAAAGAATGGGCGGAGTGCCCTCATAATTTATCCTATAATACCTGGACAGTAAGCAGACCTTATGGGCGGCGCATTCCCGTTTGGCTATTTGTCTCTATGAAGGCTCTCATACCTGACACAACAAAGCCACCGCAATCGAAAGGCGGCGGCCGAGATCAAAGGTGTTAAGGCCGTGTTACCTGAATGGTCAAGACGATATAACTATAATATGTCTTACAGTGTGTCAAATTGGACAAAAATAATCGCGTTTTCTAGATTGTGTTATCGCTAGTTGCCTGATTTATGTTGTTTAAGTAACAAGTCGTTTTATAGAAGGAATTGAAACTGTTTACATGTAGACACGCTCTGGCGGCTTTTGAAGTTCCACCGACCTTCAGTGCTTTGATAATAAACCAGGCAAATTTCAAGTGGCACCTTAATGAAATAAGTATGGATTAAGCGAAATGAAATATGACTGTTTAGATAGGACATTGCTAGTGCTGAGATACCAGGCTAACATTAGAGGTTCACGATTAGAAGACTTCTTACAGTCCAACAGTCCAACTTCAAATACGACATCAAAATAAACCGGTGTTTACATAGATTAATAGTCTTTACAAAAGAGATGAATTAGTATCTAAATTTTACACAGAAAGCGAGATTTATTATCGCGTGGATGTGTTATCGGTGACATATGGTGCTAAAACAAATTCCTTGATTAATTCTTTAAAGAAATCACGTAAAACCCGACATTGAACTGAGCTAGTTTATTCCCGATAACACTGTTGAATCAGTCACTATCCTTTGAGGAAAGTACATTGAAGGTACTAAATGATTTACTAGAACGACTTGCTTCCTTGAATAATCAATGAAGATCAAACATAGCCAATTTATGATCGATTGAAAGTCTTGAAGAAGGGTTTCTAAACACTGTTCTACGGCTCTCCTGGGTTGAACAAATTTCGTCTCTGTTCTGTATGATAGCAGGGGGTAAAACTGACAGAGTTCATGTTAACCCTTATTTAATTAAAATGCTTTAAAAGTAGATACAATACGTGACGCAACATTTTCTTATTAAGCTCTACGAATAAAAATTTGATTGAAATTATATTGATACAAACTGATCTTTAGACGGTCGTCATTACTTTTATTCCCGATCAAAACCTTTAGCTACGTACCCAAGATTATCGACGACTGACTATATGACTCTTAACATGGATTAACGTTCACCAAAAGTGAGAACTCGTATAGAACTAATCAAACTTCAATAATATAATCACCGCGATCCTACCAGATAGGAATAACCAAAAGATAGTTGACAGATTTTTTTTTGTAATTATCCTTTACGTTCGTGACGTATTTTACTGGAACACAAGATAAAATACAGACAAGTTTTCTGACAGATTTAGCATTATTAAATACACTCATCAACTACACTCAGCACTACGGGAACTGCGATTAACACTTTTAAGAGTGAGAAACTAGGTTTAACGTCCATTGACACAAACTAGATTTCGTAAGAATTGACGTCATATAGTACAATTTTATTTCAGAGGGATATTAACCATGGAGCGAGAGGTGGGGGTGGGGTGGGGGACTGGAGGATCCGGCGAAAACAAACGAGATTGGGCATGCAATCCACCTTCTTGTTACGTTAAAGCTTGGGATCGAAACCATATAATCTTAGGCGCACGCTTTAGACCACCTAGTCACCAGATTGCCACTTTTGTTGCCCAAAGACTACGATGGCGACCCCGTACATTTGTATTTACCCGGTCATAACTATAGCCATCCTCATCCTAATGTTACTCAGTACAATTCGTCGTTATCTGTTTTAAGATTTCTAATTTATAATCCAACTTGTTCTTTATTTTAGAATTATATGGTGATTACGTTATTTACCAGATGAGATCTGTGTCCAAAGAACACCCATGGCGACTTCAACAATTCGCAGTCGCCTCGTCTTTATAATTACACTATTATATAACACAAATTCTTTATTTTAGATCCAATGAAACATACTCTAATCTTAGTCGTCTGTATTGTCTTGGTGATATTTTAATTGCGAAATAATGGCAGATAGAACACTTAAAGGTCTTAACAGGATTAAAGTTAAAACGATGTTATGTTTGAAGAATGCAATTATCGTATATTACATTTCAACATTAATAATTCATGCTTTATGACAGTATTAACCCCTACTTTTTTTACGATATATGAATTTGTGTGTCTGTATAGCAGATAAGATCGAATTTAAAGTATTAAATATGAAAGCTTAAAGAAGCACATCTCTTGTTCACGAGTCTATAAAACATTATGTGTTATTTTTATGAATATAGATATGATCTTGTGTATGATATTAAATATGAATATACACCACTAGAGGTCATCCAATATCTAAAGGGTTAATGGATAATGGCAACATATGTATGATTCTTATTATAATACTCTTATATCTGATACAGAGTGACATAACGTATAATCATGGTTTAGCTTTACCTTTAAAAAACCTATGATTAATGTTGTCTGTGGTATCAATTTTTGCATATGCCATGGAGATTAATGCAGATGGAATATCATATTTTGTCGCAGATGCTGAGTGTCAAATTGTTAGTATTTAAACTATGCCAAGATTATGATGCAAAGATGAATTTGAGTTTAATGTCTTTCCTTTCCTGCATCATCCGAGCTAAGGACATGCAGTATGCGATGAGGAAACATTTGTCCGCTCTTCGCTCTTCTTTCGATTTCCAACTGCCAATGGATCTTTACCCTTTTGCCAATGATGTACTTGGGACCTTGCCGTTTCTTCCCATCCGAATGATTTGCGTTGTTTTCTTATCATACGTCCTTTCCTACATCAATGACAAGGACAACCCAGATGAGAAATTCCCGATGATATTTTGTGGCTAACACTGGAACTTCCGGTTAATCGACTCAGTGTCATATACGCCCAGCTTCTGTTATATCAGCCCAGCTTCTGTTATATCAAACATATTTAAAATTATGAAAGTTTTCCTTGTTTGAAGAAAAGTTCTCATTTATACTAGATCCATTCTTACCTGGACAAATGTTCGTTTTCTTCGGCTGTTTTCATATATTCATTGTTTTGGATATTAACAAAACAGTTTTGTTTGTTTTAGTTTAAAATTACTTAAAGTTCTACTTATCAGAGCTAGGTTTCGTATTTTGTCTAATTACAAATTTTATGAATTCCAAATTGTATTAGAGAGGTATTTTCCTATTCATTGGGAGCTTAGTGTATTTTACATCAAAGGCATTCTGCTAGTTTTTATTTTTTGTATCTTTTGTGCCTAGTTGTTTGATAATTCATCACACGTGTTTATATACGAACCATATATCATTCAAGAAACAATAGAACATAACAATATAATGACCACTCCTGTTTCCCTAACTCTTGATTACTGGTCACGCGCTATCCTTCCTACCGAACGGACAGGATCACCAGTCAGGTATCACAATGGACGATCAATGCCATTGATTGGATAATGAAAGAGATCAAAGACGCCGACAAAGGAACGTCTCTAACCGGGGCCATTCATACTCAACAGCAGTCATTGAATCGATTAAGACCGATATTAATGTCGATTACCAAACTGCTTACGACTATCGCAATATCGAAATCAACGTTGATGAAAAATGGATTTATTTTTATCTCGGGGAAAGGGAGATTGAGATACAATCAAAGGTACATAATAAACTTTTCAGACGTTACATGGGGACATTTAAATGGTACAGAGTAGCTAAAATGGGAGTGTATTATATAAGACAGAATATGTAAACTTTTGAAGATATATATTAGACTGAAATACGGGAAAATAATATACAGATGTTGTTAAATATAAAACCATGTCGCTTTTAAAAATTGATACCTTCTGTTTTAAAATAATACCAACTGTCTACGTCAAGGAAAATACACCCTGCGTTGCACATGACACCCATCACAATTATATCTATAAAAGCAGCTGTTTTATGACAAGGGCATAAACAAAGCAGGATGCTTGGAATACATTATAAGATATAAACAATCAATGTGAAAGGTTATCTGAATACAAGGACGTGTATGCTTCAGCACCATGGACCAGAGAACACACCTGTATTGACAGCCTTGTGTATAGCAACTATAATTAAAGCATCACCCGACCAATGATTGTCAATAAAACTTGATGCCAATCGATATGGGACTCGTTAAGTGAATTCTCCCCCTCTTTTGTTTTCTATACAATTAGACGCGAAATAAAACAGAGAAGTCGGTGCTGTTTTAATTAATGAAACCGGGACTGGTGCGACTGGATTTTTATGGCAACTTAACGTTCTGGTAGCACCCGTGTGTCCACTAAACTCCGCTATTCTTGGCTTCTAGGCCAGAAAATGATTAATATCCTCTACAGACCACCACTGACACTTTTATTATTTACTGTAGTTCTATAACAGAATCCAATATGTACAACAATGAGTGTGGTCCTTCACACACAACGTGTCTAACTTCGCGCATTCTCGTATTGCAATATTTCCTTTCATGCATAAAGCAGGTGATCCAAGGTCTTTTATCATTAAGACTATTTTATTACATATACGTAGCCATTCCTTCCTTTCTTCTCTTGAACTTTATAACACAAAACCACACCACCGGTTGCAATCTGTATGAAATGAAATGAATTGTTTCAATGGCATTTAGTAATTGAAATGAAATAGGGTTTAACGTCCTACTGCTATGTTCCTACGGGGCTAATGACGACATGCATACGTCATGCAGGTTGCTATGAGCCAAATTTTGCCATGACAACGGCGCTGTGGCCTACTCTTATTTCGAATTCCAACTGCCATGAGTTCTTTTACATGAATGCCAATGTGTATACGGGACCTCAGTTTTTCGTTCCATCCGAATATAATCTGTATATCTTCCCCAATTAAGTGAGATCTTATATGGGTATTCTTTGCCAAGTAGGCATATTTCATAGTTGCATCGTGTTTGGGGGACGAGTAAGCATGTCCTCATTGACAATGGATGTGTGTTAAAACGAGTCAACTGAAAACTTCCAGCGGATCATTTATCAGAAATGATAACATATTTTATAGTTAACAGGTAATGGTGCATGACCAAGAGAATGAATAGACAATAGCTGAAACACTCGTTATTGTTGTAGTTGGAAATTTAAGGTAATAACACGTGTAATCTAAATTATGTCTATCGTTCAGTCATTTAAATTGTCTGTGATGCCGATGTAAATGAGTATACCAAATATCTATAAAATGAGCATGCTCTAGCATTTTAACTAAGAGTGACAAAAACTTAAATCGATTTCTACTTCTGCCAGTACTTTGTAATATAATTCAATATCTGTCAGAACCGTGATTGAAGTTAATCCCTTGGAAATGTTACCAGTCATGTCGATTAAAAAAGCCCACACAGTACACCTGATACCAAACAAGGTGATGAAGCACATAACAAAATGTAAATTGTAACCAATTTGAACTTAACTGCAAAGAAATGAGAACCGATGGGCACCATGATGCTTTCTAAATGGGCTATATTCTACTCAACAGCTTTAGTTTCCAACATCAGCCAAATCAACATCCAAGTTTTCAGCTTATAATGTAAAATTACAACAACTTACTAGCTATGTATGTATGAATTCCCCAAAAGAAGTGGCATCATACGTTCTGGAAAAAGTAAGAATACTTTTAGTTAGTGTGTTGTGCATGAACCAAGTATGTTTTTCTTATAACAGGGGGGAGGGGATGGCGGAATAGTTAGTACGTGCGCGCTGAATCATAAGGTCTGTCATTGAGTCAGCTGGCGTGGTTTACATTCCCCGGTTGTACGTGGCAAAGAGTAGGGTCAACTGTCCAACCTCGTGGGTTTTCCCCGGGTCCTCCGGTTTACTTCCACTGCTAAAGACCCCTGCGCGCACGTGAATTACTGAAGCTTTTGTCCAGATAAACAAATAGCTTTAACTGTACATTATCCCCGTCTACATTAGCCCAGTCGGAGCAGAACGGTAGACCGTTAAACCCCATTTTACTATATTGCAATGTCCAGGTAGTCGTGGGGGTTGGGATGGCCTAGTGGTCTATAGAGTGCCGGGCACTCCGGTTACCTCCCACTGCTAAACGCCCCTACGCCCAAGCGAATTATTGAAATAAAATTAAACCATATGTTAGTCCAGAAATGACCTAGTTTGTGTCGAGTGGACGTTAAACCCCATTTCTCTCTCTCTCTCTCTCTCTCTCTCTCTCTCTCTCTCTCCCCCTCTCTCTCTCTCCAGGTAGTAAAGTGTGAAGAAAAGTGCTGAGACATTATATAAGTGATGAACTACTTATTTTGACGCGGAAACAATTAAACTGACTGTGTGAATATAAACACATATAAAACACGTTTTGGTTACTGAAAGCAATAAATTCAACTTCATTTTAGCTGTCATGTGAATTTTTGCATTGTGAAATTGCGTTAGTAGGGGACCGCAGTCTCAAATTATCTCTTTAATGAAAGTTAAACCTAAATGTCTGAATTGTTGTGTGTCACCCAATAACACTAAGATATCGCCTGTGTGATAACTTGCGTGGAAAATTATAAAGCGAGTAAGACGCTGGCTCGCTAGCTTGGAAGTCGAGGGCTCGTTCCCTGCATTCACCGAGAAACTTCATCGGGATGTCCAGACGTGGTGTCCTCTTGTCAGTGATGCAGTACGGAGGGCCAGACAAGGAAAGCTGTTTAGTGTTTCTGGGCTGGGGGACAAAAGACAGAGGCCCACTATATACATTGGCATGCACGTAAAAGATCCCTTGGTAGATGGAATTCAGTATAATTGTAGACAATAGTGCCAATGCCCGCTCAAAATTTCCCTCATTGCACCCTGTATGACGTATGTCCGTTATCATTAGCCCAGTCGGAACAGAACAGTATGTTAAACACCATTTCATTTCAAACAATCCCACAATAACAGCTAAATGACAACCGTGGGTGATTTGTTATCTAGCAATTGATTGGGCAACAACCCCACTAATTTGAGCCATTTAACTAAACTATTCCAGGTAAAATGGATAATCGGCAAAAGATAATCTCAGTGTGTGTATTTGCAATGTTCTCATAGCTACAATAATCCGAGTATTTTCACAACTACTCTACGCAGAGCCTCTGGGACCTCATACACTACCCCGTACAGACGCGGGGACTTTACAGTTTGTATCGTTAACAGATTTAACCCTACGGCATGGTCAATATTTTACACAAAACAGTGCCCATTTTCAAATACGTCTATTGGCCCACGTTTCCCGGACTAAATTCTCCTCATAGCACACTGCAAGACGTATGCCCGTCCTTTTGTTAGCATGGACTGATCAGGACGTTAAACCCTAGATCATTTTATTTATATGTCATATATTCAAGTGTGGTGAAACTTCAAATTCTTAAAACGTAATATCTCATAAATTCCATGCTTGCTCAGACATCGATTGTTGAAGAATGAAGTATTTTCAGATAACCTTAACCATAAGACTTCAAAATATCCCGTTTATTTAATTTTTATGACCGAGACTATTGTACTTGTGAGAACTGGTAATGATAGTTGTAAAGCTTAGAGCAATCTAACTTTTAAAAAGTTTTTTGTTTTATTTGTACAAGCGCTTTACGCTCTAATTACGCTTGGTGATCTATATACTAGTTAAATTGCTTTAACAACCTACATTGTGTAAAACTACTTTAACCTTGTAGTTAAAATAAAGTATGTTACATGTCAAATACCGGTGAATACGTGTAGGTTGGGTTTTAATATGAAATGAAATGGAATTTAATGGCCTGAAATGAAATGGAATTTAATGGTCTGAAATGAAATGGCTTTTAACGTCCTACTTGTCTTCACCAACTGGACAAATAGTGCTAAGCCATACAGGTTTTGCCCAAACAGCGGCGTCATGACTTATTCTTTTTTGTGAACGACTAGACACTGACCATTCCAGACCCCCGCAGTGGCTCAGGGTGTACGGAGCTAGTTCGTTCGTGCGCTGGCTCCGTACACCCTTCCGTACACCCTGAACCACCGCACCCGGTTTAACGTCCTAGCTCTGGGATCTAACCTACAAAACTCTGAGAAAGCGACCTTTTTCATGTGTGTAATTATTTTGGACATTTTCTCGCTTTGTGTTCACGTTTGCCGGCGACCTTGTGCAGTTTCAGGTCGCCGTACGGACGCAGCGCCGTACGGACGCCACCCGGTTTGACGGGGACCTTACAGAATGATTTGCAGCTTATTCAGCTGTAACTACCACACAAAACTGTTCATTATTCCATAATGAACGCCTGGAATAGGGTTTAACGTCCTACTTTTCTGCGTCAGGATAGTAAAGACAACTGTTCACCACAGCGTGCTATGGGGGAAATATTGTTCGGACGACACTATAATTTCAACCATCATGGTTTTTTTAGGTGCACCCGCAAACCTCAGTGTTTTATTCAAATCCGAACTAGGCACTTTACGTCCAGGCGCCACATGACTAGGGGATTCCATTACTGAAAATCAACGTAATGCCAAGGATATAAATTGACAATGAATGCTTCCGTTAGGTTATAAAATTGCAAAAAAGCAAAAATTTGAAACAGAGATTGATTATAAAAGCACATCTCTTAAAATTGACATCACTGTCAAAATCAATTTACATATCGCTATTCTTTGATAATCAGAGCATGTAAGACGTTCACATGACTTTTATGGGTCTTATTTGATTCTATTTATGTGCAAGTTGCTTTTTTTATTGTCAAAAAGAAGAAAAAGTCAAATCTTAGTGCACACCTTGATCTAAATATTTTATATTGAAATGAAATGAAACGGGGTTTAACGTCTTACTATTCTGCTTCGACTGGGCTAATGAAAACGGGGCTTATCAGAGAAACGACTAAATTCAAACGTTTAAAGCAGGGGGAGGTTGGAAAGGATCAATTGGAAATTTTGACCCGGTGCCTTAGTTTTAGGTTGGTGTTTTGAAAGTCGACTGCCATTCCGAGGGGTGGGGAATCTACGAAATGAAATGAAATGGGGTTTAACATCCTACTCTTCTGCACCTAACCTGGCCTAATGGAAGACGGGGGCATACGCCATACAATGTGCTATGAGGGAAAATTTGCCCGGGCAGCGGCGATACGGCCTATTCTTATATCGAATTCCAACTACCAAGGGATCTTTTACGTGCACGCCAATGTGTACACGGGACCTCGGTTTTTCGTGCAATTCGAACGACTAGACAGTTGTCTTTGTCAGGCCCTCCGTTCTGCATCACTTACAAGGGGAAACCACGCCGGAAAGTGGGGGAATCTCAAGGGCTAGGTTGGTGTAGAACGATTGACATTTTCATGGTTCGATTGAGCTAGAGAATGTCGACGCATATTCCGTAATTTGCAGGGGGAGGGGGTGGGGGGGTGGATGGCCGAATAGTTAGCATGTGCGCGCTGTATAATAAAGCCTGTCATTGAGTCAACTCGCGTGATTTCGAATTTCTGGTTGTGCGTGGCAAGGGGTAGGGTTTTCTTCGGATCCTCCAGTTTTCTCCCACTGCTAAAAGACCCCTACACACAAGCGAATTATTGAAATAGAATTAAACCATATGTTAGTCCCGAAATGGCCTAGTTTGTGTCGAGTGGACGTGTGGACGTTAAACCCCATCTTCCTGTTTATTTTATGTATTATGTTTCAAAAGTTATGCGTATGCTGCCTATGTTATATATACCAAGTTGTAGAATTCGAATAATAAGGGTTGTATCTTTGGAATTGTTAAGGATTAAGCGTCAAAGCGGTACAAAAAGAAAGAGGTATTTGGGAAGAATCGGAGACGGGAGTTGTGGTTCATCTACAGCAGAAGGTAAAAACATAGACTTAAGGAAAAAGGATTAATTTATTTAGGCGATGTTTTGGCTATGGTTCACCCAACGTATTCAATCAAGTACAATAACAAAATTCGATCAAATTAGTAATTATCCTTCCATAAGGATGTGTTGTAGTTTATTGCTTTATCCAGTCCCGAAATGTCTCAAAATGATTAGGGGGCACGGTGGCTAAGTGGGAAAGACGATGCCAACTAACCTGGAGATCGGGTGTTTGATCCCTGCATTGGCCGAAAAAGTTCACCTAGATTTTCCTGCATGGTTCCCTCCCTAAGTGGGTAAGACGCTGCCAACTAACCTGGAGATCGGGTGTTTGATCCCTGCATTGGCCCAAAAAGTTCACCCAGATTTTCCTGCATGGTTCTCTCTTGTCCGTGATGGAACGAAAAGTCGAGGTTCCGTGTACACATTGGCGTGCACGTAAAAGAACCCTTGACAGTTAGAATTCGATATAAGAGTAGACCGTAGCGCCGCTACACAGTATAGGATATGCCCATCTTCATTAGCCCAGTTCGGAGTAGGACAATGGGAAGTTAAACTCCATTGAAACTGATTAATATAAAACTGTTTATGGTTGCCCCCGACCTGTTGCTCCTTATAAATTGTTGTTTGGGTGTCACAAGATTAACAACTGAATTAATAACATGGAACTTAGATTTATTTCAAGGAATAAAATCAAAATAAAACATTATACGTGAATGACAAAATAACAAAAAAGAATGGTTTAGCGATGGCTCCTTGTAGCAAACATTCAATAATAAATAAAATCTCTCAATTAACATTGTTCGGATATTTCTCATACAGAGTGAAGCCTTCTATAGTCGTTGGAAATACTTAGATTAAGAAATTCCAGTCGTTTTTTCAAAGGCATCACACATTATTCAGATTTGATTCCAATACCTTTCCGTGTTCCAAACGTCTTTATGAGGCAGCAAAATCTTTTTTTCCCCAAAAAAGAATTGCAGATTGGAAACCAAGCCAGAAACAACACAAGGAAAGTCTTGACTCAAAGAGCTACAGAAACAAGTTTACCAACGGCAAGAAACAAAAAGGCAACAGATTCATAAACATATACATATAAATACTTTGTTTTCTATGTCACACTGGACACCATTTTGTCCCAGAAAGAACAAAGACATGACAAAAAAAAAAGCAATTTCTGTCATCGATCCCAAGATAACACAACATCGCGATAGTTCTCGTTTTCATTTAGCACAAACATCACATTTACAAAATAAACCAGAAACCACACCACATAAAAAGTTTACGGTTCATTCTCGCGTGCAAGGTATAAAGGTCATGGGATACTATATATATTTGACTATATATACCACATTTTATTATGATGGTTGATTTGATTTCAACATCTCGCCACTTCTCGTTTATACAAGGGTTACCCGTATTAAACTTTTCGAGTAAAATTTTGGCCACTTTTGTTACCAAGAATTTCAAATTATTGTTTTTCATGCACTTTTATAATATAAAGAGAAGACTTTGCACCATTTTGAAGCCTGACCCGTTTGGTTTTTAAAATTAAAAACACCAGTTTTTTTGTTTATTTCATATATATATTTTTTTTAAAAAAGGTTTATATCACTTGGTTTCAACTTGAATTTTCATTGACGTCGTCGCCAATGTCTGAGGCGCTATCGCTTATTTTTGTGTCTCCGTTTATATCTTTTATTGCCTGTCTCTCTTTTTTCATCTTCATTCTTCGGTTTTGAAACCATATTTTTATTTGTCGCTCTGTCAAACATAACGTATGTGCTATTTCAATTCGTCGTTTCCGTGTTAAATAGTGATTAAACTGAAATTCTTTCTCTAATTCCAACGTTTGATATCTGCTGTATGTTTGTCTCCCTCTTCGTCTTTGAGCAGAATTTGGCCCTGAAAATATAAAAAGGTAAGAATTAAATATAAGAATGTGGTAACAAAGCGAAACGGAAATGTTGATAATGGTAGTAAGATATAGTAACCAATCCCTTGACACAGACGTTATCCGGTTCAAGGCTGATGTCAAGGGAGCGAACTCGCCTCTCTTCCTTTTGAAAACCAGACAAGTTTAGCGACGAGTTTTGGTCTAGCCGTGTCACTGCTCGTCAGAATTACCCGGGAAAAACCATTGTCTATAACATGTGGGTTTTTTTAAATCAGAGAGCATTTAAGGATATATTTGAAGGTCACTTTGGGAGACTGAAAATAGAGAATTCCTTTCTTGAATTGGGATATAAGCCTACATGACAGTTATATGGTGTAGATGATACACGGTTATATCTATCAAATATATAAATATCTCATCCACCATCTTCTATGCCACTACCCATTAAATATATTAAAATGCATGTCATTTAATCGACAGAATATGGAGAACAAAGTGTCACATTACAATTACTAGAATTATACATGCTTCGTGCCAATAATTTCACGGGGTTTGTCAAATTTTTTACATACATCAGTCGTTGTATTCAGTAAATAATTTGTCAATTGATTATAATTGTAGGTATCTGTGACGAATCCAGTATAGTTACACAGTTTAACTAACATTCGAAAGATGGAAACAGCACGACACAATATACTTTAATACTAGTGAAAATTTAATGAAGTGTGGCTTATTGTTCAACACGTGTTCCGTTTAGTAGTAAAAAAAACCCCAAAACTATCAAATGACACAAGCGTATTAATACAGAGCAAACTATGCTGGTAAGATGTCACACATGTTCATTTCAAACGAAGTTACCAAATGAATCGAATAAATATAAAGGCCTGGGGCCTTTTCAACAAGTTGTAACACCCTCATGCTCCTATGATGCATGTTTCGATGTCTTTTGTAGGAGGCCATAAAATCACCGACATGCATGTTCCCAAACAATGATCAATACAAAACTAGAATATTAGCATGAAAGGACATTGAAACTGTAGTTAGTAGTTTATAGTTGACACATTGATTTAAAGACGTGTTGTAAATAGTAGTATGAACCTTGAAATAATTGTTACGATTGCTAACCAGTGGTGTGCAAAATCCAACCTTGCATTCGTATTGTAGAATTTCATTGAATTGAGCAAAGTGATCAAAAAGGTTACATGAAACAAATCGCCATTTTTACTGATTAAAGTTACATTATGCAGATAAGATATAGAGTTGGCACGTCTGACTTTATTAGTTAAAAGCTAGATAATGTGAAGGGAATTTGCTGAAAATTACAGTCCTATTGATTCACTCTGAACCGAGATTTTAGCGATTACATTTTCGGCTTAGCTTCGATTATCATTACTTAAGTTGGTACGATAAAAGGCATAGTCTCGATTTAAAAATCATGATTGAAATTTGAGCAGCAAATCGGATTCTAATCCAGTCAATATCGCAGGCTGATGTTGGCAACAAGTGTTGGTTGTGGTCTGGATAAGTTAATTAATATCTGATTAAATGATTTAGATAACATTTCAGGCAAAAGGAAATACCTGCAATTGGTTGATTTAGCTCTTGCATAATGTATGCTTAATAAGAATCATGGATAAATCTAGGTGGTGTTTATTAGGCTTACTAACTAGATGGAAACTAGTACTGTCCTTATTCGGACGCCAAAAATACACACACGCCATTGAATTCTACGTCGGATAAATCCTGCGACTGACGCACACCACGAAATACTCTAGCCTGGAGGTCGGATGTGCGATCCCTCTATTGGCCGAGAAAGTTCATCTCGATTTTCCGGCGTGGTTTCCCCTTGTCAGTGATACAGAAGGAGGGCCTGACAAGGACAGCTGCCTAGTCGTTCGGATGGTACGAAAAACCGAGGTCCCGTGTACACATTGGAGTGCACGTAAAAAATCCCTTGGCAGTTGGAATTCGATATAAGAGTAGGCCGTAGCGCCGCTGCCCGGGCAAAATTTCCCTCATAGCACACTGTAAGGCGTATGCCCGTCTTCCATTAGCCCGGGTCAGATGCAGAAGAGTAGGACGTTAAACCCCATTTCATTTCATTTCCACGAAATACTGATCAGTCGGAACAAGGCGATTTTTCATGAAAATCTGTCGGGCTGAAATTTAAAAAAGCTACATTGTTAATAAGCTATTTTAAGATTGTTACGCTTGTATTAACTGTCACAGAAAATCGGAACTGCGCCAGTCCTAGTACATAGTAAAGATTTCCTCATCCTCGCAAAATTAGAGTTAGTCAAATGTTATTATTCGATCGATTTGCGACCTGATTCAATATGACTGTATATGTCTATTAGAAAGCTGTATGGTAAGAGCATTCTGTTGGTTAGTTTAATGTGTCAATATTTGCACTAATATAATTCAATCGATTTGTGACCTGATTCGGTTTGTACCTATGATCAGCAGGGGGTGGGGGTCGTCATGATTGTTTATGTCCACTCGAAAGGGGTATAATAAGAGCATTCTGGTTGGTTAATCTAACAAGGCCTGATTTATTGTTGGGCCTGGTTAATTTCGTACCCGTGATCTGGAGGGCCGCCATTATTGTTGATGTCTATTCTACAGCATTCGGTCTGGTTAGGATCGGTAGACTAATATAGCCAGATGTTCAACGGCTACATTATACCTGGACTACAATTATTAAATAACTCTGCGAGCATATAACTTCCTAACGCCTGTCTTGCTACAGATGACCATGTCAAGGATTCAATGCACGGACCCGCCATATTAAACGAAGAACAAAGTTTTTCTCACATCTGACATATTATGTTAAACTCGTTTGTTTTTGGTGACAGACGACAAAGTAGATCAAACATTTCTGATGGACGTAACATGCATCTACATGATGCCCCTAGCCATATATCATATATATATATATTGCAAATAAAAACAGTTGTTAAATTGGTGTGTTTTTTTTTCTTAACACAGACAAAACGAAAGCCAAGGGTGGTAAAACGATTTGTCAAAATGTCATAATCTTGTCTGAACATTTAGAGAAAGGGATAGAATTTGCCTAGAAATTAAATGAGTCGGAACGGCAGAAATAGTTTTCGAGAGATCAAAGAAGCTAATCAAGTAGGAGTTGTATTTTCTTTAACTGTAACATTGGGTCTTAAGATGAATGAAAAACAACTGCGTTAGAAGCATGACCATTAACTTCTGGGTACCAGTACAAGAATATTCTCAACGGTCGTTGTCACTGTACCAGAACATCGCACTTACTAACATAGATATTTTGACACATGCTATGTAAGCATTTTGCATCTAAATGTGAGATATCAAGGTTACGGCGGACAAAGATATATTTCTTCTGTCTACAGTTTGAGGCAGCACATCTTGTGTAAATGTGTAGTTTTTATATCTACCTCTTGTCTGTTCATGTATTTTAAAAATATATATATATTTGGTAGAACTTAGTTTTTATATATATATATATATATATATATATATTATATAAAGAAGGGTAATATAACACTAGTACTATATATCGCGAACAATCGTAGCCCTCTAAATTGTAGAGTGTGAGAGAAATAGGGTTTTACATCCACTTGGCACAACCTAGCTCATTTCAAAACTAACACATGGTTTAATTTTATTTCAATAATTCTATTGCGCTAGGGGTATTTAGCTGTGGGAGGGAACCGGAAGACCCGGAGAAAAACCCCAAGGTCAGGTAGGCGATCCTACTCCTGGTCTTGTACAGGTGTTGACTCGGCAGCACGCCACGTAAGCCAATGACAGAACATGATCTAATGCCAAAGCGTTACACCATTCGAGAATCCATCCTTCCTAGGCTGGGAGATTGTACGTGGATCTTTAAAGCTGCAATTTCATATTTTTAAGTTATGTTTTTAAAATATATTAAAATAAAGCCTTAAAATGCATTGGTTTCTATAAACAGTCCTACCTTGTTAAAGAATATTCCTATTGATCCTATAATTCACTATTGCTAGTTGAGAAATTGGCAAAAATATCATTTTCAACTTCAAATTCAAACGTTTGAAGATAGTTATTGCATGGAGGGAATTGAAATACAAGGGGGGTAATTGTGCTATTATTTCCTGTGTGGCTGATGTTTAAATGTGGGAAATGATAATAGTGAGTTGACAACCCATTGAGTAAAAGACATAGAAATGATTATGTTTTGACTTTTTCAGAAAAAATGAAATTCTCGCTTTAAACAGAGAATCTACTGCAATTTCATTACCCAATTGCAATATTAGCTCGTCCAATGATTATTTTTATTTCATTTTTTTTAACGAAAAATTGAATTAATATTAATGATCATAATTATATCTTTGCGTAGTTTTAATATATCCATGTAAGTTTCATAACTTATATTATAATGACACTGTCATTCCTTCAAGTTGATTAGGGTTTTTTTTAACCTGGAGTAAATTTCATAAATAACTCACAAATTATTTATATCCTCATGATATACTTTTTATTGTTTACTCGATTCAATAATGGCCCAATATATGAATCCCGGGATCTTCAAACTGTTCCCTTAAAAATGCAAACTGATCTATTAGCATCGAAAACATTTCTATTCGTGTATATCATATTAATTCTAAGTGAATTTTATGTCAACTATTCAGATTTTACGAGAATATTTTTCACTGCTCCTAGGGAAAACTGTCACTCTATGCTAATATTAAAATAATCCAATAAAAAAGGACAGCTTTATTAAGGAATTCAAGCGTTAAATAGTTTTGATTTAATACAATAACATGCTGTCATAACTGCTGCAATATCATTCACAATAGTTCCAATAACAACCTAAATAATTAATGGTTTGCGTTCACAATATTAGCATTAATTACCAATAAATGAGAAATTTGTTTGGGTTTTTTTAATGTTTGATTTGACATTTTACACCATTCCATTTGTAATCCGAAATGAAATCATAACCTCGTTACAGATCATTGAATTCATCGTCAATGGCTTAGCTCATCCATGTTTCCCCTTTTTGGTGTTGAGAAAGGGTGTGTGTGTGTGTGCGTGTGTGAGGAGAAAGGGTGCTGGGAGAAGGGTGACGTCAACTCAACACAATCCAGGTCATATCAGGTCTAACATGTACACATTTATTTAAGGGACTTTAACAATGGTTTGAAACCTGAGAACCCGAATACAACCCAAGAGAAAGAGAGAGAGGGGGGGGGGGTAATGCCAACTTAACTCAATCCAGGTCATATTTACGAAATTATTTGAGGGACTTACATGCAGCAATGGGTGGAAACCGGCTAACCCTAATAAAGCCCACGACGTTGGGTTAGCGACCCTACTTCTTGTCATGTACAAGCTTTGTGGGATTGAAACCACGCAACTTACATCCTTCGTCGATATTAGAAACTGCATTAAAAATAGCAATGAATTTATATATAGAGGTGTCCATTTCCTCTTCTTTATTAATTAAAATATAATAAAATAATATCCTTTATGGGTCATAGGACACGATAATAACAGATGGGTTAACGTTAATCTGCCATTAAACATCCCACATATATCAACTGAATTTCTGAACAATGATGAAGTTCGACTCGTATACAGAGAATATAAATAAACGGAATTGGACTCTTATCCGCTCGCATTAAGGGTTAGTTTTGTCATAACATATCACATAAAATTCCATCAGTTGTATCGCACAGAAGAATAAGACGATTAGATACCATAAATCACCCTCGCTACATAATCCACACATATTTATCCCCCTTGTGTATACTAAGAGATATCAATGTTATTAAAAACTCGTTGCCTACAATACATTCAATTTGTCTGTAAAGATCAAAGCGTAGCCATCATGAATAAATCATAGTCATGTTATATCGAGGTTTTATTTAATACGCAAACCGTTGTAAAATTTCCTATAACCTTAACCGAAGCTGAATGCCGTAGACTAAGGTGGGAGGGAACCCCTTTTTGTTAACCGTTTAACTCGCTAGGTAGATCATCTCTTTGAGGGGGAATTTTTGTATAAAACAGCATAAAGTTGACTGCGCTTTACGTCTCCGTGTTGTGATGCGAACACAACATGGGTTTGTCTCTTCATAACGCTTGACGGACCCGTTAACTTAATGACAGACTTGTTTGTACACGGAATGGCAGGGTCTATACAACGGTGTTGACTGTAACGACGGGGGACTAAGCTCTGGGACTATAATAGTATGTGATGTACGAAAAGCCTACACATATCAGAGATCATACCTATATAAAACAAAATGTTTGACAATTACCGGAATATCAAACCAATGTTAAATCGTCGTGCATTGATTGGTAATACGAATGTCTGTATTCATGTAAAAGTCTAAACATAATAACATCATACCTATATTACAAAATGTTGGACAATTATCACACGATTACTTTATCATACCCTGGTGCTAAGCCGTGTTACAATGGTAGAGCGAAATTCTGTATTCGAGCAAAAAAGGAGATCCCGTGGACGATATGTCTGTAGTAATATATGGCTTCGGTGATGTAATGGCTCTCCACTACTATATCACTATTGTTGCAAGCTAAATATAGAGGGAACGTGATAATGACTAGCTTTTGAATTGATCAAGAGATACGTTTCAGTCGGTCTATGGCTAAAAAATATACCGGTATTCGATAATATCTTTGTAATATGTGTAAGTGTCATATACGATTCAGCGATTATATATTTTTATTGGTAAAGTGATTGTTGGTCTGTTAAAACATTGCTTGTCGTTGTGGTGTGAACTATTATTAAAATACAGTCTTATATTGTTCACCTTAAAACATTTCACACATCAAGGTCAGTGTTGGGTATAGGCTAATATAAAAAAATGTACATCACTACGTATATATAAATGGAAATTGTATATAATATATTATTTGGAGTTTACTAGAAGAATCAAACCCCTCTATTCGTCATATTTTCACGAACTTAAAATTACACAGCTACATATTAATTAAATATGGATTGTCACTCTGATACAGTACAATAATTATAATGAATTTTTAAAAATTAACCCAAGTTTACAAACAAAAAAGTCTTATTTGAACGCACTGAAAACCATTAGATAAAATGGAATCTATATCTCAGCAATGGCGTAAAGGATATGTCTCATAATTTTCACACGAACTAATGTGTAGAAGCTCGATGCATCGCGTTAAATAAGTGGACCCTGACCCCCAATTTCTAATGCCTTTTTGAATACTGAATAATCGTAAAAAACGATATCTTGAAGGGGGTAGGGATGGGAAGGGCGGGGCTTTCAACAGATTTTCACCAATATCGTTAAGGCGAAATGTAATTCTTTGTCGGTTATGTGGACGAGTCTACTAATTTAATTATATATATCCTTAAAGGGCATTTATAACACTGCATCATTCAAGCTTTAAAGGGAAATATATATACACATATATACGTCATAAAAACTAAAATAACAAAAGAAAAAATGAAATTCTGTCAATCTTGTTTTAAATGGCAATTCCTTACGTATTTGTGGTTTCTCAGTTTGTAATATAATTTGGATAAAACAAAAACAAAATTCCACATTTGTCATCCGTAATCCTAAGTAACAACTCGAATTAAAAACAAATAAACTACACCCAGAGTATTCACAGCCGGGATATTTTATCATCTTTTATAGAGGGGCAAAGCTAGGGCTTACTGTAATGTCCATTATGAATCAAGTCTTTCTGGGTTGATGTCAGAAGTGTTGAATATAGGTGTGAAGTTATACTTTGTTTCTTGTCATATAATTAATCTTCGTTTATAAATGGACCCATAAAATTATTCAAAGGAAAACCGTTGAAAAATGATGGGAAATTTTGGGAATTTAGTAAATTGTCTTGAATTCATAAACAGATTCAACTATCAACAAGAACAGGTTTTCGATGTTTCGACGAATTCCGTTGTACGAGTTGTTTTCAAATTTCTTATCTAAGTTAGGCTTACCTACCAAAGAGTGAATGACACTTTCAGTATTTCCAACTTCACGTGATTTGTCTGTACATGTTTACGTTATAATGTGTGCAAATTTTGAGACAAACCGGTCGAGCCATCCCTGAGATATACGCTCAAAATATCCTATTCCAAGTAGACCAGTGTTTGGACTTGAGACAACTTGGCGAGTCTTTAAGTTTATTTTGAACATGACATTATTTTTACAATTAATTACATAAAATTTCTTGGTAAGAATGACAATTACACTTTAAATGGTAAGTGCAACGTTCGTGATTTGACGCCACCCGAAACCAATTACGCGACTGGATTGGCTTACAGTTAATAGACTTGACCAATTAACTTCATTTATAGGTTTGATGATGACAAACTTACAAACGATGATTAAGCTAAATTGATACATTACAAACAATGTAGTGATTCGTCATTTAGGCCATAATCTTGTATTTTGCCCCTCGTGCGACATTGTTGAATTTAGGTCTACCGCCAACAAGGATAGCGTTTAATAGACATGCCCTGGAGAAACAATATGACAAGTCGACTTTGATCCTACAATCCTTTCAAAGAAAGTTTTTTCAGACTGAATCATTCACAGTTTAAATAGACATAGTGACTATTTTCATATTTATACTATTTATAGTGTGTATTACATTGGGTTACAATCAAACTGCTTACATGAGCATTTTAGGCCTAATATAATCAATGCACCTTCCTTTTGCAGCTGATCAAATTTGATTTTAAATATCGTTCAAGGTTGAAACTTGCAACTTTAAATCGATCGATTGTTAAATACCGAAGATATAGCTAATTAAGTTTATTGCTTAAAACAAACAATACATTAATGGTATTAAGAAATTGCCAAGTCATTGTGTAAGAAACCCTAACCCATATTATAACTTTAGTGCATCCATGTTGTATGGTAACCATCACAGGTGCATTCAAATGTGCATTCAAATGTGCATTTAAGTTCAACCGGAAGTGCTAAAAACGAGGTTTGATTAAAAATTTGCGCGTAATGAGATCCCATTACTGATACAAATGATGTTTAGGTTTGACACGTGTGCACCACGAGAGACGTATAGACATTTATACAGATTTACAGAGCAAGGTCTAGTGGTTTGCCTGGTCTTACTCCGTCGTCAAATGGCCGTCAGAAATGTTGTACAAAAATTGGCGAATTTCTAACGAAAGTAAAAGTGAGGGGTCAGTGTCATAAAAACCTATAAATTCATCAACTGATCTGTCATGCATGCTTGCAATTGATAAACGCTGTTTTTTTAAGTTTATGGATGCCATATTCCTGTTTTGGAATTCGAATTAATCACAGAGTTGCATTAGAAATTAAACGTCGAAAAAAAAGTTGGTAATGTATTTCTGTGAATTCACCGAACCCCTTTGGTTCCTCCCACGTTTTAAAAATGATGTTTTTGTGTGGAATAGCCTTTAATCATAGCCAACATCCTGAACGGTCAACCATACGTGTGCTTTTAGTTTAATTAGATAACAGTGTGACATCGAGAAGAAGAAAGTTTCTCACACTGAGACAATCACACTAAATGTTCTTTTCATTAATGTTAATGTTTCCCATCGGAGGAAGGAAAGTAATAGATGTTACAGCAGCCAGCTGAATCTTAGTTCGTCTGCTCGTCATTTCACGGCGGCCATTTGCAAACACTTTCTGACCGAGCAGAAAAAAGCTCAAATGTTCATTCCACTTAAACACCATTCTTTTTCAAGCGACAGAAGACATTATTATTTCAGGAGGTTAAAGGAACTTGTTAAGTCTCATAATCAGCATGTCCTTATATGGAAAGGAAGCAGAGCCTGTTGGGCTTTGTTGTATCATAACCATCAGTGAAGTTCTTAATTCTGGTTTAGCTCCATGCCATTTCAACAAAAACAATAAACAATGTAGAAATTATCAAATGACTAAGAAGCCTGATAAATCTGGATATCCATAGAAGTCACGGGATCATGAATTACACGAAAAGTGTCACTCGCCCCCACCAACCATGCCTTGAGCTGCTGTTTATTCGTGCCAAAAGAAAATGCTACGCATTTGTTATCAAAATCCTGCAACGTTCCTGACGGGGTGGATTAGTAATTTATGGCCTCACCATTTCTATCAGATTAATTATTTACATTTAGGAAATGGTTTGTCCAGATAAAACTGGTATCGGTTAAAAGTATTGTCTTAATCCGATATTCCTGTCAGCAGGAAAAAATCAGCCGTGTATGATAAGCTTTTTTATTAAAGGTGGTGACTATATTAATAGATATAGCCTATTATATATAATAATGTGGAATTGTATTAACTCTTAATACCGATGTCATTGTTCACCGACGTTGAAAACATAATGAGGTGTATCATTATGGAATATTAAATTGAATTAAATGTATTTGATACATAAAGTAACACTTAGGGTTTGACAGTTATGTAATATTAACTTTTAATTTCATCATTTTGACACCTTGATCGAAACCATCGGTTATATTTGCTTACTTTTGACGAAATGTGAATTCAAGCATGTATTATGTAACAATTTATAACTACAAAACCTAGTCAATGATATAAAAACAATAGAAAAAGTTGACTTTTGTGATAAAAGATCACTCAAAACGGCAACTTTTCATCAAAACGTTGACGTTTGTTCTTAAAAATTACTCGAAACTGTAACAATTCATATAAATTTCTTTTAAAAGATTCCGACTTTGCATCTGTTATATCTGAATTGAATGAAACTTGCTATATAACATACAAAGATTTTTAAAGACTTTGATTCATTTGCACTAATCACAGCACATTATGCAAGAATTTTAATGGGTGGGTAGTGTTTTTCAACGAAGTTCTAAATGTGTTACCAATGTGTTAGCTTATCCTTGATATTTTATTTTGAATCTCAATTTTCACCTAAGCTTGTTAAAACTACTTAACCTAGGTTAAATTATCTATCAGTTTAGATATATAATGGAATACATACACGTACACTGACAGCATCAAGTATAGCTCTCACGAGATAAAACTAGCCTTCCCCCATAAATAACTGGACAAGAAAATGAACACATGTTTTGCCCCCAAACCATTCATTAATCCCTTCGAGTACACGCGTCACATAAAAGATACGTTATGTATAATATGTTTGTGAATTGAGCTTAGCCAACCTCAAGCACAATGATAATTTCCCCAAAACAAAGAAGAATACGTAAGGAATGTACACAATGTGATTGTATACGTATTGCACTGAATTATGACTGTACAATTTTAACATCTTGTACTATCAGAGCCAAAAACGTGTGTTGTTTCGAGCCATTCAATTAATTTCAATGGTACCCAAACAGTAATAACTTGCAGTTAACTTTTCCATATGCACCTGCGTCGACAATATTCTGCGATATCTTTTAAGTGGTTGCGGATGTTAACCCCATGTCGATAGCAACAGCAGCCAAAATCTTCTGCATTACCATTCTGAAGCTTGTTACCAGAAAAGTGTATTAAAGAAGAAAGAAACATACACGTATCTGTTATATCATGCAAACTTCACAAAAAAAAACATGGATGGTTGCTGGCAACATGCTTCAACTTGCCTTGACTGCATTCCAGAATTAACGTGCACTGAGTATTGCATATTATGAATTAGAGTTGATCGACATTGCAAGATATAATTATTAGTCTAGCCTATATATGTATCCCTAAATGTATATCATGCTTCAGTGTTCATACTTCCATGGTATACTTGGACATGATTATACTTACACAGGCCTACAAACTTGAAAAAATACATGACGTCAAAATAGAGCATGGAATTATATGCGATTATTTTAAATTTATTTCTAGTACTGGGCTATTGACACTACTTTTTCTTAGCCTGATATATTTCTATAGGTTTCCCTTCTTTATGTCACGGCTTATCTTTATGGAACATCTGATGTCAATTCTTAATTAAAGGGTACACATAGATAGCACGCCGCTTTTGTTATACTTCTATATCGATATCTGAAATATTGCCGTGTTTATATCACAGATAGTATTGAAATAATTTGGTATTAATTAGTGCATACAGACAAACCACATATTACTAACAAGACGAACCCAATTTTTTGAACCAGGAATCTGAATATCAGACATAAATAACACATGGTTGTTTAATAGAAATAGCAAGTGTTAACACCCATTGTCGATCGAATCCAGCTCACAATATGTTGAATAACTTCTTGGCAATAAAGATGCCACTACTAAAAGTATTCAAGAAATTCTTTAGCAAGTGTTAATACAAGCAATGGTTAAAGGGGGATATTTCCAGCAGAGGGTGTCGAAAATAAAATGGAACTCGTGTTATCTCGACCTGCGCAAGTATGTAAGCGCCATTTTCTATTTTACAAACCAATATCTGCAGGCGTATTTACTGTTCATTTGTTGTGCTTAATTTTGCAGAATATGATAAATATAATATATATATACGCAATATTGGCCTATATTTTTTTGTATCATCATGCATATGTCAAATCCATATAGAAAATATGGTAAGTAGCTTACGTTACGCTCATATGATAACACTAACATGAAATAATTCATCTGTTATACGTTCATTTTAATGGTATTATTGCTAATAATCTGTGGAATAGCTCGGGTTACCTCCCTTGATTTCATATGACCAATTACACGAAAGATAAGACAAAAAGGCCATGGGGCTATTTTTATTTATTTTTTTATAATTATTTAGTGCTTTATTAATAACTCTATTTGGAATATATTCGATCACTCTAATTTCAGATGGTTTAATTTTACTTTTTATTATCCATGAGGTCAAAATAAAACCGGTGTAGTGTTGCAAATTGTAAATCTCGTCTGAACAAAGGATGGGACGTTATGGCGTTGAAACCATATCACTTCATAAATTGCATTTATCTCAAGCGAAACAGGGATATCACGATATTTACTATCATCATGCATCGTCTTTTTATTCAATTTATTTATGTCCTTCTTCCATCAGTCTATCTTTCTGATGATGTGAACCAAGGCAAGCGGGTGTTTCAATTAGCGAAAGGAATTCAATTGGAGACGATAAACGATAAGCCAGCTAACCCCGAATTAACCCTTTTCGTTAACCGGCTTCTCCGATTACTGCTTGCTGGACATTTTATGAGGACAATAAATTCAGTTTTGTGACTGGAATATGAGTGTGGTGCTCTTTAAATTCCGAGTCGAACTTTTACTGCCTTTTTACCAGCTCCCCATTTCCATAGTAACGCGTATTTTACTGCCCTTTCTTATTGGGTATTGGCCAAACATAGAATTTAAATGGTGGTTTATTTGTCGACAATGGAATAAGAGGAAACACGAAGCTGAATACGAGCTTAGAGTAAGATTTAACTTTGGACATGGAGTAAGGTATATCTTGGATATGTCGTCAATAATCAGCTATACGAAGATTCATATCCAAGGATAATCGTTTATGGATATTTGTTATTCCTACCTATAGTTAAGTTAATTGTGTTTTCATAGTTTTTGCGTAAAACGATACTCAACAAGTAAGTGATATTAACGTGAAATATGTCTAAGGATGATAACTTATTCAAAATCGGAATTCGTCGCTCACCTCGGGATTACGCAACACAATGGAATATACGAATAATCAGCTTGTCACGATATCTCGAACAAAGAATTTCGTGTAAAAATATCTATGCATAATACACGTATTTCTGCTATGGTTCGCATGTTTCTAATTTCTGTATATTTTCAAGGTATCATAAGGTTTTGAAGCTTCTCAAATGTGTTTCGAGGCTGATAAGATTTTCTGAACAATAACCAAGCCTTGTTAAAACATGCATTTTGTTTATTATTTCTATGTTATCAATGTGTTATTAACATTACACTCAAAATTTTTATTTGGTTTTGTGTGTAGTGACCAAATTATGCTCAAGATTATATATCTAAGTAACTTTGTTAAGTCATTTTTAAAATTCTTAATCTGGCATACATGCTTTACAAGCCTTACTTAAATCCAATAACTCAGTTTTGTAATCCAAACGATAACGAAAATACAATAGCCACCATGCATATTCTGGACACGATCGAAAGTAAAATATTGAATCTGTTTTGGGGTTGCATTTATTACCACAGACACAAGGAACAAGCGATTAATGTTTGGGTAGAACTCGAGAAAATAATTCTCAATAGCTCTGGACACAGCGAGTGTGAAGAGATGTATTTCACAGTACGCTGCTCATTCGCCGTGTATTCTTGAATTAACATGAATATTTTATTTACGTATCGCTATAACTAATAACGTATTAGCATGTATAAGTTTTTCGCTTATAGCATCCGATCGATTTAAACCGATTGTCTCATCCTGATTAATAACCGCTCTTACACGTCAATAAAGAGTAAAAAAAATGAAAAATCTTGCGAAGGTATAAATAATGCAATTTGTCAAGTGGGCATTAATAGATGACTTCTATTTTTAAATTTTAAATATTTAATTTTCGGTTAATTGCTGGAATAATGTGAGTCATTAATTAAGAATGGGAATTGTACTGCTAAATAATTAATCCTTTAGATATCCAGTATAATTTCTGAGATTCTCTAAATGTTTGCTGTCATCTGATTTATTTTCATAGCACAGGTGTAAATCAAAAATGAGATATATTTCATTTATAGTATTTGATTTAATCAGCAAAGAAATACTCAAATGTGCATCGAAAAGGAAATAATAATTATTTGAATTATTCAATAATTCCAGCACTGCGTAAAAGCGATTATTAACAATTTAATTCTATGGAATAATAGAATACATAATATATTCCTTAATTTATATACATGAATATATAACAAATATATGTAAATTTCAAATAATTGCTTAGTTACTACAATTCTTGTTGAAAAAAAATGAGAATAATAATATTTCACAAATAAAACAACAAAAGTTTGATCGAAAAAATAAAGAAACCTTTTTAAAAAATACACATAAAATAAATTGAAGGCCAGTTATTATTCCTCCATTAATTGATTTATAATACTTTAAAAAATATTAATAAATTCTTATGGGTGTTATCCTTGATAACATTTTTTTCTACAATTTTTAAATATGCAGTAAACATACGTTTCCTTTTTTTTTTTCTTTCTTTTTTTATATTTTGAATAGCATTTAAATGTGAATTATTGTCCTTTTATGTTAACAAATACATACTAATATGTGTGGTCCTTGAACATTTCCCTTTAGATTTAATTGACATCAATACCATATACAAAATCATGATTATTTTTAAATTCATATTTAATATTTTCCATTGCGTTGGTCAAAGAATTTTATTCAAATAATTCGAAAATAAATGGAACTAAAACCAGGCCTGTTAAACGATATGACTGTAATTATAATAGCGAGATTTATAAAAGGGCTATTCGGGGATGAGCGTGACCTTTTTAGACCGTTGTTAGAAGTTGTTTAATAAAAATGTTTCAAGTATTGTCGATTAAAGAGTCAAAGAAATAATAGGCAACAAATACATGTTAAATAGTGGTGTGCTGTAGACGGTATACCGGCTGTCGTTTCTATTGAATTATACCTCAGATGAATATCGCATACCCCACGGAATACGAGCTTTGTAATTCACTTTGTTGAAAGCACAGCGTCGATACAATCAGCCAAGCGCAATACGCAGTAAATAAGACAAGAAGGCTTTAATATTTAATACGATATCTATTCTTTGTAAAATGAACAAGAACAAAATCAAATATTTAAAAAAAAGTCGATAAATATATTTGTATTTACTGTTTAATGTCCACTACCGTGCCGTGTGTATTCACAACCGTCATTCCATTGAAATGCTGTTTTAAAGTTGTACACATTGATCAAAGGCATTCTTAAAAACTCTATCAAATATTTAAAAGAATCGATCCTGTAAGGCTTATTTACTTATCTGAATAAGCCTAATGTATAACATTAACCGCTAGCATTCAAACAGCATTACAATAATAAAAACATAACCGTAAAGGCATACACGTTGTAATAGCTATAATCCTATGCAGTACCTGTTTTTATTTACATTTTATTGCAACTAAAATCAGCGGTTTATGGCTTTACGTGTTGTTAATTCAATAAGCCCTATAGGCTTGTTATGTTATAAAATATAGCTAAACATAATTTTTATTTCATTCTTTCGCCCCAGACTTAAAAGCATACAGGCCATAACTTACTGTGATGCGTATTTCAGTGTCAAACTATATAGGCAATAACAATTATGTGAACATTACGTTTTAGACTTTGAATCAGGCTTGATTTACAAGCCATATTTTATGAAGCAGCGACAATAGCATGTAATAACTTAGTATTCTGTTGTTATAAAAACTTTATGAAGTGATAAACGTTAAGTGATATACATGTTAGACTAATAAAAATGGAGTGTATGACCTACCTACTATACCCATCCATGGATAAAACGGTGTGGCTGGTTCCGAAGCTTTTGGAGAGTTATCCTCTAAATCTTTGTGGGATACAACACAATTCACTCCCCCCTTCATATCTAAAGGACTGCCATACGGACTTTCTGCTTGATGTCGGGTAGGGGAGGGTGTCGACCCAGCATGGGTCCAATCCACACTGTGCTGATAGCCCGCGGTATAGTTCCGTGGGCTAGTGTCCTCTGTATTAAACGGTTTACTGTCATAACTGGACTCTTGGGGTCCTCCATAAGGTGCTGTTGACTTCTGTTGAGGGTAGTAATGCCCAGTAGGGTTGTGTTCACTGCCGTACCCTCCCCCGTGATATCCTAGTTGATCGGCGAAACGAGATGAATATAGTCCATAATTGTTTGAGGTGTAACCGTTTGGTGTCGTATAATGGCCGTCGGCCGAATACTGAGGTAAAAACGATGCTGCGAAGTAAGAATTCATATTTCGACTTGTATCATGCACAGACAATTCTAACTACATGACCTACACGATACGTGTGATTTGTGAGGCTACTCACTCACTCTCGTCCAAAATAAATCATTTACATGGTAATCTGACTCGTACTGTATCCAACAACCAATCAACGCGCGCGTTACATCGCTTCTCGGCTAACGACCGAATCACCACTCGACCTGTGTTATGTGAGCGCGCTAGGGGAAGATTGTATGCTATCGTATGCCTGTATGATATCGCCACCGATACAGTTCGTATTTTAATATGAATATAACTACATACTATTATCGAATTTCAAACACAAAGAATAACTCTTATTTCACACGTGACACGACCATAAGATGATACATCTAACTTTATTATGATCAAATTTGATCTGCTGCCATATTCAGTAATGGGACTACATGTAGTAATAGTGTTATTACGTAATAATGTGTTATTTTGATGATTTCGCAGAGATCGTACATTGATAGTATACCTTTAACTTTCCAGTGTGATTAATTGACAAATTGAATAGTTTGAAAATGGCGAAACAAATGGATAGAGAAATAACTCGTTCGCATGAGACTGCATATGAGGGACTGTAATTAAGATAAACGAGGCCCATGGTCATAAATACAAACAAACTACCTGCGACTACAAGGTATTTCTAAATTAGATGACAAATTACTGTTATATATCGTGTATACATTTTAATACAGTTTATGACGAGGCGACGTCGTGGTCAGTCGTATACAAAAGAGCGACACCTGTCAGTGTGTACTTATTGCATCAATCTTTCTCATACTTATATATATAAATATACATATATAAAAGACAACCTCTTATATACCACACTTAGAGTGACTATATGTCTATTTACACACATACATATGCCTGTATATATATGATGGGAAATATATATTCACGGTCGCAGTCATTGGACCGTTATTTTCTCACCCTTTTGTTTTTTAGCCATTCATTTACAACAATAAAGTAATTAGATATGTAAACTATATATAATTATTTTTATAAAGTTTATTTCACCAGTTTGGAATTTTATGATATGACTTATAATTCCATAAATGATATAAATAGTGTATTTTTAAATTATCTCGATACAAGGAAGCACTAAACTTTCTTATAATGCCATCAAACTAGAAGGTCTATCAATATTTCAAAAATGAAATATGTATTTTTACTTATAATGCTATTACTATTAACAAATTCAGCAGACTTGATCACAAAACAGTGCAAAATCCATATACAAACTGTAAATTTCAAACAGACAAAAGTTTTTTGGTTTTGTTTTGTTTTTTAAGAAAAAGGGACCGCTTAGTTTCAATGATTTTTTGAAAAAAAGAATATTTTCTGATTCTGCCTCTTTAACACCAACAAAAGAAATATAAAGTATTACACGTTCTGGAAAATTAATTCTTAAATTCCCACTTTCATTTATTTCAATAATTATTTTGTTGTACTCTATATTTCATTTCATTCAGATTATATATTTCACTAAAATCTCTGAAGATTTAGTAATCAAAATGTATTACCGAATTTTAAATTAGTTTCTCTTCATAGCATAACTTATTCCTTTGGGTTTCTTTACCATTTGATTTTCTTTGTTTTTTTCATTTACATATTTTATCTATTATAATTTTAAGCGCCATTTATGTTTTTGTTCTTATTTCTTTTATTTTCTTTTATTCGTCAACTTTATTACAGAGTTAGTTCCTCGGTCTTTTTATTGGGAAGAGAATAGTTGTAGAATTTTATTCTTCTTTTACTCGGTCTGTGAATTATCTTGATTCAACTTATAGTTTTTGCGAGCCATAAAAATCTCGTAAAGCACACAAGAGGTTGCTAGCTAATTCGCTTGCTTCGTTGGATTTATTCTCATTTTTATGTCCGTTTAATATTAATATGAAATATTTATTCATAAAAAAGCGATTCATAAAAATTTTATTAGGCTGTTTTACAACCCATGTTTATCTAAGATACAGTAGAGTAAGTTTAAAAGACCGATCGGTGATAATCGTTTTATTACCAAAGAAATGTAAATCAAAAGTAAATAAAGATATTTTATTGTGCTATTAAATGATCTCGCAAGAAAAACTGAAATAACATAATTGCTGTAATATTATGAATTTATTAACACGGTTATATGGAAATAATGCGGTTTATTTTAATTTTTATTGTAAATATTGGGGACTAAAGCACTATATGATTTCTTACTTACACGACCATTAAATGCTACTTTAAATATATCCCTACCTATATTATGAGGTGTTTAAAATTTTGTTATTTATCCACTTAATTCTTTTTGTATTTTTTCAAAATATATTGAAATGCAGCTACACAAATAATTCATATATTGTACATATTTATAATGTGACATTTCATAACAGCTAACAACCTAATTTATATATATATATATACATAAATAAATAAATAATTCATGTTATTTTCATTTTAAAAATATGAAATTTCATATCAGTTTAAAATATCTCAGTTTTCACTTTCTTTTCAAACAATTTAAATACAGAAGTAGACAAAACACTGGTCATAATAATGTGATGTTTTGAACGAATTTATATATACAGTTTACTGAAGCGTCACACGAAAAGGAGAGGAAAGTGGCCTCCTGTGTTAAAAGGGGCCAAATTATCTATTTTACTCAACTGTAAACATTTTTGGCGAGTTATATTATCTCACTAGAATGAGGCTACATGTTAAAATGATTTGAATTAGGCCCTTTGAAACTGTTTAATACGCAAAGGCCCGAGCCCAAGTACTCGGAACAACTTTAATCCAATAATGGTACCGAGTTCGGCAATTAACAATTATAGGATTTGTTCTGCCTATAGTCAACATAATGTATTTGTTCATTACACACATGTTGATGGTTTAGATAGGAAACTACTTTTTTATTTACCAGTTTTATGTGTTTTTCAAGATCCACGTATCAACGATCTAATGCTTTATTTTGACTCTGAAATTTAAAAGACAAAACAAAACAAAACTAACCCCAAAATCACAATAAAATAAAATACAACCAAAGTCTGCGAACTATGAATATACAACAGATGAGAAGTGATATTAGATGTTCTATAATCAGTAAAATGTACCCAGCCATGGAAACGCACACATTGGAGTATAAAATAAAACAAATGTAGAAAAACGATCTAATAAACTATGAACAAACGACAAATTTTTCATTCACTTCCGATCAATATGACTGTGTTTAACCCGGAATTAGCGTTGACATTTTTTTAAAAAGTACTAATTTCGAGAAATACAGTTATTAATATATTTTGTTTTCTTTTTTTAAACGTTTTTTTTAACTGTAAACCCAATATAAATCATAATGTGTTCAATTATTGTTCATCAGAATTTCTGAGAATTTACTCAAATATCTATTCTAATATCTGATAAAAAAAACCCCTCATTTTTACAATTATAAACAAAGAATATGAAATTGTGAATAAATTTAGATGTCATATTGATATATGAAATTGACAATAGACAGTAAAAATGTGTTATTAATTGAACAATTGGCAAAAGGCCATACATTTATTATGCAGCAGCTTGGAGAGATCATGAAAGGCGTATTAAGCATCATATTGTTATAATTTAATTTACCATTTGCTCATTCTATCAGTCATATAATTGTATGTAAGTCCTTTTTGAATTGAGACCGTAACAATTGTCGAACACGGGGTCAATTTCAATACATGTCATATTACAAAACTTGTTAAACAAAGTGTGGAGTAAGCTACAAGATCATACAAAAGCAGTGACATATTAATCGGCACTAAAAACAGACCTTGGTTCAGTATGATATTAAAATAAAAACAATAAGCAGTGAAATATTAACTGACACTTAAATACAAACCCTAGTTCAGTATGATATAAAATTGATAACAACCCACTGTGGGATATTAACTGCATCTCAGAAAGCAAACCCTAGTTCAGCATGATATAAACTCAATCCGCAGTGGAATATTAACTAGCCCTTAAACACTAACCCTAGTACTGTTTCGTATAATAAAAACACAAAAACAATCTGTAGTGAAATATTAACTGAAACTTAAATACAAACCCAAATTTAGTATGGTACAAAACTATAAAAAATCTACAGTGGGATATTAACTGGCCCGTGAAAACCAATCCTAGTTCAGTATGATACTAATATACAAACGATCCACGATGGGATATTAACTGCGATTTAAATACAAACCCCTGTTTAGTATGATACAAAAACATAAAAGAGACAATCTGCAGTGGCATAATAACTGCAACTTAAAGACAAACCCTTAGTATGATATAAACAAAGGACAATGTGTAATGGAATATTAACTGCATCTTAGAAAACAGACCCTAGTTCAGTATGATATAGGCATAAAATCAATATGCAGTGGAATATTAACTACAACTTAAATATAAACCCTAGTTCAGTATGATTTAAATATAAAATCAATCTGCAGCGGAATATTAACTGACACTTATAAAACAACAGGAGTACAGTATGTAGGAATTAATCAAAATACCCAAAGCTATACATAACTTGAAAGTACACTGCTCAGATACAATAGAACATAAAAGACATTGATCAAAGACTAAGTATACATATAATAATGGTGTAAAGAGAAAAAAATCAGCTACTAGCCATGCTAAAAAAAACCAATGCTAACCAATATAAACAAATCAAAGTGAATGACAAATGTGAGAGCCTTCTGAGAAAATTGACGAGAGATTGGCCGTGCGAAAAACACAACATAACAGACAATATAGAGAGGGACCAAAAGGAAATACCAATTGGTATGTAGTTAAACATACTAAGCAAGAAGCAGCAATTCCAGGGGCTATGCCAAGCTTTTAAGCACTTTATTTGTTAACTAATGTACTTCTCTCAACATAAAACAATCAGCTAATAGACTACACTAATCAACCAACCCGTAATGACAGACCAGTTTTGACGCATCGTTGTTGTCATGGTGACGACATTGAACACGGCTCTTTGACCCTCAGTAACGAACAGTGGTCCAATTTTTCGCCCACTTGCTCGGTACTACAGGGTAAACGAACCGGGCTCATTAACTTTACATGACCAACAACTTTCTTCAAAACGCCCATAATGTTGCGTCCATAAAAAAGCGAGGTAACTCAAGCTAAAAGTCATCAATCACCGAAGATCAATTGGTAAAATTTCCTTATCCAATCAACCCATCTCATCTTTTTTCTATTTATTACATGGCAACAAATGACTGGTTGGATAAAAACACGTGACCTGTGACCTTGACCAATGACCTCCACGCGGTCTTGATGAGAGCCAATCATTTTGAAGCCAACTAATTTGATTGAAATGTCACAAGTTGAAAAGAAGAGAGGAAAAAAAGAAGTTACGCAATCTGAGAAATTAGACAAGTAAATTAGAAGAGTGGCAACAACTATTCAAATAAGTTAGAATGATCTATCGCTTCATGGTGATTAATGATGCAACTTGGATCATAATTCAAGCACTCTTCAAAATAACTATT
The DNA here is from genome assembly GCA_963678685.1 of Patella ulyssiponensis. Taxonomy (NCBI): domain Eukaryota; kingdom Metazoa; phylum Mollusca; class Gastropoda; family Patellidae; genus Patella; species Patella ulyssiponensis. Next base: position 57,838,092 of record OY783230.1, on the reverse strand, counting down.
CTCTACTTTGCGCAGCACAAATGTCGGAAAAGGTGGGATGCCTGCCAAAATCATAAACCAGGCTTCATCAAACGACAAAAAGAAACTCTAAAAAAGTAACAATAAACAAATTAGTTAATACTACGACTTCAACAACACTTCAACATCAGCATCATAAACAAAATCCCTTCAAATCGAAAAATTAAATTAAAAAATATAACTATCTCATAAAAATATCCCCACCCGAATTCCCTTCTTTTTCAGTGACTTAAACTCAAAGACCTCGCTCGACAGATCTTTATCCGTACGTTCGTTTCTTTTCGGAAATTCAAAATATTTTCTTTCTTGTGGTTTATCAGCGAAAACAAACAGAAAAATCCCACACTGGAAGATTCGTACAGATGGTAATGTTGGCAAAGTGAAAAACTTGAGTCTATGATATTAGAAGTAATGACGGCTGTGTATGCCAACAACGCTTCCCTGTTTGTTGTCGATTTGCCTTCAAAAAACAAATACTGTAATAGTCGGGGGCTGATGAAAAAAGAAGCGAAAATTGAATATAAGCAGTTGTCGGTTACAGTCAGATCGGGTTTCAAAAAGTCTTTGATGTTGCATTTCTCGACTGAAGAAGCAGAACGCAAAATATATACTACATGGCTGAAATGAAAATAACAGACACGGGAAATCTACAACTGCTTCCGTCACTCAACAGCGAAATCTACGCCGTCAAAAAGACGACAGAAATCTACATCATTTCGACTGTTAACACTAAATCGCTGATGGAATATATTCACACGTACACTGTTATTAATCACAAAATTTGTTTGAACCTTCATGAAAAAACATACATTATCTGATTGTGCGAGAAGAGAGATGTTTTGTCTACGTTTGCGAGTGTAAGAAGTAGAAAAATGTTGATTAATTTTCTCAACAAATATTATTACATAAATGAAGGAATGAAATAGGGATGTTTGGAGTTCTTTCTGACCCCGAACACACTTCAAGTATGCCCATAACTACATTGCGGTATCTAAGTGGCAATTACTATATAAAAACCTAGTATTCAGTAATTGTGTTGTCAATTTTATGACCTATAATCAAATAATCGTTTTCTTTTTTATGGCAGGGCAAATCGTCGACCTCTGGCCAGACTAGCTGGCATGTCTGACCGATCAATTTCCTCAAAGTCTGTTAAAGAAGATGTCTCTTATATATTCGTCTGGTCGTTTCTGAAGATTAACGTCCACTTCCATCAAGGAATATATATAGATATATAGATAGATATATTATTTTATTGCTTATATATCTCTGATAATAATTTCAGGTATAGAATAGATATTGTTGTATTCTTATTACAGAGATAACAAGCGATTGTGTTTTTTTTTATCATTTTAATGTCGCTGACTTATACAACAGTTCGTCCGGACAATTTCTTGATGAAGTTTATATTGCATTGACTTATGGCTAAAAACAAACTTCAAAGAAAAGAGAATTGTTCAAGAAACAGTTATAGATCACAGTGTAAGAAAATCAAAATTAAAACCAGAATGAACAAAGATCACATTTGAATTAAATTGTATTTGTTAGTTCTGTCTTTGTACTGCATTTTCTTCTAAGTAATTTAGTGATGTCGGAACATTAAAAAATATATAATGTATCTTTGAAACTATTTATTAATCAATCAAAGCCATTTTAAAATATAACAAATTTGGCTGAGAAACAACGAATGCGTGTTAATTACTTATTTAAAACATTAACAAAAACTAATTTCAATACGACTTTTAGCGTGTTGTAAACAAAGTCTACATTTTACATGTGCATGTCGAGGGGATTATCTTGAAATACAAGAAGCAAATTGAATGTAATATGACGCACTTGAATAATGAAGTTATCTGTCTCCGATAAAATCGATTATTATTTTTAACAACATGATTCAGGTATAGTTATTACCGGTAGCATGATTAAACAATCATAACGCCAAACCTTTATGGTTCACACAGCTGTAAATATTGCTCATATCGAAGCCATAAACAAAGCAATTGATGAGAAAAGCTATTAAATGCATGAAAAACCTTTACTTCCTACATGTTTTCATGAGAAATTAATGTTGCTCCCAGTCCCTTGGTTTGTGATGATGGAAATGCAATGAGCACGATATATTGCTATTTAATTGATAAACTGCCATTTGTTTAATCATCGGTAACAAATCGATCATTTAGATTATCGATTTTTCCATGTAGTTTAATTTTTTTAAAAGTCCATTATCACGCCTTTTTCTTGTAAATTGATTGATTTTGGACTAGGAATTGATCTCTACTTGCGTTTTATGTCGACCCACCAAGTAGTCAAGATCATATTTTGATTCAAAATCGATTTTTAGAAGACAGGTGTTCATAGTTTTTATGTTGAAACAGAGGAATGTTTTTTTTTTCTATAAAGCTAACTCCAACGCACCTGCGGAGGAAACAACGGTAATTTGAGTTTGTGGTGTCACAATGTCAAGAATTTGATAATTATCGTATCGTAAAGAAACTCCAGAATGATAAATTTCTCAGAAACAAATGATGAGCTTTTCTTATAATCCCTAAAAAAATACACAAAATGTATATACCTATATCTACCACAGAAAATAAATTTTTGAGGGTTCAAATAAAAGAAAAAAAATACCAAATTATAAATCAAATAAATTTTCGATACTTTCATCAAAGTATTAGAAATAAGTAGTTTATTAAATATGAAGAAAAACAACTCCCCGGAGATAAAAAAAAATAGTAATGATAAATAAATCAATTCTCTAAGAAATAAATCACCCAAGAAAAAAAAGTAACCAGTTATTACGAAAAGTTAAATGGTTTGCTTAGCTAATTCGATATAAAAAAAACTGTGTCCTCTTTATTACAAATTCAGTCTAAGGAAAATCTTTGTTGGGTCAGGCTTGCCTTTGATGTTCAACTTAAGCCTATAAATCACGCAACTTGCCAAGACTCAATACGTGTATCTTAGTTTCCTATTGAACACGGTACGAGCTTCAAAGGGGTGATAATTTTTCCGCTGGTTGCCGATTCATTTCAGACCCCGTTCCCCTTTTCGTTGTGAATAGCCAAGTCAACAAATCAGTAGACGAAAACACATTATACACTCATATACCAACCACTATCAGAACACGAGTCCATCGTATCCTAGTGACGTCACATCTTATCATTCAATATGGCTGACTTGGTCAGTAGTTCGGCAATTCGGGCAGTGAAGTCCCTATATTCCAACTGCTTTGAAACAGACTTATTGAAGTGAGAACGCCAGACAGTATCGACATTCTCAGTTATCAAGATTTATTAGAAGAACGTTGGAAATAAACAGAAGCATACAAATATTTTGAATAAAATGGAAATTTAAAAAATATATATCTCTTGTTCTCATGGAAGTTAACAATCAAGTAACATGAACTTCTAATTTGAAAGCGAATAAGTTTTACTTATTAAGAATCTTCAAAAAGTTTTGAAAGTTGCGTTTTCCAGTAAAAAATCATAAAGTAATGTGACGAGTGCTTGTTATATTCTTCATTATAAATGGGCTTCATTTACTGTCTATTAAGAGAGAGTAAGCTACATGCTATTTTAATGTTAGACATAATAAGATAACATTGTGAACTTCGAGAACCCCTGGCATGACTTTGAACTTAGTAGCACTGCCTTAAATCATGGAATTCATTTACTTCCATCTTTACTTGATTAATATGTCAGGTTTCCAAACTTTTAATCTTTTCTTTTCGTTTTTTTATACGATAATGAGATCAACAAGGCAATGGTGCCGATGGTTCGTTTTTAAAAAGAAAGATTTGATTTTAGAGGAAGATGTTGAAAGCAATAGATATGAAACTTTGATTTATGAAGTCCGACACACCATGGAGTATATAAATATATTAGTATCTATTAATACTGAGATATAACTCGATATATGTTATTTCTGTAAAATCATGATATATACCACCAATGTATATCATCACTACTGCTTCCTGCCTCTCTACTACTATACTGTATGTGTATCATTTTGTGCTAAGGTGACATCATTATTAATTGTATATTCACAACATTAAACTTAAATGCGTCTATGTTTTGCTTTGTACATGATTATGATGCATCATATATACGTAGCCTGTATCATATTTATCGTGTATCGTACTCTCGAAATCCAGTCTAGCTAGCATGTATCATTTATACTCTCGGATGACAACACACCTAGCATGTATCATTTATACTCTCGGTTGACAACATACCTAGCATGTATCATTTATATTCTCGGATGACAACATTCCTGTCATGTATCATTTATACTCTTGGATGACAACATACCTTGTATGTACCATCTATACTCTCGGATGACAACATATCTAGCATATTATGAAGTATCATTAAAATTTACTCTCGATTTACAATTTTTACTCTCGGAGAACACAATACTCAGTATACTATTGGATATTAGTATCATTTATACTCCCAATATACAACACATCGAGCATAGCATTGGTAAGCATGTATACTCTCGATTTACAACATACCATACAATTTTTAAAAATGTAGAAGACAATACTGGGCATATTATTAGAAATTAGTATCATTCATACTCTCGAAATGCAGCACCTCCAGCACACCATTGTATATCAGGCATACTCTCTAAACACAGCACACAGCATTGTGTATCATTGATACTCTGGAAACACAGTACACCTAACTACAGAAATGAAATGAAAATGTGGTTTAAAATCCTACTTTTCTTCATTGATTGGACTAATGAAGACGGATAATGACCACAATTTACCTGACATAAATATACTCATGATAGTAGTAGTAGTTGTAGTAGATGGTATAACGTCTGCTTCTGCAGTAGTGACATCGCAGACAATACCTGTTCATGTTATTATGTACCATTTGTACTCCAGTCTACGATTACATAGCATTTCCCAATTATACTCACTGATCGTGCACGATACTGAGTGTGCTAACTCTTTCGTAAACATATAATACAGCATCTTAAGTAATTGAAAGGTGATTGAAAAACTGCAATCAGTTTTGTCTTTGTTTTATTGCACTTTGATATAATCATTAAACTGTTTCATACCTACCCTAGTATACTTAATGTCAGATAAATTCAACTAGAAATTGCCATTCAATTAAAAATTTATTTATGGTACACATATTCACTACCAAAGAAAACCCCTTTCTAATTACCCAGCCTGAACTTTATGCTAAAAGCAGCAGACGATATGATCATATCATGTCTGACCCACACCAGCCCTAGATGGAACACTGCTTCGATTTCTCCAAGAAAATTGCCAATTTAGCAAGCTAGTCATAAAACTAAGGAGATTGCTTATCATATTACTGGCAGTGTTCAATTCGATCCCGTCGTGTTCTTGTGTTAGCCTTGAATACAAATGTAATTGCTCGAGGTTCAGGACAATAAATTACAAATGCATCCATGATAATTTTGTTCATAATTTATGTCAAATATATTAGAATTAACTTCAGATCACTGAGTAATATTAATGTTCTCGTATATCCATGTTAATTACTGGCTTATATATGTTTTTCACCTTCATTCAAGTTTCTTTTGGAGGGATTGGGAGAGGGGGAATGGGGTTTAACGTCCACTCGACACAAAGGATCTTTAGCAGTTGGAGGAAACCAAGGACACAGAGAAAACTCACGAGGTAGGACACGCGACATCATGAATATAAATTTTGTCCACATTTTTGGCAGACGATATACACGGGAAAGGTCAAAGCATGCCCGTGCCGCCTAGAGTCTTCACGATAATCTTTTATTATGGGCCCCTCATTAATCCCAAGCCAGAAGATTACCCTCCGTTCATATTGTATTATTGTTTTCTTAATTAATTGTTAAATAATGAATTTCAATACATGTTAGATTTGATTTCGATGTGACAAATTAGACATTTTCCAAAAAGTGACGCCCCGCGGCTTTAATATAAATATAAACCCATTAAACCAAATTGACATAAAATTATGATTTAGATATCGTTTAATGTTCTTTTATTTCATTTTTTGTCAACTTCAAATTATTGAAATTTATGGATATATTTAACTGTATATAACTGTATATCTAAAAGGATTTTCGCTTTTCATGAAAAAGCTTTTGTACATATTTTACGCTTTATCTTAAATTCATAAAAACTAAATCGAAAGTAGAACCAGCATGATATATACATCTATACATTGAAATGTACACAGCATATGTATGATTTATGACTGAATATATAAATTCACAGAAACAGTAAAACTTAATGGACTGTGAAAGCGGCAATATCACAACAATTGAAATGTATCGTAATTAAAACATAGATACAATAAAGGCACTCTTCAATTGTTTGATCTTGTTTGCATCCACCCTGAGTCCCAGCCATGTGTGTTTCAAACCCCTATTGTTTCTTTTAGTTTTTAGGAATACAGATCAATGATTTTAGATGTTAAAATTCAGCCCGCATTAAAACGATGCTATCATGATCCCAACTGTTGATACAAAAAAAATGTCTACATGTGTTACACACGTCGCATCTACGATTGCTTTCAACTGCCCGAAGTTGTTCATTCTACCATTTCATTCGTTGTTCGTTCATTCATTTATTATTGATAATTGGGATCACTGGTCGGGATTTTCGGAGGGGAAAGCGGGCACTGAACTGAAATCTGAATGTTTGTTAAATATAGATCTAAGATTAAGTGTGGGATGCAGAGCAGAAGACCCCCCCCCCCCCCTTCCCTCTTCCCTCTTCCCAATATGCCAGTGTGCGAATTGATCCGTTCATTATTTTTCTTATTTTTATTAGCCAAATACGCCTATATTCAGTCACTTTACCTTTGTAAACAAACCCCCTTATATATGCTTATAAAGTCCAGAGGATGCATTCCCCCAAATCATTCATCCATACCAATTTCAATGTTTCGTTAATGTAGCCAATTGATATTTCATGCCTGCATCCTTATCATCAAATATTTAGTGACCTTTTCCATGGTTAAATTATACTTTTAGTAGATTCCATGTGTTCGTTTAATCGATCGCTGTCTTGTAAATCTTCAGGGAAATCAGAATCTACAAGAAGACAGTCTGTGACTGCTGAATCTCCATAGGGAAAGTAAAAGGTGGTCTTAAATGAGACAGTTTTGTTCCTACTGTAGTAAACTCTCCCGTCTATATAGCAACCACATCAGAGGATTTGGAGCGTGCGATCATAAAACCTAAACTACAAAAACACAAAAAAGACTGAAATTCCTGCCACCGCTTAAACACATGGCATATACTGTTGGTCCGATTTCATCAAACACTGCAATCACGTAAAAACAATTTCACGTTTTGAAGGAAGAATTTTTTTTACGAGTTGAGAGTACGGAATTTCAATTAGTTGCTAAAGTTTCTGTGAGTGGATTTGTCAGAATGTTTCCAGACGTTTAAGCGAACACTGCAGATATTCTTTTGAAGTTTTCACGAACTGTCATCCCAATCATTAAAACATAGACTCTAATGATATATGATGTATACAGAATTTGATTGAACTTACTGCAATCTTTCTCTTATAGTCATCTCGTCAAGCATACATATACATAATGGACATGTCCAGACTGTGTGCATTATACAAAATAACATAAGGCATAAATCAGCTTTACAATAGTATAACAGAATTTATGTTTAAGCATAAATCGAACCTAATTATTGTGCATGGAAAATCATGTGCATATGACAGCGTAACAAATTTAATCAGCTATAACATTAATAATTTATTATTCTACAGTAAATACTCGACATGTACAGGCTTGGTATAATGAGAATGAATAAAAATAAAAATCTTTTGAAAGATAGTAAAATTTAAAATTTATTATTTACTGGCCACCAATTAAGAAATATTAGAAATGCATTAACGATATCAGTCTATAGAAATTGTAATGTAATTGTAAAAGTAAGTGTATTTGTGTGAGGATATAAGCCAATGTATGTATGTATGTATATCTACCCTCATAGACATATACAGAGCTGTTTTTATGTGTAATAATGCTATCATATCTTGTACGACATTAATTATACGGGTATCAGCGAGCTGCCATCTTGTTCACAACTTGCTCGACCAATCAATACAGTCTAATCTTAGCTTTACAGGGCTCCTACACATCACGTAGGCAATATACCAGCTCATATTCCTACGCGAGGTCAAAACCCGTATAGTGCATTGAGGAATCTACTGGCTCTTATTCTTAATAAAAATGTCAAAACTAACATCTATCACTTCAAAAACTTATCTAACTTATTTTATTAAGCAAGCCAATTACTCTAGGATATATAGTCTATCCCAATAGCTTTAGTAAGTTAATTTTCGTTTAAAATTTAATTCAAACTTTTGTTTGAAAATCGTATTCATAATTAGCTTATTATACATATATTTAATAATATTTCAAATAAAGTTATTTTAATTAACGTAGCGATCGTTACATTTGCTTTATTCCAACCACTTACAATATGCACACACCTTTCATCAAGTTATATTTACCTATGTTTATTTACTTTTTATAGCCCATTATGTATAACTAATTAAGTCCATTAATGTATTATTGCTTGCAGAGAACAATATTTAATAACGAGATAAAGGCGTCGTTTATTACCCCAATAACGTACCAATCTCTATAATATTTCAATAGATAAATAATGGCAAACATCAGGGCACACACCCGAAAATTTCAAATAAAATTCACAGTAAAACTTTTCTTTTAATTATTTTAAAAATAATTGTTGAATTTCATGACTTTGTGGACTTAAATTTACGCGTCAATTTTGCGAGAAAAATACAATGGTTCACTTTTAATAGATGTTTAATCAATGTGTTGAAAATATTGGTCTGAAAGGGAATTTATGAACAAAGGTTTGGCTGTCGATTATTTAGAACAATATACTGGTAATTTAAGTATTATTAAATGTTACTACACTTTTCCTAAATTTTTTATACCCCTCCCCTACCTAGCTGTATTTACCAAAATGAAATTATATAGAAAGAAATAATGCTACGCAAGTTAATGAATAAAAGCTACCAATTATGTTCTTCGGACAATTACTCAAATTATATATATTATTATTGACATAAAATGAAGAATATTCAAAATTATCTCAGGCAAAAAAATTTTCACACACAAAAATATATAAGTTTACTGACTTCTTTCGCTGTATGACTGCTTATTATCGTTTTAAAATTTCCAAAAATATTGTTCAAATTTTCAAGACGAGAGTTGTTCTCCGATATCTTTATTTAAGTGGGTAATGACAGAGCTAGCAAAAATTTGGTCAAACAGTTAGACATCAAACACGGCTATTATCCAAATTATCTATTGTAATGTCTGGTATGAGAGAGATCTCCACCACAGAATGTTGATGATACTGTAATTATCGGGGTATAGCCCACATAAAAATTTTCTTACATCATTTTGAACAGGGGAGACAAGTCTGTCATTTATACCTACACAAGTCTTCGGAAATGGTCAGTTGTTAAACTAAAGAATTTGGTTCTTGCCCTTTGAAGTTTCGTGTAAATTATTGGCATAAAATGATGAAAGTCGGTTCGTATATTTTTGTTAAATTCAAAGAATAATTCCCAGATTATTTCCTTTTGATTCACAGAGAAAATCGAAAGTTGTTGTTTACTTTTCTAGATGTTTCAAGATATATATAAACAGTCGTATGCGTGGTAAGAAGCATATCAAAATTAATGTTTTTGAAAAATAGTAATATATTGAGAAACGTTAATAAAAATCAGTTGTAATTTCTTTCTCGGGTGTTAAATTTAATTAACACAATGGCAAGGGTTTCATCAACTTGTTATTGTAAATCAATTTTTTTGTACACATTTTCAGATAAACCATATCCACATTTCTTATATGACTGGTAAAAAGTGAATATTTTATAAGTCATAAATAGTACAAAACCAAACTTGTAGAGAGATATAAAATTATTTCCTTTATGTCTTTAGGAAAGCATTTTGCGTTAAACCTTTCAGAATAAAATGCTTGAAATTATACCCAAATTGACTAAAACAAAGTAAGAGACTGCATTCGCTACAATTACGTAAATACAAATAAATATAGTTTTTATAAAGTAACTCGGGGGTTTTGTATTCACCACCAACGCATTATATGAAAATAAATGTTTTATTCTTCTTCTGAAATTGTCAGTGTAATTGTGAAGTGTTAGAAATACCGTAACATGATGACTCTGCTAATGTGGATACAATAGGAGAAAATTGGTTGGGCTAAAACCGGAGAAGGTGGGTGGGTTGAAACCGAACTATCCCATATTATTAAATTGACTAGAAAATGCCATTAAGCTCATTGTTATTTCATCCGCGTTTGGTAGCTCACGACGTTTTATGAGTCTTTACATTTTTTCTTCTAAATAAGAGAGATATTGAATTAAACGTCTTTCTCAAAACAAATTAATATAACTCAATAAAATTACAATATTATTTCAATATTTAAATGTTAAACAGAAAATAATTCTGTTAAACAACTATCTAAGACAATATAGATTAATTGAAGTAAATGATTTAGGTGATCGACAGCAATGAGATTCGATTCACTATTCAGATGTATCAAATAAATCGCCGGAAACATACAAATTAAAAACACGGTTTATAACGTGTCTTAGAATATGTCGTGTTTCTTTACACAGCACTTTTAAAAGGTCTGAATCAATTTAAATCAACGTCGCTTACCTTCATAAGAAAGCCCAGACTATAGTGTTTTTCAAAATTGTTGTTTTTCTTAGACCAGTTTTAAATGTCATCAACCCAGAATATCATCCTAAAATAGAAAATAAATTTCTTTTAATCATAACAATATTTCTCATTTTGTACCAAATAATAAAAGTCAAACAATGGTGAATATGAAATGCACTACTTTCTTTGTTTATTGTTGAGGATTTTTTGAGAAAGTTGTAGATTATAAGATATCAAGAACTATAATTTGAGCAGATTGGAAATTACTTTATAAGGGCTGGATTCCTCGGTGTGCATTGTAAGCAAAAACTATCAGAAGATCTCAACTACGTCCGCGGTCGTAAAATTGAGCTGGAACTAACTCCAAGCGGATTAAATATCACTCGTAAAATTACAGGTTATCATTAAAATATACGCTGGATTTTCTCCTCGGGATTTTTATACCCTGCATGTGATTTTACGAAACAATGGGCATGACGCGTGTTCGAGGTTTTACATTTTTGCTGCGTGTAAAACACAACACACGTCAAAACAAATGTCGTATGATATGGCCATTTGACAATGTTCAAATTCCTACAAGTTTTCCTATCTTTTGTTTAGAGACCAGAATTCGTGTAAACAACCAAACATGTCTTTGTTCACTTCAATAAATCACATACTGGGCATTTTTTGGGAGGTGTCATCCATTGATGATTATTATTTTTAAATACCTAAAATAAATAATCGATGTATATTTATTATTTACTAAACAGTTTTGTTGTGCTTACTGCTTTCAAAACATTGCAAATGAAACCTGACCCGCGTCCAAGGGACATAACTACTATAGGACTGCGTGCTGGACATCGTCAAACATGACGGCAGACGACTAATTGTTTAACAACGTTTGTCCGAGTTTTAATATCCAAACGTGAAAGAGTTAATTAATATTTTCTAATGAGTCATCCGTGCTTCATAAATTATTTCGTTTCGGATATTTATGTCTTGTAGAATTTGGACGACACCCTAGAGATATTATGGTAATATTGGTTCAGGGTTACGACCCTGGTATATTTTATGGGTTCGGGGTTTAGCTAATATTTGACAGCTACAGCTAGTCACATGAGGGCTATTTGTCTGTAAACGAATCCAATATTCTGTTTGCCGTATAATTGTAGATACATGATTTAAGTGGTGACGTGGAATTGGATTGGTTAAAACTAATGACAGAAACGATGTTTTCGTGTAACTACACATAAACCGTACTACAAAATGGAGGTCGTCCCCGAAATTGATTTTTTCTGCGCACCATAATTACTTAGTAAAACACTTGAGAAATACTATGTTTAAAAAACATCTTGTCGTTTCTGTACTGAATAATATTGTCCTTTTAACTGTTAACAATTCAATATGGGGTTTAGCGTCCACTAGGTCATTTTGGGATTAATATATGGTTCAATTTTATTTCAATAATGCGCAGGCGCGTACGCTTTTTAGTGAAGGCAGTGCACCGGGGAGATCCGGAGAAAACCCACGAAAGCGACCCTACTCCTTGTCATGTACAACTGGAGAAACGAAACCACGTCACTTGACTCAATGACGGACCTTATAATCCAACGCGCACCGATTAACCATTCCGCCACCCAGTCCCCGGCATGGAGTATGCCCAGCTTCGTTGGACCGGTGGGTGCAGCAAAGTAGGATGTAAAACTCCTGTTTCATTATTCAATTTTGTTACTAACTAAGAGAGAACCAAAGTCATTATCTTATAAACATAAACACTAAAACAGAGCAACTTACCAGTACTAACACACATTATTGATAAAATGATCTATCGTAACGTAAGTTATATGTTCATTTTAAGTTTACATTATTCTTATCGATTTCATGCCACCATCTTTATGCGTCTGCAGCAATTCAAAATACATTTAATCTAATTCAAACCGATCAATGATCAATTCTAAGGTACGCTACATGGTAGTTTGGAGTTTACATTAGTTTTAATGAAACCGCACTGTCATGCCTTATGTGTTATAATATGCAGTAAATTGAAATACACTTAAATTGTCTGGACGATAATCTGAAACTCATTTTCTTTTAGTTTTGACCTTCTATGTTAATTTCTTGACCAATAATTTTGGTCAGTTTAAATGACCTATCGATGAATATAACATTTTCAAAGATCAAAAATTTAGCAATTCATAAAACTGTAATTAAAAATTAATCCTCCAATATTTGAAATCTACAGTCATAACAATACAAAATACGTCGTACGACAGCTGTGTTGCCATTTGCAGGTTAGGGACATGCTTTCCATAACCAGTAACAAGGGATCTTACGAGACAATTTAATTTGTTTGGAAAGTTCCCGTATTATAGCTAAAATAGTAAACAGTATATGAAATATTGCTAAAATAGAAAACAGTGCATGGGAATAAAACAGATTTGTGGTACATTATCCTATAGAAAAAATATCAAGGCAAGGAGGCAACATAGTATGAAATGGGGTTTGACATCCAACTTTCCTGGTATCGGTTTTCTTTAATCTACTATAAGATTCATGTTCTTCATCTAATGTCGGACAGCAGAAGCACGATTCAGCTGAATATAAGGGCGTGAATTTAAACATGCGTATGTAGCCTTACAACTTTATATAGCAACAAATTATGTTTAATTAAAATTGCGCTTTTGTTGGTTTGTATCACATAAATCAAAGAGCCTCTATTAGTTTAAAAGTATGCAATATACTCTTATCTCACACAATGTCGACTAGGCCAAGGATGTATCAGCCACGGAGGCCTTTAATCTAATATCCCTGAACCAGTTACTCTCTTTTTAGCACAAGTTAGTATTGACCCGTGGGGCCGAACGGTCCATCCACCAAACGCAGAATACCTTTTATGATTCCAGAGATCGGAACAAAATAATATTGCAGGTCTATAAGAAGAAGCCAATAAATCTAGTCCTAGAATCCTTATTGACATAATGGATGCCGTGCAGATAAAACGTAATTCTTATTATTACTGGCGAGTTCGCAATCCTTAGCCCAAGACAACTTATCTTCAATGTCTCTTTTAAATAAGACAAACGGTCCAGTTTAAAGAAATGTAAAACCATTCCCAATGTCTTCAAAAGAAAAGGGCCACTCAAAAGCTTATTCAAGCAAACATCACGTATCTAATCTAGTGCCCCACAAAAAACAATTTGTATGTCAAATGTAAAACTTATTTCATCTACCAAGCTCGTAAAATTGAGACATAAATAAAAATAAGAAAGAAATTGAGTAAGAAATAGTTGGAGAAACGATGGAGAGAATCGACTTTAAATCACCCATGGAAAAGAAGATTAAAAGATAGCGTCTTCAATTTCTTCTAGCGGCCCAAAAAACTGATTACTTAAAACAGTGCTAACACACGTGGCTCAACTACCAAAGACTATTATCAAGATTGCGTTGGAAACCTATTTGTCCCCTTAAGTCACATTTCGCTCGGACCTAATTGACACAATGGCCACTAGCTGCACATAACCATGAAGGAAAAAAACATTTGGACTCATTTTTTGCTAAAGCATTTACTAAAAGGGGCGAACTGATCATGGAAAAGCCACAAAAGAGTGATTAAAATAATTATATTTACGACTGCGATTTTCTCAAGGCGGACGCCACTAAAGTATCAGTTGTTCCATTACGAATGGAGTGCTGGCATTACTTGGGGACTAATCTTAATTGCTACAAAGAAAACAAATGAGGAAAACAATGATTTAATGGCAACCATTAGACTAAGATGGCGGTTTTACAAAATATTGACATTTGCAGACTTTAATAGTCAGAAACCGCAGATTTACGACTTTGACAACGACGTGTTTGTCCTCGATTTAGTTCCGCTATTAGGCATTCCGTGTTTTCGCACCGCCATTAGCCCCTGCTAAGAAAGAGGTTAACGTCCCTGTGACGTAATCAATTCGTGCAGAAGGTGAGTAATTCTGAATGTGCGTCGTAATGGATGCCATTTTGAAACGTCTTGGGTTACTTCCTTGTGATTTACGTTTGACACTAACGTTTCGTTTACGAATTCAAATTCAAAGCAACATTTTAAATTTGATCTCAAGATGTCCCTAATGCACTCTAATAAACTCACATGCTTAAACAAAATAAACAATTCCAGTGTCACCTTTCCAAACAGTTAAATGAGTATAAGCCTATTTCTTTTCTTTTAACAAAAAATCTTGAATAAAAACAAAATCTTGGTTTTAAATGAACTTGAAAAAACAATACCAGAGATGATCTTCAGTCAAATCGCGAGGATAGTGGATACACATCAGATTGTTCTGGCCCACAAAACTTGTATTCAAGTATAACACCATACGTACGCCTGGAAGTTTATAAATTATTCAATTGACATTGTGGGTATTAAAATATTGCGGTGTTGTAAATTAGCAATGCCGTATATGTAATAATGTCAATATCAACCACTTTTGGTATATTTATGCGATTTACCCCCTTAGCACTCATATGACGTCATTAGGCATGACCCATAAGGATAAATATGAATCACCAGGGGCATTGTCCATTCTATTATTTTTCTCGAATGTATATGTACTTATATACATATCAATGAGCATTGATATTTCCAGCAGTATCTTTACATATATTAACACATATTTGACCTTTTAAACTCGGATCAGGTGTTCGTGAGGATTGAGAAAGTTTATTTATAAAATGTCATTTATCTAATCTAAAGCAGGGAAGGGGGACGTGTGCTCGGTAGAGCATGGGGCATGTTACCTATACAAGTCGTGGATTCCATACCGGATTTATACAGGGATTAGGATCGCCTGTGTATCCCAATAGGTTTTCGCAGAGTGTTCCGGTCTACCCTAAAGTATAAAGACTATTGTGCACAAGCGAATTATGAGTCTCGAAATGACCTATTCAACATTGAGTAGACGTTAATTCCACCTTCTCTATCTCTTTAACCTGCAACAACAGTATATTACATGAACACAGAGAGAGAGAAATGAGATTTAACGTCCACTCAACACAAACCAGATCATTTCGGGACTAACATAATATGGTTTAATTTTATTTCAGTAATTCGCTTGCACGTAGGGGTCTTTAGTAGTGGGAGGAAACCAGAAGACCCGGAGAAAACCCTCAAGGCTGGAATTACATGAACAGCTTCAATCTCTAAATCAAAGTAACTTAGCGGTTTCAATACTGGCTGTGTATAAACCAAAAGTAGAATCAACTGCCTGAATCCAGATTACGTGCAATTAAAGCGCTGCAAACATCAAATAAATACTGTTACACGTATTATAAAACCGGTAAATGATCGAACAGATCCAATATGGCTGCCAGTGCACGAGTTTATATATTCACATGTTTGTATATATCTGAAATCTAGAACATCTGCACACAAGCCGCTACGCACTTCAAGGTTTTACGATTGTATATGGTCGGATTTGACACTTTTATTTCTACTACAAAACGCTACTCATGTGGGGAAACGCAGACGTTTAAGTGGAGGGTCAGTACTTATGTTCAGAAGCCCACTAAATTAAGGTGATTTTGAAAGGTTTATAGTTTTGTCTTGATCACTTATGAAAATGTGCCGTTTTCTTATCCGACTTCGTTATACATGTTAGTTCAAATTTCATGAAATTTATTACAATTCAGGCTCAGACTTGTTATATAAAAGCTATGAAATTTTTACCAACTTATTTTTTTGCTTAAACACAAGAAGACTGTTTAATTTTCACATTTTTTTTTTTAAAAAGGGCAGCCTTGGGTTTGTTTGGGTTTTTTTTTGGCCTTTCAATTTTTTAAAAAAAAAAAGCTACATAAAATAGGTATATATCTTTTTGGTAAGCAAACTGTGAGGGTAACTTAAATGTCGATTCAATGGTCGAAATGTTTTGGGGTTTAATTAATATCAAAATGGAAACACATTTTTTTCGGTAAAGTACAAACAATTAGTGGACTTCTTCCATAAATGTCCCCTACCCATATTACATCAACTGTTTGATTAGCTTAATTGATTAAATTGGTAAGACGATGACTCTCTAGTCTGGAGGTCGGGTGTTCCATCCCTGCCTTGGCCGAGAAAGTTCATCCAGATTTTCCGGCGTGGTTTCCCCTTATCAGTGATGCAGGACGGAGGGCTTGGCAAGGACAGTCGTCTAGTCGTTGGGATGGGACGAAAAACCGAGGTCCCGTGTACACATTGGCCTGCACGTAAAAGATCCCTTGGCAGTTGGAGTAGGCCTTAGCGTCGCTGCCCTTACAAAATTTCCTGCATAGCACACTGTATGGGGTATGCCCGTATTCATTAACCCAGTTTAGGAGCAGAACGGTAGGCCGTTTAACCCCATTTCAATTCATTTCATTTTTTGATTAGCTTAATCCACAATATATCAGACTCTTTAGTTTAAAGGGGTTAAATCCTTATTCTTTGGCAACTACATATGAGTCGCAAAGCACATTATTATAATGTAATATGAATGTATATAAACTGATTTACATTCAGTCGTTTCTGTTGCTGGTTGAGATGGGGTAATGATCTTCTGGGATCTGGTTTAAAATACCCGTTCATTAATAACTCTGCTGCCTACTAGTGTCAGATTTACACTTCTGCACAAATATGTTTGGTATAATATTTATAGGGTATTAAAAAAAATAAGTTCTTCTTATTACACAAGTTTCTTGCTTTAATATGCAATTTAACGACAAAATGGGAAGTAAACTAGGGTTTTTGTTTAATTATCATGAGTATTCTGCTGCCTACTAGTGTCAGATTTACACTTCTGCACAAATATGTTTGGTATAATATTTATAGGGTATTAAAAAAAATAAGTTCTTCTTATTACACAAGTTTCTTGCTTTAATATGCAATTTAACGACAAAATGGGAAGTAAACTAGGGTTTTTGTTTAATTATCATGAGTATTCTGCTGCCTACTAGTGTCAGATTTACACTTCTGCACAAATATGTTTGGTATAATATTTATAGGGTATTAAAAAAAATAAGTTCTTCTTATTACACAAGTTTCTTGCTTTAATATGCAATTTAACGACAAAATGGGAAGTAAACTAGGGTTTTTGTTTAATTATCATGAGTATTCGTGTCTCTTTGCTCCCCATCCCACCCCTGCGCGCTGAAAATCATCACATGTATTCGTTTAACTAAAGAAAACGTCAATAACTGTTGCTTTGGTTTTTTATACACGGGTGAAATCTTCGATGTCTATATTAGCAACTGAAAAGAGCCATTAAACTTTGAGAGTCTGTCACTTTAAGTTAAGGTTTCCTGGGTTTAAAATTGGCAACCCTTTAAATCAATACTTCATTAAGATCTGTGATGCTCGTCCGTGTTCGTCCAATAATGAAATTTTACAAGAATACATATAAAACTGTTAGAAACTAGACACCGATAATTTATTAATACAGGCTATCAACAGTAAGTATAACACAGGCATAGAAAAAACAGGCCGTGTTTTGTTCAATGTTAGAAAACCACAGACACGACCATATTGGAAAAAGAACTGGAAAATAGCTCACTAAATGTAAGATAATCATATAATGAAGATTGATAAATGTTTTAAGTTACTGCATTAAAACACTCTAGCATAATTTTCGTTATTACGTCGGCATCGAATATCAGTTATTATAGACAGTGGCAAATGCCATAGCGTCATACAGAGTGAATAGGTCATTCGGTAGAGTATATGTAGACTACAAAAGGTTATCAAGGATGTATATCAAGACAAACACAAGACGTATCTCCAGAGGTGCCGAAAACTAGAGAACCATTGGGCTGTAAATATATCCATTCCTGTCTGTACAATTGTATTTTAGTCAATAATTAAACCCGAGAATTGGAATCATTAAAAAGTTATCGTAAAGGTCTTTGGCTTTCTTTCAAGACGACCAATAATCTGATAATTTATGCCAAAATTTCTTACTATATTTTTTAAGGAATTCATCCACAATAATGCCATTTCGTGGATATGCATATTACATTGCCTTTTCAAACAGTGAATTATCGCTTTATTTGGTTGCATATAGTGACTGGTGTCGTGCAATATGTTGGGCGTGCTGTGTTACGATGTCTAATTACATGTATGGTTTCTAATGTAAATGTAAACTTCGGATTGCTATATTTACTGAATTTTGTGATGGGTGTTAATTGTTATTTCATTCCTGAATAATAAAAGGATGTATGGGGATGTTCCCTTTTAACTATGACCATGACAATTTGATTGAAATACATGGTAGCACTTTGTTTCTTTTAAATTCCACAAACACCAGTTTCACCTTGTAGTGGGTTTTGTAAATTACTCAGAAAATAAGGAATTAACAATACAATAATATACCCAGTTATATATTACATATAACTGTTTCAACTATAAGCTAACAAATCAAGAAGTCATGGACTACAACAATATATTACATATAACTGTTTCAACTATGAACTAACAGCCAAGAAGTCATGGACTACAACACATACATGTACTATAATGTCTTGACAACATATAACCTTTACAAATATACTGTTAATTCTCCTGGGTCATGTTTTTGTCATTTAACATGCTACAGACTTCGGTTTGTTTTAAGATGTGCAAAACAGGACTTGTTAAGCGTAGAAAAAAACCGTACCACAAACGAATAGCTCCAAGAAGCGTGACGGATAATCTTTCTAGACCACGTGGGTGGGCGGGACGTATGCTATAATACTTACACCAACAACGTTGTATTTACACAGGAACTTATAGGTTGACTTTAATCGTGGCAATCACGATTTAACAGTACCTTATGTAATTAGTTAAAAAGTGAGCTCGTAGATTTTGCTTTTTGTTGAATAACGATTTGTTGATGTTAAGAAGCACATTATAGTTGACATATTAATTCTATATGGAATTATAGATGAAAACATAATTTTGTAAGAAATGTTATTGCATTATAATAATTCCTTCCTTACTGATACTTAAATTAAATGACATTACCTATATCATATCAAAGTTAATTAAAGAACATTATAAAACGACATGGGGTCAGCAGGTACCCTTGGCTTACCCCTGGTAAACAAATTTTCATTTCAGTCTATTTAGTGTGTCATTTTTGTCGCTCATTCAATTTGTTATATAAAGGTGTTACATGGTGGTATAGGACTGGTATTAATATCCCGTGAGGTGTTCAGTGTTAACCTGTCTGTCAACTGTCACTGCGCACAATGGACGGAGTTGTAAGATTAACCACAATAACAAACACATTCAATACTCCACTTACCTGTTTAAATACTCCCAATCAATTATACAGGTGGCCAAATAAACCAGGTACAGGGGGTTTCAAGAGTCTTCCGACATCGTCAGTTTGAACATCGTACATAGTTGATACAGTAATCCTATTCATAATATATAGACAGTTGCAATGTAGGCACATACCTTTCTTAATGCAATTTATAAAAGCTTTTGTAGAAGAAAAGACTATAATATCAAAATGTGTTACGGTTTTATAAACAGATACAGTTTGTCTATACAAACTGATACACATGATCATTGCTCTCTTTCTCCCCTTTGAACTTTGACATTAGACACATGCACGTGATAGCCAATCTGGCCAATAGAAGAAGTTATTAGGCCTAAACTGAAAGTCGTAAAATGTATTCTGTCTGTCGTTAATGTTTCATGCGAGTCTCGGGGTATTTAAAATGAAGCAACGTTGCTATTAACTTTGGGGTTAAATTGGCAGTTATGGCCAGTCTAGCTTCGTATTTTATAAGGTTTATCGTTTGTACTGTTGATAAGACTTCAATGTCGTCATTATTGTTGAACAGAACGTAATAGGACCTTACTATTAGCTAAGTAAATAAGCCCGAGCAGTTCAGATGACTCTTTTATCCTGCCGACCAAATGCTTTATGTCCTTCATAAAATCTGGACCGAGTGACTTTGATAGTCTACACGAAGCGAGATGTATGGAAGAATTTATCAAAATCAAACCCAAAGGAGAGAAGGAAATTATCGTATCACCAATGAAAGCCTGTGAATAACTCGGTGTAATAAATTATCTCTGAAATTTAATAATGTTTTGTCAAGTTTTCCTTGAGCTTCTTTCGCTCGTGTTATGAAGCTGTTGAAAGTCGCTAAGCATTTTGTCACGTTTTATTATGCAGAGATACTATTAATCTCATAAAAACACATAAATTATTACAGATTTCCTTTGATCATTCATATAGTTTAAGGCTATTGCAAACATTACTAATATCTCCCATTTATAGCATTCGATAAAAAGTGATAAAGAGGTTCCGTTTTAGTCAATTGGGCGGAATATATGGGATCAATTTTTCAAACCAAAAAGAGGCCGGTGTTGCATTATTAAATTAGAACTCTAATATGGTCAGTTCTATCAAATATACAAAAAAATTCTCGTTATTAAATTTCGTAAAGGAAATAATAAATCGTTTAGAAAATACAAACACGACAAAGAAATACAATTTAATTGATCCCGACTACTCGTTCAAGTAACCAGGACCGTTGGGTGTTTTTTAATACAGCGTGTGAAGCTGAATCCTATAACTCATATCCTACGCGGAAATTTGATCATCGTGTATTGGTATTTAATTAACCAAAAATAACGTTTAAATCATTTGAAAACTGACAAAAGTGAAATAAAATTCGGATATTTAATTTCAAACCGAACATAAACATGGCACAGATGCTTTTCAAATGGAGAAGATTTATTAACCTCGCTTTGGACCCGGTACAAATTTCAATGCAATGATATCTTTGAGATTAACTCGAAATTAAAACTAGAAATTTATGTGTTAAAAAGACGCTAAGTTGAAACCTCGAATAAAAATTGGATACCCAGTCCAAAGTCGGGTCTTTGTAGGACTATAGACGACTGACACCTCATAAACCACGTGATTTTGACACACCTTAAATCACGTGACAAAACGCACGAAGTTGCATGGTTTATGGTTATACGAAACAGAAATGGGATTAGTGGCAGAAATTACGATACAAAGCTGTGCAATAATAACGCAATCCCCAATTAAAGAATAAATATTAATAGATTCGGCATATTTATTAATATCCCAAGGCTGTTCAAGGCTGACAATATAATTTTTGGATTATGAACGATAAACCATATTTATTATGTAATAATACATTTGACAGCATATGGTCAATGTCACTAATTATTACTCATAATTTCAGCTAAAGATACAATTAGATCAAGTAAAGAAGACCCTTGAACAGTGTCGAACTGTTTCTAATCCGATAATTACACTTATTTTAAGTTGAAAACTTCCGCTTGCATGTCCTTGGATCCAGAATGTGAAAAACTGCAGTAATATCCAATTGCGTTTGTTCCAAATCGAAACAAAGTTAAACTTTTAACTTAACCCTTTGATTTTCGAAACAAATCAAATTTCCATTGTAATCAGAACATGCTGCATAAGTAAATCATCATTAAAAGCATATAGAACCCTTTCCATTAGGGGGGTTGGGATGGCCTAGTGGTCTAGAGTGCCGCGCTTCGACCTCTAGCTGGCCGGTCACCTCTGGCTTGCGGCTGTGGTTTCGAGCCCTGGTGTGAGCGTATGTGGCATGGAGATAGGGGCGCCTTCTCAACTTCGTGGGTTTCCTCCGGGCACTCCGGTTTCCTCCCACTGCTAAAGACCCCTACGCGCAAGCGAATTATTTAAATAACATTAAAAACCATGTTAGTCCCGAAATGACCTAGTTGTGTCGAGTGGACGTTAAACCCCATTTCTCTCTCTCCCTTTCCATTAAGTCCTCTACTACAGACAGGATTTTATATGTTAGAATTATGAATTTGGTAAGAAAAATACATACATACCAGATTCAGATTGAAACTTGTTCTTGGAAGATAAAAATCTGTCTTACTGACGTGGAGGTACATCATGTATACCAGTTGGTAGTACCAGTACGTGTTAACACAACTACTAAAACAAGTGTGTTTGGGACAAACTTCTAGCAGATAATGGCTGAATTTTATAACCATCTCATAATATGAACAACTATAAACAGCCCAGCCAACATTTTCAAGTGATTTACAAGATATTATAGAAGGGAAATGCATGTAGTTAAGGGCAAACTAGAAGGATTTACAACCCCAATAAAACAATATAACCCGTGTCTTGTGCAATACGATCCGCCAGCTAAACGAGAATAGGCAAATTAAGCCTGTGTTAATTTTAGTTAATTACATAAAATCGCCGTTTTCTCAATATGTTAGTGACCATGTGAGAGTATTTAAGCCAAGCGGATTTTCCCCCTGAAATTTAGGTCGCGCGATACATAGTGTAAATGTATGCACAACTCGATCTTAGTCCAAGCCATAAACCAATAAATTCTGCCACCAATGACAAAGTTAGGCTAAATCCATGGAATGAGTAAGACAAATAGATATATTTAGACTATGAATAAATGTCTATAAATGTAAGGCCAGGGGAAATATTTGAAAGCTATAAAATCAGAAACAGTTTTTTTGTGGGTGTGTGCTGCATTGAAGTAGATTGTAATATTTGTTAAGTGTCCAATTCAAATATTTAGCACACATGTCAGAAACGTAAAGTGTTGAATCATACTTAATTTTTGTTTCATCATATTATATCACGTAAGCCAAATCAATTGTTAATTTTACCATCACATTGGAAAGTTCACTTGAACAAAACTTATCCATTTTTCACTCTTTGTTTGCTTACTAACAGTGGATATTTTAACGTTGATCGTACTTGAATTGCAAAAGATACATTCTAAGAGCATCCACGTAACACCAAAGAGTGTATCGCTTAGGTTCCTCATCCAAAAATGCGAACGTAGTTTGCCAGATAATGCATTATACGATGATCTTATAACTAAACATGTCCGTTAATATTTATTTGAATTGGGGTCATGCGGTTTACCAACCATATGAAGATTCAGCAGAGAGAGGCCTTGCGAGACCACTAATATACCCCTACAGGATTTGTAGTGGAAGGCAAGATATTGTAATTAAAAACTAAGCTCCCAACTCAGTTTCTGCAGAAGGGATTCATTCTAATGGCATGCCAAAATATCCCATCAGGATCGGAAAACGAATCTAATACATATATGTAGGGTGTGTCAGTCTCATTTTTAATAAGTCCCTTCCTTATGGCTAGACTAAAGAATCCCAGTAAGTTCGAAAGAAAAAATCAATACATTTCTGATCTTTAGGGTGATTACATGATCTGTGGACGAATGTGTTCGCATAAAACGGAAATAAATCATCGCACAGTCCAGCATGTCCAACTGAACAAACCATAGCAAGTTTGTATTGAGAATACATACAATTCCGACCTTTTGCGCAAGTACGAGTACTCAGAAGGCGGACCATCACCAGAAGTTGCAAAATCTTAAATACTCTGATCTTTGGAGCAGGTTTCGGTGACAAATAGTATAAAAACTATTATCCGTTCCACGAACATGCAATTCCATGGGCTTCTTATTATGGATTATAGTCGATAAAGATCTTATGTAGGCAGAAAATGTATCCAAAAATATGCAACGCTGAAAACCGCTCTAGGTTACAATGCATTTTAAAATAAACCCACTCTAACACAGTTATGGATTTGCAGATATGTCTCATATTTGCACACAGTCTTATTCTGCACCCCGCTGTATGTATGTTAAAGGACAATATTGGTGCCAGTCATTATCACATATGTGATAGAACTGGTTAAACACATTCCAAATATACTTTTAACAGAGAGATCAATGCTGCGATAGCTGAGTAATACAGGTTTCCCAAACCGGAAGTGACGAACGCCAAAGGAAAACACGAGTCACCGCTTTATATAACTAACTGAAGTGACTAGTGATAACAGATACATGGGCGAATATCTGCTCACTAATAATTCCCTCGAAGACCTAAAGTTGCTGTGTGACACTGTGAGAGAATATCTTACAATTCATAAAAAGAATTGACTGCCACTACATAAGAGAACACGAAAGAAAAACAGAAAAAAGTTCTTGCATTACCATGTTTTTATAAGGTAGGGGAGACCGGGGCACATTGAACCACCATGGATATATCCTTTATAAATAATACTATACAACCCAACACTATACAGTGTTCAATGTGTCCCGGTCTCCCCTATGGAATGAATAAAAACAAGGGGCTGTACGGAGTATTTCTATTTTTCCCCTGTTCTCTTATCTCATGACACTTAATTACTTTATTGAATCGTCAGATATCCTCTTGCGGTCCCATATAACAACTTTTTTGTCTTCGAAGGAATTATTATTGAGCAGAAATTCGGCCGTTTATCTGTCATCACTCGTCACTTCAGTCATTCACATAGACAGATAACTCGTGTTTTCCTTTGGCGTTCGTCACTTCCGATTAATGAATCCGTTATTACTCCTCTATCGTAGCGATGATCTCTGTGTTAATATTATATTTGGAAAGTGTTTAATCAGTTCTACCACATATGTGATAATGACTGGCACCAATATTGTCCTTTAAATCATGACAAGTTATATTTTTACTGAGTGGCAAATGTCTCGCAAACAGTTAAACATTGGATACTATTTAACTGTTTGAAAGTACGAAAGTATTAGTGGGTGTTGTGCTTGAGACACTGTCTTGTTGCTACCTCCATCCTTTTGAGTTTGTTTTGACATTCAGTAATTTTCACTTTTTGTGAAAATGGGCCTACCACGACCATCGCAGCACACTTACTTGAGATGTACACCATACATAAAAAGTATGTTGAGATTTAGAATCCATTATATATGCGGCGGTGGTATGTATGCAATACCTCTAATGCAAATGGTGATTTAAGTAACGGGGCATATATCTAGTTCTACGGATGGGACGACTAACAGCCGAATTTCCGTGTACACATGTGTATGAACTCAGGGCTGTTGTAATTTTTATAAACAGTTTTTTTTTTCGGATTTGGTTCTGAATAGGGATTAGGGAACAGACACTTCATAAATATAAATTGTACAAGTAATAATATCAGCGAGTGTGTACTTACTTTCCCAAAATTTGAACTGTGTCGAGGGTTTGAACCGTGGGGCTATAATTGTAGATTTGGAAGAAAAGTGTGCGGAAACACCACTGCCCGGACAGAATTTTCCCAGGCAAGGCGTATGTTTGTTATCATTAACACGATTGGTGCATACCGTTACCGTTCATTTCGTTTTTAGACCTAAACCTACTAACCAAGAAACACCCAATCTTAAGGAGGATAATCTTTACAAGTATTATTGTAAATTATATCAATTACAGGTATGATCATAAATCTAAGAGATATAAATATAATATCACAGATAAGAAAGACAAGTCCATTTCATTTCTTCAGGACACAGTGTTGTAATGCCCAATACCCAACCTTACAAATAAGACATACTGTGATATTCAATAAAGTAGCTAAGTCTCTAACTTATTATCATCCAAAGTCTTACACGTTGAAAACACGAATTATTTGTCGTCAATTCAAATCAACATTGACGCTGTTATCTTAACATGAAAATGTAGGCTTCTAATATCCAATATTTAAGACAATATAAACATTTTATCATTGGTACACGATTCGTGTACCATAGTGCGTTTCAGCGTCATTTGTAATTAGTGACCAGAAAGAACGAGGCCAGACATATTTCACAACTCATATCAAACGGCGACTTCATAACGTATCTGGAGAGCATGCGCAATAGACTGGAATGACCAGACACTAGAAATTTCTATTCGGTTAAGACTCATGCCGTATTTCGCTGGACATAACTGATTTGAAATTTGGGTCAAAAGGGAAACAGTTGAATGTAAATCAGTTCATTTACAATCAGATTACATTATTATATGCGTTGCGACTAATTTGGGTCAATATCTAGGTCTCAAATATTAGCAATTTAGACCCTAGTTCCTTTAAGGAGAAACCTTACGGAGTATAATTCATTTATTCTGTTTGCCCTGTGTAATTATCTAAACCTCTCCGATGCATTTTTTTTAAAGAAATACAACTCCCATTTGTCAGATTTCCAGACGATTCCCCTGTTATTGCTACGTTTTAATTACTCGTTTCAAAAGGTATCGAACAGTTGCGTATACGTAACCCAGGGATCTTAATGAAATGAAATAAAATGGGGTTAACGTCCTACTTTTCAGCTCCAAATCTGGGTTAAAATATCCCCGGACAGTGGCAAGCACCTCGGCCTACTCGTATATCGAATTCCAACGGTCAATGGATCTTTTACGTACACACCAATGTGTACACGGGACCTCGTTTTTTCGTCCCATCTGAATGACTAGACAACTTTCCTTTCACTGACAAGGGGAAACCACGCCGGTAAATCTGGATGAACTAAAAGAGGCTTTGTTGCATTACGATATGATGGAGATAATACAATACTTTCAATGGTTAAGGCAAATCAATATCGTGAATCCCAGGTTTAGTGTCGCATGCATTTTCAATATACACGAAAAATTTACTTCAAAAGTAACATTAATATGAGGTCCAATACATCGAAATCATGCATGGTATTGTACGTTCCAAAACAAGGCTGCTTAATGTACTTGGAGAAAGACAACATTGACTGAAGTTAAGGTTAATTTAAGTTTAATCCTTTTCAAAGGATATCACATCGCATCTGTGTCTCGCTGCTTGTCTAAATATAGTAAACAATACTTATACAAGCCTGCCCTTTCTTCGTCAAGGTTTCATGACATATTTAGATGTGCGTAATTATGTAGATCCATCTTTTACAAAATTGTAGTTCACAAGCGGCGCTACGTCTGAAGATAGCCATTCCATGGGGGTGAACGGAAAAAACAAGCGAAGTAATTGTGTTATTATTTCCTGTGTTACTGATTTTAATGCCTGGGAAATGATCGTATAATAGTGAGTTGACAACCTTTTGAGCAAAAGACATTGAAATTATTATGTTTTGATTGTCTTAGAAAATATGAAATTCCCTCTTTACGAGTAACAACACATTTAGGTAATTATCAGAACTAATTAGAATTTATCTGGCTTCTAGTTATGTCACATGTTAACGTTAAGTATACTAAACAATTAATATCAACTGAATTCATAAATATCTAAGGAAACCATATAATATAACAAGTTAGTTTAATTGCATGTTTACAACAACAATGCGTCTTCCAGTCTTTTTCAATTTGTACGACGACTGTTAATCTCACAACGATGTTACCTTACTATAATTATTACATAACAGCAGATTGAGGGGAAACAAACACACCATCGAATCCTTGCTTCACCATAACCACCATGCTTACGCACTGAGACACCGTGGCCCAACAAGCACCGATATAGCCCATGAACCACATCAACGCCATTCGGGAATTGCGCTCGATATGCTTACCGGTTTACTCGATCTTCTACTTTTCCAGTCAATTATATTCCTCTATATTATGGATGTATTGATAATTGCGACCAGCACTGAATTGGATGTTTGCCAGGTGGGAAAAATTTGGGAAAACGTTAGAGCCGGTCAAAGATACCAGAATTAAAGAGTCAATGGGGAAATGGAAGATGCTGCATCGTGACTTACTGGTTACCTTGTCCGAATACATGTATGTTAATTGAAGGACTGTCAGGACCATTGAAACTCTCTGGTTTCATGAACCTCGAGAATATGGTGCGGGTAGAGTTGAGGGAAACCCACCATTCTTCTTGTCGGATAGGGAATATATTTGCTCAGTGGGGAAAAGCCTTGCGAATATGAACTTTTGTAATGTCGCTCACAACCCGTCGCTTATTCGTTTAGTTGGTGTGACAAAAAACCAGGAATTAAACCAATCCTCATATGTTTTTCGTCAGAATACGACAACCAAATCATCGGATCCAGTTTGTATCGAATTGCCCCCAAATTGAATCAACACCGATGCAATGTTTGCAATAGGGCAATTCGAAACGATATCACCCCCCCCCCGGTGCAATACAGTGCACTAAGCCATTACTCTTCCAATAAAAGCTTAATTACCCATTTTTATTTTAAAAAACCCTAAATGTATTTTCACATTTGGTCCAGAGATAAAGAACTGATAACAATATTCGTATTATACTAATTAAGAATCACACTTGAATTGGCTATAATTTCAGATGAAAAAAAATAACACATAAATTGGCATCATGGGGAGCGACAGAGAAACACAATATATATGATATCTTAACCAAGGAGACAGTAATTTCCTTTGTATGCTATTTTTATTCTTCTAAAATTAATTTCTCTGTTCAGTCGAAGTGATGTGACGTTTAAAGTTATAATGTCATTTTGTAATGATCCATAACGACTTTTATTATGTCACTCTTGGGAAATTGGTTGGTTGTCCATTCATCGGGTGAGTCTTTGGAAAATTATGAAGCTATGCTATATTAATAATCGTTTGTTCTCCTTCAATGATCATTGTAGTTTGATTAGTAACCGAATATAATTAATTACCCATCAAATAAATGTAAATTAATCCCAAGGATGGCTTTACACTGATGCATAGATTTATGAATTTTTATATCGATATTTAAAAAATTAAATTCTTTTCTACAATATTTATTGCTTCTGTCATTGGTATATGTTTAATTCTGGCGAACAAAAAAATGCCATTTGAACTCGTCTCTGCATAACGTCGTTGAGCAGCTGTCATGGGCTAATAATTTCATTTCAACATATTAAACGAACATGTTTATGCAAATATCACTTGTAATGTATTCAAATTATAGTTTGTACGGATGCGTCAGATAAACCGAAATAGACATGGCGAATAAGGGAATGGACATTTTTATTACCCATTGACAGAAATATTGATAAGCAAGTGTGTCATCAAATAAATATGAATTGGAGTTATTTCCCTTCGCAACGAACACATTTCTTCCGTGCCAGACGGTGACTTGTTACTAACAATCGGTCCTGTGTATTCTTTCAATCAATCTAATTCTCTAACGTGTCTAATTTACGTGTTAAATTTATACGTATTTGTATGATAATATCGTCCATTTGGATTAAGAATAATTATTACTTTAGAATCGTTTGATAAAAATCCTCACAGTTCGGTTTTTAAATAAAATGTCTTACTTCACTGTCTATAAAGTTTATTTGTCTCCATATTGTCCACAGTCTTCGACATTACAAACAAAACTTATTGGGCAATTCAAATCAACATTGATGTTATCTTACCATAAAAAGATAGGCTTCTAATATCCAATATTTAAGTCAAATTAGACTGAAAATTTTAAAATTGACACAGGAATCGCCAGTCAGAATACTTTCGGGCGCCATTTGTCATGGTAATGAAGCGAATTGATGAACGAGGCTAAGCACATCACACAGGATAATACTGTCTGTTTAGATTGGAATAACCAGACGCCAACGACCGCGAGGCTAGACATATTCCACAAGTCAGGTCAAAAGGTGACTTCATATCCATAGCTGGAGAGCATGCGCAATATATATTATCGGTGTAGACTGGAATACCCAGAGATTACCATTCGATTGAGACTTCTGGCCGTATTTCGTAGAACATAACTGATTAGAAATTTTAGTAAAAACAAACACGATTGATTCTAAATCGGTTTATATACATTCATATTACATTATGATATCCATTGCGACCCATTTGTGTCAATTAGTTATTCAGGTCTCAAATATTAGCGATTTAGCTCTTTCATAATCCCGGCAACGAAATATTGCACAGTTACCGCCTATTTTACGGAAACTATGTAAACACTCTACGGGTGTAGAGAGAGAGAGAGAAATGGGGTTTAACGTCCACTGGACACAAACTAGGTCATTTTGGGAATAACATATGGTTTCAATTTTATTTCAATAATTCGCTTGCGCGTAGGGGTCTTTAGCAGTGGGAGGAAACCCGAGTGCCCGGAGGAAACCCACGAGGTTGAGAAGGCGCCCCTATCTCCATGCCACATACGCTCACACCAGGGATCGAAACCACAGCCGCGAGCCAAAGGTGACCGGCCAGCTAGAGGTCGAAGCGCGGCACTCTAAACCACTAGGCCATACCCCCCACCTTATCGCAAAGAGACATCCTGTCGAAATTTGGAGACACCCATCAATTGTATGCTGTTGGTGGGCGTATGTTTTTATATTAGTCATATAGGTAGACACATATTCTTTATATTATATTTACTTCTATAGATAGCTGTGTTCCACAAGTGCATGTCTTTACATGATAAATCACATAAGTACCATTATCAGAAACAGTAATCAATTATTAAAATAAACAATACCCAGGGTGGACATGATACAGTTTCTACATATACGTAAGTGATAAGTACTGATGTTATTTCAATCAAAAAGACATCGACGAGCATGTTCTGGACCGTTAGAAACTAATCTCATTAACGCTATATTACCGATTAATAGCCCGTCTCTGGTTTTGTTCTATACGTGTTTACAAATCGTGTAATTAGAAAGTTATTAGAACGTCCCTGTAATATATTACCCTTGGAAGGTTAATCAAAATACATAAAAGGCTATCATGATATATGACCAGTCGCAACCTGACCGCTAGATGGAACCTGTGCCTGGTCAATGTAAATGCCCCCCGTCTGTGACCTCCAAAGCCAAATGACCACTGGTCAGTTCAGAATAAAGGCAGTTTTGATCAGCCGCGATTTCGGACAATGGTCATTTGATGACTAAACGAGAGTAAATTATCAAAATGAGTGAATTACGCGACCATTAGCAATATGGCGTGCCTTCCTCAATAAAGTGTTATCTCATAGAAGACAATTCCAACCAAATCTTTAATTATATCTTATTATAGAAATACATTTATCATTTGGTAATATATTCCACGGGGGCAAACGTGCACAAATCAGTTTTGTGTAAGACTTAAAATCATACTATTGCTTAAGTAATATTACATTATGAACAAACGTCATATTGGTATTCTGGTTAATACAAAAAGAATTTTCAGTGATGCTAACTTACAAATAATTGATTGACTGCCGTAAAGATGTATTAGACGTAGTCTATGATTTATGCATAAGCTGACAAAACTACAGCTTAAGTCCTACGATACCCAGGGTTCTCACAAAATTTCACTCTTTTTTGTTGCTTAGAATGCTATTTAATGTTTTGGGTCGATCTACAATCTGTTTTTGTACGCGTCTATGCGTGCCCTTCCGGTGTAAGTTTTTAAATAAGAGCAGAATAGATGGAATTAAAGGGTCTATCCTGATTTTAACAATATCAAAAAAAAAAATATATTTCCGAGTACGAATGAAATTTAAAGGAATGGTTTTACCTTGTAACAAAATTCCAGCTCAAAATATTGAGTCTTTTGGACGTGAACATCAAAACTGTTTATCCGGACACGTAACTCTTTTAAGATATCGGGTTATTTTTTCGTTGGGTGACCTGTTAATCGACTGTCGTTCCTTTAGAGGTCTATACAGTGAATGACCCATGTACTTAATAACGAAAAGTAAATTTCACCTGCACGTTATTTTTGTAAAATAAAAGTCTGATTTTAGACACCGACCTTCATTTCCAAATGAAAATTTTAATGATTTATAACACAAAATATAATCGAGATTGTTCCCTTAAATGATAAGACTGTTCGATTTATTTTGAAAAAGGGGGCTGGGTCGCCGAATGTTTAAATTACAAGGTCTGCCATTGAGTTAAGTGGCGTGGTTTTGATTCCCCCGCTTGTACGTGGCAAAGAGTAGGATCGTCTGTCCGATTTCGTGGGTTTTCTTTGGGTCTTCCGCTTTCCCCCACAGCTAAATATCCCCCCCCCCGCAGGCGAATTATCGAAATAAAATGGAACCATATGTTAGTTCCGAAGTTGAAGAAAACCACGGAGAGAAAGGGAGTTTGGCGGTAAGTTGAAGAAATAGAGCTATTGAAACAAGATAACTTTCTTTATTTTTAGTTTTTGTGAAATTTGTTGAAAATGTAAAATGTTTAGATATAGCATGCACCCATTAATGTTTACTACGTATATGTAACAAACAACAAAATGTAAGGGCCTGAAACAGCCACTGTCACGGCCATATTTTAGGCCCACCCTTCTCACGGGGGCATATGTGTAATGAATGTTAATCCGCATTATTTACCATTATAGTGCTTTATAACGTTCATTAAAAAAAGTATTCTGTAATTAGTTGAAAAGAGACAATAAAAATAAGAATAGCCTTGAAGATGCGAGAAGTCGGCATTCTTCTAATAGATCAAAGAGACCATTAAGAACTTAAATCAGAAACATTCTAATTAACTCGTCCATTATGGCCATTTTTGCTTTTTACACATTCCCTTGTTTTTTAACAAATTATAAGGGACGCGTGCCCTAATTGGACCCTAGCCACGCCCTGGTCATTTAGGCACGGACCATAATTCAATAAAGACGTTAAACCTGTCCAGCGAACAAGGCGTAACTCTTGGGGGTTATACAATCAACAAAGTGACCAGTCTGATTTAGTGGACATTACGATCGCCATAGACACTTAGTATTAAGACGCGAGCAATAACTTGTTACGTTCACAATGTAGCGCTACCTTCAAAGATGACACTAACGTCTTAAGAAAAGAACGCAATATTACCACAAATGCCGACTCCGTTGTGGACAGATTTAAGCGTATTAAAGAAATCCATGCTAATTAATGAGCGGGAAGCAAAGCTGTAAGGTGATATCGACTATTTGCTAATGGTTGCTAATGTTTTATCAAGCTCTTGTTAAGCTAATTAGAAGGTTCTGATGAAACTATGCCAGATATCGTTACACATAGGACAATATGGATGTATTGTGTGGTTTAGACGATTACTTGATTTAAGGGGGCTTAATCACTATGTGCCAAAACAATCTATTGTTTCAAATGAATGCAAAATAATCTTTATTGCTTTCTTTGTTATTGAAACATTTTAGAATTATTTGATTTTGACTCACAATAGGCGAAATAGCATCGCCGGTCCTGGCAGATACACCGATTCTACAGATATGAGCATTTGGCTATATTCGTACATATTATATAGACGTGTTGGAAAGAATCGGGTAGTGACCGGAATTTGCATAACATTTAGCTAGTATTTTACCCCCTGGACAGGTAGTTTATAACGTGAAAAACATAATAAGTTCATGAACAGCAATTGAACGAAGTTCGCTATAAATACGAGATTGTTCTTAACCGGATCGAACTTGTTAATTTGACCGTGGGTCGTGGTAGTTGGTTGATCAGTAATGGCGCCTAAGCTCAAAAAGGAAAAAAAAAAACACAAGGTCCATCCACTGACAAACAGGTCCGTTACTTGCTATAGACAGAAACTCCGCTGTCTGACCACAAATTACTCTATTTTAATCTCGCCAAAAGACCGAAGTTACCTAATTACTAAAAATCTATTCATTTTGTATCAGTTTCGTCCCCGTTTGCACATATCCGTTAGAAAATGATGCCCCCCCCCCCCGCGGACAAACATAATGCAGCGGTACCCTCCTCTGTGGTCAATGTCATTTTAAACTTTGATGAAACGAAAACTGTCTAAGAAAATAATATGACGATTAAACCACATTTCCTTCAAATATACGGGTCACGCGGTTCATCTACTCGGGCCTGCACTTAGCGTCCAATTGTTAAGAAACATACACCATTTTCCATTAACCACAACAGCCTTCTGTGTAAATCGAGTGCAGAAAAAGATACCTGGATTTTTTCTCTACAGATGCAATTAGAAATTGAAGAAATTCAGACGTCAGCCTGACAGGTTGCAGCCAGCTTTAAGTAATTGGTTTTGGGTTTTAATGATATCTTGGACGATTTATAACAAAAAGATAGAAATGCCACAAA
This sequence comes from Patella ulyssiponensis, assembly GCA_963678685.1. Classification (NCBI taxonomy): domain Eukaryota; kingdom Metazoa; phylum Mollusca; class Gastropoda; family Patellidae; genus Patella; species Patella ulyssiponensis. The sequence goes on along the minus strand of OY783230.1, from coordinate 57,803,560 downwards.
TTATACGTAATCATAAAACAAGTATTGTATATCTCCCTAAATCATACCGGTGGTTTTTCTTCAATTTCTTTTTTACATTGTACCAAGGCTTGAACTAAATTGGGTTTTATCCGATTTCACGGTAGTAAAGACATGTTGTCTGTGGACGAACCGTGCGTTTCTAATATTGCATGATTTTTGACTATTGTTGCTAATTGCTGATGTAATCTCATAAACAATCATCGAAATTGGAATCTCTCTTTTTTTTCTTCTCTCAAGATGGAAGCTTTTGTTCGCTTCAGTAGAAGTTATCGCCTTTCTCAATCTATACGTTGTTCTAAGGTAATCGGATACCACACAGCGTTACCGTACGAGTTTCACAAGTTGCGTACTATCAAGATAATTCGCCTTTTGTCAATAACTCAGTCTGATAACACAAGAATTATGCTTTTGATTCGTGGAATAATCAAATACCTAGCAATTCCATATGCACATATTTGCTATATCAAGCTGAGCTTGGGTCATCATTTTACTGATAGCAGGAAATCACAGTGAAGTAAGAATTAATTTGCCAAGTTCAGATGCGGGTGTGAAATTATTAAACTTTTATAAAGTCAGAGCTATAAACAATAGAAAATGTGTCTTGATGCAAATCATGAAAGTCATCCACGATTGACTTTTTCATTTTTTTTATTTTATAATTTAAATAAAAATGGGATTGTTATATACTCAGTATATATAGAATATATTATGTATATCTTCTTTGATTGACATTTAGTAATTGAACATACTAACACAAGGTACAATTTTATGGATATACAATTACTTTTAATACTAAGCGACGCTTAGTCTTGATCTCGGTAATTATATATCCATAAAATTGTACCTTTTGTTATCCATGTATACTTTGACATCTTTTAGCTTTGTCTTTATGGTATGAAAATATGAACAGCGGACATCCTACAATGCAAGGGAAAGAACACTTGCTATTATACGATATAGTGTTATAGATATTGCGTCTAATGTGTCACAAAGCCCGATAGCATAAACGCTCGACATATTTTGGGTTGACAAATTGACAATAACGCCTTCGCCCATCAAATCTTAAACATCAGCCCAGTTTTTGTTTTAAAGTCATAAGCAATCGAATGCGCGGCCCTTTACACTATTATCCAGCTATATTTTATATAGATCTCTAACCGTATTTAATTTTAACTAGATTATTGTTAACCATGAAAATGAAACAATTAGGAGTACCCCTTCGATGCTCGCTACACCCATAAAGGAATATGTAAAACAAACGGCCTTCTGTTTTTAGAAATATCCTCCCACAATTATTTTAATGGAATTTCTTTCAAAAATCATAAAAATGTAAATATCTGATTGGCGTATTTTAAAGGGAGATTATGCCTAAAATATCCTATTGTGTCGTTTTCGTCAGAATTAGTGAATTATGTCCGGTCTATTTTCAATATTTTCGACGTGGGTTTGCTGATATTTTGGTTTGCTGAATTGCTTAGCATGTTTTTTGTGAGTGAAATAATTATTAGATCGTCGCCTAACAGAGTTCGTAAAGGAAATCTAAAATAAACTGAAGATCAAAAAGTAGTTAGTTTATTTTTGAAAATAATGTTTATTTATTTAGAAAACTTTTCTACGAAATTAAACATCCGTATTTTCTTGATTTGCAGAGAACAAATGATAATAACATTGCTCGAATAACATCACCCCCATTTCCAGAAATCACTTTGTATTAATGTTTTGTTTAAAAACGGCAATTAAATACTCGCCAATGAATTACCCTGGGAAACATTTCCTTTTTACCGCTGACTGGCACTGCTACGTAAAACATTCAACAAACTTCTAGCTTGTAAACTCTGGAAAGTCATAAAACATTCTGAGTGACGTTAGTATTCTTCTTACAAAAAAAGGATCAAAGAATTTTTGCACTTATACTGTTAAAGAGCTTATCAACAAAGACATAGATCACCATGGAACACCAAACGCAATTGGTAAAAATCCTAACAACTTTCTTGTGTTTCAACTGCCAGTTCTGGTATGCACAGCCGTCATTCTCAGAACTTTCTCAACAATCAGAAAACTTGGAATTTGTTTCATTTAAATATTTCAATTTTCTATATACTTGTTTATTTATATGTTCAACACAGATGGTCTACCGATTGCCTACTGATTGTCGTGCGTGCAGAGGAATTTTTTCTCACTTTTGATTATTAGAACAAAGGAAGATATGTTTTTCGTCTAAACATTGTACAAAAACATTTGATTGTACAATGTATTATGATTTAAAATGTAGTATAAGAACCATCTCGTGGTTTGAAAAAAAATGCACGGGATGTGGCTGTCCGATTTGCCTTTCTGGTGGAATAAAATGTGCCAAATCATTGAATTCTGGAATATATTTCTTGGATTCTAAACGAATTAATAGTTTTCTCCATTAACGGATTACTACCCTCTCTTGTGATTCCATTTTCTAAGATAAGCTTTCCCTATTATTATATTAAGGAGTCACACAAGTCTGATGACTTCATTACATGAAGTGAGATGAAGGCGGTTTACAACACAATACTGTACTGTGTATACGAAAGGTATTGTAATTGCCATGGTTGTGTGTGCGAGGGTAAAAACTGTGTATTGCGTATACTGTACAGTGAACGTATTTGTTGAGCAGGAAGGTCCCCAGGCAGAAGCACTGCTCATCTAGCTCTTCCTTTTCTAGTTCTTGATGGCGACAATCTTCCATCACCCAATGGTCCATTAACTTATCATGGTTGTTTCTGGTACAATTTTGCATCGATTGGCGCACATTTGTTCTTACGCCTTCACAATTCCAAGATAGTTGTGAGGACGTCATATTTGGATCCTTGGTCCACCGTATACTTTTACATACCCACCCCCCTACTACGACGATTGGAACACTTCCAGTCGGCAACATGTATTCATTCATATCTTGTTTAGTTATCACCATGCCCTTTTACATGTATTAAAACAAAGAAATCCATGTTGCTTCAGAATAACAAGAAGTTGTTCCACTTGCCACGTTGTTTGGGCTGCTTTAATGAGCAATCTCTTATCTCATTGCGTGGTGTTGTGTCAACATCTCCTTCTTACAGACATTCATTTAACCCAACAAACAATGGCTGTATCAACATCGGGCACTGAAATATTCCACGACTTATATTAAAAGATAAAATACCTACACCCAGCTGGACTTCGGGTGTCAGCGATTTATTTCTTTAAGATATATGTTTTTGCGTTAATTTGGCATTTGTCATTCATTCCTCGCACTCCACATTTTTTCAGTGATTAATTAATGACACGAGATAATGTGTAACAGGTTTCGCTATCTATACAAGAGGTCCAGGGGTTAATTTAATAGTTTACATAATCTCGACGAGTAGTGGTAAATATTGTGAACAATTATACTTGAAATTATATCTTTTTTGTTATTCCTGTTATTTATCTTTATAAGTTGTTTTCTAATTTGCCTCTTAGGTAGGTGAATTAATTGGATAAACAATAAGCTGTAGACGCAGAATATAAAACAGGAACAAGTTATCGGATAAATTGTTATCCAAAAGCAGGTGCGGGTTGGTCAAGCGGACAATAAACGGTTGGTCGGGAACACTGGGTAAAAGATATGGGAACAGGGCTTTGTAAAAATGCTGCTGTAAAATTACCATTTAATAGTAAGTGCAGGGGTATAAAACCGAAAAGACAAACATACGGACAAGACACACACCAGACGGACATTGTAAGCAATAACAGCTAATATCCAATCAAGTGAATGGATTCAGAGGCCGCCCGTAAGTGTCCAATAAGGCTCTTATATAGTAGGCCGTTATAAGACACAGTCCACTACTGCATAAACGATAAACACCAACATCAATTAATCTCAATTAAAACGCCAAATATACTTTTTCACACAATATTAGTATATAAATCGTCTATAGATTGTAGTCGATGTACAAAATGAATCATCGTTTAAGATATAATATATATTCATTGGGTCCAAGGTTAACAAAACCTAAATATTTTACACAAGGAAATTCTTACATGTATACGTAAAGAAATTTTAAGCGACTTCTGAGATATGTTTTCTTCAACAGAAGGTGGCAGTCTAAGATAGTCTTATCTCCTATACTGCATTAGCCGCAAGGTTTTCATGCCTTCTTTCATAAGTAATAATATGTGAGATGCCGGGGCTTCTCTAATTGGCAACTTATCATCTTCGACCATAAATTTATTAGCCTCTTCCGTATTTCTTAGTAACCTAACGCTTCATCTATCACTCCAAAGGTCCAGAAATGAGAGCATGGCAACCGATGTATAGCCCAACGTTAAAAAGAAACTATGTTGACGATAGCAGGGTGCCGTTTTTTGTCCTATCTTATCTTCGGCCATAAAAAGTCTTTTTCATAGCGTCAGAAATATACTGACAATTTGAATAGATGTTCTCTCTTTAAAAATTATCAAGCAGTTTCTTAACAGTTAAAGGCAACAGACTTGGTTATAAATTACCGATAAACGTTTTTCGCTGTGAATAAAGTTATTATGGGTATTAAGTGACATCTTTGTTGTTTTATTATATAGCCCAGCTCCGACAGATTGGTAACTTCATTAGCCTAGCTTATCTTTGTTCCAAATCTATGCTTTACCTCAAAACTTCTCTAAAGCCATTTGTCACGTCTTTGCCGTTTTTGTTCAAAAATACATATTTCATAAGTATGCACTTATTGGTCGTACGATAAATAAGAACGGCTATGTCAATTTACGTTTTTTTAGTGTATGTTTGTGACATATATCATAATTACTGATGGTAATGGAAGATGCAGATTGCGCGTGTCGCAGATATTCGTGATTAATTGCCAATCAAAAGTACAATTTTGTGAATTATTTTGATTCCACATCTTTATAACAATAAATAATATGAAGAACAACGTTCCGTTTTATGTGGAAGTATTGTCGTGTTCTCATATTTGTCCGCTGGTTAATTTGTTGTTCGAGAATATTTGTTTTAAAAGAATGTGTCAAAACTTTAGAGACATAAAGATCCCTATGAAGACTGAGAGTCGTGTCGAAATTTTTACGTTATAAGATCCGGTGTTTTTGTAAGACCTTTATGGCACAGTTTGGCGTGTCAAATAAAATGTTCGAATTAGTTTGCTGTCTTGAAATCTTCAAGGATACGAGGACGGTGTTACCATCAGATTGGTTAGGCGTTTGAATCGGTTCACTAATCCGATTAAGATTAGTCTAACGAGTAAACATCCAGGTTATCATTGGGGGGGGGGGGTGTTATTTAACAAATATTCTGGAAGCCAAGCCGTACGGTGCTTAAAATATGTGGAGGAGTATCAAAATCCATATTATGGGGAAAAAAATGACCACTGACCCCCATGTACATACCCCCTGAAAATTGCATACCTCAAATTAAGCAAATTATCAGTTTTTCTGTGATTTCACTACTACAAGGTTGTTTAGAATACCTTTCACAGATTCAAATATAGGTTTTCGTGGTCTGCGTGTCCGAATATGATATTGAAAATGATCAGCAAGAATCCAGTATGGCGGCAATGCAATATGGCGGTCAAAATGGCGCCGAAAATATGTATTTTGTGATTTTCGACCAAACATGGTGGTGTAATATGTCGAATATTATGTATTCGAGGTCGTAGAATCCGAATTTGTGGTGATTTCAAACACATAAGGAACCATTTACAACATATATATCATGTGGTGAAATATTCATCAATTCCAATATGGTTACATAGTATCATTATTTTGGCAAAATGAAGTCATCTCGGACTGAATTCAAATCACTCATCATTACATCTGCTTTACAGCTAAGATTGCTTAGGCAGACCTTCAAATTGGCCCCATAAACAGATGCTGGCAATTTGTTGTGGTCCTTTGATAAATAGAAAATGTCACTTTGTTTAGGTACTAACAAGGCTGCACTTCGAGCATATCTTACTTCGATAAAATCAAATGATTGTTCCGCATTTTGTCAAGGAATAAGATTGCTATTTCCTTGCTACAAAACCTTCTGTTTCTCGTCGAGAGTTTTCAGTAGGAATTTCATACTTAGTGATAATACTTCACTGTATATCCTCGGAATGCACCAGAAGATTGTGATTCAGTCAAGTCCTGTGATTTGGCTTTCACCTTTTGCTGCAAAAGCTTTTGTTTTTCTTCCACGTTTTCATTACAACAGGAATTTCATACATAGCGATATTACTATATCCTCGGAAGGTACCAGAAGATTGGGATTCGATTAGTCCTGGGAATTGGCTTTCACTTGCACAGTCGATGCTCAATTCAAATTTTTAGCGCTTCTTTGCTTGAGCTCATAGTTTATGAAACACTCTGTCTATCCTGAATCTAGATGGTGTATTGGAGTACCTTCTAGGATTTCTGAATCCATTCCTGACAGAGTAAGATGGATTCAAAGAGCCTGCATTTAGCTTTATTTCTCAAGACGTTTCGATCAAACAAAGTACAGTCAACATATACGTGATTCACTTGGCAAAGCATTTGAAGGTACACGCCGCCCAGGGGTGATCAAGGTCCTTGCTATGCTACTACCTAAACTAACTGTCGGTTTTCAACGCAAGAAGGGCGAAATATTTGGATTTGGGTCTTGTAGCGGGGAGTCAGCTATTGCAACGACGCGCCAAATATTTGAAATATGCATCCACTGTGCATGTGAAAGCCAGATCTCAGGATTTGATCGATTAACAACCTTCTGGTACATTCCGAGGATATAGTATTATCGCTAAGTATGGAATTCCCGTACTCCGCGCAGTGTTTCGTTTGATTAGAGGTAATCCCACTACTCACTGCTGTAATTAGTGGATATTGTTGTTTTAAATTTTGTTTGGTCAGTAGTCCGACTACCAACCAATGACTAGCTGCTCTACAAAAGCTGTACATTTAAAACGAGAGCCAATATTGGACCAAATATGTTTACATAACGTTACCTCATGGCTTACGATTTTATTATGCCTAATTAACCCGTGCATAGCAGAATACAGCAGTAAAACTATTTGCGTGACAAAAGAGGCTATCAGGTCGAATGGAATGTAAACAATACTGTTTGGAAACGAACATACCGTCACCGTTTTTAATACCTTAAATCACTGTCCAAAGTTTTAGGGAAGACCCAGATTAAACGAAGGACTGTCATGTTGCTGTACTTAAGTGATAGCTTTCATTGAAATGGAAGAATAGACATACTCCCGCAAAAGTTCAAGAATCAGAAGCTAATCCAGCAATGGCCAGAGAGGGATTTCTCGGGCCATTGCTTCAGGAATATGGGAATTCCCGGTGCAATGAAAGCCTGGGACGAGAAACAGAAGCTTTTGTGGCAAGGAAATAACAATCGTATTCCTTTACAAAATGCGACATGATCATTTCATTATATTGACTTAAGATATGCTCGAGGTGAAGCCTTGTCAGTACCTGAAAAAGTGACATTTTATGTTTATTAAAGGACCATAAAAAGTTGCCAGCATCTGTTTATGGGGCCAATTTGAAGGTTAACCTAAGAATTCTTAGCTGTAAAGCAGATGTAATGTTGAGTGATTTGGATTCAGTCCGAGATAGCTTCACTTTGCCAAAATAATAAAATAAAACCAAGTACGAACAATCCAAACCATTAAACAGAATTCGAAGTCCCAAAAAAAAAAAAAACGTCATAGGCAAAATAGTGTAATCAGCAAATGGACTGCTATGTAACCGTATTTGAATTGATGAATATTTCACCACATGATAAATATGTTGTAAGTGGTTCCTTCTTTGCTTAAAATCACCTCAAATTCGGATTCTATGACCTCAAAATCATAGTAGTCGATATATTACAACACTGTGTTTGGACGAAAAGCACAGAATACATATCTGCGGCGCCATTTTGGTTTGCTGCGGGTCATTTTCAATGTCATTTTGAGACTCACAGACCACGAAAACCTACGCATGAGCTTGCAAAGGGCATTCTAAACAAACTTGTTAGTGGTGAAATGACAGAAAAAAATGATATTTTGGCTCATTAAGGGGCACCCATATTCAGGGGGTATGTATATGGGGGTTAGGGTTGTCCAGGGTCGAAATTTTTTTTATATTATTCATTTTTATATCTCTCCACATGTTTTTAACACCGTACCAACGGAATCAACTATTATTACACCCCCCTATTATCATGGTTCAGATGTACATTTTAAAAATATTGATGGACAGATTTCTGTCCAGATGCGCCATTTTAAGCAATATGAATCACTTACGAACTACTACACTATTTTGAAAGATGATTCTCTAGTAGGAATATCAATCCAGTAATCTCTGTTCATACATCCGCTGACATTTTATCGTCATGGAAGACCTTATGATAGGACTGTTTTAAATCCGATTGAATCCCAGCCGAGACATTACCTAACGTTGATATTTTCATTTTGTTTTCTTAAACATGCATTATGCAAGAGCTAAATCAACATATTGAAAGTCTTTATTTAGGCTTCAGTTGTTATAGAAATGATTAATTGGACCTTCATTTAGACAATAAGCACAAAATTAACTCTGTAGACCCACGGATGACTTGGATACAGCTCGGATTTAAACAGTCGTCCTTCTATATAATTAAATCAGAAATGGCTGACCAAGACAACGTTTACTGTTATTCGGTGACGTGCGCTACCGGAAACTGACGATGAAAGGCCTGTCAAGCGAGAGTACTATTACTATTGAGCACGTTACTGGATAATCAAGAATATGTGGGTGGAGTTATCGTCTGTCAATCAAACGATCGACAATTGTCGTTAGGGTGTCGCAGCAATTTGTACCCATTTCTTGTCCAAACTTCCAACACTGATAACTCCGTTCAGAATAAAATAATTTGAATGAACATTTCAATATTTTCTTTTTTTATCATCTGTTTTTGAATTATTATAGCAAGAATAGTCAACTCTTTATTAAACTCTTAACTAATGTATCTTTAATCAAATGTTAGATTATAATCAATCTTATTACATTAGCCTGGATTAAGACGTGATAAATTTGGTTACTTTAAAACTTTTTGGTGGATAGGTTCATTTTTGGTGGTTCATCCTGACCAGTAGATCCTATTGGTTCTATTCATATCCCTATTTATAGCATGTTGTATAGCTATGGACTAGCGGTTAGTAAACCCCCGTTGCCATAAGAAGGAACCGTATCGAAATAGGGCTTGGAGGAAAACAATAGATGTGTATTTATTTTGGAGGAAAATAAAATATTTAAATCCACAATACATCCTATCATAGTCAGGAGACATACGAAGGCAGGTGGTCGTATTTATTATGAAAATCTGATAATTATATTCTTTTACGGGTGTAGAAAAGTCATAATTCGATCTCTCAATCCTTCTTTATGGTCTTGCTAGAGGGTCAAACGGGAGGTCATGTTGGTCATGTAAAGACTCTTGGTATGTTTATTGGGTATTTTGCAAAATGGAGAGAAAATGATTTTAATTTGTTCATTGTTAGTTTAACAAAGGTCGACTAACCAAATTTCATTGATGTCCTGACAGGCAGCTATCTACTGTGTGTCGCGTTCTTCAGATTGTAACTCGATTTTATACATTTATTGAAATTCAAATTTCTAAGCTAAAAGAACTAACTAAACTTAATTCCGCCAACATTCCACCAGGATAAGGTATCGGACATGGAAATTGCTAATGGTGCACCATAAAAACATTTCTGTGTTGAAAATATAGTAGACTTTGATTAGAACATTATTTTTCCTTGACTACTGGAGCTGCTGTTACTTTAAATATTGTGGTGGTTTATACTTTGTAAAATATTTAAATGCTTTGTAGTGTCCATTGGCGTTTTTATTACGTGATTGAGGATTGCAAGGCAAAGGGTGGGGCCTTAAATGCCTGTCTACTTTAACCCGGAAATAGTATTACACCGACTTGTAGATACATTATGAGACATTAGGTAAAGTGCTGGCAGTTCTAACTATAATAGTTAAATACTAGATAATGTAAAGGGAATTTGCTGAAAATTTCAGTCAAACTGAATCACCCTGAACCGAGATTATAGCGATTACTAAAGTCGGTACGATTATAAAAAAAACATAGTCTCGATTATCCATCTCATGATGAAATTATGACGCAAAGTTGAGCAACAAATCGGATCTTAATCCAGTACATATCGCAGGCTAGCGTGGACATCGGGCGTTGATTAGTGTCTGGATGAGTTAATTAATATCTTAGATAACATTTCAGGCCTAAAGAAAGACCTGCAATAGGCAGATTTAGCTTTTGCATAATGTATGTTTAATGTATAATAATAATAGCACAATATTTTGTTTTCAGAGGAGCAGTGTTAAGAATGGAATACAAAATAAAGACAATATGCATCACCGCTTTATAATATTATTGCCAAGCATTTCACATCCATGAGATAAAATATTTTTAATTTAATAATGTCACGTGTATACAGCAACCTTACTTTAATATACTTTTGTGTATAGTAACATTAATTATTAACTATTAGTCTCCAAACAAAACCACAAATACGCGTAATGGCGACACTTATTTTCAGACAGTCACGTGACCAGGCTATATTTTATACTAAATTTGGTATTATAGATCAAACATAGACATTATTAGCCACTACCGTCTTCCCTAGAGTCAAAAACAAGTAATTTGTTGATTATGTAGACCTATAATTCAAAAACTTTTTGGGTTAACTAAATGTCACTCGTCTGCCTCGTGGAAGTGCAGAACGACTTAAAACATTACAACTCAAAACAGAAAGTTTCTGGTGATCAAATTAATTTATAAGCGGGTTTTGTCTCTTAATTACACTATAGATCAGCAAAGGTTTAAATCCATGTTCTTTATTTTTCGAACTATTTGGCTTCTCTATTTGCTTCGGTGTTGCCCAAAACTGGTGTAGGCTGCTGTTCTGCATTCCTGTTGTTGATGTATACAGAAGGAATTAAAACACATTTGGAGTACTTGGTTTGGATTCTCTTTTCAGTAACCTCAAAATCCAAATTATTCAACGATCAGTAAATTGCTAAAAAAAAATAATAATAAATGGTCCAGATTTCTTTGACATTACCACACGTTTTATTTCATGTGTTAAAAAGACTAAGAAACTGATATGAGTTGGATACATGGTAAATATATTCTATGCCATGAATATGTTTCTAGTTCCATCCTTTTGTCTAGAGAAAAGGGAACCGCGTTTGCTAATTGAATGAGATCAGGGATCTATCCTAGTGATGGCCGGACGTCTAGAGAAAATCACGAAACTGTCATGATAATAGATCAAAAATGAATATTTTAATTTTATTTCATGAAAGAGCTAAGGATAATCATATGTTGCTTATTGTGCTTATTGAAATGGAATACAAACGTTTAAGAGCACGACAAGTCCATAAACATGTTAAATCATGAGACCATATCTTAACAAAATCGTTTGGCTCATTTTGGCAAATGCGCGGACAATAATGTTTTCCTCTATCATAATAAACGTTCATCTTTTGTTTCCATTTATCTGGAACACTTCCATGGCTATGGTGTAACAATTTAATATTGCAGACCCAATTAACTGAGAGAAAAAACGGGCTAAAACGGACAATCGCGAATTTGTCACCATTATACTAAATCTTTTGGCCTAGAGAGCAGTCTGAAAATTTACAAGAAATCCAGTTCTAAAAGCATCAACAGTTCTAAAAGCTTCAATTTGTTTCCGTGACAAGACATCGTCTCTCGCCTCGTTGATCATGGTCATGGCGTTAATTTATTAAAGCTCTTAAGAATCTTTCGATAAGATTGACTATCAAATAGTCCGGAATGTTTCAGCTAAAAAAAACCTTTCAGAATTGATGTTAATTACATATATAAGCTAGTGGTCGGTTGACAGTTTTGTTTAAAATTCTTTTAAGTATATATTTCCCTAATGTCGCCAAATAAATGACCACAGATTTGAAAACATCTAACTACCTGGAACTTATTTACATATGACCACAAATTTCAAATTATCTGCCATTGAGTAATACACGTTGTGGTACCTGGTAATACACTCGCCGACCTACAAATTACATCCCGTGGGTTATTTTTCGTTGTATGTATTTCATTATTCACATGAAATTAAACTTACGACACAAAAAATTCTGCTTTGGGAATATTTAATTTTGATAAAATCTGTTTTCGGGAAATGGAGAGCAGCCCTTAATATTAATCGAATTTTTTTTTAAGATTTACTGTTTCACGGAAGTAAGGAATGCAATAAATGTCCACGGGGCTTACCAAGGCGCACCAATCATAGCACTCTTAACTAGAGAGGTCTATAAATATACCAATCAGGTGTCTAAAATGATAACCGTAACTTAATCTCCAGATCTGATTTATAACGTTGTAATTTATGTGATTTAATATGTATATCGATATAAATAAGATGTAAACTGCTTATTATTACCTACTGTTGCGCATGGTTGTTTATATTTTATCTATATCATGGTCTATATTTTTTACTGTCATTATATTGGACAAAGTTTGTTGCATTATTGTAGATTTAAAGAGGTGGGGCTGATTTCACTAGACACCTTCAATAGAAAATGTAACAGTAAAACAGGTTTGCCGTTTTTGGAAATTTCAAATCAAGAAATAGAACCGTTCGGAAATGATCACTAGACCCCCTTTGTAAGGAATTCCATTCGTTAATTTGTGAGTGACTGGACGAATGAGCGTATGTGGCTTGCAGATAGGGGCGCCTCTCACAATCTCGTGGGTTTACTCCGATTTCCTCCAACAGGAAAGACGCGTGCGATATCACCTTCGGTTGAAGCGGACGATTAAAATTAAGAGCGACAACAGACATGGTAATGCCGACACTTCCAGATAATGGACGTTTGTATTTCTCAGAAAAAAGAGCTTTAGATATATTACACATGACTAGGAAATATCTTTGCAAGTTTTTCTCCGAACATTAAATAGTTTTATAAATTAAAATATATCTTTAAATTCCCGATTAACTACTTGCAGTGTGCATTAACCTTGCTATTGCCATCTGTGTCGTACCAAATGCCTTTAGTACAATTTCTTACTTGTCACTACCTTTGTGATAATCAAGAACGAATTATTGTGAGAATCCTTATCCAGTAGCGACATTTCAATATTTCCCCGAAAGATTTTAAATTTGCCATACTCACATTTAGACTAGGACTTTGGTGACACATGTTTTTTTTTAACTCGGCATAGATAAATCAATTATACTCTTTGAAATCGTATGTAGAATCTACACATGTAAAACAAATATGTTTGGTTATGCTGGGGAATTATCTTCGAGGGATTTATTCTTGATATAAATACTTGTGCTAAAATAAAAGATATTGTCTGTGTTTAAATTGTAATTACTACATCGTCTACGAAGACATTCCTTTAAACAATGGAAGAGAAAAACAGACTAGCTATATAATACAGAACAAATTATCTTGACAATGGTTGCTGTTCGAGACTGTGCAGGACCGTTTCGTGTTAAGAATACGTCATGGCAGATAAATTATGAGGCGAATTCTAACAGCTTTCTAACATATTTCCATATTTGATCATAAAGTATTATACGATGTGATTTATAGGGTACATGGCAGACAAGTTTTAAGCTGCACGAGACAGCAGTAAAGCCTGGCTTTTCAGACTAATCAATGCTCGAAGTGTTAAGTGATTTCCGCAGAATGCTTTTGTGTTTTAGGTTCTTTCGGTCTCTTTTCCTGTGAAATATGAAAATAAAAACCTAATAATGTCAGTGCTTTAGATAAATAAATGTGTCGTTAGAAATACTTGAAAACTTCAAAGACATTTTAAATGTACACTTGAATGATTCCGACACAGACTATAGAAAAAATACATAACATGGTTCAAAATCTATATGAAGAGTCCGAGGGAGAACGATCTGAGTCAAATTTTTGTCTTTTGGTCGAGAAAGTTCAACGCGAACAGAACGAGTGGGTTTAATTACAACTTTAAAATGATGTTTAACACGAACCATAATTACCAGTACAACTGACTTCAACTTTTCAGGCAAATTAAGGTTAAATATAGGGTACGATGGACTTGTATTTGTCCGCGGGGGGGGGGGGCATTTCAGAAGGGACCTGTTCGATGTGACTCCGTTGGTTTGTAACTGAAATTGATTATTCCAAAGAAAGCTTATATTATCATTCGCTACCAGATGGTGCCATTAACTGAGGTTTGTGGAGAAAAAGTGACTTCGATCGTTCTTCCCCAGGAAGATAATGCGAATACATTTCATTCTGATATCTTACGACATTAATGACAACAGAATTTGAAAATGACATTTTTGCCAATTTCTCAACGGGCAATAGTGAATTATAGGATTAACAAGGCAGGACTGTTTATAGATACCATCTATTTTAAGGCTTTAGTTTAATAATTTTATAAATATAACTTAAAAATATGAAATTCCCACATTAAAACATTGTAAGACATTTGAATGTAAAGGTATCTAATAGTGGAAGAGAATACGTACAACACATAAACTAACAAACAAAAACCAAGAAGACAAAACCACGGACAAGTCACCTAACACAAAAGCAACAAATACAAACTAAGAAGACAAACCCGCGGACAAGTCACATAGCACAAAATACGTACAACACATAAACTAACAAACAAAAACCAAGAAGACAAAACCACGGACAAGTCACCTAACACAAAAGCAACAAATACAAACTAAGAAGACAAACCCGCGGACAAGTCACATAGCACAAAAGCAACAAGTAATAAAAACACCACGAAATCAAGTGAATGGGCGGTGCACAGAAGTAGAACATTAAACCCCATTTCATTTCATTTCAAGTCAACGGATCCTGCAAATCGTCCGAACAATATTGTGTATAGATTGATATTGTTTCAGATACTCATGACACAATTTCAGATGGGATTTCTGTTTTCGACGCCCCTGACAAAGTGTTGATTTGTATAAATTTTTGTTTGATGTTAACTTCACTAAATCCCAGGGTCTTGTTTTCTGGGAAGGTTTAGATCTTTAAGTACAAGTAAGAATGAAATATTTATCATGTTTATACGAGAGATTGTGTGTAGTAGTCCTTCACGTATACACCTGTCCAGTAATAAAGAACACACAAACTAAATAGTTTAAACTAAGATGTCGGATATGGGCGTAAATTTGAAGTTGATGTAAGTAGCAGAATTTGGAAGTCTTTTAATTAGGACCGCGATTGGAAGAAGTTAAAATAAACAATGACGATATCACCCGTCCTGTCAGGGTTTCAAGTGGCACTATTATAAACATACGCATGACAAACTGTGTCTCACTTGGATCGCTTTGTATGTAATTAATAATAAATCAGTGAATCTGATGTAGAAGCGAAGTGTTAACATGTCTGCTATCTCAGTGTCTATCTTTATTCAACACCAACTTCTTACATTCATTATGAAATATTTAAACTGCCAAACATTGTCTTATCTTTTCAAAGTTTTATAATGTGCGGAAGTCGGGGTTACTTTTAAATTGGTCCCGCGAAAAAGAAAGGTTTTAAAGAAAATGAGGTTTAGTGTCCATGAAAGCAGAATAATGCACAGGGACACAAAAAAAATGCCAAATATTTTTTATCTTCTCCAAGTTTTATTATGTGCGGAAGTCGGGATTACTTTCAAATTGGCCCTGCGAAAAAAAGAGCTTTTAAAAAAATCAGGATTTGTTTCTGAGAAATGGGAAATGTACAATATTGCATATGGAAAACAAAATTGTGACACACACTACCCTATCTTCTCAATGCTTTATAATGTGTGAACGTCAGGGTTACATTTAAATTCGTCCAGCGAAAGCTTTTTTTTTAAGAAAACAAAAAAAAAAACCAACAAAATACTGTCAATATTATCTTATCTTCTGAAAGCTTATTTTATAATATGCGGAAGTCCCATCTATTTTTAAATTGGTATGTCGAATGAGAAAGGCTTTTTGTAAAGAAAAATGAGGTTTTTATTTCCGGAAAACAGAAAGGTACAATATTGCACAGGGACATACAAACCAAGTTAATAAACGTTATCTTTTATTATGTCTACAAACTTAAACATAATCGATTAATGTATACTGAAAATTAATCTAGATCTTTGTCTCGGAGAAAGCTAGACATTTGGTTAAAGACAACTGGGTTATTTCAGTAAATCTTGATCAGATTAATTTACTGGCGCGGAGTTCACGATTGCAGTAATATTAGAGGAATCAGAGAAAACGTACGAAGTTCCTCATCGTCTGTACATTTTGGAAATGAAATGTAACTTTTGTGCACTAACAGGGAATAAGCCATGCAGTATACTTTGAGGTAAATTTTGTCTACACCTCATTGAATTCCAACTGCAGAGAGGTCGTTAATGTGTAAAACAACCTCTGTATAGGACCTAGTTTCCCTTCCAACCAAACTGGACGTAGTTCCTTGCCGGGCATCCCTTACATTACCACTCACAAGTGGAAAAACTAGTCACGGAAATTTCGGGGACCTTCCTCAACCAGCACCGGATTCGAACCCAGAAACTCGTGCTTAGCGAGTCAGCACCCTACTCTGTGAGCCGCCGTGATCGTATAGATGGTAGATCTTAAGAGTCACTGTATCTAAAGGCAACAACCCATACTTTCATATCATAATATAATATATTCTTAGGATTGCTTATAATCAACTACTACAGCTTCATCATTACATTGGACTGTTTTGCTGTTATGTACGAAACGCCAAAGACTGACCATGCATGTACAATCAAATTTGTTTGTAAAGGTCACCGAAGACACTTGTTCATATGGGTATGACTTATGCTTAAACTTGAATAATTCTCCTTATCATGAAGGTAAGATGGCAGAATATCTGTTGTATCCTCTTATAGATAATTTTCACAGTATGAATATTATGATCAATCAACGTCAATCAGGTGCTTATTTTTTCTGAAGATCAACCTGGCAGCCATAGTAAAATGTTTTAGTTTCCTTATATATATATAGGTAATCTGGCTGAAAAATGACTAAAACATGGTTGTTGTTGTGTCTACTGGCAGCATATAGACTTTTGTATGACAATGAAATGAAATGGGGTTTAACGTCCCACCATTCTTCCCCGACTGTTGTATAGCGCTACATGTCAATGATATACTCTCGGTGGGGTTTGTTGATGACAACTCATTTGCAGATACCATAGCAGGGTTGACTGTATTTTGAATTGCCTACTTTGCGTTGAGCGCCACCAAAAGACGACTTAATTTTGAGCGAAAGGAAGTTCAATAAAACGAATCGTTATTGGCCTGAACCCAGAATCTTAACCGTGACATCTCTCATTGAAAACCGTTTGATTCAACATTTGCTTGGAAATATGCTAAAGGGTACATTGCTCTGAATTCGATATAATAGGCCATTATGACCTCCAACAGGAACGGTTGCGGCAGTGTGTTCCTGATAATTCCTATTAGTATAATTTAAGTCACCTCGTTTCCTGAATATCAGAACAAAGGGGAAATAAAGAAAAGAACACGTAACGAGCTAATAAATAGTCAATGAAACAAACGGTTATTTAGATTTACAGTCAGCGCTGGTTGTCGCTCATTATTTCATCATTTGGCTACTTGTCGTTTCAAGATTCGTTACCCTTTACTTGATGAAGCGTGTTAAAATGAATAATATGGCTCTCGTTTTCTGATTATCAAATCGATGAAAAGGCTATGGATTAGTAATTTACAGGTGAAAGTATTGTTTAGAAGGAGGTAATATACATAATAATAGTTTGTAAGAACTACACGGTATGCCTTCCTTCCAATGTTCCACGCAAATCACCCGATCATAATGACAACAACTACTTCCGTTCTTGTAGAGGAACTGTTAGGGGTTTTTTTATGCGAACTATACTAAGATACAATTCTGGGCTCATTTCGTGTGTGAACAAATTGGTTTTTTTTAAATGATGTTCTATTAACATGTGTTGTTTTGATGCATAGTATTTTTTTTTTAAATTAGAGATGGACCACTTTGTACTGTTACATATTAAATTTAAGTCGGATTGTTGGTTGTTGTGTTGATATAGGAAAAAACCCCAAAAGATTACATCTCTGCATTACCTTTATCGGTAGACGTAAAACAAATCAACACATAAAATCCAATAAACCCGGCAATTTTATTTTTGATCCAAATTAAAGAGGTCTAGTTCCTACAGTACATAGATGGGATGGTTAGTTGATCTTTTTGATTTCACGACGGTATAAGCTGGTGAACAAATTATGATTCATGTTCTGTTAAGTTTTACGTAGGATGCGCACATCAGGGACATCTACTTGAGCTATACAGACAAATAAACAACGAATAAAAATAGATATCAACGTTATTCAGTCACGTTTACCCTGGCGTGACCCGGTCAGGTGTGTATGGAGGGGACTCCATCGAAACTATTACAAAAACTAAACGAAATTTAGATCTCTTATTTTATTCAGATCGATTTCTTCGCGGAGTAGAAATACGACACTTATTGGTAGTTGACCCCTAAGTTGCCATAGTTTTCAGGCACAAGGGGATTAGTGCTATCTAGTTTAGAGTTCCCAAGTCCCGTGTATAATTACGACAGACGATAAAGACATAGGCTTTCTGTTCAAAGGAAATTTAATTGTCAAAATATATGTCTATACAACGTATATGCAAAAGAAGAAAAATGTAATAACTTTATTGAATTATCTAAAAAAGAAAAATAACTGAAGCAAAATTGATAGATTGAGCTCTGATTCCAAAAACAATAATCACAGCAACTACGACATATTATATAAGCTGGGTTTCTTTTTGTTCTGTCAAATTAAAACACCATACCAAACTCTCATTTGTTTGGTGAACCTGGGTCAAAATATCATATGGTACCTTAAAACAATTTCTCCTGTTACAGATAAATCGAATTTGTAAAATTTCATCTAAATGCGTTAAAATCCAACGTATTATAACAAATTTGCACATGGGTACCTTTAATGTTATTCATTCGTGTAATGAGAGATGATTATGAAGTGTGCTATCATTCATCTGAATCTCCCCGACGGTACCCGGTTTACATCAATCAGATAGATTATTCATAACTTTGTTTTCATATCATTGACTAACATCAGGCTATCTGATTGAGCCTCCAGTTTTTATATACGACCCTAATTACTCAAAGATCCGTCTCCGTTCATCCGGTAACAATCACCCGTATGTGGACTGCCACATGTGCGCACGTGTAATACACACCTTTTCAGTGAAAATTCAAATTCCCTCGAATAAAAGGTGAGCTTCAGAGAAAAGATTTTATCTTTACAAACTCTGCTTTGAATTGATTAACAGGGCACTATTATGATAACACAAAACTGACTACTTTGTGGAAAATTGATAACTTTTTGGCCATTATTTTACAATAAATATCGATCGAGAACACGTGTTAAGACTGTTAATTAGACAACTACCTGTTGATGTTGTTCAACCTAACTTGTTGATCTGAGAATACATTTTCTCTTACTTTTCACAAAGGTTAATAAAATCAGTTAGCCTGCATATTAAAACTTTATTCTAGCCACTTATCTGCACACTTTTAATTACGTTGTTCCATTTCTCATTACCTCGTTTAATTAGGTGGGTTCCGTACACTTTGACTTGCACAGTTTCATTCGCCAGTACCTCTTTTAGTTAGGTAGTGTCAGTACCTTTTAACTAAGCTAGTTTCATTTATCGGTAGTTCTTTTAATTAGGTAATTTAAAGACGCCTTTACTTACGTAGATATTTTATATTTAATGGAATTGTTTTTAATGTACAATTTATATTGTTCATTGTTTTTAGGAGTTTGTGTATACAATTCGTACATGTCTTTGTAAACTTGGGTATCTTTGTATAAATATGTCCATGTATGCATCCTTTGTTCGTTTCATGTATATTTCTATTATTTTTATTTGTATATTCACATAATCTTGTAAGGTCTTTTATGAAATAAAATTTCTTGTTTTTCTATTTGTGATGAGAGTGTCAAGTATGATGTACTGTTTATATTGGTCAGTATTTTTATATGTGATGAGAGTGTCAAGTCGTATGTACTGTTTAAATTGTTCGTATTTTATATGTGATGATAGTGTCAAGTTTTATGTAGAGTTATATTGTTCTGTATATTACATGTGATAAGAGTATCACATGCAATATATGTGATGAGAGTGTCAAGTATGATGTACTGTTTATATTGGTCAGTATTTTTATATGTGATGAGAGTGTCAAGTCGTATGTACTGTTTAAATTGTTCGTATTTTATATGTGGTGATAGTGTCAAGTAGTATGTAGGGTTATATTGTTCTGTATATTGCATGTGATGAGAGTATCACGTCAAATGTACTGTTTATTAATGCTTGATATTTTGTGTGATAAGAATGTACAGTGATATGTATGTACTATTTATATTTGTCGGTAAATTGTGTAGAAGTGACCGATATTTAAATAAAATATGTATTAATAATGGTGTTCAATGATAAGAATTGATTAATGTAGATAAAGTACAATTTTTTATTTATTATATATGAAAATACTCCCAGTTAAAAGTAATCAATTCCATTTTACCTTTTCATTCTGTTTGCTGATAAAAATCGTCTTGAGAACAATACGACAACAAACATATGTGTCATCTATGCTGATGAAGTAAGGGTAGAAGATGTCAATAGCTTCATAGTTCGTTACAATTGAAGGAAGCCCCAGTAGGAATAACTATATCCTACTAGCTCGATACTATAGACAATAGTTCTTGAAGAATTCGACTTATGATTATGGGGGTATAAAGCATTGGCCCATTTACAAAGAGGTCCGGGTTCAACACCTGTTAAAATAACACGTGGCAATTGGAATTTGTCCGGTCATGACGTGTCTCCGTCTTTATTACCCCGGTGGCGCAGAAATGTAGGACCTTTACCGCCATTTCATTTCGTAAGACTAGCAAAACGTTTTCCAATAAAAATTTCAGCAATTTACATTTCAGCAAATTCTACAGCGCTTGTTTCAAAAACAAAAACCTAACAGCGCGGTGTTATCGTCTGCACAATAGCTTCGGTTACTGAAATTAACACCTAAACTTGCTTTACCTCTAGGTAGTGGCGGGTGTCGTGCAGAGAATGTGCCTACCCTTCTAATGCACATCGGAACGAACTTCGGGTCGTAATAATAATCTACCTTTTCTATGAGATATACTATATTTACTCTACCCCTGAAAGCACACCTTCACTCTCCGAATTGTCAGTATTGAATCTTTGCCGTTGCTCTATAACCATTTAGTGGCGTGTAAGTAGTATCATGATCATTACGAGAAGATGGCCCTGGATGATCCTTCAAACCCGCGCCTCCCTAATACTGGCACTGCTTATTATGAAACAGGGAGGGGTACAAGGATGTGGGAGGAACTCGGTGTGGGGGGCTGGCCAGAGTTGTTGGGAATTTTACAGTGGGGTAGCTGTGGCGGATGCCTATTAGCTGTAACATTTTCTTTTGTTAACTCTGGTGTGCGACCGAAAAGAGCATCCCTTACGGATATGGTAGGGTAGTGTTGTTCATAGATTGCTACTTCATGAGATGGCATAAGGGATTGGACATGTGGTGCAAAGTAACAACGAAAATAATGATCAACTAAAAAAGTACTCTTTTTCCGTAAATTTTATTAACGGAAATATTTCAATGTATGTTTGGATTTCATTTTAAATATAGACGTATACAAACACATTTCTCTATATCTGCCAGTTAAAACATATAATATATAAATTATCATTTAATACACATTCTTTACCCTTATAAAGTCGTATAGATATAAATATGTGGTTATTAACAATTGCAAGGTGTTTTGAAATTGATAAAATAAAGTGTTATCAGCTGACAAAACATTTTTATAAGTCATACAGTATATATCCTACACTTATTACTTTTGAACCCTAAGCTAGACTAGCTTCTCATTCGCGGCTGACTCTTCCTGCAAGTTTCCAAAGAGTTACCTGTGTGCAGTATCACACTTGGTGAAAGTGGACACAGAAGAAAGACCCCTGTATCAATCACTTCTGTACACGTATACATATACCCGGGTTATTTGAGGCTCCAGACCACTTTTCATAATAATATATTAGTAATATTTTAAGATTAGTATTTGGGTAAATCGGTAACTAAAAGTAAAATCTCAATAAATTGTAAAATTCTTATTTCAAAAGTTTTGTATTTTATCTAAAGTTTGAGCTGTGTTTTATTTCAGCAAATATAATAAGGAAATAAATTCTAATATTATATAATTTAAACACCTTGCTAATGTTATAAAACACATTGTTATATCACAGAAAAAAGGTCAGATTTATGAAAAAATATTTTATTATCATTCTGAGGTATAATGACTTATTGTATTGAATATTAATGATAGGAAATCATAATATAACAATAACCAATTCTCAGATATGTGATAAAATACATTATGCCAATCAAGTTTTATTAGTCTAAAAAAATCCTTTACTTTAACTCTTCGAGCTTTAGATAAATAAATTACCATGTTTTAAATTAATTTTAGAAATAAAACCTTTTCAGAAAAGCAACCAACTTTTTAGCAGGTGTACCTGAATAAAAGAAATTCCAATTGGTATGGGCTTATTTGTTTCAAAAATGATAAGTATGAATTTTGGGACTCTTAAAAAATGAAATCAAGAATGATGAAATGTCCCTCCCCTATTCTCCAGATGATAACATCACGATAACAAAAATAATACAAGCTAAACTTGTAAGTTTCATGTTCTTTGGCTTCTTGCAATTGGCGAAGTATGATATCATAAATTACTTTCATAATATATTTCTTTCCATACAAAAAAATTGTTAAAGTCATGGATTTGAAACAGCGAAAAATAAAATGGAATTTCAGTCAATATAAACTTAGTGCCATGTTCTAGACAGAAAATTCTATCTTTTGTCATGGGTTTGTCTTTGAAAGCTTAGACCATTTTTTTTAAATTGTAACATAAACTTAAGAAGCGTAATATGTAGGTACATCAGTGACAGTTGTTGTCATGGTAAATTAGACGAAGCAATATCTATATACGTATTTGTAATACAAATCTTTGGCGACACTTGGCGTGAGAAAAAAATTATCTACTTCACATAACAACACCGAATGAAATCTGTAGTTTTACTATTAACAATACTATTATATAAATTGCCATTAATAAAATTCTCGTTATATATAAAACAAATTGCTAAATTTCTCGTCAAAATTTAAATCTCGTTGAACTTTATACAAATTCTCGTAATCGTAATATCTATTTATTTTTTTACATTTTTGTTAATTGTAGTAGACCCATTTGTCTATGCAGGGCATTCTTTTTATCTGAGAAAAAAAACAATAATTCTGAAATGTCTTTGCACATATAACTTAAAATACGTGACAAGAAGGAAGCTTCGCTTGCCTTGCCTAATCTCTCGGGTCCCACCCATCCACCAACACACTACTGATGATGGCTACGTACAAAGTAATGATTGAAATGAAATTATACTACATGCTAGTGTTTCGAAAAGACACTAAACCCCATTTCTTTCTATATATAAACTACGCCTATTGAGATCAACAAAAAATATTTTTTATAAAGACAGGTGACAGCAGCCATATCATATTGAATAACCGTTGTATAGACAAATGGGTCTAATATATCTACATATAGAAACCAGCACTATCATAGGTTTACTAATATTTACCCTTTGACCTTTTAACCTTTAGGGGGTCAGTACCAGATACTCATTCTTCTCGTTAAAATTTGATTGTCAATACGGGAAATTAGATAGAAAAAAATCGCACAACAGACAATATACACAAAGACCACTATACAATTTAGCACAAAACACATACGATGTCCCTGATTGTCGTTTTCACATTTTGTCGACAACACAAAACGATTTCTACACACACGATGCCACGGGATAATTGTCCGGTACGGACTACCGATATCGTCCGTCCGTTTGTGCGTCTCCATTGTCAGAACAATATCCGTTCCGAGCAACAGATCCGCGTACATATTTTTTTTTGTCCATTTGTTAATTTGAAAGTTAATCGTATTCTTGTAACCACTAAATTTGTTTATTTATAGTTTGCAGTAGTCACCATTAAGGTATCCTTGACCGTTGTCATGGCAACAGAAGGAGGTAGAGAATTATTCATCACTAAGGACGTCCATTTTGTCACCTTTACTTCCGGGTGTAATGTTTACCACGGTTTCAACTTAAGGAATCTTTGGTCGTAAGTTCTTTTATGTCTTTCTCTTTGTCTACCGCGTCCTCTTTTTTGTCTACAATTCTCGTTTGGGCGTTTAATTCTTTAATAGCTTGCAATTCTTTCTTCTCTTTCATTCTTCGATTTTGAAACCATATTTTGATCTGACGCTCTGTTAGACATAACATGTGTGAAAGTTCAATGCGCCTGCGCCGTGTGAGATATCTGTTAAATTTAAATTCTTTCTCGAGTTCTAAAGTTTGAAAGCGTGTATACGTTTGTCGACCCCTTCTTCGTTGATTGGAATTTGGACCTGAAAAGAGAAAAAAATTAAATAAAATAACTTCTATGTTTAATAATATCGCCATCTTCACAAAAATATAATTTAACTCCATAGAGTCTCGCCAATGGACTATTTTTTGTGGGTTAGATTAAGACTTAAGGCGTACTGGTTATCTAAATATTCAAAACTTGTGCATCGTCAGCTTCGTTAATTCATTTCAAAAACAGAATGTAAAAGTATTCAAAATTTGAAAATATATATGAATAAGAAACAATATAAATGTTGCAAAATATAAATCAATTTTCAAATGCCACAAAATCTGCTTACATCTCATTGGTAAAAAAAAACTACATCTTCGTTTTGTAATAAATTTTAGTATCGTACATATTTTTCATTACAAATATTTTATCTGGATTGTTTATGACAACTGTCATTGGAGAGATATGGTGCATCAAAATGTATTTATTTTCTACAGAAATCTACAATCACTAAACTACACTTTTAAAATAATATACTATTTTCTTGCTATTTTGTTTGTAAAATCTGACATTGAATTATCTTTAGGATAATTATTTTTGTACCGTCCGTACATATTTATATAAAATGTTTTGTACAAGTCAAAATTTTGTTTGGATCACCCAATCAATGTTAGGTTCAATTTTAGAAGTTCCGACAATGACGCTATCGTCGCCATCTTGGAATGGTGCCTTCATATCAAAAACCAATGTGCAAATGTCCAAAAAACAAACAAACCTAGGTTCATGGCGAACGTAATTGTATATGAGAAGCTTTGGGCGTCTTTTCTAACTGTCACTCCAAAAGCAAGGTGAGTTCCACTTAGGAAAGGGGTCTTGGTCAATAAGGAACGGTTAGAGCATTTAATCTTAAAACCAATGTTCGTAAAGCATTCATTTGTGATCCCTTTAAACCAAACAGCTATGGCTGTCAGTGGTGTACTCGGATTATTTGCTGTAAGCTATTTAATATAAGTTAATTGGCAAGAGTTTTAGATTATAATCCGACGCTTGTTAAAATTCTCCCCTTCACAGCCAATAAATAACTGTATCTTTCCTTCCCCATCTGTGTTCCAATGACAATGCACGTGTTCATGAAACAAACTATTTTTTTGCTTCTATCTTGTCAGATTGGATTCGGGTGACAATAATTTACGCCATGTCAGAAATGTTTCCTGTGTCAAAACTTTCAAAGTGGTTTCCTATTTCCACATGTTTTCGTGAAAACAATTTTTATTGGCTTTTGGCCCAAAAAATCCAAATAATTCTGTTATCGAACAACTTTGATTCCCATACAGATTTCTAACATATTAGCATGTATTTCGTTTTTAAATAACAAACATATTTTGATCCCTCAGTACTGTATCTATTAAAATCTGAAACATCTTCTACATATTTGGTAAATGGACGGTTAAAGTTTCCTAGATATCGGTTACTACAGGGCGCAAGGGTCGAATACTAAGAGCTATACAGCCAAAGGGTTAATTAAAGTCTATGATCTGTTTGAATATTGTTAATAAAAACCAAAATTCGCAATTAAGATTCCCAATAAGTCATTGTTATATTTATTCAAAACTCCAACTCTGTTCCTGAAATTTATGTGTGTTCCAAACAAAGTAATTAAGCACCGTTGGGGCTCTGTAATTAAGTCAATATAATTTTATTAAGGTTTTAGAAATCAGGAACCAGATTATTGTAACTTTAAATGAAAGCTAATATTTAATTTTTAAATACAATTAATTCAATAAGGGATCGCAATATTTGCACATCCGTGTGCAATAAATGCTAATAACGCTTTCTTCGCACACAGAAAGGAGTTAGGTGGCCATTATATCTCGTATGGTTGCCATTTTGAAACATGTAAACTATCTGAAGTGTATCTAACCATTTATCAAAGATACGAATCAAAAACATTTTATTGTGCCACTGATATTTTTCAAAAATCTAACTGATGGGGGTGCGGTTTGGCATCACTGCTGTAGAGGAACGTATCACGAACACACGTGCAATGCTGGAAAAATAAACTTGTCTAAAATCTTAACTGCGATCAGTATCAATCGTGACAGCTGAGTATTCTTAGTAGATTTCACGTCCAAGTTTAATCATAAATCGCAAAAAAAGCTATTAAGGCATGAACTATAATGGACTGCATTGGTCAAACTACAGAGAAAGGGATCGTTATTTTAGTTTGTATAATTAGTCTCGCCAATAATGCCCGGTATTTATTTCTATGTATAATGAGCATCATTTGCCTACTGTAAAAAAGCTGGATTTGTAGTGTAGAAGAATAGCTACTAAAACCTATTTTGTGTAAAAATGATATATTTGCCATAATGACTTGTACATGTCAAATCTAATTATATGATAAATTTCGTGTATCTTAATTTGAGTTCATTAAAGTCTTTGTATACTCCCCTGTTATTTATTCTGTGTTAAATGAAATTTAAAGCAGTTTTTGTATTCATGTGTTTCACAGTTATGTTAAATACTACTCAAACTGAATAAAAATCTTTGAATGTATACCAGTAATTAAACATAATATTCAACATGCAGGTAGTTATATATTTCCGAGGCATTTATGTTGCCCAATGTTTGAAATACATGTACATCAAACATTGTTAATAATGTCAAATTCCAATGCTTAAATAGACTTTATAAACAATAATTTTAATTCTGCCGCTCTATCAATGTAGACTTTATATACAAAAAGTGTGAGACTTTATAAACAATAATTTTAATTCTGACGCTCTGTCAATGTAGACATTATAAACAATAAGTGTGAGTCTAAAGTGTGAGACTATATAGATTTTATAATCAATAGTCTAATTCTGACGCTCACCCTGTATAAACTTTACAAACAACTAGCACAGTGGTTCTCAGCCAGTGTGCCGCGGCACACAGGTGTGCCGCGAAATTTTGAAAGGCACACTAAGAAAATGCGAAAAACCACGAGGTCTTAATTGAGCATTCACTGCTGTTTACTGGTAGGTGCACAGCCGCACATATTTTTACTTAGTTTGAGTAATTTGATGTGTCTTTGACTAGTCTATGTCTACGGTTGTATGTCGCTATTTTCCTATATTTAGCCAGATGTGCCGCTATTTTGCCTTGTGTTCCAAGGTGTGCCGTTGTCAAAAAAGGTTGAGAACCACTGAACTAGCAGGATGCCCGACTTCGACCAGGGCCCAAATGCCCTCCGACGCTTCCTTATTCCGAATATCATGAAACCGGAAGTAGTTTTCGCGTCATAACTCCGAAACCAGAAGTGGTAGTCCATCGCCACCAGGCCTATCTTACTCCCCTGTCCTACCCGTATACACGAAATTTCAGCCACAAAACCTGAACAGACACACAAACGACAGTCACAAATTTTACTATACATAAATTGCTTTAACTAGCACCATAGACGTCATAAAGGTCTTGTTTATGTAGAGTTAAATCTAAGATTAGACTATATAAATTCTTGCTAATTAATTTATTTATGTGCGTTTCTGCCCACTAACGCTCAAATTACACAATTACACCATGTTTTCATTAGTTACATATACCTTATAATATTAATGTCTGCGTATACCAAGAAATCCGGGATAATTGGGGTTTAGAAGGGAATTTAATCCAAGGCGTATTTCTTTCAGAGCCCATTTTAGCATAACAAATTGAGTATTTTAAACCCATGGAAACACCATGGATGGAGGATCTCATCAGAATTGGTACATACGGAATTTAGAAATTATGAGGATTATACATTTCAATAATTCGTTTCCATAAATCCCACAAGGTTAGGCAGGCGAACCTACTCCCCCCTTTTCTCCCTCCCCTAAATACAAAATACTACATTTATATATAAATCTAATATATTAGTAAAGAAAAATAGCGTACACTAGAAGAACATCTCATTGTTTTCTTTATGTTTTTGTGGTGGGGTGGGTGGGTTATTTAATGGATAACGCGTGCGCGTTGCATCATAAGGCGTGTGATTGTACGTCTCATCCCACTGCTAAAGGCTTCTAAAGGCAATCGAATGAATGAAATAAAATTGAACCAAATGTTAGTCTCGAAATGACGTAGCTTGCGCCGAGTGCGCGTTAAACACCATTTTTCTCGATACATGTATATATTTTTTGTAATATTAGTATCATACACAAAGTAGTGGGCAAACGCGGATTTAATCCATGACATATGTTCATAACAGACCTTATGATCTATAACGAGTATTAGAAAATTAAAACCTCCCGCATGTTTTCTAGAAGGTTGCCAGAAAGTAAAATGACAAACCCCATTCCATTTGATTTTATTAGGCATTTCGTAATATCAAAAACAAGGATTGTTTCCTTATGTTTTTAACTAAATGTAATACTACTTTCGATTTAATTACCACTTTCAATTTGCAAAGCTGTTCACATTCTTCCATGAGAAACGTGATTATCATTTACAATTTTATTGAAAATAATGAAAACCTTGTTCTATTTGGCCTCCATTTAATATCTGGCGGAGTAATACACTATATCATAATATGCATCAAGAAGTTTTGTCATCCTATCACTAAGGCATCTAGATGAAGAATCATTTCTGGTTTGTCGATCGCGGTAATAAAATCTAAAAGTAAGCTTTCTAATATTAAATAGGGGATTAGGTTACAGTTTTATATAGCGGCTATGGGAAGTTAATGTCTGGGATATACAGCTAATATCATATACAACTGTTTCGGTAATAACATCATAATAAGAAAGTCAAAGGGACTATAGACACTTTCTGGTTCATCTACACATCACATTCATAAAATCTAATGAAACGAATTTTTTTCGGGTCCTTCTAACCGTCGACAGTCTGTACTTTATTTGTATCCGAATATTACTAAGAAGTCTCCGGGATATCTTTCTCTACAGAAACAACCACAGCATATTGGACTTCATTTTTATCAAAAAGAGTTTCATTCCAACGAGGTTTTCAAATAGAAATATTCGTGTGGTATAGTTGTATTTACTATGGTAAATTACGTATAAGACAAACGGAAAGTTAGAATTTCTCATAATTTAACACCACACAGCCTTTGGGAATTCCAAGCTCATTTTATACCTTATCGCATACGGTCTGAGATCTTTACTTTTACTTTATTTCAGTGCTGCTTGTTATTATTAAATCTTACGTTCAATCTGTAAGTAAAGTATAGTACATTGCTCCAAATCCATATTCAACATACACAATTTACGAAATGGGCTTACTTAAGAACAAGTACCGGACCCCACTGATCACAAGGACCTGTAAGTCAGGTTTTTCGGTCACTTTTACATGTTCATAATTTTGTCATTTTTTTTATGAAATTTATTAAATTTTGGATATAATGTGTAGATATTGACCAAAAACGCTCTTGTTGGTCCGCAAAAAACCGTTTGTAACTGAATTGAATAGCAATCATGAACTTGTGTTCTGAAAGTAGGAAAGCATACGCTATTTTCTGTTATGTTAACGATTGGAAACTTATGTTTGACTGAATATGTTTTCAATGCACATAAGATTAAATATCATCAACATTAAAAAACCAAAAATAATTGAAAATGTAGACTAATTTTAATTAAACAGACACACAACATCCTTGAACAATGGTATGGTAGCGAGCATAAAACTTTTTTAAATACAGATTCCAATTTATTGACCAGATTAAATTAATGTAACCACATAAATTGGGCTAGACCTGGAAGCATAAATACAAAACTTATTTATATGTTATAACAGAAATCCTTATCCTTACGAATTAGGGGGTAAGTGGCCGAATTAGGGGGTAAGTGGCCGAATGGTCAACGTATGTGCGTTGGATCAGGTCTGTCATTGAGTCAAGTGGCGTGATTACGATTTCCCGATTGTACGTGACGAGAAGTAGGGTCGCCAGTCCATCCTCATGGGTTTTTTCCGGATCTCCCGGTTTCCCCCTACTGCTAAAGATCCCTACGCGCAAGCGAATTATTGAAATTAAATTGAAGCAAATGATAGTCCCGAAATGACATAGTTTGTGTGTCTCTCTCCCCCCTCTCTCTCTCTATCTCTTTCCCTCTCTCGCACACACACACACTTTCTTCTCTCTTATTCTGTGATATTTCCGTTGCCCTGTCATTGGTTAGGTCTATTAGAATATTGTCGACTGCAGCTTTGACGGCGAATAAACTAATTAACATTTCAAGAATTTCCTCGTAAATTTAAGGGTACCTTTTCACTAATTTAATCTTTAAAAACTAGTCTGATAATAGACGACTTTACATTTATACTTTTTAGTAATTACAGCTTCAAAGAATACAGAATACATCTTACGTTATCCCATGGTCTTATTAACGTAATGTAAACCACTGCCAAATCTAATAAGTTGATTATTTAAATTTACTAAATTACATAAAAAATAATGTACAGACCGTACTACATGCGAGTTGATGTGCTTACACTGCATGTGATTCCATATCGTTGTATTGCCATGGTAACCGCTATATTTCTCAAGAAAATTACAGGTAGTTAAAGACAGACATCTTCATATCTGATCAATATTAAGAACTAGTAATTTTAGAGATGATTAAAGCCGCTTGCTAACAAAAAACACCACAATGATTAACAGCAATTAAACATTGTAATAAGCCAAAACTCATTAAGGGTGGTTCAAAGAACTTCACGGTTTTGTCATGTAAATTGTTTTGGTTCGTGGGGAGCTTATATTAAATCATATCTTTCCCTAACACTGTGACTTATTAAAAATTATAATGATTTACCTCCCCTTTTCTCCATAACAATATCAATGGGTTGAAATAACAACACAGAGTTATTAAGACGTTCATAAAACCAGCTCACGCTTAATTAACTTTTATAACATCGTTTTACAAAGCACCCATCGAAAAAATATGCTTTATGGCTTAATAAGCGTATCATTACCATGCAGTGTGGGTGAGAGTCATTTGCCAGTGTTCCTGGAATTGTATTCTGTGCCACGAACAATGCCATGACATCATGTTAATGACACGGACTGGCACTGAGGTCAAATCCGGGGTGTTCTTCTGTTTTTGCGGGCGACACGTGCGATAAATGAAGTTACTACGAGTTGTCGGTGTCAATAGAGGGGCTGGAACCCACTTCAGTTTTTTTCTAAAGGTACTTAATAAAAGATTGTTTGAAAGTGTTTGCATCGCCTGAAACATCTTTATAAAGGCTGAAAACTGACAAATTTAAGTCTGTGTTTTTGCCAAAGTACCCCAAACCGCTGTCTTAATGTAAGAACAATTAGTTGGTTAAATTTGTCTTATTCCTTAAAACGTGTACTGGAAACGTTAATGAGTTGGGGGTGGGGTGTATACAACAGAACTTTAGCTGTTTAATTAATATAGTATACCTCACAACACATGTATTTACAATCTAATGATTTTCCCCTTTCCTTTTGTTGGTGACTCCTTTTGAAAGATATTTAGTAAGAACAAATTAAGGAAATTTTACTTAAAAATCACAATAAATACAACTGTTACTTTGCCATTTTCAAGTGTATAATATATTTATTATTATACATGTATATATTTTTGCTTTGCTCGAATTAGCCTGTCTAAGGCCATAAATAATATGGATATACTATATTCATAATAATGCCATAAGTGTTTTTACATGAAAGACAAAAGAAGCATGCATCTTCTATTCTTGTCGAGATAATGAAATTCGGTGTTGTAATTACATATTATATTCCAAGATAAAAATCCCAATTTTGTCTGACATTTGATAGCATAATGGTTAAATTATTTGCAACATAATGGTAGCTTTCTGCTTGGTCAATTTCCTATTCGTCCAAACAGATATTTAGGGTATAAATCGACCTGGTGAACGGAGAAAGGGGAATAAATCGTGTATCAAGGCGCACATTAAGACATGGTGTCATTGGATCGTGGTAATTCGTCGTGAAGTAGTCCATTCGCTGTGTGATAATGTTTAACGTCTTTAAGTGTTGAGTTAGTCATTTGTAAGACATCCGCGGTCGCCATTTATTATTGTCATATATAGACGATCCTGTGTTAAGTCGGCAGTTCGGCAGTCAGGGTTAATAAATCAAGCTAAGCTTCCATTAAATAAGGAATTATAGCACTATGGTTAAGACAAAACCGAAAAAAATCCACATAGAATGTCTTTCTACCGGATGGCGTGTTAATCTGTAGTTTGAAACGATAGCTTGGATTTAACACAGCAAATACTCGTAAATAATTAAACATATTCCAATTTTGTTTCATCCTAGATCGTGAAAAGGCACCAACAGTGAAATGCTAGATGATTTTTGATAAGCTGTTATCATAGACATTAGCCCCTATATCATTTTCCCTATGATTAGTTTATAATTAATTTATGGGAGATCATCGCATTCACAAAGTAACAACCCTTTTACCTTTTTCAAATAAACTGATGTTAATCTGGCATAATTAATATTTCTATTCAATATTATGACACAGATGCTATGTTTCAAACAACAAAAATCAATATGGTTAAACTTAAATACATCTTTTTTTCTAAAGATAAAATCGAGATCCGTTTAAACGTTAAATTTGTAATAGTAAAAATTTGTTAAGAATGAAAATCATTAGTTTCAAGCTAATGTATATATTATTTTACAAAAATTTAGATAAACATGATTTTATGGCCAGTATAATTATTCACAACCTGAAATTACAATATATTTATAGTGGAATCAGACCATAACTTCCTCTTTTTTTCCAAATAATGCATTAATGGATTACTAAATTAATGATATCGACATTATAAATACACAATACATCGGGACCCAAGTTCGATTTTTATTCCCAAGAATAACAAATCGTGCTTAAAATTATCTTTGTTTTAACTGCTCGAATATTTAACTCTTTTAAGTTGTTGTGCATTGCTAAATTAATTATATTGGTAAGGTCAATACAGATCGAGACACAGGTTCCAAATATTTTCTCGAATAACGAATCATGCTGTTTAAAAATTATCTTTATTTGAACTGTTCTTATATTTTACTCTTCTAAGTGGTTGCTAACATATTATGCATTTAATATGTAATGAATAACCCACTCAACAATTAATTTTATTGTGTAGCAGCCATAAACCGTTTTCCTTTTGAAATAAAATTACCTCTCTCAGACATAAACCTAGAAATTCCTTTCCCCTGAGATGGTGAATCTGACAATGTAGATAGGAACATAAAGTTCAAGCTAGATATAATTATGATATCTTATCATGTACCACCTATGTGTGTATCATGTACACATCTAGTAAATTACATATATTTTATTACAATAATACTTTACGCTGTGTATACAAAATAAGAGCATGTAATGCTATTACTGTAATAAAACATAAATAAAGAAGACATAATAACATAATACTTATATTCACAAAATATATACTCTCTTAATATAAGCGCATATTAAGCAATAAACGAAGCTGTTACGACATCCTTAACTTTAACAAACCAACACGGCGTGGCCATTCAATAATGTTCAATAACATTTACACAGTAAAGAAATATATGACTAGCTGAATTAGCATACAGATGGCTTTGAATGTCCCCATTGGAAATCAACACATAAAATCTCTACTAAAATGTCAATAAAATTTTCAAAACGACTTCTCCGTTTCAAAAGGCAACTTGGCCTCAGCTTGCAGACACGTGAAAAGCGATGTAAAGCCTAGTCGAAGATATGGGTCCCCAAATCCAGCTTAAGAGGCTACGTTTTATGTGAATAATGAATTTTTATGAACCTCGTAGGACCATGTGTGTCTAGAAGAGAGATATTTAGTTAATGGTAATGCGAGCGAATAATTTTTGTGTGCTTCTCTACTATTAGTCGAAGGTGTAGACATAAAACATGTAAAGCAGTAAAATTGCTATCGGCGGGTCACTGCACAGCCTTTTAATTGCTCTGGTTTATTTTATGCGCACTTTATGGACGATATCTATCGGTTTAAAGTAGTAAAACGTACTAACCTACAATTGACATCCACGGATAAAAGGAGGGAGTCTCCGAATCACCACCAGTGCCGCTGACATCCTTGGCGAGGGGACTGATGTTGTCAGAGCGAACCATATGAGATGGGGTACAGTTAGCTTGGGTGTCCGGGCAGGTTTCCCCAAACCTCATTCCGTGCATGTTCATATTTGGATAAAAGGATCGATTCGCTTGAAGCCCCATCCTCAAGTCGTGATTTCTGTGTTGAAGTGCTGCATCCATACGGCATGGATCCGTATTATAGGAACCATGCATATAATATCTTGGAGTTCGGTAATTTCCAGTCGGGCATATATCTGGGATGTTGAGAAAATGGTCCATATATCCCGAATTTTCTGCACTGTGAAGATCCTCTCTCGGCGCTCCATGCCGGACAGGAAGATAGGAACTCATAATGTTATGACTATCTGTGGTTAGTCCAGTGTTTATCCCCTCTGAAACCATGAAGAAGAAAAATTATTTTACTTGCAGAAAGTCAATGAAATGGTTCCTAAACCCTTCAACCTTACTACACATAAACTAGAACATTTAGTCGCTAACCAATCAGAGCCAGGCTTTCTGACCCGCTGTGAACCACAGCCTCATTACTGTGGATAATCTTTTCTTCCGCTAGAGAAAGCAGTCCCGTGTTGCGGCGATGTTTTCAAGTATGTATTGAAGATTCCGTATCGGAGTTTAGTGATAAGACAAACGCAATAATCGTATAAGAGTACAACACTGTGTGTATTCATGAACGACTCTTGAGAATAAGGTAAGTAAAAAAGACGAACAACCCTATCCAACCTATGTCGCGTGCGATGATGTATACCCACATCAAAGGGAAATCTCAAGCACTGTTCACATTATTTTGCTATTTTTCAAAATCCCCCTGGCATGGAGAACGACCGAACTAATCTAAATGATAGTTCAAGCTATTCAGCGTAGTTAGAGACGACTCAATACTGTTTAGAATCCTTTAGAAAATTAAACAATCGAAAGTCAATGGCGCGGTAGGCTAATAATAAATCACAGCCATGTATGCGGGTGGTAGATTATTAAATATTATCTATCTATTCTAGAAACACTTTGATATATCTACTTACATATATTCATAATATAATACTACATTTAATATTTACACTTTATTATAGATATCACATTAACAGTCGCCATTTTGAAGAATGTGAAAATTTTAATATTAAGACATCAAAACGTTGCTAAATTCGATACATACTTTTAACGGAAATGAAGAATTCATTTAGGTCTAAATGGACTCAAAAATGTATTTTTATTATTATAATAATCTTCATTATGATCATTATTAAACTTCATAATCCTTTCAATTCTTTTCATTTCCCCTTTCTCTTCTTCTCTGTCCATTTTATTTAGAAATCATTAATCATCCGTGAGCTAGAGCCACCCTTGTAATCGACCCCCTTCCCGGGTATTAATAACAGTAATTTGTTTTTTGGAAATGAACATGATTTCATCAATAACGAGCATATTACTGGGGATAGCATTTCAATAAATTTGCATATTCATTAACGAATGTTTTGGCATTAGTATTGAGTAAGTGACAGAGGGTCGGGCAATTTGGCAACACACCATGTGATTTAGGATGGTGGCCTGGCGACCCCGACCGAGACGGGCTTTCGTTTGAATTTTTTCTCTTGTTTTTTATAATTCTGTCTCTTGTAGCTGATCCCGGAGTTAATGTTTTCTGGGGGCCGTCGTGTGACAAATGTACACTAGAATGGCAACTGATAGTCGTCTCAACAAAGAATGGCAGCTCACACCTTCCGCGCGTGTTGCCGTTAAAATTATACGGAATATTTCCCCCAGTAGAATTCTCATCATTTTGCTTGGCCGAATGCATGCACCCTTCCAAGTTCGGCAAGACCGGTCATAGTTTATGGCAGGTTGAACTCAAGCACGAGTCGCACCCACGGCAGCCAGGTGTACAGTCTTATATTATTTAGCTTAGTACAAAGTTTCTGAACAAATATCATTTTTTCTGATACCACATGGTATTTTATCGTTCTTAAGATACGTAAGACAATTAATTACGTTAGTTCTAACGTCTTGATATATCTGTATTGTCTACCCGATTGCTTTATGCTATTAAAATGTCTAATAAATTCCATGGTGTTTATTTTATCTCTCTTGTGGATTTATTTAATAAATATAAGTCTTTATTATCTTAAAATTGGATTCTAAATGAATAAATTCAATAAAGACGTATTGATAAACACGAAGATAAGTCTATTAACTTATATATATTAAAAGAATAACGCCTTTGTTCTTTAATCTATTCATGTATTATTGAAAATCAATGCAGTAATTGTATCTAAGTAACAAAACTGACCAGATGTTTGCTTTATTAAGGACAATTTGTTTGCATTTAAACGTATGTATTTCTACCAATCATACTCCTCATAGAGAACATCTCATCTCTTAGAATGGCATATACTTAAATCACTGATGTAGGTCTTGGGAGATATCGTATTGCCAAGCCGTGGCATTATTCCTGAAATCTGGCAAATTGAAAAGTTTTGTCTTCGGAATCTCTAATGCCATTTAATTGAATTAAGAACCATTTGGGACGCTTAAATCTTGAGATGGACAGGTCAGATTTGTAATAAGTGGTCAACTAAATTGAACTGGACATTGGTTATCCCAGCATCTGACCGCTAGTATCTTTCTCGTTCCCCAGATGGCTTCCACTCTTTCTGTATCTGGACGTTTCACTCGTAAATAAGATTAAATCCAAGTGATACAAAAACATGTGATACGGAGCTTATTTTTATTATTTCCTACATCTATCTTACTCGGCGATATTTTACGATGTGGCATATTTCAGACATATCTTTAAAAATCGTAAAAACATTGAATTGTTTTTGTCTTTATTTATTTATTTTGTTTCGTTTCTTCCCCAAATTTATTTATTTAATTATTTATTTATTGGTGTATCATTTCATATCATATTCGTGTTTATCAAATGGGTGTTCCATTCCAACTTTCGTGATGTCTAAAACCCAGTATATTAATTAATGTAAACTTATATATAGAGAGAAAGCTGTCATAGTCATATATAGAGAGAAAGCTGTCATAGTCTATATTATGCATGTGTTATTATAGCATTAGCCTTTTCTCAAATTATATTAAATATGATAAATCATTTGTCAACCCATAAAATGAACGCAAAAAGAATTTATCAAAGGATTTTTATTTACTCTCTATTAAAAAATATAATATGTATATATTAGTGAGAAAAAAATGTATAAGATTTTGGGTGCATGATATAAGATTTATTATTCACAAGTTCATCTTAGTTGAAGCGAGGCGTGAATTTATCAAAGAACATAAAAATAATAAAAGCCGAGAACAGCCAGTGAAAGGACGGGAAAAGATATAAAATAGGATATACGGGGAGACGGAAAGGCTATAACATAATGCCGACAAGCAGATATAATACCAGCTGAATGACGAACAACAAGATTACCGTTACTCGATCATGATCCGTCTTTTTTATACAACATCTTCTAGACAACGGATAGGACAAGGACTATGGACCGAATCTCTACTAAAATCACCCAGGCAGGAAATTAGGAGCAAGTGATTGATTAGATTTTCATCGATCGAATAATATATATAATTTATTACTTATGAGATATCAATATCTGCGAAGATGGTTATCAACAACATATGTGATTAATATAAGGTAAGCGAAGATGCCTTTTATATTTTTGTATTTTACTCTACCCAAGAAAGTACCGACTTAATACAAATGTTAAGAAAGTATACTAACAAAAATTTGAATAAATAAGATATTATTTTTAGTTTTTTTCCTAAATCAAAAGAGCGTTCTTTCGGTTTATTTATTCCACCATGCGACGGATGATATGACCTTATAAAGTATTAAAAGCGAAAAAAATGGAGGGTTATTGTGAATATTCAAAGACTGCTCAAGCGAGTAACAAGTCACCGATATGGCAATAAACGAATTTTCCGGTTATTATGAATTAGACTCATAAAATATTCGTGTTCACGTTTTCACGCATATTAACATATAACCCCTGAATAAATACCAATAATGAATATTATCCGATTTTCTATTGCATTCAGATTTTAGAACATGCACGACCATGCGTTTAAGTTCTTATATTATGTTTCCATTTGTTTTGTTTTGTGTTATTTTCTAGTGGCGGTTGCTATAATTTAATCGCTATTGTATTTATTAAAGTGGTGATAACGCATGATTCAAACAGAGGCTGTTATAGCAAATAAAAATGTCAGCCCTTTCACCGGATTTTTTTTTGTGTTTGGTTATATTCTTGGGAGGTATAGATGACTATTTAAAGGTTAAATCAAGACAAACTTTTAAATTTATATCACATTTATTGTAGGTTTTAGCGAAAAGTTTACTTTAAAAGAACTTTATTTATAATATGAAGTACATCTCCGTGAAACATGTTCTATTGTTTAGAAATATTATTGAACAGATACATTTTAAGTTTAAGTTGTCTTTCTGGCAGATCAAAATGCCCCTTTAACAAAGGGTCTCATGAAATCGGATATTTAAAAGTAAAGAAAACCATTAAAAAATAATGAATAATAATAGACAATTTCTAATTGAATCTATTTGTTTAAAAATAAAAAAAGTAATGGATCTACAAAGACATTCTTTTTTTAAGATAAAAATTCCCACAAAGATTTGGTTTAAAGAGGCTTTACTAAATCTTAAGTAATTATGGCTAGTAAATAAGCCAAAGGGTAATATTAAGACAATATAATTATTCTTTAGTAATTATTCTAATTTCTTAAGCCTAGTTATTGGCTATATAAATAGCGGTAGGTAATTTCTAGGCATTTTTATGACTTATTTTATGGTTATTTATAGATTAGTATGTGTATAGTACCATGCTGCTGTAGCATGTTATGTTGTATTAAATTTCATTTAGTATACAACAAATCTCCGCATCATTAAACTTGGACTTTTTTAGCAGAAAATTAAACGTAAGTAGAAAACGATAACCCCTTTATTTTTTTAATTTAAGAGATCAAATCCATTTTTAAGTAAACCCCTTTATTTTATGCATTGTTTACAATCCATTTTAGTAATTAAAACATTAATCAATCGGTCAATTAGAAAACCTATCAATTAGATAGATCATATATTTGCATATTCATCCGCTTTTTTCCTCGCGCTTCTTTGATTCTTTTTAAGTCAAAGACGAGATAAGATTCTTTATTCTTGAACTGTTTGAATCTAAAGACTAATAAATTGTCACTATTTGACGTTTTGTGTAATCTAAATGAATTAATAAGATAAATTTGATTGAAGATATTATCTCAAGGCAGATAATCCGCTTCATTATACGATATGCTTAACTGATGCCTTTGAAAAGGACGATTCCCCATATCACAACAGTGAATATTTAAGAAGCTAACGTCGCCCTTTTCTATGCTACCAATCGATAGCGCAAAGTTACAGAAGTTCGGCATTTCATCGACAACCGCCTGAACCGTCTCTCTTAACAAGCTACGCAGTTCGGCATTTCGGACATAAGAATTTTAAGAAAATAAATAATTCTTTTATTAGTCATAAGAGTAGATTTTAAATACAAGCAATATCAAAAAAATATACAAAATCATTTTGATATATTATTACCAACAAGAATTTTTCAAATGCCCAGCCTCTTTTTTATAATTAAAAGGGATAATTTATCTTTTCCTTTAAAGACTTGACACTGTATAAGAACCAGTTTTACGATGCGTTTTAATTAAAAATTAACATTATTGGTATAGTTATTAATGGTCACAAATAAAATACATTATTCCAATGTATTTATAATTAAACCTCAGCCCTCTAGAAAGACAAGACCTACAAGGATTCAGAGCTAGCGCTAATATATATCTTCAATATTGTTTATAAAGTAAATTGACAGCAAACAAATATAACTGCTTTATACAAGGAGATTTAAATATTTATATTAATTGTACATTTTTATTTAGAATTGTAAAATTAACATACAATTAACAGATCAGATCAAAATTATTTTGTTAATGTAAAATTCCGCAAGCTTATTGTTTTAATACTTATATATTTCAACGATGTTTGTTATTTATTTCTTGAAAATGCATCGAGGTCCGCCGGTCTGTGGCAAAGTCAAAATTCTTTTGCAATAGTGGTCAATAATATACCTTTTCTTATTATTAACATTATTATCCATACACTTTAATTTTTACTTTTCACAGTGAACTTTAAATTTCATTATCGCTTTCATTCGCAAAATATAAACGAATATTGGTCAATGTTTTTAAATTGTCTAGAAGCTTTTGCCCAATACTAAAAAAGATGCGGGGTATAATACAGAATCTATAACTATGTACCGCGATACCCATTTATCCCGAATATCTCTAAAATAATTAAATTAAACATCTATAAAATAGAGAAATGAACACATCAAAGAAAAAATAATTATTTTAAAAATCTAAACAAAATTCTATTAATTTTATTATTCTTAGATCTTTATATGCACCAATAAAATCTGTATTTTTATGGTTGAAAATTCGTATTTTATTCAAATTGAAATTCCGAATAAACTTCCAAAGAAATAGGCTTTGACTAAGTGATAATACAATCTTTATTATACTGTAAATTTTATGTTACAAAGAATACGTTCATTTTTCGACTTTAAATAAAAAATACTTCGAGAAAGAATAGGAAGCCCTCCAATATCTTTGAATTATGACAAACTACCTTTTAAATTGAATTTAAAGGCGTTTTATTGAAATAAAGGACTATTTGTTTTTCTGTTCTTCTTGGAAGAAATTGACCACTCAATTAAAACAATTTGAACACATAGTTAACTTAATTTCGAATGTGAACAATAATCTTTTCCCCAAATATTTCGGTCCCAATTGTATGTAATTTATATTGTCTTGGAATAAAATTGCTATGTCAAGATATGATATAGTTTTACATGTCACCAAAAATTCCCCGTTTCCGACCAACTGTAGAAGATATGGACTATAAAATACAAAGTAGCAAAATTACGACATTTCCCGATGAAATATGGTACGTCAAGTTATTTATATGTGACAGAAACTAGACGTGTTAGGTCTAACGTGAACAAAAGCCGGTTTGTTTTATTTTTATGTTCTCACTAACGGATTAACTATCTAATCCCCACTTAACATATGTCAATTGA
Source organism: Patella ulyssiponensis (assembly GCA_963678685.1). Lineage (NCBI taxonomy): Eukaryota > Metazoa > Mollusca > Gastropoda > Patellidae > Patella > Patella ulyssiponensis. The sequence goes on along the minus strand of OY783230.1, from coordinate 57,761,810 downwards.
TTTATGTAATGCCCGTGACAGAATTATTAAACAATATGCATTTATTAGGACAAAAGAGCGCGACATTAATAATGATAATATTCAATGAAATAACCCACAGCAAAAAAATCGACGGAAAATCAATGGCAGTGGTCGTTTGAACTGCAGTAATCAAGTCGATCGAGAGCAATCGAATACTTTGTTCAAACGTCTATAGCTGTTAAAATGACAGATAGCTGCCAATTATACTATATTGTGGTTATACATTACAAAATGAATAAACAATACGTTTTCTGTTATTTATTAAGCTGATAATATTCAGTGATGTATATGATATTAATTGCTTGTCAACTAGATGATTTTATCAAGATAAATTTGTAATCTTGAATATATAAATACCCCGTTATATTGCCAATTCAAAGGAGCTCTACCTCACAGAAATTAATACGGGATAAAACAAATCGAACAATACCATGAATTCGAATATTTTGGGGTAAGTTTTAGACGCATACACAATTAACATGAAAATATCAGCTTGCCGAACCAGAATATCCGTATACGTATATCCGTAACATAAAATGCAATTGAAATATTCACTGTTAATAACGGATAAAACATTTTCAAGTTTTGTTGAAGCCATCAAGATGCACAATGTTTATATCGAATACGGAAGTCTGAATAAAGCTGTTGGGATAGCAAATGAAAAAGCCATCCTATCAGCAAATGAACGCGCTGCATTAGCAGGAATTATAACGACGCCAAAAATATATCTTATATATTTAAACTTTTAATGAAAATATCTTTTCCGCTCTCTAGGGTGTCTGGGCAAAACATCTGAAGAGGCAAATTCATGAATATTCATAAGATAGCCCCAATATAACCAAAACATCAACCCATGTAAAAACCTATATTGTTATGTTATAACACTATTAGATAACGTATGCAATTATTACGCTTGTTTACGCAAATAATAATCAAAATATTAAACACTAAAATATATATAAACATAAATATAACCTACGTGTTATTGAGTTAGTAAAGGATAAACATACAATAAAAACGATCATAAAAACGACAACAGCATGACCCAGTCAGATCATAACGGTAACGTTGTAATTCCTCAAAAACTTCATAGTAAATAATATATAGTGTATAAAAATTCACCCGGGCAAATGTCACAATAATCATAACGATAATAGTTAAATAAAATAAACTTGAATGTTTTAACATATAAATAAAAACAGTGATGATAATTTTCAGTAAAGGATATGAAAGAACGTTTATGATCAGTCAGGCGCATGCTGTGTCATATACATTTCCCTCGAATCAATTAAGCGTCAGTTTATTATGTTCATAAAATTTCCACTTACCGTACAAGCTGGCTAGTAAAACTCGCAGACTAGCTGCACAATGCTTGGGTCGTAAAAAGGAAACTTAGAGCAGCGTTATGGCTCTCTCGTATTCATGAACAGCAATAAACCAGAGCCGGGGAAATTTCGATAAACTTTAAAAGTCGTGTGACTCGCGGGAATCAAGAGATGGTTAGAGAGATGGACCCGCCTATTCTCTAGCCTCTATTAACTAGGTTTATAATAGCGGCAAGAATGACAACGGCTTCTCAGCAAATAGTATTAAAGGATGGCAGTCGTATGTCAGATAAAATAAATGGTTATTTTTCTGGTGTTTGGACGGTTGGCGCGAGGGGTCGATACAGACAAGTAGTCGAAGTGGGCGGTGTGTTCTCCGGTGTGTAACCGAGAGATAGCCTCCTCGTTGACTGGTCAGTTTCAAGTAGGGATTAAAGAGAGCTGCTGTCTTGTCTCACGTCCGTTTCGTTCTTGTTCAACAACGGCACCGATTCAAACAAAACAGTTTAAAAACACTAAACATGGTGTTTATCACAAACTCTAATATTGCTTGATATAATCAGATATCCTTAGCTTGAAGACCAAAATGTGCTTGTTTCTTTTAACTGGAATTATATTTTATATCAGAAGCAAAATTTTATTTTTTGAATAATTGAAATTAACGTCTATGTTCAAACAGACTTTCATTTAAAATCAAATACGTTTGTTATAATTATCTTGATCTGTTCACATTCTTCTTTCTAAACATACCAGAGTTGACTATTTCATATAAAAGTCAACATTTTAGATGCTTAATTAAATAAATATTGAGTGCCCATGAGTATTAGGACGTGTGACGTTAAACCCCATTTCGTTTCTCTTAAATCTAACCTTCGAATAGCCTGTAGTCTCACCGTAGACAAGTATAATTAAAACATTTTAGTAGCGTTTTATAGTCAATGTGGCAGCATACTTATTACAAAACCCCCTTTCTCCATTCCTTACAATATTGCGGCAAACTTATCGAAGACACCCTTTTCATTATTGTTTACACTATGTACAATAATCTTTATATGACAAATACATAAAAGTGCTTCTCGGTCCAAACCATCCCTGCAAAGAATAGTCTACTTGTCAATGTTCGTTTTTGGAAGGATGTTCACGCATTTTGACTCATGGGTAACTTATTAGGGCCAGTCCGATATTTAAAATTATGATAAAGTTTACAAAATGGACATCATTTGAATGATCTAAAGTATAATATTATGGTAATAATTGTGTAATAGAAACTCAGAAGATAACTGGAATTTAAGATGCATTTGTACGATTATCATATACCGCGAAGAAACAATGAGACGAATGTGTTTCATACAAAATAAAAACGAAATGTATTTCTAAAATATATGTTAACGATTGTATTTGTTAATATTCCTTATTATTAATTCTTTTAGATGATACTTATATTTCTAATGTTTTGAATATTGGTAAAAAGAGAATTAGAAATATAAGTATCATCTAAAATATTGGTAAAAAGAGAATTGTTAATTGATACAATATTTGGTCATTCAGGTTTGAAATGGTGTAAACAAGATGTCTGTTGGGGTGGTAAACACAATGCAGTAGATATATAGCAAACCTAGTCAACAACTAAGCATTTCGAGGTACGTTTACATTGATATAATATTTGGCTATTCATGTTTGAAATTTCGTAAAAAGATCTGCTGTCTGTCTGTGGTAAACTGAATGCAGTAGATATTTAAAACATATACCAACCTGGTAGACAACTATGCATTTCGAGGTATGTTTATATTGATGTAATATTTAACTATTCATGTTTGAATATCTTTTAAAAAGATCTGATGTTTAGCTGTTGTAAACCTTATGCAGTAGACATTTCAAACATAACAAACCTAGTAAATAACTATGCATTTCGAGGTATGTTTACATTGATGCGATATTTAGCTATTCCTGTTTGAAATTTCGTAAAAGATCTGATATATGTTGGTAGTAAACTTAATGCAATAGATATAAAACAATAATAAACTAACTGCAGTGGATATTTCAAACATATTATATTAAACATAGTAAATAACTATGCATTTCGAGGAGTGTTAACAGTCGTCATGCAATGGGAGTTGTGAGAATGAATAACCCCTTTAGACTAATGCTCCACGTGCTAAGTTTAAAAAGGAGTAGGATTTCATATTGTCATTAATGAATTTGTTTTTTAGAAACTAATATCCTATACAAACATCTCATTGCAAAATCCAATTTAGGAATTATAATTTCACATCCACAACATATTTGAGGTGTACTCTATAAGATTATCGTGTTATTGCTTTTGATGTTATGTCTGAAATGGGAAATTCTATTGAAATTAACGGTCGTTAATTTATAAAGATCTCCCTTTAATAGGTCTAACGGAGAAATCATATCTTCATTAGAAAATTAATTTAACTAAAAATAAGAGAAATATTAAATAAAATTATAGATTATGGCCGAAAAAAGCCCTCATTTGATACATGCTACACACGTCTACAAGATGAACGAAATTAAATATTAGTAGTTTTAAACTTGGTTTTAAAAAATACAACACCTTGCAGGCACTATTAAGTGATCAAAAATCATTATAAGATATATTAAATGCTGGTAAAAGATACCTCTTAAGTACCCATTTGTCTGGGATTTTATGAGATTATGTCGTTTTCTCTCTTCATTTACAAGAGAAAAAACTGTATCGTGTTTTAAGTTGTAAAATCTGAAACGAAATGAAAGCTTGTAAAACCTACGAGCTTTTTTATTATGTCTATCATATCATGTGACATGTGATTAAGCCCCGGGTACAGTTATGATAGCATGTTATGGTGTTCAAGAAAACAAGAGAAAAGGGCGAAAAGACCCGAACAGATTTTGTATTAAAGAAAAAAGGGGTCTGCAATAATCTCATACTTGTATTATTAGACTATATAATTTGGTAGATAACAAGCAAGTGGAATAATAAGAGGAATAAAGGTTGACCTCTCTTAATACGAGACATCAACCAAGAACAAAAAAGGTGACTGTTTTGTGTTAAATTACAACAGAATGGTTAATGAATACTAATGACTTAGCTGCATTATGTTTCTTATATTTACGAGCGGGGGCAATCTTAATAAATTTCACGTATTATTGACTTTTGTTTGATGGTCTTATTCACCAGAGAAACAAAAGGAAATGAATTTTTGGAGCTGACCGCGTTTAGTGGATTCAACTGAATCATTATCTTTGCTTTATTTTTTTTCATAAATGTCAATTTTTTTGCAGTTTTGTTCATTTCATTCGCGTGCCAGATCCTTTTTTCTTGGATGTGAAATCGTGGCTTAAATATTGCCTTTTCAATCACTTAAGTGCGTTCTTACTTTACTTCTTTATTGGTTAATCTGATTTGAATTTCATTTTTTGTTTTAAAAAATAAATAAAACCTAATACCTCGAAATATATTCAAATATCTGTTGGCCAGGTAAGTAAATCTTTATTTAGCACATGAAATTTCCCCGAGGGGATGCATTTAAAAGTATATATCTATCAACAAAAAGAAAATAAATGAAAAGCTACGAATCTGTTGAAGGTACAATCCCAAAATGTATCTTCTTTGAATCTAAAGTCAAAAAAATCAAATCGATGAAATCTTTGAACCAGTTCAAAGCAACTTTTAAAAGGGTATCCGTTTTTAGTCTGAACTATGGGAAAAAAAATTCAATGTCATTAGTTAAACGCATTTTCGCAATGTTGTGATTTAGGAACAAAATCCACAGATATTAAAAGAAAAAATTATTTTGCTTTCAATTACAAGCAGAAAAATAGTTCATGATGTCGAAACAAACCTGTTTTGCGACCGGTTGAGCTCTTAAAATAAATATGTATCTTCTATGATCAATGTCTAAGAAAACCACCGCGAATAACTTCTGCAGTAACATAACCATGTAATAGCAATTCTAAAATTCAGCAAGATGTTTCGTTCCTAAAATGAAAAGTGGCATCATCTGTTCTAACGGATCAATGCATAACATGGCAGAACTGCTACATGGGGCGCTAGGTTAAACTCTAGGAACCGGTTTTAGTCATTGAGTGCGCCTTCGGAGAATCAATGGCCACTAGAAAAGTAAATCAATTATTATAAAACACATTTTCTCTATCTTTATACAATTAGCCCCACGTAGACACGAAGCTAGTTGACCTACATTTTAATTCGCATTTCGATTATTTTAGTTGAAAACACGATAAGTATACTTCGATAATTTTGAGAAGTATTTAGCTTCCATTTCCATAATATAATGACAAAATGTTAATTACGTCTCTGTATGAAAAGGATTAGAACCATGTTATTTATCAGGGCACAAATTTTTCAATATGGCGGCCAGTCAAGACAAAGATCTATTCTGAATATAAACAGTTCTCTGTGTGCAGAATGGGTATCTCAGAGAACAAGTATACTCACCAATAGCACGCTAGCCATCATATCGGTGCGTGACTATTTTAGTGACATTCTGATGGTAAATAACAGATTCGTCTGCTTGATATATGTTAAGAAACCCTACAACACCAACCATATTCAATAAAATGAAGTTAATGTACAAGAATTTGAACTTAACGTAACGCTTCTTTCTTGTTGCGACATTTACGTCATTGCATGAAACTAAAAACCAATTAGCGGGTATATCATACAGCGCCGCCTATTTCTTGATCTATTTAATCTTATCATTTTCAACAACTGATTTCAGTTTCATAAAACATGTCTTGCTTTCTCCGTCTATACATGACGAACTTTCCATTTACTGTACGCAGTTTAAGTGCCACATCCCTTTTGCACGAGGGTGTCACAATGGCTTAGTGAGTAAGGCGGTAGCCATCGAGCCAGGTGATCCCTATCCCGAGATTCTCGGACCGAGAAAGTTCTTCGGGATTCTCCAGACTCGTTTTCCTGGCAAGTACCATCGTCAAAATCTCCCCTTATGTCCGATGTCATTAGCTCAGTTTTCTACAGAAAAGTGCGACGTTAAGTTGAATCCCGCTGCATTCCCGTTTTCGAACCTGGTTCGGAATCAAACCAATTATCAGCCTGTCTTACTGCTCACCTGCTGTAGCAGAAAGTATTTATCTTCAGTCCACTTGTCCATTAACTCCCATCTCTAGCATGATAATATTTTATGCCTAACAATATCAATATAGCATCTCCTAGTATCAGAATGGTAATATGGCATTACTAACAACCCCAGAATGACAATCGGCTGTAACTAACAACGCTACTAACTACATCCGAATGATAATGCCGTATTACTAACTACATCAGAATGATAATACGGTGCTACTAACAACACCGGGATGGCAAGATGTTATAAATAACATCACCAGACTAGTAATATGTTATAAATAACAACATCAGAATGGTAATATGTTATAAATAACAACACCAGAATGATAATATGGTATTACTAACCACCAGTATCAGAGTGATACTATGTATTAATTGCCAGTATCAGAATGATAACAGGTTATAAATAACATCACCGGTAGTATGTTATACCTGAAAACAGGTAACTACAAGTAACAGAATGGTAATATGGTATTACTAAAAACATCAGAATGATAATATGGTATTACTAACAACTGTATAAGAATGGTGATATGGTATTACTAAAAACACCAGAATGATAATATGGTATTACTAACAACTGGTGTTAAGAATGATAATATGGTATTACTAACAACTACTAAACAAAGATAATATGATATTACTAACAACACAAGAATAATAATATGTTATAAATAACTACATCAATGGTAATATGCACTATCAATAACAACACCAGAATGGTAATTTATCATCAATAACAACACCAGAATGGTAATATGTTTTAATTAACAAAACCAGAATGGTAATATGGTATAACTAACAACATAAGACTGGTAATATGTATTAACTAGTAGTAACAGAGTGGTAATGTTATCAATAACAACATAACATCATTGGTAATGTATTTACAAATAACTGCCACGATCACAACGGCGTGTAATATGGTGTAAATACCAGCATCATTGTGGTGATGAGGTTTAAACATTGATATTAGATTGCAACTACCAATATCAAACTTATTAATAACATCATATGAATCGTAATATGGTGTAACTACTAACATTAGAATGAAATATATAAATTATAACTGTCAGAATGATCAAACAGGAACTTTAAAAGTGAGAATATTTCAAAACTGTCAATGAATTATTGTAAATTGTCAAAATTATCAGCGCATTTCTCGGAATATTTTATGATGTGGGTAGAAGGAGGGGGATACATTTAAATATATGATCAAATTTCCGAATCAGATTGGTTTCCAACGGTGCCTTAGTTTTCCGCTAAGACGTTAATAATAATTAACTTGTCATAGATATGTTCATGATTTTATAGAACAATTGTCAAAATCATAATAGCAATCAATATGGTTATAAACTCTCTTTGGTTAGTGATATACCCTTTCTGAACCGTGTAAATTTCATCTGCGGCTTTTGTAATTCTCAGCAGTGAGGTTTATACATGTGCATTTTTAATTTTTTTCTACAAGTATAATGCTCGTTAAGAATTTGTTACACTGAAATGGAGAATGGGATTCGCCATAAGTATAATGTTTTATTTTGTTTTCTATAAGTTATCATCAGATGGGATAGATTTAATTTCTTCGCTCTTTGTTAGATTTTGGCAAATCCCATTAACATTACGTGGAATAAGGGAACGACCCACCTGACTGATTTAAATCTCCCATCAACCAATCAGATGGCAGATTTTAGTTTTTCACAAGATGTTGTTAATTTTCACAACGAGGCCTTAACTTTGGAAGTCATGTGTTAAAACGAGGCTAGGGATGATATTTCAAAATTAATGACATCAAATCACCACCATTAGGAATGTCTAGCATGGACGACGGTCGTTTCAAACATAGCCTTCTGTAATTTAAATCTTGGAGAGCGGTTGCATGCAAATTAATTAAGAAACAAAAGAACTGAACGAAAGAAAATTAGTAAAATACAATGATCGAATGGATACGTTTTTCCTCTATATTCCAATTAACGGTGCAGTGAAACTTTTTAAAGGGCTTAAACTACGTGGGTTCGTTATTCATAATTCCCAATTAAAATTGTTTATGAGACATGCGCAATGAGATTTAGAAACGCAAACTTTGTCGCCAGTGTCTAAAAGGGACTCATTTACGACTAATAATCCCTTGTTGTTTTGTTTATGACGGCAAATGATCACTTTTTATTTCCATTCAATTAAAATCACATACAACCCGGATTTTAACTCTACGGGGAGCAGTCGTCCCTGTAGGGGCAAAGACAAAAGTATGTCGTAAATAGATTTAAACGTCATCCTCGTTAAATTCTCTTTCTGTGGAACTAATAAAAAAGATGGGGTTTGTTTAACTAAATATTTATGTAGGTGGTATAGGGGATGGCTCGTTAAAATTAAATAATTTGAAAATAAACACTGTGAAATTCAAGATAGATTTATGTTTCGGAAATTATTTATTTAAATGCTAAAAGATGATTGATTTGAATCTTCCTGGAATAACAGATTCTCGGATACCCCCATCCCCAAACACACACCACCATCACTCCATTTAACCCCTAGATATAAAAACTGATAACTTTATAAAGGCGCCTGGGTCTATGTTTACAGAAATATCAAAATAATAAATGGCATCTTTAAAAAATTTGTACATACAAAATCCTAGAGAGCTTTTTATTTGGGTCTAGTAGATTTATTAGTTGATGTTAATTCACACAGGAGTTATTTGGTAGGTCCGAGACCTAGCCCACCCTTTCTCTGTATTGGTTTGCCGTTGTTTGTCGTACTGTTTTCACTCTTGTTCATCGTAGTATATACAGTTATGAAACAAAATGTGTCAGTCGTAATACCAGTTTTGGAATGACTTGTTATAACGTCCGCGTCTATGTCTGATATCGCAGAATATAACGTTGTTTACAGAATAATAATAAGTGATATGTTTAACTATTATGTTTATATGAAATAGTAGTTGTATTAGTCGAATAGCAAGGGGATGCTAATCATGAAGCTTTTTGATGGGTTCCAGGCCTCGTGCATTCTCGGTTGGTCGTTGTTTGTCGTATGGTTGTATTTATAAGCTGCATCTTGTAGTTTGTTCTTTTTAGGAATAAACCAGTAACTGAAACAAATGAAAGAGGATACAAAAAAGAGCAAAATGCTTGCATGAAACCACATCAATAGTTACATCTCAATGGAGCTTTCAAAAGAAATGGAAAATATAATAAAACGACAGGAATGATAAGTATAATATATATTCCCGAAACTGAATTGCAAACACGTAGGCACAATATATACTTACATAGTGTTTTCTCAAGAAGAGGTAATCATAAATCTCAAACATCTAATAAAGAACAACTTCCAATGTCTACTTTCATGCAGAAAACTAGGAAATGAAAATTTGATTATCAAAGTTTAGATGTATTAATACTTTTACTTATAATTATAAAAATAGTTAAAATCGGAAATCACTCAAATTACGAGTAGGGGGGAGGAGAAACGCGATAATAGAGAGCGTGCAACATAAATGAAAAGATGAGAAATTTCAAAATTTAAGAGGATCATGATTGAATGTCCTTTAAACATAATAATATATGCAATAAAAATAAAACACTAAAAATATTTTAATTCCGAAGTTTTGTTCATGCCGACAAAGCCTTGCAGCTTAATTTTCTCAGCATAGAAAATGATTTTGCGGAGTGCCAGACTGAGAGGCTTTCATTATTTCATGCTGAAAACAAGTTCAGAAAAAATAACAGAAAAAATTCTCTTAAAACAGTTTCAGATTGCCAAAATCATTTAATATTTGGTTTGTGTCATGCTCCAGCAGAAAGTTAATAGTTAGAAGTGGTCCTGTCGAATTGTTTACGAGCGTTGATTTGATTGGTTCATTCACGACCATTCCTTGATAAACAAAGTCCGCTAGGAATGGGGTGCCTTAAAACCGATCTAATCACGCTAGGGGCACCGAAGGGGAAGAGGCCATGGGATTGAAGGCTTATTATTGGCAAGCGTTTAATGAACACCGTCTTATTTCGAATTTTATCTCTATCCTGGGACCAAGACAAGCATCCATGTCGTAAAGAAGCCGAATTGATTGAAGTGCAGTTACCCAAAGACAAGAAAATTACATTTCCATCTTATTGTCCGCTGGCTGATAATAAGTTTTTCAGAAATTTGATTTGACCATTTATCTGTGTCGGGTATCTTGTAAATGGTTGCTTGTCTGATTCTGGTGTAACTATCGCAGTGTGGGGTCAGAAAGTTTATGTGTATTTGACTTACAGACAATATAATGGCGTAGTCCACTCATAGAGCACCAGCAATGGAAATTGAATCCGCGGTTTGAAACAAATGCTAACAATCTTCAAGTGACTGTCTATGTAAAATTTTGAAAAACATTTTTTGTCTTTGTAATGAAATATCCCAATATAATTTTATTTTGCTTTATTTTGGACGGCAGATACATTCTTTATCAATCTGTATTTTGTATTATCAACAGTAATTTAATACAGAATTAAACTTGAAAGAACCAACTGGCTTACCAGTGCTTATTTGAATTGGATATAATTTCACAAATACATATTATATAACTCTAGAGTTAATGGTTCGCCTTTTTTGGATTTTTGGACGAATACAGTTTGAAATTGTTATTTGTCGTAATAATTATTATTAACCATAGTTAATTAACAAATACAGCGCAAAAGTTATATACAAATTGCCACCCTATTTGGGCACGGATGTTTTAGATCATGGTTACCACTTACCACCCTCCCCCATAAGGGCTTTGAGGTAACCATAAACGGACGTACGAGATGTAATGGATGCCCACCAAAATGGACTTTGTAAAAACTGGACAAACTTTATATGGAACAGTTTGTGTTGAAATCTGAATTATAGGTACAACAAACCTGATTAAATACTTATATTTAAAAGGTCAAAAACAAAAGAAATGAAATGGGGGTTTGACGTGGTACTCCGTCTGGGCTAATGTGGACGGAAAAGCAAAAGAGAAAAACTATCGTATTGTAAAAAGTGTTATTAATAATTACGTAAATCTGAGTTTAAAAAGACTCCCATGTGTTAGTCTAACAGAAACAAAAATATACCTCCAATATCAACAACTTTCTGTCATAATTTATCAATTTTAATATATTTTTTTTTTTTTTGAATAAAGTGATTGTTTTTCTGAAACAAATAAATTATTGGTGGCCTTTACTCTGTATGTAATCTTTATTCTGGCATGTTGTGACCTCATGAAACATATTTAGTGAAGCATATAGTGCCATTCGTTGATTCTATATTTAGTTTTATGATCATCATTTTGCATGGATTCATTCGGAATTTGTGGATGTTCCTTTTAAGTGACAATTCCACATTACTAACGAAAGTATAAACAGAAGATGCTTTCAACCTTTAGTAATACTGTCTAAGATCAGTCTAAATTATATCATTCCACACATATGAGAATTAATTTATTCTGTTCATTAATATTTCGCAATTTGTTTGTTTAGCATGAACTTCATTTTGTCCTCAAAATTGCTACAATGGCACACAATGGATGGCAATGCTCTGGAATAAAACAAATAATGCTACTTCAAATGCATTCAAAGATTTTCTTGAAATCAATTCCAGGAAAGGCAATGAGTTTGAAGATACCACAAGAATCTAGAATCTTGTTATGTTTTTTATTTTGAAAATAAAATTTAATCTCATATAAATTCCTGAATAATTATTTTCAATTACGTAATCTGAAATTGTCTGAGAGTTTCGTTTTTTTGTGGTTTCAGATCACCAAAAAAATTCTAAAGACGAGATTGCCTTCTTTATTTCATTTGTCCCATCAGAAATAATTCCCAATGTTGATAAATTACTTTTTCAGAAAAACTAAAAATTTCGTTCCGTTTTAAAAAAATGAAAGTATGTTTTTGCTATTAGAATGTGTACCGAGCAACGTAATTTTATGACAGTTAGTCAAGCAAACACTCTCTTTGATCTTCAGCAAAAACCACTATAAATCAGCGATTTGAATTCAAACAAATCCTTTTATCTCCAATCCTATCAGTAGAGTAAAACGTTGTTTTATTTTCTTTCACTTTGTAAGTTTAAACAAGAAATAACTGATAAAATTTAACCCTTTTTTTCCTTCAATTAAACTATCTGTCTTCGATAGTTTCTGGGTCATATGTACTTAGAGAAAAAGCGTGTAAAACGATTTGTTTTGATCCGAAATGGCCGATGACAGAAATATGAAGTTAAAAGAATAAAAATTGTAAATATTTCAGTATATCTTAAAAGTTCTACCATTAAAAAGCGTGTACTTCGTCTGTTCAGTTTGCTTTGATGTACTTGAGAGAGAGAGGGGGGGAGAGAGAGATTTAACGTCCACTCTACACAAACTAGGTCATTTCAGGACCAATATACGGTTCAATTTTATTTCAACAATTCGCTTGCACATAGGGGTCTTTAGCAGTGGCATGGGGGGGGGGAGAACCAGGGGAAAACCCGCGAGGTTGGACAGGCGACCCCTACTTCTTGTCACGTACCACCGGGGAATCAAAACCACGCCAGTTGACTCAATGACAGACCTTATGATATAGCGCACACGTGCTGACAATTCGGCCATCCAACCCCTCTTGATATTACAGATCCAGATTGACTACAGCTTTGCTCTGATACACTTTCTAGCTTAGAACCGAATTGACATTATTATGGGTAGGCCATCTTAAGAGCATTTATAATTCCCTGTTGGAAGTTAATCCTTTGATCGCTACTCGGATATATATTTCTGTTTGTTGATCGACATTGAAGTTATGTCGACAATGAATTTGTAAATATCAACACAAGAGTACAAAGGTTTTGAACGAATCATTTTAGGAATCAGATTGTATGAAATCGGTAAATCTACAATATTATGTGTTGTCAATGCGTAACGTATAAACTATGATTCCTAAGTAGTCGGAGCAATAGACTAGGACGTTAAACCACATTTCACATCATTTCGATTTCCTAAGGCGAGGGTACAAAGTTTTTAAAATTAATTAAATAGTTAAAAGTAAGGGTATGATTTAAATAACCACAAAATTTAGTTATGATAACTGTTTACCATCTTCATAATGACCCAAAGGTTTGTTAAACATGCATTACGCAAGAGCCACATCTGCCTATTGCAAGTCTTTCTTATCTAGACCATCATCAACTCTCCATACCATCGTTAGCCTGCGATATGTACTGGATTTAAATACATTTTGTCATGGATAATTTAACGTAAAAATGGATACTCAAGACTTTGTATCATACCAACGTCAGTAATGACCACCGACTAGCCTAAAATTCAATGGCTAATATCTCAGTTCAAAGCAATTTGACTGAAATTTTCAGCATGTTTTGTTTTCATTATTCCTTTTCAACTATTATGGCGGGAACTGCCAACTCTTTATCTCATCTTACCTAATGCCAATTTAATAATGGGGTGTAGTTTTGCACCAATAGATCAGAACATTGTGTGGTTGCAGTAAGACAGATTTGAAGTGATATACCGAGGTATAAGACAACGGAGATACACTTCTCTAAGACATGATGATTTTACTCTGACAGATTGCACACCTTATGTTTTATTGCCTGTGATCTGAACTATAAAAAAAACTTCAATTTATACCCTGAAAATTCTTAAATACTCCGAACATATTTTTTCCACTAACAATTATGATTTATCGATGACTTTGATATTGGTATCGGCTCGAATCTATACATCTTGTGGCCTGACCGTATTCAATGCACATGCATGCCCGCACATGTACATGGTCGTTGAATATGAATAAAGGCTTCATATTAAACATCGATAGGAAAACTCAAGTCGTTCGTGCAAAAGGATCGTAAAATTGTGGTTTTATTTATGGTGTAATGAACAATAATCATTAGCTTGCTCATGTCATCATTTGAACGTTCCTCGCGCAATGCACGTGGGTATAGATGCACGTGATGTTAACAGACAACCGAATTCTCCATTGAACATTTAAAAGGTATTTCACGTCAAATGGTTTTTAATAGAAAACAAAAAAGGGGATATCAATATGAGGTTGTACTCTAGCCTGGTAAAGAAAGATTCATTATACGCTCAAGAAATATTGGATTCACATATTGGAAAATTGGGGGGAAAATAATCACTTTTTGAAATGACTTTCTTCACGCAGTCAGACCGTGAATTTAAAAACAAGGGTCATAAAAGTTAATGCATATCTTTCTCTGGCTTAAGTCAGACAGGAGCAAGCAACGTTTCTCTTCCAAGATCAAAGGTTTTTCTGAAATTGGATTTTTGTCTGACGGGTACATAAATATTAAAGTTAGTTTAAATGATATTTAAATCATACGGTTTCGTCAATTAATCGCGTCTTAACAGAGATTGAGCAGTCTGATCGAGATCTACTGTCTTTCTGGCCTGGTAGCTCATCAGTGTAATAATGGAAATAAAAGAAGTTAGGCTTAATAGAATAACAGCCCCCTTTGACATTTCACCCATTCATTATCTTAAGAAGCAAAAATCTACCTTATTGTCTTAATACATTACAAGAACACCATCAAATGTTCAAGTGAAATATTTACATTTCAATTTTCTTGTTGATTAAAGTAGTATTTTATGCTGATGGCCTAAACTGGATTATTTCTTCTTTTCTGTTTTTTTAATTTAAAATGAAACCTCGCTTGGTTGGAGATACTAATTTAAAATCGTACAATTACATATCGTATGTTGAAATTTGTAGTCGTTCAGATGGGACAAACAGCGGAGGTCCTGTGCACATGTTAGCTTGCACGTAAAATAAACCCTTGACTGTTGAATTTCCGCTCGCCGGGCAATATATCCTTTATAGCGCACTGTTTGGCGTATTCCCGTCTTCATTAGCCCTGTCGGTGCAGACCAGTAGGACGTTAAACATTTCACTTTGACATTGGAGGGTTTAAGAGACCATTGCAGAATACATTTTCGATATTGTTTATACTTTAGTCCCAAAATGACCTAGTTTGTGTCGAGTGGACGTTAAACCCCATTTTTCTGTCTCTCTCTTGTTTATACTTGAGGAATACGCTTCAAACTTGTTTCAGTTGCCACCGAAAAGCGGTGGTCGGAAGTTTTAACCGTACCAAGATATCAAAATCTTGTTACTTACGTTTTGCATAAGACGATTTAAAAATGAAAGATTACGCTTAATTAATATACAAGAACTGGCTTCAAACCACTTATTTTAAGTGCCACCGAAATGTTGTGTCTTTCTTTTTAGTCTATTTAACAAAATATTTATGAATACCCTCCTTAAAGCTTTGTACCTGTTTAGTATTTCTTCAATCTGTAAGTTCTTGGATCATTCTGAAAAAACCCCATTAAAACAAAATACACAGCTGACAATTACTGTTTATAACTGAGCAACGTTTCGACTAGGCTTCTCTGGTCTTTATCAAACAATAATCAAATATAAAATGTAATGAGTCATTATATACATAAAAACTATATTTGTTTTATGTTGACCAACTAGAGACATCCTTCTAATTACCTAAACGGAACCATAGATATGTGAACTGTGTAGTTCCAGTTTAATTGCTAAATGCCACCAAAACAATATATTCGTTCAACAGACATTATGTAAGAGCTAAATATGCCAATTGCAGTTATTTCTTTGGTTCTAAAATGCTATAGAGGCCATAATCAACTCCCGATGTCATCCGATACCTCCGAATTTAAGTAGTTTTGAACGGTTCGGCCATTCAATTATTTAATTTTAAAAAAAAGGAGAAGTGAGGCTAAGACTCGAATGAACAGTACGATAGTTACGACCAATTCACACATCTTGTTAAAACTACAGCCATTGATAACTTAGCTCAGTATAAAGTAATTTGAATGAAATTTTCAATCCATTGATTTTGCACTGTCTATTTTTGACATATAGCTAGAAAGGCCAACTCTTTATCCAAATCTTATTACACAATGCCACTTTAAGTATTGGTATTTTTCAAGAAATCGTTGAAGCCGTTCAGCCGTTTTAATAAACATCTATGCAGTCACAATGACAATGTCCCCTGTAGTGGAATTTCAGCTTTTCCGACTCATGTGGTCTTCCATAAGTGTGCATATTGGTCTATCGTTGGCTACAATATTGTAAATTATGAATCCAGTCTTATGGTATTATGTTCAAGATCTAACTCCATGTTGATTGGCTTCCGACTGGAAGTACTACTGGTAATTGCTAGCTATGTGAAATTCCAACTAATCCGGTTTACTAGAAGAAGTAAAACGTGTCTTGTCGAGTGCACGACACCAGTCATCACAAATATATATGTTTAATAATATCAGTCGTATAAAGACGAGGTAGTTTAATGGCAAAGCACCGGTAAAACGGAGATCTGGGTTCGTTACCCAGCCTTGTCAATGCGACTGATAATTCAACAATTGGGAAAGGAACAATCATTTATGGCAATATCAAAGATACATTAGTTAAGAGTTTAATACAGTTGATAAATATTTTGAAAGATAATATTTAAAATTTCATTCAGATTACTTCATTTTGGGACAAATTATCACTGTTTGTAGTTTTGACAAGAAGTGTGCATAGTGGTAACCAGGGCACTGGTATGTTCGGACCTTAAACTCGCTGTATCATAAGGTCAATAACTGAGTCAAATGGCGTAGTTTTGATTCCTCGGTTGTACGTGACAAGTAGGTTCGCCTGCCCAACCTCGTGGTAGTCCCGAAATGACCTAGTTGTGTCGAGTGGACGTTAAACCCCATTTCTCTCTCTCTCTCTCTCTCTCTCTCTCCAACCTCGTGGGTTTTTTCCGAGTCCTCCAGTTTCTTTACTCTGTTAAAGACTCCTATAGAATTAAAGAAATGAAATTGGAACATATGTTAGTCGCGAAATTACCTAGTTTCTGTCGAGTGGACGTTAAACCCCATTTCTCTCACTCACTCCATCCCAACCACCTTTGGATCAATAGATGGTCACCATGTATTTATACATTCTTGACATGTTCCACTAATTGTCTACGCGAATGTAAAACTATAGGTCGACAAATTGAATTAGAAAAGATTAGTTGAGACTGCAAGCGTAGACGTTATCGTTTTTCAGAAGCTGTTTGTTCTATTACCAATTCCGGATTGTGAAAGTCCCGTTCGTATGTGGTAGGCGTGGGACTGTCGATTGTGGAACCAACAAATGTTGTAGGTGATTCGAAGCTGGGTTTACAAAGTCTTTTTTATACCATCCTAATGATGGATATCGTACCCATCTTTAAGATTTCATCTGGGAACGAAGGCAAGGAACAGCATGTTGGAGTCCCCAGAGACCACCTCCACCACATAAAAACCCGGAAATGAACCAGTGACTTGCATAGATAGTAGATGACCAGAACCTACCCTCGTTTGCTGTTGCATGTGCTCTAGAAAGAGTATAATACACTGTCTTATACAAGGTTCATCGTCACCACTTAAACCTCATTGGAGCTGCAGTTTGGATTTGGGATTTCAAAAGATCATACTCGCACAACTTTGTAGAAGTAAAGCTAATAGCCACGGGCAATGTTACATTCTAATAAGAAATGATAGGAAATGGATTGAATACTATCCCATACGTAATGGTTTACATAGATCGTCTGCAGCAAGTGGTTGTAGGTTGTTAGAGATGCACCACCGATTACTTACACATGATAAGAACCTTTTCTTGTAGCTGGATTTAAACTCTGCTATAAACTATATCTAGGCTATGAGTTACTAGTAACGAATCACCGAGCAACGTTTTAGCGGCAATTTGCGTGGTCCTAAATTGCCTATTAAAGCTATAAGCTGGCGTTTTAGTGCCGATAGATCAAGCCTGAGTCTACATCGGAGGTTAATGTTCCAGTCGACTTCCATTCATGCTAAGCATTTCTGAAAATTAAAGAGTTGGGGATAGAAAACAAATGATGACCAATAAAACAATGTTTATTTCGTTTCTTTTTATCTCCGGGTTTATTTTTTGTATACAGATCAAAACACGGTAGTATATAGTTGGCAATTCCTTGGCTTTTAGATACTTTTCTTTATTTATGTTTCTTTCGTGTCGTTGAAATAATTTCATTAATCGAATTTCTGCTGTTCCTGATAACCTTTGCAAGTTGTTTCTTTTACAGATAACCTTAAAAATATGGTTAAACGACAGACGTCTCGAGTTTTCAAATATCATAATACATAGTTCCAGGTATATAAATGTATCCTTAATAGTACTTCGGTTCAATGTCTGTCAGCTTTGCCTCCTTGTAACGCACTCTGTGCGTTCTAGCGTTTACCGTTTTTAAATTGGATTTAAAATTACATATTACAATCATTTAGACACCGACTCACAACGAATACAAGCTGTAATGGATTTCCCCCCCCCCCAATCACCTTACGTGATAATCTTGCATGATTCTCTAGGGATTGTGTAGTTTTCTTCGTGCTGAAATGTTTTGAAGGGGTTTTGAAGCAAAATTGGATAAATACATCACATTAATTCAAACTGCTTGTGCGCTGGAAAGCATTTGCATATCATTTAGTTGTATTCTTCATTTGAGTTATTGCTGGCAATTATAAAGTTGAATTGTATTTAAGCAATATAATCTAACATTACTTGAAAACGCTACATATACTGTTCACAAGCTTTAAATCAAAATAGTAAAGGGGAAACTATCCCTCGATAGGAATTTTCTTTGATTTTATTCAGCGGTGGTGAATGTTTCGTTTGAAATATCTATCTTGTATCGCCCTAGGAAGAATGTAAAAACATGACTGTCTGTAGAATTCTGCTCAATAAAACACCCGTGCAAAATGAAGAATCTCAGTTCAGAAATTTCCGACTAATGGTGAACGGAAGTGACGACGTTATAGCTCCATAATAAGTGCGAGCATATTTAAAGCAGTGCAGTTGGTCTTAGCGTTTGGTTACATTGTAATATCCAGTGTGATTGATGTGGAGAGACCATGGTCCGGTAAAGGATTCTGAGTTAGGTGTCTTGGTGATTGCTGTTAACTAGTTTAAATAGATAGTATGTAAGATAGGTAGTAAATAAACACTTAATTTACGAGATGTCAACATTCAAATCAGAATATACTAAATCTAACATGGGAGATACAGAGTATAAAATTTGTATTTTATGATCGCTAAATGGCCATTAAGTTTATCTAAATGTAGTTTGGCCACAGACTTGCTATTGGTAGGAATTACAGCAAAGACCGTGGTTAGTGCGAACTAACACGAAGAAATTCCCCATTAACGTTCTTTTGGCCAGTATTTATAAATACATATAATATTATAGTGGTACTATATCTCTCCAATCTACATAGTGTAAAAAACTGTGTATATCTTTAGTACTGACTTGATAGGATCCTTCATCATGGTGTTCCCATGTATTGAGTTCTATAATTACAGCATTTCATGCAAATATGACCATCACAAGAAAATCAAAGTATTTTAGTTTTTATATACTCACTTTAGTAATAAAGTTGCATAATATTAAATTTTCTATGGTACAAAAATGAATATCAAAAGACAAGCCAATATCTAATTATTTTGCACCACTTTACCGAATTTGTTGAATAGCTGGACCCTTCTTCTGTAGAAACAACTATAAATACACCTTTATAATGGTAATTACACTGTTTCTTTGTAAGAATAGAAATCCTAAGAAAAAATATTTAAATTGGCTCAATTCAGATGAGATCCTCCATCCACTTGTGTTTTCATGAATTTAAAATGCGCATTTTTATGATAAAATTTGTTCAAGTTCCTCGGTCCGTCCCTCTCTAAAAAACATACAGTAAGCCAGCATAAAGAACTATGTACTTAGACTTCCAAAAATATCCAGTTCATCAATGTAAATGTGAATTGTTAAGACCTAGGACCAATTGTACTTCTTATAGTAGGGGGTGGGGGTCTGTCATTGAGTCAACTGGTGTGGTTTCGATTCCCCGGTTGTACATGACAAGGAGTAGGGTAGCATGGCTAATCTCGTGAGTTTTCTCCTCGTCCTCCGGTATCCTCCCACTGCAAAAGACCCCTACGCGCAAGCGAATTATTGAAATAAAAATTAAACCATGTGTTAGTCCCGAAATGACATAGTTTGTATCGAGTTCACGTTAAACCTCTCTCTCTCTCTCTTTGTTATAGTGGCCCGTCTAATATCCATACAGAGATAAGTACAGCAAGCTTATACCTCTATCATAAAATACTGGGCTTGAAGAATATATTTATCATGGTATACGCCTAAACAAAGAAACTATAATAATTGTCTTTATGTATTGTTATATATGTGAACAGACAATACGTGTTATTTGAAAATGTATAATAACAAGCCTAATAGAACATTTATAGAAGTTTATGCGGGTTCCAAATTAAAGCGATAATAGAGAGATAGTTACCTTTAACATTAGTGTCCCGCATTATGGATCCCGCTATCATCCACTATATCGGTCTATAAAGGCCACTTACAAGTAAATTGTTATTATATGTTTTTATTTATTGGTATTGTATACGTTGATTATCACAGCTTGGGTCTTATGTGATGGATAATAGCATAGAGAAATAGCGAATGGCCATTAAAGGCACTGCGGCATGAATTAAGTGTCTCCGTTGTACGTTCAACAGAATATAAAAGTCACCTATTTGGCGAATTATTACAACAAAGTTCATAAAATATTAAGTTAGATGGGTCTCGACCGGCTAATGACTACTTAAAGCTTTCCTAAGGCCGTTATACAATTTGAATCCGTGAAAAAAAATCGCTATAAAAATATTAATTCCATATTATCTGCGGTGGATTTTATTAGGGAAATATTGCTCGGTAATGTCTTAATGTGCGATTAAAGGGTAGTTTTACCTGCAATTCGATCGTTAACAGGTAAGCGGTTAATTGCAATAGGTCATACCACACATGGATAATCTTGATGTCATTGTTTCCATCAGTCAGCCATAATCAAGTGTTCACACCTCAGCGAATCTCACGTCAAATCACAAGACTTTAGTATTATTTTATCGCGTGTGTCATTCATCAATTAATTGTCAAATGATATTAAAAAATAAACGAGCTTTTTTCATCGGTAATTTTACTTTTAAATGCTAATCAAGTTTAAATAGCAGAATCGTAAAATACAGTTTGGTATAAATGAATAAAAAGGGTTTTGACAAAATTCGCCAGGAGTAAAGTGATCGGTACTGTTTTGATTAATATTTACAATGATATAATAAAATTCGATCCCCCGAAAACGTCAAATAATAACAATAAAGACTAAAGAAAATTAACGCTTTACATTATGGTTAAAATAATTATCCACTAGCTGTCCCTCGCTAATGGAAGGCTTAGTTCGATGATTTTGAAAATAACGAGATTGAAGAATTTTTTTTCATATTTCATTTTCACAATATAACTTAATTCAAAAATAAAACAAAAAATCTGATCGGGACAAGAGTAATAACTGCTAATTCTATATCGAATCATATAATAAATTTTAGACTATTTCAAATCCCCAGTGATAGGTCTCTCTGGTAGAATATACCCACGCCCTCGGTACTGTGTTTTGGGGTTATTTTATTTTTAAAACAAATTGCAATGAGACAGCACCACAGTCGATCACGTTGCCATGCCTAAAGTAGAGCTCCATTGTATTGAAGAAAATATATTGTACTATTTAAATAAAACAATATATTGAGTAAATTACAAAGTAATTGATGGGAAGAGGCCGTCGTTTGTTCAAGAGTCATGTGTATGAAAATAACTAAAAACCTAGTTGTTAAAACAAGTGAAATATTGACATCGAAGCCATTTTTTCTAAATTGCTGACACTGATTTCACTAGTCGTTTGATTTATTTTGTATTGTAAGGTTGGCGAGAGATGGAGTGGAATTAGACATGTCCTGAAAACATACCAGACCCGGCCCTTCGAACATCTCTTTATTTTAGTTTTTCTTCCATTAAATATTTTTATTATGGCGGATTGGTTAAACATTTAAGTGGAAAAAAAACTTAAGGACTATTTATTATGTGTTGTCCGCGACATGGTCGGTGCGTTGGTATTTACCGTGTCCAAAGTCCATACAACTTACAAAAAAGAATGAAACAAAAAGAAATTCACGAACATGTTTTGATTATTTCTTCCTGAATCAGATTTTCAATTTCAAAATTTATGCATTTTTCCTGAATTACGAAATGTTCAATACAGACATAGTGGAGAAAGCCACGCGATGCTTAATGTCTGGTGTACGTAAAATGTAATGTATGTAAATGATATATATACATGTAGATAATGGAAGGGAGGTAATTCAATTTTATTTATCTTCATTTACTTATATTATTGGTTTCTACAAATCAAACCTGTCCCAAATAAATCTATGAAATAAAACGAAAAAATAATTAGAAATGGTTTGTAAATGGAAAAAATGGAGATCTATTGGTTAGGTCATTTCCTTTTTATTTTATCACGTTTTTCTAAAGTATTTAAATCTTTAAAAAATCAATAATAAAAAAAAACGCCTGAAACTGTGATTGAATTTATCTTAATTTTCTTGCTGAGAAAGGAAATAGCAGCCCGGTCTTATATTCTTCTTTTTAAGTCAGCATCCAAGTTTCTGTAAGAATTTATAACCCCAGTATTTAATACTGATCAATACGCCGTCCCAACATCAAAGACAAGTTACCGGTGAAAGCAGCTAAAGGCCAACTCGGGTCGCGGAAAAAAGCAGCCACTTAAACTATAAATCAGAAGAAGAGTGGCACTTTTCAGGCACATAAAACCTAGTAAGAGCCACAACAGTTCAGATTGGATTTCCTGCCGTGGACTACATTTTAAAAAGCCAACACGTCACGACACACTAACTTTAAAGGAAATT
This sequence comes from Patella ulyssiponensis, assembly GCA_963678685.1. NCBI lineage: Eukaryota > Metazoa > Mollusca > Gastropoda > Patellidae > Patella > Patella ulyssiponensis. Next base: position 57,738,507 of record OY783230.1, on the reverse strand, counting down.
TATTATAAGTATTGAGAAGAGGGATGCGGAAAAAAGCTTAAATCCATCGCAACTCCAAAAAAGCCTGATTGATCTTTCGTTTCAAGAAAAGGCTATTATTGTTTTTTGGTTCAACACATCTTATTGAAGTGAACTATTTGAATGAGAGAAAGGTTTAAGTAATATTGGTGTTGTGGGGTTACGGAAGGCCGTGAACCTTGTTCGCCGGGTAATAAATCCAATTTTCACTTACACCGATATTAATACGACTAGTTCGTTTCCATGCCAAAAGCCGGGAGTGTTTCTGAATTTGCCTAATAGAGAGCGACTCGTGATTGGTTTACGAGAGTTAAGGGGAGAAAATGGTGGAGTTTTAATCGCCTGCGAGTGATGTAAGATGCAAGATTCTCTATTTAATGAAAAGTCGTAAATTTGTAGGAAAGTTATAACCCAACCTGTCGACTGTGGTCAAAGAATTTGGGAGAATTGGGGTCAAAGGGTAACGAATTAATAAATTCATTTTGGAAGCGCTGAAATATTGATGGAAGGCGGGATACATGAGCAGTATACTAAATTATGTACAGAATTCTTGGAACTTTTGACAGATGAGACCAAACTTCAGTAGAAAAATTAACCCAGAAGTTACAATGCCCTGATACTATTTCTATCGTATTTCTTTTTTCACAAAAATCTGCATGTTAAATGATTCTCACAAAAATTGAGTTAATTAGGTATCACACATTTTCACCCAGTTTATTTTGAGCATGTTCACGTCTTTCTGTTTCACCTCTTCTTCTGTGATTTACATTTAACCAACTGACAAACCTGTAAATTGCACCAACACATGCATACTTACTTATTACTTATCTAAGCTTATGTATATAGGCTACCTCACACACTTGGTTCAAATTTAACTAGGATTTTCTGACACAACCAGTCAGAACCAGTCTTGACAATTTTCAAAAGCAACGACCTTTTATTTCTGACATTTCATTTTATTTGACAAGGCAAACAATAGCCCACCAACTTTGCATGGACCCCAATGGAAGTTTAAACTTTAGTTTTTTGTAAGGATATCAAGACAAACAGACTTCACCATTTAGTTTGTTCTCGGTTATGAAGCATACCAAAGATCAAACCATGATCTCCATCTTTTGGATGACATCATAAGCCCCAATGAAAATATGAATGTAATTATAACATGTTGGACGAGAATTTTACTATTTATAATGAACTCGACCTACATGAAAATTATATGACTGTAAATTTCATTATCTGTAATGAACTCGACCTACATGACAATTATAGAAATTTTACTATCTGCATAAACGTAAATTTAGCTGTCTGTAACGAACTCGACCTACACAAAAATGATATAAATGTAAATTTTACTATTTGAAATGCAAATAATACATATAAATTGTTCTGTAATTAACTTGTTATTAACTTGACCTACCTGGTATATTGATTTCACCTGTCAAAAGTACCAAAAATCCAATCTTTCTTTGAATACAAATGATACCAGACTCATCTGTTGTTGGTCGTATAATAAAAAGATCACTACACCAGAATTTGATTGGATTTATTAATTTTAGTACCTATAAACCCATTAACAATACCCAAGACTATCTGATCAATGCAATATCAAGACTCTCGAGTCTTGTCCTCCATTTTTACGGCCATAAGCATCAATAGTCGACTATTATAAAGGCAATTACAACATATTAAGTCAGTAGTCATGTGAAGATCACCCAACTATAATCGGCATCATTAATTAAACAAGAAAAAATCTACCAAAATTTCATTAAAATCTATGCAGGATATTAACAATTCATTCCAAACAAATTACATTAATCAATAACGGACGAATTAATTCAAATGACAAATTAATTCGAAATTAAATTCTAAAATAGAGAAGAAAGAACCGATATTGTGCGAAAAATTGCATTAATGTTATTTCATTGTTTGTTCTGCAGAATAACAATTGTTCTTGTATTCCTGCGAAAATTTTTATAAAAATGAAAAATGAAAGGAGTTTTGTAATCAGGACAATGATAATGATGTTAATGATTATATGATAAGCGATGCACGGGGTTGGGTTTGATGAAGCATATGCCACAGTATGTTACACTAGAAAATATATGTTTGTCCTCAAATTGTACTAATTGATGTCAATCCATGTGGAAGTGAGGGTTTCAACACAAATTCGTCGACCATGAAATTCGCATTAACTACATAGTAATACAATAATTTCGGGTTAAATGAAATTAGAATATGACGCCGGGACAAGTTAAATGAAGTAATAACCATGTTCGGGAGATGATGGAGTTTTCTATACTAGAGAAGGAAACGACTTTATTTCTCTCATAGAGAATAGATTTTTACATTAATATAATTCTCGTTAAGGTAACCCGTTTTTCATTCAAGTACATATTGGTCTTTGCATTTGAATTAAAAATTGTTCTATATCCGCGCTCCCGATTTCATGTTTTAATACTAGCAATGATATATTATGTTATTTGTCAAGTTGTTAAAGACATTATATGGGTAGACATACATACCTTCTATGGTGGCTTAGTGGGTTAGACGCTGGCTCGCTATAGCCTGGAGGTCGGGTGTTCGATCCCTGCATTGACCGAGAAAGTTCATCTAGATTTCCGGCGTGGTCCCCCCTTGTCAGTGATGTAGGACGAAGGTCCTAACAAAGACAGCTGTCTAATCGTTCACATGAAAGATTCCTTGGCAGTCGTAATTCGTTATAAGAGTAGTCCGTAGTGCCGCTGTCCGGGCAAAATTTCCCTGATAGCACACTGTATGGCGTATGCTCGTCTCCATTAGACCAGTTCGGAGCAGATCGGTAGGACGTTAAACCCAATTTCATTGTATGTATAACGCTTTCGTATTAATATGTTTGTTCTTATTAACGAAAATGTCTCTTAAATTTAAATTGTACATGTGATCTTAGTGACCCATCTTACATGATAGCTTTTGTGCGACTTTCGTGTCCAAAATCATTTTTTAAACCCTATTTTGATTTCCCCAATAACCATGTTCGGGAGATGATGGAGTTTTCTATACTAGAGAAGGAAACGACTTTATTTCTCTCATAGAGAATAGATTTTTACATTAATATAATTCTCGTTAAGGTAACCCGTTTTTCATTCAAGTACATATTGGTCTTTGCATTTGAATTAAAAATTGTTCTATATCCGCGCTCCCGATTTCATGTTTTAATACTAGCAATGATATATTATGTTATTTGTCAAGTTGTTAAAGACATTATATGGGTAGACATACATACCTTCTATGGTGGCTTAGTGGGTTAGACGCTGGCTCGCTATAGCCTGGAGGTCGGGTGTTCGATCCCTGCATTGACCGAGAAAGTTCATCTAGATTTCCGGCGTGGTCCCCCCTTGTCAGTGATGTAGGACGAAGGTCCTAACAAAGACAGCTGTCTAATCGTTCACATGAAAGATTCCTTGGCAGTCGTAATTCGTTATAAGAGTAGTCCGTAGTGCCGCTGTCCGGGCAAAATTTCCCTGATAGCACACTGTATGGCGTATGCTCGTCTCCATTAGACCAGTTCGGAGCAGATCGGTAGGACGTTAAACCCAATTTCATTGTATGTATAACGCTTTCGTATTAATATGTTTGTTCTTATTAACGAAAATGTCTCTTAAATTTAAATTGTACATGTGATCTTAGTGACCCATCTTACATGATAGCTTTTGTGCGACTTTCGTGTCCAAAATCATTTTTTAAACCCTATTTTGATTTCCCCTATGATATCGGCGGTGATAACGAGTTAAAATCGAGTTAGGTTGCCCTTTTTGAAATCAAAGGACGAATATTATCGTGTTTAACGCTTATGATATAAATTATGTGTTAATGGCAAAAACACGTTAGTCTGTTTGCCTCATTATGGATCTGAATTTTCAAAAACTCCACTGGATGTCGCATATCTGATCGCCCTATGGCTGCTAATAACGCGAGACCTCGGTGGGCGGTGAACATCAAAGAAATCGACAATTAGTGTGTTTTCGATACGTTTATACGCCCAAATTGTTTAGCTCAATAACTTTAACCCATATACAATAACGTACAAGAGAAAAGACTTAAAAAGCAAATCGTCGAATCAAGCTGCTTATAGACGTGTGCGGACAAAACCCTATTCAGTATAAGTTATTCACAAATATGTTGGCTGTATGAGACGCATAATACCGCTTACCAAGATCTAAGAAATCTACTTGACGACGCAACTAAGCATGAATACTCTGACGACGGTGCGTGAATAGTCTGAATACGCTATCACACAATGTTCTTAGCTTAATAATCTAAGCATGTTTATCGAATATGATTGGAATTTTAAAACCAGTCTATTTTTAGGAATTTTCTTGTATTGAACTAATACATTGTGAAAGCCGACTGTAAGACGTCTCTACAGTTTGTGACAGAAAAAAACAAATTTTAAAGCGTTTATAACTATGGAATTCCAGATGTAATATATACGTATAGCTAAGCAAAGGTCTACATAAGGGGTTATTATAATCAGAATATTAGATCTTGTCATTAATAATGTGTAATTGTGATGATTTTCATTATATTGGCATGAGTTTGATCAAATATAAATTCAAAGAGACATGATCATGGGGTGAAATAAAGCTTTGGATTAGGTTGATTTGAATATGTAATGGTGCAAGCCTTGTCATTTCCATTCTACTATAGTAAATGGAAGTTGGTCCACTGTTTTTGTCAATGTCGTTTTAAACTTAAACTGCCAAAGTGTTAGCATTGGTTTTTAATTAGGTTTTATTTGTTGCTTTTAAGGCCCCCGACCCCTCCAGTTCTCTCCAATGTATTCCAATAATAATTTTAAATTTACCAGAGAATAGATCAGATAAAGATATACTTCAATGAACAGCATTAACCTTCAATATTTGAAATTCAAGATACAATATTATAAAACATTATAGAAGAAGAAGAATATACTTTATTGTATAAGGTTAGATATAAATCATACAAAGAAAAAGGAACATTGTTATAGGAACATCTTGATATAAAAACAATAATATAAAGGATTGGTATATAGAAGCGTCTATACATTTCCATTTGAATAGTTCTATAATATTAGTCAACATCAATAATATAAACTGTTGGGAATCGCCCCATTCATTGAAAGTAGGTTTAACCGTATAAAAAATTTGTCTAAAAGTTATTTAGTTTCTTTCACGTGATTTTAGTTTTCAGGATATATGATTTACATCAACGATCTTACGATCTTTTAACATCTAATTTGATATATCGTCCTGTTTCAAGACTTAATTGATGTGGGCTTATTCTCCTGCGTATTGGAAATTTTATCTGTTTTAAAGTCTTTATTATACAGGTAATTTTCAATAATTATTTTTTTAAATTATATCAAATCTGTCATTTTTGTTAGTTTAATCATGGAATACACAACCCGATCCTGAACAATTATATACCAACACAAAAGTTTGGGTTTATATAATGATATACGTGAATGCTGATCCTCATAAAACAAATTGAAATTCCAGATTTTAAATTATCCTATCATATTTCAAAGATACTGTCTACATAGATTCAACTATGCTATCACAAAATGTCGACTAAGGTCCGTCTTGGTGTCTTCAACAAGATCCTATATCTACTAACACCTGGTCTTAAAGGGGGGACACCCAAAAATAAAAATCCTAAATTGTATCATTCATATTTAGGAATGAAGCTGAAAATCAAGCTTACGAATCGTTTGAGATACCGATAAATTTATATAACTTTAACCATCTAATAAAACTTCTAATTTGTTTGGTAAGTTTTGTATTTCTAGCACTGCATGTATATTCTGAAATCCTTTATTTCCGATATGATATTTTTAGTCTTCATTTTCATAATTGGTAAAACTAAGTACATAGCCTGCCAATATTGTGCTACTTTTATTTCTAACATTGCTCGTTCTAAATTCCCGTTGCCTTATCTTCCCTGTTATAGTTTTTCAGTCCATTCTCAGAAGCTGAACTTGTACCATCTTTATCTTTCAGTTTGTCACATTATGTATTCCGTTCCCCAATTTTATTTGACACTGTTTTCCTCCCTTTTAAGAATGGTTATTTTACAATAACTGTCTATACTGTACTGTTAATATTGACCTAGATCGAAACGCATATCGAATATAAGAAAACAGTTAAAACGAACTGTGTGGGAGAACGCCTTTATGTAGAAGTTTAACAATTTATTGAGCAGATACCCAAGCAAGATGTATTGTGTAAATAGGCGATAGTTTTGCGTGAATTTCGTTTGACATTCATCGGATCTTTATTTCAGCGGGGTAATAAAATCAGTGACTCGCGAAAATAGGTACACCATGATAACACAAGAAAAACCTTTACAGATACCTTGCAATTATGATAAAGACTTTAGGCGTGCATCTTATTTTCATAACAACAGAACGAATAAGTATTTTACCTGTCGGTAGCCTTTGATTTTTACGCTAGTTTGGTAAATGGGCAATAAAACTGGAAATTTGAGTCATATAACATTGTAAGAGAATGCCCCGTGTTGAAGACATCAATGGGACATCCTGTGTGGATGGAGTAGTAAGATTTTTAAAAGTAACCATTTAAAGTTGTTAAGCTTTTTAACCGAGCGATTTACACAACAAAGTTACGGGAAGGTGATATACTGCTCCTACAACATCAAAGACCACACGTATATGTATATACTGAATCAAAGGACTTCAGGAAGGCATCACTTCATGTAATTTTTTGTTCTTTTATCATTCTTTCCGGATGTTTTGTTCTTCCCCTTTTTTTGTTTTATTCTGACCAGTTTGATACCTTTGTTTATTATGTACATGTATAAAATTTGTTGTATGTGTCTCGGTATGTATAAAGAAACTGGGAGGAATAATTTGGTTCTTGTTTTCCAAAAAAAACTCGACTGCTTTTGTTAAGTATACGCACGTATAAACTAGTCTTTATGTTTCTGGAAAAATTTAATAAAAAAATGGGAGGAATAATTTGTGTACTTCGTAAGAAAGTTGGCTTTGTTATCTCAAAATTGAATATATTTCATTGTGCAAAACACTAGCCATTTCTTACACTTTCATAATACACCGGATCCTTATTCAATATACGGGGGATGGGTGGCCGAATGGTTAGCAGTGCGCACTGTATTATAAGGTCTGTCATTGAGTCCACTGGCGTAGTTGTAGTAGGGTCGTCTGTCTCAATCTCGTGGGTGTTTTCCGGGTCTTCCGGTTTCTTCCCACTGCTAAAAATCCCTGCAAGCAAGCGAATTATTGAAATAAAATTGAACCATATGTTAGTCTCTAAATGACATAGTTTGTGTCGAGTGGACGTCAAACCCAATTTCTCCCGTCTCTCCTTATTCAATATACAATTTTAGTGAAACCTCCGTTCCCGTAACACCAACGTACACGTTTTAGTCAATCGGTTAAGGAAATCGCCCCCCCCCCCTCTTGCTATTATGTTTTGTAATCACGTTGTGTATGTTTGGTGAATTAAATCTTGTTCTAGAAAACGATACTCTATAAAATGGTGCAATATTATACCCCACATTTGTAACGTATTACAACTGAGCATTGTTGGCACTTCTTGTGTCTTCTCTAAGAAGGTTTTTGCGCGCTGTATTCTTGTATTGTTTCTACTATCTTTGTTTAGGTGGGCAGTTTTCCTGTACTGTATTTAGTTTCTAACATCGATTTTCTCAATCCCCACTAAATGGTAGGACCGTCGGTATTTAAATTTGTCTACCATGACAGGACCGACTTCATTTATATCTGATGTAACCAATCAAAGCCTTGTCTACGTGGTAGGACCGATTGTATTTAAATCTGATGTAACTAGTCAGAGCCCTGTCTACCTGGTAGGACCGACGGTATTTAAATCTGGCGTGAGTAGTGTGAGCCCTGTCTACCTGGTAGGGCCGATTTCATTTATGCCTTATGTAACTAACCCGAGCGCTCTGCACCTCGTTGTTCAGCAATGTTAATATTTTGTCTTCTAATCTAATTGTGAATGTATTAGGGTTACCAAAACCGTGTCGTTCATGCAGGAAAATTTTATTGAAATGATGGAAAACCTTTTTGCGCTGTCTGGTTCGGTTCCTCCCTGTCAAAAAGGGTATTTATACAGCGCATTATAAACGTTAAAACAATCATCCAAAGCGGAAACGGTTATGAAAATCCTGTTCTTTCAATACAATCAAACTTTATGACTTTCATCTCAAATTGAAAAGCAGTAATAAATTAGTAAAAGCAAATATGTTGAAATTGTGCGCAGGACAAAACATTTATTTTGTTAAACAATTTTATGTAGGTGGACAATCACGCGCCAAAATGTAAGATTTAAAATAAAAGACGCCCATTGTGATAGGACTAACGAACCGTTGTCAAAGTTTCGCGCAGTAATACACACTAATTGTATTCCATAGCACTGTGGCACAATGGTTATGGAGCTGGCTAACTAACCAAGAGGTCCCGATATTGGCCGATAAAAGAACCTCTGGAAGTGTCAGCTTGTTTCCACTTCTTCGTGGCACATATTACAGGTATAAATTCTGTATTGCTATATTAGACATAAAATACTCCGATACACTCATTCTGGTAATTATTACACGACATTTTCTTTAAAATTTAATGATATCCGATCGGATTATACCGGCAGATATGATGAAAGTTTGGGTAGTTGAAATAAAGACATTGCGATGTTTTACGGTCTAATATCGGAAGATAGGATCAAGATTATTTATATTCTATTAGAATAACACAGACGCTTAACCCAAGTAATTGAATTAAATCACAGGACATCTGAAAAGCATCAAAGGCAACTTTCTAAAACAATCACTACAGACAGTAGGGCAGGAGGTGCGATTTTGAAAAAAGATTGGTCGTAGTAAATTGGGATTAATCAGGCTAATATAGATATTATTACTATATTTAGTGAGAGATTTTAATTTAAGGTTGGATTTGTCCGCATCACACGCAGGAACAAGCCATAACACTGAGTGCTTGTCAGATATCAAATCTAAGGCGGTGATTTAGATGGCGGGGTCAATAAGATACGACCATTTTACCAATGTCTGTAATTGATTTGACCCCATTCACGACCCGTATTGATCTCGTTCAATCTATTGATCGGCTAATCCTCCCAAATTACCATCTACCTCATTTTAATTACTACCATTGACTGGCCACGCTTACTAATAAAGCCGCCCTTGACCAATCCGGGGTTAGAGACCCGCCGTACATCTGCAAATATCCCCAATAAAACTCGCAGCCCCCTTCAGAAACGTGATCGAAACCCCAATAAAACTCTTCGGTCGCCTATTCATGAAACCCAAGAAAATTGTTTTACAGCCCCATACATGAGTAATATTCTATTAGGCACATTTGTTGAGGGACAGCTAATGTGCAAACTTCAAAGCAAGTTTTTTTCCCTCTAACCATGAGGCTGATTTTAGCGATTTATTTTTTATTATAGTTTTCCTAATTTAATCGGTTGGGGAGTGTTATGAAAGGGACCAGGCGTTACGAACAAGGGTAATTTAAATATTACGGGAACATCAAAGACATGGTTATGTTCGTTATACTGGTATGTAATGGGGAAAATTCAAATAAAGTTCGCCATTACACAGGATAAGTTTTCACAAAGAAATGATAAAGGTTATGTTGCAAGAATAAACATATTAAGGTACTCGGTTCAAGAGGATAGTTTTAGTTGGCCATTTTATTTCTGAACGCGGTGCTTAAAAGAGCTTACTAGATTAGGTTTGAGGATTATAAGATTAATACACTGTAGTAGATTATTCAATTAGCAGGTAAAGTAATATGATTTACATTTGATGCAATACAGATTTTGAAGAACAAAGAATGTGATACGGAATTAATTTGTGTTACTTTTTTGGAATGGCAAAATGTAGCCTCAAATTCACGCATATGGCAAAATGTAGCTTTCAAATTAACGCACATAGCAAATTAATAAAGATGCTAAATAGTAAGGAACACAAAGAAAAGAGAGCAGCTTACAAAGTAAAGAACACGAAAAGGAGATAAGTTTAAAAATTAAAGAACATGAAAAAGGCCAGTTTTCAATCTAAGGAACATGAAAAAGATCAGTTTACAAAGTAGGGAAGGTGAAAAGGGTCAGCTTACAAAGTAAAACACGATTCCAGCTTATATTATTAGCCACATAGTCTAGTAGGTTAACATTTATTTAAGCCGCCTTTTCATAAAACAGGACAGGTATGTGTTTTTCTGCTCTGATTTTGAAGTTAAACATACATTATGCAAGAACTTAATCTGCCTAGTGCAGGTCATTCTTTAGGTCTGAAATGTTTTCTAAATTATTAATAGGACATTAATTAACTTATCCATAGGATCCTATTTGCTGCTCAACTTTCATTCATGATTAAATCGTGAAATAGATAATCGGGACTATGTTTTTATCGTACCGATTTTAGAATTGATGACAGAGGCTAGGCAGAAAATCCAATCGCTAAATTCTCTGTTCAGAGTCGATCAATTTGACTGAAATTTTCAGCAAATTCCCATTACATGATGTAGTTTTTAACTATTATAACGACAACTGCCAGCTCTCTCTCTCTAATCTCCCATAATGCATCTTTATTTGTGCAAGTGTAATTCCTGTTTCTAAGAATTAAATGGCTTTTTTCAATATTTTTTAAAATTCTGAACAATGTTTCTATTTAGTATGAGGCAGGGTATGTTTGCTGTTATTGAACACCTAATGCCACGTCTGATTTAACATAGCTAATGAAGTGTTGTTGTGCCTTGTTAATATTGAAACCGGACAAACAGGAATTAATGCTTTAGTTGAATTCGAAATATAAAAATGAAGCAAAAGATTTAGCTTTCTTCCCTGTTGTAGTGTTTCTAAACACACGCATATCTTCGCCCACGCACTTAAAGGACAATACTTGTGTCAGTCATTATCACATATGTGATGGAACTGGTTCAACACGTTCCAAATATAATTTTAACACAAAGATCATTGCTACGATAGATGCGTTATCAAGGTTTCACCAACGGAAGTGACGACAGTAAAAGGAAAACACGAGCTATCTTTTTGTGTTCTATCACATATGTGATAATGACTGACACCAATATTGTCCTTTAAAATTTAGAGTCGGTCCATTATTAAAATTAACAAAACAATGCGTTAATGATTTCTAAAAAACTTGTACGCATATAAGTAAGTCAATGGCTTCTTTGCTTAAGTCTGAGAGAGACAGTGTATAAAAGTTAATATCTTTCAATTTTTGTTTTCCTCGTGAATAATAATTAAGGTTTTACAGACAAAGGGTCATAACTCTGACAAAAATTTATGCATGGCATTAAGTTCGACCGGGCTCTAACCCTTTTAACTGGTCGTACGTTTCTGGCCTGTACTTTGATGTCCTCGGGAATAATGAGACAAATCCAAGAAATAAAACATGGTTTCATAGACAAGGGGCCATAACTCTGACAAAAATTACGTATAGTCTAAAAATTCGATAGCACTTTACCCTGTTTTAACTGGTCGTACGTTCCTAGCCTATACTATGCTAAAAGGACCCGACGACCACCGAACTGACCGATGGACAGGGTTAAGAATATACCACCTTACGAGTTTAATATTTCAACATCCCGACGATAATGAATGGCTCGAACAATTAGAATATTTGTTATAACTGTAATTATTAAATACAATGGGGTTTGACGTTTTGATTTTCCTCACTGACTGGGCTAATGAAGACTGGCTTATGCCATGCAGTGTGCTTTGAAGGAAATTTTGATTTGATAGCGACCTATTGTAGTTCGAATTCCAACTATCAGGGGTTCTTGTATGTACACGCAAATGTGTAGCCTACATGAGACCCCGGTTTCCACTCCATATGATCGACTAGACAATATCATTAAAGAGCCTACTTATGTTACTCCAGTTTTTATTTTCTTATTAACCTACTAACATTTTTAGTAGGAAATAATGATCTAACAAACTATTGGGCTTCGTTTCGTTTCGTCACTGATCCCATTGCTTGACGTCAAATAGAAACATTCAAAATATATTTGCTTCCATGCAAAATACAGATAATTATGATAGCTACATCCCTCAGCATTCAAGAAAAGCCAATCTTAATTAAACAATACTTTCATGGCGTCGCCAAAACTTTTTTTATATAAAAAACAATAACTGTTAAGACCCACCCACCAGGAACACAGTATTCAATTTACCTTGTATGTCCAGCTATTGTTTTAAAGCTGATTTTAGTTTTTGTATATCTAGTATTAGGATCTATCTAAAGGTGGACCATCACCTTTAATTAAGACACCCCATTTTCCACCTGAAAACATTTTGTAGCAGTGTTATTATTACCTATAAATCAGTATGATTTCAGTTTATGATAAACAACTTGTTTCAGAATTGTGTTGAGCTTGTGTGGTTCCACCTTCCCCGAGTTCACAGGTCCCATGATTTAGAATTTTGTGGGATTGACGGTGGGTCAGCGAGTATAGTGCTGGCACACTGATAAAGCGCTCAAGTTTTCGGTGCCGGTGTTGGACCAGAAAGTGCCTCGGAATTTTCCAGCCCTGATCCTTCTGTCAGTATTGCAAGGCGGACAATGCAGAACGAAAGACCTGGCAAGGAAGAGTATAGTCGTTCAGATTGAACAAAAAACCACTCACATCTAGACCAGTTTGAGCACGTCAATGATAGCATGATAGTTTGGAATGGACAAAATCAGTTCCCCGTATGGTCGTCTACATTGACCCGGTTCACCCAGAAAATGTTGTCTCGAAACCTTTCGTTTCTATTTTCAATTTTTAATGCAATTCTTGTATTGTTGTCTTGTATTGCCCATCAACTATATTTTGACTATCAAGCCATGCGCAACTTTTAATGGATATAAGTGGTTTGACTTTATTCTAGACAACCGGGCTAGTGAGGACGGGCATGTGCCACTACGTTTGACATGGGGATCATTTTTTTCGTGAGAGCGGTTCTACGATCTACTCTAATTGCGATTTTCAAATGTTAGGGATCTCCCCTTAATAATTGGCCATTGTCAGTTTCAGATAACTAGTCCACAAAACAGAAAATTTATTAGAGTTTTTTGTTATTGTATACGAAACCTAGCAGTTTTGTATACTAGCGATGTAAAATATTGACCCACAGCGGGTCGGACATGGAAACCCTGTATATTAGTTCTATTAGGACACGTAAATCGAAAGTCCTGTGTACAAGTACATGTTGTCCTAAAAATGCAGTTTTATGTTCATTAGAAATCTAAAACTAACAAACAATCGTGATAATTATACATTATAACATGGACAAAACTTTGTAACAAACTCCAGCTCTTTTTCATATCAACGCATTGTCTCTTTAATATATATGTAGACGACAGCTATTAAAGGGAAATAATTAATTCTATATTTGATGCTCTGTATTCATTGGGCGATATTTAACAAATCACAGAATCAGGTGCTTTCATTTTATTTCCATTAAAGTCTAGATGATATGAAGCAAAAGAAATGATAGTGTCAGATTAAAGATTTGATTTCATGCTACAAAAAAAACAATATTCATTAAAAAGTCCTGAAGATGCGTTGTGTTCTCTTTTTCATCGGTCATAAAACAGATACTTTTTTTTGCTAGAAAGCTCCGCCTTTTAATTCGTCTGATAGGAAGACGGGTTGAGACAAAGAAATTAAGGGGTTGAGGGTTTAAATCAGAATTTTCTTTTCAAACGGAGATCCGAATGTTTGGTTTATGTTGACGGGATCCAATAGCATAGGACGAGGTTTAAATCAAGCAAACGGGAACAAGAGTATAAATAACACAGTCTTGTCACTTCATTAGCAGAGATAGAAGACGCCAGCGCGAATATTTTTACGCGGTGTTGCCTCTATAATAATTGCAATTTACCGAAGCTTGATGAAAAATCCTCGTGTTATTTTATGTGCTGTAATTGGGTTTTCTCGTATCTAATTGTAACTTTTTTCTTCTCCTCTTTCACCATCATCTTTTGTCTCCTGAGCGTCTCAGATAAACCTGTAAAACACAATTTTAAAATTGGATTGAAAGATAGGCGGTGATGCAATTGCCTTTGTTGTCTGTAAAAAATTTAAAACAATTGAAAGTCCTTTTTTGTAACAAAGGACCGTTAGACTACACTCTTCAAAACGACTGTATGCATACTTTATTTGCCTTTAGACTTGACTATGAGTCATTTGAATACGTTCGTTTCTTTTCTGAAAAATGCAGATAAAATAATAGAATTTGAAAAATCAAATAATTTTATTAGTGACGTATCACATCACTTTGTAATACAGATATAAATTATCAATGACGTATTGGTATCATTTTTAAATTTTCCATTGCACTTTTTTTTCCTTGAATGTTCGATATTCGTTCAGGTTCTGACACTAATTAAAGAGACATTATCATTCTAGCCCCCAAAAATGAAATTTGTATATCACATTCAAAATAACTTTAAACTTTTACATTGCTGTATTTTTCCTTCGATTATTTGAAATTCGTTCAGTCTCAGCCATTAATCAAATAGCCATTATAAGTTTCACCAAGTAAATTAATTTCATATATCATATTTATGTTCAAAATCCCATTTCTGATCTGCTTAGATAGATCTTTTTATCGTTAAAATCTTTTAAAACCACTAAAATATTTATATGCCCGGTATGTTACGACTTAAAAGGTCCAAGTTTTTTGCGTTGATTTTTAAAATTTATCTCCGATTTACATATTATAATCTGTTTTGAATATCCGTGCTGAAACTACATAGTCATATCACGTCTATGACGTGGTAATTGGTACATTTTTCTAATAACTATTTATGCTACGTATACTCACTTTATTGAGTCCCAAGGGTGAGGAGGGTGTATGGGAACAGCCAGACCAAACATAGGGCAGGTAGGGTGTATGGGAACAACCGGACCTAACATAGGGTGGGAACAACATGACCTAACGTATCTGTAGTTTGTTTCTGATACAATGTTAATGTTGCGTAGTATTTCCCTGTGCCCTTTAAAATCCCACGAGGTTGGACAGGCGATCCTACTTCTTGTCACGTACAGCCGGGGATTTTAAACCACGCCAGTTGACTCAATGGCATGCGTTATGATACAGCGCGCACGTGCTAACCATTCCCCCACCCACCTTTCAAGAATGTCTGTTGTAATATGAATTCTTAATCCCCACATTTAAAGGGTGAGTTTGCTTTCTTGCTAATGGTTTGCTCTAGTTTAAAATAAGTTTGATTGATCAATCTTCATAAGGTTTACACTTTACTTGATATGCAAGTAATTCGTTTCGTGTAAAGTAATGAAAACACCAATTTAAAATAACCGGTTTTCTCACAATGAGTTGTATGAAAAATGATTAAACCCGATATTCATCTCAGAATAACGAATTATAGGTTTTATTTAAGCAATGTTGAAAGAGCCCTACATGGTATTTCTAAATCATGGCATAGAATGAACAATCCAAGAATTTATTTTAGAAGATTGCATATGCCATGTTCACAGCCCCTAATTAATAAATATAATTTGAAATAGAAAACTTAAGACTTTTGTTAGATACCTTAATGTATAATCTTTAAAGTTTTAAAAAATGTAATGAGGAATAAACGTCTGAATGTCTATTGAGCCTTTATAGAATTCTTGATTATGACACAGTTATTATGGTCGTGTTAAAGCTTCCATTTTATAAACATGGGAATATCTGAAGTCAAGAATTGTACTAGGCCTATAAATGACTTTTACCGAGGCTTGTGTCTTGTTCAGATTAAATGTAGTTGTCTCCCTTATTGTGTCTTCAAGGGATCAGTTTATCAAAAAAGTAGTTCTTGAGCAGACGTACAGTACGAACGTAGATTAGAAAATAGATTGATTATCATTTGGGAAAATATTCGTATATTATCCACCGGTATCATTAAAAATAAAAAAGAGAAATATTCGAAATATTAATACATTAATTCTGAAAATGTTCTTACAAGTATCTGACCATTCCAAGGTATAAATTTGGACATTCGGAAATATAATATCTTTTAAAAGGTTCAAATATTAAAAGTCATATTAACATACAATTGAATATAAAGCCGCCAATACATCACTATGTATTAACAGTCAATGGTGAGTAAGTCAGTCAGGTAAAATAGATTTACTTCCCCTGATACATCTCACGCAATGTCTCGAGATAGTTTGATATCAACAAAATGTGGTAAAGATTAATTGGTTGAATTTTGTGATAAATAAAATTGTAGGTATTCTATTTAACAAGCTAATTTGTGTTTGAATCTGTAGACAGTTGGTAAACTAATTTTGTAACGAACAAATTATAAACTAAAGAAAATATACTCTAAAAAAAGGACAAAATGTAACCCAACAGCGAACTAATAAAATGAAGGGAGGAATTTTTAAAGTGTAATACCTCAGATGGTGATCTGTGTTCATCTTTTGAACACATAATATTCAATTATTAAATAGGATACAATACTTCATGCGACATCTATTTATTATTTGTTTATTATATGTAGCTACAGAAGATAATCATTGCTGAAACGAAGCTTGTAATAAACTCCAATAATTGCATTTCATGGAATCGCTGGTGCTTTATTGCAATTACAATATAACTAATGTTGTGATGTTCTAAAACAGCTTATTACATTAACTCATACATTTTTAAGACATATTTTCTTTTTTTTTTTTATCTAAGTGACAACAGAAGATTGTTAACCTTCAACAACATGTTGGTAATTCTAAAGAATCCAAAAGAATAAACTGAAAACGAGATAATCAATCATGATTTTCAACTTGTGTATTTATTCATTTTTAAAAAGTTGAAAGCAAATAGAAAGAAAGTCCACTATGACCAAGAAATTACACAGAGCAGACTATTAGTGTCTCGGGGATATTCTCAACTATTGAACTCCACCCATAAAGAGAGTTATTCCCCTTACCACGTAAAATAAAAATAATTTACTCAATCAGAAATCATACCTGTGAGCATTTTGTAAACCACCTTTTAAATACTAAACAAATATATACAGTCATCCCAAAATTAAAAAAGCGAGAAAACTTAACCTAAGCCTTGATTGTTTTTACTTTATTGTTTTTGTTTTGTGCTGTTTTTTTTATTAGGTTGATGCACAGTTCTAAAATATAATAATATATTCATTTTTAAATTTTATTTCTATGACCGACTTTTAAATTACGATGATTAATTATTGTTAAATTATATAAAAAAAAACCCCAACAACATTCAATCTTTGATAAAGTTCTATCAGGTTTCAGTATTGCCATACAAACTTACTAAATTTTACAAGACATGTTTTTTTTAATAACGTTTGGAAACTCATATTTTTTAAAATTAGTTTGCAACCAAAATAACGTTTCTTTATAGTCAGTGACATTGTCGTGTAATAGATTATGTGAATTATTCGAGATTATAAGAAATACTGGAATTAGTATGATAAAAGGCTGATGAATTACAACAAATTATTCCGACTTATATAGACTCATTGCAACTAACATTGGATTCGCATAACGCTATACTCGCAGACGATAATATTCATTCTCCTTTTAAAAGGATGAGCGAAATTTTCTTTCAAATTATAATCAAGAAAATAATTCCATACTTGTAGCAATATCAAGTCTAATGAACAAAATATTAGAGAACCATAACACGCACTGAAAACTGGGGATAAAAGCCATTATAAGGCTAAAAGTCTACTTCAAATTTTTTTGACAAAGAGAAGAAAGATCTTAATATTCCTTAAATCTATCTCAAAGGAATCGAGATGCTTAACATAATTTATTAACGAGGATGGCACATTATTTTTATGGTTTGTTTTCTGTGTGAGTCATATCATATAATGTGTGTTATGGCTTTCCACTATCCTCAATCATATGAAAGATTGTCCAAGAAAATAGGAATTTTAGCTCTAAAAATTAGGTCGCCACCAATGAGGACACATTCAATGAAGAAACTACGTTATGCTGAAAAAAGTATTTTTTACCCATGAAAACGAAAAAAGAAAAATTTTTAAAAAAGAAATATAAAAGAATGAGTAAAATATCTACTTGAATCTTTATGTTATTCCAACAGAGAATTAAATGAAAAAATTATTTTGTCATTTTTTAATTTACTATTCCTCAATTGCAATCTCTTGTCCTTTTCATTTGAATAATTAATTAAACAAAATGTTTCTATTTTGCTTTCAGAAAAACTGAAGACACACGTAAGGCCGAAACCCTTCCTATCAAATTTACTCTTCTTGTATGTATAATTAAAATATTTAATTAATAAAATATACAATATTAATTCTTCTCTGTTAAAATTGTCCTTTCAATTCTTACTGATTACTTTCGGACCACGAGGTCATAACACTTTACCTATCTCCTGCACTTACCATGTAATTGTTTATTGAAATTCCATTCTCCAGACGATTGCATACTGTCACAACATTCAATAAACCTCAAAAATGCATACTTAGAAATATAATTATCAGAAAATTCTAAGTTAATTTTGAGAATTCTTTTGAGTTTCTATCATAGTTCAGAAATATATATGATTGATATGTTTATCTAGTATCAAATATAACTCTAAATAAAACGCTTCACGATATTTTCAGATGAAGCAATAAAATGAAAACCAAATATTTGAAATTTAAAGATTATTTAAATTATAGATTTAATTTGACTAGCTTGATGCCTTGAAGTACAATTACACTTTGGTTAAACCAGAGAACACCGAACAAAATATTTTCTCTGGATAGGATAGAACGGGTGGAATATCAAGTCTCGGCAAAACAATCCTTTAGTCATTTCAGTTTGGCAGGAGTTTATTCTATGGGTCGTAGTGCTAGCGTGGGAGACTGGATTCCAACCGTTTGGGGTTCTTTTAAGTATACGCCAATGAGACCTAGTGTTTTCATTCAATCTAAAATATTAAGCAGAGGTTTACAGTTGAAAACCAGGCTTGAACAATTCCACGGTTCTTCTCAAACGAGTAAAGGGCTCATGTATATACCCAGTGTCTCACTAGTGTCTGTCTCAGGAATGACCAGTAAGAGAACTTGATAAAATGCTAAGTTGGTCTAATTTGACGAATATTTGCAACCTGATCTAACAATATAAAATATGGACAATGTGTTCCAAGTTCTATATTAAACATAAAGAAACTACCCCTTATATACCCAGCTTGTAACAAGTCATGTTGGCAACACAGTGCATATGGCGCTTGTTCATTTTGTTCTTTTAAATACTACATCATGTTTTCAAGAATTCATCAGCATGCATCACTAATAAAAGCAATATCCAAAATCCTCTAATACAATTTGTCCATCTACCATAATTAGGTACAATGTAATTAACCTTGTGTCAGTAGACGTGAAAGACTGGTCAGAATGTCCACTGGGATGATCAGTGACCAAAGCGATCATAAAACTTTGTCCACTAATTAATTACGGGACGGGGTCAGTCAGTCTTCTCTTTCCCATTCTTGTCCTGTTGCCAAGCATCTTAATAAGATAATAATAAATATTATACATGCAAAACAGAGAACGACAGATCATCCGGGAATATCGATAAATTATATTTTAGAGTCTTTTAACTGCCTGCACTGCTTATTAACAGATTCTTTAACAACGCCCAGTGCTAGACAACAGCCCAATAATCAGTCTTTAAGTTAAAAAACGGAAGCGCAGGAGAACTATAAAGTATTTTGTTTTTGTGTACATGGTTAAATATTAATCAACACAGCTGTAATATCTGACGAATTCCCTTTTATTTATAGAAATATGTTTTTGACAATATCCAGCCAAAATATTTATTACAAAGGGGTAGGCACTGACTCTTAAGATTTTTGAAGTAAATGGATGTATTCCCAGAATTTGCTGTTACTCAAATTCCTATCCAAACTTAGTTCCATGTTGCCGTCGATTGTTACTGAGTTTACTGACTCGATCACAAACCCACATCGTCCATCAACCATAATTAAAAACGGGGATGACCACTTTCTACAGGAAAATAAATTTCATTAATTGTATGTCATATCACCATCAAAATAACTACATACGCTAAATATGATCGACAATACAACTGGCCATTGCAGCCCAAAAAAACCCAGAATCGTCCTTAAAGTTTGTTAAACCATCGTTAATACTCCAAAACAATATAAAAACAACATTTAACGTTAATCCTGAAATGGAAACCCGTAGATGATAAACTTTCATAGACATATATGTATATAGTTTAGGTGATAAGGTTACATATTTGATGCTTTTTAAAAGAAGAATTGAGGCATCCCTGAAAAACACCACAATTGTTAATGATTAAACAGTTTCGAACCCTTCTTTTTGTTATAAGATCCCACCCCCCTCCAAAAAAGGTCGTTGTAAGGATTGCAGGAAAGTAAAGGCCCTGGCTCAACTGAACAAACTAAAGTACAGATCCGGGTTGACCACAATGTAAACTATTATCCAAGGGAGATAACTTTCAGAAACTGGTAAAGACATGCATAAAGTAGGATTTTAAAATTAATTAAGATCCTTGAACATCCCAGACTTGCTATTTAAATAATAAAACAATGAGTAATTCTAATTATCGGGGGATTTTAGAAATTCGTCAAATCTTACTTACATACCCAACTCCACTAAAACTTATACTCTTATAATGAACACAACGAACAGTTTTAATGTGTTGGCTGATATTTAACTAATTAACATTCAGAAAGCCAAAGACTAACGGAGAATAATAAACAGTTAATGAGTTACGGCCATTCAGTAATCCATGCTCTATAAAGAAAACGGTCCTAGACGGAATAAAGAGACGATTTGCAAGTAAATATTTAAGCTATGTTCAGTGGAATTGAACGGTAGACACTATTGGTCTTGATTTATGCCCTACACATGGCAGCTACGCTCCATGAGAATAGTCCCGCCGTTTATGACTCTTCAAGTTGGCAGTCGCCTGACTTTGTTTATGGCCAAACAGATGAAGATAGAGAGAAAAGTTATTCAGCTAGAATGTTTGTAGGTACTAAGATCTATTGCGCATTCGGGTATAGTACCACATACTTTAGTTAAAATGTCAAACCAGGCAATCAATTTTTGACAATAATAGAAAACCTTTACATTCCGACTCTACGGGTAGTTTTGATCTTGTATATTGAAAGTACGAGGTACTTTAAACAGTAAAAATATAACAAAAACTTTCCCAAAACGTAAAAAAACCCAAAAGTTTGAAGTTCTTTGGGATATAACGGTTGCTATCTAATCCTCTTCCAACACGGAATGACTGGAAGTACATAGGACATGGGGATTGAACGGTTGGTATCAAATGTCTTCCATTTACGGAGTAGAAGGCATTGAGTAAGTAGAACGGTTGATTATCAAATGCTTATCACATACAGAATAACTGCAAAATATCATGGGTATAGAACGGTTGATGCGCTCTTGTGTCCACTAGCCTTAAAGAAACTTGAATATCTAATACCATTACAACGACAGACCACCATTAGGGCGTTGGGCAATCTAAAGGAACATTTTCAAGCTAGCACTGCAAAGTTTTGTTCATAAGATAAGACATGTTTTGTTCTTTGGGAGATAAACTACATATTAATCGCCAAAAATTATCAATTTTATTTACCAACTACATGTTCCAAACTTGTCTCCTAAGTGTATCTGAAAATTTCCTTGGTGCCTCTTTCATGAGTCCCAATGAAGCAGAAAAGTAGGACGTTCATTATATTTTTAGGACAGTGTTAACTCTAATTTCACAACAACCAGGAAGTGAAGCTGTCTTAAAATAAATAGCAGATCATTTATTTTTTTTATAAAAAAAACCTGTAATCATCATGAGCTAATTTTGGGTGTAAATCCTTACATATTCCTCCATGTACACTTGCGGCTATTTTAGTATCTTAAACTGACATAAGACATTAAAATAAGAAATCATTTCGTTTGTGACAAGCCTTTGACTACAATTAATGAATTTCTCAAATTTAATATATCGTTTTTACCTAATAAACATGTACACACACTTACACTAGTGTTTTCTAATGAATAACTTCGTGACAGGTCTAAATCATTGTCATTTGGTACTAGAAAGTCGTTAAGTTACTGACTTTATTACTCTATAAATATGATAGCCTCACAGCAGCATTTCCGGAAAGACAATTTGATAAGTGTGCCTTCAAGAAACGCGATCTCTGTTGTGTTCACAAACTTGAAAAAATCCCTTAAAAACTGTTTTATCTTTCGCGGAAGGACAGTCAAAGAACGCGCTGAATAATGGACACAATTCGACCACCCATGATCACAATGTGTTTCGTGGAAGATCTGAAATAAATCCAGTACACAGTTTAGCCTGTATCATGTTCAAAAGTTTTTTTGGAAATGCTGAATACATGGCCCTGAATTTGAAGAGAATCCGTTAAAAGTTATAACTTCTAACGCGTTTACAAGGTTATTGGCAAAGGGGGATAACTCCAGAATGGAAAGAGGCAGAGAACTGAATATCGATAGGGTGCATCGTCTCATGATCCAAATCCTCCCACTAAATTTTCAATAACAAGGGCATAACACTTGAACGCTGAGTGTGGATAGGGTGCATCTTTTCAAAACCTAAGGTCTTCCCACTAGATTTGAAACGAATCCGTTAAAGTTTTAGTCTATATAAAATATGCATGATTTTAAGTAAAGCGGATAACTCCGGAATGGAAAGTCACATAACGAGGAAAACCGAAACTATCGCGCTTACAAGCGTTTCGGCAAACGGGGACAACCTTCGAACGGCAGGTCGCGAAACACTGAGCATCCCCTCTCATGACCCCAATGTTTTCCACCAAAATTGAGAAGAATTCGTTAAAAACTATAACCATTATCACATTCGCGGGGAAAGGGAGGTGAATACATAGATAAGTTTCGTCCTCTTGTTAACGCGAAATTTGAAAACGCTCTATCAAAAACTGTGGCCTCTCTAGCGTTTACAAACACAGTTGGGATACATTCGTCCTGAGCCAGGTTCGCATTAACTCAACAATGAATGAACAGATATTCAATTAATCCATACGTTGTCAACACAAATGACGGTTAAAAACATTAAAATCACAATGAATACAAATAAAATCATGATTGTGCCAGAAACCCATATATATCTGAACTTCATCAGATCTTATATATTGAATATGTATTTCTTAACATGTTTAAATTATCGGTGTAGCTTTAAGTGTGAACGTTATTGGATTATCGTTTGGAACTTCATTTCTGCATTATTATCCCCATCGAATTATAAGTTTACAAATGCTAGTGATGAAAATCAGAAGTGGCACTACCACACGACTCTTCAAATCGGCGACATGTTTGGCCTAATATAAACCATCGGAGTCTTTGGGGGACTATTTTGATCAGCGTATGATTTTTACAGGGAAAAGTACTACCGAAACTTAAGTGAAATTATGTATATATCACGGCACGCAAGATTCATCATAAAGTTCGGGAAAACGTTTTAAAAACAACGAAGATCTCAAAAACGACTACAACGTTTTTCATTAATTGTCAGCACGTGCAATCAAGTATCTCATTATCTATTCTACCAACACTGCGCATCTGTCCAACCATTTCTGATGACGGAGTACACCTGTTGCAACAATACCGTCTGTACCATTCCCAACGGGTCAACGGAAATGACATTTTACGCACTTTCTGATAAAATTAGTTAAAATCTTGGCGTCAGTTAAAAACTTTTGGCAGTCATGCTTCAACAATCAAAGGCTAGGTGATTGACACCGCCCCAAGCGGCAAAGCCAGATTGTTGGCAAAGGGCCACCATTTGAAGAGGTGAAAATATCGATTCATTATATAAATATTATGAATTAAGGCTTTCTCGTAAATTAACGTGTTGTTTTACAGCTAAAAGATGTCTCGTTGTCATTCTTGTCAAGGTGGGATTCCGTTTCAAGACGACACAACCGGTACAAAGTGACAAGGACATTTCTTAGCGATAGCAACTTTCCGCTGCGTGGACATTCTTCAAATTCACAGACAATGGGTATAATGAAATGCAAATAATATTCTGCATACATTAATGTTGCTATATTTTGTAAGCTTGCCCTACCAATAGTTACTTTGGGTTTCTTTTATCTTAACGAAATGGGAGTTTAGTGTCCTGTTTTACTTTTAGTTTTCAGTTATAAGTATAGGAATTATTTTGGCAGAAATAAAATAAAATACCTTGCAGTATTGTTAAATTAATTTTAATTACAATTTTTAAATTTCTCAAGATAGATTCAAAGAATTATTACAAGTTTTACATCACCCCCTTTTCAAAATACGCATGTGTTTGTTTTCAAAGAATTCCTGTATATGTTTTAATATTTTATCGACTAAATCCCCTTCAACTGTCTGAAGTTGCAACAGAAATTATGTGAAAACGCTTGCCAATAGTGCAAACATTTGGGCAATATCACTCAGAATACTGTACAACATTTCTAAAGGTGCATACCATATTCACACAAGGTACATGTATCTAATTTCAGGCAATTTACATATTCTACAAGTGTTACTGTTCCATCAAAATGTTTTACACAACGAGAACACCAATTTTCAAAAACATTTATAATAAATTAACAATATAGATACTATTTGCATAGTAAATGAACTGGAGTAATATTGCATGACAGTCTGAACTACTCCACCGAAAGACAACCAACGGGTTCCAGGAATCTTCGAAAATCCAGTGCCATCTTCGGACTTTATAGTTCAAGTATATTTCCGTAATTCAAACGAAAACCATAGTTCAATCTACCACTAAGATATCTTTACTCTTTCTGAGATAACTGATACTTCACTTTCCTGATTTGGAACAATGACCAACACCATGACACCATGTGGCTGAGGGCATGTTGGTAAACCGATTGTATCTCATGTTCTCACATAATAGATGATGGTGGTAGAAACTCGATCAATTTTTAGAAATATAAATAAAGTGTGGAAACACACTCACGCTGCAACTGTTTAGAAAACTTAGATATCCATCGACCGCCGCTTATCCGATCTTTACCGTGCTTATCCGATCTATCCTGTGTTCACAGATTTCGACCTTTATAATCCCAATCCTTCACAAAATTGGGAAGAATCAATTGGGATCTTCCTCCAACCTTAAATCGATAGGGTCACATATGCTGAAACAAAATCCGTTAAAAACTGTAGCCACTAATACTTTCAAACGGATTACAGAAGCGGTCGGGAATTCCAGAATGGGATGTCGTGCCCAAACGCCGTGGAGTTCCGTGTGGGGGGGGGGGGTTAGTCCGGCGTGGTTTCCCCTTATTGTTTGGTGGTGCAAGACGGATGGGGCGGGACGGGCGGTCTGGTGTACACATTGGGGTCTACGTACAAGGACCCATGACAGATGTATTTCCATATAAGAAAAGGCATCGTGCATGCCGCTGTCCGGTCTAAATTGCGCTCAGAGCACACTGGATGGCATTTGCCTGTCTTCATTAGCTCAGTCGAAGAAGAATAGTAAGACGTTAACCCTATTTCATTTCCTATAAACTGCAACATCTATCGCGTCTAAAAAGGTTTCCAGGGGCTCCAGATCAGACACAATTGCGCTCAGAGCACACTGTATGGCATTTGCTCGTCTTCATTAGCCCAGTCGGAGAAGAATAGTAAGACATTAAACCCCATTTTATTTCATTACTTACAAAATGTAGCCCCAATCGCGTCTAAAAGGTTGCTAGGGGGCTCTAGATCGGATCTCTATAAATCGGCAAGGTTCGTCCTTTCATGACCCTACACGATCTTTAACTGTAGTCGGAGCTTGAACGGAGGTGTTTTGATAGTTGGTGTGGATATCCCCCATGACAATCCCAGAGTAAAATGCATATTACATGATAATTCAAACAGCGTAAGAAATTCTACTCATGAACATCTACATTATTGTCTTCCGTAAAGTATGACAGATGATCGAACCCATTTTAATAGCCATCTAGTATAGATCTCCGAAAGTCTTGGAACAATAAAAGTAGGTGGATCACCTCATTCAAGTGATTTGCTCCCGTGGTCATACACCTGTAGACTTTTAAGTCTAGCGCCATTATGGCTGCTTTAAACGTGAGTCGATATAGTCTCATAATCTAGTTTCAGTAAACATGATTAACCACATTGTTATTTAATAGCACTTTCATTTTATTATACCCTTAGTTCTTTAATGAACAATGCTTGTGATGTCTATTCTCATCTAGAAGTGCGTTATTGGTAGAGCACCTTTGTGGGAAGGCTACGCTCAATTTCAGACCGTTCTTCGGTCCTCCGCAATGTTTAAATCATAACAGTATATCTCCTTTTTGTCGAAGTGAAAACAATCTAAATAGAATAGCATTCCCTTTAGCAAAGATTTTACAAGCGTGACCGTATTTAACCAATAATGTAGATTGGGGATAATAAATGTCTATCCTTTGATCTTTTTACAATGAAATTAGCTTCTTATATAACTATGATGCCAGAGATGACACTCTAAACCAATAAGTATCATCTACCTTGTAATTTAACAGGCATCCGTCTTGAAGGGAAATGGTGCGGAATGGGACAGTTCATCAGTGACATCTGTGATTGTTGCAGCTGATAAACAAGTCTACTCCAAAGAGATTTGGTAACCAGGATCAACCCTTGAGAGTGACAGGGGCAGATTTTATAACTTTGTGAACAACTAAGTCAATTCGATAAAAAAATCTGTTTTTGCTTACAATTTTCAGCAACTATATGTTTCATATTGGAGTCATTCTATGAAGATTTGTGAATGACATCTTATTCTACTTGTATAATGCGAGAGCCAAATCTGCCATTTGTAGGTCTTTCTTTAGACCAGAAATAATGTTGTATATTAATTAACTTACCAAGGCCATAATCAACCCTCAATGACCATCGGATGGCTGCGATACTCAGTATATTTGAATACGTTTCGTTGTTGATGTGGTTATCGTAAATTTGGATAATCGAGACTTTGTTTATTATCGTAGGAACGGTAGTAATGACGATCGAGGCTAGACTATAATAATATCGGCAATATCTATGTTCGGAATGGAGTAATTTGACTGAAATTTTCAGCATATTCTCTTTTCATTATCTATCTTTTAACTATAGTATTACATAAAATCACATACGTATATGGGCCAAGCAAAAATCTCATTTACAATTTGTAATATTGCCCAGATTTAATGAACATTGTTAATAAAACAACTGGGTAATGACGGATAGACTATTGTAAAACTGACAGGCCTGGTTTCCCTATTGTTATATTTTACGTTAAAAAGCAACCAGTCATGCAAATTAACACAGTCGTGTTTTTGGTGTTATAGTCTGGATTATTTAAAGCTGTTATAAACATGCAAATTACAATAAATGTACATCGCTAATCAAGCAATGTAACTGTCCACTATAAATGTTTTAGAATATATACTCGGTGTGTTGTGTACATATTCCCCCAGGGGAGACTACTCCCATGTGTTGTTTTGAAATGTTCTTTAATGCAAGATCAAAAAAGCCCAGTGAGTGGGATCACAAGGTCACTGACTGCACGGACACAACAATAGCCCAATAAAGAAAAAACCTTCACACTTCTAAAACGTACAAAGGATTGTGAAAAATGATGAAGCTGAAAAAAAAACAAGAATGAGCGATGATCTGGCGTCGTGTTTTTTTTCTGAAATCTGTTTGTTATATGGAGAAATATTTTGATATGCTATGTCGCCTTATTCTGTCAATGATATGTCATAATGACGTATATAATAAATGAGTTTTGACAGTCAGAACAAGGGATAGATGCGATCGTATTAACACCTTGGTACAGATAGTTGGCTTTGCTTGACTGGATGCAGCATTGTCAACACTTAGGTTAATCTCGTATGTTTGTTATACATCACAAACTGTTAACATTATTTGCTTATCAAATGTAATATAAAAACCCAACAGCTGGATTACCATTGAGACTGAGAGACGATACTCATATATGAAAGAAACGAATGGGATTATCATTTGAAGAAAATAAAAAAATGTTTAACCGCCAGGTATTTTTTAGTTTGGTCTCACAAGAAAATGTTTTTTTGATAATGTGGACTCTTCAAATAAAATTCCCTTCTGGTATTTGTAATATCTGAATGTGTGGAGAACGATCGTGTCAAACAAATGTAGAGACGTGGACTCCTTAAATAAATCCTCTTCGGATGTTTAATAAAGTCATCTCTGAATATATGTCACACACATGCAGGGACTTCAAAGGGTCCTTACTAGCGATTGTTACACAATCTAAACCACGTTATTTCCTTAAACGTTAACTGATGTGATCCCCAATCTAAAGTAACTTGAAAACCAAGCCGAGGATATGATCATTTAGGGTTCACCAATACCATCTGATACCAGACGAATTCCTAAACAATGTCATTTATTTAAATCGTTACCATATTGGTATCCATGTTAATTACTGTGTTCCTAAATCGAAAGTATCGTAAAAGACAATGTCTTTAGTTCAAGCCAAGATCACGATCATCAATGCTAATATTATTTCTGTATTAAATATGATGATTGTTCTAAAGATGCCAACTCAATTATACTGTGCATACATATAAACCATAAAATACAGAATGTTTTATACTTTCTAAAATCCTCAATAGTTAACAATGCATTAGAGGTTTAGGAAGATGAGGGATATTTCTATAAACATCTATTGACGGATTATTTACTTCATGCAAACCCACGGATTTTTCATTGTAAGATAATGGTTGACATAAATGCCAGCTATAAATATGTCATCAGGCCAATTTTTAATAGTACAGAGAATGCTTTGCGTTATATATTCTTATGTTCGGTGATTTCTATAAAGGCTTATGTGGATATGAACCTATATGAGAGGACAGAAAGTGTATAGTCCTAGAATACAGAATTTTATCTCCTGGGTGAAGAAGAATTACAGTGCAAATAATACAAATACTTTTATAGTTTGCTTCAGATCCGAAAGCTTTCTTTATGGAATTGCTTTCTAATATTCAGAGTTGTCTTTCTTGACTGATTCCCAACTTATTAATTTTCATTGGAAGACATTTATGAAGTGGAAAGGTCGTATAAGCAAAGCATTTGGTCATCGACAAAGTCATCGGTCATTGTGTGTTATGGTTTGGGTATCGGGTGTACTAAAAAGGAAAGCCGCGGTGGCTCTGTGAGTAAAACGCTGGTTCCCGGTGTAAAAAGTTCATCTGGATTTACCGACGTGGTATCTGGTGCGAAAACCGAGGTCTCGTGTACACATTGGCGTGTATGTAAACGATCCATGGCAGTAGGAATCCTATGTGAGTAGGCCGTAGCGCTGCTGCCCCGGCACACTTTAAATCATAGCACACTGTATAACGTATGCTTGACTTCATTAGCGCAGTCGGAGCCGGACATTTTATTTCATTTCATTTTGAACTAGAAATAGTAAGAATACAATAATGTGTTCAACCAGTTAGGTCCTATTAGCACATCCCCTCTTCAATATTCCAGTCGGAGTAGAACTCTAAACCTTATTTCATTTCATTCCCTATTAGCACATACTTAACCGATATATATTGTAATGTATTACAGGGATATTGCTACTATCACAATGAATAACTGAATCGTTTTCCCTAAAACTTTCCCAAAGTAAATTTAACCACTTAACCATACATTATACAAGAGCTAAATCTGCCTATCGCAGGACTTTCTTTGGGCCTAAAATGTTACACATAAACTATTAATTAGACATTTATTTACAAAACAAGACCATAATTAACTCTCGATAGCATCGGATACTCGAGATTTTAACTAGATTAGAACGGTTCGCCATTAAAAAATTTAATTTAAAAGCGAGAAAGCGAGGTTAAGTTTCGAACATACCAGTGCCCTGGTTACCACACATCTTGTCAAAACTACAAATAGTGAGAACCTATACAGGTCACAATTCTATGGAATACAATTACTGCTTATTACTGAGCGACTAGAGAAGCCTAGTCGAAACGTCGCTCAGTAATAAGCAGTAATTGTATTATTGATAACGACTAGAGAAGCCTAGTCGAAACGTCGCTCAGTAATAAGCAGTAATTGTATTCCATAGAATTGTGACCTGTATACTCTAGTTCAATTACTAAATGTCATTGAAACAGTTTAGTGAGAACCTGGTTCAGAATGAAGTAATTTGAATGGAATTTTCAACATGTTCATTTTACATTATCTTTTCTTGGGCTAGTATAGCAAGAATGGTCAGCTCTGTATCTAAATCATAAATAATGTATCTTTAAGAGGTTGTTTCATCACAAATATAATTAATACACCAGATAACCTCGATTAATTTTTAAAATCTCAAAAGATTTGAGTTCTAAATCAAAGCGGTCCGTGTTCTGTAAGTTAAATTAATTGCCCTTGGTCCCACACCCCAACACCACCAAATAAAACGAGGGGTGTTGAATAATACAGATTTCATTGTAAGGTAATCCATTTGTTAGTATACTTTTTTTACATTAAAACACACATAATACATTAAGATAAACTATAACAATCACTATAATAATTGTTATAGCTGTCAGATAACGAGAATGGAGATGTATGAGCTATATTTTACAGTCAAATTCAAATAAAAACTCAATAAAACGGCAATTCAGACTAATAATTTTACAATTTAAACATAATTAAAAACCAATTAATCATTATTGAAGTGCAATATAAGTTACATATAAATTGTCTTAAGGCGGTTTATATCTATTTGACATATAATATACACACAATACATTTATTTAAAAAAATAAAATAAAACACTATTCATACAAAAGAAACTTGTGATTTATTTATGTGGTTGTTAAAACATCTCTTGTTCTGTGTGTAGCCAGCGGGTTTCTAGCTATCTGTAATATTTCACGGTTTTGACACGCGAGCTGTCCACATAAGAAACAAGTTCGCTGTTAGACCTGTATTTTTTCAGTCTCGTGACAGTTAATTGTCATGTTTTAGTTGCTGCATTAACATAAAGCGTCAGATCTCTTAAAGCTGCTTTTAGACGACCATTTCTGTATATTGATAAATAAAAGTCAAGTTATATGTATATTATTTTAATAATACAAAACCAGATTTTATACAAACCCAAGGGTGCAGATCTACCTTAGACGTGCTGATTGATTGCATACAGTCAGTTTAACGTAATAGTATAATGTCACTTCATATACAGACACGTACATATGTATAAAGAAGGTTGTTCGAAACAACAGAGTGCATATTTATTTCTATGTCTTTTGCCTAATGGGTTGTCAACTCACTATTATACAATCATAGGCATTATTTTCCACACTTAAAAATCCGTCACTTTGGAAATAATAACACAATTACCTCCCTTGTTTTCCATTCCTCCCATGCAATAACTATCTTCAAACGTTTGGATTGTCAACTGGCAGTAGTGAATTATTTGAAATTGCAGCTTTAAAGCAGTTAAGTAAGCGAGATAAACGCAATAATTACACAGGAACGTGAAACTGATCATGAGAAAATCAAATAGTCTGCATAAAAAAAGTATAGGTATCGGTTGCATTTACCTGTGACTGCACAACAATTCTTTATTAATGGAACACCTTATACCAATGAACATTTGGTGGTAGTTCTTTCATATTCCTGAGGATGGGGGCTATTTGTGTAATGCTGAAGCTTTTCGCGAAAAGCACTTAAATCTCTGATCTATACACTTCTTGCCACGTTGCCAATCGTAATGTCTATATCACGCTAAAGAATTGTTCCTTCGGTCTCTTCATTACAGCATTTGATATGTAAATACTGAAGATGTTTCATGGTAAAAGGTGGCTTTGTTCTTCGAGGGGTCGCAATCAGATTCTGGTTTCTAGAACGATTCTTTAAAGGGACAATAACACTCTTGCTGGCTTGACGGCTCCAGAAAATAAATAACAGCCTTATTCTAAGTACTAGATGTTTAAGTGTCCTACCTGTTGTGTAAATTATCAATTACGTCCTATTTTACATGTCCAGAGGATTCGAAAATATTTTAAAATCCATGTCACATTTGAAAAGGTATACGTTAGGCTTTTCAAATCATTTGGTTGAATTTTTCCAATTTTGTAAATTAGGTGTGTTAAGATGAAATTTGTATCATCAATTAATTGGAATATTGTAAAATAATACAATTTGTTGACCAGAATAAAGATTGGGACATATTATTCAGTTACAACAAGAGTGGTATTGAGCCTTTAAAAGCCATTTTAAAAGATAGAGAACCATAAGTAATAGAAATTCTGAAGGTTTTACAGAAGAAAAACAAAATATTTGATATATATTTTGACGTTTTCGTGGGCGCAGTCATTACTGCTTGCCACGTGACGTCATGATGTGGAAGCCAAACAACACAACGCTTTATGGTGTTGCATATTTTTTTTCATATTTAACATACATGTAAAATCAAATTGTCGACACAAATGTCATTGGTTTGCACACAATAATAATTATTTGGGTACACAATAGCATGCCTTAAAGGAAACCATTATTAAATATATGGTCACGGCCATTCATATTCATTGTTTTATTTTCGTGAATGAAATGACGTTTAAAATAAACTCGAAAAATCAGTGATATTTAATGCACAAATCAATGCGCTAATTCAAATCCCGATGAACTAAGAAATAATCCCGCTGTGCGCATGGAACTGTGTATGTCGCAAATGTTGAAGAGATAAGAGAAGACAACTCTGCTAAGGAGATTGACTTGATCCTTGAAGAATTGCGTATCGAATGACGGACTCTGATCATGCGGCAAACCATGGCCGATTCCCGGTTCCCGTGTTAAAAATGGAGGCGCCCGTGAACTCAAGAAACTGTATGTTGTTTGTTTTTCACCCAAGTTTATCAGATTTTCTTCAAACAAGGGGCAACCCCATTTGGTAACTTCTTTCTAAAAGCGGCAAGTTTTCCCGATAAGTAAACCTTTATCAGCCTCACAATTGTATGGATTTATCTGCATATCGCTTACTATCATACAGCCGAGGTTAGATATACATGTATGGTACCGGACGACACAATTCTAAGATGGCGATAATGGTGCTATGCTCTATTCCTGGGCCATATCGCAGTTATTATTTTACTTATGTTTTTGAATATTAATATTGTATTATTAGTAATAAAGAATTTAGGCCTATTGGCTTTTCAGCTATATCATTCTAGAGTAAACTTAACCTCGCTGATTTTCAATGTTGAAATTCCAGTTAAAAACGTCCATTACCTATCTTTCCAATATGTTTTTAGACGTGTCTCTTTAAAATAATTATAATATATTCAACACATTATCTCATTATGAACGAAAACCTGTCTCGGTGACGGAAATTAAAACTGGTCCTGACATAGTTATCCTCACATCGTCAAACTCTTGCTTATGTCTGACTTGGGCAACATGTTTTCATCAGCAGCATGTTTCATGTCTAAAATAATATGATTTATTCTAAGTAAGAGACATGGTTTGGGGATATCATGTCTTAAACGCCATTCAAAAATGGGATGGGGTTGTCTAAAATCTGAATAAATAATAGCCAGACAGGAATTTGTTACAAGCAGGTTACTGAAAATGATGAAGAAGCAGTATCAACTTTAATGATTTCATGAAATGAAATGGGGTTTAACGTCCTACTCTTTTGCACCTAACCTGGGCTAATGGAAGACGGGCATACGCCATACAGTGTGCTATGAGGGAAATTTTGCCCGGGCAGCGGCGCTACGGCCTACTCTTATATCGAATTCCAACTGCCAAGGGATCTTTTACGTGCACTCCAATGTGTACACGGGACCTCGGTTTTTCGTCCCATCCGAACGACTAGGCAGCTGTCCTTGTCAGGGCCCCCCTTCTGCATCACTGACAAGGGGAAATCACGCCAGAAAATCGAGATGAACTTTCTCGGCCAATGCAGGGATCGAACACCCGACCTCCAGGCTAGCAAACCAGCGCCTTATCCACTTAGCCACCGTGACCCCCTTAATGATTTCATCATGGCCTCACGTGGTTGTTGATTGTCAGGGAATTGATATAGCCTAATTTGTCTTTCATAAATCATCAAAGATCACAAAACACACAGTAGTCCTAGATCATGCACATTTTATTTCAATATCATCCATGGTCGTCGACATTGCAAACGTGATTTATATATTGTTCCTTTGGTGTTGCTATCTTACTGTGAAAAAACAGGCTTCCGATAATCACTATTTAAGACAATGAAAACTTTGAAATTGGTACACAGATTTTGTGCCATAATGCTTTCAGGCGTCATTTGTAATGCAGCTACTGGATGGACGAGGCTAAACGTATTATATGGGAGAATACTACCGATATAGACTGGAATAACCAAAGATTGCCATTAAAAGGGACTCTTCGCGTATTTCTCCGAACATAACTGATTAGAAATTGCAGTTAAAACGGAAACGATTGGATGTAAATCCGTTTATATATATTCATATTACATTATTATATGCGGTGCGACTCACTTGTATCTATTTCTAGTTGTCAAAGAATAGAGATTTAGCGCCTTTAACTTCAACAGTTATTCTACGTTACCAAAAGGTGGTAAGATTGTGAAAGTTTTCGACAGTGGTTATTTCTTTGAAAACCATTTCTTATTTAGAAAATATAAAAATTATTCAAATATGATTTGATTTGATAGACAATGCAAGCCTTGTATGATATTTCCATTGTTTTTTATTTTACATTAAATCGCACGTGGCGTTTTAAATACAAAAGCAAAGCAAATTGTTTATACATGTACTTCATAAATCTTTTGTCTCAGATTTGAAATTTTAAAACAAAAGAATTTGTATATCGGCAAAGGCTTAAAACACAGTAAATGACAAATGGTTTGTCATGTAACTGTGCGTTATTTTGATTGATGTTATTTGTGTTTTGAAACCGCTCTAAAATTTATTCTCTAGCTTTGCATTTTATGATAAACGATGATGGTCACTTTATTATAAGTGCACATAAGTCAAGAAAGCTTATCATACTATAGAAACGAGGGTCGCGGAGGAACGGTAAACAGGGAATTTCGGGTTTGTCCCCGGTGTCGGCCGAATACGTTCCTCGAGATTTTCAGCGTGGGTGTTGCAGGGCAGAGGGCTAGTCGTTAAAGTCCTTGGTAGACATTGGCAAGAACGGAAATGAGACCTTTGCCATTGTAGCACACTTCATGGCGTAAATCTGTTGTAGGCAGGCCAAGGTGTGCACAGAGGAGATGCCATTGGTGGAAGGAACTGCGTGTAGGTTATTGGATATTAACATAGGAGAAGTAATTGGTGATCTGGAGGAGGCAGACAACCATCAATTTTCCCATTGAATTCAATGTTAATTCTATCTCTTTGCAAGGCTCTCATTTTTCCACAAATTTTCGTTCGGCTTAATATTTTTCAATACAGAGAAAAACTAAGGGTCATGTCTTTGCACCAAACTTTGTACGAGGTTGACCACCAAACATTTGTGATACACATACTTGAAATAGCAAACTAAAAGCATGAACTATTTGCTATTAATAGACGAATGTCAAGATGGTGAACTTTAATGGCGTTCCACGTCTTTAATGTGGTCTGCATCCTGGTTCTTCGCAGATTATCTCCCCTTATTAGACGATTGGATTGGATGCAATATCGCCTGTGGAGGTGGACGTAAAATCTCCGTAAGATGGCACCTATAATTCTTGAAAACCGTTTGTGGCCATTGGCTAAACATTTCGCATTCCTGCTGTGTAACATTACCTGCAGTGATGTGGTTTTCGACCAGATACAATGAATGCAATATAATTATTTACCAGAATCACCCGACAGTTATAAATTACACTCAATGTCTCTGTTGGAGTATTTAAAATCCGAAGTGCTCTTACATTGTATATCTAAGGGTTTGGTTATGCCATAGATTATAAATGACCCGAAGTCATATTGAAATCAGAGAGCTGTAATCAGAAAACAGGTACACAAAACAACGGACAACGGAAAACAAAGAATGCTCATGCGTTAGTCTCAAAATGACCTGTACGTGGAGGAGAAGTGTAAACCCAATTCCTTTCTGACTGAACAATGACTTCATTCAAAATATTACACTTTTTATTTCTATGTGGAGATTTCTAATTAGACGTTGGGATAATCGTTTGCAGACTTACATATTAGGGTCGAAGACATCTGAAGTAGACTGGGGTGAAGGGGTAGAGGACTATTTAAATGCTAAAAGTGCTTCAAATTGCATCCATGGTACATTTTTGGCAAACCTCTGATCTACCCCTGGTGACTACAGGCTTTAATATATTTTATTTTTAAGGTCTATGGATCCATCATATTGTTCCCTCGATTCACAAGACCGATCGTTCTTTATGACATTGTTTTAACTCTCTGTGAATTTTCCGGATTGGCTCCACCTTGCCAGTTGCACAGAATGGAGGGCATGGCCTGGCACAGCGTATAGTCGATCGGTTGGGATGAAAACGTGATGTCATGTGTACAAATTAGCTTACACGTCAAAGTAAACTTTACAGAATTCTATTTTAGAGTAGTCCGCCCCTTCATGCATGGCGAAAGCCCGTCTCCATTAGGCCAGAAGAATAAGACGTTAAACCCCATTACATTTGCCTTTGTGTTACGTTTAATAAACCTTGAATTATCCTGTTGATGCCCATGTTAGGCAGACTGGGCTATGGAAAAGGTGAGTGAGGGAACTACAGGAATGACAACTTTTCGCCCTGGCCCACTTGACTTTGGACAATATTTGGCCATCTTTAGATTTTAAAGAACATAAAATAATGGATGGGAACGGAGTGGAATGAAGCTAAAAGTCTCGTCAACACTACCATTCCGTCATTTTGAGACTAACATATCGTAACGTGATCAGTACGACGGAGGGGAGGGATTGCCCGGGTACTGGCGTCTCCACTTCCTCGAGGGTAGTCCTATGGGTTTTTCGTATCATCCAAGCAAGTCCACCAAGCTGTGAGAACCGGGATTAAACAATCCTAATGATCTAAAAATAAAATCGGGGTGTAGAGGTCCGTGAAATAAAAGAAAAAATACAGAACTTTGTAACAACACATTTATTATATTTTATCATTCTCCTGATAAGTTAATACCTTTAAAATGAGATGACTTGACAAATAAAAACTCGGCACATATTTGTACAATAATAATGATATCGATGTGTGATCAACATGCAAATCAAATACTTATTTCATTAATTTTTTTGTTTAAAAAAGAAGACACATTTTACCATAGTATCGTTATAATATTATGATTTTCATTAATCATTCAGTGAACCTTGTTAAAAGTTAAATTTAAAACCACAACCCCCAAAATGGGTTCATTTCTTCTTATACGTGACATACGCACGTAAGCCTGTTATCAAAATTCAAACATTTTTAAGATGCTCTGTTTGATAACTTTGTCAAACTTACGGATATGTAGAAAACCTTGAATATGAATTTTTCATCTAAAAACTGCCATTCAGTAATACATCAGATAATAAAATAAACTAAGTATAGTATAAAGCTATGTGTTCATTTGAAACGTACCGATGGTATCTTTAACGGTTATGTTGTAACCTGTATTTTGTGTGATTAATGACACTGTGGGTTTTTTTTTCTACAAGCAACCTTGAGAATTAAAGTGGTGTACGTTTAATTACTTTTTTTAAATTTAAAGTCTCCGATCGTCAGGTAATCCTTTACTAAGTACAATATTGTGAAAAAAACAGCACAATTTATATTAACAATAATCACTGATTTATACATATATCACAACGTTTCGACAAGTATTCTGTGGTCGGTTTCATGTACAAAACGATAAGATAATACTTATCGAAACGTCGTGCTATATGTGTATAAACCAATATAAATTGTGTTGTGTTTTTTAATGTGCTCAATGGCTTAATGCCACTCAAGGATTGTAGTACTGTGAAAATTGATCCCAAAATAATTAAGTTCTGTGTGTACAAAGATACAATAAATTTGGTTTCCTTTGCATGCTATGCAAAATATTTTGATGCGCTTTCTTTAAATCCGATTAAATCCATGCCTGAACATTATCTACCGTTTATATATTGATTTTATTGTCTTAATTAAATATCAAATAATCATTTTAAGTAAATTTTGGTGTGGATTAAGCAATGAACAATTAAATTTTATCTTAAAAATAGAAAGCTAAATGACGATCAGGACCTTCAAACAATTCACTTAGCCCATATCTTTTTTTTTATTATTATTTGTATCCCAAGCAGGCAAATTTTCCAAAAATGGAAGATTATAATGTTATATAGATCAGGTTATTCAGAACCAGTCTCTTAAAACCGACTTAAAATGTTGCAAATGATAATTTATTTTTGGCAACAAAATTACATAAAAAAGTATCAAAGAGAAAGATACAAATTTATCATTTTGTTGCTTTTCATACAAAAGATTATGTGGTTTATTTTTAATTATTTACAAATGGTTATGTATATTTAAGTCGACTTTTAAGTTAAGATTCTTTTTGAAGGAACTGTTCGCATAGATTGTCTCCAACTTCTGGCATCGATAAAGACAATAAATATTTTAACATAATGTTCATATTAATTAATCATCAAGACCCGTTTTGCATCAACAGAATATCTTAATCTGCAACTAGTCACATAAATTATTCTAAAAAATATTTCAATTTGTTCATTACTTTCCTTTTAACACAATAAATAATTATTCTAGTTTTAAATGAACGACAATAAATGTTGATGCGTTTTGAAAGATGCCAATATACAAGAGAGTAGTGTTATAAACACACAGGGTATTCAAAAAGATTTACTTTTTATTTAATTAAATCGGTATCTAAATATGAGCTACGGAAAATATATTTGGAAAAATAAAACATATTTTATACAAGTTGCTGAAATTATATAAATAACAAGAAATGAAAAGAAATATTTATTTTTTAAAATTTTAATCTTGATGAAACTATTTAAGTTTGCCTCAACGGTCGTGTCGTGTTTATTGTTTTTTTATAATAATAATTCACACCGGAGTCAGACAATTAAGTACAACTACTTCTAGCACTGGAGAAAAATGGTTGACATCAAATACAAAATGTACCTTTGATAAACATTATAAACATTATACTTATTCTACGACATAATACAACAATTATATTCTTATAATCACCTACGCCATATTGTAACTTTTACTAATGGTTTCCATGGAGACGACTGTTTCCTAATAAGTTTTTCGACTGTTTCAGATCATCAGGATTATCGCATTTTTCTCCTTAACAAAAAAGAAATATACAGTAACACATATTTTGTAACATAGCACTGATATTGGTAAAAATCAACACAAGAAATTTGTAACTACAAAGACCGAACCGTTTGAACATATAAGAACAGCACTTAATAGGAAAAACAAATAAAACTAACAACCTATTATCTTTTACCTAAAAAAGAAAAGACAATAAAATGACGTCAAAACTTCAGTGGAAAGAGTTCGGCATTTCTAAACCCCCTTTCAAGAGAATATTGTCCTTATTTATCTTTACTATTTTGACGATTCCTCACTGCGTTGGGCCGTAAAAAGTATACAATTAATTTTCGGAGATAACAGATAAAATACACAATGACAATACTATAAGTGCAGGTCCATTCATAATTAACACTTTCGCATTCTCTCTCCCATTCATTCATTCGTCAAACATTCAATTTATGCATTCTTCGTTCATTTGAAGTCATCATGCTGAAAAAGTATTCCTTTGACGACAACCACAAATACATTGATGCGGCCATAGTCTATTTACGACAATCACAATTCAGTTTTGTGTCAATGCGTGTTTGTTCGCTTGGCTGCAGTTCTGAAATTTGACTGGATATTATATGGACGACACGCAAGACCAGTTTATCTATTTTTGTGTACAGTTTATGAGACGAAACGAAGTTTTGAGTTTATGAAGGAAATATACTATTGTCCTTAACGCGACCACTGTTGGTGGCGCATTACTGATCCTTTGAACGCCTCTCTCCGCCCAATGTGTTCATAATTAACAACATCCCTTCACTGTCTGGCATGACCAAAGCTTGGCCCACCAACGCCCGGCTTCAGTCTAGTCTTATGTTGTTTGGCATTTAATATCAAAAAACAACAATTTCATCCAATCACAGACACACTTTCATTTTTCTGCGACACTGAAATGAGCGTTACTTTAAACCGGAAGTGAGCATTAAAAAGGAATTAAGAGTTAAACGTCTACTGCCGTACACTGTCTAATGTGAGGTTCAGATTTAGGCTGGATACAAGAGTCTTTACTATCATCGTCACCAACCCGCGCTTTAGTTCTCTCGGTTAATTTCTTTCGTTTCATTCGTCGATTTTGAAACCACACTTTAACTTGTCTCTCTGATAATTGAAGTTTACACGATATCTCCCAGCGTTTTTGACGAGTTATGTATGAGCTGCTTAAAAATTCGTTTTCCAGAACCATTGTCTGGTAACGTGTATACGGCTTTCTCTTTTTTCTGCCCTTTGTTTCTAAAATAGATAAAAAAAAAAAGGTTTAGAAATGGAACAACATGAACAAAGCAAAACAAAGTAATGAAAGGTAAGGGATGAAACTCCTTGTTCAAAATATTTTGAACGGTCGAAGTATCTTCTTCAACAATAATGTCAAAGAATTCAATCTGACGTAAAACTCTGACTTTGAATAGAAACAATATCAATATGTCTTTGAATACCACAAATAACATTATCGGTATATGAATTATGATTTTGAATATAAATTTATGACTTTAAATATGAATATAAATTATGACTTGGAATATGAATATAAATTATGACTTAGAATAAGAATTATGACTTGGAATATATATATATATATGTTTTATAAGATACATAATATTGTGATAATTTATAACTTTATTATCTTTAGTTATAAAACTAAAGAGTAGTCGCATATGTTTATCTCGTCGTTGAAGAGGAGACGTAGCCGTACTTTAGTCGTAATATCTTGATTTACGGCCCCTTACTTGTGAAATTGATGTTATCCTTGTAAAATATTTATGAATATTCATTCGTGTTTATAAAATTCCACAGTTACGTTACAGTGTAGAATATTTACAAAAAAAAGAGTGTTGGTGATTCGTAGTGGACAAATTCAGTTCACCAAGTATTTGTTGGTCATCATTAATGTAAATCATGAAATCATGAAATATACTTTGACGGAGATAAATTATTGCTGCTCTTAACCAGAATGCATACAAGTCGCTTATGTAATTATTTGGGATAACAACTTTCCGTCCGTTATCTAATACTTAAGTTTTGTAAAAAAAAAATCCAAAAAAAAACAATATTGGTATATTTCGGAAACTTTCAATTTTGAACGCTAAAATGTACGCAAATTGATGTTTTAATTAAGACAACAATATCAAAACACCAACACTAGATAATCTTTCGGCTTGCGGTCCATCAAAATGTAGCAAGGGACAAATATAGATGGCGATGGTGTTTGACCATATTCCGTTTATGTCGCTTGGAGAGGAGGAGGAATGTTGACAGATATTCAATTCAGCATAACCTTTGTAAATAGTCAACAAAATTTACTCAAGTTTGTAGTTATTCCTTAATCCCTCAAAAGACGTCCATAGACTTTTTTTACATTAAGTAAATCACCCATTTTCCCTTTTAAAAATAAAAGAAAGACTAAAGAGAAAAAGCCAAAACAAGAAAACAAAAAAAGCACCTAATAATATTATTCAATAATACACAAATTATACCCACTTATATATTCAATAAAACAGTCAGTAAATCTTTTTATTTTAAAGAAAATCGACAACATATCCATTGATCATATCTACATATGTACCTATATAAGTTGTGAAAGGTCGAGAAAGTATTATCATGATTAATCACTTGTCTATATCATAAACATCAAAGGAGAAACGCCGGAGGTTATCACCTCGATGTTTTTAAATAAACACAGGGACTTCGGGCCATTTCTTATATATCTATCTCAGACATTCAAATATATGTTCTCTTGATTTTCCACTTTAAGTAATATTTCAATAAACGGTTGATTTCATATTTTCCTAAATTTATGATTTTTCACGATTGAAAGCGTAATTGTTGATGACGGATGATGAAATAGATGTAGTTATGTTTAAGACATGATTGATAGATTGTCAATTTCAATGATAGCTATTTTACAATCATCGAATTATCTAAGATTTATTGCAACTATATAACTAATATCATTACATTTTTAAAAATCGTAATTTACTTTTTCATATGAGATAATCTGTTCTGATTTTTTTTTTTAATATTTATTTTTGGACTGATATCGGTCTCATTTTAATACTAATTCAAGCATTATATTTATACTATTGGTAAGAATTTTCAAATTTGTATTTATATGTTTCTAATTCCACCATCTAGGATAGCACGAACAATACTACACCTATACATATTCGTCTTAGTGTTTTAGTAGTAATTTGAAATAAACCGAGCGTTTACTTGGACTTCCTTATAACTTTCCACGAAACACTCTTGAGAACCGATGAGAAATCTAAGATAAACAATAAATATATGTATGTATACCATAGTGCATCAAACAGCTTTCATGGTGCATAAACCAACCCCCACACTATGCCCAGAAGTAAAAGGATAAAAATCGGACTGTATAGACAAGTTGACCATTTGCAACAAATTCACTGATACATTTATTACAAATCATAATCTACAACCTTGACCAACAAATTCGGCGATTTTTAGATTCAATCTATATTTACGACTAATCTTTGATGACATTTTGACACGTGTGTTTAGAATATAAACATTAACTGACATCAAACAATTGCGACATACTATCATGTTTGTATATTATCGATCATAATAATAGCCCAATACAAATTTTCAATCACCATATTTTGTCCTTTGTCTTTCCATCATGATATTTAAGCACGAGTCATTCAAAACTATTTATATTTATTAATGAGTGATTTTTCGCAGATCTTTATATCCTTGTTTTTCAAAAAGCTAAAATTAGTGAATATCTATGTTGTGCAATTGCCACATTGGTAGTTATAAATGATACAAACATGTAACCCTTTTCAAATAATATCTTCAAAGGATTAATGAAAAATCTGGACAAATAATCAATTTAAAAATAAAATAACTAAATCATTATTTTGAAATGATTCTGTTTTGTTATATATTATAATATGTAATGATAACTCAATACCCAACAAGTGATATACATGTATTATACAAGATAAATGACAAAAATTTACTATTTTATTTTAACCTTTAAAACTTTTTATTTTGTGTCATTTCTAAAGCTAGGAAAGGTCTAATATTTAAGGACAATCCTGTTGTTTTAAGGAAACAGGGTTAATAAAAACGAATGATTATATCACTGAATGAATATCAAAAGTAAACGATGAGAAAAATACCAAAAATAAACAATATACATAGAAGGCTTATATGGGTATTAAGAATATTTCTTTTCTTATCTAACATTGTTAAGCATAAGATCAGCGAGTACGTCTATTACACAGTAACTAATGTGAAATATATCAAAATAAAACCCCGGGCCTCGTTAATTCTCTTGCTTCGCTTCACACCTTTTAGCTGATCACCGACATCAAAGTCCACCGCCATAATACCTGTATCTCGGCTTTACGGTATCTTATATTCAAATTCTATCTAATACTAAAGAATAAACACACTCAAGCCATTTTCCCTTTTTTCCTCGTAAAAATTGATCGCCTTGTTTTCCAAGTGACTGATTTCGCCGAGAAAGCGAGATCGAACTACGACATCTGTTGATAGGCAAGCGCAAACAGCTTAATTTGTAGTTTCGTTTCATGTTATTTTTTTACGAGACAAAACGAGTATTATGGACTTAATAATCGCGTCTATATTCAGTGTTGAACCATAGTTACCCGTTTGCTCGAGATAGTCTTGATTAAGATAGTCTCTCAACCATCCCCTCGTCAAATTAGCCCCTAGTGGTGGCAAGTCTCACCGGAAACATATATTCAAAACAAAGACAATAAAGGCTACTTTATGAAGTCTAAAATGGCTATTTTCTCATAAAAGTGCATTTG
This sequence comes from Patella ulyssiponensis, assembly GCA_963678685.1. Lineage (NCBI taxonomy): Eukaryota > Metazoa > Mollusca > Gastropoda > Patellidae > Patella > Patella ulyssiponensis. The sequence continues at coordinate 57,694,347 of OY783230.1, read as the reverse complement.
GTGATTCCCAAATCTCGGTAAAACGCGCTAAAACAATAACCTCAGAAAGGAAATAAGGCAATGACTCGTGCCCCGAGGCGTGAATATAATTAATCGTTTGATTGGATAAAATCATTTAAATTCATGCCTACATCGTAACTGCATTACTTTAGTCGTTATAAACTATTAGTTTGTCAACACTTATTACCGGTTAGCGAATCTAGTAGAGTTTTATGAACCTAAAAAACACTATCATGGTTACTTAATGCATAATACTCATTGGCTATACATCAAAACTAACACGACTTCTTCAACGAGGTATCTAAAGTGCCCCGTTAACCTGCTGCTTGCGCTTCTCTTGGACATATTTAGCAGCCTCGGGTCTTTAAGGAAATAATTTTTTGACTCAGTTGTCCAATGTAATCCGATTGAATGCCCGAAAAGGGTGCCAAATTTAAAAGTGAAAAAAAAGAAAACCACGATTATTTCATGTACGTGCTGCTATTTACAATATTGTAATGTTTGCAGATTGAGTTTTCTGAAGAATTTTATGAAAAGTAAAACTTAAGATTCTAAGGTTTCCGTTTTCTAACAATAGGAAGAACCCAACACAACAAAACCCCACATAGATTATTTGTTATTTATATAAATGACATTTTTTGACTGAAAAAAGTGAAAAGAAGGCCTTAAATTTTCTTCAAAATTGGTGCTAGTGTAATATTGTTTTTCGGCATGCAGTCAGTTTGATTCTATTTGTTCTTCCAGCGCCAATGATTTCAAAATTGTTCTGTTTAGTAAGTAGGAGATAAACTTTGCTAGGTTCTTGGGACATGGTGCCAATTTTGTCCTGCCTTATACAACGATTAGCACGACTTTGATACTGAAAACCTTATTTTTAAAGAAAGAAAGGCGAAACATTTTGTTGGATCGAAAAAGCCGTTGCATAGAAATATTCAAAGATGTAGAATACTGTGTTTTTGTGTAGATACATTATTCTTCTCAGCCAGAAAGTATATTTCGTATATCGCGAAGAGATCTTCATTTCTTGTGAGGTCCAATAACTGTTAGATGAAAGGGACTCGTATATCACGAAAAGCCATAACGTGAGTGGGGAAACCGTTAACATTTCGTTGATGTACGTCTTTTGTAATGGCCGGGTTTCTGCTACGATCAAAGGCAGACGATAAGAAGAAGTCGTTCGTGCCATCCATGCATATAGTTATAGTATATTAGCAATACGGCAGAGTAATATATGCCGTCTCTCAACTCTGTAATGTTAGCGGTTATATACATTTGCACCAGTAATCTTGCCTTTGAAGAAAATATCATTATATGAAGGAAATGAAAAAACAAACAAGAAGTATTTTGGAATTTGTGTTTTAATCTTTATCAACAATAATTATGATAAATCATAACCTCCATTTTGAAAATTCAAAGAGAAGTTTAAATTTTATGCTCACACAGGCAAAATTCGATTATGGTAAAAAATATTTTAATTAATACATTTTTATTAGACTTAAGCTGTATTTATTTTTCTTACTTTTATTCCAATATAGTAACCTTGATTATGAGACTTTATTTCCAACATTTTTCATGTAGTCTTTTGACTTTTTCTTCTTCTTGTTACCTTTCTTTTTTAATTTTATGTATTTTATTTTTTTTTTGTACCATTTCTCTTGGCCCTTTTGTCGTCTAATTAGTCTATACCTTTTTCAAAAGCCATCATCAGAAAACAATGCAGATTACGTCTTTTTTCTTACGTTTTGTGTGATTTTCTTTTATTTTTGCGCTTCTCCAGGTTTCTAATTACATTTATTAATTCTCTTTATTGCTTATTCGAATCGTAAATCTTCTCCGCTTTTATTAGTTGGTAGTTCTTGTTTATTTAATTTAACTTGAAATCATCCGGTCTATTTGGATAAATGTTATTAGGCCTTTTCGAGTAGTTGGTTGAAATGGACTATAAATTTTCCGACGAGCCACTCTTGACAAGATGGTGGGCAATTAGTGAAGTAACGTACCAGATATTATAAACAAATTACTTGTCTAAACTCCTAGAGAAAATTAAAACGCTTTTGATCTAGTGCCGGTGAAATGGTTTCTTTCTACGGCTAATAATCAAGACGTCTTTTTCCTTTTCACATTAGTGCCAACAATCAGTTCAGTTGAAGAAACATAACAAACACGATTTATAACTCAACACTGAAAAAAATATCTTATAATACAAATTAGATTGAAAATATTAGCTACTTCACTTGATTTGAAATTAGACAGCAAAGCCACATGACAAGATCATTTTTAAGATGAAACCTAATCTAGTGACAGTAATTTGCGTCGTTTAAATACTGCATGACTAAATATAGTAACATTTGAATACAGCCTGTCTTTTGTTACAGCCAACCATTAGAATTTATTACTTGTTATTAACGATTAGGCTACTAATTAAATTATCACATTTTTTGTATGAACGTTAGTAATAAAAATGTGAAACTCTTTAGATTTGGTTTTAATCTTCGATTAGAAAACAGTAGTTTAATAAATACTGTTTATTCTGTTGATGTTAAAGTTAAATTCTAGTTTATATTTACCCATATACAATTTTGTAATATATATTTTCATGAAGAAGATATCTACAAGGACTACCCATATACAATTTCGCAATATATTTTTTCAAGAAGAAGATGTCTACAATGACTGCCCATATACAAGTTTGTAATGTGTCATCAGAAGACGAAGATATATCCAATGACTACGCATATACAATTTCTGTGATATATCTCTTAAAGGACAAAAATCTACAATGACTACCCATGTACAATGTTTGATATATCCTTACAAGAAGAAAATGTGTGTTGCCTAAACCATACCATAACTTGAAATAAGACAAATATCTACGAAATATCTCATTAAGTGATAAATATGTTCAAGAATTTGAAAACCACAAATATTTACCCAATTCTTGCCGTGGTGGTGTTATTGGCGGTGATGATAAGGACAAGACAAACTTGTACGGATATTTCAAGACAAGGTTTTGACAAACGCAAAAATCTTGGATCTACTCAAATTATAATCTCAATTCAATTATATTTATTGCATACAAATATTGATCAGAACAAGATTTCAAACCATTTGTTATCAGAAACGGAAGCTGTATAAAAAGATCAAGCAAAGGTTAAAGAAATAGTAAGGCATAATGATAGAGACTGATCGCATTGAATCGCTGATATACTATTTTGTTAATGAACAGCGTAGTGCTTCCGCAAGCCTCAAGCTATATGGCATGAAAAAACCGATCCATTCTCGTGACAAATTCCAGGCGATCATCGACCTAATATTGATCAATAATTATATTAATTGGGGTTTATGTTTCACCTTGTATTTTATAACAACTTATTGAAAAATGATTGTGAAGGCCGTTAACTCGTAGTGCGGATAGGAAAATCAATTCTTATGATCACTGACATAAACGCCGAGTTACGTGGTATTGAACCGTGCTATGACATTCTGCAAGGCATTAGTTAAATCCAGCAAATCCGAAATCGTCACGCATTATCGATTAATCGTTCTACACAGAAGACTGATTATCCCTTTAATCTGGTGCTAACCTTATCTATAATTTATCAAACATGCCTACTAGTTATTGAAATCTTTATTAAGTTAATTCAAGGTGTCTAGTCAGTCGTGTAAACCAATCAAGCGTACAATACGTACAGTTGACTGGATTGTTCTACTGAAGTATTCCTTCCACACTTTTGACAATTGTTGCTATATCTTCATTACAATTGCATTATACATTGTTAGATATAGTATACATTATTAGGTACGGTATACATTATTAGGTTTAGTATACATTATTAGGTTTAGTATACATTGATATATTATTCATAAAAGGTACAGTACGCATTAATAGGTACAGTATACAGTAACACTGCATTTGTCAATTTTCACTATATTCATTGCATTCGATGGCATGCCAACGACAATTGTTGATTGCTCAAACTACTTACTACAAATGTAATTTTCGATCCAATACACATATATTATACATTGCCATCCATTACAATTACTGGAGTGTATCCAAAGTCTAATACGCTAACCATAGCTTGTAAACTACTCAATAAAATGCATATTGTGTAAAAGCATTACTTTACAATAAGAAATGTTTTCTTATGGGGGATATTCAGATTAACAACAACAAAAAATAACAATATCATTTTAATATCATCCCCACCTTCGTTCCAGTATTATACACTATTAATCTTGACCCATACCCAACGAAAAACACAAAGTTGAACGGAAGATGTCAAGAAGAACAAACCCACTTGAATGAAAAATATAATCTAATGATATAAATCAAAATAACTAAACAGGCAGACCTATTATGTGAAACACTATCCTAGCCAAATAGTATAAATTGTCTAAAACAGCCGAAATGTATACAAAAGAGATGTTTGGTGGATACAGTAGGAGTGGATACCAATAGCGATATCATATGTTTGAGAGCATCTTGTGATAAACTCGCTCATTTCAACCTCTCGTGAACACTGGCTTTAAACATTATTATGATTGATATAGGAGATTCGGTGTGTGGCCTATAACATCGTTTTATTCTCCATCTTTCAATGGTTGGCACTCAAGACATTGTTCTCCTTCTATTCATACATGTCCATTAACGTCACTGATACATATCATATTGGGGTTTTTTTCGGAAAAGAAAATATCGAAGAATTGAAACTCGTAATCCAAGTTAATTGAAATCCTAAGTAAACAAAAACTGATGACAGACGAAATAATCAGAAATGATTGTTAAGGAAAAAATCAAATATTCATGTCAAAGAAAAAAAGTATGACATTCCATACAAGTCCAAAGAGAAACACATAAATAATGGAACCAAAGCTACCAGAATTCGTTACTAAAATACCAACAAAAACAATAGGCTCCGAAAACCAGTTCGAATATAAGAAAAGATTATTGGAGAAAAATCAAACATCTCAGCACAAGAAAAAAAGTCCCCAAATGCAAAAGACAACAAATTGCAAAAGCAGCAAAGTAAAAGTTGTGAAAATCGACCTACAGCCTATTAGTTTTATTTTTAGACATCACCAAATGCAGCCTACCAATCAAACCATCACAAATAATCAATCAGGTGTCCATTAATTTTCATTAAAAACCCAAGACGACTCAACTTTGAAAATGGTCGACGACTTCAAAGAGATGTGAACTTCCCATCGATGACGGATTTGATAACTTTTATCCTTTAATCTGCTACTCTTATCAAACCCAAATCATAGTTGATCTATACATATGTAAAAAGAAGACCTCATAATTGTATGTTACAAACCAGCAGTTACTCAATGAAACTCTGTTATTCAGAATTTAATACCAAAACAATAGTTTGTAAAACTCATCAAATGGGGTGTAGCATCAATAATAGTTCAGAAAGAGTAAATGAAGCGATCATTTGGACTTAGATTTTAGATGCCAAAGTTACAGGAATTAGAGGTAAAAACAATCAGTACTATTATTATCAACATATACAGGACGTGTGGAAACAAGACTCTAGGATAATGTAGAAGGAGTGTTGGTCAGAAAGAAACATTGGAGGACTTTATTTCACGGAAAGACATCCACCACAACAAGACTCAAATAAACGCCTGTATCACAAACGGTTGATTTTATGCCATATAAACGTCAGGATTCCCGATTAATTTTTAACACGCATCATTTGTAATCAGCATATTTTTCAGAGTGCAGAATGAAATAATAATCATGTGTGTGGTAAGAAAGATATTAACATGTACTACAAACGTGCATGGTACTTAAATATAATCGTCAAAACTTTTCTGATATGAGCAAATAAATGCTTTACTTATAGTCACGATTATTTGGCATTTCCTTTACTTTTACGAGAGACTTGTTAACAATGTCTATCTTCGGTGTGCTTTTCTCATCAACAAGGTTTGAATGTCAGGTACTTGGAAAATTTATACACAAAAATTCCCAACAAAAATATCATTTGCTTTTTGGTGTGTGTTCTTCACTAATGTCCGTTAATTGCCGAATTGTTTTCGTTATAGATAGTCTACAAGATACCGAACTCATAAAAGACAACATAAACAATAATATGTTTATCTAGAGTCTTTCAAAGAGCGCAGAACGTTTTCTACGACATGAAAAAAGTACGAAACTTGTCCAGAGCTACCATTCTTTCGATTCCTGCAGACAGGAGTTTTTGTTGTGACTTCACGTGCACGTTAAGGTCAAAGCGATCTTTTTGGCGTCTGCTATCAGCTGATCTCCATTGCTCTAACAATTTAACAAGATATATAAGCCAGGAAAAACTAGAGAAATATATAATTTGTGTTTGTTAGAATCAAAAACAATATTTATTTACACCGATTCTGTATTTTCCTTTCGATTTTTGACTTTTGTTTTCACACGTCGTAACCGCTTATTCGGGTTTTTTGACCTGTTAATCTTAATTTATAATCTTATCAACTGCAAAAACAAATATTTATTATGATTTTTTAAATCGGTATTCAGCTCCGTTCTGAAGTCTTCAAATTGTATGATGTGACAGAAAAACTTAAAATAATATACTTTTGTTGTTTCTGCGATCACCCTCAAGACCTCCAGGACTTTGGCGATAACAGGTCGACATAAAATGTTTAAGACGGTAAGGAAATTATGCCATTTAAAAAAAAATCAAATTCTGCTGTGTTCTTTAAAGAGCAGCAACATTCTCATAAAAGCCATGAAACGAGTTTCATAACAACAATATGCCAAGAAATCATAAAAATGGTGTTTAAAATGAATTAAGGCCTAGAGGAAGAGAGAAAGGGGGACTAACGTTCCCTCGACACAAACCAGGTAATTTCGGAACCATCGTATGGTTTAATTTTATTTCAAAAACCCACGAGATTGCACAGGCGACCCTACCGGGAAATTGAAACCACACCAGTTGACTCAATGACGGACCTTATGATGCAGCACGCACGCACTAACCATTCGGCCATCTATCCCCACTCCCCCTACAGAGATAGAGAAACACCAGAAAACTTACTAGTGACATTAATTAAATTAAACAATTTGATCAAATCTGTCTACTCAATTAATTTGTTAGGGTGAATGAATGATACGAGTAGACTGTGATGTACGGATCACTGATAACTGTAATAGTGTGCAGATTGTAGATTTAACGTATATCTGCAACTTACATAATAAGTTTTGTCTATTCATTGGTGAGTATTCAAAAGGTCAAGGTTGGGCATCTCTCAAACCCAGATCGAAATGTGCAGAGAATTGCAAACTTGAGACCCCAGGTTTTCATATAGTATGACATGTAGGACATTTAAAAATAGCAAAGGAGAAAGCCTATACATCATTCCGAACAGGTAAGTAATGCCGAAGCGACAATATATGAAGCTTTTTATCACGACCACCAAGCTCCAGAAACACCCACTAACTAAAGATTCAGTGAAGCGATACAAACGTAAATAATTAGTGACTGGAAACAATGAATAAAACATAAGCGAACACGACATGAAAATCCCTTTGGACAACAGCAAAATGTAACTTTGAAGAATTTGAGATTTTGGTCCAAGGCAAAATCATATACACAAACATGCTATACTGACACGTTTAAATCATTGTTTTCTTTGCTATGGGTTTTCATAAAAGATGACATTCGAGGTTGCGTCCAACAGAATTACTTTAAAATCAACTGGCAGAGTCCACATGTAACTTTGAAGAATTTGAGATTTTGGTCCAAGGCAAAATCATATACACAAACATGCTATACTGACACGTTTAAATTATTGTTTTCTTTGCTATGGGTTTTCATAAAAGATGACATTCGAGGTTGCGTCCAACAGAATTACTTTAAAATCAACTGGCAGAGTCCACACATGGCCGAGTGAGAAGAACCATAATCGAAAATACAGATGTCATAATAAAATATTGACAGATTTTTGTATAAAACCGAAGTTAACCCAATTTTCTTACATTACGTGTTAATACCCTCGTGCAAACTTCCATTTATAACCTACACGGTGTTACAACACACAGATCAGACGATAGTCTTAATTCCATCAAGTCAAGAAGATGCTGAACTCAAGATCTCACACTGTTCCGATGAATCAAGATATAAGAGCACTATTTCTTGTATAAAAACGCGCATTTGTTTAGTAAATATTTAATAAATTGCATATCTGGTGCCGAATGAGCTGATGTTATCGAGGCCGTGCGACTGTTCGTGATGTAATAATGGTCTTATCTGTGCTATTATTTACACCTGACGACCACAAGAATAAAATCAATAGGAACCATCAAGAGATAAAAGAATAAAGCCCTAATTGAAATTTGTAGGGATTATGTCTAATCATATCTATGTATCACGAGGTGTTACCAATACTGAATTAAGACTACAGAACAAAACGTAACGGAGCAACTGAACCGTACACGCGTGTATTTAATAACGTAAATGTGTTAAAAAGATTTTAATATTTCATTACGTTGCTGATGCCGTTGTTATTAGAATATTGAATATGAAAAATGGATATACTCTTATCGTTTCTATATTTTAAACATCTGGCTGAAACAGCTTGTACAAAAATTGAAATTAGATCTGTATATACCATTGGTAATTAGATGTTTAAATTGGTATTAAATTATGAATACATGTGATACATTGAGTTTTACTGGCACCTAATGCGTACTCTTATTATTAAAGTGTGAAGCTTTTAGTACAAGTATGCTAGGTCTTTTAAATAATGATTTGAACTGCGTTTTTACTACTAGAGGTTATGCCAATTTTAAATACTTGTCCATATCTGTGAATGCAGGACCATAACTCATAATAGAACACCTGATATCACTTGTCATTAGGAGAGTCAACATAACAAACAAATGATTGCAGTTATCTTATATTCCTAAGCAATTGATTTAGTAGTAAGAAGCCTTAACATTTAAAAGAAATCAATTATCAGAAATGAATTCTACTCTACATTTTACTTATAAAAGTTATATAGCTTATATTATACCCCATATAAATATTATCTACTTTAAAGCCTCGTTTAATTAATGACATTTCACATGATGCTTACCATGAAGTTACCAAATTAAAATTAAAAACACATTAAACGTTACTTATATGACAAAAAGAACAATGGAGATATTTTAATAAACGTCAAGAAAAGAAAAATAGTGGTATACATGGTTAAATTTAGCCACATTATTTATTAACTTTATACGTTCTTACATATAAAATATACGTATATTTCGTCCTTATCTGTGTTATTTGTTTAAAGAGGCTATCCAAAGTGGCGATCTGTCCATCTATATAGCTTACAGTATTTTTAAGACGGAAAGAGACAGGGATTACAGTATTTTTAAGAGAGAGAGAGAGAGACTGGGAGAGAGAGGTTTAACGTCCACTCGACACAAACTAAAACATTTCGGGACTAACATCTAGTTCAATTTTATTTCAATAATTCGCCTGTGCATAGAGGTCTTTAGCAGTTGGAGGATACCGGAGGACCCGGAGAAATGTCATGAGGTTGGACAGGCGACCCCACTCCTTGTCATTTACAAACGGGGAATCGAAACCACGGCAATTGACTCAATGACAGACCTTACGATACAGCGCGCACATGCTAACTATTCGGCCATCCAACCCCCAGAAATGATATGAAATGGGGTTGAACCATTCGGTCATCCACCCGACCTCTCACAGCGTAGCCCAATCTGTTTCCTACCACCTACATGTCTCCCATTACCGACAATGCTTGGTTAGATCAGGCGATGTCGTACTACCTGAAACAATATCCATCTGTATGGGGTATAATTAGATTGTGAGTATGGAACAATATCAAATTATGTGGACGTTAACGTAATATGATCGTGTTTCAATCCACATAGAGTTTATAATTGGGCACCGAAAAACATACAGGACCCACACACCAAGGAAAACCCTCATCATACAAACCCAGCCTACCACTTAATATATTATATGGACACTATTTGACTTAAGATGGTGTTTGGGAGCGGGGGGGGGGGTGTCTTTCAGGATTGGAAAACGTGGTGTTGATACTGGCACACAATGCCGATTTTGAACGTTTCATTCAAAATTATTTTTTTAAAAAGTTAATTATTATTACACAATACTAATGATTTTTATTTCACGAAATGGCATGATCAATTTGCTGCAAATAGTATTGTAGCACGACCACTGGTTTAGGTGATGTGCTGTTTTTCAAAATCGCGACATTCAACTTGAGTACATCATCAGTACGCTGTAGTATGGTACAGATAAAGCATTCAAAGCTCATACTCTGTGTTTCATTATTGGATTCTTTCCGTCCACTGCCTTAAGGTGATGTGTTGTTTTTCAAAATCGCGACATCCACCTTGAGTACATCATCAGTACGCTGTAATATAGTACAGCTAAGGCATTCAAAGCTCACACTCTGTGTTTTATTATTGGATTCTTTGCGTCCATTTTTACTCTTTGAAGAAAGAAATTACAAAAATGAATAAAGGGCTTGACGGCTATAAATCATGGTCTAATACTGTGTCATCGGCTGGTAGTTGAACACGAGACAGACCCTTGGATCAGTCTATTCAAAATATTAGTTCACTTCACATGCCAATCACAGAAAGAATTTGAAAGTTTTATTTGTGAATAATAGTGTATAGTTACATCATATTATCCGCTCCAAAAAACATTTTGATTTCGGTTTTTGAACATCTACTGTATTAGCATTTCCTCTCAGCTTTCTATTTATAAGCGAATGTAATCGATTTGTTCACAGGTTCTGCCATATAGGTTGCATCGAGAATAGATATAATTTTCTAGATCTCCAAACGCTAATCTGTCTTTCTTCAAGCATAAATAAACTTTGAGAAAGAAGAAAAAAATGGGGGACGAAGAGGTACACAATTGGGTAAAATGGCGTGAATAGTGAACCAGTGTAGTATAAAAACCATAGTTAATGTGCGTAGAAAAAAGCAACATTAATCATTTCGGAGATTTTCAATGTGTTTGTAAAGAATAAGACGGACATATACAAGATGTTTTTATACCATAATTATAGGGTAATAGCCTCACAAACACCTTCGTATATCCACAAACATTGTACATCGTAAGGTTGACCAAGTACGATACTTTTTTCAGCCGGTTTGGTCATGATATATTACAGCTGTACAATCAAATTAAATAAACTAGCGAAACAAATAACTATCATGATTTCAGCAAATTCAAATAACCGGGACTACTATTCTTTAAGAACGGGTTAAAGCATACTTAATTCGACATACATATTTTTGTCACACTTTTTGTTTTGTTGGCGTCATCAGAATTGAGTGTAGGACATCTGCGTTTCTACCGAATGGATAGATCTCTTTTTACTTAGTAGGCCACTAAAGAACCTTTTCAGGCATCATTTCGAGCATGATGAATTTCCTAACAAGGGCTTCTATTGAAAAATAATGATAAAAGATGCAAACGGCATTTCCTTCACCAGAAGAAGCTACTAGTACATTTACACCGCATCCATTCATACAAAACAAAAAAAAAATGTCTTCATTGGTTACCGAGATAAATTTCCATTTAAAGATAAATAGAGATGACAGTTTTCTTCCACAACGCGAGTTTTAAAATAAGATAAAATATAAAGATTTGAAATCTTACAAATTCAAGTGGAACAAAAAAAATTCAACTTGTTCACCCCCCTAGAGCGTACTAGACACACGGCACATTGTGGATACACCGAAAACCCCCATAACTTCTAAGGTTACGTGGGTGTAATTTAATAGTGGAACATTTCTGTTAGTGTGACATATAACAAATCATTTTAATGTGGAAGCCTGCTATCCTAGATATATCGACAGAAGATAAGACTTTCTTGAGTTATTCTATTTGAAAAAAAATGTGTACTCTCTGACTCAATGGATTTTGAGTTATTTAAAGTTTTGCTATGTTTTATTTTCTATTTTAAAAAAGACGCCCAAATACTTTCTTATTAATAACATAATGTATCCTATCGACCCAAAGATTATGTGAATTCTTCGAGTCATCAACTTTGTAACGCCAATTATGTTTTTAAAACAGTAGTTGTAATGGTCATTGTAATTTCCGGTTTGTTGTTTCGAAACGGAATCCAAGTCAGAAGAATGGTGATACAAACAAGCAACAATTTTGCGAAAAGTGTGTCAGATTAAAGTGCATAGCATGTCTAGTGCAATGGATTTGCCATTAATATGAAGTACTGCTGGTGATACAATGGCGATCTCTTGCTAGTGACACGCCGATGCTGTCTGAAAGGAAGGTGTTTGCGGAACCAACAAGATCTGCAGATTATCACTTGATAAATGGAAACTAAATGGTAATTTCGTCAAATAGTTTACCAGCATTTTACATATGTCTTTAGTTGCAATGGCCTAATCTTCTTTTAATAAAATTATAGACCTGCATCCCTCTTCCTATATTTTCTTTTCTTTGAAGAATTTTCAGAATTCAAACCGCTACTACCAACACTGGTTTTATATTTGTATAGTTGAATGTTTGCCATAGGTTAGCAATTTTACTAATCAAAAAATTCATTGCAAATTATACAAATACATAGACTTGTGCTAATTAGAATACATGATACAATTGTTAATTACAAAATAAAAAATGATCCATCTGGTCGACAATTCTCTATTTTGGAGATGAAGAAGTAACATTTCTGATACTTTTTAGTCGCTAAAGCACATACGAGCGTATTTATGGAAATCTACTGTTAAGGTATTAAAGCGAAGCTTTGGAGTGTATTCTCTCAACGTATTGGGTTGATAATGTTGAGAGAATTCAACGTATTGGCTTGATTATGTTGAGAGAGTTTATAGCTTTGGCTTGATAATGCTCCAGATTTCCGAAACCATTGCCCAAATACATTACCATTAGCTTTCCATAAGTATGTGTTATAGTTTATTACTATATTTAGGTCCCAAATAAAGAAGCCTTGTTTTAAAGAGTGGTCCGAGACCATGGGGATTGTTTCAGTTTTTTTACTAACTTTCTGTATTGATACCCGAGTATCAGCTGCAGTTTAACTTTTATCGACCGCCGTTATAAATATTGTGATATATACTGTATCTAACACATCAAAAACACTACCAAGTGGCCTTTTAAAACCTCCCTTTGTTGTATATATTTTAGATTGGTGACCCCCTTTGTTGTATATATGTTAGATCGGTGACCCAAACGTGAGGAGCAGTCACAATATGTTATTACTGTGTGTAGTAATGATAGTAAATGTTACCGTCGAGACGAAATTACCTTCAAATGGCACCAGACATTTAATTCCATCGATGATGGACGATGCAGTCAATTTATGTTAATGATTATTGCAAAAATAGAGTTGAACTTTGATTTAAGATAATGGTTTTAATGTCTTTTTTAACCTCAATAGGATGATAGTCCACAAGTACTCGCATTTATCCGATTAGTTCGAGCCACTTAAAACGGTCAGCGGGAGACTTTTTTCACGAAAAATTACCCATTTAAAAAAGTTTGGACTGGTTTGAGATTTCACAAAGGGGAAATAACTCATCAATTAGAAAGTAATTACTTATTACTAAAATGTGTTTTTTTGACACCGATTCTAAACTGGCAATAAAAGGGATTATAAATACCAATTGAAAAACAATTATGATACTATTTGGAGCAAAGACGAAAGGGGGAATTAATAGGCGGGAAAATTATGAAAAATTATAATTCAAAATGTCACCAAATTGTTTTCGTCTGGTGTTTATGTAAATTTGGTAGTTTTGAATAATATGTTTGTTGGCAATTGAGACCAATTTTGGGTAGTGTTTTATGACCAGCCACGTGGACACAATTAATCGCCATATCTATGTAGACTTTTCGTACCCTTTGAGACTGACATAAACTAATTAATTTATGAAAATTATCTCATTTTCAGCAAAGATAATAGATTTTTCTATAATAGTAACTTCTCCCTAGGTATCTTCTGGACACAACATGTATATTATTCTAACTGGATATCCAGAGCTACTTTCATCCGAATGAAGGGATACTTGAATTAATGGATACTTCATTTGCAGTGTTTACAAGACATGCCAGATGTACAAAACTTTAGGAAAAAGATATGAACGTGAACCAACTCTAAACCTTCACAGTCAATATATTCAAATTATACTCAATCCGTGGTTAGACCATCAAGTATTCATTGATGGTTATTATGCAGAAATGCGTTGAGCGATTTAATAAAATAACCGCTTGACTGCAATACATATCTTCTATGATGTCAACATTGCTTGTGAAGTTATACATACAGGGGCTGACTAACCAACATGAATTAGTTTATTCCAAAGCAGGAATAATGTAAACCTAAAGTGGCTAACATCTTTGATTTGAGTGAACTATTTAGTCAAAATCTGTTAATTTGTCTCTATTCGATGAAATAGATGCCAGTGCTTAGTTATAGCCGATTTTGTGTTCCACAGTCAGCCAAATGAAACTCAAATTAGTAAACAAGTAAGTGTCTGCTTCATCTTCCACAACAGACATTCAATCATCTAACATTCATCTCTGCGCTATTCGAAAGCACACATCAGATTAAAATCTTTATTTTGAAGTAATTTAAATAGGTTGAGCATTTCTAAACCTCTCTTCTTGGATATTATCCATTCCCAGGCGACCACAGAATCCCCGGTTGTACGTGATAAGGAGTAGGGTCGCCTGTCCAACCTCGTTGGTTTTCTCCGGTTCCTCCAGTTTCCTCCCACCGCTAAAGACCCCTATGCGCAAGCGAATTATTGAAACAAAATTAAAGCAGTTTGTGTCGAGTAGAAGTTAAAACCCATCTCTCTCTCTCTCTCCCTCTCTCTCTCACACAGACCTGCAACATTGATACAAGTCCACATCATTACGTTATGATTTTTTGCTTTTCAGATAAGCCTATTTCAGTTCTTACTGAGAAAACAATTCTATGGAATACAATTACTGTTTATTAAGCGACGTGTCGACTAGAATGTGTTGAATTTGTCAAGAAATGCAGCTAATGTATTCTAAAGAATTTTATCAACTGCACAACCTTTTCTGTTCCTAAATGACACTGAAACTAGCTATACCAGCTCTTGCACGTCATGTTTACTACCGTACGTGTTTTGATTTTATTGAATGATGATTTATCATCAAGTAAAGATATAAAACTACCATAGAGATATATTATAACATAATAAATCATACATCACAATGTCTATATTACCATGTAATCAAAATATATGTCATGTTGCACGATTTCCTGATATTAATGGTATTGTGTACGAAGCAGGATATGCTTATTCGCCTGATAAACGATAACACTCTTGGTTTGTTTGGGGCTGTAGCTTGTTGTATTGCCATCACAATGTTTATATCAAATGCACGATTTCACGAGATTTACTGGTATTGTGTGCGAGGTAGGATATGCCTACTTTACTGGACATCGATATCATTTTTGATTCATTTGAGGTTTTGATTACAGCCCATGCATGATTTCTCTGAATTTACTAGTATTGTGTACGAGGTAGGATATGCTTACTTTACGGGAAAACCATGCTACTTTAGATTTATCACTGGATGTAATTTGCCGTGCGGGTTTTTTTTTTAGTTGTTATTTTAATTAAATAAAATAAAGTACCACATATTCAGATTGCTCCTAATGCTGTTGTCTATTGCCCACGTGTTTCTTTGTAGCTAAGAACTCAACAAAACCAGCAATTGGCGTGGCTTTTCTTTTGTAAATGGGTATCGTGGATTTCTTTCAATGAATATTTAGAAAATTAAGAATTATGACAAAATTTCCAACCTAATCAGTCGAGGAATTGAAACGAAATAAGAGTATTGTGTTTTTGCTATTGTCGACAATTAGATTCAAGTGCATTATGTGATACGATTATGTGAAGGAAGTCAAGACAGGGTCTGTTAATAAGTTCTATTGTCAATCACCTCAAAACGATCGTAAGTCTTTGTTCGTAGACGTAGTATTGTCCAAACCGATCGTAAACACAATTCCCACTCTCTTTAGCATATGCTTTCCCTTGCTCCAATATTCACATTCTAGAGTTTGATGATTTTGCACCGAAGTCTCCACTACTAACTCAACCTTCCAGTCCAATTGCCAAGACTGTTTACGACTTCGGGAAACAATTTGCTACTGCTGATCGGCGCCTGTCAGTGACAATAATTAACCCAAGTTAAGAGACGACACGTTAGTTTTTCCTCGAGATCATTTGGACAAATTTCGTAACATAAATCAATGACCTAGCTGGAATCCCATTATGACCGTGCATCACGTAATTGGAACCACGGAATTAATTTTCATAATGAGACTTCAATTGATCTGTTAGAGTCCTATTTAAATCGAATCAATCCACGTTGTCATAAAACAAGATGGAGGCCTGTGGCTATTAGTTGTGTTACAAGAATTCGTCTCAAGATTGGTGTAGCCTGCCTTAACTCGTGGCTTTCCTCTGGTTCCTGAGCTTACCTCTCACTGCTAAAGACCCCAACTTGCAAGCAAAATATTGAAATAAATTTGTACCATATATTGTTAGTCCCAAAATGACCTAGTTTGTATCGAATGGACGTTACCCCCACCCCCTAACATTGGTGTAGCCTGCCTACTCTTTCGGCTTTCCTCTGGGTCCTGAGGTTCCTGTCACTGCTAAAAAATCCCTACGTGCAAGCAAAATATTGAAATAAATATGTACCATGTGTTGTTAGTCCCGGAATGACCTAGTTCGTACCGGGTGGACGTAGCACCCCCACCCCCCGTCCTCACACACACTCTATCTCTCTCTATTTTAAAATTGCATTTTCATAGCGCAGGATGATCCTGAACACTATGACATGCGGATAAACTTTTCATTTGGGATACGTTTCGACCATAAACCATTATCAACCAGTTCAAAACGTGATCAAGTGCCATGGATTGTGCGAGAGCATAAAATACATGTCTAGACACGAATAGGTCGTTTCACAGATTCAAACACATCCATGAATGAGCTACTTTCTTGCAATTGTAACAAGTTATTCACGAGTCTCCCGTTATTAATGCCTACTTCAGAACTAAGAGAATCGTTGAGGTTGTACTATTGCACTATATATATCTTAAATTAAAGTATGAGCGTTATATCTTCTAAAATACAATATTACAATAGACATTCATTGACTACATGTGTATGATCACGTGTTAAAATGCATCAGGCGTTCTCGAAAGTGTTGTCATATCCTTCTAGCACACGACATCCGTCACTTTAAGAAACGGTAGTGTGGGCTAAACCCAAATACCACGATAGGTTTCCGCGTATGCTGTCAAAGAATCACAAATCAAGAGTGTCAGTACGAAAATTGCAAACTGATTTTATCAGGATATTTTCATCTAGACCTTTCTAGAACGACATTCTAATACCACAATGTGCTGAAGCAACGAACAATACATTTAATATACTCTCAATCCATTGCAATTTATACCCGATGTGCATGTACTCCGTGAACCTCAGCTCATTAAGATCATGTCCCAACATAAAATGAATGGCCGGAAGTGATCAGCGGCAACTATAAAAGGCATTCCCTATTGGATGTGATGTAAGAAACTAATTTCTAACACCAATTTACATATATCTTTAAAGTACCCATAACATAATTTGGTACAAGAAATAATTACTTACGTATAGCAGGTTCCCTGGGTTCAATTACTTAATTATTCTTTCTACACTATACTAAACATGTACGCCATTACTATGTTACGCAAATTTTATCCATTAACTCAAATACTTTATATTTATATAGTTCGTGCTATTTTATGAGAATTTTTATTATCTGATTGTTCATCAATGTCAACGAAAAGTGTCATTGGATATTAAGTGAATATAACTCGAGCTACGCATGTTTATAAAGAGCATTATTATTCAGCCATATATGTTAATTTGTAATATTTTTCTTTCCTATCATGTATTATAGGATATTTTTTTCCATTTTGATATTATTGTTAATGGAAAATATCAATTAATTATCATACATATTTATATTATATTACCCAGTTTTCTCTCTCTCCATTTTATAAACATAACAAGTGTTTAATTTAATGAGATGTGTGTGTTTGGGTGTGTGGAAGGGTAGGGGTATTATATCGTTCTGGATTACATTCAAATGAGAATTTAATGGCTTACCTGGTACTGAGCTGTCTGACTGACTACTGGAACAGTTCATATCTCTGCCTGGTAAGGGAGCTAACCCGGGGCCCACATCGGTATAAAAACCACCATTTGTGTAAGAAGGTGTATGACTGGCATTATACATATCGCCATATAAACCCGGATAGTTCCTCATTGGCATACTGTTTAAGGTCCCTAATTGTGAGATCTGCATTTGGCGACAGTTATTAAAATAGTCCCCAGCCCCTGGAAAGGCCGAGTTGTAGGCTGACTTGCCATTCACTGGAAATGAGGCCCCTAAGGGGAGGTTACTGTAGGAAGACATGGCACACGAGTTGTGGGCCATCAGTGATGCTTCGTTGGTGTAGCTTCCCCAGCTTGGCTGTGCCGAAGAGAGAGCTGACCGTGTGACTGTGTCTTGAGCAGTTGGAGAGGATGCACTTGTCGGTAGGCCTGGATAGAACGACAGGCTGGGATGAGCCAGTATATTATTGGCCGTTTCCATACTTGATCATGCCACCTGAAACGAGAGAGTAAAAATCATCAATAAAATTTCAAAGAGAAAACGAGAAAAAATTTCAAGATATTAATAAAATCCATTTAGATGGCAGATTATGAGATTATAAATAAAACTAACGGCATCATATCTTAAAGCAATCTTTTAAAAGAATTCTTTGAAGTTGTGCCCGTTATTGTTTATGGACTTCTTTCAACTTTGGAAGAAGGTTTAGAAACAACTTGCCCAACTTGGCGAAATTTCCTCTTTTTTATTTGAGCTTGTTAGTATCTCATCTTGCCATTCCTCCACATTATCTCACTTAAACATGTAAAGTTAGTTCCCTTTCAAAAAATGCACCTTTGCTCTTTATATTTTCACACTTTCAAATCGCGTTGAAAACTTTCAAGAAAATAAAAGAATGGAAGGCAATTTGAATCGCTAAAAAACGTAAGAGGCTTTCTAGCAGAACTAATATGAACCATACTGCACGGTGTAACATTAACTTTGATCATATCGTGATCATACCCATCATTGCATTCATTGATATGGATATCAAAAGCATATTTTCTTTTAATTTCTGCATGGTCTATTATAAACTAAAGTTATATTTCTAAGAAATACTAATCCACGTGCCTTAAAAGATAACCTTCATATTTAAAGACTAACAATGAACTCAGAATTTTTCTA
This sequence comes from Patella ulyssiponensis, assembly GCA_963678685.1. Taxonomy (NCBI): domain Eukaryota; kingdom Metazoa; phylum Mollusca; class Gastropoda; family Patellidae; genus Patella; species Patella ulyssiponensis. The sequence continues at coordinate 57,674,977 of OY783230.1, read as the reverse complement.
ATGGGATAGGGTCATAATATTAATCCCCCTAGCTTAATTTCTTTCACTGCACAAAAAATGTGAACAACAATTTTGAGTAATAGCTACACATTTACGACAATATGCCTTCAAGGCCTTACATTTAAAGACTAGTAATTACTACGGTTTGGAAACAAAAACGGCGGTTACTTCCATTATTTAACAATGTTTATAAATGACAAAATGGGTGTACGGTCATAATATGTGTAAATAAGTGAAATGCTAAAAATGCCTACATGAAGACAAAGAAATAGCAACGTGCTAAAACCACACAAAATATAATACCAGAACCCTTTCAAAATTCATTGGAATAACTGTCAGAAATATGATAAATTATTCTGATACTCCACGATAAAATATTATTGTATTAGGCATGCTAATTGAGTAGACATTAGTGCCTCCGATACAATTCACATAGCAGATAGTAACGTACACGATCTAGCTGTCAGACCGACTTATTCTCCGTTGATCGAATCCGTTCTAGGAGAGACAATAGGGCTGTGATTTAGATTCATGGAGAAAAATTTGCCAGTCGGCTTATTTGAAGAGGGAATTTGTGTTCGAATGATTTCACAAATCAATAAAAACGCTTCATAGCTTTGATCGCAATCTTAGTTTTATGAAGTCGTGCCTATAACGTCGGTTACCCATATGGACCTTCAGATTTGCTGTCAAGGGAGTCAGACGGGAGTCACCTTTACAATGTAAGCGAGTTAGACATCGTTTCTACCATCTAGACCTCTTGTCAACAAAACTACATAATTTACGACAAAAAAAAAAAGATAAGATGACGATTTTTTTCATCATTACACGAATTTCTAGAATGACGACAACACTTTGTGAAATTGAAGAATCTTATATTTCAAATCAATTTAAAATAATAGTACTTAATACAGTGTATGACACAACAAAATATGGATCAAAGTTAAAATTAAGTCAGCAGCTAGTGTTGCTTTGTCGATAAGTCATATCGAATGGTTTAGCCAATAATAAAGGGATGTAAACATTGGCTTATAAAATATAGGTCACTGGTTTTATTTCTTTAAAATGGGAAGAATTAATAAACCATTCTAAAAATAGTTACTTAAAGTTATAATTAATCCTTTAAAACATGTAAGTCCTTAAGAGAAACTTGAAAAATAAATGAAAACTACAAATATATATATTTAAATTTCAACTATTTAATTAAAAAAATTTCCCATTTCATGTTTTTTGAACAAAATACAGAAAGCAGTAACTGGGTTTTAAGCTAAATTTTGTTATTCTCTTTCATTTTTTTGGTATTTAATATTTTGTAGTAAATAATTGATATACATGCAATGTGTATTATGCAAATGTATAGGGTATATATGGATGTGTGTCTGTGTATACAATTTCAATTTGTAGTTAATATGTTAACTTAATAACTAAGTAATAAAATGTATAAAACCTACATATGAGAGTATATAAGATGTCTAATTATTATGCTACCTAGATAATAAAAACACCTTAACTTAATATACACCTGTCACTTAAATTCTGGACAACATCCGTAAAACACAACATATATTTTACACCATTTGACATACGTCTCATTAGAATTCATATTCACACGAACTATGTAAGCATTATGCAAAATACCAGACTCCCTTTCTCTTTGAAACAACAGATAATAAATAATATTTTAGGTTTTACAATTTGACGTACTTCACCAAAATTATTTATGAAGGTACCTCTATGTTTATGACGTTGTACACATGTTTACAAAGTTATTGTTTAACAAGGTTATTAGTTGGTTTTGTGTTCTACTTTTTAAATATGTTATAAATTTATGAATATTGTAATTAATCACTCATCATATTCAAAATTGCAATTAGTTATTGTCTACAATTTATTGTACCCCATAAATTGGTAATTAAATTGATAATATTTTTTAAATATTTATTATGATTTAATAATTTTCTACATAAATGAGCAAATCATTATATCTATAATAGCAGACATATATATTATTACAATAATTCCGATGGAGTGATGAATTAAACATAATTGGGGATATACATTTTACAAAACTGAATATCAGGTCTAATTTTAAAAAATTAATATTAAATATTTGCAAATTAATTAAATATTCTATATTTGTATTATTAATTCTAATTAAAATATTTTTTAAACAATATTAATATCAAAACATTAATACATAATATCACTGAAAATTCGGATATATTATGATATTATCTTTGTGTGTGTTTATTATAAACTTATAAATACGTTAAATAATAAATCATGTATATTTAAACATAATATTATAACATAAACATTTGTCAATACATCTATAATAGTTAAAGGCAAGAAATTAATGTGAAATTAATACACAGTGTGTAAAGGCAATAAAGCAACAATTATGTTATTATTAAGGTGTATTAAATTGTTGTAAATTGCAATAATGATATCGAAAATGAACATCTTCGATATATTTTTTTATGTCCTCAAACTTTGTAAGAAGCTAAGTGAATAAGAAGATCAAAGGAAATTTTAAGTAAAGCACAGAGAAATCATGAATTGATTCGAAGTGAGAGCTGAAGTATTGTATTTGACGGCGTGAATCGTGAGTCTGCATACTTGCACCTAAGAAGTCTGTTTATGTTCCTATGAATTAATACTCTGAGTTTGACCGACACAAAATCAGTCTGTCAGATGCAGCCATGCACAGAAGTAACGCTTCATCATAATCTTAACACGATCTTAGAAAATATTTAAGATCCTTGATGCATTCTTTCACCTTGCAGTGTCGTGGTTTGCTGTGTAAAATGAAACTAAAGACTTAAAAGAGAAGTTATCACTTACGATTTGTCTTCCCTTCCCTTCGTGTCTTCTATGAATGGCATTAAAAACACACATAAACACAGTAATATAACACTTTATAGTCATAGGTTTACTTCGGAGGTGTCTTTTATAGTTCCTCGATTAATACACGATTTTCAACGAGTCAAGCGGTCCTGTCAGAAGCATGTCGTAACATCGTGTTCTCCGCTGTTGGAGCCGCTGACATCCTTGCTGTGTATGTAATCCCTAACCTGGATGCTGTGTATTATAATCCATAAGGGTAAACACGCTTGTTTGCCCCAAACAGAAAGCACACAAGCTACCTACTATGATGAATACTACACATTTCAAGTCGCCTTCTCAATTACCCTAGTCAAAACCACGTGACTGGCCACACCAATCAAAAAGGCGAATGAGTGATCTATAATGGTCTTCGACATAAACTGACAACGGCAATTTGATAAGCTTTCGATAGTCATTCACACATGAATGTTAAATAACTTAAATAAGACCAGGTAAAAGCCTTCGATCACTCGTTTTGCTGGAGTAAGACATAATAGAGGTACAAAAAGCTTTCACTGGTACTTATAGACAGAAAAAAGTAGGCGACTTTAAGCAATAACTGGGAAACCTCATTAATATTCATGATTTAAGATAGACAGCTAGCCAATCATTTTTAACTACCATAAAAATTTGAGGAATTTTTGTAAGACTTTCCTTGGTTCATTGTTTTCGCTAAAAGGTTACTCTGGTTCAGAACAAATTCAGTAATGTTCTACAAATTTACTGCTTTTGAAAAGTCAACGAGAAAAGAAAGGAGGGGGGTAGAACTTGTTCATTTCGCCAATACAAGGAAACATAAAGGCATTGAAACTCTGCACTTGAAAACTTGTGAATGAAAGTGGCCAAGCTGTCGCCACACATGGAATTATGAATTTCATACCTTGTTGAATTGCTGTAACACCGTTCTTAGGCATAAAATAATGGACGATATATGACATTGATTTTCAATGTCTTCTATTTAATAGCATACAATATGTATACGATTGATGAATTACCATAATCCGAAATTAAACTCTCTTAATATTTTGGAACTTATGATTTTTTACATATTTGCCATGATTGTTTTCAGTTAGAAACGAAATAATATAACGTTAGTTAGGATTTAAATTGAAGTGGTATCTTGCAGATCAATCTACTTAATATTGCACTGGTTTAAACCTTTTAAGAGTGAATTCAAAATATGGTAAATCAATTTATATAAACATTTGTTGTTTTCACTATTTTACTTTGTCTACAGTAGTTTTGATAATATAAAATAAAATATAACGTTTCTAATAATACATACATATTTACTTTGAGAAATCTTCTTAAAAATATTAATTCGCTTAAGAAAAGAATAATTTCCCCTGTGTACAGAAACAAAATCACGATGTAAACAATTCAAACAACTGATTGATATTTCTTGAACAAATCCATTGTAATACAATATTCGAATTTCCCTTTTCATCGATCACGTTTCTTTGAATTTTAAAATCAGAGGAAAACTAAGAGTTTTGATGTTGACTTGGCTAAAAATATCTTTTGTTCTCCTGTATAATAAAGTTCAATTGGCCTTGAAATACACCCGGAAAATATTTTCAAATGCCGGGTTTTCGGTGAGGTATTAACCCAGTTGACGAAAGTGGTCGAAATGGAGTATTCTTTTAGGGCCATCCACTTTCTTTTATACACATGTTTGTGAAAGCCACATTGAACGTGCATCCGCCTATAAGGGATAGTGATCTTTCAAAATTACACGCTATCCATGTGAACATCATGACTTGGAATATAAACTGGGCCAGGCATCAAGGTGAATCAGCTTTATAGGATCTAAGGATTTACCTTCAGCATGAGTTAATATACTGTTCAGCTCCTACTGGGCTAATGGAGACGGGCATACGTCAGGCAGTGTCCTATGAGGGTAATGTTGCCAGGACAGCAGCGCTACGACCTACTCATATCGAATTCCAACTGCCAAGGTATCTCTTACGTACACGCCAATGTGTACACGGGACCTGGGTTTTTAGTGCCATCCTATCAACAAGACAGCTGCTCTCGCCAGATCCCCCGTCTTGTACCAGTGAAATGGGGAAACTATACGGAAAAATAAAGATATTTTGATATAACGATTCTAGTAGTAGAACATGGCAAAATGAACTGGTACCTGAAGTTTCGAACTTTGGGTTGGGCATGTATTAAAAATATCAATAAAAGGATTGTGTCCGATAAAGCTTGAATTTGGGTTTGACAATGGCTAGGTAATTTCGCCTTATACTGCATACATACAAATCGAATTAAATACAAAAACGATCACACATGATCATACTTTCAGGGCTGTGCGAATGTTAGTTTTATTTAAGCAAAGTTCATCAGTAGAATAAGTTCGAATGCTCACAATCCAATTGAAGTTTAAGTACATGAACAAGCTCAGTTATAAAATAGTTAACGTTTAAAGATTATCCTTTGGCGTTTGGGATTATTATTATTTTGTTTACAATGCCTTGAATAAGCAATTCGTCTAATCGAAAGCATTTACAAGAGCTGACAATCGCTGTGCTAATGTCTGGGGCTTTTGAATCATGATATTAGAAACCAAAAGTAAAAAAACCTTTAAATAGGAAAACATCATGTAATGAATTAATGATTAGCATTTTAAGATGATATCGAGTCCCTAAGTGCATTCTAGTGTGTTCAGATCATGTTAACAAAAGGATTAGCTCATTGTAACATAAACATTCATTTATTATGCCATTGCATAGAAAATATCATTCTTTTGAGGTAAATACAGCCATTGCAGCCTTATCATCACACTTGGTCGAAGAGGACTACCAATGTTTAAAAACTGATAATTCAGAATTTTCAGCCTCGGATAACAATTATTCACATGGCAACCCCCGTATGTAATCGTGCTCCGACTTCAAAGGTTTGCCGACAGGTGCGATATGAAATGAATAGATAACTATCGAAGTGTTACACATTTAAAGGTGTAATCCCTTATGACGCTTTTTTCTTTACTAAGTTTCTTTACTTTAAAATAAAATCATAATAAATTGTATGATAGTATACCCGAGAGTGATTATTCCTCATTGATTGGTCGGTTTTTTATCACATGACATTCAAAAAACTATGTTTGCATTTGTTCCATGAATGGATATTGACTTTGAATAGGATTATATATGAATATCTATAAACATTGATCATTTATATTTGAGTAACAATTGAAATTAGTTTTCATTTTAAGAGAACCAGAGAGAACAGTCCCTGGAATAAAAACTTTTGATTTAGTTTTCAGTAACTTATTCTGGTGACTGTTTTTTTTTTAAATTCACGAATGACCGATATTCATAGCATTATAAATTATAGAATCAAATATATCACATCTCATAAATATGTATTCAAAATTCATTTGTGTTTTTGATCATCGATGTAGGTTTTATATGGAAGGCCATCAAATCCACCCAAATTCGAAACTGACAACAGACACTGAACCGCTTTGAGACGGCGATTGTCTCCCCTTGAAGTAGATTTGGAGACTAATACTGATTGCATAATTGTGCAAACAAAATCCCCCAACTCCCTTTACCACCAAATCAACCAAAATTCGAAACAGAACCGCTTTGAGACCGTGATTACCTCCCTTTGAAATAGATTTGGAGGCTAACAGCGCTTGCATGAGTGCAAACAAAATCACCCTTCACCATTTCATCACCAAATTTTATAGACTTAAACATTTTGTCAAGTACTGGAAAGCGAAATTTATCCCAAAATACTGCTTTCTGCCACGAGAGTAGAAAGATGCTTCCTCAAATTCATCGATTTTCATTTTTGGATTATAAAGGTACAAGTTCTGTTTATTAAGTATACAGACATAAATAACAGATATACGTTAACATCTAAAGGTCTTGTGACTGACAGTGATGCGACACAATTTATTCAAGTGAGTTTCTTATGAATATCAACAGTGACATCTGCTATTTCAGAAGGACATGATTTGAAATCTTGAATCTTTATATAAATAACGAATACTATATTAAAAGATTTGGCTATTTATTCGTGTAAATTGCTCAACTTGAAGTCGATGATTCAAAGCAAGCAATGTTTTTTTTATTGACACAACAAATCTAATGAAAACAAAAAAAAATCTGGGAAATTTCCTAATCAAGTGCAACCGAAACATGTTTCTTAACTTATTAATCTCTTAATGGGTCATATTTTGATTTTAGAAATATGGTCTAAGCATTGTTGTTTTCCTTTCCCAGAAAACAGTTCCGTCTGGAACAAAATGCTATTACGAAATTTCAGATCATGAATCACCGGTAGGGTCAAACTCAGGAAATCGTTTAATGCTTCCGCAATCTCACTTCTCTTTCTTCTTAGTTTTTTTTATTAGCGATATGTTCATTTAATCAGAAGTTAGTTTGTATATGTATAATCTAAAAAGCTCTGATAAAAAAATATCTCTTTTAAATCATCCCAGTTGAAAATAAATCATTAGAAAAGTCGATAATACGGACTCGACAATGCGCCTGTTTCTCGATCAACTCGTTCTTTATATGGCAACGTTTCCAATAGAGTTATTTCGATCATATTAGGTATGCACGTGAACATTGGTCTCGCGCAGCGGTCCCTTTGATCTTTTCTATACGTCTGTTAGAGAAAGTCGTTTACGTTTCATGGTAATTCAGAAACGAGCGAGAAGATAGACCCAGCATTATCCGTCTTTCACTATATAATGTAACCTTTGATTTCAAGTTTATAAGGAAAGAAAATGGCGAGGGCCATTACATTTACAAAAGCCAATGGTATATAAATAAAATTCAAATAGTCTGAAATCGTGTATCAGAATAATAAGTATGAGATTTCCTTTGATACGCCTCTTTAAGAGAGGTTTGGTTGTCGAATAGGATTATTACTGCAAATTGAATGGTGGCAAATATCAAAGATCATATGATTGAATGACAAATTCTGTATCTCGAACAAGGTAACAAATCTCGTGTTTCAGAACTATTAACCAGGCTTAGTTTTTTTAACTCAATTTTTTATTCTCGGCTCAGCGTGGAAACATATAATTAAAAACAATGCCATTACAATAAAAACTTTTTTTTGAAGAAATAAACCTTGTTCAGTTCTATAAACAAAATATGCAGCTTTTCTTCTAATGATCAATTGAATCAGAATTAAATATGAAAAAGTTGTTAAACAAGAATCAATAAATAACGTTTAATACCTGAATATATGAAAACAAGACGAAATTAATTGCTTAACAAGAATGTCTCAGATATATTCAATTTATTAGAATTTGCACGTGTGTGTTTTAATAACATATAGGCCAAAATATAACTGTTTGTATCAAAAAAAATTACAAGAAATAAAATATCTTGCACGTGTTTGAGAGGGAGTGGTAATTATAAACATTAATTTTTTGTTGGGATATAAACCTATATGTTGAAGTCCATTTAACCGCTGCTTATTGGAAATCATACAAAAAATTAAACAGTCGGGCTTTTGGTTAAGAGATCAAAGGAAATAACAATTACATACCAATCAAAATCTTATTGAATTTGGATACAAATAACGTATAGTTGTCGCTTTTAATGGGGGGACATAAAACTGTTCGAGGAATGGCAGCCTTAGTTTTACCACCCGGGTCAAACGATGACAACTTCGGCCCATAAACAAGTCATATTTATAAGGCGCATAATTGGAAATTGTTTATCCCAAATGGAAAAATGCATTCAGTCGTGCAAAATGGTTGGTTCTAGATGGCAAGCAATTTCGAGAAGATTTCGTCAATCTACCATTACGATGAAAAGAAGCGACAATAATAATTATAAGTTCCATCAAACAGATGTACTTTATTGTTGGAGAAGACTTTACTGATAAATCCAAGAAATTTATAGTAATCTGACAATTCCATAAATATACATAAGCTTAGTGGTGTTAGTATTTTCATTCGAAAAAAATTATTTTTATTGGTCAACTATGCATAATCTAATGAGAAAAACAAGGGATACACAAGAAAGGAAGTATCGTCGGTCATAATTATCTGTCTGAATCCAAATTAGACTACTTTTACTTTATCAAACCATTACTTCAATTTCCCCTTCTAAAATCTCAAATGAATTTTGACAGTCAAACACAATTGAAATTATTTCAAATATGTATGAACATGAACTGCTTTATTTTATCTAACTGATTGGATATATCATAACACAATTAAACATGAAATATAGCAATGTAATTAATAAAAAGAGGTGTAGATTACTACCTTTACTTTAGTGTAGATTACTACTTTTACTTTTTCATTCTCATTATATGTACATGTTTCTTATCACCCCAGTATTATCTTAACATGACTCTAAAGCATTGGTATATTCTATCCATGCAACTGATGCAACAAATACAAATTCTAGTCTATATTTATTGTTAATAATGAGTCAATTGACAGTTTCAATTTCATTTATTTCAAAAACATAGTGCATGAAATAGGGTTTAACGTCGTACTTTTAAAACCATTAAATGGTCAACATGATAGTAAAGACAAACCAAGTTGAAGACCATACACAATAACAAGTACTCTAACTAAAATAATAAAATAAACAGTCGTCGTACATTATTTTTAAAAATCCTAACGCTAGTTATTGCCATTTACAGTTTACATTATCTTGTTTTAACTGCGTAACTACATTTTTCTGCGTCTGAAATGGTATGAAATATATACATCGATGCAAAGAAGTCATCTCTCACTGTTTGGTTTCACCCTTAGTTGATAGTGCAGTAGAACAAGCTGAGCCAAAACATGCAACACAAAATTGATAGACGTAGCACAGACAATCTAAACGTCAAGAGTCGTTATTTGTCTATAATTAGAATTATAGAACTTTTTGTTGGAAAATGCAAAAGCATGTGTTTGCTACAAAATCTTAGCATCCGTAAGTGATTTTAAAAAGTAGGTTAAAGATTGCAAAATGACTTTATCAATAATCGTCATTGAATGAATACGAGGACGTTTCGTTTGTTAAATGTACCATAACCTAATGTCAAATCAGATTTGAATTTATTTAATGAATAGAGCAAAGTTCAACATGTTGCATCCTACCCACGACTTTGATCCATCTGAACCTCAGAGAGAGAAGAAACAAAGAATCGTAAATGAATATCAATACCTTGGTTAAGCTCAGATACAAAATAGTCATTCTGCAAGTTGAACAAAAATCATAAAAATCTTTTTAAATCACATAGTAGACCAAATGCTTTAGGCCTTTTCATTATTCTCTTTTTTGCGCCCCAGTGAACACCTCTTACCTAAATCAATACATTTAGCTTAAAAGTTAAATTAGGTATAAAGGGAATATAAATGACACAAATCACTCTCTTGTGTAGGTGTGTATTTAGTTCGATGCAATTTTATTCTATTTAGTTCAAAATGCGTAAAATTATTCAATAAATATACTTTGTTTATTAGCCTATATGATCTGGCACCGAGGTGCAGTGAAACGCTAATGTTCTAATTACGCTGATCTGACACATTAGGGTTACGTCTCTAAGCTGCAGTATATTAATTTTCCTTCACCCTGGGTGTGATACTTGTCAGTTTCAATCACCGTAAATTGTCCTCGATTTAGCTGCCATTGTTGGTCACAGCGGACAATGAGGATAATATTTACCGTTAATGACAATCGAGGACTACCCCCTTCGCATTGTCCACTCAATAAAGAACAATAGCCGATGTCCGATCAAGCTTGACCAGCCAATGACCAATAGCCGAAGGGTGGATAAGTGGAATAATTCGTCGATGACCAACGGCTCATATATTGAAGGATAACATAATGTGTTGATACAGACCATAAAATCATTTCGCTGGACATTTATCCAACATCAAAGACACCGGCGGCCATAAATAACCGGTGAATATTGGAACATAATAACCCCAAATGGTGCTTTACCATTATCGTACATTATACCTAACTTGTACGTAATGAGTTCTGACAAATAGTTACAAATTTTATCACCTCCCTTGATCGCTCCTTTCCCAGTAAAACGTGATTATATATGTACAGTAAAATATACAATATAGTCTATAATAGTATACAACCTTGTACTTATGTCCTGTAAAGTTGTAATAGATGAAAGGGGAGCCGCGCATTATGAAAGGAAGCTAGAATGCGTAGGAATGGATACGACGTTGCACTCACTGACCCTACGGACAGACAATGACCGGACATTTCATGCGATTTTTACTGGTCATTAAAAATGTCAGGGACGTCAATAACATGGGAGAGACACCAGTATGACCAAATGTGACACCAGCTCTTAAAATCATTGTAAAAACTATAAAATCCCTTGCTACATTGTCCTGGAGTCTTTCTTTCTCTTTGTCAATAGATGATTTTTGCAACCTAGTTAAAATGTCTAAATTTGAATACTGTGATTTGGGCTACCGTGAATTTTATTATTAAATACACCTCAGTACTCAATAGATTCTGGGATCAATGAGTGCGATCGTCTGCTTGAGTTGTGTATTTACTTTCCTTGTATCTTTTGTTAAGCAATTTTTAAAAATGTACATCCGAGACTACTACATTTTAGATTGCGGGTTTTGAAGCTATTTTTGTTCTGTGTTAAAAAGCGGCTACCCCCTCAACGCTATTACTGAAAGCCCCGTTTGGTTTTAATAAAGCGCCAATGCCCAACACATTCTTAATAAACACAAGGTTTAGATGTCGGGTGGTTAAAAGTCTTTCAAAATCTCATCAACAACAAAACAATGGACCAACAAAACAGCCGTCAAGAAATCCGTCTAAGTGAAATTTATTTATCATCAAGCACGCTGTTAACTTCAACGTAGTGGAAGTCTACCCGCCCTCGACTGCCCAATAACTGACAGCTGACGACTCTCCATATTTTACGAAGCTCCCTGGACAGTAAGCGATCATAAAAGTCTAGTCGTAAAAAAGATGTTAAGAAAAATGGAATTCGCGTCTAGATTTTGGCTACATGGATTTTGAAATTCGACCACCTTGAAAGCCTTTCTTGGGCATCACCTTGGTATCTTTTACTGTTTACTATTGATTGTGGACTACTCTACGTTCTCCATCTTATCAGTGAAAGCGACCTAATTAGTTCTTTCATTATCTCATCATAAGTCTGCTGACTCATTTATGAATATTATATGCCTTTCAAGAATTGGCAAAATCCCTCACTTGATAGCAATTACGTGTAAACATTGATTCGTCGGTGGAGTCTATTTTTGCGCACATGTCTGCTGCCGAAGTCGGGCAATTGGCGCCAATTTCTCGAGTTAGCTCCCTTTACATGTTAAGAAACTAATTTTCCATTCAGATCATTGATTACTTGATCACGTGATGGTGAATCAATTAGGAACGCTCCTTGCATAACAATCAATGAATGACAAGAATTTCCTTTGATGTGAATTGGTGGCGTTGTAAAACACTGTTAAAGTGAGGGGTGAGTGTTGTAAACGCTGTAAGTACATAGACAATGAGAGATGCGCGAGGCCATTACAGGCAGGCACGAGACTCTCTACGCTGTTCGAGTCAATGAATCGAATTAGCCTTCTCTCGTCTCTTGATTGGGGTCTATATAGTGACATAATCGTTGAAAGAGGGTCGTAAACTGATTGAAATGTTTAGTGTAGTTAGTCCCGAAGGTTATTTTCTTGTGTCATAGTTTATTTTATGTTAACTAAGGGGCAATTGGCAACTAAAACACACACGACGTTACTACCCACCATAAATTGTTTGTATGTCCCTAATGAAGGGTTTCGTTAGTCATAAAATGATGCTACACCTCATATTAAATCTACTGATAAGAATTGAAAAGATGGTACTTTGTAATTAGACCGAAAAATAATGGCTCCATTTAGTAATGTTTGAAGTTGGCTTTAAGGTGCTAGAATTGCATCATGAGACTCGAAAATGTTGGCACTGATTTAAAAACTCGCTGAAATGGAACCACTGCATGTAAATGCGTCAAATCTGTATATGAACTGTTCCCCAACACAGGCTATCTACATAATGTTGATTCCAGGCCCAGATAGATATTTTCAAGTGTGTTTATAAAAGATTAAGTATTCAAGGCTTGCATGTATACACATTATCACAAAGTTGCATAAGTAACCAGATGTCCAGGGTTGCAGACAGAACCTACATACATGTATATGTAAACCACACATTCCCATATTCTATCAATTACAAAGTACAGAAAGCGAACACCAATAAAAATGCAATATTCGAATTTGCCTTATAACACACACGGAAGGAAATGTCACTCAATAAATTGATTTTAACATTCCATAAAGTTATATTTTTTGTGATTTCGAGTAGGGTTGGGTATTATGATCATGGCACTGGATTACTCTAGCCTAGAATTACATGTTTATGAATGTACCATGAATGTACCCACAGGGTTGAATGTACCCACGGGGTGTTGGCGATACATTTCGTGGCAGATAAAGCTACAGGATCAGATGGGTCGTTGTCTCTTTCTTAGACCATACAATTCCTTTAGACCTAGTGGTACACGACGGGAACGGTCCCTACTACTACATTACGCCTCACCGACATAACACCGCATTGTTTCATGGAAAAAATCAGACCAAACCATGAATGGCCATTAATCCGTTGCCTTAATCTTAACAAGTTATATCACACCACACAAACCGTAAGATGGAAAGAAAATTGAAAAATCGCGATAACATTTTCAGGATAATACTTGGTGATGTATTTTTATCACTCTTTTTGTTTAAAGTCGATTTTTGAGTGGCTCAACTTTTGTTCTGAAGTGAGATGACTTCTAACTGCATGCACAATAGAGAGCTGATAACAAAGAAATCGTGATCTAAAAAATTTGAATAATTTTCTGCATTAAATGGCCGAGTTGGGATGTAATCTACGCGTTTTTATATTCTTAGGGATACAGATCACTGCTCATGTGTGAACCTCTTTTATGTTGTGAAACAATTGAAACAATATATAAAACTGCTTAGCTTCCCGTAAAAAAAGTTCTCTTAATGGTTATTTTACATGTATATAAACGCTTAGTAGCGCACGTAATAACATTTTAAGGTCAAAATATTGAAAATATCAAAGTATCATGATCAGCTTTAACGACACCTTAGGACCCCGGTTGGCCTCTATCTCTAATGATGTTTTTCCCCCCAGTTGAAATACCAGTTATTGTGCGGGTTAATTCAGGGAATCTTTGGTCAGGAATTATTATTTTATTTTATACGTAGATTAAGAGGCGAAACGCTATACGTGTCATTACGCCTTTTAATCAGAGGAAATGAATATGGCTGATAATTTGAACATTTAATGATATAATTACTAGTATCCTTACTTCGTTTCCGTTGTGATTGACTGAAATTGAAAGAAATTGTCATACGTTCGGAACGTGTTGTCTTGTAAACGTGAACGATGGCTACAGGCTATCTTTACCGTTTGAAATTAGTCTGATTAAAATGGCATATGGCACTTTATCATTTATGCATATACATTTTAACAAATCACAGAAATTCGTCCATATATTATTAGTACTAATATTTAAGGTTTTTTTTTATAGTAGTACTGCATGGACCACACACTTAATGTTTAAGGGACATTGATTACATTAAAATAACAGTTCTATGGGTGTACAGTACTGAGTTTTTTTTAAATCAGAGCTACGTTTCTACATCGATTCTCTTGTCAGTTTTGAAGCAGTAATATGTCACCATGGAACTACACCTTGTTTGTGTTACTTTAAACAATGCTAATTGTAGTAATATAGCAATGCATTCTAAAGCAATATTTACAATATATTAAAGAGAATAGCAATAACTACTGCTACCGTATTGCATAGATTGTGCTACTTTAAACAATACTAATTAATATAGTAATATGTATTAGTGCAATCTAAATTAATATTTACTAAGTATAGAAGTAAATCCCTAGAAATACACCACCACTACAGTGTCACACTTATCATTTCTATCATTCAATTATTGCTTTATTATAAACTTAATTGCTTTAATATTATTCAATGAAATCAAGATGTAATATTCAGATAGTTGTTGATTTATGGTTGTTTTATTACTTATAGAATATGTTAGATTTTATTTGTTGTGATATTTATTGCTGCGCTTTACTTGTTTTGCAATGCTGTGTTTGATAACTATTAGCTCGCCAGACATTAAACTACAATAAATATACTTAGAGTGTATGCTACTTAACTTTGGTACAAGCACAGTTCCCATAAATTCAGGAAGCAATAAAATATTTTAAGGGATATTGTGCTTGTTAAATGAATTTACATGTAACATATTGCATTTTGCAATATTTTAGGAATTAAAAATTCAATAACTGGGATTGAACAGTAAAGAAAAATTAAGTTTTAATTTTGCATTGAAATTGATATTATTTCAATAGTTTTCTCTTTTCTTCTTTGTAAAATATATTTATTAAAACCTCTAAACTTACAATAACCGTTGTTGTATTTAAATCTTAAGCCTTTTGTCTTTATTTTGTATTTTGTGCTGAATGCTCAAGTAATTGTTTCAATAGCTTTCTCTCTTTTGTAAATTATGTTTATTAAAATCTGTACGCTTTACAATTTATTTTATTTAAATCTTTAAGCGAACCCAGCCTTCTTTCTTTATTTTCTGTGTTGTGCAGATACTAAAATAACTGTTTTTTCATATATTTTACGATTTTTTTGAGTAATATTTATACACCGTTTAGTATCTTGGCTTGATACGCGAGAAGCTAATAGCAAAGAACACCAATAAACTGTAACCCGAGTATTCACATTTCTAAATTTTTTGTCTCACGAAGGGCAGTACATCAGTGATCTAATAGCCTATATTATTTTGTACACAATATTTAATAAAATAATCGCATAAATCTGAATAGTTCGCATTTTTTATTATTTCAGAGCATATCATTTCATATTTGCACATGGTTAATGTAGGTTATTTTGGTGCATCCTTTATGCGATATCATTGCATACCCGACGACGGCCATTATTGATGGACGTGCCTTACGTACGTAAAGCCAAATGAAACCATTATGTTGGCCTATATAAAAGTTCATTGCAATCTTTCAAAAATAACGTGCTTCTTTCAAAACATCGATTTCCATATCGATTGCACACTTTTAGAACCCAGATGTTGAACTTCCATATAATATGACCGCACAACGAATAAAAACATGCGAACAAAGATAAATTCTTTTTAGACAGGTAGGAAAATACACAATGTCATAAGTCTAGAATGTTTCATTTAAACATTTATTCGAGGAATATCCAAATTCTTCGAGACAAGTGATTTAATGGAAACGTCAAGCTTCAATCAGAATCTGTATTGCAAAAATTGATCAAAATTCCACTTGAGTGTTGACAAAATATGAATATTAAATGCTATTTTGTAGTTTGTGGAATTCGTCCACGAGCAGTTACACATGCTACTAAAAGGACAAGAGCACAATATTCAACAAAGCCGTGGAGAATGAAAGATCGTCGTCGTAATTTGCTCCAGAAAAACATTAGTCGCAGGCAGCAAAGCAAGTAAATAGATTTAGTGGGTTTGATTTAATGTTATAGTCGCAACTCGTGGCAAAATATCATAGAATTAACTAAAAAATCATTTAAAGCCTTCTTTCGTTTCCCTTTTATTCGTTTTTATGGAGGGATCGCGACATGAAATCAACACGGATTTGAAATAAAGCCAAATGAAGGTGGAATTAATTCAGTAAAAAAAGATCTATGGCCAACTGAAGTCGCGTGTTTTAGTACTCCCTAGCTAAATTAATTCTCATTAAGCCAAAAACTCTCAACTGTACTTGGATAATAGTCTTGTATCTTCAAATATAATTAATTTTGTTTGCCAAGTTATATACCAGCTTGGGTTACACGACACAAACACTGGGGATGATATAAATACAATTCCGTTAATTAAATGCATACAATATATTTTTGTTTGTTTTCTAATTAAAATTTCGAGCAAAATTTATTCAGTATTCAAAAATAAATTCTGAAAATATTTTCTCTGTAATTAGATAGGTGGATAAACATAGCACTAATTGAATTATTATAAGTTTTGTAAATTATTTTTGACTTGGGGTTCATCGAATAATGTTTTGATTTTTAAAATGGGAAAATATCCAAACTAAACTCCAGAAATTTTAAAAATTGAAAATAGTTTGAACATGAGTAAAAATCTAAATTTTGATCACTTGGAGTACAGCGTCTGGAGCCTTCAGCAACGGATGACTGAAATGGCGATACTCATCAACAGAAACCTCGTATATATTTTTTTATAGAACATAAAAGAAATATTTATGGGCCTTAAGCTTTAGTATATTATATGATGTTGTTCATAGCCGGGGGAAACATATTCATATCTCGTCGCGGCCATCGAAAACAGTTTTTGCCTTTCGTTACATATACAAGACATTTGCTTAACCTTAAGACAAGGCCAACCGGCAAATATGAGATTTCATATCAATAATGTTATTATTACCACAATGTCATATGTTCACGGTGGGGTTTTAAAACAAGCGATCAGTCATTCATTCACACTGCTTTGTGTTGGCAAACCGTTGTTCTGTCATAAATAAAACATATTTATCTCATAAGATTTCAATAAAAGCCAGAAGAGACAGATCGTAACACTGAAGTAAAATGACTATTAATTCGCGGCAGGCAAAAAGTTTAGCTATGAAACGTGAATTAAATTCTAATAAAGACGACCGATATTCGTTATAAAATCACTCCCGTCTTATCACTGTATCATCTAATTAATATTACAAGTCGGCAGCAAATAAATTTTAATACGATATACTAGAAAAACTATACAATATACATAAAAATACGTAACTATAATACCGTTATTATAATTCCCGACAAGTCTGAGAAAGAGGAACACATTAGTGTATTTAGACTCGATGGTCATTAATGGGAATGGAACATGGGAGTCGAGAAGAATCAGTTTGCAACTGATATCATTCGACATCTAAAATGTCCAAATGGCCACATAAACAATACATTAAAAACCTCCATAAATGAAATTCAGCAAAGTTATGACTATTTAATATGAGAACTCGTGCAATACAATACTAGAGCTAGGCATGCAATGAAATTGGCTCTTGTTGTTTTAATAGAGTAATAAATAATAACAATAAAAAATTAACTACTTACCTATACGCTATATTTTCGCGGGTTTTTAGTATGTCCGTTTAAAAGACGTTGTATTCGGGTACTGACCGTTTCAACTTTATTGCCTCCAGTGAGAGGAGATTTCGTCTCTAACTCTCTTTAACGAAACCGAGGCAATGCTAGGGTCACGGGGGGTTGGACCGTTTTCTGTCAGACCCGCCTTCTCCCGGTTGAATACAGAACACAGAACACCTCAAGATGGCTTCCCACTTGAATCAGCGAAAGCCTTGAAGGAGGCTAGCAGACGACACAATAAAGACGAAGATTACATAGTGAGAGTGAGTGCCTGAAGTCAAGTCTGTCCGAGGATTCACTGAGCTTTGCCTTGGATTCGAGGAAGGTTTCGACTAGATTGAAGTGGCCACTGAGGCGTAAGGCTAAAACAGACAACAGTGATTTACGACCGGACCAAATACATTGTAACCCGCAAGCAGACGACACAATTTTAAAAAAGTGATGGCAGAAAAAGCTAATGAAAGACAATCATTCGTACAATGATAAAATGATCTCGCGAATTAACTGGAGATATGGCCAGGGGATTTTTCTTCCTCCATTGCCTTAATTCCGCAGAAAATAGCAAAACTGTAAAATAAACAAAGCTAGCAGACGTCAGTAATATGGTTGCGAAGTAGTGAGTGGAAAAAAAGTTTTTGTCTCGTTTGTCAGGTCGTACACGTTTCATTATGACAACAGTACATCACCACCGCCATTGAATATTAAATGGCGGAATATTAAATCAAAGCGTTTACCTTTTGATGTCCAAGTAGATATCTTTTCAACAAAAATCGAGAAATCTACAAAACTGTCGACCACCCGTTTAGAAATAAACATTGAGCTATGAGGCGTAACTAAGTACTCTTATCCAACAGTTACTGGGTTGGGTTTCAAAACTGAGGACAGTTATGGAAGTATGTAGTTACTCCGTTTGAAAAACTAAATGGACTAAAAATTAATATGTCACCGCTTAATTTCAGCGATATTTTTATTTTTGTTAACAAAGGAAGGTATGTTCTTTTTTAGATTTGATTAACGTGCGTTTTGCATATTGAACCATTATCCTTAATTTACGCAAAACTCAGTTCAAATATTGATTAAATAAAATTTCAATACGAATTTCGTTAAGTAAATCCGTTGGCGGGTGTATGTTTTTCGTAGTAGATCCAAATCTAAAATTCTTTTTAATAAAGTATGAGTGCACGAAAGGCAAAATGAAAAGAAAAATTGAAAAGCGAATTGTATAGTGCTTCGCATTGTTTCGGCCATAAGACTCTTTTTAAAAATATATTACAAGAAACACATTTAGCTCATGGCGCTGTTTATATAAAAGAAATGACAAAAATTCTGCAGCTATCGGTCATAATTCAAAGTTTATTCCGACTTGAAATCAAGTTCGTGTACATATAGGCTTTATTTATATCCTCGAAGAAATCTTAGCACTGATTAAAATTCTTTCTAGAGAAAAAAATCAATTTCAAAATTTCTCTCTTAAACTAAAGATCAAAGAGACGGTTGAAAAAATAAAGAAAAAAAGCGACGTCTCGTTCGCCACATAAATAAGCGAACCACACAAGGGTAAGGCGAGGAAAAATAAAAATTTACGACCCTGGCTCCTTTTACTGTTCAAAAAGCGAGAGATTGGTATTCCCTGGATGGAGAGAAAGAAAGATATATGGGATGAAGTTGATCATTTCTCGAGAAGAAAATTAGCCTTGTCACCAGGAGAGGGAAATAAAGACGTATGGACATTATTTAGTCGTCTCGATCGCGTGTTAAAACGCTTATTCGTCAACCCAACACCAGAAGCAGTAAATTGTCGAGTGGTGTAGTAGCTGTTGGTACCATTGCCGTGCCTTGTAATAGTGTCGTCATCACACTTCTACTACGGCAAACTAAATTGATTTATTAGTTCATCTTACACCTTAAAATGCGATTTTAATTTGCTTCATAGGAAGTAATCGTTTGGTTGGAAAGAAAGGAAAAATAAATTTATTTTTTCTGAATGTCCTAATACCAAAAATTGATATATGAATAAATATTAAATTTATTACGTTAAATAAACAAAAATAAATTGAGGAAGCTTGCTTTAATTTTTCTTTAAAATATATAAATAATTATAAATAAAGAATTGGAGTTTTTGATAGTTCTTTAATTTCTTATTTTTAAAAATAACTAACTAAATGTACCTGTAATTTCCACAAAATAAAATATATATATATATATTTCTCATTATTCAAATAATTCCAGTTCAGATCGGTGTACCACCAAATTCTAGTGTTATATTTCATCAATATCTATGTAAACACTCGTCTTCTATACCCTAGTCGGGGCAAAACAGTTGGACGTTAAACCCCATTTCACCATTATGTAAACAATGTTAATAAGTACAGTGAAATAGGGATGTATATAATAGAGCAATTGAATAGCAATAATATTGCTTAACCTAAGGACAAAGCAGTTTTTATAACTTTTATGCCATATTAACTAATTGAAAATGTATTGTAAAATTGCAGTTAAATACATAATAACGCTCGAACTCTTGTTTCAGATATATGGCAACATGTTCCCGGATAATAACTATCAAACAATTAATATAACATAAAATAAACAAAAATATCATCAAAATCTGATTTGGCGTACTCCCTTTATTTCTTTAGGAGATAATTAAATAATTATATTTTTAGATTTGACCATGTTATCAACCAAAAACAAATTTTAAAAAAGTTTAAAAATAGCTCTTTAAATATTATCGCTTGAGAGAAGACTACGACGCTAAACCCCATTCTATTTCTTTTTATCTTGATTTTTACTATATAAAAAAATCATTATTGTGTATAAACCCCCCTAAAAAACGTCATATTTTTTGTACGGCATCCTTTGTACGGCATCCCTCCACCTTATGAACAGACCAAATAAAATTGTTTTATCTTTAAAATGAAATAATTACTAGGCCACAAGTACTTAAAATATGAAGATCCCGTATATTAAACCGGTAACAACTTTTATGTCTTAAATAACACGAGGGGTTAAATACTATCTCAACACAAACCATTTAATCAACATTAGAATTCTGAAGGCCCCGGATGTTCATATACAGTTAACATTGTTGTTAACTAACAATTAAAACAAAGATCATACATACAAAATCAAACTGCGTAATAGTACATACATTCTTCTAAAACTAATTCTATTTTGCGCATTGTATATATTGCAGAACACTGACTACTTGAAGGTCAGATTTATATCAGTAAATTTGTATACGGTAGCAGAATGACATTTGTTTCCTACACGCACAAACTTCAGTGATTAAAATACACATTGGACATGCTGTCGACAACATGACATCATTAACACTGTTGAGACTATGGTATTTTGTTTTTAAATTACGAAATGATGAAAAAATAAAACTTATATATCTCTTCATATCAATTTGAAATATATTATTTCAAAACGCAATTTTATCCAGCACTAATAACCACAAAATATTACCCTCCCTCGATTTTTAAAAAAGAGTTTCACCCTCATAAGATATGGCTTGTTCTTGGTCAAACACACCGATATGCCATTATGGCATCTGGGTGTGAAATTGAATAATAACTCATTACCCTATTATAGTATAGGAGTTTCTTTGATGTGGCAAATATCATCACTGAATCTCGTGTATATGACCTTATCGCGGTGTAAATCAGGGGGATGTTATGAGCCAAATATTTTATGTTTCGAACGACCTAGGTTCGATCGGAGTTATTAGTGTGAAGGCTTTCGGCATTGATGAAGTATAGGTGAAGTCCTGTTTTTCTACATATTCGTTTGGCGCACAGGTTTTGAGAGTATAACATCAAATCTCATTGGCAGCAACGCGAATCTACTTGTTGACAAAGATCATAAATGGCATACACGTTAACTTTATCTGGTTATTGTTTTATGTAGAAGTCACAATTATATTCACCGTATGACCATATTGATTGTCTAGATGATCTGTATACGTCACTTCCTTTTAATAAAACAGAATAAATTTCTCTGATAATGGTTTATATTTGCTGTATATCCAGGAATATTGGGATTTTAAATAAATTTAATGATTTTACTTGTGAGGTGTTAATGTATACATTTGAAATTGTAGTTCCGCAGGTAAAACCAAAAACGGAGTTAAGTTCCACAATCGACAGTTTAATTCAAAATGAAAAAGTAATACAATAGAGCTGTGTACGTCACTCAAGTTTAGCATTCTATTTTGACCCGAGACAAAATAAAATTTATACATCATTTATAGTTTAAAAATGATTAAAATTATGTTGTGGTAAGTGACTTGTTAATTGAAATAATTGTTACCGATAGTTTGTACAATATAATTAAATAAATGGTACATCTCGTATCGATCTGAACACAAAATAATAGCAGATGTTTGGAAGAATCTATGCTCTTATGACAATCTTGAATTTCAAGACCTTGAAAAATTCATAAAGTAGTGGGCGGTTCTTACAAAATGGGAGTGTTTTCTGTGTATATATTAAATTATGAGGTTATGTATTCTGATGAAGAATTAGTCATGCATTATACGAGCTCCGTTACACGAATGCAGACACATCATAGTTTGCTTTTAAAAGAAACAAAACAAAAACCTTTTAAATTTACTGCACTTTTAAAGTATCATAATCACAGATTATAACGTAGTTATAAGGCAATGTTGGAATACAGAACATTAAAACATCGAAAACAGGACTGGTGGTCAAAATAGCCGCACACACATTGTGCAAGACTTATTGTTATTATTCATATTAGTTGATTTAATGCAGAAGTACAGATCATTTACACGGAAAACAGAAAAAAACTAAGTGAAAAAAATCACCGAACATCGATTGTGTATATATGCTTTGAAAACAGCAAAATGAACATGTACACATAAACGCAACGGATATGGGACTGGGTGAACAAAATAGCTGCACATCGATTGTGCAAGGTTTACATTTACGTTAGTCAGATTTGAATACGGGGATGTTCAACATTTACACAGAAAAGCAACAAAAAACTTGGTGAACAAAAAAGCTACAGAACAGACCAAAACCGGGTGATCAAAATAGCTACACATCGAATATACAAAGCTGATTGTTTTATTCTTGTTAGTAGGCTTTGAATACGGGAATAAACTAAAACTTAGTGAACAGCCCAACGTCAATTGTTATTGTTCTTCACATGAGTTGTTTTGAATACGACAGGGGAAATTGAACATTTACGAAGCCTTTAAAAACACAAACAAACCCGTTTGAAAAAATAGCCCCATTGCACATCTATTGTCCAAGACATTATGCATACCATTAGAAAGTGTAAAATTTTATTCCGACCAAGAGACCAAAAATAAAAAAAATAAAAATTTAAAATAGCATTATGCAAGAGTAAAATCTGCTTATTACAGGTCTTTCTTTAGGCCTGAAATGTTATCTAAATAATCAATTAGACATTCATTAACATATCCAGACCATAATAAACTCTTGATGTCAAGACTAACCTTCGATGTTGGCGGATTAAAATCCTATATGCCGCTTAATGGCCGTTTATAATTAAATCAATCAAGTGGATAATCGAGACTATGCTGATTATATTAATCATATGAGTAATGATGACCGAGTCTATGTGAATATTTCAAACGCCTTTTTCTCGGCTAATAGTGGATCAATTTGACTGAAATTTTCAGCAAATTACCTTTACACTATTTAGTTTTTAACTATTATATTGACAACTGCCATCTCTTTATCTTATCTCCCATAATGTAACTTTAGGTTGCCCTGAAGACGAGTGGGTAAAATGCTTTTCACCCAAACAATCATGCAAAGTACCGGCTTGCCCTTTGGTATCCTCTCCCCAAAGTACCTATGAAATCAACCCTATAATAGTGAAGTAAAGAAGCCCGACATCACAGCGAGCAACCGGATACCGTAGCAAAGTGTGGCTGTCCCGTATTTAGCTCCACTCGCAATCCATGAGCCCCGCTTTTTAGATGTAAAAATTTAATTAAAGCGGGAATTTAAAGTCAGTATATGCACCAAAGACTATTTGCTGAATAAAATTGATATATCGATAAGTAACGACGAAATCACGACAAAGTTTCAAGAATCGTAGAAAAATAAAATAGATCATTTCAAAATAACCATGGGAAGTTTTATAGACGGCTACTTGTAGGAACTAATCAATCCTGAATCTGTAAAGTCTCATACTCAACAGTAGCAAGCATTCCATTACGTCAAAAATAGTATCCTAATCAATCTCTTACAACAATAAAGCATATAATACGCCATGACGTATAATAAGGACAGTGGCATTGGTGCGTCAACAGGGTCAAGTTAGTTCTTGGAAGAAGCGAGTTCCAGAGGATAAAGAAAAAACAATGATAACTCGAAACATTGAGAAAATAAAGAAAGAAGGAACAAAGTGTTTTGGTCTCCAGTTTGATAACCCTTAAAGTCGTAAACCAGTTTGAAAGGCGGAGACAAAGTCAAGTTTGGCATCAGGCCTGGATGATTATCTGGGATTTTATAAAATCAGAAGCTCAGATACGGGACAATATAGAGCATATATGCCTAGTAAAAAGTGGGGTGGGACCAAAACGATGACAATACACTCATGTTTGTTTCACCTTATGTCGATGAATGTAAAAGAAAAGATCTCTGTGCCAGAAGGATGGGGGAGGGGGTCTCCACTCTGGAAACGTGTCTGAATATGAGAAGTGGTTATGGTATGCACCAGGTCTAAACAGTGAGAGTGAAATACTTAAGTACAACACTCTCCTGTCGCCCAAGACATTTTCACAGTTTTTTTTTTCCAATTTGTCCATTTCTGATTGTGGGTTGACAGTTTGGGGGCAAAATTTTTAACGTACGCATGCCAGTGTCTTTATTAAATTCTTAATCTATCACAGCAATATCGTAACATTTAACATCGGATTAACAGCTTTAACGCTGCTGGACGCATTAACCCAATAAAACATCTAGAAATTGGGGTTCTGTCGTCTCTTAAACGTCAAAAATCAGAGCGGCATCCTTCAATAAAATCCACTACTTTCATTTATTTAATGTCGAAATTAAATTTTGTCAATCACTCATCACAACCTCCAATAAAATTTACCAGATATAGCATTAGGTTGTGAGTGGACTGAGTGACCACTGGTCGGATTTTTAATGTGCTCCTTAATTTCTGGACATGGCTTCGATATCCCTTTACCAGATGGCATTGGACAAATTTCTCATGTGAATTCTACTTGAAATTCCTCATTCAATATTTCCTTGATCTTCTGAAGGACCGGAAAGATTCGATATTTTAAGGTGTAATTTCTGCAACCTTCTCGTTAATTTAAGAGTTTTATATACGCAGTAAGACATTAGGGTATAAAATGGCATTGTTTCGGTAAGGTCATATACTGGACTATAGCATATAGCTGCAAGTATTGTCCTCCGTATGCTAATGAATAGCTACTAAACAAGACTATACCTATCTTGACGCAAGTTCACTAAGATCAAAGGATAAGCCGCACAGACACCCGGATGTGACAATGGTGGTCCAAATGATCTTCCCGTCTTTGATTGGTCCTTGATAGCGACATTAAGATAATGAGCGAGAAAGTGGATTTCCTTTAAAACCTCTTAGTCACGGGAATCACATTAAATTTCTTTTAAGCCGACTTTTGCAGAGGAACATTTACTTGATAGCGTTTCTCAGATTTTTACAAGCTAAGGTCGTCTTTCTTGAACTTCAATTATATCTGCTGACATGAAGACTTTGCCTTCCGTTTCCTTGTAGTCGTCGAATATGATGGGTTATAATACCATGATTAGGTCCTATGGATGAAATACGTTCAACGTAATGAAATGAGTTTCTCGCCATACTTTGAATGGTATCTAATTTAGCAATCACCATTTGGGCTAGATTGGGTAGTTTTTTATGTCCGCGGGTCCGTAAGTAGCTATTTGTGTGGAATTCAGCTGCGTGAAATTAAAAGCGATGAAAATTGAGCAGGGTTTTCCATGGTGGTCTCGGATAAATGAATAATATCTTGTTCATAAAATATTCATAGAGGGCATGGATTATGCGAATGTTGGTTGACCGGTACTCTCATAGGACCGAGCATTGTGTCAATCAAAGAAGCCGACTTGTTTTATGATGTGATCGATAGACTTGTAGGGATCGACTTCATCACTCGACCACCAAGTTGATCACGTTTTCAGACATTTAGCGTACTACGTCATGAATACTTATTGGAGATGGCATCCCAGATCAATCAATAACTGACAATGGATGAGTTTTGTTTTAGTTAAAATTACTTGAAAATAAGGCTCTGTTGGTATCATTACGTACCGTTTACATTTATTCTATGTATACTATTTCATTTGCTTTATAATAACTAATTTTAATAGAACAGCTTAAGTCGTTTAAATTTAACAGTTGTTGTTTGTTGTTATTATAATAGTATAACGTCTCACTCTTCGATAACCAGTCAAATAAAATTTTCATTTCATATTGATAAATGCTTGCTGCTCACGGTATTTTACGTATATGGTGTGTTCGCTTGCTGTATGGCATTTCTAACGAATTCTTTCATTAAATGTTGTACTCATTCTACTATTATGGATCGGTTGTTCCACACTCATATATACACACACCTCCAAAAATGAAATATTGGGAGATAACTTCGTGTAATATAAATTCCTAAAGAATATTACATACACGTTTAATATCTTCGTTTGGATGCAAGGTCTGATCAATGTCCGATACACATTTCTATGCGATACCCACCTTTGATGACACCTGCGTGCCCATCATAGGTTATTGTCCAATGTCCGATAAACGGTACCCACTGTTATCGATCTCATTTATATTTATTGGCAGTAAATGTAGTGAAAGGAACCGTGTGGTGAAATTCACAAGGCGGATGGAGCTCAATAGTTTATTCGTGACCAACCCGATTTTACGAGCTACCAGCCCGAGCATGACAATTCCAAAGCGCTTTGATCTCCGTCACTTCTTTCAATTTTTATTACAGATATTATGTGTAAGATTTTGAAGTTGGGTAAAGCTGCTATAGGTTCACCTTGTCAGACCTTGGACCGTAAGTCACCAGTCCGTCAAATAATCAATGGATTGATACAAGCAAAGGTAATTGGATCGATTTCAACCTATCATTGTTTGATAATATAAAATGTCGATTATATTAAACACTTACAATCACTAATTATTAATTTAAATTATGTGATATCCTGCTCCTGGGTGTGTGTCTTCGCGTTTTCATTCCAAACAATAAAATAAAACCAAGTGCGAACAATCCAAACCATTAGACAAAATTCGAAGTGACCATTAAGATCCGGAGAGAGGGAGAGCGAGAGAGAAATGGGGTTTAACGCCCACTCGACACAAACTGGGTCATTTCAGGACTATCACATGGTTCAATTATTTTATCTCAATAATTCGCTTGCGCGTAGGGTCTTTAGCAGTGGGAGGACCCGGAGAAATCGACGAAATTGGAAGGCTACCCTACTCCTTAGCACTTACAACAGGATAATCGAAGCCACGCCAGTTGACTCAATGACAGACCGTATGATACAGCGCGCACCCAAAAAGATCCAAATCCGACTTTAGCAAATAATGAAGCCCAGCCTGTGTTTACACCTTTCAAATGCTGACATTATGGGCCGTGGTCCCGAGGTAATAATCATAGATTGACGTTACTGAAAGTCAACACAATATGATTTTAAGTGGTTTCGGCACTGAGCGTCAACCTTGGTCGATTCCAAATTAGATTCCACTATGTGAACTTTTCAAAGAAGTGGCATAAGGTGTTTTAGGAAGAGTATGCATACTCTGTATTGGCATATTGACAGATTTAATAAGGGTTGTATATTTTGAAATTTTAAATGTATTGTTTGTAGATTTTAGAGTCTTTAAGAATTATAAACCTCACACTGAGTTTTATAGGCGTTACAGGCCGTTATTCTTCCAAGAAGTGGATATTAATATGTGTATAGAAGATCATATTACAAAGAGATGTATAATTTCTGCTCTATTAACATGTATATTACACAAACGCCGAGAGCTGACATAACATTCCTTCTGCCTATATCAAAAGAAAATATCCACACCGAAAAGTTTATCTGGCGCAGAGAGGCAGACATCTACCGATCTGTTAAAGTCATTGAGTCGATGAGATTATAGCGTAATGTTCTGTTTCACCAATGTAAGACCAATAGATATCTAAGTATTTTCTCACATTCCTTTTGATCGACCATATAAAATTCCTCTTTAACGTCAATATGGATTTTCCTTTCATCGTATCAAAAATTGTTAGCGGAAGAAAACTTCTGTACAGCTCTTAGACTATACAGAGCTTATGGTTTTAGTGAGTCAGAGACAGGAGTTTGAGGGCGAGGAAGCGGAGAACGATAATGGTTATGGTGAAAGAGGCAAATAGTGTGAAAATGGACTTCGAACCCAGCTAAATAGCTTTACATTGCGAGTTATTGGTATATGGTTCCGGATGAATTCCCGACTTCCAACAGTCTTACGTGAATTGTTTTACCACACAAGTTGGTTGTTCGTTTCGCCAGTGGTATGTTTAACAACAATGTTCTCCTCGCTACGTGGAGTCCTCGGTCTGTCATTGAGATACTAGAATACTGTAAATTACTATAAACCTCTTCAATGTTTATACGCTTTATTTATTTTGTCTTTTGTTATAAATTTAGCTAACCACCCTTTTAACTCCTTGTTATTAATTTACCACAATATATCTTTAAATGAGCTTTCTGTAAGATCCAGTGGTGGTATCATATATTGACAACCTGGTGATCATGATCGTTGCTGTAGCAAAAATTAAGCGGGCAGGTCAGGTACTAGAAATTTTAACCGATTATGCCTAGCAAAATACCCAAATTCTTACCATCAACAATTTTTATGACGTGTGTTAAAGACGAACACCTTTAAGCCACCTCTCGTGTCTGTTACTTTGACATCCCCAAAAAACCCGAGAAAATTGTTTCTCCCACTGGTAACGACCCCTACCATATTATTGTAATATATGACGTAGGTTGTGATGAGTGACCGTAAATTCCCCACCCCGTCGCTCTCACACACACACATTTTCTTATCAGTAATTGATACAATATCATTACATTACCATTATAGAAATCCATAATGACATTATCAACCTTTTACGAACTTGTCAACTATATATACCTATATATTATACCGCGGCGATAGTGCCAAAAATGTGCTTGCTTTGAGAACTAATCTTTGGGTACATCAAGCGTTAATACAATAGATCTCACAGTTTTCCATTATATCGTGTCTACGACTATTCATATATCATTCAGTTCTTATCATGTTGGCGGAGAAAGCGCTTCCTATACAAGGTGATGAATATTTAAGAGAGTGCTGGAGGTACAGCAGTCACATCACGGTCTAATCCAATTCAACTTCATCAATAATGCGTCTCTAATCAATTTTAGAGAAGATTATCCACTTTATTCATCAGGCAGTCAGTTAAAGGAGTTGATTTTATGGCCTTTTGTAAACGATGGGTCGGTAATCGGTTAAATCTTGTTAATTACAAACACGCATGTTAAGGAACTCATTGTCAATCATTCTCTTCCGACTTTCTAGACATCTTAGACAGAGAAAATGTTACGATCTATCAATATGAAGCAATATGTATATACCTCGATTAATTTCACTAGATTAAAAGCAAAATTTGAACTTTGACCTTTAGAATTTGTTTTCCGCGTGTTTTCTTAACATTCAATGTTAAGAAATGGATTTCAGTAGCAGTCTTCATACTTTTTAGACATGTTACAAAGTCTTGTGAGATATAGACAATATATTTATTATTGAAGTCCATCATATCACATCTTTCAATGGTCAAACTTCAGAACTGACGTTATTCCGTTTATCTCATTCATTAGCAGAACAAATTGATGCTTAGAAAAAAGTGCGTCTCAGTTTAATTTGAGCAAAGGCTTCGGCTTTGAAAAAGAAGCAAATGGACTGAAAAAGTCGTTCAGGATATCTGACCCTGTCCATAATTTGTTAAATATACACTACAAACAGTCCACCATTAGAAAAACTACCAGTCGATTCGCTTTATGTCGTCTCTTGAACATTATTGTATGTTTTATTTAGACTGAAATTATCACTCAATCGCTTATATTATTACATTGTATAAAGTTAGAAATTGTCTCAAAATTGTTGGTCACTAAGACGTTAAGACTCGTGTTTCCCCTATAAATAAACAATAATCACAAATTTGTCGGATATAAATAAGATATAAATAAACAATACTACGCCATTTTATATTACAAATAAACCGCATTTTTATGTTGTCTTTATTTTCATCTCCTATACTAAAATACCCACAAAACCTACTAGAAGGGATAACGAAATGGACTCTTATACGGATTTTATGTTAAGCATTTTCTGACAAATTGAGCCATTTGCTTCATCCTATAACATGTTTTATGTTAATTTTAAACACGGTTTTATCGGACATCTACGGCTATTTTATGTTCTCATGTTAAATTGAGATAACAATAAATAAAATATCAAAAATACATATAATTTTTAATTCTGACATTTATTTGGACGGCACTTCTTTGGGTTCCCAGCATTGTTCTAATTTAGGAGAAAATGTCACACGGCGGGCAATAAATGTCGAACGACCTATATGCGTATATTAAAATAAAATCACTGAGCTAATGAACTTTTTTAAAAAAATGATAACACTGTTTTGACGTGGATTATTTGCTTTTAATATGTATGATATTTCGAAACAAATAAATTAAATAAATAATTTAATGCTAAATGTTCCTGTAACTACGTTTAAACCATTATTTAAACGATTATTAAATATAAGTGAAATGATAATATGGAAGATAATGACAATTTCAAATTTAACTTCCGATTAATTTAGCATAATGATTTTCTGATAAAGATACGTCTGACACGATTACGCTGACAGCCAAAAGTTAAATAGAACGTCTCGTTTGTCTATACCATGTTGTGCTCATTTTTTTTTTAAATGGCGTTGTTTACACTGCTGTCGATGTTTTAACATCGGTTGTTACAATTACCTTCGTCTGGGTCAGCTATGTGGACAAAGCTCCCGTCAAAAAGTGATAGAGGGCTGGGGTGGTCCTATGTTATTTCCTATATCAAAAACTTCAAATGTAACATATTTTGTTGACCAGGTTCTTTTATAGGGAAAACCAATCTAAACTTAAATATATGTTACGGGGGATTAGATAAAGCGCTGGAAGTTCTCACTATAATAGATAAAAACTGGATAATGCAAAGATAATTCTGTCAAACTGATCCACTTTGAACCGAAATTTTAGCGATTGAATTTTCGGCTAAGCCTCGGTCGTCATTACTAAAGTCAATACGATAAAAAAAAACCCACAAGTCTCGATTATCCATTTCATGATAAAATCAGTGTATGAAAGTTGAGCAGCAAGTGGGATCCTAATCCAGTAAATTTTCGGCCAAGCCTCGGTCGTCATTACTAAAGTCAATACGATAAAAACAAACATAAGTCTCGATTATCCATTTCATGATAAAATCAGTGTATGAAAGTTGAACAGCAAATGGGATCCTAATCCAGTAAATATGGCAGGCTAGTGTCGACATCGTAAGTTGATAAAGGTCTGAATAACTTAATTAATGTCGAATTAATAATTAAGATAACACCTGAAGTCTAAATGAAGACTTGCAATAGGCAGATTTAGCTCTTGTATAATGTATGTCCAGTTTGATTTCTTCTATAACATGTCGGTGTGTAACAGGTTACTATCTTTTTGCATAGATGGGGTATCGTATGATCTGTGTGGTTTCGATCACATGCCTGTAGGTTGCAGCTAAAAAAGAGTAAGCTCGTCTGCTTTTGTTCCTTCACGAAGCTGAAGACCAGCTTCCACGACGGGTGATATTCCAGACAACTGCTTATTCGGTTAAATGTATGGAGTCGAATAGTTCTATCTCTCTCGTCATTTTTTTCGATTTTCCTTTTATTTCTATAACTTCTTAATTGCATCTAAATAATAAAACGGGTGCTACAAATTGCGATTTTGACCGCAAAGCTACAAATTCGTTATTGTTAAACCCTGTCGATATGTAGAATGTAAATAGGATACAGACTGTGAATGATAAGGGAGAGCAAATATGAACGTGCGTATAGACTTTGAATGCAAACACATTGTGCATGTGGACTTTGAATAGATAATTACATTCATTAGTATTATGTATGTGTACTTTGAATACATAATTACATCCATTAGTATTGTGTTTGTAGACTTTGAATACATAATTTCATACATTCATATTGCATATATGTAGACTGAATATACAATTACATCCACACCTATTATGTATAGTAGAATTTGAATACATCACAGCAATCGTAATTATGTATGTAGACTGTGAATACATAATTACATCCATTAGTATTATGTATGTATACTTTGCATACATAATTCTTCGAAGCTTAATTATTTATTGTGGATTGTTAGACTATGTATACAAAATTATAGCAGATGTGATGTGAATAAAAAGTGGTAGCAATTAGATAAGTGGGCAATAACTTGGATCCTGATGTCAGAAACTAGTGGGTAGAATGCAATTGTGTGTGTGAGAGAGAGAGGGGGAGGGAGTGTGTGTACTGCAATGTCTTTCAAGCTTGTAAATATTTTAGAAACATAGCCGTAAAAACGGTGACACAAAAGGGCCATATAAAATATTTTTTATATATCCATGTACGCTATAGCTAATTGTTGCTACAGAAATGATTTAATGTTTACAAAATAAATAACATACTATTAATGTTCGTTACTATTTATTATAAATTTAGCACGAACATGATTACTAAATTTGGAAACCTCTAAAATAGAAATTGTTTTAACGCAGGGTCACGTTTATCTAATTCCAATTATAAACCAGAGCTTCGCTCTTCATCTCAAGACAATAGACATGTAACAAAAGCTGAACTATGGTACACTATTTCAAGATACCGAGTTCTTATCACCTGACATTTATACCCCAGTTCGCTCTAAGATCCTGATACCAGTTTATTTACTAGCAAAAGCAAAAGACAGGGTCTGGTGCATGCTCATTTGACAACCCCCTATACACTCACTAATGTAAATCTGCGGATCTCATCCGAAAAGGTCATAATTCTTCTTTTGAGCATGGCGTGAGCAGAATCTCTCTCCTTATGGAAGCGGGTACTTTCTGCAATTGCTCGTCCCTCACCCTTCGCCCATTAAGGCCATGTGTCGGCGTGTGTAAGGGCCATAAACATTCGAATCAGAGTAATAGAATTTATTTTTTTCTCAATTCACTTGTTATGATGGTCATATCATAATCTGACTCACGGCTATTACAGAACAGGCGTATAATCAAAAAGACTCTCAGAGTGATCAAAAAGAAAAAAATGAGCCATTTGGGCTATTCTATAGATATTGGCAAACGTCCGGCGAGTCACGACCTTTCTTAGCAAATAAGCTGATCCGTCACAAAACCATTCTCCATGTGTTCTTTATGGTTATAAGTTTGCATAATAATACACATATCATGCTAAACAGCTCATCATTTAAATGCATTAGGAAATATAGAAAAGTAAATGTTTATTTCGGACACGTGTCCGCAAAAGTTATATTAAATATAACATCAATTATACCCGACAGTTTTATGGACCAATTTTAGGATTAATTGAAATGACTTTGGGAAGTGTGGTAGTAGGGTATATATTTATCATTTATTAGAGAATAATATTGTAAATGGGGGCCAATAGGAAACCAGTTATTAGAAACTATCGAATTCAACTATTATTATTGCATTTGACTTTATTATCTTAATAGTATTCTAATGAGGCAACACACGTTTAAACCGACTTGACTTCAGTTTATAAAACTTCATTTTAATTCCAATACAGCGATTGCTTTAAAATGACCACTTAACAATAACTGCAATGGAAAGTGTTCCGGTCTTAGTAACTAGGTCTAAGAGAAATATATGTATGCGATCGGCCCTTATGGTTTGGAAATGGAACAAAACCACAGGTGATAATTACAATGCCTCGATTCAATCATTTATCACCCAATAAGAACATTTATTTTCTTTTAAATTTAATATACATTATATTATTGGTGGGTTTTTTTTATTTCAAAAGCTACCAAAAAAAGTCCAAAAGAAAGGTACTTGTGATTACAAATACATTAAATGTCACAATTCGTTATGCAGAGAAAGATTCGTATCAATGTCTGAGTTACTTATTGTCTTATTTAGCACTTGAACATACCTTAATCAATATAACATTGCAGATTACGTCACCCGTTAATTGTTTACAAAAGAAAGCCGGAAAATGAACGGTTCTAAAATAGCAATTCGATGTTTTGTACGAGTAACCTCTTAATGGATTATATGTGTAATATTTCTTAGAAATAAAATATCGACGGAAAGCAGAATTCTGTGACTGGATGTTCGCAGCTGTCAGGTGCGCTTATTGACCACGCCCTTAATGGACATATCAAAGCTGCCGTCTTTTCTACTTCATTGAATTTCAATATATATGTTTTCTATTTTGCTATTAAGTCACTACAATGTTTTGTGAACCATCTAAGCGACAGTTTTGTCACAACGCCCCCTTGTGTGCCCGAGATGTCTCACTAGGCATGCTTGATTTGCTCAATTTAAATGCTACATGACAATCAGATTTAGAAATTGTATACATGACTCTAACAATAGACAGAAACAGTTCATAGTTTTATAAGACGTTTATAAGAGGTCCACAATAATACCCACGGGTCATACACTTATTAGAAATAATACCTTAATGACGACAACCAGTGATCTTTGATTTCAAAGAATGGTTTTTATTTGAATTTTACTTTGCATTCTCTTTTAGACACATACCAAAATTGAACAAAAATCAAAAGGAACATATTGTGAATTCATTTGATTTTTATGGTGATTTTACGGAGGTGTTTTGAAAGTGTGTTCATTATGGATCGTAATTCAGTGAAAACATTGCACAGGATAAAAAAGAAAAATATTGATTAACCAACAGGTTAAACAATTTACTAGTTGGATTTGTGTATTGTATTAAGTGTCTAAATAACCAAACAAACCCATTCAAGAGCTAAATTGAAATTTTTAATAAAGTAGAAGGTTAATGCCACCAGTTGTCCTTTAGAGTTCATTGATCGAATTCACTCTAAAAGATTTCTTTTTAAAAATTTCCAAATCTACTCTTTGTGGATTGTATTCCTGAAATTCCAAATCTTTTGTCTTAGGGTTATATTTTAGAATATAAAATTTCCATCAACAGGCTATTGCTTGAGGGGCTCTACAAGTGTAGCTATTTATGCCGGACCTGTTCACGTGACTTAAAACTGAAGAAAACTTGAAGTACGAAACGTACAACACAAATGTACAATCATACTCTTTGTTTAAAACAATAACTGCATTTCCAAATAACATAACTTTTTCAATTTCTCCTTCGAAAGAGTATTTCACTTCCCGAGAAAAAATGCCCTTACACACAATGCAAATATCCAATTGAGAATTGAAATAAACATGTTTACAAATTGTAAAATAAATGAACTTACTTCTTCTGGTAAAATCCAGACCTAACATTTGAAGCAACGAGTTATCCAAAGTTACCTTCGGGATTTCGAGCCAGCTTCTAGAGTTGATATATTTGAATAATGTTTGGGTAAGTCATTGGCATAATTCTGTTCCATGTCAATTTATTTGTAATTTATCATGATTACAGGGACAATTTGTTAGGTTCTGTTATTTTTTTTCATTTATCAAGGGAGACGATGTGTAAGGAGAAACGTCGAATGGTGGCAGGCCGTAATAAATGGTCCTCTCAGAGCCAGATAGTAATTCACTGTAAGTTCCATCAATAAGAAAAACACGAGACGTAATTGATGGATTTATTCGATGTGTGTTTCCACGCACGTGTCGCGCTTTTCTCTGAAGACGGATGAGTGGTGCAAAGATGAGTGCACGTGGACAGGAAATGGCGTTTGATCCTAAGTGGTGCAAGCAGAAAATAGAAACCTTGTGTTTCTTAAGACATCTTACATTAGTTACAATACTAATTGATGCACGTGCTTACTCAAAACATAGCATGCTTATGTCACTGGGATATTTTAGTGTCATATTCTACAATAAAAAATTTGCTAATTCACAGGGATCTTTTGTATTTTTTGTAATACTGTGGAAAATTAACGTGCAACAAGGGGTGAAAAACATCTATATATGACCAAGACACTTACGTATGATTTTATCGGACAGGGAAATGGTGCCAGTAATGATGACGTGTAGAAATTATAGACAGGTCGATGGACACATTATCTGTTCGCATTGAATGTACACATATAAGCAACAACATGGTTGAATCAGATAACAGCAAGTGGTATCAAGTGTTCAAGGCACTTCAGTCAACCACGTTAAAAGTTAAACACTGTTGCACCCGAAATGAGATACAAACCCCAAGCCACATACTTAATTTAATCACCGACAAGGTTAATGTTTAATTCAGAAGGTGAATTGCCGAAAACGTTTACTTATGTCTCTGATGTTTATTTCGAACTTTAAATTTTAGTGTTGGACGTTCCTTTGGATTTGCCCGTCTAAGTGGTGTGTCTTGTCGCACGTAAAGGAAGCCTTGGTAGTTTGATATCGATGAATGACATGAGTTATGGGGGAGAGAGAGGTGGTTCAGGGTAATTTCAGGACCAGGGAATCGAAACCACGCCAGTCGACTCAATGACAGGCTATCCCAAAACCCCGCATGAGTTAGACCCGTCCTCAGCAGCTTGGTTGTCGCAGAAACATACGATTTAATTTTAATTCGGAATCTAAGAAATAAAACAAAAATTTTAGAATGTTATGCAGGCGATGTTGATATCGATGTTCGTATCGAAGGTGGCTTCTTGCTACTGTTTTCAAAATCTTAATTCTATTTTTTTAAATTGACATGGTGTGAAAACGTGACAGAAAAATCTTAAGCCAAGTCTTCTGTCACCTAAATCACCGACTTTCCGACAATTGCGTGTTGGCTGGTAGTAAAATGGAATACCATCAGAAACTTGTTACAGTCTGCGATTTCATTTTGTCATCTTTGATCATCGTTCGACACCTTGGAGACGCTTATTCTGCTCGGGAGTGGCTGTGTCACAAGACCTTAATCGATCGGTAGATGTCGCGAGCGATTTACCAGTTTCAGGGCGGGAAACGGGGCTCTTCTTGGCGCGAACTTAGTATTAGTGCGGGACAAGATGTACGAAGCGCGGGAAATTTCACGTGATTGATGGAGTGAAATCAAGATGGAACACCATTGCTAAAGCAGTAAAAGTTGACATCCTAACTTTTGGCGCAAATTGTTGACGAATTTTTCTTCACAATCTTGTAACATACACGCGATTAGAAGGCTCATAAAAGTTAAGAAGGGTAGAAATGTCCAGAGCCATTATCTCATTGAAAGCGATTTTATTGCATCCAGTAGCACATGGAGACAAACAGGGTTTACTTAACAAATCTACGACATGGAAATATTGGACTAATGGTGTGTAATAGAAGGCAATTATAGTTTGTCGCCGTTTTTGATCTGGCACAAAACCATATAGCCAAATTAGATTTAGACACAAATTGAAATTAACGTTCTTTGAAGTTACGAGTTGGGGGAGATGTTGTGAACACGTTCAAACAGATTTTCTGGCCTAAATGGACGAATATATCAAACGGAAATGACAGATTTCATATCATGTAAGCACTTCCGTTGAAAAAACTCAGAAATTAATATCATGGAATAGCCACTGATTTGGTTTTCAGAAATGAATGAAAAATGAATCGGATTTCTAATATTTGGGGTAATTCTGAAGCTTGAATTGAACGAAAGAGAAATTTTGATTTCTAAATGGAACCTACTTTCACGTGCTTAAAGCAAATATTGATATAATTCAATATAGATCTCTTAACCCATATTTTCAGAGAGCTCCTTTGATTATTAAAACATAAGAATGATTTGGTAGAAATTTATATGATCATTGACCCACGGGTCGTGATAAAGTTTCTTTTATTTCCTTAAAGTGTTTGGTATTGATTGGAACTTCCAGCACGATTTTGAACCAGGGGTCAAATATTGGATATTAGAAAACCAATAAATACCGTTATATACTTTTCTCAATGGTGAAAGTGATATCCGCCTCGAAGTATACAATAGTACACCAAGGACTATTAGTGACTTGTACATTCCCAAATATATAAGTGATACTTGGCGTTATTGTTTGTGGGGGATCACGATGTCTGAGTGGGTAAGACGCTGGCTCCCTAGTCTGGAGGTCGGGTGTTCGATCCCTGCATTGGCCGAGAAAGTTAACCAGATTTTCCGGCACGGTTCTCCCTTATCAGTGATGCAGGACGGAGGACCCGTGTACACATTGGCTTGCACGTAAAAGATCCCTTGATACATAATAGTATAAGAGTAAGTCGAAGTGCCGCTGTCCCTGACAAAACCTCCCTCATAGCACACTTTATGGCGTATGCCCGTCGTCATTAGCCAAGTTCGGAGCGGCGGAACCGTAGGACGTTAAACCCCATCCATTTCACTTTTTGTTATTATTTGTGTTTAAATGTAAATGTTGCTTCGAGCACCCGTCACTGATTGTAAGTAAACAGGGAGATGGTTTGACTTGGAATTCAGATGCCGGAGCAAACAGGTACATATCACAGTTACCAATGGCAGCTAGTTATTCCTAAAATTCAATCGCTTTTTTTAAAAGCAAAAATAGATTTGAAGACATTTCCCGTATAAAGATGTATCTCTACGCGTATCTGGAATAGAGGTAGCCATGAAAAATGGTTTAATTTTTAGTGCTACATAAAATATTTGATCTAAACAACATACATATAATAAATATCGTTCGGAATTATGATGGTGCGATGACTATAAGACCAACTGAAATTTCTTGCTTGCTAAGTCTGGAATTAGGAGTCCTGGGAATCTTGGAATTAAAAGGTCAATGATATAATCGTTATATTATCCGAAAACGAACCTTGGCCGACAATATTGCACAATATAAGTAGGTTTCGTAGTCAGAGTGGTTTTGATTTCTTGGAGATTCTCCGTACCATTGAAATGAGATAAGGGTATTACCAAAACAACAATAAACCTTAATATAGAGATTTACACTTGTAGGTAATAATTATAGGCTATCCAAATGTGCCCAGAACCGAGAACAATGGATGGTAGTTGTCTTTTATTGGTGGTGATGGTAATCCTACAGGGATAAAGACATTACACAACGTGAATACTTAACTCCTGCCCTCTAACCCCGTTACGCTTTACTCCCCCTTAAAGCATTTACGGCGATTGTTTGAAAAGAGAAATTAGAAGAAACGAAAGAAGTTCATAAAATTCGAGGAATGCGTAACGAAGGGGAGTTGTAAATGCGTAACACTCTCATTATAACCAAAGAAGAAGAGACTGACATTTTGAGAGGGGAGATTAGAGTAAAGAAAAACATATAGTTCGTATAGAAGCCGCTCAAGCGAAGAAGTGATGACCATAAACCACAAAAGAGATAGCTTTTTATGGACGTGTGGGTTATTTGATCCTGGTCCAAAAACATAGAAGCACCTTCCAAATGTGATGTCACGTCTTGGAGACAGAGACTTAATAAAACGACCACCCATACACAAAATCAATGACCCACGCCAAGTCAAAATATCCGATAATATACGTGTAAGCCCTTGCCTAAGGGGAGCCTAGAAGTTATTACCGAGAACCATATACTTCGAACTAAGCAAACGGACTTTGGAAATCTATCAAGCCAAGGGCCGTTTTCATATCGGGGTCAACATTTATGAGTTTCTTGGCGTTCTATAGTCAGCCATTAAGAGGAATAGCGGCTTCGACTTATCTCTTTGTGGTAACGATTCTCAAACCTCATATGGAAGGGTCGTAAAGTTTTACAGCCTCCGCGCTTGCAATCCGTTTGTTTGAACAAAACTCTTCTTTTCGCTCACACAAGTACTTTCTCCGTCCTTTCTTGGGCTCCTGTGAAAAAGGCAAGAGGCTTTTGTGGAGTTAAGTCCCAAATCGTTCAGAACTGAATATGACGGGTGTATATAGAGCTTATTACGGATGTGTTACGTTTTTGTTCGGAACACGGCTAACTCTTTAGCTATACAAATAGATCAAACGGTACGAGAACAAAATAAGTCGAGACAGCTTGACGTGCTTATATTTCTTATTAATGTTTCCTTGGTAACTTATGACCAATGTTTTTATGAACGAGGTAGCCATTTTATATACCCGCTCTCTCTCTCAATTGCTTCTTTTTTTAAACTCATCTTTGCGAATTCACCCTCACAAATTACAGGCGCACAAAGTGTAACTAAAACAAAGAGTTTGTTAGACGTGGTCAAAGACCTCACACGGTTTGGCCTTCTTCCCAGCAGCCAGAAACTTTCCCCACGTCGTTTATTTCCTTCTAATAATAAAAGACACATAAAAATCTCCTCTCGGCTTATATGTTAACACTGGGCTGCAATTAAACACGGTGGCCATTGTCTTTTACTAAGAGAATAAAATGAAAATGAATAGAATGATTGGTGAGTATTTGTGTCGGATGATTTTGCAGGGTTATATTGCTTTATAGATGTTGCAAGAAAGCTGTTATAAGCCATTATGCACCTGTGTCCAGCTCAACATATGTAGGAAAACTTCACTTAAAATATTGTGACCGTATTGTAACATCTTATTCTGTTGTTACCTGTGTCTTAAAAGTAAATGGATACATCTATTTCTGGCATACCGATACCTAGTGTAACAATTCGGAATAATAGTACCTGCAAGTTCTTAAAGACAATATTTGGATATCTGAAATGTTTTTTTATCTGATATCGACTTCTAGAATCGCAAATAACCATGTGCTACGGAAATGGAATGAGTACTAAGTAGCTTATTCACTTTACTTTTTTTTATATTTCTTAATTCTAATAAATCAATTAAATTGATTAAACTGCACAACGTGTATACATATAAATTATGTCTTTGTGGTTTGTTTACCATGTTTTTTGATTAAATGAAAAAGTTGTACTTAAGAAAGTATTTCTTTGGTATCTAATAATCCTAAATAATTCCTATAACATAAATACTAAAAGAAATTGATTATTTTTATTTGAAATGTCACCTTTTTTACCTTTTATACCATTTAAGCAACCCATTTTTTCCGGCAATACTATCAATAAACAAAACAGTTCTATGGAAAACAGTAAATGTATTTTAATCAGAGTAACGATTCTAAAATTGTCTTCCACAACTGCTCTGATTACTTTAATAAGTTCAATTACTAAATAACTTTTTCTCAGAATAAAAGCAAGTGAAATGAAAGCCTCTCTGTCTGAAATATCATCTTTAAAACCAATTTACCTTTAATATCATTTTATATTAATGATTTTGAAAACGCTTTAAATCCAAATAGAAAATGAAGGCCGTTTTAGAGAGAGAAACACGGAGAGTTGATTAGCTTTCTTGTAAGTATACATGTAAGATCAAAATTCATCGCCGTCTGTAACTATTAATGAATCGTATA
This sequence comes from Patella ulyssiponensis, assembly GCA_963678685.1. Classification (NCBI taxonomy): domain Eukaryota; kingdom Metazoa; phylum Mollusca; class Gastropoda; family Patellidae; genus Patella; species Patella ulyssiponensis. Next base: position 57,633,263 of record OY783230.1, on the reverse strand, counting down.
TTATAAAGTGAAGCCCAATAGCTTAGCTATTATACTTGGATATCTTTGTGGTTGAAGGTAATATTGTTTATCTCACCAAGTATCTCGTATGCTTCTTTATATCTTAAAGAATTCAAGGATAGATAAATTACCCAGGAAGCTTACGTATAGAACATAAATAAGTCAAAAGGAGCACCTTCAGTAGTATCTGATTGCCAGACATTGCATACCTCAGATGATGTAGCAGTCTGACTCCACTTCAAAACATGTTAATTTATATTCATTGTTAAAGGGACAACGTTTATTTAAATTTTAATTTTTTGACCGTGCAAATGCAGTTTACGATTTCAAAAAATGTTTTAACAGCTAATTTGAAATATATAGATTGGTGCGTGTCCGGTCTTCAATGTAACACATAATTCCTAAGAGATTGCATATTGTACTGTAACTTTTCAAGTATTTTAGGTGGTTATTTTATATATTCTCGCTGTATTAAGGTAATAATGGACATTCAAATATAAGATAATAGCTGAATTTGATTTTGTATTTTAATATTGAATTAACGACCATTTCCTATGCACCTATGTAATTTCATGGTAGGGTATTAAGATGTTTTTAAATGTTAGTCGTAACACCTGCTTTCTTGCTGTTGAATTTAAATTTCATCCTTTCTCTTTAGAAATATTGTATAGAATAGTCAATAGGCGTACATCAATAATTTACTCAACTGTCCTTGTATTACGCCGAAGTACGCTTCTTAAAACATATCTTTTACAGATGTCAAATTTAAAGCATTGATAGATTACACCGAAAACACTTTTCATCAAATAAATTTATTATTTGTAATTACATAAAAACATGTATTGAAAAAAATAATAAAAAGAATTGAACTAGGTTCGAAACGCCCCTGTTTCATTTTGTATACTTCTGGAAACATAATAACGTCTAGGGGGTATGTCATGTTTACGACAAGGGACGCTGACTATTGTGGCGCCAGTGTGGCTTTTTACACTTCAAGGTATCAAAAAAGATTAATATCCAAGCTAATTTTTAAATAAAACATCCATATTTACACACTAAATTATGTTAAAAATGATATCTCAAGTCCAAATATTCAAATCACATGGAAGTTTAACTTTTGAATACGATAATTATTTATTCAATAGTTGTTCACTATTGTATATAATTAAGTAGATCTGAATTTTAAAAACATATTATATAAAACTGTGCACTTTGTTTTACTGAAATATAGAATTGTTATTCCTTTATTTTTCTCAGACGCATACGGATGAATTGATTAATCTGAATATTTGCTGTACTTATATAGGGAATAGTTCTGATTGCTAATAGTCGCCGATTTATATAACTTTCATTTTGACCTGTAGTCCCTTTAAGAGCACATGCACCTCATTCAAAATTCAACAAAGTAAGATGGATCGCTAAGCCCTGTTTTGGTCCTCCGTCGCCCCTTATATTCTCTCAAAAGAGCTTTTTGTGCTTGTCTCAACAATTCTGAAATTTATAATGAACACCAACACTGCGGAAAAAATTGCTATATTACTGTACAGTTGCAAAATATTGAAAACTTGAAATAAATTTTTGTACTCGAAATAAATACTTCCGCCAGTGGAGTTTAAGAATGGGAGTGTATCAACAATTGCTACCCTATGTGTTCATTTAAACGGGTTCAAAGCTCGAGTTTTTAATACTTTTTCTATGATAGCCAATATTCTTAAGGTAAAAAATGTTTCTAATCGCCAAAATAGAGGTGAAAAATCATACAGAAATTAAAATATCGTTTTTTGATTTTTCCGGAAAACCAATATTTGCCCCTCCCTTCAAGCAGTGCTAATATTTTGCACACGAACCAATTAAAACTATAAAATATTAGGAATACTTGACAAAAACGCAATATGGCAACACCTGCGTACTTAACTGCATGTAAATTAAAAATCATACATTTTTTTAAAGATTGCATTATTTTCAATATTTCATTTCAAAAACGCGTTTTTAATTGAAAATCCTTTATAAAATTACATACGAACTTGTTTAAACGAGTTAAGATTTTCTTTTAGATTGGCACTAATAGGCCTTCGTTACAATTTTTCATAACACTGATATTTGAGGAGGACATTATTTTTTCATTTCAATAAAATACAATCAGTAGCAAGCTATGCAAACAGTTAATCCCCGGTGATGTTAAAATAATTTTCCAGTTGACAAAAGCCGACCAAACAAGCTAAGGTGTTTGATAACAATGATAAAGTTTTGTATCACTCCATTGATCATACAAATCGTCTACAATTTCGCTCGGGTGCATGCATTTTCATTAGGATGTGCATGGGTTTATTCTCATATGTATCGAATATGCACCTTGCTGATGACCGTTTCCAGATATATGACTTTGATAAGAAAACACTTAATTTATATTAATGGCGATTAGCGATGTTGTTTTACAAAATGTCAATATTTTTTTCGAAAATAAAATTAAGAAGATATAGTTCGCCAAAAATGGTCTCCCGTGGTCGTGTGTGCATTGTGCGTGCGACTGAAATTCGACCCTAACGTGTTTAAGACCACGTTGTAAATTTCAGTATGATGGACAGACCGAGGAAGGCGATGAAGGATGTGAATTGATGGTGAAACACAATCTGCTTAAACAATTAACTCTAATCAATTTTCATTGTCAATTTCACTTGGGACGTTATTGTTTTAAATTAGAGTCATGTGAAGGGTGTACAAATGACAGAAATTACTCTAAAAGCACGTCTTCGTCTTCTTGCTCTGAAACCATGTCAGAAGAAGTCACGGGCCAAGTCGACAAATCTTATTCCGTACCGTATCCTTTATTTTCATGGGGGTGTGGGGGGGGGGGCTGTTTGGGGTTAGGTTTCTTTTGAACGGGGCTTCCCGAACCAGCGAATCTTTGAATGGTGCTATGTGTTCTGTAGATTCAGAATGGTGGACCTTTGACGGTCAACAGTAAGATATTTTATTTTCTTCCGCGAAAACAGACCAGTACCTCGATTTGTTCCAATATAATCTGCTTTTAGTTAAATTGCAATAGTTGATCAGTTTTGTAAATACCCCTTCATGAACATTTTACAATCACTATATAGATCTTAGATTTATCAAACATGTATGTCAAGGTTGTCCATTATGATTGAATATTGAGAAAGTTTTCAAGACTACCGTACGTCTGTATTTAACAATGTTCATCTCAGAATGCTGTTTAATCTGTTTATTAAAGAAATGGGGGCTGTTTGAAAATAACTGAAATTGCTTTATTTGTTTTTACATACAGTTGCTTACACATGGTTGTTTCTTTGCTCTCTCAGATTGTTATTGTTTACATGTTCATAATTTAAAGGGACAATAACACTCTTGCTGGCTTGGTAGCTCCAGAAAATAAATAATAGCCTTATTCTAAGTACTAGATGTTTTAGTGTCTTACCTGTTGTGTAAATTATCCATTACATCCTATTTTACTTTTCCAGAGGGTTCGAAAATATTTTAAAATCCAAGTCACATTTGAAAAGGTTTACGTTAGACTTTTCAAATCAATAAGTTGAATTTTTCCAATTTTTTAAATTAGGTGTTTTAAAATGAAATTTATATCATCAATTAATTGGAATATTGTAAAATAATACAATTTGTTGACCAGAATGAAGATTGGGACATATTATTCAGTTACAACAAGAGTGTTATTGGGGCTTTAAGCTTAAATATACCATGTTTTTGGTTAGTTGGTTAGTTATAGTGGTTGTGGAATTCATTTTCTTTTCATTCCCTTTTTTCGTCACTTATTTTTTTTTTTTTTTTTTTTTTGTGCTCTTAGATTTCCTATCATTTAAGTTTCAATGTTAAGAAATAAAATTAAATAACTTACCACCACAGAGGAGAGGATCTGAAAGTTCGTTGTACCGCTTGGCTTGAATTCCTTGGGAAAAAAATAATAAAATATATAAAAAATGACTATAAGGGTGTTCCATTCGAACTTGGAAATATGAAAACAATTTAAGAATATATTCTATTTTTTCATTAAAAACGGAAAGTTTTCCATTGGGGTAGGGGCTTATTTTGTGAAGCACGGTGATCTTTACAGCAATTTTTATTGTAAGGGCGATTTGATATTTTTACTATCATATATTCTATGTAATTCCGTAATTTATTTTCTCAATGGATTCATTTACAGGGGAAGCACTGTATGATCTTTAGAGCATTTTTTATAGTAAGGCTGGTCTGATATTTTTACTATCCTACATTTTGTGCCATTCCTGAATTTATTTTCTCCGCTTTCTTCGTAATTTGTATGTTTCGTACTTAAACTGTCATGATCAAACATGAAATTAACACGTTTGATTGTGAGAATTTCTCTGAAGTTTTAACAAATTTTGGATCTTTTTTACATTTAATTTTATAGGTAGGTACTTACGGTATCAATCAAATTTCGATCATCTCCAAAGTAAATGACTGTCTAAATTTTATGGCTGGAGTTAGGATCTGTCTCAATTTAATACGTATACAAATCATGTTTTAAAAACTTATAAACGAATGAAAGGAAACTTTTTTATGGTTTTGTAGGTGTCAGTTTATAGACTAGCAAAGTACCACATAAAAATTAACCACTTTATTTATTCATAGTTTGCATCATTGTAAGTTCGTTATACGTGAGTAAGCATATAATATACGTACATTCAATTCAAATTCAACTTTATGTTCATGCAATTTAATGGGCTTGTATAACAAATTAGATACTGCAAACATATATCATATATGCATTATGTAAGTAAATCAATGTCGTATACCTATTCGATTTACGATAATAAAAATTCTAAAGTTAGAGGCGTTGGCTTTTATGACATGTTTAATACCCTCTCTTTTTTCCATGCCCGGGAGCTTTTATTTATTTGGAAAGTAAACTTCGTGTACTGTCAGTATTGCTTTCACTAGAAAATCATAAAATATTTATTCTTTCAAATTGAATTTTCAGTATCAATTTTAATAATTTCAACCATATAGATACCAATAGTAGATCTATTCTCCCAATTATTTCCTTTTTTCTTAATGTATTGCCATGTTATCCATACCCTTAATTTCTTTTGACTTCCAACCAAATTATTAATATGGAATCTAAATCAAGAGCAGATAACTCTTAATGGCCTGTTGAGAAAAAACTGATACAATGTTACGATCTGACTATAGAGAGGGAAAGAGAGAGAGAGAGAAAGATATGGGGTTTAACGTCCACTCGACACAAACTAGGTCATTTCAGAACTAACATATGATTTAATTTTATTTTAATAATTCGCTTGCGCGTAGCAGCGGAAGGAAACCGGAGGACACGAAGAAAACCCACGAAGTGAGGCTGGCGACCCTACTCCTTGTCATGTACAACCGGGAATCGAAACCACGTCAGTTGACTCAATGACAGACTTTATGATACAGCGCGCATACGATAACCATTCAGCCATCCAACCCTCCGATCTGACTATAACTGTGAGAGAGAGAGAGAAATGGGGTTTAACGTCCACTCGACACAACTAGGTCATTTCGGGACTAACATATGGTTTAATTTTATTTCAATAATCCGCTTGCGCGTAGGGGTCTTTAGCAGTGGGAGGAAACCGGAGTGCCCGGAGGAAACCCACGAGGTTGAGAAGGCGCCCCTATCTCCATGCCACATACGCTCACACCTGGGCTCGAAACCACAGCCGCAAGCCAGAGGTGACCGGCCACCTAGAGGTCGAAGCGCGGCACTCTAGACCACTAGGCCATCCCAACCCCCGACTATAACTGTAGACTAACCATAAATTACAAATATTAAACCAACTATTCAAATCACAATATTGTTAATCTCTGTCAATCTTTAATGTTACATTTTTTTTTAACTTTTATGTGCTTATTATCGTTTTAATTTTAATTTTGTCTACATTTAGTGAAATTATTTTATAGTGTTTAGTTTCCAAGGTTTTGGTTATAAACAAATTATGAATATTATTTCACAGAAATTGTATGCATAATGTTATATCCCTTTATACGTTCATAAACATGTAAGTAATGTTTTTTGATATAAAGCATTTTTAATCATTACTTCCCCTTATTAGACGACAGATGTACATGTATATTATTCTTTTATATTTTTGTCTTATAAATGAATAAAATATCTAGTACATCACGAAATGGCATGTACATGTAAAAGCGCAGTAAATCACATTCAAGAATGGATTTAGATACTTTTAACATCTATAATGTGGGTTGATAACTTCGATAAAAATATACCCTCCATATTCTATTACAAGAGTACATAAACAATGATGAGAGTAATATTATTTACTGTTTATAATACCCACTTTAAATCTAGGTCAAAATGGCTGAAGATTTTTCAAGTTTTCTGTGTAATATAACAACGTGCAATAAATAAACAGAAAGCTATTTCAAGTGGCATAAAAGCCAGAGATAAAAGTAATTCGTGAGTCTCAGATTGGTGGTGGATGCTACTTAAACCGACAAATCTGTGACGAGAGAAATATTGCTATACCAAGATGGCTCTTGGGGAGTTCTTCGCCTATTTTTTATAGTATTTTGGTTGGTTATTTGACGTGACCAATATTGCCTTTTTCAGATTAAAATTTATAACTTTAATATTTTCATTTGGAAGTTTTGATTTTGATTGATTTCTATTTTCTGTCGATATTTATATCTAAATTTGTGTAAACTAACTACGGCAATTTTGGATTAGGGTCTGAATTATCACGTGTGCTATAAATGGTGGTATCAATGAGTCTGTATTTTGATTGGATATTTTGCTGGATCAAGATTTTCTATAGCAGATCGTAATTTATAGTGTTACTATTTTCATTCTATGTTTGTTTTCAATTTGCGTCCCTCTCTCAAATGAAAATAAAAATTCTCGAGGAGACTCCCGCTCCTCGCAACACCGATGATATAAATACTTGTATTTTGTACCGTCTTGGGATTTTGCTCCTCATGCAAAACCAACGGTCACCACGCTCCTGTCGAGAAATTGGTCTGGAGTTTATCAGTAAGGGCATCAATGAAATGGTAATTAACCATTCGAGATATATGTGGGCGTTCCTTGGTATGAATTAAAGTATGGCTTTGGTCATGCATAAGTTTTCGAGCTATGACTACTGTTCTCTATATAGGCATCGTCTCATGTATTACTCCATCCGAATCTCAGCCTTAAAGAAAGTCTGTGGTCATCATAAATTATACTACTTAATAAGATTAAGATAATCTCATTAAACATTTAAAGCTGATCTGATAGTCATTTAGTTGATAGTGCATAAAACAATCCAAATAAACCGAAATCTCGGAAGATTGACATGTTCTCTTACCAGACTGTTGCTAACCAATTATTGGTCGCCATTTTGAAACAAAGAAGTCTGCACCACCAGGTGAATTCCCGCACCCATGTATCTAGATTTGGATTTTGATTCTGAATTTCGAAATAATCTACAGACTCCGATTTAAGGCATCCAGAATGCCAAACTTATCCTGAACACAAAGATGAAGAGCTACCTGCAACTGGTATTGTGTATTCTGATACGCGTAAGAATACCCTTCGTTGTGCACGACATAATTTAAGCATTGTTTATAGAGACAACCGGATGTACATTATATGCTTCCGTGGCGCTACCTATCATTGAGGGGTTTCAATAACATTACATCGTCTAAGTAGTCCTTGGAATTTTATAAACAGCACGTGCACTTGTTTATATGGGGTAAGTTTATTTCTGAAGTCAACAGCGTTTATACAATGGCATGTACATTTAGGCCGGAGTAAAACCCAGGAATTTGTGTCAGGTATCGTACATAACGCAGGCTATACTTACTCGGCCCATAATAACAAAATCATCTGATATCCTTTTGGATTAGTATAGAGGCGGGGGGGGGGGGTGCATAGGTTGTATTAAATTGTGTATATAACTGTGAATCGGCTCAGCATTACTATAAAAATATGTTTGTCCAACTTATATCATATTATGCTCTACAAAGGCTAGATCAATCACGACAAACAGTTTGGGAACGTGATATTATCCCATTAAATAATCTTAAAATGCAAAACTAACCCTTAAGTTTCCTTTTAAGACAACAGCAGCAAGTAGCTACGATTGATAGATCTACACAGGACCTCGGATTTTTACGTCTCATCCGTACTACTAAACTCACTTTCTGCACAAATTACAAAGAGAAACCACGATGGATTCCGATTATTAAGCTAGTTTCCCACTCACGGAGCAACAGTGGTTCTCATTATTTTCCTTCAGATATTATTATCTGATGTCTGATGTAAGCAAAATGCAGGCATGTTGCGTTTTAGAATTAACATTCACTCCATGCAAAGATTATCTTAAAGGTCATCAAATATAATTTTCAAATAAAATGAGAATCTGATGTAAGATAAATGCATGCTTTATGCACTTTTGAATTAGCATTCACCCCATACAAAGATTATCTGAAAGATCATCAAAGAAAGTGATTGTAGTATTACGATTACATCGAATTGCACAGTTGATTTTAATGGCAGGCGTGTTGCGGTGATTTACAGAATCGAATACAATGCAATGTGTGACACCTACAAATTAGCATGTTGTTCTTGACTGACGCAACAGACAGGTTCTACAATATATTCCAATAAAATCAATGGCATGGAACACTCGTATTTCAAACATAACACAGAAACATGTAATAAATGTTGAATTATTTTATGATTTATGGTAATAATTGAATAATATCACTAAACAAATACAATACAGCGAGTCTGTGATCAGTGCGCTCCCTTGTCCCGTATCTTGTTTAGTGGAGGCTTTTTTTTTATCCATCTCCTTATTGGCTGTTACAAACGTTATACAAAATCGACAAATCGCTTTTTTTAAAGTAAATTTCTTTCAACTTTTGTTTCCATGAAAATATACAAAATATGAGTTCCTCAATGTTTAATTCGAAATAAATATCTTGCGAAACGTAGGTTTTTTTTATATGGATGCAAATTGCTTAAATACTATTCATGAGACTGGAAAGCACTTGATTACCGTGGCGAAATTCGTATATCTGTCTTTACAGGGCAATAATGTGTACCTATTTGATCTTCCAGAATGCTGTTTTTATCAAATGGAAAGAACAAAGTCACGAATGGTTCGTTCTAACAGATATGGATGAGAGAGTATACTATTATCCGTTCTGATTTTAGGTATCCCAGAGAAACATTGCCTTCTTTATCATGTCCGTGTCTTGCCAAATTGCTAAAGTGTTACATTATGGACGAGATGGTACTAATATACATTTATCAATTTCAACGATTCCGGGGAAAATCTTGCTCTCTTCAACATGCCCGTTCCTTGCCAAATTTCAGATTCAGAAGTACAATTCGATGCTAAAATGTGCTAAAAAAAATAAGCCAAAGACAATGTATTATAATGGGCGAAGGGTTAGTATTACACATTGATCAATTTTAATTTTAACGTGAAAATGCTGTCCTCGTCATGACGCCCGTGTCTTGCTCATTTTTAAATTATCGTTACCAAGTTAAAAGTACCATTCGTTGCTAATAGGTGCTAAATTTAAGGAAAAGACAATGTACTATTATAGTTATGGATGAGAGGGCACTGTTTTACATTTATCAATTCTGATTTAATGTCTTTATGTATAATTTATTACCATTATAATAATTAATACCAAGAGTTTTAAGAGACTACCATTGACTAACAGAACAACAGTTGAAGTAGTCAACATGGTCTCTGTGGTACTAACGGTCACCCAACTTCCAAAGACTTTAATCACCCACGTAATAAAAACAAAATTTAATCCCGAACTTTATTTATGTGGCATTGGATGTATTGATAAAAATAAATACGTCGTGTTAGCCCCGTGCTTATTAATTGTGGATGTAATTTAGATGGAAGGTCGAGACATTGGCCCTTTTATTTAATAGCATGACCACCATTTCAATAGACGTTCGCTCAAATAAAACAAAATTAAACTGCGGAATATTGGCGAGTTTTGTCATCAGTTCGGGGAAGATCAGAAGAATTTTAATCGAGTTACACGTCACGAAAGATTTAGAGCTTTTTTTCTATTTTTCTCAAGATGTGAAAATGGTCGTAAAAAGGTACTAAGAAACAAGAAATTTCGTTCACCACAACAGCTTTTCTATGACTGTTTATTTGTCGACAAAACGACATATTATTCATAGAACTCTGGTTGCCAAGTTTCTGGTTTGCTTTCCGAATAACATCTCTTGTGATCTTTTGAACTAAATTTATTGGTTTGTGTATTGAGTAACAGGAATATTAATATGGTAATTTGAATATGGCGACGATAATCTGTCTGTTTGTACAGGCTGCTTCGGAGTAAAAAACAATAATAGCTTAATTTGCGAAATTGTGTCGAATGTATAAAAAGGACATTAATTACTGTGTCATACGAGTGTCGCATATTAGACAGAGTGTGCGTATAGATAAGTAGACTAGAGAAGCTTGGTAATAAACAATAATTGTGTATTCAATATAATTGAGTTCTGTATTTTTCCAGTTCAATTACTAAATGCCATTGAATTTCTGATACATTACTTTCAATTTTTAAGAAAGTATACAATTAATGGAATGGGGATAGATGCTGTATATACTGTAGCAGTATGAAAAACGTTTCAAATATACTTAACTAAGCCCTTTCAAATTAGGGATGGCCAAATGGTCTAGAATGTGGCGCTTCGAGCTCTAGCTGACCGGTCACCTCTGGCTTGTGATCGTTGTTTTGATCCCTTGCGTGAGCGTGTGTGGGTTTACGCCGGGTACACCGGTTTCCACCGAAGGAAAAGACCCATGTGCGTGCGCTAACGATAACTTGGTCATTTCGGGACTAACATATGGTTTCAATTTATTTCAATAATTTGCTTGGGCGTCTGGGTCTTTAGCAGTGGGAGGAAACTGGAGTACCCGGAGAAAACCCACGAGGTTGGACAGGCGACCACTTTGATTCAGTATTAACATATTTATTGTTAATGAATATTGTGTACCGCACAATACTATGTAGCGAATCAATTCACCTTGAAAACGCTGGGAGGAGTAAACATGGATTTACAAGGCTATGTATATTGGAACTTTTTTTATTGCATGTTATTGTTTTACCATATTTCCTTTGATCTAGGCATACAGACTTGTCATCTTTAGATTTAACCTGAATGCATAACAATGCGGCAAACATGAAAGAGAAGCATAATAAGTGTAATCAACATGTTGTAAGCATAAAACGTGATATATTAGTCTCGCTACACACATAACTTAAATAAATTATTAAAACAATATTAGTACGTAGAAATGAAAAGTACTCATGTGTAAAAACAGTGATTGTTACCAGTTAGAAAATTATCTCTATCGTTCATTTAATTCATCAATACATTAGTTGAACTCGCTGGATAGATTCATATTTCATTCTATTTGAAAACGTACATATATTATTACAACTCGTTAAATATTGAATTATCTGATAATGTAAATGCATATATAGATCTATTATTCTAGAAACATAATATGTATATTTTCAATTATCGTTTATTTTTCTTCCTGTTTTTTGCACTTTTTATCATGTCTGTTGTATATGTGTTTTTCGAAAGCTATCGGTTAAATTGTAATACCATGCTGTATGTGAATAAATGTCATTATGATTATTAGTAGTATTATTAATATTTAAGAAAATGTCATCAAATAGCAGAAATTATAGGTCGATTTTTGTTAAAGGTTTGAATTTTTGAGAAATGTAACTGTAGCCGCCCATCGCCAATGCATAGCTATGAATTACTTATTTAAAAATCTAAATTCAATCCCACATATACATAAATTCTTGTTCGGATTTAATACATAAATCCCAAATTAATATTACTTCTTGTTCGGATTTAATACACAAATCCCCCCAAAAATATTAATCCTAGTTCGGATTTAATACACAAATCCCAAATCTATATTAATTTTCTTTGGATTTAATACGAAAAGAGTGGAAGAGTTAATAATCCCGACGTGTTGGTGGCCATCCTATATCACCGAGGCGGCGATATCGCAGATCAACCTTGATTATAACTTACTGACTTTTATGTTAGTTTTATATCATCTATACCATACTGATAACACGGTAGTCATGGGAATCAACTCTCTTAAAAACCTCGTATTTTCTTAACTTACGCTGAAACTAAAAACCCGACAAGCTCCCCAAATCTCGATGGCTAATGCTCGTCTAGAACGCTTACAAATTAACACTCACTCCATAAAAAGGATCGCCTGCATAGAAGATTTGTAGATAAATACTTAGATGTATCTCCCTATATACCATAGAATTTTTACTTACTTGCTTTCTCTTTTTCAAGATAGTTCGCGTTATATTTCCATATATCAACACATTTTGTATGATATTTTAAAGAATTATTCCTCGAAAACTCTTTATTTGTAAAGACTCCGTGATATCTGATTGAAAGCAAGTGTGTTCTTCTTTATGGTTTGGTCTGAGAGTCCGGCACGCTCTTTTACTACAAAACCATTTATTAGGTGATATCTATCTGTTTTCTGAAGCTTAAAATTCATTTATTTCACTTAATCATAAACGGTATTCTCAAATTTCATTTACATACAAAATCAATATCAGAATGCAAGAAAACATGTCAAATAGTGCGTGTCCGCTGTGTAGGTATTCTTCAACGACATGTAAGAGTAGTTTGTTTCATTATGCTAATAATTTGCATGAGGAAAATGTATCGCTACGCCAATGAAGATCATATATGCAAGTTAAAAACTTGAATTTGTAACGGTTTACTTAATGTATAGAAGGTACGTAAGGCTATCAGTTACATGACAACTGTAGATAATGAAATAATTTTAAAGCGAAATATTATAGCTCGGTGGCTTTTCTTTTCGAAAATTAATTGAATAATCTTAAAACAATTTAATATATTCACAAAACATCATAATCATTTCCCATGAGCTAACAATTTGCAATATATAATTTGTAGTATATCAAACTGACAACTGCTGTTGATGACGTAATCCTAGCAATAGAGAATATAGCCCAGGCTTATTTTTCAGATAACGAATGGCCGATTTTAATACATTTGGGGTATTCATCAAATTTCCGATGAGCTCAAATAGGCATGATGTCATGCTCGATTTTCTTAAAGTCTAACAGTATTCACCTTCTCAGCGTACCTTTAAATAAAACAAGCCAATCGGAGCACATTCTTTTGGAAATTCATACTTGCTTTGATGTTTTGAAAATTTGAAAGCAGTTTGAATGTCGGGCTTTCAGATAAGGAAGCAATATACTATAAAAGTATATTCCCGATCATAAAGACCCGAGTGATGAACAATCTTGTATGCACCACCCAGATTACTTTTGCATGTATGAATATTAGTGTCTCACATGAATACCTCAAAGACTATCTTTTATATGATATAGCGGAAAATACTGCCATGAGAGATATGCAGAAATTTGGAAAGAACGTTGGCTTAAATTGTGTTTTACGAGAAATAACTCACACTTGAGCGCAAATGCAATTGTTATTCAATTATTTCTAATAGGATGAAATCCGATTAAAAGTTGTTAATTTCAGTGATAATTTCTACAGCTATTTTTTCTAACATCGCACTGGGTTATAAAATGATAACGGTATATCGTAATTATTTCATTTAATCAGTATTAAATACCCTTCATTATAACACATCAGTTAACCGCCAACGAGATATTAACGTATTTAAGCAAATCCGTTTCTTTTTAACCCCAGATATAGTTTCTATTTTCCTTATCTTAACAGAAACACGGAGTATTTAATGATATCGAACATATAAAACAGAGACTGGGACAAATAATCCAATTGACGGATTTGAATAGAAAAGCGGTGAGCGGTAAAGTTCACGTTTAGCTGACTGGTCAATTTTGTTAAGAGAAAGGATTTCGGCCAAGTGTGCCGGTCCTTGATTACATTTTATGGCCAGTTTTAGTCTTCTCAGGGGAAAGTGGTCGCTTTTTCACTCACAAATCTCGGTTCCATCCCTATTATTCATTAAGTTTTATGACTTTTGACTAATATGCAATTACAGTATTACTTTAGTTGATAGTCCCCAACTTAACTGACAAGTCTTTGTGTTTTCATCTGAAACCTTGCTTCATTACCGTCATCAGTTCATCACAGATTTCTTGATGAACGAGGCATTAATTGCTACACGATTCAGACACTGGATTCTGATTGGGGCGGGCAGGGAAGAACCTCTTGGGTGCCTTATAGATGTCGATGAATAAACGAATGTAACCAGTCTGCAGAAAACCTGACTAAACTCACATTTTAATGACAGCTTTAGAAGTTATAATAGTTTTTCACAAGTTTTTTTTAATTAAATGTAGCCCCAAATACTTGATATTTTTTTTTCTCGAGGGTCTTGAACGTGTACAACAAAATACTAATCAACGTTCTATATCGGAAATAATGTTAATATTCATTTATTTCAAAATATAAGAAACTTTTCAAATGTGTTTATATTTAAGCACACACTAGTAGATTTCTAATCCATTGTTGAGGATTTCAAACAGGTATCCATATTTCTTTTTAATTCCCATTTCTGCATTATTATTTTATTTATGATGTTGCCCTCTTTATTCGGGGTACGAACGCAAATAGTTTTGGATGGATTTCCTTTCAAGTTATGGTCTTTTTGATACTTTGCGTATAAAATGACGTATAATCTCATCAAAGATAAACCTAAAAAGACTTCTTTTTTTGAAAAAATGAAATATTATTCATTCTTTCACAACAAAACACAAGAAAAAAATTAATCTTTTTCGTATACATATATATTTTCCCACAGTTTTTCAGTTTCTTATTTCCAGTGAAACTTCCTAATATTGTTTTTAATTGCTTGTTGCGTGCCTTATAAAATAAATATTTATCCAGAATAATTCTTTTGAATCAAATTTATGTGTAAAATTATTCTGCAATAATTTGGTTCTGCGTTTTGTTTTGTGTTTTAATTACCCGCTTCCCAGGGTAATAATTTAATTCTTTGGTGATTTCCAATGCAAAATAAAATATATTGATCAATAAAGGTATATAAATGCAATCAAATACCTGTACATAGAAATTCATTTACACGGAAAAATTTGTTTTTTAATCATTAAAATCGAATAATCGTACTATAATGCGCTGGGAAAAGAGCATAAAATTTTTGAAACGGTGTGTCAATTTATAAATACGAATAAAACTTTTTTTTTTTTAAATGGCGAATCAAAACTTATATTACAAAATCAACATTAATAAAATTATCAATAAAATTCTATTTAAACCATATAGCTTGAAGGTTCTGCTTGAAATGTTTTGAATACGATGGGTGTATGAACAATTTTGAAAGTGGAAAGTTTTATCGCTGTTTTCACTATATTTGAAGACTTTCATTTTTAATATCTAATAAAAATTCAGATTTTTCTGCGTTGAATTTATGTCTATTTTTTACTATTTCTGAAAATGTGTTTTCAATGCCATCTCTAATGAACTTGAACGAGTACTCTACTGATGGAAAAAACATCCGAGTTGCTTTTTTCTAAGATGCTGTGTCCTTTGTATTTCAAAATATGAATATTATGCAGAATCCGATATAATGTACGAGTATACTGATGATTATTGAGATGTAAATTGTCTATATAATCCCTAAAATCTTAATAACCTAAACCCTGTATCCAAATACCTTTTCGAGATTTAGAAAACTCGAAAAATCTGATTTTAGTCGACATTATGCGGATACTGATATTCACCGAGTAATATAAGACAATATGTTCCTTTAATTTACATGCGGGATTTTCTTTAAACTACCAAGTTTAATGATTGGACGAGAGAGAGAGAGAGGGGAGAGAGAGAGATGTGATGAATGGATAAAAGCTGTAAGCAGCAGATGTATACTAAATCCTTTCTCCAAAGAACAATGAATAATCAAGTCAACATATCCACACAAAATACCAAATCAAGCTGTAAATCAATGACAAAGTCAGAGGAAATAAAAATTTCTAATTTCTACGTTTGTTAACCTAGAGTTCAAAGGGATTCCACGTTCACATACATTGCGATCTTTCTACAACTTTGATCAGGAAGAAAATGTAGAAATTATCAGTGACAGATTCTCAACTTTATGATCGGTCATAAACTGACCGGCTGGTACACGAACATCGACCATTGGTCAGTTTTCAGCGTCTAATCAAGCTAAGTTCAGATGACCAAGTGTTCTTTAGTACTAGACTAAATTTTATGTACTTTATACGACCGTACGCGGTTTGCTATACCCCACTAATTAGACGAAATCTCAAACGACACCAACAGCATATGGGGGTAAGGGGATCGTAAAAGCTAAATTTCCCTAAATTGTTCAAATTTTATGTGCCCTAATGACGACGGTGGCGTTATGTTGTCGCAAACTGTCATGTCAATTACGTCAGAAAGGGAGAGGAGTAACAAACCTAAAAGTTACAAAGTTGGTTTTCTAAGACACGCTTACGTAAACCGTCATTAAATTTCATGACATAAAAATTTCACTCTTTTTACTGAGCTTTTACGAGCAACCCAAGGATTACTGGCAACTGTATGTAAATTAGATATTGTTTTATGTCCCCGAAAGGCTTCATAAGGAAATTGGATGAATTCCTGATGAAGTACCATATTATTTTCTGTAAGATTAATAAAAGCTTTTTACTTAATTATTCCATGCATTGTGGACAAACGCATTTATAGCTGAATCATAACAAAATCGGGCAATAAAAACAAATACAGATATTTATGAATCTTGTTTTTATTTTAATATTTTCATTGTCTTGTGTCGATTTGGGGATTTTGGGATGTGATTTTGGGACGTGATTCAGATTTTACATTTAAAATAAATTGTAAATGTTTTCGAGTGTCGTACGTCAAGCCATTCTGTTTTGTCACCCCTGATCTCAAACGTTCTGCTCGTCTTTTATTTCAGTTCTTTCCGGAGAATAACGTTTGTCAGAATAGTGTATTTTGTCATTCCATTATAAAATTAGATATTTATTAAGATTCATAAACTCCAGGACAAGTTGACAAAATGGGATTTCACAATAAGGAATATATTTTTTTAAAATATTTGAAGATTCTAACCAATAATGTGAACTTTTCTTCGGGAGTATTTCTGATATTAACATAGTTAATATCATTATATTTAAACGTCATGAATTGAAACCGTTTTAATTCTTTTATTTTTTTTTATTAATTAACTAGTTTTACCAGAAAAATAGATAATTACATACTGATAAATCTATTTTGTGTCTCATTCACTAAAACACGGGTATTTACAACGGTTTTAAAACTGGTATTCGTTTTAAAAAATTAGATCTTGATATCTTTTATACTTATTTTATTTTTGTTTTACTTTCGTTTTTAAACAGATATCGATTTCTTATATTCTTCTTTGACGTTTAAGTAGTTATTCTTGTGAAGAAGTTATATACGTGTATTCATATATTCTTAAATTTCTTTCGTTTTTCAACTTAATGAGTGTGACTTATAATATATGCAACTGAAGTTAGAGTGATGCATTATTACTCTGATTTTTAGAAATTTCCATTATTTCAGATAAAACATTAAAAACCAGAGCCCCACTCAAAAAAAATTAAGAGTCCATCGCATGCCTAAAACATGGTATTCTGAGCATTTGTTTGGTTGATGTACATGTAATTATACAACAGGAAAACAATGATAAGTCTGCATCACATATTAATTTTGACCTTAACTGATGAAAACAACGTAGGAAATATGACGTTAAAAGTCTAAAGGAAATTGTGCATTACATATTTTATTTTTGGTGATGCCAACAAAACATAAGTTCAAAGGAAAATATGGATAAAATGTTGCATTACATATTTTACTTTCAGTAATGACGTTATAGCCAAAAGAAAAACCTAATTTTGCATTATATATTTTACCTTGATTAACATCAACAAACGTTTGAAATACGAATAAATATGAGAGATTAATTATTTTACTTGATGAAGGCAAATTTTCAGATGGAAAACTACAAACTTCCTGTGTATTATGCCAATTTAATGTTTTTGATTATAGAGAGAAACTTGATGAAAACTATGTACATCTCGTTGTTTTGTGTCGGTGAAAGTTAGATTTAGAAAGCAACTTTATGTAATGAATGGGAGTGGCAATACATGTTAAACTGTAATAAATACTAGAATGTTTTACTGTGTCTTTCTTTTTTGAAACTGAATAGATGTGACGTTTAATGGGAGAGGGGTCTTGCTGGACGTTTGTTAGAGTTTATGTATTCCTGCTTATTGCCTATTCCAGTTCTCTTTAAACACCAACCCTTGGTTGGCATCTTTCATAATCTTTATAGGAGGACGTTAGGTTAAATCTCGCTTGAGGAATGAAACGAAATAAGGTTTAATGTGCTATTGTTCTGCATCAACCGGGCAAATGAAAAGGTATACTCTAAATAGTGTGCTATGAGCAAATGTTCCGGTTTCTGTCCATCCAATTCCAACTGTCAATGGTTCTTTTACGTGCAAGTGGGTGGTTCTTGGATTCTTGTGCCATCCGAACAATTATACACCCTTTTCTTGCCAGGTCTACCGTCCAGCAACATTAACATTTGGTAGAGAGGCTGAAGAACCCGGAGAAACTTTGGATCGAACCCGTTACATCTTTGTTAGTGAGCTAGCTCCGATCTCGCCCGCGAAAACCTTTACAATGGATGGAATTAATGGCAATATTATTAATCCCTTCTATTAAATTGTAAAAACAACTTTATATTTCCCCCTTTTTTTATATACACGAACAAATAATTAGAATCTCTGCGTAGGAATATATAGCAGGAGGACCACACTACACATAAACAATTACACAAGACAAATCCACGGACGGAACACAATATACACCGGCACCCACCACAAACAAGAAATGTATACATCATATAATATGATAGCTGTGGCGTGTCGCATCGCTAACACCGAGTATCACAAAATGTCTTCATGGGCTATTGCATGATTCGGACATGTCAGATAGTAATCATACTAATGACTCAGTTGGAATCATAGCAAGTTTGGGAATACATTCAGCAACATGATATTTTCATGACAGTGGTCTCAATTTTATTTCTAATAACAGATACAGTGTTATGACCCACAAGGGGAGACAACCTTCCTCCGTTGGGTATTTTACTAATCCCCTTTATATCGCGTTTATCTGTATACGAAACATCCCCGCGTTTAAAGTAACGAAGAAACCAGCTTTTTGTCATAAGGAAAAGGAGATTTTCTTTTGATGTTCGGAAAAGCAAGATAATGGAGAAAATCATGATACGTTTACACATCAGAGGCCTCTTTTTATTTTCCTAATTACAAATAGATTCCAAGACAAATCTTATTTTCGTTTTATGTTATTTTTCTAGGGCCAACAGATCTCTGAGCTTTTTTGGCCTACCCTTTCAGAATTTTATGATCGTGTCTGCTTTGTTGTTATTAAACAATGAATTTAATTGTCACCAATCTGCCAGACTTAACGAAATCAAAGGTTGACAGATTTGACTCGCATCGCTTTAATTCAGCCCAATTTTGTCATTAATTTCGTCAAGAGGAGCAAATAAATAATATAAAGAACAGGGCAAAGCCCACCAACCAACGCAACATAAACCTTATCCGTCCTCGGACGTAAAAGATTTCTTGTCCAATGGGTTATGTCCCTTTATTACCATAGGAACATAAAATGGCCATAACTTGGCTGGCAATAACTTGTGTGATTGTAATCAAAGTTTTGTTCTACAATATCCTACATAGTCCCCGACTTCCCTTCGGTAATCAGAGGGATTATTGCGACACAAACTGAGCAAAAGCTTAAGCTTTTCACCTGAGAAAAACCTGCGAGGAAACAGAGTTCCTAAAGACTTCAACAAGCTAATCTGTTTGACATGACCTGGGTGACGTGATGCAATGAAAAGTAATGCATTCTTTTGCCCGTTTTTAGTGCCTGTCATTAAGGAAACGCAAAATACCCCCGCATGTCAATATCTTGTTCTTAAATATGTAATTTATTCATCGTCTCTAATTTTTACCACAAACCAGCAAAGTGTTAAATGCGGGTAAAGTCAGAAATGAACAAGTAAAAGCTCTATTGCTCAGACAATCCAGAAAAAAATTAACTGCCGGGTGGATTTTAAAAACGCAAATCAAAGCAAGAAGGATAACCGCTAAATCCAAGTCTAATTTGCCAATCAGACTTTTTACCCGTTTATCAGCAAAACTTTGAAAGGTCTTTATGCATGGATTTATAGAAAAGCCTTTTCAGATGGGTTTTACAAAGCATTGTGCTCTTTCATTTAAGTGCAATTTATCGAAATATCAAAGCGAATTCTCACACTGTGAACATGTTTATAGTCAACTGCTCGTTTCAAAATCACCTTTAGATGTGCTGCATTGTCAGTTTAGGGGATATTGAGCCCAAAATCGTCGACTCGTTAAAGGAAGAAAGGTTGTTCTTAAATGAAAATAAAAGTTCGAATGGCACTACATGACCCGAAACGAATAATACAATGGTTAAATAGTATAATTTACATTCACGATGCTTCGATTTCTATCGTTTCGTTTTTGTAAAGCCAGAATAGTTTTTAAGCCATGTGTTGCGACCCCTGGATGTATACAGAGAGGTGTCTTTGACTATCAAGCGTTATTTGTTACAGAATATAAAAGATATTTGCTCAAGTCAGACATATAAATCATTGAATGATTGACAGTTAATCATGGTTGTGATTTATTGTTACCTGTTATAACTCTACATAGCTAAATTTGTAACTCATACTCAATACACTTATATATAGAGCTCCCTGTAAACTTAACGACAGTGATTCTCCTGGGAATGTGAAGAAGATGTTTTTAATCACGATTTGCCACATCACGTAACATCTAGTTACATTGTTAGTTTCAAGAATCAAGTTATTTTGGTTATAAAAATAAAATAAAAAGAACAAAGGTATGATATGATTCGTATGTAATCAGGTCGCATAAATATATATTGGTATGTATACAAAAAATTATGGAAAACCGATCCTAGCTAAAATACAGTCCAATGGTCATGGACGAATTTGTCAAAATAAAGTAACCAGAGCAAGTGGGCTTTTTGTAAAGCATGTACCATTTTTGTGATAGGTTGAGCACTCCCCCACCCCTGGCACGAACTCTAACATTTAGGTGATCAATGTTTTATTATTTGCATATTTCCGAAGTGTAAGTCATGAATATCTAGGGCTTGTAAGAGTGCCTATTGATTGCACATCAAAATGGTTCCAAATCTTGCAGCCGAAATCACAACGATGTATATAAATGGACCCACTACATATTCTAGCCACAGAAGTGGATCGTTGTAATGACTTCTATTTAACCAGACCCCAAAATGTATTGTAATAAACCAATTCCCATTGAAATAAAGGTGAGACCTTACCGCATAATTATATGAAATTTCAAAAACGCAACTGCTTGGCGAAATTTCTGTCAATTTAAAAATGTCCCCCGAATCACACGCACATGATTTCACGTCACTTCGAAAATACAGCAGGGTTCCACTCTTCACTATTTGTAATATAATTACTTATTTTCATTCAAACTGTCATGATTATTTATTCAAAATTTTACATATTGAACCTAATTTTACTTGCGCAAAGCCTCGAATAGTGTACCAATTCTAGCCGCAAACAAGACAGGGCGCGGGTACAATTTTGCAGCTAATAAACCATATCCATCCAAACAACTAGTTTCCTTCATTTTCCGATTTTTTCAAATTTGAATTAATCCCCATTCTTGATCTATGTTGCACATACTTTGTTATTTTATTTGTTTGTTGTTGTTATATATAATTCTTCAAGGTTAAGCCTAAGTCTAGATTTACATAACAATATAATATTACCCCACCCACCCCCATCAACCGGCCACCCTCTCTCCCTCAACTCCTGGGATACACGGTTTTTAATTTGTTGTATGCAGAATAATAAGTTTCTAATAACATAGTATCGTACGTCTACAACAAATACATGATTTAACCAAGATCCTAAAATAACCAAACCTTATAACTTTTATTTTATCCTAGTTTTATCTTACAAAAATTATGGTCATTTAGTCATTAATATGACAAATATAAACTTGAAAAAAGAAAACTGACTTTCAACAGCCTGAGGGTTGGTTTAAAAGAGGATTAAGCTAATTCGTAAAATACGTTCATCATTTACTACCCTACTTTAACCCGCCTTATCATCTATTGTCCATCCTTCAATCAAAGTTTAGCTAAACAATATGTGTTAGTTATTGTAAAACTGACGTCGGTATCGGATTTTGCCGATCTCCTCCTTAGATTCGTATTGTGTGGTCCGATTGACGAAACAATCGGTCGTCCACAGGCCAATGCCCACAGCCACCTCTATACATCAACCAGTCGTCATATACAACCCCAAAATCTGTCACTCGCCAATAATGAGCCGGCCTCCAAACGCTTAAAAGCTCCACCCCACTTATCAGTCGAGTAGTTTTTCAGTGTTGTACCATCTATGACGTCATGACCACGCGGTAAATATACCCTGTGAAACGAGAAGTGTGGTGAAAATGAGACGACTTCTCCGATTAACAGGGTAACTTTACAACATGGCTTTGTGTGTATACCTAACACTATATCCCTCCAAATAAATCTTCTTATCTCTTCCTTAAACCAAACAGCATGTCACTCTAATCGCTGAACCCAGAAGCCGAATGACATCTCCTGTTATGATAGCGCTCGGCTTTAAAGGCTGGCTGCTAGCGACCTGCATGTCCAATACTTCGATACTGTCTCTGAGCGACGGAACACGCATGCTCTATAACATACGCCACTCCTTGCCCCTCCGCGTGCGGTATTCGTCACCCCCTGTCCCGCCTTCTGGATGTAATTTGACTGAAACCCGTCACCTCACCAACGTTTGATCTCTTCATATTTATACCCAACGACGGTCGTATCTCATCAATTGGATTTCGTTCTTCTATCGACTAACATTGTTTGCCATGGGAAACGTGGTCTATAATATATTTATTTACCAAGATTTTCAACTAGCTTTAATCTACCCACCGCTGTGCTTATTTCATTTATTTGCTCCAATATAAATACCACTGACGGGGATTCGGTTATATTACTTACAAAGGACAACAGAGATTTTGTTTTTAATTCCATTTCATCTATTTCAGTGGACAAATTTAACAAATAAAAACAGCGATCGTTGTGGTAGGTCCGAGTCGGTAAATTATTATGGAATCGATCGGTGTCATATTACAGGCATCTGTCACGCTAGTAAATGAAAATTCACCTGTTTTTGCAAAGATCAAAAAGGAAAAAGTCGACATTTCGTAGTATCAAAGGGTGTTTTTTTAAATTCTGTTCACACATACAATTTTTAATTAATTTAATACGTAGCAACAGAAGAACAAAACATTACCACGATCTTTAGAATAATAATATTGTATAGGTTATTTCAGAAAAAAAACCTATAGAGGTAACCGGTGTATCCCGAGAACACCCACCAGGTTAAATGAAATGAAATGGGGTTTAACGTCGTACAGTTGTACTCCTAAACTGGGCTAATGAAGACGGGCATATGCTATACAGTGTGCTATGAGGGAAATTTTGCCCGGGCAGCGACGCTACGACCTACTCTTATATCGAATTCCAACTGCCAAGGGATCGTTTACGTGCACGCCTATGTGTACACGGGACCTCGGTTTTTCCTAACATCTGAACGATTAGACAGCTGTCCTTGTCAGGTCCTCCGTCTTGCCCACTTAGCCACCATGACTCCCACCCCCACCAACACACACACACACCAGGTTAAGCAGCTGATTCAATATATAAACCCGAGATTGAACCCACGACTTGCATAGACCTTAATGACGCACCACTTAGTACAATAAACGACTGTTAACAAATGGTATGAAGTACGAAATGAAAAGGAATGAATTGGGATTTAACGCCTTAGTGTTCTGCACCGACTGGGCTAATGAAGACAGGCTTACGCCATACAGTGTGCTATGACAGAAAGTTTACCCAGACAGCGGCGCTACGACCTACTCTAACATCCAATTCCAACTATCAAAGTATATTTTATGTGCACGCCAATGTGTACACGGGACCTTGGTTTTTCGTCCAATCTCACCAACTATACGCTTCCCCTTGCTAGGCCTTTTGCCTTCCACCACTGACAACTTTGACAAGGAGGAACTACGCCTGAAAATGAAATGGAGTTTTGGGTCTTACTTTTCTACAGCATCATACCTGCCACGAGAGAGAGAGACATGGGGTTTAACGTCCACTCGGTACACAAACCAGGTCATTTCGGGACCATCATATCATCTAATTTTATTGCAATGATTCGCTTGAGCAGTGGGAGGAAACGGGAGAGCCCGGAGAAAACCAACGGGGATGGACAAGCGTCCCTACTTCTTGTCACGTACAACCGGGGAATTGAAACCATGCCAGTTGAATCAATGACAGACCTTATGATACAACGCACACATGCTAACCTTTTTTCTGAAGTAAACAGGCCACGTTCAAGTCTTCAGGTAATTGATCTAACATAAACATCTAAAATGAGAAGTTGTATCAGGTCTAGAAAGATTTGGAATAAAAATGCGCAGTTACTCATAATAGTCTATCTGAACTTATATCATAAAAAACAACATAGAAATCAGTAATATCAAACATGGTTGTGGTACCCCGCCTGATGTACATGGACCGATGTGAGGATGTCGCTGACTCATTAAACAGAATAACTAGCGAAATATGTTCCTCGGGGCGTGCTGGCTCTTTGAGGGGTGCAGGACAGAGAGCAAACAGTCCCGTGTATACAGTTGGAATTTGAATGAAGAGTGGCGGTGCGGATTTGTCCCACAAGTATGTCCCTCATAGAACATTTCATTGACCCGGGAGGTGCAGAAAAGTGGGACAATAATCCCTGATTCATTTCAATGCATGCAAGATCAATCTGTGATACTACAGCACCTGCATCTTCCATATTAATTATCTATAAAATTCCATTTCTAAGATCTTTATTCTTTAAACAACTTGGTTTATCTTTAATATGAAGTGTCCAGAAAATAGAAGTGGCGTCAGAATGTACTAAAGAGAAAGGTGGATGGTTTAGTGTTTCTGTCACAAATGTAGTAGATGTTTCGATCAAGGATTGTACATAAAAGTATCAGAGTCGTCATTTTACGCAATAGAGAGTTGTACCCAGGACTGGGTGGTATAAGCGTCCTGTTAAGGGAAGACATGGTCTACCTTGTACACGAGACTAGCCCATGTACATACTGATTTGTGGTATAACTTGTATTTTACACACGGGGTATCTACCGATAACTCAGTCGATTTATTGAAAAAAGTCAATACTTTTAGTACATTCTGACTGGTACGATTTTAGTATGGGGTGGGATAACTGTTCAGCAGAGAATAATTCAATCTTAAATTTTAAACATCAAAACAGAGTAAAGATGTTTATGTGGATTTCTTATGGATTCATATATATATATATCCCAATCAATGCCATGAACTTGGGGAAGTGTCCGATGTTTCAATGAGAGCAAACATATTAACTCTTTCATGGCCCCAGTCCCTTTATGGGTTATATGTAGTAAGAACAGAAATTGGAAATTGTTTAGGGCCACGGTGACCAAAAGAGCATGGGTCCGACTCACTAACCAGGAGATCCAGTTGGTCGAGAAAGTTCCTTGTGAGTTTACCTCCTGGTTTCCCCGCATGTA
Organism: Patella ulyssiponensis; assembly: GCA_963678685.1. Classification (NCBI taxonomy): domain Eukaryota; kingdom Metazoa; phylum Mollusca; class Gastropoda; family Patellidae; genus Patella; species Patella ulyssiponensis. Next base: position 57,607,454 of record OY783230.1, on the reverse strand, counting down.
TATACAACCACTAGCTCTAAGAAAACAGCCACGACAAGGCAAGACATTGCGAGTTGGTCTTTCAGTAACGATATCAGTTAATTCAATTATTTCAAAATAGAATAAAACGTATCTTAAAATATATCAAAGCAACGCAAAGAGATGATTCTTTAACGTTTAATAACTGAAATCATATTAACTCTTTATCATATGAATATATTTTTAAGAAGGGATTTAGTTGATATAATCAGGTGTCTAGCCCGGGTGATGAGATAAAGATATCATGAATAAGAGGAGCCAGTCAAGCAAATGGATGACCCATATAATCAATAAGTTGAAATTAAAAGAAGTTCTGGTTTATCGATTTTTACAGATCTAAGGTTTTTTTTATTGATCGGACAAATAAAGCTAAACCCTTAGATTAATGGGGTCCATCAAATAGAATCCCAGTAGAAATTCTTCAAATATATTTTTTTCAGTTTTACAGACAATGGCGAGACGTTCTGTAATAATTTGGCTTTTTCCAATATGCTTTGGAACATTTAGCTAGTAATAACTTTGATAAAATGTGGTGTATGTCATTGGAATTATATTATTTCAAACTCCGAAACTCCTGCGATTCTGTAGGTATGTGGTTTTCTGTTCGATATTTATCAAGGGCATATATTGCAGGGCCAGGGCAAAAACAGTGACGACGACACGACAAAAGAAGAAGCCGAACTGTACTCCAACTTTATAAATCCAAACCTATATTTTCAATCAATATCAATATACCCATATTTCAAATCATAAGGATATGCCTATAGGAATATGCCCATATTTTCACACCGTAAGACTATTATATCAATCGTTTTTCTTTAAAAATAAGAATATGCTTATATTTTCTCACCATTAAAATGTGTCCATGATTTTCAAAAAATAATACAATGAGTATTTTTTCAATAAATAAGTATAATATGTCAATATATTATCAAACCATTATAATATTCCCATATATTCCAACCATGCTCATCACGGATGTACACACTAACGATTCTGTCATACTCTGAAATTGGAATAGTTTACAAGATGGCCATGGTGGCAAGAATATCCCCTGCTATTTTTGCGGCTTCAGAAATCCGAATCTGTTTTCGAGACACATACGCAAGATTCGAAATGTCGCTACATAGATTCATACAAATTTTATGTAAAAGTGCGAACAGGGCCAAACAATGACAGTTCAATCTCGAATATGATCTCTGAAAGTGTGCTACGATCAAATGCGACCCCGACAGTATCATCAGTTGGGTGACCTTTATAGTCAATTAATTCCACCCTGTGTTTAACCATCAGTATTAATCCTCTGAGATTAACGAACCTAGATAAGACGTATTTCCATGGCAACACAAATTAACCTCAAAGATAATATACCCAAAAGAGTCCAAAAATGAAAGCGATGATTTAATATCGGTTCATATGTTAAAGGCACGACCCAGATCATTTCAAAAATAAAACAAAACAATATACTATTTTTACTGAAATACAGTTGATGTTATGTTATTAAGCACACCCAAGTAAAACAATGTTCTTAATGGGTGGTCTAGCTTTATGAAAATGGAAGCAGAGTTATTATTACTATATTTGCTGAATATCAAGCGATAGGAAATCAATAGTTTATGTAAGAAAGGATCAATTTGAACGGGTTGGGGATCAATTGAAATGCATAATTATCATCAAGGAGGTTCTTAAGAAACAAGGTTAAATTTCTAAATATAGAAAAATGTCTCAATTAATATCTATAAGCAGAATTCTGGAGCAATTTATAATTATATAAAGAGGGTTTCCTGATCCTGTTTAGAAACCTTAGGTCTTAAAGGCATATTTGTGCGACTGCCGTGGTCCCTAATACATAAAAATCGATGGCAAAACCTATCAAAACTACCAAAAATATTGTATCTGTCGATGCACCGAAACATTTTTTCAGATACAAAATATAATCATTGCCGTCTCATTGTACACTTGCAAGACGGAGAATATTAATGAATGAAAAGGTGCTACTCCTAAATTAATTCCAACTGTCAAGGGTTCTTTCGTGTAGATGCCAACTTGTAGCACGGGATCATGGTTTTTCGCCCAATCCGAACAAGTAGACACTGACAAGGAGAAACCGCACCGGAAAATCTCGAGGAACTTTCGGAGGCGAATGGAAAGAAGGTGAGGTATTAGAGAAGGTGTGAGTAATATCCATGGCATATTCAATGGTTGACCCTTTACAATATTTTTTAGGTGGGACTATAATTTTATTTTTTTTGTGGTTGTTGTCAATATCATATTGATCATAAATATAACTTAAAAGAGTCAAGCAAATGATCTAATTATGCTCGAGGGAATATATCTTTAAGTATCTATATGTCCTTTTCTTTGATTTCATCTTATGTACGAAGATACTGTTTTCAAATTGTTGTAGATTTACAATTCATTAAAATAGATTCCAAGAGTAACAAAACCACCAGGCAAACCAATTGCCTTAATGTTCAAAATACGAATTCCTGCCGGACATGTTTTTTGACAGAATAATGACTGACATATTCAATGAATCGGATTGTGGACATTAAACAAAAACATATTATAATCTTGAGATTTGTAATTTCGTCTATAATTGTCATTCTTTTATAATTTCCCGATAGAATAATAAAATATGTTTCATATTTCATGCTAAATGAATGGAAACCACTGAAAGTCGTAAATTCGGGATCCCGTGTGACTGGAAAAAATAAAATCCGATGAATAAGATACGTTCTTTCACATTTGAATAACCCTGATTCAAAAATAATTCTCTTTTTACGATTGAACAGAAAACCACAGTTTTCTACTAAATATTATTCGAATTTTCAGGAAGTTTTTTCTTTACTTTCGATTTTGTGGTTTTGATTTGTAATTAATGTTTAATTTAATTGGATTATTTTAAGACTTTGGAGTATACTCCCTGTTTTAGCATTCCCGCTTCGATATTTCTTTTTATTTTGCTCGAAGAACCATAAATATAATATGGTCATTTTCTGAACATATGTCTTTTCCACACAAATGGTCGTCCATTTTACAATACCCTAAATCCTGGAGGATAAATAATCTATGCTTTCAGCCAAAACGATAACGATAATAAATACGCCCCCTTTTATTTATTTATGATCCCACATTACAACCAGCATAAAATAAACACTAAATAAGAAGATCATTAAAGGTATAAACATTACTTTCTGTTACTTTTCCTTGTGGCCATTCTTGGGCAATATTCGTTCAACGTCACGTAACGGTATTTAAGCAATAAAGTTTTGGAGTCTTAACTTTTCGAAAGGTTTTGTTTAAATTTCGTCATGGACTGAATTCAAGACAATACCTCCACTGAACTATGAATTGCCCTGGCATTGCATTAGTTTTAGTAATTAAGCTAACTCCACGGGGCGTTCTAAAGTGCCTCTAATAAAACTTTCATAAGCATTGTCATCACCTATGACATGAACAGTGGGGTTTATATCATCAAAGATTAAGTTTAGGGGGGAGATAAGTCAAATATTAATCTCAATTGTGGGAGGGTTTTAACAACCAAATCGAGGTTACCTTTGTGATGTGACCAATCAAAATCTAATATTGAAATCAAGAGAGTCTGATGTTGTTTATGCTGGAGCCTGATATCAGATTGTGTATGCTTAAACTGGCCAACAATTTTCTATTTTTTCTAAAACACACTTTTCAGTCTAGATTGATATTAATTCCAATTCATGTATATAGGCACAAAATCACACGAATGCCTCGAGTAACCATTAAATTTCAGTAGACATGCAAATTGTGGTTCATTTTTATATCTTAGTGTTGATATATTAATCTGTATTGGGCCACCATACTATTTGTACGGCCCTGGAGGCAGTTATGTGCCGGAAGATCAACTTTGTACTGTGATAGCACAATTATAAATATAAATACTTCCTCGGAGTTTGATTAAGAAATTGGAGGTTCAGGACGGAGGACCTAGCAAGGAAGGCTAGCGTCTAGTCGTTCGGATCATGTGAAAAAATCCAAGTCCCGTGTACACGTTAACGTGTCCGTTAAATAATCTTTTACAGCTGGAATTGAATTAAATTTCTCTCATGGTATACTCTATTGCGCATGTCCGCCTTTATTAGCCCGGTTGATCAGAAAAGTAAAACGTTAAACCCAATTTCATTCACTCATTCTTGAATTATATCGAGTTGGGTCGTATTAAATATTCCTATCGAATTTCTTGATTTAATGCAAGTTTTAAGAAGTTTTGAAAACAAGCATGCTCATACTAATTCTTGATATTGACCATGAAAAGTAGTAGTTGGTAACGAAGGGAATTACATATTCCATTCTTCAAGCCAGTTAGTAAATACTAATTCTTAACATATCTACGGGCGTTTGACTTTGTCTCCTTTCTACCTTGACAGTATCAAGTTTAAAGTTTCTACACATCAATAAAATTTTGCATCAAAGGTATGTTGGACGATTATAAGAATTAGTTAAATAGATATATGGAACATCGGAATAAATAATCGTAAGTTACGGAAGCCATGTAACTGCAAATCTCGTTAATGGATGGCGCACTATGCGAGAATTGCCAGGAATGTTTTCAAACAAATTCTGGCTTGTCGCTTATGTGTGGTCAAGCAATCTGACCATCACTCAACAATATTATAGGTGGTCATTTACATACTCAGACAAAATGGTCACAAATTTATTAACTGAAAGGTTAAAGGTCAAATCAAGCGTAGCGGGGTCAGTGGAATATTTATGAGTTGTAAATAAAATTGGACCAACAAAACTGTCAGATTTTACACGACTTTGTTTTCCGAAAGATTTGTTGTGGAAAATAAATAAGTCTGAGAATCTCGATTGACATTATTAATATCTCGATACAAATGAAGATAGACGATTCCATAGTTGTTATCTGTCTGTAATTTCTGTTGGAGAAAATTCCAAGTCGACATTTGTGAGGATTATGATATCCTCGTTATGACCGTCATAATTCATCAAGTAATGAGTCAAAATTGATTAAACAATAGATAAAATAAATCTGTGTTTGATTTTCTCTTTTAAAATGCATTATGTAAGATTTAGATATAGAGCTAGTCGTTCTTGCTATGATATTAATAGTTTTAAAACAGATAAAAATGAAAATATTGAAAATTTCATTCAAATTTCATTATTTAACGCAGAGTTATTGGCTTTTTAAAGTTTGACAAGATCTACGGAAGATTGTTCATTATCGTGGTAAAGGTACTTAACATTCGAGACTATCTCTCGATTATCCATTATATCGTTAAATTCTTAAATCTGGCGAGTGTTTTAATCTATTTAAATCTCGGTCATTCGACAGTCTAAAGAGCTGCTGATAGGTTTGGTGTGTTAATAAATATCAAATATCAAAATAATAGTTTATATAAGATGTGAAGCCAAAATAAAGAACTGAAATAATATACAGATTTAGCTCTTACATAATGCAGCTTTAAATTATTCCGTTTTATGGTTGGAACCAATGTAATGTTTAGAAAAAACGAAACGATATCTTAGTTGCTTGAATGTAACATTTTAATATAATGTAGATCTATATATTAATGACACCCTAGAACGTCAACATATATTGTTCACAGCAAAACCATTTTAAAGATTGTGGCTGCAGTACAGAGAAGGGTTCGTGATTGAATTTTTAAATCTTTGTTGATAAGCTCAAAATTTGGACCCGGTACAATGGAAAATCAAAATAGTGGGTTTGGATTTGCAAACAGCAATGTAGTGAACAGATCATAGCTTAATGGGAACAATCACTGGTTTATTCAAAAAGCACGACGTTTCGACAAGCATTATCTTATCGTTAGGATACTTGTCGAAACGCCTTGGCTCCTGACAATTCGTATACTATTAATTTTCAAAGCAACAGAAATTGAAGAACACCATACTCCTCGAGTATAAAACTTATAGTAAGACAAGACAAATATAAAACGTTTTGTTAACTTGATTTAGCGCATTTATCCACAATATGAAACTGAGAATTTTAAAATATAGCCACTATATCTTTAAGAATAATATATAAAATAAGTAGAACGCCATTTTCTTTTTTCTTATAATAGACTTCGTCGTGATATATGTAATGCGGCATGTTGTCATCAGTCACCAAAATACTGAGCACACACACACTCGTGAACGACACACGCGACAAACTAGTAATATTTGTCTTGAGGTGTATTTCAGAAGCCCACGCTTTTAGTTAAAAGATAACCTTGAGGCACTAGTAGTATCACCAATTCTACAAAGAGTAGGTATATCCCCACCCCCCACCCCCACCGCCACCCACACACACACACACACAAAAAGAAGATTTTGTGGGTAATAACTACTGTTATTGATGCCTGTTTCGTTTTTCAGATTAAACAAAAATACAGAAATATCTTAAAAACACATGGAAAAAGCATGCTGCTAGAAGACAAAATCCTACTCACCGCCTTGAATAGATAAATCAAATAGATAAATCTCGAACAAAAGTTAGGTATTGGGGTGGTCAAAATATTTTATTAACGACTTCATTATAAATAAGAGAGATAACAGGATTGGCCTAGCGGAATTACTTCCTAAAACACATGGATCTCATAGGAGGTCCATCTATAATAACCGTGTTATCATAAACTTATATTTTCCATAACCTGACATAAATTTGTTCTGATTATTTTTGTTTATATCTGACGGTTAAATGGCTTGTTTTATGTACTATTTAAAATGGACCGGCGTTGGCGGTGATAACAATATTTGTTCCCATATGAGCCGTTACAAATTTACACCTTCTTTAGATGTCTATGGCGATGATTTGTCTAATGGGTATAACAGATTGGACTAGGAGATTAAGCATCAGGAAAGATACATTGGGTGCAAGTATTAAAAATGATGTCGATGGGAACATGAACTATAGATATTTATCGTGGGAATTAAAAGGGAAAACGCTGGACAACACTTAATATCTCCGTGATTGGAACCATAGTTGTTCATTGAATATAGATCGGACTCTTTAACAAGGAGATTCCGGGTTGCTTAGGATTTTCCAGTCTGATTTTCCTTGTCAGTAGTACAGGACTCTGGCCTGCAAGTTGGAATTGGATTAAGAATGGGTGGAAGAGCTACTGTCCGGGCAAAATATCCTTCTTTGCACACTGCGAGGCGTAATTCGCCTTCTTTATTCCGGTTGGTGCAGAAGTAAGATGTTAATAATCTTATTTTCATTTTATTTCTGCCCATGTTCTATATACATGTATATTTTCTTGGTTATAATATGTTTAGTTGTATATGTGGAGAAGGGGGGGGGGGTCTGGCGGTTTCCTTCCACATCTAAAGACCCCTACGAACAGTTTCCAGCGAGGTTTGAGTCTGTAGATTGACATTGCTGTTGTTCCTTTCCAAAAACCACAAAACACTGTATATTAAAGTAGGCCCGCACTTTACTTCTAAATCCCATCACAGTTGTTATGTATATAAATATAGGTTTCAAGAAGAAAATGAGATTTTAATTTGGCAATTAGTTGGAATGTACACCAGCGAGTTTAGTTGGAAAACTGCCTAATGAAGTGGAACGTAAACTTGTCAATAAAAACACCTTTCCTACTGTGGTTTATTACATATACGCTCCTATATATAACAGATCCGCAGTGAAGAGATCCAATATGGCGGTCATTGGTTACGCTCAATTTCCTCGTTTAATTTTTACCTTGAATTTGAGATAAAGCCAATTCAACAGTAAGATCTCATCGTAATAGGTATGATAATGGAAAGTGAATTGTTTTATTGGAGTAATCGAGGTAGACATCAAACAGTTGGCGACCATATGTTAATTTTGTCAATTCTCTCCCTTTTATTATTTTTACATACATATTGCTAAATTAGCCTCCCTTGATCCACGCGCGTCCCTTTGAAGAAATGGCGGTATCGTCGAAATTGCAAGTAATTGAGGAAAAGAATTTTAGCAAATTACAAGTATCTAGTTCCTGTGCAATATGTATTACACATACCTAGAGGCATGTCATAATTGAGGAACCAGCACAGTTGAAGATCTGTGAACATTTCCTTACATTCTAAGTGCTATATTAGAAAGTGCACAAGGAATGTACTCTTTATGCGTAAACAAAACTCATTAGACATTAGACAAACCTGCGGACATATGTAGGCCTACATATTAAATCAAGTCAATTGATCAGGATTATATGTTTTGTTTATATATTGTCATTAAATATTGGTAAATCAGTCATAATTAAATTATTTCTAAAAACAAATATTATTACATGTTGGTATGAGGAGTCATCGAAACAACATTCCCGATTTTGACACGTTTATTCAATATTAACATGTCGTGGAACAAAAATTCAATTTTGGAGAACTTAAAACTTTGTCACCATCAAAACAATTATCACAGTAAGAGTTAATGTATATTAGGCCTTTGGATTTAAGAAGACTCAAATACTTTTCAAATACCACTCGGTAGTATTATCACCTATGTGCACTGCCAGAAAATGATGTTTAGATAAATCACATACAAAGAAAGGTCGCCTTTTACTATACAGGATCATAATTTTAATATTTCCCGACCCCCAACCCTCTCGTTTTCAAGTTGTCAATTAGGGCCTTGATTTATTCTTGGAAAAGGTCTAAATAAACGATTGAATACTAAAGATTGTATATATTAATCCTTATTGCTCAAGAAAAAAACTTAAATCCAGCCTAGTCTAAAGGACCTTTTCTCCGTACCATACTTGAAAGACCAAAATTGTGAACCTTAGCGGTTAAAGGGGAAGGGGAATAACTCCCGTTTACTTACCGAATGACGACTCCACACGATGACCACAATGATCACAATGACCTCAATAACTCTTAAAGTTTTTACTTAAAATATGCAAACGTTCACGCACACTTTGTCAGAATTTTAATTTTTATATATTTTATAAAAGTAATCCCCCAAAACATTGAACATCGTTGTATTATTTCATTTAAATTTAGTTTGAGTAATAAAGATATTTTTCAATATTTTATGGGGGAAAAAATCATGATTTTTGTTTTGTAATCTTACTTAAGTTCGATATAAGACAAGCATATTATATAGTTCTTACCCGATTTCAGATAAATAACCAAATAAAATATTTTCTATATTCACATTATCCCTCTAATCCTTGCGACATATTTTCTTAACAAAAGCAAAGTGGGGACACATCAAAGAATATGATGCGTTTGATGTTTGCCGCCGTGCCGTAGGTGTACCAACATGAGGTGATAATGAAGTGCTATGACGGGTGAAATTCGACCCTATAAAATTTCTTTAAGAAAAAAGGAAATATTTTACTCGATTAAAATAACCCCCATAAGTTTACGATTATTTTACGAGTTAATTTTCCGGTCAATGGAATAAATAGTCTCTTTGATTTCCATTGGTTTAACAACGATAAAGGGCCACTATTTCCGTCTCTAACAAAAACTTGCCAACCCCCATCTGAGTAAGAAAAACATTCACTCGTATCGTTAACAGATTTTTCTGAAAAACATGAATGAATATTTTATCACTTTCGCGCTGAAAACAAATTTTTTAACCAGAATTGTAAAATACTGATAGTGAATAGGCGGCAGATATACTAAAATTAGTTAAATAATATTACTTATATTAATGAAGGGTAATTAAATTTATATGTTCCAAAATATTACAAAAAATCATAAAGCAGTAAAACGAAGTCCTATGTTGTGAATCGTTTAAAGATAAATTACAGAATTTTAATTGGGGATTTACAGTTAATAAAATTCAATAATTACATTGAATAAAATGTTAGAATACATTATCATTTGTTTTTAAATGACTGTAAAGGTACTAATTTTTACCTATAACGTGGGATAAGAATTCTAATTCAATATCAAATGTATTAATACGGACATTATCCATCGTTTAGTTTGAATCACAACCAATAAAATTGGTTTATTGCATGGGAGAAAACGGATCATCATTTGTTCGCCTATAAGTTTAAACAAACCTACGTACCCACGTAAAATATTCTTATGTTAAAAACCGTACCAGTGGGTGTATAGAAACAGGAAAATACGAGCAGAATGTCTCGACATACATAATACACTAACTACATCTTTGAAAACGAATACTTATACCATCCATTAAATATTTCTGATCATTAAAATTGTACTAATTTAAATAATTCTTAAGAGGAATTTAGTAACAGGATAGAGCAAAAATCTACAGCGTATCAGGGTATTAATTTAAATAAGCCTTTAGAGATATTAAGTAACTAGTTAGAGCAATAAACTATACACATACTTAAAGTGAAAAAATTGCTTTATTCTCACAACGTTTTCAAGTCAGTAATTATTGTTCTTCTATAAGTATGTGTTTTAGTTTATTAAAATTTTACGTTAATACAAATACAGGATGTAGAGTCATTTTATTTTGCTGTAATTACGTATTCTATATTTAAGCCCCCTAAATCATATTTATAAAGTGGGTGGTCGATTTTTACAATTTACACTACAAAAATTGTTCATTGTATATCAATGTAATTATGGTCCATTCATTATTTCATTGTTTACTCATTTATCATAATTTATGCTTTATTTTTTCATTTACTTAAATAATCATTTTTATTAATATTAATTTCCATTTTATAGCATAGTCAGTATAATATGATTATTATTTTAAAAAAATCAACGAGACATTAAATATCATTTTAGATTTAGGCCTTATATAAATAAAATGAGCTGTGTTTTTTATATTGTGTATCGCGTGTGAAATATAATACATTAATATACAAACTATAAAATAAATAATAAAGCTTGTAGATTTAATGTCATTTGTGTTATAAAATATAAACTATTTACAGGGTTTTAATATTTCTACCTATTATCATAGACTATTATATACAACATTAATTTTACTCTCGACACGCGATCATATATATTTTATTTTATATGTGATGGTCTATTATTTATAATGGTAAGTAAATTTATATGATATTACGGTCTACAGATTTTTAAATTGCAAAGACACGCGATGAAATGTATTGAAATATAATACAAAATAAATTCAGTTCTTTTCTTATTTATGTGGGTTTATTATACATGAAATAAACATGGCTAAAAGATTCGTTCTAAATGAAAAGTGTTTTTTTATTAAGAAAACACTTACATTTCAATAGATTGCGTAGATTTTAGAATATGTTTTGAATAGTTTTGATGGCATGAAGTAACTGAACTGGAAATAGTTATATGGAAAGATCAATGATAAACATTGCGGTACTTGTATTCCATAGAACTGTTTCTTGTGTATATTGATTGTATTCCATAGAACGGTGTTCCTGTATATTGCTTTGGTCATTATAATTAAAATGTGACTATAGTTAGTAAACCACCTGTTAGGAGGATCCCTTGTTTTGTTGGGTAGGATATATATTAATTGAATATTTGTTTCAAGCCACGTTTCGAACACCAGTTAACTTGTATTAATAATCGTGTCGCGTTTTATTCTCAGTCAGATACCAAATGTACATTTAACAAAATACATGTATATTAAACTTATTATTTTTAATTCATAAGATCCTTTACTTATATGTGATTTTGGGGTTTCCTATTTCTTTCTCAATGTCGCAACATGGCCTTATGCAACAATAAGACTATCTTTCAAAATGGAAATTGTTGAATAAATTGAAAAACAGTAAATAAAAAAGTGAATAAAGAGGAGAAAACACTCACCAAGTGCAAAATATCGGCCTATTTTTAATCCGTACATTGTAAACTATGAACAGAAAATTATGGGTTTGGGGGAAAAAGAGGAGTGTCATCAAAAAGGGGTAACTGAAAAAAGATATTGTTTTATTGCTCTTTATCTATGCGTATATTGCACTTATTACGTACCTATATGTTAGACCTATATTATTTTTAGGCAATATAGACGATATATACCTATCCCTGGGGCTAGATATCGTAACATACCATATAGATCTATTGAATATGGTGTTTTAATTGCTCTGTTGCGGTCACCTGTTGGCGTAAATGACCAATTTAATCACCACGAGTTCGTGAAGTTCGAACTCATTACTATTCGGGTTGTTATCAACGACAACTATAAACAGTCTATTTTACACTTACCTTGTAATTGCTAGACACTGGACAATACATAATCCACTAAATTGTCTTGTACCCATGTCTGAAATATTTTGTGAAAATATATGAAATAGTTAATAAATAAACGGTAAGTATTCTAGAGGTGGGGTGGGATCAAACCGGTGTATCTAAGAATTGGTATCCAATAAATCTGATTAAAATACAGATCTATATTTCGTTTCGTTTTTTATACTTTCGATGTCCTCTACTGGTAAAGACAAGTAATTTGTACTATAAAAAACGAAACGAAATAGGATCTGTGTTTTAATCAGATTGGTATCTAATTGTACAGTCATTAATATTCATTAAAGGTCGGAGTTGGCATATTCACGAGAATTTGTAGGAGTCATTATTTTTTAATTTTTATTTTATTTTAGGGTTACCTAGACGGGTTTAGGTATATACATGTAAGTAAATTAATATCCAATCTTCCGGTGCTTTACTTGTCAAAAAGTTGTAATGCATGTAAACTATTCATGGCAACCTTCAACTACTTTCAATTTAGCGAAATAAAGTGTGATGTCTTTCTTAATAGAAATTGAAAGCGCTTGAAAACGGAACTGGAGTAAGTTGACACAAAAATACACCAGAAAAAACCCACCAAAGACACATACACAGTACAATTTATATGGGAAACAATCACTGGTTAATAGACATAATAGCACGATGTTTCGACACGTATTCTCCTATCGTTTTCCATATAAACTGTGTTGTATTTTTTTAATATACTCATCGCTTAATGTCACTGAAGGGTTAAATACACCAGGCATTTACGTGTGGCCCTCACACAGTAACAATTTTAAGTTTATTCAATATTGGTCATTAAGGATGCTATCTATTATTATTTGCTTTGCAGAACCCGTTTATTTTGAAGTTTTTCCAATTCCATGTTAATGTTCCACGTTAATGATTTTAGCGTAAAATTAATTTTTAATGTCATTCTATTTTAATAGCTGTTTATACTTTTACATTTATCTTCTCAATATCAAATTACAGTCCGATTATTAACACATATGGGTTGCGGCTGTTCTTCGTAAACAAATAAACGTTGCGATTGATCTAGCTTATCGCAGCGAGTAAACAATCAGAATATTAAAGATAAACAAAATAAACAATAAGATTATTAATTATAAACAATAATAAATGACGTGGTTCGAGAGTGGGGCTTGTCTAAACAGAGAGTGTGTGCTCACTCCACTTATCTGTATGAAAATGACTACTGTAGCCCGAATTCATTAACATTTGAGGAGACTTGAGTCGTGACCATCATATATCATCCGCTTAATCTTGACATCAATTTCATGTTCCTTTCATGTCAATTACATGGATTATTGACAGGACCGACGAGCATGTTCATTACAATGTTTAAATCGTCATGTTTCGTTTGATCTTAACTCGTTGAATTTAATTACTTAGATAAGATGACTGTTGAAGACTTTCTTTAAGATGGCTGAAATCTAATCAACGTTTAATTTTCACAACAGAAGACATGTAATTTATTCCAACTAATTCATTTCTTAATCGTCCCCTTGTCAAATTCTATGCAATTTATTTTACATTTCTCTCATAAAGTCATCGCCATTTTGTCTTTGCCTGAATGAATCCATTACAGAACGTAATCAATTCATTAAGAAGTGGAATTTGCAATTATAGCCCAAATTTCAATTTTTGGCATGGTGTTGAGATTTTCTTTTAATTTTTAAACAAAATATACACACAGGGAAGTGTTAATTCAGTATTTGGTAAAATAAAGTGTGCGATTTGGGGAGAAGTATTATTTGAGAAAGGCCTGGTTCAAAATGAATCAGGTCCAATTAATTTTGATTTATTTCAATGATCTGTCGTTCTGTTTATATACATTTGGTTTACCAATACAGTGATAGAATTAAAATATTAAATTGCTTTATTATACAGACGGTGCTCTTTTAAAAAGGACACGGGCTTTTATAATTAATGGGAAGCAATCGTGCTTGCGCGAACAATTTGGATTTATCTCCCTTTGCATGACAAGTCATTACTCTCTCTATTCCAGTCTCCAATAAAATGATATCTGGTTTATATTTTTATTTGTTTTGTTTGTTTAGATTTTGTTGTTCCCTTTAAGCAGTTATAAAACAACAGATCTGTAGTTTGGAAGGGATTTTTTATGTTACACTGATGGGATCCGTTACTATTTCAATTTGAGTAAAACTGTCCTTATATTATAGAAACATTCAACGAATATCAATACTGTTGTATAAGCACAATCAATATATAGCCAGAATATATCAATCTTGTTATTATATCTCAAAAGGCATAAATATTTGTATGAAGCCACAAAATAAGAATCGACAGCAATCTTGATTTTAATTATGATAAACATCAGATTCACTCATTTTCTTAATTAAAAAAGAAGAAATCACCGCGAACTATCAATCGTATATGAGTGCTTTACCAACTTTTATGGTTTTCCAACAACATCGACTTGGCTTTTAACAGTACCGAACGAGTTATTGCCCTTGTTTTGTCTCGACCTCGCATTAGCCCTGGGATCAGATAAATTTCTTACAATAAGACTTCTAATCTGAATTATAGAGTATTTTGTTTCTAATTGAATGGAGCCTTCATAAAAATGAAAAGCGAACGATGGTGACACGGAAGCGCCATTATAGATTAAAATATCGGCAATAAAGTCGCACGTGTATTGGCCTCATATAAATCCGACTACAATCAAAGTCGATGATAGGAATCGATTTTTAGCCCGGGTGCCATATCGTTATGGTGAATGGGATGAGGGCAAAGTTCATTTAGTCAATATACTCCGATTACAAACATCTGGATGAAAAAGGAAAACCATGACAAGTTTTGGAATGGATAAAACTGAAATAAAATGGTGTTTTTCTATTCCAACTATATGATAATGTTAAGTATGCTATGGGGGAATTGTGCCCGGACCTCGGGGTTACGAGCTATACAGTATAGTTTTTCGAATTGAAACTGACAAGGGATTTTTTACGTGTGCAAACGTTACCTAGGTGTTTCGTTCCACTCGAACGACTAAACACCTTTCCCTGCCAATTTCTTCCGCCCTGTACTACTTGCAAGGAAGTGGAAGCCACGCTATAAAATTCCGGATTCTCGACAAACATCGGGATGGAACCCCGGCTCTCCCGGTTAATGTACCAGCGCCTTACTCACTGGGCCGTCGAGATTTCGTAACTAAATATGGTATTAACAGTGAAGATTATATTGTGTGATGAAATAGAGGGCGTTTCGTCTTCTAAAAGATGCACATTTATTTCATGATATGATGTTGATTTGACAAGGGTTGACGGCTTGTGGAATTATGTTCATCTCAAATGAAAAAAATAGGTGAATGTCCTTTTTTAAAATGTATCAGATTTTGTAGAATTGTCAGTTCAGTATTTACTGAAATATCTTCCCGACTTTAAGTGGGTAAAACTACATGTATAACCCCAAACTGATCCCGCAGTGAATATTCGTTTGGCCGCTACAGTCATTGATAAGCATGACATCGACGAGACTTAATGAGTTCGGCATATTAACTTTTTTACTCCGACAAATAAAATTCTCAAACATTTTTTTGAAGTATAAGAAAAATAAAATAAATAAAGACGTTTGAAGTATTTGTAGTTAAAAATATTTCCTATTTAGTGTAAATGGGTATTAAAATGAGTAAAATGCATCATTTTGCCCGAAGCAGTTAGGTGTTATGTAAACAATGCACGAGCCGTTGAGCCAATGATTGACGCCACGTGAAGTCAATGCACGTGATGTAGAAGTCATCTGTGACAGAGGTAATTCGTAAGTACTTCTCTGTGAAACAGATTGGTATAACCCTTTATGGCGAATGTCGCTCCGTGAGCGATGCGCTGACTCACTAACCAGGATGTCCCCGACTTGATCCTTTTGTTGATCTAAACAGTTACTCGATATTTTCCTTGTCAGTGGTACATGGCGGGTACCTGACAAGGAACAGCTTCTATTCATTCGGGATGGGACCCCAAAAAAAGTTCCGTGAAAGAACCGTTGGGCTTGACATTCGCGTAGGCAGAAACGCGACAGCACGGCTTATGCATGCCTTTTACAGAAAAATTTGACGTTTAACGTCATTTCATTTGATTTCATTTTATTTTGAAATTTCTGAGAGAGTAAAAATGTAATGAAACCTACTGTTCTACTTCGACTGTGCTAATGAAGACAAGCACACACCATACAATGTGCCATGAGGGAAATTTTGCCCGGACAACGGCACTACTTTTCCGCACCGAAATGTATTTAAATGTATCTAAGATAAAATGGTTAGTTTATACATGAATCAGAAATATATTTTTTCCTGCATTTTGTACTACATTATGACGGTAATTTTAATATTTTGTATCTAAACTGCTCCCGCGTATCGACAGAATAAAGTTTAAATATAATAAAGTTTAGAAATATCAAAGCGTACTTTTATCACCACCACCACCACCCCTCCCATAAAAGTACTTTCACCAATACCCCTCACCACCA
This sequence comes from Patella ulyssiponensis, assembly GCA_963678685.1. Lineage (NCBI taxonomy): Eukaryota > Metazoa > Mollusca > Gastropoda > Patellidae > Patella > Patella ulyssiponensis. The sequence continues at coordinate 57,590,783 of OY783230.1, read as the reverse complement.
CCACCCAAAAAAAAGAAAAGAACAAAAACAAAAAAAAAACAAAGCAAAACAAAGCAACCCATTCCAGTTGGTCCTTTCATTGATTTCACATCGCCATATTAAGCAAATATATTAATAAAAGCTATCCATTCCATAATAATTTCCCGGAAGTCTTCCTTATTATCCAGTCCAAGATTTTAAGGCAGGAATAACGTACTGCGCCACCCTGACTCCTGCAGGGAGATATACTCATTAAATCTTATCTCCTACTCACGAAGATGTAATCAGCATGCGCATTTCTGGTGGTCAGGGAATAATTTGCATGGCTTTTTTGCAGTTACCGAAAAATAGGCAAGTTCTCATTTGCCTTTTAAAATGAAACACACATGTCTAATAATCGGTACAGCGATAAATCAATTATAAACTTAATTTCAGTCCACTTTTTGTCAATCCAAGAAAATGTAAGCCATAACATTTAAATACTTAGTAAAGATAATTTATTTGTTTCAAGATAATGTATTCAGCACACAAATTTAATTTACAACGTGGATCTTTCATTATAAATAAAAATATGGGGATTTATGGGGCAATCAAAAGAGAAGATTTTTTCCTTTCTTTTATTGGAATATTTACTTGTTATGGTCGAAAGATAAATTTAGAATATGCAAAGATTGGATTTTTTGGAGGGAACATCAATATTCAAGATTTTTTTTTTTCTGCAGCATAAAGGTTCAATATTGTTATTGTTTTAAAATATAAAAGCTATATTGGAATAAGGATATTATGATTTGAAATAATTTGAAATTCATAGATTTAGAATTCGGGAAAGATTGGACTCTTTACTTTTCAAGTACTGTCCTTATAAAAGTAAAAGCATATACCTTCAATCTTGTCAGCCTTCAAAAAAATATAAATTATATTTTTCATCGCCGCGAAAATATGCAATTTGAAAGAATATTTTTTTAACTTTTTCACCACCGCGATTATATGCAATTTGAAAGAGCTTTTCTTGCAAGCATTTATGGCAATTCTAGATTGTACATTTTTTAGCTACATGCAATAATGTATTTCAAACAGAAAAAAAATACATTTCAAAACACTTCGATATTCCCATTTAAAATAACGCCAAATATTATAAATACCCACACATCATCAACCAAGTTTCTTTACACAAATTTAACTTTAAAGAAACACGCTATAAGAGGTCTAATCTTAATGGTTATTAAATCACTCATTATAATTAATCAACATGGACCTTTCTTTTGGAAAATCTGACAAAAATTACATCAAATACCCATAAAATTAACTTTAATTAGAAGTAATGTTAGTTTGAAGAACGTGACTTGCTTTCACTGAAGTATATTTAATTTTTTGTTTGCCAGCTATTACAACTGATCACATACCGTTCATTACCCGGGATGTAAGAAGTTTGTTTCAAATTAAAGATGCATGTTCTTGACTTTGAAGGGAAGAATTTTAATTTAGATGAAAAGTGGATCCGTTCTTAGATTTGTTATTACATTAAAACAATCAGAAATTGAAAATGTGTAAAATATGTCGTCTTTAAAAACAAAAACGATATAAAATTTCGAAATGTTTTATAGAATTATATAAATGTTACATCATTAATAAAACAACCAGTTTCCAAACAAATTCACTCAAGATGAAAAAACAGCCGACGGGTCGAGTTGGTTTCCGACTGTCGCAACGTCGGTCTCACAAATTTGCTAGTATTTTATTTATGTTATAAAAACAGCCAAAATTATATTTCCCTCAAATAAAGGGAGAGAAGAATTCGCGTCTTTTTATTTTAAAAACAAAAACAACATTTACACACTATAGTAATCGCAAAAGCATTCAATTGGTCATTACGGTAGTTGTGACTTGTAGCCATAGTTTACATTTTATTAATTTAAAATAATATTGATACATGAAATATATTTCAAAATACGTGTCTTTCAATTAGTTAATTGAAATTGCATTCAGTCTTCGACCAGGGTGAACATACCTAAAGTAATTCATAACAAAAACCAACTCAAGGTTAACTTGAAAACGTGACCTGTATGTGTTACGAAACGTCGTCATTAAATAATAAAGGGGTAGTTATATCTAGATCCTAGTGTTGTGTTTTGTTATGAATAGTTAACCATGCTTCTAGATTGATAAATAAATTCATCAGCTTTATGATGATTTGTATGGAAAGATCTTAAATCTGTCGTCGTTCATAATTTTACGTCCAAATATAAAAACAATGTTTAGATATAACGCAACGCGTTATCCCTGTCTACACAGAATTCTAAAAAATGAAACGAAACAAAATTTAATCACATAGAACTTTCACGATCATTAAATGAACAAGATGAAATACGATTTGACGTCTTACTTTTCTGATTGATGAAGATGGGACGAAAATCCGAGGTCCCTTGTACACATTGGCGTGCACATAAAAGAATTCTTGGCTGTTGGAATTCCATATAAGTGTCGACCATAGCGCCACTGTCCGGGCAAAATTTCCGTCATACAACACTGTATGGTGTATGCCCGTCTTCATAAGCCCAGTCGGAGTAGGACATTAAACCCCAATTTTTTTGTTTTTTTATTAGTGAATATAAACCACATGCAACTCAAATGTGATACCTTTCAATGTCAACGCTTTAAATACAGTATCAGGCGTGTTTCTAGTTTATGCAAATTATCTGTAATAAATTTTCAGCCTGTCTTTCACTACGTGTATTTGAAAACGTGATGAATTCTAAAAGAATTTATTCCGCTCAGAATTTATCTTTTTATTTCTTTATTTTGTTGCAACTCGGAGCATTTTTCTTAATTTATATGCGTTTGCTTATCGTGTTTCGTTTAATTTCAACCTAGTTCCTTTTTTTAATAGTGCTCTATGAGGCCTTGAGAGATGGGTTTATCTAATTTATAGACGCGAATCAAAGCGAGGGAACGAAATAAGATAGACGCTGGTAATAAAATGCAAGATGAAAGCAACATCGAGCTTCTACCCCAGTATACTAGACGGTGTTATAACGACAAGGCCTTGTCTGTTACCACAACGATGATATTACCTTCCTCAAAATATCAGAAAGATAAACCATTTAATTATCGACCACACGTGAGCGCATTTTGCTGCTACCCAAAGGTTTCTGTCTTCCAAAGACCACACCGTGAAAATGGTTCCACTTTGCCAGCCTCTTTGGTACCTCATGTTCTCCTAAAATTTAATTATAGAGAGAGGCGGCTAATAGCTTTATATAACGAGCGAATATCTTAAGGAAGTAGATACGTCTTTGATGTGTACCATGTAGCATTTAAAAGTCCATAATAAAATTTTCAAGTGGAAGACTTTGAAAAAACATTGACAGAGTTACTTGCCCCTGACTTCTCGAGGTCGAGTTAAATGATGTATTTCATGAGCGTATGATCGATGTTTAATGGGTGCGTCACAAAAGATTAATTTCACCACCCTTTTGTACTGCGCTATCCTAATATAATAAGTAAATGAAATAGCTAATGAAGACGGGCATTATACGCCATACAGTGTGCTATACCGGGGAAACTTTTCCCTGTCAGCGGTGCTACAGCCTTCTTTTGGTCAAGTGTTCTTTTACGCATCATCCGAACTACTAGACATTGTTCCCTGTCAGATCCTCCGGCCTGCACCACTGATAATTGGAAACCACACCTGGAAATAAAGAGGACCCTTCTGGCCAACACCTGGAGCGAATCCGAGACCTCCTGGTTAGCGAATAAAGCCTTTTACTCACTGAGCCACCGTGAATCCCATATTATAAGTAAGCTCAGTGTTTTTTATATTGCCAAAATTATAAAATAACAATTAATACATCTAATAGTATAGACTAACACAATAAACTAAACATACGTTCATTAATAATAATTCTCATAAAGTAAAATGCAAATTACGTAGAGGACGAAATGACATTACGTATTTCTATTATCGTGGTGACATAAATGTGGAATGCCCAAATAAAAGCGTGGGAGACATTAGGCGATAACTCCATTCGATGGCGGCTTTGTTTCATATTTCATTCATTATTATAATAGTTTCAATATTCCACAACACAATGTATAACTAATATTTCATGTCCCGCTGGGGTATTCATTTGTTAATTATAGATCAACCGATTTATTATTCGGCTGTATATTTTGCAAATTAGTTTAACTTAGGAAAAAAAATGTAAGAAATCTGCAACAAATGGCACATCTCTTTAAAAAAAAATAAGTGAGAACAAACATAGGGTGTGGGGCACCACACACACACACACACACACAAAATTCGCCAGTGTGTGTTCTGTTCTTCCTCGAAGTAGAATTACACACTTGTCGGGGACTGCACTACTGACAACCAAAGAAAATCACATGACAACCATACTGGTACTTATGTAACACGGACATTGAAAACTATTAGTGAATCATGATAATGGATGAACAAGGATAAGTGAGTTTTTTTCTTATATTATCAATGAAACACGATTCGTTTCAACATCAGCTTCTATCAATCGATCGGGGGTTGGGTGGCCGAATGATTAGCACGGGCGCGCTGTATAATAAATTCTGTCATTGAGTCACCCATCTTACCGCGAGAATTTTCTCGGGGTCTTCCGGTTTCCTCCCACTGCTAAAGACACCTACGCGCAAACGAATTATTGAAATAAAATTGAACCATGTGTTAGTCCCGAAATTCCCCCCCCCCTCTCTCTCCCAAACAATCAATTACTGCATGTTTAATTTCAGAATAAAACTTAATACGACGAGGGCCCAAGGGGGGATAATCACCGTCAGTGACATTGTAGAACCCTGTGAAAGTAATAGAAACGATAAATATGACAACATAAAGAAAAAATACGGGAATCGACTTGTCCACAACAAATAATGCGCGGGCCTGTTAAACGCTGGGCCAAACAATCTGTCTTTTGTAGGAAATGAAATGAAATGGGGTTTAACGTCCCACTTTTCTGCTCCTAACCTGGGCTAATGAAGACGGGCATACGACATACAATGTGCTATGAGGAAAATTTTGCCCGGGCAGCGGCGCAAGGGCTTACTCTTATATCGAATTCCAACTGCCAAGGGATCTTTTACGAGAACGCCAATGTGTACCCGGGACCTCGTCTTTTCGTCCCATCCCAACGACTAGACAGCTGTCCTTGTCAAGCCCTTCGTCCTGCATTCCTGACAAGAGAAAACCACGACGGGTCATTAATTGTTGGAATATGGAACTAGCAGGGCCATCCCCTTTAAAAAATTAAAATGGCTACCTACTTCACAGGGTTTTCGTCTATAGCCAATGTCGAGTCGTCTTGCTCTGTTGTTTATTATTGAAGTTGGTCGTGTACTACTTACCGACAGAAAACAACAAATTATAACTATATACAATTTCATAAATTACTTCATTAAATGTAAATTATTTAACAAGTTATCACAAGTTTCATAAAGCACGACTACAGATAAGATTTTTTTTTCATTACTATTATTAAATCATGTAAAATTTAATCTTAATGTTTTCTGGGCGATGAACATTTGCGATAATTTACAACAGAATAATAGAAGGGCGGTAGGCCGTGTTCATAAATTAAACCTGTAAGTGCACGTGTGTACTGGCTGTTTTGAAGACCTTAAAAATAGTTAATAACAGCACAATAATTATAAACAAACCCCATTCAATTATGATTTCTGTGGCGCAGAATTAAATACATATTATCCGAGATCTTAACCTGTCTATTGCAATGCGTTTGTCGGGCTTTAAACGTTATATAAATCATTATTTAGTCATTTATATCTAACCCCCTCTCTAGGTTCAGAATCTCTTGGATATTGAGTGGCTTAGACAATGCCCACTATGTCTATTTTAAGCACTCCTAAGCCGACATTTTCCGACAATGCATGACGTCACTCACGGAGACTGCCGATATAAAGCCTTTCAAAAGAGTAATACACAGATTAAAACTCGATAAAAAAAAAACAGCCATTCAAATCTACTCTCAGAATAAAGTAATTTGACTGTAATATCCAATTTATTCATTTCCGTTATCTAATTTGCAACAGAACGGTCAGCTCTTTTTCTAAATCCCTAATAATGTCCCTTTAATTCAATCCGGTTTAATATTCTAGTATTTAAATTGGATGCAATTTCAGTTGTATCCATTTTTTATTATCTATTTTTTTAAACAGAACGGTCAGCTTTCTCTAAACCTCTAATAATGCCCTTTTAATAAAATAATTCTGTTTAAATTCTGGTATTTAAAATGGATACAATTTCAGTGATGATATATGACCAGTTCGGATATTCTGTAATGCAGCTGTTGGATGGAGATAAATTTAAAACAATTAGCAATGAAACCGCCATCCATGACAATCGTACTATTAAAAATGACAGATAATGTTGATTATTCCACGGAAAAGTACAATTTAAAATGACTGGAAATCTTTGTTTTGGAAGAAAACTAACACTGTAGGTTTAATTAAAGCGGCATTAGGTAAGATTATATAATAGTTACAAAATAGATAATGGAAAGAAAATATGTTGAAAAGTTCAGTCAAATTACTTCGCACGAGGCTAACTATCGGCGATACAATTAAAGTTTAGCATCGATTGTCATTGCTACCGTTGTTACGATAATAAACAAAGTCTCGATTATCCATTTTGACAATAACGGCACCAACCGCACAATGTATTTAAATCTATATAATATCGCAGCCATTCGATGGCAACGAGTGTTGATATGTTCTCGTTAAGTTAATTAATGTCTAATTATTAATCTATTTAACAGGATTTCTTGACTTTAGCTAGAAAGTGTCATTGCCCATGCGTAACCGGGGGTTTATATTTTTATGTGGTTGATTATCCAGTAAAATTTCGTAAAATGTGGACAGTTAACCATACCCTTCGTACGTTGAAGACTGGGAGGTTCTGCGCCAACTGAGCTAATGAAAACGGGCATACACCACATAATGGCGCTATGTCCTACTCCCATTTCGAATACCAACGTCCGGGGGTTGTTTTGAATGCACGGCTCCCTCTTTCGCCTCATTTAAACGACTAGACATTCTTCCTTGCCAAACCCTCTGTCCTGGAAAACCCTGAGGCACTTTCTCGGCCAACACCAGGGTCGAACTCACGACCCCCTGGTTAGTGAGCAATCGTGTTTGACACTGAGCCAGTCTTAAATGAGTGTACGGTTATAATGTGACCAGTATGTGGTAATATCATACGAAGAAATAACATGTAATTCTAAACGAGAGAAGATTTGATACAACCGTCGTATTATCGCCACCATTTACATAACACTGTGTAAAGAAGGTGGCCCACCCGTTGCTGTATTCTATAGATAGATACAGCTAAAGGAAATATCCCTTTTTGTTTTCTATAGAATATATACATCGCTTGACCATCTCCTGCGGGGTGGGGGGGGGACGAATGGTTAACGCGTGCGTTTTGCATCATTGAGTCAAGTGGCGTGGTTTCAATTCCCCGCTTGTGAGTTTCTCCGGGTCCTCCGGTTTCCTCACACTGTTAAAGACCCCCACGTGTAAGCGAATTGTTGAAATAAAATTGTTCCATAAATTAGTCCCGAAATTATCTAGTTTGTGTCGAGTTGACGTTATCTCCCCCCCCCCCTCTCTCTCTCCAATTTCCTTTAATATCTCGACAATCTCTCTCTCTCTCTCCCCAATCTCCTGTAATATCTCGACAATCTGTAACCCACGGAAGTAAATGGCTCTTAACTGATACAATTGTTTTAAAGTTTATACTATCTGTTAATGAAATAACATGTGATCTGTGCCATATAACTCTAGATGACAGAAAATGATGCACATCACGAGTTTCTGATCTCAGAATGTACTCCCACGCCTCAGGCATAACATGAATCAAAAGCTATACTGAACGCTTTAAAGACTGGTATGAGTAAGCAATATCTTACACATATTAACATTTCGTTCACCTAAACTACGAGCACCCACCACCCCACCACCACCAACAACAACCATAAACTCCTCCACGCCGCCTCTCTCAAAAACCATGCATGACACACATACTTCCGGCAGAGATTAGAGATAGGGTTCAAGGGTCGTTTATTGCCAGGATAAATGTTATATTAAAACCTAAACGCATGTGCAACGATTTGCAGACCTTATTGCCTGATTTTTAATCGAATGGGTAGAATTTTAACTCTTGATTAATGTGTACATCTCGGCTATCGAACTCAACCATGTTGAGTTTCACAAACAACAAGAGCATCTCCCAGAATATATTGAAGGTCGATTATTTAAACAAAAACTAATAATTGTCAGACTAAAGTCATGTAGCACACATCAACTTCAGCTATCCATCCACGGATTTCTGAAGGTTTGGGTACAAGGGTGCTATCATGCGATCGACTAGATCTCTGAAGGTTGCAATTCTGACCTTCGACGGTCACGGTTATTGTATTTGAGAGAAATATTCAAAGATTTATGTTAGGGTTTTTTTTTAATTTAAAATTTTTCGGCATAAATAATTTAACCTAAAATTTACGAAGCAGATAATGTTTACTACACAATATAACAATTTCTGATGTAGGCCTACGATTATATTCCAAAGATGTAGGCTATATTAGAAAATAACAAGCAAAAAGAAACAGAAAACGAGATTGCAGGTTCACCGAAGGGGGCGTTTGTTATTTAATCTCGTGATTAATTTGTTCACGTGACTCAACTACATAACAATCTGCATAAGAATTTTCGTATCTTTGTAGCAACCACGTTTCATTTAAGAACACAAATTCGTACCTATATGTTAAATTCTCTAAGATTCTATTTGTTTGATGGGTCAAATGGTGGACAGTAGTTTACATGATTTTGTTTTAATCATCGCAAAGCAGAAACATTTATTAATACTATAGATATAAATTTCTTACCTGCAATTTTTCTCGCGACTATTTTCAAGTTGGATGAATGATCGCCATTTGCAAAGAATAGTCGCTAAAGTTCGAAACAAACGGTTCACAGCGAATCTCCAACTTATTCCTTAATATTACACACATGATTGAAAACCTAGCCAACAAATCTACAGAAAGCGTGTAAATCATACGGTATTCCATAATAACTAAAAAGCAGAAGTGAACTGAACGTTTTTCTGGCCCCTCAGAAACTAAATAGAACATAATATGAGAGAGATATTAAGTTATAATGGACACAACGTGTATAAATCGACTGTATTGTGTGTTTATGCGAAATTCGTCTATCATAAAATTCCGTTTTAAAACACCTACAGTATACCCTAACCCTTTGCCATAAAGATTTTAGCCGATAAATAGGAGACATAAAACTTTTCATAGACTCTTCATTTAACCAATTTAAAGCCAGTTTACTATCGGAGTAAAGCGATGTCTATACTTCATAATAATATCACTACGGCACGGTAGTTCTCTCAGCCGGCGGCACATCATTAAAAGTCAATCTGGCTCATATGTTATCGGCTTGTAGATGAAGATGAGATGCCTACACTAATTTTCTCCAATATTTACATGTTGGGTTTAATTAGAAATGTCTGACTAAGTTAGTGAGACGAAGCCGTAAAAACTCATCATGGTTTAAAAACTGTATTTATTCCTTTGTGTGGTCTTCCGATATTCGACAGGCTCAAAAGGCCGCGTTGGTGTATTACGTCACCCTTTTCGTATAAAATGGCGTTATGTTACGTTTTATATTCTGCGTGTCTCTGTTAGTGTCGGAATTTCATGGCGGATATAAAGTATATGGGCTGAGAATGTTGATATAATAGACTGACAAACGTAACGGGGACTCGGTTTTTGTAATCTATACTTGATAAAAAAATAGGGTTACAGCGACAGAAAGATGGTAGGAGTCGAGTATGACATGTTCAATGTATCACTCATATAATCTAATGAAAATTAGATTTAAAGTGATTTTTTCCTTCATTTTCAAACAAGTTTTATTTCTCACCTACAGAAACATATTTAAAGTGTATTATAAAGCTAGCGAAACTCCCAAGAATTATTAATCAATATATCGGTTACCATATCCGGGTATTTGGCCCAAGCAGCAAAATTTCCCTCTACTCTTCTATAGCCAGTGTCTATTTTACCAAGTTTGTAAATTTTGTAGGTTAAACTGAACAACACAAGATAAATCGACGCATGAAATGATATTAACCAATTGTACATTTCATTGTTTTGTAAGTCCGTTTATTGTTTCAATCTATTGTACATGTATACTTCATCCATTTATTGTTCCATATTTTTGTACAACATTGTACATTCATTTATTGTTTTATTCTATTGTACATCCATTTATTTTTTATACTTTTGTAGTGTACATCCATTTATTGTTGCATTTCATGTTTTGTAAATATATTCTAGGTATTATCCATGTATTGTTTTATTATATTATATATCTATGGCATACCCATTTGGTGTTATATAATGTTACATATCTATTCTATATCCATGTATTGTTTTATTATATTGTACATCTATGGCATATCCATTTATTTTATTGTTTCTTTTTTTGTACATATATCCATTTATTGTACATAATTATATCCCTTCGATGTTTTATTTTATTGTATTTATATCCCTTTTATCAATTTTCTGCACTTTTAATTAACAGGTCGTAACTTCGTCAGATCAGTTAACATTGCCTTATAGCGGTATCGGGTTCGACTAATTACCAAATGCAAATAGGAAAGAAACTCTGGGAAAATACATCTTAGTTGAGAGGATAACTGTGAATAGGATATAGACATTACTGTCAAACCAATTACACACGTACTTAAGATCTTAGTGCATAGGTGTAAAAATATGTTATTATAACAAATGATTTTACGGATTCAGGAGGGGGGGGGGGGACTTTCAAAGCTTTGTTTGGTACCAGTGTCAGCAATTCTCTGATTACGTGTGATAAAATTAGAAACATAAAGTTTAATTTGAATGATATTCTTGATTAACCCATTCCCCGAGGAACTTTTCAAACACTCGATTATAGACCCTTATTTTAAATACATTTAATCTATATCTGTGAACAAATATGAACAAAATTGATGTATTGTGGTCTAAATGACACAATGATAATTGATGTTTCCTTATAATACAAACACCTCGTATTCATTCATAGGCCCTAGACCTAACTTAAGCTACAAATAGCAATAATATTTCATAATCAATTATACATCAATAACAATGTATGCCTCTGAGCCAAGAATGTGTAATTATAAATGTGTGTGTTTTGACGGAAGAGACAATCGTCTATTTATATTAATAAATCTTGATTTAAAAAGTTTAATTTATTCATTGATGCGTAATAAGAATAGAGCTGAAGAAAGAGTAGATCCTGACCTTAGCCCATCCCCTGTATGTTGACCCAATTACCAAACTCTTTATTTAATATGTACGTCCATTTATTGTAGTGTGTGTCTTGTCTACAGGTTTTATTTGCGTGTAGTGGGGTCCTCCTGCATTTACTATGCAAGTAGAGCACACATTATGAATAGCTGTCTTATTTCTAATATACAGATATTTCTTTATTCTATCGATTGCTTATTTGGAATCATCAACACCAATATCCGCACTTTGTTGTAGGTCATAGGAAAACTAGTTGACCAAAATGGGTAATAAAGAGAAGATTTACCACTTACCACTAAAATCCGGTGACATTGACCCTATCTTATTACTGTTGAAATCATGTGCAAATCCACAAAACATGAAACCAAGCTTTTTTTCTCTAGGGTGGTGTCGCGAGTCGCAAAAATTCAATAAAAGTCACATTTAAAAGTCTACTAAAGTCAGATGATGATATATAAGTTACCTAATTACATATCTTGTTACAAGTAAAGCGGCGGACAGTAGTCCTTAATAACAATAAAAAAGTTATGTTCAGGTACTGTACTAATAACGGGTTTCTTTGACTTTTTTTGGTAGGGCAACCGCGGTATGTGTATTACACACTAGGGCGATGAATGTCAATCATTTCTCAATATTATTTACATTTTAGTATTTTTGTCGGACGCTTCATATTCAATTTTGGAATTGTTATGAAAATAATAATTGATGAATTGATTTATTAAAATTGTGAGAGGGGGTGTTTTATAGGCTTTTTTTTAAAAGTAGAAATATCCCCTCCCTTGTTAACACTAACGGTATATTCAATCTTCCGAATACGTTATTTTTAATTTTTGAATTATCTAAATAACATCCGTGAATATTTTTAATCGAAATGTAAGCGAATAGTGAAATGAATACATAAGAATTAGAGGTGCATTCTTTGCGGTACGGAAGTGTGATTAAGATTAATTAGCCGTCGTCATAACGACACCGAGTAATAGTAAGTGCGGGAAAACCGAAATACACGCAAACAAAATCGATAGGACAAACTTGCCGACAAGACAAACGACATAAACATGGCAATAAATAAATAACAATTATCAAATCTAGTGAATGGATCTGGGGGTTAGTCGTAAACGCGTTGACAGTGCTGCACACGAAGTGCAAGCATGGCCTGTCTAGTGTGCGACACTAGTTGCTATTTGTAGCTAACTATGATTGATTTCGACCTGGATTTCAGAACCTGACGCTACTGACAGACAACAACCCCAGGGCGACTGGGCCTAAAAGGTCACAGACATTTCATCGTATCGTTATGTATACTAATCCATAACATTTTTTGTTCGTTATGTAGCCTGTATTCCTTATTGTTGTATGTTATACAACATCACATCGGGTCACTGCGCAGCACATCGCTGAACGTGTGAAGGCGCTCCATAAAGTACTTTCTTGCATTCCGTCATTTAAAATAAACCACCAATATGGAGCGGAATTCAATTCACGACATTAATAAACTGTTAACCGAGTGATTTTTCTCTTGCTTAATTCAGTATAAAATAGCTCTTTACATATTTTTACATTGCTAAATTGTATTACTTATTTCTGAAATTTTAATATTGTAGTTTGCTATATCGATTTTAACTTTCGATTTATGGTCTGTCGTAGATTTTAGTTTGCGTAGTTTCGTATAAACCATTTTGACATTTCGCAATGGTACGCCGCATCTAAATTCCCACGGAATATACACCGGGTAATTTTTTTTTATTTAATTTTATTTCATATGTCGCAAAACCATAAATATATTGAGCCCAGAATGAACGAATGGGGAATAATTTATCATATTAATTTGTCAAGTTGTTTTTGTAGTACTTCTGTATTGTCTTATCCGAGACGGATCGAAAAAAAAATGTATTTAGAAAATTCGGTTTATATATATTAGGAAAATATATTGTTCAAGTGACAGGGATTATTAATGGGCGTTTACCTCGATCTATTGATGAGAGAGAGAGAGAGAGAGAGACAGAGAGACAGAGAGAGAGAGAGAGGAGAGAGAGGTTTAACGTCCACTCGACACAAACTAGGTCATTTCGGGACTAACATATGTTTTAATTTTATTTCAATAATTCGCTTGTGCGTAGGGAGGAAACCGGAGGACCCGGAGAAAACCCACTAGGTTGGATTTATTCGTAAGAAACCTAGATAGACTAAAACGGTGTAAAAGCACATATTAATTTAATAGGGGTGTTTTTAAAGTGATTTACATATTCAAATTTATATTGCAATTACTAATCATTTATGTTTGATGAAACACTCGAAGTCAAACTCGAACGGCAAACTTTTGCGCCTGGTTTGTTCATTGTTCACGTTTTTTAAATTATTATTTTGTCGTTAGTGATACAGCCACTTTTAATTACTCCGGCATTGTCTTCCGGGATGATGTTTTGTTTGTTCGTTACACATGGCAATCGAAAACAATGCGTCGTACACCTTAAAATGTGTATTGTATCTTAAATAGTTGGTATCAGGCTACCGTATTTTCACGGCAAGGTGATTGAAATTGAGTTCTATAATTTGTGTTTTGAACTCTGAATGTTATGGATAATATTGAGTTAGCGGTGTAGCCCCTTTAAAACTATTCCAAATCTGTTTGATTTTACTTGTGTGGGGTATCTTCGACGCTTTGAATTTGGAACGTAGTACTTACTCATCATGGGTACATGTACCTTTAAAACGTCACAACATGATTATTGTCAAAGGAAGCAAATTATACTAGAACAATAAAACAAAATAACAACATCCCATCAAACAAAAAAACAAAAACAATATTACACAACAGTCACAATATATAATATATATTTAACTGCAATATATATGTAACTTCGGCGCATTGTATGTGATTTCGTAAATTCATATTTTGGTATAGGTATTTTTTTATTTATGAAACCATCAGCTCTATCATTGAGTCGTGTGGCGGGGTTTCGATTTTCCGGAAATTTTATGACATACTCTTATATCGCAAATGTGAACACATCATTTCAGTTTTCGCCGAGACACTGCCAGATCCGCCGTGCTACACCACTGACAATACATCATGTATGGTAGGAATTACAGAATAGCCACGACTGTTCTGCTATAAATCTCGTGAATTGCTGTTATGGCTGCGATTAACATTGGTTTCCGGATTTAAGATGTGACTCACGAGAAAGTTTCGGTTGACGGTAGAGCCGATAACGCAGTAAACCAAGACCTTGAAACCATTCATCTGTGTACATATGCAATTTCTTTTAAAATCTATCTTTGATTCTTTCTTAGCTGAAAAAGTTGAAAGGCTGAATGCTACATTACATGGTCAATGGTGGCTCGGCGGCTCTAGGATATAATTAATTAGAACATTTGTACAATGACAATAAACTGTATTTAATGCTTTAGCACGTGTCTGTTATATTTCAGCTTTTATACCAAGTCGTTTGTTAAGTGAGCAACTAAACTGTTCAAATAAACTATAAACAACTTATGTTTATCTCACCCGTGCCTACACCAAGAACCCACAAAGGAAAAATGGCGAACATTCGTAATAAAAACAGGGCTTGTGTTTTCTTGAGTGGAGAAAGTGGTCTCCAAAAACAAATTAATATCCTGAATAAAATTTCCACAAGCTCCTAAAACCCCTCTTTAATTCCTACATCAAAGTTAATGGAATATATTACGGTTTCATATGAACCACTTGAAGAATATTATTGTCCATAAATCGCAAATAGTTGCATAGCTTAGTCTTAGTGTGCGGGACGGCGATTGTCGATAATCACGTGACAACATTTCAAAATGGCCCCGTCGTCATGGTGTAACTTATTTCTAGCATTAAAAAATCAAGTCAGCCTAAAAATACATTCCTTTAGTTGTGGTTAGACTACACATGTAGGTCAGTAGATTAAATGCGGTCTTTAAAATAAATAAAATGGGGTTTAACATCCTATTGATCTGCTCCGACTGGCAGGATGGCTCAGGAATCGAAAACACACCACTTGATACAATGACAGACATATATTTTTTTTTTTCAAAACACGAGTCCAAATGTGCATCAACCTCCGTCAATAAGTTAAATTTTCGTATATTATACCGGGAGTGAGAAACCTTGGACAGAGAATGGAATAAAGATGTTTTCTCATAAGCATAGAGTTCATATTTGTTTCAGTCTCTATATACAGATGATGACAGATAAACATTGTAGTCTATAAATTGTCTCCGCCTCGGCTACACCGAACTAATGTAGACCAATTGATAGCCACTGTAAATATGTTATCCAGCTGCCTTGGTGTCCGTGTACACACTTTTAGGAATGGATTTTGCGAATTAATGTGCCAATCCACCATTGAAAAATTCTTTTCTGAATTTTCCTAAATCTGAACCTACTGTAAGATATATAATGATAATATGTGATCGTTGTAGTTGAAGCGGAGGTAGTATAGCGTGGATCAGTCGAGACTAAGATGAACACCGTTGTCATTTCAAAAGTACATCCTAGCCAGAGTACCTGGGTAATAATAAATGTTGAATTTCCGTGTAAGGAATCTCACGAATATTCTGAGTTTATGACGATTTTTTTTTAAATTTTCTACACAAAACAAACATGCGAAATTTTTTGACTTAGGCCAATGACATTTAAGCTCATATTATGCCCTTCTAAACTCTGTTTCTCAAAGTTGCTATCAGTAAACCAGTATTCCTATAGAACGAATCGGGGTCATAATGGAGACACGGTTTGTGCTGCGTGACCAAGCCTAGTTGGTTATTCTAACATCTGAAACAGTATCACCTAGAATAACATTTTTTAAAAATCTTTATAGCTAACAGAGAAGCAGTCTGAAAGGTAAAGGGTAATACACAGATCGGTCGTTCAATGTTGCAGTAGTTTTAAGAATGCATGACAATAATATATATTTATCGAAAAGCCGTTATTAATAAAGCACAAAGGCGACATCATCGCCCAATGGTCAAAAATAGCCTGAAACTGAGTGAAGAAGAACACATAAAAAAACTGGTTGATGAACTTCTTTACAACAAAAACAAGCTACTGTATCAATATCTGCGTTTCATATGGTCAAGGTTCGTGGTCATGCTTGATTTGAAATCAGATCCAATAATAGAATGGTAAATAGATAAACAAACTCATGAAACCTACATCAATGGCGGTGTCGGCTGGTTCTATAAAATTTGATACTTAAAGAGACGTGATAACGGAATACGAAACGAAATCGACGAATGGTGTTCAACTGATTGTATGCACTACCGTAGAAATGATAATTATATCCCCCATACTGGTGGACGGGAGTCTTGTAATGATAATACATCGATAGCGGTTTTATTGGTCAACTATTAGTGTCAGAACATTGGTGTTTTCCTCTGAATTTCAAGCAATGGAAACAGTTTGAGAATTGAAATGATTAAATAAGTAGATAGTATTGGTTTTGTAGGTAATAAATGTTCTTTCTGATATGTCATTTGGGGGACACAGGTTGCATTTTGTGATCACTGACACCTGTTTGGGTGTCTTATACCCCATATGCAATGCCCCGGGCTGGTCGTAAATTTCAGGCTCGTTGTTAATTTACTGAAAATTGTCATAAAGATCAGCGAGAACACTTTCAGAATAAGAATTCCATATACCTTTGCTTCTGTAAAAAAATTCCCAAGTTTGGGATAAAGGTCACAGGGCTGTGATTTATAATAATATTTGTTGTTTTTTTAAAAAAAAGCAGTTGATGACGTCATAAGCGTCTAATAATCACCGCGACAAAACCAAGTGCAAAGAAAACATTTATTTAGAGAACTTTAATATTTCAACTACAAGCAAGTTTCTTCATTCATTCCCAAATTTTACTGAGTTTAGTAAGCTTTCGGGTACACGTTTTGTGTGAAACTACTGACCACGTTTAACTAATTCTGTTAAAAGATGCCAAATTTGGCATAGTAACCAAATATATCGTTCAAATTGTTACATCAACCATTGTTAAAAAATCGAAGTGGTCGTATTCTTTCAAGAAAGAAACAAAACAAAACAAAACTCATGAGGGTATGGGGATTAACCGAAGTATGGGGGAAAAAGGCAATCCTTTCATTATTATATTCGATACATAGGAAGCTATTCAGGCATTTAAAAGATTCTCATACAATTTCTTATTTATATCATATACATAAATAAAATTTAAGCGAACAGCTAAAATTAAGTGAGTGTTGGAATTGACATTAACGTCAAGACATCAGTCATACCAACACTAAGACTTACATATTTCAATAGTTATGTCTTTTTACGTGCACCCCATAGTATACCATTGTTTTCGCCAAAATATTTTTGTCGGCTCTGCGCAAACGCTACCCCTAACAACTTGGAGTCAGGATTGAAACCCCCTTGTCAAGTGTCCGGTGTCTCAACCGCTCATGCATTTAACTTTTTGGATGGTTACAATTTGCTCACTCCAAGAGACCTTATGTAAGCTAACTAAAGAAACCAAAACGGACTGTTTTCGGTTTAGGCACAACAAGGAGTTTCTTATCTATAGATCTTAAGGTTCCTGCAGGAGTATATGATTGTAAGAGATCACTCAGGTATTTTGGGGCTGTGCCATTTAAACATCGAAATGTATAACACAAAATTTTAAATTTGATTCTGGAACTAACAGGAAGAAAATGGAGTTCTTTGAGAATTGGTGTTATATGACTGTAACGAGGAGCCAGAGATATTATTCTAGCTGCCGTGTTCTGGATCTTTTGGAGTCGCGAAATAAGAGAAGTAGGAGCACCAGCCAGTAAATTATTGCAGTAATCTATTCTGGAAATGATAAGATAATAAGTTGAAACTTTTAGTCAAATGAATAAGTTGAATCATCAGCGTTATTACAATATTAAACAAAGTCTCGATTATCCATTTTCACGTTAAATCACAACCCACAAATCGGATTTAAATCTACTTAAAATAAGAGTTCCCAGTGGCATCGGGGGTTGATGTAAATGAGAGTTGTCATGTAAATGAATCTCTTCATAATGATTTATATAACATTTAAGGCATAAAGAAAGATTTGTAACAAACAGATAAAGCTCTTGCATAATGCATATTTGCAGTTTAAACCATCATCCTGTTGCTGTATGGTTTGGGAACTGAGATTGAAATATCTTGGACATTCTTTTCAAACGTCCTGTGGCCCAACCACACTTAAAGCTTGACCAAACCATGATGAATTGGGCAAAGTTTCTGACGCTTTACCGTGTTTCTGTATAGGGTTGAGAAATCCGGATGGAATCACCTTGGACAGTCTTGCCAAGAGCCCAAACTTAAACAAAACCTTGTTGAATTGTTAGGGCCTGACAAGTACACCCCGTGTATACATTGGCGTACACGTTAAAGATCCACTGACAGTCGGAATTCGATATAAGGCTAGACCATAGTGCCGCTGCCCGGGCAAAATGTTCCTCATAGCACACTGTATGACGTATGCCCGTCTTCATTAGCCCAATCGGAGCAGAAAAGTACGACGTTAAACCCATTTCATTTTTTTTTTTAATTATTGGAAGTTTATATTTATGCCTTGTTGCTGTATATAGTTGGGTATGGTTGAAAACCAGGATTGAAAAAAACGGGAAATTCTTGTCATCGATCGAGCATCACAACCGGTCATTTAAAGCTTAACAAACCATTTTAGAAGTTAGTCACTTAACATAATCACAAGTTTAAACTGATGTTATGTTGCTGTATATCGTTAATACATATAGACTATTACAGTAATTGGTGATGTAGGTAATAACTGTTAAAGTAGAGGGTTGTCATTCCAACATAAACATTAACTTTATCTGATGCCGCCAACAAAATACACAGGACGTCGAGGGAAATCCTACGGTAATAAAACTGAGTTTGATTGGAAGCTATCGAGACCTACGTCAGAGAAAGAAATATCCCTCTGTGTAACGGTTCATAAATTGCCAATTGGGGGTCTACACCTTTAAGTCTTAAATATAAAATCAGTGGTAATTTGTGATAGATATAAATTATATCTGTTACACCTGTTATGGTTTAATAGACCTATATATCACATACTTGAAGTAGTGTAAAACATAATATATTCAACTTTCACCTTCAATTAAATGTATCGTATGTTTGTGAAATTAAATCAAATGAAGTTTAACGTCCTACTTTTCTGAACCAACTTAGGGATGTTGGATGGCCAAATGGTTAAAGCGCGTGCGTTGTATCGTGATGTCTGTCATTGAGTCAACTTGCGTGGTTTCGATTACCGGTTGTACGTGACAAGGAGTATTGTCGCCCGTCCAACCTCGTGGATCCTCCGCCCCCCCCCCCCACACACACACACTGCTAAAGACCCCTTCGCGCAGGCGAATTAATGAAATGACCGAGTTTGTATCGAATGGACTTTAAACCCCATTTCTCTATCTCTTTCTGCATCGACAGGAATATCGAAGGCGTGCATACGCCACACAATGGGACAGTTTGCCAGGACAGTGGCACTACGACATACTCTTATTCCGAATTTCAACTGCCAGTGCCTCTATTACGTGCACGACAATGTGTACACGTGGTGCCTTTTTTGTACCATCAAGCCGGAAAAAACCCGAGATCTCCTGGTTAGTGAGTCAGTTTCTTACTCACTGATTCACCACGGCTCCAAATATATCCATTGTTTATATCATGTTAAATATATAAATTAATTTGTTCACACATAAATAAATAGTATAGACTAAGAAGTGTGGGTTATTAGCCTTAAAAATACCAATCAATTGTGAAATATCGATCTATCGTAACCTATATCAGCTTAACCCTTTGATTCATTATCTAATTTAGTGTTGGACTAAATTTTGTCACGCTTAACCCTAATTACACATTCTTCCGTCTTTACATAGCAAATAAATATGCAGGGTGGTACACCATAAGGACCGCTGTCATCGTATGTAAGCAAAATAATAAAATTGCTTTCGATCTATTGTCTAAATACAAAAAAATTAAAAAGCGCACATTCTTCGACGATCCATTGTCCAAACAGTTGTTATTATAGCACGATATGGTTATGTTTACAAATATGGTGACTGGCGGTTACCCTGATGACATCACTGTCGGCTTCTTAGTTTGTTAATTAAACTAATTTTAATTATGGATGATCAAAAAATCCCAAATAATCTATAACGACCTGGATTGTTTATTGCATGCCACGCCCACTCTCTTTATAATAACTAAAATTTTATGTTCCATAAAAGTACGATACATATATCGGCAACATCAACATTTCTTTCATGGCTACAAATTATTATTGTCCCTTCAAGCTAATAATAAAACGCGAAGATTATAGAAGTTGGCGCATGCTAATCACATTTCAATTTTAATGTATTTACGATTACAGAAAGTAATGTCAGCCATTATTTAAGGTGTAATTTTAATATACACCGTTAAACGTTACAGATATTACAACCCTCAAACATGCCGCCACGCCACCTAGTGTGTGCCATTCGTGGCTTACGTGAAGATTTGGTAACAATAATGGGATAATATCACAGTATGTATTCCTTTACTAATAATACTGTAATGTTACAGAACTTAGTAAGCAATAAACAATCAACTATGGTGGTGGGTGTATTCACTTTCTTTTCCATCCTACCGTGATTTAAGCTTGGATCCAAGAATATTTAGGAAACGCAGTGAACATGATAATGTTAATTTGATTTAATCAAAGAAACTAAATTTAGATTATATAATGTCAAAACAATTCCATAAATGCATGTGATTCGTTTTATATTGGAACAATGCTGTGATATTTACATTTTCCTCAATTACAATCAAAATATCCACACCCACCCCACTCGCCACACAAAAAAAACCGAATAAATAATTATTTAATAATAAAGAAAAATCATTTAACACATTTTTTTTAATTTTACAAAATTCGATCACTCACTCCTTCAATGTTCAAAATCAAAACTTAATCTAAGAAACAATTTTAAATTATTTAATTCGACAAATTCGGTCATTTGTTCTGCCGCCCAGGCTGTAATTAAACGAGTTAAAATAACTTGATATTTTAAGGATAGGAAGATGAAAGACTGCATAATATACATTTAATATATTGTATTAGAGATGTATCGCGACTCCTAGTAACCAATACCACAGACTTTCTGAAAGAATTAATATCCCTGGCGCCAATGCTATTTCAGTATCATTTACAAAACACGGACAATTCTCAACATCTGTAATTAAGCATTTACAAAATGAATGCTAACACTAAAATGCTTATTACGAATAATTCGGATACACAAGTAGGTGGCGATTAAGTTTAAACAATTTCTATTTTCCAATAACTTGTATAATAATAGTGTCATTAAGACTAATAACATGCACAATCTAGCGATATTAATATTTCGTGTTTCGTGATGTAGACCTAAGACAACGGCGTGTGGGAATTCTATCTCATTCTCCAATCATCTCATCCAGTTTGCCACTTCTGTGCCTCATTAGTTTTTCGGCGCTAAAGACTGATTATTTCTTTGATGTCGGCCCATTAAAGCTAGCCTTGATGTAATCGTTCGTCTAGTATGTCAAAACCCAAGAATAAGATCAAGACTTGGCTAAATTAGTTTTAAATTATATGAAGATAAATAAGAAAAATAAACAGAAATTGATGTTATGATAGGTTATCAAACCAGAAAAAAATAGAACATACTTCGCCTTTTAAATTTTATCATAACACTTTGAAGAATGTTTCGTTGTAGAATATGCATATGTTATCATAATCTGACTTTCGTCTCGAAAACGAAAAACAAAAACACGAACTTTTTTCTCAGTTTGTTATGTGTCTTTTAATGCAATTAGTTAATGATGATAATGTCAAATAATAAATGAATCACCTAACGTAACATTTTATAGTCTTTAAACACCTAAATATTCTTTTTACATTAAAAATTATTGTAGAAAATTTGGTTCCTTGTTCTTAGTGGAGAACGCTATTTTCTATATTACTTCAAAAGCTTGAGGGGCCACAGGGACTCAGTTAGTAGGGTTATGACTCACTGACCAGGAGGTAGTCGGTTTGATCTCAGTGATAACTGAGAGAGTTCTTCTGGGATTTTCCAGTCTGGTTTCTCTTTGTAAGTGGCGCTGGAAGGGCCTGGCAATGAAAGAGATCTAGTCATTCGGTATCCATTGCCATGCAAAAAGCAAACGAATCCGTCCAAGAAAGTTGGATTCGGTGAAGAAACGCCGCTGTTCGGACAAAATCTCTCATATAGCACCCTTTATGGTTTATGCCCGGCTTCGTTATGGTGCAGAAAAGTAGGACGTTAAATCCCATTCATGCATTCCTTGCAAACTTTTATTCTGGTTGTTTTATGGCAACCTGTTCGGACAATTAGAAATGTCCATTTTGAATCTTTCTACACCATTTAGTTTCATTACATATTTAAATGGTATCAAATGAAACATGAAATGATTGTAGATTTATGAGGAGGAACCTGCTTCACGCTGCCTAAATCTTTATAGTTACACATTCATATCTACAAAGTAAGGTTCACTGAAAATATATTGACGTTCTTTTAGAAAGGCAAATATTAAGTCTGCTTCAAATAATATTTTCTATGATTTAATTTTAATACCCTGATCTGTACGTAGACATTAATTTTTACGTAAACCATATGTAGCACAAATTCAACGAATTGAGAAGAATGAAGAATCTTTATTGACGAAATGAAATGACATGAAATGTGTTTTAACGGTCTACTTTTAATACCGACGTGGCTAATCACGACAGTCATTCGTCATACAATGTGCTATGAGGGCAAGTTTGCCCGGGCAAAGGCGCTATGGCCTACACTCATATCGAATTCCAATTGTTGCGGGGTGCATGCTAATGTGTAAACGGCACCTTAGTTTCCCGTCCTATCCAAACTATTCTGTCCTTGTCAGGTCCTCCGTCTTGCACCACTGATAAAGGGGGAGCCACACCAGGATGTCCTGATGAACTTTCTTAACCATCCTCCAGGTGACGCCAGAGAAACAAACCCCCGCCCGACGAACTTTAAAAATTTTGCGACATATTAATTTGGACATTGACCGAATAATAATTGAAATGTTTTACAGTCCAAAACGCCAAGGCGTTCATCTTTCATCAAGTATGGGTCAATATGAAAAAGTTTTCGAAGGACGATAACTCCAAAGACTAATTGTAATGTGATGAAAGTGTATATTTTTCATTTCCTTAAAATCCAAAACAAACACAAAATCACCCATTCGCCGGAGATTTTAAAAATTATGCACCGCCATAGAACGATAAGGTTTTTTTCCGTTGTATTTGAAGCACACATTTTACCTCACTTGCTTGATAAAGACGAGAGTATCATCGTCGAAACGTTGCATGTTAATAAACCAGTAATTGTTAATCCATAAATAGTGTTATTGTGGAACTTGCAGGATGTTGCCTGTACCTCCATAACCCCATGAAACCGAATTTATGCAAGAATTAATTATAAAAGAATGGAAATTAATACGTGCAAAATTTGTTTCTGTTTCACTTACGTTTCATGATGATATCTTGTCAGTAAACAGTCCATATGGTTCCTGATTTTTAATATATATAAAGTGAGTGGGCGAGACACATAATGACAACATCTGTTTCACTTTGTGTTGAACAACATACTTTACTGTGCCCATCACTATACATAATTTGCTAATTTGAATACAAAATTACAACAAATTTTTTATCTATGCTTGTGAAGTGGTATCAGATGTTCTAATTCATCCATTGGGAATGATAATACTTAAAGCCAACTGAGCAATGTTTGGACTTTGGTTTAAAACACCGAGGGTTACTGAACCAAAGCCCATCAAAACAATCACCACACTAAACTTAGGACGTAGCTATTTGACTGACATTTTAAGCCCTAAATCGACGATTTTAGTCAAAATCACTAAATACACTTCGCGAATTGTGTTAAGTATTTATTTTGCTTCCATTGGATAACTTTGAAAGCGTTTATTTAGTCTTTGAAGCAATGGCTTTGATCTGGGTTTCAGAAACCACTGGATACTGGGTTAGGATTTTAAGTACCAAATTTCAACGTTTCAAATGAAAAGTGGTCTGAGGAATACTAGAAACGGGGATCTTACTCTGTCCCTTTCAACATGTCGATGGTTTGAATCCCACAATGAGCCGAGACGAACGAGGTCCATCGGTGAAGAGCAGACGGAAGGCCACTGTGTCGGGAAAATTCCTTTCCTCCGCATTGTAAACATAAGCATAGATACAAAAAGTACCATTCCCGTTAAATAAAAAGAAGTATGACATATCATAACCTGATATAAGACAAAACTTCGTTTAAATAGTGTAGTGCATCTTTCATCAAGTGACATTTGGGTTTTTTCGTTTGTCATAAATATAACTTAATCATGCTTGAGAATTGTGACAAGGGTGTTAATATAATTTGTATATCATGTGATCAAAATGTGATTGGCCTTACCTGAATTGTTTTTAATTTATTAACCAATTGTTTGATGTGGCTTCACAGGGACAAACAATTTTACCTTGACCTCAATTCTTCCCGCCCTAATCAATCAAATGTAACATACATTGATTATCAAACTGTAATATTATTAAAGGGACATCATGTAACGTTCAGATAAACAGCTGGTTGTTAACGCTATAATATTTCAAAACTGGATATTTCAATAACAGATATTGCAAAATGAATATTATATTCAAAATTTCATTCAAATTAAAATTTTTTGAGTAAAGTTATAAATGGTTGTAGTTTTGACAAGATGTGTGCATTGGTCGTAGCTGACGTACTGACCAATCGAGTGTTAGCCTCGCTTCTCCAGTTTTAGATTAAATCATTAAACATTAAAAGGTTGTAGTATTGACAGTATGTGTGTATTGGTCGTTACTAATTTACTGGTCGTTCGAGTCTTAGCTTCGCTTCTCCAGTTTTGGATTAAATCATTAAATTGTTGAATCGTGCATTGACTTAAGAGTTCTAGTATCCCAATTTACGAATGTTTGAAATCCATTATACATAACCTCCCCAATTTCTCTACCGTAGTTTACCTGTTTTTCTAAATTACATACACTTCACGAATCTTATTTTTGGAATAGTTCAGATAGTAATCTAGAAAAATTGCCTCTGAATTCTGCTTTACGTAGACATTTTAACGATTTATTTAACTTAAAAGTAATTATCTTTCAAAATTTGACACTTGTATTATTATCGATATTCAAAGTATGTGTACTGTCCTACTAAGAACAACCCCCTTCTTTTTATATCGTATCAATAAATGTACTGAATTTTTTAAAAATTAAACATTCCATACACTAGCACATTTTGTACTTACCTTTTACCAATGAGTGATTGTTGTTCACTGTCTTCATTCACGAGTATGATTAATGTTTTATTATTACCCTTATGTAACGTAAATAAAAATACATAATTTTTGAATCACTTTTATATAAAAAATATGCATCCATAAAGTTAATTCAGCGTATCTCCTTGTGATCTATTGGCATATTATTGTTTGCATTTTTTTTTTTTGAAATAAAAGGTTCTAATAAGTAACTCTTTACATACTGTTGTTAGTAAAATTTTGAATAAAAGTTTGTAACTTGTAACTTTAACAATAATTTGAAGTAAAGACTTCTAAAAGCTCTAAAATACCGTTGTTAGTAATATTTTACTGAGCGCCCCCAATAAATTTTATAAAATTAACGTTACAGACTTGGGTATAAAATTACATAGGTATAGCTACCTAATTTACAAACAACAATTACCCACTAAAAATATATCGCAAAGTTGTTAGTAATATGTGTTCTAAAATACTGTTTTTAGTAATATTTTGAAATAAAGAGATCTAAGATATTGATGTTAGTATTATTGTGAAATAAAGGGTTCTAAAATACTGGTGTTCGTACTATTTTAAAATACAGGGTTCTAAACCATTATTCCTAGTATTTTGAAATGAAGGGTTTTAAATTACTGCTGTTTTTTATACTGATGTTGTAATATTTTGAAATAAAAGGTTCCAAATAATAATTTACTTTTGACACGTGGAGAGAGGACGATTCGCATTTATGAATAGGTTACCCCTTTTAAGGTTTATATATATAGTGATGTAAAGCTAAATTGGTCTATCATAATTGGTTTGTATAAATCAATATTTTCAATATATATCTTTTTGAAACATGTGTTGTTTTAATCAAATAATTTTCCACGTGCTTGACCTTTGTTAGATTTATATTCAGCTGGCTTGGAATTTGGACATTCGTGGTGATGTGGACGGGGGGATGTTTTAGAACGCCGTTATTTTTGGAAATGTATTAGCTACGATGGAATATGATGGCGTCATAACAATGCTCGGTTTCAAAACCTATTGAAACTTGGAAATAGCTGTACTAGAAACTGTACCAATTCTGATATAGAGGAGGTTCAGATACCGAATTATCTGTTATAGAGATAATATCAGTTCTGATATAGAAGGGTTTCAGGTACAGAAATGCATATTCTACTTGTCTGTAACTGTGTATGTTTGTGTGCCCGGTTAATCTGGGAGCCGCGGTGGCTTAGTTAAGTATGAAATGAAAAAAGGGTATATAGTCCTACTTTTCTCCAACATACGGGCTAATGAAGACGACAGTGCGTAATGCACAGACCCACTAACCAGGAGTTCTCTCGAGTTCGATCCTATTTTTGGTCGAGCGAGTTACCCGGGTATAGAGTGGTTTCCTCATATTAGTGGTGTCAGCGTCTAGTCTTTATGATAATTTCATTGGCGTGCACGTTAAAGAACCCCTGACAGTTGTAATCATGGAATTTGTAGGCAGTAAAACCGCTGTCCGAGCAAAATATCCGACATAAAAACGCAACAAGAAAACCAGGACGTTAAACCCCATTTCATTTCATCTCCTGCTTAAACTACTTAATACATTACTGTAAAAGTATTTTCTATCTTCACATGAATTAATTGTGCCTCGCTTTTTTTGTTGTAGTTCCATTAGTAGGTATGTCTGGTACTGGTAGGACAAACACCACTAATTACCGAAAGATGTATTTCGATTTACTTTGAATATATCCCATTTGATAGCATAAAATTCGTAAAAGTGCTATTGATCGATGGAATTAGATTAAAAGAGGGCGAAAATACCACGTTCCGGGAAAAAATTTAAGCATGTGATATATCCGTCTCCCTAGGTCCAGTTGGTGCACGGGACCCACGATGGCTAAGTGATTCATCGGGATTTTCAAGCGTGGTTTCCCTTATTCAGTGGTGGAGGATGGAGGGTCGGACAAGGACAGCCCTTTAGTCGTTCGGGTTGGATGAAAAATCGAGGTCCCGTGTACACATTGGCGTGTGCGTAAAAGATCCCATGACAGTTGGAATTCGATATCAGAGTAGGTCGTAGCGCCGCTGTCCGGGCAAAATTTCCTTCATAACACACTTTTCATAAGCCCAATCAGACCAGGACAGTAGGATGTTAAATCTCATTTTATTTTACCATTGGTACAGTAAAATATCACGATAAATGCAAAAATAAAGTACAAATAAAGAAAATGTCTTTTTTCGTCCAAATTGTTTGCGATATAACAATAGCTTGATTTGGGTGGTAATAAACATAAATTGAATAGAACGTCAACATGGGAGGGGACTCTGGAGTATTTGTAGCAACTTAAAAGCTGTAATTATAATTAATGTTCGCAATAAGACATATAAAAAACACCCCAAAATATATCTGTATTGTTCGATCAAGTGCGGATCTTATTATCCCAGTCGGAAGAGAGTCATTTGGGTGTTCATAAAGCACCAAATGTCTTTCTAATGATGTCTATATCACTCAATAAGACTTCAAAAACAGACAAAACGCCTTTTAAAACTGATTTCTTTCTGAAAGATGTACATTTACAACTTAACACGTAAGAAAGGGGGGGATGTCTCATTCATCTAAAGACAATGAATGAAAGAGTAATAAACTTGTTTAAATGCTACAGTAAAAAGTTACCAAATCTCTCTAATTTAACGGGGAATAAAAATAACAAAAGCGGATAGATTTTGTGCTCAATAAGCGTAAAATTACTTAATTTACTTTAGATATACGTATTTACGTATTCCACACAATATTCCTTGTTTACTGTTGATTTATATTGTTAGAATTTTAAGAATTAAAACTGAAATTTGAAATAGATTGATAGCTCTTAGAATGCACATTTGGCTTGGGTATTGAGATTTTCCCCAATCCGTCAAGACCCGTCAACCTTCAAAATATTTTGATCATTCATTTTCGCTCATGTTTCGGAACGGATTTCGTCTTATTTGAGAAATATCTTATAAAATCCAATCCATTCTATAAAAAGAAAATGTGGGATTGTTGATCATCATTCGAAGCCATAAATCATCCAAATCAACATCGATTCATTTTGGGTACAGGTTTGTTGGGTTTTTTTTAAAAAGAATTTTGGGAGCCGCGCGTGTTCGATCCCTGCGTTGACCGAGCAACTTCATCGGGATATTCCGGCTTCGTCCCCCCTTGTCCGTGGTGCAGGACCGAGAGTCTAGCAAGGGAGAAGCTATCGTCGTTCGGGTGGGACCAAAACCCGAGGTCCAGTGTACACATTGGCCTGCAAGTTAACAGTTAGAATTTGATATGAGTAGGCGGTAGCGCCGCTGTCCGGGCAAAATTTCCCTCATAGCACACTGTATATGACGTATACAGAACAGTAGGACGTAAAAACCTATTTCACTTTTTAAAGAATAATAATAATATAATAGTTCTAAATGAAAACGCATCGGTTGTAACTCAACGGGTTATGTCAATTGCAATGAAAATTGTACTTATAAAATAATGACATAGATTTAAAATTTTACGTACATCGCCGTCATTAGGGAATATTTACATCAATCTTAATATTAAATTATATATTACTTTGAATTCAAAAATTTAATTTGAAAAAATCAGTAAACAAAGGATTTATAACATACTTATTTCATTACCATTGGTCCGTTCATAATTTTATCTTCTAATATCACATGATATCTGTTGGTATTACATGTAGTAAGTTTATAAGTTTATTTTCTAATATCAAATGACATCATTAGGATTAGTACGTCTATAATTTTATTTTCTAATATCACACTGCATCACAATATAACAAATTTCCAACTTTGATTTGAGTTTTTAAATATACGTAACACGTACATCTTAATCTATTTTCTAAATACTGTACTTATTAAACAATGCATGAGTCGTTTTTAAAAATAATTAAAGGAATATCAGTTTTAGGGAATTTAAATTTGACTTGAGTTGTTAAACAAACGTGAGGCGCATATATTTTATTTTACATCACCTAATGCTGTCATTTTTAAACCATGAGTATGGAATGACAACATGCTCAAAAATGACTACGTAGCTTGCTTTTTCGTCTTTAAAACAAAACAAAAATCGTATCTGTATCATAGTAACCATTTTGATCTCTTCGTGTTTATCATTTACATATACTTGAGACCACGGTAAGTTTATAAACCATAGAGACTTAGTATAAGTCAACTTCTGTATATCTAAATTTGATTATACCAGGAGTCGTGTAGAGATAGGAATAAAGCACAGCCTCCTCTGGCCGACACCCCCTGTTGATCGTCCAGAAATAAAATATTTTATAACGTTTCTGGGGGTCAGTTCGTCCAAGACGTTTAGAAATGAAACTGTGACAGTCTTAGCCTTGGGGATTATAGATTTTAATGGCCTGGGTTACATGTATTTATGGGGTCTAAAAAGGATTGCAATGTGTCTGATGCAGATAATTTATAAAGGACAAATTCCCAATAAAGAGATATCCAGTTGTTGAAATATTTTATTTTATAAAATTGCAATTTTCGATTCCCAGTTTTTTACCCACCTGCATATAACTAACAATTATACCATAATTCTACAATTCCAAAACTTCTTTGGATAAATCTGAAAGTGAAAAATATTGATTAATTTCTCTTAGTCAGAAAAAAATCTCAGTATTTATAATTCAATATAGATATGTGAAATGTACAGTTTATTATGTAAACGTTTTCTCATTAATAATTCTTTAATATATGGCAATGGTTTAATTCTTTTTTTTATATAAACAATATCTTATTTAATTTTAGGATTGGGAAACAGGCAAAGCTTATATAACCTCAGTAAAGAAATAAGAGAGAGAGAAGAGAGAGAGAGAGAGAGAGAGGGAAATGGGGTTTAACGTCCACACGCCACAACTATGTCATTTCGGAACTAACACGTGTTTCAATTTTATTTCAATAATTTGCTTGTGCAGTAAATAAATAAGACAAAATAAATATGTACACTATTTACAATATAATACATAAATATAACTACATGCAATCAATCAATAGCTAAAGATATTTTATATTTACTGAATTACAATCAATCAATCAATCAATCAATAGTTTAATATATTTTTATTGACAGAATGTATCATTGAAAGGTGTATCATCAAATCTTAACCTTAAAGTCTTATTTACTGAATTATAATTTGGCTAAACTTGATGGACTGATATATGTACCTATATTGATCTACACAAAAATAAATTCCCATCTATTATACAGTTATGAAGTTTCGTTACAAAAATGACGTATTTTATACTTTGTTCGTTTAAATTTTCCTCGATAGTAATGCAATATTTCCCACCATGACGTTCTAACTTGAATGTGACGATTTCCATCATAATGTTCCAATTTTCCATTTTCCATCTATGGTGTTCAAATCTGAACACTGCATAAATATAAAGAAATGTTATCAAATAGTTTCCATCATAAGGGCCTAAACGCCATGTTATCCGTCCATTATGGTGTCCAACTAAAAATGACATCCTTACTGCAATCTTGTGATAATTTCTATGATTGATTTGTAAACGGAATGCGATTTTTTCTCTGAAAATAACGAATACATTACTGTGTTATTTTCAACCACAACGCCCTAACTTTAATTTTGTGATATTTCCATCATAACGTTTTAACGTTTTCTACCATTAGATTCTAAGCGCATACGTGTAATTTGAGTCATATCTAAATGTAATATTGCGAATTTCAATCATGGCATTCTTATCGCGATATGATATTTTCAACGACGACGCTGTAGCTTTATTGATACCGAAATCGTACATTCATTCTAAACTATTCATGTTTCAAACCAATATTCGAAATAAGATGCGTAGAAGATACTTTTGCATATTATCTAGGTGTCCAGATTTCAATTAATGTGGCAATTATCATCTCATAATTTCAATGTTGTTAGGTTTTTTGGTTTGGTTTTGGACGTCGTTGAGATTTGACTCATGGCGCTATATTTTACTTTTTGTAATCGAAATTATGCCGGACTGAATGTCAAATTATCAAAAAGATACCCATTTCCTGGTAGCCTCACTTTCTTTTCTTTTTTTTTTTATATAAATACCACGCCAAAAATCCTTCAAATTGATCAATTGTAACTTACGGATATTGGTAGTTCATACAGCTTTCTATTGATTTTCCAGCGATGCCTTCAATTGCCTAAACATAATATATAGAAATATCGGTCCTACTAATCACCGACAAGGCTTTTTGTCAATATGGACAAAAGTATTGAAAAAAAGTGAAAGACAAGGAAAGATATGTTATAGATGCACGTATTCTGCACAACATATTAGTTTGATGTGACCCCATAAATAAAGATGATTCCAAAAACTTTACCGTTTTGGGGGGCGGGGATGTGCTCAAATTTACTTAATGGGCTGTCAAAACGGGCTTTAAAATAGCGCATATTTTATATTTTTGGAAACAAAAGAGAAGAGTTGATAGACCGTCTATTTTTGGTTTAACTGATGACCGCCAAAAATGCGATGATGCGTATACCTCTCTTTTAAAAATATCAGTTTCATAGATGTCATGTTTTCTGTATTTTCTTATTCACCTTGATATAAATAATACTTTATTATCACACAAAACAAATTATAACTTTCATCGACACACATAAAACATAATATTACAAGCTGTCGTCCACAATGATTGACAGTCATTTTCTGTGACGATATTTGACTGACAAGCTATACGCTCAATAAGCATTCGTCTAGATCATGCAATTGTCAATAGAGGGAGTGCATATTTATTTTTCCATCGTTTCAGTCTGTGGAATGGTAAATATACCAAACCAATGGTAAGTAATTTAGTAACATTGTTTAAGAGAGAAGCTCGATAGTTCTTCGAAGCGTGACTCAAGCCTAGAAACCTGTGCTGGCTATAGAAACGAACTGCTAAATACCACACACACCATTTTATGATCATTTTAGTACCCGCCAATCAAGCGATAGAAGACCGACTCAGTGGGCTAGTAATTTTAAAGTACGGGGATCAGTTGCCGAGTGCGAAAATACCCAAATCACATCGTCACTTACACTCTTTAGCAGATAATCTGTTAGTGGTGGACAGTAGTGTGGTAGGGGCGGGCACTCCTATAACACAGAACCTCACGTGCAACAACGGAAGACGATAGTAGCAGACGACACGTTGAACCATCACGATCATAGCAGACGACAGTATATCGGTCTACATATATAAACATTGCATCATATAAGTGTAACTTTTAAGCGAGAGACAGAACTTCTTCGACTCTCCAAGATGAATCCATATGCATTCCGTGGTTGGCATTTGCCTACAGCTTACAGTGAATCTTCCAATTGTGATCGAAACTATTCGGTGTATCCGGCATCATGGACTTCGAGTTATTTTGGCTCACCGGCAGCGGTGTACCCTTTCCAGTCAGAAAATACGAAACAGACAAATAATAATGATTGGAAACTTCAAAATGTTTGTTCTTCCCCACAAGACTCAACAAATAACGCACAATCTATCGTCAGAGACTCGAATTCTTTGAAACAAGGTTATGAAGGACTACTTTATAAATCCAATTCCTGTCGGGGAGAGATGGAATTGGGCAACCGGGAAGAATGTTCGCGAAATTGTTGTGCCATCTCATGCACGTGCAATAATAACCAACAGCGTCTAAATGTTATAGATAATACGTGGAGAAGTTCGGAAGTTCCGGGAACTTTGGATTTCAATAAAACACCCAGCGTCTCACCATATCAGAGTTTTTACCAAAGAGGTAAGACACTTTTCTTGTTCTTTAGAAACCTTCGACGTGTCGATCGATCTATTTTATTTTTATAATATTATTCAATGTGAACGCTACGTTAAATAGCTCATGAAAATATACATAGCTTATTTTCGTGTAAACAAATCCAACGAATACTTAGCTCTTATTTTTGTAGAGTTCGTTAGTTTACATCGTGCTGCGATAAGAACGCATCAAAGAAATATGACTCGTTGCTCTTCAACATGACCTACACAGAAAATAAACTCAAAATTAATCTGTTTGTATCTATCTATATACTGTCTAATTAGTCACTGTTTTTTTTGGTTTGTTTGGTTGTTTGGTTGTTGTTTTTGTTGTTATTTTTTTTAAAAATGGGTCTATGCTCCCGCTTTAAGTGTTTGGAGGTCCGTTCTTAATTTTGTGACTTGAACTGAATATTATATTTTAATCAAAGAAAGCTGATTGATAGACTTCT
This sequence comes from Patella ulyssiponensis, assembly GCA_963678685.1. NCBI lineage: Eukaryota > Metazoa > Mollusca > Gastropoda > Patellidae > Patella > Patella ulyssiponensis. The sequence continues at coordinate 57,556,838 of OY783230.1, read as the reverse complement.
CGTAATAAAGAAGATGTCTATTATGAACTTGACGCATGCCTGTCTGTGTAATTATGAAGTGGTCTAGATCCAACCGGTCTAGTTCAACGACAGATCTTCTAATTATTAGTAATAATAATCTATTTTCAATAGAGTAAAAATGTGTCTGTGTTTATAATATATTTTTGGTTGTGTCTATTTGTGTCTATAAATGCTGGGGGTAATTAACCCATCTTGTCTGTTTAGTCGATGTTATTACCTAGTAATAGACGCGTCCAGCTCATGTTTTGGAATTCTCAGATCAAATCTGCTTTTTGTTAAGTATTAAAATACTCAGTGAAGGGAGTTAGATCGGTATAGTTAAAGTTATACGTAAATAATTTAATAGGGTTTTTTAATGGGCTTTGTAGCTCATTGTATATACTTATACCCACTCGTATAACGTTAGATTTTACACGTGATCAGATCAGCTGAATAGGTCTTCAATTGCAAATGTTACATTTTAGGGCAACATTTCGACCTATGTGGAATATTTTTTCGAAGTAGCTAGATTGTAACAATGGGTTGTAACAATTTCAGCCCTTCAAATAATTGAAAATGTTTTCTTTTAGGACAAAAAATGTTTGGATATGTGACTATGTTTCATGAAGTGGTTTAAATTGATTGTTAAACGCATAGCAAAAGTGGGAACAGAAGGCGAAATAATAAGACATTTTTTTTCGAAATGCGTTTAATTTCATTACATCTATGAAAAAAATGGACAGAGCTGAGTCAAATGCGTGTTGCATTGCCTTAGAAAGATTATGTAAAATAATTATTCATAGCGTATTAAAGCTATCAGAATTTTGAAATTTTAACTTTTAATACCATTTATCATTTTGTTAGTATGTCAAAGGGCAACATACGTTGAGGCTGATAACATACCAATAAAACAGCATATTGCCTCAAATAGCTCATTGTTGACACATAACTGACTTTATTATGACATTTTCTTCCGTTAAGATTTATTTTATGCAACTTCTGAGAGGGCAATTCGACTCCAAATATATCAGTTTTATAAAGTTTAGATTTATACATTGCCTAGTTATGCCATGGCATTATGCACAGTTTCCTTTTTTTCAATAAGAAAAGGGTGGACATTACTGTCTTAAGGGTGTATGTTGATTAATGTTATACTGAATTAATTGAATCAATAAAGGGTTGATATTACCGTATTAAAGGTCTATGTTGATTAATATTATACTGAATTTGTTCAAAAAAGGGTTGATATACTGTATTAAGGGTACGTGTTGATTAATATTATACTGAATTGGATCAATAAAGGGTGATTATTACTTTATTAAGGGTACGTGTTGATTAATATACTAAATTGGATCAATTAAGGATGGACTTTTCTGTATTAAGGGTTTATGTTAATTATTGTTATACTGAATTGGATCAATATTGTGAATTTGAAAACAACTAGGTATCTTTCCGATAGAATTATACCGTCAGTGTCAGCCAGTTTCCATTTGAAAACTTGACCCTTCGATTAATTGATATTTAAATGTAAGCCATTCTCTCTGGCCCTAATAAATCAAGGATTTTTGATTGATTTCCTTATTGTAAGAATGCTTCTCTAGAAATGATGAATTAGCCTGTCTTGGTGTTTTATGTTCAAATAGGTTTCCAACTCTGGTATAGATTGCAAACGTTTCACTAATTTTTCTAGTAATAAATGGTTATTTGTTTTTCAAATTTGCATACCATTAAATCTCAATGAAATATGTTCTCAGATGTAACAAAATATATATGCAAAACAAGTAACAATTGCAAAACAAGCATTCCAGTTCGATATCATTATATATTTTTTCAAGTACTTATGTCTTTTTGAATTATTACTTGTTTTTCAAATATGCATATCATTAAATCTCAATGAAATATGTTCTCAGATGTAAAAAAAAATAGTATACTGTCATACAAATATACAAAACAATCAAAACAACAATTCCTGTTCGACAGTGTTACATATTTATCAAACAGTTAGGTGTTTATAGTTCCTTGCAATAGAAATAAATACCCCGTTATATCATTTATCATGTTTATAGGATATGTAAACTTGCTCCAAGCCAAGTATATAGGCCATGTCGCCTTTGTATTATATGTCAAAAACCAACGAGATAAAAAGAAAAGAATATGACCCTACCATAAATAATAAGTATATGTTTTGAAAGAAACTTACTCATGTTATGTTACAGCGCCCCAAAAATGTTTTTAATTAAAGATTTTAACTTGTGTACCGAAATTGATTATATTTTTTAACTGGGTGTAAATTTAATTTGGCATGACGTGTGGCATAACTTTGACTTTTTAATTACATTTTTTTAATCTTAATTTTATGAAATTTCATTAGACAGTAAAAATATACAGCTATAGTAAAGTGATAATCGTTTTAATGATTTTGAAACCATCGTTTCAATCAGCATGTAGGCGGTAATTTCCTTACATTTTTTTAGGGTTTTTATTGAGGCATTTTAGGGGTTTAAATTGGGGGGGGGGGGGGCATTTTTTTTAGGAATTTAGTTGGGGTATTTGTTTTAGGATTTTGATTGAGGGCATTTTTTTAGGATTTTAATTGGGGGCATTTCTCTAGAATTTTAATTGGGGGCATTTTTTTCGGATTTTAATTAAGGCATTTTTTAAATTTTCTGCACCTTCAATAATAAATGTTGAATCTATATTAACGTGTGGCGTGGGTGAATTTTGGTCAGTAAAAAAAATGGCGGTCAAGAAGCGGGTAGGCGCACACTTGGCGGTTTATTTTTCTTTTTTATTTGTCTGTAGCAAGAGACGGATCCTGAAATTAAAACTAAGTTGTCCTGGGTTTTTTGGGAGTTTTTTTTTTGGGGGGGGGGGGTGAAGAAAATCGGAAATAAAACCTTGGCTTTCGGCAATTGTTTTGTATCAACGGTTTCCAGAACAAACAGAATAGAACATAAATTGGGTTCCCTGATATTAATGGAACATTTCTTACTAATACATGTATTGATTTTATTCGTCATACATTTTAATGGTATATAACTTATAACATGTTATTCACACAAGCTATAAAGTTGCTACTTAAAAGTCTGGAAAAAATGTCTTTATGATCAGGGTGGGGGAATAGGCCTATATATAGTTTAGATAATATACAAGCAATAGAGTTTGTCTAAATAATATATTTCGCTCTTCAATTCTGCTCATCATGTTTTTTTCTACACAATGTCTTTATAAATCATGCATAAATATATTTTCATACCATAATAAAATTTTTAAGACATAAATTTGGACGAAAAAAAAGTTTTACGGGTTTAATTTGATTATGCACATACTTATCAGTGATTTATATGTATTTCATACATTTGGGTTAAAAATCTCATGAATATAGCATATTACAGTTGCGCGTGCTTATGTTTTATTTTTTATAACTAAATATTTAGCATTTGTACTTTTTTCAGATTTCACAAAGCATTTCAACCCACCCTACCCCATCACCCCACCGAACCCCACACATCTCTCCAATATCACAATAGTTGGAAGAGTTTGGTATCCGTCGTTAAAGTATTTTTGATAATAATAAAAAGTTGAAATATGGCCATTTTGTGCATAACAAAAAAAGAGATAATATTAAGAACAACACCATGGCAAAAATATGTGTGTGTGAAATAGCTTTGTTTAACGTTCGCCTCCACCGTAGTGATATCGCAAAAATAAAGGTAAAAATAATGTGAGCCGGTTTCTGTACAAGGGTACAAAGCAGGTACAAAATGCAACGAATAAAATTATTTAGAAGTGTGGAACAAAATATTAATTAGTGTAGTGATCATTATATTTTTAGTTTTTGTGTGTTGCCTAATTTAGGCAAAATTTGAATATGCGTGTGCTGAGAATTGGATACAATGTTCTAATATAAACCAATATTTATAAAAAATGAAAGTAGATATCTATATATCAATCTCTTGTTGTGCCCACAGTATAATATAAACCAAAATTAAAAAATGAAAGTAGATATCTATGTATCAATCTCTCGTTGTGCCCACAAAAGCCCATAATAACCAAGTATAAAAAGCGGGGAAATATATACAATTTAGAAACTTCGATTCCGGCTGTTGCGAGAATAGTCACAGAATGACGAACACATACATGAATAAACAAATTTCTTATCTCAAATGGTTGGTTTAATATATACAATACCGAATCCGTGGAACTATGGTAAGGCGAGGCACAGTGCCATCTGGTGTTCTGTGAATTATCAACTTATTGTAACGAACTAAGCTGCGTGGAATAAATACATGATATCATCCAAATAACATGCTTCATTGACAATATGAATTAATTTAAATCTAATAAATGTACCTTCTAAAGGTTGATAAAGTGGAGCCGATGGTAAATAAAAATTAAGATAGATATTTTGGGAACAATTAATTTACATTATAACGAAAATGAATAAACCTATTAATTAAATATTAATAAATGTTTTGAGTGATTCATTCGGAGCTAACATCATTATTGATAAACATAAAATAATGCTAATTGAATATTTACAAATAAAATTATCAGAGATAGTAGATTTGTCAAATCTCAGATCTCAATTATACATTTTCTTGTTGGTTAGTCAGCTGTTGTAAATATATTGTTATCTTGTGATAATGCCTATTTAAAAACAAATATTGTTTATATTTGATATAAGTTTACTGCACATATGGGAAATTAAATATCAATCTGAAAATTAATTCCTAAAATATAGATAATATTGATAAAATAAAACAAAATTATTGATGGAAAACTGCAAATAAGCTGTTAGATATTTTATAGTAATTTTTGCTTAAATTTGTAATTTTCGCTCAGAATAGAGGTTTTATTTTTTTGATTAACTTATTTGCAGGGAGATAAATAACTAGGCTTATACAGTAAAAGGTCTACATATATTCTAGATCTTCATATAAATTAATACATAATACGAGTCATATACAAACCCACTATGATTAAGTTTAACATTCTTTATTGTGTGTGTTGAAATATCTTTAAAAACGTTATAACAAACTTGTAATATTAGTTCTTAAAGAACCAAACAAATTTATTTTAAAAAAAATATTTTTGTCATTTTTATTAAATCTAACAAATTATTCCAAACTAAATTTATGACATTATCTGTGGGAAGATTTAAAATGCTGTTTAAAAACTTGAAATTGTACCCCCGTAAACTATAACCCGTTGTAAACAGACCATGTGCTTTTGATTATAACGCAAGAGATTTATGTGAAATTGATAAATAATATTAATATGTGCTATATTCTTGCGATATATCGAATATGTTCGAATGCTAACCTTAATTATTAATGATTGAAAGAATTAGAATAACTTCATTGAATGTTGCCGAATCCGATCGCGCATTTATTCGAAGAAAATTTAATTTTTCACGGCTTTTTTCACGATAATATCAATCTAATTAAAATATAGATCTATATTTCGTTTCGTTTTTTATACTTTCGATGGCCTACACTCATGTAGATCTAACTAGTTATAGTGGAAGCTCACGTTCTATGACGTCAGGTATCAAGCACGGGACATTTGACCCGATAACGTCAGTCATTCGATTAACCAATTAGCGACCGCCATGCTTTTCAAAATCCACTTTTGTTTTGTTATGATTTCTATCTGCTGGTGTTTATAGTATAGACGTCGTTGGTTGGTAATATCTACCCACAGTTCCACGCATGAAAAGGTCAAACGGACGATTCGACAGACCATTTGATTGGCTGACCCCTCATTTCAGCCAGAACACGAATTAAATAACAAGTCCTCCAGATCCAAGAGTAGTAAAGACAAGTAAAAATGAAATTTTGAACTATAAAAAACGAAACGAAATTGGATCTGTGTTTTAATCAGATTGGCGATAATATATAATAAAATTGATTATTTAACATTTAATTAAAGTTGCATTATGCTAGATTTAGATAAAGAGCTGACCGTTCTTGCGATAATAGTTCACAATATATAATGCAAACAGAAAATTTCATTCAAATTACTTTACTCAGAGCCATATCACTTTGTAGTTTTGACAAGATATGTGCATTGATTGTTTATTATCGTAAAGAAGGTACTGGTATATTCGAGTCTTAGTCCCGCATCTCCATTTTTAAATGAAATCATTAAATGACCGAACCGTTCTAATCTAATGAAAATCCCGAGTATCCGATGGCATCGAAAGTTGATTATGATCTTGTCATGTTAATAAAATGTCTAAATAATAATTTATATAACATTTAAGACCTAAAGAAAAACCTTCAACAGGAAAATTTAGCTCTTGAAAAATGCATGATTGAGATAAAAAAAAAAAAAAACTACAAACGCTAGCAACTCTCATGGTTGGGATAAAACCTGGTCAAAAGATTTCAATTGGTGGCGCTTTCAAAATGAGTCGGGGAACAAAACCAAAGAAATAACGGAAAGTCATTACAGCAGTACGATTATAAAATGCATATATATTGGAATACTTTAGGATGAAGAGATAACAAGCTTGTCATGTGGTCAAAACCAGAATATTACTGAAATAAATGATCAAAGACCGTCTTTGCTAATTATTGTTATTTCAAAGATATATCAGAGACAACAAAATGTATTTTTTTTTAATGTAAGGAACTTTTATTGTGTGTTTAAGAATCTAAGTTTTAAATTTTCTTTATGGGAAATGGTTAGGCTTGTACGGAAATGGTATCACAATGAGTATTATTAATTTTGTGTGTGAGAGATAAAGATGGCGGCATGAAATCAATAGAAGCTAAATCAAAATTGATCGATTTGAATAATTTTGGGAAGAAATGTGTTATTTGATAGACCTATTATGGTCTTCAACTCTATTAACATCTATTCTGGCATATTGAGGCTTTAACAAATTAAAGTATATATTTTACAATGCCAAGGGAATTGAACGAGGATGAAGAAATCAACAACGATAAATATTAATTCAATTTCAATATTCATTCAATATTTTAGTCCTCTTGTCCATCGTACATTGATGTCCATATATAAATATATTATTTTATAAGCAAAAGTAACATATTCATACTATTGCAATACAAAAGGAAAACACAATAAACGTCTGGACTTATATATCAAAATTTGGGTACAATTTCAATGTAAGTTTCGCTGAACATTGCTTTACAAATATGATTTCTGGTAGACCACGATGTAAAGAACTCATCCATGGTAGTAACATAAGTCTAAGATGATCAACTCTATTAAAGATGCATTATGTAAGATTTACGTAAAGAACTGGTCGTTCTAACAATAACAGTTCAAAAATGAATGTATTGAAAATTTCATTCAAATTACTTTCTTCTGGGCAGGTGTTAAAATCCAGATGATCTAGAGAGTAGATTTTGCACTTGTCGTGTTAATAGATCTCTAAATAATACTTTACATAAGATTTTGACGACAGAAAGAAAATAGGCAATCGACAGATACAGCTCTTTTTTATCGCATACACCTTTAAGTATGAATTTCAGATTTATTTTGTTATATAAATTTCAGAAACACAATTACAGCTATTGTATTTAAACTTGATCATTTAAAGGAGCTAATTCTCTTTTCTTTAGCACCTATAAATGGACATAAATGGATCGCAACGCATATGATAATATAATATGAATGTAATAAGCTGATTTACATTCAATCGTTTCTGTTTTTACTATAATTTCTAATCAGTTATGTTCGGCGAAATACACAAAGAGTTCAAATTGATTGGCAGTCTTTGGCGTCTGGTTATTCTAGTCTACACCGGTAAAATTCTCCTCAGGTATATGTTTAGTTGAGTCTCTTCATTACAAATGACGCTCAAAAGCATTCTAACACTCGATTCATGTTTTGTAATTTTAAAAAAAATCAATTTGTCTTTGATATAAGAAGCCCATCTTTTCACGGTAGGATAACAACATCAATGTTGATTTGAACTGACCAATAAGTCGCGTTCGCAATGACGGACTGTTGATGATATTGAGTTAGCAACTTTAATTTGTCTCGTGTCATTTGTTTATTTACAGTCCTTCCGCAACATCCTGTAGGCCTATTATAATCAGTCAAAACGTCAATGTAATGTTAATGTTTGTTTTTTAAAACCTTTTTATAGCCATTAAAGTTTTATTCAATGAACGGATAATGATGGCATAAGACGATTGTTGCTTTTATCGGTTATTGCTACTGTCAGTCATTAGGTACGTGATATAAGGGATTGACTAAAATCGAGATCCATCTGCCATAAATAACGCAGTAAGATTTCTATCTGTCACAAATGACATTGAAAAGATTTGCATATAACTTTCATTAATGTAATGACTGCCCTAGGTTGCATGTAAATTACCTTCATAAAAGATAACGAGTTTGTGCATTATAATACCTGAGGTCTGAAAGTCTTAGGTTCGCTCCCGGTGTTGGCCAAGGAAGTCCCACGGGATTTTCCGGCGTGCTGTCCCCTTATCTGTGATGCAGGACGGAGGGTCTGACAATGCCAACTGTCTAGTCGTTCGGGTGGAACGAAAAGCCGAGGTCCGTGCACATATTGGCGTGGATGTAAAAGAACACGTAACAGTTGGAATTAGATATGAGTAGACCGAAGCATCGCTATCCCGGCACAATTTCCTTGTAACACACTGCGTGGCAGATGACCATCTTCATTTGCTCAGTTGGTGCAAAAAAGTAGGAGGTTAAACCCCATTTTATTTCATAATCAATAGTATTCTCTACTGTTATAAAATGGGTGAGAAAAACTAACCAAATCTAAGCATAACAGTTGTCATGCGCAATTAAGGAGCTGACCCAACACAAATTCAAAAAGGCGGGTGGGGGATCGTTTTTGTTGTTGATTTTTATTCACATTATTTCAGTCTCTGAATAGATACATGCCAATAGATAAGCAGGGAGTTTGAATAGACATATCAATCAAATAGCTTAATAAAAAAAACTGTCTTAAATGTTTTTATAATATGATTAATGAATTTACATAACAGCAACTATTTTACATTATAAGTACAAAAAGTGGATGTGCAAGAAATAAATAAAAAGGTGCACTGGCGCACTTAAAACGAAACAATAATCATATTGTTATCGTCGACATGGAAATAGAATGTGGTTTAGTGTCCTTGTAACACAATATGGAGGTTTTTATTTTTATGGCTACGTTCGTAATGTGGGGTATGCGAATTTTGCCCGGACGGCGGCGTTTCCACCTTCCTTTCTTCCATTTACAACAGCCAAGGGTTCTTTTACGTGCACACCAATGTACACAGGAGTGTAATTCGATGTTTCGTATCATACGAGCGACAAGGCGCCCCTTACTTGTTGGCTTCGTGAACAACATACCATCGCCCGTACACATTACGTCGGCAACGAAGAATCTGTCATGAGAATTCGGCGATACGAAATCGATGTCTTGTGTTATGAATTGGCCAGTTGATAACCTGGCGTGTGATATATTTTGGGGGTGGGGGGACTTTGAGTGGTTTCGGTATTCGTGTAACACCAACCTGGCGTGTGATACTTTTGAGGGTGGGGAGACTTTGAGTGGTTTCGGTATTCGTGGAACACCAACATGGCATGTGATACTTTTGGGGGTAGGGGGCTTTTGAGTTGTTTCGGTATTCGTGTAACAGTAACACCAACTTATCGTTGAAAACATTAAATATGCGCGCTGGTAACAGTAAATGTCGTTCAGATTGAACATAAAATGATATAGCCTCAGTTATCCAGGGTGGTTTCCGTTGTACGAGAAGATAATACAGTCTTCAGATTTCAATTTGCTTTGACTTCACTTAAGCACACAACGATTTCTAAAATCAGAGCTGATAACCGAGACTATCATATAAACTTTTCAAATTGACATTGAATTTCAAATTTACATTTTATAAAATGTAACCTTTTATAATAATGGGTGGTCTAGCTATTTAATATCAGTCCAAAATGATTATTTATCAACTTTTTACCCGTTTTCAATTATTTGTGCTTAAATAATATAACATAATTCTCGTCTGCTAATAATACAACATGTTTTTGTTTTACTGGATCTTGGTATCGCAAGTTCTGCCACCAGGGGGAGGTCTTTCCGCCACACACCGTGAACGACATCATGATTTATGATCCCTTCCGTTAACTTCGCTAATGGAAGATAACGTCGGAATCCTTGTCTGTGCGAATTTCGCATACAGTCCGGGTTTTTCAATGTAGAAAGAATAAATGTCACGAGTATTTAGTTACGAAATTTTCTTGTAGCCATTTTTCTTCTGAAAGCCACTCCAAAATAACTTTCCTTCGGTAATCTTATCTCATTGGACGGAATGCCAACATCCATACACGTCATATAGACACGTGCTGTGAATAGATAATGATAAAAGCAATGTCTATCAAATTAAAACGTAAATATCTAAATATGTCATGAGGACCCGTTTGATTATTATCATAACCGGAAGTGACGTTTAAGGGGTCCATAGATCTGGATTTATTTCACTCTGTAACTTTATCGTATAAAATCATTCGATGAAAAACGCCTTTGACGTCTTCTGTAGCCTGGTCGGTGCAGAAAAGTACTACGAGACCCCACCCCCACCCCTTTAACATTATGGTTCGGCCATTCCATGATTTAATTTAAAAATGGATAAGCAAGGCCAAGAATTGAATGACCAGTACGGTGGTTACGAACAATGCACACATCTTGTCAAACTACCACTAATGATAACTTCATTATGACGTCAGCAGAGGATACTGAATATTCATTGACTTTGTAAATACTGAATGGGGATAACCAGTTTTCGACTGATATTCTTTTCAGATGGATCAAATCATATTTTGGTACATGTTACAAAACATTTACTGTTATGAGTTTTTGGAAATTCGTTGATATGTTAAAGCACTGTCAAGAGACGACAAGATCAGCTGTTTAGGCAATATCACTCCAAAGTATTGCAAAAAAGAGACAGACAAAGAAAGATATGTTATTGATAGATATTCTCCACATCATATTTGAAATTTAAATAATAACACCAACAATTCACAAAATAATACATACTTGAAATTGACAACATGCATAATGTTTATTACATATTATCTTTCAATTGTGGCGATACCTTGGCCGTTATTGTCAATATTTCAATTACATGTATTCATATTTTTTTGATTTTTAAGAAATCATTTAAATTTCAGATTTTACACGTAGGATGTGAATATATCTATAAGTTATATTTCCCTGTAGGTAACTCTTACCAATAATCTGGGTGCTTTCTCTGGGTTCTTGTCGGTGATCAATATGACTGCATGTTTGAATACATCTAGTTTCTTGCAAACTTCGCTGATGTGAACACCTTGAAAACTGTAAATGTTGAATTCAAAGCGTTTAAGAGCGTTTAAGATATTCTGTAATTTTTTGTGCCTGTGAACAGGCAAATTAGGCGAGATTTCTTTTTGATATGGGGTGTCGTAAAACATTGATTAGGGGTCAAGGTCAACATTAGGGCATATATCTATTTTATTAATTTGAGGCGTAAATGCAAAAGAATGGCTGTAATTTGCAACAGTGAAGAAATAAAACCGCGGGTATATAATTCCGTATAACCAATTCTACCCCTGTGGTTCATCATGCCTTTAGCTAAACAAACCAAATAACTAAAACATTTGCGTAATACATCACATAAAACAGCAAGGAATTAATTTTCTTGGCGCAATATTAAATTCTGTTTGACGTATCGCAGACCGGGAGGGAAGAAACTAAACCAATTTCATTACGCGAGTGTTAATTAACATAAAGACTTCTGCCCAATGTTTATCTCCCTCGATTTGCCGTATTGTTCCCTGTTTACCTTATGGGCTACCGTTTAATATATTTACTTTGTAATGTTATTGCGCGCCACCCGCCGGATTTGTGCACATGCGCCTAATAAAAATTGACAGCAGGCTAACAAATTTTAATACATCTCGATAGTAAAGTCTTTAGAGTTTTATTATCATATATTCAAAGTTTATTCAGGGCCAGCAAACGTTTATTGTCGATTGAGCACTGCTTCACTGCCTTTGATCTTTTTTGCACGTGAATGGTTGGAACTATAAAACAGGCGGAGTGTTTGTTTAGTGTACAGTGTGTAAGACGTCCGCCATATCGGATTATATTCAGGGATCATGTGGTGATAGGGTTGGCTCCAGTCAACGACGTGTAAATGATCCCCTGTAGATTTTATGTCAGTCTGATTTAAGGAAATTACACAGATAAATGATTTTTTCTCTCAAATATTTTATTCTTAAAATTATTTATATACAGAAACGCATTGAGTATTTCTGCGAATTGGTGAAAATACTTAAACACCGCCAGAAAACCAGGTTACGTCAATGTCACTTTTTGAATGATGACAAAACAATTTTCGATTTCCGACTTAAAATTTAAATGTAATGTTTATTAATTGATCCGATCTATTGATATCTGAAAATTCAATGTCATAATTATGTAATCTTTACGATTACCAATGCCAAATGATATTAATACATAAAATACAAAATAAATTTTGGTTTGTAGTTTTTAATAAAATACGACTCTTTCTGTTCAAAGAGTTCAATTTGTACCCAAAAAAACTTTGAATTTACCCCTAACACGTATATTTATCCACATGCGCACTCGGTGTATCATTCTAATTTCTAGATTCGCTATTTCGGATCCGTAGACGTTCATTCGATGGTTGTTTTCTTAGTAATGCTCTCAGTTCAGATAGTCCTTTCAGTTTTGTTTTAAAAGTATTTGAAACTATTCTGCAGACTCTTCGTGTAAGGCCATACTGGAAATTTCTAGATTCGCTATTTCGGATCCGTAGACGTTCATTCGATGGTTGTTTTCTTAGTAATGCTCTCAGTTCAGATAGTCCTTTCAGTTTTGTTTTAAAAGTATTTGAAACTATTCTGCAGACTCTTCGTGTAAGGCCATACTGGAAATTTCGTTATGTTGTTTCAAGGATGAGAAATCAAGATATTGATGCGTATCGGAAGGTTTATAATAAAGGTCAGGTTCAATTTGACCATCACCTGACAATGTAACAGTCAGATTCAGACAACGCAAAGACAATTCATATGATCAATTGTGAATTGTATACTCAGATTCTATGGGTTTGAGCCATGATGATCCTGATTTGATAATTCGTTTTGTTTCAAGATCACGAAACAATCGTATTAATTTATCTTCCATCTTTTTTAGGTGTAAAAACTAATTTAATATTTATCTGATGTTACCAGATCTCTTCTAAATATTCAAGTGTGAGTGTAACATACGTCGGAATGACTTTTGTGCCAATAGCCACACCTTTTATTTGAGTGTACACACACACATATATATATACAACAATATGTAAATGAAATTTAAAAAATATATAAACATATAACTCACTTTGGTCGATGATGTGGGTTATCAGGGTTATATACGACTTATTATTATCAATATTAAATACAAACAAAAACAATGGATGAATTGGGAAGGAGAGAGAGAGAGAGAAATGGGGTTTAACGTCCACTCGACACAAACTAGGTCATTTCGGGACTAACATATGGTTTAATTTTATTTCAATGATTCGCTTGCGCGTAGGGGTGGGAGGAAACCGGAGTGCCTGGAGGAAACCCACGAGGTTGAGAAGGCGCCCCTATCTCCATGCCACATACGCTCACTCCAGGGATCGAAAACACAGCCGCAAGCCAGAGGTGACCGGCCAGCTAGAGGTTGAAGCGCGGCACTCTAGACCACTAGGCCATCCCAACCCCGCGAATTGTGAAGGAGCTTCTAATCCCTTCGTTGATCCTTTAAGCTTCATAAAGGTTTGTCCCTCAAACTAATAGAAATATTATGGAAAGAAAGGTGGATGTCGCCAGTGCTCAAGGTTTTGGGTGTTAACTTACCTTTCACGTAGACCAGACGGTGTTACTTTAGCGACCTGGGCGGTGACTTTTATCTAGTATATTATGATAAAGAAAAACTGCGAGAGTTTTTATGAGTCAAGACTTATCACCTGTTTAAGTTTCAGTCTACACTAAACTCACCCAAAGAAATCTTTTTAGTATTCTTTTATTGCGGAATATGATATTCAAGGCTGTATGGTAGCCCAAAAATAACGGTTGGTTGCCCGTATAATACAAAGAAGACATTTTTAATTCAGTGATAAGCAACACAAATTTATCCCTTTTCATGACCACTTAAAATAAAAGGAAACTTCTGCATAATATAGAGATAAATTTTGTTTAACTATACTCTTCCACGCGTGTGTTTTAAATTTAAAGTTAAAGCACCAATTAAAGCATGTTCCCGAAGGAACAAATGCGAGTTATACAACATCTAGTATAAGAAATGATACGAAATGGAGTTTAAAGTCCTACTGTATGTAGCATTAGATGTATGGAGTTAATTGAAGATGCACTTGAAGATGCATTATGTAAGAGCTAAATCTACGGAATTTTGGCTTTAAATGTTAAATAAACTATTTTTAGACAGTTATTTACCTGGCAAGGTTACAGTCAACTCTCTAGACTTTCGCGTGATTTAAATGGGTGGAAACACGATTGCCATCTAATAACTTAATTAAGAAAAGCGAATCGAAGTTTTGTCTGGATTGCGAAGTGCCTTTGCTACGATAATAAACAATCTATGCTACATCTGCCTAATGTAGATTTTTCGCTTCGGGGTCGCAGTGGTTCAAGGAAAAGGCTAACCAGTACGTCTCGCAACGAGAATATTTCTCGAGATTTTCCGGTATGGTGCAGGACGGAAGGGGGGGGAGTTTTGCAAAGAACAGCGTCTAGTCGTTCGGATGGGACGAAATTTCCTAGGTCCCCTGTACGCTATGACGTGTCTGTAAGTGCGCATTTGACAGTTGAAATTCGAAATAACAGTAGCACACTACACGGTGTACGCCCATTTTGATTAGTCATGGTGGTGCAGAAAACAGTTCGCGGTATTAATTCGTCTCCTTCACTTTGAACAAAAAATTCCAATATTGAGTTCACAACAACAGCTAAACTATATTCGTCGGGCAGGATGTCTGTAAAAAATATGTACAATTTTGAAGTCCTCATCGTGATGACAATGACAGCTAAGGAATCTTACATCATGCGATACTGGCGAAAACTGACATGCAAAAAGTAAAGGGAAGCATGTGTGATCAGACTTGAAAGATGTCCTGTCGCATTTTTTTCCATTGTCATAGCTCGCGGCAGTAACGGAAAAGGTCGTTTTGTCTGTTTCAAACATAAGAAATCGCTGTTTTATCATTTTTAACAATAGTCAAGTCATAAAATGAAACAAATTTTGTCAGGTATCATAATAAAATTATTACTTGACTTTGAAGATGCATACTATGCCTGATAGCATTAGTTTATTGTCATACCCCGAATCTGACCTAGATACTATGTTTTTTTGCGATTTTTGTTCTCTATTAATATAGGTACATCTGTACTTTACCCCTTCAGGTGTTACTTTGAAAAAGTCTAAAACCCAACAATATTTGCTTTAGCTACGTGAACACCCAAAATTAACAGCTACTCTAGTAACTTCTCTTTGAAAACGATACCTAAAGACACGTTTTTCACACTTTGGGGTAATGGATGTCATGCAAAAAAAAGAGGTGTATGTGCGGAAGGGGTTATCTAGAATAGAGGATGGTAAGACCGATAGCGCCCTCATAAAGTACTTCATCCTAGGTTTTATTCCTTATGCAGTGTTTGTCATGCATAGAGCCTTGTCTGGCAAGCGTCTTTATAGCAACCATGTCCAGCTGCCCATTGGTAATGGGCGCAGCCAGTTAAACGTCCATATTCTTCAAAACAGGGCATCGTCGCATATGCTGGGAACGGTTGGATGTCTGCATTTTTCAGATTTGAAACGTTAATGTATTATGAATAGATTCACTAGACTTGTACAATACCTTATAAATGGGCATCGCTACACTTCGGATGAATATATATACATATATAAAATGTTCAGATTGCTAAACGTGCCTCTCAACGGAAGTAGCTCTGCCCATCACGAATTTAGAACTATTTAATTATAAATTAAAAACAGTTTCTTTAGCACATATTGTCGTAGTTTTAACAAATGTCTAGAATTTTAAAAACAGAGAAGGGTGTATGTTATGATATAATTGTTCAATAAAGACAAACAAACACATTTTGATTTAAACCAAGCGACTACCACTGGGAGTAGTCGCGATCAATAAACAAATATCCGAAGAACGGAACAAGTCCATATCGGAGACATGTGTGATCCAGACGACCTAGTTACCTGAAAACTCACCCAACCCACTCGTCGACACGCACATGCCACCTACCCTCTTAGCAGAGTTAAGAGCCTCATTGTCTTCCAATCCGTAAGTTCCCTTAAAATCATTTATAAACTGTAATAATCAAATTTGGATTTTCTAATTTCAGATATGCAACAATCTATCCATTTACCATCAACATCCATAGCACCGACAACTGTTACGTTACGCAAGAGAAGAAGACCATATTCAAAATTTCAAATCGCCGAATTAGAACGGGAGTATAATTCATCAACATATGTTTCAAAATCACGGCGATGGGAATTGTCACAGTTGATCAACTTATCGGAACGACAAATCAAAATATGGTTCCAAAATCGACGTATTAAAGCCAAAAAAATTATTAAGAGAGATGACGTACCTACAATTTCACATATGGGAATGCCTCAGCCATCTTGAAATTTATTCGACATAGTTACAAAAAATTGAACAATCTGACTATTTAAAAGGACGTTCCTGAAGCGCCCGTGAATTGGGTTTAGTTTCCGTGGTGTCTCTTTTATGCACCATCTTGCATAAAACGAAAGTAGCTACATATGACACTGCAATTTCTAATCAATGAATGCCTTAACTATCTTGAAGTTGAACCGATGTTTTTATTAAAATGTCACCGAAAAAACTTTTACCAAGACAGTTTTGGTGTCATTGTATGATAGTCTTGCATTAAAGATGATTCGAAGAGTAGCGCTGATGAATGCAACAAGATGATTGAATAGCTTATGAAATTCAACAAAATATAGTAAACTTACTCTACTGGTTTTGATTATGCTACCTAGTTAATTTTCTAATTACAATACCAATCTGTATTTCGTTTCTTGGTTTTTTTATACACATTTAATGGCATCCACTGGTGTAGTGCAGTCAAAAAAGACGAAATTTCAAATTATAAAAATGAAAGGAAACCGAATCTGCGTTTTAATCAGCCAATAAGTAAAACGAAATTTCAAATTATAAAAAATGAAACGAAATAGGATCTGTGTCTTAATCATGTAGTTTTCATTTTGTCATTGATTTGTTTTTGGCATATTAATATTATGAATAAAAGGTATCAATTTTAATTCTTTTAAAGTGGCCTGAATAAATTGATATTTAGTTTCCTTGTATTCGGAAAAATAAATAACCTTTATGATGATTTTAAAGGTTTCGGGGAAATAAATTTTCGAAGTAACAAACTTGGAAAACTCAAACCTTTCTTTAATAAAATTATTGTTTGAAGTGTTCAAGTGTAAATTATGGGAATGTGTCTCACAACTGCAAAACCTCGAATAGTGTGTCAAAATTATGAAATCCCTTGCCCCACACAAAAATTCTCTCCTTTATTCGTATTTCTTCCATCGAAGCAGGACTCTTTGATTGATTGTGATTAGTCGATGCACCACTTGCGGCATTAGAATATTTCCTTGACACCAATAGTAGTTTATAATTCATCAAAATGTATAGATTTTTTTGTTAGGAAATGTCTTATGAAAACCATAAACGACAGTCATAATTGTGATAAATATTATGTCACAAAGCCGATAAAATAAATTTAAGGTTAATATGTATCGGTCATTCACTGGAGATTTGAAAATCATTCAATTTAACATCATAAATATTTTAACCATGTCATGGTCAAATCTCCAATGATAAACCTCTTAAGTTTGGAACATGGCAGACATATTCGATTGAGAAATAATGGAAACGAATAGCCGACAAAGAGGTTTTTAATCGGCTTATTTTATTAATAGCGTGACCAAAAAGGAAAGATAATTTATAGATTTACGTATTCAACATATCATATCCAAAAGGTTTATTTGATTTCATAAACAAAATGACAAAATGGACGCTGTTGACTAGATTTCTCCGGGGGTTTTTTAAATCCCGGTTGGTTTAGAAAAGTAAACGCTAAACCTCGATTCATTTGAATATTTTAGAACGTTATTACCATGTGGGCCATGTTCCAACATCCCTTTCTTTGAAATAGTTGCAAATACATTTAAATTGTCCTGTTCAGTCACCCCTTGATATTTATTCGTTGGTATATGTAGTAGACTACAAGTATATACTATAAATAGAAAGTGGGGAATCAGACAGGTTTATAAAAAATGATATTCTTTATATTATTGATTGATTTTGGGAAAATTACAGAAGAGTTTGCCTTGAAAATTTAAAAATTTGATTATGTGAACGAATCTGATATTAAGTTAAGTTTGTAGTCATCGCTCACGATCCATCATATTGAAGAAAAGAATATAACGGTAAATAGTTCGGAAAAAAATAAGTTAACGAGCACTAGGGAAAGTATAAATTAGTTAAAAGGCATGTTCATATCAGTCAGTTTGTTGCCGTTTTTAACATGCTTTATTTGTTTGAAAATATAGGTAATTCTTATGACTAGGCATTCTATTGTTGCTGCGCAGTATGCCTGTTTTTTCTTACATTACGTATTATTTCAATAAATAAAATCCCAGTCTAAAACAATAAAAAATAATATTCTCTTGGGATTGATTAACTTAAAGATACATTATGGGAGATTAGATGAAAGCTGTCAATTCTCACTATAAAAGTTAAAAACTAGATAATGTAAAGGGAATTTGCTGGAAATTTCAGTCAAATTGATCAACTCGGAACCGAGATTTTAGCTATTGAATTTTCGGTCTAGCTTCGCTCATCATTACTAATGTCGGTACGATAAAAAACATTGTCTCGATTATCCATTTCATGATTAAAAGATGAATGAAAGTTGAGCAGCAAATCAGAATCCAATAAATATCGAAGGTTAGCGAGAGTTGATTAATGTCTTATTAATGTCTTATTAATAATTTAGATAACATTTCAGGCATAAAGAAAGACCTGCAATAGACAGATTTAGCTCTTGTATAATCTATGTTTAACAATTTATGATAAAATAAAACTCAAAGACTAATCCAGGCTGTGGATACTGGCACTATAATCTTTATTAAATATTGTTCTTTATATTTCTGCTTTGGTTCAGCGGGGGGTGGGGTAATATTATTGATTAGCACAATTAAGAGACACTAAAGGTGTTCAATGAATGGTATTATCATTGTAACATTAATTAATTGTATATAATGTATGTAAATATTATTTCTCTGGAAATGTGAGTAAACATTGACGATGTAATTTTTAAAATGATTAATTAAAATAAATGTTTAAAAAATAATGGTTTCCCTTATTCACGTCATCAACTTCAATACCCAAACTATGCTTACTCTACAAACTACCCGATATCACTTGCCATATGGCAGGCGGATGATCTCCAAAGAAAGTTGCAACTATCTAGGGACCTTATACGTGAACGCCAATGTGTACACGGGATCTCTGTTTTCTGTGCTACCCTTACGACCAAGCACTACCCTGGCCATTCCCTCCGTTCGACACCTTTGCCAATGGGAAACCGCGCCGGAAAATTCTGAGGAACTTTCATGGTCAACACTAAACTACCCCGGCTCCAGGGATAGTTACAAGTTTCAAAACACATTGATAGTGCAGGCCCTAACCATTATAAAACATAACCACCGTATAAGTTTGTAAGGGGTTGAAAATGTTCCGGAAGCAACGACCACAAGTTTAAAAAATCTAGCCGTTGTAAATTAGTCTGAAATTCCCGAACGTATAAGTATGTTATCTCCCTTTATCAAAGACACGTGAACAATAGCGTTTTCCAATCAGAGGTCGTGACACAAACACGCCAAATCAAACATGGCGACCTCCACGGAAACCGTGAAATTAAACGATCCTTGAACTGTGTAACTCGGTTATTACAGGTAGCTATTTTAGCTGGAAAGTGTAAGACTTGGCATTCGATACTTTCTATCGATAAATCTAGGAGATGGGGGTTGGGTGAAGTAGCGACGATTGTTTACTGGAACAGAATTCCACTGTGGACCTAGAAGAGTTTTGGGGAGTTTGAAAGAACCAATTTCCACGTGTCCGGGTATCACCTCTGAGACTGATAATGAAAGAATACTCATTCGCATGACCCGATATCTGGGTTCTTTTACAAATCGTTAATGAACTGAAAATTGTGAGTTTGAAGAATATGTAGGTGGACTACCTAATACACTTGTTATTTCTAGTGTGTTATTATGCGGAAGTATTAAACGAACGACAAAGCAAATGGTCATTTATTTATATTATGTCGTCCGTTACCCATGCACGCCCTTCGGTCACATGGTGGTCTCTTTTTCAAATTTTTCATATGACTAACAACATATTTTTCAGCAAATTTGATGACTCATTTCAACGTTAGATTTATTCAAATATATTTTCTTCAAATATGCAGGCGGTCCGATACCTAAAATGCGTGAAATATGATAATGTTTATACAAACGAAGTTCATCTTATAGTAAAACATTAATTTATGGCACTGCATATATCTCTGTTGCGCATACAAGGGGTATTTGGGGACCCCACGACCATTTTTACGTTTGTGAGGAACGGGTTCATAATTGTCTGGCGAGAATTTTATACATTGTCAGCTACGTAATGTCGAGTATTATGCTGCAAATGAGGCAGTGGCAGCATTCTGTAACTGACAAGAAACTACGAGCATTACATTCCCCTTTCCTATCAACATTTTGCTGGTTACAAGCGTCTAATTTGTACTGCGCAAGCTTTCTAATTGGAATCTTCCTTACTGAAAGCAAATCTTGGTACTCTACCAATCCCATCAAAATACGGATTGTGCATATGTATCCAGAAAGGCAGAAACCAAGTCAAGTTTTGGGTCTGAGGTTACCCCTTGTAGCCGACAATGTGTTTCGTGCGACGTTTCCGCACAAGGGTCATAGTAGGCCTATAGAGGTATTACGTTCCTTATCACACTTCCTCGAAAAGCCTTTTCCTACAGATTTCATGCACATCAAAAAAGTTGAATAATTATTGAAATATTTAGTTCTTATCAAGATCCCTTGCTCAACTTTTATTTACTTAGTTCCGCAACATCAATTGCGATTTCCTACAATAATGGGTTTAGATTAGGTTTAGAAACTAAGAGGATTAAAAGTTACTCATCATTGACGATAAGGGTTAGCGCCGTTAGGGTATATATGGGAGTGAGCCTTGTCTCTCGTCACTCCGTACACTGTATATACAGCATCAGTAATAAATGTCAGTTTTCTTGAAGGTATTATTTTACCTTAGGTAAGTCTAAACTATATCATGTTGATTATATATTTGAATTGTTTCATATTCTATATTTGAGGGGAAAGTAAAATAGTCTCCATCATTGAGCATACCATGTTGGTACATTTTAACGACCACAGACGTATATATGCGTTAATGAATAAAATCTTGTATTGTATTATTGATATCCACGAGCGTATTGGCAGACATATAAAATGAAATGAAATGTGGTTTAACGTCCTACTGTTCTGCTTCGAACTGGGCTAATGAAGACGGACATGAGCTATGAGGCAAATTTTGCCCTGACAGCGGCAGTACGGCCTACTCTTATATCGAATTCCAACTTTCAATTTATATTTTATAGTAGTCGTCATTTTATATTTCTTGTTTTATGTATTTTGTATTTTTTTTATTCATTATTATGCGTATAATATTATTATAGGACTCACTCACACTATATACCAGCACCCGTAATAAATGTCAGTTGTTCTTAAAAGAATTCTTTTCCCTTAGACAAGAGTTTCCCGTTGCGGATTACCGGAAGACGCCCTTAGTCTATATAACATTCCCGATGTGCATTATTTCCAACGGATTATCAAGGTATTCTCGTGTAAGGACAATAGATAATCGGAAATAAAAACCCCATTCACAGATGGTGGAGGTATAAAACTATCGAAATTGGTACCTCGAAGATATGTCAACAGGAGCTTCGCCGTCTGTATTTCCCCACGGCTTAAGAATTGGTGGAAAAGTATTCAGCGTAAAGCATGGAGTCACCGGAAACATGTTCCGTCGACACACCACGTCCTTTGAGTTTAGACTTTGAGGCGGACTCTATTGAGCCTTATCATACTGCACCGAATAACCGGTTCTGTGCGCCTGAAGTGTTCGATACGTCACGCAGACGACAAATAAAACCAGGGTGAATCTGTTGATGACTACATGGCCAGAATACAGTGCTATATATTACGATGCAATATGCCGGAGAATATACTCCTTGTACGTGTTCAAAAGGGATTCAATCCCGCCATTCAGCCTTGGGTAGGAATAAAGAGCCGAAGACATTAAGTGAGATTAGACAAACAGCTAAGCTAATCGAACAGCAAATGTGTTTTAATTCCAGTGTTTGAATGGTGGATACCAATAAATTGCAGGACATTTTTGTATAATACCCCCACTGAAACAAAACAATGACGCAATGACTTATCCAGGCGAACTGAACATCAAGTACGTCTAGTTCCAGAATGGACTCCTTGTCGGTTTCAAAATTGGGACAGTCCAAGACACAATGGTAACGATTCCTGACCTCACCAATTACAATCAGAACAACCAAACCGTCGCAGTTGCCACTCTCAGCAGACGTGTGAAGGGCAGTTAGTTCCGGATGGACATTGTTTTTCATGCCGTAAGGTAGAATATGCTACCCTAGATATAAATGTGAATATTATAATCATAAGTGTCATAATTGTGGTCGTACGACAGGATAGGGAAAGGCGTCTGATTCTAATACTTTTGGGATCAGGCCCATAGTTTAGTTAATAGCTCCAATGGTGAAATACCATAGTACATGTAGCTAGTATTAATGTTTTTAAAACAAAGTCTTTTGGATAGCGGAGCAGCTATATCACTTTAAACTATATTAAATAAGCAGGGTATTCTATTAATGATTTAAATGAAAAACAAATTTAGTAATATCAATGGTGTAGGAGATGGGACACATCCAGTATTAGCAACTAGTACTCTTTCATATAGGATAGGTCATGTAATATTTGATCATAAATTTAATGTATTTAAGTATTTACATCAATCTTTAATATTAGGTTTCGACTTCTTAAAAGTCCCTTATTGTCACATGAAATGAAATGAAATGGGGTTTAACGTCCTACTACTCTTCTACACCTAACCCGGGCTAATGGAAGACGGCATATGCCATACAGTGTGCTATAAGGGAAATTTTGTCAGCGGCGCTACGGCCTACTCTTGTATCGAATTTCAACTGCCAAGGGATCTTTTACGTGCACGCTAATGTGTACACAGGACCTCGGTTTTTCGTCCAATCCGAACGACTAGACAGCTGTTCTTGGCAGGCTTTCCTTTCTGCATCACTGGCAAGGGGAAAACACGCAGGAAAATCGACATGAACTTTCTCGGCCGATGCAGGGATCGAAAACCCAACCTCCAGGCTAGCGAACCAGCGCGATTATCACATAGATTTTGGTAATAGTGTACATGTAGTTCCATTTAAAGGCCGTGTTTAATATACATTAGTTAAGAGTTTAATAAAGAGTTGGCCATTAAAAAAAATCGCCATAACAAGGAAGTAAAGTATCGGTATGAACATAATGCAAAATTCTAAAAAATAATATTTACACAAATTCTTAATCAAATTAGAGATAAGTCCGATCATTGTGCCACATAATATGTTGCATTCGTGCATGGTGATGTTGCCGATATGCAACATGCTGGTCATATTGAGCGATAGACGGGTCACGTGACTTGGGTCCGGGTATTCATTTCGCATGGTATACTTTATGTATACTTTAGCAATATCATCCAAATCATCTTCGGACAACTACGAATTTGTCGTGTTGAGAACCCCTTCCAACGAATAAATATTTCTGTTTGTCCTTTTTAATTCGTCTTCGGACAACTTTCTGAGTCGATTTGGTTGCTGCGTCCCGTTTGCGATGGTAGTTTACACCGACATTCACATTTGTGCTGTTAGTCCATCGATTTAAATTTAGACAAACGTGGTCTGTATTCAGGCCACTCAGGGTTCCGTAAGACAACTTTGATTCACACTGCCCACGGAACACATTGCATATATCGTTATATTAAATATTAACCTAAAGGGTTAAAAGATTAGAAAGATTAGTGAGATATCAATTCGACCATTGGTCTTTTGCTACGGGTGATACGGGTGATCGTGGTACCGGAGCGTCTAAAACTCAGGGAAAAGAATACTTTTAAGAACAACTGACATTTATTACGGGTGCTGGTATATTCAGTGTACGTGAGTCATATAATAATAGTATACGCATAATAATGAATAAAAAATATAAAAATACATATTATTAATATAAAAATAAGAAATATAAAATGTCGACTAATATAAAATAAACACATGCTTTATGTAATAAAGTTAACGTACTTTTTGGTAATAAAGTAAACGTTAAGGATACCATACGGGGCGCATGTGTATTCAATGTCCTTTAAATCGAACATAGATGATTGCTGTTTTAGTAAAACCTAAAATTACCAGTTTTTTTATCTTTAAAGTAAGCCAACTCACAAGAAAGATCATTTGTGGATTCAATAGCTTGTTTAAAGGGACAGTGTCAACTTGTACTCCCATAACATTGAAGAATTTGACCCTTATCTAGTTTCGCATAATATTGATTATTCGCAGAAAAATATGGCATAAGGCACAGGATCAAGAATTCGGTGGTATGTTGGACCAATTCATTAACTGGTATGGGTAATTATATAAGTTTGAATAATTAAAACGACGTGTCCAAAGTAGATATTGTTCTGGCATAGAAGAATTTGCTATGATTAAAATAAAAATTTGGATTTGTTTTTAACATCCGCAAACCTGGAAATTTAGTTTCAAGTAAAAACTGAAGATGATGGATCGTCTGTAAAAGAGTTTTAGGTGAAATAATGAGTGGG
Organism: Patella ulyssiponensis; assembly: GCA_963678685.1. Classification (NCBI taxonomy): domain Eukaryota; kingdom Metazoa; phylum Mollusca; class Gastropoda; family Patellidae; genus Patella; species Patella ulyssiponensis. Next base: position 57,531,720 of record OY783230.1, on the reverse strand, counting down.
GGGGTGGGTTGCCTTTAAGAAGATCTAATACGCCCAATTTAAATTCTTATAACACATTTTCAGTTAGAGAGGACCATTGAAGGTGATTCAACAATAATTAGATAATTCGATATAAACATGTTTCATATTTTCATAAGACGTAGCAATGTTAGTTACAGTTTGCTTAATTTCATCGTGATTAAGTTGTATACTTCCCAAAGCATTAGTAAAAGACGAATTTACATGTGACATAAAGGTAGATAGAATACGATCATGTTGTATAATATTATTAGCCATGTTTACACTGTGTTTTTTTAAACGCATTTTTGACATCGTCGGCGGTAGATGTTCCAAAAGGTGTCCGTGAAATTTGTCCTAATGTCGCGCCGTTTAGATCTCTGAGGCATCGATAGTTTAAAAATAGGTATCATCTCTTTTATTTGGTGAATGGTTTGGTTGACCATAGTCGTACTGCGCAAACGGATAGTTGTGTTTTCATCATTTGAAAAGTGTCACAGTGATGTTCGTGACTATAAGTGCAGTCATTAATCGATTGAATATGTAAATAAGATGGTATAGTAATCTCGTAAGTATGGAGCCAATATTCGTTGTAGGCTTCATAACTACTCAATAATTGATGCTTGAATAGCATCTTATTGAGAAGCAACCATGTAAAGGAACTGGACAAGGCCCATCATAAAATTAAAAAGGAGCAGATACACATACATGCAAATGAAAAAGAGAATAGGACAAGATATTTCTGATATGAAGACAAAGTGTGAGCACCACTTTAACTTTCTAGCACTAATAATACCCTTAGGTAGAGGGGCGAGACTTATCTAATCCCTTCTCATTTGATCATACTTAAATAATTTGTTGAAACTTTTAGTACATATGCGACATTTAAACCTTTCGAAAGAAACGTTTTTGTCTCCGTTTTGTGCCGTTGTTTTTATAAGTCCCGTCAAAATAATTACGATGTACTTTTGTAGATCATCTCAGCTGGTTCCCATGTCTTACTAAAATCCGCCCATTTAATGAGATATTCAGATTTTCGTCTGTTGCGATGTTGTTTCACGATTCTTTGAAAGTTAAATTTGGCGTTAGAGTCATACGTATTATGCTGAGAGTCGATCGACATATCACCGAAACTCGATGGACATTTGGCGTTAACTTGGCCGGATATTGCCGAGTCGTGAAGTATCTACATGTAAGTGTTGATGGTTATCACAAGTGACTTGCGCAATTTTAATGCCGTACAATTCATTAATTTGTATGTGTAATGCGCCTGAGTTCTTGGATCACGAACGGTCCTTTGAACGAGTGATTGTACAATAGAAACATCATACTGGTATATATGGAAGCGTATAGGGGTCAATAGCGCGATAGATACCGCAATATTAAGTTGATAATAAGTCAATATATTGTGATTTTTCTGACGATTTTATCTCTGAAAAGGCAATTTTTGCCAAGTTAATTGAATAACTCGCTAATTTGCATGTCGTCATTTTGTTTTAGATGCACACGTCGACATAGCGCATGTCAATATTTTGCGAATATGTCGTCATATACTACGGCGAAATGGAATATGTCGCCAAAGCTTCCGAATAGCAATATCTTACCGCAAACGTGTACATTAAAGACGAAATGGGGACATAAAACATAACGTGTTGACTCAATTACCTCGGCAAAAATTAACTTTTCAGAGATAAAATCATCAAAATAATCACAATATGTTGACATAATACCAACTTAATATTGCGGTATATATCGCGCTATTGACTCCTATACGCTTCCATAGGTAGAGGGTCATATTTCTTCCAAATACAAGGTAATGTGGGGAATATCCTGTCGACTGGCATGGGGAACTTCGTATGGTCATCGTAACGAAAGGTATATATGCATCTCAATCATCTTATTGGTATAAGCCCGCAACACCTAGGCAATATCCTCATTTTTACCGTTTGTGGGTGATATACTGACGTAAGGTTATGTTTAAAGCCCCAATAACACTCTTGATGTAATTGAATAATATGTCCCAATCTTTATTCTGGTCAACAAATTGTATTATTTTACAATATTCAAATAAATTGATGATACAAATTTCATCGTAACACACCTAATTTAAAAAATTGGAAAAATTCAACTACATGATTTGAAAAGGTTAACGTAAACCTTTTCAAATGTGACTTGGATTTTAAAATATTTTCGAACCCTCTGGACAAGTAAAACATGATGTAATGGATAATTTACACAACAGGTAGGACACATAAACATCTGGTACTTAGAATAAGACTATTATTTATTTTCTAGAGCTGCCAAGCCAGCAAGAGTGTTATTGTCCCTTTAACATCGAACAATTCCCACATGGCATTAACTAATTTGGAAGTGAACTGCCTATCCCTGACCGTTATAAGCGTGTTTGGTGTTCTATATCTTGAAAATACTTCATTTACCAACCATTTAGTGACTTGGTTTGCATCTTGTGTTTTATTTGAGTAAAGGAATCAACAACCAGTAATAAATATTTATTACCAGATTTAGTTTCAGGTAAAGGACCTAAGAAATCGTAGGCGTCGGAACGTGTTTCCGATGTGCATCGGAACTAATGGTTCTGTCTTGCAGGGTGTTTCTTTGATCGTTGGCAAACCTCCCATTTTTTTTTAATGTAATCTTCAATATCCTGGTACAATCCTGGCCAGTAGAATTTCTGTAAATGGACAGCCGTGTGGAGTCCCGTCCAAAATGACAACCGCCTACTTTGGAATCCTGGTCTGCAGATAACACTTTCTGTCGGTCTGGTAATGGTCTGGTTAGTTGAGCTATATTATTTGCACAGTCTCGTTTCGATCCTTTATAATTTGGATGATAAAAGTGGTATAAAGTGCCATTTACGATATCATATACCATTTATCTGATCTGTAGTCCGTTCGTCTGTGATTCGGACAAATCTACAAGAATTTCCTGTCGTTCTAAGTAATTAATTACTGGAATAAAATCGCTGCATTCACGTTGTCATTTACTTACAAGAAGATCATCATCCTGTATATGAACAGGTGCTACTAATTTTAAAGTACTCGCATGATTCTTCCGTACGCAAATTATTCCATGAAGTGTTGATTTGGGTCACAGGAGCAGAGTGGATATCGTGTGTGTGGTTGTTTTGGTAATGCTGGATACTCGCGACTGGTGAGGGCATTGGCATTTTGGTTCATTGCGCTATTGTCTTGTATAAGAACTCGGCACCATATTTTTGAAGACTCGGCGCCTATCTTGTAAGTTTTCCCGTGCCGGTAAGTTTACAAGTTTGTAAGTAAATTAACGAATTATAGTCTGTAAATACTTTAAAGGTAGTTAGATAGATTTTCCTAACAGTTTTAATACCTTCAATTACGACAAGGCACTCTGTAATAGTCCATTTTCTTTCCTTTGGATGTAGTGATCGACCTTCATGTGCGATAACCTGTTCTTGTTTTTTGATATTCATTTGTCCAAGTATAAACCCTAAAGCTTCACCACTGGTATCAGTTGTAAACAGCGCTAAAATTAGGAAATGACAGGAGTGGTGCCGAAATCAAAGACGTCTTAATTTGATCGAAAGCAACCTGACATTGTTGAGTCCACAGGAATTTGATATGCTTTTGCAGAAGTTTGGTGGGAAGTGATATGATTTTTGAATAATTTGTCATGAACTTACGGTAGTAATTAGATAAGTCGAGGAATTGTCGAAGGTTTTGTTGCGTCTTCGGTTATACATGTAATGCCGTTAAACAACAGTTCAACAGTTGAGCTTTGTCGGGGCGGGGGGGGGGGGCAATGCTTAAAACTGGCGGTGGGGGCAATGCGATAATGTTGATATAATAAGAACGATGATCATCTTATAGATTAGTAAAACATTGCTTTCTAGCACTGTAAATATCCAAAGACGTAGGCCTTATTAATACCATATCAGCTGTTTAAAACACAACCAGATAAAAACAAATATTTTCAAATTCTGTCTATTGTTTTGATAGCCATCTGCTGCTACAATGGAAATGAAAGTCCTACTAGGGAATGTTCACGTTCAAGAGTTAGCCACTTGATATTTTAACATTGACCGTCGATCTTGACAACGCCTATAAAACTTTCAGTAGACCCTGGTGGTTCCTTTGTCAAGTTTTGATAGGCCTACCCGTATTCTGTGGACTAGAGACCCCACACTCAACAATAAAACCCTATCACAATGCAGTCACAGCATTATCTTGTTGTTTCTTAAATGACAGTACAGTTTTACTGAAATTACCACAAACTAATATTACCAACACAGTACAACTCGTTTTTAGATATCGCACGCAGTACAGAACTGGAGATTCGGCTTCAGATGTGAATCATCTTTTCTATGCATGCAAGGGAAATAACTCCATAAAAAGTCCACAGAATTTATTACAGCACGCATGACAAACTTGTCAGAAATGATGATAGACGGTTACGCAAATTCTACATTTAGGTTTACAGGTGGATGAATTATACGTGCACTTTGTAACGAAAACACATTTAAACAAATAAACCAAAATAAAATGGCTTGATTTTGAGACAATCGTGTGAAAATGGGGTTAAACGTCCTACTTTAACTCGGACAGCCGCGCTGAGGTTTGGCCTACTCTTTCTTGTTTAGAATTTAACCTGTCAAGGGGTCTTTTTCTTTCACAACAACGTGTGCACTCCACACCTCAGTTTGCTTCATCCCATCCACATTTCTCCCACCCAAACATAAAACTATTATAGCAAGAAGTGTCAACTCTCTATCAAATTTTACACGTATATTTAACCATTATGACAAGTGAAATGTAATGGAACAATAACACCTGATTGTATATCATTGTATAATCGTCCTTGAATTTAAAAGTATATATTTTATATAAACTGGAGTGTATTGTAATATGTATTCCCAACAGATATTTCTGATCTATAATAAATAACTGATTACTTAGAGAGTGTTTGTTTTTTTATTCAGGGGTTTTGTACATTAAAGGAGGTAAACCTCTTTAATTTAGATAAAAACAAAGTGTTGAATTTGGTTTAACGTCCACTATACACACACTACATTATTTTGGAACCAACATATGGTACAAATTATTTCAAAAATTCACTTGCATGTGGGTTTACTCAGAGTAGTTTGGTTCCCTCCCACAGCTTAAAAGCTAAAAGCTGTGGGAGGGAACCAAACTACTCTGAGTAAACCCCACAAGTTTGGACAGGCCACCATAATCCTTATCACATACAAAATTGGGATCAATGACAGACCTTATGACCTAAACTGCCCATGCTCGGCCACTTGATTTGACAGGTTTATATTAATCAAGTGGAAGTTGGTTTGATTACTGATTTTTGGCTTAAACTGTTGACAGTGGTACTGAAAATCAGTCATCAAAATAGTAGATCTATTTGTGAATTTAAAAATTTGAAATGTAGATCGATACCAGTTTCACAAAACAGATCAACCAACACACCAAATTCAATTTTATTAAATAAACACTTTTAGATTTTACCCAAATCAAAAAGGTCAAGCCATTTTAACCTATTATAGATAAGACCATACAAAAGTAATATTCTGGTTTCCAGATACTCTCACATCACTAAGAAGGGCTGCATGAAATGTTTTATATCAAATGGGGTTTGACGTCCTGCTGTTCTGCTCGGACTGGGTAATGAAGATGGGAATACGCCATACAGTGTGCTATGAGGGAAATTTTGCCTGGACAGCGGTGCTATGGCCTACTGTTATATCGAATTTCAACTGCAAAGGAATCTTTTATGTGCAAGCCAATGTGTATACAGGACCTCGTTTTTCCATACCATCTGAATGACTAGACAGCTGTCCTTGTCAGGCCCTACGTTCTCCACCACGAATCGTGACAGTGGGAACGAAGAATTAACAAAATAAAAACACAAAAATAAAACCCTTGCTCTTGCATCAGATTTTTTGGAACGATTTGTCTGAGAACCAAAATATTCTTTTGTAAGGCCTAATGACAATACCACAATTATAGATAATGACAAAATAATACATGAGTAGAAGAGATAAGTTATTTTACATGTATGTACACAATGAGTTTCTTATTAGACTCTTTAATATTCAACAATTTCTCCACATTTCATGATTAATTTTGATAATGTACATCAATAAAAAATGAATGGATATCAGATCACTTTAATAATGACCATTTTAACTGTTCTTTAGCGGATTGAAATACCTGAAAATAGAAAGAAAAACACTGTAAATTTACTTGTAATATATACATATGTAGTAGATATAAAACATAAAAGAAGCAAATGTTTCATTCCATTTACCCTGGTGACATATACAAGGGCAGTTCGCTAAAACTGTTGCAACACTGAAGATGGAGAAAATGTTGGTAAGGTTGGCACCGGCTGTCCAACTTCAGTACTGAAAGTAGGTTACTGACACATTTAAATTATCATGCTTAGTAACAAATCAAAATATAATGCCAAGCGTCAAATACTTTAAAGCCATTGATCGTCATTTCATACTATTGTGAAATTTGAAGTTTTATCAGTCCAGATATGGTTGGTTTCCTCCCTCTGTCAATGATATAAACCAGTGCACGACAAATGGTAACATCTTTTGACGGGTATCTTTTTAATGACCAAATACAAGCCCGGAGGTTATCTTCCCTTGATATTTTGGATATATTCTTAATTAAATGTTAAATAAAAAATTTAAGAACATTTTAGCATGGATCAAGTCTTGAAAAAATATATATTATCCTAAAAATGGATTATAATTATAAAATATTAATTTTAATACAAAATCATGAAGCTTTTTACTGGAGAAATCAAAATGGAAATCAGAGTACAGTCTGATGAGTATATTTTCCGAATACATGTACTTGCATCATTATTTTACAATCTGTCTCCAAGGTACATGTATAAATGATTAATCTTCATAAGAAATACCAGAAAATATGATAATGTTCAATCACACTAGCTTAACCTTGACATTTATCCCCTAATATATCAATATATTATTATTGTACAATGTTTTATATCACAAATAAATTTAAACTGAATAATAGAGTACCATACAGGTTGTTTTTTAAAGCACTGACATGGATTGTCAAGAATATTGGGTTCATATACTCCACATTCTATTGTTTATGTGAAAGTTGGAAATCTTTTTTATATGTACAAAATAAATACAGTGGGATTGTAATTTGCATAGCGATTTGAACACCAATCATTAAAAAAAATAGAGACATACTGCATTGAGTATCCACAACTTTAAAGATAAGAAAACAAATTTTGGAAAGCAAAATGGCTTCATATCCTAGCAAATCTTTGATTTTTTTTCTATAGAACATCAACAAAATTAATAAACATCATAATTTTCACCACCAACTTGGCTAAATCAAGATGAGCTTACGTCATACAGAGTGCTACGTGGAAATTTGTCTGGACAACCAGGACAACCAGGAATTCCAGTTATAAAGGGTCCTTTTACTTAAACCTCAAATTGTACCTTGGTTTATTGTCTCTTCTGACTGACTAGACACTTTTACTTGCATTCAAGAAATAATTTGAGATGGATGTCTTGATAACACAATACTTCATTTTGAGACTAACATATCAAATTTGATACAGCATACAGCACACTGTATTCAAATTTTAACTGCCAAGGGATCTTTCAGTGATTAGTTAGTAAAACTTACTTCGTATACTTTTGATGATCAATCTTATAATATGTTTCACAAATTGATCAAATGAGTACTGATATCAATAGAATTACCCACTGATATGTTTACAAGTACATAAAAGGACAATTAGCTCAAGATTAACTTGAGAATGAAAGCAGACACTTAGGCTTACCCTGTAGCAATTTTTTTTTGGGGGGGGGGGATGTCCCTTTGTCCCTTTACACCCATGCTTGAATAGGTACCAACAAGAGTTATATATACATAAACAAATTTAAAAACAACCTTGTTTTTATCCATCCACAGTTAAATGTTTCCCAAGATATGACATACCTTTCAAACCTCTCTGATTAAGCAATTATAAATAAGAATTTAAAAGAAAAATTGTCAAACAGTAAAAATAGTCTAGAAAATGTAACGATAGGTACAAAAAGGACACGTGTGACACATTAACAAGAATTGACAGATTGTCATAATGTGACTCAACCTGGCATTGTATGTTTGTATAAATGAGCAAAAAAAACTGTACAGAAAATAGTACATTGCAGTTGTGTAGAGAATGTACTCTCAAGATTCTTGCAACCCTTCCAATTTTCTTTCCCATATTAATTTTATAGCCTTCAAACATTTACATAAATTATGTTGAATGATTTACATAAATTATGTTGAATGATTTATGATTTAACAAAATATTTTTACAATCATACAAAATATGACTTATACATATTTTTTTAGATGATTTATGTCTACTGCATAATAATGATGATACATAGATTCATAATATAATTGTTAAAAGTGAGCAAATAAAGAGAATAGAGTATGGGTGTAGTAGTAAGCAGACATGTTTACTTAACATTATGCAATGCTTGATATAATAATCATCTAAATATAATTTTATTACAATAATTAATTATATAAACATTCTTTTAAAACAATTTGTAACCTAAACAGAAATTAACATTGCTAACTTTGAATGATTGCTTCGCAGAAAAATTTTCCATAAAATTTGTTATGAATTGCAATCCATATGTATGTGAAGTTATGGTACTAGACTACAAACACAAGATTTGAACTGCTGAAACAAAATGTGTTACCTAAACAAATTCAATGTTTTTTTGCTCACTCCTAAGCCCTGACAATGGTGCACTAGTAGTGTTATAGTATTCGTAAGATAAATCATAACATAAATCAAGACAAAGGTTTACTCTTTGCATCAAAATTATTTCTCAACAAACAATAGTTAACTTATAATCTTAACACTACTAGTACACCACTACTAACATCTTCACAATATCACGCTTCCATAACACAATCTGATACATTGACTGAGTTAGCCGATAAACATGTAAAGCTGAATAATCACAACTGTCACAATCACAATTAAATATGTGCAGACGGCATTGATACTGGGAGTAGGGATATGTTATTTTATATGATTGATGAATCAGAGTGTGAGAGATCATCATAATGAAAATTTATATCAAGTTTGAACAAAATCGTAAGATAACTTTTGGGAATAAATCTTATAAAACTGTATTGCCGTCCAATGAAAAGGTTCTTTCTCTTGGGAGGGCTTACTAAATTGAACAATAGATTTCTAATAATATAGGCAACTACAAGTCCAAATTTAGTTAACAGATTAGACCTGACCAAAAAAAAATGGCAGTGAGCTATCAATTCAATATCAATGGATGGTGTTAAGTTTCAAACAAATTACCAATCAGGTTGCAGTACATTAGAAATGTGCAGAGGGCTTTGATGTTTGAACGCTGGTAACAGAATTAATTCACAAAACAACCTTAAGCTCACTCAATTCGCACAAATCCGTCAACAAATTATATATATAAATATATATATTATATACAAACGAGAAAATTTGTATTAGTAATTGATAGACAAATTTATCTCAAGATCTGCACACTATCAAATGTTTGTTAACATGCCTTATTTTATATACCATCACCTGCGAATATGACAGTGACTTTTTATTTACATTAATACATTATTCAAATCAATGTCAGCCAACCTAGTCAAAGTATCAGGAAACAAGCCATTGTGAAGATGCACCACTATTAAACATACATTATGCAAGAGCTAAATCTGCCAATTGCACATATTTCTTTAGGCCTGAAATGTTAGCTAAATTATTAATTTGACATTAATTATCTTATCCAGACCATAATCAATTCTTGATGGCTTCGCTAGCCTGCAATATTTACTGGTGCTCAAAAAATGGATAATCAAAACTATGTTTTTTATTGTACTGACTTTAGTAATGTTGATCGAAGCTAAATTCTTGATTCAAAATGGATCAATTTGACTGAAATTTTCAGCAAATTACCATAACATTATCTAGTTCTGAACTGTTATAATGAGAACTGCCAGCTCTTTATCTAATCTCCCATAATGTATCTTTAATAGCAAAAGAAAGGATAGAAGAAGAATAAACAGAGTGATATGTGACAATCCTTACTTGTATATAAATAACTCCTCAAAAATTTACATAACAAGACAAAATGAAAAAACAAAAACACACACGCACAAATGTGCAAGCTAATTTCTTTCTCCCAAAATGAATATTTACAAATGACACATGTATTCTTTAACTACAATATATATCTATATATGTATATATCATAGAGAGGGATGGGGGAAGAAGGCATCCACCTCAGCCTGCTACAAAGACTTTTATTCCATAGCCAGTTCAGACAACAGTTTATCGGTAAAGGAACCAGGGCATCCTCCGAACAAACTTACCTCAAGTTTACGACTTAATTGCTTTAAATGACAATAAAAGTCAAACCATCAAAATATGTTGTCATTAATTCATGGGTTAGACAATGTCAAATAATTAAAAACAGTAGGTAACAGTAATACAGGAAAGAAAATTTAAAATAACCTTAATTAACATAAAGAAATAGAGGTTATACATATCGCTAGATGATTAAGCGACTTTCATTTGGTGATGTAAAGCAGGATAACATTTTCATTTTGGAATGAAATGTGCAATAAAATAAAATATTTCCATAAAACCATCACGGTGCTGGTCCCATCATACTCTTTCTATATTGTTTCTACTTCCAATTACCGATAGGTGGTCATGTGAAATGAGGGGGGAGACATATGGGGTTTAATGTCCACTCGACATAAACTAGTTCATTTTGGGACTAACATATGGTTTCAATTTTATTTCAATAATTCGCATGCGCGTAGGGGTTTTTAGCAGTGGGAGGAAACCGGAGTGCCCAGAGAAAACCAACGAGGTTGAGAAGGCGCCCCTATCTCCATGCCACATATGCTCACACCAGGGATCGAAACCACAGCCGCAAGCCAGAGTTGACCGGCCAGCCAGAGGTTGAAGCACAGCACTCTAGACCACTAGGCCATCCTAACCCCCCTGAAATGAGGGGGGAGAGATATGGGGTTTAATGTCCACCATACCAACAGGGTTATTTCAGCACTAACATATTATTCAATTTTATTTCAAAAATTCGTCAGCGTGTAGGTGTCTTCTTTAGCAGTGGGGGGAAACTGGAGGACCTGGAGAAAACCCACAAGGTTAGACAAACGATCCTGCTCCTTGTCGTATTACAAGCGTGGAATCAAGATCACTGCACTTGACTCAATGACAGACATAATTTCACACACATGCATTAAAGCGTTAGACCATCCAACCCGCCATGTGAAATGAACTTTAATCTCTAATAATAGTCTTTCTCAAGCCGTAGAATACCAAATATGGTTTTGGAAGACAATTAATCATGGCATCTTACCTGCGCTACTGTCTGTTCACCTAACGGAATGTCATCATTTCTTATTGCAACTTTATGAACAATGGCAGTTGAGTCCGCTTCTAGAACAATTCTGGAAAAAAAAATTGTAAACATTTTACATATCATATTTTTAATAGGAAATCTAAATCATATACAGGAAATAAATTGTAATCTTACTGACCATCATGTTGTCAGATCAAACTGTTCCTTTTTGGTTTTATGAATAATTTTTGCTTATTTACCATACATTCACACAGAGAGATTGCTCTTTTTGTTTTGGGTGGCTGAATGGTCTAACGTTTGCACTTTATGATCATGCAGTCGGAGAGAGAGAGAAATGGGGTTTAACGTCCACTTGACACAAACTTGGTCATTTTGGGACTAACATATGGTTTCAATTTTATTTCAATAATTCGCTTGCGCGTAGGGGTCTTTAGCAGTGGGAGGAAACCGGAGTGCCTGGAGGAAACCCACGAGGTCGAGAAGGCGCCCCTATCTCCATGTCACATACGCTCACACCAGGGTTCGAAACCACAGCCGCAAGCCAGAGGTGACCGGCCAGCCAGAGGTCGAAGCGCGGCACTCTAGACCCCTAGGCCATCCCAAACCCCCTCATGCAGTCGGTCATTGATCCCAATTTTGTACATGATAAGAAGTATGATGGCCAGTTCCAGCTTGTGGGTCAAGTGGTGTGGACTGGATTCCCAACTACTCTATGTAACAAGGAGTAGAGATGCCTCCCACTGCTAAACACCCCTATATGCCCTAGCAAATTAATTACTGAAATAAAATTGCACCATATTTATTGGCATAATGACCACATTTCTCTTTTTTATAATAATGAAATTATTGGGTAGGTGAGAGAGAAATGGGGTTTAACGTCCACGTGACACAAACTAGGTCATTTTGGGACTAACACTGGTTTCAATTTCATTTCAATAATTCGCTTGCGCGTAGGGGTCTTTAGCAGTGGGAGGAAACCAGAGTGCCCGGAGGAATGCCATAAGGTTGAGAATGCGCCCCTATCTCCATGTCACATATGCTCACACCAGGGATCGAAACAACAGCCGCAAGCCAGAGATGCATTAGGTAGGTCTGTGGGGCTTTATTCTTGAAATCCCATCATTTGTACCCCACATTATACTTCAGATTTACTACAGTAGTAAGCTTGGGAAACTTCCTTAGTTAGATGTAATAGTAGTACCCATACATGACAATTTCTCAAGCCATAAACATTAGCAGAACATAAAGGTTATTGGAATCAATCACTCATTTATTATATTTCTAAAAGAAAAACTCTTCAACATATTTATTATCAAGCCATTCCCCATACCCAATTAAAAGTATGGAACAAGGCTATATTAAAAATATGAATACGAAAATGTGAGCCTGGGGCCTGAAGATTTCCAGTTAAGTCCCATGATTCAGTTGACCCAAGACAGGCATAAAACAGAATGGAAAAAAATATTTCAAATCAGGTCAAATTTTTAATGCCTGGTGTAACATTAAAAGCTTTTGCATTTTTATTACATACATCATAAGTAAAAGCTGTCATATCTATTGTACATATATCACTTGTAATCTGTTAACTTATTCCATTGCCTCAGGGCGCATATTAAATCATGTTCAAAATCTATTTTAAAACAGACAAATGTTTCAAACTTTTCATAAAATTGAAATTTGGATGCAGAAATATGTCATAAACAATGCAATAAATAGTCCATTAACACCTTAGACTTATCTTTATGGAAATAACAATGGAATAGCGATGGCTATATCCTGTAATTTGTCTAAACTTTAAGTTGTTTTGTTTGTTTAACCGTGTTTTAATCTTGTCCTTTAAAAATTAATTTGTTATTAATTATACGTAAGAGCCGCTGTGGCTCGGGTAGCAAGGCATTGGCTGAAAAATTTATTAGGGATAATGGTGCAGCATCTAGTTTAATTAATTTGTTATTAATTATGCGTAAGAGCCGATGTGGCTCGGGTAGCAAGGCATTGGCTGAAAAAATTTTTTGGGATAATGGTGCAGCATCTAGTTTATAGGATGGACCAACAAACCAATGTGCTGTATACATATTGACAAATACACGTAAAAGAACCCTTGACAGATAAAGTTAACGTTAATGCAAACCATAGCGCCAATGTATGGACGAAATTTTCTTGATAGTGATCACATACTTCATGGCATACACCCGTCAGTAGACCAATTGGTGAAAAAAAGGAGGATATTAAAGCACATTTCTTTTTTGTTTGGTGTAGTGCAGGTTCTTAATTGATATACCAGTACGTTTTCTGCATACAAAATGTAATAAAAATTGACATGACAGTGCTATTTTGTGTGTTCATTTTAAAATTACCCCTTTGGCAAGCAATGATAAGAACTTTCAAACTCACCCTCCATCACATATTTCATCAACAGCTAAAAACACAGCATCTAGATTTTCTAATAAAGCTCGTTTTTCTACATTTTTCCGTAAAATCTGGCTAACAGCATCATACAAAGCATTTAAAACACTGGCTAAAATCAGCTTCAAAGAGAAAAGGGGGAAAGAAATCATGAAACATTAATCAAAGGGACATAACTCCAGAATACCAATCTCAGTATTTCGTTCTTCACTTTCAACAGAGAATTACTTAAATCATAGCATTGCCAGGCAGCAACAAATATATTTATACCATTTTGAAGGGTGGCTTTCAAATTTCTGAGGATCAGGGATAATAACAATGCACATATTCAATGGAAAAAGCCGAATTCAGTCAGACTTTGCCAAATATTTCTGATAAGTTTGGAGAAAAAAGAAACAGGTCACAATTCTATGGAATACAATTACCGCTAATTACTGTGTGACGTTTCGGCTAGGCTTCTCTAGTCATTATCAAGCAGTAATTGTATTCCATAGAATTATGAACAGTATACTCCAGTTCAACTATTAAATGCCATTGAAACAATATTTACAATATAAAGACTGGATAATGATGTTTATATTATTACAAAGCAAGCTACAGCACTCTATGGGCCTCTGATGATTCCTACTTCTTGATGATGACAGTGCATGTGCATCTCAGTTTAAACAGCTGTAATTATGTTTGCGCACAGTTTAACCAGCAGTAATCATGTTTGTCCAGTGAAACTTCTTCAATAAAAATATAAATAATCCTTACAAACTTAATTTAGTTTAACTAAAAAGTAACATACCTCATTTTCTTGTGTTGATCCTATTACATAGAAGAATAGATCTACGTTGCTTTTATAAACACAAGTTAAACCTTCAAACATTATTATTTCAGCTGAAACATAAATGTACAATAATATTATAAGAAACCATACCATCATGGATATAATTCTTATTTGCAGGATATTTATGCAATATTTGAAATGAATAAATTAAAGTATACAAGAGTTTCTAAGAGGAGGACCTTAAAGGTGGCATTAGTTCACAAGACATTTATATAAACCAGTACAATGAAGCCTTTAATTAAACATGCATTATGCAAGAGCTAAATCAGCTTATTGCAGGTTTTTCTTTAGGCCTGAAATGTTATCTAAATTATCAATTAGACATTAATTAACTTATCCAGATCATAATCAACTCTCTCGATACCATCATTAGCCTATGATATTTAGTGGATGATTTAACGTAAAAATGGATAATCGAGACTTTGTTTATAATCGTACTAATGGTAGTAATGATGATTGAGGCTAGCCTAAAATTGTATCACTAATATCTAGGTTCAGAGTGAAGCAATTTGCCTCACATTTTCAGCATATTCTGTTTTCATTATCTATTATTTAACTATTATAATGAGAACTGTCAGCTCTTTATCTAATCTTATCTGAAGCTCCTTTAAATATTAACCTCTGTATTGACTCACATTTAAAGGGACAATAACACTCTTGCTGGCTTGGCAGCTCCAGAAAATAAATAATAGCCTTTTTCTAAATACTAGATGTTTAAGTGTCCTACCTGTTGTGTAAATTATCCATTACGACCTATTTTACTTGTCCAGAGGGTTCGAAAATAAATTAAATCAAAGTCACATTTGAAAAGGTTTACGTTAGACTTTTCAAACCAATTAGTTGAATTTTTCCATTTTTTTTAATTAGGTGTGTTAAGATGAAATGTATATCATCAATTAATTGGAATATGGTAAAATAATACAATTTGTTGACCAGAATGAAGATTGGGACACATTATTCAGTTACAACAAGAGTGTTATTAGGGCTTTAAACAAAGCCAACAAAGAGAATGTATACAATGACTAAAACAATCAAATTTTAAGAAAATATGCCCACAAAATATATACTGGGTATACAGACAGTTCATGAGACATTAAACCATATTCTATCCAATAAAAAGAAAACAAAAAAATAAATATTACCATTAGCTCTGTGTGTTTTATTAAATAAATTTTTCTCAAAGACTTTCTGTTCTTTTGCTGTAGGAAATGTTTCATCATAGTACTGGAATATAAAATCAAATAATACACGTATAATCGGTAATCTTCACAAATGGGTCTATATTTTATCGCGATTTAGTGTCATATGGCGATGTTTACTACAGCAAAACAAGAGCTGTCAAACTTGCAAACTCTAATTAGTCACTAACATTCCTTATTAAACAAAAATCTGTTCTACATGTAGGTAACATCAGAGTTTTCTAAACAACACTATTACCAAACCTTTTGAAAATCAATCTGTTGATTAAAATACATATTTATATTTCGTTTCAGTTTCATACTTTGATGGCCCCTCTAGTACAAGAAGATCTGACTGGTTGCAGTGGAAGGTCGCGTTAGAGATCACATGAGTGGCTTTTGACTCTATGACGTCTTATATTTGATTAACTAATCAACATTGATGTTTCTAGTGGAATACCCACAGTTCAGTGCACCTCGCGCCAAAAGCTTCTCGTAACAGCCACTTCATTGGCTAATCCCTCGCATCATCCAAAACGCCATTATATAACAACTCTTCCAGATCCTAGTGTAGTAAAGACAAATAAAACAAAATTTGGAACCATAAAAAAACGAAACGAAATTGATTCTGTGTTTAAATCAGATTGTTTCACAATAACACCAATAATTCAATTTGACTGATCATAAGAAATGTTGTAATAACAGAAAAATTGCTTACCTTTGCCAGTAATCTGTTTCCATCATTATCTAATATAGCCAAAGCTTTGATGCAGTAGAGAGATGGTTCCTAGAACAAACAAATTTAATATTCAATTAATTAACAGAATTTGTGGTTTTCAAATGGCCCACAAAAGCATTTTACTTTAAATCTTGCAAAGGTGACACCATCAAATGGTTTATGCAAACTACCAGTCTCAAAAGATGAGCTTTGACTGATAATGCAGATGCAAATAATCTTTCTGCGGATACTGATTTCGCTAAGCTTACTACAACTAAGATTATAAGTTTGGGTAAACTTATACACGCAGAATCATAGGCCTACATAAACTGTTGATCAATACTGGATCAACGGTCAATTCTACATTGTGTTTTAATATTTATTTTTTGTAGCTTACTATTTGATTCGAGGAATGTTTTTAGATTTGGTCAGCAATTTAAAGAAAAGGGAATTGCAATCATCTCATTTTGAAAAAGAATGTTAAAACTAACATTTTACAAGAGTCAATTAAATCAAGAGAGAGAGAGAGAGGGAAATGGAGTTTAACGTCCACTCGACACAAACTAGGTCATTTTGGGACTAACATATGGTTTTTCAATTTTATTTCAATTATTCGCTTGCGCGTAGGGGTCTTTAGCAGTGGGAAGAATTAAATCCAGTGTTCAGCCAATCAAATATTTGTCTAGAATCATACTTGGTGAAAAGTCACGTGAATTACATTCATTAATAAATTCTTGAAGACCATAAAATGAGTCAAAATGACGCTGTTTCCTCTGTCATTGTGTAAAAATGTGTAAATTATCATTAAATACAAAAAAAATATTTTTTCAAGCAAATTTAGGTTTTGAAACCTTTTCCCAAAACAAGCAAAATGTTGTTTTTTTTCAATCTTTTATCAACTAAATAATCAAGACTCTGCTAAAAACAAACATCATGGTGACATGGCCATTATCATCGGGTACTATAATGTAGTTGATTCAGAGTGTACATGACAAGATGTTTGCCTTTTTATAATTCATATTTTGGGAAGGATTTTTTTTCATGCATGCAATTTTATTTTTTGCTTAAAGGAGCTAAATCGCTAATATTTGGGACCTAGAAATTTACCCAAATGGGTCGCAACGCACTAAACTAATCTTACATGAATGTATATAAACTTAGTTACATTCATTCATTTCCGTCTTGACTCTAATTTCAAATCAGTTATGTTCGACGAAGTGCGCCTGAAGTCTCAATAACATGCCAATCTGTAGCGTCTGGTTATTCCAGTCTACATTATTGCGTATGCTCTCCATGCATCACCGTCTAGCCCCGTTCTTTAAGTCCCTTGTTAAAAATGGGCCTGAAACGGTGTATGGTACACGATTCGTGTACCAATGATAATTTTTTTTATTTTGTCTTAAATATTGGATATCAGGAGCCCATATTTTCCCGGTAAGATCACAGCATTAATGTTGATTTAAATTGACAAATTATTTGTGTTTTCATTGTCGAAGATTTTGGATGATATTGAGTTAGAGACTTAGCTACTTTAAGCATTGGGAGCGCGAGCGTTTAAGCACTCGCCAAAAATGAATCCCTGTTACCTAGAGCACAAAATGCTCATCTTCGGCCTCCATCAGACATTCAGCTGATAAACACCATCACCAAGGTTGAATATTCTACCTCAATTCGAAGGAAAGTTATTGTGTCCCATAAAGTGTGACAGGCAAACAGACAGACGGATAGACACACAACTTTAATAGAAACCATAGTCACAGTTATATCCCCTCAACCAGATCTCGTTTGGGACGAGATAACACATCTAATCAATGATGTCACATGTATGATGCCAATCAAAATAATGAATTCTCTGATTTTTTCCCCTCATTCTTTTTGCTAACAAATTTAATTGGTAATTTATCCAATAGGCCCTACTCTAAATTAGATCTAGATTAAAATCAATTTGGAAAAATGAAATTATTTTTTGAATCCCTATGCAGACAATCCTATTAGTCATTATTGTTTAATGTTTCATATTATTAATTCATCTCAGAGAAACCCCCAAGCGACCGCGACCCAACTTCTTCAATCCTTGTCACAAACAACGGGGAATCGAAACCACGCTAGTTGACAGACCTTATGATGTCATGCGCACACGCTAACCCTTTGGCCATCCAACACAAATCATAGACCTTATAATATTACATTAGTATTAAATTATAAGCATTCATTCAGTTCAATAGTAAGTTATATTAGAAAGATAACATAATTCATACGAAGTCTAATTCATAAATATATAAAGGTCCATGGTTTGTTCAAATTTCAATACATTTTCATGATTTATCGCATGGATATCAACAGCGATACATTCAGTACGACCAATAACATAATAAATATTATGGGAATTTTTTTCAAAGAAAATATTAAACAAATGCAACACAAATTTCAAAGAGAAAAGATCCGTGTTTACCAATATTCCTCCGTCCATGTTGGCTTCTTTGACGTGGAAATAAAGTCTCGATCGTCCAGCTGTGTATTTATCGTATGTAGTCATAACGGCCTTGTGTCATAATGGCCAAAAACAGGTTTGGTCAAAACGGCCCTACTAACCCGTCTATATGTGACAATCAGGACGAATATGATAGGTCAGATGTACAAGAATGTTAAGTAGGGTTCTAATTACACCGTTCACTTCAATCAAGACCACCAGACTGACCTAAAATAACATATGACATCAATATTTTATCAAATTAAAACATTTCCATAAATGACATATGTAAATATTGCTCCAAAACTTGAATGATAGGGTTAAACATAAACTAAGCAACCCAGTCTTTAAGTAAAAGATTTTAATCGAGCTCACTGATGTACCACTCAACGACTAAAAAAACATAATTTCAATAAATTGTTTGATTATGATTTTCATATTTTTAAAATCGCTTTGAAAATTATTCTTAGGGTAGTGTCAATGATGCGTACCAGGTAATATGAAACTTAGAAATGGCCTCAGTGCTTATAAAGTCGTTCATAATATGAGGAGTCAAAGTGACTGAGTGGATAATGTGCCGTCTCACTGCTGATGACCAATCGACATGATTTTCAGTTTGTCAATGATTAGAATTTCATTTTGTTTTGTTGGAGAGGGTGGGGGTATTTTTCTCCTATTATCAAAAAATATGCCATTGAGATGTTAAAGTCGTTAAAGCGGCAATTTCATATTTCTTAGTTATATTTTTAAAATATATTAAAACAAAGCCCTAAAATAGATTGTATCTATAAACAGTCCTACCTTGTTAAAGAATAATCCTATTAATCCTATAATTCACTATTGACAGTGGATAAATTGGCAAAAATATCGTTTGAAGATCGCCATTGCATGGAGGGGAATGGGAAAACAAGGGAGGTAATTCAAGAAATTGTGTTATCATTTTCGGTGTCACGGATTTTTATGCCTGTGAAATATTGCCCATGATCGTATAATAGTGAGTTGACAACCTTTTGAGCAAAAGACATAGAAATAATTATGTTTTGACTTTCTTAGAAAATATGAAATTTCCGCTTTAATCCTGACCATCGTTTGTTTATTCTTATTACTAGGAATTGTAGCTGTAATGGAGTTTCGTCACTTCAAAGCATGAAATTAGGTAAGCCCCAAGTCATAGGAATGTGTGTTCTGTAGAAAGTTTTTATTTGTGAATCTATGTAAAAAAAAAAAAAAAAAAAAAATAGCCGTGTTGATTTTAAAAAAAAAATGACAAAATATTACATTTGTAAAGAGGTATGAAAAGGAACTTGAATGCTTGCGATTCAGTATATCTCCAGTCTTCGTTCAACAACTACCGGTAAAATTGGCTTCTAACATCCACTAGTGTTGAACATACAACACTAGTGGACGACTATGCTTGTGGACGACTTGACTGACTCCCTGATCAAATATATTGAGCGTCTTGATAACAAAGGCTAAATATAATTAGTCCTTGACCTTGAAAACTGACACGGAAATAAAAACAATTTCATCTCCGCATTGTGATTTATAAATATTTGATTTTAAAAAGACATTAAATTTTCAGAAATACAAGAACTTAATTTACTGCGGGACAAAATTTAGTCTTTTGTAAATTTTTTAGCGATCACACAAATTATAATCATTACATTTTGTCCAAAATATTGTTCGTGATATATTTGCTGCGGAGATTCACCGGCACGGAGGGTAAAATGGCGTTGCAAAAGAAGAAAGATGGGAGTCCTAATAATAAATTCTTTGAATCAGTGGAAACAATTGCTCAGTTTGACTCCGTTAGAACATGGCTGCACAAAAACGGGAGAAAGGTATATATTGATGCAAATGAAATCCCTCAAATTGTTGTTATTTTTTGTCCCATTTCAGAACAACAGAGCCCCGGCCTCCAACTTCTTTGTTCTTGGGAAATTATTCTCATTTTGTCTCGACCTTCTTACCTAATTAAGGTGCCCCACCATAAATAAATATCTAAAAATATTTCGACAATTATGATAAAAGATAATAGACTGAAAGGGTAAACTACAAGCGACCATTACATCCGTCAATTTTTTGTGCAAAATAGGTTACATGCTCATGGTGTGAAATTTCCAGTAAAGGCATTTCAGCATTTCATACTGATACTGTGGAATTTAATTGAATATTATGCACATCAAAATTCAATTTCAAAATGTAAAACATAGTCTGTAAGTGTAAGGTTCTTAAGGAAAGGTTTCACTGCTTGTTTTGTAAACATATAAATAGTGTGACTAACAAAACATGGACCATAACTTATCTAAAGGTATATTTTTCAATTTCTACAGATTAAAATATGGAAAAGAGCAAGCCTGTAGGAAAATTTTCAGGAGTAGCTAAATAATAGGCATCTTATATCACTGTAAACATACATGGAATGCTAAAAATTGATAATTTGCACTTAGTGAAATGGTAGCCAAATCTGTATAAAATACGTAGGCCTATGTCTGTATTTTTTGCCAAAAGGTAACAGTTTGTTGGATAGTTTCTATCGCTCCAGAGATCCTTGTTTTTCAGGAAAATTATTGATGAGTTTTAAGGAATTAACCATGAATGTTTGTTTATATTTTTCAGTACACTCAAGCCGATCCACCCACCAACAAAGGTCTTGCCAGCCTAACAGTACAACTTTTACAGTTTCAAGAAGAAACGTTCGGCAAGCAAAATGCCAACCCACCACTTACAAAATTACCTGTAAATGAATAATTTTTAAATCTTTTTTCTTAAATAAAGTACATATCTATGGAAATTGGTACTGAACTCAATAGTATTAATTTCTCCCTTAAGTAGTATTTAGCGATCGACCACATTAAAAAACCCAACACAAATTATGTGGAAAACCATCACTAGTTTATTCTGTAACACAATGTTTCGACAAGTATTCTCTTATCATTTTCAAGTGCTATATTTGTATAAACAAATGATTGTTTTCCATACAATTTGTGTAGTGTTTATTAATTTATTACATTGGTGTGATCAATAAAAGCAGAATATTTTTTTTTAAATATATAATGGCAAAAACCAATACATTGATAAGAAAAGAAATCCTTGACCATACACATTGAAAATATTAGTGCACTAGTATCAAGAAATATAATTATTTTTACTGTATTTTATTTTTAGATGAAATGTTTTATGGACTTCAAACCGAATGGTGGTCTGTGTAATATATTTCTTGCAGTGTTTAAATTTAAAAGTGACCAGGGATGGTAAGACTCTTAAATCTGTTTGTTTTAACTGGAAGTTTTTGTTTTAATCGATTTTGCTATGACAGGTGTGAGTAAAGTTTTCAAGTGACTTATATAATTAGATCCATCATCAACAAGAAACTTTAGAGATTATGTTAGCATGGCCAATCTTTGCCAGAATTAGTATCTGGTAGGAATTGGCATTTAGTCGAAATAAAAGAATTACGTTAGCATTGAAATTGGGAATTATATGTCACTTTCTTTTAGAATTGGAATCTGTGCTGTTTTAAATCCTATGAATAAAATGAAATGATATGCATCTCTCAAAATATTCCTGTATCACTCTTACATGACAGTATATTGAATCTTGTTCTAAAGCTTTAGTTGGTCAGTGAATCTTTATATCTACAAAGGTGGTTGAATGGCTGAATGATTAGGGTTTGCACATGTTGTATCACAGAGCATGGTTTCGATTCTCTGGTTATACATGACAAGGAGTAGGTTTGCCTGTTCAACCTCGCTGTTTTTCTCCAGGTCCTCTGGTTTCCTCCCACTCCTTAAGACCCCCGTGAGCAAGCGGATCATTGAACCATATGTTTGTCTCAAAATGACCTAGTTTGTGTCAAGTGGACATTAAACCCCATTTCTCCATCTTTCTCTCTCTATTATGTCTGCAAAAACAATTAATGAGTGTTAATAGACAATAGATTTTATTTATGTAAAGATTTTATGTTAGTGCATTATTTAATGATGTATTTGTTGGAATGTGATTAGACAAAAAATCTTTTTTTTCAGGAGAAGATTTGATCTTCAATCTCCATCTAGAATGGACAGAAATGTAGAAATGTTTATGAACATCGAAAAAGCTTTGATTCATAATAAATGTTTGACTTTGCCTGCCATCCATATCCGTTCTGATGTCGACAGAATCCTCGTCCCGAAATTGAAAGACATCATCAAACGACATCAGGGAACTCTAGCTGACAGTGCTGATAATGCTACTCACATAGTCTACACACTACCATCACAATCTCCTCCAGATGGTAAGTCTACTCTGTCCACCTGACAAAGGATTGCTAAGGGAAATAACCTCTTTTACTTCAGGGGTTTACCATTCCATCTGCATACAGCCTGCGTACCAATTCATCCTACATCACTGACAACTCTTTCAGCCAACACCTGGATCGAATACAGGATCTCTGGCTCCATTAAAATTTAGGCCTGGTTTATCTTCACAGGATGCCATTGTGAGCAAACCTATGAGCAATCAGTAAATCACATGCACATTGAAATTATTTATCTTATGCTTGTCCAATATTATATAGAGAGATCAAGCGATAAGGTTATTTATAGCCAGGAAATTAATTTCAACTAAAGATGTCAATCATAGGCCTTGAGTTTTGGTATTTTATTTTAGATGTTTTGATTGTTTAAAAAAAATGTGTTCAGACTTACAGTTTTACACTGTTCACATTTTCACAAGTTAAGTTTCTTCATTGCAGAAGATTTTTTCCGACCTATATTAAAACGAGATAAATATACAATGGTGCATTGGTGGTACACACCTGACAGGTGAGTTGTTCTTACAATTGATATCGAAATCAAACATTCATTACAATACTCTATTGAATTAAATTTCTGTTAATCATGACAACAACAAGAGAAGTATAGCTACGTATATGGGAACTGCTGTTCATGATGAACAAGTTGAATGGGTGTAACATAATCTGAAATAACAATAAGAGTTATTTTCTGTTTGAAAATAAATTTAAGAATATTTTTTGGTTCGGTTTACATTCTTCATTTCCGTGAACTATAATGGACTATAGTGAATAGCTAAAAAGGTGAATGAAATGATACCTGCCTTCCTAGAAAAACATAGTTTATAATCATGTCGTTTTAAATCATTGTAGTTTTCATGTGGTCTTTTGATGCCTTGGACGGGCCCAACGGACACAGGCTGATGCATCTTTATAAACTACTAGCATTTGAAACTTGTAGTTTCTTGTCTTATTTATGTATTTGTATTGATTCAGAAATAATTTAATTTCTATTTTGTTTACAGTTATGATATGTGGGTGAGTGATCCACCTATAGATTATGACCCAGAAACACCAAGTTCTCATCAAGGTCCATGGGAGGTAAGTAGACACTAATTACATTTAACGCTACAGTTTTATATTACATGGGTAATACACAAACGTATATAGAAATATCTATTTCTGTCTATATTCTTTCACTTTTTACAAGTATTTGTATAAATTTTGAGGGTTTTTTTTTGTATTGCAGGTTACTGCTCGATGGTTGTTAGATTTAGAAGAATTTAATGAATGGATGAATGAAGAAGATTACTTGGCCGAAGATGAATTTAACGTAAGTATTTCTTTTCCAAAACACTTTTGCTTTGATCTTTTGTCTTTTTGTTCAAATGTTGCAGTGGGTCAAGCCCAGCATTAAATTGTCAGGGGTAACACCCACTACATTGACAATGAATTCTTGTTTTTGATGGAAAAAGTGTATCTAATTGTTGGGATATGAAAGAAAAAAAGTCCCATGTTTTACTTGGTGCTGCTTTGATAAGGAAATTCAGCTGTCTCTCCCGTTCTGGCATTAAATACATTACTATGAAAATATATTTATTGTATGTTTATCTCGCGATGAGGAAAGTAAAGTAAAGTGAAAAAATGATTAACTCCATTCAGTTGCCAAATTAATAAGACATCTTCATAATAGATACTGGTTGAAAATCTAGAAAAATGTTCTGTTTGTAAAAATGTAATACAATTTAGCATGATTGACTTTCTTTTAGGGTGAGGTTCCTGGCAAATCAAAAGACAAGGTTAAAAAATCAAACAGACTTAAGCTGACAGTAGACGATGTAAGTATATATATAAATACATAAAAAAAAACTATCTGTTGATGGAAAATTCTGGTTCAGCTATCTGATTGGAATTTGTCAAATATATTTTATATCATTTTAACCAACTTTGCCTGCAAGACTAACCACACTAGCCTCAGTGTTTGATTTGCCAAACCAAAATTGACTGGTTAATCATATAGGCAATAATGTACATTCACCTTGATTCCATGAACTTTATTTGAAGCAAAAAGGAGGTGAAATTCTACCAGCAGAATCAATAAAAAAATATTCTAGTGTCTATTTTATGAAAATCATAATGAATGTATGATTTGTTTGATTTTAGTTAAATTCAGACTCTGAAAGACGAGATAGAAAAGATAAGAAAAGTAAAAGAAAAAGATCACCATCACCTGTTCCTGAAAAAAAGAAAAGAAAAAGGTATGTACATAAATTGCCGTAGTATTGTGGTTTGGGGAATGAAAACCCCTTGGCTGTCGTTGGTTCCAAGTACTGTTCAGGTTCCAAAGAACCTGCTTGAAATATTAACCTCAATATATCTCAGTCATCCATGGTTACACCAAGGTATCGAGACATTTGTATTGTACAAAAATACTTCCTTGGATGCTCGGGGGGGGGGGGGGGCTGGGGGGGGGGATGGCATAGTGGTCTAGAGTGCCGCGCTTCGACCTCTAGCTGGCTGGTCACCTCTGGCTTGCGGCAGTGGTTTCGATCCCTGGTGTGAGCGTATCTGGCATGGAGACAGGGGCGCCTTCTCAACCTCCTGGGTTTCCTCCGGGCACTCCGGTTTCCTCCCACTGCTATAGACCCCTACGCACAAGCGAATTATTGAAATAAAATTGAAACCATATGTTAGTCCCAAAATGACATAGTTTGTGTCGAGCGGACGTTAAACCCCATTTCTCTCTCTCTCTCTCTCTATAACTTCTGATTTATTGTACTTTCTCCCCTTTTGGATTCGAACATCTTCTCTATTGTATTTTATCAAGATATCCATCTTTCTGGTCACCCTTGGCTCTTTAAAAACTGGTATGAATGATTGATTACCATTGTTTTGTTGTCAGTGCTAGAACTCCAGGTGGTGCCAGTTCCACTAAGAAGCGGTCAATGAGAGAAGAAGAAGAGGAAGAAGATTTAACTAAAGATATGGATGAACCATCACCGGAACCTAATATACAGGAGGTACATATTGCTAAACAAGTGACAGGTTCTAGAAGTCAGAAAGATAGTGAACTACAACCCCTTAAAGGTGCTACATTGATGGATTTAGATGAAGACACCAGTGACAAGGTAAATTGTACAGATTATCTAACAACAGGCAACAAGACCACATTTGCGTAATGAATCTCTGAGAAGGAACAAAATAACATTCTTAGGACATTTGGCATTAGTCAAATTGAAAATTTACTTTATCGATACTTGTTAATATCTACGTCTGAACTATCAATAATTGTTAATAATTGTTAATATCTACGTCTGAACTATCAATAATTGTTAATATCTGTATCTGAAGAGTTGCAAAGTACTAATTTGAGGAATTCAAATCGGTAATTTTGCTCTTTCGGTTTATTAATTAGTTTGATTTTATTTCTGTTAAAACTTCGACGTTTCCAAATGATTTCTAGGGAGACGAGAAAGGGGAAGCTACCCCAATGAGTGATGATGGTTCTAAGAAAGAGAAAGAAGAACAAGATGATAATGTTACAGAACAAACCCATCATATAATAATACCAAGTTATTCAGCTTGGTTTGATTATAATTCTATACATGCTATAGAAAAACGAGCATTACCAGAATTCTTCAACGGCAAAAATAAATCAAAATCTCCAGAAATGTAAGTAAATAATTATCAGTAAAAGAGTAGTGTGAACTGCTGTAGATTATAAGTGTAGTTTCAGTCTCTGGCTAATCTGTTTTCTCTGGGTCTTCCAGTTTCCTCCCACAGCTGAAGATCCCTATTGAAAAAATACTGTACCATAATAATGTTAGTCCCAAAATAACCCTATTTCTAGGATGGGATGGGGGAAAAAAATTGTGCATGAAGTTCAACTGTTTACAATATTTTCTTTTATTTTCAGTTTCTTGGCATATCGTAATTTTATGATAGATACCTATAGATTAAATCCAACAGAATATTTAACAAGTACAGCATGTAGAAGAAATCTAGCTGGTGATGTCTGTGCAATTATGAGGTAAGGAACAATCACTCAGTAACTAATATCCAGTAAATATCCAGCTTATTCCTACATTTTATTTTGAAGCTGTTCTTTTTCTAAGTGAACCCTCACAATTCTAGACAGTATAAACCAATGAACATTGTCATTAGATTCTACAAATTTGAAATACTCTCACAGTGTGAATTTGCTTTTAGAAGATCTTGTATATGTATTTACCTGTTGTTTCACACAAAATTTATTTTACATAAAAAACAAGACAAAATTGATTTTATCCTTAAAACTATTCTTCATATCAACTTTCTGGACGTGATCAACTGAATTATGTAGAAAACTGTTCTGCATTTGATTCTCTACAGGCTGGCAATTCATGCCCAGTGCATATTGTATGTGGCCTTACTATACTGAATACAGGCTTTTATTTGAGACTTACTAAAATAGTTGAAAGTTACCTTTGGAATTTGTATTATGTTTTAGAGTTCATGCTTTGTTAGAACAGTGGGGTTTGATTAACTATCAAGTTGATGCTGATTCAAGACCAACATGTATGGGACCACCTCCTACTTCTCATTTCCATATTATAGGTGATACACCATCAGGTCTAGTGCCTATTAATCCACCTAGGCTCAATCAGGTAAATATACTATAATTATCTCACATCTTACTATATTATTAAAAATGTACTTTTTTTCTGGCAACCAGGTACTGGCAAGGATAGTGTCTAGTCATTTGGATGTTACGGAAAACAGACACCCTGTACACATTAACGTGCACCTTAAAAAAACCCTTGACAGTTGGAATTCGAGATTATAGTAGACTGTAGTGCTGTTGTCTGGGCATAGTTTTCATTCATAGCACATAATATAGTTCTGAAAGGTGTTAAGTCTCAACGATTGTCGGATTTAGTTTTTTAGATACGTGAGAAAAACCTATTGCCATCTTTATAACGCAGTTAGGATATCAACATTTTTAAAAGCAATTTTTTTGTTGAAGTTACAACCCTACAATTCTGAAAGTTTGCATAGAGAAGATCCCCAATGTGATATGTGATCCTATGCAAAAAAAGCTCTTTGAGTCATAAGTGGCATGTAAACCTTTCAGAATCATGGCATCGATATTAAGAATTGCCACAGTTCAAAAGTTTGTAGATGAAGTCTTTGCATGATTGGAAGAATTGTTGTTTGATTCGTCATTTACAAGTGGATGTCATGATCTTCTCTTATTTTTTAGCCATCAGCAGCTCAGCAGATAGTAGATCTGGATAAAAATAAAGACAAAGATGACAGTACTAAAGATATATCTAGTTTTGGTCTCAAAACAGATATTTATGCCAAAAAAGCAATGAAGGTTTGTAGTATAATTTTATTTCATATTTTCACAGTATGATTATTAAATGATAAATACAAATGAAGTTTTAATTATGAACTCTCAATGGTCAAAGCATATAGTTTTCAATACATGTTTCTCTGATTTTGTGTGGTCCAAAACTCAATATTTAACTTCATTCTGGAAAGTTGGATCTTTAATAAGAATTTGATTATAATTTGTGCAATTTTTTGTTGATATTACAGGATAAAAATCCAGCTTTGCGAAGTAGAGAATGGACAGATCAAGAGACATTATTATTATTAGAAGCCTTAGAGATGTATAAAGATGATTGGAATAAAGTCTGTGAACATGTTGGTAGTCGAACACAAGATGAATGTATTCTCCATTTCTTACGATTACCTATAGAAGATCCTTATCTTGAGGAAGATTTTGGCCATCTTGGTACGGAATTATGATATTTTTAACTGATTTTACGGTGTCTAAAAATAATATTTTGTATCTGAATACATGTTCATCCCAAAATTTATCTCTCTCTTATCAAGAACCTGCATATTTAAGTCTTTTTTTTATAAATAGATACAAAACTCTTTACAATTTTATGGTTAAAATTGGAATAACAATTCTGCAGAAACAAATTCATAACAATGAGAGGATACTCATTGAATAACTATTCTGCAGGAACAAATTCTTAATGATGAAGAGGATACTTGTTGAAATGTCATGCTTTTAGCATAAAACCAGTAATCGTTTCCCATACAAATTGTGTTCTCTTAAATTCACCGACTATGGAGAAACAAATTCATATATTATGCCAGTCATAATTTAATAAAATCTTTATACATTTTTCTTTTATATAATTTTTGATTTTACAGGACCATTGACATATCAACCAATACCTTTCTCACAGAATGGTAATCCTATCATGTCCACAGTAGCATTCCTAGCATCAGTTGTTGATCCCAGAGTTGCTAGTGCTGCTGCCAGATCAGCCTTAGGTGAGATACATTTAAATCCTTATTCTAAAAATAAATATTCACAAAAGGGTCATTCTCATAGTGTTGTGTTGATAAAATGTTGAATCCCCTGCCATTCCTGACTCAACAGAAAACTTTTATGGGAGCTTGCATGTTCTGAGGATTGCCTCTTTGATGGCTCTAACAATTAAGGTATTGTTATTATTCTTTATTAAAAAGTATTTTGTATTCTGATCTTTTCCCTTATTTTTCATAGATGAGTTTTCTAAAATGAAGGATGAAGTGCCACCCACATTAGTCGAAGCTCATTCTAAAATGGTACAGGAAGCAGCTAAAGAGAATAAAGAAGTAGATATAAAAACAGCGTTAGAGAAGAGCGGTATTGCTGGTACTGAACCAGAAGTTAAAGAACGTAAGTCTTTTTTAATATGATTCATATACTTTATTAAGATATGATGATTTCCTGATCTGTGTACATCAATCATTTCATGTGTTGAGGTATTCCTGATTCTGAAATGTTCACTGAGATTGATAGTGTATGGTTCTGTCAGTCCTGATGAGATCGTTGAGTTGTGAGCACTGAGTAGGATTTTGACACATTCAAACACAGCTAATTTTTTTTCTTTTATAAGTAATATTTTTAGTCAGTAAATATCTGATTTCCTTTGTCCTTTGTGTAAACCATCTCTCTAATTTGTATGATGGTGATAGATTTTTATCCAGTTGGTGCCTTTCAAGCATTTCGAAGCATTTTACAGTTACAGGTTTCAAATTTAAACATCTATGGCGATATTGTATTTATTTAATTCTTGCTTTGATAGACTTATAACATACAAATTTTAAAATTTATCCTATATATTTATTTAATTCTTTAGATATGAATTTGACATGTTCTTTCAATTCAAATAAAAGATAGTGTAGATATGACACACTTAGATTATGTACATTATTTTTTAATTAACTTCGTATTGTGCAGCTGAACCAAAGACAGAAGGTGAACAAGAAGTTAAAACAGAGCCTACTGATGAAACCAAAACAGAAGTTAAACAAGAAAAGAAAGATGATGAAGAAAAGGTACATTCTAAAGAATTTTTATACACCCACTCTGAAATGTGTATTGTTGTCGCCCCCATCCGCCCGGCCAACCTGTGTAGGCTCTAGAGACTAAGGGCAATATCCGATTGACTTTAAATTTTTATGCCATATTTAAAAGCTAAACATATGCGACAACCCATGTTAGCTAGCCATTTCGTTGCTTTCCTCCGGGCACTCCGGTTTCCTCCCACTGCTAAAGACCCCTACGCGCATGCGAATTATTGAAATAAAATTGAAACCATATGTTAGTCCCAAAATGACCTAGTTTGTGCCGAGTGGACATGAAATCCCATTTCTCTCTCTCTCTCTCTCTCTCTCTCTCTCTCTCCGTGTCGTTGCCTGACAACCTGTCTATTTTTTTTAATATTAGCTTCAAGTCAATCAATTTCATTTCTTTCTTTGTACTCCCAATCTGCCCCCAGTTACTTTAGTAAAGAAGAGACTATCTGTATCAGCCAGTCATGTCAAATGACTATAGCCCTGAACCAATTATAGTAACTCTTATAGTAACATATATCAAAAATATAACATTATACAGATTACATCAAAATGTAATTGACATTGATTTAAATCACATTTGCCAGTCCCATTAAATTGGATCCCTAAATCCACCAACTAATTTAAAATGTAACAAAATACAATACCCTTCTATTCAGAAAGAGGAATCCATGGAAACGGATGAAAAAGAAAAGACTGCAGAGAAGAAAGATGAAGAAAAGGTCGATGAAGATAAAGATAAATCGGAAGAGGTTTGCACATTTTTTATAGACTGAATTTTTGGGGAACCTTTCTGGTTCTCCCTGATGTATTTTTGATAGAATGTATCTGGTGTAATGCTAGTACGAAAATTGCCATGTCTGCATAGACTATGGCATTGAAAAATATGTATGGGTTGGAAAGACATTTTTGCAGAACCACAACAAAATTCATAAGTTTTTTTAAAACATTTTGTTGAAGACACTACAAGACTACAAGTGAAATATATTATTCAAGTTTTCAACCTTCAGACAGTAATATTTTGATTTGTATTGTTTTTAAAATTTTATAGAAGAGTGAGAAAGAAGGGGAGACAGAAGAGAAAGAGAAAGAAGATAAAGAAAAGACAAAAGAAGAGGAAGAAAAAGTAGCAGCATTTAAAGAAAAAGATGGTAATTTATCATCTGCTGCAGCAGCAGCACTAGCAGCGGCTGCTGTTAAAGCCAAGGTTGGTCCATAAATTGTATCTTTTGATGTGGAGGATAGTACAGGGTTTAACACATTTTGAGACTACCTGAATATCATTTCTGTGGTTATTGTTCCATGCGAAGATGGATGAGGTATCCATCGGTGCAAAGAACTTGAGAAATATATCGGGACTTAGAAAATCCATGATGGTTGTTTTCTTGGCGGACTAGAACGGAGGAACAAATATCTTGCACATATGCTTTCTTCAGTTAAGTCCATTAGAAATATTAAAAGATTATACATAAAACAACAAGATAAGTTAGATAACTTCAGAAGACTTTTGTATGTGTGTATTAATGATAACATTAATTTATTATAGCATCTAGCAGCAGTAGAAGAAAGAAAGATTAAGAGTTTGGTAGCTTTATTAGTTGAAACACAGATGAAGAAACTTGAGATAAAATTACGCCATTTTGAAGAGCTAGAAACCATCATGGATAGAGAGAGGGAAGCAGTAAGTATAAAACAATCAGAATTTAGAAAACAAAATAAGCAAAATATACTATAATTTATTAAAAAAAAAATATTTACAGTCACTGCTGTCACAAACTTAAAACTTAAGCGGGATCACGTGGCTAAGTGGGTAAGGCGCTGGCTCACTAGCCTGGAGGTGTGTTCTATCATGGCATTGGCGAAGAAAGTTCATCTCGATTTTCCAGCGTGGTTTCCCCTTGTCAGTGATGCAGAACAGAGGGCCTGACAGGGACAGCTGTCTAGTCGTTCAGATGGTACGAAAAACCGAGGTCCTGTGTACACATTGGCGTGCATGTAAAAGATACCTTGGCAGTTGGAATTCGATATAAGAGTAGGCCGTAGCGGTGCTGCCCGAGCAAAATTTCCCTCATAGCACACTGTATGGCGTATGCCCGTCTTTCAAGAGCCCAGGTTATGTGCAGAAAAGTAGGACGCTACACCCCATTTCATTCCATTTTATGTTTCAAACTTTAAAGTTAATGTTATAAATTGTAGAAAATAAATAAACTTTTTTCATTTACAGTTGGAATATCAACGGCAGCAATTATTACAAGAAAGACAACAATTTCATTTAGAACAAATACGAGCAGCTGAACATCGAGCTAGACAGATAGCCATGCAGCAGATAGCAACAGAACAACGTCAACAATCTTCACAATTCACAGGTGGATCTAGTAAGTTAATGTCATCAATTCCAGTTTGAATTAAATATCCAACTTTTTTTTTTACAGGGAGGTAACTCTTGTGAATTGTCCTTCGGGTCATATTATCTCCACTTAGACCACAATTGCAGACTGATTCCACATTCAAACTTATTTGATTTTCTCCAAAAATTAGAGAAGGGTTAAGCAACGGAATGGTTATTGTTGAATGACTTTCGGATGATAGGTTGCCATCATGGCTACACGAATAAACACACTGCATAGGACAAGCTGTGTGTAATTTCAGTGCATAAAGACATAGACTACCAAAAGATCTAAGGTGTATGTGGGGCATTGTCAATGGTGGAATCTTATCTTGTCCTGTCTTTTCTGAATTTTACACAATTTTAATTCACAAATGTAAATTTTTGTTGTGATTGTGTTTTATTATTAAATACTTTGGACAATCATATCATTATAGAATTGATCAGAGATATTGTTTATACTTTCAGGTCCTCAACAACCTAGTCCTGGTGGAACATCTGGTCCTAATTCTGTCTCCCAGAATCCCAATCTAGCCGCAGCTGTCGGTCAGGGTAGCTACCCTATGCATGGTTCTCCCATGCCACCCCAAGGTCCGACAGCCCAAGCTTCAAACTCTCCTGCACCTCCACCACAGCCATCTGGATCATCAACGCCGCAACCCCCACCTACAACACAATCTTTCCAACCAGCTGGACAGACACAGCAGCTACCACCAGTCTCCCAGTCAGGACCATCACAACAGTTCCCACCAGTTCCTCCTACATCTTCGTCTCAACCACCACCTCAGCAATCTTATCCTCCAGTATCGCAAGGTCAAGGATTTCAACCACAGCCCGGTCACGGAGGACCTTATCCACCAAACTCTATGCCCCATTCTGGGGGACCAATGCCACCAGGAGCTCCAGGTCAGGTGCCTCATCCACAGTATCCTCAGATGTCTGGTCCAGGACCTCAGCATCCTCATCCTCAGATGGGAGGTTCTGGCCCTCAACAACATCCTCCCATGCAGGGTCCTCCGCAACATATGATGCCAGGTGCTCAACCACCATATCCATATCCATCAAATCAGGGTATGCCTCCACAAGGCTATCCAGCTTCAGGCCATGCCTTTCCTCCTTATCCCCCTCAACAGGGTGCCCCAGGCCAGTACCCTCCTCCTCCAGGACAGGGCATGCCACCCCAGTGCACCCCACTACCTGCTTCAGGCAGAGCCGGGCCACCTGGTAAGAATGGTGTCTGAATGTTGTTATCTTTT
This sequence comes from Patella ulyssiponensis, assembly GCA_963678685.1. Lineage (NCBI taxonomy): Eukaryota > Metazoa > Mollusca > Gastropoda > Patellidae > Patella > Patella ulyssiponensis. Next base: position 57,497,348 of record OY783230.1, on the reverse strand, counting down.
CACTTATCGTTTTGTTGCTTCACTGTTTTTCTTGTTTTGTTGCGTCCTCTAACATCTTGGTTGGATCTTCTTTCATCTAATATTTACACAAATAATTTCTTAATCTCTCCATCACAAACCCACTACTGATAGCTTCACATTACTAAAGGTTTATGAAACACATTTGCAAATGCATACAAGTTCCTCTTTCTAACACTTCAATATCAAATTCTAGAATTATCTAAGAATTATTTAGTTCACTTGATGAGTTCACATTGCTAATAAATTAAATTTTGGAATGCAATAAAATGGTTAGCAGAGTAAATAGGTGCTTTTCTGTCAGTCTGAAACACTCTGAATTGAAGAAATTTTATTAAGTGACATTCATGTTGGTGTGTAATATCTGCTTCCACCTAGGATGATTGCGTCCTGTCATGAGGTCTGCCATTCCTGAAAATAGATGTGATTTGACATAATCAATCGTTTACCGCTTGCGACACGATAATATATTCATATGACAATTTTTCTTTTGGAGGGAGGGGATTGATAAATCTTGCGTAAAACAGTGCTAAATCAGAGCTGGAGTAAGTACTAAAGATGCAGGTTTTGGATACAATTCTTAAATTCTTGTCAGAATTTGATATATAGATAAATATTTTTTGTTAAACATGGGAAATATATACTTGGTAACTATCTAATTTCATGTTCTATGTTTTTTTGTATGTGTTATGTTGGTATTATTTCTGTGACTGTGAGTACTTTTCTAACTTTTTTTGTTTTGTTTGCGAGCATGTTTGGTATGAATGCTAACCGTCACCCCTTTCTAATCTCTGTGCCAAATAAATTCTACTCCTCAATAAGTTCTTATTGTGATCTGCAATTTCTTTCAAACTTTCATTTTCTTTGGTGTTTCAATTTTCAATTTTAAAATTTGTAATCATTCTCTATTTACATGCACTACTTAAATATTTTTTCTGTGTTTTAAAAATTTTGAAAATAAGAAGGCTTAATTTTCCTGTTTCTTGACAATATGCATAATATGTCTTACTAAATTGCATCAGTTAGGGTAATACCCTCTCACCTAATATGAGTAATCGTTAATAAGAAACAGCTTAAAAATTACCCTTGATATCTATAACAATTGACTGCTATGAATGGACATGATTGATTGGCACATGTTTGAAATCCCTCCATGAAACAGTATGCAGTTTGTTGAATGAAGTTACCTGTGTAAATAATACAATTAATATTTGAGGGGTGTCTGTGTGGTGATAGTACATGTGGCAAGAAATGATTAGCAACCACCCTATAAAACTGAACTTCCCAACTAATCAATAAACAGGGTTCCAAAGGACCACCAACCACAATTATTCCTACAAACTAAATCAAATGGAAATTATTGTTTGCTATTGAAAGTAGTTGCACCAAATCTTGGCTTTGTCAATGAAATTCAGATCTGTTATCATTAAACATACATTATGCAAGAACCAAATCTGCCTATTGGTCTTTCTTTAGACCTGAAGTGTTATCTAAATTGTCCAGATTATAATCAACTCTCAATGGCATCACTAGCCTACTATATTTACTGGATTAGGATCCGATTTGCTGCTGAACTTTTATTCATAATTAAATCAGGAAATGGATAATCAAGACTGTTTTTATGGCTAAATTCTTTGTTCAGAGTTGATCAATTTGACTGATAGCTCGTTATCTAATCTCCCATACTGTGTCTCTAATTGAGTAACATTATGATCAAAACAACTTAAAATCATAATTCAATCTTTTCCATTGGAATTTAGTCAAAAATAAGGTGAACAATAATTTCCAATTTAGGAGTTTATATTTTGATGCCTTTGTACACATATTTAACACAATAACATGTATTTGTCATATTTAGTAATAAATCATAAATTATTAATTTTGATAATGGTTATCATCCATGTTTAAAATATTCTGGAATATTAATATAGAAATACGTTACAGTCAAATAATATTTGGTAAATAAAACTAGCTTCAAATAAAATTTTAGTCATATAGGAAAAATTATATTTAAGTTATTGATATTTTGTTCATTATTTTTTTTTTTTTTTAGGTCAAATGAATCCTGAAGGTAGTGACATGATGAACCCAGGTCAAGGTCCACCACCCACGAGTAAATAAATCGAATCTCCGCCATTCTTATCATAATATATATATCTGTATATAGACATATTGTCATATTTTACATCTTCAACATAAGTCTTGTTTCTTGCAACTGCAATTACACTGTTAGTTCATCTAATAAATGCTGAAAAACAATTTAACTGAACACAGTTGATACGAATTTACTCTGTCTTAGAAAGAGGCAGGGGTTTTCCCCAAATTTGAAATAAACACTTGAAGATACCATGACTTCTACCAACTGCATTTCCTAATGAAGGAACCTTAATTCGACCAACTGCATTTCCTAATAAAATAAGCAATGAAGGAACCGTAACTTCGAGGAACTGAATTGTTTACCTTACATATGTGTCCATTAAGTCCATGTGAATTGTAGAATGTATATTCATTTGATTCATCTTGAAACTATATAGTGCTGTATTAAAATGAAGATCGAGGGCATTTTATTTTATCATAGATTTTTTTTTGTATTTTTTCTACATTTTAGCCAAAATGATGTCATCATAATGTATATTTTTGCCTAGTGTCAGTGTTGTCAATGTTTATAATAGTTTAATATCATGGGCTACTAGTATCATCATCTATACATATTCATCATTTCATTAAAGAAAACCCAGATCCTCTCAATCAAATATATGTTTATATCTTGTATTAATAAAGACGCGACATTATCATTTCAAGAATATGAACTCAATAATGCGGGGTTTATTAATGTAGTCTCGATCATTCCAGCCAATAATGGTCCCACATGAGATCCACACAGGATATTAAATGAGTCGTTGCGTGAACTGCTAGACAGCCAGTTAACATACAAGTTATGAACGCTATTTTCCCCCCGATTAATTTTGGTTGTGATCGAAGCGAAACCGATATAGGATGGAATGATCGAGACTAATGTGGAAACAAAAGTAAACTACATGTTAAAGTCTTTGGTTGGAAATCACATTCGGTTTCAAATCTAAAAATACGCTGCCAGTCCCCTCTTAGTGTGTGCGTTGCGAATGGCTACCTCACTAGCTGTGCAGCTGATAAACAGTCCTATACTTTTAAATTTGTAACAAGTTTTCACGTAGAACTAGATTACTAAATTAACATTGTACTATATTAATAATCTTATCAATGTATAGATCTTAATTCCAATTTGTTTACTAACAACATTACTAATGATTTTGTGTCCAGGTATTTGATGTTCAAGCTTATTACCCGGGCAATTGCTGCACTACCTAACCAGATCATTAGTAAAACAAGAAGGCTATTTCTGAGAACTGAACGCCTTTGATGTTCCATTTCCGGGGTTGTCACCTGGACACAATTTCTATAGCAATGTTGTTAAACTTTAAATAAATAAATCCAACACGGAATAAAATGGAATTACGGGGCATTTTTCATTTAATTTCTTTTTTTTTATTTGATAAGAGTCCATTGTATCTTGACACAATAGACAAAGGGGAGGCTCTAGTTGACATTGTCTTTAACATTAAGGCGTTTATTATTAAACACAACTGTTCCAATGACAGTGTCGTTTAGATCTACATGTTGATAAGATTAATGGTAGAATAAAGACAGCACTACTTTACTATAAAAATCAAAAGACAGCGTCCATAGTGCTATTGCTATATAAACCGCAAAGTCGCTGTAAGCACTGTATTAATAATGTCCTGTAAATGAACTGTCTTTTTTTTTAAAAGTTTCTCTACTTTTATCACAAATATTTACGTCAAATTTTACATATTGTTGTTGATTTCATCCTTGTAAATTTCCATAATATCGTATAATAATTATAACAAAATAAAGCCTTATACATTATCAAGCCTTTTGTTTTCAATATATTGATCACTGACCAAAAATATTCTCTTCAAACTCTACACAGGTCAAAGATTATTGCAGACTAGCTTCATTGTTATATGTCGCCAAACTGATCCCGCAGTGAATATTCGCTTGGCCGCTACAATCACTGATAAGCATGACATCGACGAGGCTTAATAAGTACGGCATATTAACTTTTATACTCCGACAAATTAAATTCTCAAACATTTTTTTTGAGGTAAAAGAAAAATAAATAAAGACGTTTGAAGTATTTGAAGTTAAAAAATATTTCCTATTTAGTGTAAATGGGTATTAAAATGAGTAAAATGCATCATTTTGCCCGAAGCAGTTAGGTGTTAAGTAAACATTGCACGAGCCGTTGAGCCAATGACTGGCGGCGTCTGCATTCAACGCACGTGTTGTGGACACCTATCTGTTACAGAGTTAATTCGTAAGTAATTCTCTGTGAAACAGATTGTTATAGGTCGCAAGCAAAAACCCCACCGATTTAAATGATTTTTCAATGGGAAATCGACTATTTATCTCCACCAGTTACACCCAAGCCAATCTTGTGAACAGTAAATAAGACTTGATTTCTCGACGGTATCTTTTTGGAACAACATGGGATTGTTGTTTATTTTAATTTAAATATGGAAGACTCTTTAGAAATTAGTAATCATCGCAACTGTAATTTGGAACCCGATTCTGGAAGTTAACATCTACATTTTAATTTTCTCGCCTGTCTAACCTCGTGGGTTTTGTCCGGTTTCCCCCCACTGCTATAGACCCCTGCGCGCTAGCCAATTGTTGAAATAAAATTAAACCATATGTTAGTCCCGAAATGACCTACATGTAGTTTGTATCGAGTGGACATTCAACCCCATTTCTGTCTCTCACACATTTTAATTTTCAAAGACTGTCAAGGCGATGATGGACTGTGTTGATTTTTTAAAATCATTGTTAATTTTCGGACTGGATGGGGATGGAGCTAGGAATCGAAAAAAAAATTCGTGTATTAAAAAAAAAACCCAGTCATATGGAAAGTAGAATTATTTCAATAACGTAACTGACAATTCTAATTTGAACACGAAAGTACCGCAGAGGCGGTAAATGCTATTTTTTGCTCTTTGGGACATGAATTTAAATATACTTAAAAACTGTAGCCCTAAAATAGATGGTGAAATTATGTCAAAACATACAATTGGCATTTCTAATTTGAACATGAAATTGCCGCAAAATTATATTCAACGCGTTTGTTCGTTGTCTTGTGCTACAGTGGGACGTAAAACCCATTTCATTTTGTCCATTTTTAACAAACGATCTACTTTCGATAGAAAACTAGCATTTGTTCGAACTTCGGTTTTAGATATAGAAAAAACAATTTGTCACGCATAACAAACAAGCGCGATGTAGTATGCAATTATTCAAACAAGGCGAACGCTGTAGCTAAACATTGTGTTGTTCCTTTATGAACTGTCTTTGAGCGAACAATGTCCACTGACAGTTCCTATCCGGCCTTATAAAGCTGCAGTATGAAAATACCGTTCTTCCCCACCTCTGTTCTAAGGCTATTTTGGAATCCTTACCTACTATTTTTCACCCTGATTCTACTTTATTCGCCAGAGGAATCATTTCTTGCCACAGCTGACACACATTTATAAAGATTCAACACTATTTTCAAGTAGAATTCTGCGATTAAAAACATACACCAAATACGTTTTAACCGAAGAGCCATTACGAGATCCGAACATGCGCAAACCGCATGTTTATTTCATCGCTAAATTCTACTTGAAAATTGAGTTGAATTATTATAAATTTGTGTCAAATATAGTGAGAAATGATTCCTTTTGGTGGAAAATAAAGAATTGTTGTGACAAATAGACGGTTAGGGTTCTATAACCGCTCGAGAAGAGAGGTGGGGAATAGCGGTATTTTACCGTATTTTCATATTGCAGCTATATAAGGCCGGATAGGAACTGTCAGCGAATATCGTTCGCTCAAAGACAGTTCCAAAGGGAACTAAACATTGTGTAACAATCTTAAGTACTCATATCAACAACCACATTCAAAACACAAAACAGTGATAACCCCACTCCCTGCCCCTTTCGTTATTTCTCTTGAGTCTGTGATTGAAGAACGAAATTGCATTCAAGACATTTAGAAATTCATTGGATGAGATGGTTCTATACAAGTAAGGTCATTAGATTGACGAAATAATGACCTCTTTTATGATATTAATATAATTTTGAAACAATAGACCCTCAAACCCAGCGCTGCATTACATCATAATATTGATTGAATTCTTGGAACTTCTTTTATGATTTTATAATGCCGTTTATCAATTAAAACCATGTATTTTCAAATCTAAACTACAGGTTGACGAACAATATCCCAGGATGTAGAATCCTTGCCTATTTCATGGCATGAGGCTTTTTTTTCTTTTTTTTTTTTTGTATGACACATAATACGTGTAAAATTAAATTCTCGCTTTTATGTCTTTTTTAAATATCAAAAACGGTATAGGTTCAAGATCTTTGCCTTGCCTTACCTAAAATAAATTTTATAACATCTCTTCTGATATCAGGTAAATAGATGTACATAAAATGTAACAATTAAACTAGCAAAGGTTGAAGGAAATTAGCAAAGGTTGAAAGACTAAATCACGTGATATAGATTATGTGTATGTCACTTCTTTCATCTAGAATCAAACACATGACGCATCGATCTTTAATATATTTAAAAATAATATAGTTGTAAGTGCTTCCCCCTGTGTTACGCCTTCATGAAATTAGATAAGTTATATACATATGGAAATTCAAGGCATGAGATGATTTCACTTTAAAGTTATGTCTGAAACGAATTAAAATTCTTTGTATTTGGAAATTATACATCAATTTAAGTCAAATGCATCCCTTAGAAATACGATAGGTGTAATATCGTGGCCTTTGGGAAATGACTTACCGCAACCTTATTGTTATAGTTAGCATCTCAAAACATTAAAGCTGTGAATCATACGTTTTCATTATGTACAGTTTAAGTGGCTAATAGTTATGTGTTCTCTAATATATCTTGCACTACCCAACAAAAACTAATTTTAAACTTTAAAAATCCATTTACTGTTTAAATCTTCTAATCTTCTGTAATCGTTGCAATAAAACTTAAATATCTGCTTGTGGTCGCCTTTTCCGTGCCGTTAAATCATACCGTGTCCCTCATTTGATCTTCGTCTTTAATAATATACGAGTTAATTTCAAACCGTCAAATTTTACGAGTTAAAAGCCGTATTGGGTTTTAGTGGGATAATGATTACCAATGAAACACACCTCGGGTGAATTGACTATGCAGACCCTTACTTATGTCTCGAACAGGAGTCGTACTTCTGCGAGGGCTTCTCATGTTTCGTCGTCAAAACACCAGACATGTAATTTAATGACAATAGCAATAAGTTTTCTCTCCTATCATCATCACTGGATTGATAGAAAGACAACCGTGATTTGATTGAGCTTGTCCAGAATACCGTCTTAAACCCTCGACAATAATTTCTATATATTAATCGGCTCGTATAGGAAGATCTCGCACCTCCTGCTTTCTAAGGCATACAGCTTGATTAATACTTGTGTTTTCATCGTTTCACTCTTATTTCTAACTGTCGTCTTTTCATATTTGTGTCTTGCTTAAACCTCATCATTACCTTGTCTTTAAGTAGAACTTAATTCATCATATATGATGCTCCGTGCCCTGAAGATTTTGACAGGTAGCACTTAGGACCACGGCGCAAATTTTCCTAATTACAAGGTGTGTCAACGGATACATGTCGCCGCGCAAGTCGTTGGTGCCGCCGCCGAGTAAATGGTCGAACGTGATTCGAGAAATCCCAGTGTAAGACAACCATCTGGAAGAAACCCCGAAAAAGGAATTTCCTTAGGCGTGTTGGGGAGACGTAAGGTAGAGGAAAAGCCTTGTCTCTTATCGGAGACAAGTCGTGGGATATTTCAGCTGGCAGACCTTGAGGACTGGTGCACCTGCCTAAAATAACATACAACATGCGTGTACCTTCAAACATAGTTCAGAATCATTGTGGCATGAACATTTGAAATTTAAGATGATTATTTTTGATAAAGAATATTTCGGATTTTAAATGTTTATTTAAAAACAAAAACTGGACGCAACTTATTGCGTGTTTGGGAGTCGTTTTATCACCGTATTTGTGGATCTTTTTTCTGAATCACAAACGATAATCGGAAATAAAGATAAGCTCTATCAACACACGTTTTCGGGAATAATATAAGGGGTGGAACACGTTTAATGTGATTCCAAATCTGATATTTTATCATTTTGTTTTGTATTCAATTGTTCATTTTTATGTAATTTTACATCATTAAATTTGTATTTTAAAAGATCAAAGAATTTTAATTCTGCACGTGCGTGATTTGATATGTATTGATTCTGTTTACAATTTTGTTTATAATTTTAACTTTTTGCAACTGTAATAAATCTTATCAAGTAATTGGATATCTTTTTTTAAAATCGAAATCGAGTCTCGACATAGAGTATCGATAACTGCAAAAGTATAAAAATAATAATTCGTTTCTGGCAAGCCGATAACTAGGTATTGTCGATCATAAAAACAATTGATATATATTACACCCTCTGTCAATTTTGCAGCAGTCCCGAGAACACTTCCACCTCTTCAATGCTCTTACTTAGCTAGTTACGGTCCTGCATGAGAAGTAAATATTTCTTTTGTTTTTGATGTTATATTGTTTGATAACAAAGTCATGTTGTGTTTTTTAAGCTATTTCTGACTCCATGAAAACTTCTGGAAAAAGAGTTGTTCCCCTTACCACGTCGATCAGGTTTCCACAAAGCCATATCCTTCGGGAATTGATTACACATTTGTAAAACAGATTTGCTTTAATAAGCCAATATAATCATTTTAAAAAGGTTAGTTATTAATGCATTTATATTTGTTCCGTATTGCATAACCAAAAAGAAACAAAAAGAGGAATAAACTAAAATGTCATTTAATGACTAAAAATTAGAAATTTAAAAAAAAAGGATCAAAATTATGCATAGAATAAAACTGTTATTGAATAAATCCATTAATCAATTCTATTGTTCTTTCCGACATGTTACACGCATAAGAAGGTGTTCATCCGTAAAATAATATTAATTTTTTTATTATTGTTAGGTGTGATGATTCACATTGATTATCTTAATTTAAAAGCAAAACTGGAACTTTCTGTCCTTTTTGATATTCATAACCAGTTACGACTTTACCTGTTATCACGCAACAGTAGCCACCATTGTCCTTTTTTTCATTCCTTTTTCAAAAACAAAAACACCAATCTCTGTGTATTTCATGTCTCCGGGTCTCATGTAAGTCAATGAAAAACCATACATTTATTGAATCCATGGCTGTACTTTTGTTAGATACACGGCGAATTTCAAAAATCAATTAAAGAATTCTTTTATTATCAGATCAGATCCATTAATAGTTAGGCCGCAGGTAACCAAGTTTATTAATGACATAATAAAAATGTTGTCATAACGAAAACAAAACTATTGAAAAAAACCTGGGGAAGTCTACAGCATGTGTCAAAGGCTTTCGGGTTCGGTTTATATCTGTCACCCGCGAAGAATGTGTTTTTCTCGTTTAGTTTCCGTGCCTTACTGGAAGCATGACGGGTTCCTAACGCCTATCGCTTTTATAAACGTAGAGGCAGATAAACAGCGACAGTCACTTGTGATTTATTTTCTATTGCCAGTTTAAGTTTCCACTCATCCAGACATCGAATTGCAATTAGAGCTTTAGTCGAACTTGAAAGAAGCCAAAGACCGTGTTACGGGTATTGTTTTCACAATATAGTTGCTAGTTTTTATTTCGATCGTCGGGGTTACGGATTTGATATGTACATGTAAAAAGCTTCCTGGACAAATTCGATATATTGATTGCAGATCGATAATAGATCGTTGAATCTATGTCATGGGCACATTGCAATGTCTGTATAGACTGTTAAGTACAAAAAGCGACCTACACAAAGAGAATCACTGCGCTTATCATGCAAATCTAAATGTCCTTTCTGCGAAGAATTTGGCAAGATAACGTCATGTAATTGCTCTGATATTTTTTCCCCCATTTCGTGTAATTGCTGGCCCTGCATGTTGCATTCCGAATAAATGTTCAAGAGATTGTTTCATTATAGAAAATATGACTCTAATTATATTGCTATGTCAGGTGGCTGTTTAATGGCTGATTGTTTGATGTCATTTTATGAGTTTGCTCTGTTTCTATGGTTCGTTAGCCGCGGTGGCTCAGTGAGCAAAGCGCGGGAGAACCAATCAGGAGGTCCGCTGATGACCAAGAATGTTCCCAAGGATTTTCCAGCGTTTGAACATGCCAGCCCCCCTGTCTTGTGTCTTGTACCACTGACAAGGGAAAGGGAATACAACGCTGGAAAATCCTTGGGAACATTCTTGGTCATCAGCGGACCTCCTGATTGGTTCTCCCGCACTTTGCTCACTGAGCCACCGCGGCTAACGAACCATAGAAACAGATCAAACTCATAAAATGACATAAAACAATCAGCCGTCGTTGGAATTCGATAGAGTAGGTCGTAATGCCGCTGTCCGGGAAAATTTTCCTCATAGCACACTGCATGTCGTATGTCCGTCTTCATTTGCCCAGTCGGAGCAGAAAAGTGGGACTTTAAACCACGTTTCGTTTCATTATAATTTTATCATACAAGTTAGTACACTATCGCTTCCGGGGCATGGTATTTGCTTCGGGTATGTTCCACATATACGGAGCTGAATATGTCTAGGCCTTAGACTAACGAATATTTTGGCAAACAAACTGGCAATGCTATCTTCTTTTTTTTCAAAAATTAAATTCCATTAGCCCACAAATTATAAGATGGTGCGCCTTTTGTAAATATCGGTGTCATTAAAGGCCCTATAGTTTGTTGTAATCTCCATAAACATTTCCGCTCAGCTCCGCGATGTCTGTATAATTTGATTATATATCTGCTACGAGTTCTTGTAAAAGAACATGAATTGTTTTGACTTTTCTTACACCACGTTCATGATATCTCGGAGAAAATCTAAGATACAGAGAAGGGGTAGGTGGGAATAAAGCCGACCTGGAACAAATCTAAAATCGAACCCATGACTTGAATAGATAGAGCGCACGTATTAGACCACTCGGCCACCCAACTAAATGAAGATAAAGCGTAAGAGTAGGTATATTCCTCCATATGTAAATGGAGCGATGCGTGTTCAGGTGCCGACAGTAATAATCTTCGGACAATGAGCGCCTGCCAAGTTGTCTAAATACAAAAAAAAAATAAACATATATAAACTTTCTAAAAATATCAATGTATTCTTATCAACAATAATTGTTTTAGTTGGTAGCCTATATATAAGGGCACACAAACAAATTTCCCCGGAGGCACCACTCAGCATTAGAAAATTTATCATTACCCCCAGTTAGGTCGAAAAGTAGTTAGTAAGTGTAACATTATGTAATTTTTAAGGGACTCAATTGAATATTGATTTGTAGGCCTTGTTTTGGTTACATTAGATGTGTAAGAGAGTCCGGTGAACCAGCCCCTTTTCCCGAAAAAAACAACCCACTCGACAAAGAAATCGGTCCATTTGCCTATCCGGACTAAGCTGCCTATATGCAGCAAATTGCAGTTTGCTATGGGTTGGTAGCCTATATATAAGGGCGCACAAACAAATCTCCCCGGGGGCGCCACTCAGCATTAGAAAAATTATTATTACCCCCAGTTAGGTCGAAAAGTAGTTAGTAAGTGTAGCATTATGTAATTTTTAAGGGACTCAATTGAATATTGATTTATAGACCTTATTTTGGTTACGACATTAGATGCGTAAGAGAGTCCGGCGAGCCAGCCCCTTTTCCCGGAAAAAAAAACAACCCACTCGACAAAGAAATCGGTCCATTTGCCTATCCGGACTAAGCTGCCTATATGCAGCAAATTGCAGTTTGCTATGGGTAAGGCATCTTGAGTTTGGCATTTCATCACATTTATGCTTCAAACAACAAAGAACAAGTAAAACCGGTGACAATGTTCTTTATCTCTTTGATGTAGAGCTGTCCAGTAAATTCGATACTGTCACCTTGATGGGCAATTATTGGCTAATCGTACATTTATCAAATAAAGTAAACCAACAACAAGCCATATTAATATTGTTCAGTTTGTTTATGTCATTAGTAGATCATGGCCGATGACAGGAGACTAAACATCCGTCGTGATCAATGCGATCTAGAAAATCTCTATAAGATTTTGTGACTTATTTTACAGATGCGCATACTATGTCTTTCTATTGTTTTTAGATTGCATTTTGTTCATGCTATGCGTATATAATAGTCAACATAATTTTGCCAGGACAGTGGCGCTACGGCGTACACTTATATCAAATTCAAACTGCCAAGGAATCTTTTACGTGCACCCCAATGTGTAAACGGTGTCTCGTTTTTTCGTACCACCGGCGTTTTAAACAGGACAGACACCCCTTAATCGAAGCAGATTCCAATTACGTTACAATTACGTTAGAAATATGTTCGGAAGTTGCAGTGGAAATGTTGTATCTTCTCTCTAAATTTGGTTTTCGTATTATTGTTGGATTCGTAGAGTCCTGGGGTTTTTTTTATGACCGAGGCCTTCATTTTATAGTCTGGTCTTGGTGCACAGTGGTCGGTTCTTCATTCGGTACCGGTTTGACTTTTGAACTTCCAGTAAAGGTTGTTTGGTAGCTTTTACACGTTAAACCATTTTTTTGTTACAATATTAATGTTATTATGCAAAGGGATGTCGAACAGAAACCAAGTAACCGATAATCTGTATAACTTTTCTTGTCGCTTCTAGATGCAAAGTTACTGATGTGACCTTATGATATTAAACAGGATAGCTGCTGAACGCTGACGAAGTCTAGAAAAATGTTCCTTGAAATAAAATAAAACAAAACCCCAATCCCCTATTCGGTGAAGCGTTGTACTTTTCGTGAATTAGTTACAAAGCTAAAAGTAACCAACTATTTTTTTTAGTGCACCCACGTTAAGGATGAAATAATACAAAAAACTTATGTACGCAGTGACATGAAAAATAATACATCTATGTTACTTATATATACGAGGATATGAAAAAACAACATAACAAAATATAATAGATGCGTATATGAACATATAGTTAAGATAAGTGTTGTATACACATTCCCGTGGTTTTGATATTCATATTAAATAGGTATTTTGCAAAATCATACATTACTCTGATTCGATAAGTAACAAAATCGTGACCCGAAAAATTGTGAAAATATATGAATCAGTATTTGAATAAAAGTAAGTAACATGAAACCTGTAATGTTACAATGTGTCTCCCTTGCAACTTAAATCGCGCCTTAAATGTCATCGCCCCTGCAGAGGGAAGCCGGACTGGGAAAACCTATCCTGTGTCTGATTCAGCAGGGCTATGCGGATCTGTTCATAATATCGTAGTTTCTTGTCCGGGTCCAATGGTCTAAAATGCTCGTCACTAGCCGTTGAATATACGAGACCGTATATATAATATATGAGATTGTGAAGGGGCTTGATCTTTACTGTTATTACGGTAGGCGGGTTGTAGCTGTATTTTTTTTAATGAAGATAAAAGTATAAAATGTTAATTAAAACCGATTTTTAACTACAAAATTGGAGAATGTGCCAGGAGTAAGCTATTAATTGCATAATGATAAATATCCAAGATTTAAAAAAAAACGACTTGCAATATTCAACTTAATCGCTTTCAAAAATAATATGGCAAACATTATAAAACAGTTTCTGGTGTGATGTAAGTATATATTGCTCTATGTACTTGACAACCTGGTGTATAGTATTGTTTAAAAAGTTACAATTACATATTATCTTATAGACACACAAGACCAAGTCACGATACTATATCTAGATTACGATATTAGCGATATCCAAACTTTTATTCATTGCTCTACTAGTTAATTATAGGGGACTTGGGGGCCTCTACCATGCGGTTGTTGGATCTCAGGTCTCCAAACACTATGAACTCACTTTACCTTCGATCAAGAAGTCGATCTGATCTCGGGGGTTGAGTGTCATCTGAGAAATTATAAATCATGGAGTATTCAATTCGCCAACACTACAAAGGTATTGGTCTAAAATTAGCGGTATCGAATGAATACGAAAGGGTATCACTTGTACGCCATGTCGGTAAATCAAAAACACAAACCATTGAAATGAACTGGGCGACCATCACCAGGCGCGTTCAGGGATTTACGGAGTAGATGCTATCACCCATTTCTTGACTTGTCTTGCACGATAAAGCCGAACAATCCGAAGAAATATGGTTTATGTTTTGACACAATTCACACTACACCATTGTAGTGAATTGATATATAGAGCAATTCGTACCCTTGACTCAAATAGTCGAACCTTTTACTGAATTAGACAAAATGATACGTCGAGATACGCTTAGCCATTATACCTAAAGTACCTATTATGTTTTGGCCAATTTAGATACCTACTAATGCTAATGGGGTTTTTGGTTACCATAAAACTTGTTCAGATATTTTCATCAAAAATAATGGTGACTAATAAAATTCCAATGTCATTTTGTAACATTGCCACTTCCTTCTAGTTTTAGTTACAGTTTTCAATATTTAAATAACTATATCCGATTTCTTAATGCAATTATCTAATTAGAATTTAATTTACCGTGGTTTTCTTTTTCAGTTTTCATGAAGGTTACACAATAAAGAACTTTTTTTCTGGTGCACTGCCTAATTAATTTATTAAATTCTTTTTTTCAATGAATAAAGACTGTTAGGTCTTGAATAGAAATGACCATGGCTATTTTTGATACTGAAAAATAGCTAACAATGAATAATCATATGCATTCCATAACTGTGTTAATTTCCCATGTAAAATAAAAACGAAATAAGTCGACTTGAAACACGAAACGAGCCGTGCAGGAAACATTGCAACAATGAGTCTCAGTTAAAAACAATACAACAAGGTCGTTAGCTGTGGCTAATAATAAGACTGGGCATAAAGTGTCCCCCTGGGAACTACCACCACAACAGACGGAGTTTTATTGAGCATTGTGGAGCTGTTTTCGCGCTAGGAATAGAGAATAGGTGTGAGGAAAAGCTGTGAAATGACAGCTAGTACTTGTCGATGGTGTCTCGCGTCTTCAGTCATGGACATTTAGAATAATTGACAGTGGCATTCCATACAATAAAAACTTTCCGAACGCTATTTATCGGACCAGAGGTTTGGGCCCGGGGTGTTATATGAGTTGTCACTTGGGACACCAACCATACATGTATATGTTCAAACCAAACGCATTTGAATGTTTGAAAGTAAATCAAAAGCTCAATCAAATATGACTCGATGTTATGGCAAATATTTATATAAGTAAAATCTCGCCAGAAAGTCAAGACCGAAGTATTCTTGAATTCTGCTAAAATATATGAGAGGTAATATAGCTAAAACCTCACAAACTAAACGGAATTTTTCTCACCGACTAGAAGCATGTGGTATATAGATGTAACAAAAGATTGTGTAGGGTATTGTATTGGTGTATTATTACCTATGTAGTGGCCAGTATGATTATAGTGGACAAAGTGTGTGACCATAACCTCCTCTCAGACCACTGTCTCTATATTATATCATATTGTCTGAACCCAGCGACAAAAATGTCTATTCATCTTTTGTGTTAATAACAGAGAAATCGGATTGGGAGGGTCTCCAATAGGATTGAAATAGTTTTACTTTATTGTGTGGTCTGTATTTATATATTGAATAAAGACTATCTTCAGCATTTCTAGCAATTATGTAACGCTTCATGTGAATATTTCTAGAACTTCAGACTTTTCTGTTTATTTGTTAGTAAAAGTTTACAAAAGTATAAAAGGTATGAAAAGCACAAAAGAAATCACCCATATGTTTTTCTAATGAGAATAACCTTGCATTAAATAACAGCATGTCTATCGAAATAAACAATCGATTTGAAGTTTATTATCCTAAGATCTTCAATTTATGTATACGGCAATGTAATCATTATTGATCATAATTTCTTGCATCATTATATCGTACATCTTCTTTTCTTTCTAGAATCATTTATATGTGATTTTTAGTCTGGTTTAGTTCAATGTTTAGAATATAAACTAAAGCAATACGTGTTTATATCATGATAAATACTATGATTGTGACAGTGATTACATAAAATCACCAATTACATAAATATGAGTAGCTTATTCTAAGTCTAGAAAAATGACAGATATGAAATATGAAACGGTCTTAGAATTTGTGTATACACAAAGAAAATTGGAGATTTTTTTTTGTTATCTGAAAGCGGCAGGACCATTTAGCAATGTTGTGATCTTCAGGAACTTTTAATAAAGAGATTGACACGAATATGGTTCTCCATGTTCCTCGAGGTATTGTTCTTATTAACTAGTCATTATGATTTTTTTTGTGCCATGACAGAACTATGTCACGCCTATTTTCTGATCGGAATTGCTTGGCAAAGGTATCAATTATTTCCCTTTAATGGACAGTAATTTAGCGGGAAGCACTCTATCAAACGCTATAGTTATTGTCCAAATAATGGAGGCACGGAGATGGATTTGTCCGCTGTCGGTTCAATCCTGGCTTTAAATTTGGATGTAATTGCCGATGTATGGAGCCGGGGCTTAGAAAGGCGGGAAGTTCGTGCATGTCTGTAGGGGAAAAATTGTCTGTCGTTTGCTGACTGGCTGTGAGTGGCGGGAAATCACTATACTTCTCTTTCCGTCTCTATAGGCAGCCTTCCCGGCATGCCGCGCGCCTTGTAATTTCTACCCCTTGTTCTATTTCCGGCTGCTAAGGCTGTTTCCGGTTGTTCCATCAGTTTCTTTCGATATGGAGAAATAATAGGAGAATAATTATCTCCAACCCTCGCAGCCAGCTAATTTTCTTTTCACTTGTTCCTTTGATAAAAGTAATACTACCGTGTTTGATAAAATGAATTAAAGTTAATTGCTCAGATATTTTAGAGCTGTGTGTTGTTTTTCTACAGTCGACTTCTCCGCCACTTAATGTTACAAGAAGTGCCATTAAGAATTGGATTAGTAACATGACAAATGGCCAAATGTACTTAGTAACATATCGCTATCAGATTCTAAGGTAAACATTACCACCATCTACTGCTTTTACTATTCAATAATGTTTTCTCTTCATTGTTGATTAAGTTTCAGAGACATTTCGGAATAGATGATATATTAAAACTTCTATGATTTTATAACAATTTTAACACAGTGATTTTGTTTCAATTTTAACACAATGATTTTTATTTAATACTAACACAATGATTTGAATTCAATGAAAGCGCAATGATTTGAATTCAGTTATAGCACCATGATTTCAATTGAATTTAAGCACAACGAAAACAGGTTTTAAATTCAATTTAACTCAACGATTTCAATTCAATTTTAACTCAACGATTTCAATTCAATTTTAACATAATGATTTTATTTCAGTTTTTTCACAAAAATTTATTTCACTTTCAGCATAATGAGTTTAATTCAGTTTTTAGCATAATGATTTTAGTTCTATTTTTAGCATAATGATTTCAATTCAATTTTTAGCATAATGATTTTAATTCAATTTTACGAATTTTGAATATCCGGAAATTGTTTAGATCCATTAAATTCACTGTCCGATTCTAACATAAACACGAATATACTGAATTTGGTATCCAATGTCTGGGGGTTTCTTTGTTGAATGCGTTATTAAGAGATGCCATGTAAATGCCAAGTTGAAGTTCATATTAACATGTTATTCTGATGTTACTATTGAATAATTTTGTATTAAAACATTTTTAAAGACATCGAAAGAGAAAAGCTCAATCGAAGTTTTTATTCGTTCTAAATTTAATACTGATTTTATATATAAACGGTAGTTTTAAACTAGATAACATACAAGTAATTCTATGTTTATTGAGTATAATGTACACGGACGGCTCTTTTCACATTGTCACTCAAGCATGGACCTAGAAAAAATAACAAGTGCTAATTGGTCATATTTCAATTTTAGATAATTTAAGTTGGCAACAGACCGGAATTACAAGATACGAAAAATATGTGACTAGGACACCAATGAATACCCGTTTACCATGGTGCGAATACTACAGCAGAACCAGAACCTCCAAAAATGGTCCCCACAATACATGTATATTGTATTGTAACAAATAATGGTAGAATACATCTTATAGTTTCATCCTTACATTCATCTGGAAATAGAAAGTTGCTATTTTAATTTCGGCATACTCAACATGTAAGTTTGGTTTCATTTTGAAAGAAAAATAAATATTTACAGTATAGCATCGTTTTAATATTGAATTTTCTGGGAAACGTAATCTTTTCAGTGCTCAGAACGTCTACAGGTATACATTTGACTGTGACGAAGTGTGTTTGCGATATCATGCACTTTTGTGGAAGTTGTGACGAATTACAGCTTATTATTATTATAAACACCTTAAGTTCCGAATGGATATTAAAGAAGTACTATCGTGCTATGGACCAGGATCGAAATCCGTCAATCAATGCGCAATTGTCCAAGGAACAAGTAAGTTAAGTTTCATGTTGATCGTACATGAATTGGCGGAGCATTAGAATTAATATGCTGTATTTCACAAAGGAAGTTTTGCGGCACACATACTGTTTACTATGAGCACTAATTGAGCGGGACACA
This sequence comes from Patella ulyssiponensis, assembly GCA_963678685.1. NCBI lineage: Eukaryota > Metazoa > Mollusca > Gastropoda > Patellidae > Patella > Patella ulyssiponensis. Next base: position 57,478,639 of record OY783230.1, on the reverse strand, counting down.
ATGACGAGCGTTGCGTCTTGATTTTTGAATTTTGTGCCCTCTCGCAAATGGAAAAAACTCCCGCGTTACGTTACTGGAGGTTTAACGTCCACTTCCACCTTCCACCTCCCGCGGTTTCGATGCGGTTTTCAACATTATAATCATAATAATAAGGCTTGACTAGTGTCAAAGATACACTGTGGGTCAGATACTACCAATCAACACTAACATGTTCCACACAGCCCAATATTACCCGGCAGCACAGGGAGCCCCCCCCCCCTCCCTGCACACACATATAATGACTGTGGTAAAGCATTGCTTGGGCATGTTCAATCGTTGAGTTCAATCCTTAAAGCAATGTTGACATAACTTTCAGGAGTTAAACCAATCCTTGTCAAAAATATCTTACCTGTTTGTTTTTTTATATATATGTATATATATATATATATTATTCAAAATCAATCATATTTATATTTTGTTCCAGAGAGTGGTAATGACTCTTTAAGTCATTTCTAAGAGACATCTCTAAGTTTATGATATCTCCATGAACGTTGATGTTGACGTTAAACTGTGGCAAAATGAAGAGATATTTAACGTATAATTAAAATCAATCATATTTATATTTTGTTCTAGAGAGTGGCAGTGACTTTTTAAGTCATTTCTTATGAGAATCTCCATGAACGTTCACGATGACGTTACACTGGCGCAAATTTGAAGAGATACATTACGTATAATTAAAATAATGTGAAATATTTGCCAAAGCTCACAGATCGTAATAAACCGAAGTCTTGAAATTAAGCTCCAGCTATTTCAGAATCAATATTTAACTGATTTTGTTTAGTTTAGTTTTTTTTTTAAATTTTGTTTTGTTTTTGTTTTTTTAAAAGATAAACAATAAATCTGAGAACAAAAATATTTTCCTATTAACAACCACTTTACTGTTTGTTACACCAAGTCGTATTTAATAACCTTTGCTTATAAAAGTCTCACTTATTAAATGTACTGTATGTAACTAGTGTTTATGGTTTGATAAATCACAATAAATCTCTTATATACAATATATATTACAATCATTATTATATATATATGTTTGATGTAAAAACTTGACCTGCCACTTAAGGAGGACTTATTACTCTCGCCAAGAAAAGAAATTTAATTGAATTTGAATACTATTATATTCAATTAACAACGCATATATGAAACCCCAGATAACTCTTTACCCCTAGCATTGTCATACTTGGAATAAGATGTATTCACGGACGTTTGATAACCTCCTTGAAAACCACACAAATCCAAGCATATCTCAGTTACGATTTGACACCTTTTTCTAATTCTCTGCGCATTATCCAACTAATCATAGTTAATAAATAGTACAATAAAGCGATAAAAAGAAATTTGTGTGTGGGGGGGAGGGGTTTACCAACCGGCGAAGCCCCCACCCCACCCCCCAAAAATTCTTTAATTCTGCACAATATAAATTACACATCATGACTTTCACATTGAACTATATATTATTAGGTTGTTGTTTTCATCATATCTGGATCCTAATAATATGAAAGTTTAAATACAGAAAAACAAATTTGATTTACTCGTGTATTATCTATTCAATATCTTATATTCTCATGGTTTAAACCTTTGACGGGCATTCAATAATTTTCATAAAACGTTGGCATATAAAAATCATCATGAACCAAACAAAAATAAACCAACTTCATATTTTCATACTTTCTGGAGTTTGGTATGAACCAGAATTAAAGTAAGCACTTTACCAATCTGGAAAAGAACAAACACAATGGAATTTGGAAATAATTATGACCCTTGAAGCTGTTTTTGAACTGAACTTTGAAATTGGATGTGTTGTGATCTGAAGGCCAATAACGCTCTAGGAAATCTAAGAAATATGACTCTATAATCTAAATTGAACAATTCTGGTATCCGTAACTGCTTATTAAACTTCTCCGTCATCTTCAATATGGTGTCGTTGATTTGTGGGTTTGTATTGGTCCCAGGCGGCGTTTCTCTAATATTACTGTTCGTCGCATCTAAGTCTTACCCAAAACAGCTGTCAACTCTTCGCTTGATTTCTTCCCAAGCTATAATAAAATAAAAAAAACAGCTCTAATTCTATATTCAATATTTGTGTGAATTCTTAATCAATCATCTAGAACAGTTATTTTAAAGGGGCAAACCCCTAGAGAGGATGCTTAATGGTGAGGACCAGTTCAGTTGGGTTAGTAACGCCAGAACATATTTTACAGTTTACAGATATTTTCCTAGAACTTACCAATGTAAAGATTATTTCAAATTTAAGCACAGAGATAAGGGGGGGGGGGGGTGTCAGAATACTTACCAAACAGAGGAATGAACGTTTGAGACCTTTAAAGAATGTAAATAAATTGCTATTAATTCTGATACCTTCAACCCATTCTCTGTCCCTATCCCCATTATTTGTAATAACAGTATTTACACTCAGATAGTATTCAGGAATATATATTATTTTGAAATATCTGTAAACTTTAAACCGTCTAGCATATTACCCACTTTATTCATTTGTGTCGCATATATAATTTGAGTTTATCTTTTAAAAAAGTTTTTGTTTTTTTTTAAAAAAATAAACATGTTAAAACACGAAGTAAAAATTCATTGAAAATGGCAACATTTATAACATCAAAAAAATATATATTTATATTTTTTGACAAACTGATTATTCTTTCATTTTAGCTGAGAGAAAAAATCTACTAAGATATAAAAAAGTTAATGCTGAATTTCCATTTTTTTAACATAACGAAATTATTTTTTTATTTAGTTTAGAAAAAGATTCTGCTAAACTAAAACAAACGTTGGTGTTATTTGTAATATTACCATTTTTTTAAAAAAAAAAAATATAATTAAGTTGAGAAAATAATTCTACTAAGCTAGAATAAATATTGACGTTGTGTGTAATATTACCATTGTTTTAACCTAAAATGTCGTGTAATACTGCACAATTAACTCTGTTGAACAGAGCAAATATTTTGAAAAGTAATTAAATGAATGTCCTAATTTAACCCGTTGAGGGCAACCCGGAATGGTAGTTTAACTAAATGATTTATTAATATTGGGCACGTGTTGGCTATTTATGTGATCGCGTGCGGGGAATATCAGGGTTTGATAAAATCATCGGAACCCCATACTAATGAACTAATGTGATTTACATGTATTTGTATTGTATCTAAATAACTTAATTTTACAATTGTATTAGGAATAATATGGTTAACTAAATTAAGTCAAAAATAGTTGTGAATATATACTTATAATTTGTTTATTTTGATTAAATGTGTTAGTTACCCTCAATTATTAGAGTAAAGTGTTAATATCTAACAAGGAATGGTAATTAAATTAAGTCAAAAATAGTTGTGAATATATACTTATAATTTGTTTATTTTGATTAAAGGTGTTAGTTACCCTCAATTATTAAAGTAAAGTGTTAATATCTAACAAGGAATTAGGGTAATAACATTCTTTCATCGATGCTTTTATTTTCATAAAATTAAAAAACGGTCTTTAATCGTATTCGTGCAAAAGAAATGCTTTTTGTAAAAGATACAGCTTCGTAGCAAACCTATAATTTCTTAGAGAGCTATATATTCATCTGAAGATTTACACTGAAATTTCGAAAGGTTGAATCAGAAATACTCTGTTCTTAATAGTAGGTGCAACAGGAACACGTCACACATAAACAATTAAACAAGAAAAACCTGTGGACTAGAGACACAATAAACAACATGCATATACCGATCATGTGAATGGATGCGGGGGCCAGCCCTACGTCTACTGCGCTGTGCGGCTCCGGGTCTGTAGTGATGCAGATTAACAAACAATCCAAAAAAAGGGGTGTGGGGAGATTTCCCAAAAGTTGTATCATGATCGTCTATCCGCCACAAGAATCTGAATAGCAGCACATTGAAGAAAATCTATTACAAGTATGTATAAGGAACCATTTTCGTGGAATGAAGTAAAAAATCAAATTAAATGGCTTCAGTTAGTGATATAAAGAGAGATCAAAACAATGTCAGCATCGATATTATTGGTGAAAGCAGACGTAGGAGAAGACGATTTAAGCGTGTGAAAAAAATGCAAGTGTATTAAATACAATGATAATCTACCTGAAAATATCATTGTGGGAATATTTGTTTTGTTTAATAACATGTCTTTGACGATTCCTTAATATCGATACCTATAACGTAAATAATGGACGATTTTTATGACAATATGTCTGATATATTCTTCATCAACCTTTCCAGGATATCGGACCAAGATTATTAATAAATGTGTAATTATAACGTTCTATTATTCAAATGTTTACATTATTCAAGATGTCTTACTATTATTCTAAGTTATTATTAAGTCGTCTTACAAAAAACTACTAAAATAATGATTATTCTTAAACGATACAAAACGATACAGAGTTAGGACGGAACTTCATCAATCTGAAGCCTGAACGGATCAATTCTGGAGAACTTGTTGAAAACGTCTCGCCTTCGTTCAGGCCAAACAACACAATGTTCCGTAATTATTTTGAACTTGCGTTGCTCTAGCTGTTTGATTTGAAATATTCAATCACTGTTCCATTCAAACTGCCCGTCCTTAAAGTCGGCAGCATAAAGACCTCCTCGGAATCTCCTCGTAGTTTCAAAACAGTTGATTGATTTTCCAAACAATATGCTTGATTCCGGGACCTTAAGTGCTCGAGGCAATTGACGGCTTGAAGCATATGGATAGAAGAGGCGCTTTTCAATGACTACTGCTCATGTCTTGCATGTACACAATACTAACTGTAATACACAGCTGAAATTAGCTCATTGCGCTCTCTTGTCTTTCAGCCGATGAAACGAAGCATTGAGCACCATTGACACTTCTTAAAGCACGTTGAAGTGCTTTTCACCGATCGTCTATTGTTTTTCTCCAATGAATATTTGAGATTGAAAGGTCGCTCCCCGCATGACAAGTGTCCGAGGTAAAAAGCCCCCTCACCGTTCCATTTCATACCACCTGCGACCGTAATCCCGTGGGGGTCGGGTATACAATAGTAACAAGCGCCGGGACAAAAGAACACAACTTGGCTATATTTAAACTCTATGTTCGTGTAAAAAGTCGATGGCGTCATTGTTATGTTAAATGATAGTATTATTGACCCAACCCAACCATGTGGAAGATTCGCGCTATCATACTTCTATAAATCCAAACATTGGAAACTGATCCGATACGGGCTAACTAGCCTAAAACTATTGACGTTTAATGGTGTCCGGTCTGTGAATGCCATTTAACATACGCTTCATCAACAAAGCAGAAACGCTGTGTCGCTTCCGTCTCAGCGTTCTTTATAACCGTGCATGAAAACCTTTCGGAAACGGCGGTTTGATAAATGCTGAAATAAAATCCGTAGCTAGCTACAAGTCGGGCGGCTATGTTTCTCAGCAAAAAACGTAAATCAAATCCACGTCTGCCTTCAGGATGGTCTTGATGAGAATTTTACTCGATCGCTTACTGAAAGTTATAACAACGTAATCACGCTAGGGGGCAGATGCGATCACAACAGATATCATTAACTGTGACAACAATCGGAACGCCATTTTGATATATCTGTATGCCGTGTTAATAAATAAGAAACAAACTGGCAGCTAGTGCCTGATTTTCTCCCATTTAAAATCAAAATAGCGGCTAGATATTACGTTATACACGTGTCTATACGAATATTTCAAATAGTCACCCAGTATTAGTTTCCTGTACCCCCTTCCATACTTATTTAACAAACTAATTAAAGAGTTTCGAACAGCGCAATAAATGAAATCAGGGCTCACACTGACTTTCATTTTTTTCCCCACCAAGCTGGATGATAATTTAATTGAAATGGAATGCGGTTTAAAGTCCTACTATTGTCTGCGATATCACTTCGGTGGAAGCGGACGTTAAATAAAGCTATTTCACACACAAGTCCTACTATTCTGCTCCGACTTGGCTAATGAAGACGGGTATACGCCATACAGTGTGTTATGAGGGAAATTTTGCCCGGACGGCGGCACCACAGCCTACACTTTCACATCGAATTCCAACTGCCACGGGATCTTTTATATGCACGCCAATATTTACATGGAACCTCGGTTTTTTGCCCCATCCGAACGACAATACGTTGTCACTTGCCAGGTCCTCTGTCCTGCACCATTTCTTTAGATTTAATTTTCAATATAAAAATTTGTACCTTTTATTTTGATCTTATCAACTCATATTATTTTGAATTATTATGAGCACAGCACTATCAGTTACCTTTCCAATCAAGTTTAATTTCCTGGCAGAAGCAGAAAGATGAAAGTACCGCCAAAACCTTCCAGCATTCCAACATGGCTGACAATAAAAAACGGTTTCAGCTTGCTTTTGATATTTAGTTACCGACACGGTTTTTGTCGTTGATTGAAATCTTCATAAATTTTATTTCTATCTGTTATTGGAAGGCACCGTTCTCTATCAATGGCGCTAAAAGGCTGATAAAGAATTCATCTAATGGGCAGCTTAATATAAAAGGAAGTTTCACGCACCGTATACTTTGGTATCTCATCATCTCGCATAATCGCGGTCTGATATCGCTGCGAGATTTTATACAGGTATATTGTTTCGTACTTCCATTTTAAAAGAAAATTGTCGTCTGCCGTGATTCGGCCTATATTTCAAGCTCCTCGGTTCCATTTCCGGCGCTGGAAAACTACACGTGGAAAATTTCCGATCCATTTGCATACGGACGTCGTCATTTAGAAAACAAAAGTATTCAATCAAGATAAAATGCTAACAAAAGATCAACACAAATCACACATTCTTCTGTATCTTGTTTCAAGCGCGTGTCGTCACGTGCACACGCGCAAAGCACGTGCATAGTCATTTATACGGCGTTTTAATGAGTTCTGCAGTTGAAATAGAGATTTCGACAATTGACGTCTCGGATACTTTTGTCTCAAATTAAAGCTTATGAAAAAATAGTTCTGACGTTGGTCCAACCACAGGGTACCCTTACCACTGAATAATGTATGATCCGTTTCAAAAAGGTATAGTTTCCACTATTGATATTTTGTTTTTCATTGTCTTCTGGTCTGTGAAATGAACGATATCGTACTGAAGAGCCCCATAACTATATGTACAAATGATATCATACATATATTGTATATTATCTAAGACATGGTCATACACTGAATTCGTTTTAATTGAGTGTCAATAAGTGTAGAGACAAAAATAGCACAATCAATATGATATAGTAAGGAATTTGAAATTTGTAGATATAATGTCCTTTCTGAAAAACACATTCTCAATATCTAAAAAAAAAATAGATAAATTCATACATTGAATAGATATTTTATTTCTTGCTATCATTTGAATATTATTCAACATATCAATTGTATTATCTGACAGGTCAATCTCCAAAAGTGATTGTTGGTATAATGCCGATTGACTTTATTTATTACAAATAAAGACATATATATTTTTCCTTTGAAAAGCACCGAAAAACAATAACAAGTATTTAAATAGAATTTCAAATGTGTTAAAGATGCATCATGTAGGAACTAAAACTGCCTAGTGCAGGTCCTTTTTTTAAAAATTTTGGCTTCAAATGTAATATATATGATTATTTAGGCATTTAATCACATCAGACCATAATTAACACACTGGGCCATCTGATAGCCGTGATATTGAATTGATGAGAAGACCACCGCCATTTTATAATGTAACGTTAACAGTGGTACTTGACGATCGATAATATCTTGTTAAATTTTCAAATATTCATAACTTCGGTCAGAATAAAGTAATATGACAGACATAAACATTAGATTCATTTTTCAGTAAACTTTAATAGCATGAACGACCAGCTCTTTGTCTACGCCTTACAGACTGCATCTTTAATTGGATAAGTCAATATCACATAGTGTTTCGGTTATTTATAATCGATGTCCTTATTCCATCTATAACTATTCTTGAAGAATGATTGTATTGGTGACAATTTATCAGTACAGTCGTCCTTCAATTCAAGTACAGAATTATTTTCATCCATATATCGATGCCTACTTAAATTTGATATTTAGTGTTTTCGAGGGGAACAAAATTGACTCGAACCAAAACGGTTGCTACCGTTTATGTACCGCTTCTATGCACCAAAAACCGACAAGCAAAGAATTTCAACTACACCAACATGGACAATTAAAGTATCTGTAAGTCCCTTTTCGGAACTAAACTGAAAAGATGTTTTGTTTCTTTAAATAACTTTATTAGGTTAATCTTACAATAACAAATGTGAATTTCGCACATTTAAAATGGCGAATAGCGTTTACAGAGGCAACACATGTTACGCACGCGCTTAGGTTGACAATTATCCCGTAACGAACTGTCATTTACACGAAATCCGGTAATCTGAAATCTTCAGACTTTTGTTGTGGGATTAGTAAGACTTAGACATTTCAAGAAGTGTTAGACAATATTAGCATCTGTCGTATAGGATGACCATTATATAGAAGAAACAGCTTAATCCAATTGGTACGGTTAAATGAAGTAGCATTTTTCCTTATGTGCCGATTTTGGTAATTTTCAACTTCAGAAATAATACATCTTCGTCTTGGTTATTCGGGATGCTGGTTTGGATCTCGTTCTACAGAAAAAAAATGTTTGAATATCTGAAATTATAGTGATTCATTGACTGAGAATAAAACCAGTTATTTCAGTTATTACAAAAGCCATTGAAAGACTTGTTTATAAGAGTACGTCAGACCGGTGCCCCTTTTAACGTTTTTAAAAAATCGCCCCTGTCCTCATTGATTACAACACAGATTCTATTTCGTTTCGTTTTTATACTTCAAATTTTCGTTCTACTTGTCTTTACTACACTAAGATTTGAAGAGTTGTTATACAACCCGTGTTCAGGATGATGCGAGGGGTTAGCCAATGCAACGGTCTGTTACGGTGAGTTTTTGGCGTGGGGTGCACGGAACTGTGGGTACTCCACTAGAAACATCAACCTTGATTGATTAATAAAATGTCGGACGTTAAAGGGCTAAACACCTCTCGTATGACACGACCTTCCACTACAACCGGTCAGATCTTAGTGTAGTAGAGGCCATAGACAGTATTTAAAAAACGAAACGAAATAAAGATCTGTATTTTAATGGGATTGCATTGATACATGTATTTAAATAGAAACCTAATAACTGCGATTCTTATACTAAAATACAATGGGCTGTGAATAGTGTATATCCAGGCTTTCTAGGGCATAACTTTGTTAACAAGGCTTAATGATTTGTATCAAATACACAAGATATTTTGGCAGAACTCCGACCAGAATGACCTACAGACAAGGATGACAGCATTATACGCCAACTTTTTTTTATGTGTGTATAAATCTGGCTTTGAGTTGTCAAACCGAAACACTAATAACATTGCTATGTAGTTTTAAAGACTTTTTCAGCCTTTAATAGATACAATAGTTCAAAGTTTGGAAGTGGTAACAGGTGTTCTGGAAATAGAAAACATACCCTGTCTCGCACCGTCAATACTTAAAGGTATCTGGACTCTTGTATTTGCTTGGATTTCTGAAGTTTGAAATAACCTTATGGCCAACGACCACCAACATAAATGAAATGGAGTTTGACGTCGAAATTGTCTGTTAATTTCGCAACTCTCGTTTTAGAGTTCTGGTCAATCAAATATTTTGATATCTGATAAAACTGAACTTTCCTGAAAGAGAAATAGCGTGGGGTTTTACGTTCTACTGTTCTGATTCGACTCCGTTAATGAAGACGGGCTTCTGAAGAGTATATGAATGTAACGATCAAATAAGCCCTCGCGAACATCTACAACAGTACAACGTTACCCCTTCTGAAAATAGTATAATATCGTCTATTTTAATGATATGACAGCGTACTCTTCCAACTGATGCAAATGTAACGGCAGTCTTAATTATATAATTAGTAATATGTATACACAAGAACGCCAATTTAAAATCAAGCGAAAGTAAAGTATGTCAAAGATAAATAAGATAATATATAATTTGTAAGACCGTATGATAAGTAAGATGATATTTCACGTGTTCGATATGGCTACAATAATCACGATATCGGATTGAAGAGGACGGACGTACACAGCTGTTTTCATCAACTAGATGCTTAATGAACAGACACTGGGTTCGTTTAAAATATCGACATTTTAATGAGATGAAGAAAATATCAATATAATACGAAGACTGGGAAGAGCGCGATTTAAGTGATTATCGGCAGGTTAAAGAACATCAACTCGTCATACATTAGTTGAAGTAGTTTCAGGATGGGTTCCTGAGATGTGAAGAATAACACCAGACACTGAGAATCATTAATACAAAATCTAGTCAACTTTTAATAATTCACGGCTAACAGCAGGGCTGGTCTGTGCAGGTCAACTTTTTAAATACTTGAAAAACGTTATTCAAGTAACCACAAGCCCCTCCCCAAAGCTTTACGATTTTGAAAGGTGTTATTAAATGAAGGTCAAATCTGAAGAAGAGTATCGAATAATCAATGATAATAATATTCTAGTTATTAATTTCCCATAATATTTACGGGTTGGAAAATGTTTTCTGGGGTTTTATAAGACGCAAAGCAGTGTGCACGGATAAGAGAGAGAAATGGTGTTTAACGTCCACTCTACACAAAATAGGTCATTTCAATAATTCTTTTGTGCATAGGGGTCTTAAGCAATGGGGGGAAACCGGAGGACCCAGAGAAAACCCACGGGGTTGGAAGGCTACCACTACCATACTTCTTGTCACGTACAACTGGGGAATCATAACCACGCCAGTTGACTCAATATCAGACCATAAGATATAAAGCGCTAACTATTCGGCCATTAACACCCCCCCCCCCCCCGCGCACGGATAAGAAATATAGCGCTGTTAATATTTTTTGAGTTGAGGGGCGCTTTCCAATTACATGTAAATGTGGTGCCAAAAATGAACGATTTTGAAGCTGCTTTCTGTATAATAGGATCAAGCGAAACATTGTTGGCGAAGGGTGTTATCCATAAGAATACAGTCGAAAAATTGGGTTTAAACCTCCCTTTGCACAGTAACCCATCAGTATTTCAACAACAATTGAACAACGTGATTAACTAATCCATTTTTTTCTGAGTAAAAATGCTTGTTACAGATAAACAAAACAGTATGGACAAACCAGATGCCTTTTGTTTGAACCTAGACCCTGTTTTACACTCTCTTTGGTCCTAAATTACAATACCTGTTAAAGTTATAAACAAAATCACACCTGGATTAGAAAACCCACTGTCAATAGCCGTTAATACACAACCCGATCATTGCGATTATATATCCATAAAACACACATCCGAAAAATCCATAAATGTTTGGCACCATGCTGTTTCCAGTATCAGTAATTTCTATATACATATTTCGGCTCAGGTGTGCTCATCGATCAACAGTCCATATTTGCTTTTCATATTCGGCTTCATACTTAAATGACTTGACTTGTCGCTCCTGGATTTGAAGACGGGATCGAACATCGTGCTTTGTGAAGGTATAGATTTCTGTCCCGCGGAGTTTGTTGCCCTGAAGATATTGGCACTCACCAGTAATGGCCTGGGTCTGAGATTTGTATAAGAATTATGTTCTGAAATGAGAGAGGTTGTCCCAGACGATGATTAAATCGAAGTTTACTCTGGTACTAAAGCGTGTTGCCATTGTCAGCGGTTTTTCAGGGTGCACATGCTCTTCGTACTTACTCGAACCATGATCGTAAGTAAGTCCTCAAGATGATTTGAGTCGAGTGATTGGTCTGAGAGCACAAACAAATCATCATCTGCACCTCTTAAAGCAACCAGACTCACAGCGGGCTTATAATTTAGAAACTCGTATGAATAAGGTATGTTTACTTGAATACTCGATGTGCGCTAAAAGCGTTAGACTAGTGTGACTGTTTGGGGAAACAAGGCGCCGTAAAGTATCACTCGAAGCCGAGCTCTGGTATCACTTGAGCCACTACGCCAAGACCCATGGATACAATATACACAAACCGGCGTGCTTAACCGAACAAACAACCAAACATGGGAAAAGAATAGATAGGACGTGTAATTGTTCTGATTAATACATGGTACATCAATTAGCTGTCAAACTGTATCATCATATAATCCTGACAAGTAGTTCACCAATAAGAGAGGGTTGTAAGTACTGTCTGATGGCTTTGCTGAGTAACAAACTTGAAGAGCGAGGGAGAATATTTACAGAAAGTTTTAAAACAAACATTAGATTTCTAATTCTACAACTGACAACAAACCCGTCCAATACAAAACACAATGAGCGACTATTTGCATAAAAGCTTTTACCCTTAACATTATGTACAGCTGATTCTCAGGTCAAATGATGTTTCACAGTTGATGTCATGAATCCGAGATGATTGAGTTTGTTCAAATACGTGTTTTCTCTGTACCGTAAAATTATGTTAGATGCAAGAAATCTATGCATTTAAAACCGAAAAAAGATTCGTTTTGTTGCAAGCTAAGAGATAGTTCTTCTGTTAGTCATAGCTTAGTCTAAAAGAAATGTTTTATTTCACATATTTTACACTTGGTTTATTATATCGTGTGGGGATTTATTTTCCGGTAGCAGATTTATTCAGTGTTTCGCCATTCTGGTATTATTAACAGTTTAATCACAAAAGAAAGAGGAAAACCCCATTTATCAACTGAAATTAAAACACACACTTCTCCGTCCCCAATCGATGTGGTGCCAGATATGTCAAAATGCACGAATCAAAGCACCATTGAATTAATATGATATACTCATCAAAGGCAACCTCCAGAAACCACTGGTTTCTAAAGCAGGCTGGGTGGAAGCATGTATTCATAGAACCTAAAGGACACAGACATGCAAAATAAACATTCTAGAAAAAAAGATGCGTCATGTTAGCGGTAACATTGAAGCTCCCATAAATGAAGACTTCAATAAAGCAGGAATCTTTATATAAGAAACACCGTAGCCTTTACAAAACAAACTCCAACATGCTTCTGTCCGACATACCTCTCTGATTATTCCTTTGATATGATGATCCCACCCCGTCTATTGTAGGCAAATTTGAAAATTCCTCGGACATTAGTCACTTGTGTGTGTGTGTATGAACTCTGCAAGAGATAGGGGCATTAAACGTACCCATTCACCGTTATCCTCCTCGTTTGTTCCGCTTGGATTCGCTTTGCACTTGATATATAAGTAAAAAGAAGTATAGTTTCCCCGTTGCTCTGACCCCTAAGTCTCCGAGCTTTTGATACCTGACAATGTATGAGGTTACTTGTTTTGTAATTCAGCTGTCATTAGAACTCGATGATAGAAGTTGAGTCATATCACAAGTAGTTAAGATCTACTGCATCTTTTACGGTTTAGCATCTCAAAGAGATTATCACATTTGCAACCAAGCAGTGAAGAAAAGAACTTGCAGTAACAAGTATGATTTATTATTCTAAAGTTACTAATGACCAGTAAAAAGTAATCCCCAAAATGGAATGGATTTTTGAAATTGGAGTCAAGTGTATGAAAGAAGAGGAGAATAGGCATTGATGATAAAGATTTTTCGTGAATTAGGTGTATCGCGGCCATCTTAAGTATTTTCTTGCTAGCGTTAATGACAATCCAATTATTTTACATAAAATTCACACTTTTTTAAAAGATGCTATCGAGTCAAATAAACCATATTTAATGGGGCATCTGCATGACCCACTTAAGTCAACCTTATGCCTGACGATGTAATCTTTAATAAAAGATAAAAAAATCTTTTCAAGAAAAAGCTTAATAAGGTTTCTGTGTTCAAAATTTATCCCGAAAAAGGGTAGTGCTGTTTTGGGGCAGGGTCATATAGATCATACAGTATGGGAAGTTGATGTCAGCAGACGACGCCATTCTTGAATTTATTGGGATTGTACCTGTTAAACCCATGTTCAGATTCTGACAATCGGAACAGCAAGACATCTTTCAATACTTCCCACTTTCAATAATGATCTTTTTTTTTATATAAATTAGCACAATCACGGAGAGTTACTCATAGAGTTATAGACAATCTGTGTATGAGCATGGAGGGCGTATTGAGGGGGTAAGTATTGGAGGGATTGGTTTACTGAAGTTTCCCGTCAAGGATTATGAAAGGACCTTTGGTTACTTTTAAGGAACACATTGTTTTGGAACAAAATTGGTCAGGCAATTAAAAGGTGACTTTTTGAATTAAATAGCTTGATTTCTTTCCTCTTTCATAATGAATAATAAGGTGCTGAATACACACCCTTGATGACTACCACGTTAATCATAAAACCTATATGTATAATTCTGCCGGCTCTGTGTTCGCCGGTTCATCTTAGCTTGCTCCAAATTTATAAGTATATGGGGAACATAAAATGTTTGAAAATAGGATTTATGTACTGTTATTTGAACAGTGTAACAAAGTTATAAATGCAACACATATCTTCTATTTATAACCCATTTACTTCTTAAAATGTAACTTTTGTGTGATGATAGAAATAAGACCAACGGAGGAAAAAAACGGAGAACAAAATTTTAATTAAATTTTCCTATTCAAATCGAAATATCCACAATAAACTATACCTCAAGTTCAGTAGCTGTTAGCCTAAGGAAATACACGACTGAAAGAGAGTCCTAATCCTGGCTGATTTTTTATGCTTAAATAAATTTATTTTTAATATGTACCCGCTTCTTTTCTTATGTGTATTTTATGAAAGAGTTTAAGTATACTATACACTACGTTGAATTACATGTATGATTCTCGCAAGCTAAATATTTGTATAATAATACAATAATCTCAAATTCCCTCTCGACTCTGCGATAATGCGTTTAATATGTCATTCATTTCACTCAATTTGTTGTAATTGAAAGATCGTCGGGTCGGAGTTATCTATTCATATTTCTCCGTGTTTATTGTCGCCATATTGACATAGTAGAGGGGCGACTTTTTCCAACAAAATATGTACTTCGTGTCGCATCACTAAGTTAATTTAGGTTGGTTTATTCATATTAATTTGCTTATTCTAAGCAACTATACGGTATCTAAAAGCGACACAAAAGACGCAAGACGTACATCTATACTGGTTAAAAGAGCGTTTTCATGGTCTCATAGTTTTCCGTGTATCTATATTGACATACACAATATGTACCCAGTCGCACCCTAGAATCGTGTTATTAAGTGATGTACATCTATATGTTTATTATGTAATATTGTTCTGTATCATTTTTAAAATCTATAAAAGTAAAGTCAAATATTAAAAAGCAAATATTAGATATCATTGACGTAATTAAGTATAAGTACTGGCCCCGGAACACGTTTTAACTTAAATGATTCTACTGAAGCGGTGCATCATCCATGTATGGTAGCCTGTATATCCTAATTGATTCCGTTCATAATATTTTGTGAACATGATGAGAGTTATGTATTGACATAGAGTTATGTGTCTGTTTCCTTTTCAACGAAAACCTGATGATACAACTCTTTGACTCTATGACTTTTTGCAGTGGCACGTTATAAATGGCGCCTAAATTCACTAAGCAACAATGCATTGCGCTTACTTCCTACGCAAAATGGTAGTCATTTGTCCTATCTCAACCCATCTGGAAAGGTACGGAATTCTTCGGATGACCTTTGACACTGCTGGGTCAATTGTCGCTATTTTCTGTCCTGTCCAAATAGGAAAAATTGCTCCCGGGGAAATCGGATAAGTAAGATTTGCTGTAATCAATTCTACTGGACTGTAGATTTGAGGAAAAGCACACATTTGTGGGGATTTGGGGAAACTGAAAAACGTATATTATTAAGCCTATGGGTTAACCTAACTCTTTCTTGCTAGACGAAATCTTGTCGACAACTCGTTGTGGGAAGTCTTGTGATTTTGACTTCATTTGGCAATACACTGAGAAATCTACTTCCAATTAAGTAAATTGGTGTCCAATATGCGTTACTAACTCAGCCAATTCATGAATACTTGTAAGAGGAGAGAATGAGAAATGGGTTTTAACGTCCACTTGACACAAATTAACTGATTTCGGAACTAACATTCGCCTGCGCACAAGGGTCTATAGCAGTGGGAAGAAGCCGATTATACCCCTTACGTACAAGCAGGGAATCGAAAGAATGTCGGTTGACTCAATGACTGGATTTATGATTTAATGTGCATGTGTTAAACTAGTTGCAAACCCACTCTTTTTGCAGGGAGGTAGCTAAACTATATTTTAAGATTCGTATAGCAAAATAGCAAAACTTCAATGATAAATTAAATCGGTACGTTAAATGTGGATTTGTAAATATTCCTAACGTAATGTTATTAATGGTCACTGCTGAATGATCCGACTGGGGATGGCTATTTTATACACTTTGGCCAGCTGAATTAACAACCTATCCACAAAACGCACCTTTAATGATGATGAGGTCAAGTGAATATCGTGTGGAGATGAAGGACATCATGTAGATGTTTAAATACTGCCTAATAAACTGACCAAATCACAAGGGTCATTTAAAGACAATGTCCTTGTTACTCCTCTATTTGTTCGATTAGCACTTATTATGGTCAACTGAAAGTCTTTTTTGTGGTAACTAAATGTCCCGATGAGCTCCCGTCATACAGCAGCTGTTTTATGAGGCCCGAGATTATACAACATTCTTTGGAGGCTGTCGTGCTGGTCTCCATCTCCAAATATTAGTTTTGAGCTATTGTGATAGTGATGAATAAACCCTCACTTGGACAGTCATAAAATATAGTCTCCTTACAAGTTGAATTCGGTATCCAAGTGTGAGGGAACCTCAAGCAAAGGCTCAGACATCCAGGTAGCTTGTATGAATAATGGTTAACAGCGGATGTCTTTCTAATCAAGGCCAACATTTTTTATGGGTGGTTGATGCTCGTTTGAGTTAGCTATTGTAACTTTACAGGCTATTGTGTAGTTGAGCTCCTGCTGTCACCATTGTAACGAGGGGATGACCACTAATAGGTCGATGGAAAAATAATATCTATCTACTTGACGTCTAGCTTAGGGCAAAGGGTTACTTATTTCAACAAATAGTGCTTCAATGTTGCATTTGCAGATACTTACATATCTATCTTTCCTTTTGGCATGATGACCTCATTGTTGTAACTCAGCTCGAAAGATTGTTCATAGCCACTCTAGTTTTTAAATTATTAAGAGAAACTGACACATTCGTTTATAAAGAAACATAACAAAACGATTGGTCATTAGAAAAGGGGACAGAAATATGTTAAACTTATTCAATCACATCCCATTGCTGAAAAACATATCTATTTAATCCGTTCTGAAATATTCTCTTGGGCTGCAAATTCAAAATCTATCTCTATCAGAAATGTGAGATGGTTGTAAAAGTCAGATTATTAACAGGCAATTTATTTTGTAAATAAAAAGATCTTGTGTTTGTCACATTTAATTAAAAATGATTTATTTTTATGGCTTTGGAATAGGGATATAGTCATTTCATTGTCTGTGAATTTTAACAACTTTGCCCGAAGTCCCCATAGGGATCCTTCGCACAGCTTCTTCAAATGAAAAAACGTAATCGGAAACTATTGTTCACACTTTTCGATTTCATTATTTTTTACATGAATTTATCATAAACTGTTTCTAGGATATACGTGGGACTCCTTGAATACGATTCTCCATGTGAGAAATTATCATGGCCCCGATTGCGGGCAACCGTAATCCAGTAACCGACACTGACAGCGGGAGATAAATTAACCCGAGAAACATGTAGATAGTCTATAAATGATCGATAATATATAGTATATCCTATAATCATCGTGAATTGTTATTTATACCAAATCCCCTAATGTAGCGATGGCCTGGATATTGTACGGCAGGTCGACGGAGGAGGCGGGTAACCCGAGTAGCAAGCCTTTACTATCGGGCAACGACAACCATAGCGTACAACCCTTCTTTTATTTCCCTCTGTTGGGTTGAAAAGCTCTAGTGTGAAGAACAATGTGGTCAACACAGCGTGTCACTGTTGACGGGTAGCATTGAATAAAGAACCTAGTCGTCTTATACTCCCCTTCTAGACTCTAGGCTCCTCCGTGGCGCCCGCCCCAGAACGCTCGAAGCGCAATTAATCAAACGAAACGATAGAATAATGCAGTTAATTTTATGTCTTGGCAAACGCGCACGCGATGACATGGGCTGCGCGAGTTAGAATTTCTCGCCTCTCTGTCCAACTGCCAACAACCTGTCGACTAGAACAAAAGACGATATAGTCAGTTTGGCCTTTTGTTTGTTTTGACATCCTTTGAAGCATTCTGTTGCTTTTCGACAATTTTTACTCTTCTAGAATTACCCCGACTTTCTTCTGTTATGTATATGAATTTTTCGCTTCTGAACAGTTCATAAAATTACCTTTGGTTGTGCGGTAAGAAGCATTGTTCATGTGTACCCTATTATTTCTCCATCAATTATAGATACATGATGATTGTTATATTGAACACGACCAAACCTTTGTTGTCATGAATATAAAAGATTACATTGGGACGTTTAACAGGGATTCGAAAGAGAAAATCAGAAACGTAAATCTGTGAGAAATTGTAGTATTTCTGTAGTAGTTGTTGACTAAAGAGATCAGTGGGAACTTAGGCAAATATATTAAAGTCTATAATAGGGGAAAAAGTTTGATTTTTTTTCGTTCATATTGGTTTTTTCATGGCAATCACACTGAATAGACATGGTTATAGAAGACACCCTTGCCGTACAAAATATTCGGTTTTAGACACACCTATTCATTCATTTGCTTTCTCTTCACTCTTGCTTGAGAAAGTTCACTTAAACATAAGTGTTTACAATAACATGATGCAGGATCTTATAAGGAGTTTTAGAGCACAAAGCATCCTTAAAGTGTCATAATCTGGAGTATTGCTTGGCGTCTAGTATTCACTAACAGTTTACTCTGCTCAATGGCTCGTACTTGAAGTCTATATACATCGTTTAAGAGTACGATGCGTAAATTAATGGGAACAAGAAAAATATTATCGCTGAGGAGGACAACTTTAAAAAGCATGAAAGGAGCATGTTGGCTACTACGGACCGTTCTTCCTTTCGGCCAAAAAAAATTAATTGGATTTCTTAGATCAAATTAGAAAAAAAATGTTTGTGTTGGAAAAAAATAAGGCCAATGTTTTTGTTATTTTTTGGCACCTGCAGAGTCCACGGTGTGTAAGTAATTTGGATTTCTATAGACATAAATTAAATGTTAGCCCAGGGAAGGAATGGGGTATAACATCTCGTCAACACATGCAAGTCGATCATTTTGAGACTGTAAATTAAGAAAGCTTTGCAACCACGAGTTGATACTCAATAATGTTTAACAAAATATTACATAGAAAGTTATTTATTTCACATATGAAACGAACGGTATCTTAATAATCACAAAATCAGAAACGTTACATAAATTATTATAAAATCTATTTCATACATCCCAAAAAATGCTTATAGTATTACTTTAAAAAATAAATTAAATTAAACAGTAAAAACAAAACATATATATTTTTCATTACGATTATTGTTAATATGGATGCGAGCTTGGAATGCGTTTATGTATACATCAGAAATTACTATTGACATAAAATCTAGGCTACACGCAATGGAATGGGAATATGTCGACCTAAATTGCTAATCATGAAGAATCGACTCTTTTGATATATGAATTCTTCCATTGGATTATAAAGTCATTATCTATAATTTAGTGCAAAAACTCGATAAAATCCGAAGAGAAAGTCGAAGCCATCATCTAGAAATAATGAGTTTCTATGACTGTGTCATCTGCTAAAAATCACGGTCCACACATTCTGCCAATCGCGAAGCTCTCTGGTTCCAAGGTAGCAATTTACCATCGACCGCTATAGGATAATTTAACCATGGAAGCGATGGTAATTTAGCCCTTTTCATTCCTAACATATAATAATTGCCAAATAACTCAAAGTTCTTCTCACTATTCGGTTGGCCTTTGGCGTCGCTCTAAGGAATGACGTGTCTTTATTGATTAAGACAGTTCGTTATTCACTCACATACATTTACATAAGACAGCTACATGAACAAGACTGAATTTACGAATAATAAGTGTGAAAATAATATGTTGATGATTTTGTTTTTGAGCACAAACCAACCATATTAAAATGAAGGTGAATTGGTCCTAAATGTTTACCAACTTAAGGAAATCAGTTCTTATAAGCACTTTGCCAAGTTTGATATTCAAAATTTATAAATCTTGATATCTCTGGTTTTAAACGATTTTTGTTTTCTTATTTCCTCTGTTTGGTGTGTATCCGAATTATAGTATGATTTTTAAACGTTGTTCTCCATGGCAGCAGCACTGTTTACACAATTCATATATATTCTATATTATTATATAGTTTCTGATAAACTAATTGTCATTGTCAAATTACTTATACTCTATATACAATAAAACAATACTTAAACATGTACATATACACAGAGATATAGATAAAAGTTATTATATTTATCTCCTTATTACATGTACGATGAGACAATTTGCACATTCGTCCCGGAATACAATATTTGAGCACATTTTGTTACATTATTTGATCTTGTGTTTTTCTCTTGTGTTTTCACGAATCAAGCAAAAATTGTTGGCACTTCCTTTAGTTTGTAGAGAAGTTGTTTTCCACAAATTGTTTTGCTACAAACTCCTTGTCCTTAAGTAGATCTTAATGGTGCAGTCACCCTCCAATTTCCAGCATAGTTCAAGATCTTCTCGAACAACAGAAAGCACCTTCCTGGAAGTAGACTTCGAATCAGTTCCGTAGAATCGAGTGCTCTGACTTCTATGGAATCACAATAACAATATTGTCACAGCTGAGTATTTTAAATCTCTAAGTATTTTTTTTAGCAATTTTTATGTTAGCAACGACTGTTGTTGAGGCATTGCGTTCTGATGGTACCATGAATATTGAGACATTGACATGTACGAAGAGTTAGATGAGGGGTTATTGTTACTGATATCAGACCATGAACACGGCGGCTGGGGACTCATTGATGACGAAACGGGTAACATTGACGGAGGTTGTTGTCCGCCCTGACTACCTTGTTGAATGGGCGTTGTTGGCTGTGTGGGTGGGATGTCGGTTGGGGTGTGTTGTTGCTGAGGAGGCTGCTGACCGTGAGGGGGTGATGAGGCTTGACCTTGATTAGCTAATTGAGGTGGGGGTCCGTTAGGGTTCTGTTTCATCACTTTCTTGTATTTGGATCGCTTGTTCTGGAACCAAATTTTGACCTGGAAATACAAAATGAAAATGAATTTAAATATATTTCAATAGAAACAGATATTTCTTTTTATTAAGATAAATCGATATATCTATATCATCATCATCCAAACCACATAAAACAATATAATCAATCTACATTGATTGTTTTTGTATTTATCGATTTTGTATTATTGTTTTTAATTCTTTTGTCACCTATACAGAAACCATATTAAAAAAGGTCAAACTAAATCTAAGTTTAAATCAACGGGGGTGATCGTAAAGCCGAATGGGATGAACTCGATTTCAAATGTACAATGATTTTACGTTTTTATATAAT
This sequence comes from Patella ulyssiponensis, assembly GCA_963678685.1. NCBI lineage: Eukaryota > Metazoa > Mollusca > Gastropoda > Patellidae > Patella > Patella ulyssiponensis. The sequence continues at coordinate 57,457,032 of OY783230.1, read as the reverse complement.
TCAATAATTACTCTGCACTATGTGACCCGCGGGGTTGATTTTATGTTCAGATAATGCTTGTATTCTTCCATTGGCAAGTTAGAAATTAGAAAGGTATGCGACAGGGGACAGATGAAAGACTTTACGATTGTTTGGCTCAATCACAATTTTTTATCATGCGATCTATGCTTGTATGCGATATAGATGTACGCTTGTATAGCAAAATCAGACGAGTGATGAACAATAGTCGTCCATGTTGACGTAGAATTGTTCTCAGTGAAACGTTAAATTTGGAAATGTGTTGCCTGAACGATTTCATATTCCACCCAAAATATAATATCTCGTATTCTTTTGTTGTTATTTTCTTAGTTATTTATTTCTGCAAACAATTTATATCCTTATTTTTCAATTTAGTTAAAATAAAAACAACATATTTTAATCAAAATATAATATTCAGAAAGAATTTTTTATTTATTTATTTATTTTTACCATGATAAGCTGTTCCTTTAAAATCGTTATAATATATTTTAATACATGGACTGTCCGTTTGCCCACATTGCCTTAATATAATCGGAAATTAATTTATGATAAGGGTAACATTAATGACCAATAAATAACAGTAGCTAAGTTACAAATTAACCGGTTATGGTGCGATCAAAACATTTTAATCGACGTGACAAAAGCGTGTTCATGTTTTATACATATTCGCGTGTAATTTAATGAATAAAATACTAAAATTATAAATTTGTTAAAATTATTTTTGAAAGCATATTTACTTAAGTTATCGTGACAAACAAACAACAAAAAGGCTTGTTTTTTCCGATTTTTTCCTCCCTACTTCGTCACGCTTCAAATTAAGAAAATTTCATTTTCTTCGCTACGGGGCGCCAATACAACAAGTTGACATAGGGTACTCGACCCGAGACAGTTTCGGCTTTTCAAAATTAATGACCCTATACATCAACATGTATGGATATATGTATATAGTTCAGACGAATACCCCTGTATATCTTCAATAATATATTCGTAAAATAATGAGGTTCCTATTACATGTAGACTCGTATGTATATGGTCACCGTCAATAATTTGGTTAAAATTTTATATTTTTTTTAGTATTGAAAACTATTATGTAATACAAAATATTTGAAACTGCATTTTAAAATTAATATCATTATTATCAAAAGATTTATTGATTTTAAATTTTTTTAAAGTGTATTTATGTATGGCAAGATTTAGTCTTAACTATTGATCTCCAAGAAGAGTATCGCGTTTCAAAATTAATCAAAATTAAAAATATTTCAAATTGAAATTGATTTTAGATGAGTCAATAATAAACACTAATATATCGTATCTTTTTGTCACAGTTCGTATTATGTAGACTTCTTTATAATTTCTAAAATACCTGTAGTGTTTCTTATATATGATTTTTAATATGAGCTTCTTCATCTAACAGGTGAGATAACACACAGGTAAATAAGCACAAGAATCGTTTTACATAAAATCACCTGAATAAACCTTGCTAGCATCCTCACCATTTCATATTTTCATGTTATTTTTCATGGGGTTATTGTTCACTAAAGCCACGTCTACATTAAAAGCCCATTAGCAACAAAATGTTATTTTAATATACTTGTGCTCACCGCAGTGTGAAAGTATGTTCTGTATCAAGAATTAGCCCCTTAACCCAGACTGATTCATACCTTTTATGAAGCTAACGTGTCTTTTTTTCCTCCCCAACTCCCTCTTGTTTCGCTCTAGTTCAGTTTTAAAACCAACTTTACACGAGATCTCAACTTTTTTTGTATTTCTAAACCTTCCTTAATATTTTTATTAAAAGATTTTCTTTCAAAGAAATTGGTTTCCTGTTTCCTTGTGTCTTGTTATGTTATATGATAAACTAATGAATTTCTTCAAGTTAAACGTAAAAGATATGGCTTCATCCGTGTAAACATTATTCAGAGAATACATTGTAGCATCTTATTTTCGTTTTTTTTTCAATTCACCGAGAATTTCATCATTTGTTTTTTTTGAAGAGGAATGAGATATTTTCCTCTGAAAATTGACACATATTTCACTCTTATTTTATTATTACCAAACAATCAAAACCACCGCCCAATATTTGAAACCCGCTTTGGGGATTTTTCATTTTAATTTTAAAGAAAAGCTAAATAAACTGACATCTTGTTTTTCTTTCTAATATAGCATCATTGTCAAGTATGATCGAAGGGCTTTCCTGGCAGCTTTTAAAAAATCTTTTCCGATGTCTTTTTAAACGACGTGACATTGATACTTGACGTTTTTCCGTACAATGTGTGTAAAACAACAGATTTACGGCATGTGCTACCAGAAACCTGATAAGACTGACTATTTGCGGCGAGTGTCACGTTAATTAATTTCAATTTTCTCAAACATTTGTTAATCGTTTTACCGTAATTGATTTGTAATTAATTTAGTGCGTCACGTGACCATCATAAACAGTTATGCGGAGATGGCGAAGATCATTGACAGCGCCGGGAGAAAGACGATATGAAGACGATGATAGATAAATGATATTATGTCCCTGTAGAATAGTCACAGAATTAAAGTCTTTTATCGCTAATAAAGGATTAATAAAGGCGGCTATTAATAATAAATTATCGTCAACAAAACACAGCGTAATGAACATCAGATAAGTCAAGCATCCAACACTTATATAAAGAGGCTTATTTGATTGACAAAGTCGTGATTTCACTTAGTTAATTTCATTATTCAATTAACGTAAGTTGCGTAACACGTGAAAAATTATTAAATTTCAATGTTGATTATGATTTCATTTAATGCGATACCCGTCTGGAATAAGTTCCGTAATTAGTTTCGTCAATTCCTTTTACATGTATTTAAAGTAAATTTTAAATCCCTAAATCGCAGACTTATTGCTTTATATAATCGAATCAAGAAATCATATAAATAAGACTAACCACATCTTTTAAAAATAAACTTTCGCACATAAAAATATTTAAAGATTTTGTGATAGAAAAACAACAGCTAGCGACACAGATGTTTCTGAAAAGAATCGCCACGAAATGTCTTAATCAAGAAATCGCATGAACATCCCTTTAAGACACATTTTTGTTTACATTTTAAAAAATCGAATAGTAAGATATGGATCAGCAATAGATATACAACAAAACACGGTGTCTACTGTGAAGCATCTCCCCAGGGGTATAGGGATAAGTGTTTTAATCAGAATTAATGTATTACTTTGTTAGATCTAATACCAAGAACGTGTGAAAAATCATTCCAGATATAAAAAAAGAGGGCTTGAGTATTGATCCCTGCTTTAAACTGTTTGATTATTAATATATGCAAAAATATGACATCGGAAGGTTAAAAAGATCTACATAAATGGACCGAAATAAACTTTTAAAAGCTAAAGAAGATAAACAAAAAACATGGCAAATGGTGGAGCATGTGGTAACTCGAGGTTTGTTTAATTGAAATACTGCTTAATTTAAAGTTTTAAATAGATTACGTAGCCCCCCAGGGCCATGGTTGGGTATCTAACCAAAAGAGATGTTAGATCTAACACAAATCCACCGATCGAAATATCGATATACGAGGATTGTATCTGCCCTCAAGCCATACACAAGTTCTAATCATTGAATCTATTTAAACCATCGCATCACTCATCAGTCAGCTTTAGCCACTCAACCCAAATGTTGTATACACAAAATCAAATAAACTTTTGTTATGCGCCTAATAGAAATTTGTACCATTTGATGGCTTGTTTTCTCTGCATCTTTTCCTTCTATTATCCCAGTTTACCTTCTACGATCTTTATCAAAATATTCACTAAAGAAAGTCCTTTTTCGACATGAAACCCCGCTTTGATAACTTTTATTTTATTATGGCGATGCTTCTTTGTTGGATTTCTAAAACGAATAAATTGTATTTCTCGTATTGTAGACAAAGAACGCAATAGAATTTCTAGCATTTCATTTTTAAAATGGAGTCATTATAATAAAAGAATAGACGATCACTCATGCAGGTTTTTGAAATGAATCTAACATCTTTGATGTAACTTGGTGTGAAAAACTAAGTATGTCGTATTGTATCATATGGTTCAATATTAGAAAAGGTTAGTAGAAGCCGAGCTTCTGTATTCTTTTTTTTAAATTCAAAACCTAAATACAACCTTCAGTTGTTCAATACAGAAAATGCTCTTAGTGTTAAGATGGAAATTAACCCTGAATAATGCAAACCAATATAACCAAGTTAATAAACTCTATATTTCACAATGTCACTATCTCAGCAGTACCTATTAAGAAACAAAAACCGACGCTTTGGGTATGCAGTAAAGTTAAAATCTTAAATTTGATAATGATACCTATGACTTCAGAATTTAAAATCATAATAAGATTTCTATTAAATGTTTGGAACGACACTTACAATGAAATGTCACATCCATAGGTCGCTTTTTGTTATTGCTAATGATACCAAAACCTTTCATAAAGGATAATTTTGAATGCATGCCGACCTCAGTTGTGGACTTTTTAAAGACACGCAAAAAAACATGCAAATTTCTATAATATATCCCAAAAAGAGAAAATTATTAGTTGTCTAGTGATATCAATCCCAGTATTATATGCAATTATATATTTGACATTTGTCAATGCCTCATAGACCACAAGGTCGATCGATGTTCTTTTAAATTAAGTTTTAAACTGATAATGTTATTTAAATGTACATCGTGTGGCACTTAAAATACTTAAATGTTGATTTATTCAGACTGCAGTGATATTTAATTTTATCAACAAGTCAATGATATTCAAAGTATATATGATATTCACTATTCATTTTATAATGTATGTGTAATTTGTAATATGTATCATATGATAATCTCCGAGATATATTACAATATCTCTATATAAAGAAGGAATTTAGATTTCCATTATATATCACCCATTACCATCAAAACGTTTTATAATTGGACCAATAGTAAATGGAAAAATATGCCCTATATGTGATATCAAGTATAAAATATTAATAGTTAGATTGACAATAAATAGTCTACCTATTAACCCTTGGCTCAAGTTCAGTGGATGTTTTTTTCCCACCGTGGCCCTTCTTCTACACCTGACACTATATACCTTTAAATACATACAAACACAGCCCAGCTGTACGCCCAATACAAGACGTCAATAAACTAAACTCCCCACATTTCTGTATGATTATGACCTGATACGTATTTGTGATCACTACCGTTTCCAATGATATCTTAACAAGCGTCTGGGCTTTGGGTGCAGTTTGGGTTTTAAAGTTGACGATTTTAGAACAATATCATTTCAACATTTGGGAAATAACATCGCTGTGTCAATTACAAATGTTATGGGGTTTAATTGTACTTGTACCAAATTGAGCACTGACAAATACTTAGTTCAGATCTGAAGGAAGGTCTCCTAACTGTAGAACAACGTGAACTCTTACATTTGGTTACCAGAGAATTTTAATTCAGCTAATAAAACTTGTAACTTTCTGAAATATCGTCTTCTATTGCCGTTAGACAGTAGTTAATTAACTATATTATAAAGCAGTGAACAAGCAAATATTGAAAAAGGGGGTTTCAACAAGGAGACGACCTTTATGCTTGTCTATTGGTGTATCATACAAATATAATATGCTATAATGTCCTACTGATTAAAACACTAACATGTACCCCGCTGTTTTATAGACTTGTACCATTTATAACGAGGGTATTAAATTACAGTAGAATTTCCTCTATAAATATTCTGTAAATCACCCTAACATATTTATCGCTTTAATGTCTGGGTTCAGTTTTTAAGAAATCATTGTTTAAAGAAATTCTTTAGCTTTGTCCCCCATGTATCGATGACAATCCTAATTTATACAAAAACTTTCCTTAAATAAGTTTATCTTTTAAATCTTAACACGTTTTCATCATTTATCGTATTAATTTTGGCTTTATTTCCCTTAGTTATGTTCCCGCGTTTGGTTTCCTTGTTTTAGGAGGGACTATTATCAATCTTAGGGTTTCCTTATATCTGAAGACGAAAGTGCTACAAAATTCCATCATGTAAAAAGAAAAAGTAGTAATATCGGTTGCTGGATATTCTTCGTTTGATTTCGTTTCAAGAGCCAGCTTTTACTTAATGACTATTTGAGCGAGGATAAAAGAAAGAATAAAAATGATAAATATATGGTAGGAATCAAGACTTGTCTTTGGTCGTATCATTAAAAATAATCAATGGCGAAGAGAAATTATAATGTAGTGACTCCTCTTAGCTCAAAGTCCCACACTAGAAATTAAAGTTGGTGATGTAGATGAGGTGTCATGGTAGAAGTGACAGTTAAAACTATCTAGTATCGCTAGCAACCTTTCCCATGCACATCGACCCCAGCACAAAATAACACTAAATAGGCCTTAATTTGCCTTTATACCAGTTATTATTTTAAACATGGCAATTTAATTTTTTCCAAAAATCAATGGCCAATTGCCGATATATGATTTGTTGATGAAAGATTCCGTAAATATTGCCTCATTTGTTCCCCCCTCTTAAGTGCGTTGTCTTGTCAAATAAATTAACCAGTAAATGTTAAAACACCTAATCAGACGCCATTATGAAATTTTAAGCCTCGGCGTTGGAGAAAATTGCGTATAATCAAGGCAAATTTTGCTGTTGACAAAACTAATACTTTACTCCAATCAAATATGGTAAATGTCCCCTTAACAGAGGAAAATAACTCCCTTTGTGAAATTGGTCAATTTTAGCGTTGTATAAAAGAGAGAGCAATGATCAGTGTCTATGTTATATTAAAGCTTACCTGTGTTTGTGTAAGACCGAGGGATGCGGCCAGCTCGGCCCTTTCTGGCAATGCCAAATACTGAGTTCTCTGGAAACGACGATTTAACTGTTGTAGCTGAAGGGAGGAATATATTGTTCGAGGTTTACGTAATTTCTTTCCTTTGCCGTTTATTCTTAGCTGTTCCTCAACTTGAGATTTATCTGTGAAAAAAAATAATTTATTGGATGCATAATTCATATACGAGGGGAGTACATGTATGGACCTGGTGATAATATTAATAAAATACCTGCCTCTCTTTCTTGATTTCAGTTATGGATGTATATAATGAAATATGAATAAATACGGATTTATGTGGTTTGGGGCTCTAACCCCGAAGGATTTATCATATTGATTTGGCACTGTTTAGAAAATAGCATAGTGTATGTATCAGGTATAGGAATACGTTTTATTAACATAATTGTAATGTTTTCTGTTTAAAAATAAAACATATTCGAAATATATAAACTGTTTGATTAAATTTAATGTGATATTTTGGGAAGAAAATGTGAATTAAACGGAATAACTTCGACGTGCTTGGGGGATTTACTTGTTTTCAATTATGCATTACTACAGCGCATAAATTCTAAATTTGTCATCCATCGGAATCGCTTCGTGTGATACTGAAACTACATTTAACGCTGAATTCATGGTTCTGTTCACACCGAATTATTAAACCATTATTTAAAGATATTTTAGATATATTATATACTTTACAAAAATAACGTAAATGTATATCTCTTTTAGTTTTTAGTAATATTTCAGTATTTGGTACAGTGCCCAACTTTAAATTTCTCATACTTAGAAATCGCTTCGTGTGATACTCATGGAACTACATTAACGACTTCGACATATCGCTGAATTAATGGCCTTTTACAGCGAATTATTACAGAATTATATAAAGATATTTAAGATATATTATATGCTCTACACAAATAACGTGAAAATATATCTCTTTTGTTTTATCATTTTATTAATTAGTTTGCGATTATGTCTTGGATACAGTGTCTAACTTTTTAATTTCTCTCCTTTCCCGTAAGAATCGTTTCGTGTGATGCTCGTGAAAGTACATTTTAAACTTCGAAATATCGCTGAATTCATGGCCCTTTTCAGTGAAATTTTACAGCGTTATTTAAAGATGTTTTAGATAGACATACTCTACACAAATAACGTAAAGGTATATCTCTTTGTTTTTAATTCACTTAAGCATAACACATATATTGGAGTTTTTACGTGATTTCAATATATAGGTCTTTGATCATGGAACGGAACATTGCTCTAAAGATGTAGTTTTTAATAAATTCATCTTTGTTAAAGGACAAACTATATATACTTGTCCTAATAATTAAAAAGTATGTTATATATCATTTCGTAGAATCGTGAATATTTTGCTCTTAATAAAACATCGCACCTTAGTGATTTTTGTTAGATATTATCTTTATGCTGACACAATATGGTAGAAACATTTCAGATTCTAAGCTGATTTAATCTTTGGCCTTTCATTAAATTCTAATAGTACGGTACCTTGATTAAAAGTTACTTTTTACATATAAATTCAACAATCAATACAGAAATATAAATACGGAGTTGAGATTTCCGTGTACAGGTGCGGGCTCGTTCGAATAACGCTTTGTACGACATATACAGAGCTGAGTCGATACATGTTCGATTTCCATTTAAATCAACAAATGTGTTAATACTATTCCGCAATACAACTTATAGATTCTGATCTCTAACACATCAAAATACAGCACTAATATTATTCACTCTCACATTAACCAAATTAATTATTTGTACAAAATGTTCATAAAATGTTTTAAAAAAGCTTATCACGATTACAATCTTATCCCTATTGAAAAAATCTTTCGCATCTGTTTCAGTCTAGCTTGACTTTGCAACTTCGTTTCATATTATTGTCCTAGTTATCAAAATTTTGATATTTTTTTTTCTAAGTTTGAAATATTTACGAATACAATTATATATCTATTCGGGTTTTTTGACTGTTCTTCATTGCGTATTGTTTAGTTTGTCAATGCAATGTTTGTTCAAGTAACATATAAATATGTTACGTTCGGTGTTAAAAAAAAATATTAGAAAAGATAACGTATATCAAGTCGGCCATGATTTTTTTTTAGCTGCCTCTCGTATATGAGAATAAAAAACCAACAGAGTTCACATGTTAAGATTGTACTAGTGATATTTCAAGCACAAAACAAGATACATAGATAGCGAGCAGGATACCTTTCTTCATAGACCCCGGTGAAATCTAATAGGGAGTTAGAAATTGTATACACCGATGAGAAACAAGTTCATCATCAGCGTTATAATGGGAGCGTCATTGTGCGACAGTATATAGCTGATTACGTTTTACAAATGCCTAATTGAAATTTTACTTCGAGGGTAACTGATATTGAAAAAATTCTATTAAGACTTTTTGAACCCAATATGTGACATATTCTTTAATGTGTGTTATTTATGATTTCTTGATAATAAATTTTCGTACTTTGATGGCATTTTTTTGTTCTTTAATCCCATACATGCTTCTATACATCAGATTCTGGAAACGCGCGACACATTTTCTGTCTTAACAATATGCGTAATAATTGGTCTTCCCAAATATTATACCGAACATCGACGATTGACAAACAATAAAATCTTATATTATGCGTTATAAAATAAAATACTGATCTATTAATTACTTTTATTTGAAAATGTGTTCGTTGTTCAAATTTTATAATTGTGTATAATATTTATACAGACAAACCGAGATCTATATCAACGTTTATAGCGCCTTCATAAATCCGGACATATGATTAAAGAAAACGTTTTTCTATGTTTGTTTAGTGTTTTAAAAATTTATTTTAATTTGAGATGTTTATGACAAATTAGCTAAATTATCAGTTAAACAACAATTCTTTAAAAAATCCAATAAATATACTTTTAAGGGACAATAATTATACGATCATGATTTGTGATTTTTCTTTTAATTCATAAGAAACATTAAGCTAATTTTTGAAATTCCAAAATAAAATAATAGAAAATATTTTTTGTCCGTATATACATATGTGTTTATATGAAGTTATATTACTGTACATTTTTTGGTAGAATATTGTTCGTTAAATATGAAGCTGTAAAAAATACACATAGCGTTTGTATTGATAATAGAGGCATTTAATGACTATTCCATAATTAGTATAATTAAGCCCATTAATAAAATGTCGTAATCTTGATCCGAACTTTGACAATGGAAAAAAGGTCAACTACCAAATTATACAACTATTTATGTGAGAAAGTTTGGTATCATATTCCCAAAAATACAGTATTTTTTTATGAATTGTAACAAAATTCAATGGATCCTGGTCTCGCTTATAACAAATAAATATAGCACTTTAGCACATTCTAAAAAGCAATAATACATATTTACTTAACAAGCCATGCATTACGCAGACAACTATCGACCAATCATTAACATTAAAACGTGAAATTACGCTCAATTTAAATCTCTACTTAGTAATTTTATCGTATTAAATGTTACAGCGATTATATACTATACAAGATTATCATATCTAATGATGATTCTTTAAAAAAAGATAAATAATAACTGTACTTACCGTCTCGAGTCGGTGAAGGTGGCTGGTATGGGGACATTGGAAAATGATGAGAAGGAGGTACAGCATTATATCCAGACGGGGCCATACTATTCATTGAAAACGGGTACCCAAACGAACGTGTATGTTGAGAAGTTGGAAACATTTCGTGTTGAGAATGCTGTGGAGGGTACCCAGAACGTATATTGTAAGCCGGGTGCCCCATGCCTCCTGACATTGACTGCTGCTGTAGTTCCATGAATGCCGATTTACTGGCCATTTCTGGGTCCATGCCCTCCATATTGCCTGTCATATTCAACATGATAGTCAGTCGGGTCGTTCTGATTAAAGGTAATTTTCAGTTAAGTATGTTTCTAACTACAGATCACCGAGTCTTCTTACCGCACACATCCACTGCTTCTAACCACCACTTAAATCAGTTGTGTCGGCCCCCAAAATATATGAATACATACATCTACCAGACGAAGCTCCTCCCATCTAAAGATTTCATTGGCTAGTCAGAGGCAAACTGTCAATCAATGCTTTTCAATGGCTGAGTGAAGACAACAATACAAACGAACAACCGAATGGATTACCGTAGTCTGAAGATGGCTATTGTTTAAATTGAATAGAACTTTGCTAAGAGGCTTACAACAAAAGCCATTGAATTTTATTTGGTTGTCTATGAGTTAGACCCGAAGAGAGTTAGGATAGCCGCCACTGCTAGGAGACTTCAGCCAAAATGGGTGCTCCTTGAAGCGGAGAAGCGTGAAGACTTGTGTTAATGTCTATCACTAATCAAATAGAATACGACCTCCGTTAATCTTTTGTTTATGTTTTTTATGATGACATCTTTAGACTATTTGTACTATTAGTTTTAATAATCACAACATTGACTTAGACGGCGGACATCTCCTCGTTTTTTAACGCTTCTGCGTATTTTCTTCAATATTGTAAGCATTAGTTCCTACAAGTAGAAATTGGTACAATTTTCGGCTTATAACAGGTCGTAATCCTATGGAGTAAAATATTTTCTTAATTCGCGTGTTGGGTTGATGTGAATGAAATGTGTTGACATGCATTTATTGTGACAGACTAATTATTAGCAATCATCTACATCAAAAATTGCAAATTTATTCAATTTGTCTTTCAGGAATTCTTTAGCAATGCCACTTTTTGCACTGTCATGGAAGTATCGAATATAGAGCAAAAATGTTATCGACTCTGCGAGGGTATATTTTTTTGAACCAGACTTTGAATATGTTCTGATTTTCGAATACAAACATATAAAAGCTGTTTAGTTAAAGTGACTAGACTTCTTTGATTTGAATCAAAATTTAATTTTCGATTTAATTTTATTTGATAGGTTAATTTGTTCATTTTTTGTTGAGGTATAGTCGCTTTTATACTCCACAGTGGACGGCACAGTAAGCCAAAAATAAAAATAAAATTAATAAACATGCCGACTTTCTCAACAGTTATTAATGATATAAAGATTTTCTCAAAACACATCACATCAACTCAATTCCATATTTCGTAGCTTGAATCAAGGAATTTTAGCTACTTTATGCATAAACATTGAGTGGCATTTTAGCGATTAAGCACATTCAAAAACAGAATACAGTGTATATGGAAAACAATCATTGGTTTATACACATATAGCGCCACGTTTCGACAAGTATTATCTTATCGTTTATGTGCTTGAAAACGATATAAGAAAATTGTCGAAACGTCGTGCTATATGCTACTTTACATGTCGAATTCCATTTTTTTAAAATGGTTAGACCTTTACGATTTCCGTTTTAGATCAGCTGAATTGTTTTGTGAAGTTGAAATATGTCTATAATTGAAATTTTAGGTTCCCTGATTAACCCAGTGTTCCAATAACATCAATTTAACAGTCGACAGTTCAAGCAAAATAAATGATATTAAAACAGTGAAAAATAATAAATTCTGCTTAAGATTCAAAAACCAAAAATTTAATGGAAAGGGGTTTGCCTCGTTGCTAATCAAATAACACCAGATCAACCCATATTTAATCTAGATCTTGCAAGTGACGAATTTTGTCCACGTTCCATTCAACAAGTCAGAATTGGTAAAAAAAAAAGGGCTAAACCTTCCTGTCATGCGCTTTGTTATAATTTGGGCGATGTGTATGAGTTATCAATGAAAGCTGCTTGTACATGTTTTATATTATCTTTTATAAATGTACCGTTGTTTCCAGATAAAGGAAAACTCGATGTCGACCAAAAGATACCATGTCTGATTTTATCAATGTGTTCAAGTTTCTTTATTAAACGAAACGAAAATAAAAACAGAAGGAAATCTATGAAGACTCGATGTTCTTTCTGTTTGATATCTTTCGGTTATCACAGTACATTTTTTTCTTAAATGTATTTTTTGATCTATTTCGTTTTGGAAAATTTGAATGAATGAAATGATGGTGTATTCATGAATGGAGGGGTTTGGGTTCGAATGCGATAGGAATAGAACGTGTCCCGACTCACCCATGGTGTACTGAACGGATAGATGATATTAAACATTCGTTGAAGTCTTTCAGAATAACCGAGAATTATAAAAGTAAAACGGTTATAATATAACCAGCCTTCTTACGACGATCTCACAACAAAACGTTCCGGTTCATCTTTTTGTAATTCTTTTATTTTAGTTTTTCTTTAAAACATGTACACCAATTAACTTTATTTTGCCGCATAAACCAACTGGATTGACCTGTGTACACAACACGAAGATAAATTTAACATCATCCAATCCAAACTGCAATAATTATAAATATATTTTTTTTTTACAAAAATCATGATCATATTATCTAAATTCTGATACAAATAGGGTAGCAGGTGTTGAAGTGGGAGTGTGTATGGAATGATGTAAGTAAGAAACGTAAAAGAAGAATTCTCCATGTTTGGATTTCTTGATTTACAGTTTTGAAATCTCCAGGAAATAAATACATTTCGTGTGGGTTGTGAATAATCACGGCCACGAAGAGTTTGAAGAATTTTTGTTTTGTTTTGAGACATGACGTTATTCGTTTCAGGCGGTGGTGAATACTGGTGCGACTGATTGACTACACTTGCGACCAATTGTGAGCTTTAAGAAGTCCGCTTTTCCTAAAGAGAATAGCATTGAACGGGCTGGATTAGCATACAGAATTTGATTTTACAATGATGCCTACACTATAAAAGTTTCACAATAATGCTTTTAATATAAACTCTTTTACAATAATGCTTGTAAAATAAACTGTTTTACAATAATACTTATAATATAAACAGTTTCACAATAATGCTTATAATATAAACTGTTTTACAGTAATTCTAATAATATAAACATTTTCACAATAATGCTTATGATATAAACTGTTTTACAATAATTCTTATAATATAAACTGTTTGACAATAATGTTTATAATATAAACAGTTTCACAATACTGCTTATAATATATACTGTTTTACACTAATTCTTATAATATAAACAGTTTCACAGTAATGCTTATAATATAAACTGCTTTACAGCAATTATTTTAATATAAACAGTTTCACAATAATGCTTATGATATAAACTGTGTTACAGTAATGCTTATCATATAAACTATTTTACAATAATGTTAATAATATAAACAGTTTCACAATAATGCTTATGATATAAACTGTTTTACAGTAATGCTTATAATATAAACTGCTTTACAATAATGATTATAACATAAACGGTTTCACAATAATATAAACTGTTTTACAATAATGATTATAGTACTGATTTGTCCTTATTAAAATAACAGACTGTGAAACGTATGTGCTGGTAAAATAATACTAACATTATCTTGTTATGGTTAAACCACTGAGCATTGTTTTCAAACAGGCATTTCAAGCGTTTTTAGGGTAATTGATAATTTAATCATTATAATCGTAAGTGCCCCCAATCATTGCTGCTTGAACAGTTAAACGATCACTCTTTAATTTCATCGTCACACGATAAATACAAATACTATACTACGGGGAGCTCGTCGGCTACTTGAAGTTGGGTATTAAGGAAAAAGGCTACTCTTCTTAAAGAGATTAATTTGGTAGAGTGGATGGGATTAGTGTTGTTTTCTTTAATTGTGTCATGTCATCAGACATCTAACGACAAAATTGTAACATAAATATTTGTGAAACGAAATTTCTGTATTTTTGTTCGAGGTTTGGTTTTTATAGAACCGTTTTCGCGTTCGACATTATAATAATACTGGTAATACATTAGTAATGTGAACTTCCTCAATAAATGAGAAAAAATACTAGGTGTTCGTCAAAGAATATACATACTGCCTGGTATTTATATAAATTAAAAACACTTATATTGATATACTACTTATTAACATTGTGAAATCTACTTCTCTACGTCTTATAAGGATTATGTCTCGTATTTGATATTTATTCAAATTCCAATCTTTTACGACAAATATTAGAAAGTGCTTGATATTCGTATCTAATTATAATAGATGTTTGCCTGATCTACGTAAATTAATAATTTTTTTTTTGTATCTTTGGAAAATCGTGAGTTTCTTATTGACTGTTGTTTTTGTTTATTACAAATTAACAACCAGTATATACACATGATATTAAGGACAGGTTGATTTAATTAAGTTATTTACATATTAGAGGGAGTTATACTGATCTAATGTCTATCTGTACTAAATTTATACCATAATGGAATTATGTCAACAGGTTCGTAAACGTAGTCCGTGGTGAATGCGGGTGCGACTGATTGACTATTCTTGGGACCAATTGTGAGTATTAAGGAGTCCATTATTCCGAAAAAAGATTAGCATTGGGCGGATTGGATTAGCATGCAGAATTTAAGTTTTTAATTAAGACCAAAATGATTGCGACGTCGGTCATCTGAGTAATACGAAACCGTTTACTGTTAAATAGATTACTATTGTTAGATTTGATTGACTTAGTATTTTGTTTTAATGGCCGGCATTATGACACTTAAGGACCCGTCAACTACGTTGGTAAGGATAGGACGCGACTACCAGGAGTCGCGGAGACGTCCTACGCCTATTGAATCACTAATTATCACTGCATAATACAAATGTCAACAATGTAACTGTGATTTTAAATCAGGGTTTTGTGGCGCTTATGCCTGGGTGCGAAACAATGTCGCTTGCAAACGTCTACGGGGCTTGCTTGCTTTGAATTGTGTATGTAATAAATGTATACCACATTGGACAATATGTATGTCTCAAAAGACAGCCTAAACCTACATTAAATTTGCAATTATGAATATTTTGATTGATCTTGTAAGTCGTATTAATTCACTAATTCTGAGATCCACTTGTCGAGAACTGGCAGATCTAAACACATTTTTGCGTGCACGTAAAATAACCACTGAACCGTGTTTCTATACCATATATTAGCCTTAGAATGGTTTACGAATCGTCAACTCCATTTTTCCTTCCAGATAGACCGCAAGAACATATCTGTGTTTTATTAATGATATATCAATAATTGATAGTGGGAACCCCCAAAAATATGAATTGACATCATTTGGTCCACCACGTGTACGACACCTGTCTCTTCCATTAGATAACTAGAATCTTCCTACTCAGTTAATGATTAATCTCAAGTAAGAAATGTGTAGAGTCAGGTTTATAAGGATTCAGACTAGCAATTGTTTGCCCATTGACTTCATTGTTAAATTGCTATAATATCGCAGACTGTAACGTTTTGCTCAACATTTCGCTTGTTCCAATTTTTTATATAGGCACAATGGGGGACCACATCTGACAATAACCTCATCATAATATTGTAGGGGATTGGCCCTTAAGGTTTTTCGCTACGTGGATTTGATGTTGATCGGGGTGAAAATATTACTTCCAACACATTAACTGCTCTGTAGAAAGACACCACATACGTCATCAGGAAATATAAGGGGATTAATTACAAGTTTTAATCTATAACGCCGGAAAAAACAACGCTAACAATTTTATTTTCATTATTACAGTTTTATCGAGTTCCGTTTCCTTTGCTTTATATATAGATCCTGGTTGGTTCAGCGTTAAAGATGGTAGCTCGCTAACCTGTAGCTTCCGTGTCCGATGTTGGCCGAGAAAGTTCATCTGGATTTTCTGCCGTGGTTCTCCACATTGTCAGTGGTGCAGTGAGGGCTTGACTTGACCAGGTACAACGTATAGTTGTTTGGATTTGACGAAAAACCGAGGCCCTGCGCATACACATTGGCATGCATATCAAAGAACCCTAAACAGTTTGAATTCGATGTGAGAGTACATGTAGCATGTACTCCTGTTGTTCGGACACAGCATCTCTCATAGAACCATGTAGAGCGTATGCCCACTTTCGTTAGCCCAGTCGGACCAGAACAGTATGGTGTGAAATCCATTTTTTAATATCAAATTTGATTAACAGGTTAACGATTTCAAAATGGCATTGACCTGTAAAGTAGGTTAGGCAATTATATAAGTCGGTAGCGTCCGTTGTGTGTGGGGGTGGTCGGCCTACAGTAGTGGTTTGTAGACAACAATGCACTATTTAACTGATATAAGAACGATTTTTTTAATGTAATAAAATATATTTCGAGGTTTAAAGCGAAACAACCCGATCTATCTAGAGCGATTAACGTTCTAGGGGAAAATCTGTCCACGGTCATAAAAAAATCCTATTAAACAAGGCCGAGAAAGTACATTTCGGTTTTCCGGCGTAGTTTTCTCTTGTCAGTGATGCAGAACGGAGGGCCTGACAAGGACAGCTGTCTATTCGTTCGGATGGTACGAAAAACCAAGGTCCCGTGTACATTTTGGCGTGCACGTAAAAGATCCCCTCGCAGTTGGGATTCGATATATGAGTAGGCCGTAGCGCCGCTCCCGGGCAAAATTTCCCTCATAGCACACTCTAAGGCGTATGCCCGTCTTCCATTAGCCCAGATTAGATGCAGAAGAGTAGGACGTTAAACCCCATTTCATTTCGTTTCCTATCAAACAAAGCGATATTTAAAATGACCCCCAGTAAAAAAATATTTGCTTACTGGCGACCACCCGATAAACCCTCGGACTATGTGAATCTCCATCTATTACATGAGGATCATTCTATATGTTAACTATCAGTAAAAATCCTCCATTTTTTTATTACTTCAAGCCACTATATGAATCTCTATAATGATCATAATTATTTGAAGGTTTGGACGGCATGTGTTGGGCCGCTAACCGTTCTTTGTAGCTATTACCACCCCATTGAGGTAGTATATGACTATGTTTTGTGGTATTGAGTATATTTGATGATACGATAGACAGATAAATAAAAACTGTGATAAATGGCAACAATAGTATTCCCTAGAAACAGGTGTAGAGCATCAAGTATTATCAAAAGAACACAAGCGTAATTTCATTCTATCTTATTATCGAATACACGAATTTAAAACCATCTTTTTTAAGAGAAAATACGGAATCACTTCATGTTGATTCTCAAAGAGTAAAACACTGTTTTTAAGGTCGCTGATTCTATTAAAAATTAAATAAAATTAACAATATTCTTAAAATGGCGTCTTGATGTACAGTTAAGAAAACAACGTTTCCTTACACACGTCACGTTTTCAAATTAATTTAACACGTGAATTAAAATAATAATAAGTTATTATAATTTAATTTTGTCACGCTCAGCAAAACTGATACGCAAATTTGTTCCACATCATCTAATTTAAGTATAAATGACGTAAATTATGTTAATGAACGAATTAGGTGTAAATTGATCTATCATGTGATTGCAGAGGTATTTCCGGGAGTGATCACAAATCTGGGGTATAGTGGGCCAGGTCTAAATTAAGGCCAACTGGAGATTTCGTCAAGGTCGCGAGATGTAGATAGGGTTAGGGTATGTGATTTTTGACGAAATTGTGGGCTAGAGTTATATGGAGCCCTGTTCACACCTCGTGACCATTGTCCAAATCTGCTGCTAACCGAAATATTTAGGCCTAACTGGTTTCAGAATATAAAGTCATGGGTCACTAGCCAGGATATCACGGATTCGATCCAGATATGGGCAGGGAATGTTCTTCCAGTCTGGTTTCCCCTTGTCAGTGGGGCGAGGACCTGGTAAGGAACAACGTTTTGTTGCTCGGATGGACCGCAAAAATCAAGGTCTCGTGTAAAGAATCCTTGACAGTGAGAATTCCAAATAAGAGTAGACTGTATCATGGCGATGGGGCGCCAAGTAGAGCGTTTTCGTTCTATCCTAAAGACTGTTCGTTATTCCTTACCATGTCCTCCACTCTACACTATTGACACGTAGTAACACATCGGAAAATAACGATGAACTTTTACTTTTCGTTCCATCCGAAAGACTTTACGTTGTTCCTTACCAGGTACTCCACCCCACACTACCCACGGGTGGAGTTTGGAAAATAACGATGAACTTTTACTTACATAATAAGAAAGAGGGACCAATGCATGACGTATCCTGGACCTTATCTCAATAATTTGCATGTACATTGCGGGTCTTAGCAGGGTTCAGATACTTGAGAACCAGGGAAACCCACGTACAAGATTGGGATTAAACCAATTGACGACCCAACCAACTATATGTAAATACCCTTGCATGGTTTGTCATGATTCATACAATCTTTTCTATATATGTTTTTGTTAGAATGTAATATGAAAGAAAATGGAGTTTAACGTCCACCTGTTCTGCCCCGACTGGACTAATGAAGAAGGCCTTATGCCATGCGGTTTGCTATGTGCTACGGCCAACTATCGAATTTCCACCGCACAAGGGATTTTTTATACACGAGTCCTCAGTTTTCGACTAATCCGAAGGACTAGGCTGCTGACCTTGTATGACCCTCCATCCTGCACTGCTGACAAGGATAAATCCCGATAAACGTTCTCAGCTGATACTTGGATCGAACACAGGACCTCCAGGCGAGCAAGCCGACGTCTTACTCAATGAGCCACCGCGGTCCGCAATAAAGTTACAATATCACACATAAAATGTCTCTTTATAATATTGCAATGAAAAACAACTTAGTTTAATCGAAATGGTGCGAGAAGAAATTATCTAGAATAGCTGCTGCTGTCATCAGAACTGTACTTGAAGATAAAGCTTAGGGGACTAAAGGGAATTACAGATGCACATTGCACAATAAATCCATGGATATAACCCTGTAGAGTAAGATATAAATGGAAGCTTTATACTGAAACCTCCTTAATCTCAGTGTAACGAAATGGTCAAAGCATTGTTTATAACCCCGCTTACAGTACGCAGAAACCCAGATGTGGGTCATTTGTCGGACTGTCTTTCAAAGACAAGTTAAGTATAGACTAGACTGTTATAATACCAGGAATTAGTCTATGTATACGGTTACCATTTCGTGTTATTTAGCCATGCTATTCTCTTTTCATTAAGAAAACTAATCAATATGCTACAAGAATGTAACTTCGTATTTAATAACAGGTTTGTAGTGTTTCTAATAATCAGAGAATTGAATGACATGCTAATGTCCCCTGTACTCGAAACCCCATCTGGAAAATGGCGCGTCCGTCTATACTACCATGCTTTGAATTCCAGTGTTTTTATAAATGGTAATGAATGTATGCAAACCAGAAGAATTTGTCGTCGTTAATTAGTTTTTAATTAAAGAGAGAGGGGTAAGATTAGATAAAAAGCTGACAGTTCTGGTTATAATAGTTAAAAAAATAGACAATACTTCATTCTGAACCGAGATATTACCGGTTCAATTTTAGGCTAGCTTCGATCGTTATTACTTATGTAAGCAAGATAATAAACAAAGTCTCCATTATCCATTTATCCATCACAAAATGCATCCAACTCCACTAAATATCGTAGGGTAATAATGGCATTGAGATTATGGTCTTGATAAGTTAATCAATATCTTATTAATAATTTAGATAGCATTTAAGACCTAAATAAAGACCTGCAATAGGAAGATTTAGTTCTGGCATAACGCATGTTTAAACTAAATATTTGGTATGTAAACGTGTTGAGTCTAATCTCTAAAACACATTTATTGTTATTATCCTAAATCCCAAAGTTTTATTCATTTCAAATGCATTTTATTATAAGTATAATAAATTTGTATTGCAAGTCGCGTCTTTCTTTTTACTCGAGGGTTTACATCCGCTTCTTCCCAGGACTTAGTTCTACATAAATCTTGATAACAATTTCAACACCTTCATCAACTTCTATTGTCATAAGACGTAAAGCGACATAAGGTAAATCTTGTTAAAGGTGAGAGAGATAGATAAGACGATATTTGACAAGTTTAAGGTAAACAATAAGTGTCATAGTTTACTTACTGTATGTAAGATCAATAGATTTACTAGTACTTACATGTAGATAATTTACTTACATACTTATCAGTGACATATATTTAATGAGCGAATTTTTAGACTATTTAAAAAGTGAACCTATATTGTGAACTATGAAAAGGGATATAATTGAAATATTAAATACTTTGCAAAAATAAAAAATAATATACTATCTTCTTTTCTTTTTTTTCTTTTTTTTTTTGGCTATAATACAATATGTTGGTTTTCATTTTTCTCCTCAAATAATATAAATAGTTATTATAAAACCGAGATATTAATTTATCGCACTTTAGGCATAACATAACCCACATATTTCTTAAAAACAATTCTTGAAATTTCAATTTCACATAAGGTTGCATTATTACTTGAGATGTAATATTGTTTATATAACTATATACCAGACAGTTCGTGACCCGAATATATATAAACAAATAATTAACAATGCATCGAGGCGGACACAAAATAAATAAGATAGTAAAATTATAAAATGAATTTAAAAGAAAAATTGAAATCGATAATCAATCAATATTTGCAATGATTTCTTGTTGTAGATATCCGGAGGACTTTTCAATAAAATAAATAATAATCATATGTAATAACCCCCAAAAATCTTGGCCTGGAATCTGATCCGAGTCCAACCAGTTAATGCCCTTTCATCAAAATCTATATTGGACACAATACAACCAGAAAATATGTTCTCCATAATGATCCAAATTGAACAAGACCAATTTACAAACATCAATATGAACAAATTTGGCAGCTCAACAACCTGTTGCGTGTTTTTCACTCAACAAAAAGTTGATAGCTTTATCTGGCGGTAATTTAGTTGCGTATAAAAGTTGTTTTGGGACTTTAAATTTCTCACGTTGTAGTGCGAATTGTGTTCAGTGACGGGGAAATGATACTGATGTATTTTGACAAGACATTCAATGTGTATTTTCCACCTGAACCCTAGCAGGAAGAAACCTTTAGTAGTCGTCTGCTTTTTTTCTCCATCTTTTGCTGTCTCGTTTCTCCCATTCTCTTTCGTCAAACGTCGTTCGTTGAATACTTACGACTGACGCCGATAACCCCATGGGGTTGAATCGTCGCCCGTAGAGGCGAACAAATACAGCGAATTTCTATGTTTCGCTCGGTGGGTAGCCCACTCATCCTATTGTTCCCGAGTTTCGCCAGGATTCTCCTCAAGTGTTTGGAACAAATGAATTTAGAGAAGTGAACAATGGCCATGTTTCTCTACGAACAAATATTTCGGTCCAGCAGAACGACCTAACAAGTGCTTTCTCCTTTTCTCCCTTAATTGACCAAGAACGGCATGTGATCGTTTGGGATGTGAAATTAGCTCGATCGCTTAATGAACTCCCCAAATAGACTCACTGGTTGTGTACGGTATGGACCCCGCCATCTCAAGACTTCATTTATTACGAGGGATTATTGATCAGATATTTCAAGCCTCATTATTTTGCTTTAAGAATTTTCTAAAATATTCTCAAAAAATATCGTAGTTTGTTTCATGAATCAATCAATGTACTTTCACTCGAGAAACTCAATTTTTATTTAAAAAAAAACGTTTGTTGGTTGTTTTGGAGTAATTTTAGGCGTGGCGATATTAAGGATATCAATCACCACTTCTAAACCGACATAAATAACTCTGAATCTAATGAAATAATCTGTTTATTTGGTATTAAAAGGATATCATTAATAAAAATACACAAAAATGTATGAGAGCGTGAACACCTCAAAGTCGCTTGTTGTTATTTGAAGGATGTTGAATCATTTGCAAACTACAATATCGTGAAATTCTAATCTCTGCCAGTAATGCAGGGCGGAGGGCCCGACACGGACAGCGTTCTTGTAGTTTGGATGGAACGATAAACTGAGGTTCCGTGTCCACATTGACGTGCACGTAAAAGATCCCCCGGCAGTTGGATTTGGATATAAGAGTAGGCCGTAGCGCCGCTGTCCAGGCAGAAGTATCCCCATTGCACACTATATAACGTATGCCTGTCTTCATTAGCCCCAGTCGGAGCACATCATTAGGACGTTAAATCCTATTTCATTTATATCAGTTCAAAAAGTGGTGGACTTCCGTTCAATATTTACAGAGATCGGCATACTTTTCAAACAATATAAACAACCAGTGTCATCTATACCTTTCAAGTCGGGAGATTCTCTACCGTTGATTTTTTGATTTTGTCTTCTTAAAGAAAAGGTCATATACATCTAAAAGCAATTTGAATACATTTTGTCGTTTACTGGAATATGGAATCGTATTGACAACCGGCGACTTAAACCTAAAATAACAAAAAAAACCCCTGAAAACATAATATTTACATTAACATCTATCAATGTTAAAGGCTATTTTCAGCTTTCCCGTCGTACCCGTTCGGGTGTCATCTGAATTCAACATTGAACAATTGACAAACATTTACCATAAACAAAGTTAATCCTTAAATCGTCTGTTTGCAGTACGTTTTTTAAAATACCATGCCGTTAGGTGTGACCAATGCGTCCGCTAATAACAACATGAAAAAGCTTGACGTGCAGCGAATAAAACTAAACGATAGATGACGAACTGAAAGACGATATAGCCTAATTACCAACCAAGTGGAAAAATCAATCTCCGTTTTGAGGAAATCAAATAATAAATTGGCATTTGATCTAAAGTTGGTTAATTTTCAACGCTTGAAGGCCAGAACTTGGAATGTATTTGTTATTTGAACTGCTACTTGATCTGTTAGTTAAATAAAGCCAATTAGAAGGCCTTGACGACTTAGATCTCGTTAAATTAGTTCTATTGTATCTAAGGAGTTAATCGAGTAGCAATTCTTTCACCATTCACCCCACTTTTCTTTACCCGCCACCAAACGCTATGTTCGAATCTTTCTTTTGCATCCAGGGGTTTATCTCGCCATTTTGTTAGTTTGTGTCTTGGAAAAAGATTTTATGAAAGCCAGCAACCACAGGAGATTTTTTTTCCACTGAGGGAACAATAAATGATTCTGGTATAGAGGATGAGCATGAGAATCAGAAAAGGGAACATAGAAAAGGATAATGGAGAAGCAGAAAGTAAACTATTCGTAAATATTTTCATATGCGATGAAATCAGACGTCAATTTTACGTTTCGTTTTACTATTGAAAGAGTAAATCCTGGAACAATAAACGAAACGAACTATGCAATTTTAATTAAAACTGCCCAACGAAATTTGTGAAATCATATTTTATTTATTTAATTCCAATCAATATTAAATTCTGTCAAATACATGACCTACAGAAAAAGGCACTCGTTCAAATCCAGCTGAAACGTGACGATAAATGCAAATCTGGTATGTATGTATGTTAAGAAATTTCTTTTTTTGTGATTTGTGTCTTGGAGACAGTATACTTCACTTTACTAACATTCTATATTCATTTACCACTGTTTAAATATTCATCACTGGATGTAATTTTATCTTTAATATTTCTAGAATGCCTGATACGACTTTTATTTTAAGAAGTTCATCATGCTAGGAAATATTGACGTAAACATTTGTGAAAAATCCAATCATTGAGGATATAGTATTATCTTTACTTTTTCTGGAACACCCCGATACCACTTCATAGAGCAGGAAGGGTTTGTGATAATAATCCAAACATTGGGATGTTTGCATTTAAGCGTCGGATATTTAAGTAATTACATATATATCTATTGTTTATATATTTGTGTGTTTAAGATCAAAGAGTCATAAATATTCAGATTGTATATAATGTATTCAATATACGATACACACCCTCTCAGTCGAGCAGATCCCACCATATTGGACCAGTATGATGTACGTCTAAATGTCAAAGATAATTGTTGCGATTATTAAATTAGTCAACTTGACATTTAGAATATGCCTGGCTTGTAAATATAAATCAAACACTAAAATGCAATATTGCCCGTTTTAAAGAGATGGGTGAGGGAAGTGGCACAGCATTTAGTGGGCTAGATCTGTGGCTTCGTGTTCACTCTTTCTAGCTGTGAGTCGCACCCGTCGCGCTTGAATATGATACATTTTCCATGTCTTTCAGATTACCTGTTACCATTAACAAGCACGGTGAAGTAAAGGTAGTCTGAGAATTATCTATGAAAATATGACGTCACGGTAGAACAACTACATGTACAAGAAGCCAGACCGAATACACCTTAATTAACCTTGCAACTTACATATTTTACAAATTTAATTTGTAGAATCCATCCAAAAAAAGTGATACTGGGTATTAAATTAAAAACTATTCCCAGGGGTTTGTCTATAAAATATGTTGCAAAGCATGTCTTTTTAACGATAAACATCCGAACTGATGAATTAAACGTTCTCTTCAACACTTAACGTTCGGCATGTGGATATTAATATATGGTTTTATTCGTAAGGGTTACGTCTAGTGCGTTTTTTTTCTATTCCATTCGAACCACTAACCAGTATCTGTTACCAGTATTAACAGATTATGTTACTTGTATTATATAATTGTTTTTTTAAGATATTATTATACCGCAAGTCCTTATAGATTAAATATTTGCATAAGTCACTTTTTGTGTGTGTGTTTTTTTTTTTGTGTGTGTGTGGGGGGGGGGGGAGGTGTTTGTAATTCTGTAAATAGTTTCGGCACCTATGCATTTTTTCAAATATTTGGTATGATCTATTACTGAATAAAGACGTATGGTTATTATTATTATCTCCCAAGAAGTCAAGGCCATCAGATTCAGAATGGATGAACAGTCACGTTATGCGTGTTATTTTGTATAAAGAATAGCACATCTTGTTATTAAACAGTCATTATTATTATTAATAATTTTATTCACCAAATGAATACATAACCAGAATAATATAGCAATTTTATGTAAATCAGTTCTATGATATATACAAAATAAAAATAACATTAGACATATTTACGTATTTACATAAAATAAACATGATATTCTCAAGTCATGCAATAACCATTTAGTGTTGTATTACAATACCAGGAATCGTAAAGCAGTGTTAGTTGTCTCCCCTTTCTACTGAATCTTTAATCCTGTTCTTAGTAATGGCTGATATGATATAAGTAGATCGATGAATAACCATATTCTGCCCCTAATCTCCACAAAGACATTAGAATACTGTTATTGTATCATTTCTTGCCTTTTAATCTAAACGTGCTACCTTTTAAGTTTGAACGTTCAGAGATATAGGAGCATTCGATATTCTTTAGCATATTAATTTAATAGTAAGCGTAAAGGGGGGGGGGGCTGCACTACACATAAACAAAACCGGTAAGACCAGCCTGCGGTCAAGACATAATCTACATTGCAAGCAATAAACATCAAATATCAATTTAAAAGAATGGATCCAGAGGTCAACCGTTTAAGTCCAATGCGCTGTAGTCCGGGGATTCTAATGATGATACAGGTAACAAGTTCAGGCCCGTAGCTAGCGGGGGACAAGAGAAGCGGTTGCCTGCCCTCAACTGCCCTGGAACAAATCGGACACCCAATGGATGCCTTTACCCAATGAAGAAAAAATCGGTTACCCCAATGGGCGCCATTGGTGCCTTTCCCATTGGTCGCAAACGAAACCAACGACCCCCCCCCCCCTTCCCCGCAAGCTGCGGGCCTGAGGTTTCACTCAAAATGAAAAACAAAAGCAGTGTTTTAGAAGAAAGGCACAATGCGAACGTCTAAGATAAAGAAGCGAGGGTAAAACGATGTATTCTTATGTTTTTTTTATTGAAAATTCGGTAGTACTCTTCAGAATCCGTTGTAAGAAAATTCGACATTTCAACGGAAAATCGCGAATTATTTGCGAAAATACATAAAAGTTTGAAAAATACCTTCAATAATCATTGGTTAATAAAGAGATAAGAGATCTACCCAAATCAGTTAAATCATTTCAAAAAAGAGTCCTATTGAAATTTTGTTTACTTTCATTTTTCAGTGATTTGTTAAAGAACAGGTGACAGAAATGGAATCATGCATACAATTGGTTGAGGTTAATTTAGTTTTATGACGCTACGATATAATGAACACACAAAGAAAAACATGTATTAAAAGTACAACGATCTCACAGAGTTCAAGGGTACAAATTGGTCAATGGTTAAAACGAAATAAAAGAATTTTGTCTCTTTTTGTTCAGAGAAATATCATTGCTTTTGAATAAAACAAAATATGAAATGCTATGAATATTATTTCTTGTTCCATTATCATAGTTTTCATTAAAAAGCCATAAAAACTTTAACGTGACTGGTGTTAAATGAACCCAAATACGAGTCGATACTTCATTCACTGGCATCATTAGTAGCAAATAATAGCCATTATTTAAAGTTTGAAAAATAAACGGCTAAGAATTGCGCGAAACTTCTGATAGTCATCAACGCCATCAGTGTAAACTACCTGATTTTATTCAGCTTTGGTAAAAACAGAATTGATATAATGCAATGGATTATGATTTTTTATGTAAAAAAGGTAAAATGAATTTAGAAAAAGAGTAAAGTGAAATTAGAAAAAAAAAGTAAATGAATTTAGAAAAAAAATGGAAATGGATATAGAAAAAATACAGAAAATAAATTTAGAAAAAAAAAACGGAAAATAAATTTGGAAAAAAAAAGAATTTAAAAAAAAAAACTGTTAGATAAAACTGTTTATGAATATAAATAGACAAGTTAATGAACACACATGCGTCACATCGGCACATTTTTAATTTGAACAAAGCAGCTTTAGTGTTTCCGCGAACATTTTGGATTTTCAATACAATACTATCACTTGACCATTATGACATTCAGATTGAAAGTAACAGTCACCCAGCCTTAACCTTCCAATTTATTTTATTATGTAAAGCCCATGGTGAACAAAATGTAAGAGATTTTTTGATAAATGGAATTTGGGTTATGATTAACATATTTTGGAGATTTCGGCAATAAAATAAGCTATACCAGAAATGGCCGAAGCTGTTTCCTTTACGTTACGGCTTAATTTAAGTGTAGATTTAAGAATAGGTTACTTATGATTTTTTTTTTAAAAAAACAAACAACTTTATTCTTTAGAAAAGTGCGTTTGAAAACCCAAATATTTATTCAGTAGAACAATAGAATTGATGTTCTTGGACAGCTAAAATTGGATCTCTTTGTGAGTGGTCACGCAATGTATTTTTCAAAAAACAGTTTTAGGAAAACTCCGATTCTACCAAATCATAAAGTCATTGCCTTGTCATCCAGTTTGAATAACATTCACAGTAGGACAACAGGAACCGCAGTGCTTTGTCATCATTTTATTTGAGCCGAATGATAAAATAAACGTTCAATACGGACTGCGTGTAGTCATTCCAGAAGCGGCTATACGGCTCATTAAAGTTGCTTTGTATAGAAATTGTTGATCGGCGAATGGCCATTTTTATGCCATGACGTTAATCTCCAACACGAACAGAACACAAGACAATACTCAAACAAAATAACTGCGCATGTCATGAACTATCAACGAACGGAAATTGTCTCCAATTCCCGCATGTCGTGTTCGATTATGACAAACGGCCTACCCTGTATTCCAGTTACCCTTACGTAATAATTTTCTCTCTTTCACGGACATTCTCAATGACATATCCTTTCTCAGTAATGATGGATGGACATCGGGAAAAAATGACGATCGTGCATACACACGTGTGTATACAAAGCGATGTAGTTATTCAAACATTGATTTTATCGTTAGCTGAATAATAACTGTAAATTACTATAATTATAGTTTTAATAACTGATAATGTATCAAGTTACGTGGTCAATAATATTGCGACAAGCTTGCCAACTTGAATAAGATAGTGATTTTCTGCTTCCTTTTCAATATTGGCAATCTATCAGTTATATTTTGCATTTTTTCGCGTCATATGAATGCACCCGATTGAATATTGAGGAGACATTTCTTTAACGAAAGAAATCGGTCTATAAGGAGAGAGAGAGTGGGGGAGTGCGAGAGAGAGTAACGTCCACTCGACACAAACTAGGTCATTTCGGGACTAACATATGATTCAAATCTATTCAATATTTCGCTTGCGCGTAAGGGTCTTTAGCATTAGAAGTGGGAGGAAACAGGAGGATCCAGAGAAAACCCACGGGCTTGGACAGGCGATCCTACTTCTTGTCACGTACAACCAGGGAATCGAAACCACGCCAGCTGACTGAATGAAAGACACAATGATACTACTGTTAAAGATGTAGGTCTATTATGGATGAGCTAAATTTGACTATTGCGGGTCTTTTTCTGGCTTTAAATATTATATAAATTATTAAACTTGCATTATGTAAGAGCTAAATATGCTTATTGCAGGTCTTTATTTAGGAATGAAATGTTATCTAAATTATTAATTAGACATTTATCAACTTATCCAGACCATAATCAACTCTCGAAGTCATCGGTAGTCTGCGATATTTATTGGATTAGGTTCCGATCTGCTGCACAACGCTCATTCACGATTAAATCACAAAATGGATACGGTTTTTATAGCAGATCGAGGCTAGACCCAAAATTCAATTGCTAAATGCTCGGTTCAGAGAGGATCAATTTGACTTTACATTATCTAGATTTAACTATTATAGTGAGAACTCCGAGCTCTTTATCCAATCCCCCATAATGTAGCTTACCAAAATAACCAAACGCATTATATAAACTAACTAATGATATAGAAATATCAGCTAGTGCTTCCAAAAGGAAACGGTTTTGTTAAGTGGACACCTCTTTCTCTCCCCGTCTCTTACCCCCCTCCCCCCTGCACCAAATCCACTCCCACCCCACCCTCTCCACTCCCACCCCACCCTCTACAATTTCAAAAAAGAAATTTTCATAGATCATCAAACCTGAAAACATTATTTTTTCATATCAATTTAATTAAATCAATTAATTAACAAAAACCTTAACTGTCTTTGACAGTGTGAATAACACAATAATAGGACTTAAAGTTGATTAAAACAAAACATTTTGTTATTTTACAAAATGAAAGTTAAAACATTTAAGACCTTATCTAATTAACACCCCTTGGGAATAGCGTAAAAAACAAATTTTCCTTGGGAAATCTACAAATTATCCAAATCTCGACAGCGAAACCGGCGCCAGTATCCAGGCTAACGAGTAGGTTGTGTTTGATTGGGGACGGGACGTACGTCTGGAATGCTCTATGCCCATGTCTCCGGGCAAATCCGATCGGTACGTATAGTCTGTTATCTTTTTGTTCGTGGTGTTACAAACATCGACTGGGTTTTCAATACGAATCCATAACGCCTTTCCACAATTGGGCTGAGATGACGAAGACTGCCGCATTGCACGCTGTTAGAGAACTCGTGAACACAGGTGTCTGTTCAAACGGTCTACAACATCTACCAGCAACTTGTAAACCTATCTTTTACCTCCAACCCCTTGGGCCTCGTTGTCGCCGACATTTCGGCGGTTGTAAGAGGGGGACTATTGAATCTAGAACGGGTGTTACCCACCTGCCGACGTTTCTGACGCCCCCTCTACTAGCGGTGACAAGACAAACTTTACGGTTATGCAATCCGTCGAACTCTATCCTACAATTTTCGGTTATATCCGTACGCCGACAATAGAGCGTGAAGTTTTTATGGATAGCCCACTAAGTACGCATTGAGTCAATGGTAAAATCGAAGACAAATTGTGTGAATTTCATTGTTTACTTGAGACTATGATGGATGAACCGGGATCTAAGCTACAATGACTAAAACTGCTACACGGAGCTTAAATAGCTTAAAACTAAACTCCTGAAATAAAACCTAGAGGTTTATCATGGCCTCAAATGACCGCTTAAACCGACAGCACAATTGTACGCCATGAAAGTTTTCAAAATTACTCAATTGCCATACGTCAGATATATCATGTATAGAAAGTAAAGTATAAATAGCATCCATTATTTAAACTGTGGTTAGAAAATGACACCGGGGCTATTTTTCTTAAATCCAATAAAAGTCAAGATGGTTTAGAACAGATTTATACGCGAGACTTAATAACAAAAAAATAATAACGATTTATGAGCTTCCATTTTATACGTCGCTTACTTTTTCACCAATAAAAAAAATGTATGTCAAAAAAGCGATGGCGATATTGCGTCTAATTATTTCTAAGTGGCGTTAAATTGGGGGAAAATCCGTTATACCGTGCTAATCATAATGAAGTTTTCATTGTGGCGAATTTTAAGCACATATTTATTAATGTATTTCGTAAGGATGGCACTTTAACGTGAAGGTAAATCCCATAATATTCTACATGCGCGGAACAGCAAAGGTGGTATACAATCATTCAAACTAAACAATTTATATAAGAAATAACCTAAATGGAAAAAAAGACTTTGGAATTTTTAGAAAATCAACATACAATAAAATTCCATTGTGTGTTTATAAATAATTAATAAGAAAAACAAGATCAAATTTATATCAAATTAAGTATACAACAATTTTAAATATAAACAGCGTGAATAATATCAATTTAAAAAAGATTAATAACACCTTCAAACAAACAATTGAAAAAACAAAATATTAATACAAGTTTAGAGATAGAATACGAAATATCATTTTTTTTGAAAATAAATTGATGATTCCAGGGATGTTGTTAAAAAGTATATATTATCAAAATCTCTTATTTATTTTTTTATAAATATCAATCTAAACTTTCTAACAATCAAGCACGAAATGAAAATATTAGTGAACATAATAGAATATATTCTTTAATTTTTTATTTTTCCAGCCGGAGAAGAACAGTAGGACGTTAAACCCCATTTCAGTTCATTTGCATTTCTTTTTTGCTAAATGATGAGTCTATGAGTATTGATATAAAGAATATATCATCAAACGAAAGAAAAAGTCAATAATACTATTAATTCATCTTTGAACATAATTAATAGGCTTACTTCAAGTATGTAAGTAAATTATCTGTATATGTAAGTAATAGTAAATTATATAAATGTAAGTACTATTGATCTTACATACAGTAAGTAAACTATGACACTTATTGTTTACCTTAAACTTGTCAAATATCGTCTTATCTATCTCTCTCACCTTTAACAAGAAAATAGACCCTTCAAGATTAATTGTTTACATCTTCAGTGAACAATGGAAGGGAAGAAGTTAATAAGAGATTCGAGTGGATAGAAGTAATAAAAGGCGGTGTTAGATTTACTAACGTGTTTGTTTATATTTATTTAATGTGTGAATTTCTAGTCTTGTAACTTGTATCTTCCTCGGGGCAGGGATTAAACCTCTTGAGATAAAATGTTCTCAGGGGTAAGTATGTACACTTTTTACAAATTGACTTCTTAATTACCGCATTAGGTGTGAAGTTGAAGGTATGAGCGTGTGACCAGATTGACTAATTATTTTCTGTCTACGATCAGGTGTCTATCAAATAGATCGCTGTTCATGTTTAACATATGCTTTCAACGCCTTTTTGTTAGAAATACTGCCATAAAATTCGACCAAAACGGCTTTTTGTTGGAAATGTTGCCACATAGCCTGTCAATATGATTCTTTTGGCGTTTCACATTATAAATCGGTATAGGATAATATTTCTTACTAATTTAAATACTCTGAATGAATGAAATGTGTAAATAATTAGTAATTCAAAATATAAACAATAATATTTTTTTATTTCTTATATTAATTTATGAATATATTAATAAATAAAAAAAAATACCGAAATGGTTTCAGAATTAAATTCACGTTGCCAAAATAAATTAATAATTTTTAATAGTTTATTTCCATAGGTTTGATCAGTTATCTTAAATTTAATATTGGAAAACCTTGTAAGAAAATGAAATATCTGTTGATTTTAAAGAATATTTAACCCCAAACTATCTGTACAGGTGAGAAATGAACAAAATAATTCGCATTTTATATGTTTTAATGTAACTGTTTTGAAGTTCCATACAACCTTATTGATATATATATATTTAACGCCTATCACTGTATATAAGAGGTTATTCAGTGTAACTTTAACATTTCAACAATTGATATGCAATACTCCATAACGATAATTGATATGTATGAGTGTATGATATCGAATGGCTGAATAATCATAGTATTTCAACATGTTTGAAAATGGTAATTACGTTTGATATTTTTTGGACGGTTAACTGGTCGAATATCATTGCCCTCGAGCATTTATATTATTTCTTTCTCTTTGTATTTCTTAATTCTATGTGGGAGGAGGAGGGGCAGGGTTGGAGGATGTGGTTAAACACGTGTGCTTCAGATCATGACGTTTGTCATCGCAGTTTTTATCCCACGCTTACAAGTCTACCTCGTGAGTTGTCCCAGTTCACAAGTGAGTTATTAAAATAAAATACTCCGTATGTTTGTCTCAAACTTACATTGGTTGTAAATGGGGCGAGAAACAGATGTCCTGTGCACACATTGACGTACACGAAAAGAACCATTGACAGTTGAATTTGGAAATAAGAGTAGGTCATAGCGTTGGTGTAGCGTTGCTGCATGGAATTTACCCGTCTTCACTAGCCCATTCGGCACAGGAAAGTAGGACTAGAACCCAATTTCAAATATATTGTTTTGTTTCAATTGAGTGAAATAAGAATTTCATAAATTTCCCGAATTATTGATGAAAATTGTGATTTAAAGTTACAAATATTCGAAACTGTATCGTTTTTTTCCAGTATACTAGAAACAAATAGTTCCTCCAATGAAGTTGAAGACTGATAATTTATCGACATAGTGAGTAGAGCTACGTTCACACTGCATGCGCATTCATTGCGAATTCTGGAAACCGGTCTCCGGAATTCGGATTGTTTTTTCCCGGATTAAAAGCGATGCGTCACATTTCAGTTTATTTGGATTGAATTCAGAATTAAAAGCGCCACACTGAATGCGCAATGAATGTCATTCATATCCAAGATGGCTGCGCCAGACAGTCATATTGGTGGTTTTATGCTGCTTATGTTTAATTTCCCGAGGCAAGCAACGCTACATCTCCGCCTTGCAATACTGGCATGGGGAAATCACGCCCGAAAATCAAGATGAACGTTTTAGGTCAACACCGGGGGCGAACCCGGGACCACCGGACCGGGGGCGAACCCGGGACCACCGGACTAGTGAGCCAGCTTCTTACTCACTGAACCAACGTGGCTCCTATTTCATAATTCAAATCCTTTCAGCACTAATAAGGTGAATAAGGGGATGGATGAAGAAGCCGATTGATTTTAAAAGATTTACGATAATTAAATGTTAGTATAGGGCAGAATTTCGTGTGTCGTAAATGGAGAAGTATGCCACAACCCGTGTTGACTGTTCGGATGACTTAGCGCCGAGGGCGTAAGTTTCGTTGCCTGACAACCTATGTTTTAGTTTGTTATGTTACCACAGTATTTATCACGGCGAACTTTGGGGAGAACGCGATTGGCGAGAGAACATTCGCATGTCAAGGGCTACGTTCTAGATAATATGCAGTCCGGAGGTCAGTGCCTCGCCACGAGCGACTGGCTGTAACACTTTGGAAACTGGCAACAGTTACACGACTCTTGGACAGAAATTTGGACTTGGACGGCCAACAGTCTGATCTGAATCTGAATCAAGCGTGTCACACTCAAATCTTAACTGTGAATAATCCGTTCGGAATAATTGTTCCGGGTTGAATTCGGAAAAATATACGGATCCGTTGATTCAGATTCAGTTCGGTTTTTATCGAATTAAGTGTGACGCCAAAATCCGGAATAAGACTTTATTCTGAATTCAATTTAGATCAAACCCCTGGTGTGAACCAGCATAAGTGTGTTCAAATCGACTTGTTGAACAATCTTCGTAATTTTGTTCGAAACTAGTGAAAAAATATTGTTTTAATACTTTTCCCAGGAGTTAAAATGCAGTCTAATAAACATGCAAAAATCAAAATATGCTTTTTTAATTATTTTTTTTTTGGGGGGGGGGGGAGATCTTTATTTTGTTCTGATTTAGAACATTTTTGTCTAAATTACACGATAATCTGACTATTTTCTTGTCTTTTGGAAGGTTGATTTTGAAAACTTTTTCCAAATAAAAAGTATCTAAGAGATATATTGCCAAATATTACAATGGTAATTTAGCTTCGAGCCAAGGTCGACTTTGTTAAAGCCCGAATAACACTCTTGTTGTAATTGAATAATATGTCCCAATCTTTATTCTGGCCAACAAATTGTATTATTTTACAATATTCAAATTAATTGATGATACAAATTTCATCTTAACACACCTAATTTAAAGAATTGGAAAAATTCAACTTCATGATTTGAAAAGGTTAACGTAAACCTTTTCAAATGTGACTTTGATTTAAAATATTTTCGAACCCTCTGAACAAGTAAAATATGATGTAATGGATAATTTACACAACAGGTAGGACACATAAACATCTAGTACTTAGAATAAGACTATTATTTATATTCTAGAGCTGCCAAGTCAGCAAGAGTGTTATTGTCCCTTTAACTATCAATGCCCCAAACACAGAACGTTGAAACATGGTAATTTTAGTTTTTTTCACCCTTATTTCGGTCGATTTGCCGATGTCTAGTATCTGGTTAATCGCGATTTCTGCACTAAATATAATTGAGATTAACCAGACACTATATTCAAATATTTGGTGCAACTATTTTCAAGTTTATCACAATTAATTCTTTTACCGAAAAGTTTTTAAACAAGTAACCATATAGCTGGAAACAGTGGTAGGGAATATCTGAAGGTCGCTAACTTCTGCAACCACACCTCTCAACCCTCCGTCTACTCCAGATAATTTATGAGTTTTGGGATGAAATGTGTTTTATGGGTTCGTTTTTTTGATTATTACGCGTGCGCAATGCGAGGGAGCCGGAAATTAGAGTGAATAGCTTACCCTTCTTCGAATTACAAATGCGCGTGTGTTCAGTGTCAGGTTTGAGGGGTGGGGGTAGCTTAATCTTCTTTGAATTCCACCAATGAAATATTATGTGCATTACGAATTTGTACACGGTAACCCAGTTTTTCGCCCCACCTGAACTATTTGATACACTTTCATGAGAACCCATATAGATCCTAAGATCTTTCACTGAGTCAAGTGGCGTGGTTTCGATTCTCAACTGGTACGTGACAAGAGTATGGTCGGCTGTCCAATCTCATGGTTTTCCCAGGGTCCTCCAATTTCCCCCTAGTGCTATAGCCCTACGCACAAGCAAATTATTGAAATGAATTGGAACCACCTTTTAGTCCCAAAATGACATAGTTTGTGTCGACTGGACGTTAAACCCCATTCCTCTCTCTCTTTCTCTATACTCGACATGTAAAAAAGCCTTTGTTGAAGACTTAAAATGGCGACCAATCGGCTTTGTATTATTCCAATCAAATTCTACCGATTTTCGATACGGTTCATTTTGATACAATTAATTCAGGAAAAAAAGTTTTCTATCTGCAAGTTGGTGTGAACGGTCAGACGGATATGGGTGACTACCATATATTTGTGGACGTATGCTAAACTTTTTATATTGATCAGTTATTCGATAAACATCATTGAATAAAATTTTAGCGTTCGTATAAATATTCCACAATATTCATCTAGACATTTGCCAACGATCTCATTTAAATAATTTAAAGAATCTCGACACGCCAAATAAACAACAAGATAAATAGAATTAGAAAGAAAAGATGAATAAGTAGACTTCCGGAAGTTTAACTCGTTAATACGAAACTACTACCTGAGATATTGGTGGGTGGGTGGGGCGGATTGAGGAAGGTGGGGGGTGAGTTGTGTTACACAGGTTATGCTAATAGCGGATTGATCATAGTATCCAACATGGTATCTTCCACGATATATTTAAAACGGAACAATCTTAGAAGAAATGCTTTCAGTGTTTAGCGGAAGTTCTAATGGGAAGCCCAAGGGCGTGGTTATAATCACAACCGTTCAAAATCTTTGACTTTCTCACGTGACAGTTGCGTTAGTTTTGACTAATTGAACTATCATTTGTTAAGTAAACACAAAATCATGAATAATATAAAAGTTAAATTTAAAAAACGTGTTGACAGAAAAGAAAACTTCCTTGAGAAAATAAAAACTGTTTTATGGATGCATACATACCGACATGAATTTATAGAATCCAATTAGATGCATTGTAAATATAATAAGAAATACAAAAACAGTTGTATAAAAATGCGCACAGTTTTTCACTTTTTGAGAAAATAATTTTAACTTTTAATATTACACTACTTGGTGGTACTATTCCAAAATCACTAATTTCATGCATGCAGAACAGAAGAAATTAAAATATTCCATTATGTAAGAACTACGTGACGTCTTCGTATACTGTTTACGTATCCCAAATATTCATCACAAGGTGTGCATTTATTTTCGTATATTCCTGCGTTTAGTTTCGTACAAAAACAAGTTCCTTTTTATGCCTGATCAAAACCCCAAACAGACGTGTTGTATTCCGTGTAAGGAATGAACACAAATAACTCAAAATACGCGATCAACGCTGTCTTTATTTATACTAGGTAGAAATTACAAAAATTAAGGGACATTATATTGCATTATATTGTATTATATGGGTTGGACGGATGCGAATAAGCCTCACCCGCCATTACCGGGGAGAAAATGGTGAAAATTTACTGCAATCAGTGCAGATTAATTCTTTGTAAAATTGGAGGTTTAATGATATAATAACACAGTAGTCACTTTTTGTCTTTGGATTCTACTGGCAAATACCCACTTATCTTAATTAGGACAGAATAATACAGTTGATAATTTGACGGTCGATTTTCGTCTTTTCGGGACCACAACACGCCATTCATGACGGTATTATATACGTGTATTAGGAAAATGGCGACCAGTGATAAGATGGAACAATTTACGCATTTAAAAATATCCTCGTTGTAACATGAGTTCTTGTAGAAGTTCATCAATGCAGTCATTATGTAATCAAAATAATGGGTCGACAAACACTACTGACGTTTACTCCGTTACATATTTTCTATAGATCATATTTTAATGCGTGGCAGATAAGTGGCAGCTTTATGTTTCCGAACAATTTTGAGTTACGTTGGTGGTGAACAGACTAAGTAAAAGATTGTTGGTGTGATAGGTGCATACAACTTTCACCATTTTCCTTTATTGGGTTTATGTCAATATAGTGAGAATATGGAAGCGATAATTGATGCCATATAAATATTAATCGATTTAATCACACCATTGTCCGCGATATCACGCTCGGTTAAAGCGGACCTTAAGCCCGAAGAACGAACCGATTATCCACACCATTTATAAAAAAATAAACCAATTTTTTTTTGTTTTGGTTCATAGTTTTTCTCAGTATTTTAAAAGAATCAGTTTTTAACAATAATAAAAACAATTTAAATACTGTTGACTGAAAGAAAGACGTCAATGCAGAAAAAAACAGAAAACAAATTTTAACCTTATCTCAATGTTAAAAACAAATTGTGAAAAGGAACACTCTTCGAATACCGAAATAAAATAAATAACACATGGGAAGATATTTCAGAATAGTTTTATTTAATATGCAATTCAAGTCATTAAGAATATTATTGTCATCAGAGAGAGAGAGAGAGAGAGAGAGAGAGAGAGAGAGAAATGGGGTTTAACGTCCACTCGACACAAACTAGGTCATTTCGGGACTAACATAATGATTTAATTTTATTTCAATAATTCGCTTGCGCGTAGGGGTCTTTAGCAGTGGGAGGAAACCGGAGTGCCCGGAGGAAACCCACGAGGCTGAGAAGGCGCCCCTATCTACATGCAACATACGCTCACACCAGGGATCGAAACCACAGCCGCAAGCCAGAGGTGACCGGCCAGCTAGAGGTCGAAGCGCGGCACTGTAGATCACTAGGCCATCCTAACCCCCATTATTGTCACCAGAGAATTTCAAATCAAAGCAGGAAACATAAAATCAGCCCGCCCCCAAATTAAAAATGTCCATTATAAATTTCCATTAACAGAACAGCAATTCCCTATATTGCAGACCTACCCCTTTTCGTCATCTGCAATGTTGTGGTAAGATAGAGCATACATTTCCACCAATAAAATAACACACCTTAACCTGGTCAACATTATTCCAGATCCATAAAATGTAACATCCACAATAGCTTAAACCAAAACACTTGTAACACACCAATTCAAAACAAAATGAAACGGGGCTTTAACGTCCTACTTTTCTGCTCTGAATAATTCAAAATTCCAACTAATAAAGACTCTGACCAGAACATTCACTACCAACAATAATAACTCTTTTACACATATTTATCAGAATAAAGTGAAAAAATATAATACCATCCATTTATTCAACGGACACATATTAATCAAAGCCACTAATCTGAGATAATTCTCCCTTAAAGCCAGATAAAGGGTTGCCGTTTAATATAAAATTTAAGATCTTACACCTTAAAAAGCGTTTGTATTTTGAGAAGAGAAAAAATACATTGGTTCAAAGAATGTTCAATAGTGAACCAGTTCAATAGTAAACAGCAACCTAAACATAAATAGAAGTATTCCTATCAACAACGGAGAATATGAGAATAAACTTGGTTAAGTGCCCCCCACCCCTAATAAAATAACCACAACAACGTTTATTAATGTTTCGACACCCATTACGAATAAATATATACACAATATTCAAATGATGGATTAGAAAATAATAATCATAACAAAACAGAAATTTAAATCAGTAACGCATATTCCCATCTTTTACAATAGTCTGGACGGTTGACCTTTTTTAATGCCAAGGCTAGTCGTGGAGTCGAATGAAATACTCGAAGCTTGATGTTAAATTTACAGGATGTCATTAAATATGATTATAATAATTGGCTATAATTTACTGGCGAGATTAATGTCAGCCATCACAATTAACATTTACTGCATCTCTACAGAATCCAAATGACTCACGGCAACAACTATTTTAATAACTTTTACCATACTTTACTATGAATTGGGATATTATTTTAATACACAGCTAGTATCATCATCCTTATTCATTAATGCATTTCTTCCAACCCCTTTCGGGGATCACGGTGGTTAAGTGGGTAGGACGCTGGCTCGCTAGCCTGGAGGTCGGGTGTTCAGTCCCTGCATTGGCCGAAAAAGTTCATCCAGATTTCTCGATGTGGTTCACTCTTGTCATTGATGCAGGACGGAGGTCCTAGTAAACGGCAGCTGTCTTATCGTTCGGATGGGACGAAAACCAGAGGAACCCTCGTACACTTGGGCGTGCACGTAAAAGATCCCTTTACAGTTGGAATTCGATATAAGAGTAGGTCGTAATGACGCAGTCCGAGTAAAATTTCTCTCTATTTTCCCGAGATTTCGTCTTCTAATTGTTTGGATGCAGCTATGGCGGGTGCGCCACCAGACAGGGTAAGCTTACTCTTCCGGACACCTTTTACCTCTGTTTATCACCCAATAACACATTTGACAGTAGATATCGCTTGTATGATCAATTACACAATCTACTGCGATATCCCCTTAGGAGATATCGCTTTACATGAATTTGATTGGTCAATCAAAAAGGAACTACTTTCTTTTATTTTAAAGAAACCACTTATTTTAAATAAAAAGTGACCTTTTTTGTTAAAAAGAAACTGTTTTTATTTAATTGACCATGAAGGAAATACTTGGTCAATATATAGGACTTTGCAATAGCTAAACTGCTGTCAAAAAACTGATGTATCACTACGCTGTAATGTAAATAGATTCAGTAAAAGTGAAATCTATACCAAAGAATTATATTTATTTATTTGTGCATGCAAGAAAGGATTGGGTGATAAATAAAATCTCCAACTCGGCAGAGCTTCGATTTTTTCACTTTATCAACCTGTGTTGATATTTTTTGATATTAAAAAATACTCGTAGGAGATTCTCTATTTATCGTGTATTCTGTGCACGATGAACAGTCCATTTGCTGATTACACTATTTTGCCCATATCGTATTTTGTCTAATGGTTTGGATTGTTCATACTTGGTTTTGTTTTATTAAATACTGTAAGAAACTACAATAAAACGTTTTATTGCAGTTTTTGTTTAAGCTTATTCTGCAATTTGAGTCCACTTATTACCTAGATCAATCGTAATCTACAAGGTGTTCAGATATCAAAATTCACAACGGTAAACATTTTATAGATCAATCATTATCTACAACGGTAAAAGTGTTCAGATATCATAATCTAAAGTGGTAAATGTTATTGAGATATAATATTTTTGTAACTTTTTTCCCCAGATATCATGATTCATGGTGTTAAAAGATTATTTTGGATAAAATAATCTACGGCTATTGAATCTTTAATAGTAAAGTGTTTTGTCGGACAAACAAAATGGTAAGCTAATGTTAATTCATGTTTTTCTTGATTATTAGGTTATTCTGGAAGCATGGAATGTTGTGCTCCATGAGATATTCAATCTGTGCTAGATGGTGTGGATGGTGGTTTGTTTAGCATCGTATTCTGTTTTGTTGAGCATCGTATTCTGGTTTGTTGAGCATCGTATTCTGGTTTTGCTGAAAATAGTATGGAAATATACAGCGACCCCTCCGTCAAATTTCGCCGGGCCCTTAAAAGAATGTTTAATTTTATAAATTATCAAACATTCAGTTCTCTGAAGATCCATGATCTGGGCCAGACCATAGGTTTGTGTCTATACTGACAGAAGGATAAATCACTGCAAACAGGAATATTGTGATGGTTTAGTAATACATATTTTGATATGTCAACATAGCTTATTTCTCAGATGCTGGCTCTGTTGGCCATTTCAAAGATGCTGGATCTGTTGGCCATTTCACAGATGCTGGATCAACTTCAGTTGGCCATTTCTCAGATACTGGATCAACTTCAGGTGGCCATTTCTCAGATGCTGCATCAACTTCTGATATCCACGACCAGATTAAAACTGTACGCGGCATAAGCAGTGAAAGGGGGGGGGGGTCGAGAACGAGTAAGAATATCAGGAATAGCTTTTGGTTCTTTTTGAAATTTCACAAGGTTTTTTTTTTACATATTATGATAAATTCAAGCGTGTCAGAAACAGCTTCTGATTCATTTTGGAATTTCACATGCTGTTTTACATATCATAATAAAGTCTAGCGTATAGGTCATGGGCATATCAAG
Organism: Patella ulyssiponensis; assembly: GCA_963678685.1. Taxonomy (NCBI): domain Eukaryota; kingdom Metazoa; phylum Mollusca; class Gastropoda; family Patellidae; genus Patella; species Patella ulyssiponensis. The sequence continues at coordinate 57,415,196 of OY783230.1, read as the reverse complement.
AGAGCACTGACGCCATTTTCATTATGGGAATCTTCACATGTTGTGAGATTGTGTATTGTTTCTCGATTTTACTGATTGATGAGGATCTTGCTTGTTGGTTGATGTTAACCTCAAGCTTCCCAAATAGTGACCTCGGAGCAATATCATAACATACATTCGCTTAATTATTTTATAAGCTTATTTTGCCTAACTGGTTAAGTAAATGAAATGAAATGGATTTTAACATCCTACTGTTCTGTTCCGAACTGGGCTAATGAAGACGGGTATGCTTATATCGAATTCCAACTACCAAAGGATCGTTTACGCGCACGCTAATGTGTACACGAGACCTCTGGTCAAGCCCTTCGTCCTCCATCACTGACAAGGGGAAACCACGCCATAACTTTCTAGGCCAACGTACAGATCGAAAAGCCGACCCCAGGCTAGCAAGCCAGCGTCTTGTCCACTTAGTGGTCGTGATCCCGAACTGGTTATGACCATGCTGACTGGTGATGTTAAACTTCTGCTTCCACAATAGTGATATCGCAGATTTATCATTAAATACATAATCTTAGTAACGTAACGTATGTGTAACTGACGATTTTGTCAGTAAGGTATGCTTCTGTGTACATTCTAACCGTATGTTACCTGTGTTTAGTATTGTTCTTGTACAAGGTAAACTAGACTGTATAAACCCCAGCTTACAGGCTGGTTGTCTAGACTAACATACCCGGATAATACATTCTCTGTCAACTTACAACATCTTTTAACATCGTTCAAAGAACTATAGAAAACTAATACAAGGCTTATGACAGAGCTATTGTTTATTTTATCTTTTTTATTGACATACTGTTCTAGGCGTTGATATTCTTCGGCTTAAGTGAAAAACTGTTGGAAACCACAGAATGAAGTGTGGATCTTTTCAAAAATGGAACTAAAAGAATGGTAAATCCTTTTGAGACATGTTTATGTCTGTCTTTCACCAAGTGAAGTGGTGATAGCCTACTAGATGTTGAAAGCAAAACAGTTGGTATTTGGAATTTTTCAAATTTTTATTGGCACCTTATTTAAGTAATTTGCCTGGAATACGTTTAAGGGTATTATGTGTGCAATATATTTTAATTTATGTGGGTATGACTTAGGAACAAAATCGTTGGGATTTTTCAGGCTGTATTCCCCTTCTTACTCTTGCAAGACGGGATCATTGGGCAGGGATGAGACCAAAAATGGTAAATCGTGTACTGGTTGGCGCACTGCTCATAAAATAACCCCTGATAATTGGACTTCGATGAATAGTAGGCATAAAGGGTGCTGCCTTGCCAAGATTTCCATTATATTACATAGCACTCGTAGTGTGCACGAAAAGGAACCATTGACATTTGCAATTCGATGAAGAAGAGGCGGAAGGGCCACTGTCCAGTCATAATTTGTGTGGACCGCCCTGTCGATGTCCGGGCAAAATGAAATAAATTGAAATAAAATGGGGTTTAACGTTCTACTCCATTCTTGCGGGGATAGTTACGACGGATATACCCTTATTTCGAATTCTAACTGTCAAGGGTTCTGTTACGAGCACACCAATGTGTACACGAGAATAATATACAACTGTCACTTGTTCGTTACCCATACAGTGTGGCGAGAATGTGAAATGTAAATGTATTAATAAAGTATAAACGGCATACATGAAGATTACCGATTGAAAATACGAACAGCGGGGTTGATCATCTTGATCTCAGCATCTATCTATCGGTGAATTAAGTAGCCTCACTGTGTTTGTTTTGATGTGGATAGTAGCCTAAGTACCTTTGTGTATCGGATACTCTATCTAGGACGTAATGCATACCTAAGAAGCAGGGTAGCTTTTGTGAAACCAAAGTTAGTGGGGCAATTATATCGGTAATTAGAGGGAAGCGATGAAGGTGGTGTTCCAATCTACCCCGAGGACGTAGTACACAAATGTACACAAAAACCACAACCCGCCACCTGGTGCGAAAAATTCAATTAGATTAACCTGGTCGGTGTAACTTGGGCGCTAATTAAGTCGATACTCCATCTTTCCATGTTGCGTTGTGTGAATGATTGTCCCATCGTTTGTTTTTAAACACTTTATGGCATTGTTTTTATGGAAACCATGCCGTAACTAAACACAACACTGATACCCAGATAGTTACCGATCGAATCGAATTGTCAAATCAATCATTTTTCAAATTCTGTTAAATCTTTAAACATGGCGAAATCTAAGAATCCATTTTAGTTCTATGCAATGTCATGAACTCTGATAAATATTCGTCTAAATTTAATTCTGCCATTATACCAGACGTGCTATAAACTTGATTGTTTTTAAAGACTTATTATAGTCAACGGAGTTCACGAGTCAACAACCTTTTAAAATGGCTGACTACAGCTATATAAGATGGCGACATATACAACGAGTGCTAAAATGTCATGAGTTTTAGATAATTTTTAATGGAATAATTACCATTAAATATATTTTAATTAATTGATATCCAATGTTCAAGTATCTTATTTGGTAAAGGACACTTCTGAGATGAGGTTAAATGCGCCATATTATAAATAGCATCTGTTTGCCATTTTGTTTGAAATTTGACACCAAGAGGAAAATACATAAACTATAATCATACACATTAAATTAATTCTATTAAATTTTCATAAACCACGAGTTGTACAACCAATATTTTAAATACATTAATCCGATTAAAACTCTCCCCTTTTTACAGCTAATTGTCAAATCAGAAAGTAATTATTTTTCATTTAAAACCGCGAAATTACCGGTTACGTTTTGAAGACAGACGACTCTTCTACTTTAATTTTCATTATGAATGTATTAGATGTTATTTTTCCCGCCAATGTATAAAATGTCTGCTGAGCTTTTGTCATTTTATATGTCTTAATAATCACTTGTAAACTTTGAGCGAAGACCTGTCATTAACCTCTCGCGAGAAAACACGATAATTTGCAATCAGTTGATGTGTGAAAACGTCACATTGACGAGAACCACAGCCGAAAATGTCTCGTTGGCAGTGCACGCGCAGCACACGTCTTAAACCATAATTAAATTACACCCAATAGAAAATGCAAATAAACGTCACATGAGCCCACATGACAGGCCTAGAATAAATCTCGACAAGAGGAAAGTATCGTGTCTAATCCGACACCCTTAAAATCATTAGTCCCAAGTTGGCATTTCCGATAGGATCTCTTAACAATTAACTATAGGGGCTTTAAATGTCAATTAACAAACAGTAAATATGGGGACACACTATGGGGACACTATTCACACATATTATTACATGTAATACTTTAGAAGTAATTCAGAATAGAAAACGTGTTAAAATCGCTTTCTATAGTCCTTTTCAGAATTAAAACAGTTTCCGATCTACCATTCTGATTTTACATGACTTCTTTTAGAATATTCGGACAAAAAGAAAAAGGCGACTCTTTGTTAACCGTAGAGGGTTATAGGTTAGTCTAGCTCACGACTGAAGTTAAACTAAACGTAAAAATACGTAAAGGAGGGGGGGGGGGGGGGGTGAGGTGTAATTGCTTTATTGGCAAAATTCTACAATTACATAATCATAGAAATGTACTTATGTTATAGTCTGTTAGACCCACAATTGTTATCCCTGTTTTGTTTCCGGGGTATATTTCTTTAAGATAAATTTATGTCAACCTAATACGTTTGTTCATTTTTTTTTTTGTTTTATTGAAACAAGTCCGACTTAGTTATTGGATATACGTGGGCCAGGGATGTTGATGACAGAACTATGCACCCCCTCACTCATAATATCCTTTACAGAAATACACCCGATTCGAGGACAGGATGCGGAACCACATCCGATTCTAGGTCATGGCACTAATTTGCACCTCATCAGCATAAGATAACAAGAAATTGCGTCAATATGGGAAAGATATATATTTTTGTTCTTCGACAACTCTTACGGTTTGCTGGTTGTGTGTGTTTGTGCATGGGGGGGGGGGGGGGTGGAGGGGGGGGGGGGTAATGAACGCCACCGCTTTAGATTATCAGGTTTTGTCATTAAGTCAAATGACGTGGTTTCAATGTTCCTTCCACTGCTAATTAATGAAATGAAACTGAACCATAAGTTAGTCTTAAAATGAATTAGTTTATGTTTAGTGAACGCTAAACACCATTCTTTCTATCTGTACAGATTAAGGATCTTGTTAGTTAGAAATCGTTCATGATAAATACACTCGCGGACACGTGGACAACATCACACTGACAAAGGTCGATTTGGACGACATTTAACTTTTGATCATTTCCCGGTTTTGTTCTATCAATTAAGTTTTAGTTACTTTAGTTTCCTGATTTTCGATAACAGGCGTATCAACAACTGCACCAGAAGCGATGGGCGAATACTTCAACTCGGGGAGTTAATTAGAAAAAAATCAGGCGAGGACAGCCGTCATTGTTCGCTTCCCTTCGCGAAGAAAAACTATCTTTTGACAGGTGTGTGCGTGTATGCATCGTAAATGGCAAAACAAAACAGCTGTCAATCAAAATAGGTATAGACAAGAGAAGGGGCGTGGTCGGATCTCAGGTCGGGTTACACGCTGGAAACTGTAGCTACACCCACCCCTCCCTCGGGCAGATCCCTTCTTATTCAATAACTAGCTAAAAATCTGGGCTAGTTAACACAATACTGCGACAAAAACCAACAAAGACTCTGAGAGTGTTTGACATAGATACCTTTTAACTGACTGTACATGTTTAATTTGTGAGAAATAGTTATAAAACATGATTTTGTTCAAATTTAAATATATATTGTGCATGTTTAATTGCATATTTAGTTTGGACATATTTAACTACGTGAACCTACGAGTAAACAACGTTATAGAAATTAAAATTCATTCATAAATCCGATTTCATAAAAGAAAAAGTTTTAGTTATCAATGAAAATTTTGGAAGTTCGGCAACTCCCGATTTTTACACATGCAAACGCAAAATCATGTTATCAAAGAGATTTTGTGTCCATAGAATAAAGTCATTTAGTGCACGAAAATAAGAGCACCCTGTTGAATTATTGTCAAATTTTAAATTCTATGGCTTTTAGTTACAAGCTACTTATGATCTTTGAAGGTAGTGCTGATTAAGCGCTACCCATTTTTCTGTTCTTGTTCTTGCGGGTGCTGCTCTTCCTTAGACAATTGCGCATCGATTGGTGACCTTCGATTATTGATATGCCGTCACAATTCCAAAATGTTGTGATGACATCATTGTATACGGTCTCGCATATCTTTATCATACTAAACTAACACTGTCTGTCTAAAATTAACTCCGCTTGAGAACAGACACTAAGCAGGAAGACCGACATATTTTAATTACTAAATCGACAATTTTATTCGAAAACACTAAGTATACTTTAAGAATTTTTGAAAAATATTTATTCCACTTATTAATAAAATAATTGAAAGGGATTATTTAGTCATTTTGTGTATGGCAGGTATGAAAAAGAGTAGAGCTATATTACAAAATAATATACTAATTCTTGGATATGGCGGCCATTCGGGGCAGAGATCTATTCTCGAGGTAGATAGCTCTCTCTGTGAAGAATGTTATTTTATTTAATTTTAAAGTTCTTAAAATGGAATAAACCTAAGAATGTCCCGGAACAAACTGTTTCAAGAGAAATCCTGACAAGATGAAAATAGTCAAGCTGAAAAAATGTTTACATCACATTTGACCAAACTGTCGGTTAAATACCTATTTAATACGTCTAATTAAGAAAAATATTTTAAGATCAAAATCTGCGTAGAAGCTTGTGGTGTAAATAGTTTCGAATATCGTTTACTTAAATTTTACCTTGAACTGAAAAAGGAATCGGCGTTTCTTAAGTCCTTGAATAGCAGTCATTAATTATAAACCCAGAATGGTTATTAAGGGAGGGATTAAGATAACGCGCGTGCTCGGTAATCTGTTAATCACTGGTTAACCCACTCCAGAGGTGTCAAACCATTCATTAAAGATGGTGAATTGAAAACGGTTCGTAGGAACATCCAGTAATTAAGCACAGCGCCCGATTTCAAATTACTTATGGATACGGAAATAAGACGATATCGGCGGCATTTCTAGCTCTTTCTAAAAATGTTCTTGTCAATACATACATCTAAACCAAACCCAACAGCACAAGACATTGGCACAAAACATCGTAAAGGTGCCAAAAACTAAGAATTACACTTGGAAGGTATGGGTTGTTTACTTCTAAACCCAGCCAAATAGCATAAACCATTGTAAAGGTGCAAAAAACTAAAAATTGCATTTCGAAGATATGGGTTGTTTACATCTAAACTAAACCAAACAGCAAAAGACGATGGCATAAACCATTGTAAAGGTGCCAAAAACTAAGAATGGCACTTGGAAGATATGGGTTGTTTACATCTAAACCCAACCAAACAGCAAATGAAAATGGGTTGTTCGAAGGTTTAGTATAGTCAAACGTTACAACACTGATGTAGTATAATGTATTTTTGATTGGGCTCGGAGAAAATCCCAAGCGTTCAGAGCGTGGTCCTGAGAATTCGAATTTTTTTTATTATAAAGAATTAATAAATCAAAGAAAAATGACAATAAGAAATTTGAATTTTCTCAACGTCCTGTTTCAGATATATGTATAAAGTTTTTCTTTCATGTTTTCTTAGATTTATTTTATATTGCCAGACTTCTTTGATGTATCAACCTCATCCTAAACATGTACACTCGCCATATTTTTTATATCTCGAATCATTCTTTGTTTAATACACTAACTAAAATATTGAATTGAAAACAGAAGTTTATGACGAAATAGACTTTGATGATCAACGATATGTATGGGAAAAAGACTACGAAAGAAGACCAATACAAAGATAATTGATCCCTATTCGTGTGTTTGCCTACATAGAATTTAAATCTACATCGGTTTAAGGATGTATCGAGGCGACTTGGTTGATTGATAAAGAAGAATATTATTTACATTAAGGACCAGATGGTTATAGTTTATCTATAATTGGAAATCTAACATCTATCAGTTAGACTTTTCTCTATTCTTTTCACACAATCGACTACGAATTGGAGAAATAAAACAGAAAAGAGACTCGCATTTTGAAAGCAGGGGACTATTTATCCGTGACAACACCACGCCATATGTTCAACTGTAGTCTCGAACATAAACATTAATAGTATAGAGTAAAAAGAAATACATTCATCGGTCCCACATGTTCAGACTGTATCCTTTATTTAAAAATGATCGGGTCAATAAATATATTAATTGATTAGTGTATCTTTTAAGTGTCAGTTTTACATTAAAGTTCATTTATTTACAAAGTATATTGAGATGTCGTGTCATGTGAAAAGTCATGTCAAAGAAAAGCAAATTCAAATAGAGCATCTTAACGTCAATTTTAAATTCAGATTCCGAAGCTTTAATTAGCGTCGAAATTACAATGAATAATTTAAATAATTTAAAGGGTAAATATCACTCCCACGAAAAAAAATGTAGTTATATCAGATTTGAAATAATTTCAGACAAAATTAAATATAGGTTGCCAGTCCAAGAAACACATGCATGCCACTGCTTAGTCCTATAAAAGGTTTTGCCCAATTTATGTTTCGAAGTTTTGAAAAGAATTTTGTCCTGTATTAAACGATTAGGAGGCTTCGATGACATTTACTCAGCATTTCGATATGGCTCGTCGTTATTACTAGTCATACAATATTTTATACAACCATATGACCGCATGGACCTTTAATCACTGGCCAACTTATGGCTTAGGACTTAAAACCACTGCGTATCTGAAAAATGGATTCGCATATATGTTTCTAATTGTGCTTCAAATTTTGCATAAAATATAATTTTAAATTTAATAGAGCGGTTGTGTATGATCTTCAGTCTCAGTATGTCTTTTCTTTCGCCATATAAGAATACAGAATCTACGTAATAAAATAACAGTTGATACAAAAATGCAACAACAACTTTTAGTTACTATTGTGCAAAGTTACTATTTAGCTTTGAAGAAAAAAAAACCATTTGATTTTTCCTTTTACCTATCTAGAATCTTAAAGTCGTGCATAGTTAATAAACCAACTTCTTCTAGATACATTTAAAAGAGACGTATAGTACTGCTCTCATAACCTGTTCATACCAATAGCTCCCACTTCCGGCAAGTCTTCAAGAATAAGTAATTTGCATAGGTAGGCAGCATTACATTGTTAAATCGCTACAATTTATACAGAAAATTACTATAATAAGTTATAAGAAACTGTCAACATATGAGTTATGCGCTCATGGCTGTTTTAATGTTTTAATTATATAATTCACATGGTTAAGTTTTGATTACCTAATTCACGTGGTAATGTTTTAATTATGTATCTTAACATTGTAATGTTTTAACTATAATATACTTTACGGTGTAATGTTTAACGACTTGATTAATATTTTAACTATATGTATTCACGTGCAATTCCTTCGAATTATACAGGAAATTTCTCAAATTATTGCCGAGAGAGAGAAAGAGAGAGAGAGAGAGAGAGAGAGAGAGAGAGTTTAACGGACAATAGACACAAACAAAGTCACTTTGGGATTAACATATGGTTACATTTTATTTCAATAATTCTTTGGCAGTGGTGGGGAAGGTGAGAACCGGAGGACTGGGAATCGCAATCACGCTAGTTGACAAAATGACAAACGTTTTGATACAGCGCGCACTCCCTCCGCGTTAAGAACTGTCATAACCCAACCCTTAACTACACAACTCAATAAATATCGCTACCTTGACACAGAATATATCTGTTTTATAATAGCGATATAAAAATGATTAGCGCGTTCATAAATGTGATAATGTTTTAGATACTTTCTAGTACGGAAAATGTTTGCACATCGTTCGAATTGAGTGAAATTAAGGCCAATTGACTGTGAAAAATAAGCAGTTTCGATTAAGCAAATAAATTATCGTCTTACAGTAAACTTCAAAATCCTACTTTCGTATATACTCGTATTAGATCGTGGCTATGTACACGTCAAGAATAATACCCCAATATTTTCATCTCATTTAACCGGAATTTCACAATTGATGTCACGTGAAGATGCAATGCACGCGCTCGAGCATGGCACTTGTTAAAACTTATATGACACTTTTAGTCAATTCACAACAGTTTAATTTGAACTCTAGCATTTATTTAAAGAGTGGCGAAAATTAAGTGATAATGACGCCCCATATTTCTGATAATTTAGTGCTTTATGGATAAATGCCACGTGCCAAGCGCTCATTAAGAGTCTCTGGTTAAGGCCGTTTGCAGCCCTTATACTTCACTACACCCTTATAATACCATTGACGACTGGGGTTTGTTTGAACTTTCAATAAACTATAAAAAGAAAAAGTGAGTCTTTTATAGTTTTCAATGAATAACATTTCTAAATGTAATGATATCAAGTTTTTAAAAAGAACTAAGACATTTCCGGCTGAGTTAAATAAATGTATTTCTTCTGTGTGTAGAAGCAGTAATTCAACTGTGAAAGAGTACTTCAACATCTCTCGTGATTTTTTTATATAGAAAATTAATGATATTTTTCTCAAATATGGTATGAATAATAAACATCAGTAATATATATTGGTCTGGCATGCTATTTAGACCTATTTTCTAGGATACAAATACAAAAATGAAACCAGAGTTGACAGACTACAAACTGCAATTTCGGAAATGAAGAATGATGTAACCCAATTTCGAAATTATATAAAAAAAATATATAGCCAATTATGCAAATACAGGTACATGTTATTCAAATAATTTCAAATACTCGATAGGGTATTTTGTGAGAGTAGTGGCTTTCATAATAACTTTGATTTAAAAGTTAAATAGTCCACAGAGCCATAAAATATATATATTTGAAAGAGAACCAGAGTATCTTCTTTGCCATACTACCTCAACCAAGTCAAATATAGCACTATGGCCATTGTATTTAAGGCAAGTCAAATATGAGTCAAATAAACTGTTGTGTCCATTGTATTTAAGACAAGTCAAAAATGTAGCGTTGTATCCACTGTATGCAAGACAAGCCAAAAATGTAGCGTTTTATCCACTGTATTTAAGGCAAGTCAAATTTCACGTTGCACTCATTATATTTAATGCAAGTCAAATCCATTATATTTACGGCAAAGTGCATGACAAACTTGTGTAATTCATAAATCGAGGCCAAAATATACAAATCCTGATATACGTGTATCTCGGTGCTTAAGTGTAGCAAAATGTTTATTTTGGAAATCAAACACATCACATCTAACATAACCTATGTAGATATTTATTATAACGCAATACAAAGACGTGGTGCCGTTTAAGCCTATTAGTTGCATGTTTCATTTTATGTTTAAAGTCACGATGTTTCCGTAATTCGAATGGCACCATTTGTACATTTCAACGCCTTTTAATTGAGTATAAAGTCGGTGAAATGGCACATCTAAAAGGATTTGTCGACTACGTCCGGAAATCACATTGCTTAGATGATCTTGCAAAAAATTAATTTTGATCGTGATAGCTGACATCCGGTATAGTTCTACGGTTCAGTGCTGGTACATAAGATTTTTTATATGTTATTTGATTTCGCCAGATTTAGTCAATTGGGTTTTGTATTTTAACTACTACACTGTGTATGATTTTATTGAATGCATTTAAAAATGTGTTTGTATGTGCGCATACCATGGGAAATATGTGGCTGCTCCTTTAAAATTTATGATGGAATAAGGAAGTAGGCAATACGTCTTTAGTGAATTTACTTCTTCATACGTTTCATTCTCTTTTGTTGCACTACAATGAGATAGATTTAACGTGATATTCTTATAAAAGGAAGGTCCTGTTCACTTTTATCATGCGATGATCATTGGGTCAGATGAATCTGATTAAAACTAAAAATAACGATCAAACGGGTAACAAATCAAATTTACCAAATAGAAATATTAAAATCTAAAACCTCATCTTATTATCAAGGTATCTGCTATTGGAGTGATCGTATACTATTATACAAGTTCGCTCCTAGTAACGTACATGTATATTACAGATTACAATTTCCTGGATGGATGGTATATAGTTTCACGAGACAATTTCTTGGCATTAAGCAGTGAGTAAATTAGAAAAAAACCCCACAGATGGCACTGAAAACACGTTGGGGTTACCCACAACCCAAATAACATTACGTTGGTCACAAAGGTAAAGATCTCTGGCATCTTCGTTTTATAAACACCGTAAAACTTACATCAGTATAAAATGAATACCATCCCGTTAAATGATAACTATGACGCTTTGACCACTATCCGGTAGTGGATAGTATTGTAGTGTGAAAATAATGCTTCTACAACCTTAACCTTGCTGCCTCCCATAACAAAACAGATTATGACTGGGAGCAATTTTCGTCTTTACGCTTATCTATTGAATGTCAGCTTTGATCCAGCTGAACAAGCTGCTGGTAACAGGAGACTCGACAAAGGCAAAACAAAAAATCTTCAGGTAAAGTCCTGATGACTTGTGATCGATAGAAAGGAGATGGTGGCAATGAACTACGCCAGTAATGACATTGATGTGTTTTTCTAGTTGTTTTGGGTGTATAGGTAATCCCTTACCAAACAACCTTAACGCTAGCCTGTCAACCACGATGAGAGATTACGCGCCACTACGATCTAATCCTTTAGTATCGTTTCTACCCCCGATATATAACAGCCGACAGATTAGGCCTGTATCAAACGGTTTCATGTTACATCACCAAGGATTTTTGATGGCAGATAGGGATAAACCTTCTCTGCCCTGGTAAGATTACCCATCGTTACTTTATACATTCATCCCGAACATCAGGTATTTTAATGGGTATTGCTAATGCGAGCACAGACGGTACTGGTTAACCAAAGGCTAGCTGATTGATGACATATGACATTATTGCTTTGAACCAATAAGAAAATATCGGATCATCCGAGGGGTTTTATATACCTGAATGACAATGAGGAGAACACGGCTTGTTTGTTCAGGACTCCGACGTGATGATTAATGCGCTGACTCTTCATTAAAACCACATTTGTCTATTGACGAAACAAGACCAGAAGTCGGTTAGGCCACGTTAAAGCGGGAAATCATGACTGAAGCAGAAGATATCCGGTTTGACAGATTCTACACCCCTGAAGCCCTCGACGACTCACGGCCCAGTAATACGACGTTTTTAGTGTAAACGATAGCATAAAGTTGGGCTATTTGAAACAGGCCGATTGAAACAGGAAGATACAAGTAGCGACCTCTATACTTTCTGTTTGTTCTGACTTCAGTGATATGAAATCAAGTGTAAAATGGTGGAGGTTCACGGTGGTGTGAGTCACTTACTACACTTACCCACGGTTCAACAATACCAGGGCCTTCACGGATTTACAATTTCTAGATAGCTGACGCGATAACGCCGTACTATATCATCGTCAAATCGGAGTGCCTCAAGCACCAACACGTGCATACACGTCACAGGTCAATACACCTTTTCCCTCCCTTGAGTAAAAAAAAAGCTTCAAAAGGTGAGGGCAATATGTATTGTATGTTATCATATGTTACAATCTAGTGGCTCCCACGTTTGTTAACTCTCTTAGTATTTGTTATGGAATATTCACATGCTGAGAATTGAATGGCTGACCTCGTACGACGGTATAGCAATAAAAATAGTTCAGCATTCGCCATTCTTTTATTAACAACTATAAATTTTAAACAACAAAGTGAGGCGCTTCTATCAACTGCCTAGATCAGACGGCCCCTCCTTCCATTTCTTCACGTGTAAACACGCCTAGGTAATTTTACTGACAAGCAAATGACAGAGTACCTGAGACGAATGTTTTTCGAGATGATTTGACATTAATTAACGCCGACTACGAGCACTGTCACCATTGTCCCAATACGTCAAAGAATTTACAATATTTCATTTTTATTTCCAATTTCTTGGGTCTTATTATTTGTACCATGTTCCTCGTCGACTTTTCTTGAATAGGAGCAAGGGGATTATGTACAGGTCTCTGATATAAAGTGACACAGGGAAACTAGACAATGGCCAAATATGATTTTAGATTTGACAAGATTAAATATAAATAGCAAAAATCGAGAATATTAAAAATTACGTCAAAAACAAACACAAAAAATGCATCTTCTTTTGGTTCTAAATGGCACAAGAAACTGACTGGTGCCACATTCAATTATTTGTGCTCATTGTCAAAATGTGAACAAATAAATCGCAACAAGATTTTAGATTTGCTAGATTTGAATATGAATGGACAATATCCAAATTTTAGGAGCTTTTATCAAATGTGCATTTTCTTTTGTTTCTGAATGATGAGGGGTTTAGGAGTCACATTGGTACAAACAATCTTTAAATGTGTTTGTCCTCGTTCCTTCCCCGCCTTCTTCAAATATGTGTTTGTCGTCGTTTGGAAATGTGAAAATGATAAACACAATAAAGAATTTCTTTTTGAATAGTCGCCAAATTGTTAAAGTCAGAAGGAGAGAGAGAAATGGGGTTTAGCGTCCACTCTACACAAACTGGCTCATTTCGTAACTAACATACGGTTTAATTTTATGTAAATAATTCGCTTGCGCCAAGGGGTCTTTGGCAGTGGGACCGGAGAAAACCCACGAAGTTGGATAGGCGACCCTACTCCTTGTCACGCACAACCGAGGATTCGAAATCAGGCCAGTTAACTCAATTACAGGCTTTATGATACAACGCGCACGTGCTTATCATTCGGTCATCCAACCCCCTGGTTAAAATCAGGATCTGGCAGCCATTTTGTTTCTACTAATATTTTTTTTTATATTTACTAATACACCTTTCTAAGCCAGTTCAGATGGACAAAGTTAAGCTACCTTAACTATGCCATAACTTTTCCGCCTGGACCACCTTTTGGGTTAGACTGAAGCCAACTGTACCAGATGCGCATCTGTAATCAATTTAAACATATCTTTGACATGGGGCCTATTGGTAAAAAGTTAGGGTAGATCCGCCTGTCCAACCTCATGAGTTTTCTCCGGGTCGTCTGAATTCATCCAAGTGCCAAAGTCCCCAAAAGACCCAGCCTCCCTCTCTCTCTCTCTCTCTCTCTCTCTCTCTCTCTCTCTCTCTCTCTCTCTCTCTCTCTCCATTTCTCAAACCCAACCTAATATCTGAATTCTGAATTGTTCTCGAAGGGAATTGTTTATTAATAATCATAATTGTTTTATTATTATACTATATTTAGTGTTCAATGGCTTAATTAATGTTTCGAGAGAACACTGTCGAAATTTGATAATTAGTAGTTAATTATAACTCAGTGTTAAATAATTTACTTTTAACAATATAAATGTTTCAAAATAAACTTACACCGAATACTGAAATAAAATTTTTGTAAATTATATATGATAAGTGTTTCTTATTTTAGGACAACGTGGGCCTGTATAGTCGTTGGAATAAGACACATTGTCGTGCACATAAAAGATCCCTTGAGAATTAGAATTCGATATAAGGTAGGTTAAGGTAGAAGAGGAGCTGTCGGACAAAATTTATCTCATGGCACACTGTTATGGCGCATGTCCGTCTTCATTAGCAATACCAGGGCAGATAAATAGGACGTTAAACCCCATTTCATTTTATTTCTTTTATATGGTGCTGTGTCTGAGAGAAGTAGAATCATGTTTTAATTTGAAAAGAAAAATTCCATTTTTCCGGTCAGGGATAGCGTTGGTGGGGTTTATTTGGTTATCAATGCATTTGACATCTGCCTAATCTCGTGAAATAAATATATAGCATAATAATTATGTCGGCCTCTTGCTACACTAAAAATGACCCAGAGTGTTCCGACAAAGCGTTTAAAGGAGATAAACTCTGGTTCAATATCCAAGAGTAAATACACGAATTAGAATTTAATACTGGCCCATTTCAACCATTGTTGATGTTGTTATCTTCGGGAAATATGCTATCCTAATATCCAATATTTATGAAATGAAATGAAATGGGGTTTAACGTCCCACTCTTCTGCTCCGACTATGCTAATGAAGGCGGGCATACGCGATACAATGTGCTATGACGAGGGAAATTTTGTCAGACAACTCCTCTTCTACCTACTCTTAAATTGAATTCAAACTGCCATGGGATCTTTAACGTTTTTTCGTCCCGCCCGAACGACTAGACAACTGTCCCTGTCAGGCAATCCGTCCTGCACCACTGAAAGGGGGAAAACCACGTTGGAAAATCCTGATGGCATTTCTCGGCCAATGCAGGGATCTTAATATTTATGACATCAGAAATGTTTTAAAATCAGTTCACTGGTCGAACTGTGTACTTCGTGGTTAATGAATAAAGAATACATATCCTACAAGATGATGCGGAAGCAATTAGTAATGGCTGGTTCACAAACGACAAAATAACTTTTAATAGAAATGTAGAATGGATTAAACAGGCTTAAACGACTGCCGTTCAATTTTGACTGTTCACGTATTTCATCTAGCGTAATTGATTAGAAATTACAGTATTTGTTTTTTAAAAAATTGAATATAAATAACTTTCTATCATTTATATTACACTATTATACGCTTTTTTGACACATTTTCTTTATTTTAAGGTTTCAAATAATCTAGTCATATGCCCTTTAACCTCATTCCGGTTTCACTTCTAATTGTAATTGTGAATGTATCGTAACTCGTCATCTATAATTTGTATCTATTTATAGGAAATCAAAAATTTATTTCTAGGGGGAAAAAAATCAAACGTTTCATTAAATTAATGTGCGAAATATTAAATAAAGTTACTCGTGCATAGTTAATATCACATTTACAAACAATTGATAAAAAGACTAATATTTATAATCAATTATTAAAACGATTAACAAATGTTAGTAAAAAGGGATCAGGTTGATATTTATGATCAATTATTAATGTGATTATCACTTCTTTTTTGTTACGCCTTATAACCGATTATCGATTTTTTGGAAACGATTATTTAGTAAGATATAGCTTTACTTGTAGCAAACTTAAAGACGTGTATTTTGTACCCATACATTTTTAGGAGAAAAAAAAACAAAAACAAAAAAAAAATAACAAAAAAAAAAAACGTACATTTTTTTCTCATATATTATTTAATTTAAATATATACTTCAAAAATTTATATTAAAATAATATATATAAAAAATCGCCTGACATTATTATTAAATAAAGAACAAGTTGTTCTTATGTCGATTTGAACTTATGCGAGTAACGCGGACAAGGGAGTATCTAGTATTTCGGATGAGACGACATGAACTGATAGTGTATGTAAAATCGTAGCCAGAAACGCGACTGATCGGACAAAAACTAGCCCCCCGATTTACAAACGTTTATTGGAAAAATTATAATTACTTAAAGTTAGTTTATACCACAACCCCGAAATAACGAGTTGATCAACACCACTTAGCCTTTAAACATATTAGAAATACACCAAGCAATAGAGTAGACCCCGTAATTTGAAATGACTACATTTATGAGGAGTGCAATTCGTTACGCATCAAAATTCATCTCGAATCGAGTTACCTTAGTGAGCTATATAATCGGTATCATTATGAGAGTTTATTAGAGTAATTTTCCAATGTGATTGTCACAAGTTATAAGGTCTTTAAGATTTGGAGTGGCGTCGGTCGCGATGTAAACGACAAAACATACTGTTGCTTTATGTTAATGGCGCAAGGACCGTTTATGTGTTATTGTAAAGTGTATATTATGGTCGATTGTTATCAGTTTAAAATGAAAAGATATCGGCCTGTAATATGTATTTAATATACACGAATATTGTCATTTTAATCCACTTATGACCATAATAGTCGGCACGCGACCCAAAAATTACACGAAATTAGAACTCCGGTGAACTGAAGCAATTTGTAAGACACCTTTCTTTCACTAGAAATATGCCACTTTACGGTGAACATTCAAATTATACTCTTAGAGTGTGCATAAGAAGGAATCTTTCATTAGACTACGGCTTCTTTATTGGAAAATTATGGCCCAGCTTGATATTGATAAGAAACTGAATTTCCATTAAGCTTATAAAAAATGGGTGCAGATAAATTTGATAGCATTTGATAAGGGGGGGGGTTAGTAGGTCATTTCGGGACTAACAGGGTTCATTTTATTTGAATAAGCCATGGGAGATAACCGAGGGACCCGCGAAAACCCACGAGGTTGGACGGGCGAGCCTACTCTTGGCCACGTACAAAAGCGCGGAATCGAACCATGCCACTTAACTCACCTCGTGATCCAACGCGCACACGTTCACCACTTGGTCATCTAATCCCCCTGATGAAACAATGACATTGTTACATGTATATGAAAGACAGAAATTTTTCCCGTTCACGTTTTGGTTGGCCAACATTACTTCCTTCCCAATTCTCCGTTCTCTTGATTTTGGAGTCTCTTAAATGGCTAGATGAAGGGACTAATGAACACCAATATATTACCGAGAAATTATTTGTAAAACACAACAATCAATTCCAACTGACTCACACAATTAACGACAAAAAGGAGTGACCTACATTATAGTGCAAGGTATTTTATTACCGGCGTTTTTTAATCTCATTGGAAAACTCGTAAATTGAATATTAACGCGTTTATATCTCAACGACAGCTTCTCAAATGTGACTCAGTTTGTGCGGTCATAATTTTGCCAAGTCCGATATAACCGTACATGTATATTCAAATAAAAAATTCTAATCGGCGAAGAAAAGATTGGACCTAAATTTAAATAAACTTGTTTATTAGGTCACACACTGTTAAATAACCAAAATAAGCATGTGCCCGGGGCACCAAAGAAGGAGAAAGGTGTGCACAGAGTTTGTCCAGTGTCAGAATTACCTTGGTGCAAATAATACAGCACTGAATTAGCGTTCACTAATGTTGGGAGGTTAGGGGAACGGAAATAAAGGCCAAAAAATTGGTTTATTGTTTCAGAATAATTTCTTAAAGTTTTAATCTCGTCCAAGAATTATATTTTCGCAAGTTAACTGTCCTTTGATGTTTATTCCCAGATAGAGTAGTTTCGTGAACTTAAGGCATACCTCGTTATAAGTCTACTGGTGTAATATATTAAAGGAAGGCAATATGGTACGGACGCCTGATCCACCTCGTGGGTTTTAGCCGGGTCCTCTGGTTTCCTCACACTCCTAATGACCCCTACCTGCAAGCGAATTATTGAAATAAAATTGAACCATGTGTTATTATAGGCAATATCGTAAATTAAGTTTGCCAAATTTCTTCTTTCTGTGAAATACCGCCATTCTTTGCCCAGAAGTATAAATTTTAGGAATATATATAAATATAAATATACAGGTGTTAATATGGCCCCATGGTACATTTACACGTAGTTTCTAAAATACCAGTTTGTGACAAACCAATCTGAAACACATCGTGTTATTTTGGTTTTGTTTTTCTCTAAAATAAAAATGAAATATGTTTACATCATCCGTGTGTTACGAGTTTTCAATATGGTTAAACTATACAATCACCTCTCATACACCAAACAGCCTTTGACGCGGTCTAGTGAGCAGTAGTTTCGAAAGTGATAAGTGGGATCAATTACAAAAAAAAAAAATCACCTTTCTCTATTTAGGTGTACGATTTGCGAAGGAAAGGGATACCATTTCATGTTGTATAAAATTTTTATTAATATTAGTCAAAATTGTTTTGATTGGGCGCCATTCTATCCACTCAAGTAGTTTCATATTTATACTCAAAATATTTTCAGCATATTTAATATTGTACATTTTTATCAACTGAAGTTTGGCTTGGATTATTTCAATATGGCTCGCTCACAAACTGGTTCTTGGGTTAAAACTCCAAATACATTCGTTATCCAAGGGAAGCCACTCCATTTAACAAAACGAATTGTGCCGTCAAAGCCAAAAGGCCACAGATCACTAATTATTTACCCCATTGACTTCAATGTTAAATTCTTGTCTCTTAGACCGGTTGTAACTTTTTCCCAAATATTCGTTGCGTAAAACGCTTTCTGCCATAGATGGAGCAACATGTGGCAAACTCTTGCCCAAAAGCATGTATGAGGTTCTTCATGAAAAACTTGAGATAGACAACCTGGACGTAGAGACAGCTAACAAAAATCGCCATGCAAAAGGGGGAAAAAGGGAAAGGGAGAGAAAGACTAAAAATAACTTTCGCCCTTATCTTAACGGGGATGCTCGATTCACAGTTTCGGAATTAAATTCCAAAACTGGTGTCAATCGAGTGAAAAGGAGAATTTCGGAGTACAACGCATGCGTCGACTGTATAAAAAATATCTCAACCAATCATGACAACTGAAACATATTTTTACCTAGGAATACGTCACGATTCTACTCACTCCACCTCAGTTGTCGGGACTGGCAGAACTGTGACAGGACTGAATTCCGCGTCACTCGATTGTAATTATGTCGATTCGGGACGTTCTGGACGGTGAATCGAGCATCCCCAACAATACATGTGAGATAATCATGTGATAAAAACACTTGAAGGTGGTTGACCTTTTTCATTATTTTCCTGCATGATTTCCTTAACTGCTAGTCTATTTACTTCCTGGTCCTTTCACTTCCAAATCATGAATATTCAACACCTAGCAGATATAATATAAATCAAAAGAAAGGGGGGGATTAATGCTTTTGCAATATCAAAATAAAATATTCTGGTCCTCCGACAATCATTCACAAAAATCTGATGCAGGAGGGATTTTTTAGACCCAGAAGAGAACCTAGGAGAGAGCCTATACATTTCAAAGAGCAAATCCTTCGGAAATGTCCTCAGTTGTAAGGAAAATAATTTTCCAAAGGGGGGGGTGGGGAGACCCTGTATCCCCCGTACATAACTAACGTACAAAAATTAATTGGTAGCTAGCTCATTTTTCTGTCCACGCCTCTGTTCTAGGTAATGTATGCTTGTATGTATTGTCTGCAGTGGACACCTTAATTTGAAGAAGAAAAAAATGCCCGAGATCACACATAAAATAAAAGACAGTACCTATTAATAAAGTGATATTTATTAATTAAATAATAAATATTTTATATCAATGAACAATAAAACAAATTAATCTAGCACAACAATTTACTATTTCATGATATAGTCTTAATTATATAATCTTAAAAAATGAAATAAAAATGAATATGATACACTGTAAATTAAGAATGAAAGTATGTTTCTGGGAAATATTGGTTTATAAATTATATATCAAAAAGCCATTTTCTTCTTTTTCTTAGCCTTTTCTTGTTTTTTCTGTTCTTCTTCTTGCAATTGGCGTTCTAGTCGTTCTCGGCGTAATAATTCTTCCTATAAAATAAAAATGATTGGTTCGAGCTACTGTTTATGTGAACACCCATGACATATATAGGAAATGTTTCTGAACATCTAAAGCAACAGATCAAGACATGGAGTTTAATGTCAAGTTAACACAACACTTTGGTCATTTTGAAACTAAAATGTGGTTATTTTTACTATGATCACATTTTCAGTGCTAAGATGGAGGATTTGAATGAGTAACAGGTTCCAACACGTGGGGACAAGTCTTGAAATAAATGAAATGGTGTTTAACATCCTGCTGTTCTGCTCTTACAGAGTAAGACAGGCTTATGCCATACAGTGTGCTATGAGAAAAAATTTTGCTTGGACAGCAGTGCTACGGCCTAATCTTATGTCGATTCCAGATGCCAAGGGATCTTTTACATGCACGCTAAACTATATATTGTCCCTTGTCAAACCCTTAGTCTTTCACCACTGACAAGGAGTGACCAGTATAAACATGCTAAAAAATCCTGATGAACTGTCTCAGCAAACGCAGGGATTGAACATGGGACCTCAAGGTTAGCAATCCACCAGACTCCTGGGATTTAAATAACGCAGAAATAGTGTTCTGTTTGAGAACACACAAAGGTGATGTAAATATACAACCAAGAAGGAATGATGCTTTTTGACAAACAAGAATGAAGGGTATATTTGAACATTCCTGATAGAAGGATAAATATATACACCCATGGAGGAACTAATGAAGGATGTATCTCACCAATTCATGAACGAAGGATGTAAGCAAGTAGGAAGGGTGTATGAAAAGACACAAGGAGAGAGGGTAATAATAATTGTCACAAGTAAGGATCAACTTCTGGGTTTTGAGAGAACTTGAGACTCAAAAGCAATCCAGTTGCTATCACAATTCTCTTGACATTTTTTAAAATCTTACCTTAGCTGGTGAACTTTCAGGGGTATTATTAACAGATGATTTGGGAGATTCTGCCTTGGTTTCTGTCATGGATGGTGGTAATCTATTAGACCAGGAAGCTACACTAGGTTCTTTAGGAACATCATCAGTTAAACTATCAGCATCTTCAAGAGATTCATCTGCTTTTCCTACAAACAAAGTACCGTAAATGGAAATTTAGTTCACTTGGAAGCTGGACTACCTCTACTGGATAACTGCAATCAAGTTCATATACGTATCCAGAGGCATAGTTATAACTTTTAAGAGGTAATTTATTTCATTGTAACTTACTTTTAAGAGGTGATTTATTTATCCAGGCTTGTTTAATCATTACAGCTTCATATAATTTACCTCCTATTTCATTAAATACATACATTCCTTTCTTTCTCATTTCAGCTTCAAAACCCTGGTAATATAATTCATCTTTAGTTTAGATACAGGGTTCTTTCAAGGTTATTTTTACCAGTTTATATACAACTAAGGCGGATATTTGATTGAGGGAGAGAAATGGGGTTTAATGTTCACTCAACACACAGAAGATCATTTCGGGACTAACATTTGGTTCAATTTTATTTCAATAATTCTCTAGCATGTAGAGTTCTTTAGCAGTTGGAGGAAAGCAGAAAACCCATGAGGTTGGACAGTTGACCTTACTCTGTGTCACAGACAAGCAGGGAATTGAAACAATGCCTCGACTTGACTCAATGACTGACCTTATGATCAAAGACACACACATTAACAATTCGAGCACCCATAAAACTAGTCTACGTAAGCGTCATAATTGAGAATCAGGGCTATTGTTACTCTAATAATATCCCATGGTGATTATGCCCTCTCCAATAATATATTATGAGAGAGGACTTGGCATGACAAACCAAGTTCCTGTGTATACTATTCCAGGCATGTTAAAGATCCTTTGAGTGCCACTATCAGAGCCAAATGTCCCTTATAGCATACTACATGACTTATGCCCATCTTCATTATCCCAGTCGGTGCAGGAGAGTAGGATGTTAAAATCCCCGTTTTATCCAATACTACTAGGCTAGGCAAAGACACAACCTTGAAAGTAACATGAATACCTACAGCCGATACATTCATATTGTGGAAAAATCCTATTGCATTAAATGGTGGTGTAACTAAATATCCTGAAAAAAAAAAAAATTATTTAGTCAAACCTCAATGATCAATTCATAAAACAATAAAAGTGGTTTATAGTTTGACATTGTCACTCTCAAAATAGGAATAGTTTCAATTTTGATATAGGTCAGTGACTTTAACACTCATCTGTGCTTGATTGTCAGTTGAGGTCATTTTAAGTCATTTTAATTTCTTTGCAAACTATAATGTTGTGAAATTTCAATCTCTAAATCAGTCAAAAAAGTTGAATTTCTAAATCAGTCCATAATTTTTGATGTGCCCCATTTTAATCTGGGAGATTGTCTTCGCTCAATATTGTAGTTTTGCTTTCTTAATTAAAACTATATAAATAAAATCAAAGATGTGTGTGAATTTTTATGAAGGGGTCACCACTTGCAGAATTTCAACCGGCACGTGCTTTACAGAAATGGAAATCCTGTAAAAACCGACGAGTATATACGGGTGATGTCGTAAACAAATTAAGAAAATAGTGTACTTTCGATAAATGAATGCATTTTGTTATTGTTATATTTATTAATGTATAAATAACTAAATGATAATAATTGATTACATGTGTTCTTTTATTTATAAGGGGGATAGATGGGTGGGTATATAAATGTCGATGTAAGATTGACTTTTTGTGTGACTGTCCTTGACCCAATTAATGTCGATCGACATTCCGATAGCATGAAGTTTTTGGCTTCTTATTATGTGCTTAAAATAGCACCACTTTCTCCATGAGAAAAATGACCGGTTGGGATGCCCTGGTGTTCACCCATCACGCTTCATCGCCGTGCTCCAACCCCCCACATAATAAGTGGTATCACATTAAAAAGCATGACCCTGTGATCTTTTTAGGCCATCAAATTTAATTCCCTGGGAAATGGTGTGACTGAAAAATTATATATTGTCAGAAAATGCAAATGACTTTATTGCTGATTTAAATGAATTATGAAATTATTTTTGGGTAATCGGAGGGGACATGGTTTGGGGGGGGGGGGGACTTACTTCTACTGATTCTGGCACCCTGTGACTTGTAATCTTCAATTTCTTTATCTTTTTTATAAATAATACTAAATAATTCTTGTTGACGGCGTAACAATTCTGAAACCATAGCCATAAGAGGTACTGTGAGATTTTCTTTTGCCTGAAATTATAATGGAATATTTACATTCCTGCAAAAGAAATGTAATGCAGCCAATAAAAGGAATGGCCATTATTCTATGCAGCCCAGTTTTCAAAATACACAAAAATAAGGGCTGGAATGTATTTTTTAAGTAGAGTACCCAGTAGATAAGATACCATCATGGCCTTGATGTTCATGGATAGAAATGAGATATCATCCTGATGATGATAGACAAATACAAGACATTAAAGGTAAATCGACAAGGTTCAATGCATACCATTTAGACCCACAGTTTATGAACAACAGTGTGAATTAAACTTTTGAAAAAATGGACATCAATTAGGCTAGGCCAAACAAAAATGGAATGGGGTTAACGTCTTATTTTTTTGCATCGATTGGGCTAATTAAGATGGGCATACCCCATGCACTGTGCTAAGAGAAAATAATGCTCATATAGTGACACAGCAACCTTCTCTTATTGTCAAGGCTTATTTATCGTGCATGCCAATGTGAACAAGAGACTTCGGTTTTTCATGTTTTCATGAAATCGTTTTAATCGTTTTCTTGCAACCTCCTCTGTCCCAAAAGATAAACAATGCAGTAGACCAAAAGAGGAAATACCCCCTCCCCCCTACTGCTTCATACTTACCAATTCACTATCTGCTGGTTGACAAACAAATTTCCAGATAAAAGGCATTCCAGCTAATTGTGAATTAATTGACATAACACAATTCTGACTGCCATCTTCGTCATCTTTCATTGTAACAGATAAATGATCATCTTGATTCATAGGAATGTTAACATTTTGATTAATTTGATCTAAAACTTTGGTTAATGGTGCCTCTATACTTGGATTTAATTTCTGAAGAGAAAAACAATGACATTTATGTTTCAACCCTAAATTATTAACATGTAATGAAAAACAGCCCATTTTTTTTAATGGATATCTTCTTTTTTGATAAAATGTATAGTACTGTTGTAATAGTATAGTAAAGCTCTGGTGATAGGCTTTGGATCAGTGAGACATATGGGGTCGAATATAATGTATACTATACACAACTACATGTATATGTATGTATAAATTCATATTCTATATTCAATGGCCTTTAAACAGCAATTGAAAAATACTTAAACAATCAAAGCAAGGACCCAAAATCAGCAAACTGTCCAGTGAAGAACAAGTCAAGTCATTCTAAACTCATTTTAAGTGTAAGACAAATCTGCCGGTACAGGTACCAAAATTCATTAAAATCAAAAAAAATCATGCTGTGGCTGAAATCGAGGGACTGGGACATGTGTTTCATTTAGCCAAAGCAGGTCTCATTTTGAAAATGAAATCTAAAGCAACATCTCAATTTTTCTCTAATTCACATCCATTTTATCTGCTGTTTCATAAAAGCCGACAGCCGCATAATATTTTTCTTAGTAAAAAATCTTATCAACAACACAAACCTGAATTCTCTTTTTTAATTCTTTTTCTTCCATTTTTTCATGCCAGAAAGAACATAGATCAGTGATCAGTACTTCATAAGAATTCTGAGTAAAGAAAGTTTTTAACAAATAATTTCCACTGACAAGAGTTAGTTTCCGCCATGTTGCAACTTTTAGATCTGGCTTAAATCTTCTTCTCCAGTCCGATTCTGTTTCTAATGTAACCGCTGCCATTTTAAAAATGTTTTTATCCTTTGGTATTCAAGAGTAAGATTTATTCTCAAGTATTTTTTTGTATATTTATTGTCCAACCTTAAAATATAAAAAGATAAAAGTTCAATTAATGGTTCTCTCCATATTGCTCCAGTAATTAGGTACAAGTGGTGACAGGTGTTGAACATCAGGCTGGGTATGCTTACTCTTTCTAAAACATGTGATAACACTTCTCATTGGCAGAGTTCAGTCAAATAGCCAAATAAAAATTATTAATCTTACTCTTTTGGGGGGATCATGCAGCTAAGTGGGTAAGATGCTGGCTTGCTAGCCTTGAGGTCGGGTGTTTGATCCCTGCATATGCCGAGAAAGTTCATTCAAATTTTCTGGTGTGGTTTCCCCTTGTCAGTGATGCAGGATGGAAGGTGTGACAATGACAGCTGTCTAGACATTCGGATGGAAAAAAAACAAGGTCCCCTGTACATATTGGCGTGGACGTAAAAGATCCCTTGGCAGTTGGAAAGAGTAGGCCGTAGCTCCGCTGTCTGGGCAAAATTTCCCTCATAGCCCACTGTATGGCGTATGCCGCCTTCATTAGCCCAGGTTAGGAGTAGAACGCTAAAACTCCATTTCATGCCCTAGTCTGGCACTGCAGGCTACGGCTATGTATGGTCATGCATGGTCATGGACACTAATTGTCATGGTGGACAATTGTCCAAGTCGGACCAAGTGAGAATAACAAACTAATTATTCAAAACATGATATGTTATTTATTTGATGCTAAGCTAAATAATTTATAATATGGTATGGTTTTATTAGTTTGGTCATGGTAGTTTTTGATTCGGTTGGCTTACAAATAACTTGCAACTTACTAACAATCACTTCTTGTTTATTTTCTCCACCTTTTTAAAGGGGGATAACCACGATGTTTGCGAAATTGTTATACCGGATTGGTTATGGACTGTAGATCAACACCAATATTTGCATGTCTTTATCTACTGGATCTACAGGGAAAATATGATTATATACTATATCATTTATAAATCAAACATTGATGGTACT
This sequence comes from Patella ulyssiponensis, assembly GCA_963678685.1. Taxonomy (NCBI): domain Eukaryota; kingdom Metazoa; phylum Mollusca; class Gastropoda; family Patellidae; genus Patella; species Patella ulyssiponensis. The sequence goes on along the minus strand of OY783230.1, from coordinate 57,389,000 downwards.
GGGGATTGTAAAACTGTGCAAAAAGATACCAGCAGAGTTGTACTAAATTCTAAATGTATTTAAAGTGGTTTGTTATCCAAAAACGCTCCGTAATTATGGATTATATTATTATTATGGAAAGCTTTGAGCGCAAAAAAAAAAACAAAACAAAAAAAACTCAACAACGCCGCAGGATAGCCTATCTAAACTAAAAGAAAATTACCGAAAATATTTCGCACTTTTTTTCGCTCGGTCTTTGGCTACCTACAAAACAAAACTCCAAAATTGCGTAAAAAAATATTAAATAATTTTGAAAAGGCCGCAAGCCTAGTAGGCCTACGCAACTTCCTGATCCACTCTCGACTTATCGAATAATGTTCATGTTTGGCCCCTTACACTTTCTTTACATCCGTAATGTCTGTTCCCTGAACTTACCATAAAATTTTGCATGATCAGTACAGTTCACATGCTTGGACGCTTTGTTAAAGCGTCATACCCCATTTTTTGTATAAAATTTCAAGACGCATATTGAGTTTACCAGAAAATAGACTCCATGTATAAAGAGCGCCCTTTCTCAAGTCTGCAAATATCTAGTTCCTTAATTAGGGAACTCGGAGACAGTTCCTAACGGAAATAGCAAATACCCTACTCATGCATTAAATTGGCTAAACGTCGAAACTAAAGACGGTGCAAATAATTTTAAATGTCACATCATTAAAGGTGCATGTCTAGTTTAATCTGACACATCTAAAATGACTAGATTATATATATATAGTCTTACTAAGCGCAACCTCTTTAGTTTATGTGAAAATAGGGCATTGAATTTAGTTGATCTCTTGTTTTATTTCGATAAGATACGTGACTTAAGTTTTATAGACCCTATGATTAAAGATGCAATATGTAAGATTTAGATAATGAGCTGATCATTCGATCTTGTCATACAAGTTTGAAAATAAATAATGATAAATGAATATATTGAAAATTTCAATCAAATTACCTTATTTTCAGTCTTTGAAGTTTTCACAAGGTACAGTTTCAATTATCAAGTACCATTGCCACAATAATAAAAAAAAATCTCCATTATTCATTGAATTACTAGAATGGTAATCTTGTTTCAATCTATTCCATATCGTGATTCGTGACCATCCGATTGTCTAGAGCGTTGGTTGTGGGCTTATCGCGTAAATAAATGTCTACTTAATGAATTACATAACATTTCGGGTGAAAGGAAAGACCTACAATGGACAGATTTAGGTCTTACACAATGCATGTTAAATATTAAACGGAAATCGGCTTGTTTACTAATTTTAGTTTCATTTTTGGCAGCCGAAAATTTTGATCGAAGACGGATTGACATCCCACAAATAGAATTCAGTTAAATCGACCATTTATTTTTGACACAATGGAAACTTTTCATACAGAAACTACAAATCCTGTTGCCAGTGGCCCATCTATTCAAATGGGTCACCGATTCATAAATCTTCAACAGATTTTGTTTATTAGTAAGATTTTCTTTTTCTTATTTGACACAACAGAACAAAGGTAGGTAATATGTTTTTTATTATTTTCTTGATTAAATACAGGTCAAGGAGTAGCTATGATAATATTGTATTATAACTATTGTTCTTTGCTGCGCAAATTATTTATCTAAGATATCATTACTTAATATTCAATGGATTTATTTATTTAAGATATGATTACTAAATACGCAATGTATATACCCTGTGTTTACCTTATGTAAATCTCAGTAATGTGTGTATAGGTATTGTTCATGAGAAAATGAAAATAATGTATTTCATAGGTAAGCTATGCATTTAAATAGCCCAATTATTTTGCTTTTGGTGTGCTTACTCTATTGCATGCAGGGCCGGATTGGCAGGTTGAAGCATCAATATCCAGGGGATCCCCGGTCAAGGTCTGTATAAGCTTTTCTTACTTGCACTGTAGTCTTTGCTCTGTTTTTTTAAAACACACTTTTATCGCCCCATTATCGTGAGGATAGGGCATCGGGTTGAGGGGGGGGGGGCGGTCACAAGTGGAATAGCCTAGGTCAACTCTTCATCTCAATCTGGCCTTGGACATAGAGAATGTTCTGTTTTGTAAGCTAAGGGGAGTTAAACAGTTACTGTCGCCCTAGAGATCACGAAATTTCCAATGTTAAAATGAACCAACATGAACAGCAAGGACGAATAGTAAGTGCAGGGGGACTGCACCACACAGACTTCACTCATATTTATGAGAACAATAGGGAATACAACCCAAAGAAATAATTGTATAATGTCAGCATGAGTCATGATCTGTCGTATGCTGCAAGAAATACGAATGCAAGCATATTGTATTAATACCTCTATACAAGTTACCACACCGGTGAAATGTATCAGAGAAGTAGTCCAAAAAACTAAATGCACTAAATCAATAAAGAAACGTTTAGGGAATCGAAGTATATTGAATGCATTTAGGGCACGTACATATTCCAACCGTCACCGAAACAAAAAAAAATGAATACAAGGAAGCAAAGAAATGTATAGACCGTCTCACTCTCGAAAAACAGTCGTCTGCTGACTGAATGGGGTGACGTAAATTAGCAGCCGCTACTGCAGTAAGGGTTGGAGTTTCACTGACGGAGAAGGGCGAGGACGATAGAATTTATAGACTCCCAATGTATTAAAGCCCCAATAACACCCTTGTTGTAACTAAATAATATGTCCCAATCTTCATTCTGGTCAACAAATTGTATTATTTTACAATATTCCAATTAATTGATGATATAAATTTCATCTTAATGTACCTAATTTAAAAAATTGCAAAAATTCAACTAATAGATTTGAAAAGTCTAACGTAAACCTTTTCAAATGTGACTTTGATTAAAAATTTTTTCGAACCCTTTTGGACAAGTAAAATAGGTCGTAATGGATAATTTACACAACAGGTAGGACACTTAAACATCTAGTACTTAGAATAAAGCTATTATCTATTTTCTGGGGCTGCCAAGCCAGCAAGAGTGTTATTGTCCCTTTAATGTCTAACTAGTCGAAAGAATATATTTATCACGCTGTATTAAACATTGAGGGACCGTGTTTGATTTAGGTCAATTCGAATAACGCTCACCTCCTTTCTGTCCTTAAAGTCATGGATATTTTCTATTATATTATTCTCAAATATTTGCATACTAATCTTTAATATAATGCTAAATAGGATTTTTTTTAAATTGCAGCCATAGTTCTGGCATTTCTTGTGCAGTCGTCATACGGTTTATACACTGATCCAAACTGTGATGGAAAACAAGTTATAGTTCATCTTTTTGAATGGAAATGGACAGAAGTTGCCGTTGAATGCGAAAACTTTTTATCAAAGTCGGGATATTGTGGTGTCCAGGTGGGCATTATTATTTTTGGCACCACATGTACTTGAAATTAAGATAGAGCAACATTGTCAGTTTCTCGGACATAAGTTAATAATTTACTCAAAATTGTTCGCCTTATTTTAACTAAAATATAGCCCGTTATAAAACCTTTGTTGTTTTATTGTATCAAATACATCAATAAGAAACCGAGAGTGTTTTGTATACTCCGGACCTGGAGATTTTGCCAAAGTTATAACATGTTTTTATGAATCTTTATTTATTTGGTTTCAGTTTTATGGACTGTCATATCTGCCATAATATCGTGAAATGATATTTTAATCTTATCAATTTTTGGGGTGTCCATGTGTTGTCTATTGCCGTCTTCATTAGCCCAATTGGTGCAGAACAGCAAGACCTTAAACCCCATTTAATTTCATTTATACAACAATTTAAGTGTTTTACTGCTAACAACTTATTGTTTATATAGTTATAATGTTTCCTCCCAATCTTGAAACTATGCTCTTTGAAGATATTGTAATAAATGTGCGTTTCATTTTGTTTCCATTGTATAGGTTTCTCCAGTGAATGAACATGTCGTAGTCCTTAGTCCCCATAGGCCATGGTGGGAAAGTTACCAACCAGTTAGCTATAAGTTAACCAGTAGAAGAGGCAACGAAACAGAATTCATCAGTATGGTTCAGCGATGTAATGCTGTTGGTATCCGGTAGGTTTATTCTTAATTTTCTATTGCTTTTCAGACCATTCGTCTTTAATTCAGTTCGTATGCCGTTGTTATCCTATCTTAAGTAAACATATCTCTTTATTTCAGAATATATGTCGATGTTCTGATGAACCACATGGCAGCTGGAGATCGTCATGGGAATGGTTCAGCTGGTTCCTACTTTGACGCTACAAGACTGTCATTTCCGGCAGTTCCTTATTCCAGAGAGCATTTCACGCCGAGATATATGTGTCCTTCTAACAATGGTGATGTCAACGATTATACAGATGCCAGGAATATTAGAAACTGCAACCTCGTGTCTTTGACAGATTTATATCTTTCATTGTCTTACGTGAGACAAAAACTGATTGACTTCTTGAATAAACTAATTCGGATTGGGGTGACTGGATTTCGATTAGATGCTGCAAAACACATGTGGCCCAATGACATCAAAGCTATCCAAAATGGCGTAGCGGATCTACCCTCTGGTAGCAGACCCTTCTTCTTCTCCGAAGTTATTGACAATGGCGGAGAGGCCATTTCTGCACAAGAATACACCGAGTCTGGCTACGTCACCGAATTTAGATACGGAAAACAAATAAACAATGCTGTGAGAAGTTTCGATAAATTTCGATGGCTGGTTGACCCCGCGCTAAATATGTTAGATTCCAAAAATGCTTTAGTGTTTGTCGATAATCATGACAATCAAAGAAATGAGGGTGCCGGAATTTCTATCCTGACATACAAACAACCAAATATGTATAAAATGGCTGTAACCTTTACCTTGGCCTACGATTATGGCTTCGTGCGAGTCATTAGCAGTTACAATTTCAGTAATTTTGACGATGGTCCGCCACATAATGAAGATGACACGATTAAGAATGTTGAAAGATCAGTAGAGGGTTCTTGTACCAATGGATGGGTTTGTGAACACCGATGGCCACAAATTGCAAATATGGTTGAATTCAGAAACAAAATGGCCGGATTGAGCGTTCAAAATTACATGGTATCTTCAGGGACGGTATCATTTTCTCGAGGTCAGAAGGGTTTCTTTGTCATGACAAAGTCGGGAATTCTGGATAAGTGGATATATACTGGATTACCAGTTGGTCATTATTGCGATATTATTTCTGGATGCTCGCGAATCTTGTCAGTGGATGGTAATGGCAGAGCCAGGGTTGTGTTTTGGCCAGAACAGGACCCAATTATGGCATTCATGGTAGGTTAGTATCTGAAATTGGATTATCATCCTGTTCCTGCTTCATAACAAACCACTCCTTGAATGTCAGTTTCTTCCAGGCGTAGCCTCGAAGCTATCGCTCGAAAACTAGATGATAGCTAGCTGTGTAGGGAGCGGACCTCCATGTTCCGAATGGCGTAAACAGTGAACACACCACAGCTTAAAATTAAATTAACAATAACTTATCCCCTATTATCGCCATTTCCAAAAAATTGAGACGTCTAATTATCGAAAAGAATTGTTCGCGAGAATTTGTTATAGACACCTCGAAACCACTAACGAAGTGTTTACGAATTGTAAGGTTAGTGAAATCATAGAACTAATTTAGTTCTATGGTGAAATACATGTAGTGTACATTTCAGGCATAGCTTGACAGATGTTTTTCAAATTTTTATACAACTTTCTATCCACAATCTTCTCGTGGTGCTTTCAGTGCAGTTTGGATCTTGGTATACTATACAAATCCAATCCAAAAGATGGAAATTAGTTATCTAACTTCTTGCATAATCTATTATTACAGGGGTGGGGGTGAATGGTCGAGTGGTTAGCGTGCCCGCGCTGTATCATACGGCCTGCCATTGAGTCAACTGGCGTGGTTTCGAATCCCCGATTGTACGTGGCAAGGAGTAGGGTAGCCGGTCCTTTTCTCCGGGTATTCCGGTTTCCTCCCATTGTTAAAGACCCCTACGCGCAAGCGAATTATTGAAATAAAATTAAACCATATGTTAGTCCCGAAATGACCTAGTTTGTGTCGAGTGGACTTTAAACCCCATTTCTCTCTCTCTTTTTACAGGCGGCAAGAAACCACGTAACACAATCCACAAGCATTGTCGTAATAGATCCACCCATCCGTTGTTACCATCCTTACCGAGGCGTTGGAAGAGGACCGTTATTCTCATTAAAGTGGAGACTCAGTTTGGGCAGAACGTGTTTCTCCGAGGCGGTATAGATCACAGTAAACGAACAGGTACTATAAAAACCATTTACCCCGGTCACGGAAGATGACTCCCTATGAGTTTCTTTCTATTCAATATCTTATGAAACATCATCAACACTATAGCTGGCTGACTGGATAGTACGGGCCCCAATCTCAAAAGGGGACCCCCAAATTATTTCTGAAAACATTTCGTGCCATAAGTAATTAAATGACCTGAACGGAATATCCCCTCTTTTTCGCCTTTGTTGTAAGGATTCCAGTGACATTTTCAGCCAGAGGCCCCATGCTATTTTTCAAGTTGTTCAAATTTTGCATTATGTCATTCCCATGCAACATAGGTGTACACGTAAATCGACATAATTACCTAACAACGTCGCCCTTTTAAAATAACTTTTCAGGTTGCACCAATCTTGCAAGTACGAGCCAGTGTGCTATTCCAATACGACATCGATCTCTGGGAACATCGGCCGCCTATGCGAGCTTTAATACGTGGTCTAAGGGCGAGGAATATGTGGACTGGTTCGGCAAAGAACCAAAACAGTTCGGAAGGGTTAACGGTAAAGAAGCCGAGGGTACTCCATTATTGTGGACTACAGACGATGAGACAAGTGGTAGTTATAGCTCTTTTAACACGTAAGTTAATGCCCATGGCCCTGTTTCTCGAAATCATAACTAAAGATAAAATCCAAATTTAAGTAGATACTTCAATTTTGATTGGCAAAGCACTAATATTATCCAATCAAATTACTAAAATATGGATTTTTTTTGTAGTTCATTCAATGGATCTTTTATGAATGTTCGTATTGGTTTTACGAAAAAGTTATAAATAGCTACCTTAATAATTTAAGAGATCCCAAAAGTTCTAGTTAAGCCCTTTTAACACGCAAGTTATTGTCCAAGATTTGGGTAGTTAATATTTGGCGCAAAATATAGATCAGATATCCCAAAAGATATTTACTGTTTGTGATTTGGTTTTATCTTATTGGAATTGTTAAGTCCACAAGGTTGTCTAGCTCATTATTGCAACTTACAAAAGTGGTGTCTAAAATTTCCGTTCATGCACGAGGTTGTGTCTAGCTCATTATGTCAAAATGGTAAAGTGGTGTCTAAAATTTCAGTTCAAATGAGGGTGTTCCCAATTCAACTGCAGCTGAAGAATAATAATAGATCAGTTAACTCTCTCTTGCAGGTACGGGCCAAACTATTGGTTACTTGATGTCGATATGTTTTGCAGTAAATCGTACAACGGTTGGTTTGAATTTAAAGCTCTGATTGATAACAACTGGGAGGGTAACATCCCAACCACACAGTGTTCAGGAGTATCTTCATACCCATCTTATACTTCATCTAATCATTTTGCCAGATGTGGTTATTTAAATGTGTATCGATGGGGTCAAGGAGATTGTCTGATTACGAAATTGTAAATTTGACAGCATAAATTATCAACACCAATGATAGAAATGGATAATCTTTATAAAATGTTATGTGTGTAAATTGAATAAAAAGAGTGTGTTTTATGTCCTTTTGAGAGAAAATGAATCATTATGTTATGTGTATGACTTGTTTTTGTTTTTTTTTTTTATTCAAAAAATTGATGGACATCCTCGAACTTCTGGATTTATTTGATAGTTACTAGAAAAAAACATGCATTTTCGAATAATTCAGCCTTATAAACACCCCACAGAGCTATCTATTTCGTTATAATCGAACAGGAAATATTTCATTATTCAAACCTCGGCAAGTTTATGATTTCTAATAGTTTTTCTGTTTGATAATATGACAGGTTATAGTGGCTTTTGACCCTATGGCGCCAGACATTGATTAATCGATCGGCGCCGACGTTTTTAGGCTTTTACCCTCAGCTCGCGCAGAGAACGCCGAGAAGTCGCCGTAGCATCAATAAGAACGCCTATTATAAAACAATTCTTCCAGATCCTAGTGTAATAAAAACAAGTAAAACGAAATTTTGAACTATAAAAACGAAACAAAACAGGATCTGTGTTTTAATCAGACTGATGAATTTATATAATTGTAAACATTGCAAATAAATATTGGTTAAATCGATTTGATTTTTAATCTGTTTTGTTAATCCACTGACACCGGACTGATATTTTGACTTTGACGTTTTGAGTGAGCAACATTTTAAACAAATATAGTAGTTAGCGAGAAGACTAGTAGATTTTTATTTTAATAACAGTCAGCCAGAAGACTAGAAGATTTCTATTTTAACAACAGTAGCAGTGCCAGTCAGGCATAACATTATAAGTATTAAAACTCTAGATTGTCTTGGGGTGACAACTCGGGTCTGTCAACACCACAACCACCCCAGTGGTGCACATTGTAGATTACTTTTTTTAACTCTTGTTGGCCAAGAATATTCCTTAGGGTTTTCCAGCATGATTACTCTTGTCAGTGAGGCAGCTAGGTGGGGTTAGACTGGCAAGGATGTGTCTAGTCATTAGGATGGGACAAAAAAATAAAATCGAAATAAGAGGTTATTATAGCATCCCTGTTCTGGCAACTAACATCAAGAATATTCCTTAGGGTTTTCCAGCGTCATTACTCTTGTCAGTGAGGCAGCTTGGTGGGGGGCCAAAGGCCAAAGACATGTGACCTGTACTGGTAGTTTACGAGAATAAATTGGAAAACTTAAGCTAAGGATTGATACATGTATACAGGACGACAAACCACAGTACACCATTGGCAGGCACGGAAAAGATCCCCATGAAATTGGAAATCTTTACAAGAGAAGGCTGTCCAGGCAAAATTTCCCTCACAGCACACAGTATTTTCATTAGCCCAGAACCGTAGAACATTAAACCACATTCCATTTCCGTCAAATTCTATATTTGCAAGTCAATGGTGCAAGACCAAGGGACAATGTATTGTCGTTCGGATGGGACAACAAACCACAGTCCTGTCACCTGTGCACTCATTGGCTAGCACGTAAAAGATCCCTTGGGAAATTGGAATATAATATTAGAGTAGGCTGTAGGGATGCTGTCCGGACAAAATTTCCCTCATAGCATACTGTATGATGAATGCTCTTCTTTATTAACCCAATTAGAGCAGAACCATAATATGTTAAACCCCATTTCATTTCCGTTTCTATCAAATTATACATATCTTAATATTTTAACAATGTGGTTGTCCATAGTGTTGTAACCGTAACTATTTATTGAAGTCATCAAAATGCTATTTCAAATATAAATTAAATTTCCATCTAATACATGTAATGAAATTTACAGAAATAGTTAACGGGATAGATTATTGTCCCATTTTGTGTACATGTTATTAATCTACAGCACTTCACAGTTGTCAGTCTTCTTATTATGATAAAAGTTCTATACAGCTTGCTTAATTAGTGAAGTGTAGGTTTTAACTTTTGATGCTATAGACATATCTATATATTTATCTCCAATAGTCACCACCATACCACCAATAAGAGAGGGATCCACGTTCATTTGCAATTGAATAGACTCTCCTTTCTTTACAAATCCTTGTAGAGTTGTCAGGACTTCTTTCTGGCTGGCATTATCAAGAGGCTTGGCTGTTGTTACTACACACTGAACTTCTCCACGATGTGCAGACATGAGCTTCTCAAATGCCGAAACTACTCCATTTATTTTTTTTATTCTTCCATTTTCTGCCAGAACAGTAAGTAGATTACTGGTTAAGCTGGAGTATTTGAGCTTTGCAGATATCTTTTCTATGGCAGCTTTTTTCTCTAATCGCTTTAAAGATGGATCGCTACAGAAGTCAGCAAACTTGGCATCAGTTTTTAATAACGACCCCAAAGCTTTTAATTCGCTTTCCACTGCATCTAATTTCTTTTCCTTTGTGGCAGCAGAATACAAGGCATGTGCATATCTACCTTCAATACCAAATATCTGAATAGGTGCCTGAACAATTTGTCCATTCCTTGCCACTGTTGTACTAAATTGTCGAACGAAATGCGAAAGCTTCAGAGAAGCCATTTTGACCAATGTCAATGATTGTAACCGACAAGGACAGCGGAAACGTGCGTACCGGAAACGTGAAGCGCTGTGTAAGGGGAGATAAATTACGTGTCAGTTTTCTTTCTCGATTGACCAGCCTTAATAAATTTCTTAATAAAGGTGAAAGCTTGACAATCAAGTACAAAACACAACAACAACAATGGCGGATGATGTAGTTGTATTTTGTAAAGAAGACTTGCCTTCGCTGGCATTTTCTTCCATTGCCGATATTAGAAGGCAAGGAAAGCTTTGTGATGTGACATTAAAGGTGAATAATGTAGTAAACAGATTCCCAAAATTCATCAGTTCATGGTCCCACATAGGTTAAATTCTAAATGTTGCCCACATCCCCAAGAAGATTGAAATTTGAAGAAAGTTTAGACAGATTAGCAGCAAGTCAACAATCAACTCTTCTAAATTCACTTGTAATTAGTAGCAATGACGATATTAGGGTAGCATGTGCCAACCAAAATTCAATTTTTGAGCTAGAGACCTGAAACTGTGCATACAGTTAGAAAAAAAACCTGAGAATCATTAATCTGTTTGAATTTTAAAAATCGGTTCAGAACTTTTATTTTTGTAGCTGATTTTATATCCTCATAGGTAAGCAGCATTTTGCAAAATTCCGTCAAAAATGGGCAGAATTGATAAAATAATAATTTGACTGTCTAAATGACTTTGGAGCGAGCTCAGATTTTACACACGTGTGCTAGATATACACATTAACTACAATCAAACACAAAAATATTGTTTTTAACATTTATTTGGACAAAATTCAATGGAAATCGGCCATATTTTGTACAGAAAAGTATTAAAAATAACTATATATATTACAATATCTTAAAAAAAATCATTCTGATCATGAAAATCGGTTTTCTGAATATGGGACAATAAAATCAAACCAGGAAGTATGTTTTCTTTGACCAGATATGAAATATTAAATAAAATATGAAATTTAATAACAGGAAAAAACAAAAAAAAATACTGTTACATTTAGGTGACCTACATGTACCATATGTCTAAATCAACAATAAAAATATTTCAATAATTTTAATGGGGATAAAATTATTGGAAATCTTTCTTATTTCTGGCTGGAATTGAAAAAAATAACAATATCACAATAACTAACAAATGCATTAGATCTTAGAAACTGGCTTTCTTTCTGATGTTGAAATGATAAAATCAAACCAGAATTTTAAGTTTTCTCTCAATAAGTGTAAAATAACATTTCTTTATGTATCCTTTACAGTTTTCTCTAAATAATTATCATAAAGTATCAAAAAAAAATAACACTTGACAAATATACCATATTATAGTCCACACAATTAAATTTCAATCAAATCTTTTACCAAGTCCTAGGGGCTAGGAACCTGAAAAATTACAGTAAATTTGATTAAAACAATTTTGATAATAAATAATGAAATGAAATGTGATTTAACGTCTTTCTCATTTCTGTCAATTTTATTTATTTATTTTTTTGACATCATGAATGGTTATTTATCATTAATGCATAATGATAAATGAAGACTGGCATACACCGTGCGATAAAGATATTTTTATTTAACACGAAATTCATAAAAAAGACAATTCATACTAATTTTAGTTCGTTCGTAATTAACAAATTCTGTCTCAAAGAATTAAAATAGTTAATATTTCAAGTATTTTCTCGCATTTGCACGTGTCTAACGGTCGTCTAACTGTATAGTCTCGGTCACCAGTACTTCCTAGTGTAAAGCGTACGGGTAATACAATAGTTGTCTGAATGATAGAGACTACATTTGACACGCCTTCCGCCATTACAGTATGGCCGATAAAATTTCGGTCAACTCAGAACAATTGAATTTTTACTACTTTCACGTCCACTTATGGAAATAAATGAAGGTGGATCTTATAAAGGAATATTTCTTCCATAATTTAGCAAGTTTTTTTCCCCGGTGCATCTTCCACGAAAAAAGTTATAAAATTCCAAACTTTTCAATCGGAGAAAAAAAATATTCTTACCTTGCTATGTATGACAATCTTTCCATGCACCGCAACCTTGACTTCTTAACTAACTGTTTTTGGTTGAATGGAACCGGTATCAGTAACAGGAAACCGACACGAGGCCGTAATGCAAGACATACTTTTCGCGAAAAAAATGTGCCATATTTGTGACAGCCAATTAAGAAAAACAAGTTACGTCCCTTTTTCGGTTGGCACACGCTAATTAGGGGCCTTTCATGTAGGTAGCTAGGAAAACGAGTTCACACAAACAAAGTCAAGAACATATGTTCATTAACGTTTTCGTTTGCGTCCTCTAACATGGTTACACAATCTGACGTAGATAGTAGATGGCGTTAATTTTACTCCATCAACATTTCAGTGTAGGCATATATGTAGTTCAGCTCTGAACGTCGGTCTCATTACACTCACCCTGAACGTTCAGGGACTGTCCCATTGAATCAATGTCGAAGAAATATTGGAGAACAGTCAATTATACTGGACAACTTTTCACTGCTAAACGACGGGGTGTCAACCCGTGTGAAAGCCTGTACAATGTAAAGCCGGTACATTTCGTTTCGTCTTGTATGACCGACATTCCTGAATGTGGACGTTGACCTACAGTTAGAGTGTCATGGCGGCGAAAATGTAACTTGATAGGAGGGGACGTATTTTTAACAGCTTGTTGTGTCACTCATAATGACTCTAGCGAAGTAAGCAAGGTCTTATTTTCTTACTAAGATGTTCGTTTACATTGTACAGGCGTCCACACGGATTCACACCCCATCGTTTAGCAGTGAAAAGTTGCCCAGTAAAATTGACTGGGGCTCCAATTATTTTCGACATTGATTGAATGGGACAGTCCCTGAACGCTCAGGGTGAGTGTAATGAGACCGACGTTCAGAGCTGAACTAGCATATATGTAGTTTTCTTTTCGATTGTTTGAGTTTGGCAGATGTACAACGGATCTAGCTATGAGAACGTAACTTAAAACGTTGAGATATACTGATGTGCTTGTTTTTAGCTATGATTTGAAAGATGTCAAATTTAAAATGCTTGTGTCAAGTAGGATTATATGCTTGATTGTAATTTAATGTGTCAGAAATAGTATTTATAACAGTAATCAATCATTGTTTGTTAATTTAAAGCCCGGTGTGATCTCCATCTGGGTTTTCCAGATGACTCTATAGTACCATTTCTTATCTCGAAACACAGAGGGTTGAGAGATGAGGTTTCTTATCTAACTTGAATCCAGCTCCACATGCGTATTCTAGTTGCAATTCTAGTTTGACGCCCAATTCTTATATTACCGGTAGTTGGCAATTAAAAAAAACCAATTGTTTTAGAGATAATCATCAAGAGACAAACAATGGATATTATTCAATATCACAGAACTTAAATTTCTTATTTAAGGGGGTTAAAGTCCAACTGCTCCACATACAAAATATTCTAGCAATTATTATGATCTTGGACTGATTAATCCCGAAAAGTAATCCTGATTGGCATTTTGCTACTGTAATATACATGTACATTTCAATTTTAACTTTTACCTTCAAGCACAAGATTGAAGAAATTGCTTTGCAAATGCAAATATATAACACTGATCCTTAATGGCCCTTAATGCAACATAATGGTTGTTGTTTTTATAAGTAGCTAAATGTCCCTCAAGGATTATATATCATTATACATGTAGATATACTTTGGTTATTTCAGGTAGAAGATCAAAGGTTCTCTGCACATAGAATTGTTCTGGCTGCCACTATTCCATATTTCAATGCAATGTTTACACATGATATGGTGGAATCTAAGAAAGATGAAATATGTATGCAAGGAATTGAACCAAGGTTTGCAAAAAAATCTTTTGTGTCCAGATCCAAAAAGGCATTCTACACCAAATATGACATTTCTTTTATTTTGTTTAAAACTGTGTTCGTACTTCTTTTATGTCTTTTATTCAAAAATTTATATACCACATGTAATGTAATCCTGGATAGTCCAGAGGGAGTTGAAGCTGGGTACTGCATGTACATGTATAATCTGATGTCATCGTCTGCTCAAAGTATACATGAGTAGCTGTTCTATTAGATACATCAATTCATTTGTTAACTAACTGCATAGGTTGTTTGAAAATGAACATGTAGGAAACACATAGGTGTTAAATATACAACTGGGTGTAGTTTTTTCTTTGATGTCCATAGCAGTTATATCTCATATTCGGTTCATATCAACCGCAACCGCTGATGACGTCATCCCAGGTCGATATATTCGGCTCAAATCAACAGCTGATGACGTAGATGATCGAAATAATAGAAAGAACACAGAAATAAAATTTTATTCTTTTGACAATAAAAAAAACATTGTTATAGTACAGTTTGTAGCATTCAGTAACGAAATAGACGGCGTACTTATCGGCATATTTTAATCGGTTATCCATACTCCATGTCTAAAATATCTTTCAGAATTTTCTTTCCGCCTTCATTATTTCTCCACAGACTCCAAGTTTTCTTCAGGCTTTGGATAGATCCTCATCATATTTGCATTCACATCTATTCTATCGTCATTATGGTGACTAAAATGGATTGATTATTCGTCTGACTTCGTTTTACTATCCATTTTGTTTTTGCTCTCGATTCAATTACTCCAAAATGGCGACGTGTAAACAAAAACTTGCACGTGATAGCTTCGGTAATTTTCGCTTTTTGGCGGAAACTAACGAGCAATTATCCAATCACTGTTGCCTTTTTTTTAGAAGAGCCCATTAAATTTAAGGGTGAACGCGTTGTATATGTCAGATATAAACCTACTCTCCCTCGGATTGATATGATAGAGAACACTTGGGCTGCGCCCACGTGTTCTCTTATCATATCAACCTCGGGTCGGTTAATATCCCATACATAAAAGGACTATGTTATTCCAAATATCCAGGTGGTGTAGGTGTTGAGTTATACTTTATACACCATTGATAGCATGTTAAAGATACCCCAACAGTTGGAAGTTGAATTACTTGTAAGAGTTGTTATCTGAACAGAATTCCCCTTATATATTGCCATCCTTACTATCTTCATGTTAAATCGTTAAATCCCATTTCATTGGATGGATGATATATTATTATGTATTTTAGTGCTTTAGAATCTCTTGTAAATTTTGCTTATGATGGAAGACTACAGATTGAAGCAAACAATGTTCAGTCCTTACTTATTGCTGCTAGTTTTCTTCATCTACAATGTGTTAAAGAAGCATGTTGTGATTTTCTTAAAGACAGGTAAGAAAGATATTTCTTGCTCTTCACTGGTATTGATAAATAGATGGTCATGCAATTCTTGGGACATTCCGTATGCTTTTGTTTCAAATTTCAAACCCTTAAACATATGTTCTCAAAACAATGAAATCCCTTTTGACACAACCAATAAATAATTGACTTTATTAGATAATTGTATTTAATTAATGGTTATAATCCCATCACCACTAAGACTCATTTTCATCTAGGCTTTCCCCATAATCCACCATGATATGCAACCCTGTATACCAAAAGAAATATTTTGATTTGTTGAGATGTTCATGTGACATGAACACCATTTTTAAAAGATATCAAAATTACAGATGTGATATGGCTATATGGTGAAAAAGTAAGTTACCCATGTTTTCGGTTAGCTGATTGACACTACTACATTTTTTGTTGGCCTAATCTAACAGGTGGATCTTAGTGTGGCTACCAAGTGTGTTGTATAGAAGTCTTGAACATTTTCTTATGGCTCCTTTTCTTGTAGGTTACATCCACAGAATTGTTTAGGTGTAAGATCTTTTGCCGATCAGTATATGTGTACGAATCTTGTAGAAGCGGCTAATAAATATTTGCAGAATAATTATAAGCAGGTTTCATTGACGGAAGAATTTATGAACTTAACTAAAATCGAATTTTTAGACATTGTATCCAGAGATGAACTTAACGTGAGCAATGAAGAACAAGTAAGTGAAATGAGATTATTGATTGATTGAGGTTTATTACAGTTACGTTCAAGTTTCTAGACTTACTTCAATACAGTTTAATAGTTGATGTTTTTGAGTATATTTTCTAATGTTTACTGGCAATTGATTCCCAAAGCGAGGTGCAGCAGAACTGAGACTTTTATCACCAAATGGTTTTCCTGGTATATGACCGAATATTCCTGAAAAACTCATTTATTTCTGGTACTTTGCATATTTGAGACATATATTTATTCAATTTTAAAGTTTATTTCTATAAAATATGCATATATTTGTGTCGGGAAGGTAACCATTGAGATGATGTGCAACTAATAGTACATTAATTTAATGGCTTTGATATTTTTTTTGTCTGTGTCTAGGTATTTGAATCTGCTTTGGAGTGGGTAAAGAAAGATTTAAAAGAAAGAAAAGAACATTTCCCAGAAGTATTAGTTAGACTTAGATTACCATTATTAACACCTCAATATTTATCTGATAGAGTAGCTACTGAAGAACTTGTCAAAAGCTGTTTAAAATGCAGGTAAAACAAAGTTTGGCATTATGGATATACAGTACATGTATTTTGAAAAATTTACGATTTTGTTTACTAGAGATTCTATACCAAGATCAGGGTACTAATTAGCAAAATTTTCTCACCATAAATTCTATTTTGAATTATCAATATTTTTTCCATTGATTGTGAAAATTAAAGAGTGCAAATTTACACTACCCGATAACAATGTAATAACATGGAGAAGATTCATTATTAGAATGTGTTCTGATCTCTTGAGAATATTTAGATCTGAAAAATGTTTCTGTTATTTCAAATTGGAGTGATTTACTTTACTAAGACATGATTCATGAAGATCAGGTCAATTCTAATAGAATTTTAGTCTAGTTATTGATGTTTTATTTTCAGGGATTTATTAGATGAAGCTAGAGATTACCATCTAATGCCAGAAAGACGTCCATTATTGCAGACATTTAAAACTAAACCACGATGCTGTACTGATGTACCTGGTATGATATATGCTGTAGGTGGACTAACTTCTTCAGGTTGGCAACTTTTTTTATGTATCCCATCAGATGTTTAGCAGTAAGATATCATGTTGTAACTTATACCTGTATGTTGTCAAAAATAAATTCAATTAACCCTGTGATACTTTGTACATGTAAATGTTGACTTCCTGGTTCCTTGAAAAACGTGATATATTCTACATTGAGATTTGTAACTCATTTCATAATCAGAAAAAGAACATCATTTTGGAAGATTGAGGTTTTTATACGCCCACATTTTCATGTAGACGTATATTGTCGTCGTCGCCCCTGTCCGTCCGTCCGTCCACAATTGTTTGTGAACAGTCTACAGGTCACAATTTTTATCTGATTTCAATGAAACTTAAAATATAGGTTTATCACTCTAAGATCTCGGTTCCTTTCGATATTGGCATGTATCGGACTGTAACTTCATGCGTTATGGCCCATGATTGTCCGAAAAATCATGTTTTTAGCTTGTGAACAGTGTAGAGGTCACAATTTTGAACCGATTTTGATGAAACTTGAAATGCATGTTAATAACCCAAAGATCTTGGTTCCTTTCGATATTTGCGCTCATCGGATCGTAACTTCCTGAATTATGACCCTTGATTGTCCGAAAAATCGCCCTTTTTAGCTTGTGGTCCCTCTTGAGGTATGTTTATAACCCAAAGCTCTTGGTTCCTTTCGATATTTTTGCCCATTGGATCGTAACTTCCTGAATTATGGCCCCTGATTGTCCGAAAAATCACCCTTTTTTTAGCTTGTGGTCCCTCTGGACGTCAAAATTATTATCAGATTTAAAAAGACGTTTGATTATATCACCGTTACATGGTAATGAAGGTTGAGTTCTAATTTCTTGAAAATCGGACCAAAATTGACAGACAAAATGGCCGCCATTTTTACGCGAATAGTGTGAAAATATGTTATATCAAGGTTGTGGACTCTCTACAGGTCACAATTCTTATCCGATTTTGACAAAACTTGAAATATAGGTTTATCCCCATAAGATCTCAGCTGATTTCGATATTGGAATGTATCGGATCGAAACATCCTGAATTATGGCCCCTGATTGTATGAAAAATCATGTTTTTAGCTTGTGGACCCTATAGAGGTCACAATTTTGAACCGATTTTGATGAAACTTGACATGTCACTCGGCAAATCTCGACAGATTCCGGAACGTTCCGGAACCTACATCTAGTCTCGGCTGTATGACAGTAAGTGATATGTACCGGACGATTTAGCTGCTGTGTGGGCGTATGTTTCGTTGCCTGGCAACCTATTTTTTGAGTCGCTTCAATACATCAAAAACAATATGCCCTGTATATATCTAGAAATTAAGCTGATTTGTTTTGCTCTTTTTTTTTGACTATAATTTTTATGGAAAAACTCTCAGCTCAAAGACGACAAATCTCTTATGTACCTGGATCATTTGACGAACATTTGTTTAATAAACCCACCAACATTTCATGTTGTATCTTTATTTAACAGGAGAATCACTGAGTACAGTAGAAAGATATGATCCTATACTTGATAGATGGAAGATAGCAGAAGCTATGAGTACTATGAGAAGTCGAGTTGGTGTAGCAGTATTAGATGGTACGTAAAGCAATTAGTATTATAGTATTATTACAGAAATTTTCTACAGTGCGAGCACAGAAGCCACTACTTGAGACAAAAGTTAAAGTCACCACACCAACACTTTTCGTCACATTTATTTAGTTCTTATTTCTTTTTATCCAGCTTAATTAATCCTTGATTGAGAAGTTCCATTTCATTCGTCTTCTAATTATACATTTCACAAACCGTGACGAATTCACAATATTTTTAGTAGTTATTTGTATTGTAGGTTTTTATTGGCTAGCACAGTATACTCACTAGCCAATCAGCAGTATACTAAAAGGTTCAATTGAGGAAGTTAATTTACTCTAAGCTCTTGTATTCTGACTACCATGACAGTGTATATATAATTTATTTTCAGGTAAACTATATGCAATAGGTGGTAATGATGGTGCCGAAAGATTGAATACAGTAGAAGTTTTTGAACCAGAGAGAAAGCAATGGAGGAAGGTTGCTCCTATGAATTGTAAAAGAAGGTAAAAAAATAAAATACTTTTTTGAAATAAGTACATCAGAAAAAATCATGAAGCAAGATTTGAGAAGGATACTATAATCAGCATGCTTAGAAATTCACAAGCTTCTATTTAAAAACCTCTACTATATAAATTGTTGGACATTTACTTTTGCCTAAACAATTGATTACATGACTCTTTTAAGAGCGACTGCCTTTATTTATGCAATGAATGACTTGTTAATTAAATCGCATCCGCAACCTATTAAATTCTATTATCGTGAATATCATGGGATGATATAATTACTGTGCACATGGCTTGAGTTATATACATTTTGTCATGGTACATGTACAATGTGACTGCCACTGAAGAAGCTCACCATGGACACCACCTGGTAACAGAATGGAATTAGATAAAGATTACTAATAGCCTTCCACAAGAGCACTGGCCAGTTCTATAAAACTTCTTGTTATAACCATTATAAATGCTCCCTTTTGGGGATTGATAATAATTACTGGTAATCCAAATTCTGGGTGTTCTCCTATTAGTATAGATTTTTGTTTTCTGGGTAACACATAAAAACTGATTACCTCCCTTTACATCTGAACCTGATATCAACCACCAAAACTGATATTTAATGTGTGTCATCCTACCGATACCTTTATACAGCTCTATAAAATGAGATATACAGAGATAAAGCATCTTATTTCAGGACAGGAAAAATATACGATCATAATTATATCTTTGTTTTGTTTCGTTTTCATTGTATTAAATATCTACACTTCGTTAAATCTGAAATGTGTTGCTGTTCAGATGATTTAAGGCTTCATGAACCTTTAGTGAATTTATTAATAGATTAGTGGTTCATACAGCTGCATTTTCATTATCTGTTTAAGTCAAGAATAAGGGAAAAAATAGTGAAAAAGTGATCAATGCTGCTTTATCATTACAAATCATAATCTCTGACCATAAACCGCTCCCTGGCTATAACAAGGTTCAATTCTTGATTTATTATTGTTTCAGTGCTCAAGGTGCAGCTGCATTAAATGGTCAGTTATATGTATGCGGTGGATATGATGGGGTTTCATCATTAAAATCTGTAGAAATATATGATCCTAAAACAGATGTGTAAGTACCCTTTAAATCTGTTCATAATTGTTGACTCTGGAAGTGCCAAAGGTCTCAGAGCCACTATCTGTCAAATATGTGGTTAAATGGCACTCACTGTCAATGGATCCCTTACATTTGTTTTACTTGGATGTTAGCCATTGAAATATAGGATGCAGTGAGAAATTCACACAATGGTCTCATTTTAAGCTTATTAAAGTAGACCCAATAAGCTCTTGAGTTATGATGCCAAACCTCTTTGACGTTGGTCAAAATAAAGTGTTTTTGGCATTGAGCATGAAAATATTTCCATCTCAATAAGTACCTGTACTCTGTTTTGAGACCTACAAGTTTAGATGTAGCAAAGTATTAACTGAGATAAGAAGTTCAACACATCATCCACTCTCAAATCAGAGTAGATTACTACAGTTTGATTTCTTTTTTTGTTTTACTTCTTTTTACACAACATTGTAATGTAACCCTATATCCAACAGAATCACTTGTATATTATGGGCTTGGATTTTAAAATTCTCATACTTCACCATAAATTGTAGCCCTATTTGATTGTCCAAAACGCTGAGCACAAACTTGAAATAAAAAATATGTCAGATTTCAATATAATATAACATATAAAAAATACACAACCATAAGTTTGAGCGTTTGACTCCCATTATTGTGAGGTTGCATGCCTTCAGCATCTTCAGTTTCCTACCACCTCTAAACAGCTGTGCCTGCCTCATATTATTGAAGAATTGTTGCATCCATCTTTTGTTTCTATAGAGGGTGTACATGTATTTGTGAGATTCTGTGTGTTTGTTTGTCAGTTTTTTTGTGTTTAGTGCAATCATTCCGCACTTTGATGTAATAGATTGTCAGAAATCTTTGTTTTCTTCAGACATAATATGTTACCTACATGAACGTAACATTTTAAAATGCCATTTAGATCTTTTGGATTATTGTATCTTTTTAATGTGGTCTTTAATTACTTAGTTCTTTATTCTGGGTCCTCCAGTTTCCTCCCACTGCTAAAGACCCCAACGCGCAAGTGACTTATTGAAATAAAACTGAACCATATGCTAGTCCTGTAATGACCTATTTTGTATCGAGTGGACACAATACTTAATAAATAAAACAAATATACTAAATCATTTCCGTAGTAACTTAAGAAAAAGGCATTATTATATGCTCATATGGAAATGTCATTGTATATTGTCATGACCCCTTATGGCCGAGGCTTGGGTAAGGAAAATTTCCATTGCTATGTAAATATGCTGTGTGAGACTCTTGACTCTTATGTTCTCAAGATTGACAGATGAGTCTTGAACCTGTTATTCATCTTTCAAATTAATGAAAAGGCCACAAATCAATGATCATAGTCTTTGTTGTCTCTCATAATCTTTTAGACTAGTTTCAGTCAGATTACAGAAACAGCTGAATGATCTGCTCTTCGTTGAGGATTTCAAACTGAGGTCCATGACACATTCAACATCGTGGATCACCATATTCACCCAATAAGACTTTATCAGTGCTTCCACAGATATTAGCACAGCCCTGCTTTTAATTTTATGTTATTTTATTGACAGATGGCAGATGATTATATATTGTCTACAATTAAAACGGAGTTTTAATTTTTATAGTTTGATTGTGGGGTGACCCAGGGATCCATTCTTAAACCAATTTTGTTTGTACTGTATACCTGATGGCTGGGGGATTGATATCAGGTCTCAAAATAAGTGTTTTAGTTGTATCTGAACTAGTACCTGAGCTTTATGCCAGACATGTATTAATAATATATAATTAGAAAACATCTACCAGGGGGACGGTGTCGGACAAAGCCGGAATTGGTGCCCAACAATGTCTGTGACAGTTGACATGTACCCTGACTTGTTTGATATTAATCACTGCTGATGGTGCCACTTATGAGTTCCTTGAGAAAAGTACTTGTTGCTCTGTAGCTGTTAAATCCTGGATGAATAACAGTAAACTTCAGTTAAATGACAAAAAAAAACCTTAAGCAATACAGGCAATATCATGTTTTGTGTCCAGTACCAACTCTGGTGTCTTGTTATTTGTGACTCCAGTATTGAGTTTGTGGGAAACATCCATCATCTATTAACTATTGCTTTGGAATATCTGGACATTTAAATCACATACAAATGATTTAAAGTCGCTAACCCAATATCGTCCACAGTCTTCGACAGACTCTGCAAACATGACTAATTGGTCAATTTAAATGAACATGAATGTTGTTATAGTTAGGATGAAAATTTTAAAATTGGCACATGTATTGTGTGCCAGAACGCTTTTGAGTGTCATTTGTAATGAAGTGACTCAAAGAATGAGGCTAAACATTTCTCATAGGAGAATATGGAATAGACTGGAATTATCAGACACCAAAGACTGCCATTTAGTTGGAAATTACAGTAAAAACAGAAATGATTGAATGTACATTTGGGTCCATTTCTAGTTGCCACAGAATAGAGATTTAGCTCCTTTCAAATTAATGTGCCGGAATCATTATACATGTAAGAACAATAAAATGCCTACAGTGGCTCAGAACAAATTAAAAATTTTGTTGTTGGTCTATCAGTCTCAGATTCAGATTCTCCTTCATCATACATGTATATACCTTCAGAGAATAAATTATATCTAGTTATACCAACTTGAAACTAGTTTAAAATTCTTTTATGCTAAATCTTTCAATTTACAGTCTTCGGTTAATTGTTTTTATTATTTATTAAGAAAAAATTTTCTCAATGTTTGTGACCCATGGCACAGAATAAGTATAAAGTCGCCAGAAGTTATATATATTAAAAAAAAATTTTGAAAAAGGATGAAATATAATTTTTGCTGTTATAACATTTTCAAATCATAAAACAATGACATCATACCCAAACAGAAACAAACAAAATACATAGATTTTGAAACCTCGAATACCCCCCCCCCCCACTCCAAAATGGTCTTTAGATTCTCATGCCTTGGCAAAAATCTTCATTCATGTATGACAAAAAATTCAAAATCCATCTTATTCAAAAATAACAGCCACAAGGTATAATTATGAAAATAAAAGTACACAAATGACAAAATATATCTTATGTATATTATTTTATAATACTTATTATAAGCAATATATGTTTTTTTTGTGCTATTAATATTGATAAATACCAATATCCCAAAGGTGTAATATATTGGAAGAAAAGTTAATAAACTTTTAGCAGTAAAATTTATTTCAAATAAGAACATATGCTACATCAGAATTCAATAAGAAATAAGTCTAATGTGTCATTCAGTTTATTTTGATTTAAAATTTGCAGACAGTTTAAAGATATATGTAAATATATAGTTTATGATCCAGTGCCAGTAAAAATTAAACATTATTAAGAATCATTAAAAAATAAATTTAAACATATATTAATCTCATCTTTCTTTCAAGCTGTACAGCAACTAGGATTTTAAATAAATTTCTGGAATAACTACTATGGAACATTTGATGAAACAATTTCAGCAGCACTGGTATGCTTAAAATAAAAAGTTAGTTACTGCCATGTAGAAATGAAGGCTATGATGTTCCACAATTTTTTAGAATTTTATGAAATTTTAATGTTTTCAACATACATTTATTTAGGTATGGCAACAGCCAAAACAAAGAAGAATGAAATAATATGTTGATTTGTATAGATTTAAAAATGTCCAATATTGTTTGTTGTAAAACAAGCTATTCTTATTAAGTACATCATGGATCAGTTGAAACTTCAAAACTCTATATATTGTTTGAACTTTTTACGGTTTTGGCTCAATGGTGAAATCAGTTATTGACAGCTAAATTAATGAAATAAACATATTCAGCCGTAGTCTTATAAACTAGTCCAGGCTGCTGAGGCAGAGTTGTGACTGGTTGAGCATTTTTCGTTCACTGCAGACTATATTTTACACTAAATATGAACTATTTTTTTACACAGATACTGTATGCTTCAACCTTCTTTATTAGTTATATACCGGTAAGAATTTAACCCTTCAGCGTTTGGTACAGTTCCTTGAAAAAAATTAGAGAAAATGAATATATAGGTACTTGGTAGATCCCTAGACAAACGGAAACAGTCCGAAACTGTTGTTCCTTAGACCAACTAAACCATTTTTCCATTTTATTGGACTATTTACTAGTTTGTGCAGATGCCACAGCTGTCATAAGGAGAACTAGTTAGCCCAATCTCAGGTGGTCTGAGTGCCAAAAGGTTAATTTATAGAAAATGAAAAATTAATTTCGGGGCAGCATTAAGTTCATTCCTATCAGTGATCAAGCTGCCAAGAAAATAGTTCCTTGAATCAGCTTGTGTGTGTAAATGTAAACTTATTTAAACTTGCATTAATGTAAGAGCGGCATATTGCAGTTTTTTTTTCTGGCTAAAGTGGTATATAGATTATTTTAACATTTGAAGAGTACAGGGGAAAAACGATCTAAGTCACTTTTTCAACGAATCCCAGTTAATGGCGCCATCTGGTAGCAAATTGTATAAGCTTTCGGTGGAACAATCAATTTCAGGTAAAAACGATCGGAGTCACATCGAATCAAGACCCTTTATTTGACCTTAATTTGGCTGAAACGTTGAAGTCAGTTGTTGTACTGGTATAATGATTCGTATTAAACATAGTTTTGAAGTTGTAATTAAACTCACTCGTTGTTCAGCTCACGTCAAGCATTCTCGTCCAAAAGTTTGTTTTGCCTTTTATGCGAAAAGACAAGAATCTGACTTAAATCGTTCTTCCCCTGTACTCTTCAGACACGTATATAATCAACTCAATGGGTCATCTGATCTTGTAGCTCTGATTTTAAGTAGAGTAGAACAACGCGACCATTTAAGAGTTTGATGATAAAATAGATAATCAAGACTAAGTCATGATTGCCATGTATCATTACTGCAGTAATAAACAATCTATTCTATGTTTTGTCAAAACTTCAAACACTCATAACTTTGCACAGAATAAATTTAATTGATTGAAATTTGTGTCAAATAATATGGAGTCACTTGTCAAGAATTGCTAGTACTGAAGTACACTGACACCATTCTACGGAATACAGTTTCTGTTCATTACTTACAGACATTTTGACTAGAGTAGGTTTAAATGAGACTAGTATTTTCAAATCAACATCATCCACACACATTGAGTATACTACCGGTGTATACTGGAATAACCAGACATCAAAGACTGCCATTCAATTTGGACTCTTGTGTATTTACAATTCAATTATTTTAAATACCCTTGAATAACATGTAAGATATCGCTATTTCAAATCTGAAGGAAGTATGGACAAATTTATTACCACTCAGTGACTCAGAATCAGACCAGCTCTTGACATGACTATATTATCTGTTAATAAATCTATAAAATTTTAATGTGAAATTTGTTACCCCTGCCACTCAGACTAGCTCTTGACATAATTTTATTTTAAATACTGTTAATAAATGGTTAAAATTGAAATGTTTTCAGAAGTTTATTACCCATCAGACTAGCTCTTTAATTAACTTTATTTTAAATACTGTCAATATATCAGTAAAATTTAAATGTTTTCAAAAGTTTCGATCAGACTAGCTTTTTATATCATTATGTTTTAAATACTGTTAATAAATGGTTAAAATTGAAATGTTTTCAAAAGTTTATTACCCAACAAACTAGCTCTGTTTTTATATGACTATACTTTAAATACTGTTAATAAAGTAGTAAAATTTAAATGTTTTCAACTGTTTGTTAGCAATCAGACTAGCTCTTTATATAACTTATAAATTTACATACCATTAATAAATCATTGAAATGTAAATGTTTTCAAAACAAAATCGATTTATCTTTTCAGCATGGATATATCTAAGCTTGAGGAAAATGATATTAAAAGATATGAGATGTCTTTCTTTGCAAAGAGAAATTTGATTTTGATTTACATTATATTTTTATTGACTTTAAACATATTTTTTTTACTTTATTATAACAGACATAGATATTGTTGAACAATAATTAATAGATATTTTTCAGCCTGACTGCTTCAACATTAAACCGTATTAAGCCATATTATAGATATAGCAACAGCTGTAGTTAAAGGATTAACTCCTTGTGTAAGAAAAAAATGTATCAACTGAAGTTGTAATGGGAATTTTTTTTTCTCTATCGACTAGACCTGTTATTGACAGGTGCATAAGGAATATGCAAACTAATCACTCCTTGAATTGGATGTAGGCATATTGGGTCTGGAATGATTGCTTGACCTAAAGCATTGTTGTGACAGCCTGTTCTTATAATAATATTTGACCAAGGAATTAAATGGAATAGGGCTTAAAGATACATAATGAGAGATTAGATAAAGAGCTGGCAGTTAACACTATAATAGTTAAAAACTAGATAATGTAAAGGGAATTTGCTGAAAATATCAGTCTCGATTATCCATTTTTTGATTTAGTCTTCAGTAGGAAATCAAATGAAATGGGGTTTAACGTCCTACTCTTATCCCCCTATCTGGGCTAATGGAAACGGGCATACGCCATACAGTGAGCTATGAGGTAAATTTTGCCCAGACAGCGGCACTGCAGCCTTCTCTTATATCTAATCCCAACTGCCAAGGGATCTTTTATGTGCACGCCTCAGTTTTTTGTCCCATCCGAATGACTAGACAGCTGTCCTTGTCAGGCCCTCGGTTCTGCATCACTGAAAAAGGGGAAGCTACGCTGGAAAATCGAGATGAACTTTCTTGGCCAATGCAGGGATCGAACACCCGACCTCCAGGCTAGCGAGCCAGCGCCTTACCCACTTATCCACCGTGATTCCGTCATCAGTAGGCCTTGAGCAGCAGATCAGATTCAAATCCAGTAAATATCACAGACAAGCAATGACATTGAGAGATGATTATGGTCAGGATAGGTTAATTAATGTCTAAAGGATGATTTAGATAACATTTTAGATTAAGCTCTTGCATACTGTATATTTAATGTCCCATCAACATGATACTTTAGTCGTTCTGTGACACACATATGGAAATTTTCATTTCTGTGCAGCCCACAGAGTCCAGTGTTTCTTTTACGCTACTTTTTGTCTAATCCTCACTGCTAATTAGTCATAACATTTTATTACTTATGGATAAAGTATTCTCTTACTGTTTTCAAGCTTGATAACATTGAGGGAATACTCTTCGAAACCTTACCTAATAAAATCAATAGCTGTTTTCCATAAGTATGTGCTATAGTTTGTTATTGTTCCTGGTGACTAAATGCCTCTGAAAGAAAATGCTAATTAGATGTGCACCAATTTGCTCTCGGCATGACCTTGGGTTTTCATTCAAACAACTAGACAAAATCTAGGGTATTCTGCATAAACTATAAATCTAGGGTCTTATAAGTTATTATACTCAATTAGGAATAGCATAGCATCACGCCATCAGCATTCTGTTGTAGCTTCATAATGTTAAAGACAAGAATTTTATTGTAAAATCTGTCATATCTTAGTACTGATATGACCTGGATTCAGGATATTAAACTTTGCCACAGGAACATAAAGTTACTGTAAAATTATTGATTAGTTTTCAGAAAATGCCTTATTATAATGAAATGCTTTATTATAACTAAAGCGAGAATTACAATGACTGTTTATCTCTTATGTTGATAATTTTGCCTTCGTCTTATCCTATACTGCCTTCGTTAAGGTGGCTTATAAGTTTCAGACTAACTCTTTACATGACTGGCATGGATTTTAAAAAAAAGGTTTAAGGGCATTGAGTGGGCTAAGATTCGCACTAACTTTTCAACACCAATCCTATTAAGACTTTTCACACCTGGTCCATGTGTAAAATAATGGCGATACAAGCAGAAAGAAAAAACTATTTATAGTTATAGCAAAGGAGATTTGCCCAACTTAGATCAGTTCTAGAATAAATTATGACGTCGGACACATCGTTCTCATCATCCACAGTAAACCATCATGGCCGTCTCCAATAGCAGTATAACACTGTATAAATTGATGTCTTATCAATATAGGACGTCAGAAGGAATTCCTCCTAAGACACGATTATCCAGGCCTACCATCTATCGCAACTGGAACATGACTGATTTCATTTTCTGATACTATTTTTGAATGTATGAAATAATTTTGAGAGTGGCAGGGTAGTGCACTGAAGTACATTTTTACTTTTTACACCCGAATTGTTGTATTTTAAAACTTGTTTTGGACGTATTCAAAGAATTTACCAGAAATCACAAAATCTTGTTTGTAGGTAAATAATCAACAAAGATTTTAAAATACCTTGAGTTGATATTTTATAATGCTTTTGATGTCCAAGTATCGCTTATAACCTCTACTTTTGATCCGCAGCGGGAATTATTGATATCTCTTTTTAGCAAAAAACTCATTGGGTCTTGGTGTTTACATGGATATCAGACAAACCACAGTCTATAGCCAAAAATGGTTCTGGGACATTTTTTGAATTGTAATTGACATTGTTCATGTCAAACTGGATGAAAATCCATGCAGACATAACTGAGGAAATTCAACTTTTGTCATCATCAGCACCCATTATTATCATGCTTTTGGGCCAAGTTTGAAACATAGGTGGTAATTAAAATTAGTCTTTTTTTGTGATTAATGTGTAGTTTATCACCCCAAATAACATAATATGTCATAACCTATAAACAAAAATTACAGTGCTAGCTTTAAAATGTCCATTTTAGAGTGTTCAACACCCTTAAGTGCCTTATTATAACTAAAGCAATATTTGAAGCTTCTGTAACTTCAGTTTGGCTCTTCAGTGCATTATTTTTCCTGCGTCTTTATTGCCATCATATATCTGGATATCTGGCTTATAAGTTTCAGAATTACTCTTTTACATAACTGGCATTGATCAAAAAAATATAAAGGGTTGGTTGAACTAATTGACCGAAATGTAGACTAACATATATATTTAATAAAAAAAATAAGTGTGTAAGGACATAAAATCGGGATTAGATTGACCAAAAATCGATTGAAGTAAATAAAGTTTATAAAGTCCATCTGTGTATTTTTCTATGTTGGTACAATAAAGTCTGATGTCATTGTATCTTTTATATAGTTTATTGGGTTATTTATTGATTAGCAGAAACTGAAATTAAAAACTAAAATTTCTTAGATTAACATAGCTCAAAAGTTGGAACTTTTCACAATAAATTTGTCATTCAAGTGATACACCTTTCTGCATATCAATTAACATATGGGAGTATATTGCCCTCACCCCTTTCTGTCTACATACACTTGTCCAACTGTCAGTTTGTCTTGTAAATTCTTTATTTAGAATTTTATTGCGATTTTATTTTAAAAACTACTGGAATTGTTAGCAACATCCTTATAGGAGGAAGCTTAATGAAATCAGAGGCATGTATTGCTTTTTGTACATTAATGTACCTGTACCTTTATTACAGGCTTGTTTAAAGGAGGAACCCTATCGAAATTCAGATTTGTACAACAAAGTTTTACAGAGTTACTGCTCATAGCCTTTGATTCTTTTGTCTGCAGTTTTTTTGGCTTGATCATTTTCTGTTAGCCTTTTCTCTGTCCATCTCTTGCAAAATGTCAGTGATCATGCATGGCAACCACTTGTTTATTGAATGAATTAACTACTTTTTTATCTATTTTGTTTTTTCATTAATTACAGGTGGGCCATGATTACACAGATGCAGAAATTACGCAGTGCTGCTGGCCTTGCAGTTTTACACGGGGAAATTTATGCGTGTGGGGGTCATGACGGATTATCTATATATGACTCAGTAAGTATAAGACATAGATACTCAGTTCCTGTCGCACACACCTGCCGTAATGTAAACACAAATATATATTAAAAGTTGTTTAAGGTATCGAAATACAAAGTAAACTTTAGTTCGTTAAGTTTATGGTATTGACAGAACAATTATTGGAAGCTATTAAGAGTGTAATTTTATACTTTGCATGGATTTATTTATAATGATATTCCGGTTTTTATGGGCCCACATTAAAATATGGTCATATGTTTTTGTCACTCTGTCTGGCATCTAAAGAGGCTAAAGTTAATGTCATGTTGACTTTATGTTTATACACAGTGTTTAAGGTTCTGTGATGAAGAATCTTAGCCATTTTAAATGATTCTGATAATTACTGCAAGAGTTATGGCCCTTGATCACTTTGAAATATCTTGTTGATGCTCTGGAGCAAAAAGTTAATATCTGATTGAGATTAAATTTATGTGCACTGTTTAAGGTCATTGCCTGGCAACCCATCTTTCTTGTTTCTTATGACATATAAATATAAACTACACCAATACAGCAGACAAACAAAATAACCTCTCAAAATTAAATTTGTTCAAACTATGCTGGTTAAGACAAAATTGCTATTAAAAGCTGTAATGTCTTGTGTCAATGCGTTAAAGATGCATTATGTAAGATTTGGAGAAATATCTGGCCGTTATTGCTATAATAGTTAAAAAATAGATAATGAAATATGAATATATTGAAATTTTCAATCAAATTGCATGTTTTTTACAATATAGTTTTGATTGCTATATTCTGTTTTGTTTTTTAAGGTACAGTTTTATAACCTTGCTATTTTATTCTGTTTCATTTTTAAGGTCGAGCTTTATAACACTGCTAAAGGAACTTGGCAGACAGTAGCACCTATGCAATCAAAAAGATGTCGTCTTGGGGTGGCAGCATTAAACGGTAAATTATATGCCGCTGGAGGGTATGATGGCTCAGTATTTCTACGAACCGTAGAATGTTACGACCCAGCAGAAAATAAGTGGAAGTTTGTCACATCCATGAGTAGGAAGAGAAGTCGTGTTTCATTGGTTGCTACATATGGTAGACTGTATGCTATTGGAGGATATGACGGAATAACTAATTTAAATTCTGTTGAGTATTACGATCCTATAACTGATACATGGAAATTTGCAAAATTTATGTCCGCCCATGAAGGAGGAGTAGGAGTGGGTGTTATACCCTTAGAAGAATCGGGATAAAAAGTAACTTACTATGCAGAACAAACTCAGACAGATCATGTCTCAGAATGCTACAATCTCTTACAATTTTACAAATGAAAAAGGAATTTCAGTGATTGTTAACATGTTATGCTCAGTTTCCAATTGTTCTTTTTCAAACTTAACACTACAGCATTAAGATGAGCATTAACACAAAAACAGTAGCAGAACAGAAATCATCAGGATCTTTTTGATTAAGATTAAATGTTTAGTGCTGCAAAAATCTTAATACTGGTATCTACTTAAAGTATGCAATCTGAATCACAAATTTATATAATGTATAAATATTTGTACTATGAAATTAAGAACATTGTCAATGTCTTTTTAATAATTATTGATATATAACCCCAGTATATATTTAATTGGTTTGTACATTAAAATATATAAGTATTAATAAGCCAAATAAGTACTTAGTTTAATATATGATTAATTATAACTGATCCATTGATGTTAAAATATTGGTGTATGCTTCACTCATTTCCAATCAGTTTGAGCCTAGACCTTGCTAAGTGTCTGGGACCTAAGCTACTGAACGATGGAGGATAATGCCATGCCAAAAAAAGTTCGAGCTACAAGCTTGATAGGAGCCACTTGTCATCAAAGTACATATCCATAACTTTTTATGTTGAGTCCCAATGTTTATTTTATTAATTATTTCAAAATTGTAAAATATATGCATCAAAGTCCCAGCTTTTCCGATATCCAGCCACATTTCTTGCCTCACTGGCACTGGATCGCATGGTCCCAGGTTCCACCCAGCTGTTGGTTGAGAAGGTTCCTCAGAATTTTCCAGATTAGTTTCCTCTTGGTTTTAGCTCGTCTTCAGTAGCCCTGTTGGTGGTCTGAGCCCCAGTAACCAGTAGAATCCAAGTGTTTGCAAGAGTCTTACTCTATTTAAATATTTAATTTGGTATCAAGGTTAGAAGAACATTAAAAAGAAATATGAAGGATAAATTAAGTAGTTTAGAGTAAAAATCTGTATGTAATAGTTTAAAATCTGAATATATTAGTTGAAAATCTGAATATAAACAAATTTGAAATATGAAAGGAGGTTAAGATCTGTATATAAAGATGTAGATATATATATTGAATTAAAATCTGAATATGTTATAGTAATGAGTAAAGATATGAATATGAAATTAAATTTGCTAAAGTATTATATAAAAACTTGTTAAAAAATCCTAGTCAGTTGGGGGTTGGTTTTTTTG
Organism: Patella ulyssiponensis; assembly: GCA_963678685.1. Classification (NCBI taxonomy): domain Eukaryota; kingdom Metazoa; phylum Mollusca; class Gastropoda; family Patellidae; genus Patella; species Patella ulyssiponensis. The sequence continues at coordinate 57,356,404 of OY783230.1, read as the reverse complement.
TCTTTTTGTCTCATTTGTGATAAATATGTTTATTGTAATATTTGTGTTGTGATATAAGTTATTATTTATATCATTATATTCAGCTATTATCAACTTCATAATGTGCTTTCTGAATAAAATCTGCAATAATAATTTTCATTGGCAATGTCAGTTTTTTGGTGCCATTTTTTACTTTTCAGACTTGTTAATTAGATAGTACTAATATCATGGTTATATTTTTTGTTACCAAAAATGAAACTAGTATTATATAATATGTTTATAAGTTTATGATAAATTTCTTTATTACTTTAGATTTTGTCTCTATTTGAACATTTGGAATGGGGCCCAAGGCAATTTTAACATTCCCAATTAAAAAAAGAATTGTATATATTTATTTTATGTAACATGGAGTTCAGCATCAAAAGTGAAATCAAATCTACATGACAACTTCTTTTGTTGTTGGATTTATCATGTTCAAATTTTGAATAAAAATTTAAAATTTGAAAAATATTTTTCATAAGTTTGAATATAAAATTATTTTTAAAAACTTTAGAAATGCAAAATTATTTTGAAAAACATTATGAATGAAAAACTTTTGGAATGAAAAATTAATCTGCAGTACTTTTATTGTGTTTTGAAAACTTTATGAAATATTGTTTTATGTTCTTATATATTTTATTTGTGTTAAATATTACAAAATGTTGAGAGATTGTGGAGTATTAACCTGAATTTGATCATGTTGTTATTATTTAAAAAAGATTTGAACTATTATGAACAAAGAAACATGAATAACCTTTACAGTAATGTCATGTGTTACTGTTATGTTTAAGATGGATTCATATTAACATTTGTGTTTGTATTTTCCTATGTAGATAGTGCAATAAAGTTGATCAATTTTATTATATATTTTTTATACCCCACTGGTTGTCTATTGTCGCCACATATTTCCACTCATCGTGTATAATTGCTTAAATCGAAGCTTATACATACAAAGGGAGCAGGATATATGTAAGTCTTACTAAAACAGGGCAAAGCTAAACATCTTCTACAACCCACAACTAACAACAATGGGCAGCAAGGAGTTAAGAGCGTGTCCGCGAGAGCACCATGCAGGGGGTGATAACCCTTGGGTCAGGGATTTGGGCCAAATTTTTTCTGTGAGATGGGTTAGTACCCAGATACATCCCCACAAAATATTAGATTGATTCAGTTGATACCGACCTGAAAAATTGGAAATATATTTTTTAATAGAAAAATAAGCAAAAAATTGGCGATTTTGGAACCAAATTCGGATGATCTGCTATTCGGACAATAATTGATTTAGGTATACAAAATTTTGGGCATTAGTAGGACCACTCAGGTTCCTCCTATACACCGAGTTTAAAGTTTCTACTGCTAATTCTACCTTGGTACTGGCATGATACCCAACTCTGTCTGAAAATTAAATTTAATGAAAACCAATGTTTGAGATGCTATAGCTCGTTCTTTGCAGGGACTAGGAAAAAAATTGAATGTTACCCACATCTAGCAACGTTCCCACTAACAAAATAAAAAATAAAAATGACCGGAACGGGCATAATAAATACATCAGAAATAAATTAAAAACACCCAAAAATAGGATAAAATGTTCCGTTTATCCATACCCCAGATGAAGTATATGTATGGACATCTTTACAAATTTAATATATTTCATTTAGTCATTATCAAGGATGATTTAGACATGAGAAGAACAGAGTAAAATGAGATTTAGCATCCATTGAACACAAACGAGGTCATTTTGGGACTAACATATGGTGATGCATATCTATGGACATCATAACAAAGTTAATATATATCCCATTCAGTCGTTAGCAAGGGTGAATTTGACATAAGAGAGAGAGATGGGGTTTAAGATCCACTTGACGCAAATTAGGTCACTTTGGGACTAACATATGTTACAGATTTACTTCAATGATCGCTTGTGCGAAAATAGAAAATCCACACGGTTGGACAAACAACACCACACTTGCATGTTGTGTCACTACTTGACTCAATAATTGACCTTATGATCTAAAGCCCATGTAGACCAGGGACAAGTGTCGTGCAATTTACATAGAATAATTCATTTTATATGAATATGATATGGTAATGAAAGGTGAAATATGATACACCATTCAGAGTAAGCATATTTCAGCGCTTGGGTAAAAGATCACTACGCTGCCGATAGCTGTGGAAGGTTCGAATTAGCATCTTCAGTACATTCTCGTGACTGGAAATGTTTTGTGGAGAACCGGACAACCTGAAACGCGATAATTCTTGAGTGGTAGAGAGCCACGCCACATCAACTTCGTGATCATAAACTATTAGTCGTCCATGGGTTGAAGTCTTGAAGTGTTTCTGAGGCATACATGCTTGCTCTTGTTACAGGTTTTAAGGACGAGGGATTTGTACATGATCCAGTGACATTAAATCATAGTTACACGATCAGCAAGATGACTACACAAGGGGGGTTGGGATGGCCTAGTGATCTAGAGTGCCGCGCTTAGACCTCTAGCTGGCCGGTCACCTCTGGCTTGCGGCTGCGGTTTCGAGCCCTGGTGTGAGCGTATGTGGCATGGAGATAGGGGCGCCTTCTCAACCTCGTGGGTTTCCTCCGGGCACTCCGGTTTCCTCCCACTGCTAAAGACCCCTACGCGCAAGCGAATTATTGAAATAAAATGAAACCATATGTTAGTCCCAAAATGACCTAGTTTGTGTCGAGTGGACGTTAAACCCCATTTCTCTCTCTCTCTATGACTACACAACAAGCATAGGATTAGTGGGCTCACGTGCCCAGTCACCCCCTGAATATCAACTTTTCTACCACCGTTACTGTGCCAAATAGGTTATTTTGGTCAGAAACATTTAGAAATTTTCACGGAGAGGCATTGGAGATCGGGAGGCTATGATAATTCCATACTGAAATCCACGAAGGAGAAGAGGACATAGACCAAAAACAGTATTACAAAATAAAACATTATTCTTTGGTCCAAAAACTTGAAGGAAGGTCAGATAGCATTTACGTAAGCACTTCTGCTCCAACGTAGACATGTAGGAGGTTGGCACATGCGGTCAACATTATCCTGGAGTGCCATAAATCCTGTTGTGATCTATGCCATCTTTCCCTTCAGAGATTTCAATATCAAACATTAAATGTCCCTAGATGAATACTTCTGAATGTTTCTTTACATGAGCAGGTGTACAAATTAATAGATCAAGTTTATGATAGTCATGTCAGTCAATAAATCTATTCAATGATCTGTTCCTGAATACTGATCTTAATAACAGTGGTCTGATTCCTGCAAAATTATACACGACATATGACCCTTCCCTTTGGCTATCAAGCGAGCGTCAGATTGTGTCACATAAATATGATTTTAAACAATATCTATTTGACACGAGGCACGTTAAAATACCGAAATATTATAAGTAATGAAGATAATCGTTGGTCATTGCTGAAAAGGTGCTGCTTTGGTTAAATTGTGCCAATATGAAAGCTTGCCGTGCCAACCCATGGATTCATGCTCTTCTGCGCTACTAACTACTGAATACAGATTAGAATAATCGTTGCTTGACCCTGCAAAATTATACACCAGTTACGCCCCTTTTCTACAATGACCGCGAACGTCCGATTTTGTCACAAAAACTTCATGATATTTAACCAAGATAGTATATTTGGCGCAAGGAACGTCCAAGTAACAAAATATGTTAGTAATGTTGATAATCAATGGTCATTTGAACTCTTGATGATAGTAGTCCATCATCAGTGAAAATACAAATTTGTGGAAAATACCGTTTTTACATATTTTCAAACTATTGCAGCACTCTAGTGGGTTGCGTTCCGGTCAGTTTTTTTCTTCTGACATTTACTTTGAGAAATGCCCTTCACAACCACACCAAGCAATTATATGTCAGACCTGCAAAGAAGTAGCTACATGCGTTTTAGGATGGCATAGTTTTCAACATACGTAAAATGACCACTTTAAGATCATGCACAGAAAATTTCACACGATTCATACAATCCCAAACGACTGCAGGATTTTAAGACGACTACTAGGCCTATCATACCTGACCAATTTCAAAAATTTAGAGACACAACTTTTCGGGTAGGAGCGTTTTGAAATTTGGGTAAAAAATTGGTCGAAATATGTCAAATTTTGCCCGAAAACAACAATTTCCAGTTATACCGGAAGTTGTCACTTCAAAATTTTTTCACTTCATCATGTGACTTCAGTCGCCTAGGGGTCCCCTTAGACCAAGTATGGTTGATATTTGCTGCCCCCCAGGGTTATCGTTTTTTTCGATTTCTGCATGGTCCTCTCGCGGACGCGTTCTTAATAGGCACAAATTCGCCATCTGTCCTCTGCGCCTACCCAGAGAAAAACATGGCCAAAGCGTCCAAATTGTGATAACTTGTAGACTGTCAGCAGGCTATTGTTAGCAGTATTCTTCGTTGATATTTCTTTCTTTGTTTGTCGGTGACAAATTAAAAGTTCAATTTGTTAAGTGGTAGCTCACGCCATTTTGTTTTGGATAAAATGAACTTTATACAAAAATTATCAATTAGAATCGTCTTATAAATAGCAACTGCCAGCTAGTACAGTGGGTCAACGTAATAGCACCGATTTAAAAAAATTATTGACATATCCGTTCATGTGAAAGACAGACCTCTCTTCTTGTAACTTATTCTTATTGACTTGTATGCATCGTGTCATAATATAAATACCCATACAACATATTTAACTTAAGAAACATGACTTTCGGTTAAATGTACGGCTTTAATCGTTCGTTTAGTATTGATTGAATCATTTTAATATTTATTGCAACGTCGCATTTTTATACGCCCACATTTTCATGTGGACGTATATTGTCGTCGCCCCTGTTCGTCCGTCCGTCCACAATTGTTTGTGAACAGTCTACAGGTCACAATTTTTATCCGATTTCAATGAAACTTAAAATAAACGTTTATCACCCTAAGATCTCGGTTCCTTTCGATATTGGCATGTATCGGACCGTAACTTCATGGGTTATGGCCCCTGATTGTACGAAAAATCACGTTTTTTTTTAGCTTGTGAACAGTGTAGAGGTCACAATTTTGAACCGATTTGGATGAAACTTGAAACGCATGTTTATAACCCAAAGATCTTGGTTCCTTTCGATATTTGCGCCAATCGGATCGTAACTTCCTGAATTATGGCCCCTGATTCTCCGAAAAATCGCCCTTTTTAGCTTGTGGTCCCTCTGGAGGTCAAAATTGTTATCCGATTTAAAAAACCGTTTGATTATGTCACCGTCCCATGGTTATGAAGGTTGAGTACAAATTTCGTGAAAATCGGACCAAAATTGACGGACAAAATAGCCGCCGTTTGTACGCGAATAGTGTGAAAATATGTTATATCAAGGTTGTGGACCTTATAGAGGTCACAATTTTGAACCGATTTTGATGAAACTTGACATGTATGTTTATAACCCAAAGATCTTGGTTCCTTTCGATATTTGCGCGCATCGAATCATAACTTCCGGAATTATGTCCCCTGATTGTCCGAAAAATCGCTTTTGTTAGCTTGTGGTCCCTCTGGAGGTCAAAATTATTATCCGATTTAAAAAAACCGTTTGATTATATCACGGTTTCAATGGAAATGAAGACAGAATTTGAATTTTGTGAAAATCGGACCAGAGTTGACTGATAAAAATGGCCGCCGTCTGTACGCGAATTGTGTAAAAATATGTTATATCAAGGTTGTGGGCCCTATAGAGGTCACAATTTTGAACCGATTTTGATGAAACTTGAAATACATGTTTATAACCTAATGATGTTGGTTCCATTGCATATTTGCCCATATCGGATCGTAACTTCCTGAATCATGGCCCCTGATTGTACGAAAAATCACCCTTTAGCGTGTGGTCCCTCTGGAGGTCACAATTATTATCTGAAACGTTTGATTATATCACAGTTACACCGTAGTTATGGGTGAGTTCGAATTATGATTTTCTGATGATTACTTAAAATGCAACAACTCTTGTTGACTGCCCGGACGATTTGGCTGTTGTGTGGGCGTATGATTCGTTGCCTGGCAACCTATTTTTTTTTTATTTAAGTAGTTTATTTTCCTTCTGTAATAAATAATTCGTCAATCTGCTTATGGTACCTTATAGATATAATCCTTCGCGACCTGATTAAAACCCATATCCTATTTCGTTCGTTTATATTGTTCAAAATTTCGTTTTTTACTACGCTTGGATCTGAAAAAGTTGTTACATAACTCGCGTTTTGGTTGATGTGAGGGATAAGCTAATGAAACGGTCTGTTACGGCGAGTTCTTGGTCTTTTGCAATCTCGTTCCCAGATTCATTTGACCGGCCATTTTTACCACTTTTTTTCAAACCTAAGCCCCGCCCATTCTGACCTGTGATTCGTCAATCTTTTTGGGTCGACTTCTCGAAAACTAGAGGTCGGATCGTCGATTCGTTTGTTGTAAAACGATCCTTGAGTCAAAGTCAACTCGCTGACATAAAAATTTGGATCCTAAACGTACAGATTCAAGTTTTTGTAAAGATCTATTTTTCTACGCGTGGGTATATTTTTAAGTGATTCGGTCATCCAAGCACGTAAAATGAATACATGTCACGTGACAGTCATGCGATTCGTCACTTCTGGGGAAAATGGCTACCCCGATTCACCAGAGAAATTTCTTCAAAAAGTTTTCTGGTTTCGAGATTGGGTCTTTTGGTGCACGGAACAGTGAGTAAACAATTAGAAACGTCAACGCTGACTGATTAATCAATAATCAAGGTCTGACGCCATAGGGTCAAAATCCTCTCGTTTCACCCCAGGCGTGAACTCCCTGTCGGATTTTTATGTAGCGTAGGTCATCAAAAGTATACAAAACGAAACGAAATATAGATCAGTATAGCCATCGAAAGTATAAAAAAACGAAACGAAATATAGATCTGTATAATCAGACTGGAATCCTTCATTGAGCAGATGCAATCTATATTCGTTTCACCCAGATAGTGTTATTAATTTATTGTTTACGTTGAAATGTTGCTATATGCAACCCCGTTTTCATTAGCCCAGTCGGACAAAGCAGTAGGAAGTTAAAGCCGGTTTCATTACATTTGCTATGTGTGCGCCATAATGGCAATCGGATGTTGTTAACTATGGAAGCTTATACGGGTCAATAGCGTGTTGATAACGCCATATCATTGGGTAAGGCGTCAACATATTGTGATTGCAATTCTTTTACCCGTAAAAAGACAATATTTGGCAAGTTAATTGAATGAATGTGCTATGATGTATGTTGTTATTTCGTTTTACTCGCACACTTTGGCGCTAAGATTACGCTTTATCAACATATTCCATTTCGCCGTAGTATATCAATATATTGCATGGTGATATTTTGCGGACATGACGCTTTATTGTCCCGTATACGCTCCCATACTTACCAGATCTAGAGGTTATGATCATATAAAAGTATTACTAGATCCAGATGGCGTGATGATACAAAGGTCTTGTTAGACTAGACCTAAAATGAAAGGGTGATAAGATAATTACTTGATCGAGATGTCATGGTGAAATGTAATCTCATTAAAATACAGATCTATATTTCGTTTTGTTTTTTATACTTTCGATGGCCTACACTACACAGCAGATCTGACCGGCTGTAGCCATAGGTCGTGTCAGAGGTCATACGACCAGCTTTTGACCCTATGACGTCGGACATCTGATTAACCAGTCAACATTGATGTTTCTAGTGGATTACCCACAATCCCGTGCCCCATACGCCTAACTCTCGCCGTAACAGACCGTTTCATTGGCTAATCACTCACATCATCCAAAACACGTCAATGATAACAACTCTTCCCCATCCTAGTGTAGTAAAGACAAGTAAGACGAAATTTTGAGCTATGAAAAATGAGACGAAATAGAATCTGTTTGAATCAGATTGGGTGAAATGAAGTTGTAACTAGACGTGATATGAAGGTCTAGGCGTCATGCTGGAAGTTACTAGATTTAAATGTCATGGTGATATAATGGTTTTACTAAACCTGTATGCCTTGGTGACACATTAAAGGTCTTGCTGGATCTCGATTGTCATGGTGATATAACATCTTGCTAGATTTAGATTGTATGATTCATTCTGAACACAAGAGACACACTGTCTGCGAACAGTGTCACGGTGATATAAAGATCTTGCTAGATCTACATGTCGTGGTGATATAAAAATCTTTCTAGATCTACATGTGATGACGATAAAACGAAAACTAGATCTATATTATATGCTGATACGAAGGCATGTCATGATATTTGTGATATCTTTATGTGCGTATATTTCTTGTTTAGATCACATGGTAATATGGCATTCGTATGGTTGTCGTGGTGATCATACTTGGGTGTTATGGGGATATGATTCACGCTAAGCTCACCATAGCAATCTAGCATCGCCCAGAAATCCCCCTGTTGACATAAAAATAAAGAAAGAAACGTCATGGACTTTATAACGACCTACTATTCTCTAAATGGGATTATAAATACGGGAAACAAATTAACCTTGAAGCTTGTTTGGTATCTTTAAACGAAAACATGCCCTATCAAAAATGATCTTGAAGGTCTTTGTAAAATATTTATTTGAAATGTCCACGCCATGTTTTTTGATTATGTATATCGATTATCAAACTCTTGTACCCTGACTATAAATCTTCTCATTGATATTCATCTCAAATTGCTCTATTGATGTACCTTTGTGTATTTTTAGAATTTGAATATTAAACCATATTAACTTGCAAACTTCACATTCCGAAAGGTATTTTGCAGAGTATGTCGATAAAATAAAACGTGGTCATAAATTTATTGAGAGCGAGAAATGGGGCTTAAAGCCACTTGACAAAAAATAGATCGGGCGTAGCTGTCTTTAGCAGTGGAAGGGACTCGGAGAAACCCCACGAGACTGGGCAAGTGATCCCACAGGTTATTGGAGCCACGACACTTGGCTCAATGACAGACAGATAGGAGGGGATGTTCAATCAAATATTTGCCATTTGGCATAACAATTTCCTAGGCCCTGACATATTCCAACATATAATGAACTTTGACCGGGCTACACTATTTAATGATTTTATTTAAGTACAGTTTTGAGCATTTGCAGTGATTTGCTTTTGTAATATACGTACAAATGTTTACACGGTGATGTCTGTTTGTTTTATGACCGCAGATAACTTTTCCCAAAATTCCCATGTAAATGGTTGCTGCAAGTCAACACATACAATGTTATTTTCAGTAACAGCTTCCAAAAGAAAATCAATATTACTCGGTATATTTAACTGATCATCGATTATGACGATTAATCGATGGGGAGTTGTAAGTGTAATGGACGAAAGACAATTACACATTGTAAAATAAGCCAGATCACTCTTTAAAAAGTCTACCGTTAATATTAAAACTATCTTCCAACTGTCTCTCATGGCTTCCAACATGTCTTCTGCTTGAGAACCGCCAGGTATATGATCTCGGTCACGTAGGTTCAGTTTTATTCCGCGATCTGTTTCAAGTTCATTTCTCAGTTCATTGCAAACCCAACTGGACATGGAATCCGTGTAAATTATAAAAGCGTCATAAATAAACTCTTCTCTTTTTTTCGGATAAATATTCTGCCCAATTAGCCTTAGGAGCATCAACTTCAGTTTCATTTTATTCTTGATGAAGACAAAGGCTGCCATTAGAGTTACGAGCATGGTGCTTGATCCGCCAATGGTTAGATTCAACAAGAATGATGAGATACACTGTCTGTGAAATGACAACAATGTGCTAGAAACATTTTTCGTAAAGGTCATCTTTCCTGTCGATTCTATGCAAGAATAATTCCTTCCATCTAATTTAACCACCGTTTCGTCCAACCACAGTAAAAACAAAAACGCCTCACATGTACAAGTAAATGTATTTTCCGAAATCGTCAAATAAAATTTCGGATTATTTTCTGCTATTTTATCTAACACATCTGTGTATTGTGGTTTCAATGTAGTGAACGAATTATGGTGAAGATATAGAACGTTGATCTTAACCAAGTTATTCAAATCAGGTATGGATATAAGTTTATTGTCAGCTAAATTTATAACTTGTAATGTAACCAGAGAATTGAATAAATCGTTAGGTAAAATAACTAGATCATTACTGGATAGATCCAAAGTGTCCAACTTTTTCAAAGGACTGAAGAATCTTATACCACTTTGAGTAATAAACTGATTATCTAACAGAACGTTGCTTAAACGCAATTTCTTAAGATTCGGAAATGTATCTAGAAATGTATCATTAATAATGCTTAAGCTGTTTCCGCTTAAATCTAACACTTCTAAATTTTCGAGTCCAAATATTTTCCTTTTTAAATTGTATAACCCGCAGTATGACACATTAAAATATTTTAATTTTTTGGCGAGGATAAAATGGATATCTACATCCAATTCTCCGATTCCATGTGGCAATGCAGCCATATTGAGATAACTTAACTTTGGCGGAGCAAATATAATGAACGGGTCCGGTAATTTTCGTTGACTATCACTACGGGATTTGTGAGGCACTAGTGAAATATATTTAGCGAATGAGAATATCTTCTGATCTGAAAGATCTACTTCTTCTATGTTAAAAATAGCAAGAAGACAGAGGGGTAAATTACTCAAGCTCACTTTACCGAGGAGACGGTTTCTGGCCAAGGTAACGCGCTTCAGACATTTCATAAGAGGCGGAACAGGCGTGGTACAGAAACCATCGAAATCGATTATGCTTATCAAGTTGGAACTTAAGTCTAACTGAGTTACGCAAATCTCAGACAACGGGTTTCGATAAACGCGTCGATCAAATCCCATATAGGGTAAAGATGTCATTATCTCGTTAATACCAATCTCTGTCATGTATTTGTGTTCAAATACCCGAAGTGTATCAAGGACCATTGACAGGTTTCCATTTACTAGATGTACATTGTTGAATAAAAATACTTTGAGATGCGGAAACGGTTCAAGATAATTTTTGTCAAAGTTATGGAGTCTGCAAGCGTTTAACTGAAGGAGTCTAACAGGTATTCTAGAAAACGAATCAAATGTTTGACGTGTTATATTCAACAGTCCACACTCAATCCGTTCCCCGTGTTTCAAAGTTACACCAATGATAAGTTCTCGAAGTTCTGTCAAATTGGAAAATCCAGGTTTAAAAACGGTGTTTGGACCAGTATCTATGTTTAAGTGCCTCAATTTTTTGAGACGTCCAAGAGCAATATGTGGTAAATCAAACGGCCGACCCGTAAAGCGTGAAACATCTGATCTGAAACTTAAATTTGTCAGCGATTGAAGCGGCGAAAAAACATCTAAAGGCACAGAATTCTCTGTATAATTCAGCTCATGTGCGTTGAATTCTAACACCAGTAAGTTATGAAGGTCATTGAAAGCCAATCCATGAAGCTTGCGGATGGGGTTAAAGCTGATATCAAGACATCTTAGATGTTTTAGATATTGGAATTCATTATCGTGTAGAATTTCAATATTGTTAAAAGTAATTTCTAACGTTGTGGTATTTTCCGGAAGATTGCCAGGAACTCTCGAAATTCCAATTCGAGAGCAGTCGGCCTTTGTTCCACCATACTGCAAGTCTACTCCCAGAAGACATGCCCCGACTAGTGCTTTGACGGACATAGCGACCAATAAAAGAAATACAATTCCATTCTTCTGAGAATACATCCATGCTCCTCAAGTCTGTAATAAAATGAGTATTTCAAAACGACACAATGGTGATGATTTCCTTTGGATATTTTTCAATGAAGTTTTCAGGGTATGGTGTGTAGAATGACACCCGATTGGTTTAACAAGTATGATGCGAACCATAGAGCCTTAAATGGGTTAATCATGGCATACGCGATGCACGGTGCTATGGGGGTAATTTCAGGACAGCGCGGCTTACACTTATATTGAATTCGAACTGTCAAGGTTTTTTTCAAGGGCACGCAAATGTGAACACGGGACCTCAGTTTTTTGCGCCATCCAAACGACAAGACACGCGGAAATTCTGACCATCTTCAGACTCCCTCAAATCATCTGGTATGGCGCAGATAAAATTACTGTGGATACGCCATTATGTGCAACCATTAATAGGACGGTGCATGATATGTATGAATGAAGGGGGGAGGGAAGGGTGCAGGTTTCGCACGCCGCCTATTTAGAGAAACACCCATTAGGAGTAACACTGTTTACGCTATTATTACATTGTCCTAAACTAACTATTATTCAAACCTTTATACACTTTCAATATCATTCGAACTTTAGAGTAACGTAAATACCAATCTTTCTTGACTGCCGAACAATGCGATTTTATTTTCATATGCAAACTATAGTAATCACATTTACAATATTATCCAATTCATATATTGATAACATTACTCATTTTAAATATTATTACAGTAAATGACAGTGCATATTTATGGAAGCGTATAGGGGCCAATAGCACGAATGATACAGCGATATTAATATGATAATCTCAGGATATTGTAATGGTTCCAATGATTCTAACTTCGAGAAGACCATTTTTGCTGAGTTAATTGAATCAATGCACCATGTTGAGTGTCGTCATTTCGTTCTCGACATAGCGCACGGTCATAATGGAATATGTTGCCAAAATTCCATACAGCAATATCATAACGCAAACGTGCGCATTTAAAACGAAATGGCGACAAACAACAACATAGCGCATTATTAAAATTATCTCGGTAAAAACTGTTTTTTGAGGGATAAAATCATCGCAATAATCACAGCATGTAGACATACTACCATATTATTATCGTGATGTCTTTCGCGTTATTGACCCCCATACGCTTCCGTACATATTATATTAAAAGCCATCGTGACTCATTGAGGATATAAGTTCCCGACGGTAGCGTTCATAAATACATAACAAAATATGCAATCGCACTAGGATATCTATAACGAGATACTTTAATGGATACCTATTTGATTACATCCTGGCCGCCATAACGTCGAATGCTCTGTAATAATTAACTTATCTTGGTTTAATTGGTTATGTAAGACTTTAATTGATTTTACAGTTATTACAAAATATCATAAAATAAGTTTAGAGGGTCGAACAGATAACCAACGTATACTATAACTTTAATCTTAAAGAGACAAACTGTCCATGGTCCTCAAAAAACTCGTTAATTTGTGACGTTGGTCTCTATTTTTAAAATTTTAGGTCCACAGCTCGATCCAATTTTGAGAATCGAATTTCGTTTTGCTGCCATATTTTCTACAGAATTTAGATTTTGTCCCATCACTTATGTAATTCGACAAAATTAGATCAACCCTATCAAAATGTTAAACTCCTTTAAAGCGATCGAATATAAGTAACAAAACAAACTCACTGTTTGGTTTAGAATTCCCCCTGTGGTCATAGTGTCTTCCAAATATTTCAACACATAGAAGTATACATAAGTCTTGATGTCTCTCTGTATATCATCAACAATATGTCTAAGTGTTTATTCACTGCAGTCAATCAGGAAATGACTGTTTATCTCTGAGAGTCAATAAATCGTTCATGTATGATGTTCAAGTATTAAATATGCTTACAATTTCCCCTCAAGAGATTTAACGTCCACTTGACACAAACTAGGTCATATCGCGACTAACATGCGGCTCTTCAGCTGTAGGAGAAATCCACGAGGTTGGACCGGCAACCTTACTCCCTGTATAATAATGCTGGGAATGGAAAACACGCCATTTGACTCAATGAATATACCTAATGATCTAACCATTCTGCCTCACATCCCGCACTCCCCTTCCAACCCCTGCACACCCTCGGAAACCCCATTAAAGATGCACACTCCTATTAATCTGAAATTTATTGAAACTACTAAGACCAATATATTTGTTGCTAGGATATGCGAAGGGTGTTTAGCATTAATTGATGAATTGTTGTCTCTGGTTGTCATTTAGAGATTATTATTTTATTTACCGTGAGCTTGTATTTTTTCTCGGTCAAATTTCCAGTAGTTGATCTAAGTAAGTTCTAGGCAATATAATATTTAAGAGTCCGAGGCGAATAAACTTCCTCATTTAATCTATAAACTATAGTCCAAATTGCTAAACATCTATGCATACCATAAATGTAAGGACAACAAATTAAATACCAAACCGAACTTATTTTCTATATATGTTTCCTAACAATATGTAGAAAGATGTAGCGCTGTAATATTACAATACAATATAATACAGAAAGATGTAGCACTGTAATATTACAATACAATACAATACAATACAATACAATACAATACAATACAATACAATACAATACAATACAATACAATACAATACAATACAATACAATACAATACAATACAATACAATACAATACAATACAATACAATACATTAATCAATCACCTAATACCCCCAAATCTTCCAAAACGTGATATTTCACATAATAATGTTTAAACTAAGTATAGACGAGAACATATATAATGTAATTTTTTGGGGAGGGGCATGAAAGAGGACGATGTGTGTGGGTGGTGTGGTGGGGGGGGGGATGTACATGATACTATAAAATGTACAAGTTCGAATAAATGGTTTGATATTCAATTTATTACAAATATTTAAAAAAGACCAAATACATAATATGTATTTATCTTTTATCTACGACGAAATAAGGCATAATTTTGATGAATTCGAATTACAAATCGCGGAAATCAGATTTGGATTTTTGCGCGAATTCTTAGGCCTATCGAGTCAAAGATGTAAGTATTATATTGAGAAATTCATACGGATGAAAATACGTTAAAGGTATTATACCTATGGATAATGTCAGATTAATCTCTTGTAACTCTACAAATATTATTTCTGGTTATTCTATATTAAGATATAATAATTATGAGACTTGATAATTTTATCTATTTTTCATCTGTGGGCTGCCTTTATACTTTTAAAAATCTGTAACATGTAGATTGTATATTAATTAGTTTGTCTAATCGATTATGTAAACCCTGGCAACATTTGAACCGCTGATTATCAAGTCAAATGGTTCTAGCTTTGAAAGAGTCATCGTGGAAGTAGAGCAGCCAGGGGACCGGTCTCTCGACTGCAATCACTGAACCCCCCCTCCTCGAAAGAATCAAGACAAAGTTTGCTTCTCTCCTTCCTACACTCAGGGGCAAGGACTATGCAAAAAAGGTTGCTTTTTTTAACTTCAACCATGCGTAGTGAAAGAAGGGCGTTAGAGGTCGGGTCGGTGGCCGTACGGTACGAATACCGACCACCCAGTCGTATGCCCCCTTCCGTCTTGGGACTTCATGAATGAGCAATGTACCGACTGCATCCCCTTTTTAAACCACAAGTAAATAAATAACCCCAACAGTTACTTTCGGTTGTGTTCGCCAATCGGATTGAAACACAGAGCCGATTTCGTTTCGTTTTTATAGTTCAAAATTTCGTTTTACTTGTCTTTACTACACTAGGATCTGGAAGAGTTGTTATCATTGATGTGTTCTGGATGATGCGAGGCATTAGCCATTGAAACGGTATGTTACGGCGAATTCTTGGCCTTTTGATGCACAGAACTGTAGGTAAACCACTAGAAACGTCAACACTGATTTATTAATCAATATCTGACGTCATAGGGTCAAACTCCCCCTATTAAATGTCAGATCTTCATGCTGTGTAGGACATCAAAAGTATAAAAAGCGAAACGAAATATAGATCTGTATTTTATTCTAATTGGTGTTTGACCGTAAACTTTATATTTAACATAACATAACATAACACAACATGACGCCACACTGTTCTATGAATAACAATCCCTACATTTAACCTTTAATTATTGCTTAAAAACCACCGAAATTTGTCCTTTCTAAAAACCCACTTTCTTTCAACTTGTCTAATATATTCCTAAATCTCATGTTTACAGATATGATCCATGTATACACATTTGATTTCCCACACGATAAATATACGTGTAAACTTCGTATAGAAAGCATTGTCAATATCGGGATCGATACATAACACAGCAGCTGTTCCATCTTTACTGAATATTATACTTCGATTTTTCTTTCTTTACCTTTGTTTTTTTTGACCCCTGTTTACAAATTCTATCAAAGTATTATCAAATAAGTATCCATTTGTATTGGGTAGTTATCTTTGTATGCAAACATATCAATTTTGTGGTTGACTTTGCTTGATCTTTTAATTAATGAGACCTGTATCAAGACCGTTTTGATTTTGTTTTCAGATTTTAAACTAATATTGGGTGCATAAAGTTTAATAATATCGATGGACCTCATTAGGAAATAGGCGTGTATAATATATTCCAGATTATAGTTTAGTTCATGCTGGTTTATATTAAAATAAAAGTGCTGGGTGGATCCGTGTTAAAACGGTTATTCAAGTTTGAATATACATGTACACATATTCATGTAGATAACGGTAGTTACAGACGTTTCAAAATATCCATTGTACCATTATGTACAATGAAATGTGCCCTGTGGTGCCATGATAAAAGGAGAGAAAGAGAGACAGAGAGACAGAGAGACAGAGAGTTGGGGTTTAACGTCCACTCCACACAAACCAGCTCCTTTCTGGACTAACACATGGTTCAATTTCATTTCAATAATTTGCTTGTGCGTAGGGGTCTTTAACTGGAATCTGCACTAGTATGCATTACTAAAAATTAAGTCCATGTCAAACTATTTGTACTATATACGACTTTAAAAGTAAACATGCAAACTAAACATGTGGTTTTTCGTAAAACAATAATGTACATACAAAACTAGTTCTGTCACTTTCATTGGTTCCACAGGCCGTAAATGACAATCAAATTCTAAAATACTCCTTGTCCAGTGCAGTGCACACATAATGTATTCTAACGGTGGGGTATCTGTCATTTTACGGAATAATGGATATTAACAAATTAATGTACATTCTTTCGGCTATGAGTTGGGAGCTTGAAGAGCAACGATAGCCCGTTTTGTTTCATCCCAATGATAAAAAAGCAAATTTTTCCTCGAGGAGCCAAGGTGCTTCAGTGGATAAGACGTTGGCTCACTAACCAGAAGATCACAGGAGGGGGAGGGGGCAACGAACAGTGTCTAGTCTTTCGCTTTGGACACGTTCAAGTAATTGGTTTAAAAGAATAAGACATGCAACTCCACTGCATTTCATTTCATTTTCATGATATTACGACACAGATTAACAGCGGCAAGATTAACTGTGGCAACTTTAATTAAAACAAGGATCAACTACGGCAAAGAGATTTTTGCGATTTAAACATGCTATCAAGTATATTATGGTATATATGTGAACATGACTATACGATTTTTTTAAGTGATGCAAAATTCAATAGTTGCAGAGTTTCACCCAATCTTGTTTCCGCCATGTAAGTCTGAATTAAGTATTAAACACAGGAATCATGCGGGCTCTATACCATTTTTCATTTTTAAAAAAAAAGTATTCAAATACGAACAGTCACAAATTACCGATTTTGCGTTTTCCTGGGATATGTTAACTTCATGTTTGAAGAACATGGTTCTACTTTGAAGACGACTACATTAACAACGTTATGAACCGTAGATATATAGTGTAAATTTTCTCTTTAGGGATTCAAAGTTGTGTACAAAATTGTTTCGGCTTTGTATCAATAAAAACACTAACGATTTGTTCATGATATCAGTTGCTTTAATAATACGTTATGCAAAATGCAGATAAAAGTCAGGCCTGTGTTATTATAATGGTCAAACATAGATGATAAAGGATGAATAAATTGAAAATTTCAGTTATTTCATTGTGAGCGAAGTTATGGGAGTTTGAATTTTTGACCAGATAGTTTCGATTGTTATTATGATAAACAAAGTCTCGATTATCCATATTAAATATAATTTGTTATTATTCAATCAATTCCTGTGTCATTCGATAATTGAGAGCGGCGTGTTACATAAATGAATGTTTAAAGGGACAATAACACTCTTGGTGGCTTGGCAGTTCTAGAAAATAAATAATAGTCTTATTCTAAGTACTAGATGTTTATTTGTCCTACCTGTTGTGTAAATTATCCATTACATCATATTTTACTTGTTCAGAGGGCTCGAAAATATTATAAAATCCAAGTCACATTTAAAAAGGTTTACGTTAACCTTTTCAAATCATGTAGTTGGATTTTTCCAATTCTTTAAATTAGGTGTGTTAAGATGAAATTTGTATCATCAATTAATTTGAATATTGTAAAATAATACAATTTGTTGGCCAGAATAAAGATTGGGACATATTATTCAATTACAACAAGAGTGTTATTGGGGCTTTAAGTAATGATTTATATAATAATAATAATAATATGAACATTTTATAGCGTCAATACCACACGTAAAGTATGCTCTATGCGCTTTTTACACACGATTTTAAATTAATTATAACGTTGAAACAGGTATGTTTTAAGTCTTGATTTGAAACACTCGATAGAAGGCGCACTTTGATGAATACTTGGAGATCGTTCCATTTTGATGGAGCAAGAAAACTAAAAGCTCTTGCCCCCAAATGTTTTCATTTTCCACCTTGAGGTTACCAACTGTATTTGGTCACATGAGCGTAAACTCCGGGAAGGCTTGTAACTTTGAATTAGTTCAGTTAGATAAGATGGCGCTAGGTTATTAACACATTGATAGGTCAGCGATAAAATTTTGAAATCAATCCTTTCCTGTATCCGCAGCCAGTGTAAAGATAACAAACAAAAAGATAGGTTGCCAGGCAACGAAACATACGCCCACAGCAGCTAAATCGTCCGGGCAGTCAACAAGGGTTGTCACATATTTTTACTTTTTTGGTAATGAAACATTTGTAATACACTAAAATCTGATTAAAAGTAACAACTCATTATGTAATTATCTGAAAATCATTAGAATTTGTTTGCTTTTTATAAAGTTTTGCCCCACGCTAACAATTAGTATAGGAAACATTTAACATCATGGATTTAGTTGTTCAGTTAGCAAAATTCATTGAAAATCAAAATACTTGTTCGTTTCAACACCTTAAACTCTGTGTATCAATCCGAAGTCAATCGAATGATAAGTTTGGCATCTATAGCATCACAGGGCTTTTTGAAGTGATCAAGGGAGGTAACTCTGAAAGTAATTATTTGAAATCGCTGAAAATCAGTAGGTTTCTTCGTCTTATGACCTTAAACAGTGTGTGTAAATTTAAAGTCAATCGGGTATTAACTTTGGCCTCTAGAGCGTCCACAGGATTTTTTGATGTGACCAAGGGCCATAAATCTGGCAATAATTATCAGAGATCGCTGAAAATCAATAGGATTCTTCGTTTCATGAAATTAAACACTGTGTATAAATTTGAAGTCAATCGGATATCAACTTTGGCTTCTTTGTCTTATGATCTTAAACACTGTGTATAAATTTAGAGTCAATCGGATATTAACTTTGGCTTTTAGAGCGTCCACCAGATTTTTTGAAGTGATCAAGGGTCATAACTCTGGCAGTAATTATCGGAAATCGCTGAAAATCAATAGGATTCTTCGTCTTATGACCTTAAACACTGTGTATAAATTTAAAGCCAAACAGATATTAACTTTGGCCTCTAGAGCGTCCACAAGATTTTTTGAAGTGATCAAGGGCCATAACTCTGGTAGTTATTATCGGAAATCACTGAAAAACAATAGGGCTCTTCGTCTCATTGCCTTAAACACTGTGTATAAATTTAAAGTCAATCGGATACTAACTTTAGCCTCTAGAGCGTCCACAAGCAATTGTGGACGCCGGACCGACGGACGGACGGATGGACGGACGGACGGACGGACGGACGGACGGGGGCGACGACAATATACGACCACATTTCAATGTGGGCGTATAAAAACTAACAAAAAAACCCCGAAAAAACCCCCACATAATGCATCTTTAACTGAGATCTTCATATGACGTAACATGACTGAGGAGAGGGGTGAAATAGGCTTTGCCTGTTCCCTGATCCCTTTTCATGTACTTCTGAAATAAAATATTGTTTACACAAAAAAACTTGACTGCTGCATCTATTTGTATGTCATATTACAACCAGAAAATATCCTTTGAAAGAAAAAAACCCTAACATATAAAACGTTAATAAACACACAATGCTGGCCATAAGATATTAATATTCATTTATAGAAAGTATGATATTATAATGCATGAGTCAGATATTTTATTAGAAATTTATAGCAATGTAAGTAAAATATTCTAATGCAAAATCTGGACACGTATCACACAAATGTAAAATCAAACGCTGATTTGCAGCTCAGGTTTATTGCCAGTATAATTCATGTTCCACTATGCTCAAATTCTCCTTTAGGAATACATATAATTATCGTTTTCTAATGAATGGTATCGAGCATTATTTATATGCATTTTAAATATTCATTTATGCGTCTAATGTCAAAATGAAATAGCCCCCATTGATTAAGGGTTATGAGCGAGTCTCGGCCAGATAAATCTCAAGCAACCAATCAAAGAACACAGTTAGGGTACCATCTGTTGCAAAAAAGGAAATCTGCCTTAATATTCCTTTCATATACTCCATTTGTTATAACATTCCTATATGGTACCTTCTACGTCGACGAAAACAGCTTGTGTATTACTATTGACTGTGGACTATATTATCGACTTGTTTAAAGTTTTGAATATACAAAGTGACTAATAAGCTTGTAGTGAAGGCTTATCGTTGCCTTAATCTGTTCAGTTGATCAGACAGGGGTGAGCCAAGTTGCCGATAGTTCTGTAGGCAGGTAGGTTTGCAAATTAAAACAATTTTAGGATATATAATATGATACATATAAGAAATACATTTTGTGATATATCATGAGTGAACACATTTGATATAATTCGAAAAATCTTTTTTTTAACAGAAATACAAACCACATCCATACATTCTTCCCATATATTGTATTTCACTTCGTTCAGATACCATCTTTTACTTGAGACAAGGGTGATCTCGTTTAAGAAATGCATTTGAATAATAAAATGAACAAATTGAAGTTCTGAAATATTAAATGATTATCCCCAAAAAAGAACAAACCTTCTCCAAATGTTCCAGAAAATAATCATAATACGAACATTGAACCCTAAAAAACGACAACTATTTTAGGTGAGAGAAACATTAGCAAGCAACTTATGTTACTTTTTAGCAGCATTTTATTTGGGCATAAATAATCATTTGTCAAAGCAAACTGTCGTTCATTTGCAATATTATAACTTTTGTTAGCGTTAAAGGAATAAAACGAAGTAATAACTCTTTATTGATTCTATTTAGTGACATTTAGTCAATGTTCAGCTAGCCGTAGTCGACAATCCTTCATAACATGTTTTCCAATCGTAAATACCACAAATCACCGCCTTTGTATTTATTATACGGATTTAAACTTTGAAAGGCGAAAATTTAAATTCGGATCTATAATTATACATACTGTACAAACATTGCAGGCTTTTCCAACATTAATAGTAGGACGTTTAACCCAATTTCATTTCGCTTACATTAAAGACGCCATCCCAGATGGGAGCAGGAATTATGCAGGGATCGATGTTACGTCCTTGTCTTTTATAGTTCTTTATTAATTAAGTTTCTAAAAATAGCATTACAATGGTTTACACATTCTTTACAACGGCATTCGGCAATGGAAAAACATATTATTAGTTCATAAAATTGAATTTGTATTCAAATATGCCTAACATTTCATACAGTGCCGTTACTAAATTAGATATTTAAAATTACATTTACACCTTACTCTAAGTTTTAGAAAATAATGAAGTCACTCTGTACCTCCTCTGCTAAACAAACATATGACAGACTGATCTAAAATGTATTCAAATCCCAAACATAATTCAGTACCATACACAATCAAAATGACTTTGATTAAACACAATTTCGTCCAAAACGTATTTAAACAGTTAAAGTAGCTTAGTCTATGTCTCAATATCATCCATATTCTTCGACATTGAAATCACGAATTATTTGCAATTTAAATCAACATTTATATTGTGATCTTACCTAGAAAAGATGTGCTTCTGATATACAACATTTAAGACAAAATGAACATTTTACCATTGGTACACGAATCTTGAACCGTAATGCCCTTTAGCGCCATTTGTAATAATGGACTCGAAGAACGAGGTTAAACATATTCCATAAGTCAAGACAAACGGTGACGTCATATTTTTATCTAGAGAGCATGAGCAATGAATACTATCAGTGTGTTTTTCTGGAATAACCAGACGCTATAGAGATTGCCATTCGAATAAGACTTGAGAAATTTCGTATATAAAAACAGAAACGATTGAATGTAAATCAGTTTATATACATTCATATAACATTATTATGTGCGTTGCGACCCATTTCCGTCAATTTCTAGTCCCAAATATTAGCGATTTAACTCCTTTTTTTAATTTCTTGAATAGTAATAATAATTCTATTCCTTCCTCTCAAGCCACACCATTCTTCGTGTAGTTTTTTGTTTATCCAATAGTACCTGTTTGTTTTTAAAGATCTGGGTCCTGTTTCTCGAAATCTTAAATAAAGATAAAATCCAAATTTTTGTAGATACTTCAATCTTGATGGGCTAAATACTAAAATAAATCTAATATTATCCAATCAAATTACTAAAACTTAGTTAAAATTTCGTGAAACAGATCCCTGACTTCTTTAGCCTTTAAGTAATGGTGTTAATTTTCCCAACTTGCAAAATTCGACAATTTCCTTACTTTATCAATGACCTGCGATTACTGTAACAATTAAACAGCCATCACAACAAAGTAATTGAACGGCATATGTTGGTTATAGTCATATAGTAGCAAACGATAGCACTTATATCTTTCATGATCACTAAAAACTAAAGAATTACTTTTTAAATTCGGGAAAAGAAAGACCGGCACGAAGTATTCTTAAACAAAAAAATGTTAACAGTTGTAACTGGAACCCGAATGTATTTAGATATCTTTAGGAGAGTAATTTCGACACAGACAAATATGGATTATAATATCTAACCTAAACAATTAGCTGTTCTTTTTGGTGTTCTTTTTAATGCCAAATCTAAATAAATCAATCAAAAGCATCGGTAAGATAATGTATTAACCACTTTTTGATATTGATTTAAAGATAACCAAAGTTTCTGTAATCTATTATTAACTGTGGGGAACATTTTCTACTTTGTGTTATTCAAGAAGCTTAGAGGGATATGTTTGATTTGCAAAAACAAGCAAAATAATTGTAAGTACATTATTCGTTGAGATGAATTTGCATATGGAAGTGTGCCACCACCAGGTGTCATTAAATCAGTACATATTTTACACGGCCATTAAGATTTTACAATGTCCTGTGTGAAAAGATCATCAAAGATACATTATGGGAGATTAGATAAAGAGCTGGTCATTTGCACTCTTATAGTTAAAAACTAGATAATGTACTGGAAATTTGCTGAAAATCAATCATCATTACTAAAGTCGGTAGGATAAAAACATAGTCTCGATTATCCATTTTTTGATTTAATTATGAATGAAAGTCAAACAGCAAATCGGAACGTTATCCAATAAACATCGCAGGCTAGCATTGACATCGGGGGTGGATTATGGTCTGGATAAGCTAATTAAAATAGCATTATGCAAGAGCAAAATCTGCTTATTACAGGTCTTTCTTTAGGCCTGAAATTTTATCTAAATAATCAATTAGACATTAATTAACATATCCAGACCATAATAAACTCTTGATGTCAAGGCTAGCCTTCGATGAGACGGATTAAAATCCTATATGCCGCTTAATGGTAATTAAATCAATCAAGTGGATAATCGAGACTATGCTGTTTATATTAATGATTTGAGTAAAGATGACCGAGGCTATGTGAATATTTCAAACGCTTTTTTCTCGGCTAATAGTGGATCAATTTGACTGAAATTTTCAGCAAATTACCTTTACACTATCTATTTTTTAACTATTATAGTGAGAACTGTCAGCTCTTTATCTTATCTCCCATAATGTAACTTTAATGTCTATTTAATAATTTAGATAACATTTCAGGTCTAATGAAAGATCTGCGATAGGCCGATTTAGTTCTTGCATAATGTATGTTTAAAGAGTAAGTGCAGTATGACCGCGCCACACATATACTATTCAAAAAAAGTAGGGGATATTTGATTTTGGGGGAATAATACTAAAATATGCAAATGACTACGAAAAAAGTCACTACAGAACCTAACAGAAGAAACATTTCCAGTTACATGTGACGCCCAAACGCACCAATAGCTACCGCATGGAATGCAGGTGATGCTTGGGATCATCATGGGGGTCCAACCCAAGATTTGCACAACTCTGACTTTGAATGTTACAGTCATTGTGGCATTGAATTCCAGGGTGGAAACATCAGTTTAATTGTTTTAGTGACCAGAAAACAAATTTTGATATGCGTCGGCTTACCCAAAATGAAAGGTTACGTGCCCTTGGCATGCTACAGATCGGCACAACACAGGCGGTTGTGGCGCGGACGATGAATGTTTCTCAGTCTGTCATAAGCAAGCTATGGTCCAGGTACCGTGATACACAATTTGTACAGGACAGACCACGCTCAGGTCGACCAAGGGCGACAACTCAAGCCCAGGATCGATTTATCCGTACCTTGGCCTTGAGAAATCGTGTCATCACAGCAAATCAGATCAGCCCTCGTCTTCAAACAGACACTGGTGTGAGAGTGAGTGGCCAGACGATTCGGAATCGACTGCATAGGGGTCACATTCGCGCCCGACGTCCTCGCGTGATCCCTTGTTTGAGAGATCATCACATTTAGGCAAGACGTCGTTGGTGTAGGGATCGTCAACACTGGGATAATCGACGCTGGAGCAATGTGATGTTTTCAGATGAGTCAAGGTTCACTGTTGATTTTTTGGACAGACGTAGGAGGGTGTGGCGTCGTCGAAACGAGCGCTTCCAAGACGTTAACGTCATCAGACATGATCGATTTGGGGGTGGTTCTGTTATGGTGTGGGGAGGCATCACTGTTGCTGGAAGAACGGCTTTACATGTTGTTGCAGGGCGTGTTACAGGCCAGTACTACCGGGACAACATCTTGGCAGTCCATGTTGTGCCGTTCGCACGACGTCATGGCCGCCGTTTCATCTTCCAGGATGACAACGCAAGATGTCACAGGGCCAGGATCGTTACAGGTTACCTCCAACAACAGAACATCACCACATTACCTTGGCCAGCACCGAGTCCCGACCTCTCCCCCATCGAGCATGTCTGGGACATGCTTGGACAGAGGTTTGGTCAACGTCAACAACGTCCTGCCAATGTCCAAGAACTTGCTGCTGCGTTGCAACAGGAATGGGACAATCTGGACCAAAATGACCTTAGACGTCTCATTAGGAGTATGCCACGTCGGATCAATGATTGTTTGGCAAATAGAGGAGGATTTACCCGTTACTGACTTTGTTGTGATGCTGTGGTAACTTTGCTGTTTGACCCCGGGTATCATTTTATCCTTATAATGGTCAGTCTGTGCCTTACTTAGTCTAACGATCATTTGGAATAAATCGATGAATGTGAACTTCATTTCATTTTGTCATTTGTTTCTTCGTCAGTTTCATTAGGTGACTTTAATAACACTTAAAAATCAAATATCCCCTACTTTTTTTGAATAGTATATATAAACCCACATAACAGTCCGTAAAATACACAACAACTCGGAAAGATTGGTGACCGAGTTGTCTAATTAGTTGCGGTTTTTTGTGCCTACCACCTTAAGGGTATTTTAATCAAAAGGTCGTAATTGTCAAAAGTAAACCACGCCAGTCTATTTAACGTGGTTAGTTTTCTGTCGGTTATTACGAAATATAATGAAATGAGATGTATATGTAGTTCTAAAATGATCTATTTCGTTGGACGGTATACTCACAGAATGTTCGAAAATCAAAATTGCAATAACTCAATTCTACTGGCATTCTTTCTTTTAAGCATCTACAATGGCATTTGTAGACGCCGGGAAGACGTTGAGTTTAATTATCTACATGTAGAACAAAACAATGTTATATCATATGACACAGTACCTTATGATAAGAAACGTTAATTTCCGTTTTCAGTATACCTTCGGTTACCGATAGTTAATTTTGCCAGGCGCACGTTTCGAAATTCCAACCGCCAAGAGATCTTTTATGTGGCAATTCCAGGTGGTAAACTGAATCTAGATTGTCTGACTGTCCCAAGACTTATTAACAGATTTATGCTACATGTAACATGTGACTGTGCTACATACTAGGGAGAGGAAATGAAATAGGATTTAACGTCCTACTGTACTGTCCCTACAGTGTGTCATGAGACAAATTTTGGCCGGACACCGGCGGCATGAATATTCTTATATCGAATTCCAATTGCTAAGGGATCTTTTTCGTGGATTCCAATGTGTATATTCGAGCGATACGACAGCTGTCCTTGTCAGCTTCCCCCTCCCTGACCTACACCATCTAAAAGGATAAAACACAAGGGAGAGGACAATGACAGCGAATGATAAACATTCAAAAATGACCTCAACACCCGAATTACGATCTGAAGTTGATCCGATTATTAATCACAACCCTTTAAGGTTTGTTAACATTTAGGAGTATTTTGGCATTAAACATGCATTATGTAAGATCTAAATCTGTCTATTCCAGGGTTTTTTTTCTACCTTCCAATGTTACTTGAATTATCATTTAGACATTTATTCACACGACAAGCCTATAATAAATTTTCAAGGCCATCAGATTTTATAATTTAGCAATAAAATCGATAATCGAGACTTTGTGTTTATTATCTTAGAAGTGGTACTTGATAATCGAGCCCATATGGCCAAAACTTCAAACACTCACAATTTCACTCAGAATAAAGTAATTTTGGTTTAAATTGTCCACATATTCATTTCTCATTATAGAAAGAACAACCAGCTCTTTATCTAATTATTACCTAATCCATCTGTAACTGGACAACGCATTTATTATTTCAGTATAGAAAGGGCGTTACGACGCCAAGAAATCAAACAATATGATATTTATTGCTGCCGCGCTGATCTTTATTGCACCGGTCGCTTCTGCAGGTAAGTTTACATTTTGTTCTTCAACAAAGGTGGCAGACGAAATACCCAAAGACAAAATTTTCGACTTTTGTTAATGAGGTAGAAGACCAAAATTTCGAACACATAAGTATGTATTATAGTTCACCCCGCTACTAAATGCCACACCAAATGAATACAAACCACCTACATGAAATATTTTTTTATTTATAAAGATGTAACTTACATTGTCTATTCCAGTCGAGATTCCTTTACTCCCCGGTAATTGTTCCGAGGCCTATTTTTTCTGTCACGAATTAGCGAAATGCGAAGAGGTAAATAACTCCAGTTTTAGATGTGTGTGTGAAGCTGGAACAATTGGTGATGGATTGAAAGCAGAGGGCCAATCCGGCTGTAAACACAGTAAGTCCAACAGATTTTTTTTATAATATCATTTTATTTTAGATAAGTGTAGCCTCGACTATGATCTAATTACATAAATAAAAATTTCAAGAGAGATTGATAAATATTCCTAGATTAATTATAAATAATTGCTAAGTGTGATTTACAAATTTCAGTCGCGATTTACAAATTTCAGTCGCGATTTACAAATTTCAGTCGCGATTTACAAATTTGAAGTCTACTTTACAAATTTCAAGAGGTTTTTTATTGACCTATTTCGAGGGTAATTTACAATTATCACTAATGATTACTTATTAAGTTTCAAAAGTGATTTACAAATTGCAAGTCTGATTTAAAAATTACAAGCCTAATTTACAAATTTACAACTTGCAAATGTAATTTATCAATTGTAAGTGAAATCTAACATTTATTTACGCATCGCAAATTTTTAAAGTGATTTACACATCACAAATGTCTAAGCGCGATTTACAAATTTTATTAGTGTTTCATAATTTTTAATTTCGATTTACAAAATATCAAACGTACATTTTGTAGTCAACGTGTAAGCCGGCATTAGTAAAGTAAAGCACCGATAAAGATTACGTGGAAGGGTTAATCTGTCACAGCAAGCCACATACCATAATGAAGTTAACGACGGTAGTTTTCATTGTTAAAGTGTTTTCTTTAATCATGTTGTATTTGATCTATTGTAGCTGTATTTCCATGTACTAATGATGCTAACTGTCACGTGGATGGATACTGTAATAAGACAGATGCTGCACTTCCTGTCTGTAATTGCAAAAAGGGTTTTACGGGAGATGGCAAAAACAACTGTGATGGTAAATACACCTTTTCAATCTGATTTATTACAAAAACATATTCCTGGAAGCTATTACTTAAAGCCCCAATAACACTCTTGTTGTAACTGAATAATATGTCCCAATCTTCACTCTGGTCAACAAATTGTATTATTTTACAATATTCCAATTAATTGATGATATAAATTTCATCTTAACACACCCAATTTAAAAAATTGGAAAAATTCAACTAATTGATTTGAAAAGTCTAACGTAAACCTTTTCAAATGTGACTTTGATTTAAAATATTTTCGAACCCTCTGGACAAGTAAAATAGGTTGTAATGGATAAGTTACACAACAGGGAGGACACTTAAACATCCAGTAGACGTGGTACAAGGGTTAATCAGTGAACTGGATGTATGAGATGTGTTGTTGACGTTTGGGAAAGTAGGTCGAGGGGAAATGTGTAGGGAGTGATAGTTAGATGTATTATGAATGGTTAGAGTGGCTGTGGTGTTACGGTGAAATACTATGCCGCTACCGTAACACCACAGCTTTATGATTTGTTAGACAGGATTGATACCGTAAGTCCGACAATAATAAATAAACTATTTCTGATTTTAATGTTGTCTTTTCCCACCGGCACTGGCCGTACGCCAGCAACTGAAAATAGCTGACGAAACAGAATGTCGTACGCCATTGTGAAACTGAAAGTAGCTGACGAAGACGGTTAGGGCGCCGATTGTTAGTTCGCGTACAACTTGAAAAAACCGAATGTCAGTATGGTATTTCTGACATAATTGGTTATCGGTGACCTGAAAGCTGGTAATCTCGACTCAAAGCGAGTAATCTCGACTCAAAAGTATAGTGTATAACCTACTTACTGTCTACAGTCGTCGCTAGTCTTATTATAGTTCCTTCATGATTGCTTGTGGACGATTTACTACTCAGTAAGAAAGCCTGTGCCCAAAAAGAGTTCTCGTCTGTTATTATTAGTATAATGACTTCCTCATGTGCGGCAGGTTCGTTTGTTTTTAAAAACACTGTCTTTCGTTCCAAAAAATAGAAAAGTAATTTTTTACCGGATGATCATGGTTTTTCACCAAGACTAGATAATTTCTCTCGGTGAAAGGATATTATCGCTTATGGATAACTTCATACACTGTTGAGAAAATAGTCCCATTGGTTTGCTTAGAACGGGAATAAACTTTGTACTGAAAAATTTTTGCGTGATCTATATAAACTGTCTTCACACACTCGATTTATAATTAGCGATACAGAGGTACAGTGGCAAGTGTTATGCTTCTCAGGCTAATACCTCAAAAGTACCTCCGCGCAAAAACCCAGATTTTGGTACATGCAAAAGAAAAAGAAATAGTGCCCGTGCGCGTGCCAGTAATAGGAAAACTAAGAGTTCGCGCATAAAAATGCACGAACGTACCAGGCGCGATGTCATCTAGTACTTAGAATAAGATTATTATTTATTTTCTGGAGCTGCCAAGCCAGCAAGAGTGTTATTGTCCCTTTAAAGGTATATTTCCTTGAGGTTAAGAATCAAAACCCTGGAAGCTATTAATAAATGTTTCCTTGAGGTTAAGAAGCAAGTTTCTGGAAAAGGAAACTAGTGGTTGGAAACTATAGCTTAAAGATATATTTTGATGAGGTTAAAGGGGAAGACCAACGATTTTCAACAAGGTTTCCATAAATCTGAAATATATATTCAGAAAGAATCCCCTCTGTAAAAAAAGTAAAAAAGTTTTTGTAAACGAGAAATTAATTTTTATTAAAACCGGAAGTGACATAGTTGGTTCAACACGCTCACTGGGCTCTATAGAAAGCATACAGATTTGGCATAAGTTTACTGATGTATTGTATTCACGTCCCGTCCTTGGGCCAAAAATCTTATGAAATGGACTGTTTGTTAGGATATTATAAACACGAATTTATGTTTTTTTAACGTTTAGTACGCAAAGCCGTCGCGTAAATTCACTCACACTGAACAGTACGCTGTGACCCAATTCACACCACATGGCTAATTATTTACATCACGTGGTTTGATTGTCAGCTTACAAGTGACATATATATCGTCTGCTTCGGTGTTTTTGTGCTTGTTGACAGCGTTTATCAACATAAACAGACCAAAATTATGGGCATGTGAGGCATATAATATAGTGCATTTTGGCACACAATGTCGACATGAGCTGCTTTTCCTTTTTTCTTCTATTTCCTCTTGAGAATAAGTGGGCTCGAATGTTTATACGGCATTACTGTAGACCCACAGAAGAGATATTTTACATTCCGATACGTTGGTGCCAGACGTTGACAAACTTTTGGAAATTAATATATTTATTTGAATATGCATGTGTCACAAGTCCGTTAAAATAAATACAAACACAGTCAGCAGACTCAGCACGCATAAAAACATCGAAGCAGACGACATACATCTCACGTGTAAGCTGTCAATCAAACCACGTGATGTAACTAATTAGCCATGCGGTGTGAATTGGGCCACAGCATACTGTTTTGTATGAGTGATTTTACGCGACGGCTTTGTGTACTAAACGTTTAAAACACCATAAATTCGTGTTTATAATATCCTAACAAACAGCCAATTCAATAAGATTTTTGGCCCAAGGATGAGGCGTGAACACAATACAGCAGTAAACTTATACCAAATCTGTATGCTTTCAATAGAGCCCAGTGAGCGTGTTGAACCAACTATGTCACTTCCGGTTTTAATAAAAATTAATTTCTCTTTTACAAAACCTTTTTTACTTGTGTTATAGAGGGGATTATTTCTGAATATATATTAAAGATTTATGGAAACCTTGTTGAAAATCGTTGGTCTTCCCCTTTAAGTAGACCGTCTTTGTGGATATGGCCTAAACAAACACAGACCGAAAGTAACCCCTAAGCCCACAATAGATAAAATAATAAGAAATCCTTACAAAGTTTAGAAGAAAACTGATGTTTCTGTCTTTGGAGTGGAGGCCGTGTATAGCTTTAGTCTAAAACACACACGTGATCATGGAGGTATCTTTAGATTTCGAATAGGACAGGATTTCCTATTTAGGACATGCTAGTACGTACCTCTCTGTATGTTATTTTCAGAGCAAATAGTAAATGAGTAACGTTTTATATGTTTCAGATATCGATGAGTGTTTAGCCAGTCCATGTGACCAGAACGCTAACTGTCAAAACAACAAGCCTGGTTTTAAATGTGTCTGTCTTCCAATGTTTACCGGTGATGGCTTCAAATGTTCACGTATGTGACTTTTTTCGTATAATATGATATTATAGCTTATGGACATATCGTTAAATAATAATAATGTTTACCTCTATTTTACCCGAACAATCCAATTCACATGAATGTCTTTAAACCTACCCGTGGGGAAATACATTAGAAGATAACCTATCTCATTTTCAGGAACATGTAGTGTAAAACAAGACTGTTTTCAACCTAATGGTGATTGTATAGACAATTACTGTAAATGTAAGGCTGGTTATACTGGTGATGCCTTTACTGCTTGCGATGGTAACTATATAATTATCTTTATATCCCGAACAAATACCCATGAATAAAAGATAGGAGATCATCTACCATTGAATAACCGCTATCTATTATCCATGTAACGCCATTATACTGTTTCTGGTTTTGTCAAGAAAGCCCACTTTATATCAAATGTTCCTGTTTATGATAAAACGACAGCCCCAAACCCTTGAACAAAAAAACATCGCCACATTGTCGGTTTTGTGTTTCGGCATGTCAATCAGTTGATGTCCGAAAAGAAAATGACATGACAGATAGCAAATGATTTAATCATGTATTTTATGTTAGTACCCGTATGAAAAAAGCAACGGCGATAAACCCAGTGGCGGGGGTGGGGGCTGAATGATTTAACGCGTGTGCTTCAGATCATGAGGTCTGGCAACTTGCACGTGAAAAGGAGTAGGGTCCCCCGTAGCCTCCAACTGATGAAAAAAGAAATAGAACCATATATTAGTATCGATATGACATAGTATGTTCGAATGGACATTCACTCCCACCCCCTTCTAAGCATTGTATAGCCTGGTTTAGAAAGTCTTAGATTGACAGATTTCCATTTAAGAAAATAGTTACTAGCTTTCATGCCAACTAGTAAATTTATTTCTTCAAATAATTGTTATTTATTTGATCATTTATTATTATTTGGGCCTTTGCCTGAAGCCCAGTCTCTCATACCTTGTTAATCCGACATTGAATACGTTATATGGCATCTTCCAAATACCATTTCAAATTGATATTGAATAGTTTATCAATCTTTAAAATACTGCACATTTATTTTCATTTCCTTATTAACGAAATTATAGATTTTGGTGAATGCATATGTCAAACAGTTTATCAATTCTTAAAATGATGTACATTAATTTTTTATTAATGAAATAGACATTGATGAATGTAAAACTGGAGACTATGTGTGTACAGAACCAGCAGTTTGTGTTAATGAGCCCGGTACTTATACATGTGGCTGTCCAAATGGTTACAAAGGAAACGGTGTAACATGTACAAGTAAGTGAACAAATAACTGAAATTCTAAAACACCCAATACAGTTATACACACAAACACATATTAAATTTATTTAGGCGACGTTTCGAAGGGTATTCTCTCAACGTTATTAGCTTGATAACGTTGAGAGAATACTCTTCGAAACGTCGCCTAAATAAATTAAGTGGCTGTTATTCCATAAGTATGTGTTTTTGTGTATTGCTCTATCCAGTTACTAAATGCCTCTAAAAGATTACCCAATACAGTTATTAAGCGATTTGACAATACACACAGTTGATGCAGTGCGACCGTATTAACACTCGACAGCGCTAACGTTAGTAATGATGATCGATGTTAGCCCACAATTGAATGGCTAATATCTTTGTTCAGTGTGAAGCAATTTGACTGAAATTTTCGGTATCTGTTTTCGTTAACTTTTTTTTAACTATTATAGCAAGAACTATGAACTTTTTATCTAATGTTCAGGTTCCTATATTGTACATCTAAATTTCAGAATTACCAATAAACTGTCATGAAATATACCAAGAAGATCCATCAGCAGTTAGTGGAAGAATATTTGAAATAGATCCTGATAGTACTGGTCCACTAGATGCCATGAAGGTAATTGGTGTAATAATATGAGGGATATTTTAAATAAATTGGTGGGTGCAAGAGTCTTACGATCTGACGTCTTGTAACAAGAATAACAATTCATTCATTGAGTGCTCATTTAATTCAACCTGCATAATTAGCCTGTTTCCTTCTATTCTGAAATCTCTGTCACCGTTCCAGTAAGACCACTAATTGTTATAACAGAAACATGAAAAATAGCGATACTATGGGTTGCGCTTATTTCGAATTCCAATGACAAATCTCTTTTACGTGCACACCAATGTTTACACGGGACCTCGGGGCTTTGCACCACTAACAAGGTCGATCCTGGTGAACTTTCTCTGCCCACACCGGAATCGAACACGGGACCTCCAGATGAGCGAGCCAACGTCTTACTCACTGAGCGACTCTTCACACTCAAGGCAGGTTATTCTGTTATTCCAGAAAATCATCTGGGGAGACGATACAGATGATTAGTCTTCCTAGAACACTTTATACTACTTCTTCTTTATGGACTATAAATGTAGCTAACCAATCTTGTTGAACTATTGTATGTAGTGAAATAATGATATAGTTCTATATGTATTATCTCTATTATTGTTTTAGGTGAAGTGTGAATTCAAGGATAATATTGGGATAACTATAGTCATAGCTTCAAGAAATACTCCCCGACCAATTCAATCACAAGAAACACCAGTTGACTATAATGGCATCACACCAGAACAGATTAAAGGTCTTGTAGATAATTCAGACTTCTGTTATCAAACTCAATGGTATGTGTGCCACATATTCACTTCCTAGAAGTTAGTTGTTTCAGATGTATTAGATCATTTCAGATACTTTATTATGTAAACATGTCTTCGTTGTTATGCCTTGCTATAATCATCGAATGCCAGTGTGCTTGGTCACCTTATAACCTTTCGTATTGTCATTCACCAGTACTGCAATGAATGGAAAGGGTATCACAAGTGTTTACACCAATTCCTATCCGATCCAAAGTTTCCAGACAAATTATTTCCTCCAGAATTTGATTATCTTCCTGAATAAGAATATGATGGTATACAGGCATACTACTTAGCTGAAGCAGAGTCCATAACTCCCTGAAAAGACATAATATATTATACCAATCTATCGCCTGCTTCCCCCAGTTCTTACCACGTCTGATACCATTAAAGTGATACTTATTCCTGAAATTATTTAGGATCATTGAATAAACAATGTCTATACTGTATTATGTAAAACGTCCCGTGGTGATATAATTTTCAGGATACAATGTACTGGAGGATATAATCTGTATCAAGACAATATGATGGAATGGACAGACTCTAATGGTACTACATATAGATCATGGGGAGGATCTGGTCAGGATGGAAAAGTAAGTACTTATTGTCGCAAAACTTTAACCAAATATGTTAACTATGCATACCACGAACTCAATTACAAAACCATTCCTTTCACAGATATCCATTTATAAGTAATACAAATATTGAACACAAATCCCATAAAAAGTAATCTCAAATTAAGCTGTTTCATTAAAGATGCATTATGTAACATTGAGATAAAGAGATGAAGGTTCTTGCTATAAAGTTAATAGTTTACAAAATTTCATTCAGATTACTTTATTTTAAGCAAAGTTATTACTGTTTGAAGATATAGTGTAGATCGTTGATTACCGTACCACCGATACTTGACATCCGGGACTTGGCCTTCATTGTCCGTTTTATCGTTAATGTTAATTTTAACATCCGATGTTCTAGAGAGTTGTTATGGTCTTGACGTAATATTGAATACCCAAATAATAATTAATACAACATTTGAAGCCCAAATCAAGACCTTCATTAGGCAGATTTTACTTTTACATAATGCATGTTAGAAATAATGTGTTCATTTGCGAATCCAACACCACCCGTAATATAAAAAAAAATATTATTTCAAAAATCAAGGTACTTACTGGTTTAATTATGTTTTAGTGTGCTTGTGGTGTTCTTGGATTCTGCGATAAGGGCACAACCTGTAATTGTGATGGTTCATCCACTGACAAAGTGATTGATTTTGGAAAAATTATCGATTCATCAAGATTACCAATCAGTTCAGTCAAATTCAAAGCTGGTTCGGGATCAAAGACAGCTACCTATGTTATTTCCGATGTAAAATGTGCACCCAAACCAATAGGTAACTAATATGATTATAAAGTTCTTGAACTGAAGAATTGAATTTTCTTGAAACTGGAAAATTGAATGTTCTTAAAATTAGAGAATTGAATGTTCTGGTAACAGGACAACTGAGTGTTTTTTGTAAGTGGAGAATGAAATGTCTTGAACAAGTTATGCCAGGAAAATGAAAGGCGGTAGTGATTGCACCTGGGTACAAAGTAGTCTTGGGAATATTGCTATTAGGAGAGTCATGGCCAATTCCTATTTGAAATCTACATTAAACCAAACAAACTCTAAATTGGACCAAATTGTCCCTATTCTTTCATTTATTTCCTTCTTAGATATCTATTTTTAATTTCAGATTTATTACGAGATTGTGATGAAATAAAGAAAGATGGCGTGGATGATAGTGGACCACAAGTTATTGATATAGATGGTCCTAATGGTCCACTCCAACCAACCTTAGTTCACTGTGATATGAAAAAATTTGACCATGTTGCTATAACCGTTGTGCCACATGATAAGTAAGACTTTAAAAAAAATTCCACTGTTCGAATTAAGATACGTAACAATGTCAGAATAAAAGTAAAATGTAACAAAGCCGAAAACATACTTACGTATGATTTTATGTTCTTTGTGAACATCAGCCAGTAAAACGTACATTGTGCTAGAGCTAAATCTGCCTATTTGAGACCTTTCTTTAGGCCTGACGTGTTATATAAACCATTAAGTAGACATTTATGAACACGACAGGACCATAATCAACTCTCGATGGCATTGGACATCTTTGATATTATGTAGATCAAGACGGTTCAGTCATATTTTGATTTGATTTGAAAGAAAGTATTCGGGGCTCAGGCTGGAACAACGAGTACGGTGGTTGTAATTAATGCACAGATCTGATCAAACTTCCAAAAGCTTAGACAGTTCAATATATTCATTTTGCATTATCTTTTTTCAAACTATTATACCAAGAATGACTAGCTTTATATCCGAATCGTCATAGCGTATCTTTAATAGAATTATTCTCATTTCTTCGCTAAAAAAACTGATTCATAAAACAAAAAACTATTTGGCTGTACCGTTCAAAAGTTTTTAGTTCCAAAGTTTTGAAATTTTAAGCCAAACATCTGTGATTCAAATTGGTGTTTTACTTTCTATTTGTGTTACACTGCCACCTTCCTTTTCAGACAAACTCCAGTTTTGCCAACAGAATCTGGTACTACTCCATTAAATTACGTAACACCATCCGACGTAATAGCTGGTATCATCAATGGGTCGGCCTTCTGTTATCAAGAAGTCAGCTACACCTGCAGAGTAAGTAACAGTAACACCATCTCTACATACAAAATTTGCTTCAATAAATGCGGGGAGGGAGTGGGGCGGATCGGATTTTAGCATGCTAGCTTGGGGTCTTTCATTGGCTCATGTCGCGTAGTTTCGAGGACAGTCTTGTACGTGAGTATTCTGTGTCCTTCGCTTTCACCCGACTGCTAAAGATGCCTGTGCTGAAGCGAATTATTGCAATATAGTTCACATTGCTCCTATGCCTCAACGAATGAATGAAATGGGGTTTAACGTCTCACTTTTCTGCCCAAACCGAGCTAATGAAGGGGAATGTTCCCAACTATCAAATGTTCTTTTACGTGCACACCAAGGTTCGCGCGGGACCTCCGTTTTTTGACGCATCCCAAAGACTAGATGTTATTCTTGAAATGACCTGGTTTGTGTCGCATGGACGTCTCTATCTCCTCGTCTCTCTGTCTCTGTTTCTCTCTGTCTCTCTCTCCCTCTCTCTCTGTCTCTCTCTCTCTAAAGTGCAAGCATTAAACCACCCCACCACCTTACTGCCCTATTCATAAAGAAAGAGATTGCAGATGATCATAGAAGACTAATTGTAAATAATTGTTTTCTTTAGAATTCTCCTATCAATATAAATGGTGAACAAATTGTATCTGTAAGTGTTGGAAATGACTCTAGAAATATTGACTACTTCCCTGGTGGAGAAGGTGTGGCTGGTAATTGTGGGTGTGGTATAACTGGTTCATGCGCTGAGAAGAATATAACCTGTAATTGTGATATGAATGATAATGTTACCAGATATGATATTGGTATGCAGACAAACCCCCAAGACTTACCAGTTATGTCAATTACCACCGATAGTAGCTCGAATGATTCTTATACTGAAGTTAAAATTGGACCACTAATGTGTGCTAAAATGCAGTTTGGTAAGCCAACAGTTTCTTAAATATAATCTTTTCTGAATCAATCTTTATTCCATTCCAAGTTTAGTTATTTGCTAGGGCTTTACCAAACGAAGGGGGGTGGGGTGATAAACGCCCTCTTATAATTATATATAGGGTGATATACATGTATAAGGGAAACCAGAAAAGGTTCGTGATGAGTGGCCATGTAACTTCACTGCCAAACCGCCTCAACTACACCAAGGTATAATCATTTGTTTTATAATGCTGGCTACTGTGATTGGTGAAATCAATTGTCCAAGAGACTGGCTAGATGAGACGTTAAGTCAATTACACACATTAGTCTCAAATCTGTGATTAAATTGGACATTTTTAAAACATGATACTACCCTGTCCTGGATACGCCAGTTCACGAACTATTACCTTAGTTTGCCACTTTGCATTAAATATATTTAACAACTAACTCATGGGTTTTATAATTTATTTAAGGTATCGAACCAAATTGTGAAAAATATCGGGCAACAGGAAGAACTGAACCATACACCTACCTGATAGATCCAGATGGTCCTGCTGATCCTTCTAAACCAAAGGACTGTAAGATGATATATTTTAAACTATTTCACTTTCAAATCTTAGTTCAAACACATCGTTATATTAAATGAATTCCTTCATCAATTTATCAGATTGGAATTTGAGCGAAATTATGAATGCTTGTATATTGTATGGCAGATCCATAACTTAGACAATCATTCATTGAACCATTAATGTGCTACCGAGAAACACAGTTGTTTTGAATTGCAGGTGTTCTGTAAACGAAAATAACCCTTTTCACCTATTTCTCACATTCGAATTTCAGCGGAATGTTAAAGCATGTATACTACAAGGCTATTTCACTAATTAGATACGCGTTAATTGTGCCGAAATGAAATGGGGTTTAACGTCCTATGTTCTGTGCGCTACGAGGGAAATTATTTTCGGACAGCTGCACTGACGTCCTATGTTCTGTGCGCTACGCACAGCGGCAATGTGGCCTAATCTGATTTCGAATTCTAACTTTCAATGTTCTTTTACGTGTACATCAATGTGTAAACGGGACTTTGGTTTTTCGTCCCATCCGAACGACTTTACGCTGTTGCTTGAGACTTAGAAACACATTCACTTTAAATTGCTGGCTCTCTATAACAGTATTGCTGCTTTGCAGCAGGTCAAAAAATTACACGACAGTAATAATATTGTTTTAATTTATAGTAAATGTTGCACCATTTGCTGCTGAATGTCAGTTTACAGAGTATCCACCACAAGGTGTTACTATAATACATCATGACACAGAAAATCCCGTGAGTATTAATTGGCAACAATTTGTAATTTCCCCTCAAACTTTCCCCATAACTGTTGTATTAACATAATGTATACTGATAATAATGTGCACAAAAACAAAAATAAATAAATAATAATAAAACACAATGACCACGGTTAATCATATTATATC
Organism: Patella ulyssiponensis; assembly: GCA_963678685.1. Taxonomy (NCBI): domain Eukaryota; kingdom Metazoa; phylum Mollusca; class Gastropoda; family Patellidae; genus Patella; species Patella ulyssiponensis. Next base: position 57,317,174 of record OY783230.1, on the reverse strand, counting down.
AGGGGTGAGAGAGACTAGCGATATCCTTTGGGTGTCTTAAATATTGGATATCGGGATTCCATATTTTCACGACAAGATAACCACATCAATACAGATTGAAATGGGTCAATATTGAATTTCATTTCTGGTTTTTAATTTCAAATATTATGGAAAAGATCGAGGTAGAGATTTGGCTACTTTAACGAGTTTACGTAATTAAAATATATTTGTTATGTTGTTCGATACTATCACGAAGAGTAAAACGAAAGTTGAGATATAACAACTAAATATAATAATAGGACGCTAAACAACCTTCATCAAAGAAATCATGACCATGTTTTGCCTTGTTTCAGTTCAACTTAACAGAAGCCAACTTTTTCTTTGAGATCGTCTATAAGAGAATAATTAGTGATGATCAACTTAAACAGTTACGTACCAGATCAACATATTGTCTACAAGAATTATCATTTAACTGTGAAAACTATCATCTACATCTTCAAGGTATTCAAAAATATTGAATATCAAATACGAAAAAATAATAAAATATTTCAAATCAAAGATTAGTGACATACTGTCTATAATGGTCATATTTCTGGTAAAATAAAATGATGAGCGTCAGGGTTTTCAAAGCAAGAAAGCGCATCTTTAGCTCTTCATGTCTTGTTACCCAATGAAATCGAAACATGGGAGTTTACAAACAAATTACCAGCGATGATTCATAATGGACAAGACCCTGGATGTTTTAGTGTGGTTATAAAACTTTCTTATTGTTCATTAAAGAAAGCAATCTAGTGGACTGATATTGATATCTATTTAAGGTGGTGGTGGTGTATTCTGGAAGGATATTGATGGTCAGCAGTATGACTACCTGTCTGGTGGAGCTGAGGGTGATGTGGGCTGCAGTTGTAACGCACTACAAAATTGTGCTGAGGGCAAAACGTGTAATTGTGATGCTATGAGCAGTAGCCTCAAGTAAGTCGAAACTATAATTGTGTTTGCTAATTCATATTTCACGAATCTTTGAGTTTAATGACTGGTCATAAATTGTAAAATGGGAATATTGATATGTTTTAATTAAAATCCCATCAACATTAATTCAATTATATTCTTGAGTTGTTTACCCAACCTCATCGTTATCGACAAACCAGGCAAAACCGGAAATTAGAGTTTTTGGTATGATATGTAGAATACAAATATATCTATAACATAGCTTTCCTGGTCTTATCTGCCCCCTTTTGCAGATTTTAAGTTTATTAAGGTCTTCGTTCTCAACTTGAAGTAAATCAAAATAGAAATTTACTGGGAAAATTTCTGTTGTTATTTATTAGTCTTACGTGTAGTTAAACCTTAGATGTACTATCAATAAATTAAATGATACTGGTGCTGATGCTGGTGATGATCATGATAATGATTAAACTACTTGTTTTAATGCGTTGCTATTTTTTGTTTTCAGGACCGATTTCAATGAGTTAGGAAATGTAACCCATTTACCCGTTTCTTCACTAGACTTTACTTCTGTCAACGGTCAGCTTTCAGCTGGTGCCAACTCTAGTTTAGGTGTACTGTTAGGTCCATTGAAATGCTATGGTAAGTTAATGGTAATAATTATTAAATGTAGAAAGATTGCCAATTTGATCACTTTTCATCAGGAACTGGTCCCGAAGTGCTATTCATGATTCTCCGTCTTGTGGCCGAAGCTCCTCGAAGAAGACGATCGTCATGAAACTTTGGATGCTCATTGCGCATCAATTCCTAGGTCGCGGTGGCGACAAACTGCTCGGTCTTTGGTCCATTTAGTACTATCCTGACTGTTAATAAACCGAAACGGTAAAGCCTCGTGGATGCTCGGCAAAATTATCCACCGGCTATTCAAACCGGGTTTGATTTGGATATCTATTAATTATGATCGATTAACTATGTTCTTTGAACTAAAACTTTTCTTGCCTGATCATGATGCGACCCGTTTACATCTTTCATTTGTTTAATTATACATTAGGGTTTGCTCAAAATAATTGTATCACCGAAGACCAAAACTCTATGGATTTAAGATAGTACGATTGTCCGAATAATATAAAATGTGAGTGAAATGTTTCAATTTATTATACAATTTATGGTTTTAAATAGAGACTTTCCCTACCTGCTATGATTTATGGGCCTACATGAGAACCAGATCACTGATTGGAGAAACACCAGTTGAATCTGGTAAATACACCATCGATCCTGATAGTTCTGGTGGTGTTCCTGCTTTCACAGTAACCTGCAACTTTCCATTTACGTCAGTTCCTGTAGATGGTAAGTAGTAACAGCATAAATATAGATTATTTCATTGTGGTATATAAGCACAAAACACCGCAGAACGGATGTCGCCATTGCGTAGATATTTAATATGTATTTGTCAAGTTGAACCTAACCTTTAATACTAAGTACAGAGTAAATGTTATGCATATAGGTTATCTACTCTAAAATGAGCGCAGGTACCTAGCAACCCAGCAGGCAGATGCCCAGTCGAAAGACACAGACATTGATCCAAGGGCCACCCGGAAGTGTCCACCACGTTATACATCGCATCGACTGTAATGACTATATTGACACACTCTTTACAAATTGTGGAACTGCAAAAAAATAAAAGCTGAAGTAATTCACAAAATGACAAAAAATATAAAGATTTAAAGGGAAGCAATTGGCAAATATAATACGGTGTCTCATTTGATCCGCTGTATTCTTGTCGGATTTTCAAGCTTCCTGGCCGTATCACCCCTATCATAATTCTTGAAACTTAGATGGAGAGAAACGCATCAGCAATATTCTTTATTTACAGGAAGTGGTGGTGCTCCAGGAATCGGTCAGTCGCAATGTTTTGAAGTTGTATATAAAGATACAATGGGCAACCCAATTACACCAGCACAAATATCGGTAAGAGCAAATGTGTAACAATACTCTGTGTGTACTTAACATATCCCAAAGGTTAGTCGCCGACATTAGGTTAAGCAATACAAAAAATAGAGACAAATAGTTTATGTATTAATACATTAAAACTTTAGTAGCGTGGTGAGATTGCGCCAGATACACTGAGTTGCAAAAATAGGAATTATGTTTTTTCTTTTATCAAGGCTTTAGTGGACAAATCAAAGGCTTGTCAACAGTATCTTGGATATGCTTGTATCAATGCTCCTAAGACCAAAAATGTAAATTTCACTACCTGTGACGGCAAGGCACAAGTTGGTAAGTACCACTGTCATGAAACAGGATATCGTGCATACATAACTCAAATGTTAAACATAGTGTGCTGTTTTAACGTAAGGATCGGTGTTCTTATTGGGCACGCGTCTGGTGTTTCCCGTACCCCTACCCAAATATATAGTTGAAACCAGTGATTATTGGCATATGCTCATTTTTGTAAAGCGTAAAGCAATCAAACTGTTGATCATCCTGCTTAACCTGAGCGAAAAATGTTGATTATTGAACTAATGCTAATCATCGACAAACCAAATTGCACCATTCGCGAAGCATTGCTGTCATTGTATTTGTCTAGAATGCGTCAAGATATAAATAATTACCTCTGGGCAGATATGCTTTTTACTAATAGTATGTGTGATTAAGTATGATCTTAAAAGCTGGGGGTTGGGGTTGGGATGGCCTAGTGGTCTAGAGTGCCGCGCTTCGACCTCTAGCTGGCCGGTCACCTCTGGCTTGCGGCTGTGGTGCGTATGTGGCATGGAGATAGGGGCGCCTTCTCAACCTCGTGGGTTTCCTCCGGGCACTCCGGTTTCCTCCCACTGCTAAAGACCCCTACGCGCAAGCGAATTATTGAAATAAAATTGAAACCATATGTTAGTCTCAAAATGACCTAGTTTGTGTCGAGTGGACGTTAAACCCCATTTCTCTCTCTCTCTCTCTTAAAAGCTGTGTATAACTGCTTTATCACTAGATTAAACCCATATTTAATATGCCTCCATTGCTGTCTTTAGGTTGGGCTTTAAGTGGTGGATACGACAGCTGTGCTTGTGGATTAACTGGTACCTGTGAAGGTGGACCCCAGAATTCATGTAACTGTGATGTACAAGATGGCACCAAGAAAACAGACGGAGGCGCCATCTACAATACGACCAGATTACCTATCTGTGAAGTGTGTTTAAGTTTGGACAACCTTGACTCTCTCCCGACAGGTCAACAGACCAGGGGGAGTGGATTTAGTGTTGGAACTTTGAACTGCCTTGGATATGACTTTGGTAAGAGCAAGCTATCTACACAAATTTATTTAGACATTTTAGTTAATAGGAAAGTTTTAGTTAGTTCCCCCCAAAACTTTTTTAGGCATTATTTAATACTATTCCAGGCTAATATGTACTCAGATAGATTATTTGATATTAAATTAAGAAAATTGAATAAAATTAACAAAGCCAGATAATCGCATCGGTATAGACCTCTGAAGAATCGGCAATAGATTATCAAGCTACCCAACGAAAAAAGTGACCCGAAATATTAAATGGGCTGGAATTTGGAGAAAAGTTAAATACACCATTCAGCTATATTTTGACGCTTAAATTTCATACGTTCATGGACTTTGATTTCTGAGACCCAGTTAAAACCTGGATGGTTCTTTTATGCTACTTTACTAACTCATAATGCTACCTCACACACCCAGAATTTTGATATACGCCTGTGGTTGTAAGAAGCGGTTATTTGCTGAGCTTTGTTAAAACGCCTGTAGTTAAAAGTAGTTGTAATTTGTTGCCGTTTAATATATGCCAGTGCTTATAAAAGACCACCTTTTGTTGATTTTCAGATGGAAAGAGTAATTGTAATGATCGACGTCTAACAAGAACCGACGATGCTGTATATTATCTAGATACTGATAATGCATACTCCGGTAACAAACCTTTCCCAGTATACTGTGACATGGTACCATACCCTGCTATGGGTATCATGGTAAGTTATGAACTGTAGAGTTATCTCACTCTCTCCCTCTTATCTCTTCGATCTACTCGGACAGGTGGAAGATAAAATCAAATGAACACATACTTCTTGGAGATTTTAGTAGTGCTGAACTAGATTATCGCATTTTGTCCTGTTCCCTTAAAGATTTTAGTAGTGCTGAACTCGATTATCGCATTTTGTTCCGTTCCTTCGAAGATTTTAGTAGTGCTGAACTAGAATATCGCGGCGTTTTATCCTGTTCCCTCTTATGTAGTAGGTTTAAACGAAAGTTCTGCTAGTACTAGATGTTCACCACAGTCTATTCGAACACCCTGTGCAGCGTTCGCTGTTTGTCTAGGCCAAGTGTCTCCCAAGGATCCGTTTCATTCATGAAATCTTAAGAAGCAACAGTTTGAATACCATTAATGTCATTTATATTTTCTTTACAGGAAATAAGGCCCAAAGAGTCCGAATACCAAATCCCTGCCAACCAACCCTTTGATATCACCATCAAATACTTTGTGTATAGCCAAGAACTAGTAAATAAACTGATCGACAATTCCTATTACTGTACACAAGAGATCTATATCACATGTAATAGTGGTTCTCTTGATTTAACTGGAGCTAATGGATGGTATGCTAGAGATGGAACACCACAAAATGATTGGGGAGGAAACATTGGAAGTACGTGTTTTGTTTTACATTATTCATCTCCTATTCTAGATTTTGATACATATTGCCATGATAGCTGTGAACTTATTTATTCCTAATATTTAAATGTTATTGGTTTTAGTCCGTCTATTTTTATGGTTGTCATTCTGTTCAAATTAAAAAAGGAACCATTTACAACAAAGGAACATTTTGAGGGAACGTTTTATTTCTTGTAAAAATTCTAGAGAGATACCCATTGAATAATTGTTGCTGATATGTTGTACGTAGTGTTAATTGCATGTATCTAACCAAATTAATGGCAAAAGGATTTCACAAACGTAGTGAGAATAAATAATAAACTACGCCCTTAGGTGACTTTTAGAACTGGGAAACTTATGTCGAAGAACAAAACGTGTCTATTGACTTAAGGTGTCTTAATACAATGAATGGTACTGAATATTACTGGAAAGAGTAACGTATGGAAGAATTATTTTCGATTTTCATATTATACTTATTGTATAGATCATACTTATATAACCCTTTAAATATTATTACAGGAACGGTAAAATGTGAGGATAATGGTGCTAACTGTAACTGCAATAAAGCCGGAAGTCAAATGGATGGGGGTATTTTAGGTGACAAATCTAAGTTACCAATATCAAGAGTTAAGCTTGGACCAAGCACCACGGCCAGAACTCTCAAAGTTGGAGCAGTGAAATGCTATGGTAAGTTATATGTTTGAAACTCGAGAAAGTCTAATATCTTTGTGCGACCCGATGTTTAAACTTTATATCCAGGATGCCGATTCAACTCAGTAAATGAGGTGCTTGCTCACAAACTAAGAGGTACTTCCTCGTTTTTTCCACTTTGGTTTCCACTGTTGGAAGAGGGCCTGGCAATGACCGTGTCTTGAGGTTAGGGTTGCGCGAAAAACCGAGGTCGAGTGCACAAAAGCCCATTGCAGTAGGTCGCTGCCCATATTCGTGAAGCAATGGCCCGAGAAATCCCTCTATGGCCATTGCTGGATTGACTTCTGATACTTGAACTTTTGAGGGAGTATTTCTATTCTTCCCCTTCAATCAAATCCATCAGCATGGCAGTCCTACGTTTAATTTGGGTCTTCCCTTTAACTTTGTTTCCAAACAGTATTGTTTACATTTTATTCCATTTGATAGCCTCGTTTGTCACGCAATTAGCTTTACTGCAATATTCTGTTATACATTGGTTAATTGGGCATAATAAAATCCAACCGAGCGCTCTGTTTAAGCGTAATGCTTTTGTAAGGCAGTTAGCTATCGGACAATTGACCAGTCATAATTTAGAAGATGAATATGCGTGTTTGTTATCCAAGCTGGTGCAGAACAACATGCCGTTAAACCCCATTCATTTTATTTGATTTTATTTATTTCAGAAATCAGAGCTGATTGTTATGATATCATGAAGAGTGGAGATACAAAAACTCCATACAAGAACGGAACTTACGTCATTGACCCTGATGGTCCGGATGGCGTTGATCCATTTATTGTCAAATGTCATTTTGATCAACAGGGGAACAACGCTGTTACTGAGGTAAACGGGATTAGCTGTACAAAATTTTGTTTGCTAATAATTTTCAAACCAACTCTATTAACAATTATAAGCGAGAGGCCCCAAATGTATGCATCTAGTTTGCCATCTTCCTTTTAAGTAAACCCTATTATTTCGTTATCACAACATATAGTTTCCGCTTGCTTTCCAGTAAACTCTATTTCGCTATTACAAAGGAACACTATAAAAATTATTTTCCATGCCTGTACCCCCTTCTAAAAATATTGATTCGCTATTGAATACAAATCAACATATGATATCTGCCCAAATCCACAATTTTACTATTCATCCAGATTGAGGAAGAAGAACCGTTTTAAATTATATCACATACACCAATTTGAAACGTTTATTAAACTTCTATATTCTAGGTTCTTACTGAACCCCAAGGACCAAGATTTTTAGATGGAAAGACAGTACCATATTCATATTCCATACCTTATGAATACAAAGGCGCAACAGAAGAACAGATAAACGTTCTGGCGAGACAAGCTCCATTTTGTCATCAGGTAGTACACGTTTATATTATTGTGAATACGATAAAAATGTGGAGAGAGAGAGAGAGAGGGAGTTATCAATATGTAGTTGTATGACTAATAATCACCGGGTGTTTTCAGAAATAGACTTTGCCAAACGGAAATTGAATAATGACCAATGTTTAATTACAGGGAATCCTTTACGAATGTACGGCATCACCAATATCTGGTAATGTCAAGTATGAACTAAATAATGGATTTGTCTCACCAAGCTTTGGAACCGGTCCTGAGACAAATGTTAGTTCATGTCCATGTGATCTTCTTGGAACATGTGATGGTTTTAAATGTCGATGTGACGCCCAAGGATCAATGGTAGCAAACGACAATGGAACAATCACAGATAAAAATCTTCTTCCCATTACAGAGGTCAATGCTGGTGGTCAGACACAGGCTGGTGCAAGAGCAGCAGTTGCTGTCTCCTCTGTGCAATGTTCAGAAAGACCTGTTGGTTAGTGTGGGTTATTTTTTAATTTAATTTTAATTGCATTATTGCTGCTTTGATTCCGTGAAATTGTTGATATCTAAGGAGACTCCTAATGATAATTTTGAGCATCACTGATAACGACTAATTAGCAATAATCAACGGACAACAGCCAAAAGTACATAGATTGAAAGCGAGATGCCATGGTTATCTTAGTGCAGACAACTGCTTTTGACAACAAATCAACATTCTCAAGGTTTATTGACAGGAACTCAAGATTGATTGTCATGGACTCATCCGGTCTATAACGGTAACAACGCAAATTAATCCAGAAGAAACATTATGCCCTCCACTTCTTTTCAGGATTCCCCAAGGATTGCGAAGAGGCCTACAAACGTGGATACACAACTGGAGAAGTAATGATATACCCATCAGCTTCTTTAGACCCCTTCTTCGTTTATTGTGATATGAAAATCAAACCAGGTCACGGTAAGTTTCTACGTAATACTAATAATGGGGGATTTAGAGTAGTTGAGAGAATTAATTTTTATGTGCCGGAACAAGACAATTTTTGATCAGTCCACACCCTTGCGAGAACTATGCATGTAATAGTGTTTCTAACATGTATTTTAATGCGCGAACAATGCTTTGAGGTGTATTTGCCCTCTCATAGTTGTTTTTTATTCTCTGAGCCATGGTGGATACGTTGGTAAGACGTTAGCTCGCTAACGTGGAGTTCGCGTGTTCTATTCCTCAATTGGCCAAAAAGTTCATCAGGATTTTCCGACGTGGTTTCTCCGTGTCAGTGGTGTAGGGCGGAGACCCTGACAAAGACAGCTGCCTAGTCGTTCGGCTGGGACGAAAAACCGGTCGTGTGTATACATTGGCTTGCACGTAAAATTCGATATAGCACTAGGCAATAGTGCCGCTGCCAGGGAAAACAATTCTCTCATAGCACAATGTATGGCGTATGCCCGTCTTCATTAGCCAAGTCGGAGCAGAACAGTAGGACGTTAAACTTCATTTTGAACTTCTTTCAATTTTAGAGAGAGTTACTTCCCTTGTCACGGAAATTGGCTTCAACATTCAAGAACTACTCTGCTAGTCCTAAAATAGAATCTTATCGACTCACACAATGAATTGTGGTAGAGCAATTTATTAAAAAAAATATATAAACATGCAGGGATTGTGCAGTTGGTAATAATGACAGATCTTATCAAGATCTAGTAATTATTTTACAGAGTATGTGTCATCGGAAATGGAGTTATTGTAGCTTTCACTTATATGACAACGTAACTTGACGGCTATACCCCCTTCACGAAGTTTCATATGTTGGTTTCCTGGTAACTACATTCCAACATTTTATCGTTTATAGGTGTGGCTATCATCAATCCAAACTTAGAACCAGAAACAAACGTTCCTTTCAATGGTCAACCTATAGATGTACCATACAAGGGACTCACTAATGAACAAATTCAAGCAATTATAGATGTTTCCTCTAACTGTTACCAACCAGTTAAATATAACTGTAGAAATACAGCAGTAAGTACATTGTCTTCTTTGTGTTGTTGAAAAATCTAAATATTATCTAACAACAGTTGTTAAATCTTTCAGTATCTTATTAACTACATGATAAAATTACTAGACTTAGTTTTTATTGATTCGGGATTTTGCCGAACCCAAACTTATCTATGACTATTGAATCCAAGGATCCTTGCTGGACTATATCCGGATCCTATGAGAATGTTTGACTGCACAGCATCCGAATATCGATTTATTTATTTTAATTCCAGAACTGTGTTGGGGTTTTTTCATCTTTAGGGTCATCGCCATACATTAATATGGATATAATAAAGAATTGGGAATTTGATTCGGAATTTGACCGGAAATAAAACTTAAAATCGTTAAATTTAAAACGAACCCGGATTAACTACAATTAAAGACACGCTTTATCATATTTTTGTAGCCGGTAGTTTTGTTTTTCAAGAGTTTACGCTCGTAACTTTAGAATTTTTCTTTTACAGTTCATTTCAGCTAACAAATTTTCATGGAAGAGTATTGATGGTAGTAGTAATAGCTATTTTGGAGCTGGTTCACCGGCTGCAAGAGATTGTACATGTGGCAGCGAAAATCTTTGTGGAGGTCAAGGCGGTAAAGCTGCCATGCAAAAGAGGTAATGTCAAACCTCAATCAAAACCTGTTCTCGACCTTTTCATCGCATGTTGCCCGTAATCAAACAAGAATATCTTTTTTTATGTGGATGCGAAAACTTCTCCATTTTGTTTAAAGATTGTATTTTATATACGAGTATTTTGTGAAACCCGTGTTCTTCCATCTGAGTCATTACCTTATTTTCATTGAACACGACCAACTCTTTAAAAATAATTTCTTTTGGAAATTTGCTGTGATAGTTTGACTAATCATAAGGAACAGCTCTATCCAGGATCAATCGCTTCCGTCGATTGAATGACGATTTAGAGTTCCAGACGGATGTCAGCTGTTTTGTAACCTTGCTGTTTCGTACTTAGTTCATTCGTACCTCACGCGAGCTGTTTCGTACCTTCAGAAATTTCAAGTTTTACACGTACTTAAACTTAAGCTTCCTCACATGAGCTGTTTCGTACTTTCGTTAATTTAAACTTTTACAATACACTTAAGCTTAACCCTCCACCTTTTGTACCCGGGCGTGGGACCGCCATTGGTGGAACTCCTTCTATTCTATCGACACTATCGTGCTAAGTTAAAGTTTGTTTTTTTTAAAATTATTTTCTTCTTTTGTGTTGTGCTTATATTCTATTGTGCAACAGGAGCGGCAGTTGGGCCGTAAAAATTAAGTCATTTCGAAACTAACATAATTCGCTTACACGAAGGAAGGGGTCTTTAGAAGTTAGAGTTCCAGACACCGAAACCTTCAAGTCATTTTGGAACTAACATATGGTTCAATTTTATTTCAATAATTCGCTTGCACGTAGGGGTCGTTAGAAGTGGGAGGAAAACTTGGGACTCAGCGATTTGTTCCTTTAAACATTACGTTTAACACATTTTAGACATATGACTCAAAAGTAAATGCAACGACGTCACCGGAGAATTATGTTGCCGCTGATCCCGTTTATATGGTGTTATATTGAAAGAGTTACAAAAAGTAAAACCAAGGACGTACATTGCATTTTATTTGATGGTTGTCTATTTTAGGAACTGTAACTGTGGTATTGGTGATAATCAGGATCGAATTGATGCTGGTATCTTTACCAACACCAAAGATTTACCAGTAAGGAGTCTTGTATTCCAACCTACAGGAAAATCAGGATCACAAGGAAACATAACTATTGGTCAACTATATTGTGGACAAACAAAACTAAGTAAGTATATCAATTCATAATTTTAAAGATGTATTATCTAAGAATTATATTTTAAAAAAGGCCGGCCTTTCATGCTATAACCGTTACAAATTAGATTATAAAAAATGCGTGTATTGCTAATTTCAGCCGTGTTATGGGTTTTTTCACCTTTGCCTCATATTTCAGAATTCGATGAATGTACAACAGGATTCCATGATTGCCATGAGTTAGCAAAATGTTTAAATACTGACGATGGATTTGAATGCGTTTGTCAACAAGGTTACAGAGGTCAAGGACGATGGAATGTTTGGTCGAACGGAAGAGAGTGTTTTGGTAAGTAATCTTGAAGCTTATCGTGTTTGTGAAATATATACTGCTGATCTTTGTCACACACATTCTTAAACCATCTGCCCTCGAGAAGAACCATCGGCATCTTTAAGTTTTAAAAGGAAAATCTACTTAGTCGTTCGGATGAAGTAATAACATGAATGTTCATTTGATATTCGGAAACCGCTCTGGCTACCTCCATGATTGCAACAGACAAGAGATTAATAAGAAAAATCTACCTTGTCGTTCGGATGACACGAAAACGTTAAAGATCATGTGCTAATCAGGGGGTCGATTAGCAAATCCCTTGATATTTTATTTTGGGACACAACCCACTGGGTCGGTAGTAGTGCCGTTGTGGTTACCTCAAAAATTGCAACTCACCAGGGATTTCTACCAAGGCTTTGGGATGACACGGAAACGTTAAGGGTTAGGTTCTACTGGATAAATTCGGAGACGACCTATAAGACGATTAGAAGTACCGCTGTGGTTAACACAATGATTGCACCTAATTCCCCGTTCCCCAATTTTCTTCTTTGCAGATGATGATGAGTGTGCTTTCTTGCCTTGTCCACATTCAGCTGTGTGTGCTAACTTTCCCGGTTCTTTTAATTGTACCTGTAAAGCTGGTTATTATCAAACAGGCCCACAACAATGTCAAGGTAGGTACAGGGTTATGACTACAACTAGGGGGATACTGTAGAATAATTGTAAATAGGAAAGTTCAAAGCAAAATATCTTTATATCAAGAATTTTCGTTTATAATGCTAATGATTAGGCAACATTCCCAGGAAAAATGATGTGATGATGCTGGTGGTTTCAAGATTCAAATATAGTAAAACAATATACAATACACATGGATGCTTAGAAGGCAAATATGGTCAAACAAAAGTTCAGATATCAAAACTTGAAAGCAAGTTCAGTTTGGTGACGCCTTTTTTTCATCCTATAACTATTTTTATATTTCATTTAGACATCGACGAGTGTGCTGAGAAAAAGGATAATTGTGATCCAAATGCTCGATGTACTAATACCGACGGTTCATTCTTCTGTACCTGTAAACGAGGTTACAGAGGGGCTGGTACTAAGGGTACATGTGAACGTAAGTATTAAAGTTCTCGGTATCAATTAATGGGATTGCGAATAAAACAATTCACTAACTGTTTCATATGGCCAGCGCAGTGTAGAAGGCACACATGATATTATTAAATAGACTTTGAATGTACTAACATTGGCATGATATTGATTATACAAACTATTTATTTTAGCTGTTGGAATATGTGCCTGTTTTGGCGACCCCCATTGTATTTCATTTGATAATCATTGGCTACATTTTATGGGTGATTGTCAGTACGTTATGTCTAAGGATGGTTGTGATGGTTCACCACAAACGTACGGGGTATGGACACATAACTGGGATATGGAGAGAAGAGATGTTCAGGGTATTACCTGGGTTAAGGATGTTACCGTAGTGGTTAATAACACGGTAAGTAAATTCAGCTACACATTTATTTGTGAAATTAATTATATGTATACACAATAGGTTTTAGTTATCACCCGAATCCGTCTGGCATTAAGATCGCCAATGATATACTGCGATGATTGGTAACACTCGGACAATTTTAAAAAACATGATTTAGTCTTGTACCATCATTGTGTAACGTTACATAGCAATTTATGAGTGATTACATCACTTATTTACGTTACATACCACTAATGAGCGTCGTACCATCAAGCGATGACATCATTGTGTTACATTGTGTACCATCAAGCGATGCCTGGTTGTGGTTAAATATTTAAAACTGATGAGTGCCAGACTATCAAGTGATAATGCCACTGTGGTCAGTTACATGCAACTGACGAGGGCCGTACCATTAAGTGATGGCGTCACTGTAATGAATTACATGAAACTGATCAATTTCTTGTTTTATTTGTAGAAAATCTTGTTAGGAAGAAATCGTGAAATAAGAGTAGATGGCAGAACTTTCATTGCTTATAGTGATAATGGTATTACTGTGGATGACAATGGAAGAGAAGTCGTAAGTAAAACAGAATAGGCGTTATCTTTGGATGGGTGGGAACATCATTGCGTTTCATATATTTTAAGAGGAATGTGTTCAAGTAATTGACAATTTTGCGAGTATATTTTGGACGGAACATGATTTTTGGGTCACCCTGTAATTAATAAAATTAAAGAACCTGCTACAACAAAAGTTTTGATCCTCTTGCATGACCATGAGTAACCCAATTCCTCATCGTCTCTATCCTGTGAGAAAGGAAGACATGTTAACTATGTAAAAACAGATATAATTTAAATCAAATTAAGTAGAACAGCTTGTATAACAACTTTTAAATGTGAAAAAAACGAACTTAATATTAAGTTCATTCTTTCATGGGATGCCCCGATGATAATGATATCCGCTGGTCGTTGCCACCTAACCCAGCTAAATGAAAGTCTTTCATTGATTTAGTAACACTTGACCCAACTATATGAAAGTCTTTCGTTGATTTATTAATCAGGCAGTCATAACAACATTTGGTCTGGAAGTGTATTGGGATGGAGGAGATGAAGTAGAAGTTATATTACCTAAAGAATATAGAAGTAAAACATGTGGTTTATGTGGTAATTATAATGGTGAAATAGAAGATGATTGGGTTGTTGGAGATCATTGTGCTAAAGAGAAAGGAAATGTGGTAAGTTAGTGTACATAAGTCGTGAATTTTTTTCTGATGAGAACAAACCATCTTTTCGATATCCAACTTGCAATGGTGTTCGGTAGCATTGGGGTAGGACCACAAGCACATTTGTAGCATGTTGGTGTGGCTACAGATTTAATTCACTCGATCGGAGATACCGTACAGGAAACAAAAGATCCAAGAAACAAGTTATATCCCAACGCTAACGGAAATCGACACTCGCTGTTTCAACCAGTTCTTTCGTTGACAGATAATTTTGAGATACATTGCAAAACATAGAAATAATAACTTAATTACGTTTTTATTTCAGACTGATAATGAAAACCTCTTTGGTAACTCCTGGGTTGTATCTGAATTTCTTGAAGCTACAGCGGCATGTCAAGCTGATTGTGATGCGCCACCTACTAATAACACTTTATGTAACGAACCATTAGTCAATTATTATTGTGATCGAGTATTTAATCCTGAAATATCCCCTTTCAAGGTGAGTCGAGCTTTGCTTTCGTTTCGCACATTCCGAAATGAATACTGTATAGACATGTAAATAGTATATTTAAATCATGTGTTACAGCTTCTAGAAAGAATATTATACAGTTCCGTTGATAAATCTGTTTTTATCACCAGTTCGTTCATATACTCCGCCATTTTGAAACATACTTTTTGCCTTTGTTTCGGATGGTATAACACTTTGTTATCTAGCTTAGAATAACCAACCTGATAAGCGGTTTATACGTAATTTTAAACATCAATATCGAAATTATGCGACGTGTTTTAATATTATGGACGAAAAGTTATTGAAAAGACTGGTTCAAGTTATGCATCTTTTATCTGTCATCTGTCACAAATTGGTGTCCAGTAGGGTGAACATTGACGTTCACATACCGGACTCCAAGACAGTAAGAAACAACAACTACGAATTATCTACTTCGAGAATACATCTCTGCTCTGAATGACCACCATATCTAAAATTATTATATTATTTTCTTATGCCGTCCTACTCCGGTTCGCATGTGTTATAAACACACAGTCTATAGTTAATCTCTTCGATTATCTCAAATGGAAGCATTTTACTTCTCGGAAAATACTAATTGTCGATTAAAGACATACAATGTCGACCAACTTGCTTAGTGTTTGTTCTCAAGCGGAACTAGTTGTAGACAGGAATGCGCAAGTTTAGTATGCACTGTCCGGGCAAAATTATTCTACATGCTAAGCTGGCCAAAGATATACATGCCGGTTTCTGGTATATGTTGGTCTCAAAATGAAGTACTTTGTTGTCGAGACGTTAAACCTCATCCCATTCCATATGAATGTTTCAGGATTGTCTAGCAGTAATGGATGAAAGCTTAGTACAAAACCTCAGATATAGTTGTGTATTTGATATCTGCCACGTGACACAAGATGTAGAATTGGGTATGTGTTCTAGTGCCGAGAGAGTTGTTAATGAATGTCAGAAAAACATCAACATTGACGTCGGCTTGTGGAGAAAACCTGGATTCTGCGGTAATTATACAATATGATTTATACTTTAAGTTAATATACTAATCTAGCTTCTTATCATTAAGTTGAATCTTGAACCGGGTCGAACTTTCGGGCAACAAAAACCGGTCCCGAGTTCACAAAGCATTCTCAGAAGTTAAGAATTTATTCAACTTTTAGTCACCGTTAATGAGAAATGTCTTTGACCCAGAGGCACAAACCTTTGCATATAGTTTCATATTGAGATATTTGATACATTAAAACAACAAAAGTTTTTTATAGGGCTATATTTTAGTTTACATAAGGAGAACAATAAATTTTGAGCAAATTCTTAACTGATAATGCTTTTTGAACTCGTTACTGAATATTTTTATATGTTTTCTTAGCATATATGTAAGATCTATAGTATAACCGTTATCACCGTTGTAAATTGATTACCGCCTCGCATTGACGTGTTTTGGTCGAATACTACATTTTGTCCCATGATCCATTACCGCTGGTTGAGTCACTAAATGGGCCGTTCGGGACGTTGGCCGCACAAGTTCCTTATGATTTTCAAATCTGTTCAAAGCATCCGTACAGAAGGCCTGGAAAGGAATAGCGTATAGTAGTTCGGTGCTATGAACTACCGATGCCCCTTGTATACCATTAACAGCAGATATAAGGTCCCCGAAATAAGAACAGGTCCAGACAGAATTACCCTACTGCATGGCATAGATGTACAAACGTAAGATATTAAACCCAACATTATACCCTTCACTGTAAGAACTAGCTGAGTACATCAAACACTGAAGATCTCCAAACAGTCTTCTTGTTCAATGATAATATATCATTCCCTTCTAGTTCTACACCTCCGAATGTCAAATGATAGATTTTTGTGAAATGTTGCAGTTCAGTGATAATATATTATACCCTTCAACTCCTTCGAATGCCAAATAACAATTTGTTTGTGAAATGTTGTAGAAATATCATGTAGTGTAAATATGGAATACCGAATCTGTGGACCAAGAGGTGAACCTGATAAACAGCGACAAACAACATGCATGAACATCCGGCTGGGTACCAATCCACCTAACCTAGGTTTCTGTGCTGAAGGTTGTTTCTGTGTACCAGGTTACGTTCTAGAAGGACAGAAATGTATTCTTCCAACAGAATGTGGATGTGTTCTGGATGGTGTCTACATGGCGGTAAGTAAAACGTAATTCATTGAACTAGGTAAAACATATACAGTGGCGTGTTCGGCGATTGGAGCAGCAGGGGATGTGGGTGGGGGATTTAAGGTGAAGACACTGGCAAGTTTTCAAGTTGCGCGTGCAGTCTGGGTCATTGTTCGAGAATTTGTTATAAAATCTGATGCCCTGAAACAATATTTCTGCTCGGTGCACATTGGTATAATATTAGTGTGCAGTGAGTATAAAACGGTGGTGATGCTTCTCACGTTCAACGTTCTTTCCACTGGACACGCGTCTGGTGAACTGCTTTAGGAGACCAAAGACAAGATGTGATGTATAAGAAATTGGCAGTTAAATTACAACCAGAGCTTACTTCCTTACTACTCTCAGCCCAGTGATGGGTATTAGATTTTAAGAATGCTAAGAAACCTACTAAATACTACTGCAACAAAAGCTTGCTGGCTGTGTGATCTGATTATATGAGAAGTGATGTCGGGATTTTAGAAAGCCTCAACATCTGTAACTATCTGTGATTCCAGTCAAACATTAAATAACACAATATGAGACTGTCGTTTATCTAACTATTATTTTGGGGTGAATTCTAGGTTGGAAATACATATGTTGATCCTGGTTGTACTAAGATGCAGGTCTGTTATGAAAATGGAAATTTAACAGAACAGTCTCTCAAATGTGGAGCTCTAGGAGAATGTACGCTAGATGAGAAGACTGGTATATATGGCTGCCATTGCAAAAAGGGTTATCTTGGTGATGGATTCGAATGCTCAGGTATATAATAATAATAATGCAAATGGACAGTTATACGATGCTGAATCCACTCACGATGTGCGCGGTAGTATGACAAGGGGTATCCTTGATAATGCATCATGTATATGTCTTGTGTCTAGATTGAAATTGCGCACTCATTGCTGAACACTTTAGCACAGCTGGTAGCTAATACAGCAGAACCTTCACCACCAAATGATTTTAATCTAATTGATGGTGCAGTAATAGTTTTCTCTCTGAGTACATAAGGTTTCACATGTTTTGTCAGATGAACCGAATCATGACGAGACTATTTGACCAACAATACGATTTTGAACTTGATCTGAACCTCTGTTGGATGTTCTAGTATAGTTATTCTGTATTTGTAAGAGATGCAGGTCATTATTTATTTATTGATGAATCACTTTTCCAATGTTTAGTCTATTCTATCTATATCCGCTTCTCTCCTGCAGTTTTAAAGAGAGTTTATAAATGTATGTATTTCCAGATGATCCATGTTTCAATGTAACATGTGGTAATAACATGCAGTGTGTAGAGGGTGTTTGCCAGTGTAAGATGGGTTATACTGGTGATTGTAAAAACTGTGATGGTAAGTAACACTCTGTCAATATCACAGTTTAGGTTTTAATATAGATTGTGTTATAATTCGCGAGAGGTTCGTCCCAGATAGAATGTCACTTCACTGTTTCGTATTTAACCTATTGGATTAACGGTATTGCTGCCGACATTTTCTGTTATGGTAGTTTCAGCTTCTGAATGTACGTTTCTAAAAGTGTTTCGGGGGACACCATTAGTTTTATTGGAATGCCAGTGCCACTACATACTATCTTCCACGAAAAGTTGGTGGCTTATTTTTTCTCTGCAACAAAACATCCTTGATCGCGCATAATCCTAAAAAATAGGTAGGTAGGTGGCATACTGGATACCTTTATCAATATTTGCCATAGTGAATAGCAAAAATACACTTCCGCCATTTTGATCAACTTCATTTTCACTGAACATTGATGTTCTGTCTATACTAATATTGTTTTCTACAGATATTGACGAATGTGCTACTAAAACTGATAACTGTATTCATCTTGGTCAGAGATGTAGTAATTATATCGGTGGATATGATTGTCTATGTTTAGACGGATATGTCAGATACGGAAATTACTGCAGTGGTACGTTACTATATCATAATTATAACTGTTCTATAACGTCCAAATTTCAGTTTCAGTGTCCAAATTTCAGTTCCGTTTATACCCGTCAACATTTCCGTCCATCCTAAAAGCAATATATCTTTTTTAGATTGATATAGGTTTTCTAGTTAGTAGTTATTCCCCTTTGTTGCGTAAATGCTTCAATTATGTCCCAATCTGTCTCAAATTTATATTGATTGTTTGAAGTTATTCTTTAACAAATTTCATTGGTTGCCTATCCTATTGAAAAGAAGAGCATGTTAATTCTAATCAGTTTTTCAGGTCTTCAAAGGAAAGACCTATAGATATTTCTGGCCCGTTGTTATAAAACGTACGTCTGTCCGTCTATTGTTAGCATTTCTTGTTAGTCTACAAGACAATGGATGCTACAATAATCCATATCATTTCAAAATTGATATTGTTTGTCATTGATTTTCAATAATTGCCTCTAGAGCGACACTCTTCTTTAATTTATGTATTCTACTTAAAAAGAATGCTTTTAATTTTTAAGATAGACCCTAATAACCCCCAGAAATGTCCCCCTTTAGCTTTGTTATGAAATCTTTCCAGCACCGTGACGGCTTTAATATAATTCAATTTGTTTGCTAACGCTTGATATCTATGCTACTGAAAAAAAAATCATTTAATTTTTTGCGATTTTAACACAGACTTGTTCCCCTTTGTTATAAAATCTTGTCAGCATCATGGCGGCTTTAATTATAATTCGATTTGATCGATAACGTTAAATATCTATTCTACTGAAAAAAGAATGCGTTTCATTTTTCGCGATTTTGCCCCCCCCCCCCCCCGCACCCCCTTTTTCCAATGTTACGAAATCTTGTCAGCAGCGTGACAATTTTAATTAAAATTTGACTAATATGATAACTTTATGTGTGTATTCTGTAATATTAATTTTTTTTCATATAGATATCAACGAATGTGAAGCTGGGTTTGATACATGTGATGACCATGGGGAATGTATCAATACACATGGTAGCTATATATGTGAATGTTGTCAAGGTTATACCAAGAATGCTATAGGAACTTGTGTCCGTAAGTACAATATAACAAGTCCTTCTTAACACTAAAAAATAAAATTGTTTCCTTAGCATATTTCTTCCATCATTTTTAGATGGCTACAAATTACGTGACAGCTGTTTTGTTTTTACTTTTGTAGCTGATGGTACCCCTGTTCCTGCAACCGGAAGTAAATGCTGCTCATGCGCTGGACCAGCTTGTTCTAGACCAGGCAAGGTAAATAAATAAAATACGAATATCGACACAGTTTTATATGCAATACGACAACCTTTTTTCCGCTTAATCTCATACAACTGACGCGCTACTAAATGAAAATGTCAGACTCGGACCTTTTTAGCACTGGTATATCTTCATGCGAAGGACTAATCAGACAATACAGGATGTGTGTACCACAGTTAATGAATACTCTAAAGACAAAGACCCTTAAGCATGTATCAGAATAACTTACGTTCTCCATTCGATTTCCAGGGGGGTTACGTGGCCGACTGGTTTAACTTACCGATCGTACGTGACAATGAATAGAATCGCCTGTCCAACCTCGTGGGTTTTCTCCAGGTCCTCTGACCCACCACTGCCAAAGACCCAACGCGCACGCGAATTATTAAAACCATATGCTAATCCCGATATTACCTACTTTATGTCCCAACACTTGCCCTCTCTCTCTTCTAATATCTTCTAATATATGAATTGATATAAAATAGTTTAAAGGCTCAATACCACTCTGGTTGTAACCGAATAATATGTTCCAATCTTTATTCTGGTCAACAAATTGTATTATTTTACAATATTTCAATCGTTTGGCGATACAAATTTCATCTTAACACACCTAATTTAAACAAATGGAAAAATTCAACTAATTGATTTGAAAAGCCTAACGTAAACCTTTTCAAATATGACTTGGATTTTAAAATATTTTTGAACCCTCTGGACAAGTAAAATAGGACGTAATGGATAATTTACACAACAGATAGGACACTTAAACATCTAGTACTTAGAATAAGGCTATTATTTATTTTCGGGATTCTGGAGCCAGTAAGAGTGTTATTGTCCCTTTAAGATATTGATATAAATGTATTAATGTTGTATCAGGTATGTGGTGACGACGGTAAAACCTATAACAACGAAAGAGCTCTTCGAATTGCTGCATGTAAAGCAGGGGCTGATGTAGATGTTAGTTACAAAGGAGAATGTAAACGTAAGTGTCTTAAATGGATTGTTTTAAAAATAAGTGCAGAAATATTTATAACCTTGACTCATATGATAAATAATTTGGCATGAAATCTAAAGTTCGTTCAGACACGGCCTGTACACCAACACTAACTAACCTAGCCTGCTTACTTCCGGTATAGTTGTCCAGGTCATATACAGGCGTTACTTAATTCTCCCAGACATCATCAATTTCTATTAATCTGGTGGTGTAATCGATGGTATATTTTAGAATTCCCAATGAATTACATTACAGAAATGATTTAGAAGAATATTTCCGGGCAATAGATTGCTACATTTTAAACAGAAGTGAAATAAAAAAAAGTATCAGATATATTTCATCCTCTATTAAATTGTTCCATTATTTTTTCTAGATTATTTTGTAAAAGAAAAACCTCTTAATTATTAGTATTATCTGGCATTTTCATTATTTGTAGCTTCCTGTGGTGGAGTTAATTGTGAGAAACCATTTGAGAAATGTGTTGTTGATAATACAATAGGTGTAGCTCAATGTGAATGTCCTAAATGTGGAGGAGGTGACGTCACAGTATCTGAAGGTAACATACGTTTTCAAAATCCTTCAAATGGTAATATCAATCTGTGTACAGAAACGTATATCACAACAATAAGTTATTTAAATTTAATCTTCGCGAGTCACTAACATCTCTAGAGCTTTAATTGCTACGGTTTGACTAGATATCTGTCGGATATTTAAATCAGATTTCGTTTCCATATCCCTTTAAATTGTAATTTATTTATTGCAGCGCCTGTGTGTAGCAGTCGATTTATCATGTTTCCCAGTGAATGTGAATTCAAACGCATCATGTGTGAAGTAAATGATGCAACCACGATCATTCAGAGTGATGCCGGCCTTTGTGACAAAGGTCCAGGAAGTGAGTAGTTTTAAACCACTGACCGGTTTGCGATATTCGACCAAAAAGCTAAAATGTTTTACCTACATTTCCATGTATTTTGATGTCCAGTTTTCACCTGCAATTGTTAACATGAGTATGACTGACAAGAAAGGCGCCATCTCAGTGTCCTCCCAAATCGGCTGGCTACCGTCTTCAATATCATTTAGGCTACCATACGTACTTGCGACGAGACTGATTTGTCAGTCATGATCATATATGTGATATACCTCGTTAAACACGTTCCAAATATATTTTTAACACAGAGATCATTGTTACGATAGATGCGTAATGAAGGTTAAAACAAAAGAAAGTGACGAACGCAAAAGCAAAAATATAAGTTTCCTTCTATATAAGTGACGAGTGATAACAGATAAACGGATGAATTTCTGCTCACTAAACAAAAACGACATTTGATTTTTAGGTTGAAATCCCCACATCAAATGTGTTGAAATCAAGCACTGAATTGGGTTGATCTGATATATATTTTGGACTAGCAAAAGAAGCGTTCTATATGATTAAGAAGTGGTCTACAAAGATTAAGCAAAATAATCCATGTGTTTACGTAAATTGTAGTTTCATGTTTGGCTTACTATGTCGTGAGAATAATCGGCCATATCCAATCTCCGGCAGTTTCTACTGACGCATATTTCTTACCCAACAAAACTATTCAACACACAAATCAAATCAAGGAATCTATTTTTGACTCAGATCAAATGGATGTAGCCATTGAAATTTTGATAGGTCTTAAAAATATAAAAAAAACAACATTGTCAGTCTTTTAAGAATAATAATAATAATTTGTCCATTTCTATAGCGCCAAATCCACAAATCGCGCTCATAGCGCATATATCCTCGTATGTAATTTTTATTCATTGCTTTTTTCCTTCCTTCAGGTACCCCAGTAGGACCATGGACAGATTGGGGCGATTGCAGTGCAGATTGTGGTAGGGGTACTATGAATCGAACTAGAGAGGAACTCAGAGCAAGAACTAGTTACGAGAAAATCTTGACGCCTATCTCAGAAACAGCTGCTTGTTATGGAAATTGTACAAACGGTAATTATAATTCAGATACTCAAATGACCACATAATCCTGCTTGTCGTTAAAAAGACTATAAAGTAAAAATACTACATGCATTTTGCTTGTTTTGTAGGTCCATGTGCCAACTATACTTGTCCAGGCTTTGGCCAGATCTGTGTACCAGGAGCTGATGACACAACAGCTTCATGTATCTGCCCAGATTGTTCACACAGAGAAGATGAACCAGTCTGTGGTCTGATTGGATACCGACAGTTAAACTTCAAGAATAAATGTGAATTGCAGAAGAAGGCCTGTGAAGTCAACAGAAAACCACATTTACTTAGTGAATCTGCATGTGGAGGTATGGATGAAATAGCTATCATTTCATCAATGTTGATTTATAATCTGAGCTTGTTCAAAGGTTTTATGTAATATATTTAACAGGGGTGGCCATTGGCATTAAAGATAAAATATGAACGAAAAACATAGTGTCATCATTGGCGTGTGTTGTGTATTGGGTATGCTTACTCTTTCCGAAATGCCTGATACCATTCTTGCGTTTAGGAAGTTGCATGGCTGAAATATAATGTAATGATGTCAACAAAGAAACATTTATAAATTTACGTACAGTACATATTCGATCCAATGTCAAAATGAAGAATGTCATGTCCTACAGCATTGGAGAGTTGTTTCCCAATAATCAATTCGCATTCATTATAAACAAATATAATTACTTTCAGCTCTACCACTGAACTGTTCTCTATACACAAAATTCCAAGATTTTACTGAAGATGGTTGTACGGTTGGATCACCTGTTGCTGTAGGTGTTTGTGAAGGTGGTTGTGGTGTATCACCAGATAAATGTTGTGAAGCTGTCCAAACTGAGATGGTCTCTTACACATTAAAATGTGCTAACAGTACCACCGTTGACAAGCAGGTAAAATAAAATGAAGTGGGGTTTAACGACCTACCTTTCCGTAACAATCGGGCTAATGTTCTTATCAATTCTTGAACATTAACCGGAGTAACGTTTATCATATTCTGAAAAAATCATAGCATATTCTGAAAGAATCATAGCCTTTGTAAAAGTTGAGCAAAATTGAGTTTGCATCAGTAATACAAACTCCTACAAAAATCATATTTTACTGTGTAATAATACATTTTATAGCGCATCTGAAATCCAATACAAAATGCTGACAATCGGCGATATCACGCATTTCTAGCAACGACACACGCTAAGGACATTAGATGCCCAACAAAATTCCCAACATCAAGAGGTGTATGCATGCGGCTGTACCGTCAGCATTACGAAGTTTAACAAAACAAATTTATCTCGGTCCTTCATTCTGTAAGTTTCTGGTTGGTGTCAATTGTTTCTGCGTCTTTATTGTCTGGCTCAATATGAAACCATTTTCAGTACCGACTCCTAAAATGTAGTATGATCGCATTTTGTAGTTGAAAAGCCACCTAATCCATCTTGCACCAAGGGCTGAAATTGAAAACAAACATTTAAATTGAAAACATTTAAATATATACATAATTTTGAAGGGTCGTGTTTTCTCTTTTCAGATCTCATCTGTACTCAGCTGTAAATGTAACGATCTTGCAGTAGCTTAATAAAAAAAGATGATGGGTGTATATATATATCTCAAAAATATATTATAACTTATTTGATAAAATATAAACCATGAAATATAAATTCATTGTTGGAATTAATTATAATTAAGGAGAAGAAATAATTATTCTGTCGGATCCTAAGAAATGTAAATTGTGTATATTTTGTAAATTATACGGGGGTTTGGCGGTCCACATTCCGTTGAATTGAATAAATTGTCTGTTTCCGAATATTCTTTATTGTTTGGTTTTGTGGCAAATGAATTATATACACCCGAATAAACAATGGCTCTGTCGTTTGATGTTTTTCTGAGTCATCTGTATATAGAATATCTGATAATTTATTAGCTTAAAAAGAGCATTATTTCATGGTCAATAACTTCGATGCCCCTCTGGTTGGTCTGTGCTATTTCATCTACGGTTTGTTGAGCTGTAAGTGTGCATTGACTGATAAACCCGTAATCATTGGACATTTGAATATGGCCTGAATGTGATATCAAACTAATGTGAAAACGGCACCGAAACAGATCATCGTCACCCACTCAACCCACACCCAGAGGATGCGACAGAAAAACTTAAAATTTGCAAAGAAATAATAAATATGAATTTTGTCAAAGAATTCGGGAAGGGAGTGAGGTCCGGAGGAAGCTATTTCCAATTTTTATTGATGTAAAACGAGAGTAAATGGACTCAGACTAATGTAGTGCAAGTTATAAATACACAATTTCCCCCCTTATTTTTTACTTCCAATTTCCTACATTTTTTGGTTGACCTTTTGGTATAGAATTGGAGAAAAGGGATCAAATTTGCAATTTCATAGCAGTTTTGGATAATACTTGCGATATCACAGTGGAAGGATTATAGGAGGTGTAAAGTGTCTTTCTGCAGAGCAGTCATTGTGTCGGAAGTGAGATTTTCACCCCATTCAACTTCAAATCCCCGTCTAAACGGTCAACCCCTACAAAATTATGATGAGGAGATTGACAAATATGGCGCCCATTTGGGCCTATAAAGATTGGAACCAACGGAATGTTGAGCAAAAAGCTACAGTCTGTGACCTTACAGTCATTTCACATTGAAGTCAATGGTCAAATAATTGTTAGCCTGAGACCAAATAAATGCCTCTGAAAGAACAATTAATTGATTATCTATCCATCCGGGGCCTGGAGAGTTGATTGTTGCCATATCATGCAAATACATGTTTACTTAATAATTTATACAACATTTTTGGCCAGGCAGATTTAGGGCGATACTTTATAAATAGATGAAATTAATGAATAAAAGGCATCGTTCTCCCAGGGTCGGTTGACGCTATGTAACGTCTTATAAGTAGATAATCCAAGTGTCATCGAGCTAATGATCGACGCCCTATGATGTGACGTTACATGTAGAAGGCGTTTGAACTTATAAAGGTCAGTGACCTTTACTTAGTTAGAAGAAGGCTTTCGCAATGGGGTTTAACGTCCTACTGTACAACAGTTTTTATAGGTGTAATTTCAGATGGGAATGGGACACGATCCGTGTGAATTGAACCTTCAACAATGAAAGCCATTTAGTTGACCTGTCGGAGACGAGCAATTATACTATAGGTTATGGTTAGTCTTTCCTCGAAAGCTCGGCACGACACCGATAGCTAAGACCCATAACTTTAGTGAAAGTCCATATAAAACCTGTGCGCTCAACATTATCTTATTTATTAAATTCAGTCCAGCAGACAAAAACCAAGACCGTGCGGTACAACAGATGTGATAATCTACAGGCGGACATGTTACTGGTATCGATAAACCAACATATCCAAAGGACCGATATTGATAGAAACGTGAAAAAAAAAACTCAACTCCGAGGAAATTTATAATTTTCAAAAACAAAAGTTTGACATTTTGTCAATAGTCAATATTGAATACATGTTTGCCCTTATTGCATTGCGCACGATTATTATATTGCACATGTTAACTCATTTGACAAACCTAATGCAGTCGAATAACATTTCTGATAATATGTACTGGAGAGCTATAAAATATACTACTATTTATTATCTGCAATATTTGACTATTTTGAAACACTAAATAACGGGTTATGGTTTCCTCGACATATGCTACTTCATTTCGTAATTAGCTGTCGTCATTTTTATTAGGATGGACATACATAATACGCTCTTTTTAAATCCGACTGGTATTTTCATTATGTTTTCTTAATTAAATGTTAACTGATCAGTCAGAGCACATATAATAGGTGGGAATTAAAAAGTTGAATAAAGACATTACAAAAAAACAGGGCATATGTTTTAAATATTTTGGTCTCTGATATGGGAAACGTAACTTTGAAATACAATTTTCCCAAATGGTCTTTTGTAAATCAAATAATATTTTTAACTAAGTATTACGTTTATAAATCGAAACTAGAAGCAACTATTCCTACCTGCGAAAGATACAGAGCATTTTTACAAAGTAGAAAATCTTTGGAACTGGAAATTTTCAAAACTAATACTTAATAAATGGACATTTTTACCGCATACCCAAATATAACAGAAATGCGAGTTTTATTAATATTATGTAATATATGAAAGGTGCGGCAGCTCAAGGTACTAAGGTCCTTTCAACTTTCGACTTTCATTTCGTGGAAAGGATTAGTATTTTAATCTTCCGCTTAACAGCTTAAAACTTTCCCTTAAAATGTATACAAACAAGTGTGCAAGTAATGGCAAGACTCTGGATCTCCTTTCGGGGAGAGAACACATTATGGGGGAAAGCCAAGCTAAATATAAATACACGTAACTATAAAACTACTCTTTTAACTATAGAAGAAACGTATCCCTGCATACAACGGTAAAGATAAACATTTAATGCGCATAATAAATGAATGTTAATTGTTTTGACATAAATATATGTAACAGATGATATATGATAAACCTATAATGTAATAAAAAAAAAACAAAAAAAAACTTTGAAATACATGTACGTTGAGTTAATGCTGACACAGAAACTTTATTTACAGCCGAGCTTACTACCAAGATGCTTAGTTAAATGGTCCCCTGGCCAATTTTTTTATTGACGTGACTAGAATTTTTCACAGTAAGTTTAGATATGACAGTGAATGCGATATAAACAATCTTTTACCAAACAGGCTGATGTAGGAAATAAGCATAAACCAATTGCGCTTGGACATCGGGACTCCAACAAGAGATTTCAGAAGGCTAATGAAATATGTACAGTTTGCATTACTGTTCGAATTTATATGGGTGACCAACAAGAGATTTCAGAAGGCTAATGAAATATGTACAGTTCGAATTTATATGGGCGAACAATATAATCAAGGAGTCTTTCATGCTTTATCAAAATTCAGTTAATCAAAAGCGATTATTGCAATTCAACTGACCAACCAATTAAACTGAGGCAAGGATTTAACAATTCATTTTCTGAAAGCAGAGTCATTGTGTTTCAAACCCGAGGTCTATTAAATATATACGCCGGTGGTATCGATATTTTACACGAGGTAGTTGAGAGACTGTGATAGTTATAATTTTTCACAGAGAATCGACCAATCGGACTACAAACGTAGCCAACACATCAAAATCTAAATCAATTGTGTCGTAATTCGTTTAAGGAATTTACTGTTTTGTATTATATGGTTCTAGGCGTCCACAGCTCATCATGCGCCATCAAATTAACAATATGATCTTGTCGTCACTGGTATTCATTATACCGATTTCGAGAACATTACCAGGTAAGAAGATACATTAAATAATAAGTAAACATAATATTGTTATTATCCCAACACATACGCATGTTAGCGCACTGGCTTTGAGAAGTTTGTCGGTCGAGCATAATTCTATTCGTTTATGAAATGATATAAATCATTGATACAGCCTACGCTCTCATTGCTGAAACGTGTTCAGATCCTTCTTTTTTCATCTGAAATAGGACAAACAAAATATTAGTGCCTAGGTCAATGGCAACATACCATTAAATTTTATTCTTGAATATCAGACCATTGTAATCTTAAATATATATATATATATTAGACTAAATCGGGGAAAAAGTTTGTTCCGATGATCGGGCATTCATTTTATTTTATTAACTAAGGAATCTATATCAATGATTCAATTGTATTATTCAGCCCACCCTCCCAAACCTTTGAAATTGTTCAGAAGCTTACTTCTTTTGTGATGACCTTGCTGATTGTGTAGAAGATAAGGTTGCGTTTACGTTCACATGTGTATGTCAGAGAGGATCCCACGGTGATGGATTAAAAGAAAGCGGACACACGGGCTGTGAACCCGGTACGTAAATATAATTGAGTACATAGTTTCGTCATTTGATACCATTAACTTATGATCCTGGACGCTTTATTTATGACAATGTTTGCCATTAAATCATACAAGTGGTCATTATTATAAACTAAAATTTGGTATGTATAGGAAGTGGTTAGAAATTATTCAAATGTCATTAATTGGCAGGTGTGTCACTAGCTGTAAAAGATGTCACTACGTAGTGAAAGAAAGTGCACACTTTGTAACCTGTACGACATAGAAGGCGAATTTTAAGCTGCCCTTGCTATAATGAATTGTGTCACCAATTTATCAAACCATACTTTTCACGAAATTCTAATATATTTGAATTAATTCAATTATTGAGTACAACTTCACCATCCGAAATACGGAACCTGGCCAAATTTCTCATTTCTGCAGATCAGAAAAGAACAACTCTATTAATCGTTTTATCAACGGGAAACATGACTGACAATCGGTTATAATCCAGCTGCACATATATTAAGAGAAATTAAAGGTATGGAAACATTATTTTGGAGGAAGCAGAGCTAATACAAAAAAAATAGTTATTTAACAAATAGCTAATGATTGTGTATTTTAATAACTGGACAGAATTCACCAGAACACTTTTGCTTAGAGTTGTAGATCAAGACAACAGGGGCTGTCAAATGCAGTTTACCACTACTGGTGTCCCAAATGCACATTATTAACAATATTTTCTATTTATATAGAATTGAGTCCGTGTGGAAGGGACGCCGATTGTCATCCATATGCATTTTGTAATCCTTCATATATTTGTGAATGTTAACCACTCTACAGAGGAGATGGGAAAACCAAATGTTCTGGTAATATATACAATTATTCTGATTAATTAAAAGAAAAACAAAATGATCGAAAGAAAATGGTTTAAAATATTCACAATTAACTATTTATTTTAATGGTTTTATTAGTAATATTATTAACTGTATATTTTAATGATTTCATTATTCATATTAACTATTTATAGCGATGATACTATTATTGTAAATATTTTTTTTTAATAAATGTAATGTTTATTTAACGATTTAAAACATAACATTATTTTGAATTGTATATATAAATGAATGTTTATCCAAGCCAAAGACGATATTTTGAATTGTATATATAAATGAATGTTTATCCAACCCAGTGAAGATATTTTGAATTGTAGATATAGATGAATGTTTATCCAGTCCCTGTCATGCTAATGCTAATTGTAGGAATAATGTTGGCTCGGCTCATGAGTGTTACTGCAAACCCGGTTTTGCTGGGGACGGTGTTACTGAATGTACACGTAAGTCAATTTTTGATCTAGCTTTAACATGGCAACATAAAAATTTAACACTAGAGATCTATACGATGCTGGGTTTGAAACGAAAACTAAACACTCTCTTGACCAGGAATTGAATCTAATTATAAACAATTTCAGGAACATGCATTGTTAAACAGGACTGTCATGCTCTAGCTGAATGTACCAACAGTGATTGTGTTTGTAACACAGGATATACAGGAGATGGTTTTGATCTTTGTGAAGGTATGGCAACTTAGTTGCTCCAATAACATTCAATAACTTTTAAGAATTTGACATTGCGCAATTGATAAAAAAAAATGGACAGTTATTACGGTGGCTGATTAAGGACACGCAAAAAAGAAATAATATCTCGAGAGCTCGAGATACTAAGTCGCGCGCTCAAGATAATTAAATTGCGCTCGAGATAATTAAATCGGTCACTTCTCAACACACGTTTTAAGCTTTACAATTTTGTTCATTATTTAATAAAGATCCTCACTCCTTCGTTTTTACAGCCAATACTAAGCTGCAATGACGGAGCGGATACCCCTCTCCCATCATATGCTCCTCACCGCCACATACCCCATCCAAGTTTGGGAGCAAGTTATTGAACGAATCAATATTACAGAGTTTTGCTAGGAAAGACTGGCATTTCCTCTTCCCCAGAAGCCCAGTTCTCGTCCAGGGTTATTTATTTATTTCATATGTAGGAGTTGGTCATTGCCTAATTTATCCTTTCCGGTCCTTCCACCTTGTTCTAACTGGGGATTCAGTGTCCTCTTTCATGGTCCTTTCAGAATTAAAATTAGGGACAGATTCTCTCGGGTTAAAGAAAGGTGGTTTGATATGACCTGAATATATCATCCTATGATGATGTCATGACAGATTGATATGAGATATAACTGCTATGCATATCAAAGAAAAACTACCACAAGAAAGATACATTAGTAACCTGTTAATACGTATGCTAAACATTTACTAACAAATCTATGTTTTTTTAAGATACAGACGAGTGTCTTGTCATAGCGTGCCCACCTCCTGGTAATTGCATCAATTCGATTGGCTCTTATGAATGTGGTTGTCCAATTGGATTTACTGGGGATGGAAAATCGTGTACAAGTAAGAGGATAGAATTGCTTTTTATTATATGAGAATGTCTTGAAGGGTACACGTCTCTTTGCCCGTCGTTTATGTCTTTTTATTGTTTATGAAAAAAAACAGCTCACGGTTGATAAAGAGGACGATTGCCAAAGGCTGCAACTGTTAATACAAATTAAACCGAAAAGGCTATATTTACATATGCTTTCTAACATATAAATTCTTAACATAATCCTGGTCACCGCACCAATGAAACTATTATTACATATGTATTCCAAAAAGAAAGGTAGTAGCAAATGAATTATTTATAATTGAATATGGGGATTAATATTTTTTAATATTTTATAGTAGTACATGTTAGATGTAAAGAGATAGCACTTGTAATGCGTCTGCTGTGAGTGGTCAAACATTTAAAATTGACCGTGACAACTATGCACGACATATCAAATTCAATTCTCGCTAGCCTGGAGGTCGGGTGTTCAATCCCTGCATTGGCTGAGAAAGTTCATCCATATTTTCCGGCGTGGTTCTCCCTTGTCAGTGACGCAGGACTGAGGGCCTGGCAAGGACAGCTGTCTAGTCGTTTGGATGGGACCAAACACCGAGGTCCCGTGTACACATTGGAGTGCACTTAAAAGATCCCCTGTCAATCCCTGTATTGGCCGTCTTCATTATATCCCAGTCGGGGCAGAACAGTTGGACGTTAAACCCCATTTCATTTTCAAATTTAATTGATTTTTAGCCAAAGTGTGTGTTTGAAAGGGATAACGGTATAACTATCGAAACTATTGGTAACAACATTCAGATAAATTGACGCGTTCTGGCATAATATAGTTTGACCTGCTATGTTTACAAGAATTACAATAGTTATATCGATACCCCTTACTTTCCTTTTTGTGAAATACAAACAGTGTAGTACGTACCGAAGACGGTGTAAATTGTCTCCCATCCTATATATGTTGTCGGCAAATAATTGTATTTGTTATATTATAATTAAGATTTAATAGATATACATACCACGACAAATGCAGACTTTCAAACAACACACTATGAAAATTAGTCGCACTCAAAAAAGACAATGATGCAAAATATTAATATAATCGACCATTTCTAGCATATAAGTATGACCATTTACACTTCATACTACTACTTTCTATTGATTTCTCACCACCATCTTTTATATCTTGTAATCATTTGTTGACACCTGGGTAACAACTCCTTCTATTCATTTATGATTTAACCGTCTCAATTGCTATCTCAATTATCTTTTCTGTCCATGGAAAACAAATAAAGATTTAGGCAGTAGTACTTGTTGACTAATATGAACACATATATTTCAGGAATCTGCAGTGGGAAACATGATTGTCATGCTCTAGCAGACTGTATTAATAATGACTGTGTGTGTAAAGCAGGCTATACGGGAGATGGTTTTGATCTTTGTAAAGGTATGGCAAGAAAGTTGTTCCAATAAAATTAAACTAACTTTATTTTATATATTTAGTTGGTCCAGTAATATTTAAAGACATGTTTTAGACGATAGACAAGGGCATGAGGTGTGCAATAGTATGCCCACCAGCAATTATGAACTGTGTTCTAAGTTTGAAGAGTTAAAATAGGAATCGAAAGATAACTCTGTGAACGTTTCGAAAAAGGAAAATTCGATAAGGTTCATCGGTACACCCCAATGAACACATTTTTGGGATATAAATTTGAAATTTGGTGTGAGGAAATTCAGAAATATGCCATGGCAATATGCTTAATTTCGATAGAATTTAATGTTATGTCGAAATAACCAAGTCCAGTTTATCTGGATAGTGAATAATTGTGAGATTAGATCATTTAAGCAAAAGGAAGAATCCTATAGAGGTCGGTGCTTAAATTTATCCTTCAGTTTGTATTTTTACTTTTGAAATAGATACAGGACAAAGGTTGGGTGGGGACGGAGTGGTCTTTAGCAGTTGGTGGAATACAGAGGAAAACACACGAGGTTAGGTAGGCGGCCGTAATCCTTGTCAAGTACAAATGATGGGTCGAAACCACGCCAAATTAAGTCATAAGGTTATACTTACTGTTAGTTGTGCTAGCTCTGAGTAGTTGGGCCGTCTCTTTATCGTCATGTAGTTAATCTAGAGTACTAACAAGTGTATAATACAGTGATTTTCAACCATTGTGCCGCGGCACACAGACGTGCCACGAGTTCTTTCTAAGTGTGCGCTGAAATTTTGAACGGCACACGAAGAAAATGTGAAAAACCACTTGATCACAATCGAGTATTCTATGGTGTCTATACTGATACGTTCATAGTTGTGGTTTTCTTTATTTAGTTTGAATCATTCTATGACTAGTCTGTGTCTACGGTTATATGCCGTCTATGACTTTCCATGTTTTTATTTTGCAAAATTCAAATATATATCATATATATTTAGCCAGGTGTGCCACTATTTGTTTATGTGTTCGAAGGTGTGCCGTTAGCAAAAAAGGTTGAGATCCACTGGTATAATACATTGAAATATAGCAAAAACACATTAGTTTCAGGAAATTGCACTGTTAAAGTAGATTGTCATGGTCAGGCTGATTGTATTAACAATAAGTGTGTGTGTTATGCTGGTTATACTGGTGATGGCTTCCATCGATGTGGAGGTACGGTATTATAAAGCTCTTCCCATGGCGTTATTTAGATTGCAAGATATGGGCAATATTGAAGAAGGTTATCAAAATTTCTTGACCAACTGAACGATGCCGTAGTGGGGGGGGGGGGTATCAACAATTATAGAAATATATAAGACAATAAAGAATTCCGGCTTTGAAATACATAAAGGGCAAATAGCTGTAATATTCTTTGAAATCATATAAGGATTTTGTATTGTAATTTCTAATCAGTTATGTTATGTAAAATACACGAACAATCTAAATTGAACGGTAACCATTTTCGCCTGCTGCGTTCATTCTACACGTTTTATTTTAAATTTCTATTTTTGTCTTTTCTGAATCTGCTTTCTGGGATGTGTTTTTACTCGGTCATTACAAATTAAGCTCGAAACTATGGACTTGGTTTAGAGGTTAAGTCCCATTTAAAACTTTTCCAGACATTGTAACAATCATTATAGAACATATGATTTAGAAAAATTGTTGTCAATAAAAGTAATTAAGCGAATATTAATAAAGAAATATCTTTCAACCATTTAAAAAAGTTTGATTCTCTATTTGATACGATTACTTGGCTCTTCCCTGTGACGCTCTTCCCAGCAGAATGTTTAACCGTGAATTCTTGAAAATTGCTTCGTATATTTTCATCAAAATAGTAAATCTATTATTTTTACAGATTGTGGAAGCTGTGCTGTTAAACAAGACATTGCAGAATTAAAAAGGAAAATATATAAAATTTTAGCAGACACAGATAATTGTGCAAATTAATGCCTTTTATTTACCCATTAAGGATTTCTTCGCATTATTGTGCACTAGCTAAGGGTTGTTTATCTGCTTAGAATAAGAACATTTCTTGGGGTTTTTTTTCTTGCTCGGCTTCCTACTTGTAACTGTATTCAGTATAGACTATTATAATTTGGAATTTATAATCACTTTAAAATGAGGTTGCCGAATTTGGTGATGTTGATACATTTTACTTTTGATATCAGTCTCTACAGTATCGTGAAAATAATAAGCATGCCCCCTTTCCCTGAAAATATGCTTTCATAACATTAGTGCTTTTAAATTTTACACTAATACCACAAACCACATTTGAAACATAAATAAGTAATCGGAGCTCTGTGAAACGGAAAGAGTCGGCAAATGTGCGCCATGAAAATATAAAAACAAACATAGCCTCTGCCAGTCCCCTCCCTAGCCAAAATAAAGATGACTGGTTGCGAACAAACCCTTCTGTGTTACATCGGACGATACATCCCACTACTGCATTTATGTACTACTTGCGACCATGACATTTGATCAAATCGAAAATTAACATATTATTTGTACGCCCACGCCAATGTAGCGAAGCAGTCGGTTCATGAGCGGTTGAATACTTCCATATTGACCGGTCTGTGACTTTGCCTTAAACGTTGTGAAAGCCATAGATTCTCAATTTTCCATTCTGAAGGTACCTCGAAGCTACTATATTGTTTTTTATGGTCATGAGAGGACGGACACTCAACGAGGATGAACCCTTCTGATATGCAGCATTCTGCAACCTTCTTTACCAGAGTTATGTCCCATTTCCCGCAAAACCTGTTTATGAAGACGATTAAGATCAAATTTCTTAAAGTATCATTCCTTATCCAATTCGGTCAACATCAAAGTTTTCCAGTCCGATAAGCTCCTGTTGAGACAGGGCTATTGTGTGGGGTATTTTCAAGCTTTACGTGGTTATCTTAAATTGCAATATGCAAAAAGTGTTGCATAATCGTTGGCTTGGTATATTTTTATTGTGGCGCTTTTATGTGCATTGAATTATGTATAATTGGTAAGCTTTAGCTGAATGTGCGTATTATTTGCTAACATATCTCTCAGTGATACTATTATGTATTTTTTACAAATAAAATATCATATCTCTAAAAATTCTTTGTATATGTAATTTGAACAAAATTAGATAAAAATTTAACGTAGCAGTTCCGTTAGTCAGTTACAGAGTTTTGTTTGTTACAACTCTAGTTTTAACCTGAAAGTGTCCGCTACCAACATTAGTTCACCTATATGATGAAGTACTGCGGTGAAGTACTGCGGTGGGTCAGTAAGTAAGACGCTGATTCGCTAGGTCGGATGTCTCAGTTCTGCTCCTAGTGTTGGCCGAGAATGTTCACCTGGCTTTCTATCGTGGTTTCCGCTTGTCAGTGGTGCAGGACGGAAGGCCTGAAAAGGCTAGCTGTTTGAACGAACGAAAACCCGTGCTTCCGAATGTACATTGGCGTGAACGTAAAAGAACCCTTGAGTAGGCCGTGCAAATTCTATGTCATATGCCCATCTTCATTAGCTCAGTTGGCACAAAAACATAGGACCTTTAACCCCGTTTCATTTTAATTTTACCGAAAGCAAAATACTTATACTATGAAATAAAATGAGATTTAATGTCCCACTGTTCTGCTCCAACTAATTCAGACGCTTGTCTAAATTGTGTCTTACATGCGCACAAGTGTAGGAGTCTTTAGAACTGGGAGGAAACCGGAAGATCCGGCGAAAACCCATAAGGTTGGACAAGCGACCCTACACCTTGTCAAGGTGTAGGGTCGCCTTTCCAATCTCGTGGGTTTTCTTCTAGTCCTCCGGTTTACTCCCACTGATAAAGACCCCCCCCCCTCCTACGCACAAGCGAATTATTGAAGTAAAATTAAACCATATGATGGGCCCAAAATGACCTAGTTTGTGTCGAGTGGACGTTAAACCCCATTTCTCTCTGTAGTATACATAAACGATACTATTTAAAACATGAAGTCAAATATGAAACGTTTTGCCAACGAAGGGCCGTCCGTCATATTTTATATCTATCGAAGGTGACTGGAATCTTTTAATCCCTTCAAAATGAAAAACTTCTCGAGGTTAGTTAAGCCAGTGAGCAATTTAGCTTATCTTTCTATGGGGTACAAATTGAAGCATTAAACCAACATAAACATCTTGGTCTTTTCACCCAGTCTAGCTGCAAATGCGATTCCTTTGTTCATTCAATAATTAAAATACCGATTAAACAGAAAACCATCAAAAATGCACATTCCTCTTCCATACTGCAATATTTTCATTATGCGGATTTTATATCGGATAGTTGCACAAATCACTTGTCCAGACAGCAAATTAATTGTAATGTACAGACTTTTGAATAATTTTACTCCGGACTATCTATCTGCTCATTCCATACAGATATGTTTTCCTATTCTTCGAAATAAAATATTTTTGAATTCTATTGTCTTCCTGTGCTCTCTGATACCTTCCAAGGGCGACGAGTTTTGACTGCAACGCATTTGTCAAATTAGGTGGTGTCATCCCTGCTAAAAAGACAAAAAGGTTGTCTTCTTGTGCGGTACAATATCAGGACGTCTGGTTTAAATTAGGACGTGTTACCCCGAAAAAAAGATGAAATGGCTGCCTTCACGGGTGCTACAATAGTTTACACGGATGTCGGGTTTTCTACCCCATCAATACGCCAACGCAATTGTCAAATTAGGAAGTGTTATCCCTGAAAACAAACCCGAGACATCCAGGTTTCTAAAATGATAAACACGAATTCGTGAATATCTATATTATTGACCAATAACGTAGCGTTTTGCATAATCGAAGCCTAATTATTTTCTTTCTGAAATGGCCAATGAACGCAAACATACGTTTTAGGGGTACCTACGTGGATACTTTTGCGTCGTGTGTCAATTGTTATTCGTATGATGCTATTGTAAGCATCCATGGAAGAAGCCTACTGCAAATTTTGACAAGTATCGACCCAATAAATTGGTCAGAGAAAAATATATTCATATAATTTGTATAAACTTAGGGGTTTATAAAATAGAGAGTGCCTTTTCAGGTAGGTTTAGATTATTTCTTCACATTTCGGTGGGTCGTTTTTCAAAAGACTTTACCTTCTACTTAGGATATTTTGGCAATAATTTAAATACAATGTCAAATTGGAGGAGATAATTTGACCGACAGTGACATTTCCGACTAACTTTCAAACCAACAATAATTCTTTTAATGTGGATAGACAGGGAGGAAGAGGGCTCGCTCTGTTAAATTTTATTTCAATTATTCGCTTGCGCTTAGCGGTGTTTAGTAGTAACATGATATCAGAGGGTATGGAGCAAACCCGCGAGGTTGGACAGGCGACCTACATAATATTGTCACGTACAAGCGGGAATCGAAACGTAGCCACGTGACAAAATGGCAGATCTTATGATCTAACGCGCACACATTAAGTCACTAGACCCCCCCCCCCTTGGTTTAAAATATGAAAGATAAATTCAAATATTATTCGCTACATATGATTTATTTACCGTCAAATGATATTGATGTATTCTATAAAGTAGGCATGGTTGAGGAATGTCCGAGAATTATCCGTACATAATTCCAATTTTATAAATTACATGGGCGTGTTTGACCTCTGCTAACTTCAATGCTGCAAACGCTGAAATTTTAATAGGAATGTCAACCCATTAAGTATTTAAAAACATATGATGGAGCGAAATTAATACCAGTTTATAGTTCACTTTATGTTTGTATTTAATTTTTTCTCGTTTCTTTTTTCTACAATTAAACTCCAAAAACACCCACCAGTATTAACATCAACTATAACCTGTTAGAACTGACAAATAACCAAACCATGTGATGTAACAGATGTGATATATATCTTCGCCTTTAAACAGACAGTATACTGAAGTGTATCGATAAACTTATAAATTCAATATCTTATGAACGGACATCGATAATAGGATTGGAGAACGTTATAACTGTTAAAATAATTTGACGTTTTGTCAATAGCCTAAATACATTTCACTTTCTTTGCGATGAGTAACATTATATACTGTTGAATATATAACGTAGAGGGGGAGTTAGACTGGCTTGTGGCTTGTGGGGGGAGGGGGCGACGAATTGTCCAAATCGAATCCACAAATCAGCAGTCCCAAGGAGTTCCGACCTGCTCGTCTCTTCCTCTCCTCCCTCTGAAACCCCAAGACAGCAAGTACTTAGACGGTCACCCGCCCTCACTCCCCGATCCTACAAACAAATCGTCCACTCAGCATCAGATTGACAACGCATCATATTATTCGAATATCCGCACCTGGCGATTTGCAATTCCAATAAAAAAGCATATAATGTTTTATCAAAATACGTTTACTGGAAATAAGTTATTAGGTTTTTTTGTCAGATTGCAGGTGGTATGTAGCTGTGATAATGTTGATATCCTTTGAGTTTTGAAATTTACGTGTCACATAATCAATCAATCATGGTAGGAGTTTGGAGAATCAGTGTCATAATGATAGTATCAAAATTAATTCACAAAAATAATGTTAATTTTTTTAAGGGAATTTACAAATCCGATTACAGTATGTTAATTATGTATGCTAAGCATTGATATTCTAGGAATGACCGTGAAGATATATGCCCAGATTTGACGAAATTCATTGCTAAAATATTATCGAGTTTCAAAGTGTGAGAAGGAATAGCGGAGAGATGGGCGAGTTCGGGGAAGGAAAGAGTCAATTGATTGAATAGCGCTGTCGAGTTTATCAGCAAATAAATACGTAATATCGTAATTGTTTTTTTTTATATACCTTATCTTCATTGGAATATCCTTTTCTTTAAAAAAAAGACACTTTTTTTGTTATGTATGATTCCAGGCGTTCACAGCTCACCATAAGAGATCAGTATGATCTTATTGTCGCTGGTATTCATTATATTGGCTCCTGGAACATTTGCAAGTAAGAACATGCTTTAAACATATATCAATCTCGTATAGATAGGACAAACAAATGGTATTTTTAATGGAAACTTTCAACAACGATGTATATAAACTTAACTAGATAAATGTTAAAAGTATTCCTAATCTCATACACAATTTATTGACTATTGACGCATTTGCTTCTATAAATGTTACGGTAGACTCAATCGGGGACTTGTCCTTACATATTCAGTTTAATTTGTTTCTTGAATGATATATGATCAATGATTCTATTGTATTATTCAGCCCACCCTCCCAAACCTGGAAACTGTTCAGAAGCTTACTTCTTTTGTGATGACCTTGCTGATTGTGTAGAAGATACGGTTGCGTTTACGTTCCAATGCATATGTCAGGAAGGGTCTACTGGTGATGGATTAAAAGAAGATGGAAGCACAGGCTGTGAACCCGGTATGTAAATATTATCTAATTCCACAGTTTCGTCATAATGATATGTCATCGCTTGATCAACGGAAACACGACTTGCCGTTTGTCATAATCCAGCTGCACAGATGTTCAAAGAATAAGAGAAGCGTATGGAACCTTATTTAAGAGGAAGCAAGGTATATTAAATCTTCCCAAAAAATCAGTTACAGGTTGAACTTTTCATAGCTAGTAAAATAAATATTAATAAATAGCTAATATTTTTGTATTTTAACAACTGAACAGATATCCCCTGAAATCCACACTTTTTCTGGAATTGTATTATGCATCCCCAAAGCGCCCACCCCAATTCCCCAATCATATTGACGTTTTGACAATCATGTATCTGACTTATTTGTTAGGCTTGCTTATGAAGATGCCAGGGGAATGTCGAGTGCAAATTTTTACAACAGGTTTTATTTGTAGACGTTATCATTATGCACATAACAATATTTTCTATTTATATAGATGTGAGTGTGTGTGGAAGTGACACCGACTGTCATCCGGATGGATTGTGCAACCCTTCCAAGACTTGTGAATGTAAACCACTCTACAGAGGAGATGGAAAAACAAAATGTTCTGGTAATAAGAAAAATGATTCTGATTTATTAACCGAAAACATTTGGCAGAAACAAGTATCAACAAAATGGTTTAAAATACTTTTATTGACTCTTTATATTAATGACTTTATTATTCTTTCATATTAATTATTTATACTTATGGTTTTCATTCATATTAATTATTTATACTTATGGTTTTCATTCATATTAATTATTTACATTAATGGCTATATTAATCATATTAACTATCTATATTAATGGCTTATTAATGATATGATCCGCGATGGTTCGGCGAGTAAGACGGTGGTTCGCTAGCCAGGTGATCTCTTGTTCGCTCCCGATGTTGGCCAAGAAAGTTCCCCTTGTCAGTGGTGCAGAACGGGGGTGGGGAAGACACGAACCTTGTGCTCGTAAAAGATATCTTGACAGTTGGAATTCGAAATGAGAGCTGGAATTGGCGCCGCTTTCCGAGCATAATTTACTTAATAGCACACCTCATGTCGTTAGTCCGCCTGCATTAGCCCGGTCGGTGCAATAAAGTAGAGCGTTAAGCCCCAGTTGATTATTGATATTATTATTCACATTAACTATTTATATTAATGATTTAAATTGTATATATAAATGAATGTTTATCCAACCCAATGACGATATTTTGAATTGTAGATATAGATGAATGTTTATCCAGTCCCTGTCCTGCTAATGCTCAGTGTAGCAATAATGTTGGTTCGGCTCATGGGTGTAACTGCAAACCCGGTTTTGCTGGTGACGGCTTTATTGAATGTAAAAGTAAGTTAATGTTTTATCTAATCTAGATCTAGTATACAATATTCCTGGCCTAATGAGAAATAAACCTCATATTTTAAAATCTAGCTTCGCTGATCACAACAAGATAAAATCTATCGATTATCTTAAAATAACCGCCTAGAAATATTAAATATAAAACCCAAGATCTATATGATGCTTGTACTGGACAAAAAGGTAAAAATCGGTCTTGGCTAGAACATAATTATAAACATTTATATACAGGAACATGCACTGTTAAGCAGGACTGTCATGCTCTAGCTGAATGTACCAACAGTGATTGTGTGTGTAATGCAGGATATACGGGAGATGGTTTTGATCTTTGTGAAGGTATGTCATCTTCGTTGCTCCAGTAACATTGAATGTACTTACAAAACATGAACAATTCCAGTGCTTGTTTGTTAATCTAATACTATTCTTTATAAAACTGTAAAAGCTATGTAATCTACCATAATTACTATATATAAAATCTA
Organism: Patella ulyssiponensis; assembly: GCA_963678685.1. Lineage (NCBI taxonomy): Eukaryota > Metazoa > Mollusca > Gastropoda > Patellidae > Patella > Patella ulyssiponensis. The sequence continues at coordinate 57,274,979 of OY783230.1, read as the reverse complement.
CAAAAACAGGTACAGTGATGTTTTTTTCTTCGAGAACATTTAAACTTGCAATATGCAAGAGCAAAATCTGCCTATTACGTGTCTTTCTTTAGGCCTGAAATGGTATCTAAATTATTAATTAGACATTAATTAACTTATCCAGACCATAATAAACACTCGATGTCAAGGCAAGCCTTCGATGTAAGCTGGATTAGATTCAAATATGCCGCTGAACGGCCATTGTAATTAAATCACAACATTGGATAATCGAGACTACTCTGTTTATATTAATGATTTTAGTAATGATGACAGAGGCTATTCAGAAATTTCACGCACTCCGTTCTCGGCCTATAGTGGATCAATTTGACTGAAATTTTCAGCAAATTACATTTACACTATATAGTTTTTAACTATTATAGTGAGAACTGCCAACTCTTTATCTTATCTGCCATAATGTATCTTAAAATAAGTTTAATAACTAAACCTGATGTATGCAGTAATGATCTTTTTATAAGGATTAAAGACGGTGAATTTATTCCATGATTATATAGGTATATAATATGTTTTTCCCACAAGCCTAATGTATGCAATAAAGATTTTTTTTATAAGGATGTAATGACGGTGAATTTCCTCAATGATTATATATGTATATACATGTACTATGTTTTTTCCACATTCTTCCCTAAATACTCCTGATTAAACAACGGATCTATAATTCGTTTCGTTTTTATACGCCCACATTTTCATGTGGACGTATTATGTCGTCGCCCCTGTCCGTCCGGACGTCCGTCCGTCCACAATTTGTTTGTGGACTCTCTACATGTCACAATTCTTATCTGATTTTGACGAAACTTGAAATATAGGTTTATCCCCATAAGATCTCGGTTATCGGATCGGAACTTCATGGATTATGGCCCCTGATTGTACGAAATATCATGTTTTTAGCTTGTGGACCCTATAGAGGTCACAATTTTGAACCGATTGTGATGAAACTTGACATGCATGTTTATAACCCCAAAATCTTGGTTCCTTTCGATATTTGCGGCCATCGGATCGTAACTTCCTGAATTATGGCCCCTGATTGTCCGAAAAATCGCCCTTTTTAGCTTGTGGTCCCTCTGGAGGTCAAAATTATTATCCGATTTAAAACACCGTTCGATTATATCACCGTTACATGGTAATGAAGGTTGAGTTCAAATTTCGTGAAAATCGGACCAAAATTGACAAACAAAATGGCCGCCGTTTGTACGCGAATAGTGTGAAAATATGTTATATCAAGGTTGTGGACCCTATAGAGGTCACAATTTTGAACCGATTGTGATGAAACTTGATATGCATGTTTATAACCCCAAAATCTTGGTTCCTTTCGATATTTGCGGCCATCGGATCGTAACTTCCTGAATTATGGCCCCTGATTGTCCGAAAAATCGCCCTTTTTAGCTTGTGGTCCCTCTGGAGGTCAAAATTATTATCCGATTTAAAAAACCGTTCGATTATATCACCGTTACATGGTAATGAAGGTTGAGTTCAAATGTCGTGAAAATCGGACCAAAATTGACAAACAAAATGGCCGCCGTTTGTACGCGAATAGTGTGAAAATATGTTATATCAAGGTTGTGGACCCTATAGAGGTCACAATTTTGAACCGATTTTGATGAAACTTGACATGTATGTTTATAACCCAAAGATCTTGGTTCCTTTCGATATTTGCACCCATCGGATCGTAACTTCCTGAATTATGGCCCCTGATTGTCCGAAAAATTGCCCTTTTTAGCTTGTGGTTCCTCTGGAGGTCAAAATTATTATCCGATTTAAAAAACCGTTTGATTATATCACCGTTACATAGTAATGAAGGCTCTGTTCGAATTTCGTGAAAATCAAACCAAAATTGACGGACAAAATGGCCGCCGTTTGTACGCGAATTGTGTGAAAATATGTTATATCAAGGTTGTGGACCCTATAGAGGTCACAATTTTGAACCGATTTTGATGAAACTTGACATGCATGTTTATAACCCGAAGATCTTGGTTCCTTTCGATATTTGCGCTCATTGATTCGTAACTTCCTGAATTATGGCCCCTGATTGTACGAAAAATCACCCTTTTTAGCTTGTGGTCCCACTGGAGGTCAAAATTATTATCCGATTTAAAAAAAAGTTTGATTATATCACCGTTACATGGTAATGAAGATTGAGGTAAGATTTCGTGAAAATCGGACTAAAATTGACGGACAAAATGGCCGCCGTTTGTACGCGATTAGTGTGAAAATACGTTATATTAAGGTTGTGAACCCTATACAGGTCACAATTTTGAACCGATTTTGATGAAACTTGACATGGATGTTTATAACCCAAAGATCTTGGTTCCTTTCGATATTTGTGCATATCGGATTGTAACTTCCTGAATTATGGCCCCTGATTGTACGGAAAATGACCTTTTTTTTTAGCTTTTGGCCCCTCTGGGGTCAGAATTATTATCCCATTTACCCACTTAGCAACATGATCCCCAGTCGAATTTGAAGCCTACTGAAATGAACCTTTATAACCCAAAGATCTTAATTCATTTCGATATTTGCACATAGGAAAAATCACTTTCGGTATTGCTTGTTCTCTATCCATCTCTCGAAAATGTGGGCGTATCCTGCCTGGCAGTGCCAGCCTATCTTTTATACTTTCGATGGCCTAGACTACATGAAGATCTTAGTGATAAGTTATAGTGGGAGTTCACGTCAGGCGCCAACCGAGCGGCTTTTGACCTATGACGTCAGACAGCGTTGACGTTTCTAGTAGTTTACCCACAGTCCTGTGCATCAAAGGGCTAATCCCCCACATCATCCAGAACACGTCAATGATAACACCTCTTCCAGATCTTAGTGTAGTAAAACGAAATTTTGAACAATATTAACGTATTGAAATAAGCTCTGTGTTTTAATCAGATTATTTTTAATGTAGATAGATATAAGGAAACAATGCATCTTTATATTATATAACAAAGATACACCGGTAACCTGTAAATATGTAACTAAACATTTAATAACATATATATGGTTGTTTTGTTAGATACATCAGAAACCTGTTAATAGGTAAGCTAAACATTTAATAACATAACTATGATTTTGTTTTAAGATACTGACGAGTGTCTTACAATAACATGTGCACCTCCTGGTAATTGCATCAATTCGATTGGTTCTTATGAATGTGGTTGTCCAAATGGATTTACTGGAGATGGAACATTATGTACAGGCAAGACGAACTATTTGTTATTTATTGTGGAATATTTAATGCAGAGTACATACATGCTTGCCTTTGATATTTCACATTCAGGGGCCATTTTATTGTGTATCAAATAAAAATATATCACTGTTGATAATGAGGTTGATTATCAAAAGCTGTAATAGCCTCAATAGCAATATATCAAAAAAGATTGATATTTTGCGATTGAGGCTATTTATATAATTTCCAACTTTTATATTCGTAACATCATCTTGGTCACGGCATTGATCGAACAAATAGAACGTAATTGTATATAGATTACGTTAGACACAACAACAAAAATAAAAATTTCACAACTTGTAAATTTCACAAAAAGAAAAGTAGTAGCAAATCATATATTGTCCTTTGAAAAATATAATGAGGAATAATCCAAATTAGTCTACTAATTTCTATAATTGTATCTTACAGCATTGCCTGCGAGCTGTGAAGAAATACGTGTCGCTACTCCTGGTGCTTCCAGCGGTCAGACGTATAAAATTGATCCCGACGGAACAGGTCCATTGAAAACCATGCAGGTACTATCATCATTGAAACGACATGTTATTAGCGAAATAACTTGAAAATGTTATGAAACCCATAAACCAACGCCACGATAATATATTAAAATAATTGATTTTCAGCCAAAGTGTGTATTTGAAGACGGTGTTGGTATAACTATTGTAACTCCAATAACTACAGGACTTGTAAATATAGCAGATCGAACCATATTATACAAGGACGCTAGGGCTGAAGATATTCAGGGCCTTGTAAATATATCTGAATTTTGTTACCAAACACAAAAGTAAGTGATCGCCTCCAACACCAGTATGTTGTGTGTATCTGCAAGGTATTTACTTAAGAAGTTTAGGTGGGTTGGCGGATCTTGTAACCCAAAATTAATTTTACTAAATCACCTAGCCGGGCTACCAAAACGACCCCATGGTCCATTAAAGACGCATTAATCAAAAGCTATACCTGCCTCTGCAAAAGTTTTCGTTTAGCGTCATGTATTATATAAATCATCAACTATATAGAACTTCAGGTGGTATTGATTTTCAGCAGGTATAAATACGATTGGCAATTATTGATTTAATTTAAAATTGGACAATCGAGATTTTTCCTTATTATCATTACTTAGGTCCAGGCTAACTTCGTGGGTTTTCTCCGGATTCTCCGTTTAACCCCACTGTTAAAGATCCATACGCGGAAGCGAATTTTGGAAGAAAATTGAACCATATGTTAGTCGCGAAATGACCTAGTTTGTGTCGAATGGACATAATATCAAATTTCTCTCTCTAATTACATAAATAGCAATGCTAACCGAGGCTACACCGTTCTTCAAACTGGTGATAACTCCGCTAAGACTTCAATTTTCAACATATTCTCGTTTCATTATCTATTTTTGAACTATTGTATCAGGAACTGCCAGCTCTTTACCTTAGCTTCCATAATGCATCTTTAAGGTGTAATAACAGAACCATTTCTCTACAATTATCTTATTTAAGGGTAGAATGTTCGGCTGGTTACCAGTTATTTGGTGGTGTTACAGATGCTGCGTGGACAAATGCTAACGGAACAGTATTCAATTCATGGGGTGGATCAGGTGTAGATCAAATGGTAAGCTCGGATTTCTTATGATTGATAATTGGTATACATACATAATCTAAAGCAACAAGATTGATATTCTAAATTCAAATTTGTCACGGTTAAAGATACATCGATCCATACGAAAGTATTGATAAGGTAGTTATTTCCAACAAATTTAGTATAATATATATGAGACACTCATTCTTGCCAGAAAAATACCGAATTCCTTGGAAAACCCCAATGAGGCAGAACATTAAGGGTATCACTAAGAGGCAGTATGGAGCGCTGGGTTTTATTGGTCAAATGACTAGCGGGCGTGCCAACAATTATGAGAGACTTACACGTACTTCATACTTTGCGATCAGCCTGCGTGAAGAGAAGCTGACAGAGAATAAGAACGAAACGAAAACGCGTACAAGCTGAAACGCCACCCGCCACATAATTCACGTCACGTGACAATGAAGGGTCCAATTTATGCAGTCAACCTGGGAATGTATCTTTAAAAGATAAAAAGGTAGAATCAATGAATATACGCATACCTACAGGTAAATTTATACATTTAAATAATATAAAAACCCAGCTTACCTTTATTTTGTCAGTGTCCTTGTGGTGTCCTTGGGTATTGTACAAATGGTGTTGCCTGTAATTGTGAAGGATCTTCCACTTCCAGTGGAGTTGATTTTGGCAAGATCATTGATCGTTCCATGCTGCCGATTACAACAGTAGCATTTAATCCTGGATCAGCTAAATACCAAATATCAGAAATAAAATGTGCACCAAAAACAATAGGTATGTTAGCTTAATAGAAGATATTTGTATTTTTATTTTTTTAAAAAAAAGACTCTTAATTTGCTACTTAGCAATATACAACTATCCAGGCATACAACGGGTTTCTATACCTTGCTTTACATGCAGTAAAGTCCATGAATTATAAGCTTACAATCGCAAGACATTATAGTAAGGAAGTGTGATTATTTACTGGATCTAATTAAATGTACACAATTTGGGACCTACTAAAAAGAGTGTGTTTTGGGGTTTTTTTTATCCATAATTATGTCAATATTATGTAAAATGATTTAAATTTATATTTTCAATATGACGTGGATATCTATAACGTTTCTATGGGCGTTATTGTCGGTTCATGTTGGTGGTTAGTTGCCATGTATCTTTTTTTTCTGGTGATGCCAACTTAAAATCAAGATGATTATGTTTTTAGATATACGGAAGGATTGTGACGCAATAAAACAGGATGATATGATAACTGACAATGGACCACAAATTATAGATATAGATGGACCAGATGGACCTCTTGAACCAACTTTAGTTCACTGTGATATGACAAAATACGGTCATGTTGGTCTTACAGTTGTTCCCCATGATCAGTAAGTTCTTATAAAATAGCACTAGTAAATGATTTGTATCTTTCCGATTCCGAACTATAGCTGACTCCCAGTTTCACAACGCCAATTTTTGTTGAGTTTGCAGGATTTTACGTGCAATCGCATGAGTTTTTATTATATTTTCTTTAAGATTTTTCAGATTTAGGTCAGGCATAGGTTCGGGATCTAAGGTTGGGGAACCCAAAAATAAATCGGCAGACATATTGATTGACCTCTTTCCCTAACATTAATTTATTGGGGTAGACCGGTTAACGGAGGAACGAAGAGTGTCGTCTACTTGGGGCAAATAGATAACCCAACCCGCTTGCTTATCCGCCAATAATTTCTTATTCTAATTTCCCAGATAAATCTATTCCTGAATCGCACTGGTTCAAAGTACGAGTCAGGTGATCAAATAGTAAATTAGATTTTTGACGATTAAATTCACCAACATAGCATTAGTTTTTATCGAAGTTTTCATTAATATTTTAGACAAACAGCAATCATTCCGACAGAAAGTGGTAACATTAATTTAACCTACACGACATCTCCAGAAATAATGCAAGGAATAATAGATGAGTCGCATTTCTGTGATCAAGAAGTCAGATATGAATGTAGAGTAAGTACAATGAACATCAACATTATTTGAAAATGTCATGTTTCATGATCATCTGGAAATTTGCACAAACCATATTATTGACATTATATGTAAAATTATATACAATATTGGGAAGCGTTATGGCTCTGGTCAAGTATTTGATCTTTCCTTTTACTTCACGTTGTGTTTTAATGTGTTTTGTCATAACCCAGCAGTCTTTTGTCACATTATATACAAATAAAAGTCTGGAAAACCGTATGGTTTTAAAATCTATATTTATAAGTTCTTTAACAGAATGAACCTGAATATTCATTTTATTAAGACCTATTTCATTCTCAGCTAGGCGATGGTGTTGGGATTAACTATGTAAGGGGTGGTTCACTTGTGGCACGTGAAGATTACGAAACCTATGACTATTCTGTAGATCCAGACAACTGACGTTAGTAGCAAGTAGGTTACTTCAATACCGACAGGCCTGTCAAAAACATAAAGGCAATTGACCTGTTTTTTTGTATGCAAAGTACTGAATTATTTTATTAACATCCGCTTAAACAGAGATGTAATATTGCAATGGATACTAAGATGTTCGATTTTTTGCATAAACTACTCTTTCTGAATTGCAGAATGCTCCCATTCATTATGAAGGTGAACAGAAGGTATTTGTATATGCTACTAAAGACAATAAAAGAGTAGATTATTTCCCTGGCGGCCAGAATATTACGGAACATTGTGGATGTGGAATAACTGGATCATGTGTGTCGGAGAATATTACCTGTAATTGTGATATGAATGATAATGTTACTAGATATGATATTGCTAATCATACAACTAAATTTGATTTACCAATAACAGGATTCAACGTAGATTTAAGTCAACCTTCAGCCTATGTTAAACTATACATTGGACCATTAATCTGCAGTACTCAGCAATTTGGTGAGCTCCTAAATTAATATGTTCATAAATTTATGTGTTTGAACCGATACTTTACAAAGTTTAATGTTTTGCTTCTGTTAAAAGTACTAATGAAAAATATAACCATCATACAAGAAAGGGCATTCAATTACGTTGATGTTTTTACTTTTAATCAACACTTCAACACACTAAGTTTCCGGGTGGAGGGGGTAGATTTAAATGGCACTTTAGATTCACAATCCAGGATAATACTCATAGTGACAGCAATATATCATTTGCTTATCCTGTACTAAATGTGATTTAAACATATTAGTTCTTTCAAAAGCATCTATAAAGGTAATGGTTAAGCGGGCGCCACACTTAATCAAGATGGACACACGATAGAGTGAATGTTAAAATTCGGCTTTGATCGTAAAAAACATCCAGATATTCGCGAGGGCATTTTAATAGTAAGTGCAGGGGGATTGTACCACACACGATTTACACAAAAACAAATACACGGACAAGAAATCATACTCAGAAACCACACTTATTCAAGATGGACACACGATATAGTGAATGCTCAAATTCGGCTTTGATCGTAAAAAGACATCCAGCTATTCGTGAGAGCATTTTAATAGTAAGTGCAGGGGGACTGCACCACACACGAACAAATACACGGACAAGACATCATACTCAGAAACCACAAATAAACAAACAATTCAAAAAGAGTGAATGGATCCGGGGGCTATAGCCGTAAGCATCGTATGGCCTCAGCAGCAATTTCGTGACCCGGAGAAAACCACAACGTTGGAGGGCGACCCTACTCCTTGTCACATGCAAGCGGGAATCGAAACCATCCCACTTGACTCAATGAAGGCCTTATGAGCAAAACCATTTTCCAAATAAACTTAACGTACAGAGCATTTCTTTGTACACGTTTTTATTACCTTAATGAATTTTTTTTTATTCATTTCTCAGGAATCGAACCTAACTGTGAAAAATATCTTGCTATAGGTGTCGGTTTGCCTTATACGTATCTCATAGATCCTGATGGGCCGTACGATCCCACGAAAGCTTCAGAGAGTAAGTAATAAAGTTGCATTATTAGCCCCATTAAATATTTACTCTAGAAATACATTTTACAAGAATGTGCGATTTAAATTGAGAATACTAACAGAACCGTTTAGTCCGGATTATCAATAATTCTAAACCTTTTGCTTTGCTTTTTATGAACCAATTTCATGTCTGCTGCAAAATATGCCGTTTTTTCGAGACAGACTAACCATTTCCAAATATCCATGTAATTTAAAGTACATAATGTCCAAACGTTGGAAACAAATGCAGACATGGTTATTTTACCGATAAAGTCACATGCACAGATGCACAGATCACACATTATATTTTAGAATTGTAACTTTTTTCTAGGTAATCTTGAGGCATATCCAGTGGAATGTCAATTTAATTTAGTACCACCACAGGGAATTACCATAATACATCACGAATTGGAAGACAGGGTAATGTATACACCACTAGCTAAAGAACTTCATTGTTTTGTCAATGGTCGGGGTTGGGAGGAGTGTTCATATGCCCTCAATTGCATGAAGTGCTATGACGGAATATAACAAAATACAACTTGGCCAAAATCAAGGAAAGGTTACTCGACACAGAGTCCTTCTATCTGTTTTTTTTTGTTTGAAACTATGAAGACCTAAATTACTATTGAACAGATTACAATCTTTATTTTGAAATTGCTGTTGAGATACCCAAAATATTAGTATTGTTGGCTATTGAAAAAAGAATCTTTTTTTTTTCATACCACATGTGGCACTATTATCTTGTGGCACAGCAACTTCTTATCATGTAAATAAAGGCATCCCCAAACCTTTACAATTCGGCTATATGTATTTTATCTCTCTGTTTTTCGACATCCGGCACTATCAAAAACTTAGTGCAAAGTGCAGTTTTTATGTGCATCCAATGATCTGGCATCCCCAAGGGACTATCAAAATGGGTTCGTCTGTCTGTCTGTCTTTCAGGTCAGTTCTTTGATACAGTTCGCCACTTTACCAATATTGAAAACGAGGTACTGAGTTGTCGTTATTCGGCAATATCGAAAAACGAAAATCGAGCTGTTGCTGTTAAAAAAAAACAACAGCTCTACTGTAAGAAAATAGGAAGGATGAGATCTGCCGATCATTAATACCCTAATTTGGGCAACTGCATAGCATCATCTGGTTACCATTTATATACTTCTTTTTCAGACGGAAGTGACTGATTCAAATGTCCAATTTGAAATTAAATACAGGAATATTGTAGATAAGGAGCAAATGAAACATCTTAGATATCGATCAACGTTTTGTGGACAGTCATTAATATTCCACTGCAATAATTTCAAAATACATAGTGGTAAGATTTTTTAAATAATTTTAACAGTAAGGTTTTGCCAATAAATTTTCTGTGTATGTGCGGCTGTCGTTTATCTGTCTATTTATCTGTTGGCGGCTCTGTCTTCATTAGCCCGGATAAAGCAGAACGGTGGGAATTCAAATCCCATTCCATTTCATTTGTTGCTGGTAATGCTAAGGGTAGCTCGAGCAGGTCATATTCGGCTCTAGAAATGTTCTGGTGTCGGTGAGTCCTGCATTACCACTCAGGTTTCCCACTTCCGGTCTAGGGCTGTCATATAAAATTGCAACATACGAATTATGTCCCAGTTATATTGAATGTAAATCTTTTGACTGCCTTGTACAGATAGAACTGACAGTGTGAAATATATACATATACACCCAAACAAGCAAAGAAAGCCATTACAAAATGAGAAAGATCGGAAGGATTTATTGCTTGTCACATCTCCAACTTCGCCTGGTCGTTGGCATTTCATTGAAAACTAATATTCAGATGGTCGTCTGTGAGTAGAATAAAGACTTGTTAGGGTCTTTCACACATACTTAACTAGTTTTATGCATTGGAATATATCCGTGTTTCTCGATTAAATAGGGCTTTATTGCTCTCCTCAATGATTAATTTTAAATATACTATTCAAAAAAAGTAGGGGATATTTGATTTTTAAGTGTTATTAAAGTCACCTAATGATACTGAAGAAGAAACAAATGACAAAATGAAATGAAGTTCACATTCATCAATTTATTCCAAATGATCGTTAGACTAAGTAAGGCACAGACTGACCATTATAAGGGTAAAATGATACCCGGGGTCAAACAGCAAAGTTACCACAGCATTACAAGAAAGTCAGTAACGGGTAAATCCTCCTCTGTTTGCCAAACAAGCATTGATCCGACGTGGCATACTCCTAATGAGACGTCTAAGGTCATTTTCGTCCAGATTGTCCCATTCCTGTTGCAACGCAGCAGCAAGTTCTTGGGCATTAGCAGGACGTTGTTGACGTTGACGTAACCTCTGTCCAAGCATGTCCCAGACATGCTCGATGGGGGAGAGGTCGGGACTCAGTGCTGGCCAAGGTAATGTGGTGATGTTCTGTTGTTGGAGGTAACCTGTAACGATCCTGGCCCTGTGACATCTTGCGTTGTCATCCTGGAAGATGAAACGGCGGCCATGACGTCGTGCGAACGGCACAACATGGACTGCCAAGATGTTGTCCCGGTAGTACTGGCCTGTAACACGCCCTGCAACAACATGTAAAGCCGTTCTTCCAGCAACAGTGATGCCTCCCCACACCATAACAGAACCACCCCCAAATCGATCATGTCTGATGACGTTAACGTCTTGTAAGCGCTCGTTTCGACGACGCCACACCCTCCTACGTCTGTCCAAAAAATCAACAGTGAACCTTGACTCATCTGAAAACATCACATTGCTCCAGCGTCGATTATCCCAGTGTTGACGATCCCTACACCAACGACGTCTTGCCTGAATGTGATGATCTCTCAAACAAGGGATCACGCGAGGACGTCGGGCGCGAAGGTGACCCCTATGCAGTCGATTCCGAATCGTCTGGCCACTCACTCTCACACCAGTGTCTGTTTGAAAACGAGCGCTGATCTGATTTGCTGTGATGACACGATTTCTCAAGGCCAAGGTACGGATAAATCGATCCTGGGCTTGAGTTGTCGCCCTTGGTCGACCTGAGCGTGGTCTGTCCTGTACAGATTGTGTATCACGGTATCTGGACCATAGCCTGCTTATGACAGACTGAGAAACATTCATCGTCCGCGCCACAACCGCCTGTGTTGTGCCGATCTGTAGCATGCCAAGGGCACGTAACCTTTCATTTTCGGTTAGCCGACGAATATCAAAATTTGTTTTCTGGTCACTAAAACAATTAAACTGATGTTTCCACCCTGGAATTCAATGCCACAATGACTGTAACATTCAAAGTCAGAGTCGTGCAAATCTTGGGTTGGACCCCCATGATGATCCCAAGCATCACCTGCATTCCATGCGGTAGCTATTGGTGCATTTGGGCGTCACATGTAACTGGAAATGTTTCTTCTGTTAGGTTCTATAGTGACTTCTTTCGTAGTCATTTGCATATTTTAGTATTATGCCCCCAAAATCAAATATCCCCTACTTTTTTTGAATAGTTATTATGCCCCCAAAATCAAATATCCCCTGCTTTTTTTGAATAGTATATTATCATTTCCATAATACCCTTCCATAGAACCGCGTAAATACCGAAAATGGAAGCACTGCCCTACATAGAGAACGATGATTTACTCGAGTCTTTGTTACACTCGACTGACCACAATGTATTATAAGACCTGACATAATCACCCCTATTACTCCACGATTAAAACCAGGATTTCAGTCGCAGCGCGATTCGTGATAGCAGAAACCTAGCATAATCTACAAATTTGAAACTGTTGCTTCGCTTACCTGCTGGCCCCACATATCACCGACAAGAGCGTTTCTTTTGTCAATTGCGCGGAAAGTAAAGAAATGCTATAGATATTCTACCAGTCATATCCAAAAATTAAATGATATCATAACAAAATTGACAGAATTATGGATAATTGAAATTCTAAAAAAGGATACTACTCATCAGTGACTAGAGCACACAAAGTAGCGCACAATATATTTCAAAGAGTGATATGTGCTGAAATTGAACATACATGTATATTTTCCTGTGGGTCACATATTAGAATACTTTTTGGGCGGTTCTTGTCGGTGTTTTGTAGGATCCCTTACCTGCTAATAGTTGTTTTTGTTTAACATTTTGTCCTAAATCTTTAGGTCCACTACTTGTGAAATGGTTTACTGTTGATAATGAGGAATTAACCTATTTGTCTGGTGGGGCTGAAGGTGATTTTGGCTGTGCTTGTAATATAGATAATACAGTTGATTGTATCAATGAAGGATTCTGTAACTGTGATTCTGGTAATAACACGTAAGTTCGGAGAAACGTCATATATATACATATATTTTGTTATCACTATAAAAGTTGTTTTTAACAAGCTGAGTAGTCATGTTCCTGGCACATTATGTTAATATAACTATGGAATTCTGGTTTAAATTCGTAAGTAACAATGTGATTTCATTTCAAATATAATCTTTGAGGTTGCGAGAGTTTGAAGAATGTTTTTTTTCGCTTGTTTGAAACAAGCGATACGTGGTATTCAATTAAACGTTGCAATTGTATATGCCCAACATTGTTGTTGTTGATGTCGAATTTCATTTTTAACCTACCAATACAGTGTCTGCTATTATGGACAGGTTAACTTAATAAATTTTATTTACATATCAGGAGACATTAGAAAAGGCCAGAACATATTAAAGGTCTCTTCACCACATTGCCCCACATTTTTAAGGAGACACTTAAAAAAATCTTGTATATTAGAAAAAAATGCCACTTTAAAATGACAAGCATATGTTGGTGTTTGTTGTTTACCACGTGGCTCCACATTCTTTTATTTATTAGTTTTATTTAATGTCTGGTGCCATCTGTAAAATAATATTATTATCATAATTAGGACAGACGTCAACGAACTTGGAAACATTACTCACCTCCCTGTTGATAGATTAGATTTTTCTGCAGTTATATCACAATATCCTGCCGGTTCGTTAACATTTACCCTCGGCCCACTGAAGTGTTTCGGTGAGTTGTTTTACAACATTATCATTATCATGTATTAGACTTCTTCATAACCCGGAAGTGTTGACCTAGGAAGTTCATTGCCCTCCCCCCGTTGTTAGTGGTGAGGGTGGTGGTCTGGTAAGAGACATCGTATAATGGTTTGCAAGAGACTAAGTCCCGTATACACATTGGCATGTACATAAAAGAACCCTTGGCAGTTGGAATTCGACAAAGGAGTAGGCCGTAGAGCCGCTGCCGGGGCAAAATGTCCCTCAAACCACACTGCATGGCATACACCAGTCTTCATAAGCCATGTCAGTGCAGAACATTACGACATTCAACTTCAATTCATTTCCATTACAATCCACACCGGCAGTGTGTGATTGTTTTAACTATTCAATAGACCTGTTTAAACTTACCTAGCCGATTGGGCATGGTTTACCCTTTAAGTACGCTGTAAGCAAAACAAACAGGGGGGTTGGGTGGCCGAATGGTTAGCACGTGCCTGCTGTATCATAAAGTCTGGTGTTAACTGGTGTGGTTTCGAACGCCCGGTTGTACGTGACAAGGAGTAGGGTCGCCTTCCGACCTCGTGGGTTTCCTCCGGGTTCTCCGGTTTCCTCCCACTGCTAAAGAACCCTACGTACAAGTGAATTATTGTAATAAAATTAAACCATATGTTAGTCCCGAAATGACTTAGTTTGTGTCGAGTGGACGTTAAACTTCATTTCTCTCTCTCTCTCTCTCTCTCTCTCTCTCTCTCTCTCTCTCTCTCTCTCTCTCTCTCTCTCTCTCTCTCTCTCTCTCTCTCTCTCTCTCTCTCGCAAAACAAACAGGCCCAATATCACTCAGTTTAGAGCAAAATAAATGAAGTCACGCTATTACTTGCAAGATTAACAGAGCAATATCATAACCCATTTGCTGTCCCACTGAATGCCCCCAACGTAGCACCGTACAAATTATCAACAGTAAACAGGTGAATATAAATTATTGTTGACCAAACTACATTTATTTCTAACAAACAGAAACATTTACCACATGTTACGATCTATTCGTATACCTACAAGAAGAAACGAGAGTTGGAGAAGCTCCAATTGAAAATGGTAAATACACCATCGATCCTGATAGATCCGGTGGTGACCCACCATTTACTGTTACCTGTGAATTCCCCTTTACTAGGATTGGTGTTGAAAATGGTAAGAACATATTCTCTAATTCGTCATTCTAGCTTAAACATACATTATGCAAGAGCTAAATCTGCCGATTGCGGGTCTTCTTTAAGCCTGAAATGTTATCTTTATTATTAATTAGACATTAATTAACTTATCTAGACCACAATCAACTCTCGATGTCATCGTTAGTCTGTATTTATTACTGGATTAGAATCCGGTTTGCTGCTTATCTTTCATTCGTGATTTAATCATGAAATGGATAATCGAGACAGTGTTTTTTATCGTAACGACTTTAGTAATGATGATCGAGCATTGTACATAAAGTCACATTTATGTTGTCCAGGTATGTTGAGGAAATGTTGTATTTAAAATAAACAAAATAAAATCTGCATAAAACCGTGTACACAATACCAACTTCTCGGTAGTGTGTACATACCAACTTCTCAGTAGTGTGTACACGGTTTTATGCAGATTTTATTTTGTTTCTTATAAATACAATAATACATTGATTTAGAAAATTCCATGAATATGGTAGCCTGATTATTATTTCTCAAATCCGTATAATGTTATTATATTTTCTTTTAGATGTGTTAACCCCAACAGTTTAATGTCTTGCATAATTATAAGCGCTACTCATAAACAATTCATTGTTTTTCATGGCCGGACAACGTTAACCTTTCAGGAATGTATACAGGGCCCACTCCAGGTAGTTCTGTGTGCCACGATGTTGTATATTTGGATCACAGTAATAATACTATCACCAATTCACAGGCAGCAGTAAGTCATTGTTGAAACTAAACAACTAAACAAAAAATTGTTTTTTGTCCTATATTATGTGATCATTTAAATATCAATCGATCTACATACATAACTGTAAAGTGTCATTTCATATAATCATTTCGTAAGTTTCCAAAATAAAAAAGCACGCATTTATACAGACATTTCGATTCTGTAGACAATTAAAATGCAATGGTACCTTCATGACATTTTACGTTAAGGTGTTTCATTTATTAGTTTGATCGTTCTCTAAAATATAAAATCTATAAACCTATAATGTTTATTTTTGTTTTTCTTAAGTCACTGGTAAAGGCATCTAAATTTTGTAGACAGAATTTACAATATACATGTAATAATGCACCTTGGACCGGTCATGTTAATTATACAACATGTGATGGAAAAGCACAGTTGGGTAAATATAATTTTATTCGGCCTGTTACCATGGAGAGGTGTTTTGAGTTCTCCGCCCATCCGTCATATATCTAACTGTCGATACACCACGATCAATGAGTTAAATATACATCAATAACGGCAATACTATATACCAGAAAACAACCAGAAAAATACCTACCGGAAAACACCATGTTATACTGAATACATGAAAAACACTAAATACCGGGAACACACTAAATACCGAAAAACACTCTGAATAGGTAACCCGGAGTCTGATCCTCTGTGTGCGGGTTGGGGTTAGATTTTCCAGTGTTTTCCAGAGGGCCAGGTCCTCTGAGTGCGAGGGGTTAGGGTTAGGTTTTTCGCGTGTTTTCCGGAGGACCAGAATCCATGTTGCATATTTAGGGTGTTTCCGGTACTTAGCGTGTTTTCCGGTGTTTTCCGATATCCAATATAACATGGTGTTATCCGGTATATAACATAGCACATTACATCAATACGGTGGCTCAGTGGTGTTCGTCAATTTATACGAAAAAAAGGCTTCCATCGCGGAGAAAAGGGTTCTCAGCTGTTGACCATGTCATTGACCAAGGTCATTACCACATATGGCAACTGTAAATAATCAGTAAATTTACAAATTTGCATATTTCATCATAATTTTAGGTTGGTCTTTAAGTGGTGGACATGATATGTGTGCTTGTGGTATGACAGGAACATGTGTAGGTGGCCCAACAGCTAACTGTGATTGTGACACGGTTGATGGAACCGAGAGAACAGAAGGGGGTAATATCTATAATATTACACGTTTACCAGTCTGTGAAGTTTGTTTGAGTATAGATGCCGGAGGTGGCAGTAGTGGTTTCACAGTTGGTAGTTTGACTTGTTCCGGGGAAACCTTTGGTGAGTGTTTTTTTGGAAATTAACCCTACCAAATCTCCAATCCCCAATAGTCTAGCACTAATGGGCGTCATGTTTAATGGCTTTAACAGTTCAGACCTTTCTGCACTTGCCTCTGTTGCTACAGCAAATGTTATCCTATATATAAAACGATGTACTGGAATTAATATACTCGACTGAGAGTGTATATCTGTCAGGAACTTCTGTAATTCTCATAATGAATGGTATCAGGCCCATAGGCACTGGGAAGAGGGTATTGGACCAGGACCCACCTAGCTGCCTTTGCTACAACACTGACAATAACTCAAGTTCAGACATTATCAAATCACATTCTCTTGTCAATGGTGTGATATGTTTTGCTTATAGACGTTGGGGGGGGGGGGGCGAATGGTTATCACGTATGCGCTGTATCATAAAGTCTGCCATTGAGTCAACTGGCGTGGTTTCGAACCCCCGGTTGTAGGTAACAAGGAGTAGCGACGAATGGTCAACCTCGTGGGTTTTCTCCGGGTCTTCCGGTTTGATCCCACTGCTAAAGACCACTACGCGCAAGCGAATTATTGAAATAAAATTTGACAAAACATATGTTAGTCTCGAAATGATCTAGTTTGTGCCGAGTGGACGTTAAACCCCAATTCTCTCCCTCTATCTCTCTAAAGGCGTTGAAGCTCATTGTCAAGATCAAAGAGTAATAAGTTCAGATGATGGCGTTGTTTACCTCACACCAGGAGGTGGCCTCCCGGAAACGCCGATATATTGCGATATGACTTCATATCCTGCTATAGGTATAATGGTAGGTATTTACTTAAATAATAATTATTTCTTTTCCATTTTGTTGAAATATTTCTGTCGTAGCGTTGGGACGAAAACGTAAGATCCCGCGTACACGTTGGTGGGCATCTCTGACAGTCGGAATTCGAAAAAAATGGCGCCTCTTTCCGAAAATAATTTCGAACATAACACACTCCATGGCATTTGCCCATCTTTATTAGCCCGGGTGGTGCAGAAGAGTAGGGCGTTAAACCCCATTTCATTTCTGTTTTTACCGATGACTATGAGTTTAGAAAGAGCATGCCCATATCATCATTTCAGATTAGATTTTATTCTAAAATATTACATTCAGAAATTTTTAATATATTTCTGTAATTAAACGATTTAAGAATGGACCTTAATTCCTTATTTACAGGAAATTCGTGCCAGAGAAACAACTTTTAATATTCCTGCGAACACGGCCTTCGATCAGACAATAGAATATTTTTACCACACTAAAGAGAGCATAGAAAAAATGATAGACAATTCCTATTACTGTACACAAGAGATCTATATCAACTGTAATGATGGTAGTCTAAATTTAGTTGGAGTTAATGGATGGTATGCTAGAGATGGCTCACCACAAGATGATTGGGGTGGAAACATTGGTAGTAAGTATACTTTGGCAGAATTAGTATCCCGTAGTTGGTAACTCATAGTATTTACTATATATGCATACAAAGAATGAACCTATGGCCTTTCTGTCCATCTCCATCCAAAAGCTGATATTCCATTAAACATAATAAAATCAGTATGGATAGGCATGCTTGGGGAAATTTTAAGAATGTTTTCAAAGTAAAAGTAAACACTATCATTAAATACAATAGCGATATTTTGTGAGTCGACTGACCTAAGCCCGTAAACTTTAGTTCTTCAAAACATTTTAGTGGTACTCCCAAAATTTTATCCTAAAGCCAAATATTACAGATGTGTTGGCTTTTGGGGTATAAAAAGTTTGATATGGGTTATGTCTGTTCACAAATCCTTATTCACTTACAAATCTAAATAAAATAAGTATTTATAGAAATAGTACCCGTGTAATGAGGGATTATGCGTACCTTTTTGTTGGGCATTTGGGACCATACTGATATAGTACGAAACCTCCTCTAGGCCATTAGCGGCCCCTGCTGGTGTTCCACAGGGCTCCGTTCTCGGTCCATTACTTTTCATCATATACATCAACGATATAGTAAACAGTATAAAATCAAATATTAGATTATTTGCTGATGACACTAGTTTATATATAAAAATAACTGACCCAACCGAATGTACGGAAGTCTTAAATGGTGATCTAGAGAGAACAAACCTTTGGGCTAAGACGTGGCTTGTATCTTTTAGCCCGCCTGAAAACTGAAATACTAGCACTAGCAAATAAAAAGAATATATCTCTTCCGACACAAAATCTAGACAATGTTGCAATTAAAGAAGTTTCTGAGCACAATCACCTGGGGCTGACTTTCCGGTTGGATTCTCATATAAATAAGATTCTGGCAAAAACAAGTAAATTTGTAAATTGTCTTAGATCATTAAAATATAGGTTAAGTCGCAGATCTCTCCAAACCATATATACCTCATATATTCTTCCTCATTTCGACTACTGTGACGTTATTTGGGATGGGAGTACCGCAGAACTAACTCATAAACTAGAACATTTACAACTAGATGCACTTAGGACTAAATGCGCTGCTGTGAAAGGTACAAGTCACCAAGTGTTATATAAGGAAATCGGGTTTATTACACTTCAGGAGGGCAGAAGGCGACACAAACTAACTTTATTCTACAAAATCATAAACCATATTACCCCCGAATACTTATTTCAATTGATACCACCTAATATAAATTCGTATCGCCTACGAAACTAAGGTAACATACCAACATACTTCTGCAGAACCTCGTTATTTCCTTTCTTCTTTTATACCATTTATGGAATCTACTCGATCTTTCTACTAGAAACTTACCTACTTTATCTTCTTTTAAATCTAAACTCGGCTATCTTGGGTCAAATTATACCTTCATTATACTACTCTGGCAGCAGGAAGAATCAAATTCACCATTCTCACCTTCGACTCTCTTGTAGTGATTCCAACGGACACCGTTTTCTCGGGCATATTTCTGACAACCCTACCTGCAATTGTGGTCACGCCTTTGAAGACTCTGAATATTTTCTTTTAATTTGTAGCTTACATTCAGATGCACGATGTGCTACAATATCGAAACTCCCAAAACTTTATCAAACTTCTCAACCTTTTATTCGGAATTTTTTCAGCAGTACCTACCTTCCTCGACATCTCTGAAAGATTTTGAAAATTCTATATGAAATTATATGAGATATAAACATCATGATTGTGGTTTGTACATAACGTGTATATAGTGTATATAGCCATTTTATAATTTAATCATTCGTCTACTTTACTTTACTTTACTTTTCAATATATATTTATATTTGTACTTTTATGGAGGGGGGGGGGGGGGTCCAAAGGCTTCTGCCTGTTCTCCAATCCAGTTTCTGTAAATAAATATTGTTTAGAAAAAAAATATAGTGCATTATTTCTTTTCAAATGAATTATTAAACATTATTTGTTCGTACACATTTATGGTTACAGGACTTTTGAAATGTGAGGGAGTTGGAACAAATTGTAATTGTAATTCAAATGGAAATCAGACAGATGGTGGAATATTGGGTGACAAATCTAAGCTGCCGATCTCTAGGGTAGTGCTAGCTGCTAGCACCACAGAAAGAATTCTTAGAATAGAACCGGTAAAATGTTACGGTGAGTATTCATTCAGTACCCATTGCTCAATAATAATTTCCTAAGAAATAGCCGCAGAAGAAAAGAACCTTATAATATGGCACTGTATTTCACCATTTCATCATTGATAAACATGTTGTAATATAGATAATAAAAATATTAGAAGTCTTTTGATAAAACACATAATACCCTTCAGTTCACCTAATTGTCCGGTCAGTAGTATCACTAATTTATCAGAAACTGTAACTTTCCATTATAATAGAAATGAAATGAAATGGGGTTTAATGTCCTACTCTTCTGCACCTAACCTGGACTAATGGAAGACGGGCATGCGCCATACAGTGTGCTTTGAGGGAATTTTGCCCGGGCAACGGCGCTACGGCCTACTCTTATATCGAATTCCAACTGCCAAGGGATATTTTACGTACACGCCAATGTGTACACGGGACCTCCGTTTTTCGTCCCATCCGAACGACTAGACAGCTGCATCACTGACAAGGGGAAACCATAAACAAAAGTTTATATTATTGTGGTAATTTTTAGAGAATATTTGTATTTTATTGTAGAACTTAAACCAGATTGTTATGATATCTTGACAAGTGGTAATACCAAGACAGCATACAGCAACAGAACCTATGTTATTGATCCTGATGGTCCAGATGGCGTAGATCCATTTATTGTTGTGTGTTTCTTCGATCCTCAAAACGGAAACGCCATTACCGAAGTAAATATATATAAAACTATGCTATTGATTAATACACATGCAAAAGAAGCACACATATACTCAGACGTGGACTTTGTTATCTTTGTGGGGTTTTTTAATGATTGGCTTCTTCATGAGCCTATTATTGTTTGGGACAGTGTATGAGATGGATATCACTTTTTTATTATCTTGGACAACTAAACATATTCTACATTTTCAGCGCAAGATATATCACATATTTATTGTGTTTTGTTAATTCAAGGTGCTTGTGGAAGGAAATCCAACCCAGACCTCCACAGGGCCATCTTCGCCTTACGAAAATGATCTGGTATTTGAATATAAGGGTGCCACACCAGAACAAATTAATACATTGGCCAGACAGGCACCATTCTGTTACCAGGTAACAAAACTATGTACCCATTATAAAATATATAATGTTTGCAATATATACTTTTGGAATCGGTAGCAGCAGGAAATTACTTAGAATTAACCGTAAAATTTGAATACAGACACAAAGATTCAATTATTCCAACTGATTTCAAAAATGTCATTATTTCGTCTATTTCAGGGTATACTGTATAAATGCAGAAATTCACCTATCAGCAATACCACGCAGTATCAATTGTACGATGGTTTCGTGTCACCTTCTTTTGGCGATGCTTACGACACAAACACTACCGAATGTCCATGTAGGCAGTTGGGAACTTGCGGAACCTTTAACTGCCGATGTGATGAACAGCTTTCTACAGAGCAAAAAGATAATGGAACAATCACAGATAAAGATCTTTTACCAATAACTGTTGTAGAGGCTGGTGGCCAACTTGACACAGGTGCAACTGCTACAGTAACAGTTTTTCCGGTTCGTTGTGAGGAAAAACCACAAGGTAATAGATTAATGTAAAAATAATATACAATGACTTTCTAAAACAATGACTTGCAATCTTAAAATATGCATTACTTCTTAGAAACCCATGCATAATGATGAGTTGTGTTTTGCCTTCAGATATACCAATTGATTGTGAGGATGCCAAGAGACGTAACTATGCTACTGGTGAAGTTCTGATAAATCCAAAATATCCTTCGGTGAAACCATTCTTTGTCTATTGTGATATGGAATTCAACCCTGGTCGTGGTGTGTCTTTATATTCATTATTACCACTTTGTTCTGATTTATATCGTTTCATTTTAATGTTTTCTTAATCATATTTACCCCCGGAAAAGGTCGAAATCATACTGTTGTCTGATTGTGAAAGACTGCCAAAAGACCCATCAAGGTTGATGAAGGAAGGACTGTGTTAAAGATTGGATGCAATCTAGATTATGACTAAGCTGTCCATATTAATATAGCAATCAGTCCAGATTTCCGAAACCGAGAACGGGTTCTTCACGGAGAAATCAATAAAGATTTACTTATAATTATTGTTACCCTAAGTAATAGATTTCTAGTTCATTCGTGGATAGCATTTCCATAACGACTTGATTTCCAATTTTAGGGACTGCAGTTCTGAATCTAGGAATAGATCCAACAATTGAACTTCCATATGATGGTTCAACCATTGATGTGCCCTATCTAGGACTGACTGATGATCAGATAAAAGCTTTGATAGATGTTTCAACGCAGTGTATTCAACCAGTTAAATATAATTGTAGAAATACAGCCGTGAGTCCCTTTTTTATATCAATTTGAGTGTTTGGGTGGCTGCCCGTCGTATATAGAGTCACGAACTGTTGTTTCGATAACATGCGTGCATCACGTTTGTCTGTTTCTGGCATCTCAGCCTTCCATCCCGTACTAATTAAAGACCTCTATTAGATAAATATTTACTGTCTGTTAATCCCCAAATCATCTGGTTTGTGTATGTGTGTGTTTGTTGTTCATTATTTGGAATTCGGCTTCCAACTGTGAAAAGATAATATTCCAGAATGCAAAGTCATTGCCAATTAGAATCAAATTGATGCCCCCACGTTTTGTTTGGGATATATTGAAGTCGCTCTTGTCCGTAGGTTCTATTGTTTACTAATCTTGTAAACGTCTTTTAGTTCAAAATATTTTTTTTCAATTTAATAGAAATTTGCTGAATTATTCGGCAAGTCATATCGTAGATAATAAGCCCAAGAAAATGACACTAGAAAGTTATAATGATCTGTTGAGTTCAGGGTCACTGCCTACAAAAAATGGGGTCACTTTTGATTTCAATGTAGCTCCTTCAAATATTTCGCCAACAATAATGATTTCTTAGGAGTGTTCTTAGCCGGCCACATCCTATGCCTCTCCAAAAAATTCCGTACCCCCCCCCCCCAAAAAAAAAATTATGAGCTGGCTACGGGCCCGTTCAAGTCGATATCATTATATTATATGATGTATTATTCATACCACATATGAAAGCTACGTCTTGTCCAATCAGATTTGTTCTCTTTCTCTATTTCATTTTATGGGGGGGGGGGTCGGGATGGCCTAGTGGTCTAGAGTACCGCGCTTCGACCTCTAGCTGGCCGGTCGGCTGTGGTTTCGCTCCCTGGTGTGAGCGTATGTGGCATGGAGATAGGGGCGCCTTCTCAACCTCATGGGTTTCCTCCGGGCACTCCGGTTTCCTCCCACTGCTAAAGACCCCTACGCGCAAGCGAATGATTGAAATACAATTAAACCGTATGTTAGTCCCGAAATTACCTAGTTTGTGTCGAGTGGACGTTAAACCCCATTTCTCTCTCTCTCTCTCTTTTTATATGTCTGTCTTTCGAGTGACGTCAAAAGAATAATATTTCGACATTCTATATTTCATTACCACTGTCCAGTGACTTTTTCAAGATAGTAAACATGATTATTTTTTACCCAATATATACGTCAGAATCGACCAAATGACATCAATTTTTCAAAATTGGATTTATATTCATTCAACAATTCCTAGACAGAAACACTATCGAAATTTATAATCGCTGTACGTGTTAATGCTTCTGTGCCGAAAGGTTTTAAACACTCTAAACAGGAGGAATCCTGTAGAAATTCATAGTTGGGCGGCATTTTTGTACAATGTTTTTCTCCATAAGGAAGAAATCGGGTGGTTATCCAAAGTATAATTTCTGCTGATTAATGTCTATTTTAGATCAGAAGATCTAATGGTATTTTTGCCCGATATGTTTATAGGGACACCTGTCATTTGCTGATAAAAGATGCATTATGTAATATTTTGATCAATTGATAAAGAGCTGACTGTTCTAGCTATAATGGATAATGAAAATGGTACAACAGTCTTGATTTATACCTGTATATGCCGTTGATTGTTATAGAATTTTTTACACTTTTTTTCGATGGCAATAGTTTTTAGAGGCTGGTAAATTTTCCTGGACAGGTGTTGATGGCAAAGTACATACTTATTTTGGAGCTGGTACATCTGGTGGTGGTGACTGTACTTGTGGTGCAGAAAATATGTGTGGCGGTAATGGTACAAGAGCCGTAATTGAAGCTAGGTATATCTGCAAAATGTCATAATTTCAAATTCCAAATATTCAACAATGACATTTTATTTTCTTTAAAAAAGTATCTTTCAATTTCCTCCTGAGCTCTGGCCAACGGGGGTAAGCAGGGACTGTAATCACTACCTTGCATTTAAAAACAAAATTGGTATATACATTTACCTTGCCAGAACGTAGTGAGGTGTTATGAAATAATCTACCTTCCAACCTGAAATGTACGTATACACACTGAACTGACACTGGATGTATTTATTCACTGGTTATAGGAGATGTAACTGTGATGTTGGACTAGAAGATGATGTAGATAGAGTGGACTCTGGTATTATGAAAATTACGGCTGATTTGCCTATAAGAAGTATGACATTTCAACCAACTGGTGTTGCAAACTCAGCAGGAAACATAACTCTTGGTAAACTCTACTGTGGAAGAAGCGCAATCGGTAACAATCTTTTTTTTTAAAACAAAACATCTAGCTGAAAGACGAAACAGTGCCCCGTTATTGCTAAAATCTGTAAACTGTCTATCAATAAAGAAATGTGGTTTTATTTTGTTCTACTCTGGAAGTCTTTTCGTCGTTTGATAATATGTGGACTCTCACCCGCTTAGCCACCATGACCCCAGGTTTGCGGTAAACAATGACATGTCTATTTATAGTTCTTAAAGTGTTAGATTGCATCACGTCAATAATAATTTTGTTTTATGTTCTCTTTATTGTAATAACACTGGAAAGATTATTGACGCTGGTTATCTGGTTGAGAGGATGTTTATTTTATTTTAGTAACAGACGGAAAGCCGTCATTGTTGCTGTATGTCGTTACCATGTGACCTTCCTAAAAAACCGAGATATACTATAATGAATGCCTACCATGTCCCGTGCGCGAAAATAAAACGTGATCATGGATTTCAGAAAAACGTAACCTCTGAACAAAAAAAAATATATCAGTTTATTTTATTTTGTGTAGGATTTGATGAATGTGCCACTGGTTTCCATGATTGTCATCCATGGGCTGAATGTGTCAATACGCCAGGTGGTTTTCAATGTGTCTGCCCAAAATCATTCCGAGGTTTGGGAGTACCCAATGTGTGGGCCAATGGTAGAGAGTGTTATGGTAATACTTTTTTTATAATTTAAAGATTGTTTCAAACGCTACGGGCGCTTACTCGAACTCGAATCCTTGTTCACTGCACGTACAATATATATAACAAGCGTAATGGGTCAATAACCATTTGCAAACATATATTAATAGGTGCAGGAGGACCGCACCACAGGCAAACAAAATCCTTAAGAAATACTCTTCAACATTTAAATAGGATCTTCATTTTTCTAATTGTTTTGTCACATGTCATTACGAATAGCCTCACTAGTTGTATGTATTTATAAACAGACATTGTTGAAGTAGAAGATTGTATTCATGTGTCATATTGTTGCTATTTCCAGCTAGATATATAACAGACCAGATGTAAAGCACATCATGTTGGGTTCCATGTGCTCAATAGATTCGTTATTGTCCCCCGCCTTTCGAAGAAAGTTGGGGGACTATTAAAATGGGTTCGTCCGTCCGTCCGTCTGTCTGTCTGTCTGTCTGTCTGTCCGTCCGTCTGTCCGTCACACTTTTTCGGACACAATAACTCTCTTCCTAATTGAGCTAGAATGTTCAAACTTGGTGTATGTGTTTATTAGGTCAATGCCTTGATGGAGTTCGAAGATGAGCATTTTCCGTTCAGGGTAAGCAGAGATAAGCAATTTGATTGGTTGATGCTTTGGGACACGATAACTTTAGTTCTAATTAAGTGAGATTGATGAAACGTGGTGTATAGTTTCATTACAGTAATACCTTGACTAAGTTCGATAATGAGCATTTTCTGCTCAGGGTAAGCAGAGCGATACGCAATTTGATTGGTCGAGACTTTGGAACACAATAACTCTCCTTCTAATTGAGTTAAAATGTTCAAACTTGGTGTATATGCTTATTAGGTCAATGCCTTGATGAATTCGACGATGAGCATTTTCCGTTCAGGGTAAGCAGAGATAAGCAATTTGATTGGTTGATGCTTTGGGACACGATAACGTTAGTTCTAATTAAGTGAGATTGATGAAACGTGGTGTATAGTTTCATTACAGTAATACCTTGACTAAGTTCGATAATGAGCATTTTCTGCTCAGGGTAAGCAGAGCGATACGCAATTTGATTGGTCGAGACTTTGGAACACAATAACTCTCCTTCTAATTGAGTTAAAATGTTCAAACTTGGTGTATATGCTTATTAGGTCAATGCCTTGATGAATTCGAAGATGAGCATTTTCCGCTTAGGGTAAGCAGAGATAAGCAATTTGATTGGTTGATGCTTTAGGACATGATAACTTTAGTTCTAATTAGGTGAGAGTGATGAAACTTGGTGTATAGTTTCATTACAGTAATACCTTGACTAAGTTCGATAATGAGCATTTTCTGCTCAGGGTAAGCAGAGCGATACGCAATTTGATTGGTCGAGACATTGGAACACAATAACTCTCCTTCTAATTAAGTTAAAATGTTCAAACTTGGTGTATATGCTTATTAGGTCAATGCCTTGATGGAGTTCGAAGATGAGCATTTTCCGCTTAGGGTAAGCAGAGATAAGCAATTTGATTGATTGATGCTTTGGGACACGATAACTTTAGTTCTAATTAAGTGAGAGTGGTGAAACTTGGTGTATAGTTTCATTACAGTAATACCTTGACTAAGATCGATAATGAGCATTTTCTGCTCAGGGTAAGCAGAGCGATAAGCAATTTGATTTGCCGAGACTTTGGAACACAATAACTCTCCTTCAAATTGAGTTAAAATGTTCAAAATTGGTGTGTATGCTTAATTAGGTCAATGCCTTGATGGAGTTCGAAGATGAGCATTTTCTTCTTAGGGTTGGCAGAGATAAGCAATTTGATTGGTTGATACTTTGGGACAAGATAACTTAGGTTCATCTTGATTGATGATTTTTATGCCAATACAGTGACTGCAGGGACACGATAACTTTAGTTCTAATTAAGTGCGAGTGATGAAACTTGGTTTATAGTTTCATTACAGTAATACCTTGACTAAGATCGATAATGAGCATTTTCTGCTCAGGGTAAGCAGAGCGATAAGCAATTTGATTTGCCGAGACTTTGGAACACAATAACTCTCCTTCGAATTGAGTTAAAATGTTCAAAATTGGTGTGTATGCTTATTAGGTCAATGCCTTGATGGAGTTCGAAGATGAGCATTTTCTTCTTAGGGTAAGCAGAGATAAGCAATTTGATTGGTTGATACTTTGGGACAAGATAACTTAGGTTCATCTTGATTGATGATTTTTATGCCAATACAATGACTGCATTCTAATTCAGTAATGGATTCCACAGTAACAGTGTATAGAAACGATTGACTTGGACAAGAGGGCCCTTTCCCTTGGCCAGAGGGGCCCTTTTGTCAAGCGTGGGGGCCCTTTTGTCTGCCTTTAGGGTCCCCCTAACTAGGGTACATTTTCATTTTTCTCGTCGGTTTTAGCACTTTTCTTTATAAAACACTTTTGGATGACACTTCGTGTTCAGTTTGATTGCTCGATACGTTTGAAAAAAATAAATGTGTTATTAATTAATATGTGTCATCTATTTATTTTCGGATTTCGGCGGGGGACATCAGCCTCACTGTTGGCTTGTTACTACTATTAATTATATTTATAATGCGGTTGTTAAGGCAACCAGAGTTTCTAATGTGCCTAAGATTAAATATTTTTTACTATGTAGATGACGATGAATGTGCCTTTACACCGTGTGGTGGAACAGCAACATGTTATAATTTTCCTGGTGATTTCAATTGTACCTGTAACGATGGCTACAGACCTATAAGCAAAACTGCCTGCACAGGTACGTCATTTCTATAACTTGTGGATTAAACCAATAGTTTCTAAATAGAGTAAATCTCTAAACCAAGAGTCCATATTCTAGCAGATTCTAGCAGATTCGATATTATGGATAATGATTTGAAAACAAGTAATTGAAAGAGGTAAAGCTTGTGTTTAAAGGGGTGTTTATTATTGTGTGTGTTGAAAGGGAACTTTTTGGATATTTAAACCCCGTGTTTTATTTGTCATTGGTGGCGGCTGAGATGCTCATTTGGAAAGTGTGCAAAGTAGTTCAGATGGAACGAAAACCTAGGACAACCAGTGCACATTATTGTCATGGGGTTACATTTAGATATTGCATGTAGAACTTGAGACAAATTAATATACCTTGTCTAGAACACTGAACGATATTGTGGTGGCAAGGCATTAAATTTTGAAAGACAGAGAAATGTCATGTTTTTCATTTTTGACAGAAGAATTAAAAACAATTAACTTTTGCTCACAAACAAAAATTATTTTCGCTACTGAATGATTACATTAAATCTGTTCTGAGATTATTATAAAAAATCTACTCAGCCATTATCATTTCGCTCCTAGATTTCGCATCGGTCACGTATTGTGTAATACATCGTGACCCAAAGCAAAACTGAGCTCATCTGTCTAACAAAACAAATTACATTTCGAATTGTGTTTTCTTTATTAAACATGCATTAAACAAGAGTAAAATCTGCCTATTCTTATCGTTACTCTGCGGTATTTAGTGGGTTTGAATACTGGATAATCAAGCAATTTGGCTGATGTTCTCAGCGTATTCCATTTTCATTATCTTATTATTTAACTATTATAGCGAGAACTGTGAGCGCTTTATCTTACCTTACCTCATGCCCCTTTAAGTCACTGATATATCTGATGGCGATTAGGGGTTTTATTTTATTGTGTTCTTTTTGCATTTATCCGATATTTTAGTGGATATGTTTTTGTTATTGAAGATATCAATGAATGTGAGGATGAAGGAGGAACTCTGCATAATTGTGATATAAATGCAAAATGTACTAATACAGAAGGTTCCTTCTTCTGTAAATGTAGACGTGGATATAAAGGAGTGGGTACAAATAACACCTGTGAACGTAAGTATTTATACTATACTGATATGTTAACTAAGTAGTCCAAACATGATAAAAGCATGCCCCAAACCAAAAACATTAAAGTGTGCGAATTTTTCTTTTATATGGAAAAGTCACCACAAAACACACTTACAAAATCGCTGTTGCGAGAAGAGAGGGGCTTTATAAAAATGTTTTTGAAGCATAGTTCGTTCGTTCGTTTCTGGAGTTTAACTTCCACTTCCACCAGGGTTGGTATCGTAGACGATGATATATTGTAAACTTGGGGTCAATATATATGAAATTCATAGAAAAGCCCTAGAGATATAAAGCCCCAAGTCGCCTATTTAGTTCAGGTGACTATCGTCTGATATAGCTTCTCGAATCTGTCTGGTTTTCTGTTGGTTAGCGGTGGGTATCTGAACCGCATTCCATTTAACTGTATGCTGTGGTGTTTCTTGAGATGTTCCGCTATGTCTGAATTATTATTGGGGTCATTGGAACTGTGTTCTGTTATTCTTTAGTCAATTGGTTGTTTCGTTTCACCAATATAAATGTAATCGTGTAGATTTAGTTCCATAACTTATAAAATAACCTTTCAAATCAAAATTTTATTTGATTTTATGGTTGAGAAATGTAAATTTATTAGACTACACGCTGCCATCCGTTAATGTTCTTACTTTCCATTGATCACTAGATCTGCTAATGGCACCCACGAAACTAAGCCAGAGTCTATCTGTGTAACTTGACCATAGACCTTGTGTAATTCTGTTTTTGCGTTGGAAATAGGTATTGGAATATGTGCCTGTTTTGGAGATCCACATTGTATTTCCTTCGACGAAAAGTGGCTTCATTTTATGGGTGATTGCCAATACAAAATGGCTACGGACGGTTGTTTTGGCAAAACACCAACGTTCGAGGTTTGGACACATAATTGGGATATGGGTAGAACGGACATAACTGGTATAACCTGGGTCAAGGATGTCACTGTAGTTGTTAATGATACGGTAGGTAGCATCGATCTTTTTATTTTCTTAGCTTGGCAGAAGACTCAGGGTGTGTGTGGGGGGGGGGGGATGGGGGGTGGAGGGTGGGTAGGTGGCGTGGGAGGAGGGGGCGCTGACTCGGTGAATAAGGCACTGGCTAAGAACTGACTTTTGACTGTGCAAATATTTGCTATTAGAAGTCATCATTGATTTAGAAAAAACGTCCATTTTGTTTAGAAAGTTTACAGTTTACAAATTAACTTGTATGCTCGCATCATAGATATTGCTGACCATTTATATGAAGACTGACAGCCCGTCCTACACGTTCCCATGGATTATAATCTGGCTTTACCATTGATAGCCGCTATCAGGACTTTGTTACATAAACCTTAGTTAATATATGATGTAGGATAGAAATTCCATTCTATGGATTTTACAGTGTTATTCAGCTTGTGTATGTAGTTGTTAAAAACAAATTCAATGCACACTACTTTTGAATATCCACCTTACAGGAATACCGATATATTATATTATTTTTAATCGGAGATTTTATACATTAATTATTCTGAAGAAACCATGACCATTGCAAAAGTAGGTAGCGTTAATTTTTGGGCTACTTATATATTAGTAACTGATATGTGTTTCAGAGAGTCTACCTCGGACCAGATCGTGTTATCCGAGTAAACGGACGTAATTTTATAGCTTACAACAACGACGATATAGCTGTAAATGATAACGGAAAAGAAGTAGTAAGTAGGACAAAACTATCTACCTAACCTGGCTGTTTAGGGTGTTTCGCTAGTCATAAGGAGAAAGGCTATCGAAATTCAGAATGGTACGCTAATCTGTCCAGTTACGGTCTCCATTTTGGATAAACCCGATATTTCTATTTTGTTTTTTACGCATTCTTATGACAATCAAAACATTTGAGCGGTTTTGTGTGTGTAATGATCTGGAATTTATCAAAATGGAGTTGGGTTATCAA
Organism: Patella ulyssiponensis; assembly: GCA_963678685.1. Lineage (NCBI taxonomy): Eukaryota > Metazoa > Mollusca > Gastropoda > Patellidae > Patella > Patella ulyssiponensis. The sequence goes on along the minus strand of OY783230.1, from coordinate 57,243,333 downwards.
CCGAAATATAAAACGGAACAAAACTGTGGTCTACTTTGAATTAAATTAGTCAGGTAGCCTAATGCAAGACTATCAACCCTGCTATAATTTTTTTTAATAGATGCATTATTTCAGATTAACGGATTTCCTCGTTTTTCCAATAATAGTTTAAAAATAAATTATCAACGAAGTAATGAGTGTTTTACAATATGCGGCGTAAATAGTTGTGATTGTCAAGTATCATTTCGATGATAATAAGCAGACCCTCGATTATCCATTCTAACGTTAAAGTATTATATAGCGCGGTCATCCGATGGTCTTGATTTTGGACATGTAAATAACTGCTTAAAAAAATGATATAAAATTTAAATCCAGAAAAATACCTGCATTAGATAAATTTAGCTCCTTCATAATGCATCTTTAATATAGCTAATCTTACAACAAACAAATTATTGTAACCTACCGCCGGTTCTGTTTTACAGTCTGTCATCACGCCATTTGGTCTAGAGGTCTATTGGAATGGAGGAGACGAAGTTGAAGTTCTTCTACCTAAAAATTTTAAAGAAAAAAGTTGTGGTCTTTGTGGTAACTTTAATGACGATATGGAAGATGACTGGATAGTTGGTGATCGTTGTGAGGGTATAGGCGGCACAGTAGTAAGTTATTGGAACATGAACGCTACCCATCTTGTTCGTCTTGGGACGACGCTCTTCGGAACACTACTAAACTCTCTGCCGATTCATGTACGATAAACATGAAAGTTTGCAGGCGTATTCCTTGCTCAATTGTGTATCAATTTGTGATATGATGTCACAATTCAATGCTACTTGCAACGGCGTCATACTCGAGTCTCGGTCTATTGAACGTTTGTATGTTTTGTAATGGCGGTTGTTTGGGTTGTTTTACTACTGTTTTACTATCGGTAGAAATATTCAGGTCATTCATTTGACCAATGCATGAAAAGTTTCATAAGTATTCAAATCAAACACACATCATTAATAACAGATATCGATAAAATCATATTAGTGTAAGGCGAATTCTGCGGTGAAAAACAACACTTCATTGTAAATGAACGATACTTTTAGGGGGAAAACAGATTGTCTTTTCAGTAAATAATCAGCAATTTCATACATGTAAATCTCTTTTCAGACCCCAAATCAAAATATTTTTGGCAATTCGTGGGTGGTTGAAGAATATTTAAATACGGTTCCTGAATGTAGCGCTCCTTGTAACGCATCCGATACTGTCTTGACTGTATGTGACACCGAGTTGCTCAATTATTATTGTGAACGTGTCTTTAGTCTTGAAATTTCTCCCTTCAAGGTGTGTATATTTTCACGTTGGTGCTTCTTTATATATGTTTCTAGAACACTTGATAACACTTTCAGTGCATTATTATTTTGGTATTTAGTTCGTTTTAGGTAGAGATTTTTTATGATATTATCAATTTATTAGTGTAATGAGAAAATTACTATGTTTTAAAAATCAATTTCCTGTCGAAATTTCCATGTATTTTCACAAATGCCCAATAGCCTACATTATTTTTGGCGAATCGTCTCAATATAGTTGAATAATCATTTGTGTATCATTTAAGGATTGTCTTAATTTCATGGACACTCAATTATTGGAACAACTTAAATTCAGTTGTCTATTCGACATTTGTCACGTTTATAATGATGTTGAACTTGGTATGTGCTCCAGTGCTGAAAGAGTTCTGAATGAGTGTCAGAAAAATCTTGACTTTGAGATAGATCCTTGGAGAAAACCTGGTTTCTGTGGTAAGCTGTTATTTAGATAATATTATGTTTTTTTAACTTTCGTATTACTTTGTTTTTGATAGAAATAAAAAAGGTGTGGCAACATTCGGGCATAGAGAACTGTTTACTTTTACAGTAGATCTTCTCCTTGAATGTCGCCATTTCTAAAGAATAAGATCACATGTTTTTAACTGTCATGATTTGGAACCAACCTTATTTCTTTATGGCAACATCCGGGGACTGACAATGTATCTTGCTCAGCCCCAATCTTCACACAGAGAACAATCGACATTCAGTAAGAAAATATATCAACCCAGAATGTCCACAATATTCAAAGAATAAGTATATGATTTGGTAATGTAGTTCTCGTTCATTGTACATATTTTATTATAGTTTCTTTCTTGTGGTTCTTCCACTCCTATTCGTTTGACATTGTGATAAAAGTGGGCACGATGACGGAGTCTAGGTACGTATTCATTTTACAATTTTGTTTTTCTACGACTAATCGTTTATTTTGAGGATAAATGAAGACCTGTATCCTCATCTTTTTAGAATTGAATTGTGGTGAGAATTTTGAAGATAGGCCATGTGGACCTCGCGGTAAGCCAGATAAGGAGAGACAAACAACATGTTTAAACGTAATTCAAGGCACCAATCCTGGATCAGAGAGTTACTGCAGTGAAGCCTGTTATTGTGCTCCTGGTTTCGTTCTGGAAGGTAGACGATGTATTCCACCATCTTTATGTGGATGTATCCTAGACGGTGTTTATATTGCCGTAAGTTTAGTCACATCAAATATTAGTCAACACATTTTTAAAATTGTGTAGTTGTGTTTACCCTCGTATTGTTTAAGTTGTCATAGAAATAATATCACCATATGTTAGTCTCAAAATGATGCATGTTGAGTCAGCGGGAGAGACAGAGAGAGGGGGGGGAGGGGGGGAGATAATTATTTGTTCAATAAAATTTATAAGTCAATACATTTTTAAAATTGTGTGGTTGTGTGTGACCGGATCCATGTTCTCAATTGTGTTCCCCTCGTATTGTACGTACCACGTTATCATAGGAATAATATTACATGTTAGTCTCATAATGATGCATGTTAAGAGTCGGTGAGAGAGAGAGAGAGAGAGAAAGAGAGAAAGAGAGATATTACTTTGGGATTCAAATACTTATAAATTTTGAATTTTATAGGTTGGCGACACATTTCTGAATTTTAACTGTACCAGTTTGCTAAAGTGTGTTTCGACAAGTACAACTGAACAACAAACAGTTCAATGTGATCCCAATGCTGGTTGTTTCTTGAAGGAAGAAACCGGTGTATTCGGCTGCCACTGTAAAGAGGGTTACCTTGGAGATGGAATAACTTGCGGAAGTATGAAACAATATTGATTTCAATCTATTACACAGGCAGTCCATGATTTCACACCGTTAAGAAAAGTTGTTTCAATAGTGAGTGGGTGCAGGAGGACCGCAATAATATCAAGATTTAATTGATTGGCTTACACAAAACAAAAAAGCGAAAGTAAAACATTTTTCAATCAGATCAGAAATTAACAAATGACAAAGAACATGATCTGCAGAATGATATACATTGTTATACCTATTTTTAGAGAAAAGAGTAATTTGGGGGTTTCTGTTTCTAATTTGTTCGGTATGTTATGTTCGTTTTTTGTCTCCTTTTCGTTCAATTTATTATATTGTTTTTTGGGGTGTTTTTTAAAAAGGTTATCTGTTGTGTATTTTTCATAGATGACATATGTTTTAATAAGACATGTCCAGAAAACATGGAGTGTAACAGAGACAATAACGCTGAGTGTCAATGTAAAAAGGGCTACATTGGTGATTGTACAAAATGTGAAGGTATGTTCTTTTAAACCAGAGTGGGGGGGATCACGGTGGCTAAGTGAGTAAGACGCTGGTTCACTAGCCTGGGGCTTGGTTGTACGATTCCTGCATTGGCTTTTTCCTTGTCAGTGATGCAGAAAGGGAACTTGTACACCTTGACGTGGACGTAAACGATACCTCGGAATTCGAGTAGGCCATAGCGCCGCTGTCTAGGCGAAATTTCCCCCATAGTCAGTTAACGCAATTTTATTTCCCCATTGTGTATTATTATTATTGTGATAGATATCCCATTTACGAAATCCACTTTGCTATTTCCTCGAATTTGCCTTAATTGTTATGGACTCTTTGTTTGTAATCATCTCCTTTATTGTGCACGGTTTTAGTATTAAGTCAGCTTCAGAAGAGTTGGAGTACATTATTATTAGGCCAAATATACAGTCACGAGTTAACACAGTCTACATGATTATCCACTATTCTTTAATATATACTATTCAAAAAAAGTAGGGGATATTTGATTTTGGGGGCATAATACTAAAATATGCAAATGACTACGAAAAAAGTCACTATAGAACCTAACAGAAGAAACATTTCCAGTTACATGTGACGCCCAAACGCACCAATAGCTACCGCATGGAATGCAGGTGATGCTTGGGATCATCATGGGGGTCCAACCCAAGATTTGCACGACTCTGACTTTGAATGTTACAGTCATTGTGGCATTGAATTCCAGGGTGGAAACATCAGTTTAATTGTTTTAGTAACCAGAAAACAAATTTTGATATGCGTCGGCTTACCCAAAATGAAAGGTTACGTGCCCTTGGCATGCTACAGATCGGCACAACACAGGCGGTTGTGGTGCGGACGATGAATGTTTCTCAGTCTGTCATAAGCAGGCTATGGTCCAGATACCGTGATACACAATCTGTACAGGACAGACCACGCTCAGGTCGACCAAGGGCGACAACTCAAGCCCAAGATCGATTTATCCGTACCTTAGCCTTGAGAAATCGTGTCATCACAGCAAATCAGATCAGCGCTCGTCTTCAAACAGACACTGGTGTGAGAGTGAGTGGCCAGACGATTCGGAATCGACTGCATAGGGGTCACCTTCGCGCCCGACGTCCTCGCGTGATCCCTTGTTTGAGAGATCATCACATTCAGGCAAGACGTCGTTGGTATAGGGATCGTCAACACTGGGATAATCGACGCTGGAGCAATGTGATGTTTCCAGATGAGTCAAGGTTCACTGTTGATTTTTTGGACAGACGTAGGAGGGTGTGGCGTCGTCGAAACGAGCGCTTCCAAGACGTTAACGTCATCAGACGTGTTCGATTTGGGGGTGGTTCTGTTATGGTGTGGGGAGGCATTACTGTTGCTGGGAGAACGGCTTTACATGTTGTTGCAGTGCGTGTTACAGGCCAGTACAACTGGACAACATCTTGGCAGTCCATGTTGTGCCGTTCGCACGACGTCATGGCCGCCGTTTCATCTTCCAGGGCCAGGATCGTTACAGGTTACCTCCAACAACAGAACATCACCACATTACCTTGGCCAGCACTGAGTCCCGACCTCTCCCCCATCGAGCATGTCTGGGACAATCTGGATCAAAATGACCTTAGACGTCTCATTAGGAGTATGCCACGTCGGATCAATGCTTGTTTGGCAAACAGAGGAGGATTTACCCGTCACTGACTTTGTTGTGATGCTGTGGTAACTTTGCTGTTTGACCCCGGGTATCATTTTACCCTTATAATGGTCAGTCTGTGCCTTACTTAGTTCAACGATCATTTGGAATAAATCGATGAATGTGAACTTCATTTCATTTTGTCATTTGTTTCTTCGTCAGTTTCATTAGGTGACTTTAATAACACTTAAAAATCAAATATCCCCTACTTTTTTTGAATAGTAATATTTGAAATTAGTATTAAGCCATTTTCGAAGAGTTGGGTATATTATTGCTAGGTCAGATATACAATAACACCTTGGCATGGCTGTATGATTATCCACTATTCTTTAATTGAAATAGATGTTGATGAATGCCAAACTCGAACAGATGACTGTATACATATTGGTCAAAATTGTACGAATACAATAGGTAGTTATAGATGTCATTGTATACCTGGTTTTGTACCTTACGGAAACTATTGTGTTGGTAAGTATACGGATGTTTGTTTATATATTATATGTATTGATATTCTTCTCTAGGTGATAAAGGGACATTCTCTGTATATTTTTTGTTATTAGTATTTGGCTTGATTTGAGTGTATAGTTCCCTGTTAAACCAGATTGTGACAAATGGTTCAATTTATTACATATTTCATTTGGGATTCAAGTTCCGTAAACCTATACTACAAGTACTACAAGTAAGCAGTGTTTACATATTAAATCTAGATGCATATCATAGACATATAAATCCGTATATTAGTCTTTATGTGACCCAATTCAAGTACCCTATACAGAACATGACATTACATACATTATATTATTGAAATTGATATGGACTAAAGAATTAATTCCATTGACATTATTCAAACACAGATTTACACTCCTTTTGACATCACTTGCGTTAAAGCTGTTAGAAAAATGTCTATGTCCGGTTCTTTTGAAGTTTAAAACTAAAAAGAATTCTATAAACATGCACCTGAAAGAGGTTGTATGACTTGATCTAATACGCATAATTACTATCGATGTGTCTAAAGCTCTGAAATAAAAGCGGAATCGTCGAAAAACATTTCCGCCTTTAAATATTGAGCCTGGGCTTTGTACGAAGAAAAGATCGGTTGTTAGAAATAACACTTGAACCATGTAGTTAATCTTTCTTCTCAGCAATAAAAATCTCACTATTTCAGATGTTGATGAATGCGAAGCTGGGTTTGATAATTGTGATGCCAATGCCGAGTGCATCAATACACATGGGAGTTTTATATGTGAATGCTGTGAAGGCTATGATATGGGCACAGGTGGAAGTTGCACAGGTAACTATAATTTACATATGAGAAACAATTCTGGTCTGTTCGGGTGGATGCGACATTATCACAAGACAATACAGAAAATTGATAATGGAAAACTTGCACAAGCTTACCGACAACGCACCTTTGAATGTGGGTTGTTGCATTGCAGATGCCGAAGAGAGTGTTTGAACAATGTGTAAAACAGTTCTGGTCTGTTCGGGTAAATGTGATAATATCATTTAAAAATTATTACAAAACAATAAAGAAAATGGATAATGGAAAACTTGCACAAGCTTACCGACAACGCACCTTTGATTGTGGGTTGTTGAATTGCAGATACCGAAGGGAGTGTTTGAACTATGTGGGACAGTGCGCATCAACGTCATGATTTTTTAAAACATAATATTATGAACATTGTTGGAAAATCTTGAGACATGTTATTGTTTTGTTTTTTTTTTTAGCGAATACGGATGAAAAAGCCATAGCAGTTGGTGGTAGAAAATGTTGTTCGTGTAGAGGGGACGGTTGTTTTCGTGCTGGACAGGTTAGAAACACAATTTATGTTACATGTAATTAATTGTGTGTTTTCTGGTTTCATTATTCTGTAGATAAATGCTAATGTTCGTCATACGCAGTAACGCACGACAATAATTTTTCCACGTGTTATGATATCTTGGAATACAAAAATGACTTTGCTTATATTTAAAGGTTTGTGGTAATGATGGAACAACGTATACGACAGAAAGAAAATTGATAGTAGAGGCATGTAAAACGGCTAAGTTCATAGAAGTTAATTACAGAGGAATGTGTAGGCGTACGTACTTTAGATAAAGATTTAACTGTAACCATATGTAGTTGGGAGTCACGGTCACTTGGGGAAGACCCGATTTCGAGAATGTTCATGGAACGACGAGTCGTTCGGATGGGACATAAACGAGATACTGTGTGTGTATACATTGGCGTGACATGTATAAGAACCCTTGGCAGTTGAAAATCGAATTAAGAGTGGTTAGTAGCGCCTATGTCCAGGCAAACGTCCCTCCCCTCATAGCACACAGTATGGCGTCTGTCCTGTATTCTTTAACCAGGGCAAAACAGAGACGTAGAACATGAAATCTCATTTCATTTCATTTCGGTGTATTTAATTAGGGCTCGACCTTTCGTGAATTATCACTGTGACAAAGGGAATCTCTCAACAATTAGGATTCAGTTGCTATTTGAACTATGCGGTAGTATATACCCCGTGAAAATGAAGCTGGAAAGACCTTTAGAGACAGACAACTTTGCGATTGGAAGTGGGAATGTAGTGTCAATAAAAAAAATTCTTTGTAAGATGGTGGGCAATGGTATTTACTTTTTGAATCCCACTTTCACCTGTTTGTATTTACAGAGGCCTGCACCGGTGTAGTTTGTGATAAACCATTCGAGGAATGTGCTGTAGATCCTATTCTAAACGTAGCTCAATGTATTTGTCCTAAATGTGGTTCAGAAAACGGTAAGTATATTCATGTTAGTTGAATTACAACATTAGAATTAAACATACATTATGCATAGACTAAATCTGAAATGTTATATAAATTTTCAATCAGACATTAATTAACTAATCTAGACTATAATCAACGTTCTATGTTGCTAGCCTGTTGATATTTACTGGATTAGAATCCAATTTGCTGCTCGACTTTCATTCATGATTTAATCATAAAATAGATAATCGAGACTATGTTTTTTTAATCCTATCGATTTTAGTAATGATGATCGAGGCTGGATTAGGATCCAATTTGTTGTTCGACTTTCATTCATGATTTAATCATGAAATGGATAATCGAGACTATGTGGATCAATTTTACTGAAATTTTCAACAAATTCCCTTTACATCATGTAGTTTTTAACCATTACAGTGAGAACTGTCAGCTCTTTATCTAATCTCCCATAATGTATCGTTAACTATTAAGAATTTAACTATGTTGTACTAATATTTAATTTGTATGCATATTGCATGCACCTTGGGTTCAGTTGAAGATTGGCGTGGGGATACAGTATATGTATTCTTCAAGAATATTTTTTAACCTCAGTGAAGTATTTGCAATGAGTTCATTAAGTAAGGCGCTGCCGTTGCACTAATCAGGAGGTCATATATAGATCATAATGCTGGCTGAAAACGTTCCTCATGTGTAGTGTTTCGAATAGTTCGGAAAGCCCTAATCCTGTGTGTATCGCATGGGCTCTAACGACCCCAGAGCAGTTCGAATTTGAAACCGTAGGGTCGCTATCATACCACACTGCATGGACTATTGTCATTAAAGTAATTAAAACGGTTTGTCCATAAAAGTTGTCCAATGTTTTAGCAGTTTTCTTTTTTCTTTGCCAATCGTTGTTATTTAATTGTGCGTAGTGGGTTTAAAGGCTGTAAGCTAATGATAAATTATGACCATTGGATATATGTAAATAAATATAATTCACCAACTATTTAAAGTAACTTATTATAAATTATTTCAATGACATTTAGTAATTGAAGTGGAATACACAGGTCTCAGTTCTATGGAATGCAATTATAGCGTATTACTGAGAGACTTGTTCTGTCAATGTTTTGCCGTGTCGTGACCTTGTATTGTCTTATAATATAATTTTGCAGATCCGGTGTGCAGCACTCGTCTACTGTTGTTTAAAAATGATTGTGAATTTAGAAGAATCTCTTGTGAAGTTAATGATGACAATTCTACAATTCATACTGATGTTAGATTGTGTGATAAGGCATCTGGAAGTATGCACATTTTCTTTTTGTTTACTAAAGTCTAAACCTATTAGCACTATAGGAATCCGTTGTAAATTTGTGTGAAAGATGAGTCTCTAATACAAGTGTAGTCCAAAACTGGTTTAATTCCGTCTAGTATTCATTTACAAAGATATCTAGAATTAAAATTTCATCGATCAATGATGTTCACTATTTAATATGCCCGCCGCCATTTTGTTATCAGTGAAAACATTATTGGTAGTTATGTTTTAAATTCGATTGACTCGAATCCGGTGCGTTATCTAGCGTTGGTACTTTTATTTTATTTTCTTAATTTAATGTGAAATAATGCATGAGAAATGAGCAAAAAATGGAAATGACGCATTTTTAATGAAAATATGATTTTGTTACATAATCACCTTTTAACGTTATTGTCGTCAGCCAAGCCCTTATTTCATTAATATTTTCGTGTAAAAGGTTTTTAGTGTAATGACATAGTCGCTAAACACAAAATTAATATCTGACAATAAATATAAGTTTTGTTTATTCCTACTTGTTATAATGTTTCAGGTCCTTTGAGTGCTTGGACAGAATGGAGTGCATGTAGTGTGGATTGTGGTCCAGGTGAAATGTTTAGAAGTAGAACAGAAATAAGAACGCGAACCGCCTATGAACTAACACTATATGCCTTAGACGAAACAGCCATTTGTTATGGAAACTGTAGTGATCGTAAGTTTTCGTTCTGTTCAGGATTATAGCTTTGAACTAATTATTATGATCAATATAGAATACACTGACGGGTCTGAAATTAAGGCTAGTATGTGGCCAGCCCCGTGTTCTTAAGGGGGCTTGGGATGGCCTAGTGGTCAAGAGTGCCGCGCTTCGACCTCTAGCTGGCCGGTCACCTCTGGCTTGCGGCTGTGGTTTCGATCCCTGGTGTGAGCGTATGTGGCATGGAGATAGGGGCGCCTTCTCAACCTCGTGGGTTTCCTCCGGGCACTCCGGTTTCCTCCCACTGCTAAAGACCCCTACGCGCAAGCAAATTATTGAAATAAAATTGAAACCATATGTTAGTCCCAAAATGACCTAGTTTGTGTCGAGTGGACGTTAAACCCCATTTTCTCTCTTTCTCTCTCTCTCTCTCTCTCTCTCTCTCTCTCTCTCTCTCTCTCTCTCTCTCTCTCTCCGTGTTCTTGAACTAAGACTAGTATGTGGTCAGCCCCGTGTTCTTGGGGCAAGCCCTGGGATAGCCTTTACAACGTTCAGTTTTTGCGAGCTATGTTTTATTACGTTATCTAGCAATACAAACCGCACCATGTTCGATCCATGTTTGCGACGATAAATATTAGAAATTGAACTTGGTGCTAGTGTGAAATTGTATGCATTTAGTTTGGGTCATTTCAATAAACTGCTATTAACCAAACCTCGTTGATTAAAGACAAATTTAAGGTCTGAACTCAATTGATCATATGTTATTTTGAAATATCTTATATTAGTTTATCGTTTATATTAAAAGGTTCACAGTAGAACGAATAATCGCCCGGATCTCACCACTCGCTTATATATGCCAAATATACTTAAAACATTAATATACCCAATTTGCTAAATAAATCAGCACATTAGATTTAACCAAATCAACACTTTAATATTATGTTAACAAAGAGGTATATTCATTCTATCGAACAATATATAAACAGACATTGTTGGTCAAAAATTGGGGGTTGGGTGGCCGAATGGTTAGCACGTGCGCGCTGTATCGTAAGCATGTCATTGAGTCAATTTATTGGCGTGGTTTCGAATCCCCGGTTGTACGTGACAGGACGTAGGGTCGCCTGTCAAACCTAGTGGGTTTTCTCTGGGTCCTCTGTGTTTCCTTCCACTGCTAAAGACCCCTACGCGCAAGCGAATTATTGAAATAAAATTAAACCATATGTTAGTCCCGAAATGACCTAGTTTGTTAGAGTGGACGTTAACCCCCATTTCTCTCTCTCTATCTCTTCCCCTCTCTGGTAAAACATTAGCCTCAAAGCTACAGCAGGACGAATGCGTATACTATTTCCTGAATGTCGGGCCTTCACCGACATACGTTGCTTTTTATGTTTAGATTGTCTACATTTTCTACCTTACACCCAGGCCAATATAATATACTACATTTATTTCAGCACCATGCTTTAATTATACATGTCCCAGATTCGGACAGATATGTATCCCATCTACATTCAATACCACCGTGCCAGAATGTATCTGTCCGAACTGCACATTTAGAGAAGACGCTCCTATCTGTGGTTTGTTAGGGTATCGACAAGTGACGTTCAAGAATAGATGTGAACTACAGAAGAAAGCTTGTGAAGTCAATAGAAGATACCATGTACTCAGTAATTCGCCTTGTGGAAGTAAGTTTAAAGGCTTGTATTGTATTTATTTGGGTGAATGAATGATACGAATTGGTAGTAAAACAAAAGGTGGAGATTGGTATCACTGTTATACCCAAGCTATGGAAGTCTATGTACATAATAGTAAGTGCAGGGGAGATGCACCACACATAATTTACACAAAAACAAATACAACATACATCATACTCAGAAACCACAAATAAACAAACAGTTCAAAAAGAGTGAATGAACCCGGAGGCTAGTCTTTAGCGTCCACTGCTCTGTACAATCCTGGGCCTGTTATGGTACAGGCTTCACGAAAACTTATTTACAAAAAAGACGTAACACTGAAATAATGCGATCACTATTGAAACTGGTCGTCTCTTCATTAAAGTCAGTGCTTTATTTATGTGTTTTTGCACCATATTTTATGGTGTTAAATCCTGGGATTGAATTCCTTTTCTCGGCGAGATATTTTATTGAGTAATGACGTGCGTAGTTAAGGGTATTCTTACTCTTTTTAGAACACCTGATAACACGTCACTTTTGATGCGTTCATATGGCTAACAAACGTTTACAAACGGGGGACTGGCGAAGCCGATGGTGGCCCTGTGATAATCCTAAACGTCTTAAAGGACAATATTGGTGCCAGTCATTATCACATATGTGATAAAACTGATTAAACACTTTCCAAATATAATATTAACACAGAGATCATCGCTACCATAGAGGAGTAATAAAGGATTCATAAATCGGAAGTGACGAACGCCAAAGGAAAATACGAGTAATCTCTCTATGTGAATGACTGACGTGACGAGTGATGACAGATAAACGGCCGAATTTCTGCTCACTAATAATTCCTTCGAAGACAAAAAGCTGTTATATGGGACCGCAAGAGGATACCTGCCGATTCAATAAAGTAATTAAGTGTCATAAGATAAGAGAACACGGGAAAAATAGAAATACTCCGTACAGCCCCTTGTTTTTATTCATTCCATAGGGGAGACCGGGGCACACTGAACACCGTATAGTGTTGGGTTGTATAGTATTATTTATAAAGGATATATCCATGGTGGTTCAATGTGCCCCGGTCTCCCCTACCTTATAAAAACATGTTAATGCACGAACTTTTTTCTGTTTTTCTTTCGTGTTCTCTTATGTAGTGGCAGTCAATTCTTTTTATGAATTGTAAGATATTCTCTCACAGTGTCACACAGCAACTTTAGGTCTTCGAGAGAATTATTAGTGAGCAGATATTCGCCCATGTATCTGTTATCACTAGTCACTTCAGTTAGTTATATAGAGGAATAACTCGTGTTTTCCTTTGGCGTGCGTCACTTCCGATTTATGAATCCTTTATTACTCCTCTATGGTAGTGATGATCTCTGTGTTAATATTATATTTGGAAAGTGTTTAATCAGTTCTATCACATATGTGATAATGACTGGCACCAATATTGTCCTTTAACTCCAGCTGCTGAAATCGTTTCAAAGCTGTCGCTTCACATGATTTTATATAATGGTAGTTGTCATACACGGGTAAAATTATGCGTATTCTTTCTGGAACACCTAGTGGATTTTCTAATCTAAGGAGTTAGAATATCTAGCATATATTTGCTGCGAGGAAATATCAAAATCGACATTTGTGCGTTGGGGTTAATTTGTTAATTGGGATCGTGAAATGTACCCTAGAGTGCGGACAAATGATGCAGTATTGGATAATTATCGTAGTTCTCAGGGAAGGGGGTTGGTGGGGGTTTAACGATTCTATCAACGAGTCAAGTGGTCTGGTTTCGATCTCAATCTTAAACGCAATTGCATAACCTCGTGGTTTTCTGAAGTTTTCTCCGGGTGATCCTTTTTTCTCCCACGCTAACGGCCAAAGTGATCATCAGTAAATATTCGCTTGGCCGCTACTATCACTATAAGGGGTGGTATTGGGGCGAGTTAATTATCTCTCAATATTATTTTTTCTTCCGCAAATTAGATTTTAAAGCATGAATAAAACCAATCATGTAATTTAGTGTAAATGGGTACATAAAATAGTAGTCCTATACTCCATGCGAACTCGAAGGTCAGTCTTCCTGTAAAAAGTTAAAAGAAAGCTTTCGCATTATCTCTGAAAAACAGATTGGTTAACGACCCCTTACGCGCAAGAAAATTATGCCAACTTTTCTCTTATTTTTAGCGTTACCATTAAACTGTTCTCTGTATACTCAGTACCAAGATTTAAGTGACGGTACTTGTGTTGGTGAGCCTGTACCAGTTGGTATTTGTGAAGGAGGTTGTGGTGTCATACCTGATAAATGTTGTGAAGCAGATGAAACAGAGATGGCATCATACAACCTGATGTGTGCCAATGGTACGACACTTGTGAGACAGGTAATGTGTGATATTACATGTATATACAAAAATGCAGTATCTCGATCTGGCTTCCACAATAGTGATGTATTATCAGTACTACACCTTTTACGGCTTACTTGTGCTGAAGATTTGGTTCCCAGTAAAACTAAAGACTTTATTTGTTCTGCCAAACTGAAATGAAATAATTCAGGCTTAACGCCATACTTTTCTGTGTTGTCTATGCAATTGTAGATACGTGCCTGTGCCACACAGTGTGCTATGAAGTCAATTTTGCCTAGACAGCGGGCCTTCGTCTTACACTTTTATTGAATTCCAACTGTTAATGGTGCACGCCAACGTGTAGACGGGGCCTCGGGTTCCCTTCCCATCAAAACGACTAGACACTGTCTTTGCCAGGCCCTTCGCCCTGCATTAGACTGACAAGGGGAAACCACTCTGAAAAAAAAAATTAGAACGCCCGGTTAGTGAACAAGTTCCCTACATACTGAGTCAACGTGGCTCCCACGTCAGATTAAATTTTTCGTGAATCGTAATATATTAATATATTTTTTATTTAATAATTTAATAACTGGATAATAGAATGATTTTCTTCTGTTTTCAGATTCCATCAGTGCTGAGCTGCAAATGTAATGACCTTGCCCACACAACATAAAATATATTAAATTGTGTCAAATGTAAATGTGTAATACGTAATGCAAATGTGTAATACGTCATGTCAGATAATAAAATACTTCAAATATTAAAATATTTATTCAGTGCGTAAACCTCGGTGCCTCTTCCAAAATCGTCACTACCTGAATCTTTGTCTGTCTTCAATATTATCTTGGGTAGATTAGAACTATTTAATAATCCACAATTCTCATTGAAACACTTATATACAAATTATCTTTTAAAGTAAAAAAAAAAATGTTACATAATGTTTGCCCCGATACGCAAGGCAGGCGTTTTCCATATTTATTTCATATTGGATTGTAAGTTATTCAAGCATGACATGGATGACCACTAATATTCTTTAATGTTCAATAAACAACTGTCCAAAAATCAATGTTACTTAACTATCTCTTTTTACTCTTAGACTTGCAGATATTCTTTTTCTTTGCTTCACTATCCCCGTCATGTTATTTATCAAAATATTTCATTACTTCTCGGGTCCCCTCAAAATGAAAACTGTCAGCTAATATTTTCCATGTCCAATAAACTAGGCTACTTAGTGTTCACAAATCGGTGTTACTAAAATTACATTTTGATTTTCTCTGGCTCTCTACCCACGTCATATGGTTTGACAGAATATTTTATCACCATCTGCCCCACCCACCCTCAAAATGAAAATCGTGCGTAATGTTGAAGAAAAGCTACAGTCTGTGATGTTACAGTCATTTAACATTCCAAAGTCAATGGGCAGACCACCATTAATTTCCCCATTGACTTTAATGTTAATTCTCGCCACCTCCAAATATTCCCCAAATTTTCCTTTGGTTGGATGCTTTCTTTACAGGCTGGGGAACAAATTGTTATGTCTTTGCACTAAAATGTCTATGAGGTTGACCACCAAAGTTTTGAGATACGCATACTTGAAGAAGCATACTAAAAACATGTAACTAGTTGCATAATTTCGTTATCCTTCCGCCTCAAAATCATGAATATTTACCAAAACCTGGCAGAAAATGTTAATTCAAACCTCTGCGTCCAATCTAGACTAAAAAAATCAACCAAAATGGGCATGCAAATGGCGCGGGGGGGGGGGGGGGGGGGGCGGAGACAGCGAGAAAATTGCTATAGATAAGATAAGATAAGATAAGATAAGATTTTATTGTATCATTTCATCCACTATAAGGACAGCATACACAGTTTAAACAAAAGTTGATCATCCAATTATAACATAACATCTGGGGTTATCCTATATGGATGTACAATGTGATATAATAAGTTTAAAAGCATTAAAAGATGGTCACTAAAATGAAAATCATGGTTGAACTAAAACGAAAATTATCTAAACTAGCTTGGGAAGTAAACAAACTATTTCTACCGTAAGTATTAGTATAATAAACATACTATATTGAACAGGGGTGTTGGTTAACAGGTAACTCTGATGTTCTTTCTTGGAGACACATATATATATATATATGAAGCAACCTGACTAGCAATTTCGTTTGGGGGATTTAAAGCATTAATCATATTGCACGAGGTGTGCGGATTGCTTTTGAAAATTGGTGTAAATTTTGAATTTCTAAGATTATCATATTGCTATAGACGAGATGGTAAAATTTAATGGTGGTCTGTTTCCTATATTATTGAAAAATGGATTTGCTTCCCTTGAATCAGTGGGAGACGAAAAATTTAATAGTCGTGATTATCCAAACATATTTTCAACACGCTGACTAGATAACCGTAGCTTGTTTACGTCACGACTAGGAAGTAGGAAGGGTAAGTGCTAAATAGTATAGAGCCGGGCCGATTTTGCTAAATTCTATAGAGCGAGTATGATTTAAGCCCTCCCCTTTTGTTGTTTAGGCCCTTCCCACATTTTTGAAGGTGATGGTTGTATGCTAGTATCACCATGGACCTTATGGTATCACTTGCACCGGAATTTGTTTTAAATTTATAGGTTGCTGTCTTATATAAAATTTAAATTAAGAATAATTCCATTAAAATTATGTTTTAGTAGTTTGAAAATCACCCCCCTTCTCCAGAGAGTATCAAATGGTTTGGTAAAATCTATGAAAAAAATGTACAAAGGCTGTTTTTTTTTTATATTTAATATTCCTTAATGATTGTTTTTAAAATAAAAATGTTATCCGTGGTTCTATGCTTTGATCTATATCCACATCAGGCGCGGATCCAGGATTTTCTGCAGGGGGGGGGTCTAGGTTTGATAAAAGGCACTGAACCAATTAAGGGGGGGTTTGGGGGCCCTCCCCCATGAAAATTTGATAAATTAGATTCAATTTGGTGCATTCTGACGTATTTCTGAAAGGTAAAGTCCAAAATTACAGGTCTAAAAGTCGCCAATAAAATCGCATAAAAATTTTTCAAGTCTGAGCAGGGGGGGGGGGGGCGGACCCCCTGGACCCCCCCTCTGGATCCGCGCCTGCACATTAGGCATGATCAATAATGCCACTGACTTCTAAATAAGTTTAACTTCTCTTATTAAGAATGGACAAAAAGCATTAATTTGGACAAACAGTTGGCCAGAACAGTACCCCTGTAGTTATTTGGATCTTGATTTCAGCTTTTATCGTGAATTTCGACAAGGAAAGACTGTGACAAAGACTCTGGAATAAATGCAGATTCGAGAATCATATTAAAAAGTTTTTTTTAAACTATTGGTCAATCATTTTAGAAAAATGAACACGCCAATGGTTTAACGGAATGTTGTCAGTTACGTTCTTGTCAGTTTCAATTAAAGAATCAACCCCGTTCCGGTACTCACGTAGAATATTTAAATCTAAATTGTCAAGCTTTAGTTAAAATTTCACTGTTGGCATACTTCTATTTTTGTACTTTGGTACCCTTTTGTACCCCCTCTTTCGTTTAAAACAGATTGACTTAAGAATTTTATTATGAGAATTTTTTTTATTAAATTGGAAACGAGCATTTAACCTAATAATGTGGTATAAATGAAATGACGTGGTGTTTAATGGCACGTCAGCACCAACCGGGATATATTGCGCGAAACATATGATGACGTCAACATATGGTGACGGCAAACTTAATATAATCACAATACTACTACTACATTTAACATACATAAATAAAAACAAAAATCACATAAATAACCCCTCTATGTATATAAATAGTTAAAATGAAAAATACAAGTTACATTATATACAATTCAAATTTATAATAAAAATGTGTCTCTTTTAAAAAGACTAGCAACATTCCATACAACCCCGGTTAGATATGTGGTATTGGATGATAATTCCCATATTTCTAGCATAATATTCTTAGTTTATATAATGAAATCATTCAAATATATTTTTTATGGAAATTAGGTCCAAAAAAAAACCATAAGAAAAAGACTCACTATAAAGTCAGACCGGTTGGGTTCTATGTGGTAAAAGGCAACCCTTTTTTCTCTATATCTAGGATATATAGGATAATATTCTTGATTTATATAATAATATCACCCTAATATCGTTTGTTTTGTTTTTTTGATGGAAGTTAATTGAAAAAATCTATGCTCCAACATCTTTTAAACATCAGAAAAGGCCTCACTATAAAGCGAGGACGATTGGGTTCTGTATGTGGTAAAAGGCAACCATTTGCTCTATATCGAGGATTTATAGGGTAATATTCCTCATTTATATATTATAAAATCACCCTAATATCGTTTTTTATGGAAATTAATTGAAAACAAATGCTCCAACATTATTTAAACATCAGAGAAAGACTCAACATAAAGCTAGGACGATTGGGATCAATGAGTGGTATAAGGCAACGATTTTCTCTATATCTAGGATATATATTATGATATTCTTAATATATGTTATAACATCACCGTAATATCGGGTTTTTTTTAATGGAAATTAATTGAAAAAAATACTCCAACATCTTTTGAACATCAGAAAAAGACCCACTATAAAGCGAGGACGATTGGGTTTTATATGTGGTAAAAGACAACCATTTTCTCTATATCTAGGATATAAAGGATAATATTCTTAATTTATATATTCAAATCACCGTAATATCGTTTTTTGAATGGAAATTAATTGAAAAAAAATGCTCCAACATCTTTTAAACATCAAGAAAAGACTCACTATAAAGCGAGGACGATTGGGTTCTATATATAGTAAAAGGCAACCATTTTGTCTATATCTAGGATATATAGGATAATATTCTTAATTTATATAATCAAATCACCATAATATCGTTTTTAAATGGAAATTAATTGAACGATTGGGTTCAATGTGTGGTATAAGGCAACGACTTTCTCTATATCTAGAATATATAGGTTGATATTCTTAATTTATGTTATAAAATCATCGTAATATCGCTTTTTTAATGGAAATTAATTGACAAAAATACTGCAACATCTTTTAAACATAAGAAAAAAGACCCACTATAAAGCGAGGACGATTGGGTTCAATGGGTGATATAAGGCAACGATTTTCTCTATATTTAGGATATATAGGATAATATTGTTAATTTATACATTCAAATCACCTTAATATCGTTTTTGTTTTTTGACTGGAAATTAATTGGAAAAAATACTGCAACATCTTTTAAATATAAGAAAAACACTCACTATAAAGCGAGGACGATCGGGTTCAATGTGTGATATAAGGCAACGACTTTCTCTAGGATGTATAGGATAATACTCTTAATTCATAAACATCACGGTAATATGTGGTATAAGGCAATCATCTTCTCTATATCTAGGATATATAGGATGATATCCTTAATTCATATAATAAAATCGCCCTAATATCAGGGTTTTTTTTATGAAAATTAATTGAAAAAAAATACTCCACGATCCTTTAAACATAAAAAAAGCTCACTATAAGGGCGAGGCCGACTGGGTTCAATGTAAGGTATAAGGCAACAATTTTCTTTATATCTGGGATATATAGGATGATATTCTTAATTTATGTTATAAGACCATCGTAATATCGGTTTTTTTTAATGGAAATTAATTGAAAAACATTAGAAAAAGACTCACTATAAAGCGAGGCCGATTGGGTTCTATATTATGTGGTAAAAGGCAACCATTTTCTCTATATCTAGGATACATAGGATAATATTCTTAATTTATATACTCATATCGCCCTAATATCGGGTTTTTTTATGGAAATTAATTGAAAAAATACTCCACGATCCTTTATATATAAGATAAAAACTCGCTATAAAGCGAGGACGATTGGGTTCAATGTATGGTATAAGGCAACGATTTTCTCTATTTCGAGGATTTATAGGGTAATATTCCTCATTTATATAATAAAATCACCCTAGTATCGTTTTTTGAATGGATATTAATTGAAAAAAATACTCCAACATCAGGGATATATAGGATGGTATTCTTAATTTATGTTATAAAACCACCGTAATATCGTTATTTCTAAAGGAAATTAATTGAAAAACATTAGAAAAAAACTCACTATAAAGCGAGGCCGATTGGGTTCTATATTATGTGGTAAATGGCAACCATTTTCTCTATATCTAGGATACATAGGATAATATTCTTAATTTATATACTCATATCGCCCTAATATCGGGTTTTTTTGTGGGGGAAATTAATTGAACAAATACTCCACGATCCTTTATACATAAGATAAAATTCGCTATAAAGCGAGGCCGATTGGGTTCTATATTATGTGGTAAAAGGCAACCATTTTCTCTATATCTAGGATACATAGGATAATATTCTTAATTTATATACTCATATCGCCCTAATATCGGGTTTTTTTATGGAAATTAATTGAAAAAATACTCCACGATCCTTTATATATAAGATAAAAACTCGCTATAAAGCGAGGACGATTGGGTTCAATGTATGGTATAAGGCAACGATTTTCTCTATTTCGAGGATTTATAGGGTAATATTCCTCATTTATATAATAAAATCACCCTAATATCGTTTTTTGAGTGGATATTAATTGAAAAAAATACTCCAACATCTTTTAAACATAAGAAAAAGACTCACTATAAAGCGAGGACGATTGGGTTCAATGTGTGGTATAAGGCAACGATTTCCTCTTTATCTAGGATATATGGGATAATATTCTTAATTTATATAATAAAATCACCCTAATATCATTTTTATGAAAATAAATCGAAAAAAAAAAATGCTGCAACATCTTTTAAACACCAGAAAAAGACTCACTATAAAGCGAGCACGATTGGGTTCAATGTGTGGTATAAGGCAACGATTTTCCCTATATCTACGATATATAGGATGATATTCTTAATTTATATAAAATCAAATCAGAGTAACATCGGTTTTTTTATGGAAATTACTCCAAAATCCTTTAAACAGACACACTATACAGCGGGGCCGAAGAAATTTACAGGAAGATGCAATATCTGATTTAGCCTCTAATGAACTGTTAATCAATGATTTTCTCTGTTTCTAAGATATGCAGGATAATATTCTTAATTTATATAATAAAATCACGCTAATGCCATTATTTTATGGAAGTTAATTGAAAAATAAATACCCCCAAATCTTTCAAATATCAGTAAGAATCGAGTTCGATTGGATCCGATGTAATAGTGTGGTGATTTTCTCTATTTCTAAGGGGGGGGGGGGTTGCCTAGTGGTCTAAAGTGCCGCGCTTCGACCTCTAGCTGGCCGGTTACCTCTGGCTTGCGGCTGTGGTTTCGAGCCGAGGTGTGAGCGTATGTGGCATTGAGATAGGGGCGCCTTCTCAACCTCGTGGGTTTCCTCCGGACACTACGAGCAAGCGAATTATTGAAATAAAATTGAACCATGTGGTAGTCCCGAAATGACCTATGTTTGTGTTGAGTGGACGTTAAACCCCATTTCTCTCTCTCTCTCTCTCTCCTTCTCTCTCTCCCTCTTTTTCTAGGATAATATTATTAATATATGATAAAAAGAATTACTCTAATATAATTATTTTATGGAGATTAATTGAAAGACATATCAAAATCTTTTAAACATAAGAAAAAGCCTCTCTATAAAGAGAGACCGTTTTGGTTGTATCATTATATGGTCATGGGATAGCCTATACAGGATAATATTCTTAATCTATGACTATATAATAAAATCACTCTAATATCTTTATTTTATGGAAATTAATAGAAAGAAATACTCCAAATTTCTTTCAAATATAAGAAAAAGACTCAATATATAAAGCGAAACCGATGGGTTCTAATTATATGTGTCGTATAAATATAATGCGATGATTTTCTCTATTTCTAGGACATATACGATAATATTCTTAATTTTAAAAAAATCACTCAAATTTCGTGATTTTATTTATGGAAATTACTTGAAAAAATATTCCAAAATCTTTTAATCTAAACAGACCCAATTACAGCGAGGCCGAACAAATATTTACAAGACCGTAGGTAGATCCAACATCTGATTTTAGCTTCTACTATACATAATGTCAAGGCCGTACATCGAACTGTCAATCAAATTGACTGACATGTTCCTCGCTCTATATCTTACTCGCTTTATAAGATTTAGCATTTTCCAGTAGGAAGAGATGAGTTTCAGGAAGTGTTTTAGTGAAGTTCCCGTCAGGACAGATAGAAATTAGAGATAGTGAATTTATCAGTCGATCATTTGGAGAATAAAACATTATCTCCAAGATGACCTCATATAATGAATCAATTCGACAAATATTAATCGGTAAGTTAGATATACTGTGCTGTACATTTTCTGACACTGGTTGGTTCGTTGGTTTTACTGTAATTTATTTCCTCATTGAAAATCATAATCATATCATTCAACTAGCTTCATACTCCTTTTCAGTAAATTTAAGGTACCGGTACAGCGAGGTAACTAATGTCAAATTTCCCACTCCCACCTACACCCAGCCACAATGGGAATAAAACCCAATCATCCTAAAACCTAAAATAAGCTAATATCGAAGAGCCAAATTGAATGATAGTGTTTTTAACGTCTAGTTTTTGGCGATCATGTTTGATGCGACTCCCCTTTTCTATTTCCATCACTTTTACACCGAAAAACTAGCGGTTAGATTCTGCATACACATTGGAATTTGAAATAGCTGTAGTGCCGCTGTCTGAGCAAAATTTGCTTAATACCAAACTGAATAATATATGCCTATATACATGTATATTCATTAGCCGAGTTGGTGTAGAAAAGTAGGCCTACTTTAAACCTCATTTTTTTAATAACAAAACAATATTTTAAATTATCCTTTGTATACATGTAGATGTGCAAACGTTCATGATTGAAACTCTAAAAAATGAAAAACTCAGCGATAAAGCCAAGAAACAGAAGAATAAAATAGCAGACACAATACATAATTTACAAGAAGAATACAGTGCTTTGAAACCTGATGTTAAAGAAGATAATAAACTGAAAGTACCTGCTGAATTAGGTTAGTAACTAATATATTCTTATTGCTTATTGGGTGGATGGCTGAATGGTCTAAAATTTGAACTTAAGATCATGAGGTCTGTCATTAAGTCTAGTGTTGTGATTTCTATTCCCAGCTTGAAAGTGTGACTGTTAAATCTGTGCTTTCTCTGGGCTGGGCCCTATAATAGGTAACACCCACTGCTATAAATAAATACCTGTATACGAAAGCGAATTGTTAAAATAAAATTGAACCCAATGTTAGTCCCGAAATTATTTATTTTGTGTATAGTTGGCCTTAAACCCGATTCTCTCCCTCTGTTAAAGCGGCAATTTCATATTTTCAAGTTATATTTTTAAAATATATTAAAATAAAGCCTTAAAATAGATGGTATCTATAAACAGGCCTACCTTGTTAAAGACTAATCCTATAATTCACTATTGCCAGTTGAGAAATTGGCAAAAATATCACTTTCAACTTTAAATTCAAACGTTTGAAGATAGCTATTGCATGGGGGAATGGGAAGGTAAGGGAGGTAATTGTGTGATTATTTCCGATGTGAAAGATGTTTAAGTGTGGAAAATAATGCCTATGATTATATAATAGTGAGTTGACACCCTATTGAGCAAAAGACATAGAAATAAATATGTTTTGGCTTTCTTGGAAAATATGAAATTTCCGCTTTCAAAGGACCATTGTGCTGATGTTTAGGGATGTACCAGATAGTTGTGTCATCTAATTTCTGAAGCTAAACATGTACACGGACGATAGCTACATGTATGCCCAGGACAAGTTTTCTGAAGGCAATGTATACAAATTAACATGTATAAATGATACAGTTCAACAGATGAGTAAAAACATCTCATTAATTCATTAATCTACCAGTTATATCTGTATCAATTTGGTTTGTAATTTGGATTTTTTACTGGAAAAGTTCTGCATTAGTTAAACTGTGTAAACTGTCAATATAGCTACGATATGTTGATACTGTTCACATATTTTGATACTAATCCTACCCCCCCCCCCTCTGCCTACATGTATGTTAACCTTATATTTTGCTATTTCTTTTAATTTTTTTGTGATTTATAACTGTTTTATGTTCTCTTCATTTCCAGATGAATCTGTGTTTACAACAAGTAGTGTTAATAGTGAAGAAGAAGTAGCCTATAGTGAAAGTAAGTGGATAAACTTTAGTCCTTAATTCAAAGGCACATTTTATTTGGAGTGTATTGCTTAAACATGCATTTAGGTTGTATATTGTACTGATACATGTAGTAATAGTTGACTTAAAATGACTCATACCATTAGTCATTCAAAAATTAGAACAATGAACTGAAATGAATGAAATAAAGTCTATACAGCTTCATTGGTGGGACTTTCGTGTCTGCCTAAACTGGCAGTGATTTTAACTGATGAGTGATGACTGGCAGTGAAATACATTTAAATAAAATGAGGTTTAACATCCTGAACCAACTAGGCTTAATGAAGATGGGCATCCCCCTTCCAGTATGCGATGAGAAAAATTTTGCTCAAATTTTCCCCCCGACTCTTCCAAGATTCCCATTATCAATTGTTCTTTAACGTCCACGCCAGCTTGTACCTGTGACGTCATCATATTTAAACTACTTGCCAAGTTCCCCTACCTACATTAATTTAAGGTAAAAAGAAGAGGGCAAAATATTGACTTGTTATTATAATGATTTTTTACCTCAGATATTAAAGAAGTTTCTGCAGTGTCCTTAGATAAACCACTTATAACTGGTTATTTAGAAAAGAAACGAAAGGGTAAGTTACACAAGTTAAATTAAGATTTATGATCTAAATATAATACTTTATTATCAGGAAAATCTGATCAGGCTGTCATCTTGTAATTTTCAATATATTCAGTTTGCATTATCTATGTTTGAACTTATATAGAAATAATTCTCTAGATGTAATTAAATTTGTATTTCATTCTGAAATGAAATTTGACATCCTACTTTCTTGCTCAAACTGGGCTAATGAAGACAGCCATACACTGGTTGGAGGAAACCATGCTGAAAAATCCCATGGAACTTGCACGACATACTCCTGGACCGAACCCAGGACTATTCTATTATGACTCACATTAAAAGTTTGTTTTTATTAATCCATCCATACTCTTGAATGTATTTCTATTTTATGTTAACAGGATTAATGGGCAAGTTTAGCTACCAAAGAAGATATTGTGTTATTCATACAGCGGTACTCTATTATTTCGAAAAACCAACGGACAAAAAACAGAGAGGAGCATTTCATTTAAATGGTATGAAATAGACGTTGGCTGTACATGTATTGGCATTAGGGAAGGGTTCTAATTATTTCATCCACTTTTGATAAATCATTCATGACATTCAATTTTGGGTATATCTGCAAGTTGTTCAAAAATACAGTGTACCATAACTTTCTACCAAGCCATCAATTTAATTTTCAATTATGAGCCATGAATAAATGGTTTTCATGGAGTTTGATGATCACTTGTGAAAATTTACTTATTCTAGGTCAATTTTGGGGATTTTGTAATATTTTAGTGAATCTAAGATTGTTTGTATATTAATTGCAAATAGTTTCTTGAAGAGCGTGATAGTACCTCTTTAATTTCTAGTATTATTATTTACATAAACATTGTTTATATAGTGCAAGGTTATGTTGATAATCTGTTTATATATTTCTTTAAGGTTATGAATTTCGACCTGCTCCAAATCAAGTTCGAGATTCTTCTAAAAGGGATCTATCTTTTGAACTAGTGGCTCCAGGAAAAAGGACATATGAGGTAAGATTATGGAAGACGTTTCTTTATAAATGAAGCATATGAATTTATTGTTATTTTCTGATAATATCGAGTCAATTTACGACTATCCGCTGAATTTTTGTCAGATTCACTTAATTTACTTCTTTGGTGCTATAGACTTTGGAGCTTGTCATGTTGGAAATATTTATATGTGCCATAAAAAGTAATTGAAAAGTAATTGAAATGTAATTGATCATTACATTATTTTTTGAATGTACTTAATTACATTTCCATTACTCATTACTTTTGAAATCTTCCATTACTCATTACATGGTCATTACTTAAAAAATGTAATGATTACATTGCATTACCCATTACCATAACCCCAGCCCTGTTATCCAGTCCCGTTATAACTTCCATCAGGGTTGTCTATATTAAGCCTTCTATATACTTCAGAATTCTAACCAAAATTTTGATTTTAAATTGCATATTCTATTTTTATTACAGTTTTTGGCAGAGAATAAAGGAGAGTTTGATTCGTGGAAAAAATCTGTTGAAATTTGTCATGATGAACCTGGTAAGACACTACTCTTTTTCTTTCTACTCAATTTTACTGATAGACCCAGAATTTGGTGGTCGGGGAATGAGGGCATATTTCATTATGTTGTTTTTGTTTGATTGCCTGAGTACTGGCATATTCCTGAAGCAATGGTCTGAAATATCACTCTCTGGCCATTGCTGGAGTTGCTTCTGATACCTGAGCTTTTGAGGGAGTGTGTCTATTCTTCTTGTTCAATCAAATCTATCCCAAGTGCAGTAACATTGACTGTCCTTTGTTTAATCTGGGGTCTTCCCTAAAACTTTGGACAGTGATTTAAGGTATTAAAAACGGTGATTTAAGGTATCAAAAATGGTGAAAGTCTTGTTCATCTCCATATAGTATTGATTACATTGTTTATGTGTTGATAGCCTCCCTTGTCATGCAATTAGTTTTTATGCAATATTCTGCTTTGCACTGGTTAATTGGGCATAATAAAATTGTGAGTCATGACGTAAGTAATGTAACCATATTTGTCCAATTTGGAGCTTTGTTTAAAGCCTAATGACATTGTAACACAGTTAACGATTAGTTGTTGATCGAACTATTGATCAGTCATGATTTTGAACAGAAATTTGCTTTCATTAAAGCAGTGTTTAGTGGGATTAGCTCTAATCAAACGAAACTCTGCGGGAAGTATGGAGTACCGACTGTTTTTTATTTTGTTGTTGTACATTCCTCTCTGTTTTGTTAATTAAGCTCTTCAAATCATGCCATAATATTGTCGGATGATCTATTTATAAACTCACTGAAGTCTAATGGATAACACAGTCAATGTCAGTTTGTGAACTACAGACTTGTTGAACATAATTCAAATGTAACAGAGTGTATAGAAGAAACAAAAAAAACCCTTGACATTCACCTATTTGGAGTAAAACAATTTTAAAAATCTTTTTTTACAGTGTCTGAAGAATTATATGAATTTATTGAAGATCTGCATGAAAAAATGTCTTCTCCACCCAAAAAAGAACATTTTGAAGGAGATGGAGAGGAATATGAAGCCCCAGTCATGGAAATGGAATCTGATGAAGTCTATGAAGCTATAGATGATGATAGTAATAAAAGACCCCCTAAAGTACCAGAAGCACGCAAAGTATCAACTATTTCATTACCAAAATCCCCCCCACCCCCTGTTCCAAGCACACCTATTCCTGATGTCCCACCTGTGCCTCCTCCATCTCGTAGAGATTTACCAGCAGTGCCAAACACCCCGCTGCCAGCAGTGCCAAACACCCCGCTGCCAGCAGTGCCAAACACCCCACTACCAGCATTGCCAAAAACTCCTCTTCCACCACTTCCAGGTGCTAAACGAATGGCAAAACTTGATATCCCAGATGTGGATCCCAATGAAGATTATGAAAACATGTACTATGGAAAATGGAATTGTTCTGCAGATTCCGATAATGAATTGGTTTTTGAGAAAGGTGACATCATACACGTGTTAAGTAAAGACTTTGAAAAAGAAAATTGGTGGGTAGGAGAACTTAAAGGAAGTATAGGACTGGTTCCTAAAGAATATCTTGCTAAAGCCTATGAATTGGTGCCATAATCTATGGAACTTGCAGCTGTTAATTTACTGATGTTGATGTCTTTTATTAAATATTTTTAAATTATTGCTTGAAAAGAAAGCTGTTTTTGTGGACCTATTTAAGAATGAGCTGAACTTTGTGTTAAGAATGATAATTATGCATGAAAGCATTACAAGCTTATTTTAGCTTTGCTTGGGGTGTATGATATGTTTATGTATATATAACAGAGATCTATCTAATAGTCTTTTGTATTTAAATTCTCTTTATATAGCTTCCATAAATTTTATATTCTTATAATATATTTATTAATGCTGATTGCCATACTATGCAATAACTATAAGATAATAGTAATATCTGTGTAATTTTAAATTATGTTTATTTCTTCCAAATAATCTCTGTAGTAACGAAATATTTAAAAAAAAAAAAAAAGCAAGCAGAGAAATGGTGCTAAAATTTAAACCAAATATTGAAACTCTATATTTAATTGACATTATATTTAAAACTATAAAATTCAAAATATAGAATTTTTAATTAATGTGCCATACTAGATTTCATCAAAATGTGATAAAGTTAGGGCTGAAAAAAATATACTTGCATGTTGTGTCATTATTCATAATTGATTAAATTGTATGTTTATATTCTTGTGCATACTTTGGCCATGTAAAAAAAATATTCTGATTCCTGGAATTCTTTGTGCTCTGTTAGTGTCATTGTGTGTACCAAAAGCCATTGTTACTATAGTATAATTTGGATTAATATTATTGAAATCTGTTCAGTGAATAAAGGAGATCAATATTTCATCATTTTTAATACACATGTATTTGTAAAATAATTCCTAGTGATTATTGAAAGCCTATGTATACACATTAAATATGGTGAATAGTTATCATCAGCTAGTTTAGAACCTCACTTAAAGATTCGTTTTGTTATAGCTAAATCTGCCTATTGTAGATCTTTCGTTTAGCCTCAAATATTATATAAACCATAAATTGGACATTTATTCAAAGCCAAGACCATAATAAAATTTGAACAGATTTAAACAGTTATTAGTTTAATTAAAAAATACATTATCTTGCTAGAGTTATTGTAACAACGGTAGTAATGGCAATCGAGGCTACACTTTTCTTGAAATGGCAATAACTTAGCTCATAATGAAGTAATTTTAATATACATGTATTCCTATTATAGTGAGAACTGTTCGCCCTTTATCTAAATCTTACATTATGCATCTTTAAAATTGATTTGCAATTTGTCTTTTGACATGCCTGTTTAAATACCTATATGTACGGCTGGCCGTATAGATCTAGTTATTAGGGTTGATAAAATAAAAGTTACTTGAACAAAGTGGAAAATGCAGATCTGATAAATTGTTTCAGTTTTTGAAATATACAAGACACAATTCTATGGAATACAATTAATTACTGTTCATTATTGATCATTTCTCATAAGATTTTGTAGTCTATATCAATGATGATTCCAGAATCCTTGTCGAAATGTTGCTCAGTAATAAACAGTAATTGTATTCCATAGAATTGTTTCCTGTTAAGATCGGATATTAAGATATTTATTATTATTGGAGGATAGTTGATATCTAGGAAAGTCCCTATTCCGAAAAAAGCCTAAATTTGCCGATAGAGCTGCCTAATTATATACTAGGTGTACGTAATTAAATTTGTCAACATTGTACATTAGTGCCTATTTCAGGTACCTTAAAGAATGGCATTATAGATATAGCTAAATACGGTACTGATATAAGTAAGATAATGACACTAGGCTGTCTTTATGCTAGACTGATAGAAGTAGATTTCACCAATTAAAAACATTTATATGGATA
Organism: Patella ulyssiponensis; assembly: GCA_963678685.1. Classification (NCBI taxonomy): domain Eukaryota; kingdom Metazoa; phylum Mollusca; class Gastropoda; family Patellidae; genus Patella; species Patella ulyssiponensis. The sequence goes on along the minus strand of OY783230.1, from coordinate 57,213,611 downwards.
TACTACTCCTGAATTTATTAACATGCTACGTTTGGATACACATACAGATATCGTTATCAAGCAAATAAATTCATATAAGTTTTTTTAATTTGATTGTAATTGTTAATTTTTTGTTTGGTTTGCTTGACTATAGGTCACCACATTGTTAGTTTGCTAATTGATTATGACAATTTCAGCCAGATTTATGGGGACGTAGAGCATCATTTTCGGTTATTATGCATGCCCATGGGTTTATTTACTTTAAACATATATTTAGAGCATTTGTTCAAAAATATTTTATATTTTATGATATTGTAAATATATACTGTTAATGTTTATTAATTTTATGCTGATGGTCAAAGAGGATATATTTTAATTATATTATCATTTCACTTCCTATCATATTCAATCAGTGATGCATATTATTGCCTTGATATGCTGCTTTAGTGTGTCTGCAAAATTTTACGTAAATTTAATGGCTGTGCTACTCCTACAGTCGTCCTCTGTATAACAAACCTTGTTTCATTGTTCTAAATTTGATATCTTTGTATTGTTTTGGTTATAACTGCTTCTAATTGGTTTTTATAATATATTTATTTTTCCCAAATTGGTGTAAAAAACAAAGATGAATAAAAATAAGAATTGAAGATATAAAGATTTATTCACATAAATAAATACTCAGTATTATATTCATATAATCTATTTTGCTTTTATATCTCAAACTATTTTATATAACGCTCTCACTTGTTGATAATAAACAACATTTCAATAAGTATAATATTATAAGTCTTATTTTTGTAGAGTTTGCAACACTTTTACATCCCTTTTATTCAGTGCTGGATTGGTGAAGTTTTCGGCACATCATTGTATCAAAAGCCATTTTTCAATACACATCTAGTTTCAAGCTTGTACGTCATAACATTTATGTTTCTAGTTTAAAATATATATTAGTCTGAACAGGATAACTGTGGTTCTTACTTTTCTTAACAAATGTTTGGTCATGAGTTCAACATCACTGGGCTGGTAACTTAAACCTTGAGATTTATCTTCTGTAAAATATCATTGATTCAGAAATTTAGGTCCAACTCCAAACCATTGTACGAGTTAGCGGTATGTGTTGATGGGTGTCGTAAACAATGCAGTGTATGCTTTACTCAAAATGTTTGGGTTGTACTTTTGTATCTGTGGAGACCTGTATGAAGCGAGCAAACTGTAAACTGGTCCTACACCAATAATTCACAATAAAAAAACTAGAGATTGCTGCATTTAAAAGTCTCTTCCATATTTTTTATAGAAATTTTCCTCCACTCTTGTACAAAATGCTGTGAGATTCGAGAATTGTTGAACTATTTCAGCAAATCGTGAAACCGGTAATCTAGTGGTCAGTATTGTATATAAATGTCCAAACACAAGTGCATCTAATTCTGTTGGCCTGAAATATAAAAAATACAAACCAATAAGTAGAGTAAAAATATTATAGCACTTTAAGTCTACTACAGAATAGAGAGAGAAAAGGGGTTTTATGTCCCTTAGACATTAACTAGCCCATTTTAAGACTAACATATGGTTAAATTTTGTGTCAATAATTCGCTTGCACATGGGGGTCTTTAGCACTGGAAGGTATTTGAAGAAAGCTGATAAGGTTGTACAAGCAAAAAATAAAACCATGCCACTTGACTCAACGCAGACCTTATGATCTAAAGTGTATTTTTAAAGCCATTCAGCCACCCAACACCCTATTACAGAATAGCCATAGGAAAATTGTTGTTTTTCTGGCATGTTACATCAGCCACATTTGCTAGAATAACCTAAAAACTGAGAATGACATAAGTGCTATGAGTGCTGCTGCCCTAGCAACATTTCCTGATCGGGAATTCGGATACCATGGAAATTATAGGAGTCTAAAACAGTCTTCAAGAAATTGATTTCAACATCTAACTACACTAAAATGTTGATATTTAACAATTAACTACACTAAAATAGAAAACTTACTTGTCACCGAAAAAATATTGTTTACTGTCTAGTCTTTCTGCTAAAGCTTGACAACATGTTTTTACTTCATCACACACCTAGAAATGAAATGAAATGGGGTTTAGCGTCCTACTGACCTGCACCGAACTGGACTAATGAATACGGGCATACACCATACAGTGTGCTATGAGGGAAATTGTGCTCGGGCCACAGCCTAGTCTAATATCAGATTCCAACTCCTGAGGGATCTTTTACGTGCATGCCAATGTGTTCACAGTGACTCAGTTTTTCGTACCATCCGAACGACTTGACAGCAGCCCTCCGTCCTGCATCACTGCCAAGGGGAAACCACACCTTAAAATCTGGATGAACTTTCTCAGCAAATGCAGTGATCGAACACCCGACCTCCAGGCTAGCGTCTTACCCACTTAGACACCATGACCCCCCATACAACTAGAATGAAACACAATCTTCATAAATGTAAATAAGTTCCATTTCCTAAAAATATTCTTCTCAAATGTTCCTGGTTCCAAAATGCAATTCATCTCTTCTGTTAATGTCCCAATTAACACCATAAGACAGTGCCAACAAGAACATTGCAATGATTGGGGGACTAATTAGGAGTCTAATAAACATTAACAGAGAATAATAATAATTTATTCTTATATAGCACATTACAATATACAGATAATATCTTAACATGCTTTACATTGTTGTGGGTAGAAGCTGAAGTAAACAAACAAAGAGAAAGATCTGGAAACTTGTGCTGAACATGGTTCAATCGTGAGCTACCAAAAAATCTATCAGTATGGTGGAAAACTTGGGCAGAAAAACACATTTTTCTAAGCGACTACTAAGCCAATTACTTTATTTTAGTCTTTTAAGTTCATGTGTAGTCCAGTTTAGAGAAATACACAAAAATGTCAACACTTTTTGATGAAAAGAGAGTATGGTGAGGTCAATGAGATGCATTTGTTAACAAATGAGTTGCTGTCCCTGTAGTTCACAGGAGCTTCAGTGGCCAGGTAAGAGTGATGCTGCTTACAAATTAGGAGGTCCCTGGTTCAAACCAGGTGTTTGCTGAGAAGTATTTTTTAGATTCCCAGTCTGATTTCTTCCTAGGATGGGTGCCCGTCATTTGAGGTAGAAGAAAAAGCACTTTAAAGATCCCCTGAGGGTTGGAAATGGAAATAAGAGTAGGCCATAGTACTACTTTCAGGCAAAAATTACTTTAAAGCACACTGCCTGGTGTGTGCCCATCTTCATTAGCCCGGTGATGCAGAAAAAGCACGCACATTTCATTTCCCAGTGGTTTATATCTAATGGAAACGGATCTTGCTAGATCAAAGTTACAACTTAAAATATGAAAGAATAATACCTCATCCATTGTCTTTTTTGCCCATCCTACACTGTTGAGTCTAGCTCTTACATTAGATTGTTTCTGCCATGGTAATAGTCTATTTAAAGGCCAAGGATGAATATAGCCATATCTAGGTTTGGTTATCTGAGAGAAAAATTTAAAGTATATTTAAATATGTCGATAATCTGGAACCTGTCAATGAGTAATACTAATAACTTGTCTTGAATTGATGGTTTTAGTTGATTGATAATTGTAAATGATAGTCTATCTCAATTCATTTTTTACTCATAATAATTAAATGTATTTGTACTCCAATGGTCTCATTCCATTCTACTCCACTATACCCTTGGTTCAACCATGGGGTATTCAAATTATCTGCGCATGATCGTAGCTTGATTCTACCAACCAATCAAAAAACAGTTTATAAACCAGTCTTGGCCCCACTTCTTACCTTTACAACAATATGACAACTTGTTTATTGCAACAAGATGAGAGTTACTTCCCTTTGCCAAATTCCTTTGTATTTAACAATTTTTTGGATTGGTTGATACAAATAGAAAAGTTGCTAAGGGTAGATAATTTGAATACCTGGAGTGGAGTAGAATGAAATGTGTCCAATGGGGATACCGAGGATGACAAATGACAAGACCAGCAACATGGCAACTCTCTAATTGGATCCGGTTCATGTTTTCTTATACAAGCTGATATGTACTGATCTAAATAAAACCGTGTCTTTATTTCACCATAATTCAATACAGGACACATGTGAAAACATGCAAACTACTAATATACTTACCTCTTCTGACACTGCTTCATCTATCCAGGCTAAATATAACTGAAATATAAAAAAAAGTCAATATCTAAATTTCATAAGATTGAATAAATTAGTATAATTACATTTGTATAGTTTCCCTGAGTCACTGATGCAGTCTTTAATCGTTCGGATGGGACAAAAAATCAAGGTCCCATGTACACATTGTTGACATGTTAACGAACCCTTGATAGCTGGAATTCAAAATATGAGTAGGCTGTAGCTTCTTTGTCCATGCAAAATTTACCTCATGATACAATTTATGGTGTAAGCCTGTCTTCATTAGTCCAGTTGTTCCAAGAAAGCAGGACACTCAACCCCATATCATATCATTTGGAGTATAATCATAGCAAAAAAAATCGTTAGTACGAATCAATAAGAATAACGGTACAGCAATGACTAAATTGATTTAGTAAATAAATGTATTAACTTGTGATGTTTTAGAGAACATACCTCTGCATTAACCATAACATTTTCTATTAACGCCATATAAGCTCTCATTTCTGATTTCATTCCTTCATCTAGATCTCTACTTAATTGAAAACCCTAAATATATACATAGGTTTAAATAAATACATTACTTGGTTAAATCATATGACAAAATTCAATATAAGGTATAGCATAAACAGTACATTATGCTTTGAAGGTCAACTGGTAGACCACAACTCAAAAGGTCGTCTGAGCAATTCAGCAACTGGAACAACTTGCCAGCAGACTCTCTGAGTAAAGACCAATTTGAAGCTAACAGGAAGTGTTATTGGAATCCTATTTATAGAAACTCGGTGTCGACCAAGAATCCAAAGAACACTCCAATACCACTTTTCATTTTATAAAATTTTTTCACAAACAAACCTAACTAGTGTTTGTTCCATCATCTACACATTGTTGTTGAAGTTTTCCAGGTTCAAGTTTTGGTCGGTCTGGACACTGGGAGGGCAGACAGACAGCTATGAGATTTAAACATTATTATGCTATGCTGTACATAATAGATAAGGAAAAATCAGTCTGTCGTCTGCGTAAGTGACACATTCTGGATCGGTGCATTCCCTTATACATCTATTCAACCTATAAATGATCAATATATCGCAATACTCACCCTCGTGTTCACAAATGCAATAATAGGATCAAGCTCTGACACTAAAAAGGCACCAACATGAATAAACGGAACTTTTCCTTGAAATAAAGAGATACATGTACTGTATTTATAAATCATAACTTTTAATATACTTTCTGTAAATGCCTTGAAGTTTTCAACCACTAGCTCTGATGTCAGTGACAAGGACACAAATGGAGGGCTCCTATATAAATTGTGATGGAATAAAATAAATATACATAAAAGTACTTTACTGCCATACTGAATGGTTTATCAAAGGGTGACTATTGCGGTATTTGTCTAGGAGGGAGTGAGTTTTTATTACAGTTCTGAAAAAAACTACTACACTAGGTTGACATTACTGTCAAGCAGTTGGGTGGTTATTACGTAGAATACAGTAAACGAATCAAATTAAGAGTACTGCTCCGATACTCTTAATAACCCATGGAAGGTTTATAGTTTCAATCTGTCTGGTGGTTTGGTTACATCATAGACTGCCTAACTTGGTTTTATCCAGAAGCTCTGTTCACATTTATTTCAATTACACATGACGTCATTGACCACATTCAGGTTGTATTTATTTCAATACAAACGACATTGACCACGTTCAGGTTACATTAATTTCAATAATCATGCCATGGACCACATTCCGGTTGTTTTAATTATCATACACATGCATTTGACTGCATTCTGGTCGTTTTAATTCCAGTTACCAATATCTCTCCTTTCTTAAGACACATTTAGCATTTCATAAATTTAACTTATTATCCATACCTGATGGTGACATTTCTTCTGCATTTGTTCGAACTTCTGTATGAAATTCTAAACCACACATATGTAGAAATGTTTTGACACTAAGACAATTAGCATAATCTGGAAAAGTGATCTGTTCAACTGATGAAAAAGAAAAAAAAAATGTTATCTTTCCAAAGCTTATGATTAAAAGAGAAGTGAAATCTTAGCAAATACTTTATATTTTATTCATTATATTTTATTAAAAACAGGGAGCCATTTTGGATCAGTGAGTAAAATGGTGGCTCATGAGTAAGACGCTGGCTTACTATGGTACCAGGAGCTGGTGTCTGGTTCACACCTGATTTTCCAGTGCAGTCTCTCCTTTGTCAGTGGTGCAGGACAGAATACCTGCCAAGGAAAGCATCTAGCCATTCGCATGTTAACCTACAAAAGAACTTCATATAGCTGAAATTCGGAATATGAGAAGGCCATGGCGCTGCTGTCCAGGCACATTGTATGGCAAATTCTTGTCTGTATTAGCCCCCATTTCATTAGTTCCTTTTGCAACTGTCCTCGAGCGAACGATATATTCGCTACACAGTTCCTTTTCGGCCTTCTATTACTGCAGTATGAAAATACCGTTCTTCCCCACCTTTGTTCTAAGGCTATTTTGGAATCTTTACCTACTATTTTTCACCTTGATTCTACTTTATTCGCCAAAGGAATCATTTCTTGCCACAGCTGGCACACATTTATAAAGATACAACACTATTTTCAAGTAGAATTCTGAGATTATAAACATACACCAAATACGTTTAAACTGAGAGACATTACGAGGCCCGGACACGCGCAAGCCACATGTTTATTTCATCGCTAAATTCTACTTGAAAATGGAGATGAATTATTATAAATTTGTGTCAAATATAGTGAGAAAGGATTCCTTTTGGTGGAAAATAAAGAATTGTGGTGACAAATAGACGGTAAGGGTTCTAAAACAGCTTGAGAACAGGGTTGGGGAGTAGCGATATTTTACCGTATTTTCATACTGCAGTTATATAAGGCCGGATAAGAACTGTCAGCGATAGTTCGCTAAAAGACAGTTCTGTCAGCAAAAGTTCGCTAAAAGACAGTTCTGAAAAGGACTACCATTTCATATGACAAAAACAAGCTCAAATTGAAGAGAAATCAAATTTGTCGAATTTCCCCTATTTTCTTAAATTTATTTGTATTATTATTTCCCAACAAGAAAATAATGAATTCATCACGTTCATAGAACAGTTTTCTCGAGCCAGTCTAAATCAATTATAATTAAGTCTACAAAAAAAGCAAGACAGTAATTACCTTGGTATGGTTGATATAGGCAGGCATTTTCTGGCCAGGGTTCATAAGCTAAAATAAATAAACGACATAACATCAAATTGAAAACGGTATAACAACATCCATTAGCATTGGCCTAAAAATGCAACTTTTTGACTCAGTCTTCTGGAATTGGTGAATCTAGTATTTTCCACCAGTCTTATCTTTATTTATATTTCTGTGTAAGGTACTAATGTATATGCTTGGAAAATAATTACCTCCTAATTCTGCTTGAACTGCCTCTGCAACAAGAGAACTCATGGTGACCGTAAAATGTGATTTCTGTCTTCGACCTTGTCAGTGTGGCGCTGTCTCTGGTTATCGTATATCCCCATCTATTAATAGCACAGAGAAATTCCTTCAATTGAATGCACGATTTTCCAGTCTAAAATACTCTTATAAGATTCAGACAAACCATCCATGGGGCCAGAACATTCTCATAAATATCACGGTGGAAATATAGGAAAAGACCTGTTGTCATCCATACGAAAAATTTCATGTAAAGCTATTGCCATTTTTGTGCATACAGAAAAATAATATTTCTGCTTTCTTCAACCACAAAAAAAGATTGCTTGCACTTACTGAATGATCGGCAGCAGTGGGTTTGGGTCTGGATATTCAGATGTGAGCATGGATAACTCTGAGAGCATTTTTTGTTTGCGCACCAATATTAGGAAGTGTATCGATATTGCGCAATTAATTGATAATTATGAAATGAATTTAAGGCGCGTAATGTCTTACTTTTCTGTTCCGACTGCGGTAATAAACTTGAAACGAACAAAGGAATTACACTTACAGAAAACAGTTGTCTTTCGATTAACGTCAATTAAGTTCAAAGACTTGTTTGATTTTTAGTTTATTATTGTAAAAAAAAAAAAAAAAAAGTATTATTTTTTTTTTTTATCGATTACATACATAGGATTTTAAATGTGGGTTTGTTTTTGTCTTCGTTCGATATTTTACGTCCATAATAAAGTCAATATTGGCAAACAGATCGAAAACACAAAAAAAAAAAAAATAGCTTAAATTGGCAAATAAAACAATATCGATGATTTTCCTATTTTATAAAGCGAGATAGGGATTAAAAAGAGTAGGCCTAATATGCAAAGCCCAAGAAAACACAAACTTAAAAATGTTCCATTCATGTCCCATCACTACATGTATATCGAATTGTCGACCCGTAAGTGCAGTGTGCCTAATTATGAATGCGCGATTCTCTAGAGTAGGCCTAGTCTTTTACACCGTCGTTTCAGGCATCACCATGTCCATGTGTAACATTGGCACAGTATGAAAGCTAGGGTTTACTGCTATCATTTTTTTCTCAGTCAGACCAAGACCCGAATTCAAAGGGTTATAAATATATCCCGTTAAAGGACGCATTGGTCTATTGTTTAATTGGAACCATAAATGGGTCTAAAAGCACATACAGTGTAATATAGGCATAATAAAGTGAATTTCTATTCAATTCGTAAAAAAATAACGGTTATTTCTAATGAATTATCTTCGGTGAAATACGCGAACAGTCTAAACTGAACGACAATCGGTTATGCCTAATTAGCCCATTCTGCACGATTTTTTTATTAGTATTTTATCATCAAATCAGCCATTGCTATGTATTGTCGCATTGGAATTTAGGACATGCTTTTCTCTGTTCATTCTATCATTCCTTTTGCACCCGAAACGATGGGATTTTATGTTTAGCTCTTACATAATGTATCTTTTATTGTCGAATATTATAAAACGTAGTAATGGTTCTGAAACTCGTACATTTTTGTTTCTGTTCGATAATTACCGTCTGTTATTTTGTATTTTTTAGATTCTCATGGAGAGAGAGAGAGAGAGAGAGAGAGAGAGAGAGAGAGAGAGAGAGAGAGAGAGAGAGAGAGAGAGAGAGAGAGAGGGGGGAATGGGGTTTAACGTCCACGCGACACAAAGACACAAACTACATCATTTCGGAACTAACATGGTTTAATCATAGAACTGTACTATATACGATCTATGGTTTAATGAATTTGTGTTTTTACATTAGTGCACTAGAGGGCGCATTGGGATGAGGTGCGCAGACGGAAGATGGTAAATGTTACAAACCGCGCAGCGCAGATTAGTGAAAGTGCGCAAGGTACATATGTAAATAATGACCTGAATCCAGCTACTTGTACTATTCTTATCTCCAAATATCTACTGTCACTGAGTGATATATCAACTGGTTGTGTTCACCGGATGTAAAGTAACTAATGCTTGTATCTTTGTGTCGATATATTAAACCTAGTGGACCTGCTGTATTTTACTTTAACAGACTAAACATGTCAACAACGAACTCGCATCCGAAGTGGCCTACATTTGTTTTGTTCGGTGACTCTATAACACAGGTGGGCAATATTTTAATAGACATCTTTATAGAGCATTCACGTGAACTTTTGAACTCCTATCTTGCTTTCTATTGCCTCTATTGTATTTTGGGGAAGGCTATTAAAATTTGTGCTGTTTTAATTCTTATCTGTCTAGGTCCTATCGTAGTAAGCCAACCTCAATTAAAAGACCATGAAAGAACTCTCTACGTACATAGGCAACGTTTTAGTGAAATGTTGTTATATAATTCTGGTTATATCAAATAGTGGAGTGTCACGCCCCAAGCAACTATTGCCTGCAGTCTGGATCATTTTTTTTAGCAATACACCCGATGACTAAACTGGAAGTTATTCCCTTTAGATAATCGATTTCCCAAATAGTCTACATATACCACACCTGCAAATACCGTATAAAAAGTTAGCTCTTGCAAAAAACATAATACCCCGGAGCCTGTCTCCCGAAATCTTTACTAAAGATAAAATTCAATTTTGGATGGCTAAGTACTATAATATCAATCTTATATTATCCAATCAAATTACTAAAATTTGGATTTTATTTTAGTTGAAACAGACCCGTTTAAATCAAACTGCGTGATTTCGATTCACCTCTTGTAACCATTATCGAGTGGACGTTCAACCCGATTTTTCCCTCCCTTAAACACTATGACTCTTCCCAGCAAATTTGAAAAAAAAATCTAACAAAAATTGACGACATTAATGCCAGATAAAAAATGTAGATTGCATTTTATGTTAACAAAAATTGTTGACAACGGATCTTCAGAGAGTAGAACGTTTCCCATATCATTTCATTTGATTTCGGATCTTCAGAGATCTTAATTGGGAGTTGCTAATTGTAGACCCTAAACCTACCCGTAACACTTATAATTAGGGGGGGGGGGGTAGATCCAAGTTCAGTCTTCTAAAAAGGATTAGGGTTAGTATTTAACTCAGGAAATTCCCGAACCTCCCCAACCGGCCGACAATTAGCATCCCCAATCTTGATTTTTTAACCCTGGTACCTTTAAAACGTTTCAAATTACGCTTACACTTAAATTAGCTTGTTTTATATATTTAAAATAAAGAGTGTAAATTAAAACTAAAATGTCATCACGCTGTAATATTTAAGTTATAATCAATCGGAATGGCGTTGGGTTATGTTCCTGAGTGTTTTCAATTTTGAGTAAAGTCTGTGTCACGACGGGGGGTTGGGATGGCCTAGTCATCTAGAGTGCTGTCTTCGAACTTTAGCTGGCCGGTCACCTGGCTTTCGGCCGTGGTTTCGATCCCTAGTGTGAGCGTATGTGGCATGGAGATAGGGGCTCCTTCTCAACCTCGTGGGTTTCCCCCGGGCACTCCGGTTTCCTCCCACTGCAAAGACCCCTACGCGCAAGCGAATTATTGAAATAAAATTTAAACCATGTTAGTACCAAAATGACCTAGTTTGTGTCGAGTGGACGTTAAAGCCCATTTCTCTCTCCCTCTCTCTGTGTCACGACAGGCCCAGGATTGTGCACCGCAGTTGACGCTTACGACTAGCCCCTGCACCCATTTACTTTATTTGAATTGTTTGTGATTTCTGCGTAATGTATCTTGACCATATATTTGTTTTTGTGTAAATTATGTATTGTGCAGTCCCCCCCCCCTTCACTTACTATTATGAACCAATATTTATGAACCAATATGATTATGCTGTAAGTTACCATTAATTATATGAACGTATGTCAATGTTATTTTTTCAGTACAGCTTTAGCGAAGACGGGTGTTGGGGTGCTTTATTAACAGACCACCTTCAAAGGTAAATATTGCTATTTGCTTTCTTAAACACTTATATCCCTGTGTTAGCCTGGAGGTCGGGTGTCTGATCCCTGCATTGGTCGAGAGAGTTCATCCAGATTTTCCGGCGTGGTTTCTCCTTGTCAATGATGAACGGCAGATGGTCTGACAAGGGCATCGATATGAGAGTAAACAGTAGCGCCACTGTCCGGGCAAATTTCCCTTAAAGCACACTGTATGGCGTATGCCCGTCTCCATTAGCCCAGTTTAACAGAAGAACAACAGGACGTTAAACCCCATTTCATTTCATTTTATTTTTCTGAATATGTTGAAACTAAAAAATTCAAGTGTTATATATCCTGCAGTTTTTGAAACACGTTACCACCGTGTAACACTAAGCTAACTAAAACCCAGGATCTCTAATTCACTTGAAATACACGTGTAGTTGTTTTATATTTAATGGAGGTCAGTTCTTTCGATTTGTGTATGGCTTTTATATAAAAGTTATGTTGTATTGTATGGTTATTACAGAAAATGTGACGTGTTAAACAGAGGGTTCTCAGGGTATAATTCAAGATGGTGTAAAATAATGTTACCAAAAATTATAACTGCTGATACAGCTAAGAATGTTGCAGGGGTTACGTTATTTTTAGGCGCCAATGATTCAAATGCAGGAGACACAAATCCTCGACAGCACGTCCCTTTAAACGAGTTCAAACAAAATATGGCGGATATTATAGAATATTTACAGGTATGTAAACCTATTTAAGATTTGATAAAACACTTCCAAATATGGAAATCACGGGTTCGCTAGTCTGGAGGTCGGGTGTTCGATCCCTGCATTGGCCGAGAAAGTTCATCTCGATTTTCCGGCGTGATTTTCCCTCGTCAGTGATACAGAAGGAGGGCCTGACAAGGACAGCTGCCTAGTCGTTCGGATGGGACGAAAAACCGAGGTCCCGTGTACACATTGGAGTGCACGTAAAAGATCCCTTGGCAGTTGGAATTCGATATAAGAGTAGGCCGTAGTGCCGCTGCCTGGGCAAAATTTCCCTCATAGCACACTGTATGGCGTACTTGTCTCCGCAACAGTAGGATCTGAAAGATTTGTTATTTAACTCTTGTTCTGCTTGAAATGAGGGGTCAGCCAATCAAATTGTCTGTCGAATCGAGGGTTTGAGCTTTTTTGCGCGGAATTGCGGGTAGACATTATCAGCGATAGAAATCAAAACAAAGCAACAACGATTCTGATTGGTTAATCGAATGACTGAGGTTATAGGGTCAACTGTCGCGTGCTTGACATCTGAACTGACTGAACGTGACGTCCTGCTATTACTTGTTAGATCTACATGTAGTGTAGGCCATCGAAATTATAAAAACCGAAATGAAATATAGATCTGAATTTTAATTAGATTGAATAACCATGTTGTTGTGGCTCCTACATATTAGTTATTTTTTTTAATCGTTTTTTTTTTTAATTTTGAAACATATTGATATTTTATCCCAACACATTCACAGATTGATATGTTTTGAAAAAAGGTTGTGTGACTATGTCCCATAATATAAATAATTAATAATTGACGAGAAATTCCAATTTTTTACTTCGTCCTAAATTTTTTAAACATGGAATTTGATCGACCACCATAATCGAACAAGTCTTTACTTTCAAAGGTACGAAAGTGTGTCGAGTAGACGTAAATCAAATCATGCTTTTAAAAAATCAATTAATATATCACGTCGATTAAAACAATCAATGACAATCAATAAATACAGTATCGTCTAAACGGCTAACACTCGTCTCGACTTTATCGACCAAAAATCAACAACTTCAACCAAAGGCTTGATCTTCTATTTTAGAAGATAGCCGATTCGACCAATGATTTATCACTCCATCTCTCCATCCATTGCCTTTCAATTTGAATTTGATTAAATCCAATTGCCTTTCGTTTTTATTGTTCAAATTTCGTTTTGTTTTTCTTTACTACCGAAAGTTTTAAAAAAACGTACCGAAATATAAGATCTGTATTTTAATCATAGTGGTTGTCAATCTTTCACTGCTTCGTCTAAACGTTAACTTTATTGATCAGAAATCCACTTATTTCACCAAATAGATACTATATTGTAGTGGTCATTAAGGCCTATCCAGTTTGGGGATCACGTGGCTAAGTGGGTAAGGCGCTAGCTCGCTAGCCTAGATGGAGGTCGAGTGTTCGATCCCTGCATTGGCCGAGAAAGTTCATCTCGATTTTCCAGCGTGAATTCCCCTTGTCAGTGATGCAGAACGGAGGGCCTGACAAGGATAGCTGCCTAGTCGTTCGCATGGGACGAAAAACCAAGGTCCCGTGTACACATTGGAGTGCACGTAAAAGATCCCTTGGCAGTTGGAATTCGATATAAGAGTAGGCCGTAGTGCCGCTGCCCGGGCAAAATTTCCCTCATAGCACACTGTATGGCGTATTCCCGTCTTCCATTAGCCCAGGTTAGGTGCAGAACAGTAGGACGTTAAACCCCATTTCATTTCATTTCCTACCCAGTTTTGCTTCTTAATTATTGAATCAAATATTATAGTATGTCGACCACGTAATGAATTTTCTACTAGGTCTACAAAAAAATACACATTTATTTTGATTAACTTACAGCCAACGTGTCGAAGTACATCGTGAAAATATTTGTTCCACAGTGGGTCAAAGTAAATGACCACAGGTCAACAAAGAATCATGTTTGGTTGAAGCGGCTTACCATTGGGTCATTTGCCGACAGGGTTGATTTCTGATAGACAATTGGTGTTGCTGATGCTGATATTGTCTGTCTAGAAGTCTTGAATGGATTGGCAGTATATTCTGATTGTAGACCGTGTCAATGTCAATCGCTACTTCTCCTCTGAAAAATGTCACTTAAATACAATTAACGATGCCATATTTTATAGCTATATCTGCATATTGCAAGTATTTCTTTAAACTTTAAGCTTCAAATGTCATATAAATTATTATTTAGATATATAATTAACATAACGAGCCTGTAATCAACTCTCTAGAACATCGGGTGGTCGAGATTCAAATGGATTTAAACATCCACGAGTTTTAAAAAATAATGATAAAACAGTCGAGGCTCAGTTTCGGTTGTCAATTACCGTTGCTACGATAATGAACGATCTACGATATATCTCCAAACACGGAATTTGAATGAAATTTCAATTCATGTATATTCATTTTTCATTATCTATTTTTGAACTGTAACTGTTGTTACATAATGCAAGAATTTTTGGCGTAGATTGTCTTTCATAATGTTTAAGTCAATGACACTATTAAATTATTATTATGTTACAGTCTGTTGGAATTGCAAGAGAAAAAATTATTATGATTTCCCCACCCGCCTATAATATCGACGCATGGGGAGTCGAGTGTGACAAGAAGGGTATGTACATTTTTATCGAGCGACCGTAAAAATAACATTTAATTGTTAATAATTGATTATTTTTATTGATTCTGTTTTTTTTTTTTAAATTAAAATCGAAAAAAAAAAATATCATCAAGAAATTAAGTTCTTCCTCGGGCTTTTTGTCAATCCTGGTATTATTGAAATTCTCAGATAATAGCTAGGTCCGTATAAAATTGATTAGAATTAACACGATTCGGAGATTTGAAATATTTGTATTATATTTTCAGGAAAACCATGCAGTAAAACCGCAGAAAATACACAAAAATATGCAGCATCATGTGTTGAACTTTGTAAAGAAACCGGTATATGGAGTGTTGATTTGTATTCTGAGATGTTAAAGAACGAGGTGAGATGATTAACTGTCAAGATTATAGTAAGCTGTCTGTCTACAATTAGCTCTGGGGATCAAGTGACAAAGTGGATAAGACGCTGGCTCGCTAGCCTGGATGTCGGGTGTTCGATCCTTGCATTGGCCGAGAAAGTTTAAGATTTTCCGGCGTGGTTTCCACTTGTCAGTGATGTAGGATGGAAGGCCTGACACGGACAGCTGTCTAGTCGTTCGGTGGGACGAAGAATAGAGGTCCCGTGGACACATTGGTGTGCACGTAAAAGATCCCTTGACAGTTAAAATTCGATATAAGAGTTTGCCGTAACGCCGCTGCCCGGGGAAAATTTCCATTATAGCACACTGTATGGCGTATGCCCGTCTTCATTAGCCCAGGTTAGGAGCAGAACAGTAGGACGTTAAACACCATTTCATTTCATTTACAATTAGCTCCACTTAAGAACTTACAATAAGCTAGTTAACCGACATTTTAATTCCAAATTCGAGAATTTCGAAAACACAAATGTACTTCGAGAATTTTGAGAACTAATTATTTCGCTTCCATTGAAATTTAATGGAATTCAGAAGATTTAATTAGTTTTTGTGTGTATGGCAGATGTAAAAGGAAATATAACCTCGTTACCAAATGGTATATCCTTTATGGATATTCTCTAAGCATATAGTTCTTTGTGTGCAGAACCAGAAAAACGGTAAATCCCTTATGATTTTAACAAATAGTTATTGGAGCAAGCAAGCGTGAAACCGGAATTAATGGTCAGGGCGAAGTATATGATCAATTTGATAACTACTCAATATGTACTTCAAAAAATCATTAATTGATCTGGCTTTCAACGGACTGGATATCACATTATATTGAATGATAGTGGACAATGGATTGTTTTTAGTTGTTTGACGATGGGCCTACTGGACAAAGTTTAATGGAATCAGTGTTTCAAAAAGCTTGACCCGTGCAGATTTTCTGGGTTTTTCTGACAGGAGATTGCATTTGGAGCACAGAACTAAATGGGGCTGATTTATATTTAATTTGAATAATAGGTTTATTTCATTTGATTTTAGATGTGTCACTTTCTCACATTAATTGACCATAACCAGTTTTTGTCGCCGATTGTCTCAACTCTGGGGGTGGGGTGGATGGCCGAATGGTTAGCGCGTGCGCGCTGTATCATAAAGCCTGTCATTGAATCAATTGACGTGGTTCAGAATCCTCGGTTGTACGTGACAAGGAGAAGGGTCGCCTGTCCAACCTCGGGGGTTTTGTCTGGGTCCCCCGGTTTCTTCCCACCGCCAAAGACCCCTTCGCGCAAACGAATTATTGAAATAAAATTGGACCGTATGTTAGTCCTGAATTGACCTAGTTTGTGTCGAGTGGCCGTTAATCCCATTTTTCGTTCTCTTTTTAATCTCAAAATAATGGTTAGGAATTGAAGTGGCCTCTGATAATGTAAGCCAATAACTTGGTCGTAATCTTCTATTTCCCGATTACCGCCAAATGAAATACTATATCTTGGTGATAAGTTGAACGATGTTGTGTTCAATAGAAATTTTAGAGTCGTATATTACCGGCATTCGGTAAATCCACCATTCTGCTCTTTCCAATTTGATTAAAATACAGATCTATTATTTCGTTTCGTTTTTTTTATACTTTCGATGGTCCACACTACATGAAATCTGAGAAGTTATAGTAGGAGTTCAAGTCATACGAGCGCCTTTTGACCCTTTGACGTTAAATATTTGATTAACCAATCAGCATTGATGTTACTAGTGGATTACTTACAGTTCCGTGCAAAACATGTCTAAAACTCGCCGTAACAGACCGTTTCATTGGTTAATACCTCACACCATTCAGAACACGTCAATGATAACAACTCTTCCAGATCTTAGAGTAGAAAAGACAAGTAAAACTAAATTTTGAACTATAAAAGCGAAACAAAATAGGACCCGTGTGTGGCCTTTCGTTATTACGGTTAATCTTTCTTAGATTATTGAAGAGATGCGCTTATAGATACTCAAAGATTCTAACAATTACCCCCATGGTTAACGAATCCCATACAATGCACTAAAGACCAATATTGTTCAGTTCATTGACAAAAATATGAAAACAAGTTGTTTTATCTTACATTAAGATATAATTACTTCCACACCACTCCCATGTTTTCTCCATTGATTTACAAAACATTGTCCAAACGCTAGGTGGGCCAAACTATCTATCAGGTATATATAATAAAATCGAATGGCCATGTTACCTATTAGAAGGAGGACATATCGATTATTGATAATTTGTGACTATCCCCTTCGCAATTGATCCGACTTATTCACTTTTAGTGAAACACTTTTACTACTTATGATAAAAATGGCATTTACCTTTTTATTACCACATTGGTCACAGTTCACCTGCAGTCATTTCTAACAGTTTATATGTCTATAAACAAGGCCACAATGTAAATCAATAGCAGATGTTACCAAATTCACTGCCGTATCAATCATTTACACTAGCCCATTTGCTGTGAACAACATTGTAAGAGTGCAACTTATGTCAACCATAAGAGAACGGGAAACCGAACTGCTGTGTTTTCATAAGAATGTGAAAGTCAAGGAACCGAGTCGTTCCGAGTACCGAGACAAACTACATTAATTGATGATACCTATCGTGTCTAGCTGTTTTCGGACGTATCTTGGTTCATGATAGCGTCCTTATGATTTTACTTGATTGATGATACCTATCTTGTCCAGCTGTTTTTGGACGTTCTCGTTGTTCGTGATATATTAATGTCCTAATGATTGTACTTTTTTGATGATATTTATCACGCCCTACGATGCTCTCTTGATTGTTGTTACTTATCGCATGTCCTGCTGGTGTTCTACTGTTTTTATTTATCATATTATGTTCTGTCGGTTCTACTTACCCTATTTTCTAGATTGGTATTGGTAATTGTATTCCTTTGGTCGTTGTCTCTTGATTAGTGATATTTATCGAGTACCGTTGTTTTCCTACTTTCTCTGGTCGTATCATTTTGCTCGTTACTTGATTGGCAAGTTTGTTACTTGATTGGTGAGACTTGTTCAGCCTGTTTGTTTCACATGGACATGGTTTTACTTACAATCTCATGGTTGATGATACTTATCGTGTCTAATTGTTTTTTTTTCTTGTCGTGCCATGATGGTTTTTTTTACTGTCTCATGAGGTGATGATACTCACCCAGCTAGTTTTACTTATCGTATCTTGACTGATACTGTTTACTGTGACCCTCTGGTTAACTTGTCGTGGCATGGACATTAGTTTACTTACAGTCTCATGGCCGGTGATACTTATCATGCCCAGTTGGTTTTGGTTATCGTATAAGTCCACTCAACTTCAATGGATACAATAAGGGCTTCAATCTTCAGAAACAACTGAAAAGTGTGTCAAATTAAAATAACAGAGATGAGTGAACGGCTCGTTTGGGCCGCTTGGAAGTCCACACCTATGTTTGTCAGTTATTGTTAATTTGGCTCTCATCACGTCGACATTTAATTTTATTTTTCTATTTACAGAACTGGAAAGAAATGTTGTATGATGGCCTTCATTTATCAACGATTGGGTCACGACTTTTATTTAAACTATTACAACCAATCGTTGACAAGTTAACATCTGATCTTCCAATGAATTATCCACTATGGGATGAAATTGATTATGAGAATCCCATTTCCTCACTTCAGTGAAAGTTCAATAAATATTTTATTTTAACTATTACTGACTTGCTGATGATTAGCTTTTGGGGAAAGGGACACGAGGTGGACTTGTGTGTAGCTTTTGAAACTTGCGAACCCCAATATAATGGGAGAGCCCAGTGTGGCTCAGTGTGCCGCGGTGGATGTTTCGAGTTAGCTGCCGGTGTTGTTCCTCTAGATTTTTCCGGCGTGGTTTGCCCTTGTCTTGCATGCTTTCCCCTTGTTCGTGATGCAGGATTAAAAGAAAACCCGGGGTCACGTGTACACATTGGCGTGCACGAAAAAGATCCCTTGCCAGTTGAAATTATATAGGCAATAGAGCCGCTATCTAGGCAAAATCCACCTCTTAGCACACGTGGAATGTCCTCTGCCACCTTCATTCGCCGTTCTTTAATCTCAGAGCCTACCTGACGTTTACCTCTCACAATGTTCTCGCAATCATTAGCCATTCGGCAACTTCGTAAATACTGCTGGAAACTGGGGGTTTGTTCTAAAAGTAGTATATGTATAGCTTGTTGTCACAAATAATCAACCGTTCATGACGATAACTTGTCAACGTTTACTAGAAACAACTTGTTTGTTTAGACGTATGGTCGGGCCGCATGGAAGTCATCTTCAATAGAAGGCTTGATCTCGCCTTAACTACGTACACTTTATCAAGCCCTTCGCGTAATACCCTGAATATTTCGCCACTAACTTCGATTGGGTACAAGCCTATCTTGTGAGCCTATCTGATTCATCGGTCGTCGTGAATACCAAGTCTTGCTCTTATAGCTAAAATGGCGACATGTAACAATCGAGTTGCAAAGTTCAAAGATCGATCAATGTCAAGGATGCTGGTTCAACGACTGTAAACTATGGAGGCCATCATGTTTGTTTACAGGGGGTTATGTGCCACCACCTCTCATTGGACAATGCTAATTAGTCATGTGTAAACACAACGGGCGCAAAGCCTATCTTGTGTACAAGCCTATCTTGTGAGCCTATCTGATTCATCGGTCGTCGTGAATACCAAGTCTTGCTCTTATAGCTAAAATGGCGACATGTAACAATCGAGTTGCAAAGTTCAAAGATCGATCAATGTCAAGGATGCTGGTTCAACGACTGTAAACTATGGAGGCCATCATGTTTGTTTACTGGGGGTTATGTGCCACCACCTCTCATTGGACAATGCTAATTAGTCATGTGTAAACACAACGGGCGCAAAAGTTAGGGTGGATGTTTCGAGTTAGCTGCCGGTGTTGTTCCTCTAGATTTTTCCGGCGTGGTTTGCCCTTGTCTTGCATGCTTTCCCCTTGTTCGTGATGCAGGATTAAAAGAAAACCCGGGGTCACGTGTACACATTGGCGTGCACGAAAAAGATCCCTTGCCCGTTGAAATTATATAGGCAATAGAGCCGCTATCTAGGCAAAATTCACCTCTTAGCACACGTGGAATGTCCTCTGCCACCTTCATTCGCCGTTCTTTAATCTCAGAGCCTACCTGACGTTTACCTCTCACAATGTTCTCGCAATCATTAGCCATTAGATCGCCCCTTACGTCACCCCAGCATACGAGCTGGCAACGCCACCCTTACATCCAGCATGCCTCTTGTAAGATTGAATGTACATACTCTTCAAATATACCAAATATATACCAACTCCCCGATTAATTCTTTCATGGGGTGTATCTTTAACATAGATAAAACGCTTTCCTTAAAGATAGATTAGTTAAGAGTTTAATAAAGAGTTGGCCATTCTTGCTATAATAATTCAAAAACAGATGATAAAAAAAGAAAATATTGAAAATTTCAGTCAAATTATTTTATTCTGAACGGAGTTATCAGTGTTGGAAGTTTGAACAAGAAATGGGTACAAACTGCGGCGACACCTTTAACGACAATTGTCGATCGTTTGATTGACAGATGATAACTCCACCAACATATTCTTGATTATCCAGTAAATGGCTCAATAGTAATAGAACTCTCGCTTAACAGGCCTTTAATCGCCAGATTCCGGTAGCGCACGTCACCGAGTAACAGTAAACGTTATCTTGGTCAGACATTTCTGATTTAATTATATAGAAGGACGACTGTTTAAATCCGTGCTGTATCCAAGCCATCCGTGGGTCTACAGAGTTAATTTTGTGCTTGTTATCTAAATGTAGGTCTAATTAATCATTTCTATAACATCTGAAACCTAAATAAAGGCTTTCAATATGTTGATTTAGCTCTTGCATAATGCATGTTTAATTAAATACATGTAAATGTATGTTGACAAGTACTTCGGTGTTCTCGCAAGCACTGCAGGGTATACTGTTTGTCGTGTATTTTGTACACGGTGACCAGTCCATCTGCTGATTACACTATTTTGCCTCGACCGTTTTTATTGGACTTCGAATTTTGACTAATGGTTTGGATTGTTCGTACTTGGTTTTATTTTATTTTATTACTGAACAGTTCGTTTGTCACCGGAAACATGACTGGAATTTGTCGTTCATGGCGGCAACTTCGTAAATACTGCTGGAAACTGGGGGTTTGTTCTAATTGTTGTCACAAATAATCAACCGTTCATGACGATAACTTGTCAACGTTTACTAGAAACAACTTGTTTGTTTAGACGTATGGTCGGGCCGCATGGAAGTCATCTTCAATAGAAGGCTTGATCTCGCCTTAACTACGTACACTTTATCAAGCCCTTCACGTAATACCCTGCATATTTCGCCACTAACTTCGATTGGGTACAAGCCTATCTTGTGAGCCTATCTGATTCATCGGTCGTCGTGAATACCAAGTCTTGCTCTTATAGCTAAAATGGCGACATGTAACAATCGAGTTGCAAAGTTCAAAGATCGATCAATGTCAAGGATGCTGGTTCAACGACTGTAAACTATGGAGGCCATCATGTTTGTTTACTGTGGGTTATGTGCCACCACCTCTCATTGGACAATGCTAATTAGTCATGTGTAAACACAACGGGCGCAAAAGTTCGGGAATTGCTGAGTATTGAAGCAACGGTTAGATGTTTTAAAACTCGCGGACGTTGCTTAAGGAACATGCATGGCAGTCAACAACTCGGTTCGTCAGTTATTGATCATCAATGTGGCTCTCATCACGTCGACATTTAATTTTATTTTTTTTTACAGAACTGGAAAGAAATGTTGACTGATGGCCTTCATTTATCAACAGTTGGATCACGACTTTTATTTAAACTATTACAACCAATCGTTGACAAGTTAACATCTGATCTTCCAATGAATTATCCACTAAAGGATGAAATTGATTATGAGAATCCCATTTCCTCTCTTCAGTGAAAGTTCAATAAATAATTTTTTTACTAATACTGACTTGTTAGTGATTTGCTTTTGGAGTAAGTGACGGGAAGTTGCCTTTGGGTAGCTTTTCAAACTTCCGAAAACCAATAGAATGAGGTAGTCGCATTGGCTCAGTGAATACGATGAATGCTCGCTAGACATGGAGGTCTTGGTTTCATTGCCAGTGATGTCCCTATGGATTTTCCGACGTGGTCCCCCCTTGTCCGGGGCGGAGGGCGTGATTGGCTATGGCAGTTGTCTAGTCGTTCGTATTAAATGATAATCCGGGGTTCCCGGTTAACATTGACGTGCACGTAAAGGATCCCTTGGTGGTTGGAATTCGATAGGCTATAGAGCGCAAGCACACTGTATAGCGTTTCCCCGTCTTCAATAGCAGGGTCGGAGTAGAACAATAGGACGTTACACCCCATTTCATTTCATTACATTTTCATTTAATATAATTTAAGTTTAAGAATTATCACCTGGTCCTGATAACAGATGATGTTGCAATCTATGTTAATTATGTTGAGAAAACGACAATCTGATTACATGCAGATCTATACATTCTATTTCTTTTAATTTTTTATGCTTTCGATTTCATGTCGGATGTCAAACAAGCGACTTTTGACCCTATGACGTCAGATATTGACTAATCAATCAGCGTTGACGTTTCTAAAGGTTTACCCACAGTTCCGTGTATCAAAACGCTACGGAGTCGCCGTAACACACCGTTTCAATAGCTAATCTCTCGCATCATCCAGAACACGCCAATGATAACAACTCTTCTAGATCCTAGCGTAGTAAAGACAAATAAAATGAAACTATAAAAACGAACCAAAATAGGATCTGTTTTTTAATCAGATTTAAAAAAAACCCCGACACTCAAGAGTAAAAGAAACCATATTTAATTATCGAATTACCTGTACACAATACTTTGACTTTAATTTATGATTTTAAAGAGACAACATGCCTACAGATATAAATAATTGAATAACGGATAATATATTTCAAGAACGTTATGATCGTATATGAACACGGCGCCAAAGAAATATAAGCTTACATTAGAATTGGCGCTTTTCAGTATTTGAAAGACCAGTTTGTTTTTGGTAAGGGTACATTTGATTGTTTGTGGTGTTTGTAAAATAAATTTTGAGCTTGACTTGTTGTCCCTTTATAAAACTTTAAGTGTAAGAACACCCACGTCAACAATACATACAAAAAAACAACAACATGTTATCTGAACTATGTACATACACAATGGAATGGGTACAAAAGAACAATTCTATAATCGAAAATGCTTAAATGTTTTAGAACATCCTATAACGAAATTCAAAGCTTGATTTTCTAATGTAAAAATGCATGCACTAATGTGATTTATTTTAATTCCTCAGCAATGTCATAATTTATACAGTACATATTACGTTTTACTTATCTCAACTACGGTTTCACGTAATGATAAACCTCGAACATACCAAATTACAATTCAACATATCATTTCAACAAAAATATCAAACATTTTCTGAAATCAATCTAACAAAGGTTCGATCTTCTGATATTTAATTAAATCATTAATTTATATTTCATAAAATACCCAATAACCGATTATATATAATGATTAATGGAATATGGCCAGTCAATAGCATACATTACAAATTTATGTTACTAAATCACTGAGGTCTGTTTGTTTCAATGTACGATCGATTTCGCCGGTAAAAAGGGCGGTCTAATGTATCGGTAATGAGACCATTTCAACGTAACCGGCGATCAGGCGAGCATAGAAAACAGGGCTTAAAACTCAAAAGTCATATCCAGGAAATACAATGTACTTACATACATCCAGGAAAGAACTGTTGTAGAATTAACGAATTGGTTTACATAATAGCGAAGCCTAAAGCAACGGATCACCATTTTTCGACAATATAATTCAAATCCACTCAAATTTATTATTCAATTTTTATTTAAGCATCAAAATAAACAAAAACAAAGTATATTTGCCAAGACTACAGGTGGGGCTCGCTTGTTTTGACCATATCCCGTTTTTATATATAGTTTCTATCATCCAGAAAAATATTCTACGTTGAAGACAAGGGGGTTCTGGGTGACCGAGACCATAGTTTCTATATATCGTTTTCAATTCACCATATTGTTTTTGTAAATTTTAAAATGGCGACCAGTGGCTTTCAGTGTTTTCTTAATAAATAATCAAAATTAAACAAAATATAAATCTTATAATATTCTTATTCCTTGCTGAAGGTAATTGATATGACACCGGATACTTAATTGATCACGCGGCTATAGAAACCTATAACTACCATTCAAAGTTTCTACATTTTGCCTTTTCAAAACACGAAAGTCGTAAAGTCGACAGTACGACAGTAAGCCAAAATGATAGGTCGCTAATAGCACGTTGTGTTTATTGTATGCGTGTTGTCGCATTCTTACTGACATCAATAAATACAAAAGAATGAGAAAGTCGACGAGACGGTACACAAGCATAAATGCAAGTCGAAAATAAGAATAAATTAGAATAAAGCAAGGGGCGCTAATATTGCAGTGTATTAGGCTATTTCTTAAATTCTTAACTTCTACTTTTCTACTTTTGACTTTCGTGTTTTGAACGGACGAAATGTAGAAATTATACGAATGGTAGTTATAGGCTTCCATACGCGGCGATAGTGTGGCCTTTATGATTTCAAACCTCATAATTTCATTGTAAATCCAAAGAAGAACATGCTTTCTATTGAAATCTGCGTGGTATGTGGTAGGCCGTTACTATGTTTTAATCATTTATGTCATCTTTATATTTTACACAAATCGACCTATTTCTGTTTACCTCGACATATCTCGCGAACTAACAAATTCAAACAGGGTTTCATTTTAATGATAGGGAATCCCTAATTAAACTTACAGGGCAAGATTTAGATAAAGACAGACTCTTGGCTATTTCACTTAGACTCTATCCCCACAATCCCGCAACCTCAAGCCTAGCATAATGGCAGATGTTTGAGACTGTACCGTCCATGTAAGAAAGGCTTCATATGGTAGTGTCAAAAATATCACACGTCTGACAAGTCTATAGGTAAATCCAGCAGTGGGAACCAATCTCTTGCTCTCCCGTATGTTTTGGGTAGATTAATCTGTTGAAGTGAATATTTTACACACTCTGCTCGCATATATACTTAAAACTACTAGAGCAATATGTCTCGTCCATTTCAATAGGATTTTTAGTAGTATCAATTCGAACACAATCCTGATTTGCGGTCGTCGGAGCCGTACCGATCCACGTTACTGGCGTGTCATCCATCCAAACAAACGTTTCCGTACCAGACTTATCTTTAGCTCCAATGTAAATTGAGTTATCAGTGATAGCTAAAAAAGAAAATATAAAGTAATTAGTTCGTATTCGGATATTGTCTTTGTGTAATCTAATTAAAACTAGGTACTATTTTCGTTTCGTGTACTTACTCCAATCACTCTATCAATATCTAAGCAAAAGTTTGTGGGCTATGATGGCTCGGTGTGTTGGATGGTGGCTCATTGACCACGAGATCCGGGGTTCGGTTCCCGTATTGGCCGGGAAAGTTCCCCCGGATCTTTCGGCTTGTTTCCCTTCATTATCTGTACTCGTAAGAGAAACCTTGACAGTTGGAATTCGATTTAAATGTAGGCGGATAAGACCCTCCTTCATTAGCCCAGTCGATGCTGAAAAGTAGGACAGTCTCGATTTTCCATTTTTAAATTAAATCATTAAATGGCGACCATATTTGAATCCGTTTAAATCTCCGTTATCTAGCCCAAAGCGTTGTTTATAGGCTTGACATGTGAATAAATGACCAAATAATAATTTATATACCATTTAAAGCCAAAATATGATCAGCAGATTTTACATAATGCATCTTTAATGAAAAAACTCCCCAACACAATACACGCAAATGTTATAATATAATCCTAAAATGACCACGATATTACTGTCCTCCAAAATAGACTATAATTACTGTTTGTAGCCGGAATTAAATTAGCATTTAATACATTTATATCTAATCATTATACAATTATTTTATGTCATACCCTTGGCAGTTAAAAGTTGTTTAACATAATCCCTTTTAGCTTCTGAGTCCATTTTAAATAAAGTACCGCTGTTTCCAGTGCAGGCACTTAATGCTCCGTCGAAGTTGGTTCTTGTGGACGAAATCGTGATACAGGAGCCAGTACTTTGATCGAATGAATAACCTGCATAACCGGCACACTTGGTAGCTGGAAAATAGAGACAAATGTAAAGAATAAATACAGATGTCAATGCCGGGGCGCTAAATGTTATTCTACGTATTTTGTTACGTATTTTTTTTGACATTCAATGTGGGGTGGGATTTTGGATGGCGCCCTGTTATTTGACTCCCGCCGCCCTATTCACAGCTTCTAGGTCCGCTAATGATTGCAGTATCTGACTATATAACTTCTAATCACGACACCCATTATTCAATAGTCTTTCGATGTAATACACCAGATCGATCTAACTCATCACTTTATCAGTCTGTCCAACCTCTGTGTTTTCTTTCGGTACCCTGGTTTCCTTCCACTATGCTACCCCTAAGCGCAACAAGCGAATAATAGAAAATTAAATTGAAACATATGTTGGTCCCAACATGAACCAGTTTGTGTTGAGTGAGCGATTAGCCCCATTTCTCTCTCTATCTCGGCATTAAAATCTGAACAAGGTATGAAACGTATACCTGGACATATATGTGTGTTACACGGCTCATCTTGGGAGTAAGGACCTTGACAAGTGATACCTCCATGAGATGGAGCAGGACTATTACAGGATCTACTACGAGCTTTTGTTCCACCACCACAAGTTACTGGACACGATGCATAACCAGACCACGATCCCCAATTACCGTTAACTAAAAAGAAAACGTCAAAATATACCCAAAATATTTCTTTAGCAATAACTATTGTAAGGCACATTTTTATGTTTTGGTATGTTATCAAGAACAATATTAATGTTCCAGGTTTTGTAGTCTGAAAATGATTAAAAGAAGCATGGAGCAAAGAACACACGTTTTTAATGAGTTACGCGCTAAAATAAATAAGACCATGAACCCGGACAGTTTTCGTCATCATCAGTTCACAAAATGATTCAATATTTGGAGCTGATACTTCCAGAGAAAGTGAATAGGCCATACAAAGGTCGTATTACCGCCCGTTAATTAAAAAGAAAAATGTAGATGTTTATCTAAACTAAAGCTAAGATTCTTAGTTATATTGGGGGGTTGGGATGGCCTAGTGGTCTAGAGTGTCGCGCTTCGACCTCTAGCTGGCCGGTCACCTCTGGCTTGCGGCTGTGGTTTCAAGCCCCGGTGTGAGCGTATGTGGCTGGAGATAGGGGCGCCTTCTCAACCTCGTGGGTTTCCTCCGGGCACTCCGGTTTCCTCCCACGGCTAAAGACCCCTACGCGCATGCGAATTATTGAAATAAAATTGAAACCATATGTTAGTCCCGAAATGACCTGGTTGTGTTGAGTGGACGTTAAACCCCATCTCTCTCTCCCTCTCTTAGTTATATTTAATATAAATAAAAGGTCTATTTCGTCTTTCATTACATATCTAAAATGTCTCCATGACTCAGATTTCTGAGTATGTGTAGTGTATACTGAATTATAAAATCTGAAGTATTTAAATGTCGCATACATGACTCACAAAATATATTCATTTACACGTTCTTAACCGTCACTGTGGCTAAGTGGGTAGAGACGCCAGGCCCGTTATGGGGGGGCATAACCTTTCGGTAGGGGGGGGGGGGCGAACATTTTGAGGAAATTTTCGGAAAGGTCATTCTAACATACTGCTGTAATCATCATACTATGAAGTTACCTAGGCGTCTAATAAGCATTTTAAAATAAGTATTCAAACAATTAAAATTTAGCCTTTTTAGGTTAATATAAGGAACTGTGTATACTTTAATGATTGTTAGCAATTTCTGAGCGGGGGGGCGAGGATTTCACGCGGATAGGGGCCCGAGAGACGCTGGCTCGCTTGCCTGGAGGTCGGTGTTCGATCCCTGCATTGGCCGAGAAAGTTCTTACAGAATTTCCGGCGTGGTTTCCGCCTTGTCAGTGGTGCAGGACGGACTTGACAAGGACAGTTGTCTAGTCGTTCAGATGGGACGAAAACCGAAGTCCCGTGTACACATTGACGTGTACGTAAAAGATCCCTTAACAGTTCGAATTCGATATAAGGTTAGGTAGTAGTGCCGCTGACGTTAAACCCCATTTCATTTCTTAAATTATGTACCACACTCTCCTTCTCTAGAAGCTCAAAAATTATATTATGTCACGGGTTATGTAATGAAAGGTCACTTTATACCCTGATGCAGACCATGAGTCAATTTTACATGTGGCGCAATAAGATTCTGAATATTAGATTTTAATTCATATTTAAAGCAACCATGTGAATATTATAGGCGATAACACGGCCTTTTTAGCACATCAGGCAAGAAAATTATAATTAATTACAATAAGAATTTCGTTGTTGGTGATGATTGTATAAAACAATACTATGTTCGTTTCTCGAAATAGGGAGCAGTATAATCATTACCTAAGCGAATGTGTAAGAGAGGGGATTCGTGTAAACCTTTCCGTGAAGTTTTTTCCATAGCAAAGATAAAGAACAGAATTAAAGTCAAATAACAACCATGAGTTATTTACTCTTAAAACAATGGTGTAGTGAATAAACGTTGATTGTTTGGGTCATAATTAAGTTATTATTACAATATCATACGATAATATTTAAGTTAGATTATTTGGACAGTCGTCCCAAGTAAATAAAACCACCTGTACCACAGTGTGTACTGGCATACTATACATTGATTTCACTATAATAGTCATTGATTTAAGGTTGTTTGAAGAAAAGTTATACACTAACTTGTTGAGTAGAATACTCTTAAATGCGATAATTGTGTTTCAGTACTAGCCTTTAGATCCCAAATTGTCTGCGATATCACCCTAAGTAGAAGCGGACGTTATACATTTTTTATGAATAAACCTGAATGACCATGATGCGATTTGTATTTTATATACAATCATATATATTAATATTTCTCTCGGGAGCTCTTTACCTATATTACAGTTTTAAATCTCACTGCTCTACCCTAGGTTACTTACAAATCTTCATATCAATGGTTCGAAAATTTAAACTTTTTAAATTGTAAATGTTTACTGCAAAAGCCAACCTGGTATATACACAGACTTGACAGCCTAATCCCTGGATATATACATCCTAAAATAGTTGTTCCAATTGGTGAATAGGTATAATACTATAGAGTCTATATACTGTAGAGGTTTGAAGTGGAGTCCTACAGTACAGAATTCCAGAGACAATACTCGACGATCACAAGGATATTATAATATGTAGCAGAAAAGAGAGTACGCGTCACACGTTGGATGTGGGGAGCTTTTTGGTCAGTCTGTCTTTGCACACCTAGCATAGCATGGCAATAGGCATCGTGTTGCATAGAAACTTACTTGGACACGGATTAGTGTTGCACGTCTGATCTTCTGTAGTAGCACCAACACAAGTAGCTCCTCCATTTGCTGGAGCAGGATTATTACAAGATCTACTACGAGTTTGAGTTCCACCTGCACATGTTAATGTACAAGATCCATAACCAGACCAAGACCCCCAATTACCATTTACTGAAAAAAACCCCAAAGAAATCCACAATATGAAACCAAACGAATAGTAAAAAAGCTAGTACTCATTCAAAGTACCTTGACCCGTAGCTGCATTACACGATGTAGCAAAATTAGTGCAAAACAACGCATATGTATAATAATATTATGGATTGACTAATTTTTGTTTACAGATTCATATGCAAGCAAACAGCCCCTGAAACAACGGACATCTATGATAATATGATACATGAATTGAACTATAGGTAATAAACACGTGGTTTGCCATCTTCATGGTTAAGAAAATAATAGAAATGGAGTGTGTTTTGTTGACCAAATTAGGTAAAAATCCCTGTTGGTATGCAAGGTACGAGGCATTTACATTCCATATTTGGCTAATTCGTGACGTCAGTGGGCAAAAGTGACCAGTCACATAATTGGTTTCAAAGGTTTTGGCATAGAAGATGTTACAATTTCTATCAGCATCACTCCCAAACAAAATTGTAAGATAAAAAGGTAACGCATAACAAAATTATTACCATAACCATACTTATACTCTTCTTGTCCAATTCACAGATCTATGTAATACTACAATACATGGATTCATTCACTTGGTTTATTATACTCAAACGTTGCCATATAATAAACCAAGTGATTGTATCCATAATAAGTGTTCTAGTATTACATCATAAAATCAATTGCTAAATGCCTCTCAATGATTAGATCTATGCCAATTTTAGTAGGGATACCAAGGAGTAAATTCGAAGTTCCCTTAAGGGAAACTTACGAAAATGCCGAAGAATGAATCTGGAGCCATTAAATTAAAGATAATTATATATCCTTAAAGAGTGATTTGAAATTATAATGGACGCATATAGAAGCCTACCTGGACAAGCAGTTATGCTACACGGCTGATTTTCTGTAGTAGAACCGGGACAAGTAGCTCCCCCATTAGCGGGTCCAGGATTATCACAAGATCTACTACGAGTTTGAGTACCACCTCCACATGTTACAGTGCAAGATCCGTAACTAGACCAAGATCCCCAATTACCATTTACTGAAAATATAAAAAGAATCTTAAGAAAATCCCGGAAAATGTATCTCGAGCCATTGAAGATTATTATATCCCCAAACAGTGATTTTAAAATATAATGGATGCTTATAGAAGATCTGTAACTAGATCAAGATCCCCAATTACCATGAAATGAAATGGACTGTTGGTCAGAAACGAACAGTGTTGGTCAGAAACGAACAGTAAAAACGAATGGCAAGAAAGCCATATCTATCTAAAACGAACAGTAAAAACGAATGGCAAGAAAGCCCAATATCTATAGAATACGTACCTAGACATGCAGCTGCGGTACACTGTTGATCTTCTGTACTAGAACCAGAACAACTAGCTCCCCCATTAGCTGGAGCAGGATTATCACAAGATCTACTACGAGTTTGTGTTCCACCTCCACATGTTACAGTGCAAGATCCATAACTGGACCAAGAACCCCAATTACCATTTACTGAAAATAAAAAGAAAAGGGAATCTTAAGAAAATCCCGGAGAATGTATCTGGAGCCATTGAAGGTAATTATATACTTAAACAGTGATTTGAAAATGTAATGGATGCATATAAAAGCGTACCTGGACACGCAGTTATGCTACACGGCTGATCTTCTGTAGCAGAACCAGGACAAGTAGCTCCCCCATTAGCGGGTGCAGGGTCATCACAAGATCTGCTACGAGTTTGAGTCCCACCTCCACATGTTACAGTGCAAGATCCATAACTAGACCAAGATCCCCAATTACCATTTACTGAAAATAAAAAGAAAATAAATCAAATCTAAAACGAACAGTAAAAACGAATGGCAAGAAAGCCCAATATCTATAGAATACGTACCTTGACATGCAGCTACAGTACACTGTTGATCTTCTGTACTAGAACCAGAACAACTAGCTCCCCCATTAGCTGGAGCAGGATCATCACAAGATCTACTACGGGTTTGTGTTCCACTTCCACATGTTACAGTGCAAGATCCATAACTAGACCAAGGCCCCCAATTACCATCCACTGAAAATCAAACAAAAGGGATTTCAAAAGCAAATAGCAAAAAGCAAATATACAATTATAAAGAACTTGTATTTGTGTCTGTACAGATCTAGATTTACCTTTAACGACTGGTGTCTTGGGCGTAGGACTTTGCTCAATTGTGACATATTAATCCCGGTATTAGTAAAATAAAATATCCTCAATTGTTATTTACTACAAAGTGAAATATATGGCACACAATTACACGTGTCCAAGCTACGAGTAATTCTGACTTGTCGAATAAGCGCGGATATATAGTATTCGAATTATTTAGAATTTGCTGAGGTCAAATCAATGCAGCAGTTTTGAAATTATTTGCCATTGCCAATTTCAAACTAGATAAAGAAGTTGTTTGTTGTTTATTGTTAGTTACACGTTTGTAAACTGTTACATGATTAGTACGAGTCTTAGACCAACCACTACTTACTTGGACAAACAGTCGGATTACAAACTTGATTGTCTGTAGAAGAACCAGAACAGGTATTTCCACCATTAGCTGGGACAGGAGTATCACATGCTCTTGTACGTGTTTGTGTTCCACCCCCACAGGTTACTGTACATGATCCAAAACTGGACCAAGATCCCCAGTTACCATCCACTGCAACAAGAATTGTGATTCTTTGAAAGCCTGTGAACTATCATAGTTTTTTTTAAAATAAGCTATGCCTGTTTTACTTAGGAAACCCAGTTTATGAAATTTCTGATCCAATCATTCATCTATCCACAAAAGTACATGTAGCAACATAATACTAGTACCTGGACAGGGAGTTGTGTTACACGATGGTGTTTCATTAGGAGAACCGGGACAGGTAGCTCCCCCATTAGCTGGTACAGGATTATCACATGCTCTTGTGCGAGTTTTCGTTCCACCACCACATGTAACGGTACATGTTCCATAACTAGACCAAGACCCCCAATTACCATTCACTGAAAATCAAATAAACAGAATATCAAATCCAAACTCTCGATCAACCAGCGGATGCCAGGTAAGATACGCCGACATTTTGCAAGAGCTTTTTACTACCATAATCCATTAAGTTGTGTCTTCTTTGATTAACATTGTGTAATTGAACATATTCACACATGGTACAATTTAATGGATACACAAATACTGAGTTTAATACTAAGCGACGTTCCTACGAGGATACGCCCATCCTTATCCAGCAAATGATACAGGTACGTGAATAGTACTAGTAGGCAAATATATACAGAATATGCAACAAATATAACAATCTCATGCATTTAAACTTAACACCTTTGATTGGGGGGCCATTTACAACTAAACTTACACAACGGAAACTCTTACAGTGATTAAAGGGGGGGGGGTAGTCCTATGGCCGTTGATTGTGCAAAAGTCACGTTTTCAGCTTGTGGTCCCTCTACAGGTAACAGTTTTTATCCAATTTAAAACAAAAACGTTTGAATATATCACCGTTACACCCCAATGATGGCTAACCTCGGATTTCGTGAAAATCGGACCAAAACCTACCGGACAAAATGGCCCGGTCCTCGTATGCAAATAGTGTATATATATGGTATATCAAGGCTGTGGTCCCTCAAGAGGCCACAATTTTTACTCAATTTTGATGAAACTTGAAATACATCTTGGTTCTTTTTGATATTCGCACATATCGAATCGTAATTTCACAAAATTCGAACTCAGTCACTTTTATGGTGTAAATAAACCGTTTCCTTAATCCATAATTATGTAAGTCAAACCCGAACCGCAAAAATGTTCGCTAGAAAAGACCTTCGGTTGCTTGATATGGCGTAGATCGAATATGCCAATATCAGGTCCATAATTTATAAGCGTTAATGCAAGAAATAATTACGCCCATAGCTCTTATACCATGCCAGTTGAAATGGATTGTTTAATGCTACCGAAGGTCAATTTAAGTAGCGAATTTGGATGTATGGCCTTACCCATAGACACATGAAATGAAATCAAATGGAGTTTAGCGTCCCCCCCCCCCAATAGATTAATATTTATTGACATTGATGAGAATTCATTCAATATGTTATCTTTTAACATGTTCTTTAGGATAGTACACACCTACTGGACAAGCTTGTGTATTACATGGCAATGTTTCAGAACCGATACCCGGACAAGCGTCTCCTCCGTAAGCCGGGGCCGGGCTGTCGCAGTCTCTCGTTCTAATCTTCTGACCGCCGCCGCATGTTACTGAGCATGCAGAATATGGCAACCACGGTCCCCACAAACCACTAACTGAAATTTAATAAAGAACACGGGTTTTAATTCCAATTTGCATCTCATTCCTGCAGAAAGAAATGTTGCTAAACATTACAGAGAGTGGACTCATCTCGCACTCTCACGTGTAAAAGGTATGCGACAGCGTAAGGATCAATCTGAACGACAGACTCACCCTACCTGCAGAGAAGTGACCCTGACACAGTGAATAGCCATATCCATATGGCGTTACCTAAACGTCACAGGTCATATCAGGTCACATCAACAAACAAAATGTCAACATTACAAGACACAATGTTACATTGTAAACAAGCCTTCCTGCAGCCTTTAAGACTGTATAATCCGTACAGCCATAACGTCTTATCGCTTCTTCCAATGATTTTTTTTACAGAAATAACATCTTCCAGTCTAGATTTGACGTCGGCATATTGGCACTATTTTGTGCTTCGGTCGTGTCTATTTCAGATATACACAATCAATTCTGTTAATGTTTTAAACATGGGGATTGACTAATAGTTAATTTATTACAGTTCTAAACAAAAATTTAAAACTTTAACGCAATTTTAAAAAAATAACCAAATTCTGGCTTGGATTACTGAGCAACATGGCCATTCATTGTATACGTGCGAAAAAAAAGCCAGCTACCATTTAATTTTCGTACGTTAGTTACGTACGCGTAAGGATGGCATGCAGTTCTTCTTATACATCCGCACAGAGCCTGGATATCCTTATAACAGACAACAATGATATATTGCTTGACAAATAAAACGCCAGTTGTTGACTGAGATAATTATACCCGTTACAAGTCATAGCTTGGAACTTTAATGTGACCAATGACGTTTACTCCTTTTGTCTGCAAAAGTCAACGTCATATTAGAGGCATTTAAAACAATTTACTAATTGGTTATATCCACGCTAGGCTTCGATTGATGAATGATGTTTTTATGCTTAGTATTAACATATATTAAAAAGTCCCAAATATTACCTGTTTGTTGTAGTTTGTTCTGGCAAAGTCTCAACTGACTAATTAGACTCGCCACTATGTTATGTTCTATTTTGATGCTTATTGCTCTCCATAATCAACAGTACTAGTTTAGTAGTTTTGTATACTTGGCTGTCCATAATGCCCAGCCTCGTTTTGGTTTATGTTATTATTCTAATAAAGTTCAAATCAGAAATAGTCGTCCTTAATTTTTCTTGTCTAAGAACTGGCGTTGTGGCTGAGTACATTACAACCCTGATAACATCTCCGAAGAAGTATCAATTGTAGTTTTAGTCCTGGGAAGATATCAACAAGGATTTTAGACGTCTGATTGTGAATTTTGTAAACAAAACTTTTCAACTTCAGGCTACGAAAATTCCATTCATTTCACACCACAGCACACTCACACTATTTCACTATGGCGAAAGCTCCTAAACCCTGGAAATTACAGGAGGAAGAAACCCTCTCATCATTTGACAATTGGCGTAATCGTCTCGTTTATTATATGCAGCAACAAGATAAGAGATTTGCTAAATTATTAGTGGGCCTTGACCCAGCAGACGAACAGGCTCCAATTGTGTGGCAAAAAGAAACAAGTGAAAACCCAACCCGTAATTTTACAGACGACGAAAAGGACACACCCGATTCTCTCACAGCAGCGCAAAAGGCCAAATCACTGAATGATATGCTGGGGTTTATTTCCGAATATTCCCCTCCGCTTTTAGCTCATGATATCAAAAAGGCATCTACCAGCTTTGAAAATATTTGCCAGAAAATACGTAAATATTATGGATTTAAGCAAAGTGAAGCGCAATTCATGAAATTTGTGAGACAGGCAAAAGACCTGAGAAACTTTACCAACGTGTCGTTGCGCACTTATAGGACAATTTACTACGGCAGGATTCACAACTTGTACATGACGGGGAAACCCCTGTACGTAACGAAATCATGTCCCATACAGTGGAACGTTTGGCTGTTCTCAAATGGATGGAATTGATTCATCCTGGCCTTCCTGCCTTAGTCAAACGAACATTTGCTTATGATTTGCAACGAATGACATTAAAAGACATGCAACCTCAAATAGCTGGCGCCATTGACGGTTTTCTAGAGGAATTAAAACAAAAGGCTATTGGATCGGCACGTGCCCGTGTGTTTCAACGAAATTTCCTACCAACTGGAACTCGACCAATTAGAACTCCACTAACACCTCGACAACCTATATCCGCTCGACAATACCAACCAACTAATAATAAAAGCTGTTTTATATGTAGGGCTGCAAATAGGCGTAGCCAAGGTCATTCTTTTATGGAATGTAATTATTTATCAAAAGTTGAGAAAAATGACATTGCTAAATCCTGCCGCGTCTTATCGGTCGACGAGGGTACTGAAATCGATGCCGAAGATGCGCTCGAAACATTAGATATCAATGATGAGACAGCTGCCTGACTAGATGCAAGTGAACGTACACCATTGGATACAATTGTTGCCAGGGTAACCATGGCAGCCTCGCCTACTTTTGATGTATTTTACGGCCACCATCCTGTTAGTATCACTTGTGATTCTGGGACCACATCATCCCTTATTAGACACTCAATTGCTAATACTTTATCGGTCCCAATACTTCCAACCAAACACACAGCAAGCCAGGCCGATGGTAAATCAAAATTAACGATCATTATTGGTGAGATCCATATCATTGTGACCCGCGGGGCCATGCAACTAAAATTGGACGTTTTAGTTGTTCAAGACCTCGATGCAGAAATTTTAGGCGGTATGCCCTTCTTGAAACAAAATAACATTGTTTTAGATATTCCTAATGACTCTATTCGTATAGGTAATCAAGTAATACAATATTATTTCTCAAAAGCAGTCGCAAGTTCTGCCGTTGTTCGCCGTACTGATTCGTTTTTACTGCGTGCTAATGTATCTAAGGTTGTTCATCCTGGTGAATATTTGGAATTGCCGACTCCCACCGGCTTCAACACTGATTCTGACATGTGTATTGAACCAAGATGTGACTCACCGTTCCCTTCGTGGCCCATCCCTGACATTAGTAAATCAATCGATGGATTTATTCGCATCCCAAATGAGACAGACAAGCTTATATCCGTTAAAAAGAATCAGCACATTGCTCAATTACGTCACATTCTTTGCGGGGATATTCTCCCGGTCGAACAGCCCATTAGTGCTAACAGCGTTGTGTCTCCAGAAAACCCTAGTCCCTTTTCTCAACCTGTAAATGTCGATCCCAATCATCAGTTATCAAACAAATGTGACACAATGCAGGCTACGCTGGTAGGATTCCTTCATTTGTCTTAGACTGACTCATGGTTCCTGCTACCAGTTATTTCTGGAAGAGGGCTACTGTTGTGTCACGGTTAGTTAAAAATGATATCCTATTACGCTAACGATCAGACATCAGGTCAGAGGTCTACGCACCTTTGGTAAAGTACAAATTAGCCCAATTTCATAAAATTAGGGTTGACGTAACGGCGTGCTCTACTGCCACACTAGCCCAAATATGGTCAAGGATCCGCCCTGATGGTGGACGCCCCTCACCTTTTTATATAAATTAGACAAGCGCGTTTTCCCGGGAGACGGTTGGAGACGGTTGGAGACGGTTAGGCAAAATAGCCAGGGCAGACAACATAGGTTTTAATCGTGGTTAA
Source organism: Patella ulyssiponensis (assembly GCA_963678685.1). Lineage (NCBI taxonomy): Eukaryota > Metazoa > Mollusca > Gastropoda > Patellidae > Patella > Patella ulyssiponensis. Next base: position 57,175,796 of record OY783230.1, on the reverse strand, counting down.
CGATTATATACCTAAAGAACAATAGTTGTAGCTGTGCTGTAGAATAACTTATCGTAACATATAAAGAATATTTCAAGATTACAGAAAAGTGTTGAATTGTTATTGATCACAACGTCAAGTCCTACCTAGACAAACGACAGTGTGACACAGAAGATTTGGCCGTCCGGACAAAAGGTAACTTGTCCTTAAGAGTGTCACAGTGTCTTTTTGGTGCCGTCACGACCCAGGATTTCAACCTGATTGTAGTCACGTAAGTAACTTTCTCTGTCTACTTATCTCGAAAAGAAAAAAAAACAATGGCTCAAGAATTTTATGAAAATTTAACTGCTCAATTGGTGGGTTTGTCTTCATCCATCTCAACAAATTCTATTGCAAATATTATTGAACCGTACAATGGCGATCCAAAGCGTTTTCGCGATTGGATTAAAAATATAGAAAAATATTGTCTTTTGGCAACAATTGCGCAAAATAGAGTTAAGCTTGTCGCCTTTCAGACGAGTAGGGGGGTAGTGAGTAATTTTATCCAGAGATACCTTACTGCAACCCCAGACGCGACATGGGATCAGCTAAAAACAGAGTTGACAAATACATTCGCGGAAATAACTGACCCACAACAAGCCCTTTCTTTGCTACGAAAAATTAAGCAAAGACCCGAGGAGAATGTACAGGTGTATGCGGAACGGTTGTTGGCGCTTGCGAATGAGGCATTCACTGATTACAATGCGCAGCCCGAAATAGATAGGCAACTAATTAGCTTCTTCGTTGACGGTATGGTTAACGATAGCATAAAAACAAAAATTCTTAGGGACGATCCTTTAACATTTGTCGCTGCAGTGGAAATGGCGAGGACGGAACAAAACATAAGAAAACGCTTTTCGCTAAGATTAGGGAAAGATCTACGAATGCGACCGCCACGGGAAATGGAACAACCAGAGCCGATGGATGTAAGCCATCTGCGTCGAAGACAGTGTAACATATGTCATCGACGAGGCCACGAGTCAAGAGACTGCAGGGCCAGGCGATCTGTCAATGAAGTACAGACCTTGCGGAATGGACCGCGTGATTTCGATTGTTGGTTTTGTGGGATCACGGGACACTACAAGAGAGATTGTAGGAGGTACCTCCAATATATAAAAAGGAACCCACCATTTGATGAAAGAAAGAGACCTTTTCAAACACGTTCGTTAGGGAATCAGGGAAACCATTGAACTCTTTTTGTGGAGCCGACAAAAAGAGATCATCTTATACACCATCGTTTCACATAAATTTGGCAGGTAGCTCTAGTTCTTGTTTAATAAAAATAGGCAGCCAGAAACATCGAGTCTTAGTTGATAGTGGAGCCCAAGTCTCCTTAGTCCATGCTCGAATTTATAATTCGTTAATAAATAAGCCAAAATTAAATAAAAATAAAATATTATTACAATCTGTAAACGGTGAACAATTAAATATATTAGGAAGCGTTAAGTTAGACTTCGAAATGAAGGGGCTAAAGTTAAATCATACTTTTCACGTTGTTACCAATATGAATAGGAATTTAATATTAGGAAGAGATTGGTTAATTGAGAATGGTGTTAGGCTCTATTACGATTTAGGTTGTCTGCGAGTAGGAAAAACATATGTTTCCCTTGAAGACGACATCCACATTTCTTCAATACTGCGAATAGCAGATGAAGTGGTATTAAAACCTCAAACAAAAAATATATGTAATGCAAAATTGAAGTCTCATAGCTATACAACAGCTAAGGGAGATTTGTTTGAGATCGAAAGTTTATCAACAGGTTACGTGAGTAGCGAACCTGGACTGATGATCGCTAATTCTTTGTTTAGCTTGAGTAAAGCTAGACACAACGCTAAAAGAATACCTATACTCATAGTTAATAACACCAATAAAACTTTCCGTCTAAAACGAGGCTGTGTAATTGGGCGCGTGCTACCTTTGTATATGGCCAACGTTAATTCGGTTTCTGATACAGTGAGACATACACATATACCAACTAAGAGAGTACTAGATGATAAATTCGCTACTCTTCAAGTGCCAGACGGCGAACGGAGTAATTTGCTATCAGTGTTAAAGAAAAATCATGATCTATTCGCGGCAAACGATACGGAGCTAGGTCATACAGATACGGTTAAAATGACCATTGATACTGGCGAACATCCACCCATAAAACAGCGTCCTTACCGTACCCCTATGAATAAACGACCGGTCGTTGAAAAAGCTGTTGATGATATGCTCACCGCTGGCATTATCCGTCGTTCAGCGTCCCCATGGAGCTCTCCCATTGTAATAGTTGATAAGAAAGACGGAACAAAACGTTTCTGCGTGGATTTCCGACAACTTAATAAGGTAACGAAGGTTAACGCCTTTCCCCTCCCCCTGGTTGACGACCTTGTGAGCGAATTGAATAAATCAGCCTATTTTACAACGCTCGATATGAAATCTGGATATTGGCAAATTTTGGTCGATGAAAAAGATAAAGAAAAAACAGCGTTCGTGTGTCACAAAGGTTTGTTTGAGTTCAATGTTATGCCATTCGGTATTCATAATTGTCCAAGTATATTTTCAAATTTAATGACCATTTGTTTACAAGGTCTCGAGCACTTTGCCGTCGCTTATATAGACGATATTTTGATATTTTCTCGATCAAAGGAGGAACATTACCGACATATTAAAATCGTTCTTGATAGATTACGACAGCATGGATTAAAATTGAAGTTGAGCAAATGCCACTTTTTCCAACAAGAAGCGAAATACTTGGGCTTTGTAATTACGTCCGAAGGAGTTAAACCCGACCCTGATAAAGTTCGTGCAATACAATCCATGGATCCTCCAAGAACCGTTAAGGAAACACGAAGTTTCATCGGCATGTGCAGTTATTATCGTCGTTTCATACCCAACTTTTCTAAAATTGCAGAACCAATCGTCGCATTAACTCGGAAATTTGCAAAATATCGCTGGACACAAGAGTGTCAACAAGCATTTGAATTTTTAAAAGACAGTTTAATGGTTGTGCCTTTGCTCGCGTATGCAGACCAAGAGTTACCTTTTATATTATATACAGACGCGAGTATGACTTCAATTGGCGCCGCCTTGGTGCAAGTTGTTACAGAGAATAACGGAGAGGAGGTTGAACGACCCGTTTATTTTTTATCACATAAATTAACGGATACTCAATGTAAATGGTCAACCATCGAAAAGGAGGCCTTTGCGATTCACTATGCTTTACAAAAGTTAGATTTTTATTTACATAATGCAAAATTTATTATTAGGACCGACCATAAGCCTCTGCAATATTTGTTAGAATCGCCAATGCAAAATAAAAAAATCCAACTATGGGCGTTAAGTATTGCGGGATACAATTGTACAATAGAATATGTTTCTGGGAAGATGAATTCTGTAGCTGATCTCCTTTCAAGGGCGCCAATGAAATCTGATCACCGAGAAACTGACGAAAGTATGGATAATATTGAACCGCGGACCAATGATAATATGTTGGAAATAAATGTTTTCAATTCGAACAGGTTTGATCCCAAAATGTATGCAAAATGTGAAGTAAAGGATACAGATCTACCTGATGAGGTCGATTTAAATATTGATAACTTTGACATTAAACATGAGCAAAGCAAGGATGATGAGATAATCAAAATTATAGGACAACTTAAAACAGGTACAGGAAGTCACACCCAAGAAACCAGGTTTATGCTAATTAAAGATATACTCTATTTTATTTCTGATCCCGATGGTGATCCAATGTTGCGTTTGTATATCCCTTTCCACTTAAAAGATGAAGTTATAAAACAATACCATGACGATAATGGTCATTTAGGTTTAGATAAAACTTACAATACTATTAGACAAAAATATTATTGGCCCAAAATGTATGTTGAGCTTAATAATTATGTAAATGCTTGCGTACTGTGTCAATCTAGATCTTTAACTAAGCAGCAACCCTCAATACAAGAAACCGATATACCTCCATATCCTTTTGCGAAAGTACATGTAGATTTGTCGGGACCATATCCGACCACTTTGTCGGGAAATGTATATATTGTTTCCTTTATATGTCGCTACTCGGGTTACCCAGAATGTTTTGCCGTTAAAAGCAAGTGTGCGGAGAATGTAGCACATTTGCTTATTGATGAGATATTTCCTAGATATGGTGCTCCTTTAGAATTAACCAGCGACAATGGGGGTGAATTCTGCAACGCTATCATGAAAGCTACATTAAAACAATTAAATATAAATCACGTTCTTACTTCGTTTTATCGGCCCCAAAGTAACGGAAAGGTTGAAAGATTCCATAAAACGATGCATAGCGTACTATCAAAAAAGATTAAAGATAGTTACAACACTTGGGATTTGTATCTCAACCAAACACTTGCTGCAATACGATTTAGTGTTAGTGAATCAACGAAATTTTCGCCGTTTTATTTATTGTACAATAGAGACGTTAATTTACCCCTTGACAATATACTCAAACCTAGACGGAAGTATGTAGGAACCGATTTACATGAAATAGCGTTACAAAACCAACACCAGTCCTTTTTGTTAGTCCATAAGCGTCTTAAAAAAGCACAAAGAAAGCAAGCCAAATATGGGAATCGCACCGCGATAGATACCCCTTTCAAAGTAGGAGACCCAGTTTACTGTAAAAATCATCTTCGGAAAAACAAATTACAAGAAAAGTGGACGCCATATTATCGAATTATTGAGCAAACCTCCCCTGTCACATTCGTTATCCATAACCAACTGACGGGAAACACCACTAAGGTCCATGCTGCGCATTTAAGATTAGCAAAAATAGATGATTGGGAGATACCCAAAGGTGAGCCCAACCAGAGAGCATTACGTAAGACACAGTATGTTGTCGATCCGTCTGATTCTAGTTCATCGTCAGAGGACGAGGTTAATGACCCTGATGACGAATTACCTTTGGCAAAACTTGCTAAGCGTTTTAGGCGCGAACGTGAAAATTCATCCAGCGAAGATGATATTCCGTTAATGGAACTCGCCAACCGTATAAAAGCCCGAGAAAGGGATGAATCGGCCATGTCCGATGACGGCGACTCGTTGAGTACGGATAGTGAATCGAGTGATTTCACAATAACAGATGCGCATAGCAACCACGATGACCACGAACATGTCACGGGTATTAGTGACACAGTCATGGATATAAGTGAGGCGTACGGCGCTAAAAGGAAAAATGATAATGATCAGCTAAAGAAAAATAATAATGGTAACCAGAAAAAACTGAGAAGGTTGTTTAGAGCCTTGTCTGGTTTATTGTAACTGTTATAGTTACCTTTATATTCCACGCACTTTGTGAGTAACTACTTGTTGCGTTGGTTTGTGTAATTATAATGTTGTTGAGAATAGAGGTTAATGTCCTTTGTTATAATATATTTTAGGTTGAGCATGGAGTTTCTACTTTTCTTTCTGCTTCTTGGCTTGGTGCACTTAAGTGGGGGGTTGTTGATAAAAGAAAATGTAATTTTTCGACCAATTAACAAGATAGATACGACAAGGTCTCGCTGGTTAGTTACGTTAATACATGATTTAGTGCCCTTCGATAGGTTCATATCAATCCTCTCACTTGATCTAGAACGAAGTCTCGCCGAAGTAGACGAAATTCTAGCCGCATATAACACTACCGAGACGACGGATTTCAAAGAAACGTTTCTTAAGTTGAGAATGGAAATTTTAACAATAGAACAATCCCATAGTGAACTGTTAGAAACCGTATTAGATTTTGGCACTCTGAGTGATAGTACTAGAGTAAAACGATCTTTAATTCCTATTGTAGGCAAGGCTTTGAGCTTTTTATTTGGAACAGTTTCTGAAAGTGATTTAGACACAATTAGACACAATATTGAAAGTCTGTCAGACAATCAACAGGCCATAACACATGTGGTAAGGAAGAGCCTGTCACTTCTTAATGTATCCCGAATGGAGATAAATACAAATCGCTTAGCGATTTCAAGACTGCGAGTTGCGTTAGGAATGCTGGATAAAAAGGTCGCCGATATAGTGAAGGGATTTAAAACCCACCTCCTTCAACTGGAAAAATTTATTCATTTGTACTTGCGCTTAAATTTGGTTGTGGACGATATAAAGTTAATGATATTAAGAGCTGAATTATATGTAGAAGACTTGCGACAAGAATTAAATATGCTTAGTCTTGGGCATTTGTCATCTGCAAGTATTTCTCCATCGTCATTAAAGACATTGTTGCTCGGAATTCGAGAACATATTCCAAACAGCGTAAAATTACCCTATAATCCGACGGAAAACTTATTTAATTATTATAAAACAGTAACGTGTACTAGTGTTTTGGACTCTAGTCGTATTTTGATCATAATGTCTATTCCACTGTTAGATTCTAGCGGTGCGTATGACTTGTTTCACGCGCACAATTTACCAATACCTATGAATTCACAACTTATGGGAAGTAAATCCAACGCCACCCATAAAATGGTTGCTCACTATAGCTTAGAGACACCATATTTAGCTATTAGTGTGGATCGTACAAAATACGTTCGGTTGGGTAAAGACGAAATTGATCAATGCAGCGATCCACAACTTAAATTTTGTCGAATACAAAGTCCAATATATCCAACAAATTTAAATCGGCTATGTGTAGTAGCTTTGTTCATGCAGGACGAAACACGGATAAAAGATTTATGCAAAATTAATGTAAAACCGACCAGTATACTTCCTATTGCCGAATATTTAAACAATGGATTATGGGTAGTTACAACACGAAGAAAGTTCCGTTTGACAACAGTTTGTCACGATTCGAATCTTGGACATTCGACAGTTGACGTAACTCCGCCGTTAAATATAATACAACTAAATATGACCTGTACGGCGACAAGTGATGCCATTATTTTGCCAGCATTTTTTGAACATGAAAGTACGATTATAAAAAATGTGTCTTTTGAAAAGCTTATCCAATCGTTTAACAAAACTTTAGAAAACTTATGGAAGCCTCTTGAAACGGTTTTGGCAAATTATACTCTAACAGAATTACCCCCACGTTTGAAGGAAGTTGATCAAATTCCGCTAGATAGCTTGGTTTATGAGTTGAATACTCTTAGGTCGATTAATGAAGACAAATCCCAGCCCATTTGGTACTATATCATTATTGGCATAGGAGCAACAGTCATATTTGTAATTCTGATTGTTGCTAGTTGTTATAAATACAACCCAAAATTTAATCATTTAATAAGCCATTGTTTTAAGAGAAATAGTAGAAACCACAGAGAAGTTACAGAACGCACAGTACACGAAAACGATATCCAGATGGTGTCCAGAGCAGATGAAGGATCCCGTGAAGTCACCTTACCATCAACGTCCATGGAACCCACAATCTACATGACAGCTCCGACTGGTGTCACATCTTTGCCAGTTGGTACACAAGCGGTTATGGACAAAATGAGCCCTGAATTGGCAATGGAAGATTTGCAGAAAGTTTTTCCTGCACCGAATGCATCCAAGCGTGGCAGATGACTGGACCTTAATTGATATAATTGGTGTACAAGCAGTGAGAAAACATTAAGGTGATTCATAAACTCTGTGAAAATAAAACATTGTTTGTGTGTGCCAGAACCTACTGTGTGCGGTTTTCTTCTTGTGAATAAAGATAAACCTTTTGTGAATAACGATAAACATTTTGTGAATAACGATAAACATTTGCTATCTATCTATTATATATATACTTTAACCATCTATCTATTATATATATACTTACAGTGTATTGTGCTATGAATATCCATGTTGTAATCCCCCATAGAATAACCATATTATATCCTATATCAATATCTATATTATATCCTATACAAATATCCCTGGCTATTTGAAATTAACAATGTACACATCCGGGTGAAAACAGTTCAACCCTCTTAATGAATGTTGACCGATGCATGTACATGTAAATATAGAAACTGGCTGGTTATGTTAAAGCCTACCCATGCACGTTTGTGTCGAACTCACAAACGAAAATTAATGAGGGGCGAGTGTGACACAATGCAGGCTACGCTGGTAGGATTCCTTCATTTGTCTTAGACTGACTCATGGTTCCTGCTACCAGTTATTTCTGGAAGAGGGCTACTGTTGTGTCACGGTTAGTTAAAAATGATATCCTATTACGCTAACGATCAGACATCAGGTCAGAGGTCTACGCACCTTTGGTAAAGTACAAATTAGCCCAATTTCATAAAATTAGGGTTGACGTAACGGCGTGCTCTACTGCCACACTAGCCCAAATATGGTCAAGGATCCGCCCTGATGGTGGACGCCCCTCACCTTTTTATATAAATTAGACAAGCGCGTTTTCCCGGGAGACGGTTGGAGACGGTTGGAGACGGTTAGGCAAAATAGCCAGGGCAGACAACATAGGTTTTAATCGTGGTTAACGATTATATACCTAAAGAACAATAGTTGTAGCTGTGCTGTAGAATAACTTATCGTAACATATAAAGAATATTTCAAGATTACAGAAAAGTGTTGAATTGTTATTGATCACAACGTCAAGTCCTACCTAGACAAACGACAGTGTGACACAGAAGATTTGGCCGTCCGGACAAAAGGTAACTTGTCCTTAAGAGTGTCACACAAAGACAAACTTTTATTTTCGACTTTACACCTCCAGTATGACAATGTGTTTGATCCATCAATTGGCAAATATAATGGTGCGTCAGGCAACATTAAAGCTTCTATCAATATGGGGCCCGTAGAACCTCCTAGACAAAAGGGGCGGTTACCCATGTACGACAGGAAAAATCTGGAAGAATTGCAAAATAAAATGGATGAATTGGAACGTCTGGGGTGCTTGCTAAACCTGAGGATGTTAACGTCACTGTCGAATATGTTTCTCCTACCTAGCTTTTTAGTACGAAAACCAGAAGGTGACACCAGACTTGTTACCGCTTTCAGTAACATTGCATGTTATACCAAACCACTTCCATAACGATCGACTTCCACCGAAAGCGTGCTTCGCTTTCTTGGACAATGGAAATACATAATTAAAACTGATATGACAAAGCCGTTTTTTCAACTGCCGATGAAGCATTCTTCCATGAAATATTTCGGTGTCGTCACCCCATTTAAAGGAATCCGTGTATACACCAGAGCTGCCATGGGCATGCCTGGTTCTACAGACATTTTAGACGAGCTCATGTATAGAGTCTTGGGCGATTTTATTCATGAAGGATTTGTCATCAAATTGGCTGATGATTTATATGTCGGAGGTTCCAGCATTCAAAATCTTCTGATACATTTTACAGGCGATGTTTATGGTGGACTATGGCTGCCATAGCAAATACATATTATTTTCATGAAATTTTAATATTTTTCTCTTTTTTTTTATTTAATTCTTATTTTATTTAATTTAAAAAACAATTTAAATTTATATTTATCTTAATTTTCTTTTTATAATTTTTTTTTTTTAATTTTTTTTTAATAAATTTTTTTAAATCTTTTTTTATGATTTTTTTTTTAAATTTTTTTTTTATATATTATATTTTTTAATTCTTCTTTTATTTATTATACTTACATTTTTTTTCATTTATATTATTTTTTATTTAAATATCTTTTATTTTTTTATTTTTTTTTATCGTCTTTAATTTTTTTTCTAAAAACGATTTTTATCTATTTTCTTAAAATAAAAAAAAATCATGTAAACCTTTTTTTTTTGATTCTCCGAAAAAAAAAATATCTCCCAAAAAGATTTTTTTTTTTTAATTTCAAAAAAAAAAAAAAAATATAGAAATTTTTTTTCATGTTCCGTGCTTTTCCATATTCCGTGCTTTGCCATATTCCGTGTTTTGCTATAGTCCGTGATTGTGCGTTAAATTTATATTTATCTTAATTTTCTTTTTATAATTTTTTTTTTTAATTTTTTTTTAATAAATTTTTTTAAATCTTTTTTTATGATTTTTTTTTTAAATTTTTTTTTTATATATTATATTTTTTAATTCTTCTTTTATTTATTATACTTACATTTTTTTTCATTTATATTATTTTTTATTTAAATATCTTTTATTTTTTTATTTTTTTTTATCGTCTTTAATTTTTTTTCTAAAAACGATTTTTATCTATTTTCTTAAAATAAAAAAAAAAATCATGTAAACCTTTTTTTTTTTTGATTCTCCGAAAAAAAAAATATCTCCCAAAAAGATTTTTTTTTTTAATTTCAAAAAAAAAAAAAAAAATACAGAAATTTTTTTTTTCATGTTCCGTGCTTTTCCATATTCCGTGCTTTGCCATATTCCGTGTTTTGCTATAGTCCGTGATTGTGCGTTGAGGGTAAGGCTTAGGTTTGGCCCAGGGTTAGGGTGAGGACTAGTCCTGTTTACATCTCGAGACGAAATCTCCAGGTGCTAGCCCTTACCCTAACCCTAACTCCCACAATTTCTACATGACGTCATATGTGCTAAAATGCGTAGGACCGTCTCCGATCTACCGTTCCCTTGCTTTGCCATAGTGCAAACCAACGGTCGTGTTCCACAGTGCTTCGCTTTCGGATATTTTATCAACATAAATCCGTTGACGAAAGCACAGTAAATTTTAATATTTAATGAAATCGGTCAGGAAAAGGGAAATCAAAAACTCGATCTCCCGTCCTAATTCTTGTTGTCTCGTATTACCAGTCGACTCTACCTGCTGTATAACCAATCTGCTTAATTTCTCCGCCGATAAGCGAGCCCAGAGGTGGATTATCCTATAGGCAGTGTAGGCAGCTGCCTAGGGTCCAAGAAAAAAGGGCCCATAAAATTTTGGACAACCTATTTAAATTTGATGTTTTACATTTTAAGTGAATTCAGATGTTTGAAGGTCAATTCATGTATGGTGTAAGGGAATTTCAGAATATATTTCTCTTCTTTTAAGCAATAATAAATTAGGTTTGTTTTCATTTTATCTATATAGCAATTGGATATTGCTATGCTCCCCTGGGCATCAAATGATTGTTACTGGCCGAATGACATGATAATGTTTGACTAAATGGTAGTGATTGATATTATTCCATCAATATATCCTCGGAAATTCTATCCAGTGGTCTTAGTTTTACTTCGGCAAACCAGTTCCGCGAAGGTCCCAGCTGATCGAGCTGCCTGGGGCCCATCAGAGCCTTGATCTGCCTCTGAGCGAGCCTGTTTTTACACGGCGTACGCCGGTCAAGTAATATTCGCCGCCCCTGTTAAATCAAGTGACCTCGCCGCTAATATAACCGAACTATGATCATTCGATATGCGCCGGTATGGACAAATAAAGCAGGGCCTAAATTCATTGTCCACAGTGTTTCGCTTGCGGGTGTTTTATCAACATCTTCGACGATAGCACAGGATGCCAGTTTTCACAAGTAAGTGTGAATATCTTATGAAATCGGTCAGGAAAAGTAAAACCAAAATCTTGACCAACAAGAGTCGATCTTGGCTATAAGTACATAATATATGTCAAGGGTTCTTTGGCATGCATGCCAATCTGTACACGGAACCTCGATTTTCTGTACCATCCGAATGACCATATAATGTCTCCTTGTCAGGCCCTCCGTCCTGCACCACTTGCCAGGCCCTTCGTCCTGAACCAAGACCAGGATCAAAAACAGGACCAACAGGACAGCGACCTACTGTCATATCTTTAAGAAGGGGTTGGGGGAGAGGTGCGATGAATGGTTAGTGCGTGCAACATGAGGTCTGTCATTGAGCCCACTTGCGTGTTTTCCATTCCTCGATAAAACGTGACAAGGAGTAGGGTCATCTGTCAAATAATTTGTGTTTTTAATGTCGAAGACTTTGGATGATACCGAGTTAGAGACTTAGCAATTTTAACTTCCCAGCCGTTTTTGTCCTAATCCTGCAATTAAATAAGGTACCGGTTATTTTTATATTTGTGTGTTGGTCCGATCAGTTCAGCGGCAAAATAAACACCACCACGCTCTCATGACACCGGAATCCTGTCAAGTTATTTTTCATACAACACAATCTTATCTTAGAGTTTACAACATAATTAAATTAATTATTGTGACTGCATGGTAAAATAAGACGACATTTTTCCATAAGGATGATTAGGCCTACTTAGTACATTGCTAGTCTATCATGTACTCATCTACATTGACTCTTCTAGGTCGAGATTTGTGTTTTCCTTTTCCTGACCGATTTCATTAAATATTAACATTTGATAAAACACCCAAAAGCGAAACACTGTGGCAAAGCAAGAGAACGCTAAATCGAAGACGGTCCTACACATTTTAGCACATATGACGTCATGTAGAGATTGTAGGAGTTAGGGTTAGGGTAAGGGCTAGCACCTGTAGATTTCGTCTCGAGATGTAAACAGGACTAGTCCTTACCCTAACCCTGGGCCAAACCTAAGCCTTACCTAACCCACAATCACGGACTATAGCAAAACACGGAATATGGAAAAGCACGGAACATGAACAAACAAATTTCTATAATTTTTTTTTTTTTTATTTTTTTTTTAGAAATTAAAAAAAAAAAAATAATCCTTTTGGGAGATATTTTTTTTTCTTCAGAGAATCAAAAAAAAAAAAAAAGTTTTACATGATTTTTCTTTATTTTATAATTTCTATAATTTTTTTTTTTTAGAAATTAAAAAAAAAATAATCTTTTTGAGAGATATTTTGTTTTCTTCGGAGAATCAAAAAAAAAAAAAAAAAGTTTTACATCATTTTTTTTTTTATTTTAATAAAATAAAAAAAAATGTTTTTAGGGAAAAAAAATTAAAGAAGATAAAAAAAATAAATAAAAAAACAGATATTTAAATAAAAAATAATATAAATGAAAAAAAAATGTGCGTATAATAAATAAAAAAAAGAATTAAAAAATACAATATATAAAAAAAAAATTTAAAAAAATTATAAAAAAAATTAAAAAAGAATTAAAAAAAAAATTATAAAAATAAATTTAAAAAAAAAATTATAAAAAGAAAATTAAAATTAACATAAATTTAAATTGTTTTTTAAATGAAAGAAAATAAGAATTAAATAATAAAAAAAAAAGAAAAATATTAAAATTTCATGAAAATAATATGTATTTGCTATGGCAGCCATAGTCCACCATAGATGTTACATAATAATTTAAGACTTTCCGCTAGTAAGACCGTCGTGTGTCCTGTTTCTACGACCATTTTGGGCTGGATATGGACTTCAGGAAGTATCAGTGTATCTCCACATAAGGTTAATCCTTTGACCATCTGTGATACCCCTAAGACTGTAAAAGGACTTCGTTCGTGGCTCGGTGCTTATAAACATATAAAAGCGTGTATACCCAAATACTCAAAACTTCTTTCACCGTTAGAAACCGCCGCCGTGGGTAAGGAATCAAAGTCCCATGTTACTTGGTCTGACCCTCTCATGGATTCATTTTACCAAGCTCAAACTGCATTACGAGATCCGAAAAGCATCACCATTCCTCGACCAACTGATTATTTAATTGTAACGCATGATGGTGCTGTGGTCAATTCCGGTATTGGATCCGTGCTTTACATAAGGCGTGACAATAAAATGCTTCTTAATGGATTCTTTTCTGCGAAGCTTAAAACACATCAACAAAAATGGTTACCATGTGAAATAGAAGCTTTGGCTATTAGCTCTGGAGTTAACCATTGGAGTCCTTATATATTGGACTCGATTAACCAGACCAAAATTTTAAGTGATTCCAGACCCTGTATTCAGGCTCACGAGAAGCTCATTCGCGGCGAGTTTTCATCAAGTGCCAGGGTATCGTCGTTTCTCTCCACACTAAGTAGATACAAGGTATCCCTGCAACATATTTCCGGACATCTAAATATACCAAGTGACTATCTTTCTCGGAACCCAATGGAATGCGATAATCACAATTGTCAAATATGCACTTTTATATCGGAAAGTTCAATGTCCGCAGTTATGGCAGTTACCGTTTCCGACGTTTGAAATGGTTTGGCAGCCATACCATTTCTCAGTTTAGCTTCTTGGAAGAAATCTCAACAAGAATGTAAATTTCTCCGGCGTACATATTCCCACCTCACCCAGGGAACGCGTCCTTACAAAAAAGTTACCAATGCCAAAGATGTGAAACGTTATTTACAATCCGCAACCATTGGCCGGAACGGTGTCTTAGTAGTGCCCCAACAAGTTGTATTTGGAACAACCCGTAATCTGATTATTGTTCCCCGCCATGTTGTACCAGGCTTGCTAACAGCAATACATTTGCGTTTTAAACATCCGTCAAAAACACAGCTTCAGAAACTGTTCAATCGATATTTTTACGCTCTAGATTCGCAGAAAGAAATAGACTCGGTTACATCATGCTGTATTCAGTGTTCTTCTTTACAGCGTTTACCAGTCGAATTGGTGGACTATTCTAGCGTCACGCACTCTTCAACTCCTGGACAAACGTTTGCATGTGATATTTTGTGTCGGAACCGACAAAAAATATTCGTCATACGAGATACATTTTCCTCCTAAACTCGCGCTATAATCATTTCAGATGAAAAGCGAGACACGCTTTTAAATGCCCTTATTGAATCTACTGCTGACCTTAAAATGGGTAGATCTAGTATTCGTGTTGATGCAGCAACCAGCTTTCAGGCCTTACAACAATGTTCCGTTTTGGATGAACACGGTATTTCTCTTGACATTGGTCGCATAAAAAATGTTAACAAGAACCCGATTGCCGAGAAAGCTATTCAAGAACTGGAAACTGAACTTCGAAAAGCGTATCCTGATGGTGCTACTGTGACCTCGTCTCAATTAGCAACAGTAGTCGCTACTCTCAACAATAGAATCCGAAATCGTGGATTTTCAGCTCGAGAAATTTTGTTCCAACGTGATGGTCTTACGGGGGAACAACTTAACTTTTCTGACAATGCTTTAGCTCTGCAACAACAATCGACCCGTCTTAACAATCATCAACCCTGTGCGCGATCCAAATTTCCGCAAGACATGCCTTTAAAGTGCCCCATTGTATCTTCTGGTGATTTGGTATTTCTAAGCACACTGCCAGAGATATATACATTGTCATCGAACCGTGCAATGACAATAAGTTTGTTACAGTTCGCAAGCTTCACGGATCGGAATTTCGCTCTAAAGTTTATGAAGTTCGACCATCTGAGCTTTATATATGTCAACAGTTTAAACAGTCTTCATACCTATCTCTCGAACGGACTCGGCTAACAGTTTTTCGGATTCAAGTGATGAATGTGACGTTGAACCTTCTGAACCTGAACCAGAGGAACCTAATGTTAACCGCGATATACCAGTAGATCCACCCGTTAGAGTTCCACGCTTGCGCCGCCCACCCGCTTGGCTACGCTCTGAACAATGGGATTTAGACTAATGTATCTATTCATATTTGACATTACTTCAAAATATATAAGATGCTGAGAAGGAACTGCGCCATATTATTTAGTTATGGAAATTTGAGCATTCGTATTTTTATTTTGTTTTAGTGTTTTTATGTAATCAAGAGAAGATGTAGAAGGAATTGCGCCACTATGTTATGTTCTATTTTGATGCTTATTGCTCTCCATAATCAACAGTACTAGTTTAGTAGTGTTGTACACTTGACTGTCCATAATGCCCAGCCTCGTTCTGGTTTATGTTATTATTCCAATAAAGTTCAAATCAGAAATAGTCGTCCTTAATTCTTCTTGTGTAAGAACTGGCAACTCAATTAAAATTTAACATTTATTAGAATTCAAAGATAATTAAATTGGCACAACCGAACCAACATGGACGGTGTCTCTTTCGTTTAGTTCAACATAAAAGATTGAATTATGATTATTTAGTGTTATATTTCTGTAGTGATTGGACAGCATGGCCCCTTTTGAACGCATGGCACTACGCTAAACACTTATGAGGGCCTTTTCGGCAATAACATCACGCGTTTTTACGAGAAATCGATTAGGCTAATTTTCAACCATCCTCGGTTACCCAGTTTATTCATTCCGCTCTACTCCACTATATATTGGAGTAGAACGGAATGAGTACACTGTGTAACCGAGGATGATTTTTACCGTAAACGTGATTGAATGGGATTTGCAAATCGATTAGCAATAATCGGTATCTCGTATTAGGATTGGTTAAAATATGGATTTATATTCCAGTGAGACAATGAAACAAAGTTTGATAGATGAAACAAAGTTTGATAGATGAAACAAAGTTTGATAGATGAAACAAAGTTTGATACAAAAACAAAGTTTGGTACATGCAACAAAGTTTGACACATAAGAACAACGCTAAAAACAAAGTTTGATACATAAGAACATCGCTAAAACAAGAATGAACTTGCACTCTGATTTATAACCACAACTTTCAATGAAAGTAGCACATTTATTCAGCCAATCTTCAGTATAAACAGCTTTGATATTCAACTAAATATTTCTATGGTTTTATAATTGATTGATTTTTCCGCTTTCAAAAAGAGGTTGGATTTGCGCTCATCTACTTGGTTAAGTTTTATCGCCTTATTAATGCCCTACACATCATTTTCTGATGACAAAACAATTTTCCTCAAGTGTTTTAAACATATTTATTATTCAAAAATGACTTTTAATAAACTTTGTTATATTCTAAATAACATTCAGAAAAATCAATGGAGTTCATATTAGTGTGAGAATAAAGCATGTAAAGACTAGATTTTCCACAGATATTGTAGTCCTATAAATAATGCTAAAAAATATGTTGTGTGCATACTTATTTCGCAAATAAAACAGGTAGGAAACTATTTATATTTAAATATGTACCATGTCAGCCTCTATATCCCTTATTGGTGTTCGAGATATAAATCACCCCCCCCCCCCCCCAAAGATAAGAATACACGATTATTGTAAATGATTAAAGATGCATTATGTAGGATTTAGATAAACGGTTGGTCGCTCTTGATATGATAGCTCAATAACTTTATTCTGAGCGAAGTTATGATTGTTTAAAGTTTTGAATAAAATGGCCTAAATTGTGACCACCTATTGACAGTTCATATTTTCGATTGTCAAGTAAAATGGTCAAGTGAATAAATTATAGACTTGTCAAAATGTCGAAATAACAATTTATATAACCCAAACATAACTAAATAGAAATTAAAGTAAAAACAGACGCGACGGAATGTAAATAAATTCATGCACATTGAACATAATATAATTGAATAAATCGACTCATTGGTAAGTGTTGCCAATTAATATTTATGCGAATACTTTGACCCATTTCTTTAACTTTATAACTATTGATAATTCCAAACGAGGTCTGCACTTTGATTACTTTTCGTGATGTTTACCACAATTATTATCAATATTAATTATTGATAACTACGTCAATATCATATTTACGAGTTTATTAGGTGATTGATCAATACGTGTTTTCAAGGACAACGATTTTCACTTAAAAAGTGCTTCCAGTGTACAAATTTAATATGGTCGTGCCACATTTATCTATACTGAAGCTAGATAATTATGACACACAGGTAGGAACAGGAAGTCCTTCTTAAATTCTCCAGCAACCCACATACATCCAATATATCCGATATAAATAAAATTCATACTTATATTTCTACTAAACGATATAGGATCGGTGTTTAAAGGAGTCAAGTATTTAACTCAATATCATCCACAGTCTTCGACATTGCAAACATAACTTATTGATCAAATTAAAGCAACATTGAAGTACCGGGAAAAGTTGGGCCTCTGATATCCAACATTTAAGTCAAAATGAAGTATTTATAATTAGCATCGTGTGCTAGGATGCTTTCGAGTGTCGGATATATGAAGCGACTCGATGAACGGGGATAAACATATCCCATGTAGGAGAATGCTTCCGGTGTAAACTGGAATAACCAGATGCCAAAGACTGACACTCGATGCAGACCAGACTCTATGCGTGTTTCGACGAACCTATCATATTAGAACAGTAAAAACAGAAACGATTGAATGTAAATCAGTTTATATACATTCATATTACATTATTATATGCGTTGCGACCCATTTGTGTCTTTTTCTAGTTGACAAAGAATAGAGATTTAGCTCCTTTAATTATTTATTTCTTATACCGATCAGTTAATAAAACTTATAATTCTACAGTATCGTTCATTGCCAACAGCTTGTCGCATAAGATTTTTTTTATCCGTCTAAAACCGATATTAACGACATAGCCGCTCTGTAGGGCTGGCATATTTCAATGCTTCTAACCATGTTACCGTATGATTTACTTACAAACTATCAACGGGAGTAGGGGGGGGAGTAGGGGGGGTGGTGGGGGTGGTGGGGGGATGACCGAATCGTAAGGTCTGTCATTGAGTGAGCTGGCGTGGTTTCGATTCTCCGGTTGTACGTTTCAAGGGGTGGGATAACCTGTCCAACCCTGTGGGTTTACTGCGGGTCCCCCAGTTTCCCCCCACTAATTAAATACCCCTACGCACAAGTGAATCATTAAAATAATATCCTGAAATGAACTCGTTTGTGTGGAGTGGATGTTAAACCCTACTTTTCTCGTTAACAACATTGCGATTATTTGTGTTGCGATAAGCGTGATAACCAGCGAATCCAAATATCTCGGTGCCATAGAGCTTTCGTTGCTATACAGCAGACATGTATCAATCATGTAAATGGAAAGACAGCCCCACCCGACCTCGTCTATTATTTAACAAACATAGTAAAGCTAGGCAACGAATATGCCCATACCATCGGCATTTTGAAGGCTAGCTTTCAAGGTTAGGGATATTGAAATACAAAAAAAAAAACAAACCTGATGGTCTAACCGGAATTCAAGATTTTCAAGTGCTTTCCCGTGATTTTCTCGAAAAGAGCAGCAGGGTCAAAGTGAGAGGGACGCTATAGTGAGATTTGCGTCATGGTTTTGAGGATTGTGAGAGGGACGCAATAGCGAGATTTGCGTCATGGTTTTGAGGATTGTGCGCCCCCTTGAGTTTCTGTGCCCTCTCGGATGTGCTACCAGTCGACTCTAGCATGTCCCATACAACCCAATAGTACCCGATGGCACTCGGAGCCCCCCCCCCTCCTCCGCACACACATATAAATATTGTTTTTATGGGGGGGATGCTGGACGGGATATTGTTCTTCATGCGAAACCATGGGTCACTACGCCCTAACTTCAGTCAGTAAAACAATAGCCCATTCAGTGCAAAAAGGCACGTCGTTAAATCCCATTTCATTTCGTCGTACTGCTCCATATTTTACACTCAATCAGACATTCGTTATGCACTATAACCATCAGACCAAAACAACTTTGCATGTTTGGCATTACCATAAATGCTTATAACTGAATTGATTGAATGCTTTTAGAAGAGTCTGCATGCTCCTGAATACTGTCTTTGTAACTATATTCCATTAGTAGGAGGCATAAAATCAATTTTTATAATTGATCACTGCACTTACAATAAGATCGGACGTAAAGTTAGTTGGGTAACAAAGGTTAAACATGTATTGTCTAAACGGCATTTAGTAATTGATACATTAAATTAAATCAAAAGTTCAATGGAAATTAATTTCTATTCTTTGAACCGGAGCTACAGTGATTCTCTTGTCGAGTTCAAGCACAGTGTGTTTAATTTAGGTTACAAATACTTTTGGGTACCCGAGGCGTGCTACGGGCTCCGAGGAGGTTGGGTGGGGCATGTAAGGAGGTGGGGGGCAGCTCCAGGAAAGTCTTGGTTTTGTGCCACATGTTAGATTTGACGTATATCTGAGGCATAATGGCATGACGTACCTTACACTGACAATTGGTTGAGGGTTAGATCCTGAAGATCTGAACATGAACATTGTTAGCAATAACCTGTATTCATTGAGTATTAGTTTAACAGTTTAAAATCATCTCAGTTTAGTTAATGCCCCGCCTTCCCACCCTCCGGAACACAGTGGGTAAGATACGAGGTTCAAACAGAATATTTTTAAACTGTTTGTTTGACCAGTATGTGGGTGATTGAAAATGTATACTGTAATGATCTGGGATATAATTTATAACACACACTTCTACATCCTCTAATGGCAGAGTATGTTAATACGTTACGATGTGTCATACAATAACAGAACACAATTTTTATGGGAAACAATCACTGGTTTATTCTAATATCACGACGTTTCGACAAGTATCCTCTTATCGTTATCAAGCACAATGACATTAGTAAACTTGGGTTTAATATATACGAGTTCATGATGAAGCCATTTACAAAAATTAAATAATAATAACAATAATAAGTAAAGGATTAAACAAAAACAACACAATACATAATTGGCCCACGGTCCAACCAAAGGATAAAATAACAACATTGAGTGCCTTAAAGGGAGCCATTGGGTGAAGCCATATTACATACAACCCTATACCAAATGATTATTATCAATTTGAAGACACGACAGATTAATCGATTCTATACTTTCGATTAATGTCTGTTAGATCATCATTGATAAAAAAAATGGTTATTATTGGGTTTTATTAAAATCAGATGATAGATAAAGACTGTTTCATTCAAATCGGCTGGTAGATTAAGACTGTTTCATCCTAATCGGATGATAGATTAAGACTGTTTCAATCTAATCGGGTGATAGTTTAAGACTGTAATACCTTCGATACGATCTAATATTATGAATGTATTCCAGAAAGGGATATTGTCAAGATCCTAATCGAAGTATTTCAGAAAATCGGTATTTATCGACTCATTTAATATGACCACACCACATCTCTATTTTGAATGCAACTCGGTACAAAAGACGACAATTCTTATATAACTACTTTGTTAAAAGCGGTATCGATCATCGAAAAATTGATTATCGGAACTTAAAGGAGCTCAATCGTTAATAATTGGGACCCAGAAATTGACACAAATGGGTCGCAACGCATATAATAATGTAACGTGAATGTATATAAACTGATTTACATTTAATCGATCGTTTCCGTTTTTACTTTAATTTCAAATGAGTTGTGTTCAATGTCGAAGACTTTGGATCATATTGAGTTATAGACTTAGCCACTTTAAATATTGGGTAAATGTACTCAATATTAGTGCTTTTGCTGGTGGGGGAAAAGGTGGGGGCAGCCCGAAGGCGCTGACAATATTATTGTATAGTGAACAAGTATAGTTCTTTGATTTGACTGCCTTTTAATTATTTTTATACGAGCTATAATATTGGCCCTGTCAAATAGTTAACCAAAGTTAATCCTAAAACAGAGCTGGTAAGTTGGGGACCAACTATCAAAATTAACGGTATACTTTCGTCCAATACGTGATTATTTAATAAATATGATCAACACCCTCTAAATCTATTTCTTAAGGCTAGCTCAATTTTGGCCAAGGCCGCTGAGTTAGGGCACGTAATTGTAGGTAAAATCTGTAAACTCATCAAAACACCAAACAGATTAATTTAAGATTTCTTAACAGAATACTTGATCGGTGACTGTAAATTTATGTTTGAGTTATCAAAAGATAGCACCCCCCCCCCCCAAAAAAAAAAATCCCACCAAGTCTTAAAAACTAACAGCTAACTCCATTAAAGCTGCAATTTCATATTTTAAAGTTATATTTTAAAAATATATTAAGTTAAAGCCTTAAATTGATGGTACCTATACACTGTCCTACCTTGTTAAAGAATATTCCTATTAATCCTATAATTCACTATTGCCAGTTGAGAAATTGGCAAAAATATTTTCAACTTCAAATTCAAACGTTTGAAAATAGCTATTGCATGGAGGGGAATGGAAAAACAAGGGAGGTAATTGTGTTATTAAGTGTGGGAAATAATGCCTATGGTTGTATAATAGTGAGTTGACAACCTATTGAGCAAAAGACATAGAAATAAATATGTTTTCTTAGAAAATATGAAATTCCCACTTTAAGATACATGCCATTTCAAAAAAGAAATGAAACACGCTTTACAATTTGACTAATAAAGAAATTAGGTTTTTACAAGACTTCGGTTTACACTTTTTGCGAAACTATGTAATCAAACATCTTGTATACCTGGTCTTTCGGGAATTTGTTACCCCTAAGTTTAAATGCTCATATTGTTATTTTAGCTGGTTTTAATAGTTTCGAATTGCTTCATTTTGGGCCGTGCTTTTGGCGCGGCTTTTGTACAAAGGACAGCGCCGTATTAGAATGATTTAACTCTATGTATTACCCGGTTTTCACGTGGGTTACGAACGTCACGAATCGTCCAAACTTTTTTTTCATTTCGTAGGTAAATCGATGACGGTTCTTGAATTTTGTACATGATTCTTATTAGGCTCTAAGACACCTGTATTGTCCGCAGCAGTTCGTGGCTGGTCTACGAATTTAATTCATAACACGTCGTGACCCGTTCTTATCGTCCGTAAACAGCTTGCTATGTTGCCGAATCGTCACGAATTTCGATTCACCACTATTCGGTGCGATTCGAGGTAGGGTATACGTAACCCACGCGAAGGCGAGGCATAAACAAGCGAATTGGTGATCACACGGATCTGTCCATAAAATTAATGGTCCATGAAGAAATCATGATCTTGAAAAATGACCAAGACCGCAATATTATCTATACTTAACATTAAAGAAATCAAACTTTTTAAAACAGAATTAAACGGCTACTATCCCCCCGTTTAGATTCCGTTGCGGCGTATTGTTACGCTTGAGCTGCATAGGTAGATAAAATTCCAAGAAGAAGTGGTGGTCCGATACCCATCAAAATCGAACCTATCTAAGATACCGAACCGGATAAAATTGGTCACCTCCAGATTATCCACAAATAAATTTGAACAGATGACCAAACGTTCAGATGCCCAAACAATACGTCCACAGGGAAATGTTAAGGTATAAAAATCCACTCCATCGGTCAAATGGCTAAAATTATGTGAAAGAAAGGACAAAAATAGCAGCTATCTTGGTGGCCAATTTTCAAAATTCAAGTGGCTAACGGGATTTTCTTAATAAGTTACCCTAAACAGACATCCATGAAAAATTTTAGCACTTACATCCTTATTTGAGAAATTTTATTACATTAATATGGGTGTATACTAATAAAATAAATATCTTTTTTTCTTTATCGTATAATCATGGTTTGTGTTACACGTTATATAACAACTCAACCGAAAACCACGCCATTGTTCAAGCGTGCTATAAATTCATTATTACCTTGCATTACAAAACAATACAATAAATGATAACATACAAACCTATTTTTCCGTAATATGAAACGGTACTTGGGCTAGCATTGAAATCCGAACTAATTAACTCCTTGGAATACAATATGCATCGCCTTTGAAGAACGTCGTAAGACAATGTTAAACAATCGCTATTAGATACACAAAAACGCGAACAAGAAATAAAACTCCTAATCTGTTGATCAACCCCATTGGCTGTGGTCTCAATGTTTTCGAATTCGAGTTTCTGTAATCTACCAAATCTCAATTCGCTCACAACAAACCTTGCGCACAAAAGAGACGCTAAAACTGAATACGAAATTTCCATCTGGATTTATGTAGTGGTCTGAATTTGAACCCATACACTACAAGTTCTGTTAGAAAACTAAACCCAGGAACAAAAGAATTATATAATTATAATTCTAAACAAAGGAAACGTCCGCGAATTTGTTTAGTTACTTTTTGCCTCTATCTGTTTACGTGTCAATGACTGATAACTGAACAAAATTCCCAAAACACATGCCATTTTGTGAATCAGATTTTTGCTGCAGCGTAATGCTAATAAAGCGTAATTTGTTGCTTTCTCGCGGTGATCAATTTGTTAATAAACAGTTACGGGGCGTGAAACAAACACCCTCCTCAATATATTGATTCTCAGCAAATCAATTAATGGAGAAATGAAATCAGAGTGTATTAACTGGAATGCGTGTTTCTTTATAAATTATTGAATAATAAGTAACCACTATTGATATTTATCAATGTATATACTGGACAAATCTTAAGATGTTTATTGTCCTGGGAAGTAAACTACTATAAGTAATTAACAATCATGTGAGTTTGTCTATTGCAGGAAATGGGCAGATTTCTTTATTTTGTGTACATAGTTAGATCTACCATGTTTTCCGCAACGCACTTTTCCTTTGTGTTTAAACATATAAATATAGATAAATTATGACGCGTGCCGTGCGCAAGGCGGTGTATGCCAACTGATTCTAGAACATCTGTTACACAATTACCCACAATCAAAAGAACCAATTCGCTTTTGATCTGTACCCACCTGAAATCAAGAACACGGGAAATCCATTATGAAATCCATAAATGTATTAAATCTGTTACTGTACAAGGGTATTTGAAAGTTGATTGTATGACCTATACTTCGAAAGTAATTATGAGTTATAAATTTATTAGTAAGTACAGTATATCATTTCAGACCAGTTATCAGGTATTTGCGCACTTGAAAAGTCGAGCCAGGAAATGTTATTTATAGAGGTGTTGTAAAGGTGAAGCTAATCTGTAAGAACATGACAAGTCAATCACTCTGCTTCCGGAATAAATAGAAAAATAAATTAATATCTTACCAGTTTACTACTTAAAACACAAATTAATCATTCTAGTTTGATTTAGACTAGTGAGAATGATCGATTTAAATAGGAAATGATTATGAGCGTGTGTGGTTTGTAGAGACAGATCGAATGATAGAGAAATAGGGTTAACATATGGTAAATTTTTATTTCAATAGTTCTCTTTAGCAGTGGAGGAAAACTAGAAATGGCTCCACTACTGATGTCTTACATCTTGCTCCAGCCACAGAAGTGGACCTCCTTTTGAGCACGTTTTGTAGTCATATAGCGGAGCAAAGGCAAGAAGACAAGAAATCTCGCTACGTCGCGACGGTGCTTATCGGCTGATGATCGAGTTACATCCCTTGTGTTTAAATCTGGAAGCAGACCACCATTAATTTCTCCATTGACTTCAATGTTAATTCTGGACTATTTGCCCAGCCCAACTTTTCCCCAAATTTTCGTTGGCCGAAATGCTTTCCACTACAGACAGAAGAACAAATGGCCATGTCTTTGCACAAAAATTTGTATGAGGTTGACCACCAAAATTTTGAGATACACGAACTTGAAGAAGCATACTGAAAACATGTATCTAGTTGCCGTACATATCACCGTAGCCAACCTCATAACGCCGTTATCCTTCCGCCTCAAAATCATGACTATTTACCAAAACCTGACAGAAAATATTAATTCAAACCCTCTTCGTCCATTCTAGACCAAAAACTCAACAAAAATGGGCATGCAAAGGGGGAGAAAAGAGACAGAGAGAGAACTGTTATAACTAGACGATGATGAAATTTAATGGTGGTCTGCATCCATCTGAAGAAATAGAGTTACACCCCTTGCAATATAAAACGATTTTGGTTGTAATTAATGACTCAATTCATTAAAACCTAAACGGCTCCCGATAATATTTCGAAGAATACAACTGCTTAATTTAGCAATGAAATTAAGGTTAGCAACTCAAGCAAAAAGACAAATGGGAATATTTCACAAACATTGTATCATTATTTTGTGAGTCATGATCGGCCATGCGCTACATGGAATATAAATGCAGGCACATAGAAGAAATAACCCTTTTCGCGAATTGTAGTAGTCCAATTAAAACTAAATGACGTATATAGTAGTGAAAAAATATGAATCAAGACATTGTATTTGTTTGAAAGAATTCAAGGTAATAATTACACTGTTGGGCCGCAAGTCATTAATTCTATAAAAAGAGAAAAACTAATACCGAATACAAGGAAGCAATCGGAAAAAATGGTCCTAATCTTGACATCGGTCGTCTGCTAAATAACCTTAAACAGGCATTATGCAAGAGCTTAATCAGCCTATTGTGGGTCTTTCTTTAAGCCCGAACGCTGTTATTAATTAAAGATTTACCGAGACCATAATCAACTCTCGATGTCATCGGTTACTCTAGATTTTCAATAGATTTAAATACGATTTGCGGTTGACGATTTAACGTTTTATCTAATTTCGTTAATTCGGTAATCAATTTCTGTTTTGAGTACCGACCCAAAGGACAATTTCAATTTCAGTGAGAATGTTCCGAAGATAATAATTTTACACACGAGGCAATATTATTGCTAGCCTTATCCATAGGCGTTAACACCAATCTGTCTTGAAGGAATGTAACTGCTGATGTACAGTTTAGGACCTCGTTGGCACTTTCTTGGATTTTATTTGATATAGCGTACTTGATAATTTCGAACAAAAGATCAAAAACGGTGGTATTCTATTCTTGAGAAGACTCCAAAGGTACACGAATTTTATCAAACCAAAATGCCAAAAAAAGTCCTGATTTGACATTTCAGATTACTATGCAATTGTTTTAAAATTTGTCTTACCGGGTCTGCTCTCGACATTATGGTACAAAGCGGAAAAGGCTATTACGATATTAATTTCAACAATATTAAATTTCCAGGGTCGTGAAGCTTGTATATAAAACGGGAGTTGAGTCATTGACATTGTGGACTATTGTAGTTGTCAATAAATTCTTGTATAAGTTCAGATTTTCAATAGTTTCATGGTAGTTAAATATTTTAGAATGTATTTGGGGCGGGTTAACATTTGTATTCCTCTGTGAATGAGTTTTAAAGAATGGTACATAATATAGTACAGATGATAATTATCGATCGGTCCCTAAAGATTCTGTTCAATGTGGGGTATATCAGTATCTATAAAAAGGAATTTTCATAGCATGTCAGTGCGTTCTTAGTTTATTTTATGAGATTGTACAAAATGTGTATGTGAAAATTAACTATTAATTAAATCCGTTATAACATCATAGGCCTAATACTTGGGGGAGAAAATGTTCTTTAAGTTGATTTGATCAGAATAAAGAATATCCTGCATGAATACATAAAGTTTTATCGCTGTTTATCTATTCAAAGCGTGTACTGTTTGTCTGACAGGGTCGATCTTGCCATTAGCGAGGTGACCTGAGTCAGACAGTTTTTAGGTTATTTCTACGGTTTAGCCGTTGTCTTTAACAGGATTTTGCTTGAAAGATTGATACAGTAATTTTTGTGTTTTCTCGGAATTTGTGGCAGATCTATGATTAAGACCCCCAACTCCCCTACTCGTGACCCTTCGTATGCCCTGGCATTTCGTAATACCCCATTCCGAAATCCCCCCCCCCCTCGCTATTCTCGCAATATACTTTTCCCGTATATGGACACAGTTCACAGTCTTATGATTTCTATTTTATTTAAAGTTATCTACTTCGAGTGAGTATTATTGAAACTCTGACTTCTGGCCGGGCAATCAAAATCGAAATGCATAATTCTGAGCGGATCATAGCGAACGGTAGACAACTCTATTTTAATGTGTAGAAAAAAATGTCTGGTGAACACTTCGACGTAAAACGGAGAAAAATCGAAGTAAAGAACTTTCAGTAATTTAAAAATCTTAACAAAGTAGTGACAGCTAATTCACTGGTTGGTGTAAAATGATTTATGATATATACCCTACATTGGATACACACAGATCAATACCTGCTTAAATACGAAAATTATGTCACTTAGGTCTAAAGAACACAAATGCATTTAGTGTTAAACTATAATTAACTAACCGGAACTGAAGGCATACTATTACCGAATGGAGCGAATGAATGAATGAAATAAACGAAATAAGGTTTAAGGCCCTTCTTTTCTGCTTCATCCGGGCCAATGTGCATTGAGAGAAATTTGACCGGACAGAGGCGCTACGGACTAATTTTGCCGCGAGATTGAGTTTAAAAGATAGAAAATAAACGAATCTACCGTCACTGGATAAGAATTAAAAGCGCCGAGTTTTAGCTAAAGTTTTAATCAAGTTCGTAACCACGTATTTTTAGATATCTATCGTGTAAAAAAGAAAACATTTTCATGGCTTCATTGATGAATAAGTGAATGAGTATTGTCGCCTGAATGACAACTTTGGGCGAATATTTGCTGTCTGCAGCGCACTTGGGACCCCGTGACTGAATTGACGTATAGCATCAGCGTATGCTGACGTATGAGAAATTTAGCAAACACGCTGCTGTACGTTTTTAACAAGTTACGAGCATGCTGAAATACGATGGTATAAGTTGCTGTATGCCGAAAGCGACCCAAAATTTTGTGCAAGCATGACATTTTCAGCGTATGCCGACGTATTGCTTACACGTTATGCGTAAGTTAGAAGTACGCGACATGTAAGTTATGCACGCGTTCAAGCACGTTACATGTAAGTTACTCATAAATTGACGTACGTCGGCTACCAGCAGGACAATAGAGCAGCGTATGCGTAACCTATTTCTTACCTATAGGCAACGTACTTCTGGCGCCCTTAGAACTTACTGAACGTATGAAATAATTCTCCAACACGCTTCTGGCGCCCTTAGAACTTACTGAACGTATGAAATAATTCTCCAACACGCTTGCATACGCTGAAGCTGAATTTAAAAATCAAGAGAACGCGCGTTTTGGACGCATAAATAACGAACTTCTAACGCGCTGAACGAATATATTACCTATGTTTAACGTATTAGTAACTAATTCATAACTTAACTCCAACGTAAACATAACTTATATACAAGCATATGACAGCGTGTGCCCAGCGAACGTTTATCGTTCTTGACTTATCAGGAACTTGTGCAGAACGTGTTGGGGCATACTTCGACGAACACGTGACATCAGATATAAAAGCGGAGGGTCCGCCATGATTGTAGACTTCTGCACATGCACATCTCTACACACGTTCCCAACACGTTCAGGACGTCAGAAGTAACTTATGAGTAACTTACATGTAACGTGCGTGAACGCGTGCATATCTTACCCGTCGCGTACAACGTGTAGGCAATACGTCGGCATACGCTGAAAATTTTATGCATGCACAAAATTTTGTACCGCGTTCGGCGTACAGCAACTTATACCATCGTATTTCAGCATGCTCGTAACTTGTTAAAAACGTATCCATAGCGTATTCAACGTACACCAGCGTGCTCGCTAAATTTCTCATACGTCGGCATACGCTGGTGCTATACATCAATGTGTGACAACCCTATAATGTCTTTTGGTTCTAGCGAGTCTCAGCGTTTATATTTGACCTCACGTTGTCGTCAAAAGTAAGCCCCAGCACGTTATGCATAAATTAGGCATAAGTTAGACTAACGTTGTACATGAGTTCTTCATAAGTCAAGAACGCTAAAAATTCGTTGGGCACACGCTGTCATATACTTGTATAAGTTATGTTTACGTTGGGGATAAGTGATGAATAAGTAACTCATACGTTAAACATAGGTTATATATTCGTTCATATGCATCCGAGAAGAGCATCCTCTTGATTTTTGAATTCAGCTTCAGCGTATGCCAGCGTGTTGGATAATGATTTCATACGTCAGAATAAGTTGTCTAAAACGTTATAGTGTGACAGGCCCATTACTCACCAATGAGAGAGAGAGAAATGGGGTTTTACGTCCACTCGACACAAACTAGGCCATTTTGGGACTATTACTCACCAATGAACCACAGCGGTTATATCTCTGAATGTATGGCGGTATATTAGATTTAAAATTCTAACATGCTATCTTCTAATTTTTTACTTCTATTCATGTAATTTCTAACTTCCATCCATGTAATTTCCAAATTAAGACAATGTATAATCTAATTTCTTTATTTGTTCAGTGTATATATTCTTTTTCATCTTATTTCTATTAATAAGACGAAAAATATCGCATTACATTTCTTTAATTCTGAAAGTTATATAACATATATCGAATACAACGAATAAATATTAATGTAAAGGTGTACAAATAGGACAAAACAAGTTTGAAGAGTATGCACAATTCTAGGGAAGAATAGCTTCTCGAATAGACTGAATTTTAATAAATGATAAATGCATATATTTTGTTTAGCAAGTTATTAGTATACATCGATTTTTTTTACATGTTACAAAGATCGAGTCCGGTCTAATACTCGAGCGGCGTATATATTTGTTATATATATTAAATTTCCCCCGGGTCATCGCTTCTCCGTATTAGTAAATACATAACAATATACTGTGTTTATCGATATGGCCCGTGTTATTAATTTTTCATTTGTGCTAGCTTTTACACGTACAATGGTGATTTGCTGAAAATATATCTAGCAGAGCGAATTACTATGAAACACAATGTGAGTGAAGCAGCATGATCAATTAGTTAACGGCTGAGTAAAAAATCAAGGGAGCAATAAAACAGGTTCAGTATGCTGTGTATAAAATCGGTGAAGCAAAAAACGTATAACTGGCGCGGTTTCACTCGAGTTCCATGTCTAAGCAATTGAGGTAAACCTACGAAACTTTCGCTATCTGTCTACAACTGGCTCCTGAACAGACACTAAAGTAGTTGACCGACATTTTAAGTCGAAAACACTAAGTATTCTTCGGGAATTTCGAAACGTATAATATCCTTCTTCCATTTCGAAACGTGCAAAATCCTTCGTTTTGTGTGTGATAGATTAGAACCGCATCAAAAATAGTTCACTAATTTATCAACATGACCTCCATTCGGTACAGAAATATATTCTCAAAGTAGATAGTTCTCTGTGCGCAGTATTCGAGATAAATGATAAAAGTATCCTCCTGTTCTGCTACGACTTGGCTAATGAAGACGGACATGCGCTACACAATGTGTTATGAGCGATGCTTTGCCCGAACAGCGGCGCTATGACCTACTCATTATCGGATTCCATCTGCCCAGGGATCTTTTACGTGCACGCCAATGTATACACATGTGCTCGGTTTTTCGTCCCACCAGAACGACTATACAGCTGTCCTTGTCAGACCCACCGGGAAATTGCGAATAACCTTTTCAGCCAACACAAAACCTTGGGGTTTGGGGTTTTTTTTTGCACCATCCGAACACTCAGGCGTTGTTCATTGCTAGGCCTTCCGTCTACGTTTTCTTTTTCAACCATATTTTCTACAAACTGACTTACTCGGATCAATTGGTCGCCCGAATCGATTGACAACACAGTACACAACGAATGCCCGTTTGTGGACACATGGTTACTAAAATATAATGCATGTGCATCTTACAAATAATTTCCTTAAACATACATTATGCAAGCGCTAAATCTGCCTATTGCAAGTCTTTATTTAGGCTTCAGATGTTATAGAAACTATTAATAAGACCTTTATTTGCATGACAAGCTCAAAATCAACTATAGACCCTTGGATGGCTTGGTAGCTTTGATTTAAACAGTCGTCAATATAAAATTAAATCAATAAATGGTGGACCAAGCTAACGTTTACTGTTATTCACTGACGTCACAACCGGAAACTGGTGACGAAGGGCCTGTCAAGTGAGGGTACCGTAGCCATTTAGCATGTTACTTGACAACGCTAATATCGAACACAAAATTAATGACAGTGAAACAGGTGACAGTTTATTATTAAACATTTGAGTTCTAATTTAATACATTTGGTTTGTATTCTATTCACAACAAATTACTTACACCGATATTTAAATGGACGATGAATATTTTATTTTTATAAAATCTTCAGGCATGAAATATATTTGGATAATTGTTTAGGATTAGCGCGGTCCATATTGACTTTCACAATACGCTTTTAATGTTCCATATACAGTATTTATGGCGACATATTTTTATAAAAGACATAGCCTTGCCAGTCAATAAAATGTGCGAACCAGCAGCTTTGTAAAGGAAAGCAAGAAGGCCAGAGTATATATACTTTTGCAGTTCAAATGAGCAGTAACCCTATGGTGGCTGATTGGTATCATGTCGTATTGTCGTGATGTCGCCTTTCCTAACGCGACAACCCGACAAACCGACAACCCGACATCACGACATTTCTACCCGACAACACTACAACCCGACAACCCGACAACCCGACATCACGACATTTTTACCCGACATTACGACACTAAAAATGTCGTGATGTCGGGTAAAAATGTCGTATTGTCGGGTTGTCGGGTTGTCGTGATGTCGGGTTGTCGGGTTGTCGTGATGTCGGGTTGTCGGGTTGTCGCGTTATGGAACAAAAAGCTGGCAATAAAGAAAATGGTTGATCAAGTGGAAGTAGATTCACACTCACATTGCAGTTTGAGTTGAATTCGTATCCATTTGTATAAGTCCATGACAAAGAGTAGGGTCGTCTGTCTAACCTCGTGGGTTTTCTCTGGGTGCATGCCCTACCCCTGCGGGGTGGTGCCAAGCCCGCTTTTTTGTTATTATTTTGTCTGTAAATATTCTACAGGTTGCAATTATTAACAGATTTTGTTCAAATTCGGCATGATCAATCATTTCAATAACATAATGGTACCTATATTAATAATTTGTCTGTAAACACTCTATAGGCCGTGATTCTTAATGGATTTTCTTCAAATTTGGCATGAGCATTATTTTCAAAGAGAAAATGGCACCTACTGATGTAAATGCATAGGGGCGTTGTCACGCCCACTTTTCGTGACGATTTTGTCTGTAAACACCTTTCAGACTGTAATTCTTATGAGATTTTGTTCAGATTTAGCATGATCAAGACAGGATGGTAAACACCCTACAGGTTGCAAATTTTATACGCCCACATTGAAATATATCGTCATCGCCCCCGTCTGTCCGTCGGTCCGTCCGTCGGTCAGATTGTGGACTCTCTAGGGCTTAAAGTTACCATCCGATTGATTTTAAATTTATATACAGTGTTTATGGCCATGAAGCGTAGAAGTAGAAGCCCATTGATGTTCACTGCCAGATAATTACTGCAAGAGCTATGGCCAATGATCACGTTTCACTTTTTAAAATCTTGTGGATGCTCTAGAGGCTAACGTTGTCATCCGATTCGCTTGAAATTGATGCACAGTGTGTAAGTTCATGCGACGAAGACGCCTAATGATTTTCAGCGATGTCCAATAATTACTGTTAGTGGTCTAGAGTGCCGCGCTTCGACCTCTAGCTGGCCGATCACCTCTGGCTTGCGGCTGTGGTTTCGAGTTATTGGAATAGGATTCTTCGTTTCATGAACATAAACACTTGGTATAAATTTCAAATCAATCGGATAATAACTTTAGTTACAAGGAGGGCCGCCAGATTTTGAAAAGTGATCAAGGGCAATAAGTCTGAAAGTAATTATCAGCTTATTTATCTCGTGAACAAAACAATGTGTATAAATTCCACGTCAATCGGTTGATAACTTTAGCATCTAGAGCGTCCACAATATTTTCAATTTGATCAAGGGCCATAACTCTGGCAGTAATTATTGGACATCGCTGAAAATCATTAGGCGTCTTCGTCGCATGAACTTACACACTGTGCATCAATTTCAAGCGAATCGGATGACAACGTTAGCCTCTAGAGCGTCCACAAGATTTTAAAAAGTGAAACGAGATCATTGGCCATAACTCTGGCAGTAATTATCTGACAGTGAAAATCAATGGGCTTCTACGTCTCATGGCCATAAACACTGTATATAAATTTAAAATCAATCGGATGGTAACTTTAAGCCCTAGAGAGTCCACAATCTGACCGACGGACGGACTGACGGACCGACGGGGGCGATGACGATATATTTCAATGTGGGCGTATAAAATTTGCAACCTGTAGGGTGTTTACCATTCTGTCTTGATCATGATAAATCTGAACAAAATCTCATAAGAATTACAGTCTGAAAGGTGTTTACAGACAAAATATTCACGAAAAGTGGGCGTGACAACGCCCCTATGGGTCGGGCATGCATTTACCTCAGTGGGTGCCATTGTCTCTTTAAAAATAATAATAATCACGGCCTGTAGAGTGTTTACAGACTAAATATTAATATAGGTACCATCCTTTTATTGAAATGATTGATCATGCCGAATTTGAACAAATTCTGTTAATAATTGCAACATGTAGAATATTTACAGACAAAATAATAACAAAAAAAGCGGGATTGGCACCACCCCGCGGGGTAGGGCATGCACCCGAAGAAAACCCACGAGGTTGGACAGACGACCCTACTCTTTGTCATGGACAAGCTTGGGCTGGAAACCACGCCACTTGACTCAATGACAGACACACAGACAAGGGCGGCGGCATATGTTCACATTATGAAATGAAATGAGGTTTAACGTCCTACTGTTCTGCTCCGACTGAGCTAATGAAGACGGTTCACATTATGAATGTGGACGTATACAAATGGATACGAATGCAACTCAAAATGCAATGTGAGTGTGAATCTACTTCCTCTTGATCAACCATTTTCTTTATTGCCAGATTTTTGTTCCATAACGCGACAACCCGACAACCCGACAACCCGACAACACGACAACCCGACAACCCGACATTTTTACCCGACATCACGACATTTTTACCCGACATCACGACATTTTTAGTGTCGTAATGTCGGGTAAAAATGTCGTGATGTCGGGTAGAAATGTCGTGATGTCGGGTTGTCGGGTTGTCGTGTTGTCGGGTAGAAATGTCGTGATGTCGGGTTGTCGGGTTGTAGCGTTATGAAAGTCAACATCACGACAATACGACATGATACCAATCAGCCACCATAGTAAAGCCAGGCTGACACTTGCACGACTTTTGGCCACGATTTTGTCGTGGCAAGTCGTGCCATTTTAGGGCACGAACTGGGAGGCTCCCGCCCTGTTCACGACTAGTTCACGCATAGTTCACGTTGAGTTCACGAATGCATGCCCATCAGTGTCCACATTGACACGAACTGGCACGACGAGTTCACACATAGTTTGCGCATTGTTTACGCACATCCCGCATTAGCACGACGAGTTTGCGCAATTAGGATGGTGTCGTGCCGACTTGGGCACGCCATATAAAAAGGGGGCCTCCCCAACCCCTGGCCATTTTTGGATTTTGGATTGGCTGTGGAAGAGACAACATGCTGAATGTCAGAGACACAATCACTGGCACGCATCCTCCCACATCGTCCCGACGAGTTCACGAACAGTTTGCGCATAGTTCACGACCCGGTCGCTAAATATTGGCGTGACTAAAATTTTGAACATTTCAAAATTCTCGTCCCGACATGGCACGCAGTCACGACGGGTTT
Organism: Patella ulyssiponensis; assembly: GCA_963678685.1. Lineage (NCBI taxonomy): Eukaryota > Metazoa > Mollusca > Gastropoda > Patellidae > Patella > Patella ulyssiponensis. Next base: position 57,140,827 of record OY783230.1, on the reverse strand, counting down.
TCGCACACTTCACGCCAGTTTACGACTAGTTTGCGCACTGACACGACTCGAGTCGTGCCAACGCGTGCCACGGAATCGTGCAAGTGTCAGCCTTGCTTAACCCCGTTAAAGAAACGCTAATATTTTTACAAGGTTACGCAATCTCATCAAAACCTCTGACCGGAAAAGTTTTCACAAGGTGTCGTTTACAGGGCAATCACTCTATGATTAAAAAGGTACACAGACTGTTTGCTGAGTGACGTAAGCCCTGGACTTTTTTAATACTCCTTATTAGATTATCTATAATGTGATGATCTAAGCATGCGTATAAATAATAAACTGGGAACTTTGGTAGAGTAGGGTTATTGTTACTGTAGGCCGTTCGGCTTTTGAGTGAGGACCAGGAAGAAGATACCCAGGGGTCTGTTTCACGAAATATTAACTAAGATAAAATCCAAAATTTTAGTAATAAGATTATTTTAGTGCTTAGCTAATCAAAATTGAAGTATCTACTAAAACTTGGATTTTTATCTTTAGTTAAGATTTCGAGAAATAGGGCCCAGGAGTCTTAGGTATCTAGAGAACAGTCTCGATGAAATGTTAATGATATACACTATGGTTCAGAAGCAAAAAATATACATTACCTATTCTATTACACAGCGTTTCTTTATTGGAATTAACAGACACACATGCTTCTTTCTTTTTACATTCTCCAATATCACACACTCTTTTCTTTTCAACCTGAAAAAGTACAGAATTTATCATTAAATGGTAATGGTGGAATTCGGTTACGCGCTAAGATAACAACGTTAAAGATAGTTTCCCAAAAAAGTATTTATCGGGCGGTTATTTCCTATAAAAAATATGTCAGATTTGGTATATATGGCAAGTATAGACACCCAATCTTACTAGAAAAATACTGGATTACCTAAAAAACGCTCATGGGGCAAGCACTTGGCAAAATTGTCAGGGTATCAGTAACTGACAACGCGACTGTTAACTGCCAGCTTATTGTGAGGGAGCGATTGTCATTTCTTGATCAAATGGTTAGGCGGAACATTGAGGGGTGTCAACGTACAAAAGACTCTGCAATTAAACGGGGGTTGGGATGGCCTAGTGGTTTCAATCCCTGGTGTGAGCGTATGTGGCATGGAGATAGGGGAGCCTTCTCAACCTCGTGAGTTTTCTCCGGGCACTTCGGTTTCCTCCCACTGCTAAAGACCCCTACGCGCAAGCGAATTATTGAAATAAAATTAAACCATGTGTTAAAAACCATTTCTCTCTCTCTCTCCCCCTCTCTCTGCAATCAAACGGCGGAAATATTCTATAATATCGTCGTAATAATGCATACGTGTCTAAACAAAATTCAATGGAATCGCGCTAAAAGCTTTGATATAAGAGACCTATTAAAGGTGATTTTTAGCAATGTCAATCTTTAAAATGATAATTGGTTTCATTCACCAGGCATCCCCAATTTTTAGGATGAGCGAAGGTGCTACGAAGTACGACATGATGGTATCATTCCACAATGGTCGTTTATGCTGATGTGAATTTATAACTAAATTATAGTATTATTTACATGGATACAATTGAAATTAGGGAGTCATATTGTTTTATCTCAAGAATAATGAATGATCTGAACACATTTAACCAATCTTAAATAAGATATTTTTGAAAGAACTAACGGTTTATCTCTATAATTTTTAAACAAAACACAACACAAAACAAGACAATACGTTCGCTCTAAATCCGAGCACAACCCTCCTGGGGTTAAACCAATTCCTCCTTATAGGAACTTCACATAAAGCTTCTCCCGTTACATATCGGGGTATTTCTCATTAAAAATTTGGGGTATTACAAATAAAACTCTCTTCCGTAAATATCGGGTCTTTCCCATTAAATATTTGGGGTATTACAAATAAAAATCTCACCCGTAAATATCGGGGCCTTTGCCATTAACTTTTTGGATAATATACACGTATAGACAAAATAAACGAAAAAAACTGAGAGATAAACCCGTTAATACTTTGTGAATGTGAAATTCCTAATTACGATATTGTTAACTCAATTCTAGTTAAACAATCACAAAACATTTTACTGCGCAATATAAACCTGTTAATCACTGGTAATGTTAGAGGTGTAAAGAGATGAAACAATAGAATTTCTACGGGGAAGTTTATCGTAAGCGCTTACAAAGAGTGGTTGCTTGTACATATTCTACTGTATAACAATTTTAGCGATGGAAACTTGACCCTCGAGTGGACAAGATCCCTAAAGTTACTATTAAGTTCCTGTAGCAACGACTGCGAGTCTTACAACTTGATACGGTGTACGCAGCTAAAACGAGGTGAAGCCTTCTATTGAAGATGGGGGGGGCGAATGGTTAGCACGTGCGCGCTGTAACATAAAGCAAGAGAATTACTGAGATAAAATTAAATCATATGTTGTTAGTACCGAAATGACCTTGTTAGTGTAGAGTGGGCCCTCACCCCATTTCTCCCTCTCTCTCTATTGAAGATACTATAAAATGCGAACCCGACACTACTCCTAAGTACTTTGGCTGTATTTTTACAGTGTTGATTATTTCATCCCCGCAGTGCTTTGTCAATCGCTCCTTGATCGAGTAGCTGTTTATTTTGATTATTATCCATTACACATTTATTATTCATTATTCTTTCGTCAAAATGAATTTCATCGTGCACTTTAAAATTTCCCAATTCAATGAGGCATGGTTTTAAACAATCTAATATTTTGCATCGTACAGTTTCAATAGGTATCATACGATAATAATCAAATTAATAATATATGCTTGGAACAAATGGCTTCCCTGAATAATTTAAAGACATGGAATGAGTTAAAAACTACATAAATGAAACTACATGACTTTAAACAAAGACAAATATTATTAATGAATTCGTTTGTGTACGCTACGGAAGCCTTTCATTAGCAATTTACATTGACACCATAACAAGCATCTGTGCGCAGAGAACTGTTTACTCTACCTCGGGAAAGATCTCTGCCCTGAATGGTCGCCATATCCAACAACTGTTCTGTAATACAGTCCTATCTCCGGTTCACACCCGTTATACACAAAAAGACTAATTAAACCATTTTTAATTTTATTAAATCAAAGCAGAGTATATTTTACTTCTCAAAAATCTCAAAATACACTAAGACTTAGTGTCTTCGACTAAACCCGTCGATATAGGGCTTAAATGTCGGTCAACTAGCTAAGTGTCTGTTCTCAATTGGTTCTAAATGTAGACAGACAGCGTAATTTTAGTATGAAAAACAAATAAATTTCTAATAGCTTATAAGTATTATAATCAATAAACTTATATTTAAAGATTTCTCATTTCTACATCGACAAGTTACAAAAAAAACCCGTTGGAGTGAGAATATATCTGTGCTTTCCCGTTGTTTACATAGTTTCAACAATGGCCATGTTTGTAATTCATCGACGTTAAACCCCATTTCATTTCATTTCATTTGTAAGACATTCGAGAGCGCGATCAATATTTTAAATCAAAAAAGATAGCAAGCAATGTGTGTCAATATTATCCTTTCTCTTCTAGTATATTTCGGTTAAAATTGTTTGGTTTTAAAAGATTTAGGATTGATCACAATATGAGAGAGATAGAGAGAGGGAGAGAGAGAGAAAGAGTAACATGTAGTTTAATTTTATTTCAATCATACGCTCGCGCATGGGTGTCTTCAGCAGTGGGAAGACCCGGAGAAACCCCATGAGGTTTATAATCTGAAGTCGACGCAAACATATTATACAATAATTCTAGTAAATGCAGGCAATGTATCAAATTCTTATGAATACTTTGAACTTGTGGAAATGCAGGAATGGACACATTTCAAACAATTACTTGAAACCATTTATAGCCAAATACTTAGTGAAACGTTTATTAAATGTTTCATATACCTAAACATACTTTATGCAAGAGCTAATCTTTAGATCTTAGATGTTTTACAATGTAATCAAGTCTCGATGCCACGGGAAAGGTCCGATTTTAGGAAAATTAGACCGGTTCGGCCATTAATGAGTTAAACTAAAAGTGGTGAATCGAGGCTAAGCTTCGAGCACCCAGTACGGTGGCCACAATCAATGCATACATCTTGTCAAACCTTCAAAGGCTAAATAATATCTTTGCTCAGAATAAAGTAACTTGAATGAGATTTTCATTATATTCATTTCGGTCAGGTCTTTACCTAAATCTTAGATAAGGTATCTTTAATCAAAGTCTCTGGTCATCGTTTGAGAAATTGGTAATCCCTTGCAAAATGAGGGATCACGTGGCCAAGTGGGTATGATGCTGGCTCACTAGCCTGGAAGTCGGGTGTTCGTTTCCTGCATTGGTTGAGAAAGTTCATTTTCCAAGCGTGGTTTCCCCTCGCCAGTGATGCAGGACGAAGGGTCTGGCAAGGACAGCTCTCTGGTCATTCGCATGGGACGAAAATTCGAGGTCCCGTGTACACATTTGCGTGTACGTAAAAGATCCCCTGGCAGTTGGAATTCGATATAAGAGTAGGCCGTAGCGCCGCTGCCCGGGTCAAATTTCCTTCAAAGCACATTGTATGGCGTATGCCCGTCTTCATTAGCCCAGGTTTGGAGCAGAACAGTAGGACGTTAATGGTTCGATTAAGTTCAGTATTTACAAAGATACATTATGTTGAACGTTTGTTAACACCCGGCATACGCAGCATAATTATAGTCAACACATATTTAATCCAATTGAATCTAAGGCTGGAAATTTGTGTTGACGGAACGTCAATTCTGAACACAGACCTATTCTATTGGGACACAAGATGAAATAATCAAGGAATCCTGAATTATCATTACTTACAGGGGTAGGTAAGATTTAGAAAGAAGTCGATTTTTCTCGCTGTATGTAAGATTTCAAAAATAGATAATGCAAAATGAATATGAGCGATGTTATCAATGGCTAAGGTTTTGACAAGATGTGCAGGCGCGGATCCAGAGGGGGGCGCACCAGGCGCACGCCCCCTCTATTTTTTTTTTGCGGTGGCGAACAATTTTTAGCTCCATGTATTCTAGCGGGAAAGGAGAACAAAAATAGTTTAGGTTGGAAATCGTAATTGACAGTACTAGTATGAAATTAGTCCTTGTGTGCATTTTTGTCCACTCAAAAATCGCGCGACGGGCTTCGCACTCCCATGTGGGTGCAGCACGCCCCCCCCCCTTTCTGAAAATCCTGGATCTGCCCCTGATGTGTGCATTGATCGTAACACTGTATTAGTCAGCGAGCCACGGTTGTTAAGTGAGTAAGACGTTGGCTCGATTACCTGGAGGACCCAAGTTTGATCCCTGCGTTGGCCGAAAACTTTCATCCGGATTTTCCGGCGTGGTACATCCTTATCAGTGGTGTAGGAGACAGCGTATAATATTTCGGATAGGACGAAAAACCGAGGTCCCGTGCATATCACATTGGCGAACACGTAAAAGATTCCTTGACAGTTGGAATTCGATAGAAGAATAGGCCTTAGCGCCACTGGCCGGGAAAAATTAACCTCATGGCACACTGTACAACGTATATCCGTCTTGATTAGCCTAGTCGGAGCATAACAGTAGGACTTTAAACTCCATTTCTATTCAGTATTGGTCATTACACTTGGCCGCGATAACCGTTCCGTTCTCAGGACCATTCCAGGCCGCGATTACATTACTCCGAAATAGCTGGTCTTGGAACCACGCCTGGTACACTAAATGTTAAAACTTTTCACAAAAATGGGTTGCCAGACAACGAAACATACGTCCACGGTAGCTAAATCGTCCGGGCAGTCAACAAGAGTTGTCGCATATTAAGTAATTATCAGAAAATCAGTAGAATTTGTTTGTTTTTTTATAAAGTTCTGCCCCATGCTAACGTTTAGTATACGAAACATTTAATATTATGGATTTAGCTGTTCGATTATCGATTTTCAAGATATTCAAACTCAACCATCATTCATGTGTAACGGGGATATAGTCAAACGTTTTTTTAATTCGGAATAAAATTGTGACCTCCATAGGGTCCACAAGGTAAAAAAACATGATTTTTCGTACAATCAGGGGCCATAATTCAGGAAGGTATGGTCCAATGTGCCCGATTATCGAAAGGAACCGCGATCTTTGGGTTATAAATTTACATTTCAAATTTCATCAAAACCGGATTAAAATTGTGACCTCTACAGGGTCCACAACCTTGATATACCATATTTTTATACCATTCGCGTAAAAGTGGCGGCCATTTTGTTCAGCAATTTTGGTCCGATGTTCATGAAATTCGAACCGAACATTCATTACAGTGTAACAGTGATATTATCAAACGTTTTTTTTAATCAGGTAATAATTGTGACCTCCAGACGGCCACAAGATAATAAAGGCGATTTTTCGTAAAATCAGAGGCCATAATTCAGGAAGTTACAATCCGATATGCGTAAATATTGAAAGGAACCAAGATCTTTAGGTTATAAACATGTATTTCAAGTTCCATCAAAATCGAATTAAAATTGTGACCTCTATAGGGTCCACAACCTTGATATACCATATTTTTACACTCTTCGCGTACAAACGGCGGCCATTTTGTTTGTCAATTTTGGTCCGATTTTCACGAAATTCGAACTCAGCCTAGATTACCCTGTAACGGTGATATAATCAAACGTTTTTTTTTAAATCAGGTAATAATTGTGACCTCCAGGGGGACCATAAACTAATAAAGGCGATTTTTCGTATAATCAAGGGCCATAATTCAGGAAGTTACGATCCGATGTGCCTGAATATCGAAAGGCACCGAAATCTTTGGTTTATAAACATACATTTCAAAATTGGATCATAATTGTGACCTCTATAGTGTCCACAACCTTGATATAACATATTTTCACACTATTCGCCCCGTCTGTCAATTTTGGTCTGATTTTCACGAAATTCGAACTCAACCTTCATTACCATGTAACGGTGATACAATCAAACGGTTTTTTTTTTTAAAATCGGATAATAATTTTGACCTCCAGAGGGAACACAAGCTAAAAAGGGCGATTTTTCGAACAATCAGGGGCCATAATTCAGGAAGTCACGATCCGATGGGCGCAAATATCGACAGGAACCAAGAATTGTGGGTTATAAACATACATGTCAAGTTTCATCAAAATCGGTTCAAACTTGTGGCCTCTATAGGGTCCACAAGCTAAAAACATGATTTTTCGTACAATCAGGGGCCATAATCCATGAAGTTTCGATCCGATACATGCCAATATCGAAAGCAGTCGAGATCTTATGGGGATGAACCTATATTCCAAGTTTCGTCAAAATCGGATAAGAATTGTGACCTGTAGAGAGTTCACACAAAAATTGTGGACGGACGTCCGAACGGACAGGGGCGACGGCATAATACGTCCACATGAAAATGTGGGCGTATAAAAAATAATTCCAGTTACGGGGAAAGGTTCAAAGGGCCAAATTAAATGCTAACGCACACGCAGAAATTTGTACCAGGTACCGTTCCGAGACTCGATAGTGTTTATAGTATACTACGAAAATGTAACCGTGTTGTACCGAGAACGGTGCCGAGGCCTTTTCACTTCAGTGGTCCAGATTGGCACGGTTCTCAGTACAAAAAACATTTACCCGCTCCGTTGTTGGCATCGTTCCTGGCACGCCTAAAATTTGTAACATAAAACGGATTTAAGCTTCGCTTTTCCATTTTGAAATTAAATCATTGAATGGCCGAACTGTTCCAATCCACCTAAAATCGGCGCTATTCTATAGTACCGATAGTTGATTACGGCCTTGTCGTGTTCATAAATGTCTAATTAATAATTTATATAACATTTAAGGCTCAAAGTAAAGTCACTTTGAAGGTACTGTTGATAAACATAGTAACAAATATTTTGGCCGCAATCAAAATAATATTACTTTATACATCTGTATACGTCCAACATTTACAGTATTTATTTATCAGAGAATCGTTTACATCGCTCATATATGCAACAGTGCGGCAAATATTTTAAACGACCTTAGTATAAATCTTTTTACCTTACCATACTGTAACATTTCAACGAGTACTACTCGATCAATTAAAGGAAAGCGATCGTATTAATTACCTGATTAGACTTACCGTATAGTGACAAGAGTTTCTATTAATTTCAACAAAGACGTTATTGATATCTTGGATAAGATCGTTCGACAATAACGATTCTTGATATAATTTACAACTTCTGTCGTTAATTCTGTAATTAATTGATCTGGTTATTTCTAATTTCATCGCCAACAGTATACACTGGTACACGTTCTTTACTTTGTAGGTAGCAAAGTCATACACATTCAGCCTGTAGAAGAAGGTAGCATTCTCTATACCGCATGGCATTGCTTCTAAGATCTTGGTGTTTAAAAAAGACACCATTGAGTTCGAAACTTGTAGTTCGGCAGTTAATATTAGTAAGATACACAATCCATAAGTAAGAAACATTTTACGTTTTCCTATTGCATCAGACATCCCTAAAATAGAATAAAAATAAATAAATCCACCAATTTAATCGGTCACTTGTCATATGTACGGAAAGTTGGCATAGCGGACGTACTTATCATAGATGCAAAACGGTTATGTTCCAGAATTTCAATTAGCACACACCTTTAATGTATATCTTTAAGCGACAATTTAAAACGATTATGATAACTTACAACGTCCATTTAGTGTCTAACAAAATAAACATTTGTCCCAAAATACATATTGATAACGGTCGACGTATGTTTTTTCTCACTGAAATTGTCTATTGGTATAAAAGCCTTTATCGACTTGTAAAACAGAAAGTATACACGAAAACCGCTTCCAGTGTTGTTATCACCATGACGACTTGTCGTACAAGATGGTGTCAATGGGATGTTTATTTACCGGTTGCGGAATTTAATTTAAAATATCCAACAAATCTATATTCTGCACAGATATGTTTCCATTTGTTTTTATATGAATTGTTCTTTACATCGACCCACAGGGATAATGCTATTCCTTTGAATTAGTTCAGATAGGTTACCGTAACACTGATCTCGTGCGTTGATTCCCGGAGTGTTTTGCGAAAAAAAAGAAGCGTTTTCATGGGCAGTTTACTGAGTGTTGGTGTTGGTCACAGACGAATATAACCCCATCGATGCAAGGCCGGGTTAAGAACCACAGAGGTCCAAATGCATTTAAAAGATTTTGGTGCCCCCACACATATATGTAATGCAAAATATACATAATAAATCACAAACAACCGTTTTTCTTATGAAATGACCAAAACAATGAAAAGTAACTTGAAATTTAAAAAAAAAAAAAAATTAAATTGAATGTATTAAATTTGGCACCCAACGCAGCAGTCATTCTGTGGTGCCCCGATTACCAAGATGTCCTAAGCATATGCTTATTTTGCTTAATGGTTAATCCGGCACTACACCAATGGGTATCCCTTTCGACCTGAATGTGCCAATGCTAAACACAAAAATAAACACTTCCGCCTCAATAAATAAAAATTGCTGCACACATTTCTGTTTAATCATCGGCTAGTCCACAAGCCAACGTTTGTCGCAATAGGGACTTTTGGCTAGTGGAATTTTTCCCATCCGTATCACTGTGTCAATGTAGTTGTCTACAAAGATCACCATCAGTACTAGACAAGTGCCTAGTCTACAAATTCCTGCAGGGAATTAAGTCGCTTGACAGTCGCTAAGCTGTTAAAACATTTAATGTCGAATCTTATTTGAAAAAAAACCTCTCCAATTTTGACTCCATGGCAATCTTTGTTTTCACTAATGTATCATTTCAGAAAGTTTATAACCTTTTACTGTAGAATAACATCATTTACAGATTCGCATGGTCCCACCTCCCTATAGATCAACTACTGTTTGAGTTCTGGTAAATAATAAACGGATTTCTTCGATTATGAACAAACTAGTTAACTTTGGTTATCATAAACTTACCTGCGTGTTTAAAATGAACTCCCGTTAAATAAAATCCATTGCACCACTAAATGTCCCAACGTATAAAAACAGTTCTCTCTTGAAAAATTGAAATCCGAAAAACTTTCGGTTAAGAAAAATATCAAATATGGCAGCTGGTTACGTCACACCTCGGGAGATATCACTTTGTATCAGGGGTGACAGCATCGGAAATGTGGCATTTTTACGTCAATTCTTTGGTTGAAGTTAAAAGCACGTCTCGACTCGGCATTGAGTTTGAGCGTTCGCACACATAACAACCTGTATTTTTTAAAATTTGTTACCGACTTAATTATTTGATTAGCGGCTCGGATGGGATAATTTTCTTTTTAACACGCATGAGGAACAAAAATAACTACATTCTTTTCATGGGCCTTAAATATTACCCATCTTTATAATATGGTAAGATAATATGATTATTTAACATATATGCAGGCCATTTACAATTAATGTTCCGCTTCTTACAGGGTGTTACGGACTTATCGGCATTGTATCCGCCACCCAATGCCATTAGCCACTTTGAACGCTGCCGCAACACGCTTAAAAATGTCACTGAAGCGGTTATTATTTGATCCAAAGAATGAGATCAAATTAATAATACACTCAGAGTCCTCAGACACCTCGGAGGTGTGCTTCTTGATCCGTGTTAAACTATTTATAACATAAAGAAGATAGGATATTAAAATTTATATTTTATATATGACTTTATTTTTACGAGTATCCGTGCAATCAGTGATTCTTTCATTGTGAATAAAATTTGATAGACTGGCGATCAATGGTTTCAATATAAAGCTCCTATGTAATTGCCTTCAATTGATATTTTCGTCGCCCAAACTCAAACGATCGTAATGTTGGCGCTTTGCTTTGAGTATAGCACGTGGTTGCCAAAATATGCGTCAAATTTAAACAACCTCGCTTCAGTGTGTTGGATTCGTCCAATATGTGACGAAAGCAATGTTATTATCCACTCTGTCGAAATAACAAGTAAATATTCAAATTTTTCAAGAGAGAACCGGTTTTATTCGTTGGGATTTTTAGTGGTGCAATGGATTTTATTTAACGGGAGTTCATTTCAAACACACAGGTAAGTTTATAATAACTAAAGTTAACTAGTTTGTTCATAATCGAAGAAATCCGTTTATTATTTACCAGAACTCAAACAGTAGCATGCAGACAGGCAGGAAAAATAGAGAAAAAAATCCGAGAAAAACTCATCAAAAATAATTATTAAATTCCAGTCTTTATCATGGTTGAAATGATATCAAATATACTCCTTCGTGTTCTAGGATACACATAGATTCATAAATGCGCCATGGCACAAAGAAGCAAAGCAAAAAAGACGGTAAAAAGATGATGGTATTATACGGACTTTTTCCGTATGAAAGCTGTTCGATACGCGTGCCGTCTCGCTTATGAGAAATAAACACGCATTGATGACGTCGCACGCAAAATCGATACCGATACGCAATGCGGACCAGGAAATTACGCTTGCCAAAAGTCTATAATATGTACTTCAATGAACACATGAACTATGTACAGAAAAGCGTCGCATTATCAATGTTTATTTTAGTGATGTGTCTATAGAGTTATTTTTTGGGCAAAAGAGCGACATACTTCACGTATTCTGTAAAAAAAAATACAATATAATTACAAATCTCTTTTGATATACAACGATTAATTCCATTAACACGCGGTTCATCAATTCAGTATTTTTCTTTGATTCACTTAAGGGATTATTGAAAATTTATATTTGGAATGGAACGCAGTATTTGTTTTTAATTAGGAGAATATGCTTTTGTTTACACTCAATTAATTGCAGCGTCCATGTTAGGAGAGAATGCCAAAAAAAAAACAAAAAAAACCAAAAAGAAAACAAAACGCAAACCAAAAAAAAAAACCCATGGGATTATTCCTGAATAATTTTATTTCATCAATTCGCTTGTGTCCAGGAGTCACTTGAATCAATGGGGATGCTCGATTCACAGTTCCGGAATTAAATTCCAAAACTGGTGTCAATCGAGTGAAACGGAGAATTTCGGAGTACAACGCATGTGTCGACTGTATAAAAAATATCTCAACCAATCATCACAGCTGAAACATATTGTTTACCTAGGAATACGTCACGATTCTACTCACTCCACCTCAGCTGTCGGGACTGGCAGAACTGTGACAGGACTGAATTCCGTGTCACTCGATTGTAATTCTGTCGATTCGGAACGTTCTGGACTGTGAATCGAGCATCCCCATTGATAAATCGTATGACCTGAGAATAACAAGGTCATCGGCTAGATTATCCAGTCGTTTACATTGCCGTGTAAGGGAGGTGACTAGCCCAAAAACAAAAACTCTATTTTTTATTGTAAAATTTCTCTCATCAATGGTTATCTATGACTTTTATTAATACTGATTCGTTGTCACGATTAAAGTTTGTTGATAATACTGCATGAGTTATGAGATTTATTTCAGAAAGTGCACACGCGTAACCGAGGGGTTCTTTTTACGTGGTTGATTATCTAGAAGATTTGGCCAAATCTGAGGCGCCCCTTCCGCCGAAAAAGTGGTACTCGACACGGTGAATGTGCAAGCTATGAGTCGCATTGCCATCGCACGTAAAATTCGCTACACATCTATCAACTATTACAGTCGTAATAATCTAGTATTGACGATTCTGAATAGCAGTAATATTTAGCTTTTTGGTTTTACAAGTTTAAAAATTACGATCGTTTTATTTTTTAAATTGCTTTATCATTGCTGCATCCATTGGTTTAGTACAAATAATATCTCTGAAATACTCGGGTTAGGCAGGAACATGATATTAGCAGTGGTTTCATTTAATTTTTACAGGGTTTTTAAAATAAATGTCGAGTTGTCTACCATGCGTGTTTCTAAATTCAGCTTTATGTCATGTTCCGTAAAACAAACCCTTCTTGGTCGGTAGACTGGTAAAGCAAGACTAATTTCAAAACAAGGGCTCATAACCTATTTTTTGTACTCAAAAGTGACTGGATATTATGGACGACACTCAGAACCAGTTTTCAGTCTATTATTTCGATGGTTAAATGGTCATAGCTTATTAAGTACAACATGATCGTTTATTTAGTGACTCTAAATGTGTGAAACTGATTTAAGGCTTGGTATATATATAAATATTGTGGTGTATGGTGTATTGACGAACTGTTTGGAGATATGTATTTTTGGTGGGGCACCCTACTTTACAGCTGACATATAGACCCTCCGTATCGGTATATACGATTTACACTCATCCTCCTATATTTATATTTTGCCCAAATAAATATTTTGTCTATACTTATATCAACACGCGATAATTACTTTGTGGTTGTCTCAAAATCACGTAAATCTTGTGTTGAAGCGACATTAAACCAGCATTCCTCCCCCAGAACAAGAATACCTGTTACGAGTCTTTCCGGGTAACCTGAAAGTATCCCCTTGCTAAAAAGAACAATTTTATGACACTGCATTGTCAATCGTTGAATAGGCAATACGTTTCGCAAGGCTGCTTCATGTTTTCTTTAAATCAATATGCTTTGTATCATATATCTGAACTATAATCATGTAAGACGACAATTAATGAATAATTGATGTGGAGATTCAATGAACCTAAAGTAAAAATATTTCCTGTTCAAGCCGAAGTCTTCATAAAAACACATGATATAATACCATTAAGGATCTCAACTCACATGTGACGCCAAGTGGAATAGTTTAAAAAGCCTTGTACATACATCATTAAAGGGACTAAATCACTTATATTTAAGATAGTAATTGACACAAATGGGTCGCGATGCATAAAATAACATGAATGCATATAGACTGATTTACATTCAATCGTTTCCGTGTTTTATTCGAATTTCAAATTAGTTATGCTCGGCGAAATACTCCAGAAGTCTCAATCGAATGGCAATCTTTAGAGTCTGGTTATTCCAGTCTACATAGTATTTATTGCGCATGCTCTCCAGGTAAACATATGGCGTCATCGTTTGACACGACTTGTGTTGCGGAATATGTCTAGCCTGGTTACAAATGAGACTGAAACGCATTACGGTACACAGTGCGTGTACCAATGGTAAAACGTTTATTTTGTCTTAAATATTGGATACCAGAAGCCAATTTTTTTCAGGTAAGATCACAACATCAATGTTGATATAAATTGATAAACAATTCGTGTTTTCAATGTCAAAAACGTTGGATGATATTCAGTTAAAGACTTAGCTACTGTGACACATGTCGTACAATACAAATGTTGGGCAACTTCAATTCAAATTTCAAATACATATAGTGTTAAAAGATTAAGTATTTTGAAAATGAGCGCCAAATCATGTTGTATCAGAATTCAATAAGTCATTCCTCCTCAGAGTAATTACAGGATTTCTTCATCCGGTCTCAAGAAATGCTTTCCTAACTGCGTCAATACCTGTGTTATTATCGATGTTTGTGTACGTGCTGTGTACGTCGATGTTGTGCCCAGGGACTCTTCACTGTTTACGTGAATGGTGTATTCAAGGTAGGAAGCGTGTTGGCATGCTAAGGGTAATATGAAATGGTCTGCCACAGCCTGATATTATTTGGCGTCCCTTGGGTAATTTATTAAGTGTACACCATTCTATTTCTGGATTTTTATTATTTTTGGTAGCGTAGAGAGTTGTCTTTGACGGTAGTCAGATTTAGCCGATAGATAATCATATTGTTTTGCTGTAATGTATTCCTTGTCTTGCAGTTCATGTAACATATTGTTCATTAAGGTTGTGGTGTTCTTAAAGATGGGTTGGTCTAATTTAGTGTAATGTTTAGGATTACTTTATTGTTTTTCTGCCCCTGAGATATAGCCTGTGTCATTCATTATGACACAACACAAGCCCTTGTCACTTTTCTTAATTATTATGTTGGGGGGGGGGGGGTATTTAATACTGTTTGCGACCTGGTTGAGATTTGGTATTTGTGAACGCGTGATTTCCTTTCAATTCTATTTGGCCCTTACAGTTAGGTATTGTGGTGGCGCTTGGTGAAGGTAAAGTGGAGATGAATTGGTTGTGGCGGTTGATGTTTCTGTAGGCGATCTGGTTGTCTAATCGGAATCGGGGGGAAGTGGGGGTCTGTTTGGTGAATAGCTTGTTTGTTTGGTTGTTTGGGAACATGTACTAGCTACCGCCATCATCAGATCCAGCGTCTGCTCGTGTTTCACTGGTTCAGCTTCTCCCTATTGTTCAGTCCGACGTGTATAACTATTTCCTCGGGTGTAGGCCTCATATATTTCGGTAGGATCTTGGTTCCAGAATAGCTGTGGATCTCTCAGTCCCCGAAAGAGGATGCTATCCTTGCCAGGTTGGAGTATCCAATAACCTGCAGGTTCTTGGCCATCAAAGATGGTAGGTATCTGCAGCTGGTAGAAGGCTTGGTAGTGGTGTCAGGGATAGGACGAGAGGGCGATCTAGGGAACAAACAGTTCAGTGGGGATATGTAACTCGAGGACGAAACCTGGGCGGAGTGGTTGGCCTGTCTGCATAATATTCTCCTGTAAGATGTGTTGGATTTCGGCGAGAGAGGAGGGGTGACAGCTATAGAGAGAGTGGGCGGGATGTGATGTCTTCACACTATCCTGATGTCGCTTGCCGGAAGACTTCTTGGCCCATGCTAGGTGTGGCTAGAGTATTATTTGGTAAAATGACGTGACTTCATGTACTCCAGTTTATCCGCAAGCATGGCTCGGCAGTGTGTCGACAAGGATGAGGCGACGTCCTTGGCTCATGTCAGGTTCAATGCCTTAATGGTAGTGGCTATGGTAGGTTTTTTCGTGGCCGGTTTTACGAACTTGTTCCGTTTCTGGATCTTTCAGGCGAAACTTCTGATGGGTGCTCCTTTTTCCTGGCTCTCCGTAATGGCCAAATGGTGGGGGCGCTTGAGGACCTGGGGATGGTTGATGCTGATTTGGTAGGCACCGGTTTGGTTGATTTTATGAAATATATTTAAATATGGTCGATTGAACACTGATCAACAATGAATATTCGCTAGTCCACTGAGAGGGATGACATCTTAATGAACCAGCGATATTAACTTTTTTTTCCACCTGCAAATTAAATTCTAAAACATTTCTTAACTACATGTATCAGAAAAATGAAAAGGGTGTTTGAAGTATATCTAGATTAAAAAAAAAAATCCTTAAAAATAAGTAAAGGTACACAGAACCAATGATGGACGCCCCGTAATGTGACGTCAGCTGTAGAACGCATCCTATACACATGTATCAGATGGTCGTTATAAACCTCTGTGAAAGATGGAGAGAGACCACCATTAAATTTCACCATAGCAAATCTTTCTCTGTCACCTTTCTCCCTTTTGCATGCCCATTTTTGTTGATTTTTTTTGGTGTAGAATGGGCGAAGACGGATTGAATCAATATTTTCTGTCAGGTGTTGGTAAATATTCATGATTTTGAGGCGGAAGGATAACAGAGTTATCATACTGGCTACGGTGATATGTACGGCTACTAGTTATTTTTTTTTAGTATGCTTCTTCAAGTTTGTATATCTCAAAATTTTGCTGGTCAACCTCATTCAAATTTTAGTGCAAAGACATGGCCATATGTTCCTCCGTCTTTAGTGGAAAGTATTAAGCCCAACGAAAATTTGGGGAAAAGTTGGAGGTGGGCAAAGAGTCGAGAATTAACACTGAAGTCAATAAGGAAATTAATGGTGGTCTGCATCCAGATGTGTTCATCTTAAAGAGAGTTGTTTCCCCTTGATGTGCTTATCGTAGCCCGTGTTCCCAGGGAATTTCCTTACAAAATCTTGCCTCTTAATTTTTAAGAAGAAAAAAATACTAATTTACATGACTGTGCTGTTCAAAAGCTTTCACTTCCAAATATTTTATTTTTAAAATTTTAAACAAAACATCTTTCACCTGATTCAAAGTGGCTATTCATTTATCAAGATCCCGAAGGACTGAAAATTAATTTCGTTTGACCTTGCTTCATTTATATATTAATTCCATTGTGACACTTTCTGGTAGAGCACTTTTCAACAACCAACAGTTTATTATAAAGAGGGGGGGGGGGCTTGTACGTAACCAGAAGTAGTGTCGCATATCGAACCTAGTGGGTTTTCTTCGGGCACTCCGGTTTCCACTCCTAGCCTAAGATCCCTACGGGCTAGCGAATTATCGAAATAAATTCAACCAAGTTAGTCCCGAAATGACTGCATGGTACCGACTCAAATTGCAGGTAATTGGTTTAAACAATATTTTATTTTTTTAGTGAGTCACAGATATATATAACATACTATATATGGATACAATAATAAGCATTGCCGCTTATGTAAAAAGGCTTCCATAAACCATGATCATTGAGAAGTTTGACGATCGGATATTTTTGATTTACATATTTTACAGGGTGCAGAAGGTGAAGGTAAAGAATGTTAATATCCCTTGGAATTAACGTACAATCCACATACAACTAGATTATACCCTGTAGATATGCAATAGGGCGGTAATTTTGCCAAAACAAATCCAACCTTCCTGAAAACATTTTTGAGGTTGAGGTGTTCAATTTTCTGATAACGAGTTTGGAGTTGAAATGTTCTTTTTATTTGTCCCTTGCGGAGTTTGTCAGCACATGTACAATCCATCACACAATTGACTTGAGACCTACTTACACAAAAGCAGGGAAATCGTTCAAATTAGTGGATACATTTGATACAAATTGGCACAAATGTTGCTCGAGAACTACTCTTGTGAGAATGTCCATTAGCCATTCGAAACTCCAAGATGATGGCCATGTTCAAAATTGTCGACTTTCCGTCAACGAAATATCTATTACGATAATGTTACACCAAATTAACCTATTTGGCTGATTCGTAGCATATGTCGTAAGTTTCCCTTAATCGGAACAAAATTGTGATCTCTTGAGGTTCCACAACCATCGTACACATCTCACAGCTGGAGGCAGAGGCAGAACCCAAGAAATGGTGGTCCGCTGCGCATTAAAATCGAAGCTATCCTAGATATGTGGGGCCTAAACATATTTTTAATTTCATCAAATCCGATATATTTGGACCTCTAGATTGTAAACAAACAATTTCGATCGCCGGACTGACTTAACGACACAATTCATCAACAGAAAAATGTTGGCGTATAAAACTCTTCTCGATTGGCCCAGTGACCATTCGTCTTGGAAAATCTCGGCGATTTTGAAAATGCAATTGTAACTAATGGGAGTTTCTTGATATATGACGCTAAACGGACACCAACGCACATTTTAGTGCTCGTGTCCACAATTCACAAATTTTTACATTTAGCAGCCCCACTGGTGAATAGCATTCGATTTTTTCGTATATACCGAGTCAAAAGTATTGTTTTGTATCCTTTATTCATTAAATACAATTTCATTACTCCATTCATGTACTTGTGGTCCCTGTGTAAAATCAACCTGAACTTCCTCAGGGTGTTGATATACCGGGACGGGTGATTGGCATAAACCTTCTTACACTCATTTCTGGTGTTGTTTTTTTATTTCAAATTACGTATTATATTTGGCGGAACGAATAACGGGGAACTTAGGGTACCATATGTTATAATTAGAATACTGTTGCTTCATGTACGATTTGCTAATAGTGTAAGAAAACACCTTAGTTTTAATTTGTTTATCAATACGATTCATTACCTACTGTGTGCCACATTGATTGTGATACTGAATTCACGATGTTTTCAACTCCTTGCAGCATGGACTAATCAAAACTAAAACAGAGCGTTAAGTGTAACTAACTGTAGAAAATTTTCGAATCTGAACAGCGCTATAGCTACTTGAAAAACCTGAAAATCTCCATGGTTTTTGAAAAACAACGTTCGTAACGACCAATTTAAAATGTATTTTTTAAACATATACCAAGTTTTAACATAGAAATCTTTAATACAGTTTATCCGTATTTGAATGTTTTGCAAGTGACGGAATATTGATAAAGACTATTTTGGATAATTATTTCAATTTTAGAGTGTGTTTGACTCCTACACATCTATATCTAGTTGTTTTCCTCTGTTATATTTCAGTCACAAACAAACGGAAACCAATCCTGATTTGATTTCAAGCAAGGATGCTGTGTTGTTGACTTGTGAATATACGAATATACGTACAGATCAGTTATCACAGCTACTTCCTCAAAGTTTACATAATCAAACACCCACATTTCGTTGATTACCTGACAAATTTATCCTAAATTCAACACACAATCTAATTTGAAACCCCAACTCCAATGGCTTGTCACGTCAAACGTTATTAAAAACAGACAAAGGTCGTTAACCCTTTACATCGTGGATAGTTTCGTCTGTTTTCAGGAATGATATTAACGGGTCTATTGATCTTATTAGAACAGTCAACAGAACCCAGCGAAAGCTGTTAATCCACACCATCACCCTTGTTGTTAAATGAAATGGTCAATGAAAGTGCACCTAAATAGCGTTAGCGAGTAATTAAGATAACTGTTAGTTATTAGAGGATAGAGTTCTGTTTTCACCCATGCTTGTATTAGTATATAAACATTCTAACTAATGACTGTATTAAATGACACATTGATACATGATGAGTTTAACACATTCTATATACCTTCCTACAATCACCAGTCAAGTACACTAGTTTGACTGATATAATTCTTGATTCCCGGAACGGGGGGCAAAGGGCGCCTGAAAGTAACTTGTGTATCGAACATACACACGTAGAAGGGGTTATTAGAATCCAGAAAATGAAACCTAAAAATTCGCAAATGCAATATCAGGGTCGACTTAAATCATAATTTTAAAAACATTGCTCAGCAGTTTTACATTAAACTTGTATGATTTTAAACCTGAAACCCGCTTTGTATTTTTTTTTCATGATCTACTTCTTTGTGGCTGCAAATATCTGTGCCCTCTTGAAAGGTTGTTCCGATAAAACAAAAGTGCCATATTCACCTTTTATTTCTTTTTCTTGAAGATTTCGTGACAAACCTATGTTATTGTACACGGATTTTATCGTGTTCCACGATGCCACCAGAATTAACCCCAATTGAACATAAAGATAAGAAATGCTTAGACATCGAGGAGGCGTGCTCAATCTGTTGGCAGTCTATCAGGTATTTAGCTTCAATCTTAAACATACAAATTAGAAATGTGATGTATTTCACCTTAGAATTGACACTGACTACCCTATAATAGATACAGGCGGACATGATTAGCTGTTATCGTGAACTAATTCATTTATCACCTCAATTACTTACAGATTTATTATTAGCTGGTATGTTCATGGGGCTTTACATAACCCGAATGGGGAAATAAAGGGAAACTAAAAATGGCGAAGGAAAAAAAATATTCTGATTAGAATACCATTAGCAATGATTTGGTTAATTGTTGCTAATTCATGTTAACCCTTGAAATTAGACATAAACTTGGAGATTAGATTTTTATATCATTAGTTTACCTTTATAAATCGCGGATTATGATTGTATATTCTTAAAATGCCATGGGATTATGATGTTCTTGGAACCTGGCATTTATACAGATGTACCTTTTCTTTATAAATAAGAAAAGCTAACCTGTTGTTCCAGAAAAAAGTCAGTGAGTGCGATAGTATATTTCAGGTTCACAGAAGGAGACAATTAGAACAATAGACATGTAATGTTGTTTCTTTCTTATCACAACTAGTGTGAAGACAAGCGAAAAATTAAAACTTGTTCTTATCAATATTTACGACTTAATAAATATATTAAATACGATATTATTACCACCGAACGCGACCGTTACGCACGTTTGTCGCCTTTAAATCATTTAGTTTATGGTATGGGGTACATTTGCGGGACCAAAACGGAATCCGGTTACAATGCTAATGGTGATTATCTGATATACGGCAGTCGGGGTTCTAACATCGATTTTTCCTGATATCCATGTCAATGGTCACCAGAAAAGCTTAATTTTTTTTTCTAAAAAATTACAAGTAATTTTGGCAACATATCATTTGAATAAGTATATAACACTAAACAAGATACATATAAATAACACATAGAACAACAAAATAAAATGCTTATGTCAAAGTTTTATATTAAAGTTGCTAATTATATAGTTTGGTTTATCACAGGGTAATACCCGATGTCCCCAGATGTTCAGGAATAATAACTATACCGTACCTCGTGAACAACAGTCGTCTTTGTTATTGTTAAATTGGATCCAAAATTAGGAAACTGAATTCGCAAATACTTTCTGCACCATTCTTTCCACAACACTTAAAAACTTGTCGGAAAACTGAAAGTAATAGCTCTGAGATTTTTAACAATTAAAAGTTTAGTATATTATTTTCCAAACTGAACAGAAAATACATCAAAGAAACACGTGCAAACAATTTATATATATAAAAGAAAGATATTTGTTGTGTTTTGTTATTTACGAGGATGCTAAATACTGAACAACTAGTCATTGCCATCCTCGTCAAGCATAACTATCACTAATAAGACGTATATATTACACGCATCATATATTAAGCTACATCATTTACACCCCTTCTTTCTTTCTTTGTACTCAGATGATGTATTTCCTTTTCATCTTAGCATCACTGTAGTCATAAATATGTCCCTGCAACACGCCAGATTTCTATAATTCAAAGAATTCAGAAAGGTCAAAACCGATTTAAATGCAACAATAATGCTGTTTGCATTTTAAATACATTTTCTTGTAAGGTGCAGGAGTAGACTAGCTATTTTTTTCAATTTTTAATCTGATCAATAGGATTTATCGAGGTGTGGGGATATGGTGTATTTTTTTAATATGAATGGTATTTTTGTTTTGCATCTTAATGGGAAAGAAATGGGACTAAATGATACGATGTGCTATTTCGATATCGATCAATCAGTTTCTGAAGTAGCTTTATGGGCAGATCTAGAATTTTGGAAGAAGATAGATTCCATATATCATATTGAATGTATATGTCCATGTTATTATTGCCCTGTGATTTTATTATACGCCCACATTACCATGTGGACGTATTATGCTGTCGCCCATGTCCGTCCGATAATGGTTGAGATTGAGATCAAATTTCGTGAAAATCGGACCAAAACTGCCGTACAAAACGGCCGCCCCTCGTACGCAAATAGTGTAAAAATATGGTATATATATATAGAGGCCACAATTTATTTCCGATTTTGATGAAACTTTAAATTTATGTTTATATCACAAAGATCTTGGTTCCTTTTTATACTCACGCATATCCGAACGTAACTGTCTCGATTATGGCACCTGATCGTTCGAAAAACCACATTTTTAGCTTGTGAACCCGCTGGAAGTAACAATTTTGTATTCAGTTTTTAAAAAACGTTTAAATATATCACCGTTGCACATCAATGAACGTTGAGTTCGAATTTCTAAAAAATATATGTAATACGAAGGATGTGAGTCCTCTAGAGGTAACAATGTTTATCCAATTTGATGAAATTTAAAATATATGTTTATGTACAAAAGGCCAATTCACACTTCAAACCATAACTATCTGGTTTTACGAAAAATCGATTTGAGTTAATTTGTTCTCTATGAAACTCCAATTAAATAGTCATCTTTATTTGAACCAAGTCAATAAAGACCTAGCTATTTTGCATAATAATATGTACTGTAGCCTAATGATAAAATAATATTTCAGCTTTTTCTGCAATGTTTGTCTTTTGTTTTGATTAAATATTGAGATTCAGATTTTTACATTTTAAATAATGAAAACCGAAAAAAAGAATCCAAAAGGTTTGTGTGGCGTAAATTAATTCAATCTTTTATCTACATATTTGCTGCTTTTGTCTTATGAAATTTTAACATTACTTTATTGTACAAATCTCCCCCTTGTGTGCGTTTTCAAGAATTTGGATTGTTAGACGACACGAAGTCGATAAGTTTTTACACTTGTTTTAATCAATTGAAAGAATTTAGACCACCCTGTTGTGGAATAATTGTCTGAAATATTTGTCTTTCTATTGTAACAAGTTTGTTTTAAATACTCCACAAAAACATTCAGTTATGTGTCAGTTTCATGATGGATCCAGGGAGGACCAAATATCCGTATTTCATGGTTCATTGTCTTTCTAGAGACCGCCCAAATTTCAACGATCTATAACCTTGTCCAAAATTTAAGATTTGGAAAAGATAGTAAGCGACATGTGCATGCTATAAATTATCTTCTTACTCGTTGTTTCATTTCGAATTTGGGGGATCACAGTAGCGAAGTGGGTAAGGCGCTGGCTCGCTTGCTTGGAGGTCAGGTGTTCGATTCCTGCATTGGCCGGGAAAGTTTATCCAGATTTTCCAGCTTGGTTTCCCCTTGTCAGTGATGGAGGACGGAAGGCCTGGCAAGGGCAGCTGTCTAGTCGTTCGGATGGGACGAAAAACCGAGGTCCCGTGTACACATTGGGGTGTACGTAAAAGATCCCTTGGCAGTTGGAATTCGATATAATACTAGGCTGTAGTGCCGCTGTTGGCAAAATTTCCCTCATAGCACACTGTATGGCGTATGCCCGTCTTCATTAGCCCAGATTAGTAGCAGAACAGTAGGACGTTAAACCCCATTTCATTTCAGTTTTATTTCGAACTGAAGTTCAAATATACATGTAGATGATCATGTCGGGATATGATCGCTATGCCTTGAGATTTGTGTACATGGCAGTCTTTTTTACTTCGTCATTTTATGATTAGGATCGGTATGATATTAAAATAACTTAATATTAAGAAACATCCCTTTGTCTGCTTACTCTAGATATTGTGAGACAAACCTAATGATGGTTATTTCTATTGTTAGCTGAGCAATGATAGGAATTTTGCCTGTAGAGTGGCGTCCCCTTTTACTGTCAGGGGTTCTTTTGTTTACACTCCAAAGGATACAGGACGGACCCCGAACAAGTGAGACCTAGATTGAAAACTTGGACTATAGGACGAATTAATATATTACACTTTGTTTTTTGATCAATCCTTACTTTTTGACAATGTGTGTATTTAACACCAATCTTCTCATCTGAATAAATATTATTTCAATCTAACTTGGGATAGTCAAGACTTCCGGTCCTTATAGCCAGAGTGTCTACTTTAACCATCAGAATTTAATAAATGAATCACGATTCGACTACAATTATCTATTTTTAATAATGATGATTTTTTACAGTTTTGAATCTAAGGACCATTAAGGACCGACGAAACCTTATTATAGGAAAACAAATAGGCATACATTTATATGTTTAATTATGATGTTTTTTCACACGTCACGTGTTTTATAGGTAACGTTTTTCGCAGATCACATTTTCACAGATCACGTTTTCACCGATTATGTTTTTAAACTTTGAATTGAAAATTGTAATTAATAACATGTTTAAATATCATTTCTGGGTTGAGGGAGATATATCATACACAATTCGTTGATCTTGTGACTTATTTTATAAATTAGCAAAAAAAAAATATATATATACGTTTAAACATGATATTTTTCACAGAATTGAATTGAGGAAGCTATTCTAAATTATGCAAATATTACATAATGCGTTGCCGTTGTTGGTTATTTTTTGGTTATCTATATAAATGATGGAACAATTATATGTTATAATTACATGTTCATCCCCACGTCAGTAGCGGCAAGAGATCAAAGAGGGGTCCTAATTGGTTTCAACACTATAAGACCGTTATGGAGTGATAATTTGAACTTTGATAAATCACTTGAATGTTCCCAGCTAAAATAAAGACTAATTCTATTGGCCTATTGTCATCCATCATTTGATAATGATCGTGTTTACACGTTAAACAATAACTACAAAAAGCATATTGTCAATAAACTCATTAATCTACGATACTTTTCCATTGTCCGGACATAAACTTTATCTCACTCCCTTATCTGCAGTAACCAAATGTTCTCACCTTCAGCCCCTGCTAAGTAGCCTACTTCCGCCATTTTGATTTTCCCCTTCAGGGCCAACTCTACAGTTACCCGAATTAGATTAGAGGGTAGCGGGTTTCTGTATAGTATAACAAAGCAGTGCTGATTGTGTAATAACTTTTCTTTATTTTTTTGATTGATGTCTTAACAGTTGTGTTGGTGATTTGACCGACTCATCATTAAAAGTGCTATCTTGATAATTGTTGATTATCACCTTATTCAACGAAATGGTAACGGTTGTAGTGATTATGGTAAGTTTCTTGTTAAAATGATTGGTTATTTCCATAACTACAAAATTTTAGTGTTAATCAAATTAAAAGAATTAATTAAAAGACCAAGAATGTGTATTTTGTCACGTTTTATCTTATTAACCTTGACATTGCGTTATTATCAAGTTTATGTGTGTTGTATAAGGAAGGGTATCTGTGACGCATATTTCTAAAAGCGATGATTTTGTCTTTAATTCAGGATATTTTCTACTTGCTCTCCTATCCCTCCGTATGGCATGTTTTCGAAAGAAACGTTTGTCGGCGATATCTCCATCGATGGAAGCGTACGTTAAGCCCCAGGAACGAACGACCGAAATTGGTCAAGTTTATGATAGCCATTTGGATTTTTGAGAAAATCCCGTGGGGTATATAATCGTAACTGTCAATTTGATAAAACGTAATAATGATCATCCTGATTCTTTTTTCTGTTGGGAATAGGGTGGTTGTGTGGGTATCGTTCATTCCAACATGGCTACTTTCCCAAACGTTAAATTACTTTTTGCATGTACAGTAAAATGTCAAAGCACAATCTATAACTGCCTTTTGAATATATTTGCCAACAGAGTCCAATGTTAATGTCATTATATTGTTGAATAAGATAAACAAAAAAACAGTAAAATGTTGCGTAAAAAAGTAAGTCTTATGAGGTCGATATTCTTCTGAATAAATTCAAATCAATACGAAAATAACACTTCGATATGTTGTTGTGTTTGGCCATATGAAAGGGTCTCATTTTCTGGATAAGAGTATTACAATTTATAGGAAACAACACCACGCTATGAGTAATAATATGCATCATTAACTATGATACATCTGTCGAGATGTTATACTGAGAATATTAAACGCATGTTTATGAATGCTTTATCAAACTATGTCTCTAATTATCTCCCTTGTATCAAATTTGTTAACGAGACTCATGCGAAACACATTAACCCCATCACTGTTAAATCCATTTGGCATTATAAACATAACTCCATATTCTGTCAAGTGTGTGTTTACACAGTTAAAATAAACTATCCTATTCATGCTTACAGTTTTTGTTGTCTATCTCTTTATCTTCATTACACTGTATCGTTCATGCAGTGCTTTAAACCTAGATCTGTTTCTCTTTGATTCATGCAATTATTTCACGTTGACTACCCTTCCATTGCTTTGTTGCCGAATCTCATGATGAACGCTGACGTTGACTAAGTTTGATGTATTCGTTTCTAAAAAAACCCAGCATTCTGTTAAATAGAAAAATCCTCGTTTCTTGAATTACCAACATATTTCTTGTAAATAAACTATGGGGTGATTATTAGCCCATTCTCGTATTATTCTGTTTATGTAGACGAAAAATTAATGTGACTTAAAATCTTTAAGGAAGAAAATGAGAATAAAATTTAAAAATGCAATTTTATTCTTTGAAGAATTATTCAACAGTTATGTGGTTTATAATTTTTCGATTAACGACATAATATATAAATATTTCTGATATTGAAATTTAATTTTCGACGTGTTTGGATCACAGAAGGTCTTTTGGTCGATATTATTCATCAATCCCGTTGTGCGTGGTTTAGATATTTTGGATTCAGCAAAATGGGACGATACCCACTTCAATATTACTTGTGAAATTTGTATTTCATTATGTGGTTTTAATTCAAATTTTTAACCAAATATGTTAAGTATTATTTTGTTTGAAACGTAGTTTGATTCAAGAACTTCAATGCTAATTCGAAATCACGATTTCTGCTAAATTCATTTACATCATATTAAAAACATTTGACTGCAGTCAAAACTTTCAAATTTAAAGCATCAAGACGACCAATAATTTTTTTCCGATTTAATTTTTGGCATTGTAAGGAGTTGAAAACTTTTCCATGTATACATTAATTCAAAACAAATATAGATTATTTACCATCTTGACCTCGATTTTCAATGAGAGAAATGCGTTGATTGTAGATTCTAAGACAATATAAATCGTGGACCTCAATCTATTGGAAAGTATTGTCGCAGTTAGAAAGTCCTGTTACTCATTTAGTTATCTTTATCAATTTACACTGATGGATGAATTGCACTTTCGTCGTCCAGAAACAAGTACATTATCATATTCTTTAAATATCACAAGTCACACTGATCAGCAGTGAATATCATCTAGGCCGCTACAATCACATCAGAATGATGAAATCGACGCGACTTAATTAGTCCCCCATATTAACTTTTTTCTGTCGACAAATTAAATTCTAAAACATTTTTTGTATGTATTAGAAAAATAAGTAAAGATGTTTGAAGTATTTGTAGTTAAAAAGTATTTCCTATTTAGTGTAAATAGGTACTAAAATGAGTAAAAGGCCCGGAGCAGTTGCGTGTTGTGTAAACAATGCACGAGCCATTGAGTCAATGATTCTCGCCACGTGATGTCAATGCACGTGTAGAGGACAGTCATCTGTGACAGAGATAATTCGTATTTATTTCTCTGTGAAACAGATTGATCACAAGTAAGTAACATAAACATATATGAAGCAAATTTATAGAAGGTTTCAGCTTATTTTTTTATCATGTCTTTAAAACTGTAATGTACTACATATATATGATATTTTATGAATAAATATTGATTAAACCCTGGGGCGCCAGAACCCCGATACCAGGGTATACAAAGGATACCTTCCCTTTCTGGGGTATACATGTATACCCATGCCCTAATGATGAACGTTTTCAACCTTTTTACTATAGTCTATTCATTTTTCAATGTCTCGCTCATTATCAGGTATTTTAAAGGGTTTTATGTTGGATTTTACACCCAATTAATTTACTTACGTCTTACATTAGGACGCGTCGATTTTCAAACTTTTTGTGCCAATATGTGGGTTTTTCTGTATGGTCTATAAGTCTGTATTTGCCCTTTAAGTCCCATGTCTTTAAAACTTGAATCTTGATATAGTTTATTTCAACCGATATTTTATACTTTAGTAAAGTCGTCAATCTTATTTTCAAATTTGACTAAATTGACTTGGTATTTATGGAAAGGTATTTTTTAGACCCACCATGTTGATTTCAATATGTCACAATCACGTCAGTCGTAAGAGAATAATAGTTGCAAAGTAAGAAAAGAAACAGAGTAATTTAATTTGAGTATTTCTTAGTTTATATATACGTGTGAGGTCGGACATATTTCACGGTAATTTTACAAAGAAATTGGTTGTACCACAGCCGCACGCGCAACGTACACGTGTACTGCCCATACATCTTTCACTATCAAGTATTTGACGTTGTAATTTGGTTTGCTAAAGAAACATAAGTTATGCAGTCGAGTTTCTAATTTAAATTTTGACTTGAACTGAGTTCCACGTTAAGATTAGCTCTGAATGAATTACGTTGATTTTTGTGTAAACAATTACCTTCAGATTCATTTTGAAGATATTTTAATCTCTAAAAAATCAAAGTCTATTACACCTTACAAATGATTCATTATTAGAAAACTCCTTTATACAGATTAAATTTGTCATTTGGTTTTGTTTTTTTAATTTAAATCTCTAAAAAAAAACGTTATTAGTAAATTCCATCCCATTAAAATGCATTATCATAAACTCTTTTGTAGAAATTAAACTTCTCTTTTTCATTTAGTTTTGATTTTTCATTTAAATCGTAAAATAAGTATTAT
The DNA here is from genome assembly GCA_963678685.1 of Patella ulyssiponensis. NCBI lineage: Eukaryota > Metazoa > Mollusca > Gastropoda > Patellidae > Patella > Patella ulyssiponensis. The sequence goes on along the minus strand of OY783230.1, from coordinate 57,112,046 downwards.
AGTAAATTCCATTCCACTAAAATGCATTATTAGAAAAATATTTGGCAGAGATTAAATTTGGTTTTACTTTTTAATTCAAATTGTATAAGAATATAGTAAATTCCATTCCAATAAAACGCATTATCAGAAAACTTTTGTGCTTTTTGTTTTATTACTCCATTAATATTACATTATCATTACGTTTGAATATTATGACGTCTTTAGATTTTATTTTATATGTTAGCTGGGGATTTATCCACTATAAAAACATGTATTTACTGTAAAAACTGTGGAATAGAACTTATCTTGATGTTAGATGGTGTACATACGAGAGAGAGAGAGAGAGAGAGAGAGAAGCGAGAGAGAGAGAGAGAGAGAGAGAGAGAAAGAGATAGATAGAGAGGATGGGGATATCAATTCCAAACAAATTAAGTCATTTTGGGACTAACGTAAGATTCCATTGTAATTTCAATATTTCGCTTGCGCGTAGGGGTTTTTAGCAGTGGGGGGAAACCGGAGAAAATCCACGAGGTTGAGCGGGCGACCCCACTCCGTGGCACGTACAAACGGGGAATCGAAACCACCCCAGTTCGCTCAATGACATACATTTTTTCTTAGCTATATGTTCGTTAATTGTATGCGTTTTATTTGATTTATCTTTTCAGTGGTATGCAACGCATGATTTTATAATATGTTCGTTAATTGTATGCGTGTTATTTGATTTATCTTTTCAGTGGTATGCAACGCATGATTTTATAATTATATGTATAACGTGTTACTTTGTGAGAGTAGGCAAACAATATCGTTTTTTACACATTTCATGAGCTTCTTGATTTATTTATGTAGCAGAATCTATAAAATTAAAATCTATCCATCATTTCACGTGGATGAACTTGACAATTAATTAGTCTAGTTAGTTAACAGGTTCATCACCTATCCAATTAAACTTGTCAATTAAACGTATGATCAATTATTTATATCGGACTACATTATGTTATTGCAAAGTGACTTAAATATTTGGGTATATGATGTTTGAATATCACTGGGTGCAGCAACACAGAGAATATTTACAAATCTTGATTTTATATAAAACGCATTGACACATTCAGCCTACAAAATGAGTTATAGAATTGGGTGTGTAGTATTTAAATATTATTAGTTGCGGTGGCACAGGTAGTCCATGGGCTAGGAGGTGTAACTATGTAAAACACCCCCCCCCCCCCCCATGAATAAACATTTTTGGTATTTTCACATTGCCTATGATCTGGCCTTTCAGCAAAATAATGTTAACAGCAAAAATACTGGGACTCAAGTTGCCATGGCAACTGTTTTCCGACCACACCCACTTTTTTCATTTGTTCCCATATCTACTGGTAATGAAATTAAAAAACCCTATAACTCCTCTTACAATGGACCAAATTCCATATATTTTATATCAGCATATTTGTTTTTCTTCCTATTTTAAAATGTGTGTATTTCGTTATTTGACCTTGTATATGACCTTAACAGAGGTCAAAGTTCAACTTTTCTGGAAAAATACCCTAAAAAATACAATCTGTGCCGGTAACAATGCACCCAATAAAAAACATCCTTTTTATGTTAGTTATTTCTGTTATTTTAGTATTCATTGATGTATGGCCTCTCCAGAAAATCAAGTTAACTTTAAAAAAATAGCTTTGGTAAGCAATGTCAGCCTTCTGTTGACCACGCCAATTTTAGGAGTTTTGCCCAAATCGCACCAATAGATGGAAGTTAAATGCACATAACTTCTGTCATAATAGAACAATCTTTATACATTTGGTATCAATATGTTGCTTTTAACTAAGTAACTCTTTAACACTGAAATTATTTTGTAATTTTATATTTTCATTTTTGACCTTTAGAAAGGTCAAATTCTATTTTTGGGTGAAAATTTCCTTTAAAATTCATTTTTGTTTGACCCAAAAATACAAAATAGGAAAATCAACTTGTTACAGTTTTCAGAATCTCTTGAGCGTAGTTTTCAATCATATTTTTCACTATAAGTAGATCCTCTGCTGTACTTTCCCAAGAATAATTAACCAAGTTATGTAAAAAAAAAAGGTTTAAAGTTTTTCATAAAATCAACATGGAATTGATACTATTAGCCTGTTAAGTCAACAGTTTTCTATGGATTTATGAATAAAAATAATTTGAAAAAAAAATTAAATTTGAAAAAAAAATTAAATTTCAAAAAAAAATTAAATTTCAAAAAAAATAAATTATGCTACCCCTCTATAAAAATGGCCGCCTTTCTGAATAGCAGACAGCTTTTTCTACAGATGACAAAACAGGTCTTGTATCGACATTAAGGTATGTATCTCTTATTCATTGTTGATATATGTAATGTATACCACCCCTAGAGTCATTTGTATGTTCAATTCGGAAAAATACTAAAATTAAAGGAAGTTCAGGCCCAATTTTTCTTCATTTAAAGGGAGACTACTTCAACAAACAAGGGACCAGTCATTGTTTATATTATATTGTAGAAAAAAAGATTTTTAAAATTTTTTGATAAAATTTATTTGAAAAAAAAACAAATGAAAGTGATAAAGCATAGTTCAATAAAATTATTATTTTATCTCGTAATTTGTAAGGGACCATAGTGAAATAAGTTAAAAGTAGCATTTAATTTTAGAACTCATGTTTCAGGTTCATCTTTTATTCTTTGTGGGCTCTCTCTTCATAAATGGCCAACTGACAATAGATTCAGCAGATGTGCATTGTTGAGGTATGTATTTTTTTTTAAGTAAAAGGTAAGCTAGATCTTTAAAAATGTAAAATAGTTTAAAGATGATATGTACTCATTTCAACAAAATTGTATTTTTACATTACAAAGTTTTAATATTTAAACGCAATAATGTACTGAATGGGTATTTTAATGAATTTGAATTTTTTCCATAGTGAAATAAGTTGAAAGTAGCATTTAATTTTACAACTCATGTTTCAAGTTCATCTTCTATTCTTTCTGGGCTCTCTCTTCATAAATGGTCAACTGACAATAGATTCAGCAGATGTGCATTGTTGAGGTTTATATTTTTTAAAGTATAAAGGCAAGCTAGATCTTTAAAAATGTAAAATAGTTTAAAGATGATATGTACTCATTTCAACAAAATTGTATTTTTACATTACAAAGTTTGAACGAATGAATAAAATGTTATTTATGGCTCCAACCGGGCCATATTGCGCCAAAACAAAGTTTTAACATTTAAACGCAAATAATGTAATGAATGAGTAAGTAATTCCATTTTCTATTTTTGTTTCAGGTACTGTTGTTATTCTTCTTCAATGGATCAAGAAAGAAAAAGAAGACATGACCATCAAATTTGTATTATTCATGCAAAAGATACAGCAATCAACCATGATGATTTCATCAATATCAAAAACACAAAAGATCCGGATGAGCGATTTAATTATATCAAAGACATTAAAGGGAAGAGGCTGAATCAACATATTGACTCTCCATATCGCATGGACGGTCCATGTTCACAAATTCCAGAAGAATATCAGAGAATCATGGCTATCATCGACAATGTTATGCAAAATTTACTGGAAACCTAAAGCGATTGATTGATGATACCCAAGTATCAAGTGACGCGAGATCCTCAACAAGATCTTCGGAAAAAAAAGACAGGACCCTATTCAATCCCGATTGCATTATCTGCAGAAAGGAGGGAAGAAAAAAAGTAAAACTGAAAGGAGTATGGACTACCGAAGACACCAAAAGTTTTGAACGTGGTGGAGGAAAAACTATCATAAAAGTGGAAGAAGGACGAGGGGATTTTGATTTATTGAGAAGGATTTCTGGTGTTGATCTTTTCTCATGTGAGGCAAAATGTCACCCAAGCTGTCAGAGGTCCTATACCGCCAAAATTCCTAAAAATTGGCTATCAAAGTCTGAAGACAATGTGAAATCCCAAGAAGAATTAGAGCAAGCACATATTTATCAATCAACGAATTCAATAAGTGCTTGATAAGACACATAAAACGAAACGCATTACACATAGAAATTAAATCAGAGACAATGCGGATAATACTGTTAGCGCATGGGTATCCATCATTGTACTTTGTCAAATAATTGCAAAAAAGCTCAAAAAATCAAATTAAGATTAAACTATAACACATACTTATGGAAGAACAATTACTGATTTATTTATGTGTTATAGTTTAATGCTCTTTCCAGTTACTAAATGCCTCTAAAAGATTATCAAATTAAGATTATTTTTTTTAAAAAAAGAAACAGAAATAGGAACATTTTAAGTTAATTAGACCCTTTTCTATGAAATTGTTCGAGTTTTGGATATGATATTTAAGATATATCGATAACATATCTTTCTGTCACTTTTTGCAATACGTTTGGCTATCTTGTCAATAGAAACGCCCTTGCCGGTGATCAATACGCGTTATTTATTGTGTATGTAAAATCACGCCATGACCAATTGATCTTATTAAACTAAAATCTATACCAGCTGTTAATCCTGTACGTTATACAACAGAATATAAGAAGTTTTATGCCAAACTGTCTTTATTTCACAGTTACTGAAATGGTTATTATATCACCCTTCTATATACCCATATCCCTGAAGCATTGGACAGGAAAATCCCGCTCTGACCATTGCTGGATTGGCTTGTAATATTTAACCTTTTGAGGGAGTGTGTCTATTCTGCCCGTTTAACCAAATCTATCCTAAGCGTAGGAACATAACAGTCCTTCGATTAATCTGTGATCTTCCCTAAACTTTGGACAGTGATTTAAGGTTGAAAGTGTTGTTCATCTTCATACAGTATTCATCCGTGTTGATACGCTGGTTTGTCACGCAATTATTTTTTCTGGAATATTCTACGATGCACTTGTAAATTGGGCCTAATAGAATCGTGAGTCATGACGTTATGTAAACATATTTGGTCCAATTTGGAGCTCTGTTTAAAGCATTGTTACATAGTTAGCTATTGGCTGTTAATTGGACTATTGAGCAGTCATATTTTGGAAAAGACAGTTTCTTCCTGTACAGCAGCGTTAAGTGGGATTAGTTCTAATCAAACAAAACACTGTGAGGGGTTTGCTATATTCCAGGGATCATGGGCCTTTAATACCCAATATAGATTTGAATCTAACCGGCGATAATGCTGCCGAGTGATTGTGAATTTCGATAATTATCTTCCTTCTGCTATGACCGCTAACACACTATGACCCCCCCCACTCCCCATTCATTTGGGACTAAAAAAAATAAGCGTGTCGACCAAGTTTCTTTGGTTTATTATTTTTTGTGAAATTGATACCTGTCTAATTAAGCCCCCCACCCCACATAGAGACACTCTCCGTTGAATAAAAGATAGAATACAAAGCAATGTCGTATTTCGAAACACAGAATTTATCATTTTGACTTCGCCCTATCACTCAGCGAAATAACACTTCAGAGAAACCCAGTTTAACACTTTTACTTTTACCAAATCCAAAAGGTTTAGCTCCTTTGAAGAATGTAAAATCCTTGGAAAGCTATAAATGAACTACCACGGAAAATAAAGTATTCCCAGCTATATTAGTCATCAATAACTATCTCTTATGCAATTAAATTAGAGATATAAACGAACTATAATGAAAATATGAAGATTGAATACATTATTTCCAGCTATATTAGTCCCTAACAACTACCGCTCATGATAAATGTAGTTTGTTTGAAGGATAGTCGAAACGCTTGTCCACAGATCCCCCACCCTCCCCTTCCCCATCTCTGATCAAGGGTTGAGCAAACCTTGGGTAATTGTTATAACATAACTACATAAAGCTAAATTAAGGTATTATTAATACGGCGAAAATATTATTAACGAGGAAGACAACGAGACATTAGCAAGGAGAATATTCTGAATACTAAGACTTTAACGTAATCATCAAAAGGGAAGTTCTCGTGCATGGATACAACAAGTTATATGTAACCCCTAAAAATGAGGAAGCCGTGCTGGGTCAGTCAGTAAGACGCTGGGTCGCTAACTAAGAAGGCTAGGGTTAGCTCCGGCGCTGTTTTACCTTGTCGGTGATGCAGATGGAGGGTCTGGTATGAACACTGTCTAGTCTTTGGATGGGATGAAAAACCGACGTCGGCGTGCACGTAAAAGAACCATTAACAGTTTGAATTTGACATAAGAATGTGTCATAGTGCCGCTTTCTGATTTTCATTATATGGCATACGCCGGTCTTCATTTGCCCGGTCAGTGCAGAAAGGTCGGAAGTGCAAAATAGAAAAAAAAAGGAAATTGACAAAGGGTTCGATTGGCACACTGTTGTCTTTGCGGCGATTTTATGCCACTAGAAATTTTAGCGTTTTAGACCCTGAGAAACATGTTTTTGGTGGCTTTAAACCCTTTTAAAATACGACAAATCCAATTTGAAGACTACCCGGCGCGTGATATACAGAAAATCTCCTACGAGTTTTTTTCATTTAAGTAAAACAAACGAGGGACTGTCGAGTTTTGTTTTTTTTAATTTACTTTATCGACTAGTGTTGACATTTTTGGTCACCAAAAAAACGAGTAGGAGATTTTATTTATCACCCAATCCTTTCTTACATGGAGAAATAAATAAATATGCCTCTAAAAGATTAAATAAATATAATTCTTTGGTATAGATTTCACTTTTACTGAACCTGATATTCAGATTTTTGACAGTAATTCAACCATTGTAAAGTCCTTTATATTAACCCAGGGTTTCCATCAAGGTCAATTACATAAAAATATTTCATTTTTAATAATAAAAAAAGAACTTGTTTTTAATAAAAAAGAAAGTGAACTGTTCTCTGAAAATAGAAAAAGTAGTTCCTTTTCAACAGACCAATGAAATTCGTGTAAAGCGATATGATTATGAAATTTATCACACAAGCATATCACTTAATATCTCCAAATGCTCATTCTACATGTATTCCTATATATTCTAGTCATGTTTTCTTTCTTTCTATTTGTTATAAGCGTACTTTCATAAGTGCACTGTAAGATTGAATTAGGTATTATGATCGATTAAGGCATCTTTACACGTAGCCCTTGAATCAGTAGTCAACAAGGTAACGTTTATCTATGTTTATATATGTTTATTCTAATGTGATTTTTCTTTCATTTTGTAATTGTATGCTGCTCCCCGTGGGCGTTTCTATGCAATAAACTTACTTGCTTACTTACTTACTTACTTACTTACTTACTGCACGTAGAATGTATTATTGTGTGATAAAATAAAATATATCATAAAATATTTGTTTGCATTTCATTATCTTCTCCGTTTTCTTTAATGGAAGGTGGGTTGGGATGGCCTAGTGGTCTAGAGTGCCGCGCTTCGACCTCTAGCTGGTCGGTCACCTCTGGCTTGTGGCTGTGGTTTCGATCCCAGGTGTGAGCGTATGTGGCATGGAGATAGGTGCGCCTTCTCAACCTCGTGGGTTTCCTCCGGGCACTCCGGTTTCCTCCCACTGCTAAAGACCCCTACGCGCAAGCGAATTATTGAAATAAACCATATGTTAGTCCTGGGATGACCTAGTTCGTGTCGAGTTGACGTTAAACCCCATCTCTCTCTCTCTCCCTCTCTCTCTCTCTCTCTCTTTAATTGAATCTAATATTTTTCTTAATTGCATAATTTATGAAATTTGAATTTATTAAAAAATGACTTTCGCCTAATATACTTATTAATCGTGCTGGCATCAGGTCAAACGAAAAGATATATATGATGTTATGAAGATTAAGTGATAGATTGGTAAGTTTATTTACTTCAACAAATTGCTTCGTTAAGGGATACTCGAATTTCCTAATTCGCCCATCTGCTTTCAACGATTTCGTTTCTATAATAATTTCCGGTGTTAAATTGGGATTTGTTTTTGTGAAAGGATCAGGGTATTTATTAGCGGTGTAAAACAAGACATGCTTGATATATATCTACATCAACCCAACATGTGTAAAATATATCATTATAATGTTGTTATGTCTCTGCCTTTTCGCCACGTGCGCACGGCGGCGTGACCGGAACATGCTCCAAAACAAACTGCCATGATTGCGCATGGGTCATCAGTAAGGTTGGATTGAAATTTGTTCCTAACTACAGGCAGCGGATCGAATTGCCCTTCTAATTTCTCTGATGTTTCTTTAAATATTATCACAGTTAATTTTGTTTCTATTTACATTAAACGCGAACATTTCTCGTTACACACAACATTTCATTTCCTACGTCTGCTTTAAATTAATGAGATCCTACGGGATTGCGTTTAGGGCTATGACGTCAAGGTCACTGCCTTGCATGTCGTGGCTTCAAAAAGACGTTAAATCTTAAACTGGAATTAAATTAATCTTCAAAAGTATTCTATTTGTATATAAACTTATAAACTTTAAGAATATATAATGCTCCCTGACCTAAAGATCAAACGAAGGCGAAACTATTTGTACAAATCGAAAGACAAGGGGTATGAAATATTATATGTCGCCTTCCATTGAAAAGGAATAGTAATGTAATATAACACATGCAATATGAATTTATTCGTCTTTTTTGCTCTCATTTTTGTGCAAGAACTCGCAAGTTCTTCAATGTATGTTGCAGATTGCAGTAACTGCAAAATGTGTCTAAGTATGTGGTCCATTGTTTAAGAGAACGCAAATACGTCATTGAAGTATCCAGGCTGTATTCGATTATATCTGTTTTGTTCCATCTTTTTTAGTGAACAATATAGCACAAGCAACACATACTGGACGTAAAATAGATATAGTCCATTGTTTTAGTGAACTTATATATAACACAGGCTACATACTCTGTATTAATAAACTCATTGATGTATCCAAAATGTATCTAATTATTTTTAGATATGGTGCATTGTTATAGTGAACTTGTATAACACAGTCTGCATAATAATACTGTATTAAAGAACTCATTGATGTATTCAAAATGTATCTTAATATATTTAGATGCGGTCTTTCGCTTTAAGGATTCCAAGCACAAGCATTTTATTCAAAAGTCATTTTGTTATGTAAAATTTAATGTACAGATTAAATCTGATGTGATTCTTGTATATTTTTGTTGATTATTATGATGTACATGTAAACTATATAGAATTTTTATATTAGTAATTAAACCAAAACGAAATAAATTAAAGTCCTAATTAGACAGATATTAATTATTATTATGCCAATTAATGATATATTCAATTGGTCTGAAATATATAGATACCTGTAATTTAAACATAGATTTATTGGTAATAAGAACATATCTACTTGATACTTATATCAATATATGATTAGATATGATATAATAACAGTAATCTACATGTTTATCTGTCAGTTAATGGACGTGTTAGAAATTGACAGATATGATTATGATGATCTGGTTATTAATAAACTGCATAACACCTTGTTGACTTTAAGGAAGTTAAGGGTATGATATTATTTGGGTGTCTGAATGAGAGGCAATCAAGAGCTTGGTTCCCACACCTTGTTCTACCTGAACTGTTGAAGCGAATCGTAATCTCTATATAAGAAATTGTCTATAATCCCCTAAAGGACCAGGTACGATATACATATTCCCTTAGGTGCCTTTTGTGTAATGATTGCTTCAAAGTCCTGATAGGTTTAAATTGATTGGTAGCTCGTTAAGCAATTATAGTTTTAGTTAATGAGCGCGACAGATGATCAACACTGAATTAATTTATCTTCAACATTTTGCCTGGTAGAGAAAACTAGTAGCCATCTCGATTGCTTACATTGCCTCAAGGCGGGGCCATTAGCCAACATTATTAGTCCTCATTTCATTGGGTGATGCTCTTTTGACGTCAAAAGCTTAAGTCCCGCCCCGTCGTAAAGCGCGTGCTATATCATCAACGGACGTGTGTTAGAATCGTCAAAAAGGTATTGAATCTTTTCTGAAACAACACACTGTGTACTCATCGAATTAAAATGGTTGTGGAAATACAAATCAAGAGAGAAGCTCAATCTCCAAATTCCAGCGATGACATCTCATATAGGAAAATTACAAATTTTTCTATAGCAGAAATTCTGAAACCGGAGTTCGGCAGCAAGAGACGCAAATTAGCGCCTTTGATACAGCAGGCTCCCGTCAGATTGCCTAACTTAGGATCTACGAAAGTGAGAATAGAAACACCGAATAAACCTGCACCCGAAGAAGAAAAAAAGGCAGCTGAATTATGGCCAGCTTGGGTGTTTTGTACCCGTTATTCAGACAGACCATCATCAGGTAAGACCCTCATTGTTTTAAAAATGCATATTAATTTGAAAACTACATGTACATCTAAACAAGCTGAATTTTCTTGTTTCATAAATGGATGAATATTCCGAAACAGTCTACCGATTTATTGCATTTGTAGATCATTACTATTACAGTTATGATTCTTTTAAATGGCTTTTAAAGCATCAATACAAATTCTTATTAAACAATAACAATCTATTAAAGCCGGAAACATAATATGCTACAATATTAAAAATTAAAGAATACATCTAATGTAGTTATCTTTTAAAGAAATATTTATATAAGTTTAATTTCAAAATAAACAAAGAAAGTATAAATAGTAATAAAGGACATTGAGGAAATGCCTCGAGGTATATGATGTGTCTATACAATAAATAGTTTTGGTTAGAAAAGGTGCAACTTGCTTACATTATCGTGATGACTCAGGTTATATTTTGATATCATAATTTGTTTTCACACAAAAGAAATTTGTAATCATATTTATTTAGTATAATTCGTTAAAAGATAAAGATCAGTACTAAAATATGTGTCCTTATGTCGCAGGTTATGTGACTTACGAAATTTTAGGAATATTTTGTTATGACTTACGAAATTGAAAGTTTTAAGAACGCGTTTGTTATGACTTACGACATTTCAAATTTTAGGTACGCGTTTGTTATGACTCACCAGATTATATTATAAAATTTTAAGAACTCTTTGTGTTATGGATTACAAAATTTAATATCTTTGATACGCTTTTATTTATCACTTTTTTAAAAACTTTTATACATACATTTTGTTTTGAGTTTTTACCAGTACCTTTTTTTTTAGTTCTGGCATATCTTATATTCATTCAATTATGTTTTATTCAGGTCCTAGACGCAGAAAACCAAGAAAGAAACAATCTGAAGTGGACAAACGACCCCGAACAGCCTTCACAAACGATCAGCTACAGAGATTAAAACATGAATTCGACGAAAATCGTTATCTCACAGAAACACGACGACAACACTTGGCAAATGAGCTCGGCCTCCACGAATCTCAGGTTAAAATCTGGTTTCAGAACAAACGCGCCAAGTTGAAGAAAGCCACTGGAACCACGAACCCTTTGGCCCTGAAATTGATGTCAGAAGGACTTTACAATCACAACACGGTTATTGTAGATGACAGTGACAGCATGGACATGTGAGGTGTTGACGAATTGGACAACGATTAACTTAAAATTCTCAACATGAACATTTTTTGGTGTATATTACGCTTTCGTTTTGCGAGAATGAACAAATGAACTCGTTATATTGTGACGTTGTCGTTTCGTGTGTTAAACGTTACCAAAAATGGTGTTCTATCTAATCCAAGACAATTTAGGTGACGATTTGATTAAAGCTTTGTGTTCTTTTTCCGTCCATTGCTCAAATATATGTATTCTGTATTATGTTTTGTTAACCTTTTTAAGAACATCTCATTTTTATTAATACAAAAATAACACAATAAAGCCATATCATCTTAAGTTATGATATGAATTATGTATTATGTATATTAATAATGATATGTAAATTGTACAAGATAGTCATCAACAAGGACTAGATTAAACTCAGTTGTCTCTTTGGTTCAGTTCAAATGAATGACAGACATTATTGAAGTCACCACATGAAAGCTATCACATTTTAAATAACGAAACACTTATCGTTTTTTATATCACTTAAGGAATTTTTGTATGAAAACACAAACTTGTTGAAAATGTTATTGAAGTTGTGTAAGCTATATATTATAATATGTATATTATATATTGTATATATTTAAGATGTATTTTTGCGATAAACTTTTGTCATTTGATTTCCCCATTCTTCACACTGCTCAAAAGAATGAAATGTTCGAATGTTTCATTAGAAAACAATGCACGTAGTCATATTGCTCAACATCCAATTAGGGATAGCTCAAAGTGGGACGTAAAACCCCATTTCATTTCTAACATTTTTATGCATCATCCTCGTCTCTTGTTCTAAAGCCTCGTTGTAAAATTATCGTCTGCAGACCATATCGCTGTATAGATATTAACAGACCCCCTCCCCTCGTTCTATTTGGTGCTATATATTTTTATGTTATGTGTTTTAATAGAATTGTAATGTTACCATGATATGTGTCTTGTTCTACGTTAAATTTGTGTTTCTTCAGCCAAGCCATTGTTCTACGTTAAATTTGTGTTTCTTCAGCCAGCCAAGTCATCATTGTCATCACTATTGTTATGAACGTTATTATTTTTTACTGTGATATGAATTTGATAGAAAAGTAAATAAATGTATATGATATCGTATGTTATATTATATGATTTTCTGTTTTTTATAATGGGGGTGGGGGTGAAGAGGGGGTGAAGGGGGGTATCTATGAATTGGTGAAGGCGGTCAAGTGAAAAATACAAATTATTTTAATATCTAAGATAAGAAAGTATGCCAAAAAATTTCACCCATCGAATCATTGATATTACTGTTTATTAGGACAGGAATATTGTGAAGGCGGTGGGGCGGGGAATCTGAAATAAATTTGGTGATGGTGGTCTAATGAAATATATAAATAACTGTAATATCGGATATAAAGAAAGTAACCCCGAAAATTGCCAAGTCAAGTCTTTACCCTTGATAAGTGCGACCATAAAGATTAAACTGTTATGGAAGGTCTTTCACAACCAGCAAAGTGATTGTTTCATGAAACCACATCAAACCCATACACTCCAGTCCAATTCAATTATTCCTAAGTTCTTGATTCTTCAGTGGGTGATATCAGGACACCCAGCTACAGCTGCTTACCTCTTAAAACACACTAAGTCTGTATGGTAACGGTCCTGCCACTATTCAGCAAACCCAGAGAAGCCTAGTTGAAACTTCTCTTAGTAATAAGCCGTAATTGTATTCCATAGAATATTGGCCTTTGTATTATAGTAGACCTATAGAACTGACTCACAAGCTATAATATATTCCTTTCACATTTAGACTTTCTAGTCCAGACGCTTTATGCCTTATAAATTCTGGGACGGGTTTTGGGTGGTAGGATTGCCAAATGGTTAAACGCGAGCACGGCAGATCATGAGGTCTACCATTGAGTCGAGTGACGAGGTTTCGATTCCCCGCTTGTACATGACAAGAAGTATGTTCGTCTGTCCAACAGCGTTGGTTTTATCCAAGCACCCCCGCTTCCTCCCACAACTAAAGACCCTACGTAAAAGCGAAGTATTGCCACTTAATTGAACCATTATGTTAGTTCCAAAATGACAACACATGTCGAATGGACGTTAAACCCCATTTGTCGCTCTTCCTTACATATTTAATGAAGTGCTGTGTATTGAAAATGGGTTTTGGTGGACCGATTCTCTATGCTATTCACGAGACACTGATTGTTCCAGTTTGTTAAACTGGGGTTAAGAAAGAAAACGAGTTGTTTACAATAATAGTGAATGGATTTATACGAAAGCCGATTTAACGCACTCAACGACTTTGAGCTTGTTAAAGCGATTTAGATCTATATAAAATGTAATATGATATATACTATATACGACCCTAACGATTGCTATGACGAATATATTAACCAATTGGTTTAAAGTAGACAATAACTCGGCCCACCAATTCACCTTTCACGAGGTAATAGTATAACCCCGATTAGACCAGCAGGGGTTTCAACTCGCCATAAAATTCTCTTAAACAAGACTCAGGCAGACTTAGTGGTGTGACAGGGAGAATAATCTAAAGTCAGAGAGTTGAAACTAGATGAGGTGTTGTGAGATAGTTCACACTATAAACTATTTAAGAGTTTTAGTTTACACGGTGAAGAAATGTTTATTACCTATTCTCTATGCAATCGTTCATTATGAACACAGACCTACAGGCTAGAAGAGTCGGTTATAACGTTACAACTTTATAGGAATTGCCAAAACAGTCCCTTTGCCGATTTTACCCGTCTAGATTAGCCCAGTCGTTGCGGAGAAGTAAGACGTTAAACCCCTTCTCATTGCCGATTCTTGTAGAATATAAATTATAGTGCATGGTTTCCCGATATTTTCTAGTGTGCCCTCTCCTCCTTGTCAATATGGAGGGCCTGGCAGTGACAAGTTGGTCGGATGGAACGGAAAACCGAGGTCTCGTGTAATACATTTTTGACCACGTAAATGAATTCCATTTAAGAGCAGACCGTAGCACCAATGTTCCCCCTATCGCATACCGTATGGCACACGCTCGTCTGTATTAACCCATACGTTGCATTGAACAGGGATATAAAGATCACCATCAGTCGGAAATTTGCCATATAACTTCTATTAACAAGGTTCGGACACTATGTTGGAGGAAGATTATACCAGAAAGTTAAATAGGTTGTTCCCATTAACAATTGGAACTGGATAATACTCTTATAATGAAGCCTTTTTCTCGGACAAATCTCTAAATAATCTACAACGTGGAAGTACAGTAGTTCAAGAAAATTTGCAAATAGAATTCGCTTAAAATCGTTAGATATCAGCTTTCATGAGAAAAGTTAACAAAGGCATAAGGATTGAATGGACAGTTTTTACAAGCTAATTTAATTTACAGTCCCTTTTATAGCGTGGGGAGATACATGGAGATATGCTTTTAAATTACTGTATAGAGACGAATTACCATACTAATACCCATATTGAAAAACATTTTGTTATGTATTAATGATATATATTTTATCTTATAATTCTTAAAATGTATATTTCAGAATTCTTGAAATAGATATCTTATAATACATTATAATTCTTGAAATATATACCCTTTTTTAAAACATTATTCTATTCAGATTTATGTCTGAATAGGGATTGGAGAATATACATACATTAAACCCTTCCATCTTTATATCATATAATTCTTAAAATATATATCTTACAATTCTTGAAATATATATCTTACAATTCTTGAAATATATATCTAAAAATTCGTGAAATATATCTTACAATTCTTGAAATATATCTTACAATTCTTGAAATATATATCTAAAAATTCTCCGAATCTCATAATATATACATGTGTTTTAAATCTTGAGGTATGTAACTTACAATTCTTGTAATACAACTTATAATTCTTGAAATATATATCTTTAGTTCTTGAATTATATACTTTATAATTATTAAGATATATATCCTATAATTCTTGAAATATATATCTCCTGATTTTCATAATATATCTCCCGATTCTCATAATATATCTCCCGATTCTCATAATATATCTCATAATGTTTGAAATATATATAAATGAACTGTAGTGGGTCTAACCCTCTACTTTTCTACAGAAACTGGGAAATATATATCATATCTAATAGTTTTTATATTCTAGATCCCAAATTTCCTATAATATATCTTATTTTTCGATAATATATATTTCATAATTCTTATAAAATAAACCATTTTCTTATGCAAAATATATTTTTAGTAGTTCATGTAATATCTTGAAATATATAATATATATCTTATAACATATATTTTACCATTTTTAAATTCCAATAAATAACGATAAAGAATATGACTATTTGGGGGAATAAGGGATGGATGCATTTTAAAATTGTCCATAAACATTCTTCCTGATAGAAGAAAAATCCCAGGAGCAATCTTTTATTCAAAATGTTATCATCTTTTTTTTACTCTTTATGATTAGGATATGGATAAGTGGAATAATTATTACCATGCAAATTCAAAAATATAACACTAATTATTACCTTTACGAATTTGTGAAATAATTAAAAAGTAGTATCAGATGTTCTACAGAAGAGAGGGGTGCTCTGTCATACCCTTCTCTCTCTCAGTAACTCTATGTTGTAAATTTGACGACATATTTTGAACACTTCCTTGCTGATGGGTTTAATGATTTTTTATGATGAGAAAATGTAGAGTTTAGATGAACAAAAATTGACATGAATATAATGACAGATTAAGTATCAATGTCCGGGCTGTTCGGAAACAAGAACTAACTATAAGATAATTGATAAATTTATGTCATATTAGGCGAACATTCTGAAGGTTTATTTGATTTTGATCGCTTTATCCCATGACCTTAGCATTTACAATCCGATAATAAGTCGAAATTTTATCCCGCTGGGGTTAATATTGGAACAACTAATGTGCTTTGAGAAAGAAGACATATTTTATCAGAATTTCCACGCTGACTATTGATGTATACTGTTCTGTGTTAATTACATATCGCCCACCCATCTTTGCTTGACTATTTTCAATATGTATTAGCATGTTGTTAGCTCTTCTTCTTGAAATCACTGATTACATTTATATAGAATTTATTGTGAAATGTCGTTAAAGAATTACTAAACCCATATGATTCGAGATTAGCATAATAGTAAACCTCGTTTCATTTGTGATCTGCTGTTCGGTAGAATGGCGGTGGCTACGTTATTCACGAGACCGCTAATAATAAGAGATAGCATGGAAAATATGCTATGCGCTATAGGGGAATTTTGATCGAACAGTGGCGCTATGGCCCACTCTTATTTTGAATTTCTCCTGTTGAGGTTTCTTTTAGGTGCACGTCAATCTATACATGGGACCTCGGTTTTTCGTTCCATCCGAATGACTATATGTCGTCCTTAGCCAGGCCCTACGTCCTACACCACTGACAACCACGTCCTACACCAAAACCCGGATCAAACACGGTACCTCCAGGTTAGCAAAATGAAATTGGGTTTAACGCCCTACCGTTCTGCTCCTACTTGGTTAGTGAAGACGGTCATACTCAATGCAGTGTGCTATGATGGAAATTGTGCTCGGAAAAGTGCACTACGGCCTACTCTTATAACGAATTCCAACAGCACACCAATGGTTACAAGGGATTTCGGGTTTTCGTACCATCCGAACGACTATATTGACAAGGAAAAACCACGCCAGTGCCAGAAAATCCGTTGAACTTTCTCGACCAATACAGGGATCGAACACTCGAGCCACCATCTTAGCCACCGTGATCCCGTCCTGTTTTAATCAAGAACTAGCGATTTCACTTAGAATTTTGCACTAAATGTTTAAATGTATAATTGATACATCCTCTTAATAATTAATCAAATTTTAAATTTCATGATTGAAGAAGCGTGAGCGCAATTAGTCTTTTATGTTCTTGTTTCCATATCTCGAGGACAAATTTAATCTCAAGTCGTGATTTTTCTTGATCGATCAAATGTCAGTTTCAAAATATTTTTAATTCTTAAAAACACGAATTGGCAGTTTTATGAGAAAACCAAATAAATTGATATATTTTTTTGAAAGCAATATAAATTGGCTGAAGAATGTTTTTGCTTCTCTACGGATTATGAAAGTATGTCATATTTATCTGAAAATGAAATGAGTTGTGATTTAACGTCCCATACTTTTTCTGCACTGACTGGAATATTGAAGACAGGAACATTTTGTTTAGAAATTTTGCTTGATTTTATTTTGAAATTCCAATTATCAAGCTATGTCTTACCTTCACGTAAATCTGTGTTGAGACTTTGGTACTTTTTTCACACCCGAACGACTAGACTCCATGTCAGGCCCTCCGCCCTACATCTCTGACAATTTGGAACCACAACTTTTGGGGGAGCTAGTGCCTTATTCACTTACTCCCCCATTATTACTATCTTCTTGTAAGCGCACGTGCTGTAAAGACGGACATTAAAG
The DNA here is from genome assembly GCA_963678685.1 of Patella ulyssiponensis. Classification (NCBI taxonomy): domain Eukaryota; kingdom Metazoa; phylum Mollusca; class Gastropoda; family Patellidae; genus Patella; species Patella ulyssiponensis. The sequence goes on along the minus strand of OY783230.1, from coordinate 57,094,194 downwards.
GGTGACTCGATAAGAAATGTAATGAAATGGATTTTAACGTCCTACGGTTCTGCTCCGAACTGGGCTAATGAAGACGGGCATACGCCATAAGGTATACAGTGTACTATGAGGGGAAATTTTTGAGCGAACAGCGCCACTACGGCCTACTGTTATATCGATTTTCGACCGCCAAGGGATCTTTTACGTGCACGTCAATGTGTACACGAGACCTCAGTGTTTCGTCCCATCCGATTGACTAGACAGTTGTCCTTGTAAGGTCCTCCGTTCTGCATCACTGACAAGGAAGAATCACGCGGGAAAATGTTAGCATGGAAAATCACTAAGCTTACGTGCAATAATGCCGGACATTAAAGGGTTGCTCGCTTATCTTAATTCAATATCTACTACTTTATACTTAAATAATGACAAATAATGTCCACAAATAGAGTTGATTAAATATTATTTTAAAGATGTTCACTCAAGCGTAATTCTTGAACTTCCGTTCTGGGCGATTTAAATCAGGAAAATTTGATTTCTGACATTTTATTTGTCGTTGATGTCATCGCCAGTTTACGACGCGCCATTGATGTCATAATGGCGATATCGAAATTTTCTAATCATCCTATAAGAGTAGAGGTAACTTTCATAATACGGAAACTGTAAATGGACAGAAAGCATCGTGTGCAAAAATAATGTCACTGATAAATAGAGTTGTGGTCTATTATTTTACGCTCCCAGTGTTTATAATATTGCTGTGTAATTGTCAATCCTTTTAGTTTACGTACATTATTGTTTATCGTACCATTATATCTACATTTGTTGGTTTGTTAATACACAATGGTACACGCCTCATTTTGTGAATTACATAAAACAAAAGGGCGTTCCCCGTGGTCTGTAAATATGAACTTGTGAACAAAACGTAACGAAACTTCATGCATGGCTCAATTTAAAAAGTATTGAAAATTAATATAGAAAACAGACTACTTTGTCTAGCGCGTAAAAGTTCAAAATTGGTGTTATATGTTAATTTTAGAAGCTTTCCAAAAACAAAAAATTATTTTCGGATTTCCAGGTAATTCGAACGTTAAACCTGTCACTAACTGGATAATGTGCACCCTGAGATTCGAATAATATATGTTTTCCAGATAAAAAAGCAAATCATTATGTTGTGTACGAAAAGTTCGTATTTTTATATATATAGCTCTCCATATAGAAAAATCTAAAGCGGACGATCTCTCTCTGATACGTCCAAAGGGGGTAATTTCTTAACAGTGATGTTAATCTAGAGAAGAAACATTTTCGGATAGATTGGATAAAAATAATCACTAGTGAAAATACGTACTATTTTATTTCCCTACTGTGTTGCTTATATACAAACTTTTTTTACAAATTATCAAACAAATTCTAGCTCTCAAAAATATATTTGGAAATATGACATGGATTGTACACGGATTGATATGTGGAGAAAGGGCATTAGAATTGTTATAACATCGACAATAAAAAAAGCAGTCTGCGATTGAACACCAGTTATAATCATGGTGGATTTTAACACGCTTTAGACCAACCAACACGTAGCTATGGTCTTAATTCTGCCGCGTAAAGGCTTTAAATGAATTGTGTTTAAACTAAAAATTAAATTAAATTGTATTTTAAAACTAAGAATTAAATGACATTTTGTTTAAAACTAGGAATTAAACTATATTGTTTCTAAAACTAATAACTGAACTAATATTTGTTTAAGAGTAAATATGGAGAAGAAAAAAAATATTTAATATTAAGAAGATGCTTTTATAAAACTAAGAAAATTATGCCTGAAAGTAACAAAGAAACTTTCCACCTTTATTATCTAATGATCCCAAACTTTAAGAAAAACACTTTTTGTCGAAAACTTTAGCTTATCAATTACCGTAGAGACGTTTTTCACTTCCATAAGTGTGACATTTTTGACGTTGTGACCAAAATTGGAAAATAAAACTGTCATTCAATCGGTAATTATATCATAATTAATGTCCTGTTTTCAACAACAGAAACTGTGTTAATCTCCCCTAATCTATTTGTTTACAAGATAAGCCATTTTCCTCTATTATTACAAATCTAACTTTAATTGGTCGGTGAGGATAATGTTCTCGTAAAACTGTCATTTTTGAAAGTTAACTTGTAAAAAAGATATTGTTAAATAATGCAAGAAAGACATGAGAGAATATATTTTATGTAATTATAATTACAAAATTTAAATCTAAGATACCTTTTTATTAGAAAAAATTGAAAAACACATCATGTTAATTCTTTTTAGAAAGAAAAAAATGTTTTAAAGTATGGTTAAACTGAGCGATTAGAAATAAGTCATGGTTTGCCAGCATCCCTTAGGTTTGTATTCCTACAACATAAGGTCATCGCTCAATAAAATAACCCATTAAATTATCCTGAAAATGTGAAGGATAAGTATTTAAAAAAAATACAGATGAGAATTCAGAAAAATATTTAAATGCACATTATGCCATCAATGTAATGACACTTTGTAACAGATATTCGTATTTTAAAAAAAAAACCTCAGAATTTAAAATATTTTGCTATGGTAGCGGTAAAATTCAATAAATATGAAAAAATATTATGTGGTGTGTCATCGCCATGCAACTGTGGTTCGTTGAGTTTGGCGTTGGCACACCAACTAGGAGATCTTGGTTTGATCCTAGAAATGGTCGAGAAAGTTCTTCGGGGTTTATCAGCATGATATGGCCAAGGAAAAGTGTCTAGTCGTTCGGATGGGACAAACAGATTGAGGATCAGTATACACGTTGAAAGCGTATTGAAGAACGGTTGGGAGATAAAATTCAACGAAGAACAGGCCGAAATGCTGATATCTGGCCGACATTTCCTTCATAGCACACAGTATGGTGTATACCCGTCTTAATTAACCCAGTCAGTGCAGAAAAGTAGGACGTTAAACCCCATTTCATTTCACTTATATTTTATCATGGGCGTTTACAAAGGCTGTGTGTTTCCTTTAGTAGTAACTATACGTTAAATATAACTACATTACATTATGTTTCATAGGCCATGTCGTACACTAGACATATGCTTATTTAACTAGAAGTAGTAACCGTATGTGAAATATAACTACATAACGGTAAGTATTTTTATAAACCGTGTCGTACACAAGGCAGTGGGTGCTTATCTAATTAGAAGTAGTATTAAATATCTACATTACATTATGTATCTTATAAACCATGTCGTACACTCGACAGTACATGCTTATTCAACCAGAACATTTCATATCACTATCTTTTTTATTGCAATTTCGTATTATCGTACACTAGATTATGAGCATTTATTTACGTTCAAAAACTAAACTAGTACACTTGTTTTGATTGGTCGGGTCGTACACTAGGCAGTACATTCACTATACTTTTGTTGTAGTTTTGTATTATTATGTATTGCATTATATACAGATTTTTCCGTGCAATACACTATACTAGTATACTTAAGTTACATACTAATATATATGTTTTGGTCTATATGTCGAATGTATGATTGATATACTAATTATGGTATACTCATGAATAAAGCTGACTCGTATTTCTTCTCGTGATATATAAATCTGTCACACGAGTGTCGGTAACACTATCATCGCTACTAATCTATCTTAATAAACAAGGCGATTGGTACCGATTATCTCTCTTAATCCCAGGTGGATTAATTATACAGTGTTTAACACAAACATAATCCGATAATTAAGTGTTTAAATTAAAATGATAGATTATGATATACCATATATATGTCAAAAGGAGTATAATTTTGACATACAAACAAGACTCAAAGAGATATACATGAATATGAACTTTGGTACGAACTAAGTAATGGATTTAAATGGATTAAGGTTTTTTACATCTACTGAACAAATTACTACATGTATGCAAGTGTATCATATGATATAAGCAAACCGATGTTTAAGTAAAATGGATTTACAATGATAAACTTTGAAGGGAACAAATATTAAATATGTAAAACATTTAAAACCAATTGTCCCCCCCCCCCAAAAAAAAAAGATATTTTAAGTCTATCGAGATTATGTTGATCAGAAAGATTGATGCTTGATTATCATATGATATTAACACTGCGTTCACACTCTATATCGTTTTGTCTCACATCGTCGTCTAGAGATTTCTTATTCGTACCCACAATGTTTAGTGTAAAGTTCTTAACCATATATTATACAAGAGCTAAATCGGTCTATTGCAGGTCTTTCTTATAGGTCGGAAATTTATATAAACTATTAGTTAGACATTTATTAACATGAAAAGACCTTAATCAACTCTCGATGTCATCTTATGTGTCGGATTTTCACTGATGATTAAATCAAAAATGGATAATCGAGACTATGGTGTTTTTTATCATTCCGACTTTAGTAATGATGATCGAGACACGGTCTAAAATTCAATCCCTAATTTCTCGGTTCAGAATTGGGCAATTTGACTGAAATATTTAGCATATTCCTTTTACATAATCTAGTTTTTAAGTATTTTAGTGAGAACTACCAGCACTTTATCTCATCTTCCACAACGCCATTTTACTTATTATATTAATCACATCTTTCAACCGCTCTGACACTCAGTTATATTACCCCTTAGCCTTTAACCATCTAGATAAGAGTAGTTGTGATTGTTGTCATGCACATGGTAAGGTGTGCCTACTCCTCGACAACAATGGACAACGCTCTCTATTTGGGGTCGCTTCTATAACCAACACATTATTATCAGTTTTTTTGTATGTAATCGTATTTATATAAATATTGTTAGTAAAATCAAAGGACTAACCATTGTTCACTTGGTAATTTTATAGAATTATACGAGAGAAAAGATACTAAATATTGTCCACATTTAAGAACCACCCAAGATTTAAGAATTAACATTCTTGTACTGGATTGAATGGAATTAAACATCATATTATCCAAGTTTCTTGGACTGATTTGAATGGAATTAAACATTATGCTAGAAATAAAGAATCACCTAAGATTTGGAAATTTTTCGATTGAATAAAATGGATCCAAATATTAAAGACAGTTGACGTTTTCTATAATAACATAAATCATTCGGATATACAATAACTTTAACGTACGAAAATTTTCTTTTCATAATCCCTGTGGTATATTTCTTCCGTAATTAATTTTTTATTAATAATTTTTAATTAACAATTTAAACACCCAAGAAATGTTTGTACTGATACAAAACTACACTTGTATGTTTCACAATTTTTAAAATAGTACAATGTATTTACATAAAACCGACTATAAATGGCCAGTTTCTTTTTTTTTTGTTATGAATTTCAGCCATTTTGCATGTCTACCAAATTAGTTGTAACACGGTTACAGTATAACAAAATTCAAAATCAAATTTCGGATGTATTATCAAATGTAAAATGTATTATCAAATGTAAAAATTATTATTTAATATCATCCATGAGAAATCATTCACAAGAACAAGTTTTGAGAGAATTGATTCTATTTAACTATATGTGTTTGGGTCTTAAATAGTAACTGTCTTAACCCCGATTTGTTTCCGGCGTTGTACCGTATCTCTTAGCTGTGTGTAAATTAATAAGTTTTAAATTCAAGAAATAAAACAGAGTTTAACGCCCTATCATTAGGCTCAGTGACTACAGTCAACTACGCCTGTAAAATTCGGGTGATTTTTTTTAGTGAAATGAGTATGTAAGCTCCCCTTTAAACAGCTGTATATAATATTGTTGTTACAATAGACAATATGACGGGAGCAAATTATCATTATACATAACTCTTTGTTCAAATTTATCTAACTGACAAACATCAGATTGCGCAACATTTATCATTCGTAACACAAATACACTGCAAAGACATTATTTGGCTTGAAAACGTGTGTTTAGAATTCTTTGGGCATGCTAACACAATCATGTCAGTATTATTGTTTTCACGAATATGACGGGAATTATTTTAAATCCGTGTATAACACGACGTTATCAAGATGTTGAATTCAATGGCGCGTGACGTCTTCATACATAAAACACATGCATCATATTTCCTTTCTTTACAAAATACATTTTCATATTTCACTTTCCCTTTCATCTATGTAGCGTACAGAGAAAATATATCGTCTCGGTTGTGTGTTTATTTGTCTTAAAGGGCAACAATGCTACGATCGTACATAAACACGTGGGCCTGTTTGTTATTGTAACAAGCCTTATTACGACGAGATTTCTCTATAAATTATTTAACAATAACAATCTATTGTTTTGACTTGTTCTAAAATAATTTCTACAGCTGTAATAAAGATGTCTTCCAGTGTGAAAACGTATCCTACAGACATTGAGCAAACAAAACAAATGACAAATAACGCTGTAAGAAACTTTCGATATATTTTTTGTCATGTTTTCCAAACTTAATTCATCATTATTATAAACAAATATGAAGTAACAATTTGAAATATCTTGGCAACAAAGGTCTTAATATATTTTCCTGTCTTGTTAACACTTTTTTTTTATCGTGAATCTGCTCTGAATTTTTAATTTTTGATCATACAGGGCGCTTATGTAAGAACTAAATCTGCCTATATTACATGTCTTTCTTTGGGAATGAAATATATAAATTATTAATTAGACATTTATTAACACGACAAGACCATAATCAACTGTCGATGTCATCGGATGACCCCTATTCTAAGTAGATTAGAACGGTTCGGCCATGTAATGATTTAATTTAAGAATGGAGAAGCGACGCTAATACTCGAATGACAAGTACGGTGGTTACGATCAATGTGCACATCTGGTCAAAACTACAACCATTGATAAGTGCGCTCAAAATAAAGTAGTTTGAATGGAATTTTCAAAATATTCATTGTGCGTTATTTATTTTTGAAACGTAATAGCGAGAACAGTCAGCTTTTTGTCTCAATCTTACATAATGCCCTTTTAATAGGACAAATTCCGAAGGTGTTCTGCACCATTTGGGCTAATGAAAACGGACATTCGCCATGCTGCAAGTTGTTGGGGACAATTTTCCGAACAGCAGCGTTTCCGCCAACTCTTCATTGAATTCCAAGTGGGTTTTCAGGGGCACGCCGACGACTACACAGGTCCTCGGTTCTTCTGTTCCACCCACACGGCTAGACGCTTGCCAGGCGTTAAATTCTGATAGTTTTGTGCATGCTGTAGCTGTGTTTCAAGGAAAAATTTCGAGGGTTTGAAAATCAAGACTAATAAAACAAGTGTATGTGGATTTATTATTCTTGAAAAATAAGATGTCTTTCAACTATGGGCCGTTTAAATCGTCCAAACCTTAATCCGCTACCGATAGCTACCCTTGACCAGACTGATCTCTCAGTTGGCATCACACCAGAAGTACTATTATAAGAGAATTTTATGAATTAGTTGGTACAGAGGTCAATATGATTAAAATACAGATCTATATTTCGTTTCGTTTTTTTATACTTTCAATGGTCTACACTACATGAAGGTCTGATCGGTTGTTGTATAAGGTCGCGTCAGTGGTACGAAGGGCTTTTGACACTATGACGTCAGACATTGATTATTCAATCAGCGTTAACGTTTCTAGTGGTTTACCCACAGTTCCGTGGATCGCACGCCAAGAAGTCGCCGTAACTGATGGTTTCCTTGGTTAATCCCTCACGCCATCCAGAACACCGGTTATAAAACTACTCTTCCAGATCCTTGTGTAGTACACGCAGATAAAACCAATTTTTAAACTATAAAATACGAAACGAAATAGAATCTGTGTTTTTATCAGGTTGCATGGAAGTAACGATATCAAATCAAAGCAAAGGGCGAGGAAGGGGGACCTAGATGCACCTACTCCACCTCCCTTGAACGGTACCGCTATTCTCATTAGAACTCGAATGTAGCTATCGTATTATACATGCATATTCTTGTGAAAAAGTTGATACTCTTGATCTAAAAGAATATATCGTAAATACCAATATGTCTGAGAATTCCGGGAATGTCCACATATATAAATGCAAAATAAAAGAAGATCTTGCATGGTAGGTTAATTAAAATATAAGCCAGTATACAGGTTTTAGAAGGGTATTATATTATTAGTATATAATTGTATTTTTGTTTTGACGTATCGTATATAAAGACAGACTGATGATGAGATAGTGAAGAAAAAAAAGAGATAAATAAAGATAGGTATAGTAAGTAAACATGTATATAAAGATAATGGCCAGTATATCCTCAAACAAACTATTCCTTTTCATTGTTGCAGCTATGGAAGGTCGTTTTCCAGAGAGTCAGTGACCAGGCGCTGACCCACTAACGAAGGGAAGTAAGAGAAGGGGGAGGGGAGAAAGACACATACCAGGTCATTCCAGGATTCAACCTAAGAAGAAACCAGAGCCCCCCCCCCCTTGAAATTGAAACATTGGACAGGCGGTTCTACTAATAGTCACAAACAAGCTGGGAATCGAAACCACGCCACCTGACTCAATGACAGACGGTATGCCATACCATGGACCCAGATCTGTGTATTATAACTAATTTGACTGCATTGTCATGACGATCTGATTTACCGAAAACAACTCAAAATGCTGGCGTTTCGAACACAAAAATTGTTGAATATACGTGAAAATGAAAATAATATATGTTGGAATATATCTATGAAATCTCTCCGTGGAGATTTTCATTTTAAAAGACTATACTAATAATATCTCCGGTGAGAGAGGTCAAGTTAGAATCTATGGTTCGTTTCAGTATTCTTGGACCATTATCCTCACAAAACTATTTCAGAAACATGACAGCTAGAGCGAAATGAACAAGCGTTCAAATTCTACTTAATCTCAGATGTTAATAATACAATAAGGGCTAACTCACTAAACTTTATCTTCAGATTGTCATATGGGCTTCTGATAAATGAGGCCAAATCGGTGCCAAATCTTCATTAAATATTGAGTGCCGGTATATAAATTGGTATTATTTTTATAACTTTAAATTTGGCCAAAATTATGCTAGTCCAAATTACTGATGTACATGAACTAACAAAAATATGTTATTTTTTTTACAAATAATTTAAAATTTTTATAACTTTTTAAAAATTTTCAATATGGCTGCCTGTAACTACATGTAGTGGCAAATATGCTCAAATCGGTTTTGAAAAGTTTTTATGAACTACAAACGATAATGATAATTTTAAACAAGTAATTCATCTTATCTCCCTTTTTAATTTCTTTTATTGTTTTCGTAGATATATATTGCGAGCATGGTGGCATACACCTGCAAATAAATAAAAGAGCTAAGTCATCGTTACGATCTTGGAATTATGACATCATATCAAATATCGAAATTGGTAAATCTATGCGCAATTGTCCAAGAAACAAGGAAGACAAGTTTCTTGTCGATCGTACTTGAATTGGCAGAGCTTTGGGCTTTTTTTAAAGAGCGTCGACCCCAAGTAAAAGAAGAACACCAAGAAAAGCGCTTTGGTGATTTTAAATAAATTTACTCTTAAAAAACATTTCAAACTTTTCAGAATAATTTGTAATAATAATTTAAGATAAAGTGGGACATTCAAGAAGGAAGTGGTGGCACATATATATATATCTGTATCTATTACGTACACAATGAAGATAAATAATATATATTATTTTGTATATAATATGTGATATTGGATCCAGGTAGACATAGTATCGGTATAAGTTGATAAACTTGTTTACGGGTGTCATGCTATGATATACACATACAGATTTTGAAAGAGATATTCACCCGGGCTGTCATTCGGAACAATTCATTGGAAAATTATGTGGTGTAGTCGAATCGTGCGGCTAATATGTCAATTGCCATCGCTCGAAAGCGTCTCTCGGTCGTCAAACTTTATCCGAATTTGTAAAGAGATGATTTTCTACCGAATCGCATGTCATGTGATTGTGAAATATATATGATGATTAGCGTAGTAATCGGTAGTTTCGTGGCAATCGTCCAGACCCCAATGATGGATTGAAGTGTCAAACTATTGTAGGTGTACCTGATCTAATGACCCCCGTATTCATACGCCAAGGTGTCAGAAACTTGTAAACTAAATTATTCATTTTAAATGGCCTGATAATGAAGTAGTACTCGACAAGCGCCATTCAATAGCGAGCGACGTATAAAGAGCAATGAGTATTCTTTTAAACACAGACGGGCTGCATGTATTTTGTAATGTTGACTTTTAAGAGTGTATTAAGACGCTATTTGATTGAATGACGGGGGTTGGTTGAAGGGGGGATTATATCTCCAGTAAATTATATGGGTAAACACAATGTCCCATTCTCGTTATTGTTAACTCAGTTTGACGAATTTCGAGGTTACGTCTAACCATGATTAATCAACAACTGTAACAATTGTTCTTTTCTACGACTAAAAAATAAAGGGACAATACAAAGGATTTATTTCAAATCTATTTATGTTCTAGGTAATTATGAATGGTGTCGTTTACGATGTAGGGTATGCGCATGTCATCTGGAACAACCGATACCACTTCTCGTAGTTTGACTTGTCTTCATGTTGCAAACAATATATGTTGTAGAATACGGTAACGAATTATATAAAGTGGTGTTTTTGTGTTCCTCTATTTTCAGAAGTGTTTATTGGTGTTTAACACGTCTACTTCCACAATAAGTGACATCGCAGACAATTTTAGAAAGTACACGAACCAATGAAATAAGCACTCTCTATCAGTTGTTTTGAACGGAAGCAATTGCTTTTAAATATGAATTCAATTCTCACTTGTCCATTGTCTGGCGTCATTGAGCCAAATGGCGTGGTTTCGAATCCCCGGTTGTACGTGATACGCCTGTCCAACCTTGCGGGTTTTATCCGGGTCCTTGAGTTTCCCGCCACTCCTAAAGAACTCTACGCACAAGCGAATTACTGAAATAAAATTAAAACCATAGATTAGTCCCGAAATGACCTAGTTTGTGTCGAGTGGACGTTAAACCCCATTTCTTCCCCCCCCCCGCCCATTGTCTGGCTGATAATAAGCATGATTCTCATTGAATTTAACAAATTGAATGTTAATTCACGGGAAGAATAATTAGAGGCCTAGTTTCCAATTCCTTAAATTGGCATAAAGAATAAATGACGATGATTAATATCCATCCTAAAATAAATCTGTCATTTAATTTTGAATTAAGAGAGGCCAACATTTTGTTTGTTGATACGAACATATCGAGAGTTTTCTGAATGTTTCCCGAAGCTTGTAAACACATAGAAAAAACTATTAGGAATTTCAGAGAGTTGATTTAACAATCACGGGAGAATTTTGGCAAAGTGATTAAGCGAGTGTATCTTATAGAGTGTGAAAATAAATCTATCAGCTGAAAGGCAAATAACGAGGAGGTATATGAAAACTTAGAGTAATTGGAACGTCAGTTAAAGCCTATGTTTATTTTCTTCTTAGTTTACATACTGTAATATACACGTTTTTTTTCTTGGTCTTTATAGACTTGGCTAGTAATGCGGAACTTAGAGGAAGCATTCCTTATTATGAGAATGTGGCATGGAAAACATGCTTTACACAGAACTTCTAACATTCTTTTGGTTCTGAGAGTCGCAAACTTCGATAATTTTTAAGCTGCTCCACTTGTCGAAAGGTAACCAGTAAGCATGTCTATAGTATAGTTAAAATTTCCAGAAAATCAAAGACCAATACTTAATATACATAATACATTGTGTTATTTATATAATTTATAGTCATTAAAGCTGAAAGTAAAGGAGACGGCAAATCGGGCGAAATTCATTATATAGATTAGAGATCGAGACCACAAATAGAATATACAGATTAAAACCACGAAATCAAATATTATAAATATTTAAATAATTCAAACCACGAAATCAAATATAAAGATTTAAATAATTCAAAATCAAATACAGAGTTTAAGATAATACAAAATCAAAAATAGTGTTGAAGATCATATCAAATACAGAGTTTGAAATAATACAAAATCAAATATTGAGTTTAAACTTATAGATATTAAGGTAGCCTACCATACACAATCAAATATAGTGGGTAAGACAATACTAGGTCACATTATAGAGATTTAGATATTACATTATCAAATATAAAGATTGAGATATTACATTATCAAATATAGTGATTGGGATATTACATTATCAAATAGAGAGATTGGGATATTACATTATTAAATATAGTGTTTGGGATATTACATTATCACAATATAGAGATTGAGATATTACATTATCAAATATAGTGATTGGGATATTACATTATCAAATAGAGAGATTGGGATATTACATTATCAAATATAGTGATTGGGATATTACATTATCAAATATAGTGATTGAAATATTACATTATCAAATATAGTGATTGGGATATTACATTATCAAATATAATGATTGGAATATTACATTATCAAATAATATAGTGATTGAGATATTGCATTATCAAATAGAGAGTTTGAGATTCTACATTATCAAATATAGAGATTGAGATACTACATTATCAAATAGAGAGATTACGATAATACTAAATCAAAATTAGAGACTAAAACCAAAGCATCGAACATAGATAGATTTAAAATGATACAAATATGAAGTTTATGATCACAAAAACAAAGAGAGAATTTAGGATCACAAAATCAGATATAGAGTTTATGATCACAAAATCCAAAATAGAGTTTATGATCATACACAATCAAATGTAGAGTTACACAATCCAATATTGAGTTTATGACAATCCATAATGTTTTTGAAGATTGGTCCAACATTATCCATTCTATTTATCCCAAGGTACAGTATGGCCATTTGAAGTTTACATTGGTTCTCTTGATTTCACACCGCCATATTTGATTATAATATATCCTAAATATTTTAAGTTTTTAAATTATTATCTAAATAACACATTTCACGCCCACTCGTTCCCAGTTTCACATAATTCAAGCAAAAACTCATAGAAAAGGATGTGCCAAACCGTATTAAAAAGTAGTTTATTTTTTCTATAATATTACAGCGTGTTAATCCCCTGAGAAATAAATTACATTAATCACAAATATTGCGTACTGTAATGAGAAACACCCACTTATTGTAAACATATCATAGGCTTCTCAAAGTTTGTCAACGAAACAAAGAAAGTCTTCCATTTCTGAAATAAGTCATCGTTATTGTTATCAATGTCCTTGATTTATTATTGATTTAATGTGTTTTAGAATCATGTCCAATGTCCTTGATTTATTTATAATTTAATGTTTTAAAAATCACGCCTGATGTCCTTGATTTATTCATAATTTAACGATTGTAAAATCACGCCTAATGTCCTTGATTTATTCATAATTCAATTTTTTAGAGGTCACACAAATGGCATTGGTTTGTTCAACATTTAATGTTTTGAAAATCACGCCTTCGTAAACTGTAACAAAATCATGGACTGTACTTCATCGATCCAATGTCGAAGGGATATTGTTAGATAAGATTATGATGACGCCATTGATATAAATTGATACAGACAATGCCAGTACATCAATGCCTTTATACTTCATATTCATAATGTCTGTAATTTAGTCAATTGGTGAGGTTTCGATTTCCAGCTTGTACGTGACAAGTAGTAGTACGGTCGTCTGTCCAGCCTCGTGGGTTTTCTCAGGATCCCCCGATTTCCCTCCACTGCTAAGGGAATAAAACTGAACCATATATTTGTGTGGAGTGGAAGTTAAACCCCATTTTTCGAAACTCAAAGCTGCTTAGATTTGTCAGTAACATGGTCGTCATGACAATGCAGTCAAATTACGTAACAATATGCAGATCTGTGTCAATCGGGATTTTGTGGCCGAATGGTTGAACATGTGCGCTTTACATCATAAGGTCTGTAAATGAGTCAAGTGGCGTAGTTTTGATTCCAGGTTGCATGTGACACGGAGTGGGGTCACCTTTACAACCTCGGAGGTTTCTTTCCACTGCCAAAGATCCATACGCGCAAGCGAACTATTGAAACAAAATTGAACCTGTGAAGATTGTGTGGACGTTATAGCGCCCCTCTCCTCCAGCATTTCTTCCACACACACACACTCTCTCTCTCTAACTCACGACACACATCTGACTATCTTTAAATTTGGTTTCGGTTCTTTTTTTCTAATTTCCGGTGAAAATATTCTCATTGTAGTATAAGGTATTTTTAAATAAAAGGATAACAGTTTGATTACGACTGGCAAATGTTTAAAATAGCATTATACAAGAGCAAAATCTGCTTATTACAGGTCTTTCTTTAGGCCTGAGATGTTTTCTAAATAATCAATTAGACATTAATTAACATATCCAGACCATAATAAACTCTTAAAGTCAAGGCTAGCCTTCGATGTTGGCGGATTGAATTCCTATATGCCGCTTAATGGCCGTTGATAATTAAATCAATCAAGTGGATAATCGAGACTATGCTGTTTATATTAATGATTTGAGTAATGATGACCGAGGCTATGTGGACCTATTTGACTGAAACTTTCAGCAAATTACCTTTACACTATCTAGTTTTTAACTATTATAGTTAGAACTACCATCTCTTTATCTTATCTCCCATAATGTAACTTTAAGCAAATTTGTATTATGTGTCTTTTTAATAGACAGTTAAGACATTTCAGGACTATATTTCCGGAAGTGCTTGATTGAATACAATGACATTGGGTTTAACTTCTTGCTTTTCTGCTCCAACCAAGTTAATGAAGACGGGAAAGGCCTGTAGTACCGACACCCTTATATAGACGGTATTTACATGAATATTATTTCTATATAGTCACCCAGGAATTTGGGGAAAAATTATATTCTAACAGTATTTTTAAAAAAAGTTTGTAAAAAAATATTAAGAAAATGGGTTGGTTTTCAGAGATCAATTATTCGAGTTTTTCGAGTAAATCTAAGAAGTAAGGAAATGTCGGTTGTCACTTTCCTTTCTACCTTATTACAATTATTGATATTCAATTTAACAGGAGTAATCTATTTCAACACATTTCGTCTAAATTTGACAGATCGTAGCAATTCTAATCTCAGCGCAATTTTCTCCTTCTAGCACATTATCGGTAATAACAGACAAACAAGTGCCGCTTAATGTAATTGTTAACCATTTATTTGGTGCCAATTACAGACAAGCCCTGCTCTAATTGATGTATGACATTAACTTTGATTGAAATGCGCGCCAACTTCTTCTCACTTCTGCTCTGTTTGCCTTTTGACTTCTGCTCCTGCATCGTGTAAAATACGCTTAAGAGGGTGAAAATTGGAAAAAAGAGATGTATGGGTTCAGAGTTAATATTTAAGAAATACACCTCGTTCATTACTTTCTGACAGTAACATCAGCGAGTTTGGAAACTGGAGATAAAGTCAAGCAAAAACGAATACAATAGGCCTACAATTACTGTTATGTAGGACAAAAGAGCGTTGCGTTGTTACACTATGAGAAAACACCGAGGAAGAAAGTTGGGTCTACGTGTAAAGTAGAAAATATCAAACATCGAGCAACGTATGTAGCTTTATATATGGCTACATTTTTTGTAAACTTCGAAGCCTACATTGTCTAGAGTCGGCCTACAGGCTGGTATTTTTTTTATTTCTTAACAGACTTGTTAAATGTTCCTAATTCTTCTGGGCCACCACTCATTAAGTAATAAAAACTAAATTTAATGTTCGAGAACAGACAGAGAAACTCCCAATCTACCATAATTTCAATTTAAACATCTGTTTCCCTTAACCTGTCGTGATTTCAAAATGGCTGCATCAATTAGACTAATTTCACGCCTAGGGCAATAGAGAGTGGCAAAGTTTGACAACTCTGCCACTTAATCGATATAATCACCATTGAATTTTAATCAACATTTTCACGGCCTTGTAATCAGTGAGTGTGATACGTTTAAATGTGTGGTCATGTGCTGATTTGGAGCTCGTTTAATTTAACTGTTAGCTCATCAGGGTGCGTAACGCCCGACTTGTCTGCGATCTCTATTAGGTCGATATTATCAGTTCGTGAAATGGTGCAAATAAGCAGTTAGTACATGGTACGGTAGCCCCGACATGACACGTTTTAAACAAAACAGACGTTACTAACATCAAAATCAGAATAGGGGTGTGAATTTATTGTAGCCCCGATAATGAAGGTAACTCTCGTCAGCGATAAAATCGCTTAGACCATCCAGATAACTCAACGCTTGAAAGTTCCAAGCACATTATTGTCACCGGGATGGTTGTATCAAAACAAGATATGCATCGCAACAGGTTTCAACGTTTTACTCTGTTGACTGTAAATTCTGAAACAATATTTTTGTTGTATATTAATGAGTATTTGGCGGCAAACCATTTCTTCAACAATATTTTTGCTGTATATTAATGAGTTTTTGGTAAACCATTTCTTCCCTCTACTGACTTCTTGGTCGTTTTGCTTGTATACTATAATGAAGTAAAGAGATCCGCAGTACTTTATAATTTTATTCAGATATTGAAGAATGTCAAAGAAACACAGTAGCTTTTAGTTGGCAATTGTTTTACTATTAAAAGAAAATACACCGAGTGTTATTTTATCTAGTTCCTATAGTTTTACTGCAACAGGAAGTCAACAATATAGTAAATTAATTCATTAAAGTTTAAACTTTTAATCTAATCAGTTATAATATTTTATTAAAATAAGGGCCTGTGCATTTAAAAAAATAATGCAAGGGTTTCTTTCCATAGAACTTGCATACTGTGTTTTTGATTAAAGTTATCAGCATGTCAAACTACCGAGTTTAGGAACATACACAATCAAACGCACTCGAGAGCAGTTTGGTCTAATAATCCGTAAATTCCTTCTGGAGATTTCATTTACATTGGTTTCTATTCAATCTTTAACTCTCTTGGTCAAAACTAGTTCAAATTATTGTAATATACTTTTATACCCGACCGTGTTTAATTTCGTAGAACAAAAAACTTGACATTAACATACTGCTCATTATTTTCTTTTTTTTAAATATTTGTGGACGATCTGGCTTCCTGTGGCTTTAATTAAAAACGGAAGAATTATTAAATTAATTGTACATGTACATTTTTCAATAATACAAACACTTGTGATTTAAAGTTCATGCAAATATCTAAATCTAAAAAGATTGGAATGGGCACTGCACTTGCATAAGAAACTGCATTTGCCAAAAAACGCAATGAACGTCTAAAAATGTTTAAAAGATAAATCACAGCAGTTACCGCTACTGACATAAACTCCACTTGTACATGATATAGTTCAATTAAATAACATATGAACTAGATAATCGAAAAGAAAATTATTCCATGTATGTTTCTGTAATCAAGGATTATCAAGTCTCTCCTCCCACTATAGCAATCAGTATAGAAGTTTAGAGATATGTCAAACAAGTGTCATATATATGACATGATTGTATTTCCAGACACATGTACAAGTATTAAATTTCCATGTAAACCCGTTTTCTTTCTCATTTCTGGTTCATTAAATATGTATTCAGTGAAAGAATAGCCTGTGAAATGGGAGAATTTCTGTTATTTCAATGTACTCGATTTCAAACCGTGTAAATTTCGTTTTTAACTGATTTTTTGCAATAAACATTTTTTTTCAAACCAACATGTTATCTTTGAAAGCATTACAATAAAAAAGGATGTTGTTTTAACTTGACAATTATTTTTAAATAAAAAAATATATATATTTTAGTAATTATATATCTAAAGTATTTACAAACATAATATTTCAGTAAATGTATCCATCGACATTGTAATTTATCTATTGGCAAAATTTAATTTTAAAAATTCTGATAATAATTATTATTATTAAATGAATTTTGACAATAATTTATCATAAATTATTAATTCATAAATCTTTGCCAGTGTCATTTAAATTGAATAAAAATTTACGAAGTATATATTATACTCATTTTAAATGTTTATTAGTTTTGGCTTGGGTTCATGTAAAATAATTATTTTCTTTATGTTTCTAATGATAGATTGAAAAATAAAGAAATAGTAGCGGAAAAATGACGAGAGTGATGGATGGGTTGAACGCGTCTATTTATTTTTTCTTATACAGACATTTCTTAAACATGTCCATTCTCATACTAATAATAAAAACATAACTACATCTTATAACGACATATTCAATTTAAGTAACACATTTTTTATTCAAATTTTGCCAGTTTCATTTAGACGTCGACATTTTTTGTCACGAATCTAGAAATGTTTATGTTGATACTGGCGATGTCAACTTCATAAATATCATAATACAGTATGTAGACCTATATATGAATTATACTAATATATGTTGTATCCTTTGATTAAGTCGCCAACGTTCTTATCGTCAAATAATTCAAATTATTTCAAGCCATTTCTTTGTAAAGTTTATCATATTTATAGAATTATATTTTTAGGAATTTACATTATTTATCTGCCCAATCTTAACATTTCCTAAAATTCAGAGCATATATATTTGATTTTTATTTATTTTTTTTCATTGCAGTAATTTTCTGTGGTGAATTTTTAATCATTTTGTTCATTATGTTTCATTGGAAATCTTTACTACAAAGCTTCAATAATTCATTTTGATTGGAACAGTTTTTAATCCTTAAATTCTCAAAGTGCAGGCATTCGATTTTTATTTTTGAAGTGAATTGTCATCGATAATGTATAACTTTCCCCTCATTTTTTTTATTTCAAATCATATCTTTACCTCTAAGTTTCATTGTTAAATTGTGTTTAAATTTAACAGCGGTTAACCTTCATATAGCATTCCAAGAGTTAAAAGTACACAATAATTAATTTGTGTTTAAATTTAACAGTGTTTAACTTCAATATAAAGCAAACAATGTTTATTTTAGAAGATTTAATTGACCTCTCTTTCGATCCTTTAACATCTTTAACATTGTTGATGACGTAATCTTTGTTTACGATACAAATAAATCTTGTATTTTCTAACACCAGTTTCGATTATTTCTCTAGCCTCGCCATACGACCCCATAATTACCTAAATAAATATTTGAATTGACACGTCGTTTAAGTGATATCCTACTTTACCAACTGTCCTATCACCTTGTCAATAGAAAGTCTTAATGTCTGTTTGTTCCCATATCACTTCCGCTTGAAAGATGGTGGTTGTGGTGACGTAATGGGTAATCAAGGAGTTAATAGTAGGCGGGTCTGCTTTCGAAATAAAATTAAAGTCAACGACATGGTTCTTCTTCAAATCTTTTGTTATCAAATGGTGCTGATGTCCCCTGGGTAGAATGAACAGACCTCGGTTAAACCATCAACTACAACGCCCCAGGCGGAAATGACGTATTTTCAGACGTTCCAAATTAAATAAAACCATTACAAGGTCTGTCGCCAAGAAGACCTCTTTAATTGCAATTGCTGGAATAGAAATTGTTTTATATAACCAGTGATAATAGATACTCGGACAAATACCTGATTTCTCCTCGACAATTTAATACCAGAGAACTTTCTTGACACTGGACACTATCAAATTTCATTAGAGCTGTTCATTTATTGTCATCTATAAGCCAGCAGTAAATTATTCGCACGGTAAAGGTAAACAGATACATCACACACTAAATTCCAAACAAGATGTACACGGTCTTCTGTCTGGATCACTAATGTTTTCGGTGGTTCCTTTTAAACGTTAACATGCCAGTATTTACAAACATTTGAACCAAACATCATCGATTTTATTTTATCGTGGTAACGATGCTAGTAACAATGATATTTTATTATATATCTTTGATACCAGTAAACGTTTTTAGACCAGTCATAATAAAACCGCGGATAAAAAGTAAATATATATTATTATAAGCATGTTGTTGATGGAGCTTTAGTTTATATTTTTATTACTTATCCATCCACTTGTTTTAGATAATAATATATGTGTAATCATATCTTTATCGTTTATTTAGGAGAGAGACCATACGTAAAATGAGCGTTGAAATACATTTAAAAAATATTCGTCTTCAATAGTCTAGTCGGAGCAGAACAGTAGGGCGTTAAACTCAATTTCGCTGCATTACACACAGAATAACCCGGACACACCATTTGGGTTATCAAATGAGCCCAGTTCGTTTCACTGCCCTTCACTCGGAATGCTGAGTGAGCTACCAGTGCAAATTTGCAGAATGTTTTATGACGACACGCGTACACTTTTGTTTTGAGAAATAAAATAATAAGTATTTGAAATACATGAAAGAAAACCTATAAAACTTAACCAGATAAAAAGGTTTGCAAATGTGAAAAAGGATATGGTTTGTGTCTAAAAGGAACAGGCTAATAAAATGTCTGATTGCACGAGTTTAATGTTTCTGCAGTTATCATACTTGAAACAACTTGTCTTTTGGGCATGTATCATATTCTGTAAGAACTATCATCGTGTTTGTGGAAAATCAATTTGAGATGCACGTATGCAGCATTTCCGCCGTTAACACGATATGGCTGGATGGCTACCTAAATATTTATAATCTGAATTCTCGTTAATTGCTGATGGATATGATCCATGACCAGTTAGCGACTAACCTTCATCATGCGAGATGTTTCGAGATGTTATCACGTGATAAAAGTGTCATGTTCCGCCATGCTGTTTTTAAGTCTTTTAATATAATATGGTCAGTCTGATGTGTAATAAAACGAGGAATTTTTCCGCTTGAAAGATGCCAGATTCTTTTACTAATCACCATTTAACCTTATCGGTAGAATAATCAAAACTAGCAGAGATTATGGCGGGAAAATTGGAACCGGATATCAAACAGCTTGCATTCTCAATTAAGATCGTACATATTCTAAAGGGAAACAAAATACATGTAATTAATTAAATATAATATTATTCTAGACTCAACAACAGTTAAAGCAGTGACTAACCAAGATGTCAAAACATTTGAAGGGCGTTAGCAGGACATCTTGAAAACAACTGCAAAATTGCAATGTTAAACGTATCTATCTCTTCAATTGATTGGCAGATTTGATGTCAATTCGCCATGCAATCTAATTTGAATATGCCCGGTTGAAGTGCACTAGTAGTAAACTGAAGTCTAACACAATCACGATGGGTGACGATCATCAACATTTCACATAATTCAACCATGTGTCAACCATAACAATGTTGTTAATAATATAGCGCATGCATGTTACTCGGCAACACCAGCGCTCATCCAGCGCTTTTGGTCTTGATAATGTACTACATAATAGTTTAAATTTGTAAAAATTTATATATTATATTTTTCTATTGTTGGTTACGTATTTAGCATAGTGACTGTCGAGGAAACGGTCTCGATCGGGGGGCCGGGGGAGGGGGATTAACTAACTATACTTGTATATCTTGTTGAATATACTGAAATGTTACAACCCAGACTTTACAGTGTAAAAATCAGAAACACCTTATGGATACTAATATGAACAACCCTGTTTAATTCTGAATACCACGTTGCTACTATAGGTTGAGATGAGAAATCCATGTCTAGTTTGTCTAATGATAAATTGGACCACAATGGATATCAAATAGCATTGTTTGAGACCCCAAGTCCATTTTACGGATTATTGAAATAAAGCAGTGAGTGATTAAGTAGGGAAATAGACATAATTACTGGCAATAAATGTGACAAACATTGAAAGAGTGATGTGGGAGAGCTTCATCCGACGCCGAACTACAGCCGAACTTATTGATATTTCTATAACTAGACTCCATCTTCCAGTAAATTTATTGGTTTCATTCATGTACACGTATTTATTCCTAACAATATCTTTTATTGTTTCTGAGAAATATTTGAACAATTTGCACATATTGTCAATATTTAAACATATGTATTAAAGAGCAACCGATCTACAAGAAATCCACATAAATCGTCTAGTATGTTATATTAGCAAAATGCAAAGTATGTCGGCATTTATTTTATCACGTGCCAAAATCGGATACCCGGAAATGAATATCTTTAGTTCTCTGAATAAAATCTGGTATTTGTAATGTAGAAATTTATTTATAGCTATGTATATAAAACAATGGAGTACATTTTTAATATACTGCCAAAATAAATTCAGCTTATCTTGATTGGTCTTTTCCCAAGGAAATCCTAAAAGTTTCATATGCCTAAAAGACATTTGCATAGTTTGGCTCCAAATCATGAATGTATCTTCTGATTTAAAAAAAAAGTATGCCAAAAGCTAACTTTTATCGTCTTCTTATATTTTTGTTATACTAATAAAGAGCCCATTCAATAGTTGCCATGCCTTGAAATAAAAATGCGTCCAATTATAACTGCCGGAAGATTATCGAAGATTCACGAACAGCATTTTGAAAAGTTTCAAGTCAAAATATTGAGCAGTTTGGAAGTGATCGCTAGAATAAGAGACCTGATAATCACAACAATCATATTGTTAACATGACCACTTATTGGCAACCACATAAATCAAACATACCATAGATTCACATGGCTGTCGAAGTGGGCTAGGTATCAATTTAATTTTTGAGCGATATAATCGAAAGGTAGATTCAGTCTGAGACGACTCCTTTCATAATTTAAATTTGCAAAGTTTGATAAATGCTGATAATTAATTCGCCTACGCCCTGACCGGAAGTTTACAGTTATCATCTTATTAACCTGGGTTTATTTATTACCACCATATTAACACGTCTTTAATGATAAAGACTATAGTTAATCAACATTCTAGCTTGTTACTTTCATCCATTTAATCATCGCCGTTTGCTGGTTCCCGTCATAAAATCATGTTTATGGCCACCACACAAAGCCATACTGCCCGAGGTAGTCCCTTCTTCACAATATTTAAATTGGCCTGATTTAACGGAAGTTTGAGCATGTAATCGGGGTGACTGGTTTGCGTTGATTGTTTTACTGCTTTCGATTTTGTTGCTTTGATTAAAATTGTATCGCTATTTCGTTTCGTTTTTATAGATCAGTTTTCTACAATTAAAGTTTGGTAAAATAAAAGATACGGAATATGAATGGAATCAATCTGAAGAAAATGGTTTCGATTGTAGTCAGATAACAATTTGGTCACATGACTATACAATAATTCAACACTGGAATTTCAAGTCTGGAATTAATGGTACCATTCATTAGTTCAGAAAACTGAAATGGGGTTAAAGATCCTACTGTTCTGCTCCTCAACTGGGTTAATAAAGACGGACATACACCATACATTGTACGTGCTATGAGGGAAATTCTGCCCCGGCAGTGGCGCTACGGCCTACTCATATATCGAATTCCAACTGCCAAGGAATCTTTTACGAGCACGCCAATATGTACACGGGATCTCGGTTTTTCGTCCTATCCGAACCACTGTACAACTGTTTCCTGCATCACTGACAAGCGGAAACCACGCCGGAAAATCTGGATGAACTTTCTCGACCAATGCAGGGATCGAACACCCGACAGCGTCTTACCCACTTAGTCAACGTGATCCCCCCCCCCATTAGTTGAGAGAATTGGTATCATAAACCTGGACTTTATCTCTGCCAGATTATCCGTGTAAGTAACACGTTCTCTCTTATTGAAATTGTGTTATCGCCTACTAGGTTTTAATGCATTGGTTATTATGAACCTCTACGTTACAGTTCGTAATTGTAACAGGTAGTAATGACCAACAAAGTTAGGCTGAATTTTCCGGTAGATTTCCCAAGGTCAGGGTTGAGGTACCTACAAGGAAGGAGTGACTCGATTGATACAGAAAGTAATTATTTCGTGATTCAACATGGTAATGAAATCGGAAAATAATCGTGGAAATAATGGATGAACCGTAAACTGTTTCTCATATTTTAAATTCGCCCACTGCGTTTTAGAGATAACTTCATAGTCAGGCAATTTCGTTTTAGCTTGAGGTCAGACATGTCACAGATTTAAACCTCTGTATAAAATTGTATATTTTTTTACTCAGTACTGGGCCCATTTCGTTCAGCCACATTAAAAATGTTACATATTAAAAATTTATTCAAAAGAATTTTAAAAAACCCCAGAAATTAAGACAAACATCGGATTACTAATGCCCCTTCCCAAACGTAATATAGTATATACGTACCACCAAGAAAATCACTAAAATACATGGTACCCGGCCCACCCAGTATGCACTACATTCAGTGGCAAATATTAAGATATACCCAGGGCATGTTTTTATGGCTTTGAAACCTAGGCTATGTTTGTTGGTGTTTAATCACTCAATTAATCAAATAGTTTAATGGTTGTCAACACCGATCAAGTATATCTTGCATAAGGGCAGCATTTAAAGAAACGCTAAAGTAACTAAATCTGTATGCCAATAATTATTTTGGTCTCTAGAATGATTTTATTTTGTGAAAAAATAAGGTCTACATGAAGTTAATAGTGTCATCGATGATGCATTTCTTTTTTATTGTGCAGAATGAAAATGACTGCTGTTCAAACATTTCGACCAATGTCGAATTTGGGGAGCATGGAATTTGAGGCAACACAGAGCAATGAACATACTACAAAAGCACACGTCCATACCCTGTATAGTTTGGTTTACCATTTGAGAAATAATTGTCGGTAAAATAATGTCAACTAATATAAGATTATAAAAAAATATATGTTTGGTCTGGATAATCTGGAATATGCGCGTCAGATGGTGAGTAATTTACTTTAATTAACCAGGCACACGAACTTCTTTTGGTGAATGGGCTTCGATCGGTATAGGGTGAAAATATCCCTTTAAAAAGGCAATATTTGAGCCGCTCAAGCCTTTCAGGATATGAATGAATAAAATCTAATTAGACATAGCTTGCCGTCTTTAAACTAAATGATTAAAAAGCACCTTCGGCTACAGATTAAAACTTGATTTAATTCATCAATGAAACTCTAATTTTTAATTGTGATGTATACGTTTGAACTATATTCAATTTTATCACAGATTTAAGTTTAATTTCACGTCTTTACTTTCTCCGGACTACTTAAAATCAGTTTGTGAACGAAAACTTTATTTTAACGTTCATGAAAATACTTAGAAAACCAAAAGTACTACAAATTCAGAAGGTACAGTCTTATTGTATTTTCGTTTCGGGTTATGTCTCCAGATCCAAATCTCTACACAGCCGCGCCATTTGTCCGCCATTATACATGGTTGTATTAAAAAAATTACCTAAGAGTTAATATAATGCCAAATTATATTATAAGCGAGTATTTAATCATCGTATTTATTGCTAAATATAAGGAAGGGAAGCGTTAAGCTCCTCACCAGTACCAGTCAAGCTGTTAATCTAACTGACATGACAGATGACTACAGTATCACTGCTCTTTCGCTAGATTACTTCACTCGCCATTATTGCTATTATCGCATAAAGACAATTTTAAAGAAAATTTACGGCCAAAAAATACATTTGTCATCTATTTGGTAAAAAAGGAAGAAAAATAGTAATTGGCTGTGATGGTTTTCTTGTAGCTGTCTTTTATTACTCCACAGACATAGATTGCCAGCCAACGAAATATCACCCACCATCTGATGAGTACTTGACAACTGCTTATAAAGATTTTCAGTATAGTAAAGTTTTGAAGTATTGTTGAATATTTCTGCAGAATCACAGTAAGTGTGGTAACAAACAGACTGGCACGTGGAGCTATTGTAAGTTTCGGTGGCAAGGGCAATAAATTTTCTAATAATTGATGCGAGACTACGTCTTATATATCACGAAGCAAACAACAGTATTGCATAGAGTCCAATTGTTTAACCTCGTTTACTAAACTGTTTCACCTGTCTTTGTTAGCCCATTCGGTGTAGAAATGTAGGACGTTAATCCCTATTTAATTTCCGACATTTTTATGCATCAACCTCGTCTCTTGTTTTAAAGCTTCATTGTAAAATTATCGTCTGCTGACCACATCGTCGTATAAAAATTAGCAGACAGATAACGGACAGATATCTCACTGGACCAAAATGAGAAACAATATTAGGCACTTTAGCGTGGATAGTCTTTGTGCACGACACCAATCCATCAATATTTATTAATGAGAAGTATGTTGTTAGCAAATATTTCAACTTGATAAGGGGGGGGGGATGGCCTAGTGGTCTAGAGTGCCGCGCTTCGACCTCTAGCTAGCCGGTCACCTCTGACTTGCGGCTGTGGTTTCGATCCCTGGTGTGAGCGTATGTGGCATGGAGATAGGGGCGCCTTCTCAACCTCGTGGGTTTCCTCCGGGTGTTCCGGTTTCCTCCCACTGCTAAAGACCACTACGCGCAAGCGAATAAATGAAATAAAATTGAAACCATATGTTAGTCCCAAAATGAGCTAGTTTGTGTCGAGTGGATGTTAAACCCCATTTCTATCTATCTATCAACTTGATAAGAAGAAGATACCCAAATTATTCAAGCCAGGTTCCTACTGGAAACCACACCTGTTGTCAATTTTATAGTCATTAGTAGGCAAATTCCCACGCTTTATTGATGTGTTTTTTATTACAAATTAAAAAAAACCAATACACATCTCGGAAAAATCAAATAGTTACTTCAAAAATGCATTATGTAAGAGCTAAATCTGCCTATTGCAGGTTTTTCCTTGACCCTTTAATGTTATATAAGTTATTAATTAGACATTAATTAATATGACAAGATAATAATCAACTTTCGATGCCATCGGATGGTCCCAATTTTAAACAGATTAGAACGGTTCGGCCATTTAATGATTTAATTAAAAAATACAGAAGCTTGGCTAAGACTCAAATGGCCAGTACAACCAATACACACATCTTGTCAAAATTACAACCATTGATAAATTCACTCAAAATAAAGTAATTTCAATGGAAGTTCAAATATATTAATTTTAAATTATTTATTTTTGAAATAGTATAGCGTGAACGGCCAACTCTTTATCTAAATATTACCTAATGCCCCTTTAAATTGCACCCTGTAATATTTAAATACTTACCTGGAAGGAAGCGGGGATTTAAGACAATTCATAAAGTAAAAGTCACCACTAGTAAAAGGAAATATATCCGGGGTCGACAGACATAGAATTTGGTTGTGCTAGGGGTCTACTGATGTGTCCATTGAAAGAACTAAGGGCCACTTTGATTTCAAATTAGTAGGAAACGCCATTTTCTGAGCAATACCTTTTCTTCCTTCGGATTGCAAGTATGCTTTCACACAAGGCTTAAGGTTAAATATCTAAGAAATATATATATAGTTAGCTGGAATAATAATTAAATTATCGTATACAGGAATATGCAATCGATTTAGTGACGTGTAAATAAGCAACTATCGGCGTCCAATGTTTCCAGGATGCACATCTACAGCAACTAGCGGCAAGAAAAAAGAAAACTGTTTGCTTCCTTTGTCTGAATATCTTTTGAACAGCCGGTGGTCTGACCAATTTTAATAAACACTTGCCATAGAGTTACTGCCCTTTCAGAAAATTAGGACCAATCAAGAGGTAAAATAACCAGTTACAAGAGCGTATCGACCTGTTTCCAGCAACTACTGGTTGCCGCCTTTTGATTCCAGTCGCAAATTACACAATGATGAAGAAGCGTTAAATGCTTTATTTCATTTTTGAACAATATGTGATGAAGCCCAGTTGATTTATGTCATGATTTTAATGTTATGGTTAAATAATTGACCGATATTAAAATCGGACGACATTTTATGATTTTAAATGTCGTTTTATGATCGGGGTTATGATAGTTATCGTTATTCAAATACCAGGAATGACTTTCACTTAGAAACTACAAGTGAGTTGTAAAACTTGAAGACCAAATTAAACAACGATTTCTCGACAGTAAAGAATTTTCAGTGGTGCATTGTCATATGCGACTCTGTAATGTTCATATTGGCGTACCAATCAACTGCCAGGAATCAACCATCCCTTTACATTTAGTTTCACTGTCATGCAGTCGTCCCTTCTTGTCCCTTTTATCGATACCCTTTGATTCGCAGAAGTTAAAAGTTAACATTTTTTTTTCAATAACTCGAAGTAAGTATATGTGAATTGCAATAAAGTATGTCTTTTCGCTGGTATAGTACTAAAGGTATCTATGGGGTTATTACGTTTAAAAATATATAAGTTCTGATTAATGTATTGATGTTGTTACCTACAAATGGGTGATAATTATATTTGGGTTAATTGGATTCCTGTAAATAAATTCGGTCATTGACGTCATAATATCTGTTGATCCAAAAAAGTCACCAATCATTCGCTCCTTCCTCCTTCACAGTCTATAGGTAGCAGCTTTGGTGGTGACCAAGGGGGGTTGAGATGGCCTAGTGGTCTAGAGTGTTGCGCTCAAGTCACAAATCAGTAGACATAGTTTCACCAGCATTATGTTAAAGTGGGCTATCCCAGGCTGTGAATAGACATCGATAATTTCCCGAGACTTGTAGTTCTTTAGGTATCAGTTGTTCTTGTCAATCTGTGAGAGCTTTTTGAGTTCTATGTTTGTGAAACTTAGACTGCAGAAATAAATTATTTAAAGTTTAGGAATAAAACAACTGTTAAGCTGTATATAAACAAGAATTAAAGAACAATACATTGTTCAGTGGTTTTATTGGATATTGTAGTAAAAGGAAATCACAACGTGAAGTTCAAAAAGTACAAAGTGGAGTACAAGATTGCGGTCTACCGCAGTGACACCCGAAAGTGTCACATACGTCGATTTGTGAGCCGTGACACTGGATGCCATCCCTCAGTGCTACCGTATTGGTGGTGTGTCACCAGTAGTCTGTAGTGTATGTTTTCCTATATTTAGTCCTGTCTGAAATATGGTTTAACCAATCGAGCTAATGCAGTGTGCTGTGCGGGGAATCCTACCCCTTATTTAGGCATACGCCAGTGGGTTTACCCTATTTTTTGTTCTATCCGAACAATTAATCACCTTTCTCTGTCAGACACCCGCTCCCAAGAAGTGGCAAAAGCAAAATGGCTGGAGCAACTTTCGGGCATATGAAAGCTATTAACTATCCTGGTGACAATCATAGAAGCTTGTGAATACAAGTGAAGAGCACACATGAAGAACGATCTAAGTCACTTTTTCATCGAATCCCAGTTAATGGCGCCATCTGGTAGCAAATTGTATAAGCTTTCTGTAGAACAATCAATTTCTGGTAAAAATCGCATCGAACCAAGGCCCGTCTGAAATGACCTCCCGGACAAATACGTCCATCGTACCCTTTATTTGACCTTAATTTGGAAGTCAATTGTTTTACTGGTATTATGATTCGTATTAAACATCATTTTGAAGTCGTAATTAAACCCACTTGTTGTTCTGTTCGCGTCAAGCATTCTCGTCCAAAAGTTTGTTTTGCTTTTTTCGCGAAAAGACAAAATTGTGACTTAGATCATTCTTCCTCTGGACTCTTCAAGTGGCATCTTCATCACTAGCTTAAGTCTACAGTAACATTCACTATCTTGGTAATTGGGGTCCCAGAGGCCATTTGTATTCCACATAATAACGTAGTTTCCAAACCCCAGAAGTACTGTTTTGAAAAACATACCAGTAACGATGAATTTTAATACTCACTTATTATTAATATAGATTGTGCTTTTGTCATTATGGAGTTTTGTCTATGAAATGACAGAATGATTAGCTTAAAAAAAATTTTGTTTTATTTCTTTTGTCGTTGAATCATATAAAAATTTTATGAATACTTTTGAATTCAACCATCTTGCCCATGGTTTTACGTCTGTCGACAACAGTCGCGAGATTAACCCATTAGGTTCCGTCGCCTGAAAACCCCAAGTATCACATCATAATATTAGTACTATTTTTTTCATTCTCATGAGAAGGTATGATTACTCTTTTTTGAACACTCGGTACCACTTCACATTTCGCATATTGCTTTTTTGTGGAGCGGCTTTTGATGTTGTTGAAAAATGTATAATGAGATGAAGGTTTCAAAATGACTGCTCTGAAAAACATTCTAAATCCTTTTTGCATCTGAAAAGTGTCCATTTGTCTTCATTTTGTCGAGAATAAAATTCGGCTGTCCATTACTCTCATAAAGATGTAAGAAAATACTAATTCATATCGACATAATTGTCATCAGTATTGGGATAATATTCGTGATAAACTTCAAGAATTATTTGGAAACAATTTGTCTTTCCGTTTTTGTAATATTCCTGGGGA
The DNA here is from genome assembly GCA_963678685.1 of Patella ulyssiponensis. NCBI lineage: Eukaryota > Metazoa > Mollusca > Gastropoda > Patellidae > Patella > Patella ulyssiponensis. Next base: position 57,064,153 of record OY783230.1, on the reverse strand, counting down.
TTAAAAAATCTTATGTAAGGGGTTGAAAGACAACACCTAAGTGCTAATTAACAATAAATGATCGTCATTCGACATGATAAAAACTCTTTTGATCGATTACTGACTCTTAAGAATTCGTCATTTTGGCTAAAATTATATATTTTTTCTATGTTTTGCAAATGTTGTTCTGTATTCCCGTTAGAAGAAATGCACGTAAAAACTGTAAAATCATTAAAAACACATTTACTGGATATGAACAACTTTATTTTTAATAATACGTTAACTGTTATCAAGTCGTGGTGTATTTTCCTTAAAGGGATTCTACTCCCTAAATATTTGGGATTCGATTTTACCGAATATATCGTAAAATAAGACAGTTGTTTTACCTAAAAGGTACATATTGAATTTCCTATGGAGGGGGTACAGTGTGGAATTGATGTTGGATTGGGGCTTATAAATGAAGCACAAGAGATGTTTTGCGTAGCCAGTCAATACTTATATTCTCATATGTTACTTTGCAGGAGTTACTGTTTGCCTTGTTTTTGGTATGTGATGAAACATTGAAGTATTGTCTCTTTAAGAAAGTTTGATATGTTGTCAGTATAGTTGTTTGTTGATATTTATGTATGTAAGTGTTTTGTTAAGAAGCCTGATGTGTTCATAATGACGTGTCGCACTACTCTATACTTATTCCCTATCACAATAACACTACACTACAACATGGTTAGACGGAATTATGATGGAAAAAACATAAATTCCTGACAGCTACTAGCAGTGCAAGAGTAGACGTTAACACTGCTAACGTAGCGTAAAAGAAAGCTAAAATTTCACTGCCCAATTTTAATTGTCGGATGTCACAAGTGAACCGGTTGTTTCAGAAATTGTTAATTTTACAAAATTTAAATTCTAAGCTAAACGTTGTTTTCAATGTTAAATGTTCAACGGGAAAAAATTATGTTTTACTTTCCCAGTAAAAGGTTAAATTATCTAAATTAAGGGTGCAGTGTTTAAGTTAAATGTTACAAGCAAACCAGTCCATTTCATTAAGGATTAGCTTCCAAATTACAGATGTATGTTCCACAGGTTTCAGCAAATCCAAGATTATATGATCGTTATTGCAATTAAGGTCGTTCATGCTAAAGTTAAATGTTCGCTGTTAAGTTAAATTATTGTCCAATTGTCCAAGTCGAATTCACGTTATTCAATAATTTAAATTTACAATGTACATGTTAAATGCTTGTTGTTCAATTGTTCAAGTTAATGTTGAAATTGTTCAAGATGACTGTACATTGATTGGGTGTAATCCACACAAATTTCGGGACTACTAAATGGTATATTACTTAATTAATAAGCTATCCAGCGGGGGCGTCACGGAAAAACCCACAAACTTTTTGCCACACGCATTCATGGAATTGAACTCTCTGACATCACCTGTTTCCGTAAGAGAAGTTATCGCACGATTTAGACTATCGTGGACTTTATGGTGGCTCTTGTGGAAAGTCAGGGACATAAGGCCCAATTTTGTGTTGCCATATTTTCGGATCCCCACCCCGTCTCCCTGCCACTAAGGTCTAAGCTGTTTTCAATATTTATCATACCGATACACCAATTACAACTATATACGGTGTTCGTAAGCTGCATTGATTTCCTTTCCATGGGTTTATTTCCAATCTTGGTGAGAATTATTTACAGTAACAAAATTATTATTAATATATAACATCCAAACACATGTCGAATCTGTGCATTATATTAAAACATATTTGGCCATCTACAAACTTCGTGAATGTTAACAAACTTATTGAGAGAGTGAGAGAGAGAGAGGGGGGGGGGGAGAGAGAGACATGGGGTTTAACTTCCACTCGACACAAACTAGGTCATTTCGGGACTAACATATGGTTCACATTTATTTCAATAATTCGCTTGCGCGTAGAGATTATTATCAATGTATCGAAACAGTAGAACCAGGAGAAAATCTAGGAGAGAGAAAGAAATGAGGTTCAACGTCCACTCGACACAAACTAGGTCATTTCGGGACTAACATATGGTTCAATTTTATTTCAATAATTAGAATTTTACAAGAAATATAAATATTCAACGATTAGTGAGATAAAAGGTTGATAGTGACAACATATTATTCTACCCTGCGTCGAATTCCAACTATTTAGGGCTCATATGTGCACGCCAGCGGGTACGCGGAACCTGGGATTGTCGTCTCATCATGCCCCACAACCAAGAGGAAACCACGATGGAAAATCCTTAAAAACTTCCTAGACCAACACTGGTTTGTGAGCTGGTGGCTAAACCATTCACCGGGCCACCCGCGCGGCTTCCCATATGGGTATATAGGTAGTAGGACAACGTAAATCATTGATATATTAACCTTTCTACCGTCATATAACAGCTAATATTCAAAGTAGCCTGTCCTATATTCGTGGGTTTTCTCCTAGTCCTCCTGTTTCCTCTCACTGCTAAAGATCCCTACGCGCAAGCGAATTACTGAAATAAAATTGCATCATATGTTTATCTTGAGTGTTGTGTCGAGAAGACGTTAAACTCAATTTCCCCCTCTTTCTTTTCTATTACCGGTAAGCATATAAAAACTTACACATAAAAAATAACATCAGTAAACCACCATGAAATTATGGTGACTTACACGGGTCATATATTATTATACCATTATCGTTGGTTTCGTATTCTTACCACCAAAGTTTTCACAAAAAGATATACATCTCCTTTAATTTGATTGTTACGCCAAAGAAAATAACTCGAGAGATTTAAAAATAATTAACGGCAGCATTCTACACAAAGTTCAAATTGTTGGTGGAATTCTATTACATGTTAAACATTTGTTCTCGTCTAGACCACGAGATCTGAACGAGATGTACCTTCGATAATACGGAGCAAACGCATTTACCGGCTTGTAATTTTGGTTTTAAAATTCTTTTTGTTTTCAAAAGTATAGCCCCAATTCTCTATTCAAAAGTATAGGCCCATTTCCCAATTAAAAGTGATAGGGATAGCTTCAATTGTCCATAGCCTCATTTCAAACTATTAATTCCGGCAAAGTCTGTGCGCAAAATATAAATGGACGTAACGTAAATTGTAAAAATATATCCACGGGGTTTATGAGTTTATAATAAAACTTATAATTGATTTCTGAAGGAGATAAGCGCATGATTTTAAAAAAGGCATATTTCCAATGGAGGACGAGTTTGTTCAGTTCTAGATACCTGGCTGACCACCATGTTTTAATCTTAGTAATCGCTACACGACGGATTTATTTATTTATGAACTCGGGTATGGATTCTAAAATCTGTCAGATACTTTTATCTTATAAACAAAATGTAGATTGGGCTTCACCTCAACCACCCATGATCTTAAGTAAATGAGAAATTTAAATGGAAAAGCAAATATCACTTTTTAAAGAGGCTTTTCTAAACATGACTTTACATAAGTTAACAAAAGAAATTAGGAAAAAGGATGTGAATAACCTATTGTCAATTTCCTCGTGCAGTTACTCAGGTAGACACATTTACCTGCTGGTACACATCTAATTGGCCATGTCAAATGTCACTCAATGATAGATCCCGCCTCCTTGTAACCTAACACCTCGGAAATCAGCGACTAAGAGATTCGTGGTTAACTGTTATAGGCTTTAGTTATCTGTTTACGCTGAGACTTGTTTTATTTGGCCACAAGAGAAAGACATATCATATATATGTATATTTATAATCGTGCAATAATTATGACAGATAAGACAGACAAAAACCTCGATCCTTCATCTTCATCATCATCATCATCATCATTATCATATCAGAAGAATGAAAACTGCAAGATTCTGCATCCCAGCGGAGAACGGATACCTTCGCCGAATAACATAATGACTGTTACAAACTTCTCAATAGCGGAAATACTGAAACCGGAATTCGGAGTGAAGAATATAAAAACAAACTTTCAATCGGCTTTCACGGGTGTTATTCCCGCGAAAAATGTGTGTTCAGTTCCTCCCAAGAAAGAACGATCAGTGTGTTCAAAGCCCGAGAGGTCGGGAGTGGAAGTGACGAGTCCAACGCGGAGTGATAGAAGTACTCCCAGTCCTACAAATAAACCAGTATTATGGCCAGCTTGGGTTTTTTGTACCAGGTATTCAGATAGACCAACTTCAGGTAAATTTATACTTTTGTATTGTAAAGGCAGTGCATTTAAAATGACACTACCTCTAACCCTGGCACTAAATTTGAATATTCTTGAGCATTTTATGCGTTAAATTGTTTTGGGAGATGGCCGTGAGCCTTCTTTCGCAATTTTACGACGTTAGATAAAAGCATAATATTGAAATACAACCGACAATGTGTTCAAAAAGGGTATGATTTTTAGTTATAAACGAAACTAGTAAATAAACCAACTTCCGCTTCAGAGATACAAACGACAGTGTGTTCAAAAAGGGTAGAATTTTAAGCCGTAAACGAAACCAGTAAACAAACCAACTTCCGCCTCATAAAACATCTAAAGAACTCATCAAATCATTTTGAATTAATTTGAAAGTGGTCAAGCGCCTTAATTGGATAATTTCTCTACGAGATCTATGACATCAGAAATGTACAGTTGGTGTAAGAATGTGGGATTTCAATTTGCGGTTTACCTATAACCATTATTTAACTTCCCTGAGAAAGAAATATACATACGAAAAATGTCTATGGGATATTATAATAGCTTGCAATATATTTTCTAGAACATCCCATATCACTTCCTATTTGAAGATTGAGACTAGCGAACAATATTTGTAATAGTGTATCATAATACGATATTCGATTCACATACATGAATTGCAACGCCGTTTGTTTTTACTAAGATGATAGGATACTGTAGAAGCGTCGACTTATAAGTACTTTTGACACACCTCTATCAATTAATATGATACACACGTAAGAAATAACTTCTGAAAAGCATTGAAATACAGGGAAAGGGGAATATATACTGAATCGGGAGTTATAAGTAATATGGGCATATCTGAATGTAAACAATATTGTTATATAAGTATGGTTATCTATCACATGTGATTATTCCATATAAGTAAATAAACAGAATGGCCCAACATTAGATGAAGACTATGCATACTGTTTTAAGGGCAACGCCCTGTTGATCAAACATTTAATTTCGTTCTAATTTCTAGTATCGTGATAACAATTGCGAAAATATCTAACTGATATCATATTTCAACATCTTCGTCAACTGCTTATCGTGAACAAAGATATTATGGACTAAAGCTCGTTAAACAGTGTATATATATGCATACAATTGCTTTAATTATTTGTAGATAAATTGTAATTGTTTGTTCGTTACGGATGTAAAGCGATTCCTTGTATACCATTCTTAAAATCTTATATACATTTAAAATAAATATAGATGAAATACAACAGTATAAGGAATAGTTTGCACAGTTACCCTCGCAAAGTTAAATGTTAAGGGAAACAAATAAAGTCAGTTTTAATCAAAACATGTAGAAAAGGAAGTAAAATTCTAAATAAAAAGCTTTATATCTTTTATCCTAATGATATTTGTAGGGGTTTTAAGCAAAATCTATCGAACAAATAGCAAGATGTCTTTCACATTTACCCTCACAAAGTTAAATGTTAAGGGAAACAAATAAAGTCAGTTTTTAATCCAAAAAAAAAACATGTAGAAAAGAAAGTAAAATTTTAAACATAAAACGTCAACTCTTTTTATCAGAATATTTGTATTGTCTTCTTAAGCAAAATCCATCGAACAGATTGCTAGATTTTTATCTCTCAATGTTAAATCTATTTGGACTTTAAATTATTTTAATGGACATATGAACAGATCAGAGCAAGGTTTAGCGTTGTTTAAAAACAACAAACATGTATTCCTTCATATAAGTTTTATCTGAGCGAATTTTCCCTTTAAAACAATTGTAAGATTTCTTCACAATAAATTATTATAGACTTTGGAAACACGTGGCTCGAGCTCGGCACGTACACTGCACGTGTCCAACAATTAAATAAGATAATATATATGAGAAAATTACTTTATTCTTGGGAATATCTCGATTTATTCATACATTATTCGTAATTACTGATATCAAGTATGAAAAGTGTTATATAATGTATGGGATATAAGTATACATAGGTAATTAGTAAGATATTAATTAATCGAGTAATTATTAATTTACATATGTTGTATTAATTGTTGTCAATTAATAGAAAATAGCAATAATAACTCTATTAATTGATCATTATATCTCTATTATTCTGTGACGTAGATTTGCGGGTGTCAGAATTAGACATAATAAATGACTGCAGGTGTTGAAATAATGATTATTCAATAATAATTAATATCAACACACACCCCTGTAAATATCAAAACTATCAAAATCATGTTTGTAAAGAAATTGGAATAACGGTAAACAAATGTTGAGTATTTCTAAAGTCAAATATATATGGCAAGATGTTCGAGACAAAATATAAATACTCAACACTTACTTCCACAACATGTATACAAGTTAAACTAAAGTGTTAATGTATTTGGTGTCCTTAAAAATGAAGTCTTATTCGATGTTCGGAAAATATTGAACAAATATCCAAGTCCAGTAATATTCTATTAGCTAGCATTTATATTTTTTTTTCTCTCTGCCTGTTGGTGTTACATATTCTCAAATACACGAGTTCGTTTTATTTTAAGAAATTATAAATCTGGATAAACTTTATTTAGAAGAGCGACATAGACAATAGCAGCCACTGTCGTTCAATTTATATCCTAAATGTCGAAGAATTGGCTTAGTTTTTCTATATAATGGATTTATTATTACGTATAATACATTAATTACATAACAGAAAGGTATTTGAATAGTACCAACTGATATGTATAATGGATTTATTATTACAAATAATACATTAATTACATAACGGAAAAGAATTTGAATTGTACCAACTGATAATGTATAAACATTGTAAAAATAAAATTACACTTATAAACAGATTGTGGCACAAGATTGTTTAAGTGATTCCGTTCCTATAACCTGCAGATATCACAGTGTACTTTATTAAATATTTCTAATATTTTAAAAGGCTCAAAGAAACAGTATAAAATATCGTAAAAAGGGTTAATCTTTGTTCATTTTGTTATATAAATTTCATAGCGCCACAAATATTTTGTATTTATTTGATGAATTGAGATTTAAAAGAGCTAAACCTCTTTGATTCAGATCAAAACATGCCGTGTTGAATTGGGTGGTGATATAGTGTGTTATTTCGTTTAGTGATTACTCAAGTTTTAGCCTATTAAATTTCGCTTTCAAAACATTAAGTGGAAGTCGGTTTGTTGACTGTTTACAAAATTAATTAAAGTAATTCTTAAGCTGACTCTTTATGTGGACGTACAATTTTAGATACATGTATAAACATTTCAGAATTTCGCAAAAGAAATGAATACATTGAATTTTGTTTCAAAAATCTTAGCGGAAGTTGGCTTACTTTCTAATTTTTTGTCAAATTTGACCAATTTTATCGACTCTGAAACGTAAAATCGGTCATATATCAAAATTGACATTTAAATCAGAAATGTTTCCGATCTTATGTGTCGTTGACATCATTTGTAATAGATTTATATCCATCTAGATATAATATAGGTATTATGGCTAAGTTTATTTACTATTTAATTAGAAGTTATTTGACTTGTTGTCATACCCAGCGGGGATAAACTACTTAACTAAACGATAGATAGTTAACTGATTTGATTAATTACAAGTTGTCAAGAGGAGGTCGTCGATGGCGGACGTTAATATGCGAGGGCTATTTACAAAATGTACTTATACTGGTCAAATTTGGATTCTGACAAATGACGTTCGTAGGGAGAGAAGCAATATATGCTGTGTTATTTCAAATCTTTCTGCAGGCTGACACCTTACGCGATAAGTTGTCGATTGATGACCCGTCCCTCGCCCTTTGACACGGTCTATAATTATAGAGGCTGATATTAGGATCTATCAGTGATAATAGATGGAGCCACTAGTATAGCTATCGATGTTCCCACTTTGTTTAATGATCTAATTAGTAACTTCACGGTCAGCCATTATGTCAGCTAACCCGGACTATTTCCAACAACCAAACAATTGAAAACGTCGACCTAACATTGAGTCGAAATTTAATTGAAGTGTTTCCATTTAAGAATTGTGACTTTTTGTATCTACGCTGGTTACCGCGTTTGTTTTAATTGCCGTATTACATTTCTTGTATTTGTTATTCAGCTGTTAGACCATCTATGCCTCAATAGAAATCAGAGAGGATTTAAAGTTGCGTATCTGTTCAGAACAGATGTTCAAAACACCATTTATTAGCCTAATTCTCTTAATCTATGGTTTAACGCGATTGTCTACCCTTTTCTATTCATTTCAAATACCACAGTCGACCAGAAAAATACCGAATCGCTTATATTTTAACAAATAATTATTAAAACTTGCAAATTTTACCAGTGGTTTTAAGGCGCTGAACCAGATTCTGAAAACCAAAAAGTGAAAGCCTAATGAATGACATGTTTTGAATGGAGCGAAAGTCAAATGATTTTATTATAGGTACATGAAGATTTAAACTAAAATAGTTTATGAATGAAGCAATTCAATGGCAAAGAGCTGAACTTTGTACTCGGGTTTAATCCATGACATAAGTAAATAGGCTACAGATTTCAAACATTTAAATTTAATTTTCATGGATAAGGCTCCTGGAACATATTATCATAGAATAAAGGTTTGATAATTTGTATTGCTATGGTACTATGTGATATATCCATATCAAACTGAATTTTATTTTCGTTCCGTTTAAACCATGTCTTGAACAGGCGAAACCTAAAGCGGAACGAAATGATGGTATAAATAATCAAATTTTCTGTCAATGTATGTTTGAATTACAACCCGGAACTGGCCCAGTGTCTTATCCCCTACACATAAAAAAATATTGTCATTGTTAAAGAATATTAACAAGACGAGGAATCAAAAATCACCTGAAATAAAGGCACACATTCACAACTCTTTTTGGTTTTAGGGTCTTCAAGCAACTTAGTAACACGTCTTTTAGCCTTTGAAAAGATTTTAGAATTAAGCTAAAGAAAAATCCTTATTTAAAAAATATTTTAACTTTTATATTTAATTTACTAATAAAAACCAAGGTGTATTGAAAATTTTGTGAAATGTTGTTCGCCATTTAAAATGTGTCTTTATATCTTTTTAAACAGGGCCAAGAGCCAGACATGTTCGAAGAAAGAATAGTGTAGATAGTTCCGAAGACAAAAGACCAAGGGCTGCATTTACAAGCGAACAATTACAAAAATTGAAAGTAGAGTTTGAGGATTGTCGATATTTAACGGAAAATCGTAGGAAAGACTTGGCCATTCGGCTTAACCTCACGGAATCTCAGATCAAAATTTGGTTCCAAAATAAACGAGCAAAGTTAAAGAAATCGCTAGGATTCGAAAATCCCCTAGCGATATCCTTAAAATGTCAAGGCTTATACAACCACGCTCCGCTTTCCGACTAATTAAAAATGATTTAATACAAAAATAAATGTTTGACCCTGAATTATTCATTATAGTAATTATACGTGTAAATTTGATTTGTCACTTAATTGTTGTCTTATGTTTTATTTTAAATGGTTAAAATAAAATGGTTGTTTTTCTTATTTTGTTTCGTATTCCATGCAATAAATTTATTTCAAGGAGACCAAGTGAAAGTAACACAGAATCTATCGTTCGTAACTAGAATTCAATGGTTGAATTCGGTACAATCCAGGAACAGTAAGTTTCCAATTAACGAGCACATCTATTCATGGCCGTATGTATAGGATTTTAAAAGTGGAGGTGCAGCAGAGTGGTGGTGACATAAGAAGGTTTGGATCAGGGCAAACGAACCCATTGGCGTGTGGACGCCCTTAAAACCAACCGACTGGTCGGTGCCTTAAGAGCATCACTCTGTGATCATAATCGAGTATATTATTTTATAATTGAAAGGTTGTCAAATTATTTGGGGGAAGATGGGGGGGGGGCACCATTTCCCGGGGCGCCTTATTGTTCTGGGAGTGCAATGTACCACCTGCACTCCGCTGGGTACGACCTTGCACCTATTTCACATTCATTGGGAGGCTTTGCATTGCTTATGGAATAGGAAAAAAATAATAATTAAGGAACATGAATTGAGCGATTCACATGCAAAGTCCACTTGACACAAACACAGGGTATTTCAATAACTTGTTAGCGCGTAGGCGCGCTTAGCAGTGGGAGGAAAACAGTGGACCGGCAGGAAAGTCACGAGGTTGTGCAGATTGACCCGCTCCGTGTCACGTAAAGGCCACTTGACCCAGTGACAATCATTTAAATCTAAGACAATTCTACCCTGCACCCATCACCCCGCCACCCCAATACACACCCACGTTATGTGGAAAGTGGTTAAGTTATTAAACGCCATAGAAAGAATTGTATATAGATACAATTTATCCTATGTGTATGTATTTTAAAAAGATCAATTTGAAACCGAAAAATAAGAATAGCTGTAGCATCGTTATTTGGGAAAACTTTCCCTCATAGCGCGTTAGATGGTGTATGTCCGTCTGGAAACTGAGACTTTAAAACCTCATTTCATTTTATACCTATTATTAGTCCTCGTTTTAAAACAAAATCAGGTAATAACGACCAAAGGCCGGAGTTTGAAGATTTTATTGAGCAGTGTAGTTCAAGGTCCATTAACTAAATTTAGCTCTTTAAAATTCTTTGCAAAACTACCCCCAAAAAAACCCAAAGTGACTGAAAGGAATGATTTCCAACATCGCTAACAGGACAACCAAGATTTTTTTTTATAGAGTTCATATTTTCACAGCATCAATCCTGTTGCATATTCCGAACGTAAAGGCAATTATAACCAATTCCTTATTTTACTACATGCGTATGCTAATACACTACTATACGAATCAGGTCTAATTCCTCACAGTTAATCTGAGGGTTTCAACACTTTCCTATCCCGTTTGATGCATATTATAATGGTTGATGTCCAGGTGAGAGATGAAAAGATAAAGCCAAGCTTTTGTCATTACAATTTTAGATAACCGCACTTCCGATATTTTACAAAGTGACAATGTCCAGATTGTGACCCCTGTTTGCATATTGTTTTATATTTAAAAATCCCAGCGATATATTTTTACACGTAAGTTTGTTGGAAGTAAATAAGATACATATAAATAAGTAAATATACATTTTGATGTTTTCCATCCCACCATGAATGTTTAAGGAAATGAAATATAAAAATATAAAAAAAAATATCGAAGAAAAGAATTCGTCATTAGGCTTAACCTCACGGACTCTCAGATCAAAATTTGGTTCCAAAAAAACGAGTCAAGTTAAAGAAATCCCTAGGATTTGAAAATCCCCTGGCGATATCCTTAAAATGTCAAGGCTTATATAACCACGCTCCGCTTTCCGAATAATTAAAAATGATTTAATACGAAAATAAATGTTTGACCCTGAATTATTCTGTATAGTAATTATATGTGCAAATTTAATTTGTCACTTAATTGTTGTCACGTTTTATTTTAAATGGCTAAAATAAAATGGTTGTTTTTCTTATTTTGTTTCGTATTTCTTGTAATACTAAAATCGGTGCGACAAAAATCGTAGTCTTGATTATCCATCTAATCATTAAATCGTGAAGGAAAGTTATGCAACAAATATCGCAGGCTAGCGACGCCATCTAGAGTAGATTATGGTCTGGATAAGTTAATTAATGTCTAATTAATAGTATATAATATTTTAGGCCTAAAAAGACCTACAATAGGCAAATTTAGCTCTTGCATAATGCATGTTTAACTTTTTAAACGCCCAAGAAACAAGTTATCCTTTGAGTATTTTATAAAGATCAACTTGAAATTGAAATAAGAGTAGGCCGTAGTGCCGTTATTCCCTCATGTTGGCGTATGTCTGTCTAGAAACCGAGACTCTAAAGCCTAATAGAAAAAAACAACAAGTAATTAAATTTATTTGGCCTCAGTTATTGTTATGCAGTTTTATTATTATCTGCTGCTAGACACGTATGCTAGAGACACCATCTGATTATGATGAGTGTATCATGATAAAACTATATCACTTCAGTCTGCACTTAATATCAATAACTTGATTAAACCTACTCTAGTGTAGGCCTATGCATTAAAAATCTTGAATATTGAAGGAGCTGAACTCCTAACCCAGTAATATCCATTCTGGTTAAAATACAGATCTATATTTCGTTTTTTTTTTCATTTTTATAATTTTCATGGCCTCTATTACATAACAATCTGACCAGTTGTAATGGGAGATCGCGTCAGAGGTCATACGAGTGATATTTGACCCTATAACGCCAGACATTTGATTAACCAATCAGCGTTGACGTTTCTAATGGGTTGCCCACTGTTCCGTGCTACTAACGTCAAAAACTGACTGTTTCGTTGGCTAACCCCCTTGTCTGCGATATCACTTCTGTGGAAGCGGACTTTAAAACACCAGGTAGTAGTAGTGTCTAATCCCTCACATAACCTAGAACGCGAGTCATATAACAGCTCTTCAGATCCTAGTGTAGTAAAGGCAAGTAAAACAAAATTTTGAACTATGAAAAACGAAACGAAATACAATAGTTGTTTTAATCAGATTGAATATTATCCATATTGTTTGAAATTTAAAACACGAATTAGAATTCAATGTTGGTCCATTTCAATCGATATTGGTGTTTTATCTTAGCGATATATGACATCCTAATATCCAACTTTTAAGACGCATGAGCATTTCAAATTCAGTACAAAACGCTGTGTACGCTATGGACAAAGAAACACGCATCCTAGAATATGTGTTTTCATCTCAGACACTATACGCCCTTTAAAATACTTGCCATTGATTGGTAGATATGCATAAAACTACAGTACTTAACAACGGAAATAAAACAACTTTATATACAAAACCATTTCAGATTTATTTCATGGTTAGAAAAAAAAATCGACCACTTAAAGTAACGTTAAAAAAATGGTATTAAAATTCTTAATGTGATGTCTAATCTTTCTAAAGGAAAATCAACAGGTATATTTTTTTTTGTTTTGAATATATATATATATATATATGGAACTACATGTAAATGCCTCTCACAATTTCCGACTCTCCCTTTCATTCGACCACGACGATTAACCGGATAATATGCACCGAGTAGCCAATTGGATTTATTAAGACATTTCTAAAATGAATAATACACCTGACTACTTATCCCAGCTTTAATTCAGAACAAGAAAGATAGATGACACTGGTCGCATAATTGCAAAGCAGCGCTGGTTTGCTTAGCAAGCCGCTCGGAATTGCTTTCTTTCATTCAAGAACCAACCATGATAGTTAGGAAACGCGTTAGGTACCAAGGGAGAAAACTCCACCACAGAATTCCATATAATGCAAACACACATTTTTTTTTTACAAAGATGAATCTTGCAGGAACATTTTCACATTCCGCCAAACAATATGATACGGCAAGATATCAACAAATTGTGTATATATCCAAAACAAATTTTTCCATTCAAGTGATACCATGGTCCTTGACTTGGGTCACAGTTGGTGCATATTTTTAGTCAAGAAGCAATACCTCGTTGACTACTTCACGTCGTGCTGTGCAAATTAACACGTATTGTGATGTTTCAAGTGTAACGGTAATCGACTATTATCTATATGTGGATGGATTCAAGTACTTACAAGATAAGATAAATAGATAATATTATCTGTCATGATATAGATGTTTTAATTAACTGTCAATCTGTCACGTATGTCTTCATTGAGGCGAAGGTTAGTAATATGTCCATTTTAAGGAACACGGTTCCGTCCAAAATGAACACTTAGCTTAGAACATTGAACAACATATCCCTGAAGCAACAGTTAGTTATATGGTGGGTTAGTTGATATGGTACTGGTTCACCGATAAGGCGGTCTCGGATTTCATCCCGGTGTTGTCAGAGTAATTTCCTAGTGATTTTCCAACCAGGTTTCACTTGTTAGTGGTTCAGAGCATCTAGTCTTTCGGATAGGGTGGTAAACCGAGATCCACACGTGTAATCGTCAGTAATCACGTAAAATAAGTCTTGGCAGATGGAGTTCGATAAATTGCCGTCGGAAACGAGCAAAATTTCTATTATGGCGCATACCAGTCTTCGTTAGCCCGGTTGATGAGAAATCTCAGACGTAAAGCCTCAGGGAAATTAAACGAAGTGGGCTAACGAAGACCGACAAACGACATGCAATTTGTTATGCTGGTAATTTTGCTCGGACAGCGACCCTAGGGCTTACCCTTATTTGGAATTCGAACTTTTACGTGTACGACCTCGGTTTCACGTTGTCCCTTCCATCCTACACCACTTACAATGGGAATCCACACCTGAAAATACCGATGAACTTTCTCGGTCAACACTGGGGTCGAACACGGGATCTCCAGGTTAGCGATCCAACTTCCTACTCAGTAAGCCACCGTTGTCCTGCCCTTGAGGCAATCAGGTTCATAACAGGCTTTCTGTGTGAGCCGGGTCCTTGTATCAGGGTGTTGTTTCGACAAGATTCAGGACTCTCGTTGTTGAAGTAGTCCTTACTCTTATTATTTCTGGGAAAGATTTCAAATCAATTACAGAGTAATTTTCTGGATAGGAAGTAATACCGTAGAAAACACACGAGGCTGGACAGGCGACCCGACTTCTTGTCACGTACAAGCGAGGAAACGAAACTACGCCACTTGACTCGATGACAGACCGTATGATGTAACGCGGACGCGTTAAGCCATTAGACCACCTACCCCACCCCCCTTCTATCCTCCCCTCAAAATGGTTGATATAGCCTGTGGTCATCCAAAGGTTTAGAAGGGGGTAATATCAGAGGTTGTAACTGTACGCAAATTGGCGGATATTTTAAAACAGTTTTTTGAAATTCAAATCAAAGTTTGTTTATATATTATAGTATAATGATTATTACAAACATATTTAAAACAAACACTGTTTGGGAATGCTACAAAAAAATAATAATATCAATCAAACACCAATAAAAATATTAAAAGAATCTTTGCTCAGGGCTCCTGTACTATACGATCATCTACGTCATGGTTGATATGAGTCGCCTAACGCTATTATACTTGTTTTGATCCTGTTCGAAATTTACATCATAATTAATCATATCTAATTAGGGTTTACTGCCTCTAGGTTACACGTACCTACCAACATCTGCACATTTCACATTAGGCATCTTTAGGGGTAAATATAATATCTTTAAAACAGGCGTTTTCCAACATTCCGCGAATTTCACTGAATATCAAAACATTATAAAAAGCGCCAGGCCACTTACTGTGACTAAAGAGAGAAAGAAAAATGGGGTTTATCGTACAATCCAGAAACACCATGTCATTTCGTTATTTTTCGTTTTCATATTTTTTCCACAGACGACCTTAAGCCGTGTCACGTATATAGGGTGGGAATCAAAACCACACGTGACTCAATGACACACATTATCCATATCAAAACCATCGATTGAGTTAGCAATATGGCACTTGCAGCACTGATTAATAAAATGAAATGGGGTTTAACGTCTTACTGTATGCTCCGCTTTGACTAATGAAAACGGACATGCCCCACACAGTGTGCTATGAGGAAGAATTTGCCCGGACAGCGGCACTATGACCTACTCTTATATCAAATTCCAAGCTTCCAGGGATGTTTTACGTGTACGCCAATGAATACAAGGGAACTCGGTTTTCCAACCCATCCTGTCCCACAGCTAAGGGGAATCACGCTCGAATATCTGAACGACTAGACCCTCCGTCGTACACCACTCCCAAAGTTAAACACTGTTGGAAAATCCCTATGAAATTTATCAGCCAAAGTAGGTATCGAACACGCGGACACTGATATGAAAAGCTTGTCAGGTTGATAGGATGAGGCGAAAAAAACAGGTTGTCGTGTATAAATTGGTAATGCAGGTAAAAGATCCCTTTGCAGATGAAATTACAAGAAGAATAGCCTGAAACACAGTTGCCCGTGAACAATTACCCCTCTCACATTTCACACGGAGCAACAGAAATACAAATTATCAAAATGGCCGAAGTATTGTGCGGACAAGATATCAGTTCCATTACATGTTCTTGTAAAAGAATGCAGGCATCCATAATTCATTGAGTAAATTAGTGGTTCAATACCAAAGACAACACTGTAGTTGCCTCCCTTTATATTCGGTATTCTCCAATTTGTCATGCCGCAAGCGCGAGGCTTTTTATAATATATAGCGATGTGATGTTCGTTTATCTTTTTTTCCATTTTTCAAATGTATATATTTGTTTACATTATTTGTTATTCCTCAGCCAATTAGGTGATATTAAATAAACCGGGAAACGTGTTCAGTTGTCTGTAATATAGCGAGTGGGCGTAGAAAGCACACAGGTTTAGCATCCACAACAAAGCTTGAGTTCACGAAATCAAAGTGCAAATTTTCGTACAGGACAAGTAGTTATGAATTTATATAACGCTCAGCTTTTGAAAAATTATTTATATCAGTTACATATTCATGTATTAATCGAATTAAAATACTGTTGAAATCAATGGTATACCACGGGACGTCTCGGTTTTCCGTCTCATCCGCATGTCAACCCCCCCCCCTCCACACACACACATACCCGCTTCCAGTATATGACACAAGAAGTGGTCATTAAGTCATTAAAACCGTAACATTTCTCTTATCAGATAAAATAAGGGACCTCGCCTCGCTAACCTGGCTGTCCCGTGTTCGATCCCGATGTCTGCCGAGAAAGTTCATGGGGACATTCCAGTGTAGTCCCCCCTTGTCAGTGGTGACAGAGCACGTAAAAAACCTCTTAACATTTGGCCACAGTGCTGCTGTCATGGCACAATTTCTCTCAAAGCACAATGTTTGGCACAGACTCCCGTCTTCATTAGCCTAGTCGGTGAAGACAAGTGGATAATTAACCCACATTTTCATTTCTTATCATTTCTTATCATAAAGTTGTTTTGGTTGACAGAAATACTAGAATAATTCATTGATTCCTCCAGACTCTGTTTCCTCTGAGAACCTTGGGTGAGTAAGACGATCCGCCACAGACGTTAAGTATCTAGACGTCCTCTTAACGTTTATATTTCAGATTGTGTGTTAATGTGGTGAAAGCCTTTCATCAATGGGTACGATTATCGAGCCATGGACGGTAGAAGATTTGGCCAATTTGCGTGTCTTCGCCCCAGTAATGACATTGATTATGCAATATGTACCTTGCGGATCAGACATTCTTGAGATGCACTTCTGGAACACAGAATAAAAAAAATTCAAAAATTTGGCAGTCGACTTGTCTAGACCTCTTGATCCGACACGCCGTTCTTGTGTCGTGCATAAGACTGTAAGACTGCACTGATATACAAATGGCACTTATGAACCGAAATTGGGTTTAACGGAGGCATAGTCTGTCTTATTTCAAATTCCAGAGAGATCAACAGAGACACAAATTTAGTTTTCAATTTTCGATTAACATCTGTGTGGAGTCCATGGACGGACTGCCTGGCAAGGGACAACGTATAGTCAATTGGATGTACGTAAAAGAACCCTTGCCAGTTGGAATTTCAGACAGCACACTGTTTGGCGCATGTCCATCTTCATTAATCCAGTGCGGAACGGGGGGAGAGAGCGAGAAATGGGGTTTAAAGTCCATTCGACACAAATTTAATTTCGGGACTAACATGGGTCAGGGGTTTTTAGCAGAGGGAATAAACGAAGGGCCCAGGAGAAACCCCACGAGGTTGAACAGGCGACGCTACAACCGGGTAATCGAAACCACACCAGTTGACTCGATGACATACCTTATGATGCTGCGCGCACGCAGAATGGTTGATCGTTAATCATATTTCATTTCTTTTCTAGGTCCTGTTCTACATAATGTCAGGTTTATCACGAAGATCTAATTTTGGTTCTCACTTAAAAAACTGATCGTGACACGTTTATTAAAATATGGAGTTACCTGACAAAAACAGGAAACGAGGTTTTAACAAATTCAATAAACTTCTTACAGAAACATATCATCGTGACTTAAACAACATATATCATTAATAACATGATTAAAGATCTATATTATTATCCATAATTAGGTCATATATTGGACCAGATTCTGCAATGAGTTATACTGTAAATAGGGACGGAAACATCGGTGTTTTTTGCTGAACGGTGATAACTTTCTCGCCAAACGCAAGGATCAAACACTGGACCTCCGTTCATTGAGGGTTTCTCTCTCGAAAAAGGAGAAATTCTGATTTATAAACGAGGTAGGGATCTACAAGAAGCCTCTCTCGTTGATTTACGAAACTCTGAGAAACTTGAGCTATGTGGCTAAAGGATACATCATTGTAAAGGAGGGAATTCGAGATTCTAATCAATGACATAGTCTATTTGTTTTAGATCAACTTTCAGATTGAAAACAGCGTCTTTCTTTAAGTCGTTAATAGCAGTAGTTGGTCTGGTATTGAGCCAGTAATGCTATATATTGACAAAATTCATCAATTAACCAATTTTTCTCTGTCAAGTGACCGAATCAGTATTTTTCGTGACATTTTCTGAAAATTAAATAGGAGAAAACTGACTAAAGAGTTATATATTACTGTGTACACAAAAAAGTTAATATTATTAATTTACGACTTGGTAAAACCGTAGAAAGGGCTGAAGCTTTGTACACGATTTTGATTTATCAAATAATCTGTGAGTCATTTAAAGATATATTCCGTCTAGATTCTAAGTTATATTTTATGTACATAGCCATTGGTTAGAGATTATAATGATGTAAATTACCGGGTAAAATATGATGTCATACTATCAAAGTATAAGTTTGTAAATGTACTTGCGATTTAATTCTCCACTTCACAAATAAAATGGGGGGTTGGATGAATGAATGGTTAGCACGTGTGCGCTGTATCATAAAGCCTGGTTTCCTCTCACTGCTAAAGATCCTTACACGCAAGCGAATTATTGAAATTAAATTGAACCATGTGTTAGTCCTGAAATGACCTAGTTTGTGTCGAGTGGACGTTAAACCCAATTTCTCTTTCCCTCTCTCTCTCTCTCTTTCGCTCTCTTTCTCTCTCACAAATAGAATGATTAGGTGAAGTTAAAGTACAGCTAATTACAAAGAATTTCTATCACACATACCCCAAAATTGAATTCTGAGTTTTAGGCAACTAAACTTTAAAAAATGGGTAAACAATAAAATGGGGGACCCTTTGGGGCTACATCTTATTGTTAATGCCATCCCGTGTGAAAGTTCTTAAAAGTGTGAATCCATTTGAATTGATTTGCTTTTCTTACGGCATTATTTTTGCCATTATCTGGGTCAGTCTTAAAAAGCTCTATAATTTTAATCATTCCATTTCTACTCGTATGTCCATCTAAATTGAAATGTAGTGCGATCGGCTTTGGTCTGTTGTGACTAATATCTGCATAGTGTTCCTTTATTCGTTTTGTAAAGGCACGTTTACTTTCAACTACGTATTGTCTTTGTGCAAAGGGGGCATGTTAATAAGTAGACTATATTTCTACTCAAAGTGATAATTTCATATTTTCTGAGAGAGTCAAAACATATTTATTTCTGTCTTTTGCTCAAAAGGTTGTCAACTCACTATTATACGATCATGGGCAATATTTCAGGGGGGTTAAAATCGCTTACACAGAAAATAATAACACAATTACCTCCCTTGTTTTCGAATTCCCACCATGCAATGGCGATCTTCAAGCGTTTGAATTTGAAGTTGAAAATGATATTTTTGCCAATTTCTCAACTGTCAACAGTGAATTATAGGATTATTCTTTAACAAATACCATCTATTTTCAGGCTTTATTTTAATATATTTTAAAAATGTAACTATAAACTATGAAATTGCCGTTTTAAGTTGTAGCCGTTACGACAAGAGTAGTTCTTACCAGTTTTGACACTAATAAAATATTTATTTTGGTCTAATGTATTGCAGAGGTAACAGTCTTTCTTGATACATGTTTCGAATAGGTTTTGAGCCGTGGCTCTGCTGGTTTACGGATTCCGTTGTGGGTAAATAAGTCTGGCTTTCATCAGCGTGTCTTTTAAATTAGTATTCCTCCTAAATGCAAATATGCATATTCATAACGGCAATTTCTCAGCCGAACTTTTTTTTCACATTTTTCGGAATTATCGACTCCGGTGCTAAAGATTGACTACGGTCCATTTGTGACGTCACATGTGCTCCGGTGCCCACCAACCCAATAGAAGGCAACCGCATATCCTCACCTAAGCCTGAAGAGTTTTAACAAATACGAAACTAGTAGCTAAGAGAAATCTGGGAAGGCTGTTCGCCCATTCACAGATTTTTTTTACTTTAAAATATGGTATTTCGGATAGATTCAGTGAGGTGTTAAACACAGATTTCAACATTTAGATCAATCGTCTGTCATACTGCGAAGCTTAACTAGCCAAAATCACATAGTAGAGGTGGCCATTTTGGTAGAAAATGGGGTGAGATCAGTTGTGTCTCGCTCTTTTTCGAAAGTACAAAAAATTACACGTGTGCATATTTTCATGCGTGAACAATTTTTCACCTATGAGTCCTCCCTAGATTGAAAAATATTTCAAAAGGACACGGCTCACCAAATGATTTTTTCCCAATCCCTATAGAAATTAAATTAGCTTATATTATCATACAGAATCCTTAGGTAGATTAGCTCACGTAGCATTTGCTTGGATCCTTACACGAAATAATACTATCAGTGACAGTTTAAAGCAGAAAATATTCAAAATATTTGAAAAGAATGGTATAATTGGTACCACTGATATCAAGAAGACCTACAGGATAATTGTGGAAAGAATGTATAATGATGTACATATTCAATAAACCTATGTATATAATTAATGTTGTAAATATTTTTTCTTTTCTTAAAAAAAATAAACAGATTTTACTTTGATTTGTTGTTGACAGTATTATAGAAATGGACTGAATATATTTTAATAAAAAATTTTTGAATCAACGACCATAAAAAATGAGAAATCATTACTGATAATACCATTACAAAGGAGAAATCAATACTGATAATACCATTACAAATGAGAAATCGTTACTGATAAAACCATTACGTACAAGAAATAATTATCGGTGATACTATTACAAATGAGTAATAATCTATATGCTAGCCCCCCCCCCCCATATTTGTGGTTCAAATTAACCAGCAGGACCCCGTGAATGTTCAAGGTCGTCGAATAGGGCCGGGCGAATTTGGCCTGGGCACCCGGGTAAATCATGCTTCGTCGCCGCGCTCCACCCCACGTATGTGGTATCACATTACCCCCCCCCCCCGTTAATGTTTTAACCCATCGAATTTGGAACCGGGTGATTTTGGGCACCGGGCAGTTTTGATTACCGAGCGAATCGGACCCAGGCAAATCTGGGCCTCGGTCGAAACCGGGTATTCTGCTAGTTACTGATAATACCATTACATATGATAAATAATTTCCAATAATACCATAACAAATGAATGATAACACGAACCTAATGAAACAAACCAACCCTAGTCGTTACTTGATGGATTTCGTTTTTCCCCATTGTACAATGTTGATACAGTCTACATACGTGTCTTTCCCAGGTTCTCACAGAAGAAATTACGATTGCATACATGAAACCAGTTTACGTAATACATAATAACTATTCTGTGAGACATGTAAATTGATTATCAAATGAAACACTGAGCAAGTAACATGTATTATCATTCAGACAAAAGCCGTTGAAAAGAAGTTTGGGCACGTTCGGGTGTTCCTTGACCACAGTCACATTTAGAAGATTAAAGAGAAATTCTGTTTGTTAAGATATGCTATACATGCAATAAACCTGAAGAATGTGATTAAAGTTCCAAATCACAGCGATAGGTACATGGATTATACCCTTCGCGCCGAACACAGTGATGCTGGTCGACCAGGACAGCTGTCTAGTCGTTGGGATGGGACGAAAAACCGAGGTCCAGTGTACACATTGGCGTGCACGTAAAAGACCCCTTGGCAGTTGGGTTTCGATATAAGAGTGTGCCATAGCGCCGCTGCCAGGGCAAAAGTTCACCCATAGCACACTGTATGGCGTATGTCCGTCTTCATTAGCCCAGTTTACAATAGGACGTTAAACATCATTTCATTTCGAACATAATAAATGTCTCTATTCGGGCTATACACGTTCAGTCCATTTCTTTAATAACGATTCCAGGCATGGTTGATTATTAGACTCGAGATTTTCCGCTTCCTTCATAGCAGGGAGGACGCGTTTCCTCGGTCTAGATACCTTCTACGGAATTAATTAAAATTTCATCTTATATCAGCGCGAGTGATGTCAACAAACCTCGGGGCTGACATAACCTTTAATCCAATTATTTCTATCATATAAATATCTTGGAGATTTATTCTTTCAATAAGGAGCAGACGACAAGATGCGCGCCGGAAGCATTGTTTTAGGCATTCGGTGTTCCTTCATGCATTAAGGTAAGTAACTCTCGTTGCCGCCGTCTAATGGATTGAGAAGATTCATCCCTGAAACCAAATCCCTCAATGTGACCAGTAGCTAAACCATCAAATTTGATAAAAAGCAAAGGCAAGTAGACTCGTCTCGACAGTTTAAATACACTTAAAGTAAAATACACTCACAATAAGATTGTCCACATTTGATAAAAGTTTTCTGTCTGCAACTATAGAAACTTAAAAAAAGAAGATCGAGTTCACAGTCTAAAGTATCGATGTTTTACCGTGCAGACAGACCGTACGTTTTAGATCAACTCTGGGAATTTTTCTTGATTTGAATTAAAATGAATCCAATTCGCCAACTTGTATTTAAAAGGATTACTTTGCGTATCGGCGCAAGGTCCTAATTTCAGATGGCCTACATTTCCATTACCATCCCCATCTTAATAAGCGGTATTAGACATTTAACTAAAGGAGCAATCCCGGTTATATTTCATTGAATAAAATTGATTAATTTAAAGAAATACAAACTTTCAATTTACACGCAGGGTCCCTGTATACCAGGCTGTGTAACACGAGCCTGGATAATCAAGTAATATATAATGTACATGTATGTGTGACGATATTATCAAGCCACTCATAATAAAATTCCATAAATGAGTGACGTAACCCCCATCACAGAATAACTCACTTGTACATCATGCAAAATCAAGAGTATGTATTTAATAAAACAAATCGATAAAGTGGTTACTTTGAATTTTTATACGCCATCTTCATCACTCTTGGATAAACATAGCAATAATACGCCTATTTATTGTACTTTCCTTTTATATATAAACCAGTCGGTTTGACATGAAGGTATTATTATAGACTTAGAAATGTTTAAACATTCATTTTGCAAGCGCTAAATCTACCTATTACAGGTCTTTCTTTAGGCATGTTAAAATTAAATATTAATAAGACATTAATTAACTTATAAAGATTATAATCAACCCTCGATGTCATCGCTAGCCTGCTCTATTTACTGGATCAGGATCCGATTTACTGTTCAACTTTCATTCATGATTTAACCATGAAATGGATAATCGGAACTATGTTTTTTTATTATACCGACCTTAGTAATGACAATCGAGGCTATACCGAAAAATTCAATGATTAAATTATTGGTTCAGAGTGGATCAATTGGAGTGACATTTTCAGCGAATTCCCTTCACATTATCCAGTTTTTAACTATTATAGTTCGAACCACCTCTTATGTACCTTTGATTACACAATAACTACATATTTTGCATTAAAATTTAGCATAGTTTTTACATTTCAAATATCTTGCTCGTTTGGCTAATCCACTTGTATGAAATGAAATGAAGGGGTTTATCATCTCTTCACCGACTGGGATACTCTTATTTCGAATTCCAACCATCAATGGTTCTTTTAGTGCACGCCAATGTGTAGACGGGACTTTGAATTTTTGTTCCATCCAAACGACTATACGTTGTTCTTTTGCAATTGTCCCCCGTCCTGCACCACTAACACGGTGCGGGAGGCACCGGAAAATATCAAGAACCTTCTCGGTCACACCAGGATCGAGCAAGGGACCTCCAGGCTAGTGAGTCAAAAGTCTTACTCACCGGAAAACCGCGGCTCCCAAACCCATTTATTTGTTTCTGGTGTATGGGGGGGGGGCGGTGGTCGAAAGTGTTAAAGCATGTGCTTTACATCACAAGTGTTCGCCCCCGGTATTGACCGAAAAAGTTCATCGGTATTTTCCGGCGTGGTTTCCCCCTTATCAATGATGCGGGACGGAGGGATTGACAAGAACTGCGGTCTTGTCATTGGTTAGGTTGGAGGTGGAGGGTAATATTAATTGGGTGTAGATGGGAGAGAGGCCTTGCATTATACGTGACTATTTTTGATATCAGGACGATTTATAAGTAGCATTCAATTTACACAAAGCTCTTTTTCTCTTTTGACACACTCCTAATCAATTTATAGCTAGTAGTGTGTTTTCATATAGGCAAAGAAAACGGTTTGAACAATGAATCACGAAAAATAACCCTTTCTTCCGGTCTCCCAACCAACAAATAAGTCAGCAACCCACATATTACCGTTTCATATCTAGAATTTATCTCGACCGTGTTCCTGTTCTTGAATTCATTGTCTTATTATCACATCTGTCTGGGTATTAGATTTACCAATTACAATAAACTAATTACCACTGTATTAATCTCTTGCTTACAAAAAAACCCCGGTAAAATGATTGATAGGTTTGTTCTGTTATCTACAACCGAGGACATCACAGGCAAAGTGCCCATGTCCTTAGAGATTTTGAAAGCATTTTACATTGGAATAAAAAAGTAGAGCACGGCTTTATCGAATCAGATATGTTATGTGTTAAAATGTATTTCAAGTATTAGTTTAATGGCGAGTTGTAGAATGATATTAGCAGAAAGAATAGAACTCCGTTTTATCGAATCAAAAATGTAATACAATATGTTTTAAGACAGAAAGAGGGACTTAAGAGAGAGACAGAGAGAGAGAGGGGGGCAGAGAGAGAGATGTGGGGTTAACGTCCATTCGAAGAGAACTCCATTTTATCGAATCAAAAATGTAATGCAATATGTTTTGAGAGAGAGAGAGAGAGAGAGAGAGAGAGAGAGAGAGAAATGGGGATTAACGTCCGTTCGACACAAACTAGGTAATTTCCGGACTAACACATGGTTTAATTATATTACAATAATTCGCTCGCGCGTAGGGGTCTTTAGCAGTGGGGGACCCGGAGAAAAACCCAAGAGATTGGACAGGCGACCCTTCTCCTTGTCACGTAAAACCGGGGATTCGAAACAACGCCAGTTGACTCAATGCCAGGCTTTATGATACAGCGGCCACCCAAGAGAGAGAGAGAGAGAGAGAGAGAGAGTGAGAGAGGAGGGATTAACGTCCATTCGACACAAACTAGGTCATTTCGGGACAAACATATGGTTTAGTTTCATTTCAATAATTCGTTTGCTCGTAGGGGTCTCTAGCATTGGGAGGAAACCTGGAGGGCCCGGAGAAAACCCACGAGATTGGACAGGCGACCCAACTCCTTGACCCATATACAACCGCAATATGTTTCGATTATGCATTGCCTTCAATTTACCTTTATACCTTATTCTTATTCTGACATGTTTTGGCTTTAAATGAAATTTGGGCAGGATTATTATTGATCATAATTTGAGTGTTACATGATCACATTTTTATACACTATTTATTTCCTTTATGTGCATCATAAATGTTTTAATGAACATTATGACGTAAACGTACCGTAAGTTATTTCAGCTGTCAATCAAATTATATGACCACGTCATCTATGTTTTATTGGAAAACGAAATTGATTGCGTGTACCTTGAAAGAAATTAGTTCTATTTGTAATAAAACGGTAAATTCATTGTTCTAAAAATATATTAATGGTCATTGACTGGATGTTTATTAAAGTGCTAGTTAATAATTGTTCAATCATTCATAGATTGAAACAGAGGCATATACGTCAGCATTCTATGGATTCGGGGGTGGGGTGGGGTGGGGGTGAATAATCTAACACAGCGCTTTAGATCATATGGGCTGTCGTTCTGTCAAGTGGTGTGGTGTCGATCCCACTCGTGTAAATAATAAGTGTGTGTGTGTGACGGGGGAGCTGCACCACAAATAAATATACAAGTATAAGACAAGTCTATCGGCAGTCAGTAAAATCTCGAAGTCAATCTCGCAATTAAGTAATTTGTGTGGAATGGGCGTTAAACTTGACAAAGCTTCTACAAAAAACCGAGGTCCCACATATCACACTGTATGGAGTATACCCATCTTCATTAGCCCAGTTGGTGCCGTAGAGGGTTAAATCCCATTTCATTTCATTTATATCCTGAGACGTAACTAAATATAAACCTCTCGAATAATTCTTCCTGAACTATTATAGCCAAGAGTTCAGAAGGAAATGTCGTGTTTCTGTGAAATATGGTATGTAAATCAGACCTACTTTTGCCGTCAGGACTAATTTTTTTTCTCTTGCTGTCAGTTTCTAAGATTAATGAACCCAGGGTCTTAACGGTGAAGCACCCTTAATTAAAAACTATGTAGAAAACACCATAGTCAAAATTAAGCAAATATTTTCATTTGCAGTCTCCTTTTTTGTTCCTGGATAACCTATTACAGAAATGTAGATTGGAGTCGCCGATAAATATTGACCCACAGATAATCGGGTCAAATTCTACATGTTCAAAAAAATACTAGCGTCGATTTCTGTTGACGCAAAGGATTGGATGTAATGGCGTCCAAGAAATGGAAAATTAGACTTGAATCAGTTTAAATTAACCCGCGTTTGTTTTGAAAAGAGGGTTGCACGACATCATTTGATGTATGCTGTAAGACCCTTAGAAATGCGTGTACAATCCTGATTTATGGAATCAGATTGGGGTTTTCTGTGACGGGGTTAAACAGGTTTACTGGCTGATGATTTCCTTTCTAGACTAAAACCAATCTGAAAACGTAAACAGCATTGACTCAGCTATATTACATATAGGGTAGTTCTCTTTTCCTATTTATTTTTCAAATGACATTAGATTTGTTAATCACAGAAAGTGACATGGCTACCTGTCTACAATTAGTTCTGCTTGAGAACAGACACTAAACTAGATGACCGACATTTTTTTAAGTCCTACATCGACGATTTAGTCGAAACCAGTAAGTATACTTCGAGAATTTTGTTAACTTTTTATTCTGCTTCCATTTAATAAAACTAAAAATGACAGATATGGAACGTTATGGAGCATTACAAACCAGTATACTAATATTTTGATATGGCGGCTATTTAGGACAGAGATCTTTTCTCGAAGTATGAAGTAGATTGATCTCTGTGTGCAGAATGAAAAAATGATTGGGGAACAGTGAAGGTGCACATTACCTCTCTCTCTCTCTCTCTCTCTCTCTCTCCTCTCTCTCTCTCTCTCTCTCTCTCTGTAGTTTTGGAATATCTATTGTTAACATGTATGCTAACCCAATATCACCATAATATCCGAAATTAAAAACACGAATAAGAATTCAATATTGACTCATATCAAATCAACATTGATCTTGCCGTAAAAATATAGGCTCCTAATATCCAATATTTAAAACACAATGAACATTTTATAATCAACACACGAGTATTCGATAGTAACGCGGAAGGAATTAGTAATGGCTGATTTACAAACTACAAAATATTTTAATATACTGTATACTGAGTGCCATAGAAAACGCATCACTTAGTTTTTCGTAAAACAAAATGATCCTGTAATGTCAGTAGCGCGTGTCCTCCACTGGCTCTTACGCACGCTGTGCAGCGACGTAGCATGGAATTAACCATCTGTGTCGCTCTTTTGGTTTTGACCCCTCTGACTTTGTACCGTTGATTACAGAATAAACATCCATAAGTGTACAAATGTGTTGTTATTGATGTGTTCCCATTTGAATATTTTTTCAAAATAAGAAGCAAAATAAATATGTATACAGGATCATTTTGTTATACGAAAAACTAAGTGATGCGTTTTCTATGGCGCTCAGTATAATATAACAAAAACCTGCAGAATGAACTGTGGTGTAAACGACCGCCTTTCAGTTTGAACTGTTCACATATTTCACCATCGAACACAATTGGTTTGAATTACAAAGATATTTTTTTTTAAAAAATGAATTTAAATCATTTTATAGTCATATTCCATTTTCGTCTATTTTAAAGTTCCACAGAATAGAGTCATACACCCTTTAATATCAGTCGGGCGACGCAAAAGTCTCAGAGAGAGAGAGAGAGAGAGAGAGAGAGAGAGAGAGAGAGAGAGAGAGAGAGAGAGAGAGAGAGAGTAACATCGACTAAAACAAACTAGGTCATTTAGTGCTGATGGTTTGGATTGTCCGTTTCATGTTATGACACCATTAGTATATGAGACGCTACCTTGCAAACGATGTAAACAAACCAGCGCCACATATAATTGTTGGATAAAGTTTTTTGAGTATATTTTAGCTCGGATTAAACAGTGAAAAATTAGATATTGCAAGAAATACAAATTACAAACATTGGCTTTATATTGCGAATCAAGTTTAGGTTACTGTTCATGACGACACAAGAAAACTTACAGTAATAGATGATTTGTAAAAAAAAAACCTGTGGATATAAAGTCAGAAATTTGTACGATTTGATACGACGTCAAGTAATGCATGAGCGATGTGGTGGTGGTAGTGGGGGGGGGGGTAACGTCCACTCGACACAAACTAGGTCATTTTGGGACTAACACATGGTTCGATTTTGTTGCAATAATTCGTAGTGGATGGAAACCGGAAGACCCGGAGAAAACCCATGAGGTCACGTATAGATAGAGGAATCGAAACCACGCCAGTTAACTCAATGGCAGACCTTAGCACGCACGTGCTAACCATTGGCACACCCGCGCTATATGCATGAATAAAAGACTTTTCAAATGACACCCGGGATTTTTCCTTATAATGGTTAACCAATTTCTTGACAGTAGATTGAAAAGATGGCACCGTTTACAACGCTGGTAATTATTGGTCTTATAGATACAAATCGTTGATATTATCGCCTACTTTCAATAATTGTATTATGAGTGTGTAGAACACGTTTGGGGTGTGCCATTAAGCACTAATTATACTCAACCTTGCACTAATCACCCACAATGTATTCTGTATATACTAAACAGGATGAACTTGTTGACACCAACATAAATTGATGAATACTTTAGGGAATGATTCTGATCACACTTTGATCGTTAACCTTTAGTTATGTTACTTCTTGTGCACTTTGAAACCTATTTAATGTGCCATCTTTAACATTTGTATCAAAAAATACATTTTATTAGGTCAACTTTTAAAGAGATATTATAAACATATTACGGTAAATCTCTTTGATCTTTGGGGTATATTCTACAATGCCTGGAATAACTTGCGGCCTGATAGTCGCGGTGGCTTTCGATATATACAGACGAATTTGGGGTTATTCTTCTAAAAGTTTTTCTTTTAACCCTGGTGGTGGTGGGGGGGGGGGATCCGAATGGCTAGCGTGAGCGCGCTGTATCATACCGCCTGCCATTGAGTTTTTCTGTTTTTCCGGTTATTTTCTTCAATCTTTCTTCCCCCGGTATAACCTGAAGTCTGGCGGTTTATCCTACACTATATTTCCTGTGGTTGTTCGTATTGTAGGCTTTTTTGGGGCTAGTATACTCTAGTTGATCGTCAACCTTTGGTTCTGTTTAGTGCTTTGGAACTTCCGTCTGCAAAAGTACATTTTATTAGGTCGGTTTTTATACAGTTACTAGTCTGAGGGTTGTTTGTATTTTATGCTTTTGTTGGTTAGCTTACCCTAGTGGAGAGGCAGCCAGCAGTAAATGGACAAACAATGGCCCAACAGTTTACTCTTACACAGGGGTAGCGAAATGGCGGCTCTACGGATGCACATGTCCACCTGCTGCCAGAAGCACATTGAAATTGTCCCGCTGTCCCCGCATTTTGTCGGACCCCCTTTAACATGTATTTCGGCAGTATATATTTTCAAGACTTTCAGGCCGATATGGAACCTGGATACTATAACGTATTTTTATTCCTGGTTTATAAGATTATATGATATAGAGATAGACATTGCAATAGGCCTCGCCTCTCACGTGCCGGATTACGATAGTCTCTAATATCCAGATCCCTGAGAGCATTGTTTGGTATATATTTCAAAGTGCTCCAAATCGGTTGTTGTTTCTAGTGATCTTTGGGGTATTCTGATATGAACGCTTTTAAGTTGTAGCCGGTCAAACGACGTCAGATTTAATCGTTTCTGCAATAGAATCTTAAAGATTTTCTCGGTGAAGACCACGATGGGAGAGACAACACATTAACACCTCCCCCCATCCTTCAGATGCACCCTGTATTTGACTGTTCCATCGCCGAAATTCCGGTGTTCCTTAGCCCAGTCGGAGTAGGACAGTAGAACGTCAAACCGCATTTCATTTTATTTTTTATGAAACTCGGTTTATGGACAGACCGTTATCTCTAGTCAGTATATTACCGAATAAAAAAAAACATAATTCAAAAACGGTGCGATCAAAGGAAATAACGGTATGCGGGGGAGGGCAATAGAAGTTAGACCATACTTCAACTCTTTGAGTTCAGTGACCGGAGTCTGTTTCTAATCTATTCACAAGAGTCAGACCTACAACTTGACAGAATAAACACTTCAGTAAGAAGAAAAGTTATTAAATCAGAGAGTAGAGGTCGCTAGAGTACTCCAGCCCTTCTTCAACATGGCTGTTTAAATAGCCAGAGAATCTAACATCTAATGTTTACATCTAATTTTAAATTGACTGCATTCCGATACAGAACTGAGAAAACTAAAAGAATACGGTGTTCAATGACATTTTTGATAGCCGGAGCTCGCATTAATCTTGTCAGACATGACACTATCTGGTCCTCATGGTGACATTTCATTTGGTCTTATTGTAAACTGCAGTCCCACGGGATGTTCTGATTGACTCCTACACGGTTAGATTATCCTCACCTTATTCAATCTACTATGAATGTGTTATGGGAATTCTGGTCAATATAACGAGGAGGCTTTATATAATTATAATATTTCCTGTATGACGTGATATTAACAATAAGACCAGTGCACGAAGTTCACGATATTTTATTTGAAGGCGGGTATTCTCAATCTAAATTTTACCATTAATGGCAAATCCAGATTTTACGTTAACGTTATGGCTACTTTGGTACATAAACGAGAAACTGTGACTAATTTAAAAGTTGAATCTTAATTGTTTTTGAGATAAAAGAATTTACTTCAATACAAATTATGATATGCGTTTAGACCTTTTCGTTTGAGGTTATTTTACTTGCGCAGAGTTTCAATGAACGTACCAAATTGTAGCGGCGCATATTATAAAAATATGCGCATATTATAAAGTTTTTCAAAATCCACGATAAATTGAAATTTCTAGAAGGTTGATTGTGATGTTCTAGCCTGGTTTGCCCATGTGATGTTCTAGCCTGGTTTGCCCATGTCAGTAAGCAGGGTTAAGGGAAAGACAAGGAGGGAGAGGGGGGGTCACTCACACTCATTTCTGGGACTAACATATGGTTCAATTTCATTTCAATAAATCACTTGCACGTACGGGATTTTGGCAGTAGGAGGAAACCAGAGAACCCCGAGGTTGGGCAGGCAACATTGCTTTTCAGTAACAAATCTATATTTAATGCCACAATTCCATTCTTTTATCACCAAAGTGTCCCACAATTCCATATCTCTAAATTCTAAGCATGCACGAAACCCGTTTTGTTTCATTTCGTTTCCATTAGAATCCAGTAAGTTATTAACATGGGTGATGTCATGGAGAGCAAATACAGGATTGTGCTTAGACCTATATTGCCAACGATTTTGGAAACACATTAAAAATGGTGTAAAATGTTTATTATGAGGCTCTATTGACAAGTAAATAGCATCAGTCCAAACGGCACAAAGAACCGTTGAAGTGATGAAATGAATAAAGGAATACATGAATGCGGTATAGAAAGGCAGCGAGCCGTTGGAAGTTTAAACCAATGATATTACGGCCTACAAAGGCAAACTGTGCTTGTGTTACAAATTTTGTTAGCTCAACCTCTAGACAAGATGTTATTTCCTTAACACCATTCAATCGTCTACTACCCTCAATCAAAAATCTTCTTTTCATCCCATATCGCTTTACCGTTAACTGAGTTTACTGGTCAAACAAACGGTCTACGCGGTAAAATACAATCATACGTTTTATTCAATATCCGTTGAAGAAGATTGAGTTATTGGACACTCAATCGGCCGTCTCCGGCACAATATATTCAATAACCTAATATCGTCCAATCCCCGGTGTCCTTACATCACTGGCTCGAAGTGTTCCCATCTGCGATGAAAATCAATGATATTATTCAAGGTTCTTTTTCTTTGCTATTGAACCGAATGTAAACCAAGATTTTTTTTAAGAAACAATTTCGATGTAGGCGTTAGGGTTGATATAGAGTGGACTATATCCTTGTTTTGATATTCTGAAACGTGCCTCAAAGTCATGCGACAATCTATTCCGCCTTTGATTTTAAAAATGTGACTATATTGGTTTTGTTTAGTGGAACAGCGTAACTCTTGAAATATTAGTCGAGAAAATCGTTGATATTGTTTTTAAAATGTTGAGTTACAATTACCGTAAGGCAGCAAGTCTAGACAACAAACTCACGGTTCAAGGGCATACGCTTAAAGTACGCATATAAAATTATACCCAAAACTTGATATATGAAATGAATAGTATGATGTTAAGAAAACTGGGTAGTTGGTGAACTTGCTGTGGTTTAAAAATCTCTCTAGGTTTCGTTTTATTGGGGAATTGGCTTTTAACCACAATCCCGACAACCTTTAAAGGTGGCGATATGTCACTGGCTCACTAATCAGGATCCTCGGTATGTTCCAGTTTGGTTCTCAATAGTGCAAGGCGGATGATTGGCAAAGATAGGTGTTGAAATACCGAGATCCCAGGGGTCACGGTGGCTAAGTGGGTAAGGCGCTGGTTCGCTAGCCTGGAGGTCGGGTGTTCGATCCCTGCATTGGCCGAGAAAGTTCATCTCGATTTTCCGGCGTGATTTCCCCTTGTCAGTGATGTAGAAGGAGGGCCTGACAAGGACAGCTGCCTAGTCGTTCGGATGGGACGAAAAACCGAGGTCCCGTGTACACATTGGAGTGCATGTAAAAGATCCCTTGGCAGTTGGAATTCGATATAAAAGTAGGCCGTAGCGCCGCTGCCCGGGCAAAATTTCCCTCATAGCACACTGTATGGCGTATGCCCGTCTTCCATTAGCCCAGGTTAGGTGCAAAAGAGTAGGACGTTAAACCCCATTTCATTTCAATTCACCGAGATCCCAGTAGTCGTATTTCTTTGAGCCCCTACTCAGGGGCGTTTTAAGGTTTATCATGGCGGAGGCTATACTATCTTGAGGGCCCTCTTTCAGTTTTGGAGGTCGAAAAATTTTGCAAAATAGAAATCATTTTGGTGCATTCTGACATATCCTCCAGGCCCTTTGAGGCCGGGTTAATCTGAGAGTCGGGGCCTAGTTCGATACTCGTCTGAAGCCTGAATGTGAAACAAATCACTTGTACGTACCGGGAGCTCAATCAAATAATTATTAATGGAATATGGTGGAGTGGGCCTATTATGTGTAAGCAGCACGCGTAATCCCGGAAATCTACACAGCAAAGAAATGATCGCTCCGCCAAGCCAGAACGCACTGGGTGGCCTAATCATCTTTCCTGAATAGCTTAGTATGGTTTTCAGAAAAGGTGATTTCGTGATTGATGATTTTCATGCAATTGCAATGACTGCACTCTCATTCAGTAGTGGATTGACTCGGACTCGGGGGCCCTTCGCCTTGGTCAGAGGGGCCCTTTTGCCAGACGTGGGACCCTTTTGTCTGCCTTTAGGGCCCTCCCTATCTAGGGTGCATTTTCATTTTTCTCATCGGTTTTAGCATTTTTCTCCCGTTTTATTTTTTCAACTTATTTGATTTTTTTCGCGAGGAGGCTGGCGCCTCCAGCGCCTCAGCTATAAAACGCCTCTGCCCCTACTTGCCAGCAACACCCGACAGTTGAAATAAGAGTAGCTCCGTAACACTGTTGTCGGGGCAAAGTAAACGCTAGCGAAAGAGAGAGAGAGTGGGAGAGAGAGATGGGGTTTAACGTCCACACAACTCAAAACATGTTATTTCAGGACTAACATAATTATGGTGTCTTTAGCAGTTAGTCCCGAAATGACCTAGGTTGTATCGAGTGGACGTTAAACCCCATTTCTCGCTCCCTCTCTCTGTCTCTCTCTCCCTCTCTTTAGCAGTGGACTCAATGACAAACCTTATGATACAGCGCGCACACACTAAACTTTCTGCCATCTAACCCCTCTGTAAATATAACGTTAAACCCAATTTCATTTCATTTAAAAAATTTAGATATTCAACAGCTATTGAATTCTCTGATCACTAAATAAAAAACGCGAGAAGAAAAAAAACGGATGATAATGATTTATATATTTCATTCTAAACCCATTTACACTTCTATCAAGTCAATATGGCCCGTGGCTCTTGACACATTTTTACGTATGAAGATAATCAATCTGCTCGTAGGCACAAAATAAGGCGAGAACGGTTCTCACAGCAAACATGACATGATTGTCGGCATGTGATAAGAATGTCAATTAATTTACGAGGGTTGAATGCGATTCTGTATGCCGAATCAGGCTTTTATAAATCTCCATCGCCTGATTATCAATAATTTCAAGAACCGTGGCTAATAAACTGTTTTATACCAGAGTTCATTGAAATGTTAGTTTAATTGGACTTCAAGTGGTTCTGGGATCTTGGGAAGTGTTCAGAGTAATTATAGTGGAAAAATCCAGTTTATGAGATGATCTTTTGGAAAGTCCGAATTTGCATTTATGGTAAAAAGGAAATTCAATTATTGGATTATATTAAACCCTGGCCTTTATCTTAATTGCTTTATAAATCAGATGTTATAGATTGATCTCAGATGTTGGTTTTCAAATCTGTCTAAAGTTGATGCTTTATTTGAATTTACAGTGGAATGGCGAGCTTGTATATTCTGTGAGAATATTCCGTGGAATAGTGAGATTGTATTTTCTGTGACGTCCTAAAACTCATCATGCAGGAAGATACAGCGAATATGATGTCATTTCCGGTATAGCTTTTATCATTTATTTGATATTGGATCCTGGTGATGTTTGTGTGTGTGTGTGTGCAATGAATCTATTATAAGGTTATATATTTATGTCATCTATTCGAACCAGAAAAAGCTTTTTTATCCAAAAACAGATTGAAGTATTCCGTAAGATATATTGGTGTTTTTGTGTTCTTTTTAGAAACGGCGATTTTATTGATGATTTGAATACATTTCAGATCTCGACTGCTGACGCAAAATATATTTAATTGTAACTATAAACGGCCCTCTGGAAGTACCACAGATATAAAGGGAGATATTTAAACTTGTATAGTTTCACGTCTATTTACGATTATGTACAGTCCAGTAGTATATGTGTAAACGATGGTTTATTGGGATCTTAGCACATATTCGACTTCAAATAGATGTGATACCCCGTCTATTCAAATAAAAGTTTCATAACTCAAGAATGTCTGACGGCCAGACAATTTTTAGCTACAAATAACATGTCTGTAGAGTTAGTTTCAGGAAATGAGTGACCGTGTGAAGAGGCTACAATAACAACAAGGCCATACTCGAAATGATATCGATTTGAAAAGTAATTTCAATAATTGATGTAATGACCAAGCTTGGTTTTAGAAATATGCTGCAGGGACGGAAATGAAATGAAATGAAATGGGGTTTAACGCCCTACTGTTGTGCTACGAACTGAGCTAATGAAGACGGCCAAATGCCATACAGTTTCCTGTGAGGGACAATTTGCTCGGACAGCGGCACTACGGCCTACTCTTATCTAGAATTGCAAATGTCACGGGATCTTTTACGTGCACGCTAATGTATACACGGGACCTCGGTTTTCGTCCCATCCGAACGACTAGACAGCTCTCCTTGCTGGAATAAGCTACAACCCAAAGAGTACATCACTATGACGTACAGTACTTTACAGAAATAATTTGATAGAAGGAAAAAAAAACAACTCCAATTATGATGCATTCCACGTACTAGGGTATCAAATTTGAGTCAGTTGATTACATAAATGGTAAAATGATAAATTGTGTCATTTCCCGTCCATTAATCCTCGCCTCCTACAACTTCCTGTCAATATGCGTGTTTGGTTCCAGGGCAAGTTAAAACATAATATTGACTCAATCATAGGTTACCACATATACTTTAAATTGCTTGATAATGACCAGAAATGCCTATCTGAAACATCGCCCAGTAATGAGCAGTAATTGTATTCCATAGCATTGTGAAGTTTACCTCAAAGTAGGCTGCTCTGTAATTACACAACCCTTACATTTGGCACCGGAGATGCAGATTATAGGCCTGTATTGAAAGAGTAAACTATGAATACTTTTTACTGGGATGTAAATGGTTTGAACTTTTAAAATAAAATGACAGCTGAAGTGTTTTGTAAGTTGTTATATGATTATTAAAGTGACGATGCGTTATTTGTATTTTTAGTTAAATTATCAAATTTCTCAAGACTTAATCAACGCTTATATTAAGATTTAACAAAGAAAGCGAAATCAAAATACCAACGCTAGATATACTTCCAACCCCACCCCCACCCCATATTGGGATTCAATAACACGCCCATCAAATAATTTCGCGGAACATTGCAAGCAGCATATGAGTCGATGAAATTTCAATTAAATATACTTTCGCAAATACTGAACGGAAATGAACCATTCTAGGCTGATATGCCTTTTTGACATTTATCTTTTAGTGATTCTTAAAACACTAAATTGATGCATCGAAGTGTGTCTTTCCCTGACTTAAAGATGTACACAGCGACTGAAATGGTCACGCTGTACACAACGTTGCCTTGAGCCACAAAGCGTTTATCCGGGATTCAGTGGCACGGGATAAAATAAAGCAGACAATGTTCAAGGAAAACTTTGTTCATTAACCCCATTAATCCTACCCAAATACGAAATGACATTATGTCCGATCACATGAAGAGTATTTAAACCAAGTCACCAGGCAATTTATGGCCCCCTGACTACCCCCACCCCTTCACCCCGAATCTTTTACCTGGACAACTAAAACCTATTATTTTCTAAACCGACTTCTGTTCAGAAGCGGGTTGGATGGCTCAATGGTTAGCACGCGCTGTATCATAAAGCCTGTCATTGAGTGGTTTCGAATCCCCGGTTGTAGGTGACAAGGAATAGGGTCGCCTGTCCAGTCTCGTGGGTTTTCTCCGGGTCCCCCGGTTTCCCCCCACTGCTTAAGACCGCTACGCGCAAACGAATTATTGAAATTAAATTAAACCATATGTTAGTCCCGAAATGTCTTAGTTTGTGTCGAGTGGACGTTAAACCCGATTTCTGTCTGTCTATCAGTTCAGAAGCATGGTCGGAAATGATTGCCCATGAATGCTAAGAAATATTATCACTTTCGTTTCCTGTTACTGATATGAAATTACATGAAATGAAGAATGGCTTTAACAGGAAATTGGCATGACATCCTCTTCCGGTCAGTATATCCAAAAGCTGTGTGTTTACATCGTTTTAGAAAGTTGAAATAGATGTAGGCGATGAATGAAATTATATTGAGCTTCGAAAGCATCGCTATGCACATTTTATCGTGGCATAGTTTTTCCGCCAATAGGTTTTGTTATAAACGATTTAAATAACGAGTTTTAGTAATTACATGTGCGATGAGATACCTACTTCGTCTGCCAGATAACAGAAACTGAAGTAGGCGCTTCGGGAAATGCATAAACTGTCTGATATTTCCTATTTAATATAAATGATATGAGTGACCGGTTTCCCCTCGTTAAAAATCAATTGCATAAATATAAAACCTGCACGTTGTTCTGTATTAAATCCGTTCTGACAGAAGGTTTCAAGTACCCCTTACCGTTTTAAAGTAGCGACATTTACCACCTTCGATTTTAAATCATATAAATTCACAATAATGGAGATACAACATGGCTAGTTCATGTTTGTCATTCATTGTATTATTACTGTCAGCTAACTGCGTCAAAGCTAATGTGTTTTACACGCAATAAATGGTGCTGACTATCCAGACCTTTTGAAGTATTTCTCTGTGGGTGAGAGGTCTAACGCAAGCGCTGACGATCATAAGACCTTTTATGTATGTCAGTCATGGCCTCCACCTACAATTCGCAGGTGACGAGATTATCAGGGTTCCACTTTCTAAGCATCTTCAGAGACAAATGTTTTGACTTATTTCAGCTTTCATACTTTTGAGATTTTTCCTCGTTCAGTGTCGTTTAAGGTCCACTGTGCAAGCGTTTAAAATTGTGTTAGCTGTTTGTGAAATTAACAGAGACATACGCGCGATGTTATTGTATACCTGAACATACTCACAGAGAAGCATGAAATGATTTTTTTTATTATTTTTTATTAATAAGAACAGTTTGTTTGTACAGTTTGTTTCAAAGCTGATGTATCAACGCCATTGTCTGTAAGCTTTTGAAATAATTGCTGTTTTAATTCAGCACTAATAGTATTTGTTCGGCTTAAAATCCAAGCAAATTCTGCATGAGCCAACCCAGTTAAAGCTTCACAGGAGAAAACAACCGAATAGTTGGTATAATCGGTGTCCAGTACCCAATATGGTCCATAGGGAGCTCCTAGAAAATAAATAACACGTCACCAAATATGTTACAAAAGTACAACAAAAGTTCAAATTAAAAGTAATATCAAATGGATATTGTAAAATTTTATTTATGGTAGCAAGTTTTCATTTCCTATTAATTTAAATGTGTGCCCTTACAGTTTTTTATATTCTAAATTTTGGAGACAATCACGCGTTTTTACGGCAAGTTCCAGCGGTCGTAATTCTGAAACAACCACTCGTTTGATTTATAGCGGCAAGAACCAACAGTCGTAATGTTGACATATCCACCCGTTTGACATATGGCGACAAGTTCCAACACCAGCCCGTCTTCATTAGCCCAGTTTAGGAGCAGAACAGTAGGGCGCTAAACCCAGTCATTATTTTATACAACCACCCGATTAATTTATGAGTGCAAGTTCCAACTGTCGTAAAACTAATCACAATGATGAATATACATAATATATCCTAACGATATACTTTAGTGCGATATATCCTACCTGTGGCGAATCTCACGGCCAACTGAGCTGGAAGGGTGGAATTTGGTAAATAAGCATCTCCAATAGCGCTAACTTCCTTACCATTGCTGAAATGAGAAAGATGTATTATTGAGGATTCAAACACCAGTTCTGATTGGATAATACATTAAAGAAACATTATTTAAGATTTAGATATGTTTGATTCAGTTCGGGGGGTAGGTGGTCGAATGTTAAGGACGTGCGCGCTGTATCATAAAGCCTGTCATTGAGTCAACTAGCGTTGATTCGAATCCCCAGTTGCCTGTCCAACTTCATGGGTTATCTCGAGGTCCCCCGATTTCATCCCATTGCTAAAGACCCGCAAGCGAATTATTGAAATAAAATCAAACAATATGTTAGTCCCGAAATTATCAAGTTTGTGTCGAGTAGACGTTAAACCTCATTTATCCCTCTCTCTCTCTCTCTCTTGAATATATTGATGGTTTGAAAAGATAGTCTCGACTGTCCAGTATCTGTATTATCCAATTTAACATTAAATTATTAAATGGCTATGTTTTAATCCATTTAATATCACGACTATCCGATGGACTAGATCGTTGATTAAGGGATTGTCAAGTGAATAAATGCCCAATTAATATTTGATAACGGTTCACAATAGACAGATTTGACTCTTACATCTTTAATAAACATTGTATTCTTACGTTGTTCCACGGTTGAAAACTTTAATATGGCCATCGGCTTTAATTGAATAGTTGGCTGTAATGCATTCCTGGTTAATTTCGAAGAAACTGTTAAATTTGTAAAGTTCATACCATTTTCCCAAATACTAAAACAAGAAACATTACAAAATTATCACTAATGTGTGGAAGCTGATTGGGGACATTATTTTAAGATAGAGTGTTTTAAACTGAAACCTCGCACTTGTTACGATTGTAGTAAACAATAGAACAAATGTAATGGGCCTATTTAGCTTCCCTACTAATTACCAGAGTTTTAATAAAGACATAATATTACAGACTATAAGGTAAAAACCTCTTACAAAACCGCACAGTGGTCCAAATTATTTTAAATCGACCAATCGTAACGCAAGTTATGGCCATCTAAAAAAAATTTATTGACTTTACATGTTCGTCTTTTCGTTAAAGACTTTCCCTTTAACTCATTCCCCAGTCCCCTACATGTGCCCGATTAATGTTATCAAATCTGAAACAAATGCCGCCTATGGAACATACCTATTTGTGAAACCCTATGAAACGACAAAAGCCTGCTGAATAAAAACAAAACATCACTTACTCTGGTTAGATCCAACTGAGTCAACGGTTTGGCATTGGGACATGGTCCAAATCCGAATTTTTGAGCAAAAACTGTAACCAAACAAACAGAAACCAATACAATAAGTTTCTCCATTTTGTTTATTTAAGTAGAGTGTAGTGGCAGAAACTATTTTATCACAGTCTATATATACCGTTCCTCGTTCGTGATCAGGGCACGTGGACACAGGTATAAAAACCATTCTGTGCCTCTTTTGATAAGACAGACTTACTTGAACCTGATTTTTTTTGTTATCTCGAACAATGACCACCAGAAAGTTGATTAGTTCAAAACGGTTACTTTTAATGTGTGGATGCCCACCATTTACACTATACCTCTGACTGAGTATGTGACAAAGTGCCTAAGCTTACTGACCCTCGGCTGGGTTTGATACTCTATGATATTGTTATTCGCCTGTAAGCTGTTTCGAAATTAAAGATTTAATCACTTAATCATTCGCACATCTATACTGACAGTGCAGATATGACATGTACATGTATACATTTTTACCAGTCAGTGAAAGTGATATGAAAGTACATATTATGATGATGACTTTGTGTTGAGGGACCCAATATCTTATAAGACGTTCGTATCATCTTTCCCTATTGTCGAAAGGTATATGACCCTAAGGTTGCTGACAGTTAGTGAGGGGGGGGGGCGGAGACGGGCGTATAGACTCATCTGCCGTGACAGAAGGGCGTAAAGGTTGTCTATTAATGTACCGTATTAATGTTATTGTTTATATTCCTGTTGTAGTTTAGTTCCTGTTTTATTCATTTTGCTGTTTATTTATACCCATGTTTTATATTCTTGTCCCTGATGTAAACAAATTTTCAATTTACAAAACGAATATACTGTTATCACTAATAGTCTTACAGGTATTCGTATTTGTCGAGTCACACTACCTTGGGATAGTGCAGCACAGTCGTCGCTCACAGATGGCCCAAGGACCCATTCCCTTAATTTAATATGTACGTTTGTCATGTGTATTTTGTTTATGCATGGCGTGGTCCTCTTGTCCCTACCAATAGGAGAAATGTACGTACAGTCTATTATTGTTTTATGATTTTGCGTTTGAGTTGATTCAACACAAGGATGGTCTCTTAAAAGTCACCTAAATAACCTATATAACGTAATTGGACGTTGACTTATTGTTGAAAAATTTGGTCAGTTGTTTTGATGAGTAATTTTCTCACCCACTTTTCGTCCAAATTTAAAATGGTTACATAAAGTTTTTGTTTTAATCTGTTTGTTCCCGATTTGAAGTCGTTACATAAAGTCAGCCGTTTCTGGGTCAAGTTATAATCACCAGGCCTACGTTGAAGATATGGAAATGAGATGAAATGGTGTTTAATGCTCTACTTTTCTGCACCGACTGGGCTAATGAAGACGGCCGTTCGGTCATACAGTGTGTTCAGAGGTAAAGTTGCCTCACCGATTACTTTTATATCGAATTCCAACTGTCCAGGATTCTTTTACCTGCGCGCCATTGATGTGTATACAGGACGTAGGTTCTTACAAGGAAAAACCACGTGTCCACGTCGGCCAACACAGGGATCGTAAACTGGACCTTCAGTTTAGCGAGCCAACGTTGCACTCACCGAGCCTCTGTGGCCCCCATGCATGGTCCTGGCACACTAACCAAGAGGTTCTGATTTCGATCCGGGTGATGGCAGTCCATTTACGTCCGAGCGATTAGACAGTGTCCTTATCAGAATCTCCCCCGTCCTGCACCACTGACACGTAGAAACCGGACTAGAAAGTCCTGGGGCACATCCTCGATCAACACCGGGATCGAACCTCGGACCTTCTGGTTAGTGAGCTAGAGCCTTACTCATTGAGCCACCGCGGTTCCAACCACGAAAACTCCACCCAAGCTTACTGCATTTTTGAACCGAGAAACGGGACGGAAGCGTTACTTATCTTGTTGTTCTCCTTCTTGGACAAATACATGCTTGGCTTTCATTAGACAATTGCGAATGCATTGACGATCATCAATGGTTGTGATGACGCTGGTATTGGTTAAGTTCCGTACCTTGATAAGGAGACTACTGACCCCATAAAACTGTTCATAACATACCAATTGTAGGACATATAATTAATTGATTGGCAAAATGTCTTCGGCTGCACTGAAGACCTAAACGAAGTTTTTTTAGTCATACCTTGGATTAGTACAAGGATTGCTGCAAATCATATTCAGGGGTTGTGTTTTTTATATGATTGTTCTAGGTGGTTTTCTTAAGTTCTATGGGTGATTATTTTCCAAAGCAGGATTGTTACTTTAACGTCAGTTCCAGTTACTACCCAATGAGTCATGACACGTTTCTATGTTATATTTTAATTAACCGTAAGCTTCATTAATTTGTATAGTCAAATCAACGCAATTACCTTTACCACTAATGGAATAATTCCAGGAACCAATTTTAAGTAGTAATTGGTCATTTATTATTTATCGTTGTGGCTATAATTGTTCTGTGGTCAAGAACAGATCTGAACAACCTGTTTGACACAGCTAAAGACCAAAGATAAGGCACGGCACTATTGTATCAGTTGGTAATGACTATGAGTTAAATGCTTATCGGTTATGAACAAGAGGTCCAAAAAACGATATTTGCTCGAATCAATAGATAGATCGTCTTTTAGGTTCGGTTAAAATGCCCTCTAGTGGACAGGTCCATTAACCACAGCAATACGTCTTGGATCAAGGTAGTTGAACCCTGTTTATAACTTAGTACCGGGTGGGGGGAGTAGAAATCGCGGCATGTCCACAAAGCCGGTCATTTTATCGTTTTATTCGCCCACGTACGACTTTAAATATTTTGACCGTATTATTTTATGCAGGTTAAGTCACCCGAAGGCGTTAACTGTTAAGTATCAAATCTTCAAAAATAATGGGGAGACAATTGAATATAATCTACACATGCAGCATATTTGTTTGCAATTTAATTATCCTTTAAGCTGCAATGCTATTGTAAATCTTCTGAAGTATATACACAGAATGGTATAATTTAATTAATATTCTAGCGCCTGTGTTGATCACTGCTGACAATTGATAATAAATCAGCTAACCTGTTTATTTTATATAACAGACGCTGCAGTAAAACTGGACAAATAATGACAACCAAATCAATTTATGCAACAGAACATCCTTAATAGTGCACAAATGTCAAAGTTAATGTTACATTCCCAAAATCACTATTCGTGCTACGATTGAAATCGTGGGTTAAATCGTGATGATCATATCGGGCCTGATCATATATTGTGGTCAGTCGTTGAAATCTTGTTAATCGTATCGATACGTGTCCGAACGTACCAGATCGTGGACTCAACAGGGACAATCCTATCATAACGCATC
The DNA here is from genome assembly GCA_963678685.1 of Patella ulyssiponensis. NCBI lineage: Eukaryota > Metazoa > Mollusca > Gastropoda > Patellidae > Patella > Patella ulyssiponensis. The sequence continues at coordinate 57,020,162 of OY783230.1, read as the reverse complement.
TTGCGACAGTGAGAATTTAGCATAAGGAAAATGTAAAGACACAGTGAGATATAATAATAGTGTGTCGGTAAGAGTGAGCAGTGTCGAATTGTCGCCAGGCATCCCAACACAATCAATCTGGATTCATAAACAAAACAGGAAACATCCACAGAAGGGATAAACCAGAAGGGCAAGATTATTTCCTATTATGCTTAAGGACTGGTTGTTCTCGACTAGACTCGAACTAAGGCAAATCACTACATGTATTGATATATAAATGATTGCATGTTCTATGATAATTGTTTTAGACGATTGATCTTTTCACATGACAGCTTAATTCCAGAAAACAGCCTGTAGAGATTTTATGGTGGATTTAATTTTTACAAACAAAATATTCAACAATGTACTCAAAACAAATTGTTGAGTCGTGATCTGAAAAAAATTTATTCAACCATGTTCTGAACAAAATTTTTGAACCGTCGTCGAAAAAAAAATCTGACATTATGAATTATTCTATGAATATCTCTTCTTGTTGTAGCTTGATTGTTCCTCTGGGAAGGTTTGTCTTTCATGATTTATGCATGATTGAACTTTTTGTTGGTGTTCTCGCTGGAACAAAAAACACACACATTCGTCTTGTGCCAGTGTATTGCTACACAATATATTTTGTCCAGTAGGTTATGGCATAGACTATGCTATTAATAATTTTGCGCCATTACGATTCTACTTTGATGGATAGGTTTCAAGAATCCTTTATAGACCCTGCTGTTCCTCGGAATTCGTACTACAATCTCTTCTATTTGTAGGGATACACCTCTGCTTTCAACATCTGGGTATATAACGAATGTAACAACACACATAATGACAAAAAGTGTGTTATATCCCTTCTGTTCTGCTCCTAACCTGGGCTAATGAAGACGGACATATGCCGTACAGTGTGCTCTGAGGGAAATTTTGCCCGGGCAGCGGCGCTACGGTCTACGGAATCCTTAACGTGCACGCCAATGTGTACACGGGACCTCGGTTTTTCGTCCCATCCGAACGACTAGACAGCAGGTCAGGCCCTCCGTCCTGCATCACTAACAAGAGGAAACCATGCCGGAAAATTCGGATGAACTTTCTCCGTCAATGCGGGGATCGAACACTCGACCCCCAGGCTAGCGAGCAAGCGTCTTACCCACTTACCCATGTGATACCCAATTAAGAAAAAAAAATGAAATGGAGTTTAATGTCCTACTGTTCTGCTCCTAACCTGAGCTAATGAAGACGGGCATACGCCATACAGTGTGCTATGAGAGAAATTGCGCCCGGGCAGCGGCGCTACGACCTACTCTTATATCGAATTCCAATTCCAATCTTTTACGTGCACGCCAATTTTACACGGGACCTGTTTTTCGTCCCATCCGAATGACTGGACAGCTGTCGTTGTCAGGCCCTCCTTCCTGCATCACTGACAAGGGGGAACCACGTCCCACTCAATCGACTAGACGGCTCTCCTGCATCACTGACAAGGGGAATCTCGCCGGATAATCTGGATGAACTTTCTCGGCCGATGCAGGGATCGAACACCTGACTTCCAGACTAGCGAACCAGCGCCTTCCCACTTAGCCACGTGATTCCCCAATCAAATAAGACTTTCAGCGATATCGTGGAGGCTGACATTAATCCTTACGAAAGGAATACATGCATTCAGTATATGGATGATGAAGAAAATTGTTACCTTTCTCTTAATATTTAAATGGTTCACCCACAAAAAGATTTTTTTTTTTTTTTTGCAACAACGGAGAATTTTAAATACAGAATACTTTCCTTCAATATGGGTTTAGCAAGTTTAAAAATTGGGATGGCGGACATTTTACGATAAGAAAATGATGTGCTTCATACAAATGTTCCGTTTTTTTCACGGATTATTAAGATAATCAGGCAGATGACATTATAACCAGAACATCTAATAAGCTCAAAATATTATTTGCAAACCAAACAGACTCTTTCAGGCCCCCAATTGTCCCAAGTAATTACACTGGTCTATCGAGATCTAGCCTGATATTCTAACCAGAACTGGCCTTCAGAGAATTTGGTAAACCTTATCGTGTGACAAACAGGTATTTGTTTTACCTTACATTACCCGAGGTTGGGTGGCCTAATGGGTTAAATCATAACTACTACACCCAAAACAACTACAAGCAAACAAATTATTGAAAATAAATTGAATAAATTTTGCACAAAACAATGAAAATGAAAGGCAAAATCATTTTATTTTTGAAAAAGAGAAAATATTTACAACATTTATGTACACAAGTTTATTGGATATGGATATTACACATCCTTTCCACAATTCTGTGTTGTCTTCGTTAAAGATTTTGTAGGGACACCATTCTTTTCAAATATTTGGAACACCTTCTGTTTTAAACTGTCAGTTATAGTATTGTTTCGGGTAAGGATCCAAGCAAATTCAATGCGAGCTAATCCACCCAAAGACTCACAAGAAAACACTGCAGTATAACTCGTGTAATCAGTGTCCAAGACCCAGTAATGGCCGTATGGAGCCGCTGAAAATAAAAGACAAATTGACAAAACTGTATGATAGATATTTTTTTATGAGATTAGACGAAAAAGTTAAAGATCGCGATCGAATCAATTTCGCGTGATTTGATTTCAAACACTGTTTTAGTTCCAGATGCACCCAAAACACCATAGCACAAAAACATTCAACTGGAAGTTCGAAGATCACCGATAATTACGCGCCATGTTTTTATTTTTATCAAAACGTCACGTATAATATTGATTGCTCTTTAGTCACTTATCATTTAAAAGAATCGTTCAAAATTTATGTTTGCAAGAAAAAAAAACTGATTGATTGGTGGAACTGAAAATAATCGATTGGTCAATGGAACAATCAAAAATCGGACTATAGACCTTCCACTTAAACTATTTAGAAATAGTCTCTAGAATTATAGCGTCATTGGAAATTCTTGTAAACTCACCATTTGTAAATCTAAGAGAAAGTTTTGATGCATCTGCTTTGTCTGATATATAGGCATCACCCTCAGCAAAAACTCTTTTGCCGTCACTGGAAAAAGGAAGACAAATATATATTGTCTTGAAACTCAAATGCTGAGATACGTAATAGGGGGTTATCCATTTGTCCTTTGCCCTGGCTCACAAAGCAAGATTTCCTCTAGATTTTCCAACATGGTCTGTCCTTGTCCGTGATGTACCAAGGTGGACCGGACAAGAACAAACGTCCAGTCGTCCGGGTAGGAGAAAAAGAAAGTAAAAACAACATCCTATGTATAATATTGACAACACCTTACATCAATGGTTCTTAACCCTTTTTTGCCAACGGCACACCTTGGAACACATGACAAAATAGTGGCACACCTGGCTAAATATAATATGAAAAATATTTGAGTTTTGCAAATTAAAAACATGGCAAGTCATAGACGGCATATAACTGTAGACGCAGTTTAGTCTTACACATAGAATGACTCAAACTAAATAAAGAGAAATAGTCAAATAGATGGCTTCTTTAGTTAGACGTTTTCTTAGTGTGCTCTTCAAAATTTCGCGGCACACATGGAGAGATCTCGTGGCACACCTGTGTGCCGCGGCGCGCTGGTTGAGAATCACTGCCTTAAAGAATGATAGAAAGTTGGAAATGTCAATAAGAGCGGGATATACCGATTTTTTCCCGGTTGCTGTAGAGGGGTAAGATGTTAATCAACAATTTCATTTTATTTACATTATCCCCGAAGAGATGTAAGTGAGACGGTGAATCACATTTCATGTTACTTCAATGTTGACTAGGGTCGAATCTTCAGCATTCAATGTGCATACTTTTATCGATAAAAATTAAATTTGGACCTATTCAGCAATCAAACAAAATTTGATGGATGAATCCGACAACATTGGGCAGCATGAAGTGAACCTGTCAATTCAAAAGCGGCACCAGATAATGTTTCAAAGGTATCCATACTGAATCTTAGACATACGAAGCATAAGTTACGCGAAAAGATCGTTAGACCATCTCCGCCATTCTGTGTACTAAAATGATGTATATACTTACGAAAATCCCTGGTTATAAACTTTAATATGTCCATCAGCTTTTAGAGAATAGTTAGCTGTTACACATGTCTGTCCACTTTGAAACAAGTTAGGAAATTTATACACCTCGTACCACTTTCCTAGATACTGATAGAATTAAACATCGTTATCATATAGGAATTAAACAACTAAAAAGTAATAAATAACGCAATACAAACACACACTAATTCAACTGATCGTTATTTGTTGCGGCTAATGTCTAAATTCTGACTAAAATGTACCCAAAGGAAATCCAAACCAAAATATCAACTCTAGATAATCTCTCATCTGAGATTCAGTGGGATTAAAAGGAGACCCGAGGAAAGATATTACCCTACACCAATATCGCCGACAGAAAATGACAAATGTTGCTATGGCCTATGCTTATTTCGAACTCGAAACTATCAAAGGCTCTTTTATGTGCACACCAATGTGTACACTGGGCCTTGGATTTCTTCCCAGTCGATCAACTGAACAGCTGTCCTTGTCAGGCCCTCCACCCTGCACCATTTCCGATGAACGTTCTCGGCCAAAATCGGGATCTAACCCAAAACACCAAAGAAAATAATAAGAATAAAAGATTTTCATCTAAACGGAGCGACATTCGTAACACTCTTTAAAAAATAGAGAGACATGGGGTTTAACGTCCACGAGACCCAAACTAGGTCTTTTTGGGACTAACATATGTTCAATTTTAAGTCAATAATTCGCTTGTGCGTGGGCGTCATTAGCAGTGAGAGGCAACGGGAAGACCCGGAGAAACCCATGAGGCTGGACAGGTAACCCTACTCCTTGTCACGCACAGCCAGATAATCAAACGTTGACTTAACGACAGACCTTATGACACAGCGCACACGTACTAATCATTCGGCCACCCACTCGCCACCCCGTTTCTTTAAGATAATAACTCACTGATTATATAAATGTAATACACTTACTCTGTCAATGTCAAAATTTGCTACAGTGTTAGAGCTTGGACATCCACCAAAACCAGGCACTTGTGCCAAAGCAGATGCAAAACATGCTAATACCACCAGAATTGACTTCACCATGTCTATGTGTCTTCTTAACAGACGTTTTGATAATTTGATGAATGGTGCCGGCAATTCCATGTACTTATATTTTCATCTTATATAATTGCCATTCATGACACGTCATAAAAACGTGAACTTTAATCTGTATTGTTTTTATCTTTAATGAAACGGGCGGAATCTTGGGGCACGTGGTAGGAATTAGGTTATGCTACGATAAGGACTTTTAAAAAGCCTATTTGAACTTGTACTAACGGTTTGCAATGACCAATGAACGTTCCCAATTGTTTTTATAACGTTTAGACAAGACCTACTGATTTTGACCATTTCTTTAACTGTATATGGCTAAATCAAGAGCTTCTGTGGAGTAAAGACATGGCGTGTTTTACGAGAGCCCACTCCCTCCTATTAGATCATAAAATTATGTGTATTTTCATAATTCCCATATAGTCTTTTATCTTATACTAGTTAACCTCAACAACGTCTAAACATTCTTATCTGAGCTACTGTGTGTGAAAGAGAGGGGGAAAGCAAGGAGAGAAAGACATAGCAAGCACGTCTAAACATTTTCATCTGAGCTACAGTAACAAAGGGAGGGGAAGGGGTTATCTTATGGTTCAATTTCAATTTTATTTCAATAATTCGCTTGCGCACAGGGGCTTTAGTAGTATTGTTTGTGGAGGACCCGAAGAAAACGCATGCGGTTCCTCAGGCGACTCTACCCCTTGTCACGTACTACGAGCAGGGAATCGAAACCACGCCGCTTGACTCAATGCCAAACGTTATGATACAATGCGTAGGCGTTAACCATTCAACCACCCAACCAGACAGCATGATTTAAAAAAAAATATATAACACTCCTTCTCTATCAAGCTGGAACAGGTGAGAGAATTATAGGTCATAAAATACATGCACGAACAAACGGGTCAAATTTGATCATTTACGATTTTATCGTCAAATCTTTTATTTTTAGTCTGAGCTTGATCACGTTTCCCATGAACGTTTTATCTTAGATATTAACAGAAAATCACCAAGGTATCAGAAACAGACGTATATGAATGCAACTCCACAAGAACCTATTTTATCCAATTCAAAACGATAGATAGTAACATTCGGAAAAAATTTCGTCTAAGTAGTTATCCAATAAAGAATCACATGTGCAAATGTTTGGAATTTTTCTTTTTTAACTAATCGTTGAGGATCTAGAAAATAAGCAGAACGGTGAGCTGTTAAACCCCATTTCATTTCGGTTCTAGAAAAGATGTTGTAGAGGGTGTTTTAGATGTTTTCATTTCTTCAATTATTATGAACTGAAACGTCATAGATTTTTACATACTATTTTGATGGTGGTGTTTATACTCAGAATAAATACCGCCAACTCCACTCCTGCACTTTTGATCAAGAAACCTTACGAAAATCACTAAACAGTCTGAAATCTACGCAGTACATTCGAGTGAAGTACATTCGTGTGAAATTTACTGTGTCATGTTCAACATATTTTCGCGGATAATTTTTAAAAGAACCCTAAATCCAAGCAATTCTGCCAGTCCAGTTCTCCAGTTGACATAATTTGGTACATTTTAGGACACTGAACGTAAATCAATTGACTGAGCATGCCCCGAACACTACCCCGCTTGCTCCATCACCTTATGCGATGCAGAAAGTAATTCCGAGATGGTAGACACTCACAACTTTTCATTGGTATGAAACTTGTGTTCATATTTTTCAGAGGATCAAATATGGTTATTGTAAAAAAAAATCCCGTATTTTCTGCTTTCTATATTTTCAAATGTATCATATGTGTTCACATTGTAATCTACATGTACATCATGCGTTTATCCAATGTGATGATTTTTAGAATATTGAAACATTAAAGGGAGACAATTCTGAAGAAAGAATTTTTTTAAATCGAATGTTTGTCTAAAAACTTTCGATCTAGAAAAGTTCTTGATTTGGTATTCCCTATATCTAACCACAAACAATCTGTTTTTAAACACATTCAGACGACTATTTCAATTTATAAATGTAAGAGATGTCTGGTTCCGTTCATTTATGATACACTAATTCCCTAATTATATGAAATGAAATATAATGGGTATAACATTCTACTTTACTCCGCGTACTGGCCTAATGACGACAGACATTCGTCATACAGGTATGAGGTAATGTGTTCCCTTATAGTGGCAGGGGTTATTTTATGTGCATGCTGAAGGACCAGATCCTATCTTTGCCAGGTTTATTTGACGCCCCCACATAGTACAGGTGGGTGGGTCTACGACGATAAATTTTTTTCAGACACCTGCTGCGGTTCTTAATATAACTAGCGTAATATAATTATACTATAGTCTGACTATTTTTAACTATTCATTGTAGACGCATTCTATTCACGACAACCCATCGTTACGTTGCAAATATAACTTGTTTCATTATACGTTGCAAATATAACTTGTTTTATTATGGTCATTATTAATACGTTCCATTTATAACGTGTCGCAATCGGTTACCTGCCCGAAATGACCTAGTTTGTGTAGAGTGGACGTTAAACCCCAGTTCTCTCTCGTGAAATAGAATTTGTATTTTATGCATCCTATTTATAATATTAGTATTAATATATAGTATTATAATATGGTACAAGCGGTTACCCGGGACAGCACGTGTATAGCCATGAGCCGGAAGTAGCATTACTCCAGAACCGGAAGTGGTAGTCCATCGCCACCAGGCCTATGTTACCACCCTACGCTATGTTGAAATTTTAAACATGATTTGAGTGATTTTTTTTAATCGTAGTGCTAGACTGGGAACGAACGTACCACATAATGTGTAGCACGCTTGCCTTGAAGCATTTGGGGAAAGGGCGCCTTACCACATCCTTGGTCAGGGGGTCTCATCGCTACATTATTGTTATTTTGTATTTGCATTTTATTCTAGAACTCTGAGGCTTTCAATCCATTTATTACGAGAACAAAAACAAATACAATGTAAAATCTATTTATTTATTTTTCATAAAAAAAGAAAAATATATTTACAACATTAATTATATACATAAGTTTATTGAATATGTACATGATTATACATCCTTTCCACAATTATCCTGTACGGTCTTCTTGATATCAGTGGTACCAATACCATTCTTTTCAAATATTTTGAATATTTTCTGTTTTAAACTGTCACTGATAGTATTATTTCGAGTAAGGATCCAAGCAAATTCTACGTGAGCTAATCCACCCAAGGATTCGCAAGAGAAGACTGCGGAATAGTTATCGTAATCTGTATCCAAAACCCAGTAAGGGGCGTATGGGGAGTCTGAAAATAAAAGATACATTAATTTCTATCATTGTGAAAGCGATTGGCAGAATATCAGATTTTGACTGGATCTGTAGCCGGGAAATAATTTAAATTCGAAACTGTTCCTAAATATTCGTGACTGTCTAGTGATTTTTATTTTTTGATTCAATATGACCGCCCTTCACATGTCAATTGGAGGGCCTTCAAATCTTATGTGAAATCAAACCAGGAAAGCATATCTAGGTTTCCGGTTGCATCCAAGCCATGTAATCCACATCGACAGCCCGGAGAAAATAAATGTTCAAAATTTGAATTGTCGAGATAAAACAATATGTGATTTGAACTATTGATAAATAAACTATAGCATTATTACTATTTGTTATTTTGACTACCCAGAAATAAATTTTTATTCAAAATTTTAATTGTATATATTTATCGTATACTGCATTTTAAATATTTATATATGTAATGTAATTGATATATTTATTTTTAGCTATATTTTCTGTGATATTTTTTTTATTTACATATATAAATACATCCCTGTGATATTGTTTTAATTTGTCTCGGTAATTTCATCATGTTTGGCACAATATGGCCCGGTTGGAGCTGACGTGCCATTAAACAACATTTCTTTCTTTCTTTCCAGAAATAAATTGTAACATTGTTTATTAGTTGAACTTTCTAGAAATAAACTATAACATTACTTCACAACGGGTCTATCGAGAAATAAACTATAAAACTATTTCCATATGAACAATGGAGAAATAGAATACAACATTCGAACTATTTGAACTCACTTGCTGTAAACTTTACAGTTAGTTGAGATGGTTTGGTGGTGTCTGGTAGAAAGGCATCACCTTCAGCCCAAACTGCTTCACCATTACTGGAAAAAAGAAGACATACCTCAAAACTGACTAAAGCTATTCTAAATTTGTATTATTAATGTTCTCTGAGGGAGGCCATCAACGATACTGTAACCTCATTACTAAAATGTCCTCCCTGTATATACACAATTTATTTAATTGTCCTCGATCGATGTATGTTATTAGGTTTAATTTCAATGTGCTCGTTTCTAAATATGATATAGGATCGACAAAACAGACACAATTAATCAAAATCAAATGGATAACATCCATATGAGAAAATGAGAAAAAACACTTTAAAAGAGGTACAAGGGTTTTTCGAAGTGGATATCACCGCCCGCCATATGCACAACAGCACGCCATAAGAACACATAAAGACTTTCGTTCCGCATAATACTATTATTATGATACTACTATTAAAATGATACTATTGTTATGATGATATTGTTATGATACTTTGATTGTGATGCGATATATGATTATGATGCTATTATTATGATACTATTAATTTGATACTATTGTAATGATACTATTATTATGATACTATTATTTTGATACTATTATTATGATACTATTATTGTGATACTATTATTTTGTAAATACTTACGTAAATCCGTGGTTGTATACTTTAATGTGGCCATTAGCTTTCACAGAATAGTTAGCTGTTACGCATGTCTGTCCACCTTCAAATAAGTTGGGCATTTTGTACAACTCGTACCATTTTCCTAGATACTGATAGAATTAAACATAGGAATTAAATAGACTAAACCAGTATAATGCAAATAAAAGTCAGGAATATACCTTAAGATAAACCCAATAGAAAGACACCTAGATTCAACCATTCAGAATCTATATTGTTATGTTTTCCAGTGATCTAAGCAATATAATAAGATTCACTGCAAAATAGTTTGTAAAAAATAAACGTGGTGTGGGTCTACTCCATACTAAGCCTCGGTTGTCTGTCTAGTTAGCTCCCCTTGAAAACAGACACTGAAGCCAGTTGACCGTCAGTTTAAGTCCCAAATTGACGATTTTAGTTCAAAACACTAAGAATACTTAGAGAAATTTAAGTATTTATTCTGCTTCCATTTAATAAAATTGAACAATTTTAGTCTTTGTGCGTATGACAGATGTGAAACAGACTAATGTTTGCATATGGCGGCTATTTAGGGCAGAGATCTAATCTATGAAGTAGATGGATCTCAGTGTGCAGATTGGGCCAACTCAACACAATATCCGAATAACCATACAATATGTATCTCAATATGTAAATTGGTAATACACATTAACTTGGGTCCATCCGTATATATATAGTACACGCGATGATATGGAATAGAAGATGTCTAGACTTCTTACTAAACGTAATGTGTGCTAAGTGCTGTTCCCAGCACTGATTATATAAATATAATGCACTCACTCTGTTAAGATCAAGATGAGCTAGTGGTTTAGCGTCTGGGCATCCACCAAAACCAGGAACCTGTGCTAAAGCAGAGGTAAAACATGCTAAAACCACCAGGATTAACGTCTCCATGCTTAATATGTTCTCCTCCGAAGATTGTGACGCTTTGACAATTTAATAGGGTAGACTATTCCGTTATTTATATATGTTAACTTATATAATTTTCATTCATGACACGTGTAGTTTCGTCTGAATCTGATAAGACACCGGACTGTACTATTCTTTATCTTGAAAGGACTGAATCATGGCGCTCGTGGTTTACCAAGGTAAAATTATTACATGATTAGAACGATGACAAGCGAATTCCAAAAATGTTCATAAAAATCGTAAATGGACAACGACATTCCCATTGGTAAATCTTCCGTAGAATGAAAGGATGACGTTAAACCAGGTTTTTATTCCTTTTCATTTCAAATTAAATAGAATATATATACAGTTGGCGAGAGATTAATTTTGATTGAAAGACAAACATTTTTTACATATACAATAGATAGCAATTATTAGAAACTGTAAAATAAACACAACAGTTTTATGTATAAAAATAATTACTGTATTTCTATTAAGGCTACGTTTCAACAATGATTCTCTTGTCGTTATCTTTAATAGAAATGCATATATTGTTATTCATGGAACTGTTGTTTTTAATTTAATGTATTCAATTACTTAATGCAATTCAAACAGTATATTAAAAGCTCATTTGTTGTCTTGAGCAGATTTTGTTTGATGTACTTACAGGTCACCATACTCGGATACATATCATCATGTTTATTACATGCAGGTTGAATTTAAAGGCATAAATAAGTTTTGCCAAAATTTGTCCAGGCTGCTTTCAAATATATTTGCGCTTTCTGCCATAACGGAGTTTTCAGGTAAATTATTCTGTATTTGTATTATTCTGCTTGTGAAAATGATTTTCATTTAGTTTTGTTTGATCGTTTGGGGTTTTTTACTATGGACTCTGGATTTAGATGTATGTACATACATCTGGATATAGTTGGCATATTTGTGCCAGATTTGTGTTATTTTATATGTCATATGTCATGTCATCCCGCGTGTATGCTACTGCTGTGAGTTCGGTTTTCAGAGACGTTCTTCATATACCGGGGATCTGGCAAGGGACAATGCATCGTCTTTCGGATGGAAAGAAAAACCGAGGTTCCTTTGGACACATAAGTGTGCACGTAAAAGAACCCTTGAAAGTTGGAAGTCGATATAAGAATGTACATAACGTCGTTGTCCGTGCAAACTTTTACTCACAGCACACTGCTTGGCGTATGTTCGTCTTCATTAGGCCAGTCGGAGCAGAACGGTAGGACGTTAAACCCCATTTCATTCCATTTATCAATAACCCACGTCTTTATATTCTGAAAAAAGCTTCGTAGCTCATACCTAATGTCGTAGTTATATGTTTGAAGTTTGCATGGGCTCCATATCGGATATGGGTATTCTATACATGTGGACGGATCGGACTTGCACTCTATAGGAAAGTTATTCTGGAAGATTAGGCAAATCAAACATACTTATCTTGGTGCAAAATACGTTACATAAACATTAATTGTTTGGTCTGTGTGTCTTTATCTTGGGTATTGGTCGTTTCTAATATAACCAAACTAGGCAATGAAATGGTTTGGGGTTGTTTACTTTAAAAAAAAAACTGGCCGAGAATACGGAATACAACAGCTGGTCTGATAATTGTATCATCAAAGATAAGACCCTGCGCCCTGGTCAGTATATTGGTAAATAAAAAAATTAGGCAGACAAATGCTATACTTGACTTTCGCTTTTAACCCGGATTTGTCGAAACTGGTTCAAATAGGTAAATGTTCACACAGTAATATAAACATGCTAAAGGAGCTTAATCTTTATTCTCACTGACTAACATCAGTTCAAAAGCTTATTTATGTAATGAGAGTATATAACTCGATTGATATTCACTTTTAAATTCCTATATTGGAATTTCTAATCAGTTTTGTTCGCAAGCATTCGAAATTGAATGTCGGTCTCTCGCTTGGTTAGGCTAGTCTTCATTGATAGTCTTGGTCGCCAGAACCTCATAGTCTTCAACGTATGGAGAGTCTGGATCTGTTGACTAAATGTTCCATTGCAGAGCCACCTTCTACCAACATATGTAACAAGCGGTTAAGATACATACCACAGGCTAACCAGAAGAGATGTTTTTTTGTACAATGAGGGGCAATAATCCATAATGAAATACATGTAATCCGATACATGCCAATATCGAAAGGAACCGAGATCTTAAGGAAATAGAGCTAAAAACTGTGCCCTGTTGCGTACCTATAACCACATAACATATTTAGGCATTAAAGAGGTTAAACTTCTTAGATTTAGATAAAAATAAACTACTGGAAAGGGTGGATCTGGTGTGTTATTATACTGATTAGTTATAATTAGGTATGTTATTATATTGAAAAATTTGTTTCGAAACAATGCAGTACAGCCCCCCTCCCCCCAAAAAACAAACAAAACGCCAAAAACATTCATATTTTATGTAAGGTTATTAAGTGCAGTTCATTGTATTTTTTTTTTTGTATTTTTTTTTGCAAAAATTATACCGACCGAAAAGCCATTCCATATGATATGACTTACACATGTTCCTCATAGTACTGGATAACCGTCACCAACTAACGTGACTCGGTCCTCGGGTCATTGTGTAATATGTATATCGGGAGAACACACCATCCAAGACGATTGCGTTGTCAGCTTCCCACCACAGTGAAAATGAAACAACCAATATAATTATTACACATTTCCTTGTTCCTGGTGCCGTAATCTGATGTATTACTTAAATGCGTGTGAGTTAGCATTAAATGGCTAGATTATGTACGCCTTGTATATTTCAATAACTTTGTTAGAGGACAATATCCGACTTTCGTAACGATATTACACGATATGTGTAAATAATTGTGTGATTAAATCTATATTTATATCTTTTAAGTAAAACCTTGAAAGGAGGTCGCGCGCTTTATATTGTAAGGTCTGTCATTGAATTAAGTGGTGTGATTTAGATTTCCATGAGTCGTGGGTCGTTTCCGGAAGGTAAAGCCCATTTTGCCTCATCTGTTTTTATTACAGGTCCTATTTCGTTTCGTTTTAGTAGTTCAAATTTCTGTTAATTTGTTGAAGAGTTCTGTTTTCTTCATGGTATGAACTAATAAATTGATTCGTTTACTTGAGTTGTACCGTGCATTATGGGATGCATCTATGGGCCATTAGTAGACAATACAACAGAAATTTAATATAAGACCTGTATAATTTAACTAAATTGAGTATGAAATAAATCTATGTCCACGTAAAACAGTAACTAACGACGGCAAACTCTTTAGGGTAAATATTCGATAACTTTTGGATGGTATTACTCCAAAGCCCTAAACGTGTTTAGAACTACATGTACACGTAGGTAGGGTTGGGTGGTGGCTATGGAACCAATCATGTATTACTATGACCTAATTACAGATGGTCTGGTCATGAAACATGGAATTAAAACGGAAAGAAACATAGAGCCGTTATAATGGCTTAAGAAATAGCTCGTCTGGAAACCAGACTATCCGTCAATCAAATGCTGATGTACGTCATATTATGCTTTTAATAACCATCTCAGCGTTACACTACTTTCACATTTTTCTTTATTTTGTCTCTTAAAGCTGTCCTCCGAGAACAATTACTTAAGACAGCGCCACGCTTTACCATCTATAGAAAATATAACTATAGTAATAATAGGGGGAAATTTCAGACGGAAGAAATAACTCGTGAACTAAGGGTAACCTGAGTGTGCTTTTATGATAATACTCCCATACTATATTATTTTATACTGTTACTTTTCTTTAATAACGGAACTACCATATGGAGAGAATGCCATTTCCCATTTGGCACTATTCTTAACTACATTAATGAAATCTGGTGTCTATCAGTTTACGGCAAGTTTGCTATATTCACTCATGGAAGGCAAAATAAGTAATGAAATGAATACACAAAATAATCCCGCGGAGATGGCTGAATGAGAGGTTGGCATCACAATAATCAAATTATCATTCGCTTAACAAGTGTACCTCGCCCTTTTTATTGAATTGCGTCCTTTTACCCGCCATCTTTTCATTTCGCGGATGTTTATTCCGGGATCACGCTGTACATGGTGCGTGATTGGATAAAATGACCCCTTAACCCCATGACCTATAAATAAGGCGCCATCTGAAAGCAACCCTAGTGTTACCGGAAACCAGTTGAATTAAGTTATGGTAGTTGATATGTAAGGCGTGATCAATGGAAATTAGATATTAACATTTGGCTTATTTCCTATAGAACTCTCAGCACGAACTAAATCATCATTGATTTGGTACCTTACCACAATACGTTCAGTATCATTTCCGATCCATTTCAACCGCTGTTTCTCATTGTTGATGAACTCTTAATAGAACATACAATGAAGAAATATTATATAGCAGTATGGCTGGAATAACTATCAAGAATTGCACTGGCATTAATGACAGGAAATAGGTTAAACAAAGTCGGCAGCGTTATTTACATAGTTATGGTTTAAAGAGAGCCTCTACACAAAACGTAATGCATAACTGAATGAGCACAGTCTCTGCACCACGCAGTATTCGATTTTAAACAAACTTTTAATGCATACCTGAATGGGCATAATTTTGGAGAGGGCATGTGCCTCCCTGTCCTTTATTGCCTGTCGTCACCGCAAGGAATAAGGGTTCTATCGTCCAGTAACTATATATAAATGGCCCTATATTGCGGTCAAGCGTAAACAGGGCTAATCAAACACATGACCATGAAGACATTTTATATGATTGCATACAATTTTGGAGGTATTGGTTGCTGCAATACGAATAGAATAGCGATGGACGTGCCACTATTCGGCTCCAGCTGGTCAAATAAAGATGGCTATACGCCACGCCGTGTGTTGCGAGGGACATGTTATCCGGAAACAACAATATAGTAAAGCTCTTTTTTTGCCATGGGGGAAATGGGGTTTAAGCGCCGTGTCTCTTATTTTAATGCTTTATGTTCAAAATGGATTCCCAGCAATAAGTTTGTCAGTAAATTTAAATAAAAGAAATATGGACACAAGAGGAAATCGTCTAACAATGGGTCATGTCAGATATATCGTGTTCGCGAGAATACAAGTGGAAATAAAGACTTAATGACGCTGTCTAGATTATTACATCTATATATAGTTCGATAAGCAGTTTATGCCCGATGACTGACATATCAAAGTGAGGAAATTAAGCACCGTGTTGATTTCTCTGGTGTCGAGTAGCCAGGTGTATTATGACAGAAATGTAGCATAACTAACAACAAAAGTGAGAGGAGGAGACAGACAGAGAGAGAGGTCGGAGGGGGTAACGTCGACTCGGCACAGACTAGGTCATTTCGGGATTAACATATACTTCAATTTATTTCAATAATTAACTTGCATGTAGGGGTCTTTAACTTTGAGAGGAGACCGGAGGACCCGGAGAAAACCCACGAGGTCTGATAGGCTACCTGCTCCTTGCCACGTACAAGCGTAGGTATCAAATCACATCACTTGATTCAATGACAGACTATAATGTTCTAAAGCGCATGCATTAGACCATTATCCACAGTTGGTTAAACAGACTTCAGATCCTTGCTATCACTGATCCGTAACACCGATTCGAATATTCCGGAAGTGACACAAGAAAAGAAAACCGATTTTTGTTACCAACCGACGGTTTTCATTTCATTATAATCCCTGTTTCATAATCACCGTCAATCTGTTTCACAGAGAATTACTTACGAATTATCTCTGTAACAGATGAATGTCCATAACACGTGCGTTGACTGCAGACGGCGCCAGTCATTGGCTCAAAGGCTCGTGCAATGTTTACTTAACACCTAACTGCTTCGGGCAAAATGATGCATTTTACTCATTTTAATACCCATTTACACTAAATAGGAACTATTTTTTAACTTCAAATACTTCAAACGTCTTTATTTATTTTTCTTTTACCCCCAAAAAATGTTTGAGAATTTAATTTGTCGGAGTAAAAAAGTTAATATGCCGTACTTATTAAGCCTCGTCGATGTCATGCTTATCAGTGATTGTAGCGGCCAAGCGAATATTCACTGCGGGATCAGTTTGAATCACCGTAGGCCTTAAAACAATATTTGCTCCGGAGATAATGCCGAACTATTTTGTTGATACAGTTTTTGTAGGCACGACAGATAGGCTGAGCAAAATTTATCTAGAAACAGTTTCAGGTAAAATTGGACATACTTCTTGCATAAATACCTTTGTCACGGGAATAAAACTTGTTTTTCCATTAAAAAGAAAAAGGGAACAATGCTGATATTTCTATGACGTGAGTTTGAGAAAGCGATACAAAAACGAAAAAGCAGTGCACGATGTTTATTAGCGCGTGTTCCGACAGCCTAATAAATAAATACATGTTTTGTCATTTTGTTATTATTATACTGTCCCCGTGCAAATCGCGATTCGACCAACACAGCCGAACAGAATAAACATTTTCGATCCAGTTTTTAGACATTTTTATTTGTTTAATTTTGTGCTGCCATATTGATACCGGTATAGTATTATAAAATTCATTTCCCATTAATAAAACCACGCAGCTTATCGAAAGCGAAATTACAACTAGAGAGATCCGTGTATTAAAGATCTGATCTGCACAATTTAAGCTCATTTATTAAAGATTTAATTTTTTCAGTGTGTGGGTGTTTTAGATTGCGTGATTGACAGTCATCCCGGCTTATGAAACCTACATAATGATGGGTGTCTTTGACCGATTATCCTTACTAAAGACCAGATAATAGTTACATTATGAACTATCTACTGATATACCATTAAGATTCCATAGTATATCGATGTGTAAGATGACGGCTTGCCAATCTGTTCGATTCCCCTGTTGGCTATTTCAGTGGCGTGGGTGCGAGGGGTGGGTGAGAGTAGGCGGTGGCAAAGGACAACGCTTAGTCGTTTAGATGAGACGAAAAACCGAGACCCGTGTCCACATTGGAGTGCACGTAAAGGAACTATTGAAATGCAGTATTGCGTATTACTTCCCTGTACTACCATGGCTAATGGTGCCTCAACCAGGCAGTGATATGAGGGAAATAATTTAGCGCGTGCGCCTTAGATCATAAGGTCTGGCATTAAGTCAAGTGGTCTGGTTTCGATACTCCGCTTGTACGTAACAAAAAGTAGTGTCTCATGTCCAACCTCTCGGGTTTTCTCCGGGTGCCCCGTCTCTCTCTCTCTCTCTCTGTCTCTCTCTCTCTCTCTTTCTCTCTCCTGGAGTATGTAAATTGTGTTATAAAGGACATCACGTGTTGTTATATAACAAGAAGCCGTGACCTTGTCTTGCACGTGTTTTCAAATAGATTAAATACTGATATACCTATATCTCCTACTTTTCTTATCATACAACATAGGGTTGGTCAATTTCTAGAATTAAGAAAAATATTTTAGGTGATAAATTTGTTAAAATGGAAAGGATAACTGTATTGTTTTGTTTGTTTGTGGTGTTGTCGACAGCTCAGAAAACAGCTTTTGGTCCTTGTCCAGATGCCCTGCCACTCAGCAGTCTAGATTTAAATAGAGTAAGATATTTTATTATTTCCAATATTGTTTTATTATATGTATACAAATTCATAGCATTGTTGTAATAGTTAAAGTATGAGATCGAGTTAGCGCCCCGGAAGCATGTGATCGAGGTGTCTAAGGTTACATGTAACACCCCGGAAGTATGTGATCGGGGTGTCTAAAGTTACATGTAGCACCCCGGAAGTATGTGATCGAGGTGTCTAAAGTTAGCACCCCGGAAGTATGTGATCGAGGTGTCTAAAGTTAGTGCCCCGGGAGTATGTGATCGAGGTATCTAACAGTCTAAAGTTGTCACCCCGAGAGGATGTGATCAAATTGTCTACTGTTAGCACCCAGGAAGTATGTGATCGAGGTGTCTAAAGTTAGTGCCCCGGGAGTATGTGATCGAGGTATCTAACAGTCTTAAGTTGGCACCCCGAGAGGATGTGATCAAATTGTCTACTGTTAGCTGTCTCCTGTCTGATTGGGACCACTTACTCAATCACAGGGGATTTCTTCGATTTTCAGCCACTTTGCCAACCTAAAAATAAATGTTACCATATTAGGCCAATCCAGAAGATGACCCACATGGACAGGTTTTTTGTGTAGGCTACCGTCTGATTTGACGCAACACAGGGTCATATTGAGCTTGGTGCCACTGGTTGCGAATGACACGGGACCCTTGATTTAACAGTGAAAAAGAGGCATTGTCCACACAAATCACACAAATGCAAATTGTACCTCATTAAATAGATATATTTATTTGTATATATAATGAATTTGGGATCCGAATAATGCCCCACACCCCACTCACACACACACACAACCTTTCCCTACCCTGGTCACCAAAGTCCTCAAAAACGCCAATTTCTTTCTCAAACAAGATATCGGAGATCAGGTTTATTTATTTTTTAGGCTTTTTTTATTGCATTTATCAATAATTCACTGTTAGCCATTAAATCAGTTTGTATGCTCCAGCTATAGGATAGTAGTATGGTCGAAAAGGACCAGAGGCTGACACAGCAAATAGGTTTGAATGACGCAAGTTGATAATCCTGACCAATCAGAATCTTTTTCTGCCATTCAACTATGTCACGGGACCAACTGAATTATTTTATTGGATAATGCATTGGTGTCATATCAAAGAACGATAATCGGATCATGTCCAACTGTAATTTATGCCTAATCTTGTGTTTATATTGAATTTAGACAGCGATCATCCGGAAGGGTTACTGATAAAGAATGTACCGTTAGGTGTATTGGCTTTTATCATTGGAAACAACACATTAATTAGTGGATATCTATTGTATAATAATACTTTGATGTTGTAATTTCCCATGATTAATAATTGCCCGTCAATGAATGGAGAATTTAATTTCATGATACGAATAAGTATATAAACATCTGTCAGTCATATTCATTTTAAATTCCGTGTACATTTCAGTTCTGTACTTATCTAAACTGGTTTTCTATCTGAGTCAAACTCATACAATAGGTTTATGAAGACACCCAGTTGGTTCATTGTTTCGTTCATTTCCCGGAATTCAATACACATGAAATTATATATACGGTACATTGAATAAGATATGCATCCTAATGGGGTTTTTTTTTTACACTGATAGAACTTGGATGACAGGACTTCGACGTATCGTTGTGTAAATGTATTGAATTGATGTCCTCACGGCCAGTTATTAAATTTAATCAAAGAATCAAATTGATAACAATAAAACCAACCTGTGTAACTCAACCTAATATACTTGAATATCGACAATACAATCATATTCAGAATGCATTTTTGTAACTTTGATTTGGTCTAATGTACAAAAATTCACAATCTTTGAATGGTTTTTTTTCAGTATTTGGGAAAATGGCATGAAATTTACAAAATTCCAAACTTTTTCGAGGCAGATCAATCGTGCATTACGGCTAATTATTCCCTGAAGGCTGGCGGACATATTAAAGTTTTTAACCAGGGAGTGACGTAAGTACTTCTTGAAATGGAAATTAATCATCCTATACGTTTGTATGCCAATCGGTCTAATGAAGAAGACGGGAATACGCCATGCATGAAATGAAATGGGGTTTAAAGCCTTACTCTTCGACATGGCTAATGGGGAGGGGCATACGCCATGCAGGAAGATATGAAATAAAATTGGGTTTAACATTCTACGGTTCTGAGAGAAATTTTGCCATGGTCATCGCCGTTAGAACCTATTCATATATCGAATTCCTACGTCAATGCGTACACGGGACCTTTGGTTTTCGTACCATCCAGACATCTAGACACCCGTCCTTGTCTTGCACCAATGACAAGCGAGAACCACACCGGAAAATCAATGGGAGCGAACGCCCGAACTTCAGGCTAGCGAACAAGCGTCTTACTTGCCTAGCCACCGTGGCTCCCATACAGTAAGCTGCTTGGCCCTCCTTTCTCATTATACTACATCACTGATAATTCCGAACAACTTTCTCTGCAACCACGGGGATCGTTTTCGAGACAGCCTCATAAGCCAGCGTCTAATTCTTAAAACAAAACACAAAACTAGTTTAACTGTGCAGTATTTGTCAGAAAACCCAGGCCTGTCAGATTTTCAACCATTCTCTCCAGAAATCGCCATACGCCCCATATTATATAACTGTTATTATTTATCAATATTTGACGGCAATCTGGATTCAATAGATATACAATTATATGAAAGTTTAACCGAAATTTAAAGTCCCACTTCCACGATTTTACCAACGTCAAAATCGATTTATAATACCAATTTAGTATCTAAGTTGTCAAATTAAAATCAACGGGTCATTTTAAAATGAACTGTAAAACAAGGGTTTCACGTCCTACTTGTACCCAGTCGGGTGGCCATTTTGAACACATGATGATAAAATATATCTTGCGCCATTTTCGGGTTTCGACTGTAATGACTAACCGGATGTTATATTCTGTTTAAAGACTAGCATTTTTTTTTTGGGGGGGGGGGGCGTATTGATAAAATGTATTATGATCCATCCATCTGAATGAAAGTACTTGTTTATAAGAGAGAGGAGGTTGGGATGGCCTAGTGGTCTAGAGTGCCGACTTCGACCTATAGCTGCCCGGTCACCTCTGGCTTGCGGCTGTGGTTTCGATCCCTGCTGTGAGCGTATGTGGCATGAAGATAGGGGCGCCTTCTCAACCTCCTGGATTTCCTCCGGGTACTCCGGTTTCCTCCCACTGCTAAAGACCCCTACGCATAAGCGAATAATTGAAATAAAATTAAAATTGAAATGACCTGGTTTGTGTCGAGAGGACGTTAAACCCCATTTCTCCCTCTCTCTCTCTCTCTTATAAGAGAGAGAAGGGGTGCTAACATGATTCAATTTTATTTCAATAATTCGCGTGTGCGCACGGGTCTTTAGCAGTGGAGGGAAAGGTGAGTAGCCCTTGAAAACCTCCGAGGTTGGATAGACGACCATACCCCTTGTCACGCACAGCCGGGGATTCAATTTCAAAGCCACGCCTTATGATACAACGTGCCATCCAACCTCCCTGTCTTTATAAGAATGGAACACATTTTGCTAGATATAGCTGCGTAAAAATCAGACTGACGCTTTGTTTTAAGAGGCCCTCTCTGGGACTTGTTATGTCCTAGTCATTACCGTTGGTACCAAATGAATTTTAAAAAGACGATAATTATCCGCGTGTGTTTCTTGCGAATTAGATACTTGAATCAGACCTTTAACATCTCAAATTACAAAAACATGTATAATCAATTCAATATGTCTAATTCAATAAATAATTCATGAAATCCTTATAGAAACTATACATCTTAATACGTTGCCTAATAACAGATGTGGATTCCTTGTCTATATGGATGAAACTTAGTAGGCAGATCGGATTTGGTTTTGTTCAGAGAGTTTAAAGTGGTGGTGGGGGGGGGGTCGGAGGATTCGAGCATGAACTCATACACTGTACTTGTATTCTATAGACATTTTACTGTGTATTAAGAATGGAAATCACCTATTTAGGTTAAGGAGTTTTCGATAAATCTACACTTTTTATTATATTTTCCTGTTGGTTGTCTCGGGCCTCCGTAACTTACATTCAAGATGTTTCGCCTCAGAGTGTAAAGATCTCTAGATTACTATAGTATAATAAAATATTTATATAAAACATAGAAACACTGTAATATAATAACTTGATAAAAGTGCGATTTGAATAATAATTTAATTTAAATATAATGCAATTTTATCTTTAACTACAGCAATGGTCAGCCCGTTTCAAAAACTGGTGACGCTTATGTGCCTAATCCGTCCGATCCAGCAAAATTAATGGTCAAATTTTCAGAAAGTGAGTATCGATTACTTAACATATTATGAGTAATTAAATTCCAATGATTAATCTTTTTCCATCCTTCAAAGCAGCCATATCGAAACAATGTGCATTGTATTTTATCTTTGATAACGAACAATTTGTTAAAGTTATATAATTACCGGATTAAATAGATGACGTACTTATATGGAATCGTTTATCCGACATCATGTCTGATATAAATTTCTATTTAGGCATTAATTCACATGTCAGGTCTAAAATAATTTAACAATAAACTGGATAATCGAGACTTAGTCATAAGGTCGTCCAGACTAAAGTCATTTGAACGAAATCTGCAATATAAACTCTTTTCATTATCGAATTTGAAGAGAAAACGATCATCTCTTTATATAAATTTTACATACTTTAGAAGCCAACTGTAAAAAAATAAATTCTGCATACCAGATATTTGGATTCTAAAAAAATAATATTTGGAATCCTTGGAATTGTTGACTCATTTTTCAGATTCTCCCTATGCACCTTACTGGGTATTGGATACAGACTACACCAACTATACTGTTGTATTTTCTTGTGAATCTTTTGGCAAAATAGCACACGTCCAATTTGCCTGGATTTTAAGCCGGAATATCACGATCACTGAATCTTTGAACCAGAAATTATTCCAGATTTTAGACAATAATGGTGTGCCAGCATCGTATTTAAAGAAAGCAGACCAAAACAACTGTACCAGTTCAAAGAAATAAAATGTATTTATCTCACTTTCTTCGTGTTTTATTTATTTGAAAAAAACAGAGACTGACAAGGTAAGGATTGCTTGAGGAAAACATCACATGTGTTTGTATCTGGTATTCCCATTAATTCCGCTTCCACCGATGGTGATATTGCAGACATGTTGTCATATTTTCAATTTTATCATCTTCGCAAACGCGCAGGGGTCTTTCCTGTGGGATGAAACTGGGATATCCGGAGTAGATCAAGAAGCTCGGAGATAGAAACCACGACAGCAAGCCAGAGGTGACCAGCCACCTAGAGTTCTAGGCGCGATACTCTAGACCAGTAGGCCATCCCACAACCCCCGATCACAAGTCTAATGTTAATTCTCTTCTCTTTGACCTGGCCAGATCTAAACTTTTTTCTCAAATTTTCGTTGGATCTAAGGCTTTCTAACATGCCCAAAAGCTTGTGTTCAACCTGGAACTATTTAAAATATACAACCTAGAAGTAGCATTGGTAAACATGCAACTGTCGACCCATTTCAACGTAATCAACCTCTTAACTCTCGCGTCCTTATGCCTAAAAATCCTGAAATTATGGCAGAAAACGATTTATTCATACCCTTTTTATCGATTCTTCAATAAAAACCAACATGCAATGGTGGGGTGGTGTTGGTGTGCGACTTTAGAGAAAGACTATAAAGAACACATGGGTAAACAGCGTAGCAATTAAACATACATATGCAAGAACTAAATTTGCCTGTTGCAGGTCTTCCTATAGGCCTGAAATGTTATCTAAATTACTAATTAGACATTAATTGTCTTATCCAGACCACAATCTATTGTCGATGTCATCGCTAGCCTGTGATATTTAGCGGATTAGAATACATTTTGTGAAGGATAATTAAACGTGAAAGTGGGTAATCGAGACTTTGTTTTTATCGTACCGACTTTAATGAGAGAGAAATGGGGTTTAACGTCCACTCGACACAAACTAGGTCATTTTGGGACTAACATATGGTTTCAATTTTATTTCAATAATTCGCTTGCGCGTAGGGTCTTTAGTAGTGGGAGGAAACCGGAGTGTCAGCTAGAGGTCGAAGCGCGGCACTCTAGACCACTAGGCCATCCCAACCCCTCTACTTTAATGATGATGAGTAAAACTATTTGACTGAAATTTTCAGCATATTTAACTATTATATCGAGAACTGCGAACTCTTTATCTATCTACAATAATGCCCCTTTAATGATGTTTTGTGTTCACAAAGTTCGGGTTTTGAGTTCAGAATTAGACTGAATAATAAAGGTTATCATCAAAATAATGAACCAGTACATAATATACAGTCTATTCTGGGTGTGTTTCCACATACGTTTATGTTGTTTTTTTGTCTATTGCAAACCCACAAACAAACTTCTTGGTTTTTGTCCCATCCGAACGACTAGACAGCTTTACCACCTTGCACCACTGACATGGAGGAACCCGACAGGGAAATCCCGATGAACTCTCTAGACCAACACCGGAATCGAACCCGCGACATTCTGGCTAGCGATCTAACGTCTTATTCGTTTAGGCACCGTGGCTCCATACATAGATGGACTATTTCGGTTTTCAAACTGCACTATTTCGGTTTTCAAACTGTAGATGAAAGCTGATTATAATACAGTAATTTCCCTCCGTGAACTAAGAACCACTAAAACGGTAAAAGGCTGTGTAATTCACATTCAATAATGTCTTTAATTGGGTGTAAATAATAATTATCCCATGAACTCTCTCGCCTTTAGGTCATTATATAACACAAGAATTTAAGATAATTTGCCAAAGATTGGTGCTTAGATTTTAAACGTACATGACATAACGACAGTGATCGATGGTAATGGCTTTTAAACTTATTCTACATATAAAAGAAAGGTTGAAGACTTAAAAGCTGATCATCTGAGTGTATTTATTTTTTACAGGTCGATGAAGTTGTATGACATTACTGTATCCTTATTTTAAAGTTCACATTACGTGTACTTTGAAGAAAATGTGACAGTCAGTTTGAACACCGAGAACTACATGTATCTGCCATGATTGGCCACTATATCCAAAAATTATTAATATTTTGTAATATAGGTCTACTCAGTGTCACATCAGTCATACACACCTTTTCCAATTTTTTTAAATGGGTGGAATGAATAGCCTTCAAAAATCCAGACTAAAATCGTCGATTTAGGAATTAAAACGTCGGTTAACTAATTTTATAGCGTCGGTTCTCAAGTGGGGCTAATTGAAGAGTGGCAGCCTAAATGTAATATCCGGGACACTGGTCGTCGGGAAGTAGGACTATGGTCTCATGACTAGAATGTTCTTCGTTCGAAACCAGTTGTGGACCGAGAAGATCATTCGGAATGTTTCGAGCCCGGCTGCCACCTGACAAGGGTGTCGTATGATAAGGAATAATATGTGATCCACTCGTGTATGTCGAATTATAAAAATTGCAGTACTTGATATTATTATAACTTCTGGAAAATTAAGCAATGTTTTCCCACTATACGTCATATTTAGATATGTCGTTCCTTCTTTGGTGTCAGTCAGTATCTTGATCTGATATGGCGAACATGTCCGCACTAGAATTGAATTAAAAGTGTGGTTTAACGTCCTACTGTTCTGTGCCGATTACGACGGATATACGCCGTACTGTAAGATACGAGGGATATTGTGCCCCAACGACGGCGCTACGGCCAACTCTTATATTGAATTCCAACTGACAATGGTCCTTTTACTGGCATGCCAACGGGTACACGAGCCTTGGATTTTTCGTCCCAATTGAACAATTCGACGTAGTTCACTACTAAGCCTTTGGTTCCGCAACACCTTCTATGGGGATCATAGTGGAACTTCATGGGCACCTTTCTCCCCACACTGGTATCGATCCCCAGACCATCGTGGTTCCCTTGATTTGCAAACCAACTTATGTTACTGGATACGCGTGTATAAACCAATACATCGCATACAAATCCAATGTCTTTCAATGTAAACTACTGAATCAGTGTAGCGGTCGTTACTTTTACCCACAATAACCAATATTCTAAATGCAGGTTACCAAAAGCACATTATGCTTAATTTGCTCAGACCATCTATGAAAACAAAAGGATACAAATGAAATACGACGAACATGCGCCAGAGTATTACGTATACTAATATTTGTGTCTGTCGTTTGTTTATTTGTTCAGAATTGGTTTTGGTGGCCACACTAGACTGTCCCGATGCTGAAATTTGGTGTATAGGGGCTAGGTGGCGTTGGACTATCGCTGAGGGTTTAGAAGTTAAACAAATTTCAATATTTGTATGGACAGCGACGCTACGGGTTCCAACTGAGGATCTTTGACATGCACGCATCGGTTTTTTTTTGTCCAATCCGAACGACTGGAAACTGTCTTTGGCAGGTCCTGCAACATGTACCTTTGATACGGGGAACCCACTCCGGAAATCCGAAGAAACTTTCTTGGCCAACACTGTGAGCGATCAAAGAAGACATTAGGGTACAACCAGTGTATGAAGTTTCTCTGAATCATTGCATGTATGCTGTAACGAGAGGTCCAACAGTTTTCTGCAAACAAAATATGCATTACTCTAACAAAAAGGTTTGGCAGTAGATAATCCTAAGAACGATTTGTCCATTAGAGAAATCGCCCAATACCAACGAGATTACTAAAGGAAGCCATAAAGCGGTAGTCCGGAACGTTATGTAAAAATGAATGAGCTGTCTCCACAGTCGCCTGTTTGTAATTAGATATAGGTCAAAGGTGAAATAGACCCGGTTATAAAGACACCCTAATCTGCATACTGGCAAAATAGTAAATCGATCGATCACATCAAATTAGATTAGAGTAGTCGGGCAAAAAAATTCCAATAAGAAAATTAATGAAGTTATGGATTATATAATACAAAAACGATAACAATATAATAGACTTACACAGTTGTTATGACCGTATCTATTTGTTCTTTGTGAAGGATCGCCTGTCCAAATTCATGGGTTTTCTCCGGGTTCCTCAAACTACAAGCGTATTATTGAAATGAAATTGAACCATGTGTTAGTCCCGAAATGATCTAGTTAATTGTGTGGAGTGGACGTTAAACCCATCTTTCTCTTTGTCTCTCTCCCTCTCTCTCTCCCTCTCTCTCTCTCTCTCTCTCTGAGTATTTGGCGAGACAGTATCTGGTCCTTCGGATTGGACGAAAACCTGGGGTCCAGTGTGCTCATTGTTATGCACGTAAAGTAGATGACAATGTAACTACTGACAGTTAGATCTTGATATTAGAATTAGTCTTAACGTCACTGTTCGGGCGAATGTCACTCATAGTCTACTGTATGGCGTACGTCCGTCTTCATTGGAGCATTCGGTTCAGAAAAATAACAGGACGTTGTACCCCATTTCATAACATTTAGTTCCTGCTATGTGTATCTCAGGGGGTTGGGATGGCCTAGTGGTCTAGAGTGCCGCCCTTCGACCTCCAGCTGGCCGGTCATCTCTGGCTTGCGGCTGTGGTTTTGAACCCTGATGTGAGCGCATGTCGCATGGAGATAGGGGCGCCTTCTCAACCTCGTGGATTCCCTCCGTGTAGTCCGGTTTCCTCCTACTGCTAAAGACCCCTACACGCAAGCGAATTATTGAAATAAAATTGAAACCATATGTTAGTCCCAAAATAAAATGACCTAGGTTGTGTCGAGTGGACGTTAAACCCCATTTCTCTCTCTCTCTCTCTCTCTCTCTCTCTCTCTCTCTCTCTCTCTCTCTCTCTCTGTATGTCAACCGTGACTACATTTAGCTGCCTGTAAATGCAATGTTATAGGGTTTGTTTGGATATCAGAAAGGGGAGTACATTGGTAAAAAACAAAGTATCAATAACTAAAAACGGTCACTTATTAGCTCAGTTGTTTGGAGTCAGACCATCATTAAATTCCCAATTTTCTTTGCCCCTGGCTTTGTCATGTTCCAAAGTTTGTATGAGGTTGACCATTGAAATATTGAATAGCATACTAATAAACATGTAATTATCCGCTGTACATAGCCCTATAACTATCCTTCCGTCTCAACATTCTAAATACAGACAATGTCAATTTAAAACCTTCTTTGATCAAATGATGTAGATTATTCTTCAATTCACCCCTCTTCATATGAAATTCCAATTAACCTTGCATTCCGGAACTCAGGGTGTAACTTGAATTTAAAGTATCGGTGACATCCCACATCAATATAGGATAACCCCAGATGTTATGTTATAATTGTATGATCAACTTTTGTTTAAACTGTGTATGATGTCCTTTGCGGATACAATGATACAATAAAATCTTATCTTAACTTATCCCATTCCCTTCACCCCTCCCCCCCCCCCAACGTACAAACTGCCATGTTAAATACCAGTTCATCCCCGTTATTAATGACCGTCAACTCAATGACAGATTTATGATTTACAGCACTCGCCTTACACAATTCGGCCACCCAATACACCCTAAAAGCAGAAATGAAAAATGAATTAAAATGAAATGGGGTTTAACGTCCTACTGTTCTGCTCCTAACCTGGGCTAATGAATGCGGACATACGTCATGCAGTGTGCTATGAGGGAAATTTTGCCCGGGCAGTGGCGCTTCAGCCTACTCTTACATCGAATTCCAACTGCCAAGGCATCTTTTACGTACACGTGACCTCGGTTTTTCGTCCAATCCGAACGACTATACAGCTATCCTTGTTAGGCCCTCCGTCCTGCTTCACTGACAAGGGGAAAATCTGGATGAACTTTATCGGCCAATGCAAGGATCGAACACCAGACCTCCAGGCTAACGAGCCAGCGCCTTACCCACTTAGCCACGTGATTTCCCTGAAATAAAATCGGGTTTAACGCCCTACTGTCCTGCTCCGAACTGTGCCAATGAGTATGGGCATACGCCATGCAGTGTGCTATGAGACAAATATTGCCCGGGTAGCGGCGCTACAGCCTACTCATATATCGAATTCCACCTGTCAGGGGATCTTTTACAAGGCGCGCCAATGTGTACACGCGACCTCGGTTTTTTGTACCATCCGAACGACTAGACAGCTGTCCTTGTCAGGCTCTCCTGTCTGCATCACTGACAAGGGAAACTTTCTCGGCCATTGCAGGGAGCGAGCCAGCGTCCTACCCACTTAGCCCCCAACCTTCACCCCACCCGACCCCACCCGCCGAAGCAAAAAAAAACAAATAAAAGAAAGTGTTAAAGTTTTATATAAAACATTTATTCCGTGTGCGGGTAATATGCTTTTGATTTTAACAAACAAACAATATAATCATCATTTTTTACCAATTAATAATTAATTACCTGTGCTTACAAATAAAAGCACAAAATAACCATCGATAGGACAGCCATATATCTATAAATATCTATACCTACGGTCACAAGGTCATCAATTACTCAGGTATATTTCATGGATATTTCAATGTCATGTTATAACGAATATAATTCAAAACGAAGACCATGTAGTCTTACACCAAATACTGTCATGGATGCAACTATTTCGCGGAAAACTCATTGCCATCTTATAATGACTTCGTTTATACGGGGAAGACCTTGTACTTTTAAAAAAAACATGCCGGGATGCCGCTATAGCTATCGTCATTGACGCAAAGGAACCTTTTGAGTGGGAGACTATCGAATGATGAATTCCCATGGGTGTCGTTCAAATTCTTCAATGTTCCCTTTGTAGCACCATAGATAGTTCATACTTTCTGTATAGTTCGGGGCGTATGTTAATGAATTTATACGGAGAATCCCTAAAGAGAAGCCATAAAGACAGCGTCAAGGTCGTACATCTTGAATTCAAACTAACTAAAATAGAATTTCCTTTGTTGGTTTTATGAAACACCAAATCTCATGATATGTACAAGGTCCTTTTCAGATCAACTCTAAAAACAACAGAACGGTGACAGATGCACGGAGTAATGTAGGTTTTCATGAGTAATTCATCAAAATTTCCAGATTTAGCTTCGGATCGATAACAGGATGTTACATTTGTTCCAGACGAATATTCATGTTGGAATTTTCGGAATCAGAGAACTGGGACATTCTAACAGACTATTAAAAGAAATCTGACAAGTTCACTTTCTATCGATCACATGTCACGTGAAGGTTTTAGCAGAATTAGAAACAAAAAAAATATATCTATGTATGTGATTGACACCTCCAGCTTTGTTAGAAGTTATGTAATCCATTGCAAGAAACATACATCTTATAAATCAGTTTAATGTATTTGACTGACATCTTTCTTTTGAAGTTATGTAATCAATTGCAATGAAACACATATCCTTTGTTGACGTGACTGGCATCTTTAGACGTTATGTAATCCATTCCAATGAAACATATCTTTAAAAAAATATTAATGTAAGTGACTGGTTATGTAATCCATTCCAATGAAACATATCTTTTTAAAACATATTAATATATATGATTGACACCTGTGATTGAAGTTACGTAATCCATTCTAATGAAACATATTTTACAAATAATTCTAATGTATGGGACTGGTATATATTTCTTCTGAAATTATGTAATCAATTCCAATGGAACACATACCATTTTATAAAGTATGATGTTTCCTTCTGCTTCTTCTGAAGTGCGAAACCCCAGTCCGACATCCGTTGACATGAAACACATATCTTTTTTAAAAAGTCTAAAATACAGATGTAATGACCTCCTTTGGTGTTGGCGAAGCCTACTATTATTTCCAATAATGTACGGGCAACTTGTCAATCGTACATTATCTGTACTAGATCCATTATTGGACTCGTGTGACGTATTTAATTGAAAAGCACGCGCGAGATAGTGTCTGTATTTTAAGCTGTTTAATGCAGTATCAATCTATTACTTAACCCATACATATTAATGTGACTGACATTTATTTCTATTGAAGTAATGTAATCCATTGCAATGGACCACATAAATCATATGGAATCTGTACTGCATAATAGTTTTACAGAGAACTTTATAATCTTTTGTTACAGTA
The DNA here is from genome assembly GCA_963678685.1 of Patella ulyssiponensis. Lineage (NCBI taxonomy): Eukaryota > Metazoa > Mollusca > Gastropoda > Patellidae > Patella > Patella ulyssiponensis. The sequence goes on along the minus strand of OY783230.1, from coordinate 56,988,826 downwards.
AAGCAGTTAAACTTTATTCTTAGACATATAGATTTAACAGCTTTATGCGAAATAAATTGAAATGAGGTTTCGCGTCCTATTTTCCCGAATCAACGAGGGTAATTAAAACGGGGCATGCCACGTGTGTTTAGGGGGATTTTGCCCGGACAGCGTTTCCGCTTATTCTGCATCGAATTCCGGCTCCTGGGTTCTGCACCACTGACAAAGGGAAACTATACCCTGAAAATTGGCAAGGAATTTCTCGACCAACACCTTGACCGAACTCTGAACCTCGTGTACCAATGGTAAAATGTTCATTTTGTCTTAAATATTGGATATCAGAAGCTTATCTATTCCCGGTACGATCACAGCATCAATGTTGATTTAAATTGACAAAAAATTCGTGTTTTCTATGTCGAAGACTTTGGATAATATTGAGTTAGAGACTTAGCTACTTTTAAAATTAGCATATTTTCTCGTGTGTGTAGTCTGCGATAAATCTGTATAACAAAAAAGAATTAAATAGTACAGACATGTTGAAAAAAGACCTATCCCGTAAACTATCTAACATTTTAACGATACAATAACCATTGAGTAATCTTTCTTTGAGGATAATGCGGCAAGGATTCTGCGTCGTACCTCGGTGAAAGTGCATACTAAATAAAACGATTTTACATGGGATTCACGAGCAGTGCTTTTTATGTGCTTGTTCTACTTTAATACCCGTATGTACACTTCGAATTAAAAATATCGCAAAGCGAGAATAGATTTATAATGTATGATATTGCAAGATGGTTCATTTAGCTCAAACTGATTAAATTACTAATCTATATATCGTTTCGTTTTTTTCTACTATCGATGATCTCCAAATTTTGAAGTATAAAAAACGAAACGAAATAGGATATGTGGTTTAATCAGATTGCGTTTGGCTAATAAGAATTTACAATATCTCATACGATTTACCACGGCGAAATGTTTACAAATCATTCCCTGGAAGAATATACTGAACTTGTAATTTTAGAACTTAAAATATTTTTAGGGAGCATGATAAGGGATAACGTATAGTTGTTCGGATGGGACAAAAACCGACATCCCGTTTACATATTGGCAGTTGAAATTCGATATAAGAGAAAGTCGTGACGGCCGATTTACCATAGCGAAATGTTTACAAATCATTCCCTGGAAGAATATACTGAACTTGTAATTTTAGAACTTAAAATATTTTTAGGGAGCATGATAAGGGATAACGTATAGTTGTTCGGATGGGACAAAAACCGACATCCCGTTTACATATTGGCAATTGAAATTCGATATAAGAGAAAGTCGTGACGGCGCCGCCCTCCAGGAAAAATTTCCCTCATAGCACATTGTTTGGCGTATGTCCGTCTTCATTACCCTAGTCGTCGCAGGACACCAGGACATTAAAACCTCATTGTATTTCATTTAATGCACACTGGCACAGATTAATAACTTGATCTTAAACCATATAATTTGATATATCCAATCATTTCGTACCAGACTTATTCAAACCTCTTTGTTTCATAATCATTATAGCCACAGCTCATAACGAAGACCATAAAAAGCATTAGTGAATTTGGTCATAATATCAGAGGAATTCAAACAGCCATTATCGTGTCTGGCGAGTTTTTAACAATAGAATTTTACCAAAAGCCAAATAAATATTATAATACAACATTTGTTTAAATCTATTAATCACGATATAGGTTATAGTATACCATTTGTTTCATTATATACTTTATAGACAAATTTTAAAATATGTACACCGCCTAGAGTTTATACAAGGTACACTCAGATCCAAGGATTCTCATATGAATATATAAATCTATGCATGTATTATTGTTTCCGCGAAGCACTGTCATTATTTATTTAAATAGTTATGTTATATATACATAGTGGTATAAATATTTACATTAACAATATGTATATAGTATAGAAATATCCCTTTCGAATTAAAGACCATACAAAAAAATGAACACCTTTTCAGACATACAATAATAATGCTATTGTTATTAGGTAATTCAACTTGAGACATGGCCTCACTTAAAAATCAAAATGCAATTTAAACTTTCTTTTAATCGACCACACGTGCACACATTGACATGCAAGTACAAAAATCAATCGACAGAATCCGAACAAGAGTAAGTGGAAACGCCACTGTCGGGCAAAATTCTCACTTTTGCCACATGACCGTAAATTTTTTTTTTTTTTTTGTTTTCGTTTTATAAAAGAAAACCCTCTGTGGGTCTAAAAATGGTCCAAATATTGTGTTTACGAAACGCCACCCTTAATAACCTTGCTTTCCTCTTCTTCGAATTTTGTGGCATTCATTATTTTGTATAGCCAAACACGAATAAGTCGATTATCATTGTTGATTAACAAAACGATTTGCTCAAATTAAAGTAATCTGGCAAATCGGATACCACAGACAATAAATTCAATATCGCCTTCACAAATGTTTAGTTGAACCACAAGCACCCCGTTTCTTCTGACAAATTCCATCGTAAACGGACAATTTGCTGAATGATGAACACTTAACATTGTAAATCATTACAATTGAAAAACAACAGTTAAATTCCTGGAACTACGTCTATTTGTCTTGAACACTTCAGAATTCCAAATACGACAACCAGCTCGTGCTAAAAACAACAGCTTACCACAAGATTTCCAGATCACGAACACATATTGCTAAATTCCTATTTTACTGCTTATTTCACCTTGGTAAAAAGTTTGCAGGATTTATTTGTGGCATCATCATCCTATGTAATGCGGGTCTTCTCTCGGCTGAGAACCGACACGTCAAGATCCTCCAGAATGCTCGTCTAAAATTAGCGTTACATAACGCGTAACATAAGGGATTAATTGTACTATTGATGTAACATAACCAGTAACCTGAAAAAAATAAAGCACATTCGTTTAAAGAGACAATATAACCGACATTAAGAAAATAAATGTAATCAATTTTTAACATGGGGTGAATAGCCTAAAGCGTTCGTTTTAGAACATAAGGTGCATTGAGCCAGGTGGTGTGGTTTCGATCCCACGTTTGTAAGTCACAAGAAATAGGTCCACCTTCCAACCTCGTTTCTCTGGACATTCCGATTTCCTCCCACTGCTAAGAAAATAATGTAGTCATTTTAACATGGGTGAATAGCCTTAGGCGTTCGTTTTAGATCATACGGTTCGGCATTGAGCCAAGTGGTGTGGTTTCGCTCCAACATTTGTAGTATGTGCCAAGAAATAGGACCACCTTCCAACCTCGTGTCTCCGGACATTCCGATTTCCTCCCACAGCTAACCCTACGTGCAAGCAAATTATTGAAATAAAATTGTATCATATGTTAGTCCCGAAATGACCTAGTTTGTGTTGAGTGGATATTAAACCCCATTTCTATCTATCAGATAATTATCTGACCCACGCCCTATACTAAGATGACTATAGTTGTACCAGTTTGTGCGAACTTCGTTAAAAACAATTTGATCTTAGTTTAATTTATGTCAGCAGATCAATTAAAATCCGTGTGCATCATTTGCAAAACTGGTCAAAACAAAATAAAAGAAATCAACGGTAGATAATCCCCGACTTGGATTTAAACGGATTAAAATGACGCCCATCACCAGATTTAACCGCGGATTACAGATTCATTGTTCGTTTTATTGTACTTTACAAGAGATTCCTCAATCCATCAAATCAAGTGGCGATCACAGATTTTAATCCTGGGAAAGAAGTCATTGCTATAGAGGCTTTTGGGCTGGCCTAGTGCTCTTGGTGCCGCGCTTCGAGCTTAAGCTGGCCGGTCACCGCTGGTGGCGTTCAGATATTTTAATACTGGGAATAGAGGGGATGGGGTGGGGGGGTAGTGCTGTTGGGTGTTGCGCTTCGAGCTGGCTGGTCAGCGCTGGTGTTTGTAGCTCGGAGATACGGGTGCCTTGTCAACCTCGTATGTTTACAAGGGACGACACAAGCTTTATATTGTTTCATAAGACAAAGAAGCGGACCCGGTGTACCCGGAAAAAACCCAACAAGGTTGAACAGAGGACGGTACTCGTTGTCACGTACAAGCATGGGATCGAAACCAAGCCACTTGAATCAATGACAGACCTAGTGACCATAACCGTGCGCATTAGACCATTCGGCCACCGAATCCCCTGTTTTCGTGACATAACGAAAATAATACACGCGAGTTACTTCCACTTTGTAGGTTCTCATTGAAAGAGTAATATGAGAACAGAGTACGCAAATAAGTTTGAATTTTACATGAAAAAAAATAGGTCATGTTATCAAATCAATATATGTCATACATTATTCAAGTCGCTGTTATTTGGATCCATAGCGAATGAATAACAATATTGTTGAATCTATAAAACAGTTCAGTTGCCTACAGCATTTACAAAGATAATATGATGCTTTGAAATTCGACATTCTCTGTAGATGATATAAACAAACCAGCGCCACATATAAGTGTAGGGTTAAATCTTGTAATGTGTATTTAGTTAAACCGACTGAAACCTGGTCTTGAGATACCGATGCTATTTGGGTTGGGGTTTAGGTTTTGTTTTCTGAAACAATCAACCTGGGTAGATTTGGGAGTAGATTAAGCCGAGAGAGAGAGACGGGGGGGGGGGGCGGGTAACGTCCACTCGACACAAAATAGGTCATTTAAGGACCAACATAGGGGCTTTAGCAGTGGGGGGAAACCGGAGGACCCGGAGAAAACCAACGGTGTTGGACAGGCAACCCTGCTCACGTACAACCGGAATTCGAAATCACACCAGTTGACCCAATTACAGGCTTTATGATACAGTGTGCACGTGTTTACCATTCGGCCATCAGACACCGTTAGATTAAGCCGAGAAAAATGATATATAGTCGAAATGGAGGGTGGGGGTGGGGGTGGCGGAATGGTTAACGCGTGTACACTGCATCATAAGTTCCGTCATTGAGGGAAGTGGCATGGTTTCAATTCCCTAATTGCAGGTGGTGATGGCACCCCATGAATGGAAGTATTTTTATTTCTACGATATAGAACAATTATCATTATTTGATACATTTGCTGTGGTCTAACCGTCCACTGACGTTATGTGGGTCACTTATGGGTTTCTTAATTATTTTGGATATACTTTTGGAAACTTGGGACAGGTTAGGGACATTCTTCATTGCTCTCTATATCTTATATTCCTAGCAGATAATAGATATTGAGGAGGGTTGGTTCATTCAAATGTATGCCAACACGGTTTAGTATTTCAGATATTAAAACACGTGAAAGAATAAATAATAATAAGTTGTACGACAAGACACGGTGTCAAAATGCTTCTGAGTATTTCTCTGAAATTCTTCCTGGAACCAGCAATGGTTTTATGGTAAAAATGCGGTCAGATTAATGATGCTATTGAAAGGAAGCAGTGTTTATTTTGTTTTCATTGACAAGTACAAGAGGTTTGTGGATCTGTTTGATTTGGTTGGCCGTGGTAATTTACTAATTACACAGATACGTTAGCCTTTTTGACCGACTGGTCGCATTGACCAACTGACATTGATGTCGAACGGAAAACATTGGAATAAGTCCGATAATGAAAACCATTGATCTTGGTGTAAATCTCAGACATTTTCTGTCTTTGAACTGACAACATGGAACTGGTCAAAAGTAACGCCATATAAGCGTCAAAATTTATTAGACAACTATTACTAGTAGTGGTTTCGGGAAATTAGGCCATGTGTCATTTTATTAGTAGTGTTCACCTTTTGTAAATACATCTCGTTCATCCAGTGTGATATATTAAGGTATTTGAGTACTTGTACCCGTTACTGGATGTTCGCTTGGTCTATATACCGATTTAGTGTTAATCCAATGAAGTGATCAGAATTGTATAAATAGTTGTCATATTAATTACAAAACACATTTTAAGATGTTAACCGAGCATGCATGACGTCACTGCAGCCATCTTGGACGTGTAATGTCAATTCAAATATCGTAGCCCGTCAAACTATGCGTAATTGTAGTTCTATGTGCATTGCTTTTCCGGTGTGTCGAGATTCGAATTCGTCCCGATTCTCAGAAAAAAAAACTCTTAAAAAATTATTTAAAATTTAAAAATCCTAGGGGGAACAACAGGTTTTGATGATTTGACCTTAACCGGCCTCTCATTTCGTCAGCAAGGATGATGAGTAACAACTCAATCAGAATAGAAAACATATATAGAGAAGAGGTTAGAATTGCATGTAATGAAAATATTAAACCGAATGTTTTTCCTGCACATTAAAAGCAGGACATTGGCATTGATTTATATATACCGCTAAATAGACTACGTGGCAACACAAACTGACGTTTAATTCACAGAAAAGTGCCGAAATATTTACTGGATTTGATTCGCCTCACTTGTTATTGGTATTACATCGCCCACTAGGGAAACAGATCATGTTCCTCTGAGAAATATTAAATAAAATGATATATTTTCAAACAGCCCTGTTTTCATATAGTTAGTCAAATCGACTTTATAAACAGAATTTTGTCATGAAAGAATTTAACTTGGTTATGTGCCGCATGCGTCATTAAGTTGATTTCGCGACCGACCAACTTCTGCCTAGGATCTCCTTTAACTGTGCAGATGTGGTTAGTTATGTGGAAATAACGTGCGAAATCTTGTAATTTCTATAGCAATACCCGGAAATGTGTTTGATATATTTTTTTCATTTTACTATCTAAAATGTATTCTATATTTCCATGGTGTAATATTGTCCCCGGACAGGTTTTTATTCTTATGTTTCGTATGTAAAAAAGCGTAAGGTCAGTCAACTATGCGCGGTTCGATGGCCGAATGGTTAGCACATGCACTCTTTATCTTAAGGTCTGTGATTGAGTCAACTGGCGTGGTTTCGATTCCCCGGTTGTACGTGACAAAGAGTAGGGTCGCCTGTCCAGCCTCGTGGCTTTTCTCTGAGTCCCCCGGTTTCCAGCAACTGTTACAGAAGCCTACGCGCAAGCGAATTATGGAAATAAACTTGAAACATAATGTTAGTCCCGAAATAACTTAGTTTGTGTCGAGTGGACTTTAAACCCCATTTCTCTCTCTCTGGCTAGTCATACGATCCGAACGTCTGCGTCTCCATTAATAAAGATTAGAATGAATATCACAATTAATTCCATAATCAAAAATCAAGACCGGCTCTTTAATAAATGCACGGACATAACAAAGCTTCGTGAAATATTGGTTGACATTTTTAGAACAATATGTACATAGATATTGCCAGTACGAACAAATAGTGGGTATATTCAAACATGAACATGTAAAGAATGAAAAAGAATTAAATATTTACTTATTGTTATTAAACCATTACATATTTTCTCTTTCAGATAAAGAAAATATTTCAAATGCCAAAAGTTATATTTCATACATAGAATCTAAAAATAATATTTTGTAATTCAAATTTGAAATTAATAGAAACAGAACTGTTAATTACTTTTAAGCAATATTTAATTATTATTTCACCTCTTATTTTGCATATTGTTTCGCGTTTTGTTAATACTTCTTTGTGCTTTTTTGATAAATAACCCAAATTACCGTCATGTGAAATGATAAGTTATGATTATAAATGTCTTTACTACATGTATTTTAATTATACCTAATAATATACAGTTCACAATTCTATGGAATACAATTACTGAGAGACGTTTCGACTAAACTTCTCTGGTCGAAAACGTCGCTCAGTAATAAGCAGTAATTGTATTCCATAGAATTGTGACCTGTATATTCTAGTTAAATTACTAAATGACAGTGAAACAATTTAGTAAATAATACATGTATAAGAACATTTGCAGAAAACGGGTATGAACAAGCAGATGGGTACATTTTGGGGGTCTTCAGAGTAGTCAACCTTTTATTTTTAGACCTTCGGAGCACCCATCCTTCGCACTAACGGACCCTGCAATCTTTTGGGGGGGGGGGTTAGAGTAGTCAACCTTTTATTTTTAGACCTTCGGAGCACCCATCCTTCGCACTAACGGACCCTGCAATCTTTTGGTTGTAGCATTTCGAAGTTGCCAACTTTCGGAGTGATTGACCCTACAATATATACAGATATATGTAGACATTCAGTTGGTTCCATCAACGTTCTTGAACCGTAGAAAATGTAATGGAATATACCACAGATACCCTGGCTATGTGTGTTAAAGCAAGCACAGAAGCTTAAGGTAATCCAATAATAACTCGAGTTAATCGCCTCTTATAACCGATGACCCGAAGGCAACCATAATGAAAGTGGTATGGAAGATGCTTGAAGTGGATTCTAATCACCATGGCGGTGTAAATTAAATACGAGTATGTCGTAAATTAAGTTATACGTGCTGGAATATTACAAACGTGTGTTCATTCATCTAGTTCGTCCTGTTCGCCTAGGTCAGTTCGTACTATAATGCCCAAGATCAAATATAGGCAGTTAATTTGACAAGCAGTTCAATTTATCGCTCTTGTACCAGTGTTTCTTAAATCTAATTAAGACAGCTAATACGCCAAGTGATGTCCTAGTACCTTTCAACTGGAAAAGTGTCATTATTATGATTGACACCAGCGAGATTTCTAATTCATTTCTTTCGCAGCCAAGTACATGAAGACGAACAATTTCTGAAATGACATTCTTAGGAAATTCAATACATATGATTTTTTTACGAACGAGAAGTAAGCCCAGAGACGGATTTTGACATGAAGTGTAGTTAAAGGCTAATGAAGTGTAACCAGTGACTCTTTTAAAATAGGATACAGGCCTTCTTGTCTTATCACAACAAATTAATAGAGTTTGGAAAATTGGCACTTCCTTTCAGGCGGAAAATAGGTAGAAATTTTGAGACTGTCTGTCATATTTCTTAATAAGAATTTTTCTATGAATTATCTTCATATTTTTATTGTAAGATCTATAAGAAGGTTTGAAGATGTCTACTAATTAAAGAAGATAAAAGTATACAATGACATAGAAGCTTGGAGTAACAGATATGTCAGATATTAATGAGTCAGAAATGTAAAAGTACAAAGTACATAGTTCTCTATGGGAACTTTCAGAGCAGTTGGATTAATTACATAAAATGTGTAGTTATGCCACTGACAAGCAGGAGATATTATAGAGTAATGGGACCGTCAAATGATGCAGTGGATATGTTACAGCAAAGTAATGCCACGAACATAGTTCCGAAATGGCCTAGTTTGTATCGAGTGGACGTTAACCCGATTTCTTTGATGCATTTGGAAGCTAGAAGTTCACAAGATGCTTGATGAAATTAAATGGAATAGCTCTAGAAATTGACGTTTAGATTTCATTGCCATTGCACACTACCTGAATAACGTGGATAAATTTGTAAAGATGGGGAAAATAAATGTTGAGGAAAGGACGGACATGGGTGATGGCAACATATGGCTAGAATTCAATCTGGACGTATAAAAATTTATCAGATGAATTATCTTCGATATCAATTCGTTGGAAGCGGGCGTTGAATAGAGGTATTTCATACAGACTGGTTGAATGAATGAATGAAGTTTTAAAGACAATATTGATGTTAGCCATTATCACATATGTGATAGAACTGTTTTAACACATTCTCAACATTCCAAATACAATTTAAGACAGAGATCATTGCTACGATAGATGCTTAATCACGGTTTCAAGAAACGGAAGTGACAAACGCAAACGGAAAACACGAGTTATCCTTGACTGAAGTGACGGGTGATAACAGATACACGAGCGAAACTTGTTATATGAGACTGTCAGAGGATATCTGGTAATTAAAAAGAGAAAATGGTTGTCCCTAGAAATAGTATAGAAAACTCCGTGCATTACCACGTTTTTATTAAATAGAATGAATAAAAACAAGTGAATGTACGACCTATTTCTATTTTTCTCGTGTTCTCTTATCTAGTGACATTCAATTACTTTTTCAAATTGTCAGATATCCTCTCACAGTCTCACATAACAACTTATGGTCTTCGAAAGAATTGTTAGTGAGCAGAAATTCGCTAGTGTATATGTTATCAAATGTCACTTCAGTCAGTTATATAGAAGATAACTCGTGTTTTCCTTTTGTAGAAACCTTCATTACGCACTTATCGTAGCAATGACCTCTGTGTAAAAATTATATTTGGAACGTGGTTAACTGACACTAATATTGTCCTTTATCGCCGTACCTTTCTATACGCCAAACGGACCATGCAATGGAGGAAATGTTTGCTTTAGTGAGTCTACCTCTATAGTGTTTAACGTCCGCTTCACAGATAAGTTATCTTATTTTTGTTATCCTACCGCGCATGGAATCTTTCCTGTAGGAGGAAACCGGCGTACTCGGAGTAAACCCACGCCGTTGAGAAGAAGCCACTATCTTCTAGCCACATACGTTTACATTTTGGATCGAAACCACGACCACAAGCCAAACGTGATAGGCCATTTGGCTCCTAATATAATTAGTACATTACTGTGGGAGTATTCGACTTATCTATAATACCCTACCTCATTATTTCACAAGCTTTATTACTAAGTGTTAATTATTTGATACTTTTCAATAATCAAAATAGGTCAATATTTATTAGCAGCACTATCCTCACTAATTTTGAAACAGACACCACCAGTAATCAATGTCCTTTTGGCCACTGACTTAGTCTGTCCTGTTATTAATATCAATGCGAATACTAAAACCCGAAGGTATACACAACCTGTGGGAGACGAGCTATCCCACACGTAATTACAGTGGGAAAATGGGAGAGAACTACGTTAACCCCGGTAGTTGCTTCCAGTGCCGGACTGGGCCCACCTGTCCACCTGTCCACTGAGAGGTGGACCTAAGCTCATTATAAAAATGTGGGCCTAACCCTATAAAGAAAAAAAAGAGAAAGAAAAAAAATAAACGCCTTCTGCTCTGGTCTGAAATGCTTGGAAAATGTGTTTGTGGTTGTTGATTTTCAAAATTTTCCAGGGGGGAGAACACCCCCACAATCCCCTCGGACGCTCACTTCTTTTGTGGGTCTTGGTCAATGACCTGACAGTTGGGCCTTTGGATCACCAGTCTGGCACTGGTTGCTTCAAAAATGCAAGCAACTCACTTTATCTGGGGCCAGTTTTACGAAATTTTAACTAAGATGAAATCCAAATTTTAGTAATTTGATTTGATAATATTAGATTGATTTTAGTGCTTAGTCAATCAAACTAGATGTATCTACTAAAATTTTGATTTCATCTTTAGTTATGTTTTCAAGAAACAGGGCACTGGTTCTCAGAATTAAAGACCAATGTTAATTCGCAAGAAGACTATATTGAACACCATGCCAATTCAAAACAAATGAGATGCGTTATAAACCGTTAATGTCTTCCTTCTCGCAAGTGCATATTACGAATCTTAACATAAAACTGGATATTTCTGTAGCCGATTACATTGTAGAGTAGACTTCTAAAAGTTGTTCAATTATCTAACAAAGCACTCCAAAAATGCTATCCAACAGAGACAATAGTTGAGTAGATATGTAGCATTAAAGAAGTGGTGCTTACACTAAATGTCGCACAATGTATTTGAGTTGTGAATTATTATTGGAAAATTTATTTTTAAAAACTGTGCTGAATAATAGGTCTGGTCGTCGGCAATGCGAAGCGTGTGATTTCATAACACGTTTTATACTAAGAATTCTTTGGTTTAAAGGGACATTATCATTTTTATTGACATTAAATGTACAAAAAATATCACATTCACCAAATTATCGAAAATCCAAGAACTGGTCAATTTTATGGTAAGATCCGATAAATTCCGCGAAACCAACTATAATGTTTATGAGATTTAAAACGTCTATATCTACAAAGCATTGTTAAATATGTCACAAATCCGGCATACAGTCAAATTAACACCCTAGACGATGTATTGACAATTCAAGGTAAATGGGAAATTAGTTTTACTAACCGGCGTAGATCTTCAAAGTGCTATAAATCCTCGTTAAACCACAATTAACATGGCTAAACATGGTTGTCGAAATATGCTTTATATGTTTTAATCAAACATGAAACTAATTATGGTCTGTTTTAAAGCAGGTGTTTCTATCTACCAGCTAATGACTTAATAATGTTCTGCCTTTCACCTTAGCAATGCAATGCTGTTAGGTTATAAGTTGAACATGGGACATCCTAGTTAGAGAGTCGCTGCCTTTCTTACTGAGCAACTGCAGCAAGGATTTCGAAGTACATTGCAGATAATGACAGACTTACCTATTGCGTACAAAGTTTCATTTATACATCCAGTACAGTAGGCTTCCACTATTGTAAATATATTATACGGTGTCCATGTGATGATAAAGGCTAATAAAATGGCTGTCAGTGTTTTAGCAGCTTTTTGATCCTGTCTCCTTTCATGTCTTTTGGAATGCAATTTATGATGAGCTCGTTGTTTTCGTACTTTATTGGCAACTTTAGCCGCCATCTTGGCCTGCATGGCGACACGGGCGGTATCGTTGCTGTGTGCCCGTCTAGCCATGGCGGGCGTTCCGGTTGGAGGACGAACGGGGGGAACAATACGATTCCGATCTTCCTCCTCCTCATCGTCGTCTTCATCATTTAAATCAGGATGACAATCATCACTAGAATCACTATCACCATGTGTCCTATGGTGGCCTGTGTCACATATACTATCTACGTCACTATCAGGAACCAAACGAATAGAAGGCTGTTGGTCCTCTATATCACTTGGAGGGAGTTTGATAAACACTGTATACATTTTATCCTTTTCTTCTTCAATTACATCATCGTCTTCCTCTGCGAGAGGAATGGACGACAAATCAGTCTGTCGTGAAAAAGACGTGGTGATATCATGACAAGATGAGGGGGTGGGGGAAGACAGGGGTGTTTCTACAGGTAACAGAGGTATAAGGGAACCACTAATACACATTTGATCATTGTGTTTGCCCCTTTTAATGGAAGTCTGGTGAATATGGTTGCTAGGGGTAACACGTTTATTTACATTGGTGTTCACTGGGATATATTCATGAGATTCTGACACAATTATGTTGGCATTACCGGGAGATGCTGTTTGATCGCTAGAACTAGATTCCTCGGCGTAATCGGAATCCCGATCTATTTTCAAACACGAGAAAAACTTCTTTTTACACGAGTTTTTATGTTTTATGGAATTACCAAGTTCCGTGGAGGGACTACGTTTTTCACTTAGGCTTGAATAACCCTCCTCATCACTAGAAAGAGTTGATTTCTTGCTACCCTTGCTACCCTTCCCTTCCTTCCCTCCTTGTAATCCTGCTAAATCTTTCTGTCTCTTTCTCGTTTCTCGATAAATTCGATAATATATGATAGTCATTATGGACACGGGCACATAAAAAGCAGCCATGCACGTAATGATGGTTATATACTGATTAGTTTTCAGAAACTGAATATAGCAATCGTTTTCGGGGACTGTTCTTTTACCTTCTATATAAGGCCAAGCAAAGATCCAGGGCGTCCACATCAAGGCCGAGATTACCCAAGCACACCCAATCATCCAGCCAGCTCGTTTAGGAGTTCGTTTAGCCCGATAAGTCAAGGGTCTGGTAACGGACAAATATCTGTCAAAACTGATAATAATTAGATTAGCCACCGATGCATTACTCATTGTGTAATCCAAGGAAAGCCAGATATCACATAAAAGAGTCCCAAGTGGCCAATGATCCATAAGAAGATAGACCGTGTAAAAGGGCATGGACACAACCCCAATGCTTATATCTGCCACTGCTAAACTTAACAGAAAATAATTGCTTACGGTTTGAAGACGACGATCTATTTTAAATGCCCATATCACTAATAAATTTCCACCTGCCGTCATAAGCGACAGTAGCACTACTAAAAATGATATAATCGCCACTTCCAAAGTTGAACGCGTATCACCAGAGGTCTCTAATGAAGAATTCAAATTTGACAATGTCCAGTTGCTATCGTAATCATAATCGGCATTTGGGGATATAATCGACGCAATGGCAGACGACGTTTCAAATATGGCGTTAGGCGTGAAATTGTTGGAAGGTTTCACTGTTGAAGAGAAATACTGCTGTGTCTGCGGATTGTCCGGAATGGAAGCATTAAAGATATCCAGAAACGAAGCGGGTTTTGGCGAATTCACTAACATATATTCAAGCTGAGCTATCTGGGTACTAACTGATATTTGTGACACGGTGTTTGTTGTTCCATTCCCAGCGGCCATTTCCGACACATTTTACACAATCACTCCTTGAATAACGGATATCACGGTTCCTGAAGGTATTTCATACAGAAGCAAATGGGGGAAATAAACACACACGGTGATGGCAACCGGTATTAATAATCTTCCGCTAACTGTCTATAGTAATCACATACAATCTGCTCCTGGATGCCAAACATAATTTCCCTTGCTGAGCTGGCTTTCTCTCTAGCTAACTTTGTGGAACCCAGGTGTTAATCTAAAAATAGAAAATAAAAACAACGCAACTGATTAGTAATCAATTAACAAGGTTTACGTTGAATGTAATAAAACAATTTTACACCGGTAATGTTCATTAACTTATGATAAATCTGCGCTAAATACAATTAGATTTCGGCTACTTATATTTTCATTATGTGGTCGTATAATGTAAAACTCAACCTAAATCCGTAACTATTTTAAACATAAATAGTGGGCGGGTGAGAGGTACATAAACCACTCGGCAAATCTCGGCAGATTCCGTAAACTACATCTAGCCTTCGCTGTATGACAGTAAGTGATATGTTCTTACGCCCATACATTTGCGATGCGGCTACCGGTTTACTTTAAGAGGAAAACTTGACGCTATTACACAAATTGGGAACCTATTCGGCTAGCGACCTATTCGACCGATCGAGCTGCAACCTGTTCGTTGAAAACCTATTTAACTCATCTATTTATCAACCAATAAAATCCAACGTCATGTCTATCAAATGAAAGTAGAATATATTATTTTGTATCCATTCCTTTAGCTCAGAATAGAAGTGTAATTTCGTCATTATCTTACAGCTGGATCGGTCGAATAGGTCGCTAGCCAAATAGGTCGCCAACTTGCGTTCGGAATGGGCGCAGCCATGTTTCATCCGGGACCTTTAAAGTAGTTCCAATATGGCGGAATTCATCATACAGCCGAGGTTAGATTGTCCGAAATCTTCCGAGGTTTTCCGAGTGGTACATAAACCTAAAGGCAGAATTGAATCGAGATAATATTAAGTTAAGTTGACATTCCTGCATGTAAAAGTAACAAATTAACATATTGCCCATCAATAGAGTAAGCATCATCTGCCCTTCGTCTCAGACCTTTAAATGAAATACCAACGCCTGTGCAAGAATGACATGATTTTTACGAAAAAGATGTAATGAACTGTGACAAATAAAGATGGTGGCGTGAAACCCCAAGAAACTAGGGCAAACGACGAAACCGGAAGCATATCTTGTACCATGGCCAAATCGTACTTTAGTGATATGAAAACAAATCGGGCATATTTTTAACGGACACGTATTGTCATATCACAAAACTAAGCAACATGTAGAATTGGATCAAACCAGCAATTTGTTAAAAATGAAAGAGCTAATCATAAATATTTGATATTCGGGAGATATTTGTAATGTTTATATTTCTATACGCTAACTCTCTCTCCATTTCTTGAAGGAAGCGATCCATCTCACAATTGATTAGTTCTAATAAATTTTGACGCTATTTGTTTTTCAATAAGAGTACATGGTATTAATTTTCAGAATCAACACATTTCAGGCTAGTTTTGCCATCTATACTTCATTTCGATAACTGCATGTTACCCCTTTAAATTGAAGATGGCTGTGTTTCTTTGAACACAATGTATATCATTGTTGAGTAGGACCATAAATGAAAATATAGTGAGAATAGGAAACGTGTATTATTAACCCTAGGTATAGTTACAGTAGATGTATTGTGGAAGAGCTAAATCTGTCTATCGCGGGTCTTATTTTGGTTCTACATGTTATATAAACTTTTTATTTAAACATTTATTGACATAACAGACCCATGGCCCAAATTTTAAGTAGAACGCCGCTATAAAATAGACAATCGAGACGTAGTCTCTATTATCAAGCACCGGTGTTACGATAATAAACAATTAAAGCTACATTTGTCAAAACTTCAAACACAGCATAAAATAATTTGACTGAAACGTTGAATGTATTCTTCTAGCGAGAGGGGTCAGCGCTTTATGTTATTCTTTAGATAATTGTTTGGGGTTAAAGTTATTTGATTGCAATGCCAATAAATACTAGTGTCACCAAAGAAAATATTAAAAAGATGCAGTTAGTATAGTCTCGAGATTACTACTATGCTGGAATGATGTATTTTGATTGCAGTACAGACAACGATTGCCTTCAAAGAATCAAAGAACATTGGTTAAGGGGGGGGGGCATTATGTATATGCCACCTTTTACACACAATATTTTTTAAATTTCTGTGTCTATGTTAATCGCGGATCGATTTCACAATCTGATCTCAAGTCTTTCTTACGTCTAACTCTAACCTGACTCATTGCATATGCAATACAGTTCAATGGTAGGCCCTTTCTTCATTTAGCCTTAATGTCTACCCCCGCCGTCATTAATCCAGTCGGTACGGAACAGTAGGCCGTAAACCCCATTACATTTATTCATTAATGATTACCGGTAACTAAACATATGGTTCATTAGGCCTAACAGTTTGATGGAAACTTTCCAGGCACTGTTCTAGTTCACTTTAAGGTGAGTAAGCAGTAATAATAAGACATTGGGGTGGTGTGTGGTGAGCTTTACAAGATGGTGCTAACCTTGACCACGATCTTTAAGTCTTTTTTAAAACAAAGAAACATTACTACCATATGTAGAACAGGAACCGTTTTTAAGTACAGAATTTCAGTGGTTTATTACTTACAGGAACACACGTTTGAAGCATTCAGAAGTACACGAACATTTAACCCATTATTTAATACTAACATGGCCTGAAACTATACTGGCACGGCTATGGTTCGCATTATGCAATTAACCGGACAGTGACCTTGCGGTGTCAATTATCTTAATTACAGTACTGATGTTACACCAATGCATAGGGTAACAGTTCTTCGCCAGATTACCCCAGACACGAATCACCACCGATTCAGAATTTTATTTATTTTCAGAAAAAGGATTTTATATACAATTCCTAAAATACGTACAATAACAGCACTAATATCTAGTGAGCTAAATCTCGATTTATGTGTTGTACTTGGCGTAATCTATATGTCGGATTTTGCTGGTTGAAGTGATCTAGATTTATAGAAGGGCCTTGTATTATTAAAAGCCCACGAAACATTCCTAATTTACAGACTGGTCTGGCAGCCCCTCCCCCCATCTCTTTCACACACCCACTCATACACAAAGGGAGGGATGCGGGTTAGATTGGCGAGGCCTAATACCCAATCCCATTCAGACAACCTGAATAAAAATACTATAAAAAGGGAGAATCCACGTGCATGTACTATTATCTGATTATCTGGAATTCTAATTTTATATTCGGTGACCCATTATAATCGACATTATACTGCATTTGTCTTTTTATATGGACAAATCGATTTACCATTCGACACAACACGTGGATGTCTGTTCTGGAGTATAATCTGTCATTCGGTGCACATCAGATTTTCAGATTGTTGCACAGTTATTTCAATATAGACATTTCGATATGTATATCCACCCATATACCAGTGTATTCAAAAATGTTCAATAAAATCAATACATTATTTATAGATGATAAAACATATAAAGACTTCAATAACAATGATATTTACACAAGATCTTAGCCCGATGAGTTTACTGAAGTATTCCGGTTATCTCTGAAAATGTTTTAAGCAGGAGTTAAGTAGAAACATTAGGACAAGATTCCGATCAGTTTAGCTTTTGTCATACAATTAGGCTTTTCCACTGGTTACTGACTCATAAGTATTCATAATGTTCGAAATGGTTGATTCACAAACGACAAAATAAAATTGCAAAAACGAGTAGAATGTATCAAACGGACTTAAACGACTGTTGTACAATTTTGACTGTTCACATTTTAAACTAAACTACTTTATATACTCCCATAGTACATTATCATATGCTTTTACACCCCTTTTTCGCGCTTTTCAAAATTCCAAAAGAATAGGGTTATATACAACTTAAACACCCGAAGTTCTCATAATCAACGAAATAAAAAAAAATTATCCCCGAATCCAACAAAATTATGCTACTGATCAAAGTGTATGATTAAAGAACACACATCATATTTAATACTATATAAACGATATTCTTAGTATATATATGACATTAATACATGTATATCACAAACACATTAATTCTACTAACGTTTCTAATGCGCTAATGGTTCCAGCTTCATCATAGTCATTTCTTCAACATGCGATTTCGGAACAGATTTGAAGGTTTCCGTGGATTTTAAAAGTCTTAGTTCTATGGGAAGTTGATAAATATGCAAGTATTTTGAGTTTCTAGTCTGAAGATCGGTATACTATTTAGAGCCTATGCATTATATTGATTAAATCTGAACGTCCTATATGAATAGGAGGGGGATCACGTGGCTAAGTGGGTAAGACGTTAACTCACCCAGATGTTCCGGCGTGCTTTTCCTTTGTCAGTGACGAGGACAGTTGTCTAGTCGTTCGGATGGGACGAAAAGCCGAGGCCTCGTGTGCACATTGGCGTGCGCGTAAAAGATCCCTTGGCTATTGGAATTCGATATAAGAGTAGGCCGTAGCGCCGCTGCCCGGCCATAATTTCTCTCATAGCACACTGTATGGCGTATGCCCATCTTCATTAGGTTAGCAGCAGAACAGTAGTACGTTAAACCCACTTTCATTTCCCATATGAGCAATTTACATATATCTATCACATATTTAAGAACATTTTTTAACGAATTCTTTCTGTAAATTACATGTATTATACGTCAATTGTCATCAATATTTTTAATTATCACCATATGGCCAATATGGGTGCCATTCATCACAAACTGTACCATTTTCCCAGAAAATAAACCAATTATTTCATGGATCAATACTGACTTTTATTGACCAGTGGAACCTGGTATTACTGTCAGGTAGTTGATTTGGGAGAGCAACCTAATAATATGACATCGTTCTGTTCGATATCCATTAATCCGATAACCGTAGGATGTTGTCCACCTATTTATTAATCATGTTGCTTCCTATTTTTATGTTCATGCTGGCCCGATGCTCAAAAAACCGACACTTCTGACCAAACATTTCCTAAATGTTATATTGGAACGACATATTCTTCCAAAATTTCTTTACACAGCGTTTCATTTGTGAATATTGTTTTTAAGAGAAGAAAACACTCAATCAATAACAAAGGTGGAGCATTTGCGTTATACAGACAGGAGAAATCCGTCTGTTGCATATATGTCATTCGTTTATTCTGATATTGAAATAGTATCAACCATACCCATGCCGATATATCACACGTCGACTCTAACGTTATCTGTTATCGGGGTATATCATATGTCATCCGCTCAAAACAAAGACAGAAAAATGCACGCTATAATATTCTCCGATCCAATGACTTTATTAATTTATTCAAGTAAGTTTATGGATTTATACAGGACGAAGAGAAGCTATGACAACACGAACATATTATAGTTTCATTATACAGTGAGTGACATGTACCTTGGTGATGTCACAACGGGTGCCTTTATATATTAATCAAACGCAAAATGAGAATTGGTCCATATATTCTAGAAACTACATGTATCATATATCATAGTGCGGTGCTAATTTGCAGGCAGTCACTTAGTCAATAAATCATTCAGTTTGATTAAAAGGTAATCTCAAGTAACAAGGTAACAATGGCCTTCAAGTATCTCATCATTTTCTTATATCTTAATATAAAACAAATATATTTTTTATACAGGTCACAATTCTATGGAATACAATTACTGCTTGATAATGACTAGAAAAGACAAGCCGATACGTCGCTCAGTAATAAGCAGTAATTGTATTCCATAGAATTGTGACCTGTATACTCTAGTTCAATTACTAAATTCCATTGAACCAGTTTAAATATGTATTTTGTTTCAGAGTATTGCCGAATAATTTATCAGGTATACAATTATTATAGACAAACTATTTGGATTGAGTAAGAATTTTATAAAATTACTTAAAAGAAAATACAGTTTATTAACTATACTTTCGTTTTATTTTTCAAATGGTACAGTAAGAACATCAGTTTGATGTTATAATATATAGAAATAACAATTCATACAATATCAATTGAGTTTGACATTGTAGGCAGTTCATGGTAGTAACAAATGTCGTTTCGTTATAGTTTTTATGTTGCACTCAATGAAATGTCAAACAAGACTATTAAACGAAACGAAATAATTGTAATCTAATTGTTCACCTAATTTAATGTTATTCTATGGAACCAACTCTGCAGTATTGGCTGACAAATAAGCAAATTACTTTATTAATCTCGTTAATGGAAAGTAATTATAAGAAGTAATCACATGTGAATATTACTAATTTTACAATTTAATCTGAATTTCTGGATATATTATGTGCTTTATCTATGATTTTATCTTTCCTGACCCCTGGTATTTTAAATTCCAAAATATATGACTAGATGGGGGGAGCTATAATTAGCCATT
This sequence comes from Patella ulyssiponensis, assembly GCA_963678685.1. Classification (NCBI taxonomy): domain Eukaryota; kingdom Metazoa; phylum Mollusca; class Gastropoda; family Patellidae; genus Patella; species Patella ulyssiponensis. Next base: position 56,968,169 of record OY783230.1, on the reverse strand, counting down.
ATGGCCTCGTACAAGAGGTATGCTATGTTTAATTGTTCTAAAACATATATAGATATATTTGGTTATTTCTTGCGGTAGTTCACATAGCTGACATTTTGTTATTATTCGCTTAGGAATTCACGTATTAGTATTTTTTACCTTTTGATAACTCATAACTTGAACTATACATCCGATTTTATAACAATGTTGTTTTGGCAAATGAAGCATCAGATTCACAGTGTACTATCAGAGTTGTTTGTTAATCTCCACTGCTAGACTTTACAATCCAGATTAATTCCAAATAAACACAAACACACGCCAACACACACATATACGCATCCAACTAGGCTTATAGAAATTTGAATAATCCCAAAAAAACACGTCCCAGAATAGATTCAAACTATTTAGAAATTTCTGGTTTGAATGTGTGTGTATATGTCCGCAAACTATGTGACAAATGCTATACATTTACATTGCTTATCACAGTACCAATGTCGTGTTTATAAAAATTGTCCACACGTGACATTGTTTGCTCTGACAATGAAAACATTAATTCATGGCATATGTCAATACAACTTGATAATGACTGTTACTGAAGCATTTTTAAAATGATTGTTATACATAACAATTGTTAACTGACACCTATATCTATCAATCAAATAAATACTATGTTATTATTTTTTAATTCTAAGCCAGACATTTTATAAAATAGAATGATCGCACTATGACGACCCGATGTTGTGTTAAAGGAGGAAGTCCTTAAAACAATATCATGCATAGTCTTCGACATTGCTCTCACAATTTATTGTTCAATTTAAATCAACATTGATGTTGTTATCTGATATCCATTATTTAAGACAAAATGAAAAATTTAAAGTTGGCACATGAATCGCGTGCCAGAATGCTTTCGAGGTTGATTGGTATTAAATCAACTCCATGAACGAGGCTAAATGCATCCCAACAGAGAATACTACCAGTGTAGACTGGAATAACCAATTTGTGTCCATTTCTATGATTGTGCCAAAGGATACAGATTTAGCTCCTTTAACAAATCTTATATAACATGTCTGATTTAAAATTCCGTCCATTTTGCAAAAATTCGATGATATAATTTCCTCAAGGGAATCTGAACATTTTTCTATGGGTACATTTCTATAATTTAAAGTAAATATTCCTTTAAGCACGTGTAACGGGACTTACACAATTTCTACATTGATACTTGCAAAGCGAACATGGGATAAATGGGCGGTTTCTAAAACCTTCTGTACCGGGTGATTAGTGGATTTCACCCCACCCCACCCCCACACCCCTACTTTACGAATATGTGTTCCGTAGTTCGGCTTGCAACGAATATGTGTTCTGTAGTTTGGGCTGGTTACTTCATAGCTTCGAAATGTAATACCACTGACGACAGGCCCTTCGGAACAGGGTGATTAGTGAGTTTCAACAACCCCACCCCACACCCCTACTTTACGAATATGTGTTCCGTAGTTTTGGCTGGCTACGCATATGTGTTCCGTAGCTTGGGCTGAATTTCGTTCCGATTGGGTCATTCCCAACACTTCATGATAAGTAACCATGGCTTTCGAGACAGCAATGAAAACATTTTTCCATAAATACTATGCTATATTATAAATTCAAAACATTATGTTACGACACTAAAAAATAAACCTAGTTCCATGCTGGGTACGACCGAGTATAAGCCAAGGCAAACAATGCAAAACCTGTCTAAGAAGCGATTAGTCTATTTCAGACCTTTTGTATTTAATTTCGCGTCACTCATGTTTTAGTAATGAAGCTACAATTCGGCTCTTTTAGCACTTGCATACCGTTGACAAAAGATGTGGGAGAGTTATTAGGTCACGTGGTACAGATATTCGATCTCCTGGGGTCTGATCATTTTTTGACAAGAGACCGATAAAACAGAAGCCCACAGATGACGCACGCCATGTTTCGATTTCAACCCTAAATCACTCGCAAACCAATAATTAAGTGTGTGCTGATCTGGGTTATACCACTAGTTTGAAATGTCTGAGTAGCCATATTGTTTGCGGGGTCGGAGATTGTGATGTCTTGAAGAGATGTGTACTACGTGATTTGATGTTATGTTGACCCCTTTGCTAATAACATCATGGTCATTGACTACAGAACAGACAGAGACTTGACTAAAATTGACAAGTTGTTGTTGGTACTAACACTTCTAGTGTGTATCGGTACCATGTTTATGACCCGACTCAATAATACGACGCTATAGCTTTGTTCAAGGGTCCAGAGGTGTTAGGGTGGCATATAGTGTCGCCCTTCGGGGCGTATCTGGTCAGTCAACTCCAGCTTTCGGTCGTATTTGGCTCGGAGATGGGGGTGCTTTCTCAAATTCGCGGGGTTACTCTGTCTATCTCGGTTCCCTTCCACAAAAATGCCACTGCGCTTATTTGACATACGTGTCATGTCTGTCAGTTATTGTTGACCAATTTCCAAAAAAACACTGAGGTTGATGAACCCCTGTAGAAATGTGATCGATAATGCCAAGCCCCTACAATCTGACACGTACAGATACATTTCGTTACGGTCAACTCAATTGCTACGACTGGCTTCAATATATTATAAGACCTGATAGGATCCCAATGATTACTCCACGATTAAACCACGATGTCAATTTCAATCGTAGCACGATTTTCCACAGAGGGAACCTAGCAAATGAGCAAAAACTGAGACCTAGTTTTGACTCATAGCTTTATCAGACTATCATCAAATAGTATCTTTGGTTACATCAATCCAACTGAAACAGATTAGTGTTGAGTTGTTCGTATAGTACGAAAAACAACGGTGCCGTTTATGGATTGGCAGTTCATGCAAATTGTAAAACTTAAAGAGTGGACGGAATCCCGGTGCATTTATTTTAAATGTAATGTAAACTAGTGGCAATTAAGTGAACCAAAAACGTTATGGGTGTGTTAACATATAATTTAAATTATGATTTAACTCATTGAAAACCAAGGCCATAGGAAATTAACCATTGTGTACAATGTTATTAGCGCAGATTTTCCTAAAATTAAACTTTGTATATTGCCGCATACATTTTTCAATGCATCGTTTGGCTACACAGCAAAGTATTTTTGAGATCAGAAAAAATAGTTGATGTTAGCACTAAGCAACCTCTTTAGGACTGACGTTCCCGAATATTAAAATTGGCGTCGTATTAATATGTGATTTTGGTGACCGTGTTTCCCTCAAAAAATGACAATAAAATATAGCCACAAAAACCTTAAACACCATGATCTCTTTGATTCAAAGTATCCTGTTCATTCAGTTTTGAAACATCGTTATCAGTAGCAGCCTATTTTGTGATCGCTATATAAGAAAAAAACGAAAAGGAGATTATAAGCGGTCTGAATCGTCCAAAATTTGCCTCATCTCCTATCAGCAGTTTCACCCATAGAAAAAATTATTTGGGATTAAATCAGAATCCCATACGACCGTCGGTCCTATGCATATTATGTGAATTAGTTCCACTGCTTCTAAAATTGTCGGTGATATCAGACAGACACACACACACATACATACGCACTTTTCTAAGCAATATAAACGTTCAGTTCCATGCGAGTAGGTGGTAAGTCCCTCTTTATATTGCAACATGTATGTAAGTGCCTAAATAATTGCCTAAGTTATTGTCGTGATTAACAAATAAGTCCCTTACACAATTCCGAACGGCTCAATATTTTACTTTGAAATTTTCAGACAACATAATTAGTGTAATTCTTTATATTTTGGCGCTCGATTTGCATTCTACTTTCATCTACGGATACCTTGTGAAATCTGGAAAAGCTGATCAGAACCTTCACGCGAGCATAGAAACGGCGTGGACTTATTGTTTAGACATGAAGTCAATTCAGAATGTGTACATGAATCGATGTAGTAGATTTAGTTCAGGTAGTTCACTCGAACGTGATTGATAATACCTCAGAAATGGAATATTTGGGCTTCCAAAGACATCTCGCTAAACTCATTTAATTAAATTAAGTTAATGCTCGTCCTGCTTCCAGGATAGTCATTTCGTTATAGTGACCTTTAGTAAAATCAGGTAGACGCTGACAAAGTTATGTAACGTGAAGTTGGTCACGTATGTATAGCTTGATTTTGTAAATATAATTTTGGTATATTTAAAGGGATACACCTGGTATGTCACCAGAGCTGTATTTAAAGTACCGGTGTGTCATTTTAAGCAATAGGGATCATTTGCAAACTACTATATCGCGAACCATTGAGCTCTAATAGGAGTATCGGTCCGAGTCTCTTATGTTTTTACAAAGGTCTGTGGAATTGAAATTTTATCATACCAATTTAATGATAGACCTGTTTTAAATCCTACTAAATCCAAGCCAGGATATTATCTAGCGTTGGTAGTTTGATTTTGTTTTCTTAAATAAATGTTAAAAAATTAATCTGAGTAGAAAAATTTAATATTTTAGCGACAAATGCCAAATTACGTCGCAACAAAGTATCATTTCAACTAGGATCGCCGAATAAAGGGAGAAATGGGCTTTTACGTCCACTCGACACAAGCTACGCCATTTTAGGATAAAAAAAATATTTCAATTATCATTTCACTAATTCGCTTGTGCGTAGCCGCCTTTGACAGTAGGAGGAAGCCGTCGAATCCGAATCCGGAGAAAATACACGAGGCTGAACAAGCGCCCAACCCCCCGTGTCAGGTACAAGCTGGTAATCAGACCCATGCCGCTGGAAACAACGACAGACCTCATCTGGGCTAAAGCACAAGGATAAAACCACTCGGCCATCCAATCCCCACAAGCACTCGTTTAGTTGGACTGATGGTTTAGAGATAACGAAGCTACTTAGTTTGATAACGTTTGATTCCAAAACATTTCAGTCATCAATTCTGCAGATTTCAATTTCAGATGTTTTCTCATTAAAATGAAATAAATTCATTCTTAAACTGGCGATACTAATAAACGATTATCTTAATAATACTTGCTTATCAGGGTCAGGATTTATTCTTCAAAAAATACATCAAGTACCTTGACTAAACTTGGGACTATTCTAGCCTTTTATTAACAAATTAAAAGAAAGATTGTAAATATCTGGTTCTAAAATGTCACTCATGCTAACCCAAGAATAATATTGAATTGGGACTTATATCGATCGGTATGTTGAATTAGTTGACTATCAATCTATATCATTGACTTGAAGGGGGAAACAGAAGCCATATGGTGGCAAAGCTTTAATGTGTAGGGGGAGGTATAGAAAACTGATAAATCTCGAAGAATCTGATAAGAATGACACTATTAAGAGCGGGGAATTGAATCTAAATCTCGCTTTCGATATGATGAAAAGGAAGATCACTCATTTATTCATTCAGCCGTGCAGCAATCTAAAGGGAACAATTATAAATATTTCATCCGCAAATTTTTCATCATGATCTGGAGTCATTGAGAACAAAAAGAGTAAAGATTTTGAAATCATGAATTTAAAAACGATATATCTAACACATTATTGATCAGAATGTGATTTAGTTTCTTCATTTGGGTCTTGAACAAAATTATATTTATATTCATATTTTATTTCTCTGGAGCAAGACGACTAATGTCGTCGACTTTAAGGCTAAACATAGTGCTGCCAAGCAACGAATGGAATGGGACTTAGCGTCCTACTGTTTTGCTCCGAACTGGGCTAATGAAGACGGGCATACATCATACAGTGTGCTACGAGGTAAATTTTACCCGGACATCGACACTATGACCTACCCATTTATCGAATTCCAACTGTCTTCAGGGATCTTTTACGTGCATGCCAATGTGTACACGGGGCCTCGGTTTTTCGTCCCGCCAGAACGGCCAGACACGGGGGAACCACGTCGGAAAATTTGGATGAACTTTCTCGGCCAATGCAGGGATCGAACACCCGACCTCCAGCGTCTTGCCCACTTAGCCACCGTGACCCCACGCACACAGTCCACGCACCAAGTCAAAGGGGTAATAACATCATTAAGAGGATGGAATGTCACGGGACTACAAGACAGATGAACATCCCCGCAGGATTTATCCCCACCACCTATTAAAATCCCAGCACGGTTCTGAATGAAACTTATTTTTGTAAAAAGCCCTGGATATGTTGAACATTAATGTGACTTGGGCTAACTATATCTAAACTCATGCTCTAATAAGAACTCAGGTAGAATCCTCCCATATGCCCCGCGGAACATTCCTGTAAAAAACACAAAAGAGCATCCGATCCGTAACGCGTTAACGATGTTTCTGTAAGATGGGGGGGGGGATTCCTTACCACTTACCGAACAGCTGAAATTCCCGAAAAGTTTCTAAAAAAACTCTGACTTAACGTTAACATTAGCAATGTAAAGGTAGAATAAATAATAAGTAAATCATGTCAATACCACGAAGAAGCCGGTTAAACATTATAGAAACATGCTGTGTAATTACTACCCGCACATGTTACATTGTGCAATACCAGATTCGCCATGAAACCTCAAAGATAATCTGGTTTAATGATTCCTGATTTGCGTCTACCAGACATTTGATGACACCTTATAAGATAATCTGGTAACCTGGACTGAACATATACCATTGACTCCTTCATCTCTACGCGTGGCTCTGTGTTTAAAAAAGATATGATAAACTCGTCACAAACGTAAATATGATGTTGGTTCGTTTATCTATTAATTATATACAGCTGCATGTAACCGATTAACACGTTCTGAATTCACACCTGAAGGATCGTTGTTGTGGGAATTAGTCCGTGGTAGTATACCCTTAAATATTATAGTGTTTATGGTAGAAGAGACTTGGTATTACGGAGTTGTATTATCATGGAACGTATGTACGAGGGTTGGTGGTGGAAGGGTTTCTTACATTATTGTAACTTGTTCTTAACGGGAAGAACACAATATATGAGTGATGTAAACGGCTGTTAGTCTTTGTCCGTCAGAAAACTTCACCAGAGGGCCAATTTAAACTTATTCTTAAGGTAGGCTATAAAATTGCACCCGGGATAGTAATATAAATATTATAAGCTATAAACTTGTCAATTTCATATTTCTTATATTCTCCTTACAGAGCAATTGAACTCGTAATATTTATTTATGACTCTGGGGTATTTGCGAAGTAAAATCATAAATTTATACGATCTTTGTAAAATGAAGAATAATGTTGATATACGAATTGTTACCGTTTTTCATATCCATTTCAATACATCGATACTCCAGGATACTATCACTTTTAATTTAAAGCTTCTTTATTGATATTGATTTAAAAATTGAGTAAGCTGAAAATAAACTCATACCGACCAACATTCCGATTGTATCATAGATTGCTTGATGTATTTTACATGTTTCTTAACTTGGAAATGATTAGCATGGAAATTGGCTAAATGCTTAATAATTTATAAATTGCCTTTTAAGGTGAATTACAATAAATTTAGCCGACAAAAGTGATTTCCTGCATGATCTTTATTACCCCGGAGACGCTTATTATCTAATGACAGTTAATCTGGACATACAAATGCTATAAAAAAAACCTACACAAGACCAAGTCTTAACATTAATAGAACAGTTGGTGAAAGACTATCTTTGATAACACCATAAATGTTAGACGAAAAAAAAGCAACCAAGAGACGAAAGAATAAAAGACGGTATCGGTGTTATCAGACAGTTGCGATGAGCAAAGATCAATAAAAGTTTATCAATGATGATACTGGATCGCGGGAGTGGGTTCTATGATCTCGCTCAGCTCAATTGTTGCTTAATCAATATACATGGAATATGTCACAAAGGGACCCCAAACCATCTTGTCTTTCAGACATCGCTGAAGATGTTCTTGGACGCGACGTGCGACTCACCATTTATACACAGTAGACTGATTTCCAACACGCAAGGAACGTTTTTGAGTCACCCAATGCGGCCACTTAACCCTACTTTCTGTCGAGAAGCTTTTTTCTTGTATGTCTACAATTATGGTCAATTGGTGTGTTATTTTGCGTGACTGAGATCGCTTTAGCTATTGCATACCAGATTTAAGAATTCAACCCAATTCGAAATATATTGTGTAAAAAGACCAAAATGATATGGCTTATTTTTTTTAAAAGGCACGCGATTGTCAGAATTCTTATCTGAAATAAAAAAAAAATATTTTGATAGAGGTACCACTTTGACGAAAAATCTGTAATCTTCTTTCAACGTAACCTAATTAAAACATTTTTTTCCTTTTTCTTTAAAATTTGCAAAAGTTCTTGTAAATAAAATTAACTGTATTTCATAATTCAAAACATCGGCGAACATCTGTAGTCGTTAAAAACAAGTAATGCACATATTAGTGACTAATAAAGGGAATCGATTAAGTGGCCACATTACTCAATGTATTCCTTTTAATTTACTTTCTCCAAACTTCTAGTAAAGTTGTGAAAAACATCTGGAATACTTCTGACAAACTCGGCGGATATCTACGATTATTTTATTTGTATATTTACTTTCTGTATCATATTTTGTAAAGCCCGTGAGCACTTAGTCGTAGAAGGTGTGATCATACTAAACTTACGCTGTCTGTGTACATTAGCTCTGTCTGTGTACATTAGCTCTGCTTGTGAACAGACACTAAGCTTGTTGGCCGACACTCAAACTCTTAAATTTTAAAAGTATATATTCTGCTTTTATTGAATAAAATTGAAAAGCTTTATGCAATTTTTTTATGTATAACAGATTTGAACAGGAGTGGATCCGCGCTACAAAACAGTATACTAATTATTGCACATGGCGGCCATTTTGGACAGAGATCTATTCCAAAAGTAGAATAGTTAGTTCTCTGTATGCGGAATGATCAATGATGTGTGCATTATAAAGATGTACAATAATAAAAATAGATCAATTTTATTTTTCATTACTCAATGTCAGATTAATGATATGATTGAGATCGTTATTTCTAAATGGCTTTTTTTCTAAGAGGCACCTTTTAAGTCTCCAATAAGCAAAATTAACCTTTTCCTATACAAGTTGTGTAGCTCTTTGGATCAACAAGAAAAAGCTTGATCAATTAACTTTCTCAGTCTGTTTTAATTACAAAATTTGTTCAAGATTTTTTTTGTTTTGTATTTCTGTATTTTTTTTCCGATAAGCCGTTTTATTTAATTATTTCGTTCTTCTTGTTTCTTGAAGCGTACAAAATCTTAACACGAGACATGCCGATCCAATATTCATTAATTATTGATATTTGCATATCATTAGTCCGTGACCTCGGTATGTTCGCCTGTGTGCTCATCCCTAGCCATTTCTTAAGATCTAACCTAATAAGGTGAGACGAACTCGGTTTATCAATCAGAAATAATTCAATCTGGTTTTCTATGCTGCCTTGTAAACCTGAACCTATGAATAGTTGCACGACGGCGTACAAAGACTTGCGCAATTCACGAATCAATCTTTCATCCTTTACTCAATACAAATACTTAGAACTGAAAATATTGAAATCACATCGCATTTCCTGTGTTTTTCAACTTATTCAAATAACGATGGTCACCATGACAAAAATTATTGAATTATTGCTGTATTACGAACCGAGGAAAAACAGCTGTATTGTACAGAAAGGAAATTGTATTTCTACGCTTTACCATGTGTGAATAGCAACATATTGAAAATACGATTCCCAAGAGGCTGAAGAAGCTATAGAAGACTCCAAAAGAATATCCAAACTGTAGTTAGCAAATGGAAACATTGAATATTTTCTGAGAAAACTGAATCATTCCTAAGGATTGTAAGGTTGAGGCATGTGAAAACAGGTCGTAAGGTAAAGGAGAACTCCCGGCTCTTATTAGATTGAAACGTCCCAAATATCTTTTACGTTATGATAGTTAGCCAAAATATCCCTATTTAAACATAGAAGAGTCCAACATATATCTATATAAAGAGAGAAAGGTCCGAAATGTTGTATTTAAAGATGAAAAGGTCCAAAATATCTGTATTTAAAGATGGAAACGCTATTGAAAGATAAGAGAGGCTAACATTTATCTATATGAAGATGGAAAGGTCCGAAATATCTATATAGAAATATGGAAAGGTTTCGAAATGTCTATATACAAAGATGGGAGAGCCCGGTAATATCTAAATACGGATGGAAAGGAGAGATTCGAATATATCCATATAAAGATGGAAATGTATCTATAGAAAGGTCAGAAATGTCTCTATATAAATATAGAGGTCCTTAATATCCAAAGATAAGAGGGTTCGATATATATCTAAATAAGGATGGTCAGATCCGAAATATATCTACATACAGATGGAAGAGTCTAAAATATTGAAGATGAAAGTCTACATAATACTAGAAAGGTACGACGCATCTTTACATAAAAATAGGTAAGTCCAATATCCAAACACGATGGTGTAAACGTCAATATAGTCAATGGTTGATTAAATCATTTATAAATCTTCAACCTTTTTTTACTCTGGCCCTGGAATGGTGAAGTCATCTGTCCGTTTTATGTTTACTTTGAAAACAAAAATAGGTTCACATGGCTTGAGTCTACGATCCCGGCATCTTAAGGTGTACATAAATGCACCAAACAGATTCACACATGGGCTGATTAAAGGATCACGCACATGACATAGTGCTAAAACCATGGGTATAATCCAGATATCTCACAACCAGCCAGGGGTTTCTGGTCAACACCGGTTATTGCCCTGGAGTATTTATTATAATACGGATATATTAGGACCACAGCTGTCTGATCGTCTAATAATGGCATGTCTTTAATTAATGCGATATATATTAACTATTATGTCCAAGACGACAATGCACGTGTGCTCTTTAAGGTTGGAGATATAACGCCGAAAGTTGCAGAATAAATTCCTGAAAGAGAGGCATGGATGCTTTTGAGGTCCAAGTCGTAAATTGATTAAATAATAAGTTTCGATTTGACTGAACAGCTACAATGTTCCTATTCGTTTGCATGGAACATTTCAAATGAATAAGGGTCATTGCCGGTATATACACGTTTTACTAGGTCTTTTAGAGATATGACGCAAAAAGTAAAGTTACAATTGATTACATTTATTTTCCTGTGATATGGTCACGTCTCTTCAAAAAATTTAAAGCACAGCGACAAGCATCATCGGCTATGTTTGTTTTTAAATGAGCATATACCGCCGTGTGTACAGTTAAGGTCAAATGTTTTAGCCAACTGCAGAAACTACAGTTTGAACTTGGAAATTTGAAGTTAAAAACCATATTCGTTGTCGATGAGTTGTCGCTGAAAAATTATAATTGTGTGCTCTTACCGTAACTTTCGTGTGTAATAATAGCACGATATCCATATAGCCGAATTTGTTCAATATTAAAATTCTAGCCTGGTAACACAAAACCTAATAATCAGACATGCCCGGAGAGTTTTACTCATAATCTTGGTTAAATCGAGTAGGAGTAAACTGTAGGCTGAACTTGTTTATAGTGTTTCAAATCCTCTGGCAATGTATAGCGCTATCAACAAAGCTACAATGATAAATATAGTCTATCATATCTTGCTATATTAGATGAATTGTTGACTTTTACTCGGATTAGCGCACGGTGGATTAACAAAGACACCACCGCGTGGGCTCATCTAATTGATTTCCGGTTTCTAATCTTCTGATTAAACATAACCCAACTTGAAAAACTCTTTGTCTTCTATCAAAAGTCAATTCCACGTAGGATCTTCACCTGTCGGAGAAAACCGGGGACCCGTCTTGTGTCAGAATGGTCTGATTATGCAAATATAACACCATCTGCATAATAAAGCCGTGTCAATTTATTCCGAATGTGTACTTACACATTACACACAGTGTCTTTGTTCGAAAGGCCAAGTTTCAATCTGAGTTATCACCCGTTATTTTTCGTTTTTTTTTTTAAATTTTATTCTAATTTTTAAACTGATTTTTTTAAAAAACGAATCAATCGAAAGTAATTGAATTGAAATAGTGTCTCTTATTTTGAAAAAAAAAACGACAAAAGGGAGTGCGTTTGAGAAAAACCTGATTGCTCCGTCGGATATCACCGGAGCAAACCAACTAAAGTATTGTTGAATGGCCCAATTGCTACATATTTGATGATAAGGAAGCAAAATATGGCACGCCGAAAATCAAGAAATTTTTTAGGTTTTTGAACGCCCTTTTCCCGAAAACTACTCCAGGGATATTTCTTAGACTTATCATTAAATGGAATAATCTGGACGAGTTTGACTTTTATACGGACTATTCAACAAGTCAGAGAAGTTATCCTAAAATAGTTGGCCAGATGAAGGGTTGATTATAAATGCGCATGTGCGAAATAGGTGAGTGTTAATTTCTACAGACGGCGATGAAGTTAACTGTTAAAGGAAGTTAACCGTTACAGATAGATTGTCCCAAGTTAACTGTCAAGAGTAATTGTCCGAAGTTAACTGTTAAAGGATATGGAATGAAACGGGGTTTAACGTCCTACTGTTCTGCTCCGAAGACGAGCATAAAGTGTTCTATGAGGGAAATTTTGCCGTCTTATATCGAATTCCAACTGCCAAGGGATCTTTTATGTGCACGCCAAAGTGTAGACGGGACCTCGGCTTCGTCCCATCCAGACGACTAGACAGCTGTTAAAGCAAGTTAGCTGTTAAGGGTATGGCCGAAGTTAGTCCAGCTCTGGACGTCAGTCTATCGTTACACTCGCCTGTACGTCCAGAGACCGTGTACTTGACTCCTTGGCGAAAAAGTTTGAGTTCCCAGTCAATTTTACTGGGCAACTTTTTACTGCTAAACGGTCGCGTGTCAGTCCCTGTGGACGCCTGACAAATGTAAATGAACATCTTAGTGAGAAAATAAGACCTTGCTTACCCCGCTAGAACCAGTATGAGAGACACAACACGCTGTTAAAAAACACATCCCTCTCTTCTATCCGATTTGCCCGACATCATTGAAAGGGTAGCGCACAAATTGACAAACTCAGGCAAAAAAGATGAAACGAAATTTAGGTATGCCTGGGAACTCAAACTTTTTCGCCAAGGAGTCAAGTACACGGTCTCTGGACGTACAGGCGAGTGTAACGATAGACTGACGTCAACAGCTGGACTAGGCCGAAGTTAATTGTTAAAGGTTAACTATGACAGATAATTATTAAGAAGACCCGGATATCAATTGATTTTTTTTTTTTTTTTTTTTTTTTTTTTTACTCATCAAAGTGTAAAACAAAAATATGTTGGTTGAGCATGATCTTAATCTGAATTGCCATAGAGAGATTACGTCTTCTTAGTACACCAATAAATGGTTGTGGAATAGCTTAAAAAAATAAAACTAGAAAACAGTTCCGCCCTTGGTTCGAATGCTGAAAAATTTTCGTCAAGTCCGTTGTCATAAACTGATCTTAGATAAATGGTTACGGAGTGGAGTTAAGCAACTAAAACTAGAAAAGAGTTCAGAAGCCCAGTTCGGAGCAGAACAGTAGGACGTTAAACCCCATTTCATTTCATTTCAGAAAAGAGTTCAATCCTTTGTTCGAATATAGAGACACGTATGTTAGATAAATGAGTTTAAAACGTGTGCTAAAATTGATATCGCAATCATGTCAATGAAATAAGTGATAAATCGCTGGTTTTATGCCAATAGAGCCTTGCCAACACGGTGTCGTGGTCAATAAAAGGAGCATAAAAGATTTGAAGTGCGCGATTGTAGACAACAATTTGAAAGTAAAAACGTCAGACATAATCTTCTATTGACTGTTATGTACAAGTTATGTTACCTACTTCAAATCTGGGGTCAATTCGGGAGCCGCAGTGACTCAGTGAGTAAGGTACTCGCTCGCTTGTCTGCCGGCCTCGGGTTCGCTACCGGTGTTGGTTGAGAAATGTCCTCGGGGTTTTTACGGCGCGGTTTCCTCTAGCCAGCGATGCAAACAATGACTGTCTAGTCGTTCGAATGATACGAAAAATTAAAACATATTTTAAATGCATTTGGTGTCAGATTATTAATAATCACACACTTCAAAAGCTGGGTACCTGGAGCAAGTAACATTTGTCTTATTTGATTGGTATTTAGTAATTGAACATATTGACACAAGGTACAATTTTAAGGATACACAATTAGTTTAAAGACGAGAGCATCCTCGTCGAAAGTGGCTTAGTATTAAACTCAGTAATTGTGTATCCATAAAATTGTACCTTGTTTTAAGTAACATTTGTTACCTAATCATAGCCTAAATCATGACATAAAAAATGGCAACGGTGCTCCGTTGTTCTTTTGATCTGATTTCATATTAGGACCCGGATTTAAATGTTCTGACAACAGTCATAAACGGTGCAGAATGTAATCTATAAATACGTCCTTTAAATATATACGCCTTACTAGGATCAGCAACAAAACAGTTTCTTTATCAATTTCAATAATCTTCGTAAGCCTTGTCAACTCAGCCACACATCCAGTCCACCGTTGGAACTTGGATTCCTGATCTGTGACTAGTCTCATAAAGCTGAAACTGCTTCACATAATTCACGTGACTGGTGAATGAGATGGTGGCATGTTGCTCCGAGATTAAATTCCCTCTCCTAGCTTCCGATATCCAGACCCAAACTGTGTTCCTGTGAGCTATGGCGTATGTTGTGCACTGGACAGACCAATTTAATCTTTTGAGAAGACATAATACCACTTTCGGTTTTAAAATTCAACATGTCAGCATACCAAAAGGACTTTTGTCATACTTAAACCGTCTTCATTAGCTCAGTCGGAGCAGAATAGTGGGACGTTAAACCCCATTTCATTCTTTCATACTTAAAACACCTAATAACACCACACTTTGCATTTGAGTTTTTCATATATAGCTAAAGCATCTGTAATTTACTTTTAATTTACCTCCTACGTCACTCGGTTCAACTGTACCCGAATTCAAATGCAATATGTTTAATAAATCAAATAATAATTACATGGTAGTACGTCATCAGTAGTTCTCGGATTATAAACTGTTTTAGGTTTTCTCGGGTTTTACATTATCTTAACTACGATGTTTGTGGGTATCCTGTTTATTTGAATCTATTTCAGTCTTATTTATGATTAGATTATTTGAAATAGAAACATAACACGCCTTGTAATATGAATAATAGTTTTATAAAACTGAATTTTAAAGATCTTTGATAAGAGTCCCCACCAACGTCGATCTGCATCAAATGAAACCTTTGAAATGATATTCCTATACAATGCACCGTCTGGAAGTTTCTGGAAATTTAAGCAAAGAAATAAATAAATATCTTTGATGAGTAGTATTCATTGCATAGTTTCCTGATTAGGTTTCCGATTTGAAACCAACGAAGATACTTAAGCACAATAATATTTAACGTAGCCTGCAGAGAAATTGAATATTTTTTTATTATTTTATTTATTTCTATTTTCTCAAATAACTACGATGAAAGATATATTAAAACATCCATACGATAACATAAAACAAAATATTACCAAATGAAAGACATACAATTAATTCTGGGCGGCGCAGTGGTTTAGTAGGTGGAGCGATGTCTCACTAACCAGAAGGTCGCAGATTCGGTTGGCCAGCAAAGTTCTAGCCTGGGTTCCCCTTGGACGATGCACAATCATTTGGATGGGGCGAAAAAAACAAGGTCTTGTGATCACATTTACATGTACTTAAAAAAAAAACGATTGGCAGTTCGGGGCATAAAGTCACCCTTATTACATTACATAGCGTGTAACCATCTTCATTAGCCCAGTTGGTTCAAAAAAAGGTAGGACGTTAAAGCCTAGTTCATTCTTAACTACACAGTTTACGTTTGATCTATATTTTAAGAACGACCTTGTTCGTCGTATCTTTAGTTCGTAAATATATGTGCTTCTAATCGCCTTATATAAGTTTAAAAAGTATGTAGTACTATTAATTCTGAGTGACAAACTGTCACCAAAGCTTCTAATTTATCATCAGAATAAGTCTGAACATGGCACTTTGAAATGCCACGTCGCTAAATAAACGTTTAGATCGCGTAAAAGACAATTTAAATCTACGCAGCATTCTTTAAACCTTGTCAAACACTCCTCTCTTGTGAAACAAGGATTGGGACTGTTCTTGTAGATTAAGACTGTTTTCGTGGATTAAGACTGTTTTTGTGGGATTAACTCCGTTTATCTCTTATTTCAAATGTTTCTCTATGGAATGCGTAATCCGACAAACTGGAACATATATGATAAAATAGTTTAATGTCTCTGGGCGTGATTTGAGCGATATTAGAATCTCTTGCAACTACAATATTGTAAAAGTGGAATCAGTCCAAATGGTCAGTATTTACAAAGATCTAATGACTTAAAATTCCATTGATCTGCGCTGCCCCTATGTAAATCTCACATTGCTACTTCTAGGAGAGAGAGAGAGAAATAGGGTTTAACGTCCACTCGACACAAACTAGGTCATTTTGGGACTAACATATGGTTTAAATTTTATTTCAATAATTCGCTTGCGCGTAGGGGTCTTTAGCAGTGGGAGGAAACCGGAGTGTCCGGAGGAAACCCACGAGGTTGAGAAGGCGCCCCTATCTCCACGCCACATACGCTCAGACCACAGCCGCAAGCCAGAGGTGACCGGCCAGCTAGAGGTCGAAGCGCGGCACTCTAGACCACTAGGCCATCCCAACCCCCGCTACTTCTAGGATGCCGTCGTGTTCATTAAACGTGAAATGAAATGAAATGAGGTTTAATGTCCGGCAGTTTGCTACGTGGGAAATTTTTCCAGGCCTGCTCTTATCCAACCATCATGGGTCCTGTTACGTGTATGCCAATGCGTAGTCTCGGTTGTTTGTGTCATCGAAACGACTATAGACGCTGTCCTTGTCATGACCTCCGTTCTGCACCGCTAACAAGGAAATTCCCGAACCGGAGCTAACTCGAGAATACTTGGATAGTGAATCAACGTACTACTCACTTTTATTGGAAGTTCGTTTAGTAGGTTTTTCTTCGCAGAGTATAAAGTACTATAAAAAAAATGGGGGAAATTTCTTGCGACAATTCCATCTGCGTGCCAATATTGTTTAGTAATTTTCCGGAAATTACTTTGCCTTATTACGCTGATCACGATTGTCCATTTCTAACCTTCATTGTATAAGGTCGGTAGTTATATATATTATATAGTTAGGACCTATTGATATTAGAACAATACAAAGCTTACATCTTTGAAGAATAGTAAATCGACGAAAATTCAATTTGACAATTAAATATTGATCAGGTCTCGTCCTGCCTGGCATCTGAATAATAATGCCTAATTAAAGCGGGAGCATTTCGGAACTAGCAATTTGGTGCAATTTATTTTAATAATTCGCTTGAGCTTGGGTGTAGGGGTGACGCCGCCTGTAGGTCCCGGAGAAAACCCATGAGGTTGGACAAGCGACCCTACATGCGAGGAATCGAAACCACGCCACCTGCCTCTATGACAGACCTTATGATGCCACACATACGCGTTAACCATTCCGTCACCCTATCCCACCCCACCCACCCTTTTTTTTTTATTTTTTGGACAACAGGAGGTTAGAAAGGTGACCGAATTCCTTGTCAAGTACACGTCTTAGATCCAAACCATATGACTCAATGCCATATCGTATGTGCCATTACAATATTCTAGAACAGGATTACCATATGACTCAATACCAGATCGTATGGGTTACCACAGATTTATGTTCTAGTACAGGACAATGCATGTCCCTTTAAAGCGAGAATAAGGCCTTAAAATAGATAGTATTTATGAACAGTCCCACCTTGTTAAAGGATAATCCTATTAATCCTATAATTCACTATTGCCAGTTGAGAAATTGGCAAAAATGTCATTTTCAACTTCAAATCCAAACGTTTGAAGACAGCTATTGCGTGGTGGAATAAAAGAACAAGGGATGTGTTATTCTTTCCGGTGTGAATGACTTTTAAGTGTGGGAAATAATGCATATGATCGTATAATAGTGAGTTGACAACCCATTGAGCAAAAGACAGAAATAATAATGTTTTGAACTACCTAAAAAATATGAAATTCTCGCTTTAAACTTGTGCTAATATTAATAGATAGATTGCCATCTGTTCGATTTGTTATTTTATCTTTATTAATACTATTTTGTTGAGTTCACCTTTTATCTTTTTAACCACTACTGTTCCATATTCCATCGTACGTAAACACAATTCTCTTAAACACATTAAAGATCAATACCAAGATAATAATAAAAGAAATCCATAACCGCGATGATATAAATTTCTTCCAACTATTACAATAAATAACCTAATTTCCTTGTACGTTTGTTATCTTCCTGAAAGAATAATTTCAGTCATAAATAAGTTAAAAGTATTCCATCCCTTGCCTGTAATTGTCAATAACAGAGTATTCTATTTTAAAAACTGACCTATCTTAGAGACAAGTCTTATTCAAATGACATCAAATTAGAGTATTGTACTGAAAATGAAATGGGGTTTAACGTCCTACTGTGTAAATGAAGACAGACACGAGGGAAATATTTTGCGCTACAGTCCACTGTTATATCGAAATCCATCTGCCAAGGGTTCTTTTTTCTTTCACGGGTCTGCGATTTTTGTCTCATCCGAACGACTAAATGTTTGCCCTTGTTTTGTTGAATATAATCAGTACAAGATTGGAGTCAATAATGATATGACACTGAGTGAATTCAAAATCTTTTTTTTTTCTTTTTTTGTCAAAATAAGTCGTATAAATTTAGGAGTTAAGGCAAGGAGAGGTTTTAACCTAAGGTAATGCAGACTGAGCTGAAGTCAAGGGTTCCTATATTAAACCATTGTTTTATGCAAGGTGCTCGAGTAACATTTTCAATAAGCGCCTAATCCAAGCCCTTAATCTGGGCTTGAGGTACCAGACAGCAAACAATGATCATGGTTTTGGACAAGAAACTTCACACAATCAAAAATAATCGTAATATGAAATTATTGATCTAAATATTTTAAAATCGGTCAAGGCTATGAGAAATTATCGACATTTGACTTTACAATAGTTTTTGTACGGATTTCACACCGCCACGTTTACACGAAGGTGTAATCGCTCGAAAAATACATTTGACATATGAGATTATATTAAGCACTATGTTTTATTTAAGCTTTTAAGTTGTACTTTATAGTTTTTATTGGTGTTCAATTTAAAAGGATGAATTTTTAAAGACGTTCTGCAATCTCAGTATTTTTACGAATTAAAAACTAACGAGGACATACTTTATAAATATAATGCGAATGGCATCCCTCGGAGCACAACACAATCACGAATCTTAAAGGACCAATCCCGATAAAGTTTTGGAGAATTAAACCGCTTAATTTTGTGTTCAACTAACTCAATATAAGTGATACGTTTTCATACAACTTAAACCCGTTAGTCTTAATCTGGAAATGGAGACCTGAGTCCTAAGCTGTATTATGAGATGTCGGGATAAGGCCAGAAAAGTAATGTGTAGGTGAAATTTACAGCTATGAGACATTTACTGTGTAAATCTCTAAAAGAACAGGAGTCGATTATCCGGTCACCCAACAAAAATTGTCCCGAAATCTTAAAAGGATTACGTGTCCGGATAAGCAGGGTTGACTTTCACGTCAAAATGACTCAATATTTTGAGCTGAAATTTTGAGACAAGGTAAATACACCGTTCCTCGATACTTTGGCGCTTAAATTTCATACCTACTCGGACTTATATTTTTGAAACTCTGTTTAATTCGGAATAGTCCTTTTAACAGTTTATATTTTACTCTTTGTGAACCGAATTATTGAATGTGCAATATTTTTTATAGTGTTTCGTTAGTTATAACCATTTGTTATTCCCGATAAAAAAAACAATGATATTATAGTTAAATGGGGTTTAACGTCCTTTGTTTAACGCCACCTCGGCTCCCCGAGATTTGCAGACTCGGTGAGTAAGACGTTGCTTTGGTAACAGAGAGGTCTAGAGATCGATCCCTGACAAGATAATTCATCGGGATTTTACGGTGTGGTTGTGCATTGTTGTTCCACGATTGAGATAAATGCTTCCAATACGCCTCAAATCCCAAGTTGACTAATCCGCTGCTAGACGCCATTAGTAAACAGATACAACAAAGAAAGATCTACCTGAACTTGAACTCGGTCGTTTCTCAATTTTTATGTGACAGCATTTAACATACGCCCAATAACAAAATATGAAGCTATTTAGTATCTTTCTTATATGAGATGTCTAAAACAGACGTTCAATCCCGGTACATTCACGCGACAGTCAAGTTCTCTAATATCTACATTTCCGTTGCGAATGTTGTTTTTGTTTTAACATGACTTCTTATTAAACCAACGGATAGGTGATTTTTATCTTTCAATAACGGGCCAACTGACAACTCAAAGAGAACACGAAGCGTAGACCAAACAAGTTACCGATTAATTAATTAATGAGATTGACTTGTTAGATGTTAATAATTGTTCCGCAAAACTTGGTCAGAGAAACAACAAAACGTTTTATCCCGTAAGGCCCCGGTGGATTGTTGGTCTTCTAAATACATTACGCGTTTTTTGCCAAGTATTTTTTGTTGAAACCGCCCCATAATCAGTGCCGAATTTACCTACACAAAAAAGGGAACTCGAAAAGTAAGTAAAACTCATGACAAAACGAGGGCTGTTAATATCGCGGTGAGTTTATTTCTTAATTTCCAATTTTCGAGTCGATTTATCCTGAGTGAGCGTGCTATCTCCGGACATTTTGTTATGACTTCCATAATACAAGTTTTATTACCAAGGGAATTGTTGATTTTTTTACCATAAATCGTTGTCGGTATATTTTAGAGATCTGTCCGTGTGTGTGCAACATCTGGTAAAATGATTTGTGCGAAACATTATTAATAAACGATGGTCACACAGCAGGTTGTTAATTTACAAATATGGATTTGTTATAATTTTTCGTTATTTATTTTTCAATGTATAAAATAAAACAACACATAAACTAATGACGCATCCTTTTAATGGAGACCTACATTATAACCACGTTCTAATTTATTGATTCTAATCTCGAATAATTCACTTTTCACCACAGGCCAACATTAATCTTTCCACTTATACCAATATCGACACGAGTAATTCACTCTATAGAAAGTTTACCTTTGTATACGAGTCAGATTCACAAAAACTTTCTGTTCCGTTGAGCTACAAGAAGATTGATGACTGGAGGGTTTGATCTTTTAACCAAGACGCCTAACTCTTTAATTGATCAATCACGTGGTCGGTGTAAAACTTGGGAACTCGCACAATCCATGTCCAACTTCTAGACGGTTTGTTGACTTGATCTGTCATCGTTTTGCAACAGCAGTTGTTTTTATTATGATGCCAAACGCTATGATTAAGTAACATGTAAATTACGTTCATCATAATCGATGACAGTAAAATCGATGAGCTCGAGTACCGGTACCATAACAGATGAAAGAATTATCTTGACAATTTTATGTAGACATGGAAGCTGGCACATATTAAATAAAGGAGGCCAGGGAACAATACAAAGAGACCAATAATCATACATAAGCACAAAGCGGAACAAATTGAGAAATGTGTGGGTTGAGTGCTTTAAAAGAACTAATAGAAAAAAGACAATATTTGGCGCCATATACAAGTACAACATCAATTGTAAACTGGTTCGCTGTGGGATTTCACTTTTGCCATACACTCACTTGCACGCATGACAGATGTGGCAAGTATAAAAGTAAAACATCAATATTAAACTGGTCCGCAGTGGAATTCCACTTGGCCCACACAGTTACTTGCACGAATAATAGATATGGCAAATATAAATGTACATCATAAAAAATAACAAACTGTTCAGTGAATATTCGCTGAAAGTGATGACATCGGTTCGCATTAATTAGCTCTCTAATTCCAGAACATTTTTAGAAGTATTGGAAAACTAATTAAAAGTGTTTAAAGTATATCTAGATCAAAAAATATTCCCTATTTAGTATAAATGAGTAGAAGATGCCATTCTGCTCGCAAAGATTAATTTACGCTACTTTCGCAATACATGTACCTCTATGCGGCGGACTGAAATAGTAAATCGGTCCGCAGTGGAATTTCACTTGACCAATACCATCACTGAAACATATGACGTAGTAAACTGTCCCATAGTGGGATGTCACTATGCCCACACAGTCACTGACACGCATTACGTATTAAACTGGTCTGGATGTATAATATGTGGCAAATATAAAAGTACAACATAAATCGTTAGGTGGTCCGCAATGGAATTTCACGTGGACGCATGGCATAAGTTTCAAATCATTCTAATTAATTAACAAATTTAATGAGACAGTTTGACGTATGGTTGGAACACAATTCGTTTCTTTACATACCTATATAGTAATGGGGGAAGGGGACAACGCGAGCGCTTTAGATCAGAAGATCAAAGATGAAATTGTCGATTACTCTGGATTTCAAACTTTGATCTGTGTAGCATGATAATCTGTCTTATCTGAAAGTTTTAAGTCTATAAAGACATGGTTAAGATATCCACTGATGCTCCACTGTCGATACAGAATCTCTTCACACACACCCCTCCCCATCTCTCTCTCTCTCCCTCCCTCCGTAATAGTTTTGACATCAAAGCAGACTATAGTGTGTTTATAGTTTCGTAAAAATTTCACGGATGTTACAATGCATTCATTATTCTAAACTCGATCCTTTAATTAATAATAAAATGGCGATTAATGGAGCTATATGATAAGGGTCGAATTAATCCTGATTCTATTTTACAATGATATCATCACTGAAGATAAATTTGTATCGATTGTGAACTTTCCAAATCAATGATATACATGAGCATACAACATTAAACTGACGCTTCATAGTTTCCCTTGATATTTGTTTTCAGTAGCCAATCCGGAGCAGAACAGCAAGAAGTTACATCCAACTTCATTTCATTTTTCCATGCTCTCTCTTGAGTTAAATAATATCTCTTTTTTCGTTTGAAGAAATGATTTCGTGATTTCGTACTTTTATATTGACAGTGAGACGTTGATCTACAATTATTTATAAATGATCAATGTACTACCAAAGAATTGTCCATTTTCTTGCTCGTAAGTGGCTTTAGAAAAGCACACGAATCGTGAGTGAAGATGTGTTTATGAAGTGTGAACATCGCTTATGGCGGTCTGTTATTGCATATTGAATGACTCTTGTTAGAAAAGAACATATCACGGTGAAACCATTGAAGAACACAATCGTGTATGGCGTTTGAAGTAGGTGTCAGAAATTAAGTCTTCCTGCTCTGGAAAACAGACACGATGATGGTGCTTAAGGAAGCTGCATGTCTAGGATGAATCAAACGGAATACGTGCAAAATAGCCGTACTTTTAACACAATAAAAAGTGTGTATTTGACTGAAATAGAACTGCGGAATAGATCTGCGAAATATGATATAGTATATTGCAGTATTGCACAGTGGTAGAAGTTTTGGGGGTTGATTTATCTATAACGTTGTTGGCTCTAAATCCTCTATAATATATTCTAAGCTGCGTTCACACTGCATGCGCTTTGAATCTGGATTGGTTTAACCCGGTTGAAAAACAGTGCGTCACATTACAGTTAATTCGGATTGAATTCAGAAAGAAAAGTGCCACACTGAATGCGCAGTGATGGTCATTCATATCCAAGAAACCTCGACCACCAGAATAGGGAACCAGCTTCGTACTCAATGAACCATCGTGATTCAAATCCTTTCAGCACTAAACACACATAATGTAAAGCAATACATTTTGCTGTCTTTTTTTATCCAGCTATATGCAATACATCCTAGTGACTAGACTCCACTAGACTCGAGACGACTAAAGATTACCTGCCATACGCCCAAGGTCTAGACCGTAAATGGTCAGCTGTGATCGTTAGCTGGTTTTGTTACCGCAGTATTTGTTTCAGTGACGAATGGTAACAGCTATGTAGGCTACACCCAAATCTTGACTGCGAATAACCTGATTTGGAATAATTGTTCCGGGTTGCATTCCGAAAAATATACCGATTCGTTAACTCAGATTCAATTCGGTTTTTCTCGAATTTAGTGTGACGCCAAAGTCCGGAATAAGCCTTTATTCTGAATTCAATTCAGATTAAACCCCTAGTGTGAACGCAGCTCTAGGCGTCCATTGCTACATTAAACTATTAAAGAAAATGTAAGAAAAAATAGGTTGATGTAATCCGTATACGGAATCCATGAAATTATTTGTGCCAAAGGACCTCAATTATGGTCGAAGATATAATAAAAAGAAAAGTTGGCTGTATTTAATAACTCGCGTTAACTGCACTTGTAGCACCCGGGTCCAAAACCATGGTCACATCAAGTTGTTGGTTGTGACTGATATCGTGCAAAAGACATGGCTTTCCTTATTGAACACCCGATACCACTATTCGTTAAACTCGTTAAAATCAAAGTCGTTCGGAAAGAGAATATATCAGTGTGTGGGTGAACGCTGGTACTTCTATTTGAAACTGGATAAAACGAAATTAAGTCACTGATACTTTCTGGAATTCCAAGTTAGACAATACAGATTATTGAAGAAAGTTATATTAGTACCTCTCCACAAATCGACCATCGCTATCTCGGTAATGACTATAATGAATCACTAAAAATTTATCGGATAATATTGTCAAATTACCCAATGAAATCGATTTTTATTCAATTTTTAGACCTTCATCTGCAATGTTCTACTAAGAAAAGAAAACTGACTATAAATTAGTACATTTTATTTTGCTTACGGAGTACAGATGGTGCGTTGTTTAGCCTGGAAGGTTCGCGTATCTTTAATCGAAGTGTTATCCTAACCTAGATTTACTTAAATCTCTCTAAATTAGGAGAATAAATGAGATCAAATTAGGATAATCTTCATCATTTGATACCCGCATTGAGTTAAATGGCCGTCAACTAGCCTCGGGGAACATTTTACTATAGTAGGATTAGATCTTCATATCTCGAAGCTTGGAGCTCGTTGATTGTTAACTAGCCAGAAACGTAGATTAGTTCTGGATGATTGTAGCTACATGTGGAATTCGTTTACAGATTACATCATTCACGCCTGCAACAATTACAAATTCTTCAATCAAAAAAATGCAATAGTTGATTAAATGTTCAAATTTGTATATACTTCCTTCCTGGTTTTCATCGCATCTTTCTGAATGTAATTGATCGTTTAATTTATTGTTTTTTAACCGTTTTCTCTGCTCCCCACACAACATCCCAGTGATTATGAATGTTATTAATTAGACCTTTTGTTATTTCATCCATTTCCATAACAACGCCTATCACATCTGTTTAATATTAATATTCGTAAAACCATCTTGAAAATGAGGAAGTGTGAAAATACATAGAAATGAAAACTTATAATTTAATAAATTTATTTATTATTACGGTAGCTTGCAAATTGTTTGCAGTTATGAAACGGTAAAAATTGCGGTTAACAATTTGCAGATTTGAACGATATCAATTTCTAAAACAAATTGTATTAAATTTCTGGCCTGGAGTACAAATAAAAGAATGGTAATTCTAGATAAGATTTCGATGTTTCGATCTCCATTTTCTTTTTTCAAATACCGTGAAAGACAAACGTTTCGGGATTGGAGGGGAAGGCGGGGTGACATTAGAGCGCCGAATGCTTCATGACAAAACTAGATTACTCATCATGCAGTTGCATTTTATTATCGCTCTAAAAATGACAAATACATTAACAATGAGACCAAAATGTGAGAAGAGACGTTGTTCAACAGTGAATACGTTGCAATGAAAAGGTAAAATTCATGGTCAAGGAAATGAAAAAAGGTGATGTTTTTTATTAATGAATTCTAAAACTACCATGGTTGAGCTT
Source organism: Patella ulyssiponensis (assembly GCA_963678685.1). Lineage (NCBI taxonomy): Eukaryota > Metazoa > Mollusca > Gastropoda > Patellidae > Patella > Patella ulyssiponensis. Next base: position 56,942,344 of record OY783230.1, on the reverse strand, counting down.
TGTTAGACAAGAAAGGGTATACAGTTGTTAAATTCTAAAACGACCCCTGATTGAACTCTGTTAGGTAAGAAAAAGGTATAAAAATGTTACTTCCTGAGCCATGTTTTATGCCGGTTTGATCGTTTAATAAACAATTCCACGCCAGAGCACCCCTACAGTTAATATATTTATACCACATGCAATTTGTACAAAATGTAACAATAAGTGTTAGGTAAAAAAACAACTGGCCACGTGTTTTATTGTGTGCAGTCTTTGTTTCCGGTATCAAATTTGCTAATATGTTTACATTCATGGTACCACCCTGTTAATGCTAGATTCCCACTATACTGATTCGCGTTACGATTGTAATCGTAGACATGAAATGAGGTTTAACGTCCTACTGTTCTGTTCCAGCTGGGCTAATGAAGATGGACATACGATACGCCATGCATTGTGCTAGGAAGGAAATTTTGTCGCACTGATGGCCTACTCTTATATCGAATTTCAACTGTCAATGGATCATTTACGTGAACACCAATGAACGTCAATGTGTATGTATGCCGGACCTCGGCTTTTCGTCCCATCCAAACAACTAGACAGCTGTCCTTGTCAGGCCCTCAGTCCTACATCACTGACGAGGGGGAACCACGCCGGAAAGTTGCGGCCAATGCAGGGATCGAACACCCAACATCCAGGCTAGCGAGCCAGCGTCTTACCTACTTCAATGGTGGCGTAATCGTCGTGATCCTATCAGGCCTTATCATATATTAAGGTCCTTCGTAGCAATCGTGTTGATCGTATCGAAACGTATCTGAACGTATCCGAACGTACCAGATCGTAGACTCGTATCGGAACGTATCGAAACGTATCCGAACGTACCAGATCGTAGAATCGTATCGAAACGTATCCGAACGTATCTTCACGTACCAGATCGTGGACTCAATCGAGACTTTTGGCAAGCGTAAATTCTTGGTCCGTATCGCGTATCCGTATCGATTTTGCATGTGACGTCAACAATGCGTGTGTATTTCTCATACGTGATACGGCATACGAATACAGGCAGCACATATCGAACAACTTTCATACGGAAAAGGTCCGTATAACATCGTTGTCTTTTACAATATTTTTTACTTCTTTTAGACACTGAAATGTTGTGCCATAGCGTTTTTTTTAATGAATCTGTGTCTATCTGTATCCTAGAACACGAATATGTATACTTGATATGATTTTAATCGCGATAAAGACTTGAATTAAATCATTACTTTTGATGAGCTTTTCGCGGAATTTTCATATTTTTTCTAAATTAGATTCGACACATTTAGCTCAGCGTCTGTCGAGCAGCTTTACTCCCTCCAGTGGCAATAATTTGTAGGCTAGGCACTTGACTAGTACTAATGTTGATCCTGGTAGGTAACCTCCGTCGTGCTGTAATAGAACTTAGCTCATCTCAGCTAACCATACGTACGCGTCGCGAAAATCAGTCAAAACTCGGAAACTACCTTGACGCAACAATCCTATCGTAACGCATCGCACGGTAGTGGGAAGCTAGCATAAGCTCTGTGGGGCAAACTTTCCCACACGGGAAGCTGCATGATATATTACTGTCATGATTAGCCAGATTGGTACATAAAAGTGATACGATAACCAGGGCATTATCAGCAAGATCCTTTGGGAATATCTAATTCCATTCAAAGATTTGTCATTTTTGTTTTGCAGTAACCGCTTCAACTTTATGCACTTAGTGCAAACTATCATCATCGAGGAAATGATAAAAGAGTCCTGACATTGATTAAATCACAATTGAAGTGTTGTAATCTTGTAGATGTTAATCGTCCGGTTAACGTCCAAATAAATTGACTTTCGGTTAGTTACAGTGGCATAACCTCTATTGGACGTTCTTTAATGTCGGGTTCTTTGACGCAACGGTTGAGAGATGGAGTGTAGCCTGTTTTTGATAAAACATCACACACAAGTGTGTTGTTCTTTCTTGTTTCCCACATAACTTTTCGAAATTGAACTAGGCAGTTGCGCTGTAGGGGTTATGGGAGATGGTAATAAGAGAGGGGGAAAATGAAGTTTAACGTCCACTCGACACAAATTAGGTCTTTCGGGACTAACATATAGTTTAATATTATTTTAATAATTCGCTTGCGCGAAGGGGTCTTTAGCGGGAGGAAACCGGAGGACCCGCAGAAAACCCATGAGGTTGGACAGGCGACCCTTCTCCTTGTCACGTCCAGCCCGGGATTCGTAACCATGCCAGTTGACTCAATGACAGGCCTTATGATACAGTACGCACGTGCTAACTATTTGGCCATCCAATCACCAGATGGTAATAAGAGAAAACTTTATTATTTGAAATGATAAACGAATAACATTTAGCGGTTTAGAAAAAGTTCGTTAGTTATGTGAGCTTCCCGAATGAGAAGTGGTGCATCATGCATATGCAAAGTCTGAGACAAATCTGCCGGGGGATCGTTGAGATATACATTATACATGTTCTACAAACGTTTCAGTCTTTCGATATTTACACATTATCCAAGCGTTGGTCATGCTGGACTATACCCAGTGCTGGATTAACCACAAGGCAAATAAGGCACGTGCCTTAGGGCGAGCCAAAAATCCATGCCACATAATAATAAAATAAAAAAATGGCCTGTAGTGTTTTACTGGGTTGCATTCCACTCACATTGTGGTCTGCATCCTGATATGACTACAAGAGTAGTCTCCCTTGATAATCCCTTGACATGAAGAGAGGTGAAGGATTATGGGATATATGAGTTAGCCTAGCTTTGAATCCAAATCATACATGATGCATCTTTAATTAGCAATTTCCTTTGTCGACTATTGAATTATTTGGGTGAAAACGTATAAGTGATTTAATAGTTATTTTCTGCCTATTGACTATTTACGGCGATTGAACTGAATTAAATTATTTTCAAAATGCAGATACGGTTATTATTTTAGATGTTTATATTTGGTTGAGATAATTCACGGTGGCTAAGTGGGTAAGACGCTGGCACGCTAGCATGCAGGTCGGGTTTTCGGTCCCTGCATTGGCCGTGAAATTTCATCCAGATTTTCCGGCGTGGTTCACACTTGTCAGTGATGCAGGATGGAGAGCCTGACCAGGACAGCTGTCTAGTCGATCGAATGGGGCGAAAAACTGAGGTCCCGTGAACACATTAGACGTAAAAGATCCCTTGACAGTTGGAATTCGATATAAGAGTAGGCTGTAGTGCCGCTGTCCGGGCAAAATGTCCCACATAGCACACTGTATGGCGTTAAACCTCATTTTATTTCATCTCATTTGCTCGCACATTTCAAATGTCGTACAAAGTTTGTCAACGGTCTTCCAAAATCAAGAAAAAAACACAATCCATAATCAATTCTTAAGAAATGAGATGAACTCTTGGATTTTACATCTTTAACAGAGAAATTGCGCAGTTTCAATATCAGACTACCAACTTATTAATTGTACAGAGGGATTTTCCCTTTTGATCAATGTGTCGCGGTACACGCCACTGCACCGATCATCGCATAAGGAAATCTTATAATGGAAGTTTCTCATAATGTGTCACCGAATATTACCTAACACGTTTTAATTATGTACACACTACATACTTTGATATTAGAAGTTGTTATGAAATTTGCAGACAGGAGTTGTCTTTTGATCAGGTTGTAGAATCACACATCAGTGCGTCTGATATTATAAGGCTCATGTATGAATGCCCTTCTGGTTTTGTGGACAGTGATCCATGAATTCAAATGCTTTGATTCGCGCTTCTATCAATTTGGGTACTTTACTCACCAAAATGTAAACATTTGAAAGTGTATTAATTTTTTGATCGACCTCTTACAGTACATGATATTGCATTCCACTGAAACATGCCAAATATTCCAGCAGGAGACACAGATTCAGGGTTCTAGCCAAAGAAATGAAACAATATGTAGTTTAATTTCCTAGTTTTCGGTAATGACTGGACTAATAAAGATGGGCTTACGCGATACAGTCAGTGTGATATGAGGAAAGTTTTTCTCGGACAGCGGCGCCATCTGTCAAGGGTTCTTGTGCATGTCAATGTGTACACAATGTTTCAGTTTATCGTCCCATCGGAATGACTAGACAATGTTCTAACCAGGCCTCCCGTCCTGCAAGCCGTAAGATACAAAGAACAATGAATCTTAACGCTGTGGTCATACTAGATTGTTTGTTCCTATGCCTTTTGAAACACCTGTCATATTTCTGAAATATTGAATTTTTATCCGCCTACATCGACACCAAGGCATTATTAAACCTACACAATTATCTTCATTATATGATAAATTACTACTTGTTAGTCGTTATTCGTTAATCATTTAAATAATATATTGCTAGTTTAGTTGTTTTATTGGTATTGGAGAAATGCGTGCTGGAAATACATACAAAATGGCCACAAGATTAATGATTGCATTTTGGATGAAGACACCGGACGTAGCCACGTCGAATAAAACTAAATATATGACAATTAACACGAAATGGTCCGTATTCAGTACTCGTATTTAGATATCAGTTGTCATTCAATACCCTTAATTGATATAAATAATCATCGAATAGCCTTTTATTACCGTTTCACCAATCCGATGCATAAGTAGCAACTGTAGAACAAACCATGCTGTAATTCCTGAAAATTCTCAAAGAGTAAACAGCCCATAGACACGAGACAATGTTTACGACGTTTCCTGATTTTTATAGCCACAATAAGGAACCGTTCTTAATGTGATGAATTCTAAACATTTTATGTTCTTGGTATACGTTGTAAGTTGTTCCTGGTAGAACACAGACCGTGTAATAAAATAAAACTACTGTTATACATCTTAATTAACTTTTACATGGCATTTCCTTTGTGCTCTTACAGATTCACCTAGTTTATAACACTCGTTTACAAAAACCTAACCATTTAAAATGAATTAATCACCGCGACTAAAGCTTACTTCATATCTAAAGGATTTAAGAGAACCCCCCAATTTCACAAGACATTAATTAAAGATCTGCTATGTAAGATTTAAATAAAGGGTGGCCGTTCCTACTATATTATTTCAAAAATAGGTAATACGAAATGAATATATTGAACCTTTCAGTCAAAGGATTTTATTCTGATCGAAGTTATGAAGTTTTGACAAGATAGTTTCTATTGTCAGTGTTAACAACGTCAGTTTTGAGATACCATATACCATTAACAAGTCAGTTATGAGATGCCCTTTTCCATGCCCAGTTACAAGATTTGAGGTGCTACATACCTAACAAGTTATGAGATGTCATTTACCTAACAAGCCAGTTATGAGATATCATTTACCTAACAAGTCAGTTATGATATGTCATTTTCCATTAACAACGTCAGTTGAAATATAGAAATCTATGGTTATAAGATTTGAGATGCCATTTACCATTAAAAAGTCAGTTATGAGATGCCACTTTCCATTTATAGCGTCAGTTAAAAGATGTCATTTACTATTAACTAGTCAGTTTCAAGATGCCATTTTACCATTTACAATGTCAGTATGAGGGGCCATAAAATAAACACACAAACTTCGGCTTTTTCTTCCGAAATGAAAATTTATATGAATAGAATATCTCCTTTAACTGATTGAATTGATACATTACATCATCCTAATTCCATACTTTATTTCTACCTAAATAAAAGTTTATCTCTTTAAAATCTTAGGCGTACCGCGTGAAAGCGTTGAACCTAATAAGCAAGAAATTAACACCGTCCCTATTGTTGTTTCTTATATCTCAAGTCGGAAGTATCCAAGACATTTATTATAGTAGCATATCAGGTTATGTTCCGCCGAGACTGTGGTAACAAGTGCATTAATGTTAAATCCAACCTTGATTGACATGTGCTCTAATCTTTAAGTGGGTAAAAGTTTAAAACTGGTTCCACAAAAAATTGTTCAGTTGAACCCAATTCAACTTGTTAAATGCACCGAGAGAAAGAGAGAGAGAGAGAGAGAAGGAGAGAGAGAGGAGGGAAGGGGGTATGGATTTAGAACTTTCAGATAAGACAGATTGTCATCCACCACAGATCAATGTTTGAAATCCAGTGTAATCGACAAATTCTTCTTTGACCTTGTGATCTAAATATTGCTTCTGTGTCGACATCAGAACAAAATGACGTAAGGAGGGATGGGTTGGGTGGATAACATCAAAGTTCCTTTTCTTGAATTTAGGCAGGAGATGTGTGATCGAAACCATGCCCCGGTCAGGGACACGGAAAAGGGGGCGGGGTGTGGACATATAATATGGGTATCTTAAATAATATATTGTCTTTATCAACTAAAATATAGTAATTTGATATAGTAATAGTAGTGCCACTGTCCGGGCAAAATTTCCCTCATAGCACACTGTAAGAAGTAGATCCGCCTTCATTAGCCAAGCTGGTTCAGAAAAGTAGGACGCTCGATCCCATTTCATTTCATGCTGTTAATATGTTAATGGTGACGACCGATTCTAGTAATCGTAATAGATTCTAATCGATTAATTAGATATATAAACCATCATCACTTACTATAGCTAACGGTTATTTTCCATTCAAAAAAAACCACCAACTGTGCTTTGAGTTAATTGGTCCAATTTATGTCTTGCTCTTTTGTGCTATGTCAGTGATCAGATTTAGTTGTCAATGGCAACAATCAGCTTTCGGGTAAAATGAATTACAGAATCAAGCAATGCCTACTTTGTTTATTTCCAGATCAACAGGAACCGAATGAAGGACATGCAAAGTTAATTAATTAAAGGTGCCAAAATAAAGAAATGGAATGGTATGTAATGATTACATGTAAGATGCGCGACTGCAGACGGTGGCATTTCCGTCCAATCTCCTTCGATGTCAAACAATCGGGGATTCTTTTACGTGCACGATAGTGTGTCCACCGGTGGTATCCGTTATTTTATCTATAAATATGACAGCCCAGTTCCCTGGCCTTCAGCTACCACGGCTCCCCAAAAATGCAAACTAATACCGAACAAGGATTAAAGGAAAATATTGGTGTCAGTCATTATCACATATGTGATGGTACTGATTAAACGCGTTTCAAATATAATTTTAACACAGAGATTATTGCTACGATAAATGCGTTATGAAGATTTTAGGAAAGGGAAGCGACGACGGCGAATAGAAAACACGAGTTATCCTTATAACTGACTGAAGTGACGAGTTATAACAGATACACGGGCGAATTTCTGCTTAGTCTTACATAAGGCATATTTAATTATTACAGAACGTCAACTTCCGTTTTGGTGGCTGTCTGGTAACTCCAGCGTTCATCAATCCATCAACCCTTCCAAGAGTTCTAAATAATTTTCAGATTCTCAAAAACGCCTTCTCGATGCGTCTTATCTGGGAAACTATAATATTTTGGTGACATAGATTCTTAACAATGATTTGGGTAGTTCTTTTTCAATCGATGGTAATGTAATTAAGATTGCGACTGTTGAGAAAATATAGCTTTAATACACTCAGTTTTTTTCTATTTAATAGAGATATCAACCATAAAGTATAGTTCCGTTTGTGTTATTACACATGCAACTTGGTGCTTCCCAAAACACCATTAATATAGCATTGGAAATTGATAAAAGGTCATTAAGCGAAAAAATACTGAGTTTTTTTCGGATTGACTTGTAATAAAATAAGAGTAAAATCCTGTTCTTGACTTAGATAAATACACATTGATCAGTCGTCCATGGGAAAATGGGCATAAAATGTCTTCCATATATTAAAAGACAATATCTTTAAAAGCCATTAAGCGATTTCCATCAGGTTTGAGTGGTCCGAGCTTGAAAGAAATCTTATCAGTTATGAGCTATTAAAGATGTAATGGTTCCTCCAATAAAGGGGGAAATCTGCTTTGTATTAAGGGTTGTCAACTTGACTCAACGACCTGGACGGTTTAAACAGGTTAATGTTGAGATTGTTCGACTTGTTATCAAACATCTGTAAACGATAAAGCACCATTTGATAGGTGTTTCATATTAAGTATATTTGCGTAATTCGTAATACGAAGTTTATTGTCGAGTTTAATGCATTATTCGTAAATATGTATAATGAATTGTAATGGGGTTTAACGTCCTATATTTCTGCACCGACCGAACTGAAAAAAGCGACAGGGAAAACACCAAGCGGGAGAGAGAGAGAGAGAGAGAGAGAGAGAGAGAGAGAGAGAGAGATGGGGTTTAACGTCCACTCGACACAAACTAGGTCATTTCGGGACTAACATATGGTTTTATTATATTTCAATAATTCGCTTGCGCGTAGAGGTCTTTAGCAATGGGAGGAAACCGGAGTACCCGGAGAAAACCCTATCGACACAAACTAGGTCATTTCGGGACTAACATATGTTCTTTAATTTTATTTCATTAATTCGCTTGGGCGTAGGGGTCTTTGGCAGTGGGAGGAAACCGGAGTACCCGGAGAAAACCCACGAGGCTGTATAGACGACCCTACTCCTCGCAACGTACAACCGGGGATTCGAAACTACGCCAGTTGACTCAATGGCAGGCCGTATGATACAGCGCGCGCACGCTAACCATTCGGCCATCCACCCTTCACATTGGCGTTTCAAAGCATTCTAACTGGCAATGTTTTTTTTTACGTGAACACGAACGGGTACACAGATGCCAAAACAACGTCTACCCAGTTGTTCAAACATATGTAAACAATAATATTAAAATCTTAAACGGAAGTGATGATTTAATAAACATTGTAAATTTTTGTAATGCAAATATTCCTTATAGTTTAAAACTGAAATGTCCGCTTTCCTCGATAAATTTACAGACAGACTTCATGTACAGGGTTAACCCAGAAAATTCAAGATGGTATTTCCTATTAAGATTTAGGAATGATTATACGCGACAAGGAGTAAGACTGCGTGACCAATTTGGTAAGTTTTCTGCTGGTTCTGGGGTATACTTAAAGGAGCTAAACCTGTAACTCAATATTTTCTATGATATTAGAAATTAAAAATACGAATAAGAATTCAATATTGGTCTAGTTCAATCAATATTGATGTCATTATCTTGCTGTGAAAATATATAGGATGCTAATACTCGTATACTTAAGACACAATGAGGTACTCTGTGGTTTCGGGTGCCATTTGTAATCAACAAAGAAAAACATATCCCGGAAATAATCAATAATTGCTGATTCACAACAATAATATAATAAATTTCAAAAATCGTGTAGAATGGACTTCCGTTCCAATTGGATTGCTCATGTCTTTCATCGAACCTAATTGATTATGTATTACAATAAATATTTTACAAATTGAAGAAAAATCACTTCATATACATTTATATTACCTTAATATGTGTTTTTAGATCCATTTGAACTTCCGAAGAATACAGCCAAACGGCCTTTAAATACAGGTTAACCCCCAGTATCAGTTTCTAGCTCTTCTCTGTTACTACCCTCGAACCAGTTCCTTTTATAATTATTTGTATCCCCCACTCCCTCCCTGAAATATACTATGTTTGTATTCCTATAGGATCAGCAAGAAAGGGCGTTATTTCATAATATCAGACGGGATGAGCCACGTAACAGGAAGCGAAACTTAAAAAAAACAGCTTACGATTATATACCCTACTGTATTTATCACAATGACTTGACTTCCGAGAATTGTTGACACAAATCATCAATACTTAATGTGACTCCCTTTCTAGCATCTTGGAATTCTGTTCAGATCTATGATTAAAATTTCAAAACTGGATAAATTGTAAACAACATTTGTTTTTCAGGGTAGTATAACGCCAACTCGCATATGACAAGTCGTTGTGAAATGTACACAGCGTGCGTAACTGTTTTTGCTCTGTGTATATAAATGGCCGAATAACTATGTTGCTTGAGTCAATATCGGATCTTCCTTTTTTTTCATGAATATCAATCACATAAAAAAAACCCGGATATTATTGTCTTTTATTCGGCTACACTAACTGAACATCTAAAACTACAAATCAACAAACGTCCACTAGCTTACTGATTAATATCAAATAGACTCATCACAAGATAGCGATTGGGTTTCTTACATAGCAATAATTTATGTATCATTTCTGTTTTTACAACAGCCGTTTCTCTATTAAGAAAATTCCTTTATTGATTAATATCTCCCATGCAACCAGTTACTTAGAGAGTGAATAATGCAATGGTTGTCAATAACGAAGTCTTTACATTGATGCATTTACTTTGCCTAGGGACAAGCGAGAGATGGGCTATATGTATTATCTATTAATTAAAGCTTACAAGATCGCAAGAGCCCGTTAGACAAGCAGGAGGTTACGTATTCCCCGACACCATGTCCCTAGTTGATGGTTTTAATTTTGACTCTACACATAATTACCAAATTCTGGACTAGCTTTTGCTTAACTGACAAGCACGAGGTTACGTATTCCCTAACGACTCCGACATTGTGTCTCTGGTTGATGGTTACAATTCTTACTCTAATTGCCAAATTCTGGACTTTCTTTTGCTTAACTGGCGATCAATGGGTGAATGAAATCCGACCCCAGAGATTCGAAGGCGATGGTAGTGGATCAATATGTAGTTAATCACTTCTCTAACTGGTTCTATTGACACGCTTAACCTTTGACACCCTCGTTAACCTTTCATAATATCATTTTTTAACAGGTTCACATTTAGGATTATTTCCCACTTTTCTTGTGTCGTTTATACGATATCAATTTCCCATGACATTTAATTTTTTTAAATAAAAAATATTGAATTAATTTTATTCATTTACAAGGACGAACATTTAATTAGCAGCATCATAAAGAAGAGCTTTAGTGAAACCCGCAGTTTTAACATTTGATGTCCGTGTCATACGTACAATAATCAGAAATCTACAATTCTATATTCTTCAAGGACAATCGGTTTCCGATCTCACCGTTACCCAGCAAAGTGATGTTTATGAGAAATATCTTTGATTCAGAAACTTAAAAATTTCAATTAATTGCTCATTGATGTATTTGATAAATTAAAACAACAAAAGCTTTGTAAAAGTCTATATTTCAGTAAACAATAAGTCGATCAATTTTGATGTATATTTCTAACAGTGAATGTTTTGTGCAACCTGGGCCAGATTTATCGTGAATTCTTTAACATTAAAGATAAAAAGATAAATATATATAATAATGTTGCCTCTTATCAATGATTAAGGATAAAAATATATAATATTTTTATCCTTAATCATTGATAAGAGGCAACACGGACAACATCGCTTGAAGTATTGCAAAAGGTGTCTTACAGAGAATGATTTATTACCGATATGCTTATTCTTCAAATCATATTCAAACTTTAAATGTTTTCATAAAAAAATGCTAATCACCGACAAGAGTGTTTTTGTTAGAAGCGCCTAAAGTATAGCAAGGAAAATATATAAGAGTGGTAGATGATCCGCTGCTGCACGGGTTGTGCCTTTAACTCCGAAACCGGAAGTAGCCGCCAACCCTAAACAGACAGTAAAAAAAGCAGTCACAAATATTAATATATTCTGAATAAAAAAGTTTAATAGGTGCGAAGAAGTGGAACTGGGTGTTCTAGTAAGAATATTTTTCTATAGAAGTTTTTAAAATAATATTAATTCATTTCCAATGGTTATTTGAATGTTGTTTCTAGAGAAGTTTTTAAACGTGTTGCAGAACAGGAATCACCGTCAATTCTATTCAATTAATCTTACCGAATATTGGCATGGACTAAGTTTGTTCTCTTCAGTGCAGGCTGTCGAGTTTTTCTTGCACTACAGCTGGGGTGGTTGTATCTGTTTCACACATTTGTATTTGATTTTACACAGATTCAAACTAATTGAATTTACGTTTTATTTTAAAGAACTGTAAATTACAAAAGAAAATTGCAGAGGAAGTCTGCCAGCTTTGTGGAATTCGATTTTTAGATTCAAGTTATCCTGACGTTGCAATCGTTGATTTACGGGTCAGAAATTACCCTTGAAGCCAATCAGCCTTTGCAAAACAAACTATAGATTTGAGCCACACTAATGTTTTCGCATATTAAAGAAATCAGGATAATACAGTTCAAAAGGGTAGTCGTGGTTCGCTAACCTGAAGGTCTCGTGTTCACACTCAGTGTTGGCGGAGATAGTTCATCGTCATCTCTCCACTTGACAGTGATGCAGGATGGAGAGGCTGACAAAGACAGCGTCTGGTCTTTCGGACCATACGATAAACTTAAGTTACATGTACACATCGGTGTGTACGTAAAAGAACATTTGACAGCTGGAATTTGAAATAAGAGTAGCTCGTAGCGGCGTTTTCCGGACAAAATTTCCTTCACAACACACTGTATGTCCGTGTTCATTAGCCCAGTCCTTGTGAAAAAGTAGGATGTTAAACCCCATTTCATTTCATATCGTATTACCATGTCACAAATGAGTATGCCAGTCGCCGACAACTGTAGTTTAGGCATGCTCCGTTGTTCCCATCTTCAATAGAAGGCTTGATCGCGCCTTAACTGCGTACATCATATCAAGCCCTTCACGTAATACCCTGCATATTTCGCCATTAAGTTCGATTGGGTAACAAGCCCAGCTTGGGAAACTATCAGATTCATCGGTTGTCGTGAATACCAAGACTCGCGGTTCAGGCTAAAATATTTACACGTGACAATCGAGTTACATAGTTCAAAGATCGATCAATGTCAAGGTTACTGTTTTCCTTGAGTTTCTGAATTTTAAAAAAAACGGAAGATGCTAATTTTAGACCGGTTGGGGAGGTTCGTGTGTTTCCGGAGACCAAAATGGCCGCTTTATATAAATAACTATTTTGGGAAATACAAACCCTAACCCTTTTAAGCGTGGTAAAAGGTAAATTGGATCCAAGTTCATTCTTCTAAAAAGGGTTAGGGTTAGGCCTAATATTCCCCCAAATTCTCATTTATGGAAAGCGTCCATTTTGTCCTCCGGAAACATCCGAACCTCCCCAATCGTCCTACAATTGGCATCTCCCAAAAAAAACTTTCAACGGCTGTATACTTGTTTGTTTACAGTGTGTTATGTGCCACGACCTGGGATTGAACAATGCTAATTAGTCACGTGTCTACACAACGGGCGCCAAAGTTCGGGAATTGCTAAGTATTGAAGCAACGGTTATATGTTGTAAAACTCGCGGACGTTGCTTTAGGAACATGCTTTGATCCCATCTGTATGTCAATATCCTAAGAAATTGTAAGTTTTAACTGGAACGATTGGTCAAACCTGGCCTAAGATTGGCATTGCTACCAATCAGGAGAGCTGACAATTTGTCCTCAAGATGTCATTTGGTAGGTTAGTATAAGAGAGGTATTAATCTGTCAAGGGAGATGGACGAAGGAATTTAGCCAAAATAAAATACAATAATTACCAATCTGTAAAAAAAATACACCAATCTCTTTTTACCTTCTTCTAAAAACAAAATTAGTTTTAATTGACAAAAAGCTTTCAATGAGAAATTTTTTTAACTTTCTAGTACGAAACGTGTCTAAGTCATCACTTTTTACTACACATCAATCGATTTCAGCGAAAGACTAATAACTCGGGCATAAAAAATATCCTCGAAGACAGCTCCTCAAGTTCATTTATACAATTCGGAATATCCTTCCGGAGTTAATAACGAGTGACAGAAGAAAAAGAATTTGATACATTTAATTTAAATCTACATTTTATATAGGTGCTGACTACAAAAAATAATGAATTGTAATAAAGCTTTTTGCGCCTTAATATGTCCAATTTTCTCGAATATTTTGAAATATCAATACCCTTTTAAAGAAAGGGTGATGATTTCTGTAAAAATGTTATTCCCCAAAGAACAATTTATAACTTCAGTTGGAATTCAGGGCCCCAAAGGAGTCGATACAGACGCATCCAAAGATATATAGTCTAAGTTTAAATTGTATCTTTTTTCTTTACCTTGAACCAATACTCAAAGCCATGATCATAAAGAGACATGCTTTTGCGAGTTCATGCAGTTTTCCTTTAGAAATTTATTAAGACGCAGTACAGTTTAAAGCTTCATCGAATCTCTCTAGGTGTCGTGTGAAGGTCTCGGATTTAATATAATAATTCCCAATAAGCTTTCGTCTTTGTCTGGCCGAATTAACAAGTGGGTTTATCTAGGAATAAAGATGATAAACCCAGCATGGGGTAAAAAGACGCAGGCTCGCTAAGCAGGAGGTCTCGTGTTCGCTCTCGATGTTGTCCGGAAAATTTGTTCGGGTTTTTTCGGGGTGGTTTCCCGTTGTAAGTGATGCAGGATGGAGATTCTGACAAAGAAAAGTGTCAAGTCCTTCAGATAGAACTAAAACGCGAGGCCCCGAGTAAATTGACAGTTGGGGTTCGAAATAAGAGAAGGCCGTAGTGCTAATGTTTGGTCAAATTTCTCACATAACACACTGAATGGCGTATGTACTTCTAGGGGGGTTAGGATGGCCTAGTGGTCTAGAGAGCCGCGCTTCGACATCTAGCTGGCCGGTCACCTCTGGCTTGCGGCTGTGGTTTCGCACCCTGGTGTGAGCGTATGTGGCATGGAGATAGGGGCGCCTTCTCAACCTCGTGGGTTTCCTCCGGGCACCCCGGTTTCCTCCCACTGCTAAAGACCCCTACGCGCAAGCGAATTATTGAAATAAAATTGAAACCATATGTTAGTCCCAAAATGACCTAGTTTGTGTCGAGTGGACGTTAAATCCCATTTCTCTCTCTCTCTCTCTCTCTCTTTCTCTCTCTGTCTCTCCCGTATGTACTTCTCCATTAGCCCATTGGATGCAGAAAAGTAGGATGTTATATATACCTCAATTCATTTCATTACAAATCAAGTATGTAAATGTATATTCACGGTCAAAGATAATACTGAAATGTATATTCTGTTTACATATGTAAGACATTAAAATCAATTTCATTAAAACACAAATGCTGTTTCGTTTTTTTTTAATAGTTCAAAACTTCGTTTTACTTGTCTTTACTACACTAGGATCTGGAATTGTTGCAATGTAGTCCGCGTTCTGCTTATCTGAGGGATTAGCCAATGCAACAATCTGTTACAGTGAGTTCTTGGTGTACGGTACACGGAATTGTGGGTATCCCTCTAGAAACATCAACGTTGATTGGTTAATCAATAGGGTCAAAAGCGCTCCAATGACCCTTGACGCGACGTTGCACTACAACCGGCCATATCTTCAGTTATTGGGGGCCATCGAAATTTAAAAACAAAACGAAACGAAATATAGATCTGTATTTTAATCAGATTGCATTAAAATGGAAAGGATGATAGTTGGGTTGTTGGGTCTTGGAATTACGACTGGGCGCCGACTGGACAAAACTGGCTACTGCCATTTCCTTGATCATTAATTTCGTTTAATTTAACTTAACTTAACCATGGTCCTAAGTACTGTTACGTGACTGCAGTGGTTGATTTTAGCACTCAGCTTTGGTCTAAATTATACTTTTATGACGAGCAGAAGGCCCACCAACTTGAAACGTCACATCAATAAGGTGACGAATGCAGTTTGCCGATCGCAATGGGAAATCCGACTAAGCTTGATTTCAGCGCCGTCGGTCCAGTCTTTGGAAATGAAATTGTGAAAATTGTGATCTGACACCGAACTCTTATTTTGATTTCCAAGTATCAGGAGGAGGGTGTCATAAGCATGCTCCAATGGGTACACAATAAGCGTATGAGTTTCGTCTCACCCGAATACTAGACGCCTTTTGTTACTCCAAGGCGAAGTCAGGCTAAATTGTTGAGAAACATTTTCGACCAGCAATGTTTAGTAAGCACCCACCCACGGAAAGAGACTCTATAGTCCCTGGAAAACAAATGAAAACCGTTCAAATTACTACATTATGGGATAACTAGTATATTTTATATACAGACTGGGTGCCTTTCTACTGGTACTATATGTTAGTATCAGAATGTCTGAAATACAGTCTCAAGACTTTAAATCCAATAGCTTTCCATCTCTTTAAAATGTCATGTAGTAGACAGACACGACTAACTAGATTCTAGAACATAATGTAATGTGCATAAATGGATTAACTCAGACTACACTTACTACATTAATATCTGTATTATTACACTTCTATTTATACTAGGGAGTCACGGTGGCTTAGTAAGTAAGACGCTGGCTCGCTAGTCTGTAGGTCGTGGGGTGTTGGCCGAGAAAGTTCATCGGTATATTCCGGCGCAGTTTCTCTTGTCAGTGATGCAGGACGCAGGGATTGTCAAGGACGAGACGAAAAACCGAGGTCTCTTGTACACATTGGCAGTGAATTCGATATAAGAGTAGGCCGTAGCGCCGCTGCCCGGGCACCATTTCCCCCATGGAACACTGCATGGCGTATGTCCGAGTTATTAGCCAAGTCGGAGCAGAACAGCAGGACGTTAACCCCCATTTCATTTCATTTACATAAATTCCATTTATACTACTTTAATAACCTACATAATCATAGACGACACTTGAATAACATATATAAATTGATCGTAGACCTTTAATTCGTCGGTAATTATAGAATGACTATGCATGCGAATATTCATTTTTGAACAAGTCTTTGTTGATAGGTTGTCTCTATGACTAAAGTAATAACAACACCCCTCAACAAGCGATCTGTGCATTCTGCAGACATCTTAAAATATAAAATGTGCCTGAGTGGTTGTGCCAGAAGTTGTGTACTACAATGGCAATACAATAAAGTTTAGACTGAGGGATTTGGATGAAAAGATGGTATATGGATGGAAAATTAAATGGGATTTAACGTCCTACTGTTCTGCTTCGAAATGGGCTAATGAAGACAGGCATACGTCATTTTGCCGTGGCAGAGGTGCTACGGCCTACTCACATATCGAATGCCAACTGTCAAGGGATCTTTTACGTGCACGACAATATGTACAACGGGCGTCTGTTTTTCGTCTCATCCATACGACTAGACAGCTGTCGTTGTCGGCCCCTCCCCTTCCTTCATCACTGACAAGGGGAAACCACGCCGAAAAATCTTGTTGAACTTTCTCGGCCAATGCAGGGATCGAACACCAGACCTCCAAGCTAACGGTATATGGAAGGAACCCTATATCTTTGTTTTTAAATCAACTAAATGGATTGTGTTCATTTCCAAATCTAAAAATCTCTAAAATGTTTCACAAACGTATTTACTAGATGTTATAACACCCACCTATCTCAGTTCCACCTCTGTATATAATATAAAGTCATCTTCTCTAATGCCACCCCCACCCCTTTAAATAAGAGCAATAATAATCATCACTTCCGGGTATTATAAGGCATTATATTAGTAAGAAGATTGCAACACAATACAGATCGATTGATTTATTTATTGGCAATTTCCATTTAATTATCTAGAATTATTAATACATACTTTTCTTCATCACGATATGTAGTTAATATTCATGTATTAAAGATACATTATGGGAGATAAGATATAGAGCTGGCAGTTCTCACTATAATGGTTAAAAACTAAATAATGTAAAGGGAATTTGCTAAAAGTTTAAGTCAAATTGATCCACGCTGAACCGAAATTTTAGCGATTTAAAATTCAGCATAGTCTCGATCATCATTACTAAAGTCGGTACGGTAAAAAAAAAATAGTCTCGATTGTCCATTTCATGATTAAATCATAAATGAAAGTTGCGCAGCAAATCGGATCTCAATCCAATGAATATCGCAGGCTAGCGTTGACATCGAGAATTGATTATGGTCTGGATAAGTCAATTAATGTCTAATTAATAATTAAGATAACATTTAAGGCCTGAAGAAAGACTTACAATTGACAGATTTAGCTCTTGCATGATGTATATTTTAACGGGTAAAAGTACAATAAAATCATAGTTATATTTGTGAACTTCTCCGCGTGATTGGCAACTGTTACAAATGACATAAAGCTACGTCGATTTGCCGCCTAGTAGTACCTGTAGATAAGTGTAAAATCAGCAACATATAGAAGTATAACTCTTATTTTTCATTTTTTGCGTCACTTCCGTTTCTTCAAATCTTCGTTGTGCATCTATCGTAGCCATGATCTATGTGTTCAAATAATGAGCATACTTCAAAATCAGCAACATATAGAAGAATAACTCTTGTTTTTCATTTTTTGCGTAACTCCTGTTTCTTTAAATCTTCGTTGCGCATCTATCGTAGCAATGATCTGTGTTTTAAACCAATTCTATCACATAATGATAATGGCTGACACCAATATTGTCCTTTAAGTTTATTCATATTGAGGTTGTGTTATATAAATGGATGAAACGAACGAAACGGGATGAATAAAAGAAAATATTGGTCACGGTTACAAAATAAAATATAATCACGTGTTTATAGGAACGAACGACGAGGATACGGTTGCACTGCAGCCTTCCCAATTGTGTCATTGGAGATGGGTTTTTTCAGAGAAAATAAAATCTAGCGATATCTGGGCATTATTCATAGTTTCGCAATGTTCAGGTGTTTATTATATACACGGGTAGTATCATTCATACAGGTATGTGATATATTCACTATAGTATCTTTCATGCACGTAGGTAATATACACATGTAGTATCATCCATACAAGCATGTAATATACACATGTAGTATCATACATACAGGAAAGTAATATTCTACAGGTTGTAACATTCATTCACTATCTTTTGGCTGGTTATAACCAAGTGTTTTGGTTATAACTGTTCTTGTATATAATATCACGGATGCCTTATCAAATTCATCACTACATTTCTGCGAACTTATATCAATAATTAAACACATCCGACTAGACGTATTTTGGATAAAATCTGCCATATTTGTCTTTTCATTTCAGTGGAAATATATGTTAAGATCGTCGATCGGTCACAAAATTCTATACAGTTAGCAAAATTAATACAATGTTATTGGGTGGCATAAAAACAAAGACGCAGGCTTGTATAAAGGCATTATCGCAATAGTAGTGCACATAATATAATCAATTGTTTTGTTGTTTTGATATTTTTTAAATTATAAAATGTATATTTAAAATTTACTCACCCGTGCAGTAGAAATTCCTACGCTGAAATCCAACCAAGTGTTTTAAAAGTAAACGGCGAAATATCCAATAGAACAATTTATAGAATTCCATAGCATTATTATTTGATGATCTTTTAACGCATCGCATAGGGCGTAGATGTGAGTGGTGTTTCGTGAACGAATTGTTAACCGAACATTAAGTTATATAAGTGCAAGCCGTGACACAAAAAGTTTTATCAATTTTATGTTTCAAAAACATCGACACTTCTTTTCTGGATAAAAAAAATTAATATCGTAATCCAATATTTATCCTTTTTAAAGTTCTTTGTTAGTTTTGAGTAAAAGCTCCATACTTCAGAGGAGAACAGACGAAGTTATCCGCAGCAAATAACGGAACTCATTGAAAGCCTAGGACCAATATTGATATAATCACTGCTCGTCTTTTACATTAATTCCTGAACACGACAGAAAGCAATGAAACAGTTACACGACAATTAAATAATGTATACACTTTACGGTTAATAGTGTAAAATGTTTAACTAGACAGTAGGTTATCACAGTTGTCGGAATTCGCCGAACCGGAATCAAGGAAGATTCGTTAAAATCTAGCAAAAGTCAAACCAAATCCTAGATCCGTGTAAAATTAAGGATCTCGATTAATTTTAGTTATTTAGATCGGCGAAGACTTCCGAGTAGAATATTTAGAAAATCCGTGCCTTTATATGTAAATAGTATATCCATGTAGTAAATCAGTATATTAGACGCCGAACTTTTCCGAAATGACACCCAAGAAGATTCGTCGATAAAAAGAGAACTTTTTAAACTTGTCTATACGTGGCGCTGTAATACTGCGCGATACATAAACTTTGCGATGGCTACCTCACAACATCTCGTATAACTCACTACATTATAATTATAGGTTTCTAGTCGTGCATATCATTGTCATATAAAAGGTACCAGCAGACAATCAAGTCGGTATTCTGGTACTAGCGCTAAACACCAATAAAGTTCCAGTCGGTAATGCCTTGCAGTGTTGGCGCTACCAGGCGTGAGTAGACGGCTAGTGAGCCGAACACGTGGAAACAAATAGGCCAGCAGCTCAGAAAGAATCGAACAGATTCATTGATTCCATTATTGTCTACAAACGTTAATCCCCGTAAGCGTAAATGGTGTAAGCTTGGATTAATCATTTCTCCTCAAAAATAAATCTGATTTAATAATGGAAGGCAGTTTTCCCGTCTTAGAAATGCAGTTTTCTCGAAACACATTTTACAAATTCTAGGATTTTTCCATTACACGGGTTGTGTAGTACAGGAAAATAAAAAACACGATTACTTTAGTTAAAATGCAAATCATATCCTTGAAAAAAAGGATTGGACTTTTTAGTGATAAGTCATGCTTATCAGTTACTGTTTTAACTGTGTTGGTAAATTATGTTTGTCGGTTGTTAACCATGGATTGCTCTTTCAACTCTGTAAAAAAGTTATACTTGTTTGTTTTTAACTGTGTTGCTCTTTCAACTACATGTATGTTAATAAGTTATGCTTGTCGGTTTTTAACTATGTTGCTCAATTTAACTATATTAATAAGTTATGCTTGTTGGGTTTTAACTTGTGCTCTATTTAACTATGTTCATAAGTTATGTTTGTCAGTTTTAACTATGTTGCTGTTTTAACTATGTTAATAAGTTATTTTTGTCAGTTTTGAGATATGATGCTCTTTAACCATGTTTAGTATGTTGCTCTTTTAACTATGTTCATAAGTTGTCTTTGTCATTTTTAACTATGTTGCTCTTTAACTATTTTAATAAGTTATGCTTGTCATTTTTAAATATGTTGCTGTTTCAACTATGTTAATAAGTTATTTTTTGTCAGTATTTAACTATGTTGCTCTTTAAAGGACAATATTGGTGTCAGTCATTATCACATATGTGATAGAACTGGTTAAACACTTTCCAAATATAATTTTAACACAGAGATCATTGCTACGATAGATGAGTAATAAAGATTTCAACAATCGGAAGTGACGAACGCCAAAGGAAAACACGTGTAAACCCACTATATAACTGACTGAAGTTACGAGTGATAACAATTACATGGGCAATTTTCTGCGCACTAATAATTTCTTCGAAGACCAAAAGTTGTTGTGTGAAACTATGAGAGGATATCTGACAATTCATAAAAAGAATTGACTGCCACTAGATGAGAGCACTCGGCAAACCTCGGAAGATTTCGGAATCTAAACTCGGCTGTATGATGAATTCCGCCATATTGGAACTACTTTAAAGGTCCCGGATGAAACATGGCTGCGCCCATTCCAATCACAAGTTGGCGACCTATTTGGCTAGCGACCTATTCGACCGATCCAGCTGTAAGATAATGACGAAATTACACTTCTATTCTGAGCTGAAGGAATGGATAAAAAATAATATATTCTACTTTCATTTGATAGACATAACGTTGGATTTTATTGGTTGATAAATAGAGACTGTTGCCTTTACTATAGATAGGTTTCCAACGAACAGGTTGCAGCTCGATCGGTCGAATAGGTCGCTAGCCGAATAGGTTCCCAATTTGTGTAATAGCGTCAAGTTTTCCTGTTAAAATAAACCGGTAGCCGCATCGCAAATGTATGGGCGTAGGTACGTATCACTTACTGTCATACATCCGAGACTAGATGTAGTTTACGGAATCTGTCGAGATTAGCCGGGTGTAGATGAGAGAACACGACAGAAAAAGTCCGTGCATTACAATGTTTTTATAAGGTAAGGGAGACCGGGACACACTGGACATGTGGGTATATTGAACCACCACGGATATATCCTTTATAAATGATACTAGACAACCCAAGACTATACACAGGAGTGAGATTACTTCTTAGGCCCATTTCTCCGTCAATAAGCAGTAGCCACATGCTGTCAATTATTTTTAGGCAATGAATTTTTTTTTCAAAAAGCGCTTAAAAGTAAAAATGCACCACTTCCACTTATCATTTTCCATACATGTTAACTGCTTAGCCTAGGAAATTCTTGTGTTTAGAATCAGTTCATATATGTCTGTCTAGTCCCGAAATGACCTGGTTGTGTTGAGTGGACGTTAAACCCCATTTCTCTCTCTCTCTCTCTATATGTCTGTCTAATCTACAATCGAGATACACGATGGCTTGGTCGATATCAGAGGACATATTGAACTTTTTTAAAATTTTGATCATGTAACTGTGATGGGGCAGATTGAACTACTGTCAATGGGGTACTTTGAACTATGGTTCAATGCACCCCAGTCCATTATAGACTATATATCATTTAATAATTTGTTTAGCCTATGGAATTCTTTTATGTCTAGTCTACAATCCAGATAAACAAGGGTTTGAGCCATTTTAAAAAAAAATTAAAATATCTTTGAAAATAAAAAACAAAAGATTTAGAATATCAGTTGATACAACTCTGTAGATCTATCGTATAAAAGGAATTAAAACTTAATGGGAGCAGTGTTCGAAACTTGGCTGTGCCATGTAGGGGTGGAATGGATCTCCCCTACTAGAGTCGCTCAACAGCAAATCGGGCTGTCCGAATTAAGACAGAATACTGGACCTTTTTTTTTTAAGAGGGATACATTGAACCAATATGAACAAGTGGATTAAAATGTGTTGGTTTTTTTTTAAAAGTTTAAGATTAATTTAATTGAATCTGATACACGATACACAACCATGATGTGTCTTCAAACAATACAATATAGTAAACAGATTTTCTAATAAAAACATTTGATATGGAAGAAAGACAAACATGTATGTGGAAAAAATGGTTCAATGTGCCCCGGTCTCCCCGTTAGAAAGAATATTTTTTCTCGCTTTTTCTTATCTTATGACGCTCAAATACTTTATTGAATTATCAGATATCCTGTTGCAGTCCCATATAACAACTTTTGGTCTTCGAGGGAACTATTCGTGTGCAGAAATTCGCCCATGTATCTGTTATCACTCGTCACTTCAGTCAGTTATATAGTGCGATTACTCGTGTTTTCCTTTGACGCTCGTCACGTCCGATTCATGAAACTTTCATTACTCATCTATCGTAGCATTGATCTCTGTGTTAAAATTATTTGGAATGTGTTTAACCAGTTCTATCACATATGTGATAATGACTGACACCTATATTGTCCTTTAACCATGTTAATAAGTTATGTTTGTTTTCAACTTGGATTGGTTAAGCTTGTCAGTTCAGTTTTTAAGTGTGTTGCTCTTTTAACCATGTTACTAAGTTATGCTGTGGGTTTTAACGTTGCTGTTGCTGCTATATACTGAAAAATTCCGAAAAATACCGAAAAGACTCCGAAAAATACAAAAAACAACATCGAGAAATACAGTAAAATACCCCCAAAAAATGTGGATACTAATTACCGAAAAAATCTGAAAACCCCGAAATACCGAAAAGTCACTAAAACCGAAGTAAACAACACTAAATACCAAAATAAACGTAGGCCACACCTAAAAATTGCTAGGTGGGTCGTTGGTCAAGTTGGGTCACATATAAACATTGTTGGTGGGGGCTGTAGGTGGGAAATGGGTCACGTTAGGCCCCTCATAAATACAGTTGGGCACTCTAGGTAGGTCATGGATCACGCTATGATACATGTGGCACACTGTAAGTGAGTCATGTATCAGGCTAGGTCACTTATAAAAATTGTGGGGTACGCTAGGTGGGTCTTGGGTTAGGTTTAAGAATTTGGTGGAGAAGTTACGTCTTCAAATACACAGAGGAAATTTTTGCAATGAACTTTTATTGCAATAACTTTGAATGGGTCGGGTGAGGATTAATATGAATGCAGTACTTGAAAAAATAAGACCGCCTTACTGCCCTTGTGATCCACGTGGCGGAGACAGAAATAATTGTAAAAAAAAATAATAATATGACTTTAGTTTATTTTTAGGGTTATAATTGTCGCTTAGCATTTGTAAGTCGACAATTAATAAAAGCAAGGTAACCCATTGACTATTTCTTTTTCTTCTCTGATCTAGTGACAGTAAATTCTTTTTATAAATTGTCAGATCCGAACAGATATCCTCTCATAGGGTCTCATAATACAGCTTTTCGTCTTCAAAGAAATTATCAGTGAGATGAAAATCGACAGTCATCGCTCCCTACTCCAGTCAGCTGTTATAATAGAAAACAACGTGGTTTCCCCTTGTTTGCGTTATGCGTTTATTAGGACAATTTTATTTAAAAGTATTAAATTTGTATTTTTTTTTGTATTCATTTAAAAACTAAAATGAATCTGTGTGAACATGGATAGAATAAGTCACAATTTTGATCCGATTTTGATGAAACTTAAAACATAATATGTTGATATTCCTAAGATCTCGGTTCCTGTCGATATTCGCGCATATGAGACCTTAACTTCCTGGATTATGGCCCTTGAGTGTACGAATAAATCATATTTTTAGGTTGTGGACCCTCTAGAGGTCACAATTTTTAAGTTTTTAAAAAACTGTTTAAGTATAACTGCTACACCATAATAATGGTTTAGTTCGAATTTCATGAAAATCGGAACGAAAATGCCTGACAAATTTGCGGCTCCTTATACGCTAATAGTGTAAAAATATGTAATACCAAGCTTAGGCGCTCTCTAGAGCTCACAATTTTTTCTGATATGATGAAACTTAAAACATAGGTTTATATTCTAAAGATCCCAATTCCTTTCGATATTCACCTATTTCAGACGGTAACTTCAAAGGTAACGGCCCGTGATTGTACAAAACATCGTGGTTTTTTTAGCTTATTCTCTGTCCACCTCTTGCAAAATGTGGGCGTATTTTGCATGGCTGTTGTAGATATTTGTTAGTCCTTTTAGGTTGGCTCAGTGGATGGTTCGGAACCTGTATGGCTTGCATAGAAGAGTGTATACAGATATACCTATTGTTTGGAACTAGAAATCCAGTTGTTGGTATTCGAGGACAACCGAGGTCCCGTATACTGTAGTTAACGTAAAGGATCGCCTAGCAGTCGGAATTCGAAGAAAGGTAGACAAAAATTTTGCTGTAGGAAAATTACCCCTACTCTTCCTCTCCCCTTGGTGTATAGAAAACATGTCGCGATGTGTTGACCTCTTCCAATTGATATGTACAAGATTTTACCAAATATTTTTAACGAACTGCATCGGCTTCCCATAATTATTGTTTTACACATTTAATTTCCTTGGGATCTACAAATTGTTGTCCGTCATAGACGTATTAGACAGGGATGTCTCAAGGGGTATATAGCAACCTCTCTCGAGCAATATATGCCATTTGAGATGTAAAATAAGCTTATTATCTGCAATAATCAGATATGATTAAAATACGATATTCCAGCAGCAGCCATAAAACACGTTTACATTACCACTTTTATTGGTGCTATGAACGGTTCCAAGAACGGGTCAAACGTAAGCTATCCATTCTGAGAAACGTTCCAGTCAGGGCCTCTAGTCTCGTAAACTTGGAGCACAGTCGCTCCAAGTTGTACATTTAGCGTGCCAGGTATGGTTCCAAGAACAATTATTGTACAACAGTGTAAATGGGGCAATTTCTAGATGATTGATTCCGATAGCTACAGGTACTTATACTCATCCTATCTATTAAGAATATTCAATTCATTCATGACCTTTCATTCAAGGGAATTTACTTTCCCGAAAACTGACGAGATTATGAATCCTTCTGAGTAAGTGTCTGGCTTGTAAGTATGCATGTCCTTGGTGACACTTTTCGATAAAATTTGGCTAATCTGGAATAAATTTCCTGTAAAGGATTGAGGATAATTTTTCAGCGGCGGTGGTTGCTTTATACCAATTATCAATGAAGGAACATTAGGGAACCATATAGACTGCTTAACCCTATTCCACCCAGCTATTGAAGTCTTTGAAGCTCCATCACATATCTTCTCCTTAGCCTTCCAATTCACAGACACATTTCCGCAAACATTGAACCAAGGAATTGTGCTCCTGTAACCCCTTAACAACAACGCATTCTTAGCCTTGTCAATCATTTACCTATTAAACGACATCTGATGGCAATTAGTTTCATTCAAGCTTTTTTACTGAGACGAACGTAAGCGAGCGGTGGTGCTTAGTGTCTCTACAAGAAGTACGCTTCATTCACCTTCTTTGGAACTTGTCATGAAACTCAACCATCCAATTAGAGTAAGTGTCTCCATCTTTTATTCATTAAGTGTTCGGAATAAATACGGCAATTTACAACAAGGTCTGTTGCCACTGTATACTTCAATGTTCAGATGAAACTTCACACTAAATAAACCCTGGGTATGTAATTCTTCAGAACTCTATTGACAAATCTCAAATCTTAAGTACACTTAAGTTCGCTCATTATCCAATATCTGGGTTAATTTGAATACTACAATATATTTCATTTACAAAATAATAGACTTTTTTTTATTTCATCTGCTCGGTGTATCATGTACATCCCACTTTTTCAATATTTGTGGTGTTCAGATGCATGGTAAATACGTTCAAGATAGGCCAGTAGTGAGTGAATGCCTAAAACAACAATTTTGTCGGATTCAAAACATCATATTTTTGTTTGATCTTTCATTATGTTTCATTATGCTTCTGTCGTAACACACTTTCGTTCTACCAGCGATCGCAAATAATTCACCGAAAAATAAAACTATATCTGAATTCACAAAACATTTGCCATTCAAATTGATAAGATTGGATTAAACTGTATGAAAACAGCTTGTTAATGCATCTATAAATACAACATTTTATACGATGGATCAGTGATCAGTCCATATTATATAGGACTTCGGCAGTCTACCGGTCACGGAACTGGACACTCCACGGAGGCCGAGAAGAATCTTCGGCATTCCTCAAGCCGACATTCGCTTGTCCAGAGTGGCACCTGTGTGCTGGCAAGTAAATTGTGCCTACTCGTATGAAATGAATGAAAACCTTGGTCTTTCCATATACATGTTAGTGTGCACCGGGAACGCGACAGTCAGGGCAATATTCTCCTATTTCGTTTTGTACCCGTATATACGTTTGTCTCAAAATGTCCAAAGTATTGTATTGACGGGACATTAAACTCAATTTCATCCTACTATTATATACATGTTTTGGACATACATGTATATTGTAAAATACTACATGTACCTTGCTCAGCTTGATCTTCATATATTCATGAACAATACTTATCTGGTCCCATGCTCCACACACTACAATGTTTTTCAACGATCAACGCCAACGACACTTATTGAATTGTATACATTGCAATTAATTATCAACATTTAACAGCCTGTAAGACGACAAAACCTATTAGAAATACTAGCGAAGGCACTGAACTTTGTTTTATTTAGATTTGTTTTTTAGCATAATGTAATTTTATAAATCCTGTTACACTTTGTTAAATCAGTTAAAGATGCCTTCCTTGTTGTCTGATGCTATGCATTCTAAAACGGATTTATCTATCAAAAATTTAATAACAAGAAAACTACGCCATTCCACGAGAATATATCTTTTTCAGGTTTGTTTATCGGGTGACATGATTCAGAGAAAATCCTTTTAGAGCGTATATATTTGTTGATATTCGCTGTGCATTTTACCAAAAATATCGAGGCTTAAGTAAAACTTCTTTTTGTACTGGACGTTAAATTCTCCCAATGTTCTCACAACCGTTAGCCATCAGATACCACCTTAAAAGTGCTCCTTATGTCACTCGGCGAGACAGGCTGTATTTTAGGGATACCCTCATGTTTTGTCTTGTGCGTGCCCGTCGGCTGTTTTTCAGGGAGTCGAGCCTTTTTTCTTTAGTAAGATTGGTTGTCCTTTCTTTCCATATAGATGTGCATACCAAAATTGCTATACTTGTATTGTAAATAACTACCCGATAAATACAACTATGGGAATGTACCTTTAAACCGACAAATGGATTTTGTTTTTCTATTGTCATACCCGTGCTATTGCTCTTTTAAATCGAAATTTAGATAAAGTAAGTGGATTTTATTTGACGTACTAACAGTGATATTATGAATCGTGGGTAGTGATTAGAGTTTGCTAATCACATCATAAACTATCATTAACCTTTCTTGTTGGACATAAAATCTCAAGTGGGGGGAAATCTGAAGCAAAGTTTGTGTAGTTTAAAGGGACACGGGACAGAATCTTAACTTACGCAATTCAAATGACGAACTATTTTGTCAGTGGCCTTTTGAGTATTAAACTGTGCTCAAATGAAATTACAATGGAGGTTTTCCTTGTATAAATGTCCATTCGTGTGCGCATTGGATGCACTTAAACACTACTGGAAACACTACTTTTCGAGAAAAAATGGCCGCCCCCCCCCCCCGCCCTTGGCATTGTATATGTGACTATAGAAACAATATAATCACATGTTAGTCTCTAAATGGCTGAAATATTATGTTAACGAGGCGTTCAACTCAATTACCTTCCATTACATATATTTACTGAAATCATTACAAACCCCAAACCCCACATTCATCCCCATGCCGATTCATATTCATAGGAATGGACATGGCCTTTAAAGATACATTTCCACGAAGGTGTTTATAGCGTAATTTTATTCAATAGATCATTGAGTCCCCGGTTGTACGTGACAAGGAGTAGTGTCGCCTGTCCAACCTCGTGGGTTTTCTCGGGGTCCCCCGGTTTCCTCCCACTGCTAAAGACCCCTACGCGCAAGTGAATTATTGAAATAGAATTAAACCATTATGTTAGTCTCGAAATGACCTAGTTTGTGTCGAGTGAACGTGAAACCCCTATTTCATCGAGTGACGTAATGAGCGCTTTTATGTGTTGATCTAATGGCTAATAACACGTTATTCAGTGATACAAGGTCATAGACCCATAGCACATAGAATATAAATCTATAATAAATATTATTATTCTGTTATGGAGTATATACATGTATATATCAATAGATAATAACAAGATTGGGTGCCATTGGGGTTAATAACGAATAACAACTATACCTGTCTAGGACATAACGCCTCCTCTATATACAGTGCTATAGATATCATCAATGATCTATCACTTATAGTCCATAACTTATTTGCATCATAATAATCTCTAATGCAGTCTGGTGGAAGATATTGAACTCTTAAATCGGTCAGATTGTTACAAGTAAACATAAAATGGTATAAGTTTTCATTTCCTTCATTACTTAAAAGAACATACTTGGTTTTTAAGACTACCTCTTTTAAATAAATTTGCCGGGAGTGGTATAAGGTTTAAACGTAATCGTGTAATATTACGCCTCAGCTTTAATCATACATTACAAGATAAATAATACTCTTGTTTTAGCTCAAGTTTATAATTACTATATTCAGTAAAACTATCATATGATATTAATTTCACTGATTGTATCAATAGAGAATCTCCTACAAGTCTTTTTTGATATCAAAAAATATCAACACAAGTTGATAAAGTAAAAAAAAAACGAGATTCTGGCGAGTTTTTTTTTTTTTTTTTTTTTACTTTATCAACGAGTGTTGATATTTTTTGATATCAAAAAAGACGAGTTGGGGATTTTATTTATCACCCAATCCTTTCTTACATGCACAAATGAATAAATATAATTCTTTTGTATAGATTTCACTTTTACTGAATCTGATTACATTACAGCGTAGTGATACATCTTTTTTGACAACAGTCTACCTTTTGAAAAGTCCTATATATTGACCCAGTGTTCCCTTCAAGATGAATTAAATAAAAAGAAGTTTCTTTTTAACAAAAAAGAAGTTACTTTTTATTTAGAATAAGTGGTTTCTTTGAAATTAAAGAAAGTAGTTCCTTTTTGATTGACCAATCAAATTCATGGAAAGCGATATCTCCTAAAGAGATATCACAATAGATTGTGTAATTTATCACACAAGCGATATCTACTGTCAAATATGTTATGTAATTTAAAGCCCCAATAACACTCTTGTTGTAACTAAATAATATGTCCGACTCTTCATTCTGGTCAACAAATTGTATTATTTTACAATATTCCAATTAATTGATGATATAAATTTCATCTTAACACGCCTAATTTAAAAAAATTGTAAAAATTCAACCAATTGATTTGAAAAGTCTAACGTAAACCTTTTCAATGTGACTTTGATTTAAAATATTTTCGAACCCTCTGGACAAGTAAAATAGGTCGTAATGGATAATTTACACTTAAACATCTAGACTTAGAATAAGGCTATTATTTATTTTCTGGGGCTGCCAAGCCAGCAAGTGTTATTGTCCCTTTAAAGACGAGAGTATCCTCGTCGAAATGTCGCTTAGTATTAAACTCAGTAATTATACATCCATAAAATTGTACCTTGTGTTATATGTTCAATTACTAAATGCCAATCAAAGAAGATGTTATTGGCTGATAAATTTTCTTACTTTACCAATACTTTCAGAGTAGAATATAAAACTAAAACCAAGTGAGAATAACATCATTCTCAAACGAGTAACCCATGTTTCCCGGCCCAAATTAAAATCTAGATTTTTTAACATTAGATACACCTGTTTTGGATAACGGTCTATATTTATACAAGACAATGTGTAATAATCACTGAGGCTATGTCGCCGACATTTTCCTACAGCTCCAGCACTGGTGGAAGATTTATATATACCTAACACAAACTTACAAAAGTTCGTATGAACACGCTCTATATTATCAAGTCTGTACTGAAACCCCGAAGCTGCGAACCGTACAGTAGAACCGACTTGATTACAGCATCAAATATTTAAAGGATGCCTGTGGATGAGGGTGACCTGTTTTTTCAATGAAAGACTTAATAGGAATAAGAGCTTTTTCGGCTTTAAGTGACAAGTTCAAAAGACATTTACCCAGTTCAATCTGGAAGAAAACAAGAGACCTAAGTAACTGTAATATTTGACACAATCAACCTTTGTCCCTTTAAAGTACCACCTTTCACTTTTCTTTATTATGCCCCCATTTCGGAAAACAATAATTTTTGTTTTATCAATATTTACAGACAGTTCAGAGTACTCGCAAAACTTTTTTTAAGACATTGATTTTCTTTTGAAGGGCACAAATGGTGTCAGCCACAAGACTGAGGTCGTATGCATATGAAAGAGCTAGAATATCATTCACATCACCAACAGTGAATATTCCCCGTACATTACTTTTCTCAAGCAATTCTAATAGCTGATTTATATAGAAGCAGAAAAGGATTGGACTTAAAATACACCCCTGTCTGACACCAGTATGACATTCAAGATGGCGTACGTGGAGGCAACACGGTTTTTGCTCTCGAGAGAGAATCTTAAGTTTATACAAAACTGAGCTAGCTTTGACTTGTTATTACTATGTGGGGATATTTAGTAAATGACGACATGAATATCATCGAATCCATTAAAAATCTTCCTTCATCGTGAAATGGTCGACATCAAGGTTTCTGTGAGAGAATGGTTCAAATTTCTGACAATGTAGATACCCTATCTGTACAGTTGAAAAGGTAACAAGATGATAATATACATATGAAGGAAGACAGAGATAGAGACGAGAAGAAAATTTGCGACTTAGAGAATCAGAAGAATATAGAAAATATGGAGAATGGCAACAAGAGATACAACATGATTATTGCAGGGGGT
Source organism: Patella ulyssiponensis (assembly GCA_963678685.1). Taxonomy (NCBI): domain Eukaryota; kingdom Metazoa; phylum Mollusca; class Gastropoda; family Patellidae; genus Patella; species Patella ulyssiponensis. The sequence continues at coordinate 56,910,768 of OY783230.1, read as the reverse complement.
AGATTTAAACAAACAGGACAGCCGAGAATTTTGTGGGGAGTTTTGTTCATACTGAGCTTGAACTGCCAAATATCTAATGGCTAACAGTAACAAGAACATTGCGATACTTAAATGTCCAGTAGACTCTGCGATTAAACGGTTGAAAAGAAAGTTGACAGAGGGTAATCCAAGAATTTACTTAGACTTCGTTATTTATGATAAATAGACAAATACCAGCTAAAAATTGTTTCCCCCTCAATCGAGTCATGTGCCAAACACGACTTCTTAAAATAATCTTGCCACATTTGATAGTTGTCTTCGGTTTAAAATGCTTTGAGGGTGATTTTAAGCAAACGTTTGATAAATAGTACCTCTCTGATTGTAAAGTATCAAAAATGGATCTGTAATGATGGTTAGGAATTTTCCTTTATTCAAGAAATCTTCGGATCAGTTGTCGGATCAGTTCATGAGGCTGCAGTATATTACTAGAAATACAATCTGATTAAAACCCAGATCCTATTTCGTTTCGTTTTTATAGTTCAAAATTTCGTTTTACTCGTCTGTACTACACTAGGATCTGGAAGAGTTGTTATGTAACTCGTGTTCTGGCGAGTTCTGGTCCTTTTGGTGCACGCAACTGTGGGTAAATCAATGTCTGACGTCACAGTGTCAAAAACCGCTCGCGTGAACTCTGACGCGAGAGATCGTTATGAAGTGTAGGCCATCGAAAGTATAAAAAAACGAAACGAAATATAGATCTGTATTTTAATCAGACTGACAAGAGATAAAGTGGCACGTATTCGACTGGCTGCGAAACACTTAATATCCAGTTATATGAATGAAAATCTGTGCATTAATGTCTAAACATATCGGAATAATTCTTGTCTACCACATTTTGTAATACAAAATCGTGTTGCCATTTTTCACCCGCCATTATTGTTGAAAATTAGACATCCGATAGAAAAGTCATTATTTTCTATTGTTATCGGATGTGTAACCTTTATTTCGGAACGACATGCGTATTGATTAGTCTAGCCATTTTAACTTCCTGACACGCTCTATTTTTCTTTTTTTTCATATCACATTTCAACATCACGAAAACAAACGTCTGAAAGTCTTAACATTCTATAATGCACATATCCCACTCGTCTTTGTTTTTTGCCTGCAAAACGAATGTCATATTATGGTCGTTATGAAATGGTGTGATGATTGAACGGTGATTGTCAACATTCTTGACTAAGATGAAGGAATCGGTATTTGATTATAATAAATATATTAAAGTCTTAACCCAAAAATATGAAGAAAAATCACACGCTTTTAAAGGGGTATTTCAGAACTTCTAATCTTGGGATAGTAATATATCGTTATAATATTATATAAAAGTTGTTAAAACTTAAAAGAGTATTTCAGACCAGCTGATCTTGGGACATTAAATTATCGGTTACAATATTATATTAAAGTCTTATCCCAGAAATACTAAGAGAAATCACGCACTATATCCTCTATCGGTTACAAGTTATACATTACAACAATATATTTATTTGTTTACCTTGTCAATTTGATTTCAAGTATTAACTATTTCAAAGTTTGGGGCTAAAATAAGTAATTCGTTTTAAAGCCGTGCAGTGCTTATATACAAATATTGTTTAGGTAATTCTGTATACATAAAATTTGTTTATAAATGCCTAAGAGTTTCGGGGGCGTCGAAAAACCGAGGTCCCGTGTTCACATTGGCGTGCACGTAAAAGATCCCTTGGCAGTTGGAATTTGATATAAGAGTAGGCCGTAGTGCCGTTGCCCGGGCAAAATTTTCCTCGTAGCACACTGTATGGTGTATGCCCGTCTCCATTAGCCCAGTTTAGGAGCAGAATACCAGGATGTTAAATTTCATTAGGAGAAGAACACGGGGACGTTAAATTTCATTTCGAAGTGGAACCTTGGGATTACAGGACTTTAAGATTTAAAAGCCTAGAGGGTTGAGCAAGGAACACGAACAGTGTCTAGTCGTTCGAATGAGAAAAAAACTGAGGTCCCGCTTACACATTGCCGTGCACGTAAAATAACTCCTAACAGACGGAATTCGAAAGAAGAATAAGACGTGGCACTGCTGACTGGGCAGAAATTCCCTCGCATCAAACTGCATATCATAAGCCCGTTTTCGTTAGTTCAGGTGGTACACAAAATTAGGACGTTAAACCTTTTTTTCATTACAAGAACTTACTTCCCGTTATTTAACCTCGGGATTGTAGAAAATGTTCAATTTAATCAACCAATTTTAAAAGGCTGGAATTTGAACGTAATCATCACATAAATGCAATGCATACTTTGATGTCCGATTTATCAAATGAACAGAGACTATGATGCTTTCCATTAAATTACAAGAAGGTAGTTTTTGTGTAATAGCAAATTAGAGTTATTTTTTTTATTATTGCACAGATATACACGTGCTATACTGATATAATGACGGAAGCCGGAAGAGATAATTCAGATAACCAGAACAAAAAGCTACCTTAAAGAACATAATTTCAAATTTTAGTACGAGCACTTGGAAGCGAGTATAATAATGGCGGCGCAGCCATCTTGGAATTGTGACGTCATATAAAAAATGAAAGTTCGCCAACCAGGGAACAAGCATGCGAAGCTTTGTGCTTTTTTGGAAGAGCATCGCCTTAAAGAAAAACGACAACAAGAATACCAGTGGCGTATGGAGTCAACTTCAAGCCCAAGAAATTGGCCGATTCGTACATTGTGTTGTAACGATATCAGTGGAAAGAAACAAGTAGTCTTACTATGATTTCGAACATTATTCGAACCGGGCTGTAGATGGCTTATAACCCGGTATATCCGGAAGTAGTGGTGACGAGCATTATCAGCAGCAATTTAACTGACAGAAATGGGCAACGGATGTAATTCAACCCGTGTGAAGAAAATTGATAACATATAAGTGGATATCTTCTACAAGGAAGTAACACAAGTTAGGATGGTATCTCACAAGGGTCAGAGGTTAAGTGGAAGAGAATGAGGTAGCCTATAGTAATAAGTATTTACTAGAATCAATACTAACGGTGCCTAAAAGGTGTTAAAAGTTAATTAAACTGGCTATTGTACAACAAGACGCGTGCTGGGAAAGGATATAGATCATACGTGACTGATCACCATAATTTCGCCAATGACGTGAACACGAGATTAATTCTTTATCCACTAACTCCACTCGGAATTTATAACATTTTATTTTTTCAAATGATCGAGAAAGTTTTGGAGAGTTTTTAATGATTCTATTTTTCTGAAAGGTTAGAATGGTTTAATTGACACACAAAGACAAACGGAAATTAAGTAACCTTTGGAAATGTGTTCTTTGATCATCGACAATGAGAGAAAAATGGTGTTTAACGTCCACTCGACACAAACAAGGTCATTTCTGGACTAACATATGGTTTAATTTTGTATCAGTAATTCGCTTTCGCGTACGGGTTTATATAGCAGTGGGTGGAAACTGGAGGACCCGTAGAAACCCCACACGGTTACTCTTTGTCACGTCCAACCTTATGATACAACGCGGGCGCGCTAACCATTCACCGCACAACCTACCTGATAGGAATCTTGACAAACCGGTGGTAAAACACTTCGATCTCCCATGAGAATATTTGGGCTTACGAATTCATACTTTTATACTATTAGCGTACGGAGAGCGGCCTTTCTGTTCAACAGTTTAGGTTCGATTTTCACGAAATTAAAACTCAACCCTCTTTATGATGTAGTGGTGATACAGTTGCAAGGTTTTTGAAATCGAATAATAATTGTGACCTCTAGAGGGACCACCAGCTAAAAACACAATTTTTCGTACAATCAGGGGGCATAATTCTAGAAAGTATGGTCCGATATACGCAAATGTCGAAAGGAACCAATATCTTTGGGTTATAAACATGCATGTCAGGTTTTATCAAAATGTGATCAAAATTGTGACCTCTAGAGTGTCCACAAGCTATAAACATGATTTTTCGTACAATCAGGGGCCATAATACACTAAGTTTCGACCCAATATATGCCAATATCGAAAGGAAACGGGATCCTTGGGAATTAAACCTATATTTCAAGTTTCGTTAAAATCGGATAAGAGAGAGAGAGAGAGAGAGAGAGAGAGAGAGAGAGAGAGAGAGAGAAATGGGGTTTAACGTCGACTCGACACAAACCAGGTCATTTTGGGACTAACATGGTTTCAATTTTATTTCAATAATTCGCTTGCGCGTAGGGGTCTTTAGCAGTGGGAGGAAACCGGAGTGCCCGGAGGAAACCCACGAGGTTGAGAAGGCGCAAAATCGGATAAGACGTGTGACCTATAGAGTATCTACAATGTCCGGACGGCGACGACAGTATACGCTCACAGAAAACAGATTAATCATGTAAGATGTATAAACTTGTACTCACTGAAGACAGTAAGATAATTTTAAATTGCTAAACTACAACTCACTGAATACAGCTTTATCTACTAAACTGAGGTGATTTTAAATGGTTAAACTAGTACTCATGGAATACAAATTTATCCACTAACTGTAAAATTGTTATTTCTTACTGCCGATTTATTATAAACGTATCTCAAAATCCTGATACTTTTGGTTGAGTTGTGCCGGAGTTTTAACAATGTTATTTATTAAGGTTTCTTTGCGATCATCCAGACAGAAAGAAATGCAACGAGGCTTTATGTTCTACTGTTCTGCACCGACTGGGCTAATGGAGACGGGTCACTAGTAACATCCCCCCCCCCATATTCCTGAAGCAATGGCCCGAGAAATCTCTCTCTGACCATTGCTGGATTGACTTCGGATTCTTGAACTTTTGCGGGAGTGTGTCTATTCTCCCCGTTCAATGAAAGCTATCACTTAAGTACAGCAACGTGACAGTCCTTCGTTTAATCTAAGTCTTCCCTAAAACTTTGGACAGTGATTTAAGGTATTCAAAAAGGTATAAGTGTGTTCGTTTCCAAACAGTATTGTTTACATTTCATTCGACTTGATAGCCTCGTTTGTCACACAATTAGTTTTACTGCAGTATTCTCCTATGCACGGGTTAATTAGGCATAATAAAAGCGTGAGCCATGACGTAACGTTATGTAAACATATTTGGTCCAATACTGGCACTCGTTTTAAATGTAAAGCGTTTGTATGGTAGGTAGTGATAGGTTGGTAGTCGGACTACTGACTAATCAAAATTTAACACAACAATATCCACTCAGAATAGCAGTGTTTAGTGAGATTACCTATAATCAAACGAAACGCTGCGCGGAGTATGCCCCCCCCCCCAACATTCAATGTACTTCTAAATCTATGTCATTTCATCGGCTACAATCTTTATAGCCAATTTTTGTCTTTGTCATGTGTCATGTTTAAGGAATTCATACTGTACAGCGCAGTGGACGCTTACGGCTAGCCACCCGGATCCATTCACTTTATTTGAAGTGTTCGTGAGTTTGTGATATCTGTGTATTGTGTCTTTTCCGTATATTTGTTTTTTGTATAAAATTATGTGTGTTGCAGTCCCCCTGTACTTACTAAGAGACTTTGGCGTCATTTTCATAGGCGATTTGGATAATTTATTCATCAATTCCCGACAGAAAATGTAAAATCAACCCTTTTCTTCAGCATCCTGAAACCGGGGGAATAATTACTAGTCTTAATCCATATGCTTGATGTCACTATATGAGCATTCATCCACATTGAAAAAGGCGAGGCTGAAATCTAGAGCGTTCCTCTTGTACGTTTGAGTAGAGACCTAACTTTTATTCGTCCAAAAAGCAGTCCACGCCCCTCGGTCATAATTTCTAATGATCAAGATTGTGCCACATTAAGCATGTCTGAACATACAGTAAATGTTGTTAACGGGGTGGTAGATACCGCACAATTGACGGAAAATACAGCCAGTCACGAATTCGTTTTGATACAAGGTCGTCTACCGTCGCCCTCTGATAAAAGATTCATCCACCAAACTAAATTACTATAGATTTGTTCGAGTTTTTAGGGAGAGGTTCAAGAACACTACCAGACTACTTGGTACCGATGAACTTAAAGACATTTAAAAGGAATGGAATGAATGTGGTTTGGAAAATTGTTATGCTTCTTGTTGGCCAGCAATGGAATCTCGAACTTAGAACATTGTAGCTCATTGAGTAAGACGCTGGCTTGCTAACCATGTGGTTTCGGGTTCGCCCCCGAGATTTCCCGGCGTGCCCCCCCCCCCATATTTTTAAGGTAGCGCAGGACAGATCGCCTGGCAGGGACAGTTACTAGTCATTCGTATGGCACAAAAACACAACGGTCCCGTGCAAGGCGTGGACGTGAAAAAATACTTGACACTAAGAATTCAACAAAGGGTACACCGAAGCACCGCTGTCCAGGGGCGAAATGTCCCTTACCATACACTCCACGGCGTATGCCCGTCTTCACTAAGCAAGTCGGTACAGAAATGTAGGACTTGAAACTGCATTGTATTTATTTTTTGCTCAAATCATCTGTGAACAGTCTTCCTTCTATTAGTTTTCCTGGCGTTAGAACCTTTTCAGATTACACAATATCCTCGAATTCATTCGTATAGACTAAATGCTACAGTATGTGTAGACGATGACAGCGCCTGCAGTTTAGTTAAATTGACCACTCAATACAACTGAAAGATTTAACTGTTAAGATCGCTTATGGGCATAAATATACTCCAATTGTAAATAAAATCCCCTACAGAGTCCGTCTGCTACTTGAACTCTGATATACATGTGTACCACTCATCATCCATATGTCTTGAAAGTGGAAGATGGCTGCCATTTGATATCCTGTTGGAAAGTAAGAAAATCGAATGTTGGGAATTAAAAGATATATTGATTTCACACCGCCATCTTTGATATGTCTTTGATAAAATCTACACTGTGGCGATACCGTCGTATGCCCTTCTTCTTTATTTTCCCAGTAGGAACATAACCAATCTGATTAAAACACAGATCAAATTTCATTTCGTTCTTATAGTTCATTAAAACTATAAAAAAAACGAAACGAAATATAGATCTGTATTTTAATCAGATTGGAGCATGACAGCAGGACGTTAAACCCCGTTTTATTTCATTTCAGTATAATTTGACAATAAAGACCCCTGTGTCCAAAAAGAACTAATCGAATCGACGTTTATGATTTGTACCAGAAAACATCTTGGCATGTACTCCGGTTCAGTAATATGCAGTCTTAGAAAAGAAAATTAATGTAAATGCTCAAACATTTAGAGGAGCAAAACAGGTCTAGTTGTTTGGATGGTCCCATGTACACGTTGGCTTGCATGTAACGGAACCCTTGACATCTAGAATTCGATAAAGCGTAAACGGAAATTCAAATTTCCGATTGGTGGTGAAAAGGAGAAGTGACCAGGGAATGGGTTAGTCAATGATAAAGATTGATTTTAAACATGAACATAAATATGTTTTAAAGATGCATTATTTTAGATAACGGACTGGCCATTCTTTTAATAACAGTTTAAAATAAGAGAATAGCGACCATCCGATAGCCCAGAGAGTTGATTATAGGCTTTGGATACATGTCTAAATGATAGTTTATATATAGCATTCAAAATGAAGACCTGCAATAAGCCGATTTAGCTCTTTAATATAATTTTGAAAAATGAAAATGAAATCAACTGGTCGATTAAGTTCCTGGCCTAAATTCATTTACGTTTTCAAATGCCGGTGAAAAAATAAAATAAAAGAATATAAACCATACTTGATATTTAACAAAATATTGACCAAACATATGTCTTATTTGATCGTCAAAATTGAATGTTGTAATTTTTTGGCACCGAAACCTGGAGTCCACTTTATATCTACTTAAATCATGTAAAAAGAAATAAGACGATAGACGAAGAAAATATTGGTGCCACTTCTGGCAAGAATGTCTACCAGAGCTTTAGAATCTAATGCAATATCGACGTGAAGCATCCCTGAAGCATCGTCCTTTTGTTCCGTAGATAACACGGAAACTGAAAATTGCTACCGACATTGGATCAAACTATCGTTCTAATGTCTTTCTACCCTAGAGGATAACAAACCGTATTCATCGAGCCAGAACGTTATTGATACCAACAATTTCTGTCGGCGGCCTGGACAAGTAATACGTGATTTACGCTTTCCATGATAGATTTGGCCATGTTGGCTGTGTGTGTGTGCTAGTGAGGTACCAGTTTCTCGTATAATGTGTAACAATATTGAAGGTTTTATTTGCGTGAACATGATATATATAATACAACGTCTTCACGTATACGTTGTTCTTCAAAATGCCTTAAATAATAAGGCAGTCGTTTCCGCAATATCAAACTGTGAATTTATAGCGACTAATTAGTAATACCGGAGTTTAGTAATTCCAGTTGTTGCGCATACTTTAAATTTACGTCACCTGTAGATCTATAGGCTTGTCGATTTACTTAAGATAAAACCTTTTAAATTTTAGTCATGTTAAAATGTAGAATTTGGTTAAATTTCGATTGTTCTATTTCGATTGGTGATGAGGAACGCTTTTTGGGGTTAAATTCTCATTCAGAAAGGTTGGGTCATTTATTCACCTTTTTTCCTACTCATTTTAAAACCAAGAACTTGACCCCAAGCGCTACGTACAAATGATCCGAGAAAAGAGGCCTGGGTTCCGCTAATTCGAATACATGCGACACGAAATTTGGCATGCTTGTTGGTAGGACAATTGCGCGTCGATTTATGATATGACGTCACAATTCAAAGATGGACGATGACGTTACAGGTCAATATTATAGTACTATCCTTGATCACAGATAAAGACGATGTCGAGACTGCGCCAATTTAACCATACATCCTACTTGTAGATGACACGAGTGACGTCCAAATGCCATCTCACAAAACAAATCAAGGCATAAAGTGCAATGAAATTGAGAAATTTGATCTAATTTAATGTTCCATTTTAACTGGAGATCATGCCAGACTACTATAATGGAAGTTAATAGTATCGTCTCGCTAAACTAATCCGTTGTATTAAGACTATTATTCGAGAAACAATCGTATATTATGTTTGTTTAAAGATGATTTTGAAAGGCTGGGGTCAAAAAAATGTTGAACGCCATGCGAACATAAAAATTTGAAAGAAAACAAATTAGACTGTCTATCGTACAAACGTAATTCTTTTAAGGAATTTGAAAAAGTTAATGGAACTTCCGTAATACAGTCTGAATTAATTCTTTTTACCGAAACAATTAAAACCTTAACAGGAGAGGTTTTTTTATTCTGCTCATTTATTTTCTGTAGATCAAATAAAACTTTTCTTTTTTTCTCTATTTCTTAATAGAATTTGGGCGTGCCGAGTTGTAATTTAATATCCACTGCATTAAAATTTCCCTTTGTGAACATTTTAATATCAATCAAGCTTCAAGCGAACTGCAACGGATTTGGATAGCAATGTTAATTTGTTTGTAATCTTCTCTTTTTTTGGGGGGGGGGGGGTAATCAGCCTGCTTTGTCTATGCTATCGTACAATAAGTCATTAAAATTCACATTGGGGGATTAAAGAGAAACTCAAAAGAGACTCATTCGATCGATCATTTGAAAGTTTACAATACAATTTATATTTTAACACAAAAGATTTGCATCGACTGTTACGACACAAGAACTATACAGTATTATTACTACTGAATTGACAACATATTATATGGTAAAATAGACATTGTTGATATAAACCTAAATTGTACCTTTGTATTTATCCAGATGCAAACAGCTACATTAATTGACTTGCTCCGCTAGGATCTCTTTCTTTTCTCTTCTTTGTCGGAAATATTAGGTGTTTCACCTATTCCAGGGAAGTTACAGCTATGCCTCACAAAATCACTAGAATGGGGTTAAACTATTTTTTTACATGACTAGCACCCCCTCCCCAATGTGAAAAGTCCTGGTCCTGTATGATAACTTTGCTATCATATGAGAGCCAGCTGATAAATATTAGTACATATACATAATTCATTCGTCCATGCCCATGGCACCTATCGGCAATGGCAACCACCACCCGACGAAATTTATGACAATATTCAGGTTTTGTCTGGTCTCGGTAACCCAGAATATTTAAGGGGGCTATCCCGGTTATAACAGTCTCAGAAATAAAAGCCCGTGTAAGCAGAAATGAAAGCGCAAACATATAGACGAATGATGTATTTACCTAAACTCCAAATTTCAGCTCAAAATATTAAGTCGTTTGGAGGTGAAAGTCAAAACCTCTTATCCGCACACGTAACCCTTTTAAAATTTCGGGTCAATTTTTCGTTCGGTGACCTGATAATCTATTGCCTTTCCTTTCGAGGTAGAGGTCTATACAACAGTTTATGACCCATGCACGTGCTGTACTTGATAAAGAAAAGTTTATTTCACCTGCAAGTTATTGTTTTTAAGTTAAACGTCTGGTCTTATCCACACCTTATAATAGAGCTTGGGACACCACCTATCTCCATTTTCATATCAAGATTGACGGGTTTAGGTATCACGTATATTGAGTTAGTTGTTCGGTCCTAAGTTAGAGGATTTTAAGGGTTTTTAACACGCAAATAAGCAGTTTTATTCCCCAAAATATAATCGAGATTGAACCTTTAAATGTAAGTAAAAGCGTTTGTTAGGGGCTCTTGCACGCAACTTTGAATACAACTTTATATATGTAATCATCGCCTTCTTTTATAAGAATTGGGAAGGACAGATAATCTATTTGTAGTCAGGAAATGTTTAAATTATTCAGACTGATAAACGTTCAGCCAGAACGTAGTAGAAATATAATCAACCATTTCTGTCTGAAATTGATTTAGACACCTCTAAATAATTTCAATATATATTTTAAGAACCAATTAACATCAAATAGACAATAACAATTATTTATTTAACTTTGTATTTTTAGCCTTGGTTGGCTCGACGTAACACGGGTATAGCCATGAACCAAGAGTAGCACAACTCCGAAACCCGAGTGGTCTATGGTCACCACGCATAGTTATGTTAATCCCCGGTCCGAGCTTCACCAATACACCACATTTCCGCCCAGGGACAGCCCTAGTGAAGCAGCCAACCTTGAACAGACAGACACATAAACAAACGACAGTCGCTAATATTAGTATAGATTACGGTTCTAAAGTTTGTGTTTTGAATGTAAAGATATTCGGTCGTGCTTAGTTGACACTGGGTATATAGTAAATGTTGAAATTGGGCTCTGATCGTAAAAACATTGGGTCATTCGTGAGGGCATCTAAAGCCATCGTGCGATCTGCTATGGATCTTTTCAGGCCCCGGTCTTTCGGCTAGTTTCTGGCATGCCCAAAATTCTGCCAGCGCTCACGAAGCTGCTACCGGAGCCTGGAAAACTTTACAGCCAGTCATACGATGGCGTAAGATGGCCTCACGAATACCGGGTTTTTTTAATCAGAGCCAAATTTACTTTATTGTGTGACTCTTGTGTCAATTTCGAGATACTGTGGCACCCGATAAACATCTTCCTCGGTCCGTCCTGAGCAACTCTACAAAATTCACATCTTAGGAATCACCAAAAACAAAATAAAGTTCAAGAAGTGTAAAATACAATTTAATCAAATGAATTACCCCCACCCTTAGCCCCCCAGCCCCAGTGTAAGAACCCTTAATAAATGATGACAGTAAACCGTCGTACGGCATGCAATAGGTACCCTCAAGTCAAAATTACTGCTGAGAAAGCCGTTTTTCGCGGTCGTCTTTTTCTTTTTCAGTCGATTTCGCATCACGCTATAGAAATGTTATTCTCGGCGTGTTAAGTGCTTTGTTTAATTAGCTCAAGTCAAGTGTTTAGAATTGTTGACAGCATTAAGCAATACCATATCCTTGGTGCCGTTTAAATGGTAATTGGTGCTGGAATTGTGCTATTAAGTCTACCGGCGTTGACATTCCAATTGTCAAATTTAGAAGCGTTTAGCGTCATTATCATACGATCAAATAAATAAAAGTACTACTAAATATAACGACCTTCTTGTATTGAGACGACAGGCAGTACATGAGGCGAAGCACGTAGTATCTATGCCATTAGGTGCATATCTTTGTTCCAGGAAATGGGTTCCATGTAACGGATGCGTGGGAATATCTTATAATGATTGGCCGAGTCCATAAGTGTTGCTGGCTTTAAACAGGATGTGGAAACTATTTGTTATTTTAAATAACATCTTTGATTTGAGTCATAAAGCGATTGTCTAATTTATCTGTAAATTTCTTTTGTGGGATGGTAAACTGACTGCCTTAAATATATTACGTCTAAATATAAAATCAGTATTATGATAATTTTAAAAAGATTAACGCAGTATGCTAAAACTAAAACTTAAATAATGGGGTTTATCTACTTTAACGTGCCACTGTTCGGCTCCCTGGGCTAATGAAGAGAGAAATTTTGCCCGGCCAGCGGCACTGTATACGGCCTACTCTTATATCGAATTCCAACTGTCAAGGAATCTTTTACGTGCACGCCAATGTGTAAACGGGACGTCGGTTTTTCGTCCCATCCGAACAACTAGACACACAAACCTAAAGATTATGTTGGTGTCCAGCATCACTGACAAAGGGAAACCACAACGGAAAATCTTGATGATCTTTTCGGCCAATGCAGGGATCGAACACCCGACTTTCAAACTAGCGAGTCAGCATCCTACCGACTTAGCCACCGTGACTCCTTTTTAAAAATCAATAAATAAACTGACTTCCGCTTAATACTTCAAAACAACCCCCGCCCCCACTGGACCCTATACCTTTTATCGTAATGCAACGCCTTCCCTTCCCCTTTTTAAGTTGCTCTCCCACAAGGTTAATCCCGTCCCGATTCATACAAAAAAGATTTATGACATTGTCAAGAATACGACACACCTTGGCCGGTTCCATCTGAAAGAGTAACCCTGCTTATAAAAATATATAATAGTCAGCAAAAATGTCTGGGGACAATAATATACGACGATGTTTAAATACTCAGTTTTGTCAGGTAATAAATATACGCCCACTGTGAGCTTTATGAATTTCACAATATGTAATGGTGTAATTATTCAACCTGATTCAACAGACGTCAGATAGCTTTTAGCATCTTTTTGCGGAGATTATGGACATTCAAAACATTTAACTGCAAATGAACTTTTGTCATTAAAATTTGTGGGAAGTCTCCAGCGGTATTTAAAGCCATCCAGTGGGAATAAAAGAATAAGTCAAATTTATCCACAGTGATACAACTTCCATTACGAGTATTGACAGAATAGTGATGATTACGATATCTTTGTAACGCCTGTAGATCATATGGTGTGTCATTGAAGGAAATGGAGTGTTTCCTATCCCAAGCCTGTACGTGACAAGTCGTGGGTCAGCTGTCCAACCGCGTGTGTTTGCCACCCGGTCATCCGGTTTCCTCTCACCTGCGCGCGGGTGTATTATTGGGATAAAATTGAACCATAATTATTATGTTTTTCCCGAAATCACCTACTCTCTCTCTCTCTCTCTCTCTCTCTCTCTCTCTCTTATACGATATTGGAGGAGTCACACATTGTTTGTAAATCAATAACTTTTACTCTCATACTAATGAACGATTGAAATCTAAGCTTGTGGCTTTGGGAGTTAATCTGAAACCGGATCTCGTCAGAAACGGTGAGAAAACCTGCATCTGTGTTGAATTGTAGCAGTGGCGAGAAGAATGATTTTCACTGTCTGATCAATATATCTGTCCAATGGCAGTATCGAATGAAGGGTTGGGTTGTAGGAAGAAGTTCGGAAACGTGTTAATAATGAATTAGGGGAAAATTTCGTTGGGTCATAGGTTGACTTTTTCATGACGTATTAAGCGACTTATTGGCAGATTCAGTCGTTAGACGTTTGGCCGTTTAATGGGAAGAGGATTAGGGAATTGTAGAGTCGCTGTGACAACTGGATGGAAAAACGCAATTAGTTAACGAATATTCACGATTTTTATATGGCCTACTGTCGGAACGGAACGTAATGTAAGCCATAAGAACCAAGATGAACAACTTATAAGCAAAAAAGCTCAATTTCAGTCAACATTGCCTGGGTAAAACATTAGGCCACCTTTCTCCTGTTAAGGTACATCGATGTTACTTACTTACAATCAGTTACAGTGGTCATCAATGTGATTAAAACACATGTCATATTTTATTCCGTTTTTTATAGTTAAAAATTTCGTTTTACTTGACTTTTACTACACTAGGAACTAGAAGAGTTGTTATACAATCCGCGTTCTGTTTGATGTGAGGGATTAACCAATGAAACGATCTGTCTGTTACGGCGAGTTCTTGGTTGTGGGAGGTGCACGGAACTGTCGGTATCCCATTAGAAACATCGACGCTGATTGGTTAATAAAATATCTCTCGTATGACCGCTGACGCGACCTCCCACTACAACTGATCAGATCTTCATGCCGTGGGTGTCATTGAAAGCATAAAAACAGAAACGAAATATAGATCTGTATTTTAATCACATTGCGCTGCCATTTGGTCATATTTTTTGGGTGTCATTAAGCGAATAGATAATGTAAAATTTGAAACGCCCATGTGATAGCATAGACATATACAGTCTGTCGTATGATTGCAACAGAAATCAGGAAGCATAGTTTGCCATCAATGTGGGTGGTTTGTGCTGAGCGGTGTCTAAAATAATACAGAGCCTTTGTTAACCCAAACGTAACCCACAACTTTCATTCATGGGGCACACACGCTTTACCCTCTGCGCCTCGTCCGCCAGTATTTAACTAAACCAGATATTCCGACCATGGTAGGAGTGTTGGTATCAGACTCCACACGGTACCCGTTGATAGAAGATGTGGGGTGGAGCGCGGCGAAAGTTACACAATTTTAATTTTTTTCTGCTAGACCACTTAACAGAATTCACTCAAGTTTGATAGGTAGGCTGCTTTGGTAGTGCTTAATCAGTTATAAGGTCAGATTCAAACAAAATAGCATACTGTTAAATTCATAAACTCAGATTTCTTCAAATGAGCTTATGACATGGGCTTGGATACCTTAAAGGGGAACATTTCTACAGTTCTCAAAAATCCAATAACATCACAACAAAATGTAAGTTTTTCAGGGGTGGATGCCATTTAAGTTTGGTAGTTTCTTGGTTTGTGATTATTCCGATTTGTTCAAGTGTCTTTATTTTACACCAAAGGGGAAAGTTCTCCCATTTTCTTATTACTGTCAGACACAATTCCCTGCGATGCAGACTCCCACACACCCCTTTAGTGTGGGGTTAGTCGAACCTTTCAATGAGTGGTCAAGTCCAATTGGGCCCTTATTTTGTTACGAAACACTAGCATTAAAGATTCAACAGGCGTGTTCACAACCGAATCAAACATTCAAAGTCCACTTGGGCCCTTATTTTGTTACGAAACAGTAGCATCAAAGATACGATAGGCGTGTTCACGACTGAACCAAACATCCAAAATAACCTATACGTACTTCATTTTAAACTTCTTAGTGCCAAACAGTTAATCGGATGTTAATATGATAAAGGCACCAGAAGGTTATTTGTAAATGTTAAACTGTGATCAGTTTTAAATAATGGGATTTAATTTTACTCTATGTTGCGACAGAGGATCGTTAAATAGTACTTATCATATCATCAGTTTATGTCAATATCGCTTAACAACGGAATTCCTAATGGACTTTTCAAAGATGGTCTTCATCAGCACTCAAAAACTTTACTGTATATTACATTAAAATAAAAATTAAAACAAAACAAAGTTAAAGTCAATATCGGTTAACAATAGAATACAAAGTGGACTTTTCAAAGATGGTTTTCCATAGTAATCATTGAGAAATCGAAAAAAATATAAATAGGTATTTATAATAGTAAGTGCAGGAGGACCGCATTACACCCAAAATCTCCAAGGTAAACTTGCGGACAAGACAAGAAATAGACACCGTAAAAAATAAACAAATATTAAATCTAGTGAATGGATCCGGGGCAAGTCGCAAGGTTGTGATGACGAGAACTTTGCTTCATTGATTCTTTGTTGACTGAAAAATCCAATTAACCCCTTAATTCTGAAACATTTCTTTAAGGTTTCAATGACAGGGGTGATGGCTCAATGCGTGAGTCTTAACTTGAATATGGTTCACCGCGGTTCCGCTATAGATTAATGACTTCACAAACATGCAGCTATCTCTTAGTGGTCGGGGGTCGCATTGGTCCAGTGGGTGCGACGTTAGCTCGCTACCAATACAATACAATACTTTATTACTTATAGCATTAAGTTATACAACTTATAGCTTTAAATTATACAATAATACAATCAAAGTGAAAAGACGTGTAATTAAAAGGAAAAAGAAAGACAAAGATAAAAATAGTTATTCACAAACAATAAATACACAACAAAAAACAAAAAAAACAAAAAAACTTTCAAGTTAAGGAAGGTAATGATGTACGTTGAGCAAGAGCGAAATATATAAATTTAGCTGTAGATATAATAAGTTTTTGATCAGTTGACGACATCAAAGAGACAAATTTATAGATATTTGGACAGTATAATACTTAGATGGTAAATACAATTCTCTTAAGGTATCATATGCAGGACAAATTAACAAAAAATGGTATTCATCTTCCAGCGTCTTTAATGTACAATATTTACATAATCTCTCTTCCCTGGGTATATTTAAATATCTGTCAGTTTCTATGCAAAGCGAATGCGACGAGCATCTAAATCTACTTAGGGCTACTCTAAACTTCAGTTTCAGGTCATCAATGCATAGATAGAATTTAAATAGAGGTAAATCTGCGAACGAATTATATGTGCTTAACTTAGATGAAGCAAAACGCGAAGAATTCCATTCTTGGATAGATTGATCAAACAGTTTAGCTTTTAAGATATTAAAAGAAGGAAGATTAAAATCTTGATTCGTCCAGTAAAAGGAACAGCCAAGATTATCCAGTAAACTTTTAACATTGAACACCCAGGTTTTATTACTGTATATCCTGTCAAAAGCCGAATTCCGTGAGTGGTTGTAAACAATATATTTTAAACTATCTTTATCTGATAAAACATTTATCCAATATTTTAATATACCATTCAGTCCGGAGTAATATTGAGTTGTTCTTCCATTCTCTCCATACACCGAAGCACTATGCGTAGAGGATTTTAAAAGTAATACCCGTTTACAGAACTGGAGGTGTGGTTTTTCAATGTCTGGAGAACTATGGAAGCCCCAACTTGCACGAGCATAATTAAGAATTGATCCTATACAAGAGTCAAATAGAAAAAATTGCTGTTTTACATCAAGATTTACTTTGTTAAGAACATTACACAATTGATACAGGGCTTTGGATGCCTTACATGCAATAGTTTTCTGACATTTGTTAAAATTACCATTGTAAAAAAGTTCCACTCCAAGATAATTAAATGATTTAACAATTTCTACATTTTCATTATCATACGTAAAATGAAATTTACCAACATTTAAGGAAGAGTTTTGAAAAATCATAATTTTTGTTTTTTCAGTGTTAACAGTTAAATTCCATTTTATGCAATATTCATTTAATCTATAATTAGCAGATGCTGTAAGCCTTTGGCGGAAGTGGACATTAATGTCGTATCGTCGGCATACATTAAGGATGTTAATATCAGAGAATCAATAATTACAGGATCAATAACTTTATAATTCATAAATGAGTTAAAATCATTGAAATAGAATAAAAATAATAATGGTGACAGGTTATCTCCCTGCTTCACGCCTGCATAAGATGGGAAACAATATGAATAATTATTATTATATTTTATACATAAATTTACATTACTATACATAGACTTTATACAGTTTACCATTTTTTCAGATATACCTAGTGATTTTAATTTTATTAACAGTAGATTTCTATCAATTTTATCAAAACATTTCGAGTAATCTACAAAGCAACAAAATAATTTTTGACCTTTTGACAAATACTTATTAATGATCAGGTGCAGAATAAAAATGCAATCTTCAGTGCTTTTTTTTGCTTGAAAGCCAAATTGGTTTTGTATAAGGATATTATTATACCAAGGGGTACCCGATTCGCTCTCGGTGTTGGCCGAAAACATTCCTCTTGATTTTCCGGCATGGTCTCCCCTTGTCTTGAGCAGAAACAGCGTTGCATGGGCAAAAAACACGAAGTCCCATGTACATATTGGCGTGCACTTAAAAGAAGCATCTTGACAGTTGCAATTCGAAAAAAGATAAGAGTAGACCGTAGAGCCAATCTCCGGGCAAATTACTCCAATGACACACTGCTGGCGCATAGCCGTTTTTTTCATCACCATCAGTGCAGAAAAGTAGGACGCTAAACCCTATTTTGGATCACGAAATGCTAGCACTATCCCATCTATAAACCTATATCGAAAAAGAATTATAGAGAAACGGCGCTGTGAATAAAATTGACATTTTACTGAAGATTTCGAGAACCAGAAGTTTTTGAAGTGTTTATATGATCGACATGTTGTAGAGACCATAGATAGCCTAACTGGTTTTCTTGGTGGAACTTTGATCTTTATGTGCATTAATAGTCCATAAAATCTTGACCAACCAGTTTGGATGATTTAGGTAAACTTCAATAGTGTGAAACAATGCATCGTTTTATATTCCTTAAAGTTCAGGCCGTTGAGTTAAGAACACATGTTACGTGAACAATTTAATTTTGTGAATGGTGTGGAACCATGCATTGTGGGCTTGTCCTTTAAGGCACCGAAATGTTTCATATACCTTAAAGTACAGCCCGTTGAGTTCAGGACACATATGTTTTCTTCTTACGTGAACAATTTAATTTTGTAAAATATTTAACGAGCCAATTTAACACCACATTCGTCTATTTTCTCTTATCAGGTCTGAAAATCTTCTGAATATTTTATTGAAGATTCTGGTGAGAGCCATCCATTCACACACGAACATTTCCTTGCTTTATATAATTAGGCTATTGATTTGAAAAGCTGGCAATGGGGAAGGTGCAAACAATAGGTTAATAATTGAGATTTTTATTTTCGCTTTATGTAGTCTGGCTATCTAATATTGATTAGAGTTTGAATGGATGTTGACATAGAGTATCTCAATATTATATTGCATGCAGGAATTTATGAATGAATTTAAAGAAATTCGTATTATTTGAAATTACTGATTTACTGTCTCCATTACTAAGGTTGGTAATGAAAAGTGGGACGTCAATATATACCCCTTTAATTAACTTCTATATTGCATTGAAAGTGGGTATTTATGAATGAATTCCAAGAACCGTAACTCTTGAAATTTATGTTATATGGAAATTCAGTTTGCCGCTTCCATTACTATCCCGATTGGTGTAAAACAAGTAGGACGTTAAATTCCATTCTATTTCATGCCAGAGAGTCTTGGTGGCTCAGTGAAAAAGGCGTTGGCTCAATGACCAGGAGGTCAAGGATTCGTTCCCGGTGTTGGTCGATTATAAGTTCCCTTGAATTTCCCAGCGTGGTTTCCTCTTGTCAGTGGTGTAGAGCAGGGGGGTATGGTGTGGAACAACGTCTAATCCTTTGGATTGGACGAAAACCCAAGGTTCTGTGTATATTGTTTAGGATTTGGGTCGGCAGGGGGAGGGGGCTATACAGGACCACGTTGAAGTTGTTGTAAGGGGCTGGAATAGCAGGGAAACGCATTTGCGGCAGTTAAATTTTCCAAATTCGCTCCTAACGGATCCGTCTCCGTTGACTGTAAACGATTAAGCGGTTAATTGGAATTCGAGTCGGACACCTAAGTAAGGTTATACTGAAATAGCAGGAAAAAGTGTTTGCAACCGTCAAATGTTCCAAATGCTCCTTCGCCACCCAGATTATTTGTCGGGAATTTCAGGTTCGGCTCCCTAAAATGTTCGCCTATGCCTTGCCATGATTGACGCCAGGAGGATATCTACCTTCACTCATTCACTCTATAGATAAATCGACTGCTAAAATATAGTCGATTAACCTTAATTGTCCGTGCCTCACTCAGTATACAGTATAAAGCCCCCGGCGAATATTAATAATACGTGTGATTAAAAAACTAGATTCGTGACTTACATATAGATATAGCGTGATGATAGTAGCCATATACTTCTGTACTTTAATGAAGAAAATCAATTTTATATAAGACCTGAAAATAATTATTTATTTTACATAATCATAGACAGACTCTTCAATAATTCATAACAATTAATGTTGTAAATATGATCAATCTGACCTGAAATTAAAGTTACATTATGGGAGATAAGATAAAGAGATGGTAGTTCTCACTATAATAGTTAAAGGGACAATAACATTCTTGCTGGCTTGGTAGCCCCAGAAAATAAATAATACCCTTATTCTAAGTACTAGATGTTTAAGTGTCCTACCTGTTGTGTAAATTATCCATTACAGCCTATTTTACTTCTCCAGGGGGTTCGAAAATATTTTAAAACCCAAGTCACATTTGAAAAGGTTTACGTTAGACTTTTCAAATCAATTGGTTGAATTTTTCCAATTTTTTAAAATAGGTGTGTTAAGATGAAATTTATATCATCATTTAATTGGAATATTCTAAAATAATACGATTTGTTGACCAGAATGAAGATTGGGACATATTATTCAGTTACAACAAGAGTGTTATTGGGGCTTTAAAAACTAGATAGTGTAGAGATAATTTGCTGAAAATTTCAGTCAAATTGATCCATTATTAGACTAGAACAAGGCGTTTGAAATATTCACATAGCCTCGGTCATAATTACTCAAATCATTAATATAAACAGCATAGTCTCGATTATCCACTTGATTGATTTAATTATCAACGGCCATTAAGCGGCATATAAGAATTTAATCCGAAAAACATCGAAGGCTAGCCTTGACTTAAAGAGTTTATTATGGTCTGGATATGTTAATTAATGTCTAATTGATTATTTGGATAACATCTCAGGCCTAAAGAAAGACTTGTAATAAGCAGATTTTGCTCTTGCATAATGCTATTTTAACTAGACACGTCCATTTTGTTGGGGGAGGGGGTGGCACTTGCGCCCTGTATCCTAAAGACTGCCATGCTGTTGTACGTGACAAGGCGTAGGGTCGCATGTCTAACCTCGTGGCTTTTCTCTGTGTCCACTGATTTCCTCCCACAGCTAAAGACCCCTACCCGCACCTGCATTATTGAAATAAAATTGAACCACGTGTTAGTCCCGAAATGACATACTTTGTGTCGAGTGGACGTTAAAACCCATTTCTCTCTATCTCTCCAAAACTTTTACTGAAGCAAAAATTAGTAAAGATACATTATACAGGAGCTGAATCCGTGTGTTATAACATCTTTTAAAGGGTCAATGTAAACATGAAGTAACAAAGAATTTCTAAAAATTTCAACAAAAAAAAAACCGTCTTTTAACTTTCTAACCCACCAGATAAACACCTAGATTTTAAGAATGTAATATTGACATCAATTCCATAAGCTATGTTTGATAATACATATTTCTGGATTGTAATGCGCATTGTCTAACAATAAAAGTTCTATTTAGACTCTTGGGACAAAGACCAAGGTCGTGTGTTCCGTTTGATAGTTGGAATTCGTAATAAGAGCACCACTGCCCGGTTCACAGTTCACCTCATAGCACACTGCATGCAATCTGTTTCACAGAGAATTACTAACGAATTATCTCTGTCACAGATGACTGTCTTCAACACGTGCATTGACTTCACGCGGCGTCAGTCATTGGATCAATGGCTCGTGCATTGTTTACATAACACGCAACTGGTTCGGACAAAACGATGCCTTTTACTCATTTTAATATCCATGTACGCTAAATAATTTTTTAACTACAGATACTTCAAACGTCTTTATTATTTTGTTTTTCTTCTACTTCAAAAAAATGTTTTAGAATTTATTTTGTCGGAGGAAAAAAGTTAATACCGGGGACTCCACTCGGCAAATCTCGGCAGATTCCATTAACTACATCTAGCCTCGGCTGTATGACAGTAAGTGATATGTACCTACGCCCATACATTTGCGATGCGGCTACCGGTTTACTTTAACAGGAAAACTTGACGCTATTACACAAATTGGGAACCTTTTCGGCTAGCGACCTATTCGACCGATCGAGCTGCAATCTGTTCGTTGGAAACCTATTTAGAATAAAGACAACAGTCGCCCTAACTCATCTATTTATCAACCAATAAAATCCAACGTTATGTCTATCAAATGAAAGTAGAATATATTATATTTTTTATCCATTCCTTTAGCTCAGAATAGAAGTGTAATTTTGTCATTATCTTACAGCTGGATCGGTCGAATAGGTCTCTAGCCAAATAGGTCGCCAACTTGTGTTCGGAATGGGCGCAGCCATGTTTCATCCGGGACCTTTAAAGTAGTTCCAATATGGCGGAATTCATCATACAGCCGAGGTTAGATTGTCCGAAATCTTCCGAGGTTTGCCGAGTGCGGGGACTCATTATGTCGCGTCGATGTCATCCTTATCAGTGATTGTAGCGCCCTAGCGAATATTCACTGCTGATCAGTGTGCACTGCATGGTGTATGCCCGTCTTCATTAACCAGACGTCAAACACGATTTCAGTTCATTTGAGATCAAACATTAATAATGTTTTAACGTTATACCAAAGTGGAAGTTAATCTTAATATCAGCTACCTGTGCAGACTCCACATCAGGGCGTTAGACGTGTTCTAGGGGCCCAATCCGAAAACAGAAATTGATTTTTTTTTTCAGATTAAAATAAAATTCACATCCATTAAAAATATAATGTCCTACATCCGAGAAGTAAAATATTCTATCTATGAGTAGGGTGCGTGTAACAGGCGAATCAAGCTAATTTTGTTACCTTGTCATGTCAAAGGTATTCTTCGCGGCTATACGGAACCCAAGGAAACAAAATTTTTCCGAGAGACCTGAGCTACCCAGTCCGTTGCCGGATCTGTGGACCATTACACAGTTAAATATACACTGAATAAATATATCAAAGATCACAGATTTTAATGAGTGGCTGAATCACATCATTGCATTTATTAACAATATATAACAAATAAATAAATAAATTCAATAAATAAACAAAACATAACTGTAATGATCACAGGAAATTAAATATCACAAAATAATGGGAGTTCACACATATTAAAGACACATTATGTAAGAGCTAAATCTACCTATTGCAAGTTTTTATTTTCGCTTTAAATGTTATAGAAATTATTAATAAGACATTTATTTATATGACAAATCTGCAATCAACTCTCTAGATCATCACATAGTGGAGATTTAAACAGATTAAAACACAGCTCCCATTTAATAATCTAATTTAAAAATGGTGAATCAAAGCTAGATCTCATAAGTAGGGTTGTTTTGATAATAAACAAATAATGCCACATCTTATGAATCTCAGAATAAAGTAATTTGAATGAAATTTTCAATATATTCACTTGTCATTATCTATTTTAAACTTTTACAGCAAGAATGACCAGCTCTATTCCTAAATCTTACATAATATATCTTTAAGTTTTATAACATGCATAGAAAATAACCCTATATCAGTCAAAATAAAGTGCTGAATTGTATTGATCTGGTGGGATAGGATATGAAAATTTTGAAATTTCATGACGAAACTGTAATCTAATTTGAATTAGATTGAAAACTTGATGAGCATTTGATGGACACACCCACACACTGACCCTCACCCCCGCTCTTATATTGTGATGTTGCCGACTTAACCAAAGAATCGTAAGATCAACAAACTGTTGAATTGCATTTGCGACAATCTGAAAATTTTGAAATTCTTCAGCAAAATTGCAATCTAATTTGTTTGATGCTGGATTGAAAAAAATAAATCTTCATTCCACCAAATTTAATACAACTCTTTAGATCTCTATTTATCACTTGCATTGGTTAAATTGTATCAGAATTGTTCTCTAGGTATTCAGGTTCATACCTTTCATCAGTTTGTCAAGTCTAGGGCGTGGTTTTACCTACAATAATAAACAATTTATACTATAACGGTAGTAAATCTATATTTGTTGATACACAATCTACAGCTATGGTCTATTGTTTATATCCACCCACAACAGGTAATAATTAGTTATTAATAAATAAATGAGGTTAATTAATCACCTGATACAGGTGTAAACAATCTGATAATCATTGATTAGTATATTGTACATGTATATTATCTTATATATATAATCTATACTATAATTGAAATGTACTCTTGTTATGACAGATGCCAAAGTTAGACACGCCCAAATGATCCACTGGCTTTGTTTCTTATTAATAAAGGGAAGATAGTGTAGGATCGTGGAGGGGGTCTGATTAGTCCACGAAGAAGGCATCTACCAAACCTGAATTGTGGGCAATATCACTTCATTGGAAGCAGATTTTAAATGAAATGAAATGAAAAGGGGTTTAACGTCCTACTGTTCTGCTCCAAATTGGGCTAACGAAGACGGGCATACGCCATACAGTGTGCTATGAGGGAAATTTTGCCTGGACAGCGGCACTACGGCATACTCTTTTATCGAATTCGAACTGCCAGGGACCTTTTACGTGCACACTAATTTGTCCATGGAGCCTCAGGTTTTTGTCCCATCCAAACAACTAGACAGCTGTCCTTGTCCGGCCTCCGGCCTGCATCATTGATAAGGCGTAAACAATTCAGGGATCGAACACCCAGCCTCCAGACTAGCAAGCCAGGATCTTACCCACTAACCTGATTATTATGTTTATAGTGTTGATCTAACTCAAATAGTGGTATAACTGATGGACGACCATGAGCACATTGAAATGGTAAATCACATTTCGACAGAGCTGTAAGTAACTCCTGGCATTGTCTTTTAGATAAATTATCATTAAATTTAATAGCACCTGAAAATTAAATAATATTTCAAAAAACATTTTCTATTAATTTTAAAAAGAAAATCATTAATTTGGCTATAGATGTGCTTTAACTTTAGGGAGCAATAGTTGTTCATTGAGTAGGCATTGGATCAATAACTAGTCCATGTTTCTCCTTTTCACTGGTGTAGGAAGAAAGGCATGGATGTCTCCTCCTTCAGTTGGGATGGAAAATGAGGTCCACCAGTGCAGGCCTACTCATTGGCATGTAGTAAATGACCCTTGACCATCTGTATTACTCCTGTTGATGCGAGAGAGAGAGAGAATTGGGGTTTAACGTCCACTCGACACAAACTAGGTCATTTTGGGACTAACATATGGTTTTAATTTTATTTCAATAATTCGCTTGCGCGTAGGGGGAAACCGGAGTGCCCAGAGGAAACCCACGAGGTTGAGAAGGCGCCCTATCTCCATGCCACATACGCTCACACCAGGGATCGAAACCACAGCCGCAAGCCAGAGGTGACCGGCCAGCTAGAGGTCGAAGCGCGGCACTGTAGACCACTAGGTCATCCCAACCCTGCTCCTGTTGATGCAGACTAGTTGGACATTACACCAACCAATATGTACACTGGACCTTGGCTTTTTGTCCTGTCCTAACAACTAGACACTGTTCCTTGTAAGACCTTCTTCCTGCACCACTGACAAGGGAAAAACCACACAGAGGAACTTTCTTGGACTGTCACCTCAATCGGTCTATCCAACTGAGTCACCGTCGTTCCCATGGAATAAAAGAGAGGGAGAGAAATGGGGTTTAACAGCCACTCAACACAAACCAGGTCATTTTGGAACTTACACTTAGTTCAGTTTTTTCTTTCAATAATTCGCTTGCTCATAGGGGTCTTTAGCAGTGGGAGGAAACCAGAGGACCCAGAGAAAACCACGACAGTTGATTTATGATAGACCTTATGATACAGCACGCATGTATTAAGTACTAACCATTCAGTCATTCAACCCCTCAATGGAGTAAACGAGTCATATAGATGTAGATAAGTTAGGTTTAATTTTTTTTAATATTTGGAGAAAATATACCTTTACAAGCTTTTGTAGCTAGAATCTTGTGTAGTGCAAGAGGTAACCTTCTTCTAGCCCCACTTGTATTCTGTAAATACTATAATTATACGTTTAACAATATAATTTATTTATTTTATGACAAATATCAATAAATATTATCTTTTGAATAACGACGTACTTCCGTATAGTTCAGATATCTTCATTGATTTTATATTGTTCTCAAATATTTGGAGTCATAACATTACTATAAACAGACTTGTATCAGAGGGGTATAATAACTGTTTAATATCTAGAGTTAGTTTGCCCTGTGACGGCTACCAAATATCTACTTCATTTGTTTTCATGTTCCATATCTAAATCAAACAGAAGTGTTTAGTTTTTTGCCATATATAAACAATTTCTATATTATTTCACTACATTCATAAGTAATTCATTACTTTCAGTTTAAATGACTTTGTATTTCAAAATAAAAACACACATAAACAAACCTCAACATGCTCAGAGATCAGTTCCTGAAAAATACAATGTGAATAATAAGTTGAGCAACTGGATAATCAGATACATAATACATAGTGGCTATGTAGTGTTGTCAAAAATATTAGCTACCCAGAACATAACTTTCACCTTAAAATATTGAAACTTTACATAAATTCCCCTAAAAATGCTCTCTCAGTTTTGATAAGAAATGTGATTTAGATATTAAGGAGAGTGAACAGTTATGTGTATGGGAAATGGTTCTGAAGATCAATAACTGCATGTTACGGGGTCATTCCTGGTTTCATAAATGATAATAACACACACACACACACACACACATACCCACATCTGATCCCATTTGAGGAAATTGTTTTAAGAGGAAGAGACCAATGAGCATATCAGACTTTGGAGGACCTCCTCTGAATGACAAGCTTATCGATCTACCGAAAGAGTAGTTACTTATTTTACCTATATGTTCATCATCTATCCCTTCTGTGCAGATATTTTTTTAATGCAGGGAAGCCTTTCAGTTGACCTTAAGAGGTTTTTTTAAGAACGGACAGTTTATAGATGTTGAGTGCTATTCATTCCCCCCTTAAGAGGATAAAATGGGTTGTCTGCCCTTACACCACAGTTGAAGAAAGGACTTTCAAAAACAGCACAAGTGCAAAATTACAATACCTTCCTCCATCGACATGCCATAGTAACATATCATTTTATGTTGCTCTGTTTAAGATTCAAAGATTCAGGTATGACTTATGCAAGTTGTGACTGGCTGCCTAGTTCCAAGATCAATGTGTAATGAACTTTACATAACATCACATAAGCATACAAAATATTTTCCAACTGGGGTAAATATTCCACAATGCCCATTATTCAACACTAGACATTTTTATGCATATCATGTAACTGCCAATTGCAACAGTATAGGTGAGTCACGAGAAAATGGAATAATTTTATCAGGACTTCAAAACGGAGAAGAATAAAGATTTACACTGATCCACACCTCAAATGCAGCCCCTGTTCACTCGTTTTTCGAAATAACCAGACGGTTCGAGGGACGACTATAACACATTGTAATAATATTTGCACTTGTGCATTGTATGTTTCTTCATGTAATTACATGTATCTATATCTGACAGGGAGAAGGGTTTAATATAGGCTATGCCTGTTCCCCAATCCCTATTCTGATAGAAATCTGTATAAAAAAACGCAGCCCCTTGTTAAACTGAAATGTGGAGAGCCACGGTATCCAAGTGGTTAATATGCTAACCCACCAGCCTGGAGGTGACAAATTCGATCCTGGTGTTCTTTGGATTAATAGCGTGGTTTTTTCCGTGGTTAGTGGTGCAGGATAGAGGGCTTGGCAAGAAATTGGCCAGTGGTTAGGATGGGCTAAGAAACAGAGGTCCCGTGCATGTAAAAGATAACTTTGCAATTAGAATTCAAGGTCATGTGCATGTAAAAGATCTCTTTGCAATTGGAATTCAATATAAGACCAGACCGTAGTGGCATAAGCTCGTCTTTATTAGCCAAATCGAAGCAGAACAATAGGACTTCAAACCCCATTTCATTTCATTTCCATTGATTGAAATTTTGGTTTATCGACACTGCAGTCGAACAAAAATACACAATAACAAAAACTACAGTTGAACATGGTTTTATTTTGAGAGTGGGATATCTTTACACAACGTTTGTTGGTTTTTATTTTGAGAGCGCCTTCAATTTATGTCTTTTTATTCTTTGAAGATCGGAATTTATTTTATTTTTTATTTTGATATAAGGGATATCTTTAAGTAGTGTATGTTGTTTTTTCATCCTTAAAATTTCTTTCTTCTTCATCATTTTTCCGTTTTGAGAAATTTGAATTCCGATTGTTTCATTGTATGCATTTCTGCTCTCTTTAGTCCACTCAACTGCAATGAAAAAAATGATTAATTACTAATAATTGTCTTGCCGTCCATTAATCTCTTGGTAGACACGGTGGCCCAACGATTAAGTACTTTGCTGACTAACCAGGTCTTTGATAATTACTCGAAATAGTTCCTCTGGACTTTTTGGTGTAGTTTTGCCTTATTAGTAATGCAGTATGAAGGCTTTGGCAAGAAAGAGCATCTAGTTGCCTGTATTCATTAGCTGTGTAGATTTGGCAATTCTTCAGAAAAAAATCATGTTGTTTCAGGCGCGGATCAAGGATTTTTTGCAGGGGGGGGTCTAGGTTTGATAATTGCGGCGCTCAACCAATTAGCGGGAGGTTTGGGGGGCCTCCCCCAGAAAAATTTGGTAAATTAGATTCAATTTAGTGCATTCTGACGTATTTCCAGAAGGTAAATTCCAAAGTTACAGGCTTAAAAATCGCCAATAAAATAGCATAAAAAATTTTCATGTCTGAGCAGGGGGGGGGGTGTTTAAAAGAAATGCTTACTTACCAATATTACTACCAGTACTTGACTTCGTTTTTTTGCTGGGTCCAGCTACAATTTAAAAAAAAAAACAGGTCATATAGAAACAAATGACATGAAATGGAATTTAACGTCAGGCAGGGCTAATGAAAATGGGCATACTCCATTGTGTGGCCATGAGGGAAATTTTGCGCAGGCAGCAGCACTATGGCTTACTCTTATATCGAATTCCAACTGACAAGGGATCTTTAACACACACGCCGATGTTAACACAGGATATCGTCTTTTTCCCATCTGAACAACTAGATAGCTGTCATTTGCAGTGACAAGGATAAATTTTCTCAGCCTACATCAGGATTGAACCAGCATCTTACTCACTTAGTCACAACAGAATCCCATAAGAAAATTCTGTCCTCATAGCAGTGCTACAGCCTACTCTTATTATAATTTTCAACTGTTGGACTTTTAATTGTGCTGCAAAGAGTAAGCAATGGACCTTATTTATTCATCCAAT
Organism: Patella ulyssiponensis; assembly: GCA_963678685.1. Taxonomy (NCBI): domain Eukaryota; kingdom Metazoa; phylum Mollusca; class Gastropoda; family Patellidae; genus Patella; species Patella ulyssiponensis. Next base: position 56,881,489 of record OY783230.1, on the reverse strand, counting down.
CAGAACTAGGCACTATTCCTTGCTTGGTCATCCGTCCTGCTACCTTGACAAAAGGAAATCGATTTGAAAAATCCAAAAGGATTTTTCTCGGCCGATCTAGCAAGCAAACATGGCTCTTCGTGATTCAGAGAAACTGTCAAGGAATAAAATATTACAAGTTTCTTCTCACCTTCAACTGTATTGAAACTCTTTCTTTTCTTGTTAGCTTTGTTCAACATAGAATCATCAACTGTATCATTAGGTTTGCTTTCCTTGTTGGCCTTATTTAAGAAATTAGACTCGTCAGCTAAATAACAAAAAAAGCAAAATATGTAAAAAAGGGAAAAAAATTTTAAGCACTTTTTGAAGTTATGAGAAATCCTATTTTAAATTAATAAACACATGGTAAGAAATTTAAGTTTAATTATCATTTCCTATATTTATAAAATTTGCATTCTATTTATTCCAACATCATGGCAGAGAGCTTATAAAGGTATCATGGAAAAACAACCATTTGTAACTTTACAATTGAAACAGTATGTATGTGTATCATGTAACTTACACACATCCATAACTTTTTCATCATCTGTACATTGCAAATCATCAAAAGTCTCTTCAGTCAAAAATTCTGAAAATTTAAAGACAAATTTATAAGCTATTTTCTGATCTAGATATTATTCACATAATCCACCACAGCAATATTAACTGTGGACACATATTCATCTTATGCTATGAAGGTTTGAAATACCTTCAACATTCTCTGACTTAAGAGGATATCCTCTAAAGTCTGTACCCAATGCTTTTACATTCTCTAGCTTTGAGGAATAAAGAGGATATCCTCTAAAGTCCAATCACTTTAACATTCAATTGGTGACAATGTTTTTTGGTCATATCTTTTTGTTCTAATTAGGATAGAGACTTCCTATTTGATCTATTAAGACACTCGAGTGGGGCTGTAAAATGATTTTTATGTTGTAAAAATGTGCAAATTGTAATGCATTTTTATATGTGTAAATTATTTAATGTTATTTAATAAATTTGTTAATAACAACACATTTTTAAAAGTGTAAATTATTTTATGTTTTATAAAAGTTAAATATTTGTCAAAATCAATACAGTTTTATTCTTAAAAAAAGATATGGACTATAGTTGTTCTAGGATTAACTCTGGATTAGCGGCAAAATTTGACATCAAAGCCTGCCGGCAAAGTGGGAACACCCCATGCTGATGTCTATAAAATTAGCTGCTATTTTGGCAAATTGTCCCTCATAGCACAATGCATGGTGTATGTATGTTTTCATTAGCCAAGTAGGAGCAGAACACTAGGACATTAAACCCCCATTTCCATTTCTTACATTCATTTTTTGATTATTCAAGTGAATTTTGTGACTAAGTTTCAAATGCTAGAATGGTGTTTCGTAGAAAAGTAACAAAAAGACAGTCTATCTTACCACTAACTGAACTTTCAATATCTATCTGATCAATAGTCTTTCCATGATATTTTGTCAGGCCCCCAGACTCGGCCAACAACAATAGCTTAGCAATTTTAGTCTTCTCTATTGTTGACGACATGACTCTATAAAAGTTTTTATGAACATTAATGCTATGTCCAAGATGGTTTGTGATCCAATGTAATTGGTTTTCCGAAACATTGAGTACCTGTAAAATGGTAAAATAAATAAATAGCTAATCAAACATTAAACATTTTTTTTGAAAATGGTCTGATATTAAAAACTCCCTTGTTGAGAGAATACTCCTGGAAAAATTGCCCAAATAAATCAATTTTGTTCTGCCATAAGCATGTATTATAGTTTATCTGAAATTTACTCCTCCAATATAAACTCACACATGCAAAGAGTTTACATTTCAGTACTACATACAGTAGTCAATCACGGTTTACTGAGTATCCACAGAAAATCAGTGTTGATGAATTGACCAATTACATACAGGTTGATCATGCATGGAATGATCCCAATCAAAGAACAACATACTAACTTGACAATCAGATCTGTTTCAAATATACTTACTTGGGTTGTTGTAGCAATATACTTTCTCAGCAAAGTTGATTTAATTAGCTTAGGATTTTCAAGTTTCAGGTCCTTCATTACGTTTTCTAAAGCATCGTAAGCTCTAACAGCACCCTTGCCTGGATAATAAATGAAGTTTACATAAATATTTCGAATGTACTTTTTCAGAGAGAGAGAGAGAAAGAGAGAGAGAGAGAGAAAGAGAGAGAGAGAGAAAGATCATTTCGGGACTAACATGTGGTTCAATTTTATTTCAATAATTTACTACCACACAAGGGTTTTTAGTAGTTGGGGGAAACTAGAGGACCCGGGGAATACCCATGAGGTTGGACAGACTTGTGCATAGGGGTCTTTTGAGGAGAGAAGAAACCGGAGGACTCATTCTATAGGTTTGGCAGCTGATACCCTACTCTTCACAGATTGAAACCTTGTCGATGACAGACCTTTTTATGAAGCACACTCTTTATACTACTCAATTCCATCGGATCAAAACCCTTGATATTTTTTTTTGTGTCTATGTCTATATTCTATCTTGTTCGTAGGTATATCTTGTAGATATTTGTTTTGCATTTAGTACGGTTCTTCTGCACTAACTATTGTAAGTTACATTCTTAAATAATGATTGCTACACATACCATAATTGGCAAACAGAAAAGGACTGTCTGCAACATCAACAGACTTTCTGACTGCATCATCAGCAAGCATGTCCATTAAAAACTGACATTCCTTTGGAATCAGGACTGGTACCTTTCGACCCCGTTTTCCTCTAATATTGACCACATCATATAATTTGCAGAGTTCTATTTCTAATGGCGTTAAATGTTTGGTGAAATCTTTTAAGTCCGCATCAACATTTCTTTGCTTGTAACATTCAACACTACAAAGAAATTTACAGTTCATTATTTATAAGAAATTAGGATTTTAATGACTTTTTTTTCTTTTCTTTTGTGCATTTATCAAGTAATATTTAAACAGACACCTGCTTTGCTGTTATTTAGTTTATTGTAAGGAGTTGTGTATATATATGAAATGAAATTCAGGTTAATCTATAACTAAATGCTGGTGTACTAACACGTCACATAGACAGGGAAGACGCAAAGTAAAACTATTGCAATAACAAGAAATACACTGTATACACATACCTCATCGCTTCCAACTCTCCCGGTCTGCGTTTGTTAAATGTAAGAAGCCTTGTCTCCACTAACTCAACAGCCCGTCTGTAGGATGATCTATCTTTAATTACTTGGATTTTGGATATCTGCTTTTTCAAATAATCTGCAAGCTTGCTTAGGTCTTCTCCACTGGGTAAAGACACCACTTTGTTAAATTTTCTTTCAGTCAATGTTGCACATGCTGCGGCAGAAATTCTTTCATTCCAATTTTTCTTTAACAGCTTGCTGAAGTTCTTCGCTTCTCTGACCTGTTCATCATTTTTTGTAATTATACCGTTTGTTTCCTTGATGTCTGACATTTTCTGAAGATCATGACCTAACTTTAAAGCTGTCGATGGCTTGTCGAGATTTGTTTCTTCACCACCCCCAACTTTAATGGTGCCTTCAATTACTGTTTCATACATTTCTGGGCATAAGAATTCATTCATACTTCTTTTAGTTGCATTTATTTTTCGTAGTTCTATTAAAAGACGAGCTGCTGCCCGCATACGGGTGCTGGTGTAGTTAGCTTTTCTCAGTTTGTTTTTGCAGCTTTTCCGGAGCCACATGTTTCCAAGCTCTAAGATCAGTGGGTCTGACGTTGCAACTTTACCACATTCATCTTGCACCATGGTTGTAAGTACTTCTTTACTCAATGAATTTGATGCACCCTCATAATAACCCATCAGAATTTTACTCTTGGTTTTTAAGCTTCCTTTACTTTCTATTTTCTCGCCTTTGGCAATGCATCTATATCTATGCTTTGACTGATCGGTTATCCATCCCAGGCAGTTAGGACATGGTCCAAAATCTGATAAGTGATAGAAACTCTTTCTTGTTGGTCTCCTCAAGGGGATAATTTCTCCTTTACCACAAATTTTTACCCCCATGTTGTGCTTATGATTTCCCTTATTTCTGAGAATCTGTAAATTTCTTTGTCTTATGCCATTCTTCTCTTTTCGAACATCAATACTGTCTGTCTTTTTTGGTTTCATCTCCATTAAATCAGATATTTCCTTTTTATCGCTATGCATCCTTTCTAGATGGTCAACTGGTTTACAAACCAGCACACCGCAATACAGGCAACTGTGCTTGTTACTGAATACCCTAGCACTCTTTTTGATCTGTCCATTTTTTCCAACTGTTGATTTCTGGATACCTCTAATAAAAACTTCTTTATGATCTTTGAAGAAAATTCTGTGATCCTCCTCAATTCTTTTTCGGAAGGCACCAATATCAAGTACTGGGATAACATCACTGTCTTCGGATGCTGAATCACTTACAGGTGAATAATCACTATCTGCATTGGAGTCATCACCATAATCACTTTCTTGGTTTGATGACGGCCATGTACTCGGACTACCTTCTGAATGAGTATCTGGATCTGAATTACTTTGGTCCAATCCAGGATCTGTTTCGCCTGGAACAAGGAATATTGATGGTAAGCTCTGGCTTGGAAAAATAATATCATCATCCTCCCCTTGACATGATACATCTACAGATTGCCACACAAAGTTTTGATTTGACTGAATTTGAATGACATCATCATGGTCTGATAATTTAGTAGATTGTGGCACGGAGTCTATGTCTGGAACAAGGCATCTGGATGGTAAGTTCTGGCTTGGAAAAATATCATCATCATCATCCCCTTGACATGATGCATTGTTGTCTAGTGGTCCAGTTGATTTTGATACTGACTTTTGGTTTAATTGAATGACATCATCGTTGTCTGATGATTTGGAAGATTGTGGCACAGAGCCTATGTCTGGAACAAGGCATCTAGATGGTAAGTTCTGGCTTGGAAAAATATCATCATCATCATCATCATCATCATCATCATCATCTTGACATGATGCATTGCTGTCTAGTGATCCAGTTGATTTTGACGCCGATTTCTGGTTTAATTGAATGACATCATCGTTGTCTGATGATTTAGTAGATTGTGGCACAGGGTCAATGTCTGGAACAAGGCATCTGAATGGTAAGTTCTGGCTTGGAAAAATATCATCATCATCATCATCATCATCATCATCAACCCCTTGACATGATTCATTGTCGTGTAGTGATCCAGTTGATTTTGACACCGACTTCTGGTTTAATTGAATGACATCATCGTTGTCTGGTGATTTAGTTTGTGGCACAGAGTCTATGTCTGGAACAAAGCATCTGGATGGTAAGTTCTGGCTTGGAAAAATAATATCATCATCATCATCATCCCCTTGACATGATGCATTGTTGTCTAGTGATCCAGTTGATTTTGATACCGACTTCTGGTTTAATTGAATGACATCATCGTTGTCTGATGATTTGGTAGATTGTGGCACAGAGCCTATGTCTGGAACAAGGCATCTAGATGGTAAGTTCTGGCTTGGAAAAATATCATCATCATCCTCCCCTTGACATGATTCATTGTCGTCTAGTGATCCAGTTGATTTTGACACCGATTTCTGGTTTAATTGAATGACATCATCGTTGTCTGATGATTTAGTAGATTGTGGCACAGGGTCAATGTCTGGAACAAGGCATCTGAATGGTAAGTTCTGGCTTGGAAAAATATCATCATCATCATCATCATCAACCCCTTGACATGATTCATTGTCGTGTAGTGATCCAGTTGATTTTGACACCCACTTATGGTTTAATTGAATGACATCATCGTTGTCTGGTGATTTAGTAGATTGTGGCACAGAGTCTATGTCTGGAACAAGGCATCTGGATGGTAAGTTCTGGCTTGGAAAAATAATATCATCATCATCATCATCCCCTTGACATGATGCATTGTTGTCTAGTGGTCCAGTTGATTTTGATACCGACTTCTGGTTTAATTGAATGACATCATCGTTGTCTGATGATTTGGTAGATTGTGGCACAGAGCCTATGTCTGGAACAAGGCATCTAGATGGTAAGTTCTGGCTTGGAAAAATATCATCATCATCATCCTCCCCTTGACATGATTCATTGTCGTCTAGTGATCCAGTTGATTTTGACACCGATTTCTGGTTTAATTGAATGACATCATTGTTGGCTGGTGATTTAGTAGATTGTGGCACAGAGCCTATGTCTGGAACAAGGCATCTGGATGGTATGTTCTGGCTTGGAAAAATATCATCATCATCATCATCCTCCCCTTGACATGATGCATTGCTGTCTAGTGGTCCAGTTGATTTTGACACTGATTTCTGGTTTAATTGAATGACATCATCGTTGTCTGATGATTTAGTAGATTGTGGCACAGAGCCTATGTCTGGAACAAGGCATCTGGATGGTAAGTTCTGGCTTGGAAAAATATCATCATCATCATCCCCTTGACATGATGCATTGTTGTCTAGTGGTCCAGTTAATTTTGACATCGACTTCTGGTCTAATTGAATGACATCACCGTTGTCTGGTGATTTGGTAGATTGTGGCACAGAGTCTATATCTGGAACAAGGCATGTAGATGGTAAGTTCTGGCCTCGAAAAATATCATCATCATCCTCCCCTTGACATGATACATCTGCTTGTTTGTGGTCTGAATGAATGACATTATCATCATCATCTAGTGGTCCAGTTAAGTTCTGAGTTGAATGAATAATGTCATTTTCATCTAAATTCAATTCCTGGATTTTGTTGAAATCTCCAAGAAATTTTGCATGCAAGTGCCTCAGATGTTTACGTTTAAGTTTTCCTGAAAAGCAAACACAAAATAAAATGCATGTTATTAAATTCATATTCAACATTGCTAATAACAACATATTACAGTACATGTATATGAATCCAGTATTATCATGTATTGGTATTCAAATTTTATTTGCTTATCTAAAAAAATAGCAACTTGAGTACATACATGTATTAATGTGGATTAAATCATTTGAAATTTGATATTTTTGAAAAAATGCAAATGTAACACCGAGTCTTTAAAGATACATTATGTAAGGAAATTCCATTCAAATTACTCTATTGCGAGCGAAGATATTAGTCTTTGAAGTTTTGCGGAGATGTGTGCAATAATTGCAACCACAGTACGGGCCGTTCGAATCTAAGTGTTGCTCCCCCCATTGTTAAATTAAATCAAAATATGTTCAAATCTATTTAATATCGGAGAAATGGATGCCTTCAAGAGTTGATTATGGCCTTGATCACTTAATGTCCAATCAATAATTTACCTAACATTTCAGGTCTAAAGAAAGACCTGCAATAGGCAGATTTAGCTCTTGCATAATGTATGTTTAATGATAAGACATGAAAAATCTGCTGAACTGAAACAAGGCTAGAAATTCACGCAAATGTCTGAATCTAATTCGTGCAAGCTACCGGTAGACATTAAAATAATAACTGTATAAAACATTGATGGATTCACTGACTAGTTTTCAGGTAAATTTAAATCATTGAATATAATTTCCTGATATAGAACATCGAATACACGGAGAGAAAAAAAAACAGTGGATATTTTCCTCAACAGAATCTCCATTGCCGAATTCTAATGACATGTGACATACCTTGGAATTATGTCAATAAACCAGGCTTAATTTTAAAAATATTATTCAAGGCTATATCATAGTCGTACATAATTTTATTTATACCAATTTCAGTTATGGTTGTCACATGATCATTGTCGTTTCTATATCAACTAATGAATAAAAACTTGTTCAATTTAGGTGACTGTTACTTGAAGGACAAAGGAAAATAAATTTGGGCTAGGCATTTTCTAATACTGGCAATAAACATAACTTTGTTTTTGAGTCAGTATTATTAAGATCCGAAAGATTCATGCAGATTGCATATATATTAGAATCCTCTTAGATTCTCGCAAAAAATGACAAATTTCTAGCCCTGTGAAAACTTATGAGAACAAAGAATGAAACTGTAACATCAACAACTAACAAAATGAAAAACATCCGCCATTATTTTCTTAAATTTTAATCTTTCCTTAAAGATACATTATGGGAGATTAGATAAGGAGTTCGCAGTTCTCACTACAATAGTTAAAAACTAGCTAATGTAAAGGCAACTTGCTGAAAATTTCAATCACATTGATCCACTATTAACTTAGAACCAAGCGAATGAAAGTTCCGCTTATTTTCAGGCCTAAAGAAAGACTTACAATAGTCAGATTTTGCTCCTGCATAATGCATGTTTCATTTACAAGTCAAAATAAACTCTCCTGAAAACTATCAGAGTTTGGACAAGTATGTTTGGTATATTCGTAGCGGAGCATTTGAAATTTGAACAACTAACCAGTGAATTTTGACCATTAATTAATGGATAATATACTATATATGTTACTGTTACATGTATGGAATTATGGGGCGGATATTCAGGTTCAGGTAACTAAAAAAAGAAAATGACGGAATTTTTTTACTTTGCCCCCCCCCCCCAAATAAACCATAACCCCAAAAGAAAAAACTTTAACATGAACAACCATCAACAGAATCAAAATTATCAGTCATTGTTTTTTTATATTTGGCAGGTGGGCTGAAATAATTTCTCCTCAAATCACAAGTCAAACGAGCGGTCGGTCGCCATGCAAGATACGTCCACATTTTGCAAGAGATGAATAGAGAACAAGCTTTAAAAAAGTGATTTTTCGTACAATCCAGGACCATAACTCAAGAAGTTATGATTTAAAATGCACGAAAATTGAATACAACCAAGATCTTTGTGATATAATGATAAATTTAAAGTATCATCAAAATCGGTTCACAATAGTGACCTCTAGAGGATCCACAACCATACTTTATGCTTACGGAAGTCGACCATTATAAGTGTGTAGCGGTGATACAAGTATATTCGAATGTTTTATTTTTAATCGGATAAAAATTGTGACACCAATAGGGTCCATAAGCTAAAAACATGATTTTCCGTACAATCAGGGGCCATAAATCAGGAAGTTATTGCACGATATGCACAAATATCAAAAGAAACTAAGATCTTTTGGGTTATAAATTTAAATTTCAGGTTTCCAAAAAACTTGTTGATGATTGTGACCGCTACAATGTCCACAAGCTAAAAACATGAATTTTTGTACAATCAAGAGCCACAATCTATGAAATTATGGTCCGATACATGCCAATATTGAAAAGGAAAAGAGAACACAGGGAGATAAACTTGTATTTTAAGTTTTGTTGAAATTGGATAAAAATTGTGACTTTTAAAAGACTAACGGACAGGGACGACGACAATGTAAGTCCACATGAAAATGTGGCGGTATATAAAAACATCTGAGTTGGTACATGGCGAGGTGTATGGTATTATAAGTATTAGGGACAATTGTTCGTTTCAATCATAAGTTAGAGGTACAAACCTAGAGTAGATAGCCAAGGGCATAATTCTCAGCAAAATGATTGTACAATTACGCAGTGAATTTTGACCATTTTTGAATGATATAAGATAAATATAGAATATATGGTGAGAGATTTTCAGATGAGAGGAAGAGAGAACTAGGTCATTTCAGGACTAACATATGGTTTTAAATTTTATTTCAATAATTCGCTTGCGCGTAAGGGTCTTAAGTAGTGGGAGGAAACCGGAGTACCCTGAGAAAACCCACGAGATTAGACAAGCGACCCTACTCCTTGCCACATACAACCGGGGATTCGAAACCACGCAGATTCAGATACCTTGATAAAAAAACAATGTCAAAATTAGAAATCTTAACAAACAACAAAATAATATTTTTACTCAAGGACTCAACAGGTATTTTTTGTGTAAGGTAATTAACAAACGTGCAAAGTTTGCCATTTAATTTTTTTTTTTTGCAAATTAATACCTTCACCATTTTTCATTATTTCTGATATTTCTTCAGAATTCAAATCAATCAATCTTTTTATCTTTGAAGTACTTCTAACATCAATTCTGTGGAAATGGAATCCATTTTGTTATAAAAAAAAGTTTGTTTTGGGCATGGTAAAAATATAATATGACAAGCCGTTGCTACCTGTATGCCAGATGCTACCACATTTAGCAAGAGGCACATGTAGCAATATACAATATTAATTCACCATTGCTTGACAAATATGTGAAACATGGATAGGCTACATGTACATTATGGACCTTACATGTATAAGGTCCATGCCTAGATGTACATGTAGCATCTGGAACTTCATAAAATTGCACGTTTACATGTTGATTAATAATCAATAAACCAATATACGATCAGATATCATAGAAAACAAGGCAATATATCAATATACATAGACTTTGGCCAATTTTATCCCCGTATTTTGTCTTTCATTATAATAGACAACAGTATTTTGAATTTACCAGGACAAGGTGCCATATAAGCAAGGAAGTGGCTCAACGACCGGATCCGGCTACTTACGAAAATTTACTACAGAACTGGACCTGAACAAAACTGGATATTTGACCAATCCTAACCCCAACCCTACTAGCCCGCGTATCTCTTCACCAATATGTCTCTTTACTCTTAAATTCGAATTGTTTCATCGCCTCTAAAAGTGAATTAAGGGACGTAAATTCCGCACCAACAAGGATGCCTGTGTAGAGGCCGCCATATTGGAAAAGACCGCTAATAACCATGTGATAAAATTGGCCAATCAGAGAAGATAACCGGTTTCGTAGTAAATTTTTGCAGGGACCTGTAACCGGTCGTTTAGACACTTCTATAAGCAAGATCGCAAGAAGTGTTCAATCTGTCCTTTCAACTTATTCCCGAGTCTGAAACATCGCCTACCCGAGTCTGGAATGTCACCTTAACGAGTCCGAAACATCAAGGTCATATTATTGTGAGTCTGAAATGTTTTAAGTCCAAAATGATGTGGGACCAAATAACATGTAATCCCGGATGGCGGTCAGCCCCTATAAATTATCCATATCAGCCATGTTCCCTATTAGCTTGCATTCAGGACAACACATCAGAAAATGAAAAAGTTTCTTAAGCTTAACTCACGTGTTTTCTTCGTCTATAAAAGAGACTGTTATTCGTCTAGTGCCAGTAGTGGATACTGTTGAAATGTAACCTGGCCAAAATATACCATCCACCTTCACAAACACCTTGTCGTTATACTTAAACTTCTCCATTGATTTTAATGTTCTGTCTGTATCAAAATTATAATGACAGCACTCAACAAAATTATACATTGAAAAAATACAGACATATAAACAAAAATGTACGAAAAATCATCATCAATAAGCAAAATTAAAATGTCACAGATTAATGTCACAAAGCTTGGTACAGAGAAAGCAAAAAACATTTGTGATTTCATGATTAAGCCTAATCCTAATCAATCTAATTATTTCTTATAACATCTGATGATGTGTTATATTACTAGTTATAATCAAATAATCACATCCTCTCAAGACCTAGATGATAGATCTAGATCTACTTCTGTTTAGAACTATTAAAATATATAAATGAATAATTGCTTCTCATAAAATTTTTGATGAAGTTAAGTGTGAAAATATGAGATATAATAATATGGGGATAATACTTACTGTTCACACAATTTTTAAGACTAAATTGCTGACAAATTTCTGATGAGGACTTCGTAGAAAAACACACACTTTTAAAGATGGCCGTCACTAAAAAGTAGCTTTGAACATCAAGGCATATCTTATGTATAGCTATAGTTTAACCTCGTGTCTGGATAACAGAGCTTCAAAGGGAAGCCACTCTGCTTAAGTGATGACTAAGAGCATGATTTCCATGAGTGAGTGCACACGGTCACCAGTCGTGTGCACAAAAAAAAAGTGAGTGTACCCTTGTGAGCATTTTTTGAAATAGTATCAAATTACTCCTCAGGGGGGGTCTATGGTGCGTTTGAACAATTTTTTTTTGGGAGGATATCCTCCTCTAAAAAAATATACTCACAAGGGTCGGTTAAGCACATCAATATCCTCACATTGGATTGTTCGTGAGAGCACACACACACACTGGACTTTGTAAAGGAGAGTGATTTTCAGTTTTAAGGGAGGGAGAAGACATAATATTTATTGTGTATACAAAATATAATGCTTAGTTCAATGCAGGGTTCTTAATCAGTTTGAAACAAACTGACGAGAATTGGGTCAAAAGGGGTCCATGGTAGGAAATAGGGTAATTAAGCTCTCATTCCAAATGAAAGATCAAAATAAAACATTGCATTCCCCAAACAAGAAACAAATTCCTACTGGCACAAATGCGAAGAAAGCCATACACATCAGGAAATATATTAAAGAAATCTAAGGAACTATGGTCTGTGTGAGCATTTACAATGTATCAGACATGACAATAACTTATAAAATCAGAAAAATCGGCATTTGTACCAATTCCAGGAACTTTTTATTAAAAATATCTTGTTTACTACCAGATATTGAGCATTTATAAGTAAACCGAGGGACAGGAGAGAGAGAAATGGGGTTTAACGTCCACTCTATACAAACTAAGTCATTTTGGGACTAACATGGTTTAATTTCATTCCATTAAATCGCTTGGGCATAGGGGTCTTTAGCAGTGGGAGGAAACCGGAGAAAACCCATGAGGTTGGACAGGCCCGAGGGACAGGAATGATGACAATATTATACTAGATGATAGGAATAGCCAGTGTTTAAATATTATTCCTGTAAATCATCAATACCTGAACAAATTCTGTAGCTATTGATTTTTTACCTCTCTTCAGTTCATTAGCCTCTCTTTCAACGATACAAGCAGGTATTGTATGTAGCTTTATCTGATTTCTATTCTTGTCATTACATGTGAACTTTATACCTACAAAAATATATTACATGTAAACTTTATACCTGGAAAAATATATTACACATGAGGTTCAAACTTTTGCCCAGGCATATCATTTTCTAAAAGTTGGCAATGTCTCTTGTTTTCCTATTTGATCCAATTAATTAAGCATACTTTTCTTCACATCAGTTTTTATTATTAAACGCAATATTACCAGGAATACCAATATTATGTTTTATTCTATAATTTCTCTGCCTCACCTATTCGTTGGAATTCTTGTTGAAATGAGTTAACAACTCGTACAATTTCTGATGTTAGATCTAGAGTTATAGGTGGTGTTACATCTGATCTCTTTATTACATCACAATCATCATCTTCAAATAATTCTATAATACATATACAAAATATCTCAACATCATCTTCAAAACAAAATATCTCAACATCATCTTTAAAAATACAGTAGAATCGTGATATAATTAAACACAATAAATATGTTTCAGCTGTTATGGTATACCCTTGTCAGTGTGCAGGACTGATGGCCTGAAAAGGAACAGTGTATAGTCATTCGGATGTGATGAAAAAAACAAGGTCCTGTGTACACATTTGTGTGCATGTAAAGAACCCTTTGCATTTGGAATTCAAATAAAAGTAGGCTGTAGTTCTGCTGTTCGGGCAATATACCCCATATAGGATGCAAAATGCCATTTCATTAAATAATCAAAGACTGATTTATAACATACCAATAAATATATACGAACCTGCTGTAAATTGTTCTAAGCGAACTCGTTCATGAGCAGCATGTTGATCCATCATTACTAATAGATTAGGTGCTGAAATAAAAGTCAAACATTACATACCATAGACAGTGATCTATTTGAACATAAACAGGGGGAATAACTTAATGATTTGTAGTCAAAAGATTTGAACTTTGATCAGTCCAAAAATGGTTAAATTGCAATTTAATGATCAATTGCATTTTCATTCATCTATGCTGTTTGAGGGTAATAAGACACTTACATCTTTTATTGGTAGTGGGAAACTTGATGGGCCTAGTTTAAATCGGATTGAATCCAAGCCGAGCAGTATTTGGATATTGGGGTCCCGAGACTGGACGGTCAACGAACTCTAAAGGTCAATGAAATCACTGCCTAAATTGTCTCAGATGCACTGTTTTTAATCATAATTTTAAAAAACAATTCCTGGGGGAAAACACCCCAGGCACTCAAGGAAGCAGGGTACACACTAGTAGAATTGATTCACGGTCAGTACGAACAATTTGGACAAACAACAATGGGGCCCCTGCACAGTTGGTATGTCCCGGGGGCCCCCCACAACAAGGTTAATCCGGCACGGAATCTGATTATATATTTAGCGTGTTTTGAGCCATTACACATTTTATAGTTTGGTGAAAATGGAAATGGCCCATCAGGCCTATAATTCCTGTACATATTGACTATGTGTTATATAGTAATTTACCTGTTGTAGATGTATTGCTAGGTGTTGATATTAAACATGCTATAAACTTGATATCAACTTGTCCTAATACCTGGTAATAATAATTAATCATATTAGCAATAACAGTAATTGTAGATAAATATATCTCTATAAATAAATCATGCCTTTTCCACAACTTCACAAGAGAATTTGTATTTCTAATCATAATTTTTCTGCATGTTAACAACAATTTGGATATTTGTATTTGAAAGGTAACCATTTTAATTAACCAAAATGACTATTATACATTAAAATAGAGCAGATATATGCTACCTCTATTTTAGTGAATATACTATTATATCATATCATACCTGCATACAAGATAACATATCTTTAGTAAATATAATCTGATGTAAAGACTGATAGGATTTTAATCCTGGTCTACTTGTATGTTGTACTTCAGCATTTACACTTGACTGAAATTAACAAAACAGACATTGTATAGTTTTCACTGGGGAAAGTATCATGGGGGATGCTCAATTCACTGTCCAGATTCCAGAACGTCCTGAATTGACAGAATATTAATCGAGTGACGTGGAATTCAGTCCTGTCACATTTCTGTCAGTCTTTACTACAGAGGTGGTGTGAGTAGAATCGTGACGTAATTAAACATAACGAATATGTTTCAGCTGCATGGTTGGTTGAGATATTTACTTATCCAATCGACACATGCCTTGTAACACGAAATACCACTTGTTACTCGATTGTACTATTTTTGTGATTAGGAGAATTCAATTCCGGAACGTTCAATTGAATACCCCAATGAATTATAGGAATATATTTTGTTCAAGAATATAGCAAGGGAGGTAAATACAACAAACCTGACCAACTCTTTCACAAACTGGATTCTCCCATGATTCAAACATGTCATTAACACTTGTTCTTCCTGAAATTAACAGGTTGGTTTCTTTCAAAATTACACAAATAACCATAAATATTTTGACAAAATAGAAATTAACATCAGACCAAATGCGAAAGGAAAATTATACAAATAAAAGAAATATCTTTATGCATCGAAAAGACATGTATCCATAATCAAAAAAAAATTCTCTTAAAGTCACAAGTCATCATTTGGGGGAATTTTACTTTTAGTTCCTTGAATGCTACAGTATTCTAAAAGTTTAATCTATTTTATGAAAATAACATTTTAAAGTTAAATCTAAAAAAGGAGTATTAGTGCAAAAACGCTTGAGGTCTGCGATCATTTGGCATCTGCTGCTGACAAAATAAACAAAGCAGTGCCACCTATAAGTTTTGCATTAAATCTTTTATGGGCAACAGGTTTACCAATCTGGTTTCCCCATTTCAGTGGTGCAAGGATATGTATGAAAAAAAAAAAATCCACCCTTTGATGAAAAAGAGTAGGTAGAAATGCTGCTTTCCGCGCAAAATATCCTTCATAGCACAATCTCTATGTCCATCTCCATTCACATTTTACAACAGATTATGCTGTTTGCACAAAATCCATGATGAGAACTAGGGAAGATGGACACAGATCATTTCAAGTTTGGTCAAAATCGGATAAAAATTGTAACCTACAACACACAAATTGTGGATAAATGGACAAAGGTGACGAAAATATACATCCACATGAAAATGTGGGCGTATAAAAAGTAAATTTACCTAAATCAACGGCACTGTCATCTGATGTTTTACTTCTCCATTTTATAAACTTGTCTTCACTGTCATCAAAATGTTGTATAATCATATCCTGTAGTTTCTCACTCTCATTTATATCTAAACTTAATACAGACTCCTTTGTCTTAGTTATCTTGTCTGCAGGTTTGTTATTTTCTAAAAATATTTAAATGCATGAAAAAACCAAAACCTCTATGCATAAAATAAAAGGAGTTGTCCCAGTACACTATAGCAAATATAACCAGTTAATTTTGGCCAATTTTGGGTGAAATTTCTTGAAAACCTATTTCATAGCCCTGTGTCATTATGTGAAGCTCTGCGATACCTTCTCAAAGAATTTTCCAGCATGGTTTCCTCTTGCAAGTAGGTGCAGTTTTTCTTAGACTGGGCTAATGAAGATGGGCATACACCATACAGTGGGCTTTAAAGGACATTAACAGAAAATGTCTCAAGGTTAGCATGCCAACCTCTTACCGATGGAACAAAAAAACAAGGTCTTATGTACACATTGGCATGTACCTTAGACAATTGGAATTCCAAATAAGTGTAGGTTATAGTGACGCTGTCCAGGCACTATATGGCAAATGTCCATGTCCATTAGCCCAGTGGGTGATCATTTCATTTGAGCATATAAAATTATAATCATACCTTCCTTTGTTAAATTTTCTTGTAATTTCTTCCATTCTGTCCCATAAATAGAATTTCCTGTATGACGATTAATATAGATCTGTTTACCTAAAATGAATTTGAATAAATTCTAGTGGATGTCAAATAATGATCTCCCCTTGAATTTCACAACACAGATATAAATGTACAAATATCCTCCAACCCTCATTTATAGCTGAAGCCCAAAGATTCATTTCAAAAGTCATAGAATAATTAAAATACAACCTCTGATCTTTCTACCTCATGATTCAACTAAAACTGTAACATTTTATGAACTGGCATAGAGCTAACTTTTGAATATGTATGGTCTTCATTAATCTTTTCTTTTTCTTCGATTTAGCAGTAAAATAGTCAGTTTAAATAATGAGGTAACCAGGAGACTGTACCTATCACAAAGAAATTTTCCCATGTTTTGCCTACAACTGAATCAATGTGGAAACATGTCTGTACAAAAGATATATGTACCATCCTCCATAACTAATCAAAAACAACATTTCACAATAATATATGTAGCAATGGAATTAGGTCGAATTCCGGCAAAACAATCCATAGTCCAGATGAAAGAAAAAGAAAGGTAATAAGTAAACACAATAACCTGTATTATCATCTTTCATTTCAATCCACAATGTTTCATCATCTTCTACATCTCTTGCTATAGGTTGTAAAGTTCTTCCCTCATCGTTTGACATTTCAACATTTAAATCTTTAATTTCACTAATCTCACCACCCACTGTCATATTATTTCCTAAATCTGCAGGAATACACATGGTAACTTTCTCTTCAAGGGATTTATTATCTTTATCAATCCTTTTTTTTTCCAGATCATTTGGTTCAAGAACATCCTGTTTAGATTCATTCGCTCTGTCGTTGGTAGGTAATGTCTGACTATTAACTAGTTCACATTGGTTTTTCGGAGATTTGTCCGATATATCTGATAATATGTCTGTTATGGAGTAAGAATCTGGCTGAAGTGGAAACGTTTTTATTTGTCCACATGGTATACTGGTACTCTCTCTTTCAGGACTACTTTGTACATGATCTGTCAATAACACTTGATCAACATTAGCAGAACTCAACTTTTCTTCTAAAATAGTGGAAAATGACTGTTCATTAGCAGACGGCATTGTGTAGCCATCTTGGTTTGTAGTATCACACATTATAATATTCTTCTCTTTTTGACTCTCCTTAACGATTCCAAAACTAAAACATTGACTCTCATAATTTTGAAGTCTGTCAATGTCACTCTCTGCCTGGACCTCTTCAAACACGTGTGCCTCAAACCCTTGAGATGATTTGATATCCTGTTTATCCATTTCTATGGTCAAATCACAATCAGAGCATGTGGTGAATGACTGGGAAATACTCTGGTTTTTCTCCTCAATAGGCTTGCTTGAACATGTAGTTAAATGATTAATAGCTTTATTTGAGGTAGCTCTGAAGGAGGTAAAGGCTTTCCGTGTGCTGTGATCAAAAACTGGCAAAGGCACTTTGAAGTTTCTGTCATTGTCTTTACTGGTAGTGCTTTTCAATACTGAAGATTCTTCGACATGGACATGGGAAGTTGAAGCAGAATTTGGTGGCAGGTTTTTATGGGTTTGAGATGAATAAGAAGGTACCTGAGAAGAAAGCATCTGATTAGGATGGTCAGATTCTGTTGAACTATCTCCAGGCGCAATCTTTTTAAGCAGTGAACGCACTTGAATAAATGCTGTCCTTGGTGTCATCACAAATGATTCTGATGTCATAAATTTTGATTTTTTAGGCTCAGACGATCCATCTACTGCAGCAGGATTTGTTCGCTTATTCAAAAAACTTTTTGTTTTATTAATATAATCTGATTCGATATGACAAAAGTTGTTGTTAAAATTTGTGGTATGCAATTTTCCATGGTTTTGCAGTTCCCCATTAGTTTGCAATTTTCCATTATGTATTTGTCGATCAATTGAACCTCCAATAGAAGCACAAGTCACTAGTTCATTAGTACATTGGTCACCACAGACAGTGTTTTTCCTTGGCGCATTGAATACTGGTTCCTTTAACAGGCCATTTATTATCACATCTCTTCTCTCTTCTAGTTCTGTGGTTACAGCTGTCTGGTTCACTTTGCTTCTTTTCCTGAATTTATCTAAAGAATTGGATATTTTTTGCTGACGTTCATCTTGGATCAATGTTATCTGATGTCTTTCCTTTAACTTAGCACTTATCTTTTGAGCAGCAGTGAGTTTTACATCATCATTATTCGGTGCTGTGCTGGGTCTTAGCTTCCTTATGGCCAAGTCTGCAGCTACGTTTTTGGTCGGAAGAGATATAAATTTACATTTGTCTTCCTTTAAGTCAGTTTTTTGAGTTTTAGTTGAGTTTTCGCATCTGGTTTCATTTATGACCTTATTTGGTAGTGGATCTTCCGACTGTTCATTTAATTCATCTTCACTATCACTATCAGAGGTTGTGTTAGTAAGCGTACTGGATAAACTAGACTTCACATTTCTGTAATTTGTTTCTTTGTTACCAGTTGATATTGGAATCTCATCTTCCGATGTAAATTCTTTATCACATGGTGTAATTTGCAGTTGAAGTTTATCTGCAGCCTCTTCTAATGCTGTCTGACTGTTTGATTCTATAACGGACGAGGACTCACACACCTTTACATTATTGACCTCTGCTAATGGTTGATCGTCTGCTTCTTCCATGTTGGTTTCACTTCTGTTTGGGCTGCTACTAACAACAGACTGCCTTTGAACAGTTTTAGAAAACAAACTATTATTAGTATTGTATGTGCTTATTTCAAGATCATTGCTACGCTTAATTTCATCCTTATCTGTGATCTGCATCTTTGATATCTCATTATCATCGGGAGTTAAAGATGTGTTTTCTTCAGAGTTTGACATATTAGTATTTTCAGGGGTATCTACAGATTTCACAATGGTGCTTAATAGATTTTCGGCCTTTAAAAAATTCATAACCAACTCATCAACGGCATTAGTTAATGTGTCCCAATCTTTAAATTCTACTAAAGTTTTTCGGGGGTCAAAGGTGATATCGTAGGAATTATAAGGACACTTTACATTAATGACAAAGATAGAATATTTATCTCCATATCTAAGTGGACTTCTAATTGGGGTTCCATTATTCTTCCATTCTCCTCTTTTCTTTCTGAATAAAAGGCAATTGGACATGGCTTTGGTCACCATTTTGTGTACTTTAGTCTTGAGAACCAGACGGCCATTTACGTAAACAAATTGAAGATTCTTTTTATTATGGCCATCCTTACTTATATAACCCTCAAGTTTGAAACAATCTTTTGTCAATGCAACTGGTTTTAAAAATTTAGATAGTCCACCACCAAATAGATACATAAAAGCTGTTAAAACGCTGTTACTTTTCTGAGTCTGCAACAAAACATGACCAGTTGCATCATTTCTTAAACTGAAACTTATACTTGGATTCATTAAAGCGATACCCTCCACTCTATAGCGTATCCTTTCTAATTCTAAGCCATCGATGATGTTTTGCTGTCTGACGGGTAGATTATAAAAAAGGTTATGGACAGTGATTGTGGTTCCGGGACAAGGTCGCGGATATTTGGAGTCCACAACATCCACACCTTTGCCATGTTTGAAAAGTTTACAGAATGTGATTGAAGATTGTCGTGAGCGGGAATGTATCTCTAAGGCTGTAGAAATATCTCGTAAACTGGCTAAAGCTTCTCCTCGATATCCAAAATATTCCAGATTATCTAAATCTTCTAATTTGTGACATTTACTTGTGGAATACCTGAAACATATATCATAACAAATTGAAGGTACTAGTCCATATATTTACAAACTAAGCCTATAAAAAGGCACCTATCAGACATTGTTAGGCATAAATTTAGGCTTTGTCAGTCATTGATACATTGATATTTATAATATATGTCTGACACATGTTTATTAGTTCCTACCATTTTGTCAGATACTACTAATATCATTATTTCCAGACCTAATAAGCCAGATTATTCAGTTCAACCATATCTCTGATGAATGATGTGTCTGGATCTTTCTTCCATTCAATTTTGGAACGTTAAATCAAGCGTATACCCATGTACAGGCAGCTCAATAAGCAGACTCAAGGGGAATAACTCTTTAATCAAAAAAATGAACGGGGGATTGGTATACTTCTTGGTTCACATTATATTTTTGAATAGTTTAACTGACAAACTGATACAAAAGTATTGCTTGACAAAATCTGTATGTATATTTGTAACATGTACATATTTTTATTGTACATACATGTACATGTATATTAAAGTAGATAAAGTACAAATATATTTGCTTACCAAAGATAAATGCATAATTAAAATAAAAAATACTGATTCAGGTTTTTCCTCTCTTCTCTGATGAAATACCCATTATACACTAATGATTTTCTTATTCATTTTGCTAGAACAATATTAACTGGTATTATCGCAGTACTAAAACCTTATGTGAACTATAATTGTACTAAAATATTCAATATGTACCTTCGGCCAACTAACTTCAAATCATCCTTTGAAATACCCACTCCATTGTCAACAATCTGTACTGTATAACATGTCATATCTACACGTATAGCGATACATACTGCTCCAGCATCTAGTGAATTTAATACCAGTTCTTCTACACATTGTGCCACACTAGTTATAGCTATATCTGATCTCAATCTTGATTGAACATCTGCTGGTAACAACTTTAACATCTTTTAGACAGAGGGATTCTACAATAAAATATCAGAACAAAGTCATATTCTTAATCTATCTAAAGACAAATAGTAAGGTTTCTTATCAAACTGTGTGATGTCTCAGTTCTTGATCCCATGAGGTGGAAAGGTTTTTAATCTAATAATCTAATGAAGCTCTGTTGATACATGTAGTTGATTCTGCTACCAGGTTTGTCAAGGTTTGTAGAAAATTTTCTAAGTAAATGAAAGTGGGAAATATAGTGTGTCACTATTTAAAAGGAGAGTCTACAGCACCAGTGTTTCCAGGTAGTCACCCATCCAAGGAGGCCTATCCAGTCCGATGTTGCTTAATTAAAAATTTCAGTGATCAGATGAAAACTGGTGTCTGCAACAACGCATGGATATTGTTATACTATTTGAAAATGAATGGGATTTTGTCCCATCAGTTTGGCAGATTATTTGTCATTTTCTTTTCCTTTTCAGTTAATGACAGGGTTTATATTTGACATATTTTTAGAAACACTTTAAATATCCCAACACAAGCAAATCAGACATTTATATTTCGTTGTCGAATGGCAGTTTGACAGAATATAAACCTATTGGTACAGCAATACACGTTCACTAAACTTTGCGTGGGGAGGTAGCAGGAATTTATGGTCATATCTCATATGTGGTTTTATGGTGCAATCATTTTTTGATTTGATCAGCAAGAAAGAAATTAATGTCAAATATCATGATGGATGACTAAGCCTAAGAGTAACATTTTCATCAGTTTAGATCTGTCGTGGTATGATTACCATTGTAAAGTTTTAAAGTTTGGTTGTTCCTTTTGGCCGTTTAGTTTCTAGACTTAGAGAATACCAAAATTCATTCAAACAAACAATTGTTTCAATTTCAAAAGAGCAGCCAAAATTCCAAAAATCACAAAAATTGGATTTAAAAAAACTGCAGTTGTGTCCCTTCAACCAAAAATTGTGTTTTCGCCGTTCTCGAATAGCCAGACGCAAAGAATTACATTATAATTGTTATTTATGACAAACACGACTACATTAAATTTTCTGTAAATTATCTCCCCTGATTGTATAATATCTAAAAATAGAAATTTAATCAAAACAAATATGGCGCAGTATTGTTTTGGTTTCATATGATATAAGAAAGGTTTCCTGATAAATGTTTTATATTTTCAATTAACGCCCATGTAAAAATGCCGTGGTACTTACCAATACCTGAATCATGGAAGAAAAGAGCGTGCAGATATCTTTTACAAAGATATGTCGGACATTTTCTCAAGGAAAAGTTGTCACTTGATCAGCTGAGTGTTGATTTGTTCAGTGGTCGAGGCATAATAAAAGATCTAAATTTAGATGTAGAGGTAACTTTACAGATTTGTCTTGGTACAACGTTTATATTTTTTCAAAGAACAATGCATGTTATTCACAACGGCGACATTGTTATGTAACAGTAATTTTTAGTCCAAAAATGTGATATGTCAGAGTGACATGATGAATATTTAAAGTTTCTCCACCCTTGCTCAATTGCAGTACGGTAATATCATATATCATATGTACCTTATATAAACAAGACCCTTAGTGTTTATAAAGTATTAGGCTATCAAACACTATACTAGGTCAGTGTAACAAGACTGTAACCCCGGGCCAAAATGCAACCCTGACGAAAAATTAAAAGAGGTGGGCCTACCATATATGAGCAATTGTTTTAATGAAGCAGACGAACAATATTAGCACATTTCATTGTGGATGTATAAAAGTACAATTTAAACTATTTTTTATTCTGATATTCCTAGGTTTATAGTGTGCACAGATTGGTCATTTGACACCAATAAATTTATGCAAATTGTGATCTGTGCAAGGTGGCAATCTGTCCTCAACATGTAGAGAGGACTGGGCACATTGAACAGACAGAAGCAGCATGTTGTCAATTATTTGTTAGGCACTGATTTGTTCAAAAGAGGGGCTAAAAGTGAAAATTCACTACTTATTATTTACAATCAGTTCATATAAACAAGAGCTAGAACCACAGATCAAGATCATTTGGAATTGTTTTAAAATATTGATCATGAAACTGTAATGGGGCAGATTGAACCACTGTCAATGGGGTACGTTGAACCCAGGTTCAATGTATCCCAGTGCATTATAGCTATAATAATTTGTCATGTCATTAAAAATAAAAACAGTAGATGTTAAATAACTCGAGCCCTATTGAATAAAAGGAATTAAAACTTCACGGAAACAGTGTTTGAAACTTGACTGTGACATACAGGGGCCAAATGTTTATGAATCTAGACAGAATATTGGCAAACTTTTGGTTTGAATTCACTGTTTTAAACCTCAAGTTGAATGGAAATCCTGTATAAACTGTCTGTTCAGGGCTGATTTATGGATTTTTGTTCTCAACTAAACACTAATTGTTTGCATATTTCCAGAACAATTCTTTTGAACTCAATATCTTTACGTTTGTATTTACAGCATTGAATGCCTCAATGGTCACTCTTAAATCTCCCATCGAAATTATAGATGATTTTATAAGTTGCATGTCTAATAATGGCCATACCCTGTCAGCGTAAGATTCCAGAACAATTCTTCTAAACTTACTATGTTTACTTTTGTATTGTTGTAGGCATTGAATGACTCATTGGAGAGTGTTAATGCTCCAATTGAAATTATAGATGGGTTTATTGGCAGCATTTCTATGGCCATACCCTGGTCATCCTTACTGGCCGAGAGTATGGAAGTGGAGATAAATAGACTAGAATTAACTATTCAACTTAAAGAATGTGATGATGAAACAGGTCAGTATTATTTATATGCATAGCGAATAAAATAAATAATTTTGATGTACTGCAAGTCAAGAGAACAAAGTAAAAATTCTTGCAATTTCAGGTTTCAGCTGCCAATTCCAAACATTTATAACATGAAAATTTGTTATCCAGAATATCTTATTCAGTGAAATTTGTTTTTTAAAGGGTTACATATCTGAACCATATGACTAATTTCCCCTGAAAGATATACCCTGTAAATGGAATTTTTACTCCAATATATACATGTATTGTTCCATACCATTGTGTTCATTACTTTCAACTAAACATAATCTTTTCTACAAAAGTTAGAATAAATATGATATTATGTTTTAGAATTTAGCTTTTTGCATATTTGTAGAAATAGCTTCTTAAAATTATTTTAGATATGTTCCTGAACACTGCCTCAATGTTCAGCAGCATGACATCAAGTCTACAACTAGCAGAAGAAGTAATCAGATCAGACAAATCTGCCACTGACAATTCTCCAAGTTCAGAACCATTTGAAGGAGTTCAGATGTTTGCACAAACCATTGAATCAGGTGGGTAACTAGAAAGGGTTGTGACAGTGACGATGCTTTTTTTTACCAATGATGTATCAAATGACTGAAGTGTTGTATCTACAATTCTATTTGGCCATATTTTTTAAAACTTTTCCATTTTTTGTTTCATAATTTTTCACAAGGTACACCCATAACCAACCCATTAACACATTCTCTTTAAATTATTGTTTATCTGTGGCTCACATTAAGTGGTTTCCCATTAATTGTATTAATACATTGATCTTCATAAATAATAGGATTTCCCCCCACCTATCACCTTTTAATAGGTTCTGCTGTGTTGGTTTAGTTGTAAATGGCCCACTAATCAAAGGTGTTAACTTTTAATTGTATTTGATTGTTATTTTTACATCTGCTATTCATGTATAGATGTCTGCATCATTTGCTTGATAAAGTTGAGATATCGTTTAGTATTAAACTCAATAATTGTGTATCAAAAAAAATGTACCTTGTGTTAGTTTTGATATAGTCTAATGAGGTTAACTGCATCTCCTGATCTTTTTTCTTTCTTGGCTAAGTGAGTAAGATGCTGGCTTGCCAGCCTGGAGGTTGCCGATCAGCTCCTGGTGTTGATCGAGAAAATTCAGTGGGATTTTCCGACGTGGTTTCCTCTTGTCAGTGGTGCACAACAGAGGGCCTGATAAGAACAGCTGTCTATTCGTTAGAATGATACGAAAAACCAAGGCTCTGTGTATACATAGGCGTGTACGCGAAAGATCCCTTGGCAATTGGAATTTGATACAAGAGTAAGCCATAATGTCACTGCCCAAGCAAAATTTCCCTCATTGCACACTATATGGCATGTGTCCGTCTTCATTAGCCCGTTCGGAGCAGAACAGTAGGACGATAAACCCCATTTCATTTCATTTTTCTTTCTAGTGTTATCAAGAGTTAAACTGTCATTAAAAGATACTATAATTAGATTAGAGCACTTACCAAATGAAGCTGGGAAGGGTATTGCCTTAGAAATGAGAATTGATAGGTAAGATTACGATATTGCTTGGATGAATACTAGAATAGGGTCTACGTTGGGTTATCGAAACTACAGTAAAAGCAAGGATGAATCCCAATGTTAGGTAGATGAGTAGTAATGATAAAACCTACTCTAATGGAAAAGTGTTTGGCTTAAAAATTTAGCTATCACTACTCTACCGAATCACTTAATACAAGATTGTTCTTGGTTTAAACATACATTATGCAAGAGCTAAAGCTGCCTATTACAGGTCTTTCTTTAGGACTGAAATGTTATCTAAACTATTAAGTAGACCTTTATTAACATATCCAGACCATAATCAACTCTCGATGGCATCGCATACTCAAGGTTTTAACTAGGTTAAAATGGTTCTCCATTTAAAAATTTAATTTGAAAATAGGAAAGTGAGGCTAAGTCGCAAATATACCAGTTCTCTAGTTACAACAAAGCACACATTCATAAAAACTACAAACAGTGATAACTTGGCTCATAATTAAGTAATTTAAATGATATTTTCAATATTTTCGTTTTACATTATCTATTTTGAGCTAATATAGGAAGAATGGTTAGCTCTTAATGTAAATCTTACATAATGTATCATTAATGAAATGAGGAACTATAAACCCAAGATTCAGAAAATAGAACCAAGGTTTATAAAGATATTTAGAATAGTTACAAAGTGAAATGTTTAGATAATTTGATCCTTTTAACAGTACAGCAGTTTGATTCTGGTCTGAATATACAAGGGAATAATAATCCTTGAATTAGAATGGTGATAATGCATAATTTCTGTTTTCTGTTTGCAGAATTGACTATTTCGATGATTTAGCTAAAGAAACTGGCAGTCCTGTAGATGGTGATGATGTTGATGGTGGTATACCTTCTCTAGCAGCAGAAGCCATGAAAAACCTACATTTAATGGGTGTGTCACTATATTGTGATGAATATTGTGCATCAGCCAAAACCAATAAAGTCCCTACAATGGATGATTCACTGGATATATCATCAAAGGTTAGATTTTTGAATTTTTGGGGTTTTCATTCAAAATTTCATAGATGTGTATCATTTGATTTATAAGACCATCTTGAAAACTTTGAGATACAGCTGTAAAAACTCTTAGTTGGGGATACAAGCTTTACATGTTTATTAGTTCATCAAAGTTGGCACCTAAATTGGCAGTGGACATACAAGATCCCTTGACAGGTTGGAGCTACGGTAGCTCAGTGAGTAAGTTGTTGGCTCGCGAACTTGGAGGTCTGTGTTCAATCCCTGCTTTAGCCAAGAAAGTTTATCAGAATTTTCCTGCGTGGTTCCTCCTTGTCAGTGGGGCAGGACAGAGGAACTTGCAAGGGCAATGTATAGTCATTCGGGTCGAACGGAAAACCAAAGTTCGGTGTAAGCATTGACACGAATGTAGATAATCCCTTGACAGTTCAAATTCATTATAAGAGTAGGTAGTAGTGCTGCTGTCCGGGCAAGATTTCCCTCAGAAGTAGACTTGCTATCTGAGCAGGATTGTTCTTCTTGCATTAGCACACATTATAATATGTTAGTCTCAAAATCATTGACGAAATGTTAAAACACATTCCTTTATGTTATGTTTTTGTGTCTATGTTTTCCTTTGTATTTTTCTTTCATTGTCGTTTGGATTTCAAATATTGTATAATGTTGTTTAATTATAGCTATATGAATCAGCTATGAGTTCTGTAAGTACCACAGAACCTTTAGAATACCAAGAATCACCGTCTAGAAGAGATTCTGCATCTGAACCATCATTATCAACACCTATTAAACTAGCTGTTTTAACTGGACAACAAGTTCTTAAAGTTAAAATAAAACAAAACGATTCCTTATCTGGACCAAAGGTAACAATTTTGTTTATCTTGCCTGATTTGACCCAAATTCCTTAGGATCACAGAATTATCACAACCCACTGTATGTTTTCGAACACCCTTCTCTAAAAATTTGTTTCCCCCTTTTTTGTTTACAACAAAATGCTACTGGAGCTCCTTTGATATGATAACCATGATTACTGTTAGATAAATTAAGGTGTCATGAAATTTATGGAACCTGAAGGGGGTCAAAATAAATGTGTATTGAAAGTAATATACCCGATCGTACCCAATTTCCAGCATAGCACCCTGTATATTGTATGCCTACCTTCATTAGCCCAGTCGGAGTAGGACGTTAAACTCCATTTCATTTATTGTATTGTTTTGAGGGGTGCTATGTTTGACTATATCAAATGGCAACTACACCATACAGGGGATCACATGGCTAAGTGGGTAAGACGCTGGCTTGCTAGTCTGGAAGTCGGGTGTTCGATCCCTACATTGTCCGAGAATTTCAAGCGTGGTTTTCCCCTTGTCAGTGATGCAGGCAAATAGGTCGTATTTAAGGCGTTAATTTCTTTATCGCATTAAGTCTTTCTTACATCAATACCCACTTTAAAAATTCTTACAAAAAATGATTTCTTAAATTAAATTCTTACACATATTGATTTCTTACTAACATTAATTTCTTTCTCATGTAAATTTCTTCCATCTATACTAACGATTAAATTCTTACAAATATTGTTTACAGAACATGTACTGTTGTCAGATATATGTGTCTTATGCATGCACAGCATTCTCGCATCAAGCCCAAGTGCAGCTAAATGGCTCTCATCTCAGCTGTTCTCAGCCAATATCAGTTCATTTATTTGAATTTAACGGCAACCACAAATGAATTTAACGGCAACCACAAACGATCTGACAAAAAGAATTTTTGTTTGTCATTTTATTGCTTCTAATTTGAAATATCAATCTAATTTAAAATATTTATATTTTAATTGGCAGATGGATGTAGATTGTCAGCTTGGTGCTATTCATGTTTTATTATCACCATGGCAAGTACATGGTATATTAGAATTATTAAATGGTATTACTTCTTCAGGTAAATACAAATCAATCATTTTTTTAAAAATATTCTCTATCTCTATAAACGCATAAGTATGTCCAAACAATATTTCAATCCAGTCACTGACAGTAGAATCATGCTATATTCAAATTCTTTATTTTTGTCATCAATTTATCATCTTGCCAGACAAGCAATTTATTTATTTTCTGCAGGGGTATAAACGTTATAGTTTAAATGCCATGTGCACGATCAAATCTTTTAAACTCGCTGATTTGAGGGATTTTTAATCCCTTCATTACATTAGCTCCTATAAATAGTATTCATTTGAAAAAGAACAATGAAATATAATAAAAATATAAAAATCAATCTTATTTCCATGTAAGAAAATTGTTTAATTCAGAAGACTTGAAGAATATTTTGAGATTTTGTTTATTTTGTAGGTTCATCTGGAGGTTCACATTCCCAAAAGAAATCAACACGTAATAAAATGATGGATTCAACAGATTTTCAGAGAGTGGAACATGAACTACAGAAAGAGTTACAGACTGGTCGATTACATCCACCTCTAGCAGAGCCACAAGTTAATTATTTTGGTTCACCAGACAATATGCTTCACTCTATAGGTATTTCCTCAACAGTCAAGTTAAAATTATAAACCTTGGATTAGAAAATATATTCAAACTGCCAGGAAATATATATTTACTACCAAAAGGTTTATATCTTAGATACTGACTCGCTAACCAGAATTGTTGCGGGTTGTTCCCGGTGTTAGCTTAGAACGTTCCTGCAGATTTTCCAGCTTTGGTTTCTCCTTGTCATTCCTGGCAAAGACAGTGTTTGGTCGTTGAGATGGTTACAAAAATCTGAGGTCATATGTACACATTGATGTGCACGTGAAAGAACCCATGACAGTTAGAATTCAAATGAGAGTAGGCCATCACGCAGCTGTCCGAGTAAATGTTCCCTCATAGCACACCGCACGCCGTATGCCCTTCTTTATTAGTCGAGTCAGTGCATAATAGTAGGATGTTAAACCCCATTTCATTTCATTTCTATCCTACTAGGGCTGAGATAATGGTGATGGAATATATTCGTTACACATTTTGAGTAATGAGTAATGGAGGATTTCAAAAGTTATGAATAATATATGTAATTTGCCAAGTACATTGCATTTACTGTTTCATTACATTTATTGCAACTATCGGTATTTCCAAATATGATGTGCTCAAATTTTAACACCCACAATGTTAATTATATCTGACACAAATCCAATGTACTTAGATCAGTTTCAAAGAACCATAAAAATCAAGAAAAAAAAAGTTTTGATATTAAGATTGTTCAAACCAATCTCAGTATGCTCTCTCAGATTGGGTGTGCAATACTGTCTCTGTGTACTTTTCACTCAGTGGTTTCATTTTTTATTTGTCATCATTAGTAGGAACTCTTTATTTTCACAGCACTAGCCTGTGGTTTAAAACTAGACTGGGTGTCAGCTGAATGACATTCCTTGCAATGTGAACACATAACTGTTTAATGTTATTTTTGTAGGTGATTTAAATGATGATGGTTCAGAAGATTTATATTTCTCAATGCATGGTAATAAAAGTCATGGTATGTCTGAAATGGATATATCTTCATCTAGTATAAATACAGCAAGTACATGTAATAGATCATCTAGTACAGCCACAAGTAAGTACACATAGTAGATCTTCTAGTGCAGCCAGAAATAAGTACACATAATAGATCATCTAGTACATCAAATAGATCTTCTAGTACAGCCTGTAGTAAGTACATCTAGTATATAGTCGCGATTAAATGAGTGCTTATAATATGTATCTAGTACAGCCACTAAGTACACATAATAGTACACCAACAAGTAAGTACATAGATCATTTAGTACAGCCACAAGTAATTACATTTAATAGATCATGTAGTACTGGTACAAGTAATAACACTTTATAGATTGAGATCATGTTAGTACAGCAACAAGTAATTACATTTAAGGGAACATTTAGTAATTGCTTAAATATAATAGATCATCTAGTACAGCCACATAAGTGCAATTGATAGATCAACTAGGTATATTATAGATCATCTAGTACAGCCACAAATAAATAAGTACAAATGACAGATCATTTAGTAGAGCCACTAATAAATAAGTACATGCAATCAATCGTCGACATAAGCATAAGTAAGTACATCTAATTAATAGATCATCTAGTAATGCCACAATTTAGTGCAAATAATAGATTGTCCAGTACAATCAAAATAATATCATTAATATTTTTTAAACACTTTAATTTTTTTATTTTTTTTCATTTTGCTTTTTCTAACAATTTGATTTTCTACAGCTTGTCAGCAGAGTGATTTATCTCATACATCCAGAAGAAAATCAATTCCTAAATCTCCTAAAGGTAACTTTCGATTTATAATAATCACAAATATGGGCATCTTGCTTTTTTGTGATATGTAAATAAAGTTCTGTTCTGTTCATAATACAGAGAAAACAGATTTTATAGATTTGCTGATTCTCAAGGTTCTTCAGGTGTATTTGAAGACATATTGTCACTTTCAATAAGAAAATCATTGTAATTAAATTTTATTGTATTAGACAAACCCCAACCTATGTTAGAGACACTCTACAATTCCTTTAAAACCACTACATAGTTTAATGATTTTTAAAACCCCTTGCGATTAACTGATGGTCAAGTGGCCTAAAACAAGAACTTTAGATCATAAGGTCATGTCAATGAGTCAAGTGGCATTGGTACAATCTCATACTTGTACGTGATGAGTAGAATTCCCTGCCCGACCTCTTGGGCTTTCTCATGGTCCTTCCTTTCCTTGCACCATATGTTAGTCCCGAAATGACTTACTTTATCATGTCCAAATACCTTTAAATGATATTCAGCTTTCTGGGTTAACTTTTCTGTCTGAATGATGTCCAAGTATAAATTCAAATATCCTGAGAATAGCCATAATTTATCAAGGATGGCTGATTGTGTATGTAAATGAGAAACTTGTCTCGTAAGAGTTTGCTCAGACAACATAAAGGGAAAAAATAACGAAATACATTTCTGAAAGAGCGGGTTGCTTATATGTTCGACATTTATTGATTTGTTTATTTAATATAGATCATCTCCAGAAGTTATTAGATGATCCCTCAGCCGAAATCAGCCATTATAGAATGAAGATATCGTTCCTATCCATTTGTGTATTGCATGAAAATCCTAGCGTGACACCAAAAGATTGTGAAACACAGGAAGTGACAGCTACAGATAAACTACGAGAAATTTCAGATAATTTCTTCTCTAAGGTAGCTGCTATAACATTTGCCGGTGTCAATAAACCGATGAAAGTACTTAGAGAAGAATTTTCAAAAATATTACCCTTTGATCATCTTGGGTAAGTGTGTTTGCTAGTGAATGGTTTTATTGAATTTAAGATTTTAATTCTGCTTCTCAACAAAAGGCTTTTTTTTTTACCAATTTTTGAAAATTATTAGCTTTGTAAATCATACAGATCAATTGTATATTCTATTCATTAGCCACTTCCGCTGCTGAAGACCCGTACTCACAAGTGAATTGTTGAACAATGTGTTGGTCCTGAAATGAACTAGGTTGTGTCATGTGGACGTTAGACTCCATTTGACTCTCTTTTTATGAGTCATAAGAAATAACAAGAAATTATCTGAACTTGACACCTTCTATTTTAGACATGTTGTTGATTGGCAACCAATAAGGATCCGTTGATTTTCTTCTATCTAAAAATCGTGGCTTGGTGAGAAGGAGGTCCTAGGTCCTAGTTCCTCAGGGTTTCCCAGCCCACTTGACCTTGTCACTAATACAGAGCGGGAAAACCTGGCAAGGAAAAGGGTCTAGTTTTTCAGATGGAAAGCAAAATCTTTGTCAGTTGGGAATTGAAATAAAAGTAGGCTGTAGCTAGTACACTATATGGCAGCATATGTTTATTTTCATTAGCCAGTTAGTGCAGAAAAGTAAACTAAGAAGTTAAACTCCATTCCATTTATCTAAGACCCTGAAAATATAATGTCATAAATTAGAATTGGTGAATTCTAACCTATATTTTACTCATTCTATGGGTTTTGATTTTTATAGGTTATTAGGTAAACCATTGACGGTAGATTGTACACAGAAAGTTGCTCCTAGACATAAGACAATGTCCGTAGATTTAATAGTTGGTTCAGCTGAATTAGTAGAATGTCTGTATGATAGAAAAAATAATAGTTCTCCTCTTCATACTACAACCGGTCCTAAATTAGCACACTACAGTGAGGTAAGTTTTACATATATAAACTTAGTTTAATTACATATACATACATTGTGTATTAATTGACCATCATATAATACACAGTTATTGGGTTTTATGTAAGGGAGATAACTCTTAGGAATTTAAAATATAATTTCAACTTTATAACACTCTAATGAAGAGGCTGTAATAGACACATAAAGTTACATCTTCCCAATAGTCAAGTGTTCATATTACACCTTTGACTTGTTTGTTTAGAATGTATTTATGTATCTTCTCATAGAAATAACCTTTAACATTATACTGTTTTGCACATCTCTGTCTACATCTAATTAAAAGCCCCATTTGTTTTGTCAGCAGTCCAGGGTGATTTATCTTAGTGCTATGAGCATATGACAATAGGAACTTTATTAGTTTTAATACCTGAAGTTAACAGTCTTTGATTCGATCATTTATATGGCTTTGGTACTACAACTTTCTTCCAAATCAATATGTACTAACATAAATGTCATATGCCATAATACGTTTTGGCATTAGCTAAAGTAGGAGGCCTACCTTAGTCTAAAATATAAATATTTGAAATATACATATCTAATCAAAAATATGAATATATAGACCAATCAGCAAGCATGAGAAAGTTAAAATCACAGAAGATTGACTTTAGCCGAACAGTACAGTATGGCGTCTGTTTAATTGTGCCATATTCTCTGCATGATCAGGATCAAAAATAAGGTTAGGTTAGAAAATCTTACCACAGGAACACAGTTTGGTGCATGCTACACATAGAGTTGTGTTTTTCCTTTTAACTGTGTTCATTGATTCACATGCTAAGATTTACAACTGAAGAACATTCGGTCCTGTACAAAATTTTTCATCAGGAATGTGACTCTACTGTACATGTAAGAGCAACGAATATGGTCATTAGTTTTTTCTAAGATAATCAAATATTTGTTTTTCAAAATTTATTTTTTGGGCTTGTTGGTTTGTCAACATCTCTCACACACTAATAATATGTTTACAGCCAGATTACAACTTGGTAAGATATAATATATATTGCATTTCTCTATATCATGCTTAAAGCTTTAAACCAATCTGATTAAATCACAGATCCTATTTCGTTTCGTTTTTTATAGTTCAAAATGTCACTTTAATTGTCTTTACTACACTAGGATCTGGAAGAGAGGAAAAGTTGTTATACAACCCCTGCCTGCATTCTGGTTGATGTTAGTGATTAGCCAATTAATCGGTCTGTTGCAGCGAGTTCTTGGTGTGTGGTGCACGGAACTTGGTAAACCACTAGAAACATCAATGCGGATTGATTAATAAAATGGGTCAAAAACCGCTCGTATGATCCCTGCCGCAACCTTCCACTACACCCAGCCAGATCTTCATGTAGTGTAGGCCTTCGAAAATATAAAAAAAAACGAAACGACATATAATCTGTATTTTAATCAGATTGGCTTTAACCAGGCTTCTTCCTGAGAGTATTAATATACAGAGGATTTCATATCTAGTTCTAAACTTTCTTTCATATGGCAGATGGCATGCACACATGACTTTCTTAAGAAAAACTACCAAAATTTTGTCAGCATTACATTGTTCAAATGAACTGAAAAATAACTTGCCTAAGAAAAAGATAACTAATAAGGGAATCCAAATTTATTACAATTTTAATTTGAAATTTCAAACTAGATCCATAGAACCCCTCTTTTTTCTTGAAGCTACCACTTGATAACCATGAATAAAGTGAGTTATCTCCCCTTGTTCACTTTCTACATAGCTGTCAACTGTACCAAAATATGAAAAAAGATACTAAAAAGAATTTCATGTATTATTTGCTTTACATTATCATATCATTTGAAAAGTTTATCACGATCTGATTAAAACACAGATCCTATTTCGATTGGGTTTTTTGTTTTTATTTTTCAAATTTTGTTTTATTTGTATTTGAGGTATTAGCAATGAAATAGTCTATTTAGTTGAGGTTTTTAACTTGCTATGCAACACTACCTGTGCACAGAAATCTTGGAGTCACCTATTGATGTCTGGTTGAAAATAAAACAAAATTTCTGTCAAATTTATCTATATGACCCCTGAACAGTCAGATCCATATGAAGTAGACGCAGTGTATGTCAGTAGAATAAAATTTAGATCAGCATT
Organism: Patella ulyssiponensis; assembly: GCA_963678685.1. NCBI lineage: Eukaryota > Metazoa > Mollusca > Gastropoda > Patellidae > Patella > Patella ulyssiponensis. The sequence continues at coordinate 56,846,512 of OY783230.1, read as the reverse complement.
TGAATAGCTTTCTTAGAGTATTTCATATGGATGAATATTGTTGTTACCTTAGTCGTGGACAAGAAGATGAAGTCTCTTAAAAATTACCGTAGGAAATGTGGTGATCGCAAGGTGTGTCATTGATATGTACTAGTGTCGTGCTTTCAGAGTTTCAGTCACACACATGATGTCATGTACCAAACCTTGCTTGTTTTCTCTATATTCCCCAGTCAGTTTCTTCCTGGGGGTTAGGATGGCCTAGTGGTCTACAGTGCCGCGCTTCGACCTCTAGCTGGCCGGTCACCTCTGGCTTGCGGCTGTGGTTTTGATCCCTGGTGTGAGAGTATGTGGCATGGAGATAGGGGCGCCTTCTCACCCTCGTGGGTTTCCTCCGGGCACTCCGGTTTCCTCCCACTGCTAAAGACCCTACGCGCAAGCAAATTATTGAAATGAAATTGAAACCATATGTTAGTCCCGAAATGACCTAGTTTGTGTCGAGTGGATGTTAAGCCCCATTTCTCTCTCTCTCTCAGTTTCTTCCCTCAGTGCAAGCTAACTATTGAAATAAATAGTCCAATAATGATCTTGTGTTGAGGGGACATTAAATCTCTCTGAAAACTTTTAAAAAGTACGGAATGGAAATGAACCATTCTGGGAATGATGTCTTTTTTTTTTCATAATATAGTGATTTGCAAGGGAATCAAAATCCAGTGTATACAACAATAACAATGTCAACTTAGACACACTAGAAAGAGAAAACATAGTTTTAACACTGAAATGAATGGGGAAATCACGTCGACCCATAGTGTCCATCAATTTTGTTTTGATATTACCACTTGAAAACTACAGAGATACAACTTTACATCAATAGAAATGCTTCTATACCCAAGACTGTTGGATTGATGTTGTCATTTTCTTTAGTCAATCACATTAACCATTTATGGTTTCGGTGCAGCAAAGTTGGAAGTTAAACCCTATTATTTGATTTCAGTTTAGACAACGTCTAATTCTAATTTAAATATCACAAAAAATTAGCACACAAATTAATTACGTTTTTATTTTCTAATATCATAACATTATATTTACAAAACATTTTATAAATCACATTAAAAATTTAAAAAGATGATAAATCAAAAAATATAATGATTTTCAAAAAGTAAAAGGCACAGTTGGAAATCATTAATATGGAATGAAATCATAGGAATTTTAATATGAAAATATATTAAAGTAAGTAAATAGATATGTACAAAGATATGTCATTTGATTGGGTATAATCATGTTTAGCTCTGTTCTTCCTCGTAAGATAAATGATTCATTTCCTATATGAATGCTGAATTTTGGAATGTATAAAGTATCCTATTGTATGGTAATGGGGGATAGGGTCATCTGTAACATGATCTACAGGTTTAAATCGTGTCTGATTTCTTGATCAGTCACGCTCTTTCTTATTCACATGCATGTGAGTAACAACCGTAGGCCTACATGTACTGATGTTTAATAAACTGTACATTGAGTGATAGTAACAATTTTGATGATTTTTTGCTCAAAATTTAAAGTAATACTCACATTGTTTTTGTACAAGGATGTGACAGAATAGTGATAAAAACAGTGAATGAAACTCAGAATTAATGAGAATACTTAGGTCATAGTTTTAGCTATTAACATTTTACAATGTTACTTCATATTTAGCAAGTATCTCTGAGACTACGTTTTAAGGACACACAATCATTGTTATGATCAGTCTGTAGGAAAATAGCGAGGCAATTGGGATAGGAAATACAGTATATACACTATTGTTAACAATATGATGGGTCATGAATACAGATGAATGAATATGCTAATGGGAATATATTTGTATGAACGATGAAAATAACTAATATATTCTCATGGAATGTTTTGAAATTAATCCATTTAGTATGATGTTATTATTAAGAAAAACAAATATGTGCTCTATACAATATATACATACATTAGATTTATATGTAAGGAAGGAAATATTGTGATTACAATGATATTTTATGATTTTTAAATACATAGATGAATTAGGTTTTTTTTTAAATTAAATTTATAATGTAGTGATAGTTTTTATCAAATCTATGTGTAGCTTTAAAAGGTTTATTCATTGACAACAACTATACATATAAATATATAATTAAATGTTAAAAATATACTCAGTGGCTTTGATATATAAATATATATATGTGTAATAGGTGGGTTAAATATCTATATAACATTAATAAAACAACAATAATTTCTAATAATAATAATAGCACTTTAAAAAATATGAAAAGATATGTTTTATACAAAAAAATCACAACACACATACTTAATACATACAGTAAGTAAAATAGCTATTTTCTCCAGTCGGGCAGATCTTAAGTTTTGTAGTAATTTCTAGTGATTACACATATTTTGCTGAGGTAAATGGCGCACAATCTGGGTGAACATGTCGTTGATAGATAGTTGGTTAGATTACAATAAATGACCAAAACACTCGTAATCTAATTTTGATTATCTGGCTGGTACTATTAAAGACCTCTCCTGAATGTTAACAATTTAATCATGTACTCCAAGATAACTAACATATGTTAAGTTTAAAGAAATAATTATATGCATACATTTAACATGTAGTCAGATCTTCTAACGAGAGTTCCAAGTCCAGATTACACTGTCTTTATTTTACTTTTATTAAATTTTAGTATCTAGTGCAGAAGTAGATAGAAACTAATATTAAAGATGAATATGGGTTATCAAATTCTGTAATTCTAAAATATTTACTAACAATCATAAAACGTTGAAATTGAGTAAATGTAAAATTACTAAAGATTTGAATCATATATACTGGAAACAGTAGTACCATGACTTAGATGTTAAAGAGAATTCTAATGTCTAACTTTTCACAAAATATTTTGATGAATCAGGACGAAAGAATTTATCTTTCTTGAGGTAAATAATTGCTATATCATTAATGCATATTGAAATTAATGCAAACCACTGTCTCTTAGGTGCGACTAAATGATTTCTTGATTAATAAGCTAGACGAAAGAAATAAGACATAATTAACAGATTGTTTAAGACAACTGATTAGCCTACTACAGGTATCTCATTAATTACTTTAAATATTGTTTGGTTTTGAGGAACCTTTTGTTTGCTTATTTTATGGATTTACAGAGGTAACTATTAACTATTCCTTGACTATATTTTGTAGTTTTAAAGAACAGGCATGTACATAGAAAATGTGACAGACAATAAGTCAAATATTTTGCTCACATTAGTTTCTTGTCTTACAGTATTAATCACTTAGTCATTTTAATATAACTAACATTTTTTTCACAATGAATCATTTACTCAGATCCGTTCAGACCAATCATTCCGTAACATATTAACACAAAATCATTCTTGACAGTCCAGTCATTCCTTGATTCATTCACACAAAACGATTATAATTAGTTTTATCCTATAATTTATCTCTGTCCACTTATATATTGATTAATAATTGGATACAACACAAATCACAATATGTCCACAAAATGTGTCATAGGATCGGTTCATAAAATTATTCTGGCCGCACAGTGAATCAGATGTTTTTATATACATGCTTATTCCATCACAGTTGAAAGTTATGTATAAATGTAATTACTTTCTATAATACACTGCAGACACTGTCATTATTCCATCACAGTTTCTTGAACTCCTGATAAAATAACAAGATCATAACCAAGTCTTGATGCCATCAGATAGGTCCGATTTTAAGTAGATTAGAATGGTTCAACTTGAAATTTTCATTATATTCATTTGAATTATCTATTTTTGAACTAGTATAGCAAGAACAGCTAGCTCTTTATCTAAATCTTACATAATGTACCTTTTTAAGTCACATGTGCCTTAATATGTAATTTTTTAATTGGTATGCACTCGGTACTATGATCTGTGAGAATTCGTAATTCTAGTAGATCTCACAAATGCTGAATTTGATAATCAAATACACAGTATACAGAAAATAGTGTGTTAAACTTATCCACACTTCATAGTCTTTAAAACACAAAAAAACAACACTTCCTTACGGTTTGTTCCAAACTGTCATCACCCGAACGGAGCAACAAGTTCTTACCGATTGCTCAATTTATGAGATGCCATAGTGTGAACGTATGTGCTCCAAATGGCCGGAATCAAGAACTTATGATTGACAAAGACCAAAATTGTTTCCAGTCTTTTATATGCACACAACTGATTATTTTTATCACAGTGATAAAACTTGATATTCAACAGTTAAAATATTTCAGTCGTCCTGTATGTGCTAGGCATTCACTTCCTGCAACAGATAAATTCTGATTCTAAAGTATGGAATATACTTGATTTTAATCCAGTTATCACACATTAATTTCAGAATATGTATTATCGCTCTCAGAAGGGCTTCTTTGAAAAGCCTCATTCTGGTAACTGTGGTTTTTATGTGGTGTTGTTGGTAACGGGCGAGCTTCATTACCATTCATATATTCCCCGGAAGGTTTGGTATTCACTTTTGATGGTTGGTTCTTGTCCAAATATTGGTAACTACCGGCTGATATCCTACCTAGATTAGGTGGATTGCCTTGACCGTCTGTTATGACAGACACCTGAATATCATCAGGTGATTGGGTGTTGTTATTCCCATTGGCTTTCTTCTTTTTCATGAAGCGTTTTGAATCATAGCCTATTCTAGGTAAAGCTGCTCTGGTCGAGACTACATTTTCTGAGGGAATCTTCTTATTCTTATTTGAATTTTTCACAAACAGTAACCACAAGATGGCTACCAATAAGCATACGAGAACAATACCACCTACAACTGCACCAATGATTACTCCTGTATCATTTCCATCTTGTTTGGACGGCATAGGGTCAACTGTTGTTGCTAGTGGATCTTTCTTCGTATTGTAAGTCTTGCATTCTTCAACATTTCTGTTCTGAGTAGTTTCCACTGAAATACAGATTTCGTATTTGGTGTCCATATCAAGACCATAAATGGTTTTCATCGTTTCGGTTTTAGCCAAAGGTTCGACAATCTCTTTCTGTGTTTTAAAGTTTGTGTAGCGAACCGCAATTGTGTTAACATTTTCAAGATTCGTCACTCCATATTGAATTTTAATGTTAGTTAAAGTGGCTTCAAGGAGTGAAAGAGAAATGACAATGACTGGTATTGAGGAACTACCTACTGCTGGTTCTGTAGTGACTGGTGGAGCACCACTTGTAGTAGACAAGTAATAATTTGGACAGGTTGGTTCAGTTGTGTGAAAGTTGCACACAAAGTCTGTTTCAGAAACACTTGTGAAATATTTGTTTGCATTTCTGGATGGACTACTGCATTTTTCTAATTGTGATACAAAACTGATGTTTTGATTGGTGATTTTCTCATTCAGCCATTTTAGATGGCAGTCACAATGAAGTGGATTGTTCCTTAAGGATAGAGTTATCTTTCTTGAGAAATTGTCAAAAGTACACAGATGTATAGTTTGGATTTTATTGTCATCTAAATAAAGTGTGTCCAAACTGTCACGAAGCCCAACAAACATTTCTTGCGTCACATTTGTTATATTGTTCTGTGATAAGCTCAATAATGATAAGTTGGTAATGTCACGAAACACCAAATCAGCAATATCATTCAATCCTGTACTGTCCAAATTTAAGGATTGTAAATTTGTGAGATGTCTTATCTGCTCCCATGCTGTGTTAGTGTCAAGTTTTGTTAACTGAAGGTCTAGTTTTTTTAATGATGTCAGTGACGAAAATGAGGGGAGTATTAATTTTCCAGCTATCGTCTGGTCCTCAAGCTGAAGGTTCGTCAGTTTTGACATGCCAGAAAAGGTATTAGCGTCTATGCTTGAGATCTGATTCCCAGACAGATCTAATTGGACAAGATTGTTGGCTACAGATACGAATTCATTCCCATTTAACCTTAGTATTTGGTTTCCATTCAGATATAAATATTTCAGCTGATTTTTATTACGCAGAAACTCAGGATTTGGTGGGATTTCTCTCAGCCCGACATGTTGAATGCGTAACTCCAATAAAGAATTTATGTCTGATACACGGCTAAGGTTTGCCGCTGTCGAAAGTGGGTTTGAATTCAGGATCAACGTCTGCAGAGTGCTTGTCACATGAATGAAACAATCTTCTTCTAAAAGACTGATATTATTACGACTGACGTCAAAGTACTTGATGTTTCTAATCCTCTCAAAGAAATACGAAGGTATGGCACTGATTGAGTTATCAGTAACCGTCAGATATTGTAAGTTTGTCAGTGTATGAATTGCCTCTGATGGGAAAGTGGTAAACAAATTATCAACTAAACGCAATGTCGTCAGCTGAGGCAAAAAGAATACATCTGATCCCATGGATTTTATTTTCATACTCTCTAAAGTGAGTTGTTGTAATTTCTGGAAGGAGAACAAATGAGTTCCTTCTAAATCATTGTTATTTGGTTTAAACCGATGGATATGAAGTGTTGTGAGGTTTTTCAGTGGTTGAATGGCCAAAGACGGTGGAAGGACATCACTGGCATCGTCACCACTAATACTTAGTTCTCGTAAATCATTCTGCAGACCTTCAAATGCTCCATTAGAGATGTTATTTAAACGAGTTCCAGACAGGTTTAGGATTTGAATTCTTAATCCATAAAATGCATTTTCTGGTAAAGTCCTGATATTATTGTTATCTTTTAACGAGAATTCATGTATTAATCCATTGTAGCTACCAGTTATTTGTGGTACATTAGCAAGATTTTGACAACGTATCACAATATTATTTTCATTGTCTGTAGCACCTTGACAGTCGCAAGACGGCACTACATTTTGAAGGGTATCACAACCTGCTGGTCTGGCATCTACTAATGATGACGATATCAAGATGCACAATACAATATATGCAGACGGCTTCATCTTTTATGGATTCCTGAAAGAACAAACAAAACTTGTTTCAAACTATGGAGTAAGAAAAGATCAAAATATATAGCTAGTAATAATTAGTGTCATGTAAGATGGTGGATATTTTAACTATCTCTCTCTGGAACACCTTATGTCACTTCCTATGCCATACTTGACAGCCACAGTGACTCATTTAATAAGAAACTGACTTCCTATAACTGGAAGGTTCCAGATTCAATCCCAGTGTTTGTCCTGATTTTCCAGTCTTGTTTTCCTTCGTCAGTCTTACTGTAAAATGAATTTGATGAAGAACAGATGGAAACACGCTGTCCCGGCAGAATATCCTTCATTGAACACTGCATGGCATATATCTATCTTCATTACCCCTTTTTATATTCATTTCATCTAAAATGGGGGCTTTTCGGATGATTAACATCAAAATCGCTGAAGCCTTTCAGATCGTTTGATATTTAAATGAAACGCATTATACCTGTCAACATTCATTTTATAACCATATTTTGCTTCCTATTGTATATAAATACTCTTTATTTCAACATCGTGAATTAGATAGTTTTAAATAGAACATAAAAAGTTTTCAGAATTTTGTTAGGTTACAGTTGAATTACCCACCTCAATGTTTTGAATATTTGTTTTACTTTTTATTTTAAAGATACATTATGTTAGCGCTAAATCTGCCTATTGCAGGTCTTTCTTTTGACTTCAAATGTTATATTAATTATTATTAATAATAATGTTTTTATGTAGCCTCTGTTTTCCAGTAAACTGCTCAGTGGCGCTGAATTAGATATTTATTTGTAAGACAAGCCCATAATCAACTCTCCTGACCATAGGGTTGCTGTGATTTTGAATGAATTAATACAAATTCTCCATGTAATGATTTGACTTAAAAATGGATTTTAAAGACTTTGTTCGTAGCAATTGTACTTGACTATCAACACTTTATTACCAAAACTTTGAACACTTTGACTGAAATTTTATCAAAATCTAACATACTGCATCTTTAATATATATCACAATATTTATTCCTAATCAAAAATTCAAATATAAGCAGAAACAACCTTTGTTTTAAAATGAAAACCTTTACAATTAAAATAACTTCAAGCCCCACTGATGCACATGACTAAAATAAAGCCTAAATGTATCGCTGAAGGCAGGCTACATGTCTAAAGAAAGGTGTTTTTAACTTAAAAGAGAATGTTGTTAGAAATGACTAGTCAGTCTACCTGTGTAGGTATTATGTTAGTTTTAACAGACATACTGTATATATGTAAATACACGTATACCACCTTTTAGAGAATGTCATCAACAATACCTATAATTAACCCCATGACCTTTACAGGTTAATTGTTCATCAATTATCCCAAAAGTATACTAGTCGTTCACTTTCATCACTACTCCACACAGTTTCTTTTATGTTTGTATGAATTTCTGTAGCATGAAAAGTGATATATAGTAAACCATTAGACCTACAGGTAAACTAACTACCTACATTGACCTAGATAATATTGTTATCTTTATATAATTACATTCTTGATATAGTTGACAAGGGGTAGATTTGTAATATATCGTGTGTAGGTACTTAGATTTTTGTTATCAATATTCAAGTATTATGACTCAAATTCTCCATCAGTAATCACGTCATTTTATATTTTTGAATTTTTTGACCTCGTTGATGGTATATGTACACAAAAAGCTTTTTTTTTTATCTTATCTCTTTGAGTTATTATATTAGTCATACTTGTATAAATATTAGATTGTTTGATATGTGTTTATCTGAAAGATTAATATTCCGCCATTTTTTAAAATTTATTTAAACTGCTAAATTAATGTGACAAGTTTTAAATTAAAGCACCAATTGCAACATGCCAGAATAAAATTTAAATATATAGTTTAAAAGAAAACATACACATCCAAAACTACAGTGTGGTCCAAAAGTTATTCAAGTCGATAAAAATCAAGAGCTTGGCAAGGACAATGTCTTATCGTTTAGATTTGACAAAACGCATTAGTGTGCATATTAAAGAACTCTTGATTGTTGGAATTCGTAGTAAGAGTAGGCCGTAGCATCACTATCTCCGTGCACAATTTCCCTAATAGCACATTGAATGATGTCTGCCCAGTCAATGCATAAAAGTAGAATATTAAACCCCATTTCATTTCATTTTTATGTGTGAATGATGTGTTTGTTATATCTTTAACATGACATACACGACAGGTTGTATATCATATATAGAAACAATAGGTATAGAAATATAAGCATACATATACCATATTGTATAATTAACCTCACTAATTAACCTTGTGTTCTCACTTAATTACCAAAACATGATGTATAATAATTATAATTTCATTAACCACAAGTTACAAATTTGTGCCAAATATTATCAGGGCTCTGATACCTTTTGATAAACAGATATGATTAATATCATAAAAAGTATTAGCCAAGTATTTAGTAAAACCTAACTTTCGGACAGTTTTTAAAGGTAAACAAGTTATCTTTTATAAGGTTTAAGTTGCATCATTAATGAATAAATATTGAAAATATTCCAACTACAAGTTTGACTTACCTGAGTGTTACTATAAATAGACTACATCTAATGACAATATGTTATTATTTATCATAATATCCCACAGTATGCATCAATATCACACGGTTTGTTAATTCCATTAGTATGCATATATTGGAAGACAAGTGATATTAATAATAAAAAGGGTATAAGTAAACTTATACACCAGTTGTGATTGTCGTCTAGATTGTTTCACCTGGTGAAATGAGTCATTGGCTTGGCCTCACCTGAACATACCTGGCACACCGGAAACAAACACAATCAGCCATTCACAGGACAGATAAAGTCTCAACAACTGTCCTAGTTGACAAATCTATATTTAGTGTATAGCGTCATAAACGTTTCATTTCTGCTCAGTTTACCTGTATAATTGACAATAGGTTGTCGTTAAGTATAGGTGTGACATAATAACGCCTGGAGATTGATAGGTTCATGTCTTTATTATTGAATAAAAAGATTGTAAATGAATAACCACAAGATTTTATAATTGAATTGAGAATAAAAAGTAAATAAATATACCAACTCTTTTATATTTGTGGCTATTCCATTTAAGGGTATATATTAGAATTGATATTTAAAATGTTATTTAAATTTATTTAAAATGTTATTTAAATTTATTTAAAATGTTATTTAAATTTATTTAAAATGGTATTTAAATTTATTCAAAATGGTATTTAAATTTATTTAAAATGGTATTTAAATTTATTTAAATGTACAGATTTTAAATACAGAAATTTTGTTTTCTGAATTTAATATCAAATGATAGTCTTTGACCGCTTTTGGGTAAAAACATAGTCATCAACGTATTCCATTGTGAAAATTTCAAGTGGGTGCCTGTACTATGATATCTTATTATTCATTAGGAAATATAATCGTAGTCTAAGAGTGAATCACTGACTCTCCCCTTTTTACCTTTTTTACGAAAAACTTATACATGAAATTTTAACAATTGAAAACAAAAAGAAATTGAAAAATAAGATATTTAATTGAAAAATCTAAAATTGAATATATATTTAATAACAATAGATTTTAATCAAAAACAATTGATGCTTTTTATTTTCAATTTAATTTTCTTAGTTTAACATGTCTGCCATTGAGTCAAGTGGTGTGTGGTGTTAAATCTTGGAGCATCACCTTTCAAGCCTCGTGGATTTTCTTCGGGTACTTTGATTTCTTCTGGTATAGACCTCTATTTTTTTTAAAATAGAATTTCACCATATTGTTATTATTAGTCCCAAAATGATCTAGCTTGTGTCATGTGATCATTAAATCCTCATTTCTATCTCTTTCTCTTTCTTGTAAATGAACTCTTAACACAAATTCAACAGATTTCTATCTGATTCAAGGTTTCTAATACAAAACCTAAACAATGTACCTCTCCTTTTCTTCAACAAATATTGACAATAGCTAAGAACAGGATATCAAAAGATTTCTTTCCACCCTTCAATAAATAATAACATACTATACCTGCTTTCAACAGCTTTCAGGTATAAATAAATATGACTATACATGACCAGGTATTATTGTTATGATCTATTGTGGTCAGTGGTCAATTGCCCACAGGTCAGATAATAACAGGTATACTGCTATTCCTTGCAATATTGATGTAATGTTATATAACATTATAACAATGGATATAATTTCTCTGATGGGACAAGTGCAATATATGTTTGACCTTGTTTTATTTAATACCTAGGTCATGGTGTTTCTTTAGATTGTAAAATCCCAAAGAATATGTGTTTATATGTATCTCCTTGTCTTGAAATATATTTTATTTGGATTGGGATAATTAATAATCAGTTGTACCATTTCTCAAAAACAGAAGTTTTAAAATGCTAAAGATTCAAACTTACAACTTATGTAAGATTATGATTACGTGCTATTATAAGATATAAGAGATCACGACAGTCAACAATTTTTTTTGCGTTATGACAGTTTCCACTGATAATGCTAGGCTTTATTATTTGCAACACTCCCAGCTATTTTTCAAGTTGCGCTTATGACTAATTTTCATCTGTGATATGTTACCAGATTTTTGGAGAAATTTCTAAGGTGCAAATAATCTATATTTAAAAAATGAACCTGTCAGCACTGGAAAGCTGTATCTTTGAAAGAAATTGATATTTTGATTTTGTTTCCTTAAACATATGTTATGCAAGAATTAAATCTGCCTATTGTAGGTCTTTCTTTAGGCCTGAAATGTTATCTAAATTATTGATTAGACATTAATTATCTTATCCAGACCATAATCAACTCTTCGTGTCATCATTAGTCTCAATCTAATTAAAATATAGATCTATATTTCGTTTCGTTTTTTATACTTTTGATGGCCTACACTCATGTAGATCTAACAAGTTATAGTGGGAGCTCACGTTCTATGACGTCAGGTATCAAGCATGGGACATTTGACCCGATAACGTCAGTCATTCGATTAACCAATTAGCGACCGCCATGCTTTTTAAAATCTACTTTTGTTTTGTTTTGATTTCTATCCGCTGGTGTTAGTATAGACGTCATTGGCTGGTAATATCTACCCACAGTTCCACGCATGAAAAGGTCAAACGGTCGATTCGACAGACCATTTGATTGGCTGACCCCTCATTTCAGGCAGAACACCAGTTAAATAACAAGTCCTCCAGATCCAAGAGTAGTAAAGACAAGAAAAAATGAAATTTTGAACTATAAAAAACGAAACGAAATTGGATCTGTGTTTTAATCAGATTGCATTAGTCTGAGATATTTAGTAAATTTTGTGATGGATGATTGAATGTAAAAATGGAGAAAGTTCATCAGGATTTTTCAAACTGATTTCCCTAGTCAGTGGTGCAAGACGGAGGGCCTGTCAAGAAAAGCTGTCTAGTCATTTGGTAACCAAAGTCCTGTGTACAAATTAGCATGCACGTAAAAGATCCCATTGCAGTTGGAATTTGAAATAGAGTAGGTCTTAGCACCGCTGTCCGGGCAAAATTTCCCTCACTCATAGCACACTGTAGGGCATACGCCCATCTTGATTAGCCGAGTTGGAGCAGAACACAGAACAGTAGGTTATTAAACCCCATTTCATTTCATTTCTTTTCATTTATCTAATCTTACCTAATGTCCCTTTAAAGATACATTATGTAAAAGCTAAATCTCTTTATTGCACGTCTTTTTTCGTGTTTCAAATATTATATAAATTATTTTTTGAAAATTTATTAACAGGGTAAGCCCAAAAAAACCTTTCTTGGTCATTGAATGTGCTCGATTTTAAGTAGATTATAATTCTGCAGCCATTTAAGAGTTTAATGATAAAACAGAAAATCAAGACTTAGTCTTGATTGTCCGGTACCATTGTTATGATGATAATAAACAATTTATGCTACATTTTGTTCAAACGAAATCGGACTGAAATGTTTTATATAATCATTTTGCTTTATATATTTTTGAACTATTATAGCAAGAATGGCCAGCTCTTTATCTAAATCTTACATAATGCAACTTTAATTAAATGTTAAATAATCAATTTAAGGATAACTTTATCGTGGATTAAGCCATGAGAAATAAGATATTGTCTGATCTTTTCATCATCTTATATTAATCTGGTTGCGAAAAGGTAGAGCAAATGATAAACCATTATACGGCTGATAGTTTTCAAGCTCTGATTATCTGTTATTTACAGTAGTAAAAGTTTGTCAGATTAGTGATACTTGTATCTTAGAGGTCTATGTATTGACATTTACTGTGACTGTTAACAATCTAAATACTTGTCATTTGTTCAGGCATTTTTATAATATTTGTTCTATGTGTTTGTAACCACTTCTAAGACACACAGCTTGTACGAAAAGTCATTGAGGACTTTATCTGTCGCTTAGTTGATCTGACTTGCGATTTTGTTGACATTTAATTATCTCGAGTTGTAAGATAAGTTGGAGTACATGTATATATAATGTAGACGAAGTTAGTCAAGTAGACTGTCCTTACATATTTTACATACACATGTAGATATTTCATTCACAACCTTGGGATTGTAACAATTCTTTAATACATTATCTTATAATAGTTCTTGATAAAAAGGAAAGGTATATGAATGTGGACATGGCCGTGAAGGTCTATAAATTTGATTAGGGGCGGGAAGGGTGGATCATAGTGAATTTTACCGTTTTTTGGATGAGTATGAATATTGATTATGCTTGTGAGATTTTTGGTACTATAGATTGAAATTTAATATTAGTCTTGAAGACACTTGTTTGAATTTGGTCCCTTATGTTCAAAAAGTGTTCAGTACGATAGAGAGAAGAATAATGATTGGTCAAATTTCTGTAACTTATTCTGATGATTTTAAAGCTCAACATGCCATAAAAAATAAATATAGATGAAGGCCATATGCAATCAAAAGTACTTTTATTACAAATATTTCTGTCCCAAACGTATCATTTGTTAGTTTAAGTTAACATCGATTTCTAATGATATCACACCACTATCTTTAATTTTCCAAAGTCTTCGACAAGTATAGTAACACGGGTAACAAATGATGCTTGTACAAGCCAGCCCATTCTTCATGCTCAGTCTTCACATGAAATAATATGTTGTTAAGACATTTGGAAAGGACCGGTATATGAATGATTTGGCTCTTTGTGACTTTAAAAAAATCGCAAAGCGGTTGTACGTGGATCAATATCCAAGAGACTTGAAGAAGGTTTTGTTTGATACATACATACAAAATTTATACCAGTGGCGTATTTGAGTCCCAATTTTGACAGAGAAGAATTTTCAGGATTTGTCATTCCATGCTAACCATTGATAAAGGTGCTGCAGAGTTAAGATGTAAAATGTCAAGATTTACATGATAAATATATGTTCCCTGAACCCTGCATATTATGGCTTTGTACAAAACTAACTTTCGAAAACTAAATGGTAGGTAGCTTTTTCAGGTAGGGTAAGTCTGTTGTTCAGATTGAATATGGCTTCAGCAAGATCTTATGTATGCATATTAAAATGTTAGCACTTATTCCTTCAACAAGAACCCACTTTTATATGCTCCATTTTCTTTTCCTATACAATCATTGACTATTGTCAGCCTTGTATCCTTTAACCCATCCTTATTTGTAGCGCTGAACATTTGCTTATCTCACTCCCATTTAGCAATGTTTTGTTTTTGCTTGTTTTGATATCTTTATTTTAAATCAAAACTTAGATTTTTGTCTGGTATTGATTTGTTATTCATTGATTTATCATTTGTTATTGATTAATAATATGTTATTGATTAATAATTTGTTGTTGATTGATCATTTGTTATTGATTGATCTTTTGTATCGATTGACTGTTTTGTTATTTGTTATTGTAAATATATGGATGATCTGTTGTCTGTATGTACTGTTTAATATTTGTTATAATTTGTAAATAATAATCATTGAAATCATATTATTATTGTTTATCTTGTGTATTTACAGTTGTTGACGTTTACCCAGAATGATTTATCCACGTCACCGTTTAACACTAATCTACATGAAACAGTTCCAGCAGTTAAACTTCATTTTGTATCCGGTGAAAGAACAAAGGTAGGTATAATTTATCAACAGGCAATAAATGAATTATTATCTTTCTTTATTGTGTCTTGTGATCTGAAAGCAAATGGTGAGAAAGTTTATCTAATTAAAGTAGTGTAACCTCAACAGATAACTGGTCCCAATGACTGGCGTTTGTAAGACCATAACAAGCTTTTGTACCCTTCAACAAAAAAAATTGGGAAAAAAAGAATTTACCATATATATAAAATATGTCTACATGTAAAAAATTCCTAGTTTATTATCGATTTGGGCTTTTTTTCCATAAGGTTAATGTTCTCGTAGGTTTAATGTCCGTTGTATTTCATTGCCAGTAACATTATAAACAAACTGTTAAAAAAAGTACTAGAAACAATAGGAATGACTAAAAATGTGAAAATGGTTACTGCTTTTATGGAATAAAAAAAAAATCCATAGTTTGGAATTAGGGAGGGTTTATGATTTGACATGTTGTGTTTCCTGTATTTTAGTCATCACACAGAAGAAGAAGTCAAGACGATCCACAAGCCAAGTTAAATGTAGAATTTGGACAGTTACAATGTGAAATAGATGTGACCATAGTGGATCGTATAACCAGTTTACTCAACTCCGATAATTCAACTAATCCTGTAGATAGTAAAACAACATCGTATTATGGACAACAATATAAAAGCATGGTAAATATTCTCTGATATTGAATAATATTCATATGTTGATATTCAGTCAATCTGATTGAAATACAGATCTATATTTCGTTCGTTGTTTTATACTTTTGATGGCCTACGCTACATGAAGATCTGTAGTGGGAGGTCATGTCAATGGTCATACGACTGGCTATTGACCCAACGACATAAGACATTTGATTAATCAATCAGCACTGATGTTTCTCGTATGATACCCACATTTCCGTGCATCTCACACCAAGAACCTATGCAACAAACAGTTTCATCACCAACCCCTCACATCAACCAGAACGCTGGTTACTTAACAACTTTTCCGCTAAAGACAAGGTAAATAAAATTTTGAACTATAAAAAATGAAACAAAATAGGATCTGTGTTTTAATCAGACTGATGTTTAGTTCCCTGGCTTATTTTTTGTTAAAATTTATTCTATCATTATGGTCCGGTTTATGCAATTAAAGTATCTTCATGTTTTCAAGATGCATTATGTAAGAATTAGATAAAGAATTAGATAAAAAATAGATATATAGAAAATGTATATGTTGTAATGAAAATATGAATATGAAGACTATTGTTTACTTTAAGATTCCACCAAGTCAGTTTATTGTTTGTTTATTTTAGTTATTTACTGAAGCTATGGATGAAGAATCTAGAGATGATGAAAAATTAGATATACATGTCAGTAGTCAATCAGCTACATTACATATACGGTCAGTTTAAACATTTTTAACTTTGTCATCTACAAAAAGGATGGGTCTTATTATTTATAGTTAACACATTGGACCATTTGGGTGTAGCTGGTAGACCTACATCGCTCCGAGGCTCATGAAGCCCCAGGTGGCCCATAGATATCTATTTGATTTTTTGATGTAAACATTTCCAATACTCCATGCCCTACCCTAAATATGCATGGATAAATTGAAAAACAAGATATTGTGTACAGTTCTTGCACACATGTGACAGGGGGTCAAAATTTTTCCCACTCTGGCGCTCAAAGATGATCTTGGTGGCTCTGGGTATTCCTATTTTACTGCACCACATGAGCCTTATTCATGATAACTTTGTTTGTAATGAAAGGACACTACTGTTATAGGGCAAGTTATAATGAAAGCCCAGGTTTCATTGTCTTTCATACTACATTTTGTTATTGTACATTTCTATTGAATAATGTTATTATTTCAGATTTCCTAAACCTGATTTAAGACAATCAACAGAGAGATTACCATGGTGGGAACGTAATCTACATAAAGAAATACTTATATTAGAATTACGAAATTTCCGTTTTCTAACTCAACTGTGCAATTCTAACAAATCCAGTAAACTAGAATTCACTTGTAGTGATGTTCTAGGTAAGTCTCTTTTTACATTAAGTAATTCAATAATAACTTGTTATGTTTTTCATAATTTGTACGCTAATGGAATAATTTACCTCAAAATATTTGCGATGGGCAAAACTCTTACAAGTTTAAAATATCAATTAAAAAATGTCTTGGAAAGTGCCTTGATCAAAGTATTATCAATATTATTTTTTTTGTTGCAATGTTGAAATCAACAGACTATCTCCTTTCAACGTATTATTTTTTGTAGGATTTTTTCAAGAAGATTCTATGGTACCACCAATATTAGTAGCCTCTATAACATCGGATGATAACTGTGATAATATAGAAAAACAAGAGGGTTTTAACTGGCCTAGGTAATTAAAATAACTTGTTGCAACATTTAATAAATTCTGAATTCTATATTACTAAAGACAAAGGTGTGTGACACTTACCACAGACATGAAATATATTACTGCTGCAGAATTTGCAATCTATTTTATCCTATACAGCAGTCATATGACCAATTCGGATCTGATGTGAATCCATGGATTTGTTGCAGATTATTCTTCATACTTTCATGATTAGAAACAAATTTGTTCAGACACAATAAAACTGTAAAATGTTGGTTTTTGCCGTAAAGTAGATGTAATTAAGAAACAAATATTTGACATGAAGACCAAGACATCTATTTGCATGAACATCAAGACATCTATTTGCATTTCAGGTTAGTTATAACATCTTATCAGGTCTCGTCTCAACTACAAACAGATGAGCAAGATTCTAACGATACACTTGATTCTTTAAATGGTATCTGTCAGTTCGCTAAAAAACAATCCTCTCCATTCTCTAATAAAAAATTTATGTTTCAACAAGAAGATCTGTCATCTGTATCACAACCTGAAGTTAAACATACTTGTGAAGAGGTAGGTAGATTTGGGAGGTTGGATGGCCAAATGGTTCATAAGGCCTGTCATTTAGTCAACTGGTGTGGTTTCAATTCCTGGTTGTATGTGACAAGGGTTGCCTGACCAGCCTCGTTCGTTTTCTCCGGTTTCCTGTTCACCCCTCTGTTAATGACCCCTATGCGCAAGCGAATTATTGAAATAAAATTGAACCATATGTTAGTCTTGAAATGATCTAGTTTGTGTTGAGTGGATGTTAAACCCCATTTATCTCTCTCTACACAGCTAGATGAGGGGTTCAGGGTTTGTAATTATATATAGTCAAGCGCATGAATCTGGGTGCCAGCCATCAGGATCCACTGGGCCCTGGGCCTGTAATCTAGCAGGTTTCACTCAAAATGAAAATCAAAATAAAGAATGTTTTACAATCTCCTTAATATCGAAAGTCTGCTAGTTGAAGTCAAGAGTGAGATCGCCAAAGATTTTAACAATAAAAAGGGAGATGATCAGACAGAATTATGTAAAATGATAAGTGGAGTGTGCATATAGGAGGACTACAGTGCCTGTTCGTATAACTTGAGGGGAAGTGTTAAATAAATAGTTCCTTCAAATTTTTATAATATAAAAGTCTGCCCCTATCCGCTAACAAAATGATTAATGATATTAATTTGTATTTTATAGTTAGTTTTACCAGGTAATAAAGAAGAATTAAAAGAATTCCAAGAGAAGTCATCGAATAATACTAAATTATTGGTTGAAATAGTTCTACCTAGTGTTGTAGCTGTGCTTCATAGTAAACATTTCTTTGAGGTTTTATATAATAGGTAGGTATTAATAGTCTAGATTGGATAAATCATAATCTTCTTCTTGTGCTTAACTTCCACTTCCACCTAGGGTGAGGATCCACAGTGGTTAAGTGAGTAAGATGCTGGCTCGCTAGCCTGGAGATCACAAGCTCGATCCCGGTATGAGGATTTTCCGGCACATGGTTTCCCTTTTTCAGTGCTGAACAGAGTGATTGATAGAAACAGCTGTCTAGTCGTTCGGATGCGACACTGCAATTCCATATAAGAGTAGGCCATGGTGTTGATGCCCACTGTATGGCATATGCCCGCCTTAAAGTATCCTAGTTGGAGCAAAACATAAGAGGAAGTTTGACCCCATATCATTTCTTCAATATTTTTGTTTATTTCTTTTTTTTAAGGGTAAATAATGATCTGTTACTATGGGAACCAATGGCGCCATCTCCGTTAAATACCCAAGATAAAAGTAATCTGTATCAGCCATTAAATTTAAATGTATTAAACCTATTACAAGATGGTGGTAAAGATTTATTCCAAATGGCGCAGTCAGGAATACACTATAATACAGGTAAATGTTACTATAATAATATCACCATCATGGGATGGGTGGGGGTGTGGAGGGATTGTGGTCGAATGGTCTAATTCGTGTGGTCTGTGGTGTGGTTCAACTGGCAGGGTTTTGATTCCCATAGTATTTGACAAGGAGTAGGGTCACCTATCCAACCTTGTGTGTTTTCTCCGGGTCCAACAGTTTCCTCTCACTCAGTCACTGCTTAAAACTTCTACATGCAAATGAATTTTTAAATAGAATGTTAGTCCTGAAATAACATAGTTTGTGTCGAGTGGAAGTGAAACCCTGTAACCCTATTTCTTTTTCTCTCTGTCTCTGGGGTGGTTTTGATCCAAAACTTGTATGCAACGAAGAGTGGGGTTACCATCTCAACCTCGTGTTTTGTCTCTGCTTCTGGGTCTTCCTGTTTCCTCCAACTGATGAAGATCCCTACACCCAAGTAAAATATTGAATTAAAGTTGACCATGTTAATACTGGAATGACCTAGCATGTGTTGAGAAGATATTAAACCCAATCTCCCTGTATATGATTCACCATGTGTTCTATAAAGTGTATTCATATCCTGTCCCAATGACACATATCACTACTTATTACTAATAACTTCATGTACTCTACAAATAGTAAGTTTTCCTGCTTCATGCATGACACGTTACTGCTTATTCCTAACAACTTGAAAATAAAATAAATGGAAAATTTTGCATATAGTTTCTACTAAGATGACTAAATGGTATTGTCTGTTGTTTTAGATTCAGCATCTGATGATGAAGATGATAGTATTAATTATTATTCTATACATGAAAATCGTCATAGAAAACGTTCAACACAAGAACATGAATTACAGAGTAAAATGTGTTTATCTTTAACTATTGGTCATGGAAAGGTTCTAGCCAATATACCTCATAAGGTAAGGTTGTGTAAGGGAGAACCATATAGTCAATAAATATGTCCTGTTTTTTGAACCTGCCCCACTGAGTCCTACTAATCACTGACAAGAACTTTTTTGTTAATATCGCCCAAAGTATTGAAAAATATAACCGACAAAGAAAGATATGTCCAAGTATGCACATTCTACAAAATTGACAAAATTATGGATAATTGAAATTGACAAAAAACGCTTTTGAGGAGAGCAAAAAGGATATTATCACAACCCGTAAAGTGTTCAGTTAATTATATATTGAACAATGGTTATTGACCAAGAACTTTTCTATGGATTTGTAATTTGTCTGGCGAAGATTTTCGTACTTTTTCGTAGTCAAAACTCAATTTGATAAAAAAAAAA
The DNA here is from genome assembly GCA_963678685.1 of Patella ulyssiponensis. Lineage (NCBI taxonomy): Eukaryota > Metazoa > Mollusca > Gastropoda > Patellidae > Patella > Patella ulyssiponensis. The sequence continues at coordinate 56,825,968 of OY783230.1, read as the reverse complement.
TATGCTTGCAATCTATGTGAATTGTTTACATTTTACTTCCATGCAAAATATTTATAATGAAAAACAGCTAGATGTTGTTTTAATGTGTATCACCAGATGACCTAGATTTATGATTTACTTGTAGACAATTTGCCAACATCATCTTTAACATCCTATAACCAATAGGGGGTTGGGTGAAGTAATGGTCTAACATGTGCACTTGTAGATCATAAGGCCTTTCATTAAGTCAAGTGGTGTGGTTTACATTCCCAGTTTGTGCGTGAAAAGGAGTAGGGTCGTCTTTCCAGCCTCGTGATTTTTCTATTGATCATCCAGTTTCCTCCCAATGCTAAACACCCCTACATGCAAGCAAATTAAAGACATGAATTAAACCAGTTTACCTCCAGTGAATGGTAAACTCCATTTCTCGCTCTCTATAAGCAATTGGTTTTAACATTTTAAAAATCTAGTTGATTTAAGATTTTATTTTGAATACTTCATGAATTAAACTGTAGATTTGTTGTTTGTTTTATTTTAGGATGATAAAAAACATGGTGAATTACTGGTTGTGATAAATGATGCCGTCCTGTTTTCAGTAGCTAGCCATAATGGAGATCCACATCTTCGATATTTGTGCTTCCAAGCTAATAAATTTGATTTAAACCATAATGGTTAGTATTTATTTTATAATTAGTGTTATGTTGCATAGTAATGTTAAACATTCTAATCTGGAAAATTAGAGGCACACATACTAAAACTGTCTATCTACAATTTGCTCTGCTTGAGAACAGACACTAAGCTAGTTGACCAACATCATAATTCCTAAATCAACGATTTTAGTCAAAATCATACCTCAAGAATTTTGAGAAGTATTTATTTCGCTTCCATTTAATAAAATTGAAAAGGTTAATTTAGTCTTTGTGTGCATAACAGATGTGAAACGGTGTAGAACCAAATTAAAAAATGATACAGTATACTCAATTTTGGTGATGGTGGTCATTTAGGGCATAGATCTGTTCTCAAAGTACACAGTGCTCTGTGTGCAGAATTACTTAGAGGCACCATTGCTCAGCAAATATGGTGCTAGCTCACTAACCAGGAGGTCTCAGGTTCCGTTCCAGTCTGGTTTCCACTTGTCAGTGATGAGGATCAGAAGACCTGATGAGGAAAAATGTAGAATGGTTCAGATGTAAGCATAGAGCTTGTGGTCCAAGCATATTTTCCAACTTAATACACTGGTTTTGCATATGTCCATCTTCATTACTCGAGTAGGTGTAAAAATGTAAGACTTTAAAACTGTTGGTCTCTCATTTTGAATCTGACTAGTGTTTAAAAGCCAAGTAAAGATCTAAATCCGATTGACTTTTGTAAATTCTGAAATACAAATAGAATTCAACATATTTTATTTTTGAACAGGGTGTGTAGATGGACCTATTATGTCCGGTGAGAGTGCCATAGATTGTATAAAAGCAGAACAAAATAGAATATTAAATCATTGTATAGGAAGATCAGAGCGAGGTGTTCCTTCTAAACTTGCTGGTCAAGTTGGACGTGGTCCAGATTCTATGGACATGTTATCTATAGCTGTTAAAACAACTTTAGATACCATTAACAATGTCAAGGTAAAATATTTGCAAAAATGAAAAGTAATATTTATGGTAAACTTCTGAAAATCGGAAACCACGATGGCTAAGTAAGTAAGACGCTGGCTCGCTAGCCTGGAAGCCAAGGGTTCGGTCCAGTGTACACATTGGCATGTGCAAAAAAGATCCCTTGACAGCAGGAATTTGATATAAGAGTAGGCCACCACGCCACTGTCCAGGCAAAATTTCCCTAATAGCAAACTGTGTATGCCAGTCTTCATTGCCCCAGCCGGAGCAGAACAGTAGGACATTAAACACCATTTTATATTATTTCATTTAACTTAGACAACAACACTGTTTCTGTTTAGAATTGAAAAATCAACCTCTTGAAAAACAATTCTCACATTTTGAATCTAATAATAATATACTGCTGCTTAAATGCACACACACAGTCTTCGGTTTATTTTATCCTATTCCAAATGACTAGGCACATAGGCACACTTTTCTTGTCAGATACAGGCACCAGGATTCGAACCCAGCAAATTCTAGTTGATAGGCCAGTGCCTTACCACTTAATTACTGCTTACACCCAACAAGAAATGGAAGTGCAGTTTACATTAAATCATATTTGATACAACAGTGCAACAAAAATTGCAGATGAAAAGATGTATCATATGTTCTAGACAGACTAAACACCCCCTGTCTTATACACAATATATTGTCTATAAACTGTGGCATGATGATCAGTAAGAGTTAATGATGCTAGTGATATTTATTTGTACCCAGGACTTTACTGTATCAGTATGTGTTAAAGGTGGTACATTACATCATAGAATGGTGGAAAGTGGTGAGAGCTGGATATCTCAGGTATATTACACTATATTATCCCAATAATATAAGTTACTGTGAACTACTCAGACTCTAAGCTTGGTGCAAAAAGTCAGACCTGGCACTGAAAAGACAGACTTTAAACTTGGTGCTGAAAACTCAGACTTTAAATATCGTTTCATTCTCTTCTGAATGTAAATTTGAAACATGTATTTAAAAAAATGTATAACACTAACACTCTAACTGAAATTTTATCTGGACTTTTGTCTTCATTGTTCTAATTTACTACACAGTATTATCAGTTGTTCTTCAGTTGAAGTAAGCTGCATTATGCACAAGACTTTAATGTTTGTAGATCAATTCAGGAGATCATGTCCTGATGTGAATTGAACATCCACATTTTCTGAATTGATAAACATAATGTTGAAGTTAAGCTTGTGTAAGTCTTACATGCTTTGTGAGCAATTGGGTCCTGAATTATGCCTGAAAATCGGATTTTGTAAAGTATTGACTAAGAATTGTTTTTAAATATGTTTTTTGTATTGTAATTATCAGATGTAAATTAGAGATTGATGTATGTTTTGTATATTGCAGGCATTAGATTTATTAGATGTAAAAGATTATCCTATATTAGGATATATAGAACCAGAAGTTATAACACAATTACATGTACATTTATGGAGTTGTGCTGTAGATTATAGGTAAGTTTATAACCGTTTCAGATCAGCAAGTTCAGTTTTATATATATAAACAATATTAGATTGGGTACTTCAGGTTCATGTTAATAAGCAGTATTAGCTTATTCATTTTTATACGTCCACATTCATAATGTGAACGTATTATGCCGTCACCCCTGTCCGTGTGTATGTGTGTGTGTGTGTGTGTGTGTGTGTGTCTGTGGTTCGCCTACAGGGCGCAATTCTTCATGGATTTTCTTCAAACTTTGTATACTTATTCCTTATACCCCAAGGAAGATCCCTATTGTTTTTTGGTGCATGCCCGACCCCCAGGGGCAGAGCCACGCCCATTCCTTGTATTTATTTGTTTGTCGTCTACAAGCCACATTTCTTAACGTATCATCTTGAAACTTTGAATGCTTATTCTGTGTACCCTAAGGAACATTCCTATCATTTTGGGTGCATGCCCAACCCCCAGGGGCAGAGCCACGCCCATTTTCTTTTCGTGTGTCTTTGTGTCGCCTTCAGGGCGCAATTCTCACTGGATTTTCTTCAAACTTTGTATACTTACTCTTTATACCCTAAGGATGATCCATACCGTTTGGGGTGCATGCCCACCCCCCAGGGGCAGAGCCACGCCCATTTCTTTTTGTGTGTCTGTGTCACCTACAGGGCGCAATTCTAACTGGATTTTCTTAAAACTTTGTATACTTACTTTTTACACCCTAAGGATGATCCGTATTGTTTTTTGGTGCATGCCCGACCCCCAGGGGCAGAGCCACGCCCATTCCTTGTATTTATTTGTTTGTCGTCTACAAGCCACATTTCTTAACGTATCATCTTGAAACTTTGAATGCTTATTCTGTGTACCCTAAGGAACATACCTATCATTTTTGGTGCATGCCCAACCCCCAGGGGCAGAGCCACGCCCATTTTCTTTTTGTGTGTCGCCTACAGGCCACAATTCTTAATCGGTCATCTTGAAACTTAAAATACTTATTCCTTATACCCTAAGGATGATCCCTTTTGTTTTGGGTGCATGCCCGACCCCCGCGGGACAGCAACGCCCATTTCTTGTATTTGTTTGCCTGTCGTCTACAGGCTGCATTTCTTAATGTATCATCTTGAAACTTTGAATACTTATTCTTGGTACCTTAAGGAAGATCCCTATTGTTTTTGGTGCATGCCCACCCCCAGGGATAGTGCCACGCCCATTTTCTTTTTGCGTGTCTGTGTGTCACCTACAGGCCACAATTCTTAATCGATCGTCTTGAAAACTTTTTTTATATTTATTCCTTATACCCTAAGGCTGACCACTATTATTTTTGGTGCATGCCGGACCCCCTGGGACAGAGCCACGCCCAATGCTTTTGTGTCTTGTGTTCGCCTACAGGATGCAATTCTTAACAGATCCTTTTAAAACTTTATATACCTATTCCTTATACCCTAAGGATGACCCCTATTGTTTTTGGTGATTTCCTAACCCCCAGGGGCAGAGCCATGCCCATTTTTACTTCGTGTCTGTGTGTGTTGTCTACAGGCCACGATTCTTAATGGGTCGTCTTTAAACTTGGGATATGTATTCTTTATAGCCTAAGGACGACAACTGCATGTCCCGACTCCCACAGGCAAGACACGCCCAATTTTTGTGTTTGTCGTTTACAGGCCGCAATTCTGAATGAATCAGCTTGGTACTTGGCATATGTATTCCTTATAGCCTGAGGGCGTCAACCATTGATATTGGTGAATGTTCCGACCCCCAGGGGCAGAGCCACGCCCACTTTTTGCCTTTAGCGTTAGGAAGGCACAATTCTGAATGGATTATCTTGGTATACTTATTCCTTATACTCTAAGGAAGGCAACTATTGATGTTGAGGCAAGACCCTCAACGCTAAACAAACCAAACGCCTAGCCTTCTTGACAAATTTAAAGTACCATATCAATCAAAGTAGGAATGTGGACGTATATTGTAGCGTTAGCGTTATGTTTATATTTATAAACAGTATTAGATTGGGAGGGGGATGCTCATAAAATATATGATAACAGGTTATATTGATTGAATGTAAAAGAATGTGTTTTATTGTAGGAGTTCCAACCATTATATTCACCATTACGACCTATGTTAACAGAATAAATGTATAAAATTATGTTCATATTGTTGATAGAATTATATGTATAACATTGTGTTCATATTGTATTTTCAGACCATTATATCTACCATTACGAGCCATGCTAACAGCGGAAGCTTTTAGTATATCTAGTAATATAGTTACAGGTTCACCTACATCTTTATTACGGTAAAACTTATTTTATGAATTCTGAAGTTTAATCACCTTGTATTTCATGTCCTCAAATCTTTATTTTAGCTGCAAAACTGAAGTTTTTTATGAAAAGAAAAGATAGAATTATATGCTAAAAGTATTATGAAATAAAATAGTCATCCTATATTTGATGTCAAGTGGGAATGGATGACCTAATGGTTAGCAGGTGCATACTATATCATAAGGTCTGTCATTGAGTCAACTGGTGTTGTTTCGATTCCCCAGTTGTATGTGACAAGGAGTAGGGTCGTCTGTTCAATGTTGTTGGTTTTCTAAAGATCCTCCGGTTCCCTCCCGCCGCTAAAGACCTCTACGCGCAAGTGAATTATTGAAATGAAGTTGAACCTAGTTTGTGTCAAGTGGATATTAAACCCTCTCTTTCTCCCTCCCTCCCTCCCTCTCTCCTATCAAACAGTATATTAATAGATATGTTTTATTGTATACTATACTTCAGGTTCCAGTTAGATGATGCAGCACTTTATCTATCTGATAAACAGTTTATGGAAGTAAACATTAAAGATGGTAAGTATTCAATATTTTAGTTATGATTATAAAACATGACTGTTATTTGGTCATACTATAAAAAAAGTAAAAATGAATTGAAATAGGGTCGATGGGATTCATTGGGGCTAATATTTAAGTTTTGCCCAGAAAACAGGATAAATGCCTCCTCCTCATCGAAGTGCAACTGTATGGGGTTCTTTTATATTCTCATTAATTTGTAGACTGGACCTTGGTTTGTCAATGTCAACCTAGTCCATTTTTGCGCACCAATGACAAGGGAAACAAGTCTGGAAAACCCTAAAGAACTTTCTCAGCCATCATGGCTCAATGAAGAAATGTTTTTCTGTCTAGAAACTTGAACATATAATCTTTTTTTCCAAGAACAATCAGGGACTGGAACTCACTTCCTCCAGACATCATTTCCGCCACAACATTAACCACTTTCAAGGCGAAAGTGGCGGCCATGGTGGAGTAGAAGCAAACAAGTGTATATAGTTTTAAATGTATATATCTGCTGTCATCAGGCAGCATCTTAAATTGGAAGCTAAAAGCGCACTCCCCAACATGGCATAAAAATCAACAAGTTGATGGTGGCCATTGAAAGGCAGAAGGTTAGACAAATCATAAAGAAGGAACCCTATTAAAAAAATTTTGTGGCACATTATCTACAGAGTTATTGCCCTTGACAACCGAGCTGTTATTTGCAAATTTTATTTTCTCCATTAGAATATGTGTGTGTAGCAGATTTAGAAAGACTTGAGTTATCCTTAAAAAGCAGTGACGGCAAAAATCAGGTATTTTGAATTTTTCTGATTTTTTAATTTTCAAATGGTTTCGATATTATTTCATTACATTTTAGTCTATATTAACTTTCAAACATTGTCTACACTCAACTTGAATAAAATTTAATTCTGTCTACTTATATTTCAGAAATATCCTAAAACTGATTTACGATTAAACACAAATCGTATAAATATACGAACATGTTCTGATTCATGTCGAGCTCTCGCAGATATTATAGGCTATTTCGCATCTGATGGTGATCTAAATCCAGAAGCTGATGAACGAGAAGAAAGTTTGATAGATGATGAGGATTCTTATAAAGATGATGATACAGTGAGTAAACATATATTATAAACTCAATCTGGAAAATTTTTATAAAGAATGTTCCAGTATATTGAGATCAAATTAAAGGAAAGAGAAATGGAGTTTATCGTCTTCTCGACACATGTAATTTGGGCACCAATATATGGTTTAGTTATATTTTGATAGTGTTCTTTAGCAGTGGAGGGAAACTGGACTGAACCACAGCTATGAAGTTTGCAATATAATACATTGCTAATTTAGTAACACAAATTGTCTATTATTTATTTTTTCTTTCAATATACAGATCTTTAGAATTTTTTTCTATAATTTGCTTGCACATAGGGATCTTTGCAGTGGGAAAAAACTGGTGGACCCTACTCCTTCCACACCTATTATCATTCGCGCAAAATTTCAACAGATCTTGACACAAAAGTTATTTTGAATTGAAATCTCATTGATCTATGCTGTTTGCTGGCCCCCTTCTTTGATTCCAAATGAAACCGGAGGGTTATCTAGTGTTGGTATTTTGATTTTGTTTTCTTAATTAAGATTAAGCTATGAAAAACATTTTGGAGAAAGATGTTAATGATGCATAGTAATTTAAATGGCATTAAGATAAACTCTCTCGCATCTAATAATGATTTACATGTATAATACTACTTAATGTATAAATAAATGGTTTCAGTGTTCTTTAACCAGTGATATAAGCGAATGTTCTTCTATACCACAAGACACCAATCAAATGACGGAATCTTGTTTACAAAAAGTTAATTGTATGATGGCAGACGCAATGAGAGAATCCAGTTCTTCTACATCTGGTTCAGGTAAAAACAACTTTACTCTTTTAGAAAGTTAAAGAAACAGTGTGGTTGGGACCACATTTAGAATGTTTAAATTTAAAGGTTGGTTCCTTATTGCCAGGTATGATGCATGTATGACATGCAATGTATCTAGTCATTTGAAAAGTATGAAATTTGAGAACCAATGACTAATTAATTATGCACGAAAAGATTCCTTGGCAGTAGAAATATTTGAAAACCAGCCAATTTCTTCTCCAAAGCTGTCTCACTCCTTGAGAGAGAGAGAGAGAGAGAGAGAGAGAGAGAAATGGGGTTTAACGTCCACTCGACACAACTAGGTCATTTCGGGACTAACATATGGTTTTTAATTTTATTTCAATAATTCGCTTGCGCGTAGGGGTCTTTAGCAGTGGGAGGAAACCGGAGAGCCCGGAGGAAACCCACGAAGTTGAGAAGGCGCCCCTATCTCCATGCCACATACGCTCACACCAGGGCTCGAAACCACAGCCACAAGCCAGAGGTGACCGGCCAGGTCTCACTCCTTGAAGGTCCACAGTGTGTGTGAAATAGCTTTATTTTATGAGGGGAGTTGGATGGCCGAATGGTAAGCGTGTGCGCGCTGTATCATACGGCCTGCCATTGAGTCAACTGGCATGGTTTCAAATCCCTGTCCAACCTTGTGGGTTTTCTCTGGGTACTCCGGTTTCCTCCCACTGCTAAAGATCCCTAAGAGAATTATTGAAATAAAATTTTAAAAAACATATGTTAGTCCCGAAATTACCTAGTTTGTGTTGAGTTGACATTAATCCCCATTTTTCTCTCTCTCTTTATTTCATGACCACTGCCAGCGTTATAATAGTGTTAACATAGTACCAGTTTTAAGAGAATGTCAATCAAGTTTTGCAGAATTGACAAATCACATGACGCTCACCTTAGGTTAAAAAAACAAATGGCCAATAATTCTGCTGTCGTTTCTTCTCGCCCATCCGATATATGATTGCTATTATTACCATCATTTTTATCTCAAAATAACCAAATTATGGTCTTGACGAGATATTAAGAATTATTCTTTTTCTGGCTTCTACTTTCTTCTCAGAAATCACCGTCAACCATATTTTGATGTGTAACTGTGAGTACAATACTTTATATTAAATAGGATCACCAGAGAGACAGAAACCATCAAGAGAGATCTATTTTGTACCAGATGACGAGGAATCGTCGGATGACTTTTATTCTGAAGGTATACCACAGTCGTCAGGGTTACAAGAGATAACTGTTTCACCAAGTTGTGATTCTATGACTAGCAGTATGTACTCAGATAAAACCGAGAAATTTAGTGACGATGAAGAATTCTGTATAATTGATGATGCTGGTTGGGGAATATCTGTAAGTTATAACTCATTGGTAGAATTTAAATTAGATCATGCCAATTTGATTTTCTCTTTCTCTGGAACAGCTGTTAAAAGTTGTATTCTTATTTCTTTGGGAAAAAAACTAATTTATAAACTAATTTGTAAAGTTTTTCTATTTTAAGCTACACACCTTTCCTGTGATTCATGTGGCTATTTATTGATCAGTACCTTAAATAACGGAAATCAGATAGCATTCAATATAGAGTAGTGTGTTTAATAATGGTTTATGGAGGGCACTGGACTCTCAGCAAGAAGTGGTTTAAGATTTTCTAGCCCAGTCTCCACTTATTAGGGTAGCGATAAAGGGCTTATAAGGACAATGTGTGTACGCATCGCGCATGTGAAAAAAGCCTTGACAGTTAAAATCCGATGAAGAGAAGATGTATCACCATGTTGGTTAGGTGTTCAAATAAATATCATTTCACACCTTTGATAGTTTAATTATTTGTATTGTAGTCTAAAGATGGTCAACCAGCTATAAGAATGTTTAGTAAAGAACCTATAGTAATAAAAGATAATTATATAAGTCAACCATTAGGTAAAACAGATTTATTAAAAGCACCAGACTACTTCCCACCAGCAGACTATAGATATACATTAAAAGAATTAACTCTAATATGGTACATGTATGGTGGAAAAGATTTTGGCACTGCTGGTAGATCATCCAAAGGTAAGATCATGCCAATTTGGATTTCTTTTCTTTGGGAAAACCAATTTAAAATTTTGCCTCTGATTTCTTCAGGAAAAATATTGTTTTAAAAACAAAAAGTAATTAGTTCCTTTTCTATGAAGCTTTTATTTCCAAAGTTTTGAAATTTTAACAAAACATCACACACCAGAATTTCATGGGTTGTTTATTGATAAAACTAAAAGACCCTGAAGAACTAAAAACTAAATTTCCTTGGCCCAGCTATTTTTTCAATAAGAGTTCCCACATCTCAAACATATCTGAAAAGATATCTGTCTTTTAAAGGCTTTTTTGAGATTTCCAATTTTAAAACTGAATATTTGCATAATCCACTCATATTTACATCCTTACATCATTTATGGAAGGCCTTCGACCGGCAGACTGATCATATAATCTGTGTGTAATATTATTTATTTCAACAGGACGTGAGAGAAATTATTCTGGAGACTCACCTAAACCTAAAAGGTATTTATTTTGTTTATATATTGTACTGAAAGAGTGATTGTCCCAAGTAAACAAATGGAGAAATTTCTAATTAGCAAAAGGTACAACTTCTACTATAAAACTATGTGTCTAAAGATTTCTTGAGTTATTTATGAGATATGCCTCAGAAACAAAGTCCAGTAGGAAGGAAGGACAGAGTCTGTTTCAATATCCATCGCTAAATTCATTTGGCACAGAATAATAAACATGCAAATTTGATAAATTATCATGGAAGCAAAATACTGTTCCAGTGTCTGAATAGCTTACAGCTCTGTCTATTGAGTGGGAGACTGGTGACACAAGTTGTTCAGAATGTTGTACATGTAATATGGTGACACAAGTTGTTCAGAATGTTGTACATGTAATATGGTAACTCAAGTTGTTTAGAATGATGTTTATGTAATATGGTAACTCAAGTTGTTTAGAATGATGTACATGTAATATGGTGACTCAAATGGTGTACATAATATGGTGACTGAAGTTGTTCAGAATGTTGTGCATGTAATATGGTGATTGAAATAGTTCAAAATGTTGTATGTGCAATGAAGAACTTTTATGTTTACTTTTGAACAGATTTAATTTACCTGATTTTGGTAAATGTTTGTCTAAAGAAGAAATTCCTGTTAAGAAGCGGCCATCTTGGCAAACAAGAGGTGGGCCAGGGCGAGACTGTGATACACTAATGGAACTTCAACTCAGTAAAGTAAGTTGTCCTTCAAAGATCTCTAAATTTAGAATAAAGTAAATTGTCCTTCAAATATTATCAACAAACTTTTATGCTTTTCTTTAAAGTAAGATTATAGTATGATGTCATTTAAATATTATCAACATTTTCTGATTATAGTAGCAATTATCATTATATTTATGTTATTAGAATATGTTAGAATACAGAAATAGGTGAAACATATCCTTTAATACTCAACAAAGTGATAATAGCTGCAAAATTACAAAAATTTGGAGCTATTTCCTGATATTTAACAGGAACATGTTGAGAGAAAAAATTGACGTATGGAATTATTGACAACATAATCTTGCTGATTTTATTTATTTGAATTGTCAATTTAAATTGTTAACTTGAATTGTTAATATTAGGTGAGGTTTCAGTATGATATATATCCACAACATACAGAACAGGCTTCCAGACAAGTTTTAGTTATACATGAATTAGAAATAAGAGATCGTTTAGCTACATCACAAATCAACAAGTTTTTATATCAGTACACATCAGAAAATATTCCTCGACAAACTAACGCTAATATGGTAATTATTTTATTTGTTTTCTTGTTTTATCGGATTGTTGTACAATTTTTGTAACAGGGAATTTGGGGATATTTTATCGAAAACTGTGGAATCAAATTCTCTCAATCCTGCACAGGGTTTAAATCAAATAAACTTTGGGGTGACGAAGCATGTACTAACAGTATATGATACTATTGCGTAGGCCCAATTTAATCCCGTTCCAAGAGGATTTCCAGTTCGGGTAGGAAGAAGGGTCAGTCAGAGTAGGAAAAGCGTCTAGTTATTTGGAGAGAAAGAAAAACTCTAGGTCCAAACATAGCACACTGCTCTTCTTGATTAGCCCATGGTGCAAAAAACTAGGATTCATTTCACTGTTTATTTTAAGCCAGCTAGAAGATAACTTAATTGGAAACTGTTTTATTGTCCTGATGAAAAAATTCAATATTGACAAGGTCAGAGTATTTATTTTTATTTCAGGTATTAATCAAAGCTCTTCATACCCGACCTGATCCTAAACTTCATAGTCAAGAATGTGCTTTAAAAATTAGTCTACTACCATTACGCTTGAATATAGATCAAGTAAGTCGAGTTATTAGTCTATTATCATTACACTTGAATAAATTAAGTAGTGTCATTATAGTCTATAATCATTACCCTTGAATATAGATCAAGTAGTATAGTTATTAGTCTATTACCATTACACTTGAATATAAATGAATTAAGTAATGTTGTAAGTCTACTGTGATTACATTTGGATATAGACCAAGTAAGTATAGTTATTAGTTTACTTCCATTACACTTGAATATAGATGAATTAAGTAGAGTTATTACCATTACACTTGTATAGATGAATTAATTGTATTTCAGGATTCTCTATTTTTCTTGAGAAATTTTTTTATGGAACTAACAGGACAAAAGGCCAGTAATCCATATGAAGTTTCTAGTGGGAAAGAAAAGTCATCACCTAGTAATCCTAAAAGTATGTCGTCCGCTACTCCACCACCTGTGATGGGTGTAAATAAGTCCCAGGAAGATGATACTGATCCTGAACCAGATGAACAAGTCTTGTTAATCAAGTTTGAAGAACAAGATGCAGCTCTTCAAGCTAAATTATCAGTAGAAACTATAGATAGTACTCAAACTGAAAGTCAACCTGTATTCTTTAAGTGAGTTTTTTTTCTTTCATATTAAATATCTCATTTATATACTCCCACATATTGTAAAAATATGTAATATCGAGGTTGTGGACCCACCAGAAGTCACAATTTTTATCCAATTTTAATGAGACTAAAAATATTTGTGTATATCCAAAATATTTTGGTAATTTTTCGATATTCGGACAGTACCTTCTTGGATTATGGCCCCTGATTTCACAAAAAATCAAGTTTTTAGCTTGTCAACCTTCTTCAGGTTACAATTTTTATCTAAATTTGGTGAAATTTTCCTCAGACAGTAGTGTTTTTTTTTACATGTTTACGGGACCTCATTTCCTTGTCAGGACCTATCCATCTTGCACCACTGTAAAGAACATTTTCGTCTAACAAAGGAATGAATCCGGTATCTCCTGCTCAGTGAGCCAGTGATATACCCACCATCTCTTGACAGACAGTTAAGACTGGCAACTACAACAGAAAGAAAAGCCCTTCTCTGTAACAATTATGATCTGCCATTAAAGGAAATAATACGTGTCATCTTGATTTTATTTCAGAACATTGATATTTTCACCCGATGTACCGATTAGACTAGATTATCATGGTAAACGAGTTGATATGCAACAAGGTACATTAGCTGGTTTATTAGTAGGCTTAGCTCAGCTTAACTCATCAGAACTCAAATTACGCAGGCTCAACTATAAGCATGGGTAAGTAGTACAGGCAATGCTAAGTAATTACAGTTTTATTCAAACTGGCCGTGCTAGTATACTACAGTTTTACACAAACAGGCAATGCTAGTTTATCACAGTTTTACTCAAACAGACTATGTATGCTAGGTTATCACAGTTTTACTCAAACAGACTATGCTAGGTTATCACAGTTTTACTTAGACAGGCCATGCTAGTTAATCAAATGTTTTACTCAAGTAGGCCATGCTTGGCAATGACATTTATACTCAAACAAGCCATGCTAACGAATGACAGTTTTACTCAAACAGGCCATGCTAGATAATATGTTTCAGTTTGACAGTAAGGAATACCTAACCATTTTTTACCTTCACCAAAACCAGTAAGTTGGTATGTTTATGGAAGTGTTATGTTTTGTTTCTTGTAGGTTATTAGGATTTGATAGAGTTATAGCCTATATAGCTCATGAATGGTTAACAGATATCCGAAAAAATCAACTACCTAGTATATTAGGTGGGGTTGGTCCTATGCATTCCTTTGTTCAGATTGGTAAGTGATGCCAAGCTAAATATGACAAGAATTTTCCTTGCTCAAATCTCACTATAGATTAAGAAGAACCCCTCCACCCCAACTCCCAATGCAGACTGCATTTTGAGGTTTTGGTACCTAATATTCAGGTCTTCTTCAGTGGGGTTGTTACCAATCAGAAGGAAAAAATAGACTTAAATCCAAAGTCCTCATTCTACCGATATTATCAAATTTGGTCAACATCCATTTTTTTCTTTAGGATAAGTCGCTGTCTATAGTTATATTATAGTTGTTTCGTAACTCAGTTGTTGTGTAAGAGTATTTCCAGACCTTTTAATATAAAATTATATAAATAGAATTAGTAATTATGTTTCTTGTTTTATTATAGTACATGGTATAAAGGATTTATTTTGGTTACCGGTGGAACAATATAAAAAAGATGGTCGGATTGTACGAGGTATACAGAGAGGCGCGAGTTCATTTACAACGTCCACAGCTATGGCTTTATTAGAACTAACTAATAAACTTGTTCTCTCAATACAGGTAACATAATTCTCACAATTACCTGTTGCTGTTAAATGACTTATCAAAGGGAGGGACATCATGGTTTTGTCTCTTCAGGGATAATGGAATGGGCTCCATCTTGGTTTTGTTCCTGGAGCATATGTCATAAAAAGTTCAAGATATATTTATGAAACTTTGACAAGTAGTTATTATACACCCAGTCAGTTAATTGTGGAATTTTGAATATTATTTATCATATCTTGATGTCTGATTGGGTATATTCCTGGTCAGACGTTTAGAAAAAAGTGTAACACATGTCTGCATTATTTGAGTGAAATTGCATCAATGCTTTGAACACATATCAACCCATAACTGCAGTTGTGCATTTTGCTAATTAGAAACTTTGTGTATTTTATCGTTTGTGTTTCCGTGGCAAAAAATTTGACATCCCTGGTAAATATAACTGGAATGATAGTCCTGATATAAGTAAGCTAAAAGTTGATTCCTCGCAAGCTACGTAGAACTGATTGTGTTTTGATTATTCTCAACATTCAAAAATATTTGTTGGAAATGGTCATCACTATTCAAAGTACATGATTCTCCGTTCTTAAATTGTTTATAGGTTTATTTCTTTAATGTCTTCTGCATTGCAGTATGTAGCTGAATTGACATATGATATGTTATCACCAGGACCAAGTGTAAGACAACCGAATAAATATAAAAAGAAATATATGTATCAACGTATAAGAAAAGGTCAACCAACAGATCTTAGAGAAGGTGTTAACAATGCCTATATTGTTTTAAAAGAGGTAAATTACATTTACAATAAATTTAACGTTATTGTGGAAGGGATCGGAAAGTCTCCCAAAAACGAGGCTTTATTTATGAATAGAGGGATACCTGTCAAAATAGCCACATATTATACACGGTGTACGGTGGCCCTAACTCTTCAAATGTTTTTGGGACAGCAGCCATCTTGATTATCTTGCCTAGAACTCATGTAACCATTGTTTAATCATACAGGATCTAGTTTGAATCCAGTCTAATTAATAAATCAGATGTCCTACTTGTTCCGTAGTGTGTTGAGAAATTAACTAAAATTAATTCCATTCCTTTTTCTGATTTTAATTAATTATTTTGATTTCTGCATTATACCAATATTATACATAAAACATGCCTAATTCTATTTTGTGTCATTACCAGGGATTTGGTGATGCAGCTCACAACCTCGTCCGTGCAGCTACAGAAGAACAAGAACAAAAGGGATTGACAGGTGTAGTAGGCGGAGTCTTACGACAGATCCCACCCACCATCGTACAGCCAGTAATAATAGCATCAGAAGCAACATCAAAAGTTCTAGGAGGAATGAGGAATCAGCTTCGACCGGAAGCAAAGAAGGAAGATGAAGAAAAATGGCGAGAGGAAAATAAATAATGATCAAAGGGCATGATTGATCACAAAAAACATTATATATATTTATTTTATATTTTTAAGTCTTTATTCCCGTAGGACCAACATTTGGAATCAGTCTCTGACAAAACAAACAATGTGTGGTACGATACTCTACATTATGTGTAACATTGGGGTACCAGTACTTAGGTTTTAAATCGTAACATAGAGGAACTAGTACTCCGGTTGTAAAATATACATAACATTTGGTTACTAGCACTCAGATTATAGAATATAGGTAACATTTTTGTACTACTATTCAGATTGTAGAATATAAGTAACATTGGGGTACTAGTACTCAGGTTGTAGTAGATGCTTAACATTGGTGTACCACTACTCAGAATGTACAATACATTAAACCATTTGAACTAGAAATAAGATAGTTCATTTTGAGTAGGCTACTATGATTCTTAATTTATCTGAGGCTGATTCCTGACCTTAAAGGACCATATGCATCTGTCTTATTTCAACTAAATTAAATGGCAGATTGAAAATTAACATCTGATTTGAATGTCAAATATCAAAATTTAGATATTCAAATGACTACTAAAGTAAGACTTATTCTACAGTGAGACTGAAACATATGGTCCTTAGTCTTTTGTTTTAGATTAAGAATCAGATTTTTTTAATTAATTTTTAATTTTAATTATGTTATTAGTTATTGTATAGATGTTCCTAAAAGGGATTCCTAGTAAATATTCATTGTGTGTATTTCCCTGATGCAGGGGTAAGCCATATATTCTAATGAAGCCGAAATGTATTTGTTTACCCACCTTATCATAGAATATTTGATCCATCATACATTGATCTTAAGCTTGCTATTTGTCTTCGATACAGCCAATCATCAACATTAGACCATATAAAAAAATATTCTGGGTCTCCCGCATCACTTAAAAAGAGCCACATGACCTGTTTTTATTTTTAAAAAATGAAAAATAAAAACAACCATATTACTTACTGCATATAAACGTTTTCCATGGGTTACAGGACGTAGCTATCGAAAAACATTCTAATCGATATGGAAATTCCCAGTATGCTCAGTTATCAAGTACGTAACTCTGATAAATGTTACTGACAATCATAAATGATACTTGATCAACAACGTGATGAGATAAATGAGTGCCTTGAAACGCGATGAAATCATTTAGCCCTGTAGTGATACTTTGACAAAATAATAACACAAAAACAAATATAGGAAGGATTGTATTTAGAACTGGAATTTCCTCAGATTTAGAGAACCAGGTAAATTTGATAGGAGTCGTTATTTTGAATATAACATGATACTGTCACACTTCAGTATGATTGGTCTAATACAGTCGCTGGCTTAGGTAAACAATAAACAATTTATTGTTTAGCTATATGGTTGCTTACAGGCGCTTTTTATCACACACATTTATACGAAAAAACAGCAGCAACATGATTTTGTTCCCCTGCTTTAGGTGTAGCTATAAACTTACGGCACTTGGATCCATTATCAGTCTAGGTTTTTTTACTATATTGTACTATGTATGTGTTGTATGCAGTGTGTACAATAAGAACATCTTTCAATTCTTGTGGTTATTTAAGTATGCTATATGTATGTGAAAATTAAATCATCCATGTTGAATTTCTGTTGATTTAGGACCATATAGCAGTTTATCATTTTATGTTAACCAGACATTATGCAAGAACTAATTCTGCCTATTGCAGGTCTTTCCATAGGTAAATATCTTTGACTGAGTTCAATGATGAGTATTTTCTGCTTAGGTTAAGCAGCAATAATCATTTTGATTGGACAAGACTAGAACACAGTAATTTTGCATCTAATTGAGAGGTAGCAAAAGTATATAACAAGTTGTAATGGGTATTCACCACAACCTCTTACTACAACAATATTCTCAGAAACTAATTAGAAATAGAATGGACTTTTGAGAGATTGTTTTTGGAAAACTTATTGCCTGTAGGGTGAAGTTCTTTAGTCTTTCATAATTTATTTATTATTAATTATATATTTAAAAAAAATTCTCATAATTACTTTGTTTCTAAATAAGCATCAAAATTAGTAAAGACTACTAGGCTTCCCTTTAGTGTTTTTTCTATATTGTCTCATATTAGATATGAACATTTTTCCTGGGTATTGCTAAAATTGTCTGTAAGAACTTGTCAAAGGTTGTCCTGTCTGAAGCAGCTACTAATTCTTAGTGATAATTAGTAGACTAATAAACATTTACATATTTCTTATATGTAAATATGTGTGCGAAATTTGAGTTTACAGTAGAAAAAAACATATACACCAAATTATTACAGTCTTTCAAGCTGAATATGTATAGTATACCATCTATTAAATACTCTAATTTTACCACTGAAATTAGCAATTAAATAGTGACTAGTGACATGTGTGAGGTGAGATATAATTGTACTTTCTGAAACCACTTCTTTTGTATAGCTAACATTTATCAGACTGTGCATATTTTCTTATTTCTTTAATACAGTACAACAGATTGAATTAGTTAGGTCAATTAAACCAGTGAATATCACGTTGTGAACCTCGGGGTTGGGATGGCCTAGTGGTCTAGGGTGCGCGCTTCGACCTCTAGCTGGCCGGTCACCTCTGGCTTGCGGCTGTGGTTTCGATTCCTGGTGTGAGCGTATGTGGCATGGAGATAGGGGCGCTTTCTCAACCTTGTGGGTTTCCTCCGGCACTCCGGTTTCCTCCCACTGCTAAAGACCCCTATACACGCAAGCGAATTATTGAAATTACAATTGAAACCATATGTTAGTCCAAAAATGACCTGGTTTGTGTTGAGTGGACGTTAAACCCCATTTCTCTCTCTCTCTCTCTCTCGCCTCTCTTTGCACAGGTAACCATAAAATATTACAATTTGCCATATGTTAGTTCTAAAATGATCAAAAGATTGTGTTTATTTTCCACTGGTAAATTTGCACTTCCAGGTTTGTTGTAGGTAATATTATTAATAAATGGTATACTAAATAAATCATATTATGTACATAAAAACAATGCAATAGATATTGTAAGTATAAATATAATATATATTTCATCATTTTGTTTTTTAAAGCATGATCGAAAAAAAAATCTATTCTTCACACCATGAATTACAACTGGCTATTTTACTTGTATTCTAAAACTACAAATCATTACCATTTTTGTTTGGGTCAATACTGGTAATTTGAATTTATAAAACTATTTTAATCTTTTACCACATATAATTCTGTTAAGTAAAGATCTAGGGGCCATCGTAAGTTAGTACACTCGGTTCTTGACTGGAATTTTCCTGCTTATTATCCAAGGATTAGGCAGACAAGAACAATCAGGAGTTTTTCAGTCTGGGTAGTGCCTTCGAAACTGAACTGTTAAATTTTGTCGATAGGATGAAAATCAGAGGTCCACCTGTTTACGCATTGGCATGCACATAAAAAATACCTAGAGGGTTTGAAATTGAAAAATAGGGGGCATAAACACCCCTGTACCTCATATTGTACATAATATGAGCGTCAAAATAGGGATCAACATATTGTATTCTCATAATAATGACCTACTTTGATGAGACGTTAAACCCCATTCTAAATAAAGATCTTGTGATTTGTAGTTATTGAATATAGTAAAATATATTGTCCATGATGTGAAGGTTATAAGATATTTTGCTTTATGTGATTAATTGTGTTTTGGGAGTTAGGTTATATATGTATACCATGTATATATAGCATCATCAGGTGTATAACAATTGTTTCAATAAAACTATTTTAATCAATAATATCTTATATTGTGTTGTATATGAACAGGTGTGTATATGAAGCTGTTTTACAACAAACATAATAGATTTTGCTTTCAGTATATTCTCATACTAAAGTTGGGATACTTGCATTTGAATTTTTGAATTTAAATAGTTTTTTAATGCTATATGAACTGAATTTGGGTGTATGTTAAAACCAATGAAAATTTGATCAGTGTCTAGTTGTTCTGATGGAAATGAAATGAAATGAAATGGGGTTTAACGTCCTACTCTTTTGCACCCAACCTTGGCTAATGGAAGACGGGCATACGCCATACAGTGTGCTATGAGGGAAATTTTGCCTGGGCAGCAGTGCTACGGCCTACACTTATATCGAATTCCAACTGCCAAGGGATCTTTTACGTGCACCCTAATTTGTACACGGAACCTCGGTTTTTTGTCCCATCCAAACGACTAGGCAGCTGTCCTTGTCAGGCCCTCCTTCTGCATCACTGACAAGGGGAAATCACTGTTCTGATGGAGTCATAAACAGGGGCCCTATGGGCGCATGTACACATTGGCACCTACTTGAAATAACCCTTGACAGTTGGAATTCGATATAAGAGAAGGCTATATAGCGCGAGTGTTTGGGTAAACTTCCGTCATAGCACACTGTGTAAGTGTATGCGGTGTGCGGATATTTATTAGTCCAGTCCAATGAAATCAGCTTAGACTAATATAGAAAAATAAAAGAAAATATTTATTATTTGAAAGATTCACAACCTCTAGAAATGTATCAAATAGATCGACTACACAGCTATCCTTGTCACGCACTTCTTCCTGCACTAGACAAGGTTGCGCTAAACAAATTGGGCGCAGATAAAAGGTAGATTCCTCTACTAACAGTAAAATCGACATCGGATGCAGGGATGTTGTTTCAATCATAAAAAATAGCCCCAACATGTTTTACGTGGATTGGCAAAAGTCTGACAGAATATGCACTATCGGACATCAATATACTATGGTAAATTATATGTGAGTGGCGCTGGAATTTTCGGTTGGGACGGGGGTATTCTTCTGTCGTGAATAGGGGAGCCACGAATTGTGGAGAATACTTTATGCGGTTACCATGATGAGATGTTACTGGGAAAAACTACAACTGTCTCCCCGATACAATTTCAGGGTAGATCTCCACCATCCAAGTCCATGTGTAAATTGCACTCTTAACTTTAAACACAGTAAAAGACAAAAATGGGATTGAATGGCACAACAATGCCGAGTGCGAATTGTTGGTAAACAAAAAATAGACCCATTTACAGAATACAATTTACATCCTTTTCACGGACGTCTCATACTGTAGAATAGAGAAGTAATGATAATATGATCATTAATAATGATAATATAATCATTTGCAATGAAGGGAACTTTTATTGTTCAAGACCGGGATCGAATCCCGGACCTCCTGGTTATTGGGCCAGCACCAAAATCACTGAGCCACATGGAGTCGACACACTCTCAAGGATGCATATCATTCTCATAACACGGTTGTGCGATATGTGCCAATCTTTCGCAAATATAGATATTTCCACGGAGACGGACATAAAAAAATGAACTTAATAAAAACACCTTAACGTAAGTTTCGTCTTTTATTTTTTATAAATCAAAAAATATGAATAAAAAATAAAGTATCAAATAAGAAAAATATATACATCGTTTAGTTGTTAAAAAGACTAGAGACATCTCACAACACATTCAAACCAATAACAAATTTATAACAAAGTCTCGGGGTATTTAGTAACACAATCTGTTTTCAATTCGTGGGTTTTCAAGACCCTGGATATATTGTGCTCCCGATCAAGATTTTTAAACTTTCAAAATATTTCCTTGAGATTTCGGTGAGGTGTGGTATAACGTCTCATTGACATAGACACTGTTGAGGCTAACATACTGTAATTTATATTTCTATGGTTACGTGGGCTGATCATTTTAGTGTTTTTACACCCACTATTCTTAGAATTCCAACTCTGGGAGACCTTTCACGAGAGGTAATAATTTCTTAAAGAGGCCCCGATTTCCATTCCATTGGAAAGACGCGACAAGGCTTGAACAATCCCTAAATTTCTTCTGGGCCCACACCGGGATTCCAATCCGTTACATTATGGTTGTTTGCCAGTTTTCGAAGTCGTTGGCAATGGTTGTCCTCTCTTAAGATTGCAGTAACATAGCTACTTTCTAATTACGTAGCCAAAATCTTTTAAACTGCATTGTCTCGATATCGGATTCCCACAAAAGTTGCATTTCATGTGTTAAGACAAGCTTGGATTAATAAGTTAGACAAAACAATAAAAAAACAGTTTCAACAATTATCATAATCCATTGTTTTGTGTGTAATTGTCTGTAGATACTGGGGGTGGAGGATGAGGGTGAGGTGTCCAAGTTTGAGGTGGAGATGCTGTATAATAGGGATTTGTAAAAGATGAGATCATAAAGGATTGATAAGGATCCTCACTGTGTTGCTGTGGTAGGTAATGTACTGGAGGTCGGTAGGGATCTGGGTGGCGCATGGATGATAACATCACAGGGGCATCCGCGATAAACGGAAATGGAAACACTCTATTCACTCCTAAAGAACCATGATTGACACTTCCAGGAATATCAGTATAACCACGATCTGTAGCACCACGATTAGGAGAAACCACGTAGGAATTGTGCGAACTTAAGGAATGGTTAAGGTGTTGTTTCTGAGATCTCATGGAATCGCTACTTCTGTAACCAAGGAGATCTGCTAATACTGGGATGTTTTCAAACGCGGGATGAGCCTTTGGATGGTGGACAGGAGATG
This sequence comes from Patella ulyssiponensis, assembly GCA_963678685.1. Taxonomy (NCBI): domain Eukaryota; kingdom Metazoa; phylum Mollusca; class Gastropoda; family Patellidae; genus Patella; species Patella ulyssiponensis. The sequence goes on along the minus strand of OY783230.1, from coordinate 56,803,495 downwards.
GAGTCATCCCACTGGAATGATGAGGTGAGTATTGGTTGGGTAAGACAGAGATATTATTAGGCAGTTGGTGGTAACCATTCATTAACGGCGAAGCGTTGTGAGGAGAACCATTTGCCTCTCCGTTACTCTTCGGATCCTGGAATGCTGAAGTTGTCTTGGAATGAGAGAAGCGGTTAATGGACGTGTTGAGCATTGCTGGAGATATGACCTTATTTGGCGGTGATACCATATCATATGCCGTAAATAGAGAAGCAGCATTTGCTTTAATGGCGGTTGTTGACATTTTCTGTTGCGTCTGCTGCTGTTGTTTAGGGCGGGATTTCTTCTTGCTTTTCTTTGCTTTTAGAACAGTCTTTTCGAATCTTTCTAATTCATCAATTACACTTTTTAAAACAACATTTGGGACCATTTTAGGCCCATCAATATCTGCAGGGGAGCTGGGTTTACTGTCTTCACTCTGTGGTGGCGTATTAGGTTCACTCTCTGCAGACGTAGGACTATCAGAACTTTCCGTTGAAGAATTTCCTTTCCGTTTAGGATTATTGATGACGTCTTTTCTTCTGCGATTTTGGAACCAGATCTATAATTAAGAACAAAATTGTGTTACACGTTTATTTCCAACATGTCTTTATTACATTTGTTCAATGAACGTATTTTAAGACATCAACGCTGTAAAAGTATGTTTATCAATGCATATCTTTGATGAAAATTAAAGGCTCAATACCACTCTTGTTGTAACTGAATAATATGTCCCAATCTTTATTCTGGTCAACAAATTGTATTATTTTACAATATTCCAATTAATTGATGATACAAATTACATCTTAACACACCTAATTTTAAAAATTGGAAAAATTCAACTACATGATTTGAAAAGGTTAACGTAAACTTTTTCAAATGTGACTTGGATTTTAAAATATTTTCGAACCCCCTGGGCAAGTAAAATAGGATGTAATGGACAATTTGCACGAAGTAGGACACTTAAACATCTAATACTTAGAATAAGGCTATTATTTATTTTCTGGAGCTGCCAAGCCAGTGAGTAAGAGTGTTATTGTCCCTTTAAAACTTGTATGTCCCGTTTCATTTAGAAATATCAGCATCATCTAACGATCTTGAACTGTTGTTATGTCAGGGAAGTGACGCTGGTACCCAGAAATCAAAGCTATAAAATATTTTTATAAAAACTACAATGCCTTACCTTAACTTGTTCCCGTGTTATTCCTACACGTTTAGCAATAAGTAATTTCTGGGTACTGTTAGGATAGCGAACTTTCTCGTATATACCACTTAATAGCTCTAATTGATATCGCGTATAACTGAGTCTTTCTCGTGGTGGTGGCGGAGTAAATGGCCGATATTCTGTAATCAAATGAAAACAACAATTATTACCGTCCGACATAACTTTATATTTTCATTAATCGTCTACAAGGTAGACTTGGTTTTATGAAAGAAAATTTGGCTATGGTTCACCTAGAATTTATAGAGCATGTTGCAACCAGAAGTAAAATACAGTTTTTGACCAATTTGTATGTACGATTCTGCTATTCCCTTTGAAAAAATATAATTTAGAATCAATTTGCGTTTAAGATTCCACTATTCTCTTTGAAAAATGAAACTTTGGGATCAATTTCCGTTTGAGATTCTTCATTTGGATGAATTTCGGATACATTTGCGATTCCACAATTCTATTTGAAAATTCACAGTTACAACAAAGTTTTCAAAGTAGTTAACTTCCTACAGAAATATCCGGGTTGGATAAACTTTTTCACATGTTACTCCCGAAATGACCTAGATTGTGTTGAGTGGACGTTATCTCTCTCTCTCTCTCTCTCTCTCTCTCTCTCAGTCTATATCACACATCACACACACACACACCCTCACACACACACACACACACACTTTTTCACATTACGTCAGAATCCGATATGGCTATACTATATTTTTCACATTACGTCATATCAATATAATACATCATAAAAACATTGTTGACAACCATCTTGATATTGACTTACCATCATCTATCTCCTCATCATCGTCGGATTTGTCTGTTATTTTATCATAACTTGATGGCGCCTGTGTCCAATGAACGAGGGTATTGTTTCCGCTATCCCCCGGGGCAAGGGCTGGCCGACTGGGATTTAGATGTGTTATGACTGGCGGTGACGTGCATGATGAATTAGAATCGGATGATTCGTAATGTCTTAATCCTGAAAAAAATAAACAAATGCGTAACATGTCATCACCTATTTTTTATTGGCCTGCACGTCTATGTTATGGTGTTGGTTTATTTTCTGTGGCCTGTTTCCTTATCCGAAAAAATAGCATCTTAGGTTTTATCATATCTATGATATTGACTATGAAAAATATAAACCCTGCCTCAGATATTGTCTGCGATATCTCCTTGTGTGGAAGCAGATGTTAAAGTCAATTTTTTTTTTATCTAAAAAGAGATTGCGCAAACAATTTGATCCTGGAAGAACCTGACTTGGTTAAGTTTGTTGCTTTGCTTAAAAACGACTTTAAAGTTAAATTGTTTTGAATTTTTTAAAAATTTCATGAGTTTATTTAAAAATTAGTAAACGAAAATCATTTTAGTAAAACTTATAAAATTGTCGGGAAAAAACACAAGCTGTGGCCTTTGTAATTCTAACACAAACTTAAAGATCCAATACTACTTTGCTAAATCTTAAGAAGAAGTTTAATAGGAAATAGGTAGCATGTGTATATAAAGTTATTGTAAATACACAATTAATGGACACAAAGAGATTTAATTAACATAGATTAAAATACCGATATAAGTTGACAGATAATTAGAAACTATTGTTATAAGATTATATGTTATTTTTAGATAATACTCTTATCTAATACTCTATTCTATTTTAATCTTTCAGTTTAATTTGTTTATTTATGTTTTACTCGGAGTATATACAAATTCCGTCTTCCAGGATAGTTAAGTTGTATGAATTATACTAACTTTATATCCAAAAATGTCTTTCAACCCCTAATGCTTTCGCAGTTTGTTCGGTTTTTTAATTATGAAAGAAAAGAGATAAAAACTTTTCTCCGACTAGACAATTCGTAAGATGTTTTTAAGTATTCAGACCTTTTAAACCTTTTAACCGATTTCTTAAACATACACCCCAAAATACACAATCCGACTTGTAAATTATACTCAAAAACGAAATACACATACCAAATACACAAACTGAATTCACATTATACAGAATAAACAAATCGAATTCACATAGGCCTACTGTATCTAATTGAGTTACACATCGAATACAAAAACACCATTTACAACCGTGATTAAAACAAAATTGTAATATTACTGGCATAAAACGCTTTATAAATTCCTGATCAATTTACGTAAATTGTTATTGAAAACTGTTGGCTTATATATAATAGTATTTATATTCTAACGTAAACTTTGCAATTTATTTCATCTACTAAGGGAGCAAATCTAATATCCCGTGTTTAAATTAAAATATAAATAGGAAATTTGTGGAATTTTCGCAATTTCAATGTATAAAATTTACCTTGCGTGTTGTGAACAGGTCGAAGACTTTCTGTATGAATCATAATTGTTAATGTTGATCAGTTCTTATAACTCAAAATACAGCCGAATAAATTGCACTTGTGGTTCAAAGTCGAATGGCTGACCACCGTCAAGCAAGCACCTTCGTGTCATAAGCTCTCCGATACAATCTAAAAGATTAATATTACGCGTGTGGCTAAATCCTCTCTAAAGGTAAGTCCTAATCGACCTGAATTCGTTTCCTGGGTCCTTGTTGTTCGCACCCAATTCCAATTTTGCACCAATTATTCAATCTCTCCTTGTCACTGTACGTATGTTACATCACAAACGATCATGACATAGACGTATTCGCAGCAGTTAATGAAAATAATTATCCTCGATTTTATCCACAGACATTGAGTTGTCAAAATATTGTAGCTGTCAACATTGAAATATTGATAAACAAACTGTTTAACTGTAGGGAGATGTTGATCGGTGGCCTCCCTCCGACTGGACGACTTGCTGTCTGAACTAAGGTGGGGTGGATCGCACCTTTTAATGTCTTCTTTTACCTACAACACCGTTAAGCCAATCAACACATTCTTAAAAACTTTGGATTAAGGAAGGCATCATTACCACCATAAAATCTTATCCGTAGTTACACAGTACACGTGCTTGATAAATGTCGATCGTGTATATATTACAGATCTACTCAACTCAGTATATATATTTCTGGTAGTATATCAAAACTACAGGATTACAAATACATTAAGACTCCTATCTAAACTTGCGCAACCACCGATTGAGGGAGGATTTACTAAATGTGTTAACTGGCCATTTTCTGAATTTTCTGATCAATATATACCTTTGAATCTATTGTCCAATCTAATCCCGACCACTCAACAACAAAGGACCTTTCTTACAAGTTAAGTCATTAACGAGTAGGCCATCTTATGGTCACCGTTGCGTAAACGTTTCGCTTAATTGTCTTTTACCCTTCTTAATACCAAACAGTTACCTTTTATATACATACTTTACCTACTGGTCATTGAAATAACCACAAACCCAACAGAAGAAATAGGGAGGAAAAGAGCTAGTACATTAACGTATAGGGTTGTTAACAGGGGGCGATATTAATGCCCTGGTTTTTCTTTCTGAACGTTATTGAACAACCAAATCTAGTAAATAATTCAGTTGGTTGAATTTTTGGCAAACGATATATTAAATAACCAAAGATAACATAAATTTAGAATGTGATGTTTCGAGTTTGTAAACAATTAAATGAAGGGCACTGTGTATTTCGAGAGATTCATTAAATTGGAAAAGATTGAGATCTCTTTTGTAGTCCAGACGTAACAAATTTTTCGTATTCAGTTGATTCGTTTCTGATGTTCTGAATTTGTGTATGATTAAAACCAAGCTACTATGTATTTTGAGAAATTGTTTGTAAATCGAAAGTGATAAAATTAAGAGATCTTTCTTGTAGTTCAGACATTTAACAAATGCTTGGCGCTCATTATTTAATATTAGTTAAAAAAATTAAAAATAAAGACTACTGGTGTTAGAAGCTCTAATAAGTAAATATCTCCCCACTGCAGGTAACAAAGAATCTTGAAGACAAATTTCATATCTTGACCGGTTTCAGGTGCAACAACTATACACCCCTATCTCCATGAGCTCCACAGAACAATACTTATTAGGATGATGTAACTTCTGAAGCTTCTTCGTCCCCCACTTTAGATAAGTTATTTGTCTTTGATAAGAAATTCAGATAAAGTGCAACTAAATTCCTTGGTAGATCGAATTAGTCTTCAAGTTTTGATGTTCGTTCTAGCAACATTGATTAGGAACTGACACGATGTAACGCGATTGTTTGAACGTAAAGTAATAAAGAACAGACATATTGGAAACAATTGTTTATATCTAAGATACATCATGTTGTCAACATTATTTTATTACTTAGAAGCCTAAATTAATTGTAAATATTACTTGATACGTACTTAATGACATCAAGCCGCCAGATTCCCCTATTACAAATATTTATGTCAATGCAAAAAGTGAAATATTCGTGTTCCGTGTCTTTCTATCAGGAATCATGGGAATTCTACAATGGTCGTGTTGTTTTAATATTAACTCAAAATGTCGTAACTGATCATAACTGGATGATTGACTACGACCTCCGATAGATACACGTAGGCATTTTTCCAGTCCCGTTTAATACAGTATATTGTTTAAACACATTAAAAATAAACACAACAGTTATATGGATTACTTGTAATTGTTTTCCATACAATTGTTTTGTTTGTTTTTCATTTTGAGTCTCATTCTTGCTTCCGAAAAGATAACCTGACACATATTCGGAGAGTTGTATCTTTTTGCCAGTTCGGGGCAGACAGTAGGACGTTTTAAAAACCCTTTCACCTTCTATATATATTTGCAATATCGCTACATTTCTTACATGCCTATTGAGGCTGGTGATAGAACGGTATATGTTCTGTTGTGAGACTGATCAATACTGTTCTTTCCAGAACCAATGTAGATATCGTTACGTTGTATAATATATCCGTGGTGGATGTCGTTATTGCCTGTGGTTTGAACAATCTGCATCACAGACTGATGCAGTATTATATATGCACTTTCTGTGGCTTCGTTATTGTAACGAGGTTCGAGAAAAAGATAGCCTGACCTGCTTCGTAGACGATACCCATCCATGCGAGTGTTGGGACTTGGGTGCCAAATTGATCTTTAACAAATATACTCAAAATCTATAGACCCATTAACAATTGAGTGTTGAATTGGCATTCAGTGGATAAACTAAGTTGATACACCAATATCAGGAAATAAGGGTGCTTATAATCATCGTCAAGAACCGGCACGAGTTTGGAATCCGGGCGGTGGGAGTTTTAGTGGTTGGGGGTGGGGGTGGGGTATCAACATCGTTCAAAGTATTGCAAACGTGACCGATAAGGTAACATATCCGTACACATCATGTCCTAAATTTCAATAATTTCATTTTAAAAAAATGACAACATTTTCGACATGATATGTGGAATATGCATATGTATAAAATATTTTCCTTGTCGGTCACTTTTTTCAATATTGTGTGCGCTTCTGACTAAATAACGTTCATGGGGATAACGGTGGCGTGCACGTTAAAGATCCATTGACAGTTCGAATTCGATATAAGAGTAGGCCGTACTGCGGCTGTACGGGCAATATTTCCTTCATGGCGTCCGTCTTCATTAGCCCCGTTCGGAGCAGAACAGTTGGACGTTAAACCCCATTTCATTTCATTTGAAATTACGTTCGTATCGTTGATTAGTAAGACCGTTTTTGTCAATATTTCAATTATCCATAACTTTGTGAGGTAGAACTTGATATTGTATAGCTAGCAGGCTATATTATTGTGTTTATTACTTCAAATCTGGTTGACATTCAATTCTCGGATGAGTTTTATATTACATTTTCCGAATGTCTGTAGGGCCAGCTTACACCATGACATCTTCATAATTATTATTGAAAGAAACGAAAACATATATACATGTAGACTTGACATAGCCCCGGAGAAAATACAAACCATCACAAAATTTATCCAGAGATATTCTTATTAATGTATCTGGCTGCTTAGATATCAAAATAGTTATTTCTGTAATTCGATTAAGCTGCTATGCATTTTCATAGATTTACAATAATGGTAAAAGATACCAAATTTAACACATATTTTTGTAGTTCAGGCATTCAACAAACGTTTTATTTTTTATTATCTAATACTGGTTAAAAAGTTGTAAATAATTAACTGTCCATGTGCTCAAATTGGTGGGTAGAAATAATAATTATATAGTTAGAAATCGGATCGCTATAGGCATACACATTATATATTTAAACTGTTCAGTTGACCAAACGTTCAAAACAACTTTTGAAAGGATACTCTTTCTACACCACCCACAAAATTATACGGTGTGTATCTTTAACAGCAATCTAGGAGCAAAGGTTCTTTGTGTTGTAACGATTATGTGCGGGTAATGGTTATCTAAAATAACACATGGTAAGAAAAATATTGACATAGTTTTGTAGAAAATTATAGTTGGGTGCCTTTAAGACAAACACCGCTGTCGCATCTTTATCTTTTGCATCTTATTGTTGATTCTAAAATCACAACAGTTTAAGATAAGCTTTAACAGTTTATCCAAAAAGAACACCTTTTTATAATTTTACAACTGTAATTCATTTTGAATTAAACACCAATTTGATTACGCCCTTGTAACCGATAGAAGACAAAATTTCTGAATTGCTTTACAGAAGCTTAAACTAATTAAACAAAGGAGCGAAAGGGTCGCATCGACCTGTTCCTAGAAGTATTGAGAGATTATCTAAGGATTATCTCTACTTATCTCACCGAGAGTATTAAAGTGGATTTTATTGATAGCTAAATCGCAGGATTATTGCTGAATGTTTCGCACATAACCGATTAACTTATTAGCTTGATGAACGGTAACAAGGTTACCGTGCCAAGTTCAGTTCGTATCCAAATTCCACGTTCAAATGAAAAGAAAATATTTACGAAAAGTGAAGAAATTTTAAAATCTGTAGCCAGTTCTCCATCTAACTGAAGTGGACAAGCTTTCGTTTTTCCGAAAAGAACTAACATAAAAATTACTGTTCAGTTTGTTACTTTGTATACTTTTATAGTATTATTTTTATTTCACAGACAATTTTGCTACACAACTCATATTTTGTAGTAGTATTTTTTATTTCACAGATAGTTTTTCTATATAACTCATATCTTATAGTATTAATTTTATTTTACCCATATTTTGTAGTATTATTTTTGCTATATATATACATGTATATGCTATTTGTATCATATGTTATAGTATTTTGTTTCCACAGTTAGTTTTGCTGCATAACTACTTTTTTTAGTATTATCATAACTCACATTTTATTGTATTATCAAGCTATACATCAAACTGATCCCGCAGTGAATATTCGCTTGGCCGCTACAATTCGTACGTAATTCTCTGTGAAACAGATTGGCTATACATGTCTCATATTTTATAGCATTATTTTTATTTAACTTAGAGTTTTGCAATGCGACTCATATTTTGTACTAATATGTTTTTTTTTTCACAGAAAATTTTATTATGTCTCTCATATTTTATAGTATTTTATTCATTCCATAGATAGTTTTGCCATATCTCATATTTAAAGGTATTATTTTTTTTTCACAGGTAGTTTTGCTATAATATTTTATAAGCATTAAACATATGTTTTGCTACATATCTCATATTTCGTTGTGTTATCCTTGGTTCACGCAATATATATTCTTTTGTATTAATATCTGCTTCACGAGGTGGGAACCGCAGTGGCTAAGTGGCTAAGACGTTTGCTCACTAATCAGGGGGTCCGTGGTTCGATCCCGATGATGACCCAGAAGTCTTTTGTTATATTTAACATGGTTTCCCTTTGTCAGTGGTGCACGACGGAGTGCCTGAACAGGAACAGCGCCAGCATTATGCTATGCCAGGGACAGGTGGAAAACATGACCATATTATATTCGATGATATGTGATATTTTTTGAAGAAATCTAGACTTTCATGTTCCATTTAGTGTTCCATTTGGTCTATATACTACTACCTGGTGCTTTAACGTCGGCTGCTACAGAAGTGATATCGCAGACAATCCATGAGTACCTTAAATTCATGGCTAGCATATATATTTCCGAAGTTAAAAGAATAAAATTCCTTAAATGAGTTGCGCAACCCCTTTAATCATATTTTGCGCAATGGGGTTTAGCCTCCTATTCTTCTGCATCGACCTAATGAAGATGGGAACAAGCCATACAAGGTGTTTATATATTGCGGAATTTTGTCCGGACAACAGCGCCAGTACCGGATCTAAGGGGGGGGGGGGGTAAAGTGGGACAAATGTCCCCCCCCCCACAATTCTGGGTCATACTGAAATTATACTCAGATGCACTGAAATTAATCCAAATTTTAAAAAAAGAGGGGGCGGAATACATACTAGAACGATCCGCGGTCAGTACGAACAATTTGAACAAACAACAATGGGACCCCCGCACAGTTGGAATGTACCCCGCCCCCCCCCCCCGGTTAATTCTGCACTGAACAGCGCTATATGACCTACTCAAAAGTGTACACGGGACCTAGGTTTTTCGCATCATCCGACTGAATAAACACTGTACCTGAGCAGGTCCCTCCGCCCTGCACACTGACTTGGGGAAACTTGCAGGCTGTAAAAACCCGGGTAATTTCCTCGGCCAACACCCGGAACGAACCACGAACCTCTTTAGTGAGTCAGAGCCAGTGGCCTACCAACTGAGCCACCATCGCTCCGCAATTTAGCGAACATTTCAGAATAGTTCAACATTTTTCGTACCATTCCAAATTTAGTTCTGATTTATTACCGGAAATTACACGTAATGTCATCTCTTACAAAATCATATAAACTGTATTATTAAAGATCCATAGCGCCAGTGTACAGCTAGAGGTCTCAGCTAAAGGACATAAAGCTATAAAATGAAATACATTTTGATAGTGTTAGCTGTATTTGAATATGAGCTTTTAACAAAGAGGAGAGGGAGAGAGAGAGGGGGTAGCGTACACTCAACACCAACTAGGTAATTTCGGGACTAACATATGGTTCAAGTTTATAATTTGCTTGCGCGTAGGGGTCTTTAGCAGTGACGGGAAACCGGAGGGCCCGGAGAAAAAACAACAATGTTGGTCAGGCGACCATACCAATTGTCATGTAAAACCGCGGAATCGAAACCACGCCAGGTAACTCAATGACAGGCTTTATGATACAACGCGTACGCGCTAACCATTCGGTCATTCAACCCCCTATGACAAAGGTAGTTTTAATAATGTTATCTATATCCAAAGAAATGTAAATCTGAAAAAGGGAAATGGCAAATTAATAATCAATTAATGGTCATTATAGAAAAGTTTCCAAAAGTTAAAAAAAATCCCCTGCATCCTGTGTTGGTCTCTCGTCCTGCACTAATTAAAAATGATCGTTTGTCGATTCCATTTGCCGTGATTTCCCAAAATATTAACAGCATTAATTGATCAAATAAAACTCGCATTCATAAGGGAATATACAGAAAACATAAAGGGGGCAAAGAAAACCCCACTTTCGCGGTGGTTACCGTACCCTATTTTATTGCGCCAAAATTGCCGACTATGTAATTTTCACTCAACTCCTATGCCCCATAAAACGATTTTGGCTTGGTTTTCTGAACACAAATTCAAACACAAATATTTCGGTATATACAACAGTGAGTAGGCATTAGTTTCTGGAACCTAGATATGTTAGGAAATAAATATTCAGATCAGCTATAGGTCCTATTCTGCTAACGGTAAACATGATATTGGTAATTTTTTTTACCCTTATCAAAATCAATGTGTCCAAACAACAGGTTAGTTACTGATCTCGATTTTTTTTTATTAAAAGCCAAAAAAAATAAATAATGATAAAGCAAAACTAAAATTTTCCGGACAACCGACCCTGTAAAAATTTATTTTTGTTTTGGCCTAAAATAATAAAAGGTGTTTTATCATGTTTAAGCAGGCCACAATTCCCCAAACAAATCTTAATTTTCCCCATTAGTACTTATATCTTTACGAAATATAAACCAAAGCATGTTTATATAAAATATATAATTAGGTTTATTAATATTCTTTTTTTATATTCAGTCATGTAACAGATTGTTAAATGTCAACAACGCTAATAAACGAGAGGAAAACTTCCGTTGAAGGGAGATAACTCGTTTAGTACCGTGTTCAAACATGGCCACCTTTCTTTACATTGTCGATGTTTTGATCATTTGGCGTAACTCACAAGAACACCACTTCGGTATTGATTTTTAAAATTTAAAGAGCTGCGATGAAGTCGTGAAGAACTACACCAAACGAGAGAAGAGAATGACACAAGAAACACAGAAATCCCGAGACAGCGAGGTAACCTTTAGATTACAAGCGTGTGAATCATGATTATGTATTCAATGGTCGAAAATGGCGACTGCAAATGCGAGTTGTAACTACTAATACTCTCAGCTAAAAATCAATAGCGAACAATAATGTATGAGCTTGCCACACAGAGATTTCACTTGACACAGCGGCATACTAATGTCTAAATTCAAGATATGATGTCGAGGGGATATACACCGGGTAAACCCGTATCGAGATGGGAGGCGGATTCGGATAATATTGACATTGAATATAAAAATCTGGATCAACCGAGGCAACAGTCAATGGTTAGCGAATGTTTTTCGGGTGGCAAAGGATGTGTGTTAAAAATATTGATGATTGGTGTCATCTTTGTTATGGGATTAATTTTTGGATATTTTGTACGGAAGACTGGACATAAAATCTTTATTTCCCCAAGTGTTCAGTACCATGGAATATTACAGGATTACGACCCTGCGATCAGTAAAAAACTGCAGTCTAGGGTGACTCACATTGACAATTACATTGACAGCATTAAAACATTAACATCTCAATCTGATATCAGAATCTCTGGAATGGGAAATTTAAATGGTTTAGTGAAATACGTGGTTAACATGTGGACTACTTTTCACTTTGACACTGTCAAAGTGAAAAAATATAAAGTGCAACTGTCTTACCCAGATTATACAGCGCTAAACCAAGTGACAGTAAACTTAAACACTGCTGAAAATAAATCACAAATCTTCCTCTCAAAATCAAATGCTTCTAACGAAAACGTAGCCTACCTACCATTTAATGCCTATGCAAAAAGCGGGGTCGTAAAGGGTCCGCTCGTTTATGCTCATTATGGACGGAAAAAAGATTTTGATATTTTGAATAATTTAAATGTTGAAGTGAATGGTAGTGTTGTGTTGATACGTTACGGTCGAATACATCCTGGAAACAAAGTGAAGCATGCCGAGGAGGCCGGGGCTGCAGGGGTTGTGTTATATTGTGATCCTGATGATTACACTGATGGTAGTGGTAACATCGATGGTACGTGGTGGTTGCCGAGTTGGGCAGTGCAGCTTTCACATGTCCGATACAACCTGGTTGGAGACCCCAGTACACCGGATTATACGGCGACTCCCGATTCTTCCCTTACGAACAATAGCAACATGTTCCCCTCCATTCCGGTCTACCCGATAATGTACAGTGATGCGGACCAACTGATGTCCTTTATTGACAACAGTACATTGGTGCCTAGTGATTGGAACGGTAAATTAAAATCTGAATATTACGCGGGTCCAAGACGAGGAACTACCGACCATAACTATTTGGTAGAAGTAACAGTGAATAATTCCCCCGAAAAGCGATTTGTTTCCAATGTTATAGCTTCGATCAAAGGCAAACACGAACCCGATCATTTTGTTATAATCGGTAGCCATATCGATTCGTGGACACAAGGTGCTGTAGATGCAGGCACCGGATTTGCAATCCTAATGGATTTGGCTAGGACATTTTCAGATCAAATAGTGGAAGGGTGGAGACCAAGAAGAACTATCATATTTGCTGTTTGGGACGCTTCGAAATATGGACACATCGGTTCCTATGAATGGGTCCAAGAGTACGAGAAGCAGTTAGGTACCGGAGCTGTCGCTTACATTAATCTGGACTCTGCCATAAGAGGTAACTACAGTTTCTATGCGGAAAGTAATCCTTTGTTGTACGATGTCATTTACAAAGCAGCCATGTCAGTGAACTGCGTCGACAGCCATCAAAATGAAATGAGTGTTTATGATATGTGGAAACAAAATTTTCGCAGCACTGAAATCCCGAACAGACCCGAAATTAATGGTTTGGCAGGAGACAGTGACCAATCCCCATTCTCCTACCGTATCGGTGTGCCTTCCATGTCTGTAGCTTTTACCTACGATACTAAAACTTACTCTAAATTACCTACTTATCCCGCGTATAGTACTTTAGAGGACACGCTAGAATATCTTCAAACTTACATTGACGCGAACTTTACGCGCCATATTGCTGTCAATCAAATTTTAGCAGACATCGTTCTGCAGTTGGCAGATTCAGCATTGCTTCCTTTCAACATCACTAATTACATCCATATTGTTAAAATGGGACATAGGTGTTTGAATAAGTACCAAAAGGAGTTCCAAGACGCGTCTATTGCTCTTGAGGAATTGAATAGTGTCATTGATACGTTTATCAACTCCACGCAGCAGTTTCAGAAAAACTTTACAAAGACTGGAATCAGTGAGTATCAGTTGCATTCGAAAAACGAAAAATTATTGCATCTGACCCGCGCTTTTATAGTGGAAAGGGGACTACCTAACCAGTCCCAATACAGAAACTATTTGGTGGCTCCCCACGTGGAAAATATTAACGAAGAAACTGTTTTTCCAGGAATTGTAAGCGGCGTGTTACACGGGAAGACGACGGGGGACTGGGACGTCTTGCGACACCAGGTTGCGATCCTAACAATAACGCTACAACGTGCCAGTAGCATATTAAACGAAGAAATCCACACCGAGTCATAATATTTTGTAGCAAGAAGTGTGATGTGTCTACGAATTGACATTTTGTGTTGTTTTTTGAGTGCATAATTTGAAACTGAAATCCATACCTTTGCTTTAAATAGACATAACAATACTTTTTATTGGCTTTCTCGAAATATGTGCTAATATTAATTCTTTTGGAGGATTTTTCCCTCAATGACTTCTTTTATTAATCTTTTTATTTTTTTTTTGTATAGTCTGTATCTCTATATATTGTTCGTATAGAAAATGTGGTCCAAGTTGTTAATTGTTGATGTCTTTTAATATAATTAATGATCATAATTTCTTCCAGTTCATATGATAATAAAAGCTCGTTGTTTTCTAATTGTCATGGTCTGTCACGTATCTCCAGTTCACGAATTAAAGGAGTAATTGTATGTTGATAATGAAGTTGGCCAGCAACTTAGACAATATAATGATACTGTTTATATTCGATGATGAGAAACAGTCTAGTGAGATATATTTCCCTCGGGAAACTTCTCCTATTCATTGCAACCTCTTCCACAACTGAACGTGACGCTTATGTTGGTACTGGCTATAAAACTTTCCTGCTTGCTCATATAACTTCTAGACCAATTCCCCGGTAATTAGACTTCATTTAGATCAATGGTCTTGGCGGATGTAATAAATTACTTTATCATTCAGAATTAAGATACCATTGAGAATACTCTCTATACATTTGTCGACTGTCTATCGCTGAAACAAACAAGGAATTTGGTTCAGTAATTGAAATAACTTCGAGGGTAACCCTCCAGAATCTCATCAACAGCAGCACGAAAGTTAAAGGGTCGGGTCGGCAATTGCCACTTTGGGGTCTCTGTCTGCGATGAAAATATTATTCTAAAATCTTATTCTTTGTGGATGATTATTTGTTTTATCGCAGAAAAAAAATATGTGGATTCGACGTGATTGTGGGTACGGAAATTATGGTAATCAAAAATATATTTTTATCTGAAAACCGAGTAAATCTTATTAACTGTGGGTTTTAGTTTGGTGCATATTTACACATCCAATTTAGCTGTACAGAAAGGATTCAATTATGAGAATTTGTTCAGGGTTGGGGTTAATAATATGCGAAGGGATGTTGGTGACTTGAATCCCGATAATAATGGGTCTTTACAATATTCTAAATAAAATAGTAGTTTAATATTTATTCGTGAAGATGTATTCCCCGCTGGTCCCAATGGTTTCCTTGTACATAACGCTCAGGGCGTTTTATGACCAAAAGTCGCTTTTTATTGTTTATTCCATTACGGTGCATTTTAAAGGAGGCGAGTCTTTAACTCAATATCATCTACAGTTTTCGACATTGCAAATACGACTTATTGGTCAATTTAAATCTACATGATATTGTTATCTTACTCTAAGTTGACTTATCCAATATTTTAAAATTGGCACACGAATCAGTGCCAGAATGCTTTTTAGCGCCATTTGTAATGAAGCTAATCGATGAACGAGGCTATACATACCGATGTAGACTGGAATAACAAGGCGACAAAGACTGCCATTCAATTTGAATTCTTAGATTAGAAATTACTGCAAAACAGAGACGACTGGGTGTAAATCAGTTTATATACATTCATATTACTTTATTATTTACGTTGCTACCCATTTGTGCCGAGTTCTAGGTGCCAAAGAATAGAGACTTAGCCTCTTTAACATAGCGTCCCATCGCCTTACTATATATTCCAGACACAAATATGTAGAAATAAAAGATACCCTTTTATGTTCGCTAATTTTATCTTCATCGTATTCCGGATGAACGAGTGAATATAAAGAATACACGTTCTGTGGCGTGGGCCACGGAGACTTACTCGGTAAAACACTGACTCGCTAATCCAGGTCGGATTGCAGAAGGCGTGCATATAAAAGAACCCTTGACAACTGGAATTCGAAATAATAGTAGGTCGTGGTGCAGCTGTCCCAGTGGCGGCGCCAAGGGGGGGCAAGGGGGGGCATTTGCCCCCCCAAAAATCTTGCCTGCCCTCTGTTTGCCCCCCCAATAATTTTCGGAGAAAAAAAATGTCTGAAATGCTACCTGTCTGCATTCTATTTTACAAAATATAGTGGCGAAAATATTCATTCACTTTGAGTCACTCTTACTCTGCCCGCTTGACACTTTCTTCGCTGATCGGAAAAACTAGTGATTTGGCGACAGGCGGTATCTGTTAAGCTCTATTTATCTCGACGATCAATGCCTGAAATACTGCCAGACTGCATTTCGGGCCGTCTACTTTTCAAATTTTCGTTGAGGTTCGCAAGTCCGTTTATTTCACAAAATATAGTGGCAAAAATATTCATTCACTTTGAGTCACTCTCGACGATCAATGCCTGAAATACTGCCAGACTGCATTTCGGGCAGTCTACTTTTCAAATTATTAGGGACTTCATTGAGTTTCATGTGCCACTTTCCTCTCTAGGGTCGGAAAGACTAGTGATCAGGTCAGAGGTGACATCCGATCAGCTCTATTTATCTCTACGATCGGTGCCTGAATACTGTCAGGCAGCATTTCCAACAGTCTATTTTTCAAAATTTTCTTGGGGAGGTCCCCAAAACCCCCACAAGGACTCGCTACTTTAGCGCACACAAAGGTACTTCGTTGAGGTTCGCAAGTCCGTTCGTTTGCCATTTTGGTCTCTGATCGTATAAACTAGTGATCAGGCTACGGACAGTATGTGGTCAGATTTATTTATCTCAACGATCGGTGCCTGACTGAACACGCTGTCAGAGAGCATTTCCGAGAGTCTATTTTTCAAAATTTTCTGGGGGAGGTCCCTCCATAAATACTCCCGACATTGGCGCTCGAGAGTGGGATTCGTCGAGTCCGTTCGTTTGACACTTTACCTCAACGGTCATTGCCTGAAATACTGCCAGGCTGCATTTCTGGCAGCCTGTTTTTCAAAATTTTCTGGGGGAGACCCCCCCCCCCTTAGTTGATACTCGTGCCTTTGCCCCCTTAACCTTGGACTTTGCCCCAGCTTTGCCCCTCCAACCACCTACGGCTGGCGCCGCCACTGAGCTGTCCAGGAAAATTTCCCAACATAGCGCACTGCATGGTGTATGCCCATTCCCATTAACCCACCTGGTGCACAAAAGTAGCACGTTAAACCCCATATCATTGTTTTGTGTGGTCCAACATCTATCAAGACTGACATTTAAATACACTTTCCGAAAATACTATTAGACACCCAGGATCTTCTATGGGTCATCGAGAATGCTAATAACTCTGCTTGTTCGTGAGTTACTCTGAGGTAAGAAATGACGTTTGACCCCATCTCGGCACTTTCCAATCTCAGCCAGTCTATTGTACACAGATCGATAAGTGGACGAGCAATTTCCACAACCTTCTTAATCACTCACTTCAGTTACATTTGTGTAAAACAGTGCTTCATTTGCTTAACGTTTCATGCAATAGGCATAACCACAGGGCATATCTGAAAGTAATCTATTATTGTTTGTTTTGTTTTGTAGAAGAGATAATCGATAGAAAGATAATCGATGAGCGATAATTGATTGTAATTATCACAACCATAAATGTTCTGCTAACTTGTTCACTAAACTGACACCGCCTTAATTGAGACATTAGTCTTCAGAAGTGCTACTTCAATTGACAACTTACCCAATCACAGTGCATCAAACTGACGTTTCCTTGGCAGGCAAGCAATATCATTTCCGTTTTTCTTATGTCATCCATCTATTTTGATCAACAATGAAGTGGCGCCAATATGATAGCAGACGATAAAACAATATATATAGATATCAATGGAAAGATAACAGACTGATATATTCTGTTTATTAAAAAAAAAGAGACCAAATATAGTTCCAGGAATTGCCTTTTAATTGAATTTATGGAATTAAAAAGTTTATCCTCAAGGGGGCACTATGTTTGGTAAAGACAGACAAATTTAATTCAGAATCCCCCCTCCTCCGAAAAAAAACCCGGAGTTATAGTTGTACGTCGTCACCAATTTGGTTCGATTGTGCTAAATAGAGAGGATAATAAACAGCTTGAGTATTTAGATGAAGTAATTGCTAGTAGAGCCTAAAATTGAATCAGTTGTAAATTATAGGGGTGGGGCTGGAGGTCTGATCTGAATATCATGCCGGTAATGATCTTTACCAGACCGTATAGACACTGTAACAATGATAGGTGGTCGGGTATCCGAATGGTCTAACGCGTGAACTTTATATCATAAGGTCTGCCATTTAGTAGAGTGGCGTGGTTTTTTAATCCCACATTGGTTCATCTACCTAATCTGGTGGTTGTCCCACGACTTCCCACTTTTGACGACACCTGCGCGCAAACGGATTATTGAAATAAAATTAAACCATATGTTACTCCTGAAATGACCTAGGTTGAGTTGACGTTAAACCCCGTTTCTTTCTCTATAACATCAATGACATATTTATCTATGAGATTTTACTATACTATCCATGCGACGTACGCAAGCCTCGCCGTTAGATGATGTTTCGGCACCCTTTTTTAAACACGCGCTAAAAACTATGATGTATTGTTTACACGGCTGGTGAATCGGAAAAGCTGCAAATCAATATTTTATTGAATTTCTTTTGTGCAAAAACAACAATTAAAAACAAAGCGAAGTGGTATAGAAAGGAAATTCCAATGATATCTATATCGTAAATATACATAATAGATAAGTTGTGTATATAAAGTAAATTCCAATGATATGTATATTGTAAGTATACATAATAGATAAATTGTGTTGCTAAATTAGCAATGTAAATTTAGTTTGTATATGGAATTAGATATTAAAATCATCATATAATAAATAATTTCGTATAGTCATTTCTAAAATGAAAATGGCGACTAAATTACTTGTATCCATATATTTATGGATAGTTCATCCGGGAATAACCATGGTCATAATAAATCATTACCGAAAATTATGTTGCTTCGGGTTTTTATACGCTCACATTGAAATGTGGTCGTATATTGTCGTCGCCCCCGTCCGTCCGTCCGTCCGTCGGTCCGACGTCCACAATTGCTTGTGGACGCTCTAGAGGCTAAAGTTAATATCCGATTGACTTTAAATTTATACACAGGATTTAAGGTCATGAGACGAAGAAGCCTATTGTTTTTCAGCGATTTCCGATAATAACTACCAGAGTTATGACCCTTGATCACTTCAAAAAATCTTGTGGACGCTCTAAAGGCCAAAGTTAATATCCGATTGGCTTTAAATTTATACACAGTGTTTAAGGTCATAAGACGAAGAAGCCTATTGATTTTCAGCGATTTCCGATAATTAGTGCCAGAGTTATGGCCCTTGATCACTTCAAAAAATCTTGTGGACGCTCTGAAAGCCAAAGTTAATATCTGATTGACTTTAAATGTATACACAGTGTTTAAGGTCATAAGACGAAGAAACCTATTGATTTTCACCGATTTCCGATAATTAGTGCCAGAGTTATGGCCCTTGATCACTTCAAAAAATCTTGTGGATGCTCTAGAGGCCAAAGTTGATATCCGATTGACTTCAAATTTATACACAGTGTTTAAGGTCATGAGACGAAGAATCCTATTGATTTTCAGCGATTTCTGATAATTAGTGCCAGAGTTGTGGCCTTTGATCACTTCAAAAAATCTTGTGGATGCTCTAGAGGCCAAAGTTAATATCTGATTGATTTTAAATTTATACACAGTGTTTAAGGTCATGAGACGAAGAAGCCTATTGATTTTCAGCGATCTCTGATAATTATTGCCAGAGTTATCGCCCTTGATCACATCAAAAAATCATGTGGACGCTCTAGAGGCCAAAGTTAATATCCGATTGACTTTAAATTTACACACACTGTTTAAAGTCATGAGACGAAGAAGCCTACTGATTTTCAGCGATTTCAAATAATTACTTCCAGAGTTATCTGCCTTGATCACGTCATAGATGCTATAGATGCCAAACTTACCATCCGATTGACTTCAGATTGATACACAGAGTTTAAGGTGTTGAAACGAACAAGTATTTTGATTTTCAATGAATTTTGATAACCGAACAGCTAAATCCATGATGTTAAATGTTTCCTATACTAATTGTTAGCGTGAGGCAAAAATTTATAAAAAAGCAAACAAATTCTAAAGATTTTCAGATAATTACATAATGAGTTGTTACTCTTAATCAGATTTTAGTGTATTACAAATGTTTCATTACCAAAAAATGTAAAAATATGCGACAACCCTTGTTGACTGCCTGGACGATTTAGCTGCTGTGGGCGTATGTTTCGTTGCCTGGCAACCTATCTTTTAGTCATATCCCCGAAGCAACCATTGGCATTGTCTCGTTTTCGCAACATTTTTTGCCGATTGTTTTATTGGTTTACTGAGTTGGCTTGCAGACCAATCAAAAGTGCCTATTTTCCCATGATGTTTTTTCTTCATAATTCTTTTACATCTATATAAATCTGTAACTGCTATTTTATAATTGACACCGTATGATTTAAGGCACAGTCCAAACTCCTCTACCTTGACACTACTGTAGGATTAAAGGCACAGTCCGAACTCTTCTACGTTGGGACTATATGGTTAAAGACACTGTACGATTAAAGGTCCAGTTCGAACCCCCTACCTTGAGACTGTATGATTAAAGGCACAGTTCGAACTCCTCTATCTTGACACTGTATACGATTCATGTGTGCCTTATCGATTTCCCTACAATAATCGGGTGGTTTGGCATTATTCTTTTATTTTCGTCGTAGTTTGATTCATTTCATTTAATTTCGATCCGTTACGCTTCGTCATTCGAAGGGGCCCACACTTTTGATTGGCCCCATATATGAAAACAAGACAGACCTTCGACATCAAAGGAATAACGATTCAATACCATTTAAAATTATTAGCCTTTGGGAATGGAAGGGGGGGGGGGTATTAAAGCTATGTTGCGGATCATGATAATGTTGAGCTATTGCAATGTACCTTGCCACTGTCAAAATGTATCAAATTATTCAATTTGTGAGAAAAATTATTGAAAAATAACCCTCGAAATACTGCCGTAAATTCATTTTGTAGATCTACTTCACAATAACCTGATATGAGATCAACTTCGTTATTGAGAAATAGACATGAAACAGTATCGGTTTTCCAGACACGTTCAAACAAAATTATAGCCATATTGAGTTATTGGGAAATTGGCCGTGAAATATACAGTTGTCAGTCGAGACATCAAATACGATGAAATCGATTTAAACAATGTTTATATACCACTTGAAATGATTTTGTTAAATAAAGCGGAGTTGTGAAAATACGGCCGGAATCAAGGGCATTATAGTATAGTGAATAATTTCAAATTGATCGTGATGCATAAATTCTCCAGATAATATTTTGAGGGCGTAGGCTCATAGATTTCTGGTCAATAAAAACATCAACTGGCGCAGATTAACAACTTGGGATCACGTGGCGATAAGTGGTATTTTGTCTTGCTATACGTGACAAATTGCAATTCGCATATCGGATTGCAATTAATAAATCTCCCGTGTTCGTCGACAGTTTGCATGTGTAATATGCACACATCAATACTAAAAATAAACACCATCGTTCATTTTATCAGAGAGCACAAACTTGTCAGCAATAAATTTTCGTTCAGTCGCTATTAAAAACAGTTTTCGCATGCCGTTCCCGCTGTGAAACAGTTTGTCGAGAGGTTCGTTTGTAAATGGGACAGTTCACTTGAGGTATTTTGACATTCGCCACCTTTAGATAAACATTGTTGTGAAATATTCTCCAGAGGCTTAACGCTGGATTGGTATATAAAGAAAAGCTATTAAATGTTTTGGCAATTAACACTAAGAGGGGCATTATGTAAGATAAAGATAAAGAGCTGGCTGTTCAAATATAGATCCACTGCTAAGGTCCCCTACGCGCAAGCGAATTATTGAAATAAAATGAAACCATATGTTAGTCCCAAAATGACCTGGTTTGTGTCGAGTGGACGTTAAACCCCATTTCTCTCTCTCTCTCTCTCAAATATAGATAATGAAATATATATATATATATATATATATTGCAAATGTCAGTAAAATTACTTTATTCTGAGCAAAGTTATGAATGTTTGAAGTTTTGACAAGAAATAGGCTAAACCGTGTCCGACGATCGCCGATGGAGAGTCCATATTCTCGATTGGCAAGTACCATGATCATGACAATAAACGAAGTCTCGATTTTCAGTCCGTCAACGCCTCCATAATATCGTTTAGCATAAGGTGGCCATTGTCTAATCCACTCAAAATCTAAGCCACCCGATGAGTCGATGACCAAGAGAGTTCATTATTGGCTTGTCATGTAAATAAATGCAGAAATAATAATGTAACATTTGAAGCCAAATTAAGACCCGCAATAGGCAGATTTAGCTCTTACACATACTGTTCTGCTCATAAACTGGGCAAATAAAGACGGGCATACGCCATACAGTGTTCTATGAGGAAAATTTTACCCGGGCAGCGACACTACGGCCTACTCTTATATCGAATTCCAACTTCCCGGGGATCTTTACGTGCACACCAATGAGTACAAGGGGTCTCGTTTTTTTTGTTCCATCCGAACGACTAGTCAGATGTCCTGAGCAGGCCCTCCATCCTGTATCCCTGACAAGGGGTAACCACGCCGGAAAATGAGCCATAAATATTATGTGTTTGGAGACGGGTTGATTAATCTTAACACCTCCCTAAATACTGCATTAGTAATTTTACAAGGTTTCTGTCAATTGCTCAGACACCATCATTTCAACGTCTGCTGGCTTTTATCTAGCTTCACTACATATAAATACAAGACAGACCTATACTTCCGGTTTCGAACACAAGCATTTCATATGGAAACTCTGGGAGCATTAATACACCAAAACGAGATTTCTCATTCCGATCTTGTTACTTTAAATGACAAATTACCAGGACGATAGATGAGATCCTGGAAAGTCATCTTGATGACAATTCTCGGCTAGATAGAAAGTAATTTCCTGGATAAGAAAACTGTTCGATTACTTGTGCCCCATGACATTATAAGAGCTGGAATTGCATTGATGAACTAGTTTTTCAAACGTCTGAATTCAGACTTAAGTTTCATTATCATTTGCAAAAAACTATAAATAAATAACTCAGCAAGTTGCGTTGTATTAAAGTGGTGGTCTATATTTTATAACCAGGGCCCTGGTCAGGAATTTGAACAGAGTGGGGTCCAGGGTGGGGACACCACCCAGTTTGGCGTGAGGTCTGGGAGATTACCCTTGAATTGTACAAAACCTTTAGGTGCATACAATAGTGTCCGAGTGGAGTGAGGCCAAAACGGCGGCAATATATGGACACCAACAAACCACCTATTTTTGGCTGTTGGACTGTTGTATAAAACCAAAAGCTCGGAGACAACATTTCTGCTCATTTAGGTGCATACAATAGTGTTCGAGTGGAGTGAGGCCAAAACGACGGCATATATGGACACAACCAAGCAACCGATTTGTGGCTGTTGGGCTCATAGGCGTAGGAGCTCAAAGTAATTCAGGGGGGCATAAGAGAAAATTGCCCGAAATCAATAATATAATCAATATAGTATATATATCGAAATCAATATTCTCAATATATAGTATATTATATTGATTATATATAATCAATATAATATAATTTTTCGGGCATACCTATCATAAAAGAGCTTCGGGCATGTTTTCGGACATGCAGTGGACAAGAAAAAGACGGGAAAATACTTTTCGGGCAGTGTGGATCTCATAGAAATAAGTTAGTTATATTTTTTCTCTAAATGTTAATAGAAAAAAAAGGTCGTCGAATTTTTCATTGCCCGAAAATAAATTTTTTGGGGCAAATGCCCCCCCCCCCCGCGGCTCCTACGCCTATGGTTGGGCTGTCAAGATGTAGCATAATCTGAACGTCGGTATCTGGTTTGACCTCCACTATAATAAAAGGGCGAAATACTAGCAAAGGAGTCTTTAATTGGCCACTTTAGGGTCTTGGAGAAGGGGGTTGGGTAATGGCGCCGGAACAACCGGACTCACATGCTGGCATTTTGCCGAGAATGCATGAGGTATTGGTTCCAAACAAATTCCACACTTTAAATATTGCTAAGTAATTTTGTAGAAAAGAAATAGACATTATTTGCATCTAACACATATATTACGCCTATACACGAGGCAGGTCATACCACTTTGTTACTCGGTTAATCTGAGACAAGTATGTTTTGTAGCAGGGTTTCTTTTCATTTTGACATTTGGCTTGGCTTTGACATTATATGTATAGTTTGTTGTTCTCAAGGGCGTTGCCATCAACTTTGACATTTTGGAGTGTATGAATGTGTTTATTGTGCATTTGGTAGAGTAGTGCACTGACGATCGCCGCGGCGGCTCAGTCAGTAAGACTTTGACTCGCTAATATGAAGGTCCTGAGTTCGATCTCGGTGTTAGCCGAGAAAGTTCATCGGGAATTTCTGGCATGGTTCCCCCTTGACAGCGGTGCATGACGGAGGGCATTGCAAGGAACAATGTATAGTCATTCGGGTGGGACAAAACTAACCCGTGATTTCATGTAAACGAACCTTGGCAACTGTACGTTGATATCATAGTAGACCGTAATGCCACTACCCGGACCAAATCAAAAGTTCTCTCAGGGCACCCTTTACGGCGTAACTTATGTCCGTCTTCATTAGCCCAGTCATTTCATTATTTTGTGATGGTGCGCCATATTCATTCACCTGGTTTGGTAGCTCACATGGAGTACAATGTCCGTTTTCTCCCGCACGCTTTGTCAAAATTTCAAAAAGATTCTTGGGGGAGGACACCCAGACGCCCCCTACGACCACTGGCCTTTTAAGCTAGTCTTTTGTCTGTAGTGCTGTCCCCATGGCGCTCGATATTCGGACCTGGTCCCATTTCTAGCGAAAAGGATATATCTTTAAAAATTCGTGTTATGAAAACAGGTCTATTGTAAATAGAACTTTGGTAGCTAGTTATTTCAAGACTTTAATTTTCCAAATGAGTAACTTTATCTGAAAAGCTCAGATTGTCGTTAAAGGGTTGATCCATATAATACGCCCATGTAATTTAATCTAGATTGCGTTTGATACAGGATTTCGCAATGTTCAAATATATAATGATCACGTTAAGGAAATGTTCATCGCTTAGTCTTCTGGGATGGGTGGTTGGTGGCCGAATGGTTTAATGCGTGCACTTTATATCATTAGGTCTGTCATTGAGTCAAGTGGTGTGGTTTCAATAAGCCTGTCGAACCTCGTGGGTTTTCTCTGGGTCCTCCGTTTTCCTGCGACTGCTAAAGACCCCTACGTGCCAGCGTATTTTTGAAATAAAACAGAGCCATATTTTATTCCCGAAATTACCTAGTTTGTGTCGAATAGACGTAACCCTCATCCTCACTCTTTCTCTGCCTCTCGCTCCCTGGGAACACCGGGTAACGTTGCCACACTAATCCTTGCCATCACCTTAGATATACGTCTTGCGTTTTTCAATCTTATTGTTAAATTGCGGCTTTAACCTTCGTGCACCTCGAAAAGCAACGTTTTATTAGGTGTATTTTAACGCATTTAACGAATCGCGTGTGTAATGAGCGAGTAGATTTATTTATGTTGCAGACATTCAATGGCTGGCTCACTCAATCTAATTAACACTAAATGTTATTTTCGTTCCATTTATTCAGCCGAGGTGGAGTAAACAACCGAAAAAACGGAACGAAACGTTAGTGTATAATTTTAATTAGTCTGCTACCACACTTTTCTTCCCAGTTGACATTTAGCACAAAAATATCGACTCGTGGATTTCAATGTTCAATTAAAGGAATTCAATTTACTCTTGTACTTGGAGGATGATATTGCTGTTTACCGAATTTATAGAAAGAGTAAGGCAACCTCGTCTCGTACACGATACCAGTCATTACTTAAAGGAGCTAAATCGCTAATATTTGGGACCTAAAATTGACACAAATGGGTTGCAACGTATATAATGATACACTATGAATTAATATAAACTGATTTACATTCAATCATAGAAATATATTTCTATGATTCAATCGCTTTCGGTTTTACTCTAATTTCAAATCAGTTATGTTCGGCGAAATACGCCAGTCTCAGTCGAATCGTAATCTCTAGCGTCTTGTTATTCCACTCTACACCGATAGTATTTATTGCGCATGCTCTCCAGATAAGAATATGCCGCCACCGTTTGCCATGAGCCGTGGAATATATTTAGCTTCGTTCTTCGAGTCCCTTGTAACAAATGGCGCTGAAACGCATTTGGAACACGATTCGTGCAATAATGGTAAAATGTTTATTTTGTCTTAAATATTAGATATCAGCTTTTCCCGGTAAATCAATGCTGATTTAATTTATAAACTGACAAATAATTCGTGTTTCAATGTCGAAGACTTTGAATGGTATTGAGTTAGAGGCATAGCTTCTTTAGAGCTACATATGGGGTTTAACCTCCTACTATTAACTCTGACTGGGCTAATGAAGACGGTCATGTATCATACAGTGTACTCAGTGGAAATTTTGCGGTACTACAGCCGATTTTATATCGAATTCCAACTGCCAAGTGATCCTGTACGTGTACACGGGACCTCGGTTTTTCGTAATAGTTAGAACTAGATAATGTAAAGGCAGTTTGCTGAAAATTTCAGTCAAATCCATCCATACTGAACCGAGAATTTAGTGATTGAATTTTTGGCCTAGCCTCGATCATCCTTACTAAAGTCGGTACGATAAAAAAACGTAGTCTCGAATGAAAGTTGAGCAGCAAATCAGATCCTAATATCGCAGGCTAGCAATGTCATGGAGGGTTGATTATGGTCTGAAAAAGTTATTTAATAATCCAGTAAATATCGTAGGCTTCCGATGTCATCGGGAATTTATTATTGTCTAGACAAGTTAACCAATGGCTAATTACTAATCTAGATAACATCTCAAACCTAAATAAAGACTTGCAAAAGGCAGACCTTGCTTTTGCATAATGTATGTTTAAATGTATTTGAAATACAGATGTGACGTCACTCTTTGATGTTGACGTACCATTATTTCACATAATTGTAATGCAACTTGCCAATCGTACATTATTCATACTAGTGAAATATTAGACTCGTGTGACGTATTTCACTGTAAAAGCACATGCGGGTGTCTGTATTTTAAGTTGCTTAATGGTCTCG
The DNA here is from genome assembly GCA_963678685.1 of Patella ulyssiponensis. Taxonomy (NCBI): domain Eukaryota; kingdom Metazoa; phylum Mollusca; class Gastropoda; family Patellidae; genus Patella; species Patella ulyssiponensis. Next base: position 56,776,301 of record OY783230.1, on the reverse strand, counting down.
AGCTTAAGACATTGCGTAATATATTGTAAAAACATTCGGGCCTACGGCCCTCTTGTTGTTACAAAATATTACTTAACGTCTCGCTCTCGACCATTAAAGCGGCAATTTCATATTTTTAAGTTATATTTTTTAAAATATATTAAAATAAAGCCTTAAAATAGATGGTATCAAACGTTTGAAGATAGCTACTGCATGGGGGGAATGGGAAAACAAGGAGGTAATTGTGTTATTATTTCCGATGTGAAAGATGTTTCAGTGAAACAATGTTTCAGTGTGGAAAATAATGCTGCCTATGATTGTATAATAGTGAGTTGACAACCTATTGAGCAAAAGACAGAAATAAATATGTTTTGACTTTCTTGGAAAATATGAAATTCTCGCTTTAAACAATACATAAACACCCGTAACGCGTTATATTTGAGAATTCAAAATTATTCAAAAGTAGTGATGTGTGTGCAGCGCTTTCAACTATGGTTTTCATTAGTATTATCCAAAACAAATTCGATTGGAAAACAACAATTAACGACATTAAAACGTCATTTCACAGTATGATAGTCATAGACAATTTCTTTAATACTTATTATCAATTATACATGAAGTCGTGTAGAATCACTTTTCATACAATAAAACAGTATTGATTACATCCTTTGATTGTGAGTGCTTTCAATTTTTTTTCACGGCCATTAGATTAATGTTTACAGATCCACTCGACCCTGGATCCCAACAAAATATCGACAACATTAGCGTTTAATGTGATTACTGGATAGCGTATACAGTTGCCTTGTAGAACTATTATCCGTTGACTTGGGAGTTGAGGAGTGAATAAGAGAACCTGTTTAAGCTACATTTAATATATCTGCTCACACACTTAATCGAAGAATTTTGAGATCAATGGCTGATGCAGTCACGTAGAGCAGAGTGTTTCCATGTTCGAGTTTCTCGTACACTTAATTTAATCCCCCCACAAGTTACTTAAAAGATTACGCGTCTTACTATTAGGCAATTTACAATATTTGCTATGAACCTAAAACACATAATTTTGATTGATTTTCTCGACTATCAGCTATTCTAATTGTAAAATTTTGCGGGGAAGAAAGTTCTACGCATATTAAGCGAATTCTAACATTGGTCATGTCTGAAAAACATGTTTTATAGAAATGTATTAGAAAAAGATGTGGTACGAGAAAAAATAAATTAAACCTTACGTCGGGATCTGGCTGCTTAATGAGATAAGATATTCTACCCCACGAAAACTTCCCTAATGGAAAGAACACAATAAAATGTCATATTGGCGGTTAATTAGATAACAGATCCATTCCGAAGACTTTTTCAGAAAACTGTACAATAGACGGGATGAGTTTTGATTGTTCATTCGTATGCAGTAATGCATCCCACCAGTCTTCCAGCTAACCAGGTTTTTATTTGACGAGTTGAACTGCTATCCTAGAGCGTAGACCTTATGTGCGGACTTACCTTCTAGCTAGGGTGATATTGCTGGCAACTATCTTACATCTCAACTACGCATTTAAGTGTTTGTGAGGTATATATACTGTCTCTGTCTACTATAACCGCAAATATATTTCACTATATAGCGTTTCTGTATTTACCTAAGTCAGTGGTTGTAGCTATCGTGCACGAGGAGGTGTGTATTGAAACACGAAAGCATACACAGCATACACCTCCCCGTGCACGATAGCCACAACCACTAACATAGCTATTTGATTATGCAATTCTTAGACCCAGTGTACTGTCTTACAATGCAAATATGATTCGTGTGTGATAATTTTATTATGTGATTGTAATTATTATATTCAGTTTTTGATTCTCTTAATATTCTTTTGTAAATATTTCTCTTCTATTTTCAAATTTTTGTAGTTAATTTCTTTAACTTCTGTTATAAAGGGCAAAATGTAAGACAGACCTCCTGGCCTAATTTTCAACCCTTTGAAATTAAAGTTATTATTATTATTATTATTATTATTATTATTATTATTATTATTATTATTATTATTATTATTATTATTATTATTATTATTATTATTATTATTATTATTATTATTATTATTATTATTATTATTATTATTATTATTATTAAGTGTGCTTTCCCCTTTATAAACATCGGAAGAGACAACATACTATTATACTAATATGTTACTTTGTAGTCATATACTTCAAACTTGAATACCCTTCTGGGTTCAATGGTGCTACATTTTATTACATAAACTATAAGTTTACCCTTAGTTCGTATGTTTGTAATTTTTGTTTTCCCAAACAAAAGATCATGTAAAGCCTGTCTCACAACTCGCAGTAGGTGTTTTAACTGCCTGTAGTAGCACGTACGACTGTTTATAGGCTAGGCTTTAGCGCTTCGTAGAATTCCGTTAAAGTTGCAATAGCATTTCTTTAAGTTATATTTTTAAAATGTATTAAAATAAAGCCCTAAAATAGATTGAACCTATAAACAGTCCTACCTTGTTTAAGAATAATCCTATTAATCCTATAATTCACTATTGCCAGTTGAGAAATTGGCAAAAATATCATTTTCAACTTCAAATTCAAACGTTTGAAGATGGCCGTCCATGGAGAGGAATGGGAAAACAAGGGAGGTAATTGAGTAACTATTTCCTCAATCAACCTGTGTCACCCATTTTAATGCCCCAAAAATTTTGCCCATGATCGTATAATAGTGAGTTGACAACCTTTTGAGCAAAAGACATAGAAATAATTATGTTTTGACTTTCTTAGAAAATATGAAATTGTAACTTTAATGTTTTACTGCTTGATGGCTCTTTGATAACTTTAATCAAAGAAAACTCTGATTACCGGAATCATTTTAGGTATTTGATTGAAGTTTAACATCCAGAGTTACAAACGAAGTTTGCGTTTCTTGGGATTCAGTTCAATTTTTGTAATTTAGTGACTTAAAATCAATTAAAATGCTATTTTCTAGAAATTATTTAGGTTAAACTAAACTGCAAAGTTTGAATTTAGTATTTTACATAGTAAAGTAAAAGAACAATATATTCAGTGAAAATTCAGTTTTACAGAAATTATTTCATTTAAACGTATTTCAATTACATGCATATATTCACATTAATGTATTCGCGGTCTCAATCGCTTATGGATACATGCATTGGAAAATTTGTCGGTGTCGGTATTGCTTCACAATTAAATGGTAGTTTGATCATTTTAGAACATTTGTACCGGAAGCAAAATAATGAGAAATCAAGTCTTTCCCAAGAGTGACGTTGATGTTTCTGTCATTATGACGTTATAGTATTATCATAATTATCAAAAAAGGCGGAACTCTTGACACCAATGCCTGAGCCGGGTAGAAATCCTCTAAACTTTGTTCATAGTGATCAAATTTGGTAAGATTAACGTTATAATCAATTTTTCTACACAGGCCAAGAATTTATTTCTTACTTATATTCAAAGCCCAGCTTAGGCATGGGCCTGAGGGGCCCAGGCCCAGGGCCCCGCGGTTTAGGGGGCCCCGCGACTGATGGCAAAAAGAGAAAAAAAATCAGATGAAAGTTTCATGGTAATCGATCTAGCGTGTCGAGGGCGGAGATTGAGCTATCTCTTATCCTTCTCTGTTAAGTTTCACTCGGTGATCGGTCTAGGCTTCTAGACTTGTATGCCATTCGGAATTGAATAAATTTCGTATGTGATCAGATATTATGTAATTATTATTGTATTGCAGACCGTTTAATTGTATGTTACGCAAACGGATATGAAATAATCTTTTCGTCGCGTTAGGGGCCCCGCGATTCTAGTCAGGCCCAGGGCCCCGCTCCGCTTAAGCTGGGCTTTGCTTATATTAAGCCCGGGGCTGTACAGTGTAGTGGACGCTTACGGCTGGCCGCTGGATCCATTACATTCACTTGATTTGATATTTGTTTTTTATTCCTTGTAATGTCTGCGTAGATTGTCTTGTCTGCAGGTTTGTCTGTCTTATGGGTTTTGTTTTGCGTCCCTAACCCTAACCCTTTTGAAACGAGTAACAGATAATTTGGATCCAAGTTCAATTAGGGTTAGTATTTCCCCATTTATATAAAGGGGCCATTGTGGACTCCAATTATCGAACCTCCCCACCAACTGGCCTACAACTACCATCTCCGTACTATTTTAGGATATAAAAAACGGTATTGGACCACCATGCATCAGATAAAATCTTGACGCAGTAGAGTTAGTAGAGAGTTCATTAAAACGATCAATGTTGATGACGCGTCACTAGGGAATTCTGTTTAGTAATAATTAGCTTAAATTCCAATTTATAAACCTCAGAGTAAAGCCATGAGTTCAAGTTGTTTGATAAGACAAAAGTGGACGACATATTTTTTCCTACTTCGACAAGACTAAACGTTTATATTAGAGCCTACGATCTCCGTGAAAGCAAAATCAATAATTTGCGCTTTGAAAACATGGTTTTCTGACTTTTTGATTTATGTCTATTTAAGTATTGCATGCTTTCGATGTCGTTAACAAAAGGTGTCATGTTTTGCCTTTTAATATGACTCACTCATTTCATAACATAATATTATTACGAGAGAGATATGCGGTTTAAGGTTCACTGGATACAAACTGGGTCATCTCGGGACTAACATATGGTTCAATTTTTATATCAATAATCTGCTTGCGCATAGGGGTCTGGTGTGGGGGGAAGCCGGGAGACCTGGAGAAACCCCACATGCAACCCTACTCTTGTTAAGAGGGGAATCAAAACCAGGAAACTTGAATCAAACACAGACCCTATGATCGACCCCGCACGCGTTAAACCAATCCCCCTCCCAATCAACCATAGCGTATTTAGTCTTCTATTAGCCTTCTCAATAAATTTAAAAAAGCAATGAGAAAGATTTTCCCTAACACAATATATTCAACTATAATAATATAACAGGTTTTAAAACTAGATTTAACAGCCCTTTCCCTAAACAAAACTGTAAAAAACTATTTTCATTACATTTGAAACCGTAAAAGCCATTTTATTTTAAAACATTAATAGCTTTTATTGGTTTAAAATCAATAATGGATACTTCTATTTCTTTTAATATATAGAGCTAGTTCTTATATTTTAACAGTCATTTCATTCTTGAAAAACCAGCTCATTCTCAAAAGAAATTTCACCTCGGTCATACAATTCGTTAGTCATACAATTCATTGTAAGTCGGTGTCCGCGGTGCCAGAATGGTGTTATGGAACCTGTCTCTCAACTTGAATGTCTACGGCTCACATGATACTTCTGTGTTTTTCAAGCCTGGTTCTCAGTCGTTAAGGGTGGCATATGTCGGGATAACACGGGATGTGTGTCTAGTCGTACGGGTGGCCAGAAAAGTCGAAAACCTTCGTGTACACATTGACTGGCACCGTGGAATTTGAAGAAACGCGGTGAATTCACAGCGCAATGGCGCTTAAAATATCCACATTATAAACTATTTTTAATAGCAAAATAGACCAGACACTTTTAGTTGTTGAGTGAGTCTAATTCTGCAAAGACGAATAACGTCATACATAAAGATAATAAGCTTTTCCTATGACCATTGATTTTATAAGCGAACTTTGATACGACTACATGAAAATGTCCATTTAATTCAATATCATGTAAATGCATGTAGACTGTGGTTCCATAAATTCCATCCAGTATTTAATTGATTGATCAATCACAGGCTTCACATTTCCATTAAATTTGTTGATTTTGCAGGAAAGATCACGTTCGCCATGAAACATGTTCTCAACTTAGAGTATGGCCTCAGCGATGGGGGTTTCTTGTTCACGAATACGAATCGGTAAGTTAAAGAGACGGAATTGGAAGATTTTGAATCGATGGCAGAATAACACTGATAAGCAGTGAATATTCGCTGCCGCAACAGTACAAAGGAGGATTTTGCAATACCTCTGTGAACCAGATTGAGGCAAAATCTGACTGTCCAAGTGTTTTGTTAAAACTGAACGAATCCCTAGACCTAGCCCTGGTTCAGTTCAATATACTCAATGTGATTGTGAGTCGTGAACAGATTCAGTTATCTACTAACAGCGGAACTATATAACAGGAATTATATGATAACCCAAGTGTTTCATTGTTTCTATACAGAAGCCATCTAAACTCATACTCCGCGCAGCGTTTCGTTTGATTATAGGTAATCTCACTACACACTGCTATTATGAGTGGATATTGTTGTGTTAAATTTTGATTGGTCAGTAGTCCAACTATCAACCAATCACTACCTACCATACAAACGCTTTACATTTAAAACGAGTGCCAGTATTGGACCAACTATGTTTACATAACGTTACGTCATGGCTCACGCTTTTATTATGCCTAATTAACCCGTGCATAGGAGAATACTGCAGTAAAACTAATTGTGTGACAAACGAGGCTATCAAGTCGAATGAAATGTAAACAATACTGTTTGGAAACGAACATACTTTTACCTTTTTTAATACCTAAAATCACTGTCCAAAGTTTTAGGGAAGACTCAGATTAATCGAAGGACTGCCATGTTGCTGTACTTAAGTGATAGCTTTCATTGAACGGGGAGAATAGACACACTCCCGCAAAAGTTCAAGAATCAGAAGTCAATCCAGCAATGGCCAGAGAGAGATTTCTCGGGCCATTGCTTCAGGAATATGTCTAAACTGGGCGTTTTTATCTAAGCATTATCGAAATTATCGCTCTAGCACGCCTTTATGCAAATTACAAATGGTGTACCCTAGCTCGGTGGAAAAAATTGCACATAAAGTTGTTCGGCTCAACGAATAATCCGACTTGCGACCTTTTGAACAAATTGGGTATCATTGGCTGCGAGGGATTTCCCATTCAGCTGTATAACTATATTACATATTTTGGTAGATACGTCCGTCCACATAATAATAGCTAAAACTGGGGCTTTCTTTCCGTTCTCGCTATACTGAGGATAATAACTTCATACGTCTTCTATAACGTCGATAGCAGAATAATTTAAAATCCAACTTATATTTTAGATAATAATATGTTTCTTATGGATTGTATACTTCACATCATATGCTTTTTTTAATGATTTTTAAAAAAAAAAAAAAAAAAGAAAAGATAATTGGCAAGGGCCTTTATATATATGACATATCGAGCATGTGTCGCCATTTTATCTATGAAAGCATCGTTTTCCAGGTCCGCTTCCATCATATCTCGATATTTACATCCAGATTACTGATAAGATAAATCCAATTCCCGTACAGACAGAGCAGTATTGAATCAATAAAAGTAAAAATGAGATTTACACCAGGACAAAGAAAATAGATGAACTTTGTATAATCGATCCGACACAAAGATTAATCATAATCCCCAATACAATCTATTTTTTATTTGATCCGATAAATTCTGAGTTAGCTTCATAAATAAATATTCCCTTTATCCCGCTCATGGCCATGATTTTTATAGAAATTGTTTGCTTAGGTTAATTTTTATCGTGGATTAGAATCTGTGATTTATTTGTAAATAAATCGTATTGATTGCAAATTATCTTTTGATATAATCAACACGGAATAATCGATAAAAAATCGGAGTTTTGTGACTTTGAACTTTGGGTTGTATAATCAAGTTTTTACGTATTGATCAACGGGTCAAAGATCTCTATTGCTTTCTCGTGCGTTATCCAAATAAAATAGATTGGCAAAGAGCGAAATGGATCGGATGTAAGGGATCGAAATCGATTCTTTTTATTTCTTTTCACTTGCGTAAAATAAAGAGTCGATTGAATACACAAAGACTATATTGGCCTGTATAGGAATCAGAAAAAATGGTTTGCTACCGGAGTTTATTGTCTCGTTTAATCAGCGAAATAAAAGTAGCGTATCGATTTTAATCAAATTCACAAATATTTGAATTACTGACATTTCTTTATAGATTGTTGAAAAAAGGCTGGTTTAATATAGATTTCTATCTCATCTATTTTGTTTTAACAAAATATAACAAAGAAGGGACAAAATAGAAATTCTATCATGCATGGTTTTACACTTTGTAATCATAAAAGAAGAGCCACTGATGCTGCGCATTCTCGCCGTAAAAGAGAGTTTTCAATGACTCTTATAATATCGATCAAAATGTATATGTTTACAAATATTGTTTCTGTTTGCCAGACAGATTTGAAGGAGCAGTTCCAGATTTTACAGGATATCCGTTAATACTATTGAGTTCATACAGATCAAACACGTGCTATGAAATGACGTATTCACCGTGTTTGGAAATTTCTAGGCTTTCCGGAAATGACCAGAGTCACGATGGATCAGTTAGTAAGGCGTTGGCGACCTAACTCATAAATCCTGTGTTCGATCATTGTATTTACCCGAAAGTACATCGGGATTTTAAGACACGGTTCTCCCTTGGCGAGGGGGATTACAAGGGACAACATATGGTCTTTCATATGGGGCGAAAAACCGAGGTCCTGTGTGCACGTCGGTCCGAACTTAAAAGAATCCATGACAATTAGAATTGGATATAGGAGTAGGCCGTAGTGCTTCTGTCTCGGCAACATTTCCATCACAGTACACTGTGTGCCCGTCTTCATTAGCCATGCATGGTCGGTGCAGATTAGGACGTTAAACTCCATTTTATTTCACTCAATTTCAATTCGGAAATGATCGTCAAAATTGTTTACGTATAACGCAGTTAAAGAATCGCTGTGTTTTGTTTATGTGCTTAAACCAGACACTGCTGCAACTGTCATTTTTGAATCTTTGTTTTGATAATTGTCTGTTTCAGTTGGACGGTACTGAAATTGACAAACATTTTTAAAGGCCCTTACACACAGAATCATCCATAGTTTTATTTACGGAAAAGATTTTGTATAGGAAGTTTATTGATTAAATAATTTAAGTTAAAGCTGTTCTTTAATTTTGGTCCATTATACGATTGTGTCAGTAGGATATTCTCCCACGAAATCACTGCATTTTGTTTAAAAGTGCATCATGTAACAGCTAAATCTGCCTATTGTAGGCCTTTATATCGGCGACAAATGCTTAAAACTATTATTTAGACATTTTTATTATCCCGATAAGCCCATAATCAACCTTAAAGATTATCGGATGGCAGAAATTCAAATGGATTAGGACGATAAAATGATACCCGGCTTCATTAGCCCAGCCTGAACAGAACTGTACTATAAGGACGTTAAATCTCATTTCATTTCATTCCAAACACTCATTACTTGGCCCAAAATAAAGTAATTTGAATGAAATTTTCAATATATATTCATTTTTTATTATCTATTTTTTATACGCCAACATTTTCATGTAGACGTATTATGCCGTCGCCCCTGTCCTCCCGGACGTCCGTCCGTCCACAATTATTATTTGTTTGTGGACTCTTTCTACAGGTCACATTGTTATCCGATTTTGACGAAACTTGAAATATAGGTTTATCCCCATAAGATCTCCGCTGCTTTCGACATTGGCATGTATCAGATTGAAACTTCATGGATTATGGCTCCTGATTGTACGAAAAATCATGTTTGTGGACCCTATACAGGTCACAATTTTGAACCGATTTTGATGATATAACCCAAAGATCTTGGTTCCTTTCGATATTTGCGCCCATAGGATCTTAAATTCCTGAATTATGGCCCCTGATTGTCCGAAAAATCGCCCTTTTTAGCTTGTGGACCCTCTGGGGGTCAAAATTATTATCCGAATTAAAAACCCGTTTGAATATATCACCGTGGTAATGAGGTTTGAGTTCGAATTTCGTGAAAATCGGACCAAAATTGACGACAAAATGGCTGCTGTTTGTACGCGAATCGTATAAAAATATGGTATATCAAGGTTGTGAACCCTATATAGAGGTCACAATTTTAATTCGATTTTGATGAAACTTGAAATACATGTTTATAACCTAAAGATCTTGGTTCCTGTCGATATTTGCGCATATCGAATTGTAACTTCCTGAATTATGGCCTCTGGTGGTATGAAAAATCGCCTTTATTATCCCGTGGTTCGTCTGGAGGTCACAATTATTACCTGATTTAAAAAAAAACAACGTTTGATTATATCACGGTTACACTGTAATGAATGTTTGATTCGAATTTCATGAACATCGGACCAAAATTGCTGAACAAAATGGCCGCCACTTTTACGCGAATGGTGTAAAAATATGGTACATCAACGTTGTGGACCCTGTAGAAGTCACAATTTATATCCGATTTTGATGAAGCTTGAAATGCATGCTCATAACTGATTCTACGAAAAATCATGTTTTTTTTATCTTGTGGACACTATAGAGGTCACAATTTTATTCCGAATTAAAAAAAACGTCTGACTATATCCCCGTTACACATTAATGATGGTTGAGTTTGAATTTCTTGAAAATCGGTAATTGAACAGCTAAATCCATAATATTAAATGTTTCGTATACTATTAAATGTTTACGGGGCAGAACTTTATAAAAACCAAACAAATTCTAATGATTTTCTGATAATTACTTAATATGCGACAACTCTAACTTGTTGACTGCCCGGACGATTTAGGTGCCGTGGACGTATGTTTCGTTGCGTGGCAACCTATTTTTTGAACTATTATAACATGAACGGACTTCTTTTTTTGTATCTTAACCTCATATATTTCTGTTTGATGCCAACAATTCTAACTACGTCACTGCTGAAGCGGGGTGGCAAGAAAACAAAAATCACAACAACAAAAGATAGAAGAGAATGTTAGGTTAAAATGCGAAATCAGAAACGTGCAATAAGAGAAATTCCTGTTTTAGAACAAAATTAATAAGAAACCCATTAAATGAAACATCACCATATTATCACTTGACGTCAAGAAGTGCATATAGTTTGTGTTTGGTATTCTAAATTTAATATTAACCTGTAAATTAGTTATATTTGAGAAAGGCTTTTAGCGGAATCTGTATTCAGGAAATTAGTTCTCTTAATGTCTGTAAATGTTTCATGCGTGATCTTTATGGTGTTTATCAGAAGCAAGGAATTACACAGTTAATTCCTACAAGAACAAATTATAGTCATTGTCGAGCTGTGGGATATTCCTGTTATTCCTCATCACGATTAAGTTTTATAAAACAGCACAAAAGTATTCTACCGATGGGAGATTTTTATAAAATTCCAACTGAATGTCAAGGTATATTTTACGGGCACGACAATGTGTACACGGGATCTCGGATTTTTCTTCCCATCTGAACGACTAGACAGCTGTCCTTGTCAGGCCCTCCATCCTGACATAATTGAGTGACAAGGGGAAAATACGCTGGAAAATCTCGATGAACTTTCTCGGCTAACAACGGGGGCAAACCCGCGACCGGCAGCATCTTACTCACTTAGCCACCGTGGCTTCCCGTTTATTAAATTGAAACACACTGCTATATAGCATATACAGAAGCGCAATTATATTGGTCCGTTTGGTTTTATTTGTAGACAAAAATAAAAATGAGTTTGTACTTAAGACCCATTGTTTCGTATCCTCAAATCAATCGCCAAAAGTCTGATCAAGTTAATACAATTTTGAAAAGTACCGTCTACAATTATCTTATTGAGTCCCTTTGTTGGTTCAATATTCGAGAAATCGCCATATTGGGTAAAACAATGATATAAGTTGAACTTTGGGTAAGATTATATATAATCAAATATGAACAACATAATTTAGTAATAACAGAAAACAAATTATTCTGGAATTTTCAGTTACTTACTTCATCCTTTGAAAAGTATATAAAGAAAACATATTTTGAACTGATGAGAAGGTTTGGTGCACTGTTTGGAGCAATCCTCTTGTCACATGATGTAAGTTCCGTGTAACCGGTGTACACCGATCATTAATGAGGTGTGCCCCTAGTTTTCTGGTTAGGACGTTCTTTGAATTAACCCCTTTAATGATAAGAACGTTGGTTGCGATTCTATTTGGTTCGGTTTCCTGCGCATGGAATCGAGTGAACTTATTTTGCAACTTAGCAAACCAAACCCGGTTCGGAGGGTGCAATATACATACACACAACACTGGACAACAAACTTTTCCCCGTAAGTAACTGCTTCCTTAAAATAAAACAAAAAAAACGGTATCGAATCAAACCGAATTCCGGGTCAAACTGCGAAATCGTTGCAACATCATACAAAAAAAATATGGCATCGCAAAAAAAAAATGCCCGCACAAGTAACTGCCTCCTAAAACCACAAAACACAGTGTTTTTATTACATTATGTCGGGTTAACGCGAAAGTAGTATATGTCTTCCGAGACTTGTCTGAAATAAAATATTTTTTAACGAGGCCATTTTTCTATATTACGAAATACAATCCAAGATTTATCTGAGAAAGAAGACTCATAAAATCTGTGTTTATTATGGAATTATTGAAATTTTTATGAAAGATTTATAAACTTATTTCACAATCGTGATTCTTATGTCCAAATCTGCTGTCAAAGATACGCTAATTCCCCAGAAAGAAATTCATACGTGGGCTTAAATTACCACGATATAAATGGATTTATACCTTGTAGAAATATCGCGTGGTTTATAAAGATAAAAATAACTTGTTTAATAGATATTCACATAAATAAAGTAGAATTTATTTTCGTATTTAAAGGTGCTAAGGGGGGGGGGGTGCAAAATCTTGCTTTAGATCATAAGGCATGCCATTGTGCCTGGTGAAGGGGTTTCGACCCACATTAATAAAATATTTCATGTGCCTAACATCGTGGATATTTTCTCCGGGTCGTCCGGTTACCTCCCACTGCTAAAAAGTCCTACGCTCAAACGAATTATTGAGTACCACGTTTTGTTCCCGAAATTACCTAATTTGTGTTGAGTGTGTGGTTAACCCCGTTTCTCTCTTTTAAAGGTGCTATACCTTGTAAAATTAAAACCTGTGGTCCGTGTTAGCAATTCTAATATTAAACTGGTTTTTAATGACTTACAGTGTCCATGTTGTGTGTCGCGTGGTCCTCCTGTACTTACAGTAAGAGTAGGAGGACAATTATATATGCATGTACATGTATATGACACGACGTTGTACATTTCTCACGCGATGCAGTCGGCACTGATTTTCTTCAACTCGTTTTGTCCCTTACGCCATGACGACTGAAGTGAGAAATTAAAACGAAACGAAGTATTAATAATACAAATCAGAATGTAGAAATCCTAGTAACAACAGCCATCAATACTTCAACAAGAACTTGTTTTTGTCACGCAATCAAGAAAATGGTCTTGCTACCCGAGATGCATTCAATTTCTAACCAAAACAAGGTTACACGGTACTTCGGAACTTGCTCACCTAACATCGTAAATAAACTCTTTGTAACACACCCCTTTGATAACACAACTCGAAAACTTCAAATTAGATATATCTAAACTAAAAATAGCAAAATCGACTATCATCATGATGATCGATGGGTTCCTTATGGAATCTTTTACCATTATCGATTGGGTGCCAAATAAAATGAATCGGATTTTAACATGGTATATCTTTTTAAACTGTAGGTGCATAGGTTGTTAGTTTGTTACATATTCCAAATGAGAAGATAATTTCGCCACGGCAGTGTCATTAAATCTCCCATTTTTCTTCAGATTATCTCTAGACAATTGTAATTATTATAACACAATTACATTCATATTAACTCGAAAGGCTACGATAAAATCGATTATCTCTGATGATTTCCTTGGTCATCATAGATTCTTTCTTGATAGCATTAATAAAGTGGTCATGTACTTAGCGATTTCCTCATTCATTGCGGTGTTAAAATGGTTAACATTGATTTTTTTGGGCGCCTAATCTTCTAATCTCTAGATGTCGCATATTCTACTCGAATGAACAAACAACATTAGATTTACGTTTTCGTCCGATTTAATGAGTTTATTTTCTCAGTGATCGCGTGACCGTAGCTTTAAGATGCTCGCAGACGTACTAAAAGATAGACATGAAATTTGCAGAGAATTCTTGTCGGGTAATTTGGATCATCTCGCTACATAACAAGCTGTAAAATTTACATAAAAGATTACCGACTGGACTTTAATATAAGAAACATACATTCTTTTCTAATTATTTGTCTAGACTGAGCTGCGGCCGAAGAGGAAAATCCATGACAAGGAAGCATCGATCTGATGGCTTGTCGTATATTTTTGCTCTCAATCCTTTATCTTACTGATCAGTCAAACAGAGAGTAAATTAACTTATAAGATTCGTAATATCCCAGCGGGATTGAAATATTCAATTTTATATAGCTCATTACCATAGATATTGTAGATTCCTGCAGTGTTTATGCCAAAGGCTAGAAGATGATATTAACATAATATTCTTGAAAAATAGACAATAGTTTCTTGAGCAGTAAAGTCGTCCGCGCTAGCTATAAATCCAACGTTGTAGTAGCATATCCTTCCACAAACGAAAGAACGATCCAACCCATATCAATCAAGTCTAAGAAAAATTCTTTCAGAACCCAAACAGCTCTTATTGTCGTCCTGTCTTTAGTGAACAGCCCCAATACTAGATCAAAAATATCCGCGAAAGGGGACGACGGGTGTAGGTGACGACAATATTTATAATTAATGCAGGTGCAGGGGTTTTTTTTAATTGAAATTACAGTATGTACTGTTTACATTTGGAGACCAAAAATAAACATCCAATGACGCACACACTCAAATATAAGGCGAACCGCGCAGACAAATAATAATCATTTATGGCTTCATGCATAGCTCTTATAATATTAAAGGCGCTAAATCTCTATTTTTGGAACCTAAAATGGGCGAAAATGCGTTAAAAAGCACGTATTAATGTAATAAAAGTGTATATAAACTGATTTACGTTGATTTTTAAAAACTCTTATCGTAATTTCTAATCAGGGTTGTTCGTCGAAGTAAGTGTGCAGTTCAAATTGCGTACTGGCGTTTAGCCTCGTTCATCAAGACATTTCGTTACAAATCGCACTCAATGGCATATAGTACACACCGGTGTGTGCTGGTTTTAAAACTGTTCACTGTGTCTGACATACTTAATATCTGGAACCCATAATTATGTTCACGGTAAGATGACATCTATATTGAATGGAATGGGCCAACAAATCATGTTTGTAATGTTGAAGCCTCTGGATAATATTGAATTGGAGCTTTACGCCCTTTAAATGTCATGTTTATAAGCAGATGGTACACAAGATAATTATTAAATGTCACAACTTAGTTTTAGCAATCAATCATATGGCATTAAAATTCGGAAAAAAGGTAAAAGTAGCTCGTACTTAACTGACCTCTTTGATTTAGGGCAAAAACATAAATTGTCGATTTCATCGGATTTTGAGCGTTGATTTGCCTTGAGTTGTGTCAGTCTTATTGGTCTACCTATGTCATAAAATTAACGTCTATAGATAAAGTAGGGGTTGAGATCTAACCGATTTTGTGTTCCTTAAAGCCCCAATAACACTCTTGTTGTAACTAAATAATATGTCCCAATCTTCATTCTGGTCAACAAATTGTATTATTTTACAATATTCCAATTAATTGATGATATAAATTTCATCTTAACACACCTAATTTAAAAAATTGGAAAAATTCAACTTATTGATTTGAAAAGTCTAACGTAAACCCTTTCAAATGTGACTTTGATTTAAAATATTTTCGAACCCTCTGGACAAGTAAAATAGGTCGTAATGGATAATTTACACAACAGGTAGGACACTTAAACATCTAGTACTTAGAATAAGGCTATTATTTATTTTCTGGGGCTGCCAAGCCAGCAAGAGTGTTATTGTCCCTTTAAGTTTCCGATTATTTCCCTAAACGAAAATATATCCATTTTGACCCTGCCCAACCAGATCAACCAAATTCCATACTTTATTTTGGATCTTCTTTAACCCTTTTAAGTTTGACCTAGAAGATCAATATTAACTTTCAGTCTTACTCTCAAGAGACAAGCCAAATAAAGCTAATGGTATCAAGGGACAGTTCTTTTATGGCCTCTATTTTTGCACTCTCTGACTAAGGTCAAGGCGGGCGATTTGGAGAAAAACAAGAGATTAACAATATGTAAAACACCTTACATGTAAACGAGCGTATAAGAACTGACTGGGGAATACCCATTTACTTTCTAAACACAGAGTACTATCTACTTTGAGAACAGATCTCTGTCCTGAATGGCCACCATATTAATAAATTAGTATACTATATCGTAATGCAGTTATAAGTCATACATACATGTATTTCATACACATAAAGACACCCTCGGTATCCCCAGTGGTCTCATTCCGTTCTAGCAGAGAACGGAATGGGACCACTGGGGTTACCGAGGATGACATAAAGATTAAAAATACATTTGAAAGGTCATTAAATGGAAACACAATATATTTTTCTCAAAATATTTGAATTGTGTTTTTTAATGACATTTAGTAATTGGAACACAATCAAATAACACATGGATAATACAGTGGTAAACTAGAACACTTACAAGAACAATTACTGATTTATTAAGGCTACGTTTCGACGAGGCTACTGTCGTCTTCAGTGATGAAGACCTGTGAAATATTGTTAAAACGTCGCGTGTAACAAACCATAATATTGTTACACATAAATAGTGCATTATTTGATTCTCGAAGTATACTTTGTTTTCGACTAAAATCGTTGATGTAGTAATTTAACGTACTACAACTATCTTCGTGTCTGTTTGAAAACGTGTCACAAATATTGAGTTAGTTGCTCGGCTCTAAATTTTAAGGAATTTTAACACAAAATTTAGTAAACATTATCGGGATTGGCCCTTTAAACATATAGCGGAAATCTAATTCTATGTTTATGAATTTTCGACCATTTATCGTTTTGTTTGATGGCTGCAATGTAAAAGTGTGCAGCACCTTCTTGTCCTTTTGTATTACCTCTCAGCATCCGACATATCCAATTTTTTGTTCATAATTAAATTCCGTAAGCGAGAAGACAAATACGAGTAATATAGTTAGACATACATATTTGATAAGATTGTCAGTATTTATGTGAAAATAATTGGACTAGCTTGTGAATAACGTCAATAATTATTTGCGTTTTGATTATTTGAAAGAGTATCTAGAAGGGCATGGTGGCCCAAGAGCTCAATAATCTTGCCTGTAAGTGTAGGATAAAGCACGAGACTGGGGTTATGCTGGGGAAAGGACGACTGGAGAAAATAATCTGAGAAAAAGAAAAAAAACGAGAACGGCAGGCTGGGGTTTTTCTGTCGAAAGTTTTTTTCTGAAGTCTTTCTTCCCCAGCATAACCGAATTTGAGGACTTAATCTTGCTAACATGTTCGCAAAATGAGAACATCCCAGAATTCCCGAAAGAGAGCCTTATCAATATCATGTTTTCTTATGGAAACAACCTACCCTAGAAGAAGGAACCGTTACAGGCTTAAAGAATAATCCCAAATTTCCCTGTATATATCAAAAACCGCCCCTGACTGGCAAGTTATTCCGGACATAGAATATACCCCAAAGATCAAAGAGATTTGCCATTAGCAGGTTTATAATCTTGGTTCCTACTGGCGGCGCCATTCTGAGAAGATAAACACTGAAATAGGAGAGAGTGAGAGTTTTAATTCAATAAAACGCTTGTGCGTGGGGGGGGGCGAAATCACGCCACGTGTCTCAATGGCAGATTTTATGATCTAAAGCGCGCATGTTAGACTAATTGGTTACTCAGTAACATATGTATCCAGTAACATAATGACCTTTTATCCATCTTACGAGTAATTTTATGAAACAAAATTCAAAAACATGTGTATGTACCCACATTCCTGATTAAATTTTTGAAAGTGATAAAAAACAAAATATACCAGTTAATTTGAAATATTCTTCAATTCAAGTAACGTGGGGGTGAGCACGCATACGGAATTATACTTTTCAAGACAGCAGCTACGGCTCATGCATAAAGTGAAAAAGAAATGGAAAGGAATCGATACACTCACGACTATTACAATAATTTTGTTATGTCTAATCAAATTTTACGTGTATTTAATTAACCGATACATCAACGGCCAAATATAATTATATAATAACAAATATAGATTTCCCTTGAGTAAAAATGTTAGGATCAGATCATATAATGATGCAAATATTTAAGCTTGATTCGTGATTTAAGCTGCCAATTCTTAAACCTTTAGGATACAGTTCTGGCAATAATACAAAGATAGATGCTATTTTATAATAGACAACGCGAGTAATTATCATTGTATATATGTTAGACGGTAATTTCTTTCCCTCGAGTACTAATACTCCGTTCAGATCAATAATTTGTATATATTGCTAAGGACCGTTCTTTAACACGACCGATTAATTTCTTCTGATTTATAAGTATTTTGCTTCAAGAATCGGGTACGTTAGAATAATTCATATTTTCAATATCTAACAAAACGAACTAAAAGGGTAAGACCAGATATAAACTGTAGGCTGCCTGTCTACAATTTACTTCGCTTGAGAACAGACACTAATTCCTTAATCGAAGCTTTAAGTCGAAAACACTAAATATACGTCTAGAATTTTGAGAAGTATTTTTTCTGCTTTTTATATAGTCTTTGTGTGAATGATAAATGTGAAACTAGACAGAACCACAATACCGAATAATATACTATGGCGGTCAATCGGGGTTGAGGTTTATTCTCAAAGTATAGATAGGTCTGTATGCAGAATGAGACGAAACTTTGCCAGGAGCCCTAATACTCACCGTAGGCAAATCAACCACCCATGCTTGTTATAAAGTCAATGTTCGCAAATATACTCGGCAAGTTTTAAAGTAGCTACGTCTATAACTCAATATCATCCAAAATCTTAAACTTTGAAAACACGAATTATTTATCAGTTTAAATCAACAATGATGCTGTGATCTTACCAGAAAAAAGATGGGCTTCTGATATCCAATATTTAAGGCAAAATAAACATTTTTATCATTGGTACACGAATCGTGTACCATAATGCGTTTCAGTCCCAGTTCTAGCAACAGACTCCGGGAACGAGGCTAGACACATTGCACCAAATCAAACGGCGTATGTAGACTGGAATAACCAGACGCCAGAAATTTGCATTCGATTGAGACTGCTGGCTTATTTCGCGGACCATAACTGATTTGAAATTAGAGTAAAAACGGAAACCATTGAATGTAAATCGGTTTATGTACATTCATATTACAGTATTATATGCGTTGCGACCTACAATTTCTAGGTCCCAAATGTTAGCGATTTAGCTCCTCCAAAATAAATTTTATTCTTTAAATTCACGTAGTACAATCCTGCACGAGGAACAAAATGTCGTGTGGGCATTAAAACCGATAGGATTCTTGGTTACGCCTTAAGAACAATCTCGCCAAGTTTTGAAATATACCGCCGAGAGATCTGTCCTGTTTTGTACGTTCACAAAATTTCATATTATTTTTTAATGCGGACGCGAAGACAGTACTATTGTTCTGAAATATGGTGGGTTCCTTTCTTGTCCCTAAACAACAATTTCGTCGAGATTTTTAAAAACTTTATTCAAAACGACTATATAAGTGTTTTTAAGTTGGAACGGTGAATTTCGGTAGGAACCAGTGCCGGACTGGGCCCACCTGTCCACCTGTCCGTGACAGGTGGGCCTAAGCACATTTAAAAAAGGTGGGCCTAAGTCTATAGAGTAAAGAAGAGAAAGAAAAAAGAAAGGAGAAGGGGGGGGGGGGGAGAAAGAAGGGAGGAGGGGAGGAGAAGACAGGACACACTCATTCTTCTGTGATTTAATTGTACCAGGAAATCAAAAATTTGCCTTCTTCTGCTTTGGTCTGAAATGCTTGTAAAATGGGTTTGCGGTTGTCAATTTTCAAAATTTTCTGGGGGGGGGGGGGAGACCCCCCTCAGACGCTCGTTACGCAGCTTCGGCGCATACTTGTATGGGCCTTGGTCAATGACCTGACAGGTGGGCCTTCGGCCCACGAAGGCCCACCAGTCCGGCACTGGTAGGAACCACAGAACGATATCTGCAAATTTGACAATAGTCCACAACTTCACATAAATATTAGAAATGGGGGTTGCATAAGTTGAAACTCACTAAATTTAACCATCAACTTGTGAAAAGTTTTAAAATTCTGGCCATTGTCCGTCATACTCAGACAAATGCAATTTGAAAATTGTATTCCAATCTTGTTAAACCCTACTGTAAATAGGCTAATGACATACATGTAATTTGGGGTCCCTTTTAATATTTATGAACACAAGCATTCAAGTTTGCCGATATTTTGGGATATACCACACACTGCAGATATAAACCAACACAATGATAACATGAGAAGTTGTTTATGTCTGTTTTGTATGCAATAACAAAATTTATTTAAAGGGGAACTATTACTCTAAATTGGCTTTATCGTATTACACTGATCTAGCGAATTTAATATTGTATATTATTTATTAAAAGTACAGGCCGACTAGTAATGTCTTCATATACTATTAGTAACAGGGAGGGCTTGAGAAAAACCATATCACTGATCTTCTTTGATTTTAGAAGTTATACAGACATACCCATTGTGCAGTGATACATGTATACTGTTAAATTGGATAAGATTGGTGTGTTTGATCTGAGACCAATCCATGCGATATCCGGGTTTCTTTCTATCTCAACACAGAGCCAACTTTACTTCCATACGGATCCATCCTTTTCTAACACCAAATGATTTTCTGTTCCTTGGGTCCTGATAAATAAATAGCCACTTAAATCATGTGAAACATGTTTTGTTTAGAATTTACCTCAAAACATAAAAATTTGGAACTAAAAGTTTTTGATCAGCACAGCATAACTTATTACTTTGTTTTAAAATAATTCTTTTCCCGAAGGACAAGGTTTATCCAAAAACAGAAAATCAAATTGGTGTGGCCTAGAGTAGATTCAGCATGGTAAACATTGCCTTATTAAATTATGGATGCCCAGGTAAACTTACTTTCAACGAATTCCATGAAAAATAATACATCATGAACAGCGTGGGATGTAAATGTTCAGAAAATACTTTGTTTCAGGGAAAAATGCCAAACAGCAACTGTATCAATTCAGGTGTTCAGAAAAAAAAATGTTTAGTAATTATAGTTACACCATGTGTGCGCTGTTAAAATGGAATAATTCCTGGTAATAGAACTGTGATAATTGAATTCTTGCCAACACATTGAAAAGATGCACATAAAATACAGATCGGTTTCCAATAAATTACAAACAAATGTTCAATTTTCATTACAACAGATACTTAAAGAGACATCACACAAAATAATGAAAATTTTCTAGTCAGAATTATGTATGATTAAGACATGGTCATAAAATGCATTTGCTTTCATCTCTTTTTTATGTTGTTTACATTTACAGTAAAGTCTTACAAATATTCGAGAGATAGATATCAAAAATGTTCAAGAACTTTTAATGTTGTCACTTATTAAAAAAATTTAGAGAAATGGTATAGGCATTAATTGACAGGTATTGGTGACAAAGAAACTGTGCCCCTCCATGCTCCATGTAGGGAGGGGCAACCTACTATACCATACTTCGAAGCTTGAACAAGATATTTGTGTTTACTTCGTATATATAAACAATTTTTAGCAATGGAAGTAACAGAGCTGCAGGGACTCAGTGAGCATGGCAAGCAACAGTATCTGTTGGGTCACATGGGACGAAGAAACAAGGGCTTGTATGCACATTAGTTTGGCCATAAAAAAAAACAACCATTGACAGTTGGAATTCAAAATAAGAGTGTGCCATAGCGCCACTAGTCCAGGCCAAATGTCTCTCTCATGGCACACTGTATGCCACATGCCTGTTATTATAACCCAGTTTCTACAAGAAAGGTGAGACGTTAAATCCAATTTCTGTTCATTCCAATTCAGAGACCTAATTAATTTGAAATACATTTTTTTTTTTTATAGCTAACCCTGATTTTACAAGGTAAACCACCATTGCCACCAATGACCCCACCAACACCAGCAGCCAAGTCCGCCATTAAATTTCCACCAATCAAGTCAAGTAAAATTAATAAAAGGCCTGATAACTTTCCAATGAGCACGGGTCAACAGATTGGTTGGCAAGTTAACAGTGGTGTTAGTGACATGAACAGGAAATGTGATACGAGAACAAGAGGCAAAAATGGAATGCTAAAATTGTTTAACTGGTCTGAGGAGTCTGTTTACTAATTAAGATATTGTTTGGAAATTTGTCAGATTCAATAATCAATTCCTTCTAAATAAATATACAAATTAACAAAATAAATATTTATTACGTTTATTTATACAAGATAGATTACCAAATCAATTAATGTCATTCCTACAAGAACAACATTACATGTAATATAATTTCTTTTAAAATGAATCTAATAATTTGAGAGTGTGTAATAATTAGAATTTAATCACATTCAGTTAAATTTTTCCCTCGTTATGTGATCAATGAATAAATATAACTACCAAATTTATCTGGTTATTCTTAAACAGTAGAAATGGTGAGCAACAAAGCTGATATACACAAATGTAAATTTGCTAAAGTGTCTCCTTCATAACATTCGAATTGTACAACCAAACAATTTAAGATAGGTGATATACACAAATGTAAATTTGCTGAAGTGTCTCCTTCATAACATTCGAATTGTACAAAAAACAATTTAAGATAGCCACGCAAAGCATATAAAATGCAAATACAGCAGCTATGTCTCAAAAGCAGCTTATTTAAAAGGAAAACTTTGATTTGACCAAATTTGATTATTAAGATCCTTCGGGAAGTCTTATCTGTTAAAGATTATAGAGTCTATTGTGTTCACAGGTTTGGGGGAAGATGGGGGGGGGGTAACTCTGGAAATGAATATTTAGAGGGTTTATCAGATAAACTTCACACCCGATTTGATTCAAGTACAATAAAGATTGTTCCCCCAATCGTGTATTTGGAAAAGGCGGTGTAAGTCCGAAAAACGCTGAGTATTGATAGGATTCATGCTCTTAAGTTAAGACGCTTATGCTTAACTTTTATAAACTCTAAAGGCATGGACAGTTGCTGATAAAAACAGATGCATTCATAAAACTTCAACAAAGGGAAGGTAACTCCGGAATAGAAGGTTTCGGAAACGGAATGCTTTATATCAATTTGAAAATGAGCTGTTATAAACTAAAACCTCTATCATGTTTACAAGGTTTTCAGAAAGAGTGTCATATCTCTCGAGCAGTAAGTCTTGGAACAATGAATATGGATACAGTTGGTGCTCTCATGACCCCAAAAACTGTAGAATCTATCGTGTTTACAAGCCAGATTGACAGACAAGGTGATAACACAATATACTCACACTGAAACTGTGATGAATTTAAAGATTAATTATATATATATTGTGTTTATTCTGCACTAAAATACTGACATTTTTGTTTAGAGCAAGGAGGCAAAGCTCATATAACTTTTCAAAGCTACATAAGCTTGAAAATGGTGGGATTTACGATATAGATATTTCATATAATTCAAAATGTCTAATTGACAAAACTTTAGTCAGAGCCCCATTGTTGTAGTTATCAAATTTAATGAACCTACAAATTGAATCCCCCTACCATAACACCCCCCCCCCCACACCCCTCTCCAAGTTCCACATTGAAATCATATGTAATAACTTGCATAATAATATGCAGCACTTTGATCAAGTCACTTTCATGTGTGGAACTCACAGATTATAAACATCACCATCAACTTGTATTAATAATAGAAGTATGTGTATTATTATAGCAGCCCAATTCCATGTATTTCACCAGCTGACACAATGCCTAGGATGGCTACACTTTCTTTGAGTTGTGCTTTCTTTTATGCACAACAAAACCTCACAATGACGGCACAGAACTCAAGTAGAACCAGTGGTTGAGGATTGGGCAGTAAACAAAAATCAAAGAATTTTGAACGTTATAATGACTGTCCATTGATTTGGGGTGTTATATACTATTAGTGTGACATCTTTGACTAGTTTCTACATGCTGTCGGCTGACATCAAGGAGATTTAAATGTCCGACAATGGAGAAACCCCTTTTACAGGGTTGACAAAACTGAAGTCCGACAAAGGAGAAGCAACAACTACTTTTCAGGATTGGGTTGATAAATAGTCCGACAAAGAATTAAATCAGTCAATCAAGGCAGATTAAGAAGTTAAAACAAGGTAAAGGTTGATCACTTAATTACCTAATCAATCCAGCCCATTCTCAACGATAATCAACATCAGAAGTTTTACAGTCAGAATATTTTGGAATTTTGAATGTTATCCACCATATCCTGACGTCCGATTGGGCATATTCCTAGTTGGACGTTCAGAAAATTGTGTAGCCCATATCTGGAATATACAGGCAGAGTAGCATCCCTGCATCACATCCTTATAATAGATAATTTAATTAATCATTTCAATCTAATACAAGGCATATGTGGGCCTGATTATCAAAGAAGGACAACCATCTCTATACCGTCACCATTAACTTCACCATTTTATCTGCCATGAGCTTCATGTATCCTATTCTCCAAGAAAACAAAGTACTGGCCCTGTACAAACAAGCTTAGAAATAAACAAAATATCTCTTATGACAGTCATTCAATATCCTTTGGTTATATTCAGAGTTGTAATTCATATCTCACACATGGTCAATTTGTCTGATATTTACATTATTCCCTGACCTGTATATAAGTAAAATCCCTAATAAACATTTGAATATTATCCATCCTCATTCTCACTATCTTCCTCCGAGTCTGATTCATCCTCTTCATAATAAACTTGAGGTCTATTTACATTACGTACCATGTCACCAATCTCATCATCAGAATCTCCTGAATCACTCGGTGGTAACATATCGTCTTTTAAATCTACATTCTCTACTTCATTAAATTGTTCAGGCCTAAAAAAAATAAAGAATATTTTTGTTTTAATCAAAACAAATTTTTAAAAGATAGTTTGCCAGGCAATGAAATATACGCCCACAGCAGCTAAATCATCTGGGCAGTCAACAAGAGTTGCTGCATATTCTTACGTTTTTTGGTAATGAAACATTTATTATACACTAAAATCTGATTAAGAGTAACAACTCATTAAATAACTATTAGAAAATCATTAGATTTTGTTTGGTTAGTAAACAAAACATTTAATATCATGGATTTAGCTGTTCAGGTATCAAAATTCATTGAAAATCAACATACTTGTTCGTCTCAAGACCTTAAACTCTGTGTATCAAGTTTGGCCTCTAGAGCATCACAAGATTTGTCAAAGTGATCAAGGGAGATAACTTTGGCAGTAATTATCGGAAATCACTGAAAATCAATAGGCCTCTAGATCGTCCACAAGGTTTTTAAAGTGATCAAGGGTCATAACTCTGGCAGAAATTATCGGAAATTGCTGAAAATCTATAGGATTCTTTGTCTCATGACCTTAAACACTGTGTACAAATTTTAAAGTCAATCGGACAGGCGGACAAACCGATGGACGGGCGGAGGCGACGACAATATACAACCACATTTCAATGTGGGCGTATAAATACATAAAGTATTATTAAAACAAAGTATATTTACAAAAAAATAATAACATATATTTTTTAAAAGCTAATATAATATAATACATTTTTAAAAAAGCTAATATATATATTTTTAAAAACCTAATCTACATATTTAATATTTAGAAAAATATAATTTGTATTTTAAAAGTAAATATAATATGTAAAAAAAACAAGAAAAGATATCATTCAAAATAATCTTTCATAATTATACAATCATCCTCAAATGACTTACAAGCCTTTAGTGTAATTCAGTGGACCCACGGTACATGTTATTAGGTGAGTCTAGGATTGTTTTGAATTTATGATATTATATAAAATTAACAATTTTCTTATTGTACATGTAAAATGATAGTTCTACATTAAAACTGGCGAAAATCAGGCATAATCCAGAATGGCCAAAATTAACATTGATCTGAATTGTCTGAAATTGGATTAAAATTCAAGAAAATATATACCATGCGATTCATATTACCAGTAAATATCTAACGGTTGTTTTTTTATTTTCTTTATGGCTGTTTTCATTAAGAGTTATTGCCGTTATGACCAGTGTGATATTTTGATCTTGTTTTCATAACTAAATATTAAATTATCAATTTGGCCTAGAGAATTCAATGAAATCAATAAGAAACTGAAAAGTGAGATAAAAATAGATAATATCTTTTTTAAATTATACCTAAAACAGTTTCTCATCCAAGTAATAAGCACAATTACGCAATAATTGGTGAAATTCTCAATTTAATTGACGACATTACTTTCATCAGATTTCTTGAATTATAGATACATATGTTACTAAAATTTCTACAAAACTACAGTCTTTTCTGCTTCTTACTATTCATAGATTCATACGGAATAAGATAAGTTGTGATTTGATTGACAGTGGACTAAAAATGACACCAAAATAAAGCCATATAACACAGCTATAATTACTGATTGGTATCAATGAGACTGGAACCTAACATACAAGGGGAGATAATTGATGAAACGTCTGCAAGTTATTCAAATTCCACATAGATCTTAAATTGGAAATCATGTTATGAAATAAGACACTCCTCACAGACATTATCAGCCACAATTCCTCTGGTGACTTCCATATTGTCCAGAACAGATATGTCTTTTCAGGTTTGGTATTTTAATACATCTGGCACAATGTTTAAAATGTCAGGTACAAGTAAGTGCCTAAGTTATTAAGCTATCGATTTTATCTTAAAACTTTTTTAGAAAGAGGACAGAAATGGGGTTTAACGTCCACTCAACACAAACTAGGGCACTTTGGGATTAACACATGTTTCAATTTTATTTCAATAGGGGTCATTACCAGTGGGAGGAAACCGGAGGACCCAGGAAAATCAAAAGGTTGAACAGGTGACCCTACTCCTTGTCACATGGAATCGAATCCACCACACCACTTGACTAGATGACTGAAATTCTGATCCAAGACACATGCATTAACCATTCAGCCACCAGTCCCCCTTTTTTATAAGGAAGATGAAATGAACTTGAGTGGTAGAGATATTTCATGTCAAATATATTTAAATAATATCTCTAACACTACAACCTTTAAGCTATTCCCTGATCAGAATTATAAAAATATAACTTGATGATCAAATTTAAATATCCTAAAGGTTTCTTTTCCACAGTTGATTGTACAGCATTATCAAATAATCTATCTCTAGTCAATTAGGATGATCAGAGAGAGAGAGAGAAATGGGGTTTAACGTCCACGACACAAACTAGGTCATTTTGGGACTAACATATGGTTTCAATTTTATTTCAATAATTCGCTTGCGCGTAGGGGTCTTTAGCAGTGGGAGTAAACCGGAGTGCCCGGAGGAAACCCACAAGGTTGACAAGGTGCCGCTATCTCAATGCCACATACGCTCACACCAGGGATCGAAACCACAGCCGCAAGCCAGAGGTGACCGGCCAGCTAGAGGTCGAAGCGCGGCACTCTAGACCACTAGGCCATGCCAACCCCCCTAGGATGATCAGACCAGCACCACAGAGAGTTCTATATGCATTATAAATAAACATTAATTATTACCATTTTCCTTCTTGTTTAATATATTTGATCTGATCTTTATATAATATTGTTACTATTTCTGCTTTAACTCGATCTCCTTCTTCTATAGGATTTACTATAATAAAATCCCCTGGAATATACAACATTTAAACACTTGAATGACAATATTCCATTTCAGATTATACTTAGGCCAAAAGAAAATGACCTGTTTTAACAGTTACCTGACTGGGCCAAAATTTCCCCCTAATTTCCAAGGCCTAATAACTTGGTGTTGTTACAATAATAAACGAAGTCTTGATTATCCATTTATACGGTTATTTCATTCGGCACAAAATACATTCAAATCCACTAAACATCACAGATATCAGACAGCATTATGGTCTTGGTTATTTAATTTTAATTGACATTAAAATGTCTAATTAATAATTTATATAACATTTAACGCCTAAAGAAAGACCTGCAATAGGCAGTGTTAGCTTGTGCATAATGCATGCTTAATATCCCCGTCAGGCCGAGTTGGCGTCCTTACTGTGCTGCTAAAGCGACAGAAATGGTCTCAGAGCGCGTCAAGATCATCATAAGCGTGGTAAAAGTGGGGCGGAAACACCAGATATCGTGCTTTGGTCTCAATAGTCGCCAATGATCGCCGAGTCACAGCTTTTGTTATGAGCATGTTCAAAACAAACTCCAAGGCTCAGCGATCTGACCTACAAAGCTGTGAGAATGCGACTTTTTTCGAGTATGTAATTTTTTGGGACCCATTTTCTTCATGTTTGCCGGCGACCTTATGCATTTTTAGGTCGCTGTACGGTCGCAGCAGCACCGTAAGGACGCCACCCTGGTCTGACGGGGGCCTAATAGCTTTTAGATCAGAAAAAAAAAACGATTTATTAAATTTCGAGCAAATCAAGCTTACTGTTTTAATTAATTATGCTCACCTCTTTTTATCCACACATTCTTTCTAAATTTAGTTGGCATACTGACAAGAAATTTTTCACCAGTGGGATTTTGAACTTCATGTAAATTATTTCCTCTACCAGCTGTAACCTGATTAAAATAAAAACAATTGCTTATATCTTAAAGGTTGGATCATAATTGAAGTCTAATTCGTGCTAAAGAGATTCTGTTACAAAAAGATATTTCCAGGAAGTTATAATGAAAATTTTTGAAAATAAATATGATCATTCTTTCAATTATAATATCACAGACAAACATGTACATTTAATAAAAGTTGCCTGTAAAGTGATGATAATGTTTGGGGGGTGATTATCGATAGGATTATTCATTTCAAATAACAAACTTACAATTGGTGTTCAGTTTGAATGGGGCTTGAAAATTTGAATTTTGTGGCTGGTATGTAACATAAACCTAAAATGCTTCTGATCAGATTATTCAATAAAAGTGGAAACTAGATCAGAAACAGCAGAACACGAAAGTGACATATTCATTTTATCTGATGAGGGACCACATCCACAAACATTTCAAAATATTTGGCTGATTACAATATGTCACGTTTATTTCCAACTGAACGACTACACACTATTCCTTGTCAGGCCCTTTATCCTGCATTTCCCAGTGTGGTTTCCCCTGGCCAGTAGTGCAGGGTGGAGGGACTGACAAATACAGCTGTCTAGTCATTCGGATGAGATCTTTTGGCAGTTGTAATTTGATATAAGAGTAGGCCATAGTGCCGCGGCCCACACAAAACTACCCTCATAGTACACTGTATGGGGTATGCCCATATTCATAAGACCAGTCGGAGCAGAACAGTAGGACGTTCAACCCCATTTCATTTCATATCATTTCTTTATAAATTCCAAGAAACTTTAACATTAGGCCTACAATGCACCAAAATGTTCAAATGTAATTTCAACGGGTGGTATTGTTTGAGTCATAGCTTCTAATATACAAGACATAGAAATATCTAGAAAGGGAGAAAAATGAGAGGTTACAAAAACACACCATAACTTGGAATGTTAGAAAAACAGACAAATGGAACAGGTCTCATCACTTTGACTCATAAAAAAGCAAAGGAACTGGCCTAACTTTATGGACTATCTCTATTATTCCAACTCGAGACATAGAGCAAGATATAAAAGTATCTCTTTGACACAAGCTAGGCCATTTTGTGTAACAATGTTACAGTTGCGACATTGTTCTTTAATTCATAGACAAGGAATTGTTGAAATAATATTGTTACCTTTACAAATTATTGATTCTAAATTCATAACCGAATATATTAGGGCCTTGTTTAATTACGGTGTACAGAGTTATAGACACCCGAAACAACATGGGAGGTCTGCGATGACATGATGCATGAATTGAACTTAGGGTTAATGAACACATTTATCATGATGCCATATTATTGGAATGTGTCTGCGGACTAAATTTGGTAAGGAGTCCCTGCCCGATGCGAGGTGTAGGGTATGTCCGTATCATATTTGGAATCGGGACGGTGGTCAGTCTCTGACGTAATCCAATTAGGGCGGGACATTATAAAATAGACTGCACAGGTAGAATTCGGCTGAACTCACACCGCCTGTCATACCAGCCATACACTTATTTGAGACTAGGAAGAATTGTAATTAACGCTTCCAGTTTATTGAATCAAAATATTTAAAGAAAAGAACCTGAACTGTAGTATTGTTATACCTTGGTCACGGAAGAGAATACAGCGTGAAGAATAAAGTCTTTAAAGTACTACATTTGGACCATTTAGTTACCCCCATTTCGCAAAGGCCTACTGTACCGTACTTTAGCTAATGACATACATGAGTAAAATCATGACACAATTAAAGACAAAAAAATCAGTTGGAGCTATCTTGGTTGGTTGAGATATTTCCTTAGGGATGTGGTTATAACAGCCCTATCAAATTACAGGTTTGGTCAAAACGGCCCTACTTTAGTAAAAACGGTCAAACAATTTGGTTGTAACGGCCAAAAAATTTGGTCGTAATGGCCAAAACATTCAATCGTAACAGCCCAACATTTTTGATTTAATGAAAAGAATATATTTAAACAAAACATGGATGTGTGCTACAGTTTGTCAGTGGAAAATTTGCCCATAATAACCCAAACCAACCCGGAAAATTACATGCTGTAAAGTGTAATTGTAATTCGAAGAAAAGAGTTAAGTACAAATAAATCAATTGATCGGATAATCCCTAATTAGGTACTTCACACCAACTTTCTGATTAGATAATATATGAGATAAATATTAATCATTGGACATCTCCAATCCATTGAGATACATGTAAAGTCCTGAGAACCCAATAAGAGCAGCTGTATTAGCAAATATCAAAATTATTTCTTGTGTTGAAAGTTATAATAACAAAATTGGTAATATTATGAAATTCATTTTCATTCAAGCTATATTTACTTATACATTTTACATTAAGCTATATTTACAATTTACAGATGCAATACCTGATTTTTCCCCTTCTGATATAAATGTTCAAGGAGGAAGACATTTGGCTTTGCTTGCCAAATCCTGTTATGATTTATTGATGGGACTTTTAAAATCGTGAAAAGGCCCTTTTATCAAATGGGAATCACGGTGGCTAAGTGGGTAAGGCACTGGCTCGCTAGCCTGGAAGTCGGGTGTTCGATCCCTGCATTGGCCGAGAAAGTTCATCTAGATTTTCCGGCGTGGTTTCCCCTCGTCAATGATGCAGAAGGAGGGCCTGACAAGGACAGCTGTCTAGTCGTTCGGATGAGATGAAAAACCAAGGTCCAGTGTACACATTGGCATGCACGTAAAAGATCCCTTGGCAGTTGGAATTTGATGTAAGAGTAGGCCGTAGCGCCTCATAGCACACTGTATGGTGTATGCCCGTCTTCCATTAACCCAGGTTAGGTGCAGAAGGACATTAAACCCCATTTCATTTCATTTCCTTTTATCAACTTGTATCTATACACTGTAAATTATGTATTAAGACATTCTTATTCTATTGAAATAAATTTTATAGTTTGTATAAATGTCTATGTAAATTTACATTCTAAATTAATGTAATGTATGTATTTATATTACGCAATTATCTATTATGCAATATTCATGTTAATAAATATAATTTCGTACATGTAATAAATGTTGGGTTTTTTTGGCCTTTATGACGATTTTGTATCACCAAATTTTTGGGGCGTTTCGACCAAATTTTTGGGCCTTTTTGGTTTAGTGCTGTTATGTCTATAACCCTTCTCTTATGCAGCCAGTGCATGCGTATTGTACAAAAACGTCACCCTTTTCTGTGGATTTTCCTTATATTTGGGATTGATTTTTTTTTTTTTTATTCCAGAATGTGATGATCCCAGATCCGAGATCGCACGACCGAGAAGAAAAAAAAACCATTCGATTTTGTTACCTTTACAATAAATTCCTCTTCTTCTGGCAGAACAAAGTCATCTAATACTTCTTTTGTGACATGTTTCTTTTTTGTAGCTTTTGACATGATAAATAGTGTT
This sequence comes from Patella ulyssiponensis, assembly GCA_963678685.1. Classification (NCBI taxonomy): domain Eukaryota; kingdom Metazoa; phylum Mollusca; class Gastropoda; family Patellidae; genus Patella; species Patella ulyssiponensis. The sequence continues at coordinate 56,744,354 of OY783230.1, read as the reverse complement.
TAAACTTATAAATATTGACAATAAGTTCCAGTGTGTAATCAAAAAGAATTATTTCAATTATTTCACCATGTGCAATCATCAACAAAGGGCAGGTAACTCTAAACACGATATTCACTAACCCGACCAAAAACTATTTCTTGCATTAAAAATTATTGCATTGGAAGACCAAGCAATTTAACATACTTAATTCAACCAAAAGAAATGTGTAAAAAGGAACTTTTCAATTCAAGACAAGGTCAAATAACCATATCTTTAAATTTGCTGAACAATTTTAGACCGTCTGGATAATTAGAGAAATTTTAATTTTATAACCTCTAAAGAAGAAGAATATCTAAACAAAATTTTCACCTGGATCAATCATAAATCTGCAAACTATTTGACATTACATTTACTTTCAAATATTCAAGACAACTCCTGAAATAGATAAAAAAAAAATGTTGACTTTGATCATCTATGGTTTTGACTTGGTAATTCGTTTCTTTCTTTATCTAAATAATGATAATAAAACCATACACCAGCAGATTTGTCCAAATACATGATTTGTATAATACACTGGTTGATTCGCCCATGACCTTGCCTAAATTGTGACAACTGGCCGGAAAGACCTTTTTATCTAAGTCAGTGTCCTAGACCCAAATTTATCTTCATTTTATTGATTAGTCACGGCAAATATAAGCTATTGAAGTAATTAAAATGGTAAATTGTTTATTCAAAGTTTACGCCGCATTATATATGTAGAATCACGACTTGAACATTGAATTTAGTCGATCATTTTACTCATATTATTTCCGTAACAAGTCTAATTTTATCATGTGCTTAGAAGGTTTAGTATGGAGTTAATAAACCCTTTATATTCACTTTATGAAGGTCATGTTACGTCCTTATTTTCGTTACATGATGGAATTCCGTACTGTCCCCACCAATTGATTATCCTACAAATTCTTCAATCCCCCCAATCCCGCAAAATACTACTCTGACTCTATTAGTTTTGTAGGTAGGCCTAATCATAAACAATAATGAATGAATAAGGTTGTTAATGTTAAAGTATCATAAAATTTTTATGAATGTATGTTAGTCTAAAATTAGCAGTTGAAGTGATAAATGTAATTTTAAGTTAGACTGCATTGAAATTAAATTGACCCCACAGTGAAAGTTGTCGGACCATTGTGACTCTTATATTTCTATGTCATTTTACTGAGTTGGAAACCATGAATTTGTCAATCAAATGATGATTGATAATATATTTTCATGATAATAAATACATTTGAGAATCCTAGTCAAATGTCACTCAGCAATTACTAGTTACCGTGTTTCACAGAAGTGCGTCCTGTGTATTACATGTATTTACTATTTAAATAGTGTTAAAGGTAAACATGTACTAACCTGCATTATTGTTTCATTATGTATTTCAGATTACAAAGAAGTAACTGATGTGGAACAGCAATGTCTTAAACTACAGTAATAGCGATTTAAAATTTTGTCCTTATTACAATTGTGTCTGGAACTGGACTATATCAATGTCTGTCTACAATGATAAATATACTTTTGTAGATTAGTTTTTATTTAGTTATTATTGCTCTTTATTTTACTGATTCTGTTGTCAATTTCAAAACTTGTACAATTCACACAACGATCACAATGAGTTACGAGATAGATGAGATAAGAGTCATAGAACTCAGTATGATGGACAAAAGAAAGTACTTTCCACTCACAATGTTGAGTGGATTTTGTATTCGTGGCTTGCTGTATCCTGTAACTTTAATCAAAACAAGACTTCAGATCCAAAAGAGTCAAACAATCTATAAAGGCACCATGGATGCATTTTATAAAATTTCCAAACACGAGGGTGTTATTGGACTATATCGAGGATTTTGGGTCAGCTGTTTGCAGTTAGTTCCTTCAATGGCTTATATTGGAACATACGAGACAATTCGACATCATTTAAAGGAACACACTACAGTTAAAGACAGTAAATCACGTTCTTTTGTAGCCGGTGGATGCGCGTCTGTGATTGGTCAAACTATGTCTGTACCTCTAGATATTATTACACAACATATCATGTTACTTGGTCAAGAAAGTTCGGAACGAAGTAAAACTGCAGTACCATTAATCAAAGCTATAGACAATAAAACCAGTAATAAACGATTTGGTACTGTTTCTGCTGTTATACGAGAAGTTTATAATAAGAATGGTTTAAGAGGATTTTATAAAGGATATTTTGTGTCATTAACTGTGTTTGCCCCAAACAGTGCATTATGGTGGTTTTTCTATGATACATATTCAAGTAAGTAAAGTTTCTATAGACAAAAAAAAAAAAAGATTTTTCTCAGATGGTGTGGTTCTGGTTTGCTTACATCCATATTTTATAGATTGAGTACATGCAGATGTATCCAATAAATAGAAATAAATTGAAAGTAGCATTACATTTACCATAGATGTGTACTACACATATGATTAATAGACCATGTTACTACATCATATGTATTGTATATTGATGAGAGTTGGTGATCACAAATTGTGAAGAAAATGCCGAATCTGTAATTTTTCAGTTGAACATTGTACACTGAAAAGTTCTGAGACAAATATGTAGATTTATTTCAATTTTATTTAACATGATATTTATGTTTTGATATATTTCAGATTTATTTATGGATGTGGTACCCTCAAATTTACCTCGTTTACTTATACAATGTGTGGCAGCTCCGTTGGCGGGTATATCTGCAGCAGTTATTACAAATCCTTTAGATCTTATTAGAGCTCGTATACAGGTAATAATTTAAAACTGAAAATAATAGGTTTTAATGTCCTGTCAACGCAATACTTCAGTCATTTTGAAACTAAGATTGATATATTTCACTTCTTGATAGCTATGTTTGAAATGCAAGACGGGGGATTTTTCTTGGACAACAGAGCTTATGGAGATTCAATATTAAGATTAAATAGTATCGTAAATGTCAACCACAGACTTTAAAATATACATACAGTACAGTGTATGTTTCATGATAGATTCTATGGTGCAATCAGATCAGATACAAAAATCTAGTAACCAATACAATGGAGTCAAGTTATACTTAAGGGTCGTTATAATTACATGGTAACTGTTGGAGATTAGGATTAATAATATAATCATAATGCTCTATATATAAAATACTATAAAAGAGGTTTCTGTTGACATGTAAGGACTGTCTATGTTCTTATTAATATAACTGATTGAATGCTACATGTATAAATCTTCCATTACTCGTTATGTAATGGTAATAAATATTACATTATTATTCCATTACCATTACACAATCCCTTGGTAGGAAAACACTTATCTAATTTTTTCAATATTGACTTTCAGGTGTACCAAACCAATTTACCACAGACAGTACAGCTCTTATGGAAGGAAGAAAGATATAGAATTCTTGTCAAAGGACTTTCTGCACGTCTTCTTCAATCGGTCTTATTTTCCTTCTTTATTATGTTAGGCTATGAGACAATCAAACGTTTTAGTGTGTTAGACAAACATAAAAATCAAATTCGATGGTAATATAGGTAGTTAATTAGTTTGTTTAGGCGATTCAAGTGATCTGTGGTACCTGTAAAAGTAAATACATACCCTATTTGATTTAATCAGTGCTCTTACCCCAGTGAATGTATTTTATTTCATTATCTCCCTTGAACTGCGCAGCCCCCCCCCCTCCCGCAAACAAGATTATAAATTCTTTGATGTCAAGTAACTGAATTATTCACGTAGCATTTATGGTAGATATGTTTAAAGAATTTATATGGTATGGTGTGTATGGATAGGTGTATGAGGATATTAAATGATTTTAGATGTTTTAATTTTTTTAAGATGATTATTTATTTATTTACATGTCATTAGGTGATATATTCTTTATTAAATGTATATAATCATAATTTATTGTATAGCTCATTAAACTGTCAAGATTATAAATATGATTTGCATAGAAATTAATTAAATATTAATAGCTATTTTAGTAGTTGTATATAGAATGGAAAAAACAAATGTTTGTGACAGCTACTATTTTACTGCTTTTCTGGACAACGGGTCAACAGGAAAATATATAACCCATTTTTTCATTTGAAGCATGCAGTGTAGTTTGTGAACTGGTTGATTGAGACAGCATTTCTTATACATGTAAGTCTTTCTGCAAACCGTGGTCTAATAGACGGTAGGCTAATTTGTCCAGACCAGTAAAATTTGGATAGAGAGATTAAGTACACTGCTTACTTTTAAAATACAATACTATGCAAATTTGACCTTATAATATGAAGCCATATTGGTTGTCAAAATATCTCTGCTTGAAGATTTACTTATTATTTCGTATCATGGTATTCTGTTGTTTACAGTTTATCCCAATGGTTGTAATTCCATACAAATATTTCAATACATCTATTCAAAATGTGGGTTCTTCCAGTAAATCAATACAGGACATCATTTATTTGGTCATGGTCCTTTAGAACTACCCAAAACAACCGAAAAAGATGTCAGACTTTGTAATGTGATTCTCCTACAATTTCGAACGTATTATACCTGATGTTATAATATGTGTATACAATTTTCGTATATATTGTAGGAATGTGTTACTGAGAATTATACATCGATTATTGTTATTTATTTTGGAATCTGTTATTGTTAGTAAAGTTATACATCGATTACCATTATATGACTGTGTTAACACTGTGTTATTGTTAGAAACTTATCTCAAACAATTTGATGTATTATTATATATATAAACCCATGGACAGCTACCAGAAATGATGTCACTATTTCAAGTTGTAAAAACCAGGGGCCTTATTTACGAAATTTTAACTAAGATAAAATCCAAATTTTAGTTATTTGATTTTAGTGCTTAGCCAATCAAAACTGAAATATCTACTAAAATTTGGATTTTATCTTTAGTTAAGATTTCGTGAATCAGGGCCCTGATCACATCCTAATCTACAATTAATAAATGAATGATGTCACTATTTGGAGTAATTAAAACCTGATCACAGCCTAATCAAAAGTTAATAAATGCAAATTAACCCAATTTAAACCTATGTGTAAAGTTTGTATTCATTGATTCAAAAACATTGCGAGTTGATACAAATGGTTGTGAATGTGTGTAATTGGTGTGTGTTGAATATTTTGTTTCAATATTGTTTGGATCTTACAAGTAACATTTTAATGTGACGTTTTGATACTTTTTTCATATGTGATGAATCTGTTTGTACATTTTGGCAAAATTGGTCCCTTTTTTATACGCCCACATTGAAATGTGGTCGTATATTGTCGTCGCCCCCGTCCGTCCGTCCGTCCGGCCGTCCGTCCGTCCGGCGTCCACAATTGCTTGTGGACGCTCTAGAGGCTAAAGTTAATATCCGATTGACTTTAAATTTATACACAGTGTTTGATGTCATGAGACGAAGAAGCCTATTGTTTTTCAGCGATTTCCGATAATAACTACCAGAGTTATGGCCCTTGATCACTTCAAAAAATCTTGTGGACGCTCTAGAGGCCAAAGTTAATATTCGATTGGCTTTGAATTTATACACAGTGTTTACGGTCATAAGACGAAGAAGCCTATCGATTTTCAGCGATTTCCGATAATTAGTGCCAGAGTTATGGCCCTTGATCACTTCAAAAAATCTTGTGGACGCTCTAAAAGCCAAAGTTAATATCCGATTGACCTTAAATTTATACACAGTGTTTAAGGTCATAAGAAGAAGAAGCCTATTGATTTTCAGCGATTTCCGATAATTAGTGCCAGAGTTATGGCCCTTGATCACTTCAAAAAATCTTGTGGACGCTCTAAAAGCCAAAGTTAATATCCGATTGACTTTAAATTTATACACAGTGTTTAAGGTCATAAGACGAAGAAGCCTATTGATTTTCAGCGATTTCCGATAATTAGTGCCAGAGTTATGGCCCTTGATCACTTCAAAAAATCTTGTGGACGCTCTAAAAGCCAAAGTTAATATCCGATTGACTTTAAATTTATACACAGTGTTTAAGGTCATAAGACGAAGAAGCGTATTGATTTTCAGCGATTTCCGATAATTAGTGCCAGAGTTATGGCCCTTGATCACTTCAAAAAATCTTGTGAACGATCTAGAGGCCAAAGTTAATATCCGATTGACTTAAAATTCATACACAGTGTTTAAGGTTATAAGACGAAGAAGCCTATTGATTTTCAGCGATTTCCGATAATTAGTGCCAGAGTTATGGCCCTTGATCACTTCAAAAAATCTTGTGGATGCTCTAGAGGCCAAAGTTGATATCCGATTGACTTTAAATTTATACACAGTGTTTAAGGTTATGAGACGAAGAAGCCTATTGATTTTCAGCGATCTCTGATAATTATTGCCAGAGTTATGGCCCTTGATCACATCAAAAAATCCTGTGGACGCTCTAGAGGCCAAAGTTAATATCTGATTGACTTTAAATTTACACACACTGTTTAAGGTCATGAGACGAAGAAGCCTACTGATTTTCATTGATTTCAAATAATTACTTCCAGAGTTATCTCCCTTGATCACTTCAAAAAACCTGGTGACGCTACAGATGCCAAACTTATCATCCGTTTGACTTCAGATTGATACACAGAGTTTAAGGTGTTGAAACGCACAAGTATTTTGATTTTCAATGAATTTTGATAACAGAACAGCTTAATCCATGATGTTAAATGTTTCCTATACTAATTGACAGCGTGGGGCAAAACTTTATAAAAAGCAAACAAATTCTAATGATTTTCAGATAATTACATAATGAGTTGTTTCATTACCAAAAAAAGTAAAAATATGCGACAACCCTTGTTGACTGCCCGGACGATTTAGCTGCTGTGGGCGTATGTTTCGTTGCCTGGCAACCTATCTTTTCAATCTTCATGATATTTAATGTGGCCAAAATAATGCCAATGTTTCTAATAGAGGGCTTATATAAAGGTGTTGAATAAGTTGATATCCAGGGTATATGAATCTGAAGTATTATGATGTACAATGAATGATGATCATTGAAGATATAAGTGAATTAAAAAGTTGCTAAAAGAAGATCACTAGCTTAGTGCTTAGTTAGGATTGTTTACCTGCATTCTTATAACTCAGGAATATAAAGATCAAAGAATTTTATATAGATATGGTAATCCTTTATTGTAATATGTAATGTTTGCTGTAATACAAATAATTACATGTTTCAGACCTTCGTAATGGTTTTTATTATTTAGATGTGGTTGACCTCTGTAGATCTATTTATTAAATATAAATTTGGGGTGTTTTTTTGACAAACAGGAAGTGTTTTACTGATAGGAAAAAAAATAATCTCAGAGTTCCCATATCTCCGTAATTTCTCAACGGATCTTCTTCCGGGTTTCATCTTTAGATCAAGGCTCTCATCTCAGTCATATTTGCTGACAGGCAGTGAAATTAACAGGCTGGTGAACTTGCCTTGTCAGTCAACAATATAACCTTAAGACATAGCTTTTATATGGATGTCCTTCACCTATTTCCAGTGTTTTGGGGGGAATTCCAAAACTAATTAAAACACGATGTTATTGCTGTTCTGTTATTTTAAGTGTCATTTCATTCACATCTAGGGACAAGTTGACGAAAATCTCATTCTTGTCCTGTAACGTCGCTATATAAATACCGTAGAATGATAGATGTGACAGTTCTCCTTTATATTCAAAGGAGGGCTATTATCAGTTCTTAGAACAACTGTAAACACATTGCAGAAATTTTAGGGGTATTAATTGTCTATAACTTTGAAATTGCTATTCCATCTATTATTTTAACAACTTAAAATGGATAATGTAAGATTAAGATAAAAAGTTAAAATGAATATATTGAAATTTTCATTCAAATTACTTGGCGAAGTTATGACTGTTGCGTAGATCGTTTGTTATCAAAGGGTGTTCAAATCCATTTAAAACTCAGTTATCCGATGGTATAAAGAGTAGATTTTAGTCAATTCAATACTTGACTTTATATGAATATTTAGCTATGGTTAAAGAAATGTAGGAAAAAGCATGGATGCCAACATTATGACCCAAAGCAACGACTTATGAGAAAGCTGATAATTTTTAGAGTATGATTGACATTTTACTGAGCTGCACAACACTCTTTTTGTTACAATTTAATTTTTTTCTGAAGTAATGATGAGCATACACTAAAATGAAGAAAAATACATTTTTGGTCAAAACAATTTAATTTCAGTTTCATTTTAATATATGTACAAAGTACTGCATATTAGTTTTTTTTTCACTCAAACTGAACTCAATAAGATAGAATATTTTTCATGTGTTCCCTGAATTTTTATTTTGAATAGCAGTTGGTGCAAAGTGTACTATTTTTTCTTACTTTTAAAATTATTAAGTTTGTATAATATATGAATTATTTGTGATAAAAGAAAAATAGATATATTTCAAAATTATTACATAGTTTTGTGAATAAAATGCATTGAATACCATAATGGTGTTTTCAGTCACTACTTTCAAATTACTTTTGTGCAAGTTTCTGGGGAGAGATGCGAGGCTCAGTGCATAGGCTATAGCTCGCTAACCTGGAGGTCCCCGATTCGATCCCAGTGTTGTCAGACAAAGTTCCTCAGGATTTTCCAGTCTGATTTCCCAATGTAAGTGGTGCAAGATGTGGTGCTTGACAAGCAACAGCACCTAGCTGTTCGGATTGAACGAAAAATACAAGGTCCTGGGTTCCCCCTGGCGCACGGTTGGATGTAAATGAACCCTTGACTGATGGAATTCCGTTTCTGTCTGAGTAAATTTCCCTCATAGCTATGACCTACTCTAATATATCAGATCTTTTATGTGCATTTCAATGTGCACAGGGAATCTCAGTTTTTTTATCCCATCCAAACGACTATACACTACGTAAAATAATACTTTAGCTTTATCTTGCATAATCTTCAAGAATGACCAGCACATTTTCCTTCAAAATAAAGACTGATTATTCAATTTCACTCATGCCCCACTACCAGACCCAGCCACTACCTTTTAAATAGAAGAAATCTTAATTAAGTCATTAAGGAAGAAATTTTAATTTCAAGCCGAAACAGAATGTTAAAAGTTAGAGAAAAGCATCGCTTAACTAATTCAACCAATCATATTTATTGATATGCAAAATTTGTAACTCTGTAATAGAATGTTACCGGTAATTAATTTGTCATAATTAGTTTATTTTTAGACCTTACATGCATATAAACTTTGAACATGTTTTCCAAATTGAATATGTCAGTTCGTAGCATCAGAGATATTAAAAACGAATGAATTTTTCATAATAACGTCTTGATGATAGAGACTACCAACGGTGATGGGGAATGCACTGGATCAGAGCATATGACGTCAAATGTAGATTGTGAGTTGGGGCTAGGGTTAGGATGGGGGTTAGACTCGGTTCAGGCTTAGAGCTAGCACAAGCCTAGTAAACATCTCGAGGCTGTGACAAGATCTACTAATCCATGCCCTAATCCACAATCCACATATGACGTCATATATTGCAAAATGAGCAGGACCGGCTCTGATCTTGCGTTCTCCACCGGAATGGTTTCTAACCGGAAGTACATACCCGTCACTTCCCGCCAAAGTGTGTTTGGTAAACGTGAAAGGAAAGAAAATTCAAAAACGTTGAGATCATCTTATTTTCTCCGAAAAAGGTGAAGAATGATTCTTTGAGTAATTTAATTTTACCCACGAAGTAAAGCAGTGATGGGTGTAATTACTCGCTGCAAGTTGAATCCATATAATCAATAGTCTTGGAAATTATGGATGTTGACTATATATATGACAATGTTCGACATCGATCGTCATGAGATTGAGTCATCACTTTTAATTAATTTATTTTCATTTACTTTTAGGCTACATTATAATCGTCTACGGCATCATTAATTATATAATTAATGAAATGTTGTCCTAAATGTAGTGTCTGTAGGTTACTTCTTCCCCGATTTTTATGGCTATTTTGCCATTAGCCATAAGTTAGGTATATGTGACAAAAATTTTCAAAATAAACATTTTGGCATAATTGTAGTACAGCTGGAAAGAGCTCAGGTCATGCATTACAATGATATAAATATCTTTGTTATGGGTTAATTATTAAAAAAGTTATGATGATTGTAAGGTTTAATTAGCGGGATTAAATTGGTATTGTTTTAAAGGGACAATAACATTCTTGCTGGCTTGGCAGCTCCGGAAAATAAATAATACCCTTATTCTAAGTACTAGATGTTTAAGTGTCCTACCTGTTGTGTAAATTATCCATTACAACCTATTTTACTTGTCCAGAGGGTTCGAAAATATTTTAAAATCCAAGTCACATTTGAAAAGGTTTACGTTAGACTTTTCAAATCAATTGTCATTTATTCAGTGCTCAAAGTATGGGTTGTAATATATCATCTGAAAAGTATTGAAGAGGGGATTACAGTTTTCAAATGTCCTATACCCACCAGAGAACATGTTAAATAAAGAAGTTGTTTTTAGACATTGTTTTCTTTGAGTGGCATTTGGCAATTTACATAGGTAATAAACACAAAAACATAATATGGAACACAATTACTATTTTAATTAAAGCGATGTTTTGTTGAGGATTCTCTCAACGTTTTCAAGCAGATGATAATGAAAATAATGTACAGAGGGTTTATGTACAAAAACAAGTAACAGCTAATTGATCATAAATAATAGGGAAGTCATTATAAATTAAGTCAATCTCCGATATAGGAATAAGAGCTTATGAAACCATATACATAAAATATATAACAACTAATTATAGCCAATAAACCGTCTAGGGAAACCACTAATCTTAGTAAAGTTCAGGTCAAAAGGAAAACTTATAACATAAATCATATATATTAGACATAAGCGCTCATATACATACTGGATAAAAATGGCACAATTTTGGCCCAGATGAAGCTGGGGGGGGGGGATATAAAATTGGTAATAACTATGAAACTTAAATCTTAAAACATTCCAGTTTGGAATCGGCTTATTCATGACTATGATGACCGTAAAAATTTCAAAGACATCAAACATAATATGGAACACAATTACTATTTTATTTAAAGCGATCCATTCGAAACTACTACTTTCATTCGAAACTACTACTTTCATTCGAAACTATGTGTACTTTCATTCGAAACTACGTGTACTTTCATTCAAAACTACTACTTTCATTCATTCGAAACTAATACTTTCATTCGAAACTATGTGTACTTTCATTCGAAACTATGTGTACTTTCATTCGAAACTATGTATAGTGTACTTTCATTCGAAACTACTACTTTCATTCGAAACTACCATTAGAGTACTATTATGAGACGTTGAATGTTGAATGTTGATGGCAAATTGACACTGAAAAGGTGTGGTTGTTATAGTTTTAAGACTGATTTTTCAATTTGATTTATGACAGCATTAGATCGTCATAGATCAAGTCCACTGCAAGTGTGTATTTTAAAATATCATGATCTTCTGCATCACTGTCGTATGTTTCACTCTCCTTCCAGTATCCAATACGGTAAGTTCCTCCATTTCTCTTTAACAGTTTTTCTACCTTACCAAAGTACAAAGTTTTCTGCCGGGTGTCTTCATCATAACATATGTGGGAAATCTGGTGGCCTACGATCTTTCCAGATAAAATATCTCTGACAACCAGAAGGGTGTTTTCATCTATGTCCACAAATTCCGCTTGTTTACCTATGTCCAAAGACTCTGTATCACAAGTTCTGAGCAGGCGATCCAGCTTATTTCTGTCTTTAGTTGTTTTTTTCTGGAGTTTGCTTGCCAAGCGCTTACAGATCTTAACTTTCATTTCCCAACTTTTTTTTCATCCTTCTTGTCTCTGTTTTCTCGCCAATGTTATTGCGAATTCAATCACCTTTTGTCTTTTTTCTACTTCCAGGTTGTCTAGATAATCGACAACATTGTTCTTTTGAGCTCTGATTCTAGAAGACGAGTAGCACATGGTTGCATTTGGGGCACGTTCCTTTGCAGCACTGAACATCCCCATGATTTCCTCTGCATCGATGTTGTGACTGCGTGCGGACTCAGTTTTCTTCCTCAGTTTGTCAGTGAGATCAGTAATGAAGTATCGCTCGTACTGCTTTTCAAGTACATCAACAATTATAGAGAGGCAAGCTTCCATCATTGACATAAACAAAGCCTTGTCTACTTGCCTTTGTTGAAGTTTGGACAGAGTTTCATCAGCAGAGTCTAGTTCATTTCCCAAGAAATCTTTCTCTGTTGAGAGCGTGTCAAGTGGCTTAATAGAAAATTTCTTTAAGACACCAACAACGTCTTTCACAATACTGATGCCATCGATATGGCTCACTGGAGACTTACTTGAAGTATAAAATTTTGCCATCCATGGGCCCGACAGCAATTTCCCAATCAGTCCTAGAATTTGGATTTCTACGTGGGCACAAGGATTCAGGAAATCTTGACGTATCCCCTGCTGAAGACCACCACATGTAACAGTTCCTTCTTCAAACAACTTGAGGGAAAAGTCACGATGATGATGTAGTTGTCCACAGATGTGGAACATTATGTGGAGGCGGTTCCCCCTGTATTGTGGAATGAGTCCTCTGGGAAGGCCAGCATTATCTAAATAATTAGTGAATCCTTTTGGATCACCACGACCATCTTTATACCTGAATTTGTTGATTGCAAGTATAAGTTGATGACTCAGACACTCTGTCCCCCATAACTTTTTACCAACATCAGCAGGTTCCATAGATTTTAGAGCTGACCTGCTTTTACTTGCAATGGTATCCAGTGGATGGAGGTGGCAGTTAAGCTCATTCAGAGTTTTCCTCCATGACAGTTCAAGACGTTGAATGGTCGCATGATTGACTGCAGCCCGGTCAGACATTGTATTTGAAATACTGCTTATAATTTTTTGACGATTTTCTGAGAAATCTGTGGAATAGAACTGGCAGTACACATCATTGACACGTTCTATGCTTTCATCAATGTGTAGTGCATAATCCTCCGATGTACCACCAGCTAACTGGTCAATGGCAAGAATCTGGCATGCTGTCTGGGTGGTGATATGAATGCTGTTGACATGAACACCCTCTTGAGTTATTGCATCAAAACCAAGAGTTAGATTCAGCAGCTTGCAAGTCGGAAATAACTCCCAACTCCCTGGTCATCATCTCTACCGTATTTCTGTGTGGTACTTTGTCAAGAATTACACCAGATCTTTTCGCAAACTTTTGAATAAGAATAGGCACATTTTTTGTCGGAACATGATTGACTATTGTATCATAAACGAACATCCTCATTTCTGAAGAATATATTTTCCCCTCTTTCTGTAATTTACTTTCCCAAGATTGCAAAGATTCAACAGTTTCTTGTAAACAGTTTTTCATTTTCTAAGCCTTGAATAGTTGCAATTTTCCCAATTAGTTCGTCCTTTAGTTTCAGGAATTCTACCTCATTCTTTGCGTCTTGTTTACATTTTTTGATCGTTTGTTGTTCCGTTTTGCATTTTTTAGTTTTTTCTTTGTTTCAGCCAGCTCCATTGCCAATGCCGTCTTTGAAAACTGTATTTTTAGGTGTTTGATCTTGTTGTCCTTCTTTTTGAGCGAAAGATCTTTGTGGGTGATTTGCTGGTTTAGGTATTTTATTTTATGTAGATTTTGGTAGTTAATTCTAGTCCGCAATTTTGCCACTTTGGTTTTATGCTTCAGCTTCATGGCACTCCTGGACTTGGATATATATTCCAACCTATTTTTTAGCTTCAATTTCCTTGGTGTAAGAAGCCCTTGATGTGGAGTGGAGTGATTAATAATAGTGCTACTTGTACATGTAGATAAAGACGGCCTTGGTGTCTTTTGCAGCTGGGGACTCTTGGGTTGATCGGAAGTTCCTCGCTGGGGCTCAGGATCTTCTTTAGCAGGATTAAACAATGTATAAATTTGGCCGCAAAGAGCTGCATATTTTGCCTTGTCTGATTCACGATTAAAATTCTTAAACTTCTTTGCTTGGTTCAGAAGGGATTGAAGGTGGCCCGGAAGAATTATACATGGAAGTTTTTCCATCACTGCGTTTAAAGTCTTCGTCCCAGAGTTGTCATTACGAATGTATTGGAGAAGTATGTGGCCATTTTTCAAATCGTTTAATTCACTAGGGAAGAGGCTAAAATGATCTGTGAGGTATTGGCGACACTGGCCGATCTTTACTGGCAACATCACTTTCCTTTTCTTAATTGGTGGCATTGTGACCTGTCATTTAAAAAAAATTAACAAAATAGATAATTAAGGGTAAGCATTATGAGACATATCTAAACATAAAAAATATGGGTCTAGGACAACTGCGACACAACACGCTGTTAAAATTACGTCCCCTCCTATCAAGTTACATTTTCGCCGCCATGACACTCTAACTGTAGGTCAATGTCCACATTCAGGAATGTCGATCATACAAGACGAAACAAAATGTACAGGCTTTACATTGTACAGGCTTTCACACGGATTAACACCCCGTCGTTTAGCAGTGAAAAGTGGCCAGTAAAATTGACTGTTCTCCAATTTTTTTCGACATTGATTGAATGGGACAGTCTCTGAACGTTCAGGGTGATTGTAATGAGACCGACGTTCAGAGCTGAACTACCCTAGACCTAACCCTGAAATTTGATATGAGGTCATGGCTAGTTCCCCAGAACATGCCCGCAAAATTTAAAGTCTCTGCGATCACCGAAGCAGGTTAAGGTGCGTTACTGAAATAGAACCTAAGAATTACGACTGTTGAGGAAGATTTACATGTCATTTTGGTCCTGCGTCATTTCTGACTCCAGAAAATATGTCCTCGACATTTCGGATTCAGGTTGGTGAAGTTTCGGATTCGGGTAGGTGACGTTTAAGACTTGGGTATAGAACATAATTATAGAACACTGACGGCAGTTTACTTTATAAACTATTTTATTTATTAACATAGCATAAAACGATAATAATCCTAAATACAACAATGGTTTCACTAATCACTAGATTAAATACAACAATCTCCAATCAATTAAATACTGACGAAAGAATCTCGGCTTGGTTACACTAATCCACAAAAGGAAAGTAGGGTTGTTTTGGCGATCAATTATTATCAATAATCTAAACTTACTCATCAAAATACAGATTAAATACTATAATAGCCGATCAATTAAATAAAACATATACAAAAGGTTAGTAGTATCGGTTTTACTTCAAGTTCAAGGGCGTGTGGTCTGTATGGGATAAATAAAACACAGAAGACCAGTAATATTGGTTTTCCTTCACGTGCGTAAGGTCTGACTGTATGGGATAAATAAAACACAACCAACACTGTTTAATTTCTTTATTATTGTGAATGGTCTGTCTTCAGCCTCACCGAAAATGAAAGCCAGAGTCCGAAAAGTCACCAGACTGAGTGCGACAAGTCAACAGACTGAGTTCAAAACGATGTTTGTGTTGAGAACGAAAAGATGCGGGACCGAAATAACGTGCTTTGTTCAGAAAGTAGTTACTTTAGTAACAATGTCTAATAGTCTAGCCTCTCATTGTCCCTGCCTGTTCTTATCTTATACTACACATGTAGGCCTAATATGAAAATAACACTACAGATCACCTCCATTCTAAGGCTATTTTGGAATTCTTGCCGCCTATTTCGCCAAAAAAGGAATCATTTTTCTACACACCCGACTCACACAAATTTATAATAATTCAATACTATTTTCAACTTCTAAGCAGAATTTCTCGATTCAAAAACTCAATCATTTGAATTTGACTGCCACGATGAAACATGCGCTTGAGCATACCAGAGGTCACAGGTTCACAGCTATATTACACTATATACAGCTAGGCCGTTCCAATCCCCATTACCTTCAAAAGAATAAATATGTGGCTTTGAAGATTTAGCTGCTGTGGGTTTATGTTTCGTTGTCTGGCAACCCATCTTTATTAGTTTAGCACATGACACATACCCTTACACTAGGAATCAAAACCACAACACTCAAGCCAGAAGTGATAAATTAGGTAGAATTTGCAACACTCTTATAACACTAGACGATCCCCCCCCCCCCAACAAAGATGCTGTTCCTTATGGTATACATGTAGTTAATGGTATAGCAATTCTGCCATAACAACCTAATATTAGTATTACTGTACTGTAATTCAGAATCGTTAACAATAGATGTTTCATGGCTTTATTAAATTATAGATGAGTAGAAAATTTCACATTGCCATGGCTATTTATAGTGAACCTACATAATCATTTTCTGCCACCTTCTTTGCTGGTTGTAATTATTTTGTTTCAAGACTCCTGGGGAAGTTTGAACATCAGATAACAAGTCGATATTGTATTTGTAATATTTTTTCTGTGCATTGAAATTTGTTGAACTAAAATAATTTTTCAGATAAATAACAAGATGTCGTCCACATCACAAAAACACAAGAATTTTGTTGCTGAACCTATGGGTGAAAAACCTGTTACAGAATTATCAGGTATTGGTGAAACCTATGGTAAAAAATTAGCGGCTGAAGGTTTTGATAAGGTGAGTCAGTCAATGTTCTTTGAGACGCGATCGCTTGCGAGTGCCTGTTGCACATTTGAATGTCGACCTGGAGAAAACCCAAGAGATTGTAACCCTTCTCCTTGTCACGTACAACTGGGGATTCGAAACCACACCAGTTGACTCAGTGACAGGCTTTATGATTCAGCGCGCAAATGCGAACCACTCGGCCATCCAACCCCCCCTTTTTATACGCCCACATTGAAATGTGGTCGTATATTGTCGCCCCCGGCCGGCCCGGGGGTACGGCGTCCACAATTGCTTGTGGACGCTCTAGAGGCTAAAGTTAATATCCGATTGATAGGGCTGCAACGATACGCCAAGCCACGATTCGATACGCATCATGATTCATAGTCTACGATACGATTAATATCGTGATAGGAAATAAATTTAAAAAATAAGCCTTTTTTATGGTTTACTTTAAGTGTGGCATTTATTCGGTCAACTAATAAGCCACTTCAAGTGTCAAAAAAGCCTTAACACTCTCTGAAAGTAAAAAAGTTATTTTGCTCATGGACTTGTTTACGCATTTAAAGGAATATTAGTCTATTTTTGTGAAATTTTTATTTGGATCACGATACAGACATTGATTGTATCGTGCATCGTTGAATCGTTGCAGCCCTACCGATTGACTTTAAATTTATACACAGTGTTTAAGGTCATGAGACGAAGAAGCCTTTTGTTTTTCAGCGATTTCCGATAATAACTACCACAGTTATGGCCCTTTATCACTTCAAAAAATCTTGTGGACGCTCTAGAGGCCAAAGTTAATATCCTATTGGCTTTAAATTTATACACAGTGTTTAAGGTCATAAGACGAAGAAGCCTATTGATTTTCAGCGATTTCCGATAATTAGTGCCAGTTTAAAGCATAGTTGCCCTTCAAATAGCTGCTGATTTTGTTGCTTGGCCCCACACAGTGTCCTGAAGATGTTCAATCATTATGTTTATGGAAGTATTAGACATTTCACCACACCTTGTGCAATGAAATCGACTAAACCGCCAGATTGCTCATAGAGTTTGTGTAATACACAACGCCATTAAAGTTAAATGGACGCCACATATGCAGATATGTCAAAGATGACATGCATGATGTATGAAATCTCCACTCTTGGAGTCTTGTGTTAATTTTACTGTGAATATAATGTGAGAATTCTTTGCAACTTTATTATTTTTTCCCCTATAAAGATTATTGGTTTTACATATATGTATAAACAATATCAATATTTACATCCTTATGGAAAGGGGAAAAACATCATTTTGAGACAATTCCCACAAAACATTTGATGGATAATAATAAGTCCAATAAAGTACGTCAAATTTGGATGATATGAAAAGTAGAAACATTCAATTTTACTAGAAAAAGTATTGGATTCCCTGAAATACACCCATGTGGTGGCCATGGGACAATAATAAGTTCACAGCCTGTCTTCTTGAGTGACGTAACAAGGGCTTATGTATTGATGTAATAGTTGTAGGGACTAGCAATTGAAAAATGTAGTCTGCAGAGGATACTCAAAGAATTTACTTTGGCATCAATGGTGAATGGATTTGTTGCACAGTCAATATAAGCTTTCCGCAGCTCTCCATTCCAGACTTATCTCCCCTTTGTGATAAGGATAGAGGCTATATTATTAAACAGAATTTTTTAAAATTTGGTGCAAAGCATTTGCGGTCAAGGGAGGTGAACCTTATCGATAATCAGTGCTCCTGGAGTAATCCCTTTGCCGTTAGAGGCAGCATTTTTTAACAGAATTTTAACAATGATATCATGGCACCTTTGACTTATCCAAGTTTTTCTTATGGATAAGATGAGGTATTAGCAAAATACTAATTGACTATTTTCTATTTTAGGCATACACTGTACTGGGGCAGTTTCTACTGCTGAAGAAAGAGGAGGAAATGTTCAAATGTTGGTTAAAAGATACATGTGGCGCCAATTCTAAACAACAAAATGATTGCTACACATGTTTAAAAGAATGGTGTGATTCCTTCTTATAATTCTATAGAACTGTATAATATTTGATAACTGTCTATTGAGGTTTACAATTTTATTGTGTGATTTGACCTACATATGTTCAAGTATGTTGTATTCTCAAAATTTACATCACTGCAGTGTTAAATTGTATTGGTATAATAATGCTTTGAATGTGTCTATTATAATGCTTTCAGAAAAACTATGTTTTAGAGTGTTATTATAGACATGTCATCTAAAAAATAATGTATGTAGTATTTGAAGTCAGAAAAAACCCCGGCAATATGCAGATTATCTCTTAAATAATGCTTCTTTAAGAAATTCTAATATCATGAATTGCCTATTAGGATTAGTTCAGTTGAATAAATTATGTATGCTTATGGTTATTGATCTAAATTAGCTCACATTTACATTATTATATAAGTATAGATAGAAGACTCAAGCATAAATTGTACATAAATAAGATAACAAACCAAGAAAATGAATACAAATTTAGGGAAAAGTTAGTCTTTTTGATAAGCTAAATGAAAAATAAAGTTCTTATAAAATTGAATTGAGGTCGAGCAACAAATTTTAGCATTTATTATCTATGTAATGTTATCTTTTAAATCAGTGCATTGTTCACCTATGTTGTGCTGTTCTATAGTTTGTTGAGCATTATGGTCAAATATTTTTAATCTTTGATTCTTTGACTTAAATAATGATTTTTACTGTCACCTGGACGAGAATTTAAATGTAAATTGTTAAATTTCTGTGTTACATTAGTATCTTCATATCTTTGTTTGTAAAAATCAATCATAAATAGATTTTTAATCATGCTGTTATGTGTTTTTTATACGCCCATATTTTCATGTGGATGTATTATGCCGTCGCCGTCCCTGTTTGTGGACATGCTACAGGTCACAATTTTTATCTGATTTTGACGAAACTTAAAATATAAGTCTATCTCCCAAAGATCTTGGTTTCTTACAATATTGGCATGTATTGGACCATAACTTAATGGATAATGGCCCCTGAAGATTGTACGAAAAATCACACATTCGGCTTGTGGACACTCGGCTCGCAATTTTCAATTTTGATGAAACTTGATGTTTTAATGACAATAATTTATTCAGCTCGAAGTAACACTTAAAATGAATTTATACCGTTGGTTTAACTTAATGTTCATAGCCGGGGGGGCAGGGGGCTATCTGACTTTTCGGGCTGTTGGTTAAAGTAAAAATAAAATTTTATTTCAACTACATGCAGATGGCAAAATAAAGTGCCAAAATCTAATAAAACACTAATTTTACTTCACTTTTAATTGAATAACATAAATTTGTACTGAACTGATCATGGATTAAAACATTTTGTCCCGAGCCACTCTACTTTGTGCAACATTTTTCGGGCATCAATTATTATGAATGCAGCTGCAACAGTCTGCTTGGAATTCAGGTCGGTACAGAGTGGGATTTCGGTTACAAAACCATTACAACTTTGGAGTTGCTTAACACACGGAGAATAGCAGAAAAACGCATTTGTGGCGGTTAGATTTTCTCCGGTAGGGCGAGGCCCCAATACCCCGCGAAGATTCATTAGTTGTCCCCCGCCTTTCGAAGAAAGTTGGGGGACTATTAAAATGGGTTCGTCCGTCTGTCTGTCTGTCTGTCTGTCCTTCTGTCTGTCCGTCTGTCTGTCCGTCACACTTTTTGGGACACAATAACTCTCTTCCTAATTGCGCTAGAATGTTCAAACTTGGTGTATGTGTTTATTAGGTCAATGCCTTGATGGAGTTCGAAGATGAGCATTTTCCGCTTAGGGTAAGCAGAGATAAGCAATTTGATTGGTTGATGCTTTGGGACACGATAACTTAGTTCTAATTAAGTGAGAGTGATGAAACTTGGTGTATAGTTTCATTACAGTAATACCTTGACTAAGTTTGACAATGAGCATTTTCTGCTCAGGGTAAGCAGAGCGATACTCAAATTTGATTGGTCGAGAATTTGGAACACAATAACTCTCCTTCTAATTGAGTTAAAATGTTCAAACTTGGTGTATATGCTTATTAGGTCAATGCCTTGATGGAGTTCGAAGATGAGCATTTTCCGCTTATGGTAAGCAGAGATAAGCAATTGGATTGGTTGATGCTTTGGGACACCATAACTTTAGTTCTAATTAAGTGAGAGTGATGAAACTTGGTGTATAGTTTCATTACAGTAATACCTTGACTAAGTTCGATAATGAGCATTTTCTGCTCAGGGTAAGCAGAGTGATACGCAAATTTGATTGGTCGAGACTTTGGAACACAATAACTCTCCTTCTAATTGAGTTAAAATGTTCAAACTTGGTGTATATGCTTATTAGGCCAATGCCTTGATGGAGTTCGAAGATGAGCATTTTCCGCTTAGGGTAAGCAGAGATAAGCAATTTGATTGGTTGATGCTTTGGGACACGATAACTTTAGTTCTAATTAAGTGTGTATAGTTTCATTACAGTAATACCTTGACTAAGTTCGATAATGAGCATTTTCTGCTCAGGGTAAGCAGAGCGATACACAAATTTGATTGGTCGAGACTTTGGAACACAATAACTCTCCTTCTAATTGAGTTAAAATGTTCAAACTTGGTGTATATGCTTATTAGGTCAATGCCTTGATGGAGTTCGAAGATGAGCATTTTCCGCTTAGGGTAAGCAGAGATAAGCAATTTGATTGGTTGATGCTTTGCGACACGATAACTTTAGTTCTAATAAAGTGAGAGTGATGAAACTTGGTGTATAGTTTCATTACAGTAATGCCTTGACTAAGATCGATAATGAGCATTTTCTGCTCAGGGTAAGCAGAGCGATAAGCAATTTGATTTACCAAGACTTTGGAACACAATAACTCTCCTTCTAATTGAGTTAAAAAGTTCAAACTTGGTGTATATGCTTATTAGGTCAATGCCTTGATGGAGTATGAAGATGAGCATTTTCCGCTTAGGGTAAGCAGAGATAAGCAATTTGATTGGTTGATGCTTTGGGACACCATAACTTTAGTTCTAATTAAGTGAGAGTGATGAAACTTGGTGTATAGTTTCATTACAGTAATACCTTGACTAAGATCGATAATGCGCATTTTCTGCTCAGGGTAAGCAGAGCGATAAGCAATTTGATTTGCCGAGACTTTGGAACACAATAACTCTCCTTCGAATTGAGTTAAAATGTTCAAAATTGGTGTGTATGCTTATTAGGTCAATGCCTTGATGGAGTTCGAAGATGAGCATTTTCTTCTTAGGGTAGGCAGAGATAAGCAATTTGATTGGTTGATACTTTGGGACAAGATAACTTAGGTTCATCTTGATTGATGATTTTTATGCTAATACAATGACTGCATTCTCATTCAGTAATGGATTCGACAGTAACAGTGTATAGAAACGATTGACTCGGACACGAGGGCCATTTCCCTTGGCCAGAGGGGCCCTTTTGTCAAGCGTGGGCGCCCTTTTGTCTACCTTTAGGGTCCCCCTAACTAGGGTACATTTTCATTTTTCTCGTCGGTTTTAGCATTTTTCTTTATAAAACACTTTTGAATGACACTTTGTGTACAGTTTGATCGCTCGATACGTTTGAAAAAAATAAATGTGCGATTAATTAATATGTGTCATCTATTTATTTTGGGATTTCGGCGGGGGACATCAGCCTCACTGTTGGCTTGTTGTTTTTGGATTCAGGTCAGCAACCTATAAGGTAGGCAAAATACTAGATCTTTCCGAACGGACAAATATTTTTCCGTGGGTTAGGTTTATCTAAAACTATTCTGAAGGGTTAGGGTTCGGGTTAGGTTTATCTAAAACTATTCTGAAGGGTTAGGGTTCGAATTGTGGCTATAAACACGGAAAAATATTTCTCCGTTCGGAAAGATCCAGTATTGTGCACAAGGTAGGCTATATTGGGCCACACTGAAGTTGCTGGAATAGCAGGTTTGCTGCAGTTAAAATTTCTCCCGACGTTACTGTCTCCATGGACTGTAAACGAGTCGGCCATCTTAATTAGGCTATAATGAAGTTGCTGTATTCACAAGCAGAGAATGCATTTGCAACCGTCAAATGTTCTTGGGGGGTACTAGAAATGATTCCATTACTGATGTCTTCCGTCTTGACTACAAAAAAGTTACTGGCGTATAACTCCCTTTATTTTGAATTACACATTTCTATTGAAATAAAGGTGAAACCTTACTCTATAATTATATAATTTGATTAAAATATAACTGCTATGCGAAATTTCTCTTCACTTTAAAATTTCCGCCAAACCAGAATCATGATATCACTCGAAAATACAGAAAAACTGTTTAAGATAAGATTATCATTTAAGTGTCCCACTCTTCACTATTTGTAAGATGATTACTTATTTCCATACAAATTCTGATGAAATGTATTAAAAATAATGCAATTCTCAATTGAACTTAATTTTACTTGCTCAAAGTCTCGAATTGTCTATCAATTGCAGCCGTAGATAAGTTATCATGGCTAAAAATTGCAGCCATACAGGCCCGTAGCTAGCCCAAAATTGTTAGGGGGCAAAGGCTTCTGAGGGCACGGATATACCAACATTTGATGGTCCGCGGCGAACAGTACCGCGCAATGGAAGTGTCTATATGGTGCCTTCCATACGCGTACGGGCTCGATGAATGTGGGGGGGGGGGGGGTGGGGGGGGCAGAACTAGGGACGACCATCCTCGCGAAAATTTAACGACCTCAAACGCGCTTTCTTGTTATTCCAGGTGTATGGGTCGAATTACAATCTACGGTGACGGGTCCTTCGGGAGCAAATTTTGAATGGCGCAAACGTGTTTTCCTGCTATTCCAGTTCGTGAATACAGCAACTTAAATGTGATCCAATATGGTCTACCTTAGATGGTGTACCATACTCCTCGCAGTATTTCCTTTGGTTAGAGCCATAATCCCAATTAACACTGTTGTATTTGAAGCAAATTTTGTTCCAAATTATTACTGGTCAATAATCCGATTAACAACCAATAGCTAAGTGCATAGCAATATCATTACACTTTAAACAGAGCTCCAAATTGGACCAATTATTATGTCTATATAACGTTACTTCATGGCTCACGGCTTTATTATACCCAATTAACCAGTGTATAACAGAATGCTGTAGAAAAAGTAATTGCCTGACAAACGAGGCTATCTAAACGGGTGCAATACCTTAAATCACTGTTCAAAGTTTTAGGGAAGACCCCAGATTAAACGAGGGGTTGTCACGTTGACCAGGGAGGGATTTCTTAGGACATTGCTTCAGGAATATGGTGACTTTGCTGTTCTAAACATCTTCCATTTTCCAATCGTTTTGTAACCGAAATCCCACTCTATGCCGATCTTAATTCCAACCATCCGATCGGACTGTTGCAGCTGCATTCACAAATAATAATTTATGACCGTCTGCCCGAAAATTCGGATTGCCTATGGGGCCTCCCCCCCCCCCCAGAAAATTTTGGAAAATAGTGTTTGCACCTGAAAATGACGGAAAAGTTATGGGCGCCCACGTTCTCGGCATTATGGGCGCCCTTCCGGGATGGGGTACTTTACAAATCATTCGGTTTGAATTTTGGAGATTGTCAAACCGTTTTCATCCCTGGGCGTCTAACCAATCTCACTATAGCATTATATTATGAGCACCCATGATCTCGGCATTATGGGCGCTCCCCTCGGATTAGGCACTCCACATGCCGTTTTGGGCGCCCCATTGATCAAGTCGTTGGCGCCCAAGCAATCTGATTCGGTATTATGCACTAGTCGTGGGCGCCCCACCAATCATGTGCGCCTCTCCAGGATAAGGCTCCCCACAGATCAAACAGTATTGCGCGCCCCATCAGTTGTTAATTGGCATTGGCTGTGCCACAATCTTGTGAATATGGAGACCTTGGTCGTTGGCCTCGTATTGCATCCTTTGGAGTCCATTGAGGGAGCCTATTTTCCGCTCCTAACAAGCAAAGGGCGCTGTCGGCACCAATCGGGGCCGCCGAAATCGGGGGGGGGGGCAGCTCCCCCCCCCCCGCTAGCCGCTAGTTACAGGCCTATCATAGGGGTGTCACTGTCACTACACAGTAAGCTCGGGTTCTGCCCCCAACTGTCATCGAACTCGTAATCCTATGTCTATCTTTCATATTATATATCAATCTGATTAAAACACAGATCCAATTTCGTTTCGTTTTTTATAGTTCAAAATTTCATTTTTACTTGTCTTCACTACTCTTGGATCTGGAGGACTTGTTATTTAACTTGTGTTCTGGCTGAAATGAGGGGTCAGCCAATCAAATGGTCTGTCGAATCGACCGTTTGACCTTTTTATGCGTGGAACTGTGGGTAGATATTACCAGCCAACGACGTCTATACTATAAACACCAACGGATAGAAATCATAACAAAACAAAAGTGGATTTTGAAAAGCGTGGCGGTCGCTAATTGGTTAATCGAATGACTGACGTTATCGGGTCAAATGTCCCGTGCTTGATACCTGACGTCATAGAACGTGAGCTTCCACTATAACTAGTTAGATCTACATGAGTGTAGGCCATCGAAAGTATAAAAAACGAAACGAAATATAGATCTATATTTTAATTAGATTGATTATATATATATATATATAAACTGTAGGTTGAATCATATCATAAAAATATCTTATTTCATCCAGTCTTACGTTTTTGTAAACATCAAGGTGGGCAGATGAATGGTTATCACGTGCGCGCTGTATAATAAGGGCTGTCATTGAGTCAATTGGCGTGGTTCCGATTCCCCGGTTGTTCGTAACAAGGAGCAGGATTGTTTGTCCAACCTCATATGGGTTTTCTGTGGGTTCCCCAGTTTTCTTCCACTGCTAAAAACCATTAAGCGCAAGCAAATTATTGACATAAAATTGACTATATGTTTGTCCCGAAATGACCTAGTTTGCGTGGGCGTTAACACTGTTTTTCAATCTTTATCTCTATTCTTCCATTTAGCCTTTTTCGATTCGCTCGAATGAATGTACTGCAGTTATGAATTTTATTTTTTCACTCGACTAAACATTTTCTAAGAAATAATTATCCACATCCGTTTGGGGCAGCTACCTTCCACACAACAATATAATACGACATATAAATAGATAGTGGGTAAGTATTTTCACAGAAATTTTTAATGGAGTACTTAGAATTTAAATCTGACAAAAAGCGACATTGAATTTGAACATTATAATTTGGGGTGGTTCACAATCAACAGGTACTGCAACATCAACGCAAGAGTGGCCAATGCAATTTCATTGACGACTTCATTCTCTAATACTACCGGATTACTTTAAGTTTCAGAGACCTTCGTAAGGATCTCCTTGGGCACAAAGAAGAATTGCGGTGAAAAATAGACGGTAAGAATTCTAAAATAGCCTTAGAACCGAGTTGTGTAAAGGATCAGGCAGTAATGAATAGAGGCCAGGACCGATAAAAATCTTTTTTTTAAAAAATTAATGAATCAAATAATTCTGTTGAATCTCACCAATGACCGTTCATAGCAACGACCTTTGTTTCACTTTATTGAACTCTGTTATCCGATCTGTATGAAATTTATATGAATCATTCAAAAATTAGTAAAGAAGTCTATTGAATTTCAGCAACTTATCCTAATTAAGTCGCGAGTCATGGTCCAGGTTTCGCTTTATTGAACCTGGTGAACGCTCGAATGACGAAAGTTATCATCTGATCTGTATGAAATGGATATATGCATCATTTAAATTAGTGAAACAAAGAATCCTTTTGAATTCCAGCAATTTCCGTTACTTTCGTCCTGAGTTATGGCCCTTGTTTCATTTTTCACTTCGCGAACGCTCCAACAACAAAAGTTATCGTCACAACTGTATGAAATGTGTACGCATAATAATGTTAATTTCAACAATTTCAAATAATTATTGAAATAAAATAATTTACAGATAAATAACAAGATGTCTTCCACATCACAAAAACACAAGAATTTTGTTGCTGAACCTATGGGTGAAAAACCTGTTACAGAATTGTCAGGTATTAGTGCAAACTATGGTAGAAAATTAGCAGCTGAAGGTTTTGGTAAGGTGAGTCTGATTAAGGGTTGATAGTAAGTGCATTGGAACCGAATTACACACAGGAACAAAACCAAATAGACAAATCCGTAGCAAGACACATATTTCACAGATGTTGGAAGTAAGGAAGTAAACGGCTACTCGGTTAGGGTTAACAGTTAACCATTCACGATTTGGTTGCACAGCAGGGAATATGCTAAGCGGTATTGCGATAAAGGATTATTTATTTTTTGTGTACACGGATCGATAAATCTGCCCTTATTTACTATTTGTAAGTTAGCCTCCTATTTCATCGATGAAACTTAAGAGACAGAAAGATTCAGTCATTCAGACTTGACCTTCAATTTCATGAATAGTCAGGCTTCAAATAACTGCTGGATCGTTGCTTGGACCCAGGCAGTGCCATGAAGATGTCCAATCATTATGCTTATGAAAGTATTAGGCATTTCGCCGCACCTGACCTTGTGCAATGAAATCTTTAATCGACTAAACCACTTATGTATTGATCTATTTTTTTCGGAAACACTGAAATGTCTAGTAGGGACTATCAATGAAAAAATGGAGTTCGCAGAAGTTACTCAAAGAATCTACTTAAGCTTCAATGATAAATTGATTCTCCCGCAGTCAATATGTCGCTTTTTGCAGCCCTCCATTCCACCCGACCCCTCTTGTATGAGTGATAGAGGCTATATCATTAAACATAATTGTTTAAAATTTGGTGTGAAGAATTTGCAGTCTCGAGATATAAACTTTGTCGATGATCAGCGCTCCGCGAGTAATCCCAAATTTGTTGTCGGAGGCAACAATTTTAAACAGAATAGTTTAAACTTGTAAGCATGATATCGTGAATCCAAAATTTCTTTTTGGATAACCTGCAGTGTATTTCAACATTCTGCGCTGTTGTCTTATACTAGAAGTTATAGCAATATACTAATCGACCGTTTTCTAATTTAGGCACGCAATGTACTGGGGAAGTTTCTAGTGCTGAATAAGCAGGAGGAAATGTTCAAATGTTGGTTAAAAGATACATGTGGCGCCAATTTTAAACAACAAAATGATTGTTACATGTGTTTAAAAGATTGGTGTGATTCCTTCTTATAGAGTTATTATTTGCTTGCCACGCGAATAAATGTCTAAAAACTAATATATTATGTAGTATTTGAAGCTAGAAAAAAACCACCGGCAATATGCAGATTATCTCTTACATAATGCTTCTTTAAGAATTTCTAATATTAAGAATTGCCTATTAGGATTAGTTGAATAAATTATGTATGCTTATGGTTATTGATCTACATTAACTCACATTATTATATTAGTATAGACTGAAGACTCAAGCATAAATTGTGCATAAATGAGATAACAAACTGAATACAAAATTTAAGGATAAGTTAGTCTTTTTGATACGTTAAATGAAATAAAGAGTTCTTATGAAATTGGATCGAGAAGCAACAGATATTAGCATTTTAATGCGTCTATGTAATGTTTTTCTTTTAAATCAATACAAGAAATGCTCTCTTGTAGATTGTTGAGTATTGTGGTCAAATATTTTTAATCTGGATTCTTTGACTTAAGTAATAATTTTACTGTCACCTTAGATGAGAATTTAAATGTAAATTGTTAAATTTCTGTGTTACATTAGTATCTTCATGCTTTGTTTGTACAAATCAATCAGATTTTTAATCGTGCTGTTATGTGTGTGTTTTTTTATACGGCCATATTTTCATGTAGATGTTTTATGCCGTCGCCATCCCTGCTGGGACGAGTGTCATGTGTGACAGTCCACAATTTGTTTCTGAAAATCAATCATAAATAGACTTTTAGTGTTTTTGTTTGTTTTTCGTCTTTGAATAGGCGCCGTCAGTGAATTTTGGCCCAAGATAGTACGAAAAATTGTTAGTGACTTGTTCTCTATCCATCTCTTACAAACCGTGTGCGTATCTTGCTCTTGACAACCGCTGGTTTAAATCATGTATCAGGATCCTGAGACAATGTATCGAAATATAGATTTATATTTTAATCAGATTGGACAAAGAGAGATAAGAAACAACACCGAGCCGACCCAGTCAAAAAATTCATTCTAGCTCTATAAAGCTTGATATATACAAATATACTTTCTATACAATGTTGTCGTATATTGTCGTCGCCCCGTCGACAACATCTTATTTGTGGAAATTTATATGAGCATTTCAATTAGTGATACCAAGAATCCTGTTGAATTTCAGCAATTTCCAATAATTACGTGTAGAGTTATGGCCCTTGATTCACTTTGTTGAACCTTGTGAAGGCTGAACTGACAAAAATTATCAGACAATCTGTTTGAAATTATATGCATCATTTAAGTTAGTGAACCAAAGGAGCCTATCGAATTTGAACAATTTTAGACAATTTCAGATCTGAATGAAATTTGTTTGCATTGTTTAAATTAACCTAAGAAACAGACTGTCGAATTTCATCAACAATTTCTGTTAATAACTTCTAGTGTTAAGACCCTTTTATCAGTTTGTAGAACTTTGTTAAACCTCAATCGAAAATGTTAATCTGATCTGCATGAAATTGTCTTTTAAAGGGACAATAACACTCTTGCTGGCTTGGCAGCTCTAGAAAATAAATAATAGTCTTATTCTAAGTACCAGATGTTTATGTGTCCTACCTGTTGTGTAAATTATCCATTACATCCTATTTTACTTGTCCAGAGGGTTCGAAAATATTTTAAAATCCAAGTCACATTTGAAAAGGTTTACGTTAACCTTTTCAAAGCATGTAGTTGAATTTTAAATTAGGTGTGTTACGTTGAAATTTGTATCATCAATTTATTTGAATATTGTAAAATAATACAATTTGTTGACCAGAATAAAGATTGGGACATATTATTCAATTACAACAAGAGTGTTATTGGGGCTTTAAATGCCTACAAAAAATGAATATGCAACAACCCTTGTAGACTGAGCGGACGATTTAGAAGCTGTGGACTCATGTTTTGTTGTCTGACTACTTATCTTTAATGATAAGATACCAGTCATGGCTAACAGTTTTTAAATCATCAATTTTTCCCCCAAAAAATATGGACTGACAGAATCCGATTCTAATCCTACTTTCAAAAGTAACCAATTTTCTTCAGCTTTATAATCAAGTAATTTTTTATTTATTTATATCAACATTTCTTTAGAAAAAAAAACAAAACAAACATTACTTACATACCCCGGGGCCCTCGCCTAGCTCTACGTCCCTGGACGAGTGTCCCATTGCAAACACCCATTGCTTAGTGGACGCAAAAAGTGCAATTTGTTGCATGTTACATAATAAAGCCTTTGACATTTTTATTTCCATTTCACACGTTCGCACAATATTGCCCATAGTGTTTTGATTTCTTCTGATATCTGGAAACACCTATCTTTCCCAGCCAAGAGATATAAGAAAAGAAAGAACCTCGGGCGGATCTCGCCAAATAATATGTCTCTGTTAATTACATATGTCCTATGTGTCCTAACACGTCAACAACGGTAGTAGCCTATATAACAGTCGAGCGATGAGCAACAATTTTCTTAAACAATAGTTAAAACTGTATTTTCCAAATGATCGGTCCACATCCCGAGCCGTTTTTGAATCTTAATGATAATTCCAAGCTCAAACCCGAAAACTACCCACATTTCTGATAGTCCAGCCAGATTAGTTGTGTAAACGAGAGCCCTAAGTGATGATAAATAAGCAAAGAATATACGAAATATTGTAAGTTCATGCAGAATTGACAGTGTTAATTCCGAGAAACAGTAGTAGGGACGGTATCCGCTTCTGCAATTGCAATTACTATTCCCAATATGACCTACCATATATTCCACAAACCCATTTCGTCTTTATAAATCATTAAATGATCAAGGAGAAAATCTTAATCTATTTCATATTTTTCTTGTGTCTTATCCCTTTAAAGCCCCAATAACACTCTTGTTGTAATTGAATAATATGTCCCAATCTTTATTCTGGTCAACAATTTGTATTATTTTACAATAGGCCTATTCAAATAAATTGATGATACAAATTTCATCATAACACACCTAATTTAAAAAATTGGAAAAATTCAACTACATGATTTGAAAAGTCTAACGTAAACCTTTTCAAATGTGACTTAGATTTTAAAATATTTTCGAACCCTCTGGACAAGTAAAATATGATGTAATGGATAATTTACACAACAGGTAGGACACATAAACATCTGGGGCCTATTTCACGAAATTATAACTAAGATAAGATCCCAATTTTAGTAATTTGATTGGATAATATTAGATTGATTTTAGTGCTTAGCCAATCAAAATTGAAGTATCTACTAAAATTGGATTTTATCTCAAGTTAAAATTTCGTGAAACAGGGCCCTGGGGCCTATTTCACGAAATTTTAACTAAGATAAGATCCCAATTTTAGTAATTTGATTGGATAATATTAGATTGATTTTAGTGCTTAGCCAATCAAAATTGAAGTATCTACTAAAATTGGATTTTATCTTAAAGGGACAATAACACTCTTGCTGGCTTGGTAGCTCTAGAAAATAAATAATAGTCTTATTCTAAGTACCAGATGTTTATGTGTCCTACCTGTTGTGTAAATTATCCATTACGTCATATTTTACTTGTCCAGAGGGTTCGAAAATATTTTAAAATCCAAGTCACATTTGAAAAGGTTTACGTTAACCTTTTCAAATCATGTAGTTGAATTTTTCCAATTTTTTAAATTAGGTGTGTTACGATGAAATTTGTATCATAAATTTATTTGAAAATTGTAAAATAATACAATTTGTTGACCAGAATAGAGATTGGGACATATTATTTAATTACAACAAGAGTGTTATTGGGGCTTTAAGTTAAAATTTCGTGAAACAGGGGCCTGGTACTTAGAATAAGACTATTATTTATTTGCTAGAGCTGCCAATTCACCGCTGATTGTCCCTTTAAATAAATTATAAATAAATGGGAGTGGTGCTTTTTGTGAGCCTTCCATATATATATTTTGTATATACAATCTACCATTCTGTTCTCGGAATGATACACATTTCAAAGAATGGGAAATATTTTTTTTAAAGATTATGAAGGGCTTCATAAAATAATAATTAGCCAGCCCTTGCGTCTCCTCCCGCTAGTTTGATTTCTCAGAAACGTAACCTGGAAATCGAGACTACAAGTAAGCCTCGCCCTTTTACTTCAAAGGGAGGTAATTTTGTCAACTAAAAAGTTGAGAAAAAGGTCAATGTTTATTGGGGAAGTAAGAATTTGGATGAGGAAGAAGGAATACACAACATAAACTTTGAAAGCATTTGACAGAAGCTTGTTCAACTAAACTTATGATAAGTTGATTGTAACATGTATGTTTACATAGTATGAACGCAATGCCCGAAATCAATAGAGCACCGTTGCAACAAGGAGACTGGTCTTCGTCGATACAAATTCATGGCACACTGTTGAAAAGACCGCTGGGTCACCAATCGAACAACTGGTCTCGAAGGTAATATTATTTTATATAAATTTTAAACGTTTGGTTCATATTTGTTAGCTAGCTCAAAACATAAACATTATTTTGGTTATTTAATTACCGATATTCTATTATTTAATTGTTAATAAACCTTTTAGAATTATGTTTTTCAATACCAAACTTGCATTTCTTGTGTAATGTTACAATGTAATCGCATGATCAATCTGTCAAATTTAGACATATCTTTCATTTCATGACCCTGTCAAGACATCCATTATGGTTTGATAGTTATCATCTAGTTTATTTATATCATCAGTAGTATTATAACCTACTTAATGACATTAATTGAAAGGTTAATTGAAAAAAATGTGATTTTTAAAATCAAACAAGATCATTTCAGGAATTGATAAAGATGTTTGTATTTTGACATTCAGTAATTTTTTAGCTGTTCATTGTTTAAAGGAGGCAAGTCATAACTCATTAGAGAGGTTTCACAACTTTACATTTACACTTACATTCAGAGGGTTAAACGTCATCAGTTTTTGTGACGTATGACGTGGAGCGCACGTCATAAAAGTGTGGCTGACGGATAGCAGCCTCCATAACTGTACGTTCACAACACTTAACTGAACTTTGTTTAATGTCTATGATTCAGCCCATAATTTTTCTCTAAATTGTGGTTTTCACAAACTAAATCCACAGAAAAAAAACTTCTCCTTCAGGTAGACAAAATAAAAAGAGGCCGGGACAAAACGTGCGTGCTTTATCAGTCTCATCTTCAACAACCTATCCGTGATGAAGGTCTTTCAAGATCCTGGACCAAGTTTGTGTCGCCACCTACTAAGTGTAAATGTAACTGTGAATAAAGCGAAACGTCATTCTGTACAATTACACTTTCGGTTATCTAAATGTAAATGTAAGTGTAACTGTTAAGTTGCGAAACCTCTCTAATATCAAACACAACTTATTTGTCAATTTGAATCAACACTGATGTTGTTATCTTACGAAGTAAAGAAGGGCTTCTGAAAATTTTGAAAATAACACACATATCTCAAAGCAGAATACTATTAGTGTAGACTGGAATAACCAGACATCAAAGACTGCTCTTCAATTTCCACTCTTCGCGTATTTATCCGAAAATAACTGATTAGAAATTACATTAAACGTAAAAACAGAAACGATTGAATACATTCATATTACGTTATTATATGATCTATATGATGTGTGTTCATTTTCGGTGCCAAATAATAGCAATTTAGCTCCTTTAATTAGATACAGGTTATATAAAGTTTGTCTTGGATTGATTTGACTACAATATTAAGTGCTTGCAAAACAAAAATCTACAAGATAAACCTGCGGACAAGACAGAAAAAAGACATTCCAAAAAATTAACAAATATCAAATCAAGAGAATGGATCCGGCACTGTACAGTCCCGGGCCTGTTCTGGTACAGACTTCACTAAAAATGATTTTACAAAAAAGATGTAACAGAAATAATGTGACCAATCTTGACAATGGCGATAGTCTGCCACAATGGCGATAGTCTGCCAGTTGATGTAAGGTGTTAGAACGTCAAACAATTTCAACAATAAGGACGATAATCTGGATAGAATCACAGAAAACGCCAAAATAATAAGTGTAGTGAGCAAACAGTAGCATCACCCGACATCTAGAATGTTTCAACTTTCAATTTACCAAACGCACAAATTTTTCATGGTTTTTAAAATGTTGCAATCTTATACTCTGGATATCGAACACTGTCTAGTCATTCAGACTGGAGGGAAAACTGAGGTCAAGTGTGGGTTACACGTTAACTTGCCCGTAAAAGAAGCCTCGATGATAATTGGAATTTTGTAAGGAGTAGGCACTCTCTGTACACATAGCATGGCATGTCCATCCTTCATCAGCCTGGTTAGTGCAGAAAAGGAGGACATTTAAACGTGGAAAACGAAATGAAATGAAATGGGGTTTAACGTCCTACTCTTATGCACCTAACCTGGGCTAATGGAAGACGGTCATATGCCATACAGTGTGCTATGAGGGTAATTTTGCCCGGGCAGCGGCGCTACGGCCTACTCTTATATCAAATTCCAACTGCCAAGGGATCTTTTACGTGCACTCTAATGTGTACACGGGACCTCGGTTTTTCGTCCCATCCGAACGACTAGGCAGCTGTCCTTGTCAGGCCCTCCTCCTGTATCACTGACAAGGGGAAATCACGCCGGAAAATCGAGATGAATTTTCTCGGCCAATGCAGGGATCGAACACCCGACCTCCAGGCTAGCGAACCAGTGCCTTATCCACTTAGCCACTGTGATTCCCCATTTAAACGTGGAACCCCATACGAATACACATTATTTTTTAGGAATGCCACTGACATGAATTTGAACACTGTATGCGATTTAAAGCGAGGTACACCTAATTTTTTTGCACTAATCATCAATATTATTCAAATTCAAAGCACCTTAGGCCACAATATAAAAAATGATTGTAGTTGAAGTGTGTTAAAGGAAATGGAAGGTTATTGACCCTATTTCCTGAAGTTGACGATTTCTGGTGACCTGATTCTGGCCTCTATTAATTCTAAAAATGTCCAAAGGAGCAAAATTTTGAAACAGGGGGCCTATTCCTGATCTTAATCTGTAAATATGCATAACATATCTTGCTGCTTGTGTCCTTTGGCATTAAAATGATTTTTAAACAAGAGGGTTCAGAAATTATATAAAATATTAATACCTCTATGCTTTATTTCGCTTTGCAGATTTTTCATGGTCAAAGATGGATTCCTGATATATTATCCAGAAAATGAAAAGAAAGAGTTTGATAAACGTGTGCATTTTAATGTTCATCCAAAGGTAGGACTGATAACAATTATTTCCCATTGTTTTTCAATTTATTTTCAAATGCCACAATTTGTAGATTTAAAAAGTATAATCAAATGGAATTTATAGATCGTAGGAGGTTGTTAAGTACATGCGCATGCCAAGTGTTTGTATTACTCTGTAAGAAATTGTGTAGACTATGTTCAACATGTACATTTGAAGTGAGATATGTCGATACATGCCATATTATGACAGTAAGTCATGGCGATGTAAACATACCCTCGTCAGTCTTACTTTATTCATATTTAATCTGTAGATTTGTTTTAAACTGAACAAAGTTGATCTAAAACAATTGTTGTGGTGTTATGTCAAAGTGGGATTAAAATAAAGCTGGGCACTGCTCATTTTTTGTTTAAATGGATTTTTAATCCTTTGCAAACTACAATTGTGAATGTTGAATCTCTATCACCTAAGGGGGTTGGATGGCCGAATGGTTAGCATGTGCCCGCTGTATCATAAGGTCTGTCATTGAGTCAACTGGCGTGGTTTCGATTTCCCAGAACTAGGTGACAAGGAGTAGGGTCAACTGTCCTACCTCATGGGTTTTATCCTGTTCCTCAGGTTTCCTCCCACTGATAAATACCCTTACGTGCAATCGAATTATTGAAAGAAAATTAAACCATGTGTTAGTCTCTAAATTACCTAGTTTATGTCGATTGGACGTTAAACCCCATTTCTCTCTATATATCACCTAAAAAATGGTTCAATTTTGTTCAGTACATGAATATGAAAAATTTGAAATTTTACAACATTCATCTTTTTCTTCAAACAATAGTAAAAAAGCCAGTTTCACCAACTGTAAAATCATTTGATGAGGATTTTTTAATCCAGTTGAATCCAGTTTACAAATTTATCAACCTTTGATATTTTGGCTTCCATCTTTATACACCACATTTTCATGTGGACATATATTGTCTACGCCCCGGTCCGTCCGTTCACATTTAGTTTGTGGACACTCTATAGGTCACAATATTTATTTCGATTTTGACTCATCTTGAAATGTACCTGTAGGTTTTTATCCCAAAGATTTTGGTTCCTTTTGATATTTGCCCTTTGTTGTATTTTCTTTTAGTTTGTTCTCTGTCCATCTCGTGCAAAATGTTGGCATATCTTGTATGGCAACCACTTGTTTAATTTTAACTCAGATTAATCTGTGAAAATGAGATCAGTGGCTTTAAAGTAAATATTTATTTTGTACCCCAATGAAGAAATTATGGTAATAGCCCATTAAGAATGCAAGAAAAAAAAGTTAAATAAAGTTCGTCCATTAACTTACACAATGAAATACTAAATAGGGCTGTAAACAGTGTAAAATATTGGTTTATTTTAGACATTATTTAGACACTACATAATCAAACATTCGGATTCCAAAATTTATTTTTTAAAATTTCATAAATATGTACTGAGTATTAGAAATTGTACTTACAAATTGCTAATTAAAAAAAAAAAACATCTTTGTTCTGAAAATTGTTTTTATAAAAAGTATATTAGTTTTTGCCCAGAAATTATTCAAATATTGATTGAAAGTTTGCATTGCTTTCTATTGATCATACTTGGCCATGTTAATGTTATTAGACAGGTTCATTGAATTCTCTTGAATTTATAATGCCATTATGACATGTTTGTAGTAATAATAATTCTGCTATCTCTTTCATTCAAGCCAGCTCATTCTTCATGAAGTTTTTATATTATCGAATACGTGATTAATGACATAATAATAACAAATCAAAAGTATTTATATTAAAATAGGATATGAACAATCTAGCTGGTTGTGGCTGTAATCAAGTCTTAATTCAATAAAAAAAATTGCTTAGTTTGTTTTAATTTGTTATTAAAGATGTATAATGTAAGATTTAGATAAAAGTTAAGAGCTGACTGACTTGCTGTTATACTATAAATTGTTCAAAATTTTGAATGAAGTTAAGCATATTTTGACAAGATTGTCTTGATTGTCAAGTATCCTTGCTATGATATTACAAGTCTTTATTATCAATTTTAATGTTAAGTGTTCTAATCCATTCAATGTCTTAGCCATTTGATGATCTAGAAATTTGATTATAGGCTTGTCTTGTGACTAAATATCAAAATGATAATTTATTTAACATTTGAAACTAGAGAATAGACCTGCAATAAACAGATATAGGGCTTACATAATGCATCTTTAATGGTCCATATACCATAGTTTTTTAAATTCAATGAATTCATGAGAAAAAAAGAAATTTGTAATTGATTTGAAAAAGGATCAACCTCTCTATTTTATTTTAAGATATTTTATGTTTAATCTTCATCCAGGGAATTATACCATTAGCAGAATGTGAATTTAAAGCCATACGAGAACCAGGTCATCCATTTGCTTTTCAAGTAGAGAGTCCAGAAATTCGTGTAAGTATACATATAGGATAGGCTAGTTGTTAATTTGATTGCTTGAACATGATTATTGTTAGTGCTGGTAGTCACTTGACCAGTTTCATAATTAATTATAGCCCATTAATCTTCATTAATTATTGTGAGGTAGCAGGTTTATTGGGAAGACCAGGAATACCATTTTTAAGGGATGTTTCAACAAGATATTTCATGTCAAAACACCAATGCAAGCATAAAGAGATTTATAAAATAGGAAAACATGCAATGGATTTTAAGGGGAGGGGTTTACACATGACCTAGACTGTTGTCATATCCAACAGCATTACAAGTCTTAAAAGAAAAAAAGAAACAAAACATTACAAAAAAGTGTCTATGCTGACTAAATTCACTAAATCCTAATATCAATGTGAATCCTAGTCTGCTGGCTATGTGAACTTGTTTTAATGTAGCATTCTCCCCCCCCCCTCCCCCCAGATGAATATAAATATTTAGAGAATATAGCAGTTTGCATTAGATTTGTTAAAAGAATAATAAGCTTGAAGAATGTAGTTTGACGACTATCTTTATTAAAAGACAGAGGAAGTTATATAATTAAATCTGTTATAAGTTTAATGTCCTTCCGGGTTCCCCTTGTAATTTCCACTATCATCTACCAACCATGCTACTATAAAATGAACAATACATGAGCCAGACGTCAATGTGGTAAATTAAAGGCAACCTATACCTATTCACATTAATTTCAATAAAAAATGTAATTCTCTGATTTAAGATAAACTAGATATCCTGTTAATATCATGAGTTCTATAGTCAAACATGAAAGTAAAATCCCTCAATAATCAAATGTGATATTTAGATAAAAGGTTTGGGCCACACCAATTTAATTTTCTGTTTTTTGGTAATTTAAGTTTTTGAAATTTTTAAACTAAAATCTTTCACTCAAGTCATTTGTCTATTTATTTATGAAGAACTGAAACTGAAATAGGTTTGGCCTTATAAATAATGGCATCATAACATTGATGCAGTCAAGAGATTTTCATTTTAAATATTGGTTGTTTAAGAATGTCAGTTAAAGGTTAGGGTTAATTACACATGGGCACTTGATGCATTTTGCCAGACAAATAACTTACTTTGCATACTCAAACTTCGCTAGCACTGCAGTTTATAAACCGACCCATTAAGAAAAGCCTTCTTAAAGACAGGTAGAGAACTGGATTTTTTATTCTGATTTATTTGCCCCACCTTTGAGTCACAACAACAAAGTTAAAGTAGAGAGGGCATTAAGTGGCTGAACCCACATCTGGATTCTCAGCTGACATTATGAAACTCTGGTCATCAGTATGGATCAATATGTCTCCAAACATGGGCAATTATTGTATTCAAGAAAAGCTAGACAGAATTTACTTCTAACAACAAGTATAGTAAATCTCAAGAGGTCAATATTTCTTCAACAATTCAGCCGTGGCTTAAAATAAATTTAGAGAATAGACACTGGAGTGGACTTTTGCCAAAATATTTTTCCCCAATGGTTTTGTAAATATGTTGAGCTCTACATTTTGCCCAATTTTAAACAATAGCAGAGCCCAGAAAAAGTGTGC
Source organism: Patella ulyssiponensis (assembly GCA_963678685.1). Lineage (NCBI taxonomy): Eukaryota > Metazoa > Mollusca > Gastropoda > Patellidae > Patella > Patella ulyssiponensis. Next base: position 56,705,503 of record OY783230.1, on the reverse strand, counting down.
AGTACTCTGTTAATTTGAAAAGATTAAAAAAAGAAGCGCATTATAAATAAAAGAATTGATTTAAAACCTTAGCCAAACACATTTGAGAAGTAAGATAAAATTAGGCATGGTATACAGGGACATATTGTGCAGTTATCTATGTACCTTATCAACAAGGAAGCAGTAAAACAGCAAAGACATTTTTATTCTTTATTGACATTGATTATTGATTAGAAAGAAAAATATTAGCTTTTGATATTTATCAGAAAGTAAAACGTGTATGACAGGCTCACTCCATATGCTAAAATTTGTACCAGCAGTAAATTTTTACTTGTTTTTATTTTAGTTTAATGATAGGCCTACATCAGAACAAGCCATCTCAACCAATGTACAATATTCAGAAACATCCATCTAACTAATCTATGAGAGGTTGTCTATGTATGCAATCCTTTTATACTATACCAATGATTGGATGGCTGACTGGTTAGCACTTGTGCACTGTATCATAAGGTCTGCCGTTGAGTGAACTGCCATGGTTTCGATTCCCTGATTTTACATGACAAGGAGTAGGGTTGTCTGTTCATCGTTGTGGGGTTTTGTTTTCTGGGTCCTCCGGTTTCCTCTCTACGTGCAAGCGAATTATTGAAATAAAATTGAACCATGTGTTAGTCCCGTGAATGTAGTTTTCGTTTCTGACTTTAAATGTCCCCACCATAGCAGTTAACTTATTAGTAATACACACTAGCTAGGAAGTCTTCATAAAATGATATGCTCTATTATATAGTACATTACTAGAGAAATATGTACCACTTAAGATGGTGATTTCACCCGCTTCATTCTCGGCTCATAGTGGATCAATTTGACTGGAATTTTCAGCAAATTACCTCTACACTATCTAGTTTTTAACTATTATAGGTAGAACTGCCAACTCTTTATCTTATCTCCCATAAAGTATCTTTAAATAATTAGCCAAAATTTCTAATTTATGTAATTCCATTGTTCATTAAGTAAGCCCTACTCTTTTTTAAAGCATATGAAGTTTATTTTGTAAACACGCTGTAAACATTACATAACGGATACTCCCACTTTAAATGTACATTTCAGAGGCGTGTGTGTATGTCACAGGTATTGATTGACAGTCACAATAACAAAAGTTATTTAGTTTTTGTCAGGTAATGCCCTTAATTACACAACCTAAATTCTACAAATTGTGTGCAACTGTTCACATGCATAGAAAAGGGGTTTGAGTGGTTGATTAGTCTAGCAAGGTATATCCATAAGACAAGGATTAGGATCACCTGCCTAACCTCATGGGATTTCTCCCACTTCTAAAGGTCCATGCACATGGTATCGAAGTAAGAAAAATAAAGTTAGTCCCGAAATGACCTATCTGTAGTTATTAATATGTGGATGTTGAACTCCATTTCATTCTCTTACAGACACACACAAATAGATCTCTTTCACGTTAAATATTGAATATTAACATTTCATAAAAATAGATGGTATGTAGTCAACTGTTGGTACATGGAGTTGTTTTTTTAATATACATGGTTCATGTCATATTTATGGTAGAATTATAATGATTTTTGAAATATAGAGGAATGACAACATATCTTCCACAAATATTTATTGTATTTAAAAAAGAATTGTTATTAGTAAATGACAGAGGTTGAAACAAGTGGTGGGACCTTGAGTACGAGTCAAGTCCTAAGTCTTCACAAATTCAAGTCCTGTTTAAGTCGTCAGTTTAGCAAATAAGTCAGCAATTCGTGGTGAATAAGGTAAATTAGAGTTTTGCCCCCTCTCGCTGCGACTTGTGCCTTAAGCTAACAAGCCGCGAGTCGCAAGTCGAGTCATTGGTTGGATCTTAGTGTATGAAATTTCAATTGTAGGTAGTTTGTTTTATTAAAACTTGAGTTATAAAAAGTAAAACCAGGAAAAATGTTCACCTTTTCATTAAGTAGCTAAAGGAATTAAATATCCAACAGTGAACTATTTTTTTCATGGTACTCTACCATTGTTGTTATTTAGTACATTATTTTTATTTTCTATAATATTATTTTTAGTACTTGGTTTAAATTATTATATCAGCATGTAGCAAATAGTTAGCATTCATGAATTTTATTAAACAATTTGTACAAATTCAATTTTATTTTTAGCTTCCTTTTAGACAATTAATATAGAAATTAAAAATGATATAATTTAACTTGTGCAACAGTGCTTGTTTTTGAGCCAATATTTTCAGTGTCTTTATTATGTTTGTTTATGATACTGTGCCAATATTAATAGTCAAATAATAATTGTAACTACCAACATAACTTTTATTGCGTCATAAAATGAACATTTGGCAATACTTCTCTTCTGATCTATTATTGGCAGAACAGTAGGACGTTAAACCCCATTTCATTTCAATTCATATTTAATCTATTATTGGATATATCCTACAATATCAAATTTCCTCAAGATTTTTTTTTTTTTTTGTCATTTGGAAAACCTTCATCTACAGTCAATCAAATGAATTGCATGTACATACCTACTTACCTAGCCAGAAGTTGGCCAGAAGGCCTACTTAATTTAATATGTATAGCCATGTGTTTGGGCTATCACTGGTTAAGGATTAGTATAGTCCGACATTCCGCTGGTAATGTATTCTGTATCCATGTTTATTATAGCATTTTTTGTTACATTTAGGTCTGGAATACCTTAATAAAAAGAAAAAAACCTTTTGACATCTGAAGCTGAAAAAGCCATGCACTCTAATTAAATATGACTCACCAACAAACATTAGGTTTGATAAACATTCTAAAAATTTGTTTTTCTGACACTTTGTTTGGTTTAAGGTATGAGATTAGAATATTGGTTGTATTACCAGTGGCATACATGTATATTAGTCTGGAGTACCAGGAATATCGCCATAATATCATCGATCGTTATACAATAAAAAATGTAAAAGTTATTTTTGTTAAAGAGAAGTTCAGACATCCAATTTAGTCCTATACACTCATCAGACAGTATTATAATAGGAATGTTATTATTAACAGGGTTTTGGGGGGGTCTAACATATATGTTTGATGATAAGATAAGATGTTTATTGCATCAAAATGTCCATTATGGACATCATGCAGACATATACACTAAGAGATAGTCATACATTTGATAATACATGTACATAGACAACTCAATACATTCATACAAACATGTAGTTATGTGCATGGTTTTATTTCTATTAAGGGACAAGGAGAATGTTCGAATGTCCTATTGCATTGGTTTTCTACTGGATCCTCTGTTATCCTCTCATTGCTAAAGACCCTTTAGCACACAATCAAATGATTGAAATAATAATCAACCATATGTTTGTCCCAAAATGACCTAGTTTGTGCCTAGTGGATTTTAAGCCCCATTTCTGTCTCTTTCTATTATTAATATTTAGATAAAAATTCATACAAAATCCTACAAATGCACAAATGAAAATCAGTTTCCGTATTTAATTTGTATGATCTAAATACATTCTTATATAATCTTTTTGAAATTATTTTATGTAATAAAAAATAAAATATTTAAAAAAACGTAAGTGTAATTACAGCGAATTGTAAAAAGTGTGAGCCAGATAAATAAAGAGGTTAAAATAAATAAAGCTTGGTGGAGTTTTGTATTTCAAGTAAACATGATTCGTCAGTATCCTATTCATTAGTTGCTATCTGTTTTATTTATAGCTTCCCTAAGTTCAGCTTTTCTGCCTTATCCTTGCACTAGAAGGCGTAACAAGTTTTATTTACAGTGTAAAATGTTCGATTAACTGCTGAGTACTTAGGAGGTGCAGCTGTTTAAAAATTTAGAGCATTGTTTCTTCTTCAAATATTGAACGTTAAATATTTCAAGTAGTGGCCTAAAACTTAACCTTTTTGACACACAAATTTTTTTCTGTTGAACTGTGAACATCATTTTGTTTACTTTCAATATGGAGATTTGTTTAATGATTACCCCAAAACAGGGTTTACTTTCCGAGAACAAGAAATTAATGTCTTAAATGTGGCCTATTATTCCCAATCACATTTATTTCTATAAACATTTTTGCTCTACTAAATATCAAAATTCTTGTTGTTGCCCCATAAATCAGCATAAAGTTAACATTCCGCAAAATAATAAGATAATCAACGATGATTAATTAGATGTTCATCGAAACTACGTCATTGATAACATAACCATAACTAGAAGCCATCATTTAGTATAGTATCAGTGAATATGTGTCACATTGATTTCAATAAGAATTTATATGTCGATATCCATTAATTACATGATGGATTAATTCCTTCAATAAAATAATAAGTTATTGTTTTTTCCAATATCAATAATTTTGAAGGTCCATTAATCCCTCCACCCCCATCTTCCGAAAATCATATTTTAGTCAGCACCCTAATATATATAAACAGGACATATTTAGAGTGTAGGGAAATCTGTGATATTTTCCCATCTACTATTTATACATTTTTGAGGTGAAATTTGAGATAATAAACAAGAGATAGGATATGACTTGAGATCGTAAGATCAGATCAAATTCCAATTCTTCACTTCCTCCTTACAATCAGTCAAGGATATAATGTTCTTTTTATAGTACATGTAGTACATAAATATATCTTTCAAAGTTCAAAATTTAAATCTTAAAGGTCAAACCATTAGGGAAAATGCAAACTTTAAAATTTGGGATCAAGAATGGTTTGGAAACCTCCATTATTAGACAAGCATGATTAGTCTTCAAAACGGGCATTAAATTAAATCCCCAATAAGTTTTGTTATCTCTACTTAGAAATTTGGCTGCAGGCCTATTATTATTAAATAGTTTGTCTCAAAGTTTGTTAATCCAAACATAACATGAAAGAATAATTGAAACATGATAAATCATCAATTCCTATGTTTACACATAAAACTGTGGGGGGTCACGGTGGCTAAGTCGGTAAGGCGCTGGCTCTCTAGTCTGGAAGACGAGTGTCCGATCCCTGCATTTGCCAAGAAAGTTCATCCAGATTTTCCGGCATGGTTCCCCCATGTCAGTGATGCTGGGCAAAGGACGTGACAAGGACAGCTGTTTAGTCATCCGGATGGGAAGAAAAACCCAGGTCCCGTGTACACATTGTCACACACATAAAAGATCTCTTGGCAGTTGGAATTTGATGCTGTATTGCTGCTGTCCGGGTAAAATTTCCCCCATAGCACACTGTATGGCATATGCCTGTCTTCATTAGCCCAGTTCAGAGTAGAACAGTACGATGTTAAACCCAATTTCCTTTCATTTTATTTCATAAAACCGTGAGATGTTGTTATTTTGAATTAATGTTAAATAATTTGTTATTTACAGGGTCGACTAATTCTAGCAGGTGAAAGTGATTACGAAAGGAAGCAATGGATGGAAACAATGGTCAACTGTCGGAGAGTGTAAGTATTTAGCAAGTCTGATGCAACAATCATTATTATTTTTACCAAAAATGGATATTTTAAAAGGAAAACTAGTCCGCACTTTACATTTTAAAAGATATTGGATGTGGAATCAGACAGATCAAAAATATTTTAAATCAATAATATTTATTTACTTGTATTGACCAATGGGTTTAGAGGGACATTCCACTGTTAGCACTACAAAATGGTCAAGACTCAAACTTAAATATTAAGCTACAAAAATATGAGGTCCTATGTTTACCTTGGCAGTACATGGCTGAAGATGGCTTGGTATTTCAAATTTAGTTAATATACTGGCAATATGGAGCCATAGCAAATAATATTTAGGTTCCTTCATTTAAAATTTGGAGGGCTGGGTGTTCTAATGGTCTTATGTGTGTTCTTTAGATCATAAGGTCTGTCATTGAGTCAAGTGGCATGGTTTCAATCCCAGGCTTGTACTTGACAAGGATTAGGGTCATCTGTGTAACAAGCAAGCCAATTATTGAAATAAGACTTTATCCTTGTTAGTCCCAAAATGACCTATTTTGTGTTGAGTGCATGTTTAACCTTGTTTCTCTCTCCCTCTGATTTACATTTATAGATGATTTTGTAATTTTTATTTTAGAACATGGAAAAACACGTGTTTAGCTGATGAAATGATTAAAAGACTTGAATCTCAGGGATTAGAGATGGCTAGAGAAAAACAAAATTATTTTGGTAAGGAATTCTTCGCCTTTGGCAACTTTTTATACTATTATATACTAAAATCTATGGCTCATGGTATGTGGAGTAAAATGTGTTTGAGTTTGACTGATTTGATTTGTCAACATCTGTTTTCAGTTCCGCTGGATTATTTCCAGAATTGGATTAGCATGTTGATAGCCAGACATTCGCCACCTTTTTTTAGTTATTTTCTCTTAATAAAAATTTACCAAAATTCAAACTGAATGTCTGGAATTCTGAGGAAAAAAACCTGTCTACTGCCAAAATTTTTTCATTATCAATGCTATCTGTAAACTCATGTTTGGCAATGCATTAGTGAAAATAGATAAAATCAATTAAAAAATTTCTGTATAAGCTCATTGATATTTGATTTATTTTCACTTTTTCCAACAAATAACAGATAGATTAGTATCCGAAGTAAATGCTTTGTCTGAAGAAAAAATTCGAACAGAGGTAAGTAGTTTACATTGTTTTATGGATAATGAATATTGCCATAAGGGTGTGCTACCTCTTTGTGTTCAACTCCATTTCAAATTAAACTAATGCTAAATTGGGGGTTGGGGGTGGCGAATAGTTAGCATGTGCTTATTGTATCATAAAGTCTGTCATTGAGTCAACTGACAGGGTTTTGATTCCCCGGTTGTACTTGACAAGGAGTAGGGTCGCCTGACCAACCTTGTCGGTTTTCTCCGAATCCTCTCGTTTCCTCCCACTGTCAACTGGACATTAAACTCCATTTCTCTCTCCCTCTCTCTCCTTTTTAAGTATTATTACCTATATATAGTATCAATTTTAGAAGCAGTTTGATAAGAAATATATTATATATAAAGGGCCAATCTCGAATATATTTGGAGAATAAACTGCTTAATTTTGTGTTAAAATTCTCTACCTTAGGTTTAAGCAACTAACTAAATATATGTGATATGTTTTCAAACAACTTAAACCTTCAGTCTTCATCTGGAAACAGAGACCGATGTCCCAAACTGTATTATACAGTTCAGCACTTAGGTCATGCACTGATTATCGAAACATCATACCTCAATGTTTTGGTGTTTAAATTTTATATGTTCCCAGAATTTTATTTCTGAGATAATCCCTTTAATTGAGATATTTGTATATTACAGGAATTAGCTAGGGTAAATACGGAACTAGAGAAAGAAAAAGAAAAATTAGAAAAATTCACAGAAGAGATCAGAGAAGAGTATTCTAGATTAAAAGAGTAAGTTGATAAAATTCTATAGTGTCTTGTCACAAAATCCATTATTATTACAGCTGATACTTGTGACTGTAGGGATGGGGGACTGGGATGGCAAAGAAGTTAGTGCCTACACGTTGTGTGTCATAAGGCCTGTCATTAAGTCAACTGGCATAGTTTTGATTCCCTGATTGTACGTGACAAGGAATAGGGTCATCTGTCCAATCTCATGGGTTTTTTCCGGGTCCTCCATTTTCCTCCCTACATGCAAGTGGATTATTGAAATGAGATTGAACTATATGTTAGTCTCAAAATGACCTAGTTTGTGTCAAATAGACTTGAAACTCTCTCTCTCTCTCTCTCTCTCTCTCTCTCTCTCTCTCTCTCTCTCTCTCTCTCTCTTTAAAAATTATTTTCCACTTGCAGTAGGAACAAAAGTGTCAATATTTATGAATACACAATCTACATTAGTAATGTGGACAGCAGATGGCATTCCTTGATAAATTATGAACCTTTAAATTTGTACTTGGACACCTTGTAGGGGGTAGAGTGAGAGAAAAATGGAGTCTAACTCTCACTTAATACAAACTAGGTCATTTTGTGACTAAAGTATGAATCAGTTTTTTTTTCAATAATTTGCTTACTCATAGGGACAGTGAGATGTGCTTTATGGTTATTCATACATTGTATAAAGTTACATGGACTTTTGCTTGTTATTTACAGAGTTATTGTCCTTGACTAAGGGGAAATGTGTTGGCTAATAAACAGCTAAGCTTGAGAAGAAAATAAAAATGCAAGGAAAAGTAATCAGTTTCTATCTGATTATAGTTTAGTATTTATATTACTAATAAAGTTTAAGAGAAACTCGTACAATCTAGAAGTTTAATTTTTCAGTGAGTTAGACGATACAAGTCAAGTTATGACATCATTAGATGAAGATAGACAAAAATTATCAACGTTACTTTCTGAACAACAGTCTCAGTTACAGGTTAGTTTAAATCTCCTAAATTAAATCCTTTAGAAATATTTTAAGACAGAAATAATAAAAATCTCCTCCTTTTGTCTTCAAGATGGAGCTGTGGTGTCTCAGTGAGTAAGATGCTGGCTCACTAAACATTAAGTCTCGTCATCGGTGTTGGTTGAGAAAGTTTCTCAAAATTTTCGAGCATGGCTTCCCCCTTATCAGTGGTGCAGGACTGAGATCCTGACAAGGACAGTGTCTAGTTATACGTATGGAAAGGAAAACCGATGTCCTGTGTACTAGGGTTGCAATGATTCACGCTTACCTCACGATATGAAATGTATTACGGTATTGATCTCACGATATGATATGTATTACGGTATGGACCTCACGATATGATATGATACAGTGTACTATGAGGGAAATGGATCCTGGTTTGCCGGAGGTGGGGGGATGACGCAAAGTCACGCCTTGAGCTTTAGCTGGTTGATCACCTCTGTGGATTGTGGATTTAGTCCCTGGAGTAAGTGTATGTGGCTTGCAGATAGAACATTTGCCTTTTCAACCTTGTGGGTTTACTCTGAGTACTCCGGTTTCCTCCTTGCGCCGACTGTACTAAAATTAGATATTTGTCCGTAATATCACCTTTGATGGAAAAAGTTGTTAAAATGTCTGTTAAAAGTTAAATGTCCTTCTTTTTGAATTTATGATTCTAGTAGGAAATTAAGGATTTTTTTGAAGATTTATTTTGTTACTTGACAAAAGTGCAACATTTACAAACTTGAATTAAACATGTAATTACTGTGTGTACAAGCTTGTTATGTTATTTTTCTATTGTATTCATAGTAGCTAACAAACAGGGAAGTTATTTCTATATTTTATTTTTAACCATGAATGAGACATCACATAATGATACAGTGTTATACATTTTCCTTGTTTTACATTAGACAATTCACAATAGTGTATTATTTTATAGCCATTACAAACAAATTGAAACAACAACCGTTTAGAGCATTTACTTTAGATATGTGTCTAGTTATATTATAGACAGTGTTCTGTTCTAGAAGTTGCAATAATTGTGCATTATGCTATATTTATAGCACGCCTTCTATGAGTTAGGCCACACAAATTTGATTTTCTGTTTCTTTGGCAAAGAGGTTTATTTAAAAACTAAAAGTGCTTGGATGTACGAGACAAAATCTTTTAGTTTCAAAGTTTAAAAAATGTCTTAAACATGAAGGGGCCCGGGGTTAATCGACCAAATGGTTAGCATAAGTTAATATGATAAGTTCTGTCATTGAGTCAACTGGTGGGGTTTCGATTCCCCTGTTCTATGTAACAAAGAGTAGGGTCAACCGTCCAACTTCGTGGGTCTTCTCCTGGTTCTCCGTTTCCCCCCTCCCCCATACGCAAGCGAATTATTGAAACACAATTGAACCATATGTTAATTCTGAAACGACCTAGTTTGTGTCCTGGAAGTAAAACTCTCTCTCTCTCTCTCTCTCTCTCTCTCTCTCATGATTCAAGTAGCTATTTATTTATCAAGCCCCCAAAGAACTATCAAATTGGTGTGACTGAAATACAAATACAAACTGTCAAGGGTTATTTTATGTGCATGCCAATTATAATGGGGACCTCAGTTTTTTGTGCCATCCGAACGACTAGAAACTAGTCCTTGCCAGGCCATGTGCAAACCACACTGGAAAATCCTGATGACTTTTTTCTGCCAACATTGGGAGCCAGTGTCTTATTGATTGACCAACCCTGACGCTTACTTCAGGAGTTTATGGCACCAAATCTAGTATCTAACACAGGATCTATTTACATTATAAATCTCTGTTAGTAGAATTGGTGCCAAACTTAACACCCGCTCATAAATTTTAACAGGAATTAGAAAAAGACAAAGAAAAGATTCTCGAAGATATGAAGAATAGGGAGAAAATGGCTTCCCAGTTATCAAAAGAAAAGAAACGGATGTCTGATGCCAAAAATCAGCTCCATCAACAGTTATTGGAAATTGAAAGTAAACAAGAAGAATTGTTGAATGAAAAACTGTGTGCTGAAGCCAAGTAGGTTTTCTATGTTCAATATTTAATTGTAAAATAATATTTAATTATGTATATGTACATGCATTTGAATTAGATACTTTGTTACTAAATTTGAAATGAATGACTTTAAATTTAGTATTTTTAATAAACATATCTCTAAATTTGAATAGAATTAAAGAAAATCAAGAAGCTGTGAAACAAATGGAAGAAGAAAAACAGACGTTGAGTGAACATGCTCAAGAATTACAATCTACTATAAAGGTATGTTGTCTCCTAATCCTGTATAAATTGAACATGCTCAAGAATTACAGTCTACTATAAAGCTTTGTTATCTCTTTAATCCTGTATAATGTGAAGGTCCTCTAGAAGTACAATCTACTATAAAAGTTTGTTGTCTCTTTAATCCTGTATTATGTGAAAAAGCGCTAAGATTACAATCTCTTGTCTCTTTAATAATCTTATAAGTTTAGAGTCTAGACTTTTTCCAAGAAATTAATTCATTATGTAAGTAGGATAATACAAAAAAGAAATTATGCATCGTGAAATTAAAGTGACATTCCATGTTCCCAAAATCTTGTATAAAGTGAAAATGTTCTTCAAGTTCTTGTAATTGTTGTAGATAAGTAAAACAGAGCCTAGCAGATACTTACATCTATTTGATCGCCTTATTTATAGTATCGTTTTGTGGAATGCTATGTTTTACAGGATAGCAATGTCAAAAACATCTTTTGAAAATCAATTGGTGAAAGGTTGCATATAAAGCATTAATTTCTTTCTGGCTTTCTTGTACTGCAGTAACCTTTTTCAGGATTTGTTTTATATAACCCATTCTAGCTGGCTTAGTAAATGTTTGGCAAGAATTGTTCCGTGTCGAAAACATCCGAGTCGTCACTGAGACAAAATCAACTTGATGATTGAACTTATGTTTATATATTTGTTGTATTTATTTAAAGTTACATTATGGGAGATAAGATAATGAGATGGCAGTTCTCACTATAATAGTTAAAAACCAAATAGTGTAAAGGTAATTTGCTGAAAATTTCAGTCAAATTGATCCACTATTAGTCGAGAAAAATGCGTTTGAAATATTCACATAGTCTCGGTCATCATTACTCAAATCATTAATATAAACAGCATAGTCTCGATTATCCACTTGATTGATTTAATTATCAACGGCCATTAAGTGGCATATAGGATTTTAATCTGCCAACATCGAAGGCTAGCCTTGACATCAAGAGTTTATTATGGTCTGAAAGTGTGAATTAATGTCTAATTGATTATTTAGATAACATTTCAGGCCTAAAGAAAGACCTGTAATAAGCAGATTTTGCTCTTGCATAATGCTATTTTAATTGTTCTATTGTAGGATTTAGTTGTACAGAAAGAATTAACAGAAACAGAGCTACGAGTAAGTACCTAGTCACTTAAGCTGCTTAAAACCGAATTAAAATGAAAAATAATGTCGCTAAACATTAGCTATTTTTTGTTTAGGTTGTCTAACATGACAGATAGCTAACCTTACTTAAAGCCCCAATAACACTCATGTTGTAATTGAATAATATGTCCCAATCTTTATTCTGGCCAACAAATTGTATTATTTTACACTATTCAAATTAATTGATGATACAAATTTCATCTTAACACACCTAATTTAAAGAATTGGAAAAATTCAACTACATGATTTGAAAAGGTTAACGTAAACCTTTTCAAATGTGACTTGGATTTTAAAATATTTTCGAACCCTCTGAACAAGTAAAATATGATGTAATGGATAATTTACACAACAGGTAGGACAAATAAACATCTAGTACTTAGAATAAGACAATTATTTATTTTCTAGAGCTGCCAAGCCAGCAAGAGTGTTATTGTCCCTTTAAGTAAAATGCTGATCCTGTCTACTTTAAGACTTTAAAATGATCCTTCATCTGAACACATTGCTAAGCATATAAATAATCATTCAAGAAGGCAGGAACAGCATAAGAACAGTCCGATTTTGCTCAATGTTACAGCATTTAAGAAAAGCTTAATGTGAAGTTGTGATGAGATCCTTTTACTTATTGCAAAGTAAAATTTCTTCCAAAGATACAAAATAAAACAGCCCATATTGTTTACAGAAGATAATGTATTATGGTATTAAAAGAATGACATGTTCTGCATATTGTATGGCGTTACCGTATATATATATAGGGATTGTGATCAGACCAACTTTAAGTGTAATTGGGTTTTAGGAGTTATATCAGCTGAATTGAATTATTGTTATTCACCTTAAAAGAGCTCCATCACTTGAATCTTTTAAAACAAAATTAAAAACTCATCTATTTACAAGTGCATTTTAGCTAGAGTGGATCCGGATATGTGTGTAAATAGTGACCATAGAGTACATAGAACATGCCTAGAACATGCACTTGTGGATGGATTGGCGCCTTACAAATATACATTATTATCATTATAACTGAAATCTGTTACTATTACTTGTAGGATGAGATTAAAGCCAGAATAGCAGCTGAATTAAGATTAAAAGATGCAGAGATGTCACTAAATAAACTGGATACAGCAGTTAATGAAAGAACTTCATTAGTTGATGCAGAAACAAAAGAAGAAATGGCTGTTAATGTGAAAAAGTTAAAGCGTAAGTTGTGTGTTGAATGTCATTGTTAAAAAATTTTCCGCATGATCAAGTTCAACTAATTTGTGATTTTGTTATCTTTTTTTGGAATATAGTGTCTAATAGATATTAATTTTTTAAATATTGAATAGTTAATTATTGTAATTCCATGTATAACTTTTACTAAATTAACATGGTATATCAGATTGGATCATTTAAATGTCTGCACTGTTTGTACTGACTGTGGTCTAAGGGGAGATAATCAGTGGCCAAGAAAGAGTTGCTTCCCTTTAAGATAGCAACTAAACCATTTTCCCCAAATTTGATATATCTGTTGTAGAATTCTTTGAAGATTTGGCAGAGGAAGCGAAGTTTGCTGCAGATAAACCAATTATTATGAGGAATGCTGTATATGCTAGGAAAACTATGGCCAGAAGGGCTAAAACGTTAAAATTTGAGCGTAGAAAAAGATCAACTAGTAAGTACATGTATTCGGATAAAACTATTTGATTAAAATGATTGATAGGTGTCATTCATCTTCTATATTACTGTCTCTATTGCTGTACATACTATATTCATTGTCTTAAGTATCTTTTGTCTATATTTTGTTATTAAAGTGTTCCACAGTTAGATTAAACAAATTTAGGCAATTTGGTTAGATTTCTGTCTAACTTGATATAATTCTCTTAGGCAGTATCTTTTAAGAATTCTGACATATTTTTCTCGATAATTTAGATTTATGCTGAGTTCAGATATCCTATCTTAATGCTTTCTGCTTTATTTTCTAACTAATATCATACTAGTAAATATTTCTGACCTTTGTTTTTATATTCTGTATATTATAAAGTGAATGACCATGCTCGACTATTCCTTGGTTGAATGGCTTAACTAACAGGATCAAGATTTATAGCTGTTTTAAAACTTCTTTATTTATCGCTAAAAGATAATTTAAATGATCTCACCTACGCTGCCATATGCTGACTTGATTTGATTGTTGTTTTATTCTGTAGACTTTCGTATTATAGAATCCATAAGATTTTCTGATTCACTTCAATGTCATACGTAAGAGGAATAGTCAGACGATAACGTTATTTATACTCAGTCAATTTAAGGATTAAGACAATAATAAAGTTTTAATTTCATACTTAATGTTTTACACTCGGTCAATACTCAGTTAACTGTAACATATGAGTTAGGTTCTTATATGCATCTTTGTTTGACATAACATTTAAACTATAATGGGCCCAGGTGGAGTGTATTATTAAATGCAGCAACAAAACGTGCTGCTTCTTCAGATACACCTGGTTTACAGTGAACAGGGAATCAGTTAGCATGGTCATTTGTTTAAATATTATTTCCTCTCAATACTTATATTTATTAATTATGACTACCTTCTTTTACTACCTACAACTCTAGGCTCTCTAGGATCCCTTTGTTCTCTGACTGATACTGTCACCTATTGGGCTTTAACCCTATAAAGGGCAGGTAATTCAGTTAGCCTACCATCCAGCATGGTTCATCTTTTTTCTGTTGATTTTTCTTTTTCACTATATTTCTTTTCCACTGTATTGATTAACAATTTGTTTATGTGACTGGATGATATTGATAACATTTTATTTTGGTTTCCAGTCAACTTGGTCTGGGTACTTTTCGGCTGTGCCTACACTGAGTTGACTGTGAAAAGTGCATTTTGCAGTCGTAAAAGTTTGTTGGGACCATAAGGTTTTTAAATAATTTTTCCATGGTGGGTGTGAGTCATTTCGAAAATAATTTCATTTTATTATTATAAACACAAATTTTGAGGGTTTTTTGTGAAAAAAATTTCTAATTGACAAACCTTCTTTTAAAACTGACATTCCAAATGACAGAATAATGCTAAGTATTAGACTCTTATTTTGTTGTATTTGTCAGTACTACATGTACATTGAAATTGAGCAGCAAACAAATTCATCTGTCAGTCAATGAACTTGCCATTAAAGTGTTGGTTGAAGAAGTGCAATTTAAATAATACACTTGTTGTTTTTGTCTGTAAAAAAACGGTGGGGTGGGTAGCTGAATGCTTAGCACGTGCGTGGTGTATCATAAAGCCTGTCATTGAGTCAACTGGCGGAGTTTCGAATCCCCGGTTGTAGGTTTCCAACCTTGTGGGTTTCTCGGGTTTCCTCCCACTGCTAAAGACCCCTACGCGCAAGCAAAATATTGAAATAAAATGACCTGGTTTGTGTCGAGCGGACGTTAAACCCCATTTCTCTCTCTCTTTCTGTGAAAAACTAAATAAAGTAAAACAATTACAATCTATGACCTCTATTAATTCTTGGGGCGATGATAATTTGTCGGGCCAGGTATGATTGGATCAGTTGTAATGGGGCTTGACACCTTATTTTTGGTTTATTTATTGTTAGAAATACATGTGTACATGATTTGCATGAGAATCAAAATTATATAGCCTGTTTGATTAAAGACATCTGCATGTGAAAATTATATAGTACAACATCTTCAAGTTTAAGGGAAGTTTGAAATCTGGAATATATAAGCTTACATATCAAATTCAGATTACCTTAAGGAATCAAGTATGAGCAAACATGATACACCAACGATGTGCAACTGGATTACACACATTCCATTATTTGTAAATTATTTGTAAATTGATTGACCAGTATTTCAGATTTTCCCTTGTTCACCACCATATTGATATTAACAATAGTATGTATATCCTTTGCATGATTTCATTCTTTTTCATGATCATTCATTTCATATGTGATGTTAATTTTCAACTGTTTTTGTTTTGCTAAAAAACAATTCTTTTAAATACATGTATGTGTTTTTTGGATAGATTTTGCAAATGTATTAAATTGGAATTATATTCTGTTTGTTAGAATATTGCATGACAATTTTTCTGGATGCAAAAGGGGTGTGAGCTGTTATATAAAATATGTATACTTGAAAATGTTAAAATTCTAATTTTTGTGTTAAGATGAGACATAAAGAAAATAAAACTGCCTTATAGACAATTACTATAAATACTGAATGTTAAATATTCTAAAATATGAATATTTAAGACAGTTGTGAAGCTTTAAATTGAATAAATTCAAATTCGTTAAAGTCTGACTTAGCTGCAGTAGGAGCTATGAAAATAGCTTAACCCTTTAACCGTCAGACGTTCCATATGGAATGATTTGTATATTCATGGGTTTAAAAATAAATCCTAGCAGATAATTATGACAAAAAATTAAATATTTTATACCACTGAATAGAGGAATTCAACATCTTTCCAAAAATGTATATATATTTGTATGATTTAATCTTAAAATTAAAGAGTTACCGGATCTTAACTGTATGCTTTTCCAAGTGAAAACCCTCAAACAATCTGACGGTTAAAGGATTAAGATAGGGAGTTATTGTGAAATATAAAAAGGTTTATTTGGCCAACAAGAAGGTTCATGGGATAGAATTAGATACCAACCTCCCCATATAACAAATATGATTTTGACATTTACCCTCATAATATTGATAAAGATGTGAAATATTATTGATAATACTTGCAGCTCCGCTTGAATCTTTATTTTCTGAGGTAATTTGGTACATATATTTTGATTATATTCTCAATATGGTGGGGTCTGATTATCACCCTTGCATGCTATCTATCTAATACCCTTCCTATAGTTGTTGTATTATATTTAACTAGAATTGTAGTTGAAGTTTGTCATTTTTGTATCTCCATTTTGTAATGTGGTTGAATATTGCTGTCGACCATCTCCACAATTTGTCCGTTCATCAATTGGACCAACATTTTTTATTCTTGAAAATTTTTTAAAATTCTCAAAAACAGTTTTAGGTTGAAATACTTTGGGGGGGGGGGGGAGGCAAATAATTCTTGCCTTGGCTGTCCTAGGACAAATGAAATGAAGTGGGGTTAACGTACTACTGTTCTGCTTCCTGTTATTCGCAGTCCATTTACCATAAATATGGAAGCCTAAGTAAATTATTTTGTTAACCTCTGCCAACTATGTTCCCACAGTTTAATAGCAGAGTCTACTGAACATTTAGGTATCTTAATGTTCTTACTATTGTTAGCCATTAGATCAACACATAAGAAGCTCTCCTTGTGTCACTTGAGCCCACAAGCGGTCAGTTAGGGACACCTTTACAATTTTGCCATGTGGGTGCCCAATGGGTATTTTTCAGAGTATGCAGTATATTTCTATTAAGATTGATTGTCTTTACTTTTCATATTTACCAATTATGCCAAACTGGAAATAACTGCCATATAAATACATTTGTGGGAATGTACCTTTATTTAAGTAATAAATTGGCATCAAAATGTTTTAAAACTTAAACCCAAATGACTTAATTGCTGGGGGATGTGTGTTTTGTTTACTGGCAACTATTTGTATTCTTGTGTATAATGGGTTTGTTCAGTCCTGTTTTTTTAGTTTTTAGTTCCTTATTGTCAGCTCACATTTCTAAGGAAACATTTTGATTCCACTTCCCTGTATTTGACGGTAGGGCTGAAAAAGCAGGTAAACTGGAAGTCAAGTATCACAGAGGCTTGTATTGTAACACGGAAAACCCTATATTACTATCTTAAATCATAAGTCATAAATTTATTTTGTACATAATGAAAAAAGTTGGTTGCTCGACTGACATTTAAGTCTATAAAATAGAAATTTATTGTGATATCCTTTAGATTGCACTGTTTAAATAAATAAAGTATTGTAAAAAAAACTAAAAAAAACCCAAATCAATTAATACCGGTTTATGTAAAAGCTAAATAAAAAAAAGAGCAGATTTTTTAACAGACCAAGGAATAAATAGATGACAATAGTATTAATATGTTTAAAAGCTTGAAAATATATGAACTATAAACACTATTATTTACTGCTAATATGTATGATACCAAAGACGTTATTGTATGAGATGTTCCAGAAGTTTAACCATAGTTAATACTCTCCTTACCGGTTTCTGATTTCCATTTATTAAAATAAAATAGTATTATATTAAAATGACTTATTTTGTTCTTCCCATTCCTTATTATTATTTATTGATATAATATAGTATTATGTTCAAGAGACTTACTGCATGATTAACTGTATTATTTACCCTAGCTCCTATTTTAAAAGCATGGTGAATATTCTATTATTCTTTAACGTTTTGTTAATTGTTATCAATTTGACTGTGGTAAGTTTATTTTGACAGTTTATGGTAGCATGTGGTTTTGTTATTGAATTAAATTAATATTTTTGGAGGGAAATTATTTTGGGGTATATTTAGAATCCATTTTTTTTTGGTTTATCTATTAATGGCAGCTTGATAAACAATTTTTTTTTTTTCAAAGGTTTATATATATATATGATAAACAGCATGGACTAAAGTTATTGACTGCAAAATTTGAATTAAATTAATCAAAACTTTAAAAAAAATTATTTGCTTGCATGATGCTTGTGATTGTTTTTCAGAGTTTCCGTTGTTCTGAATAAAACATGGAACTTATTTTTTATTTCTTTGCAAAGCTTGTAAGAGATGGAACCACAAGTAGGTTTTTGTGTTTAGTGTGCCATTCAGTGGATATATTAACTGGACTTAGGGAAAATAACTAATCAGAAACTGTACCTTTACCATTGTGAGTGTAACAATGGTCAATGAGCTGCTAATGTGTGTAACTGTTGTTTCAAGAATATGGTTGATCAGGGCCACCTTGAATCAATGGTGGAGCCTGTGGAGAACACTGTCAACATTATAGTACAGTTCAAGTGTAGTACCACGACATAAGTTTTTTTGCATTCATTATCCAATTACGTTCTCTAAAAACCCTGTGAAATTTTTCTCGTAACTACTGAAGACCACTTTATAGTTTGAGCAAGCGTAGTTGTACTCTGGGGCTTAAGGAAGAAATAAATTATGAGTTCCTTGATGAAACTAAGGTATTTAGAATTTTAATTTGAAACATTCATCATCATTAATAATTGTAATTTAATCATTACAGGGTGCCAAACTCAAGTAATAACCATGGATATGAGTAAATTGAGCAGTTCCGAGAAGATGTTAAGACGTTCACTCAGTAATATAGATCACTCAACAAGAGAAAGAGTCCATGTTAACAATCTAACTGATGTGGATGAGACTTTTTAACAGAGAAGGGTACATGGAGTGTGAATTTCCCATGAACTGATCAGATGAACAGGAATTCATTTTTTCATCCATTTCTCTGTTGAGAATAGAACATTACCAGGAATTAGAACTGAATGACATAAAAAAGAGATTATCTATGTAATCATATCATCTATAAATATAAGTCTTAAAGGGGGGTTCCTTGATTAGATTTCAAAATGTAATTTTTGATTTGAATAACTGTGTTCAATTGTTTTGCAGAGGAAAAACTTTTCTTGATTTAAAATTTTTACACAGTGTAGGTCAGTGCTATGTGCTACATAAGCTGTTGAGAACAAAACCAAGACCAATGAGATTCTGTTCCTTTAAGACTACATTTTTTGGTTGCACCTCTATTATCTTTTTAGGATGTCTAATTTATCTCTTCACTTTTTCACACTGATGCATTGAATTTTAGCATATTATTTCACCCAAATATTTATTCATTAAGACACAAATATTAAAGATAGTTCAATAGATTTCATAGAATAATATTAATTATTTATCCCATAATAAGTCTTTCATGTATAAATCAAGTCATACTGGAATCACAAAGGTAAACAATGACTGTTAGATCTGTTGCTATATTGCTGCAATCCAAGAAAAAAAAGCATAGGAGATTTGATCAATTCATCTCTTAAACTAATCCTTTCATTTTCTGACAAAAAAAAATCTTTCTTTTTTTGACAGATAATCTGAAAAACCATTAAAAAAATACCCCAAAACATTTTTCTTTTTGACAGATAAGTTGAATCAAATGTCCCCTTAGTGGATTTGGTCAATTACATCTTTCTGTCAGAACATAGCATTGAAATCTCTGAAATTTGTTATATTGATATTGCCTGCATCACAATTTAACATTAGGAGTTAACTAAAATGATAAAACCAAGTTGTATACCTTAGTTACGACAGGATGAAATGTATGTTTGCAAAGATGAATATAAGAGTAAGTGTGTCTAAAATTATAACTCAAACATGAACAACACAGGATATGTTTAGAGCAGTTATACAATTTTCCATTTGGCATATGTAAGAGGCAGAGTATGTTTAATATTATTAGAACACACTTTATGCCACTTTCAATCTTGGTATAAGTTAGAAAATGTAAAATTTTCAATTTTATAAACTTAATGAAATTTGTTTTTACAATAGCATTAAAAAATCACTTTCAGATAAGCAAGGACCTATAGGTTCAAATCTAGGAATCAAGCAGATCAGCATTTAGTAATTAGACAGTAACACACTAAAACTATTGACTTGATAAAGACAGAGTATCATCGTTGTCATTAAAATAAAACAGTAATTTATATTCCATAAACAGTTTTTAGTGTGGTAATGTTATGTTGTCTGTGGAGTGTGAATGCATGTTGTTTAAATGTATTGTTCATTACCTCATCATAAAGATTTATTAATGTTACTAAAAGACATATTTTTCTAATGTTTAAATACATGTATGTTAGAAAGAGACCTGTGGACAGGCATTGAAATATTTGTTATAGTTGAATTGGATGGATGGTTTTTCATAGTATAGTTTTTTATGCAAGTTATATTGTACAATTCATGGAGCTTTAGGTTGTTTTGTTTTTTTTAAATATAGAATTAGAATATTATAGTTTAATGCTTATTTCCAATATCTATATCAATTATACATTAATAGTAAAAGTATGCCTTGTTTTTGGGGGTTGTATATATTTAATCAATTTGTTGGAAGGATGTTAACTTGTAAGTTTGACGATAATACTCAATGATGCTTAAGTGGAATGTCTTCCATTTAGTAAGACTACCTACCGATTTCCTAATTTTTTCGTATTCTTCATGTTCGTTATGGTTCTATTGTAATTCTTTTATTATTATTAGAAATGATTATTATTGTCATACAAGAAGCTTTTTTTGGCAAAACACCACATTTCTTTAGTTATACAGTTAAACTACATATTTGTTATTTTTAAAGACAAGTGTATATTCGGTTATACTATATTTGTTTACAATAATTTAATAAGGTGAAGGGAATACAGTATATTATATCAATTTTCTTTTAAAATCCTACAAACATTGAAGAAGGTTTTTTTCATAAAGGTTTATTTCATTTAAATATTGATTTTCTCAAGTGATTTGCTACAAATTTCAAAATATAATATTTTTTCCTATTTTATGAGAAATTATTTTTAAAATACTAATTTTGACTAAGTAACTTGTGTGATTTCTAGTGATAGTAATTTTCTTTTTAATCCTAGTAATCCTAGTACCAGTATTAAAGTAGAATTAAATTTAGTTTTGTATAGTCTACTACTAATTGTGTAGTGATTTTGTAATAATGATTTGTTGCATTGTTAAACTTTGTATTTTACTTAGTTTATTATTAGTTTCAAGTTATTAGAAATGTTATTTTATTAATTATTTAATAAATATGAAAAAAGACTTTAGCTCAGCAGAAGGCTCAACTGTAATACATTACTTTTGATATTATCTTGACAAATGTTAATGTTATTTCTTTTTATGTCACTAATTTCAGCGTGAGCGTATTTTTGTCGCCCTGTTCGCCTCTCTGTCTGTCTGTGAACAGTTTACTTGTAAACGTGATACTGTCAACATTTTTAACTGATTTTTTTTTCAGAACTTGTGTGAAGCATTTCAGTCATGAAAGGATGAACCTTATTGAGTTTATGTGTTTTGCGACCTTCCGTTTCGAAAGTAATGTCCAGGTTTCTTTTTTCCAAATTTACTGTGATCATTAAAGTATGCTTGAACTGTAACGATTTTTAGCATTATTGTTTTAAATTTGGTTTGAAGTTTCAACCAAGGTGGTCATGATAGGAAAAACTTGATTTTCTGCAGATATGCCCCATTTTCTGTCAAAATTATTTCAGTATGAGAGAATGAAAGCTATTGTTTTTTTCAGTTGGAGGATGACCCCTGTTAAATTTCAGATAAAAGTGTAAAGCAATGGGATTAGAGAGGATGAACCCCCAAAGATTTTCGGCATCCTATAAATTTTTATCCAGAAAAACTTTCTGGGTTTTTTTTTGGTTTTTTTTTTAGATATAGCTGCTGTGTGAGCGTATTTCTAAACTTTGTGTGGCTATCTTTATTTATCAGGGCACCTTTCAGCATTGATCTCTTCATATATATTGATTACCCATTTTCATATTATTTTAATTAATACCTCTAAATAAATATATGAACCACAACATACTGTACCAATAAATAACACTTCACTATATATTATTTTCATGTATATGTTTGTTACATTGATAGAATTTATATATTAATATAATTAACTAATTGTTTATGCATGTAGGTAGTAGGTGTTACTATTCAGTAAATGTTTTTGCCAATGTTTAAATTAATTTTTGTTTCATCTTTTTCCATCCAATATAAGAAGAAATATAGTTTTCACAATAATTTAATTACATATTGTAACTATTTGGCCTATGAAATGCTCCTTCCACTTTTCTTACATAATGAATTTTTTCTAATTTTCTTTTGCAAAGAACACATATTCACCAGTTTATTGTTTAATTCAAATACATATATTTGAAAGCACAGGCTGCCTTTAATATATTTGTCCACACTTGCTGTGATATAAGTATGTAGATAGTACATACATACTTTGTAAACTCGGTTATATATATTGAAATCAGTTGCATATTTGTTATGATTGTGGTGCCCAGTTGAAGCCCACTAGAATTAAATCTGAACTAATTTCTTATATTGAAATAGAAAAAGATAATTAACCGAATGATTCCAAATGTGACAAATTTTATCTATTTCAAAGTTTGAAAAAGACGACCCACTAATGGTTATACCGGCACAAATTCTCCAAAATTGTTCATTTATTTGTTTCATGCTTTTCGTTTGTGTATATTATTGGTGGTAAATTCAACAAGATTGTGCTGATTGCTAAATTGTATATAATGATATGTTATAAGTAATGTTAAAAATATTAAAAGATTCGTTGCTTGAAAATGTTTACTTTTATTTTTTAATGGACAAATTCAGGGTGCAATTTTTAAGCCAGATGCGGAAAACAGAATATTTCGTAGTAATGCAATAGTGGTTATTGCCATCTGCAGGTTCTCTCGCTGGTCAATGACACCATAGAACTGTACTTGATGACACGAACATTTCTAAAGAATCTTTTACAACCAAAAATCATCAAAAATCAAAATAAATCGGGTTACATGGGATAATTAATTTATATTGTATTAATTAAAATATAGCGTTGATGAATACTATTACATATAACCTTGTACAATTGAGGTATCGGTGGATCAATAGACGGGCATTTATTATTTATAAAGAAATATAGGTGATTCTCCGAGCATATGGCTTAATCAACATTTGTTTTCTTCGTAACATTGCCCGTTTGTATGTCATTAATTGTTGTTGAGAGTCGTCTCGTGTTGGATTTAAACAATAAGGCTTCTTCAGGTAGGCAAAATTGTTTGAAATGAAACTGTTTATAAAAATTACCCGATTGGGCTATATATATGTGTGTCTCAAATTCTACCTACCATAACCGTTTATGTTGCCTAAAAGTTGAGTTATGCACTGGGTTTACTGTGCTTTTACTGGTGTTGGAATTTATACAATAAGGCTCCTTCAGGTGGGTAAAACTATTTGAATAATTATACACATTTACGAACCTGGTCATATGACCATTTGGAGCAATTCGCGCTCCTTACCTTTTATGTTGCCTTTGCAGAATTATGGTTTTAGCTTGTCGGGGTTTGCATTTATACAACAAGGCTCCTTCAGATATGCACAACTATTTGAGCATACATTTATGAAGCTGTTCATTTATTTATAAATATTGTTTTAGGGTGTTCTGGTAGGTCTTAGTGAGTTATAATTAATTGTAGTTTCTCAGTGAGGTAAGTTTGAAATGAAATGAAATGGGGTTTAACGTCCTACTCTTCTGCACCTTATCTGGGCTTATGGAAGACAGGCGTTCGCCATACAGTGTGGTATGAGGGGAATTTTGCCCGGGCAGCGGCGCTACGGCCTACTCTTATATTGAATTCAAACTGCAAAGGGATCTTTTACGTACATGGCAATGGGTACACGGGACCTCGATTTTTCGTCCCATCTGAATGACTAAGTAGCTGCCCCTCCATTCTGCATCACACGGGAAAATCGACTTGAACTTTCTCGGCCAATGCAGGGATCGAACACCCGATCTCTGGGCAAGAGAGCCAGCGTCTTATCCACTTAGCCGCAAGTCTTACTGGGTGGATATTTGTATTAAACAAATAATGAGGGCGGTGGATGTATTCTTTGGAAGTGTGTAACGGCATAATGACAACTACACTGGAAAATCTATCGCAATTGTTATATGCATTCAAAATGTTTCAAAACACAACCACCCCTCAGTAAATGAAGTATCAAATCAAATTTAAAAGTAGGCCCAGAAAACTTTTACTAGAAGAAACAAAACCTACAGAGGCGTGGTAGGCAGAGCAAATTTAGGGCCCTTTAGGAGGTAAAGGGGCAGCGTCAGAAAAGTTTTGGTTCTGTATTCGGGTGATACTAGTATAACGTTTAAAATCAACTCATATACTAAATTAAAGTTCCAATAGCATTTTTTTAAGTTATATTTTTAAAATGTATTAAAACAAAGCCCTAAAATAGATTGAACCTATAAACAGTCCTACCTTGTTAAAGATTAATCCTATAAATCACTATTGCCAGTTGAGAAATTGGCAAAAATATCATTTTCAACTTCAAATTCAAACGTTTGAAGATGGCCGTCCATGGAGAGGAATGGGAAAACAAGGGAGGTATTTGAGTAACTATTTCCTCAATCACCCTGTGAACCCTTTCTAATGCCCCAAAAATTTTGCCCATGATCGTATAATAGTGAGTTGACAACCTTTTGAGCAAAAGACATAGAAATAATTATGCTTTGACTTTCTTAGAAAATATGAAATTGGAACTTTAATAAATCAATGTTTATTGGATGAGCAAGAGCGGGAAATCAGATTGGAAGATCGTTATTATGACAATGGGAAATTATGGTATTGACGTGGGTATTTGAGGCAACCTTAATTTCGAGGATACCTTTTCAGAATGGGGGATACTATTTGATTTGATTTAAACAATATTCAAATAAGATTGATATTTATAAAGAAACATACATTGATAAAGGTAATGATACAAAAACAAGCCAGAGGCTTATAACAATTCGTCTCTTATTATTAAATATACTACAAAAGTACAAATACAATATATACACTTCAAATACAAAATGAGGGGGGGGGGGCGGTCAAATCCCCGGTTGTACATGGCAAGGAGTAGGGTCGCTCCCACTGCTAGAAGACCCCTCCGCGCAAGCGAATTATTAAAATTAAATTAAACCATGTGTTACTCCCGAAATGACCTAGTTTGTGTCGAGTGGATGTTAAACCCCCATTTCTCCCTCTCTCTCTCTCTCTCTCTCTCTCTCTCTCCCTCTCTCTCTCATATACAAAATGCATTTTTTTTATCACTTTCAATGCATTACAATTTCATAATACGGTTGGTGGTATTTTGAAGACGCCAAGGTTTCTGTGGTCGTCGCTTTTGATTTGAGCGTGTTTGTGTCATAACCTCTGATAGGACGCTACTGTTCACGTGTTTGCAGTAAATGGCTATAAGTTCGGGAATTGTAAAGCAGTCTAGCAACGTATAGATGTTATAAATCTGGCAGTCGTTGCTTCAGGAACATGTGAAGTACCAAGCATTCCTTATGCTTGTTTATTACAGGGTATCAAAATAAAAAAATCAATGGTAAGGAATAATCCATTCCTTTACTGACAGTTAGAACAATGTATATTTATATATTATTAGGTGATCTCAAGCTGTTACCAAAATGTACATGCGTGTATTTGTCATTGGAATCATTCTGATGATTATCGTACCATTAATGAACACCGTGTTTGAAGATAAAACTCAGCAATTTCTACAATTTAATATAAGTCATGCATTGAACGGAGCAGCTGTAACAGATGTGGATAATGATGGAAAATTCGAATGGATCATCACAGGGCAAGTTTTACGTTGAATTCGTATATGTAGGCGTAGTTAGTCTGAACTCTTGCAATATCCTGGGCCAGCTATACGTGCATTCTCCTCTTAGAAATGCCAATCCATTTACACGACACAAACTGGTACCACACGCCTTAGCAAAGATTTTCTTTTTTAAAAAAATATACAAGCATGTTGTAAAATACCAAAGCCGACCAACCAGTTAATTGGTGGGGACTGCACCAAGAAATGGCGGAACTAAAAAAAAGTTCTTTGAATAAGGCTGAACCATACATATTATGCTAGAAGTTAGTTTGTCGTGGATGTTAACAGGTAGACTACAAATGCAATAATAAGGTTTATTGTCCTCCGTTTCTAAACCGACTATGAGTTAAATTTTGCCCGGACAGTGACACTACGGCTTTATCTTGTATCGAATTCTAACTGTAAATGGTTATGTTACGTACACACGTCACATGAGTGTGTAAATGTAACCTAGGATTTCCGTCCCAACTGAACGATTAGACACTGCCCCCCCCCACCCGGAAACGAAACTGGACTGGCCCAACACCGGGTTAGCGAACCAAAGCCCTACACAATGAGCCACTGCGGCTTCTATACAATATACAAATCAAATATATTTAAGTTACTGTAGACGTATATACCTGGTGGTGTGTGATATAACAAAGACTTGAATGTAAACTTCAAGTCTCAATAGCTTACGATAACATTGATTTGAATAATTAAGAGTGAGAGACAGAGAGAGAGAGAAAGAGAAAGAGAGAGAGAAATGGGGTTTAACGTCCACTCGACACAAACTAGGTCATTTTGGGACTAACATATGGTTTCAATTTTATTTCAATAATTCGCTTGCGCGTAAGGGTCTTTAGCAGTGGGAGGAAACCAGAGTGCCCGGAGGAAACCCACGAGTTTGAGAAGGCGCCCCTATCTCCATGCCACATACGGTCACACCAGGGATCGAAACCACAGCCGCAACCCAAAGGTGACCGGCCAGCTAGAGGTCAAAGCGCGGCACTCTAGACCACTAGCCCCCCTCCCCCCGATTTGAATAAATAAATGCACAGCGAGATGTTTTTTCTGTTAAGAATACGTTTGATTGTGCATGATCTTAAACATCTTATTTGACTTTAATTCTGACATTTCGATTCCCAGTTTGTTCGTGACAAGGAGTAGGATCGCCTGTCCAACCTCTTGGGTTTTTCTGCGGCTCCCTTGGTTTCCTCCCACTGCTAATGACCCCTATGCACAAGCGAAATATTGAAATGAAATTGAACCATATGTTAGTCCCGAAATGACTTAGTTTGTGTCGAGTGGACGTTAAACCCCATGTTTCTCCCCCTGTCTCCTTTCCTGGCGTATTGTCCATCTAATGATTTGTTTCAATTCGTCATCAGTGTATTTTCTTTGTAGGTATAATGGACCAAATTTAATATTAAAACTAAAAGAGGGTAGATATATTAATATAGCGGAATTAGATTCACCTTATGAAGCACTGAGAGATACAACAGGTGAGTCGTTCAATATTGCCATCGTACAACTATAGAAAAATCAAGGATTGATGTCTTTCTTACAGTAAAAAATGACACGGAATTTAACCTCCCACTAGGCTAATGAAGACGGACATACGTCATACAGTATGCTATGAGGGAATTTTTGCGCGGAATTTTTGCATACTCGTTTATGGAATTCCAACCGTTGGAAGTTCAATTAGGTGCAGCGCCTCCCCCTAGCACCCTAACAAGGAATGTGTATAAAATAATGAACCGTCGGTAATCACGTCGATATCAATTCGGTGGAAGCGGACGTTAAATAAAGCTATTTTACACACATTATAGCGCCGCGCATCATAAGCCGGGCCAGAATGGCCCCGAACGGCGTTATAACGAATTCTTTGTCTGTAATTATAGTAGAAGACCCGAGCAAATCTTTACAGAGAAATTGTTTATTTTCAGACCCGTCTTCATTTTGCTGAATGGAACAGAAAAATAGGACGTTAAACGCCATTTTATTTATTTTTTCAGGAGCAGGCCGTGGTGTGTGTGCCTGTGATATAGATGGTAATGGGAGAGAAGAGATTTACATATTAAACACTAATCACCATTACTCCGGTCCTAAAACATATAGAGATAAATTGTTTATATGGCGGAATGATAAATATGTAGACCTATTTAGTGATGTGGTAAATGCTGGGTTACCAATGTTTGCTGGTAGATCTGTCGCTTGTTTAGACAGAAATGGTGATGGAAAATATGGCTTTGTTCTCACTACATACGCCGATGGTATGTATTGGAGTCTGGCTATTGCATTTAATTTACAAAAAATAACATCACCAGACCTTCTGATAAGTTGTATTGCCCTTTGTCATTTCAATTTGCGTACACTTAAGAAATACATATCAGTAGGCCTGTGCAAAACCACTTAAGATGCGAAAACAAATCGGAGGGTTGGGTGGTTGAATCCTCGGTTGTACGTGGCAAGGAGTAGGGTCGCCTGTCCAATCTCGTGGGTTTTCTCCGGGTCCCCCGGTTTCCTCCCACTGCTAAAGACCCCTACGCGCAAGCGCATTATTGAAATGAAATTTAAAAACAAATATGTTAGTCCCGAAATGACCTAGTTTGTGTCGAGTGGACGTTAAACCCCATTTCTCTCTTACTCTCTCTCTCTCTCTATTGTTTGATCTCTCTAGTCACATTAAAGTGGTGAAATATGGGAGATAACTCATCTGACTAAATAATCTTTGGTAACAAAATTTAAGCTTAATAATCGAAATAGAAGCCGAAGCAGTACTTTATGACCTAATTCAAACAGGTTTAACTACTTTTGAGTGAATATATTGATAAAAATTAAGAACTTCAGCGATTGGGCACAATAAAAAACACAACAGAATTTATATGGCAAACAATCACTGGTTTATACACATAATAACGCCGTTAGTATATTTATCTTGTTTTGTATTTTATCAATGCTATTTTGATATAAATATTAATTCCTCGTTTTAGGCGGTCGAGGTGCTTTTCGCCTGATTGAAATGAATGTCACTGACCACAAGAACAATATTTCTACCGGGATAATAGTGTTGATAGATTCGGCTGTAGAAGCTGGCATTAATTACACAACAGGTAGGCAAAACTCGAATAAGGCGACACATGTAGTTTCATATTTTTAAAGTCATATGTTTAAAATATGTTAAATTCGTGCCTTTAAAAAACCCAAGGAATCTGTACACAGCCCTACCTTGCTGAACAATAATTGTATAATAGTGATTTGACAACCTATACTATTAAGCAACAGATATAGAAATTATTATGCAATTATTGCTTTAAAGAATAAAATTGGAATATGAGGCACTGGTTGATACCCAGACTATCGGCATCTACATGTATTGTGTCTGCAAATCACAAAGATTCGTCCTTTTCTCATAAATCTAAATCTGCATTTATATGGAATTTTAGCAGGAATTTCAGCTCCAGGGTGGGTTGTTCTCCCCCCTTCGCACGCGAATTTGTATGAAAAACTGACTGTAAATGGTGTTTTCCACCCATCTTTTATTTTTCAGGGGGTCAAGGTATAGCTGTCGGATCCATTTTTGGTAACCGTGGACTAACTGATATTTTTATTACTGCAGAAGGCAAAACAGTCTTCAGTAACATTGGTAACAACAATTTATTTCAAAACATTGGCAATGGAAAATTTACCAGTATAGCGCCATTAGAGGGTGAGCTTGTGTTAAGTATTATTTTTATCAGGAACCCCCAAAGTTCTTCCAAGGATGGCGCTGTTTCAATAACCAGGGATTGATGCCGGTTGAAGCCGAGAATGCTCTTCAGGATTTTTAAGTGACTAGATAGTAAGACGCTGGCTCGCTAGCATGCAGGTCGCAATTTCGCTTACGTGCACTCTCTTGTCAGTGTTGCGGGACGAGGAGCCTGACAAAGACAGCTGTCTGGTCCACGGATGGTATGGAAACTCGTGGTCCCGTGTACACGTGTAATAGATCCCCTGGCAGTTGAAATTCGATATAAGAGTAGTCATGGCACCGTTGTCTCGGCAAAATCTCTCTCATAGCACACTTTATGGCGTATGTCCGTCTTCATTAGCCAAGTCGGAGAAGAACATGGACGTTAAACCCATTGCATTTTATTTCGTTCTCACAGTGTAAGTTGTTCAGGACGAAGGGCATGGCAAACGAAACGCGTCTAGTCGTTCGGATGGAACGGAAAACCAAGATCCCGATAATGCTATTGGCACCACCTTAAAGATCCCTGGCAGTTGGAAATCGAAATAACAGTGAGCCGTGGCACAAAATATCTCTCATAGCATACTGTGTATGCGTATGCTTACTAAGCCTAATATTTTATTCCTTTTTTTGGTGACGGAGATAATGTACCTGTATCTTTAAAAGAAAAAGATAGGCTGGCACTGCCAGGCAGGATACGCCCACATTTTCGAGAGATGGATAGAGAACAAGCAATACCGAAAGTGATTTTTCCTATGTGCAAATATCGAAATGAATTAAGATCTTTGGGTTATAAAGGTTCATTTCAGTAGGCTTCAAATTCGACTGGGGATCATGTTGCTAAGTGGGTAAGATGCTGGCTCGGTAACCTTGAGGTTAGGTGTTTGATCCCTGCATTGGGTGACAAAGATCATCTAGATTTTCTGGCGTAGTTTCCCCTATCAATTTTGGTCCGATTTTCACAAAATTCGACCTCAACCTTCATTACGATGTAACGGTGATATAATCAAACGTTTTTTTTAAATGGGATAATAATTCTGACCCCAGAGGGACCAAAAGCTAAAAAAAAAGGTCATTTTTCGTACAATCAGGGGCCATAATTCAGGAAGTTACAATCCGATATGCACAAATATCGAAAGGAACCAAGATCTTTGGGTTATAAACATGCATGTCAAGTTTCATCAAAATTGTGACCTCTATAGGTTCCACAACCTTAATATAACGTATTTTCACATTAATCGCGTACAAACGGCGGCCATTTTGTCTGTCAATTTTGGTCCGATTTTCACAAAATTTTACCTCAATCTTCATTACCATGTAACGGTGATATAATCAAACGTTTTTTTTAAATCGGATAATAATTTTGACCTCCAGTGGTACCACAAGCTAAAAAGGGTGATTTTTCGTACAATCAGGGGCCATAATTCAGGAAGTTACGAATCAATGAGCGCAAATAACGAAAGGAACCAAGATCTTCGGGTTATAAACATGCATGTCAAGTTTCATCAAAATCGGTTCAAAATTGTGACCTCTATAGGGTCCACAACCTTGATAATATTTTCACACTATTCGCGTACAAACGGCGGCCATTTTGTCCGTCAATTTTGGTTTGATTTTCACGAAACTCGAACAGAGCCTTCATTACCATGTAACGGTGATATAATCAAACGTTTTTTTAAATCGGATAATAATTTTGACCTCCAGAGGGACCACAAGCTAAAAAGGGCAATTTTTCGGACAATCAGGGGCCATAATTCAGGAAGTTACGATCCGATGGGTGCAAATATCGAAAGGAACCAAGATCTTTGGGTTATAAACATACATGTCAAGTTTCATCAAAATCGGTTCAAAATTGTGACCTCTATAGGGTCCACAACCTTGATATAACATATTTTCACACTATTCGCGTACAAACGGCGGCCATTTTGTTTGTCAATTTTGGTCCGATTTTCACGAAATTTGAACTCAACCTTCATTACCATGTAACGGTGATATAATCGAACGGTTTTTTAAATCGGATAATAATTTTGACCTCCAGAGGGACCACAAGCTAAAAAGGGCGATTTTTCGGACAATCAGGGGCCATAATTCAGGAAGTTACGATCCGATGGACGCAAATATCGAAAGGAACCAAGATTTTGGGGTTATAAACATGCATGTCAAGTTTCATCACAATCGGTTCAAAATTGTGACCTCTATAGGGTCCACAAGCTAAAAACATGATATTTCGTACAATCAGGGGCCATAATCCATGAAGTTCCGATCTGATACATGCCAATATCGAAAGGAACCAAGATTTTGGGGTTATAAACATGCATGTCAAGTTTCATCACAATCGGTTCAAAATTGTGACCTCTATAGGGTCCACAAGCTAAAAACATGATATTTCGTACAATCAGGGGCCATAATCCATGAAGTTCCGATCTGATACATGCCAATATCGAAAGGAACCGAGATCTTATGGGGATAAACCTATATTTCAAGTTTCGTCAAAATCAGATAAGAATTGTGACCTGTAAAGAGTCCACAAACAAATTGTGGACGGACGGGCGTCCGGACGGACAGGGGCGACGACATAATACGTCCACATGAAAATGTGGGCGTATAAAAAGGCGATTTTGCGTATAATCAAGGGCCATAATTCAAGAAGTTACGATCCGATATGCGCAAATATCGAAAGGAACCAAGATCTTTGGGTTATAACCATGAATTTCAAGTTTCATCAAAATCGAATTAAAATTGTGACCTCTACAGGGTCCACAACACTGATATACCATTTTTTAACAGTATTCGCGTACAAACGGCGGCCATTTTGTATGGCAATTTTGGTCCGATTTTCCCGAAATTCGAACTCAACCTTCCTTAGGGTGTAACGGTGACATAATCGAACGGTTTTTTAAATCGGATAATAATTGTGACCTCCAGAGGTACCACAAGCTAAAAAAGGTGATTTTTCGGACAATAAGGGGCCATAATTCAGGAAATTACGTTCCGATAGACGCAAATATCGAAAGGAACCAAGATCTTTTGGTTATAAACATGCATGTCAAGTTTCATAAAAATCGGTTCAAAATTGTGACCTCTATAGGGTCCACAAGCTAGAAACGTGATTTTTCGTACAATCAGGGGCCATGATCCATGAAGTTTTGATCCGATACATGCCAATATCGAAAGCAGTCGAGATCTTTTGGGGATAAACATATATTTCAAGTTTCGTCAAAATCGGGTAAGAATTGTGACCTGTAGAGAGTCCACAAACAATTGTGGACGGACGGACGTCCGGACGGACGTCCAGACGGACGGACGTCCGGACGGACAGGGGCGACGACATAATACGTCCACATGAAAATGTGGGCGTATAAAAAGTGATCGAACGCAGCCCACAGCAAACCTACATATTTATATATGCATATTTGGTTCTATTTTTGTATAGTTGCTGATAAAAATCAAGATGGCCGTGGGGTATCGCTGTGTGATTTAAATAACGACGGTTTTATAGATATAGTGTATGGTAATTGGCTTGGTCCTCATCGTATATTTTTACAACAAAGAGATTCAAATGGTGACGTAAGATTCCAGGTCAGTGATTAAAGGCGTGCTTATTTACATACGAAGGTGTTTATAAACTTCTTTGATATATTTACAATTAACACAAACTCACATAAATTCCCCGTTAAAGGATAAAAAATCCCATCAAAACGCGAAGATTTATTTATTTTATATTGTAAAGCAAGTAATACGAGTCTTTCAGTACACGTGGGTAAACTGTACTTTTCCGGGTGACCTCGTAGATTTGTGTTTTCTCCAATAAAAGGTTTTTAACGAATGTTCATTGAATCGTGTTAAATCGAAAATTTTATTTTTTTTAAACAACCGACCCATTGCAGACACTCGCTAATACCACTTATCGTTTGGAAGCCGCAGTGACTCAGTGAGTAAGACGATGACTGGGTAACCTGGAAGTACCGTATTCGAGCCCGCGTTGATCGGAACTTTACGGCGTGTCCACCAACCCCCCTTTGCAGGACACATTGCCTGGCAAGGAACAACATATAGTCGTTCGGATGGGACGCAAAATTAGATATAAGATTAGATAACGACGCTTACCCGACAAAATGTTCCTAATAGCACACTGTATGGTATGGCGTATGCTCGTCTTCGTTAAGCCAGTCGGAAAAGAACAGTCGAACTCCAAACCCCATTTCATTTCAATATTATTTTATATCATATTTTTTCCAGAATGTGGCAACTAAAGACTTTGCCAGAACATCACCAATATCCTCGGTTATAACAGCAGATTTTAATAATGATGGTTATATAGATATATTTCATGGTAATATGTTTTATGTTCTCGATTATGTTGAACATAAATATGTTCTAACCAACAATCGTCTGTTTACCTCCAAGCCAACTAATAATGTTCTGAGTTTGGAAAACGTAGATATTGGTGACGCAGAAGAATCAACTAGGAGCACAACTGGTAAATTTTCTACGGATTTTTGTTTCTTTTTTGTGGTTCCGAAGTGGACCCAGTTCCATTATGTTAATATCTTTTACCTTCATATCTTCATAATTTGTATAAATATGCCAGTATAGTACCCCAGTGCTATTTATCTGCGAACATGTTTTGCTATTTAGGAATTTCAACTGTTAAGGATTCTTTTACGCGCACGCTAACGGGTACACCGGACCTCGATTTATCGTTCCATCCAAAGGACAAGACACTTTGTTTGGCAGACTATCTGCCCAGCATCAGTGACAAGGGAAAACTTCGCCGGACAAATCTTGTGGAGCTTTCTCGGCCAACACCAAGAGCGAACACGAGACCTCCTGGTTAACGAGTTAGCGTCTTACTCACTGAGCCAAAGCCACACAAACACACACAAACTCCCCACGCACGTCACATTATAAAAGTGATATTAAGGACTAAATTACTGGATTAACACTAAACGTAGTTGCTCTCGGGTAAATGTCTTTATGATGAGTGTAATTTAGGGACGAGGATTTTGTGCTCTTGGCAATGTCTTTCTTAATTAGCTCCGATAGTTCAGGCCATCAATATTTTTTGCTCAGGAATTTATATATTTTCAGGTGCATCTGTGGCTGATATAGATGGTGATGGGTATCTAGAATTAATAATTTGTCACAACGATTTGAACGCACCGACGTTAAGTCTGTACGAGGTGAAGAAAGTTGTAGGAAACCATTGGTACAGAATAATGCCACTCACAAAATATGGTGCTCCTGCAAGAGGGGCTACAGTAACATTGACGTTAGAGGGAAGTATAACGTTGACCAGAATAATAGATTCCGGATCAGGCTATATGTCTCAAATGGAACCAGTCGCCCATTTTGGTCTGGGTCAAAGGGTACCCAAATCTGTGTCCATTGTTTGGACGGATGGTCGCTATATAAGACGATCCGTGTCAGAAAATGATATAGATACATTTTACTTTATAACTTACAATGGTATCATGGAAGCGCAACGAAACGAATGGATTTTAGCTGAACCAATAAAATTAAACGGTGAGTTGTGGCGTGTGATTGCTATTATATGATTTCTAACGGCCTACGGTGTGTGTAGCTTTGAATACGCTGTTGTTGAGTCAAAATGAAAGACCTACCATAGGCAAATTTTGCTCTTACATAATACATGCATCTTCAACCGGAGGTTGGGTTGTCTAATGGTTTAAATCGCGTGAGTTGGGTCATCATAGGGTCTGTCATTGAGTCAAGTGACGTGGTTTTGATTCCCCGTTTGTACGTGACAAGGAGTAAGGTCGCCTGTCCAACCTCTTGAGTTTTGAAGATGGGTTTTTCTAATATAATTTGTCTTTGTATTGCCAATTTTATTTGCCAATGTATATGTTTTCTATTTACAGATTCCACAACCATCCACGCCATACGCCGTGTTTCTTCCATTGTATCCGTTTTGTTTTTATTTTTAATGGCGTGGTATTTGAAATAAATGTGTTTTATAAAAGCTTTTCGATTTTATTAATGAAGTTTTCTCCAATTTCTCTGGAATAGACACGCGAGGACAATGCACCGATTGAAATAAACTTTTATTTTAAATGCAGCTATGAGTTTTGATCGGGGAGACTAAGAACAAGAATCGTTGAAAGTCAAAAACCTGATGACGAAATAAAAGGTAAAGCTGTAACGAAATCACCTACTATCTTGGTCAGCCTGGTGACATTTTCGGTAAAATCTAAGAACGGAAATCATTACCTGTTTTGGCCATCTGGTAGGGGGCGTGGTAGGCCAAGGACACTACAATTGACTGGGTTCGAATCGAGGTACACTTGACCTCGGTTTTTCGTCTCATCCGAACGACTAGATACTTGTTTTTGTCAGGCCCTCCGTCCTACATCATTGAAAAGGGTAACCACACCGGAAAATCTGGATGAACTTTCTCGGCGTCTTACCCACATAGCCCCCCCCCCCTCCGTTGAATTGTATGCTTTGATCAAAACAAAATATATATTAGTAAACGATTAAACTCAACATTGTAATATCTCGCAACTTCTCCACAATGCGATTATTTTCTGTTAATATTAATACACTATCTCTTTCCGTGAGGAAATATCCCATCACACACGGTACTCGCCTTAAAAATATCGATTTTTCCCGAATCTCATTAATACTGATCTGTTGTGCGTTGTCAGTACGTTAGAATTGTAAATGTCCCATCTAGACATAATATTTACATAGATTCTCCAGATACTAGGCCAAATAATATCGTCCACCTGAATAAATAGCTATGATGCAATAAATCATACATTTTCCTTTAATATATCGAATAATTATCAGCTGAATACAATACTCTTTCATGGGCGTGTCCAGGAATGTATGCTCTGCGCGAGGAGGGGAGACCCTCATCCCCGCCCCAGACACGCGTCTGTAGGGCTTGTCCCACTACAAAGCATTCCCCACCAAACAAACCCCCTCCAAAAACCTGACAGCAGATCGTCAAAATTCTACACTCCATGTTAACCTATATTAAAGAGGTACAGCGACTTTTAATTTGACAAACCATTCGTGTCTGAAAAGCTGATAAGCATGTTCACAAAATAAGAGCCAAATGCATTCACAACATAATAATTTATCAATGCCGATTTAAACTAGAGTTTATTTACAAATACATATTTATCTCATTATGTCATCGTGCCTCAGGCTCACAATGCACCCACCTTTAAGCTACATAGGTGTGGTCCTTATGCACACAATTTATTATTAAACTTGCAGTAACACACTAGTCGGTAAACTGCACATTTTACAACTTAGCTTTATATGTAATTTAAAAACATACTATATCGGGTGGCACAGACAAAAGAGTATACCATTTAAAGCGAAATAATTCAAAAACTAAGCGACTTTTCCATCCATAAATCGAATTTCTTATTTCTTCTAAGCTTATGTCTGCCCATTCTATCTGAAAAGTATTCTTCAGTTCATTTTGCGTCTTTCATAGACTGTTCCAGATGGCGTAATCCGCCAAATACACGTCTGGGGACTGCTAACGTCCTACAGCTCTGCTCCGACTCGGCTATTGAAGACGGGCATACGTCATGATTTCAAAGATCATTGAAAAGAAAATGCACGCAATGTGTTCAGATTTGAACGAATTTTAAGGATTTACATACGTTTTAGAACTGCGGTGTTCGTTGGAACATTAATGTGTTCACATTTCAACAAAAATGTGCTCATAAGGACACATTCAGATGCGTTATTCGTCCGTTAGATTTACAGTGAATATAGAGGGTTATGAGGAAAATTTTGCCCGAACAACGGTTCTAAAGCCTACTCTTATATATCGAATTCAAATGCCAATTATCTCTTACGTGCACGCAAATGTGTATACTGAACCTCAGTTTTCCGTCCTATCTGACCGACTAGACAGCTGTCTTTGTCAGCCCCCACCCCCGTTCTGCACCACTGACAAGGTGAAACCTCGTCGGTATTTCTGGTTGCACTACGCGTATAATGCACCATATATGTTAACTGACGGGAGTGTGAGGTAAGTTATTCAGTGATATAGCTATAATACTTTTAGAACTATTCCACTTTAAATAATGTATTAATTTTTTCTGAGCAACCCGATATAAAGATATCTAATTTATATATCTACAGGGTCTCGTGTTATTGTTATTATTTATTAATAAATGATAAAGTCAGCATGACTAGTAATATAAAAGTACAATCCGAGCGTTTTTATTTATAAAATTGTGTAGTCATTTTTACACCTTATACATTGAATGAAATGGGGTTTATAGTCTTACTTATATCCTATCCAACAGACTAAACATTGCCAAATAATTGCTCGGTTCCTACCTGTCACGCGGGGAGTTGGGATGGCCTAGTGGTCTAGAGTGCCGCGCTTCGACCTCTAGCTCGCCGGTCACCTCTGGCTTGCGGCTTTGGTTTCGAGCCCTGGTGTGAGCGTATGTGGCATGGAGATAGGGGCGCCTCCTCAACCTCGTAGGTTTCCTCCAAGAACTCCGGTGTCCTCCCACTGCTAAAGACCCCTACGCGCAAGCGAATTATTGAAATAAAATTAAAAACCATATGTTAGTCCCAAAATGACCTAGTTGTGTCGAGTGGACGTTAAACCCCATTTCTCTCTCTCTCCTATTTGTCACGGACTGAAAAAGAATGTGTGCCAAGTCGTTCGGATGGTACGAAAACCCGAGGTCCATCTGGGCACATATTGGCGTGCACGTAAAAGAACGTTTAACAGTTGGAGTTCGATGAAGTATTTTGTTTGACGAGATGCTAAACCCTATTCCAATTTACACAGGAAGGTTACCTCTTGGAAAAAAATGAAAAAAAATATCTAAAATGACCGCTATAGAAACCTACATGTACATATTACATGATGATATACTGTTTGTGGATATACAACGTAATGTTCCTATCACTTTCTATTGATTCCATGGTTTCTTCTTTTCTGTTCTAGGAGTCGTGTTGGCTTGGTTAGTAAGACGTTGACTCGATAACCTTGAGGTCCCTTGTTCGATCCTGGTGTTGACAGAGAAGTTTTCTTCGTGTAGTGCTCCGGCGTGGTTTTCGCATGTCGGTGGAGCAAGATGGAGGGTCTGGCAAGGGACAACGTATAGTCGTTCGGATGGTACGAAAACCCGAGGTCCATCTATGTACGCATTGGCGTGCACGCAAAAGGTTCCAAAAACAGCTGGAATTCGATGTAAGGGTGAGCCATAGTGCCAGTGCTCGGTCAGCATTTCCCTCACAGCACACCACATGGCGCTATTTCCGTTTTAATTAGCCCAGACGCGGCAAAAGAGTATAGGACGTTGAACCCCATTCCATTTCATGCCATTTCTTGTCTGTTTTAGATTATCAGGAAGCCACTAATGACTAACGCTGAGGACAACAAGAGAGGGACTGTGGCTAATGTCTTGGTTTAGAGTGTGGGTTCTAAACGACTCAGTCTTAACTCAAGGATTGTTGAGCTTACTTCTTTAAATCCACCTACTAACACTGTACTAAACTATTTGATCGATTCCTAAAACAGGTTTAAATAGCCCAACAAATATTGAAAGAAGAAAACTAATTCACTAGACAGACTGGCATTAAAGGTTTACAGCCTCTTAACGGACTTGTTTCCTAGGCTATATTTTTTACAAAGAGATTTCTGTGGCTAAGACTAATCGGAGGAATATGTTCACTTTATTTAAATCAGTCCTTCCTATGTCCATTTTAATTTTAGAAATCTGTTTCGTTTATTATTATTTTGTAACGTAAATGGCTAGGTAACATGGAGGTCCCGTGTTCGAACGCGACGTTAGCCGAGAAAGTTCATTGTCATTTTTCGGCTTGGTTCTGGGGGGTTAGGATGGCTTGGTGGTCTAGAGTGCCACGCTTCGACCTCTAGCTGGCCGGTCACCTCTGGTTTGCGGCTGTGGTTTCGATCCCTTGTGTGAGCGTATGTGGCATGGAGATAGGGGCGCCTTCTCAACCTCGTGGGTTTCCTCCGGGCACTCCGGTTTCCTCCCACTGCTAAAGACCCCTACGCGCAAGCGAATTATTGAAATAAAATTAAACCATATGTTAGTCCCGAAATGACCTAGTTTGTGTCGAGTGGACGTTAAACCCCATTTCTCTCTCTCTCTCTCCCTTGTCTGTGGTGCAGGATGGAGGCCTGGCAAAGGACAGTGTGTAGTCGTTTGGATGGGAAGAAAAACAGTGCTCCATGTAACACATTGGGCTGCGTGCACGTAAAAGAACGCTTGAAAGCTGGAATTCGAAGTAAGAGTAGACCGTCTATAGCGCCACTGTCCGGCAAAAGCTCCCTCATATCACACTGCATGTCGTATTCCTATCTTCATTACACCTGTCAGTCAGGGCAGAAAAGTAGGGTGTAATACCCCATTTTATTTCATTAAACGTCATTGTAGTAGTGGTCAACGTAACATCTGTGTTGACGAAACATTGAACTACTTATAAGACCTCTTCAGAAAATTTTGATGTTGAGCATGCACTCGTTTGATGTTTATTGTCATCAGTTTTTTCTAAGTGTTACCTTCACGTAACTAAATAAGACCATTGATTTTTCTTCTGTTTCTACAACCCCGAGTTTCCCCTCAAATAGTCTCAGTCTCTTTACTGAAATAAGAAACTGTATAAGTAATTTCTTCTGACAACAAATTAGAAGACTTTCGATTTGGGGGTTGGGGTACAATATTACCTTTCGGTGTCTACTGTGTTCTACTAAAAAGAGATTTGAAGGGTGGTGGTATTTTACACCAAACCTATATCATAATCATATATGTGAGAATGCAGAAAACATGGAAAAAACTAAGTTTTATTTCGTATCGTTTACGGATTCTAAAAAACTGCACAACATAATAATATTTATTCCGTTTCGTGTGGGGATTCTGAATTTCACATAACGACGGCTCCCCAATTGAAACTGAAAACATTTTATTTATGTAACTTTAACGAAATTAGGGGCAAAGAAATTATCTGTAAGCGACCTGGTGGAGTTGGGAGGTGGGGTGGGGGTCTTACAAGTTTTTAATGCCATTGCCACTCAGATTTCCCATATTAGGTTGGTGGGATTAAGAGCGCGTGCCGCCACTTTTGACATATCTTTGATAAACCCTAACATTTATAAATCTGTAAAATTCAATTATGAAACAATAAGTATTTTGATAACATTGTGAACCCCTGTTTGTCGACAGTTCACATTCTCATCTGGTTTTTGGCACGATTTTAACGCAAGAAATGCCTTGATAACATCACGGCTTCCTGTTTGTCCACAATTCACATTCTGATCAAATATTTTTTCATCTGATTGGGAAACACTGGCCAACTTGACAGGTCATTAGGCCTGTGGAACCTGTTGATATTTAAACAGTTTTTAAGGTCATTAACATTGACTGCCGTGTTTATTAGTCAGTTGGCACAGACAATTACTAATTTGCAGTGCAAAAGGCATATGTTGACGTCACAGGTCAAGAAGGGCGTATATATAGTTCCATTCTTTGTAACCTCAAAATAGTCGAAAATAAGTCTAAAAACACATATTGATGTGATTTACATTTAGGTAAAAAAAATATAGATTATAATTTCTAATCAACTATGTTCTGTGATATACCTAAACATTTGAAATTGAACTCAAGTTGTATGAGCCGGCTTTGACTTTTCAACACGTTTTTTTATAATTATTATTTTGTGAGTCAGCCGTTTTTAATTGCTTCCGCATTGTATTCGGTGATATGTGTTTCTTTATTACAAATGTCACTCGAAACCAGTATGTGCATAAAGTACACGACCTGTGTTCATTGTGTATTGGGTAATATTTTCAGGGAAAATTAACAACACCAATATTGCTTGTATTGACCAATATTGAATTGTATTTCGTGTTGTCAATTTCGAATATTATGGATGATATAAAGTTAGTGGATTAGGTCCTTTAAAATATAGATTTTTAGAGGTTAAGAAGTGAATAAACGAATATACGGAATGAACACGACTATAGCTTTAAGTTCGACAAACATGGACCATTTATTTACTATAATGTAAACCGTACTATGTAGGACATTGTAACGTAAAATCTCTTGACCTCTGTTTGATTTGGGAATTGAGTGAAGCTCAATTAATGTTCATTTGACGTGTGGGATAGATTTATCTAAATTCAAAATGAATGTTCCACAGTCCACAGCTTAAAGCCAATATTCGTATGGATTTTGTGCAATCACTAATCGAACTATTTCAAACAGCGCTGCATTTTGACGTAATTAAAAGTGAGTCCGATATCTTATAACCTACCTGTTTTGATTTAGTATTATATCTAGTATTTTTTTCTGAAGGAGTCACATCTATTGCATTTTCCACAATGGGACCAGAAACCGAAAGCAAATCTTTAAATTCAGATTAGGCCACACCAATTTGATTTTTTGTTCTTCGGGATCCTGAGAAGTAAATGGCCACTTGAATCATGTGAAAAATATTGAGTTTAAAATTCCAAAATATAAAAATATTTTGGAACTAAAAGCTTTTGATAACAGCTACTATTTACTTATTGTATTTATTTTTCTTGAAGAAATTAGAGGCTAAATTTTTAATTGGTCTTCCAGAAGAACAGAAAACTAATTTATGTGGCCTTATGTAATACTACATTGAAAATGTAATTCACATCATAGGCCTTATTCAAATTCCATCCTGTTATAAAGTAAAATGTCAACCTGATCTGTGCTGTATCAATCGAATGCACACCAAAATAAACCCTTCACACGACGTTGAGCCGCACTGTCGTGAATAGGTGTGAGTTGAATACGGCTAACACGGCACACAAACCTATATGACATACTGGCTAGCAGACGGTGAAAGTTTGTCATCATAGTAAGTAGGTTGGCTGTTGTCAAACCAAGCTGCTTAATACAAGCAAAAATGACGGCAATTTTGGAATATGTGAAGCAATTTTTGCTACAAAGAGTGTTTATGTACGGATTGATTATATTGGCAAGTTTATTTGTGGTTTCACCGCTTGGTTCCTTACAGGTGAGTTGGAAGTTCACGGTATACCGTTAACCGTTATCAATGCTCTGATCTGTTTATGTATTTTTTACCTTTACTATATTGACCCACTGTTAGCGTTTACCTTTTTTTGTGTGAGTGGACGGGCGTGTCGCTTTTGAATAGCAAGCAAGTTTGAATTTTCGAAGTTACATTCTAAATGTAGTAACGTTTATCGTTTGTGTCTATGTCTCTGTACCGGGTTTAAACCACCATGCAAATTACTTTGGCAGATGTATCATCATCGTCATCGGTCGTCATACATGTTCTTGTAAAAATGAGAAGACTCTGGCAAAATATATTAGTGACAATGTCACTCACCTTTTATTCTGAATAGAACACCTGATACCATTTCTGATTTAAGGAGTTTCTATAGCTAATGTATTTTTGAAGCGCTATCGTATTTTAATTAATAAAAGACCGAGTCAGTGGGCCACCAACGTACAGTCATTCCAATACAGATTTAAGATTATTTCAGTTATAAACCAAATGTTACATTCTTGTCACCGAATGTATGTATATGTATACAAAAATACAGATAAGATATTTTACATGTAGGTAGTTTTATTGTTTAC
This sequence comes from Patella ulyssiponensis, assembly GCA_963678685.1. NCBI lineage: Eukaryota > Metazoa > Mollusca > Gastropoda > Patellidae > Patella > Patella ulyssiponensis. The sequence continues at coordinate 56,662,034 of OY783230.1, read as the reverse complement.
TACCCAGGTAGTGTCAAATATATTATAATATTCCATGTCCTAATCCTTATAGTCTACTATACGTGACGAAAAATACTTTTTATGGATTTTAACTCTTGGTAGTTTCTCTTTATTCGTATATTATAACAGGTAACTAAACTATGTTTACAGTCGCCTGTATAATAGTTACAGTAACAGTATGGGCAATTAAGCTATTACTAAATGTAAATATTGACTCTTCCGAACACTTACTAATAGGCCTAGTCATTATTTATTTTTGATGACAATATCTCCCAACATTTTAAAATCTCAATGTGTCATAATCGTGATTATTGAGGCAGGAAGTTCAATTTAATCAGCGAACTTTACAATAGGTGCGACAAATAACCTAAAGCGGGGATTATTTAACAAAGTTAGTTTACAATATCATTTGCCAATATAAGATCTATTTTAAACCTTGGGGAATTTTTCGAGATCAGGAGATAAACTTTGTGCTGTGTTTGGACAATTTAAGGTGTCTATATACAGACCTTTTATTCATCCATTCCTCAGATATGTTCGTTACGGCAGCGCAAGTCTTTACAGTTCCATTAAAATTCACACTTCCTCCATTCGATTTTCGCCCTAGCAGTGGAGTTACACTCGTGTTCTTTAGGGAAAAATAAACTTTTCTTCCATATAAAATTCTTATACAACAAGTACACCTAAACCGAGGGTGTTAAAGTGGACAAAGGTCACAACAGACAATTTTATTATTATATCTTGGTGTATAGATTTATATCTTTATTTATATATTACTTAATAACACGTATTTAAGATGTCTATGTTGCTGTGATCAATCACTGTATTTTATGATAAATTACCTACAGCAGACAGATAAGTAGTTTAAACAGCCTTTTATTCAGGGGAACATGAGTATTTACTATTTATCACATTGAATAGGATGCAGTAAAAAGCAAACATACTAATGTTAATGTGTGCATTCATTTTGTCATTGAATCATATTAAAGATGCATTCGCGCTATGAAATCGATTAACTATAAAATGGACCTAACAATTGAGACATCGTTTATTATCATGACAATGGTACTTGACAGTCGAGACTATATTCTATAAACTTCAAACACTCATAACTTTGCTAAGAATAAAGTAAATTGAATGAAATTTTTAATATTGCATCTTTAACTGTTGTCTCCATCGTAAATTACATGATTAAACACGAGTGGAATCAGATCAGTGACAGAGAAAGTGACGTGTTTGAAGAACAGCGGAGGAAACAATCTCAAATACTCTTCTCAGCTTTAGGTATCTCAAAAATGATCTAAGTAAAGACAAAACATTATCTAAATTTGCGTTAAGAGTATTTGGGTTTGGTTTGTAGAATGTTGTATGATATATTCTCACCACTGATTCCGTTTCTAAACAGTAAACTAGTGTACGGTTGTTTGTTAATGGAATTTCAGATTCATTTTTTGCTTTTAACCATTTTAATATCTGTGTCGGATTCATGTCGGTCCTGGCATTCTTCAGATAGTAATTGAAACAATGTAGATAGAGAACCTTTAAAGCATTGTGTGAATTGTCGTCAGGTATGGCCAGAGAAGTAGTCTGCCCCTAGAAAGGGCTAGATCGAATACATAAGGCTAACTCAACATTTCGTCATGGACGCTGAGATGTGAATACGGTTAGGGCGAGATTGTAGGTTAGGGTTGGGGGTATGCATCTTTACATCTCATGTTTTGTGACCAAACTTAAAGTTGGCCATATAGAATATAACTGATCCTAAAGAAATTAATATTCTCACGTCGTCGGAAGTGGAGGGTGGGACTTTCTACTCTTGATTAATTGATAAGTTTGCCACACCCCAAATGTTTGCATTAGCAAAAGAAAACAACGGGATATCCTCTAGAAAGCTACATTTAAAGTCAGTTTTTCAATTTTTTTCGCGTGTCCGGGATGAGAGAAAAGATATTCGGTCCCAGCACGCCCCTGGCTGTCATAAGGTAACATTGATTTTAAAAGTAACCGAGAATACATCAACCTTAAGGCTTATTCACAGGGTAGCGTCTATACGATAAATCAATTGTATGTTCCTCGATATTACATGTATATTATTTTATCACAACAAAAGAAGGCGTAGTAAAACAGTGATATATTAGAAATCTTTAATGTAAAGTTGATTATCAAGCCCATCAATCATCCGTTTAAAGTTAAATTACCCACGTTTTCCTTTTCCGTTTGACGTATCAAATCGTGTAGAGTAGCGTGTCATAAATACTAATTAATTACCTGTCCGTCAAACTAATGTACTAAGTATTATTAGTTTTGAATTAACAGGTAATATAGACATTAAAGGGATACTACATTTAGTTTAAAATTTTACATTAAAGAGACACGCCATTTAGATTTGAATTTTACATTTAAGATACGATGCATTTAGTTTTAAATTTTACATTAAAGAGATACACCATTTAGTTTTAAATGGAAACTTGTAAAAAAGAGTGTGCACGTATAACGATCAGAAACGATGGTTGGATTAAGATTTCTTTACGAATGTATGTGTGTACCTTAACCTGAGTTTTCATTGGTATATTTGAAATTCGTGTCTGAGTAGCGTGTGTCTGACACCAATTAATTGTTTGTCTGGTAAAGTAACGTTATGCAAGTAAGAACTCGCAGATCAAAGATAGAACAATGCTGATCCTAATTCTAAAATAAAACTAGTTGGCGTACACTGTTGTATCATGGACCGTATATGCACGATCTATGATGATATCATATCTGCTGCTTATTGTGTCATTTTTTGATATTATTTTTCTAACCCAAATGAGATGTTCCATCTATTTCTATGTCCTAATATTCGATAGATATCGGTGTCAACTACAAGAACCAGCCTTTAAACACTCTCTAACTGGGATTAACGATTGCATTCCTACCGGGTAACGTCTCTGGAGGAATCAAACTGAGAGAGAGAGAGAGAAATGGGGTTTAACGTCCACTCGACACAAACTAGGTCATTTTGGGACTAACATATGGTTTAATTTTATTTCAATAATTCGCTTGCGCGTAGGGGTCTTTAGCAGTGGGAGGAAACCGGAGTGCCCGGAGGAAACCCACGAGGTTGAGAAGGCGCCCCTATCTCCATGTCACATACGCTCACACCGGGGCTCGAAACCACAGCCGCAAGCCAGAGGTGACCGGCCAGCTAGAGGTCGAGGCGCGGCACTCTAGACCACTAGGCCATCCCAACCCCCCCAGGAATCAAACTAAAATTGTCCTTAAGTATTGGCTGTGCTTAAACTTAGGCGCATAGAATTGTTTTAAAGATTGGCCAAAGTAGCCAACCAGGGGCGGATCTAGGAATTTTGAAAAGGGGGGGGGGCGCCGCAAAATGAGGGCACTTACTGCAGAGACGGGGCAGGCCGCTGCGGGAGATGTTGGGGGGGGGGGGGCAAGACAATTATCCGTCATTTCCTTGCATCTGTAGACATTCCAAGAGCTATTTGGCTGATATTTTCGTCTAAGTAAACGTTCGGAGAGGACATATTTGGGTCTGAAAAAGGGCACTTTCAGCAGTAAAAAAGGTCACTGTCGAAAATTAGGAGGGGCCCCCACTGGATCCGCCTCTGCCAACGCCTGTCTTTTGTTTGAACACGGAAACAGATGGACCATCCCTGGGTGTATGCTTACTCTATTCGTAATGTTTTTTTTTCTGAGCCAATGAAATATTTGTTGTATATAATCAAATTCCTCAGATGGATTTTTTTTATAAATACGATTAACTACGTGTTGTGTATTTGATATGATCGGGTTCGTCCGGGAGATTTTACAGTGTCGTGATCTAGACAGGGTACGATTTCTCTATTCGTAACACTCATCGTCGGAGCCAATGAAATATTGTTGCATATAATCAAATTCCTCCGGTAGATTTTGTAGAAAATCCGATTAAATATAGTGTTTATTATGATCGAGTTCGCCAAGGAGATTATATATTACATGATAAATGTTACTGGATAATAGTTCTCAAGTGTCTCTGCTTGTAGAAATTCCCTTAGCTTGTTAACGTGTTTGTAACTTAAAGCCGATAAAGGATTTTGTCTTTTGAAGTATGATAATCATTTGTGACATTTACACGCATAATGTGATGGATGGATTATATACCATATAGTAAGGTTTCACTATATTCAGTGTGATTCATTTTCTCTAGGTGGGATATAAAAACGAGTTTGTCTTGGTGTTTATTGAGGCTAAGCAACCGGTTTATCTCCATCCTGCACAGAGTTTTGTTTACATACTTGAAGTGGTATTTTTATATGCTCAAATTTCCTGTAGATTTAATTGCTGTTGTTTTGTCTGTTTAGTTATGACCAATTAATTTTGTTTACATTTTGTTGGGCCGAGTCGTACACCGTAAAATTGAACACGAGTATCTCACCCCCTTTGCATTTTAAAGTCCCAGTACGCCCAATGTTATTTTGGTTTTTTGTTTTATGTCATAACAGACTCTGTCCAACCTTGCAGGTTTTCTTTGGGTCCTCTGGTTTCCTACCACCGCTGAAAACCCCTACGCGCAAGCAAATTATTGAAATAAAATTATACCATATTATGTTAGTCCCGAAATGACCTAGTTTGTGTCGATTGGACGCTAAACCCCATTTCTCCCTCTGCCTCATAACAGGATCTAGTCAGAATATATTCTTGTAAAGATTAGCTTTAAAGAATACAACAAAACCTTCACAAACAAAGTGTGTCGAATGGACCCGGGTGTATTTTACACCGAGTGAGCTACCAAGACTCTTGTATTCACGTCGATGATATATAGGAAAAAAATCCCCCAGAAAATTCTACTATCATAAACAACTTCGTGAAATTGGGCCATTTTATTTTTACATTGTACGTGGGTGGTACAATTGTTCAAATGGGCTTCATCGCCCTCTTACAATATTCACCGAGGCGAGGAATGATTTTAAAGCTGATTAAAAGAACTAAAGCTTTACTGGAGCCCAAAGATAATGAAGAGAATCTATAGATATTTGACATATCCCTACAATGACAAGATGACATACCTGTATCATTGACAACAGGTGACATATTACCATCAATGGCATTAGGTAATTCACATTGTTAACTGACCACACCTTGCTATCGCTAACATCAATCTCGCTGTAAGCTGATTATATACAAATAACACGACACAACGACAATCATGTATCATCCTCGCTATCCATGACACAATCAGGCACCATCATCACAAACCATGACACAATCAGGTACCATCATCACAATGACACATAAACGTTTTACGTGGTCGGTTAGTAAGACGTCAGCTCGCTAAGCAGGTTAGTTCCCTGAGTTCTTCGGAACCTTCGGACGGTGGTGGTGGTGCTGTATGTGTTGGAGGGGGGATGACAGTGTCTACTCGTTTAGATGGGACGAAAAAGCACCAAACTGAATGTTTGTGTTTTATAGTGATATTTTGATACGTTTTACCCATTTTTTTTACATTTTTATTATGCCTTTACATGTTAATAATAATTAAATCAACATGTCCATAATAATGTATTGGACGTTAACTTAATAACTAGGACAATATTTAAAACACCAACAGAAATTGGTATAAACTTTAGACGGCCGTGATTTACTCTACTTTACCGTTGATTGATTTTAATAATGTTTGGATTAATATGTTTTTAGGTGAGTCTAATTTTTATTGTGTAATGTAGGACAGTCTATATTTGGCTATAAAATCTGTATTTATTGTTTTAAATCCCCCGATAAAACAAATGATATTTGACCTATGTTAAAGCAAACGGGTGATACTTGCACCTGGGAACATGTTTTTAACGGATTTATTGTATCTCATCACGTTTTACTATAAAAGAAGAGGGTAGAAAATTTAAAACCAGCCCTGAAGTATTCATACATTTTTTGCCCCGGAGAATAGGAAATACTAAAAAAGCATGATAAATAAACCCATTAAACGGATATAGTTGAAAAGGTTTTAATAAACACGTTTTCATTTCTGCAGTAAAATGTATTTTACTTTATTTCACTTAACAAAGACATTATTATCTTTCTTATCTAAAATGAAAGGCGCAATGGATGGTTTCCCCTCATGAATTCAATATAGATAGCCATTGTATATTGTATTAAGCGTGTCTTTATGCGAACATTAATTACATACACCGCATCCCCCTCCTACTATTACTTATAATAGCTTACTTATATTTGGATATCCTGCCAAAAGATTCACTCCATGGGTTGACGAATAAGCTTTTCAGCGAGATGGAATTCCGCTCCGCTAGCTTTTAAGTTTTAAGGTACAATGTGTGGGCGCATATAATATTTAAACCGAATCTGTCAGTATTAAATAGCGTATTATTTTGTCTGTATAGCGGCTTGGTTATTTAAAAGGTATATGTTACTTTCTGTTTAATGGGACATTACAGTGAGTTGATAATAAAAGGGGAAGACAATAAGTTGACGACAATCTGAATGTCAAGATGGATACTAGTCTCGGTCACTCAGAATCTGCCAGTCTTCAACATTCGGAGAATATTTGTCTGAATCATAGAGATTAGATTGAAACAAAATTGTTACTCTCCAAACTCAGGACCTTGGATGAGGGAACGGCATAGGTGTTTCAGAAAGAGTGAGCCTACCATGCCTCGTGAACTGCATCCGTCGTAACCCCGCGCTTTGATGAGGTCAAAAATTAAGCTGACATGTTTGTAATATGATAGTAATTTTAAAAACATAATGAACCAAATCCGTCCCTCTTTATATCAAAATAAAGCGCCGGATGGATTTGATCTGATCTATAAGCAATCCCACATGCCCTGTACTGTTAAATTTGCATTTAGTCAGAGCAATCGAAATTTGATTTTTGGAAAAAATGTTAAAGTAACTTAAAGGTAGAAAGATTTCTTTATCGCAAAATAAATACACACATCAAATTTATTTAAATCATATTTTCACCCCAAATGATATATTATGTGACGTCATTGATTGATTTTATTTTTGGTGTCCCTTTAAGATACTATAGATGCATGGAGGTGAATCAGGGTAGGTAATTAGGTTGGACTAACACAATGTTGTTATACATGTTTAACTCCTCTAATTAATTTACATGGTAAATATTTGATGTATTTCACTACACATCAACTTTTCACCTACAATACATCCTTTATCCTCGGATTAAATTCTAAGAAACATTTTATTCCTAAAACATGTTACTGTCAACTTGGAAAACCTCTGCAATACATGTATTAATATGCTTAATTTATCAATTATAGCTCTCAGTCATCCTCACTTATATTCTCCTCTGTTTAACCCCGGTGTTGCGCATGAACAGTCCGATAACGTTCCCCGTTATGCCTGCTTATATTTCTCCTTATCAGTGGCGCAGGACAGAGGGTATGGCAAAGGACAACGTCTAGTCGCTCGGATAGGACGAAAAAACTGACGTGCACTTAAAAGAACCCTTGGTAGTTGACGTATGATATATTTTTTTTCGTTGCAAATATGACATGAGGGTCATATAAAATGGTGGTGGGTGGGTGTACATATAAAGTTTAATGAGAAATTAAAACATAGTCCTGCTCTGTTGCATGTTTGTGGAAGTAGTGAGCCTTGGTTCACAATTAACACATCTGCTTTGGGGTATATTATAACGTCTTATTTAAGATATTTATGAATGAATTTATATCCCAACTCAACCTTGGGGTTGCGTCCTGCCTTAGCACACGCTGGATCTGTTTCAGGTTAAGTTTTCTATACAGGTGATCATTAAGGTAAGCACGAACACATTTGTCAGTGTGTTGAAGTGGTCTTTAAAAATCAGCCTGCATGACAAATATCGTTGACAGGAAAGGTGACAATTTAATTTTACACTTTATGATATACGAGAGGTTATATTGATCTCATGCAAACATTCAACCGACACCTACATAGTATAGTAGTCTACATAAAGTTTATTAGCATATATACATAATATATAGATACGGGGATTTAACCTCGAGTAGCTTCACTTTGACCCCATTCTTAATCAAACTCAAGAGCGTACTGTGGTATGTAGAATCTAACCCACCCTTATTGACACTATTCTTGACTAATCTGATTTAACTTCACACGGATTAAAGACGGATTATACACGCCGAAGACACCGAGTTCTATACATAATCGACAGATTATCCACGCTAAAATAACGTGTAAAGTTTGCATGTTATCGGTGTAAGATTCGTTGTGAAAGTGAGTGATGGCATCCTCATATTAGGCCTATTTGTTGTCTAGTGCGCTTTGAAATAATTATTTTTTGTCGTCAGTATATGATTCACAACAAATAAACAATATTCTACTTAAAATCGTATTATAATACGCCTGAATCCAGGTCGAAAATAAAATAATATGGATATTTTGTAGTGAAATCACTAGAGCATGTATACTTTGATTATACTTTCATGTAGGTAAATAATACCTAGTATATATACATCATGCTGAGATCTAGTTATCAACACGCGGCGGTGGTCAGATGCTTGAATGATTTACTCATTAGTTTGCAAATATTAAAGAAATCCTGTCCAGTTAATATATTTTAATGAATAAATCTGTCAAAAACTCTTTGAAACAACCCCCTTCCATTATCTGAAGCCCTGTGATACTATACCGAAGAATACCAATTCAGTTTCCATGCGACTGGTTTCCAAACATACATCATTTCGCTCTTACATGCATATTCATCTTACTGCCTAATATTTTGAGGTAAAGTGAAAGTAGCAGTAGTTTATATCGACACATTTTGGCGTTGGATTTCCCTACTTTATCCCACTTGCACTTTGAATGCCATAGCTTTTTAGTACTGGAACTTCCCCTTTAAACTTCTCTCCAATTCTAAAGTTATGCAGGTTGTATTGTCAAAAATAAAACAATGTAGGTTTAGCTTTCATCTTGAATAAACAAACACGAATTCTTTAAATACCAGGGAATTTAGGCTTACATGTAAATCCGAAACGAAATGAAATGAAGGGGTCCTACTCTTCTGCAGCGACTGGGCTAATGAATACGAGCATACGTTACCTCTGTGCTACAGCCTACTCTTATTTCGAATTCCATCTGTTTAAGGTTATTTTACGTGCACGTTATTGTGTATAAGGGGTTTCGTTTTTTTGTCCCATCCGACCAATTAGACACTCTTCCTTGTCACGTGTCCTACACCAATGACAAAAGGTAAATCACGCTAGTAAATTCCGGTGAACTTTTCCAGCCCTCGAACACTGAACTTTTTGTTAAGAAAGCCAACAACCTACTCACTGAGCCACTGCAACCCCCGGGTAAATCCGATATCACTGGAGTATGCAGTCAAATTCAGTTAAGACACAAATTTAAAAAAGTACCACGAAAATTGTTGGCCATTACGAATCCCAAATAAATAAGTGATACTAATTAGTTATGTCCCAGAAAAATAGTTATACCCCGCCTAAATCATGAACCCTTCGTCGATAAGCAGACGAGGGGGGAGAGGGTTGGATGACCGAATGGTCAGCACGTGCGTGACGTGGTTCGAATCCCCGGTTGTACGTGACAAGGAGCAGGATCGCCTGCCCAACGTCGCGGATTTTCTCCTGGTCCTCCGGTTTCCCCCACTGCTAAAGACCCCTTCGCGCAAACAGATTATTGAAATAAAATGAAACCATATTTTAGTCCCGAAATGACCTAGTTTGTGTAGAGTGGGCGTTAAACCCGATTTCTCCCTCTCCCTTTCTCTGAAAGCAGACGAAATGACATTCTTATCAAATCCCAAACAAAAGACGACAGTTACATTGTATTGACAAGTGTGTGAGTGATGGGTGAAATCTAATCTGACAGATGAATATGTTTACAATGCGTGTTGTCAGTTTAAATTGAACAAAACAGTGGAACGTTAAACCCCAACTGCACACGATTTTACAATTTACCCAATATAAAACCCCTTCTAATTCGCCAGGCCCCACTTTCACAACGCAATGTTCAATTTAATTTAACTTAAATATAGCTCTTTATAAAGTTTTTGTTTTAATGTATCAGATAGGCTACATCAGTAAGAAACTAAGTGCAAATTTGGGGGTTTCTGGATTAAAAATATTTCTCATAAACAGTATTGAAAGTTAAGTAACTTCATAATGCTTTGCGAACTCGGGACCAGAAAACGAGCAGGGACTTCAATACACTTAAATATTTATTTAAATTGTGATTCAGCCATAATGCAGCATGCATCTATATTAGTCTCTAAAGTAAAATGGTATCAGAACCTAAACTTTCAGCACAACGATATATTATTATACCCTGTATGGTAATCTGTGTCAATAGATCGTTCAATAATCACTTTAAAATACATTTATTATTATGTCATTGAGTGATTTATTTAATATAATTGAACCCTATCATTGGCCTAGAGCACCGAGGCTAGTTTGAAATGCGTCTATTATTATAGAGAAGAAAACATTTTTCAAAGAGACTATAAGTTGAATTATATAGTGGCGTTCTATAAGGTGAACTATGAATGAAAATCCGTTGGGCAGGTGTCTATCACAATACACTCTACAACACTTATACTTGCACCCCAACCCCAAACCTACTAAGCCTCACATTTGGCCTGATAATTAAATTTTATCACGAATATCTATCACCCAGTCCTGACATTGTAGCAGATTCTTTAAAATGTACTTTAAACTTTACCCAGGACAATCTGATTAAAACAAAGGTCTCATTTCGTTTCGTTTTTTATAGTTTAAAATTTCTTTTTACTTGTCTTTGCTACACGACCTTCCAGTAGAACTTGTCAGGGCCCAAGTTCACAAAACATTCTCAGACTTAAGTTGAGAATTTACTCAAAATTGTTCGCCTTATTTTAACTAATATATGACCCTTTAAAAAACCTTTGTTGTTTTAATGTATCAAATACATCAATAAGACACTATGTGCAAAGTTTTGTGTTTCTGGATTAAAGATATTTCTCTTAAACAGTGATTGAAAGTTGAGCAAATTCTCAACTTAAGTCTGAGAATGCATTGTGAACTTGGGGCCAGATCTTTTCGTCTTTAAGTAAACAAATGATCACTCCGGTATTGACGTTATGATGGACCCTTCACCTACTGTAGACAACTCAGCACATAGGTTACAAAACCCACACTTTTAGAGATCAAAGAGCGAAGAATAGATATAATAGCATGTGCACAGAGTTTTGCTTGTAAACGGTGACTGGAAGTCCCCCCCCCCCCCAACGCCACAAGCGACCTCTTAATTTGTTAATTGAAAAAGAGGTTTTTAGTTTGAGTTCTGTGTAGCGAAACACCATCTTAATACTAGATATCGATAACAATCTGTGATAGCTGATTCTCCTTAATCATGATTATGCCAAGTCTATATTCAATTCAGAGGCTCTCTTTAATCGACCGGTGGTACAAGCCGAATGCACCCCATCTCCCTGCCTCTAACCGGGCCCAAAAGGCAAAAAGGTATTTACCTATTGTCATGTGTTGTCTAGCGCGTCTCTAAATTTAGGGCATCATGTATCGGAAAATGGTATTTGAAGTATATACAAGCTTACTTTACATATTTTTTTATTAAAATATCTGTGTACTTTCCAAAACAAACATGTTCCTGATGGTTTGAGACCATGTTTTGTAGACAGTCTTATCTTTCTAGTAATATTGATGATTGAAGCTGGATTTAGTATTGATCGTGTTCGGATTAAAGTAATCCTCAATAACAAACATATTAATCTCCAGCAAATATGACAAACCTACAATAAAGATGAAATGTACACTGTTTGATAAATTAGTTAACCACGAATACAATGTAGATAAGCTCCATTCCAATTTCCGGTATGTTTTCTTGATATAAGATGGATTTTTAATGCAGTGTTTCACTTAAAGAGGTGACCTATTCTGAGTTTTTTTTTTAAGTTGTGTGTATACTTGATTAAAATTTGTTGATGTTAGAGCTCACACACTGTAATAACTTGTCTGTATACACGTATTTGAAACACAGCGTTGCTTTAAAGAACATTCCTCTAAGTTCCCCGGTATTTGTTAGCCACTTTGGAACATTACCCTTGTTTTGGCATTGTTATTGTTATATGACCACCTAAACACATCAGTACACTGGGTGGTTGGTTGGGAGTCCCATGGCCATTTGTGGATTAATCCTTGCTGTACAGCATGTTTTTTCAATGTTTTTGTTGGAAGTACCAATAGAATAAATTTATTTAATTTTATCCACCATTTACATTTCATTCCTCTTCTGTCACTGCTTAATCGGTGTCTACGGTGGCTAAGTGAGAAAGACGCTAGCTCCTATCCTGGAGGTCGTGGCTTCGCTCCGGTGTTGGCCGAGAATGTTCATCGGGATTTTCCGACGTGGTCTTCTCTTAACAACGGTGCAGGACAGGTGGCTAGTCTTCGGATGGAACAAAAAATGAGGTCCCGTGTATACATTGGCGTGCACGTAAAAGATCCTTTGGCATTTGGAATTCGATATCGATATAAGAGTAGGCCGTAGCGCCGCTGTCCGAGCAAAATTTCCCGCATAGCAAACTGCATTGCGTATGCCCATCTTCATTAGCCCAGTTGGAGCACAACCGTAAAACGTTATACCCAATTTCTTTTCAGGTGTACACACACATACTTGACCTGCACCTTTCTAACACAATTTCATTAATTCCTTTGTTTTGTATAATTCCAGACGACGTTTAATGAAAATTGTCTGCTGTATTCTGATGTGAACTATACAACATGGAATAATGTACATTATTTTGCTGTTAAATTTGGTTCCAGTTCTATCTGTGATTATGATTTAGCTGTAGCTGTTATATTTTGTATATTTTATCCAGTTATACTCATCGCAGCTAACATATTTCTCTTCTTTAGAGAAAAGGCCGATAAAAAGTAAGTTATGTCTTCTGTTTGGTTGAGAGAGATTATAACTTTCAGCCTTACTTTTAGGCTTTATTCCGAATGTTGCGGAAATCCGAAAAACAATGTAGACTGTAGATTGTATACAATATTCGCAATCTATGATCAAATACAGATCTATTTCGTTTCGTGTTTTTTATATTTTCGATGGCCTACCCAACATGAAGATCTGACAAGTTGTCGTAAGAGTTCACGTCAGAGGTCAAAGGAGGGGTTTTTGACACTGTGACGTCAGACTTTGAATAATCAATCCGCATTGACGTTTGTAGTGATTTACCCACAGTTCCGTACATTAACAGGCCAAGAAGTCGCCGTCACAGACCGTTTCATTGGCTAATTCCTCACTTCAGCCAAAACGCCGATAAAATAACAAGTCTTCCAGGCCCTAGGGTAGTAAAGACAAGATAAACAAAATTTGAAACGATAAAAACGAAACGAAATAGGATCTGTGTTTTAATCAGGTTGTAATATTCGTTTCATTTGAAGCTGAGTTTATTTGAAACACCCCTCGATATATTATTACAGATTTCATTATTTATATTACAGTTTATCATAACAAATATCTAACTGTTTTGTATTCTCTTTTTGTTTTGTTTTCAGAGTGGATCTTTCTCATTTTTTATTTGTTGGTAATTGTATATTAGATGTGGTTATAACTATATTGGTGTTAGTAATGGCGTGTACTATTAGTGCTGGTTTCACATACCTGTGTGATCAACTTCTGGCGGGACAAAGTAAAGGCATGCCAATATCAAGGTAACACACTTCTCTATCTCTTGTAGCCGTCGTCGGCTGGAGGTCGGGTGTTCGATCCCTGCATTGGCCGAGAAAGTCTATCCGGATTTTTCCGCGTGGTTCCCACTTGTCAGTGATGTCGGACGCAGGGATTCGCAAGGACAGCTGTCTAGTCGTTCGGGTGGTACGAAAAACCGAGGAACCGCGTACACATTGGCGTGCACGAAAAGTTCTCTTGACATTTGGGATACCGCTGTCCGGGTAAAATTTCCCCAATAGCACCCCGTATGACGTATGCCCTTCTCCATTAAGCCCTGTTCGGAGCAGAAGAGTAAAACGTCAAATCTAATTTCATTTCATCTCGTAACCGTCGCGGAGGATTGTGTGGCCGATTAACATAAGTCTCGATTATCTATTTTATCGTTTAAAAACTCTTAAATTGCCGCTATGTTCTAATCTACTTAAAATCGGGACCATCCGATCTCTCGGCGAGTTGATTATGTTAATAAGTGTTTAATAATAATCTATATAACATTTAAAGACCTGCATTAGGCAAGATTAGCTCTTTGAGCTTTGGTTACTTATGATTAATCCTTTGGTTGACTTTTCAGCTGCTCTGACGCCCAAAAGTTTGAAAATTGGAGAGAGCTAGATGGTTCTAATTTCCACCTAGATTTATCAATAGCAACGGTAGGTATCCAATGTTTACTAACCCTCATGTATTATCACCCCCTACTATCTTCCGTGAATCGTGTTTGAGAAATTCATCGTATGGGGTTAGTAAAGGGCGGCGAGGGGGGTGGTCGTCCCTGTTTCGCTGACTCGCAGTCAAATTCTCACATTCACAGTCTTGTACTGATGATGAGTATTATGAGCTCATGAACCATTGCTCCAATAATATTGTAAAATAGCTTTTTAGATTAAATGTTTTCTAGAAAGCTGGAATAAATAATGCTTAGTTACCAACGAAAGCAGTGTCCAATCATGCAATGGTCAATTGGCTGATACTACTATTTACCATTGCTTCGAGAATATGAGTTTCATCATGTAATTTAAGCCATTAGCTCAGTGATTCTCAACCGGTGTGCCGCGGCACACAGGTGTGCCACGAGATCTTCCTTTGTGTAGTGCAAAATTTTGAACGGCACACTAAAAATTTCTCACTAAACAAGCCATCTTTTTGAGTGATGAAAATCGAAACACTGCAATAAAGTAAGTTCATAGCTGTGTATTTCTTTATTGGGTTTGAGTCATTCTATGTGTTTACGACTAGTCGGCGTCTATAGTTATATGTCTTCTATGACTTGCAAAATTCATATATTTTTCATATATATGTAGCCAGGTGTGCTGCTATTTGTTCATGTGTTCCAAGGTGTGCCATTGGCGAAAAAAGGTTGAGAACCTCTGCATTAGCTGGACAACGTGTCTCTAGTATGCTGGGGTTTATTATTATAACACCAGTTGCTCCAAACTGCTTCAAAATAATAGCATTAGATTTTAAAATGTGTGTTTATCTCTGTTTTCAGGCGGGAAGCTGGATAACGTTTATATTCTGGTTTTTACAAGCATTTTTTGGAATGTGGAAATTATGGAGATTGAATATGTTACCAACAGTGCCTGAAAAATTCAAGTTTTGTTTCAAAAATTTTTGAAAACGTTCAAGAATATAATCAAGTTGAAAGTGTTCGATATTCAAAGACATTTTATTCCACGAAGTAAAATCGCAGATTCGTGGAATCGAACCAATTCGTGTAATTTATTGTGACAGTGAGCCTGTTCAATCCATCTACGTTTAGACGGCCATTAACTTTTTTTATTATTTAATCATCATTCATTCAAACTCATACATAATCCGTATCTTCGGGACTTCCGAGTTCGCCATAACGATGTTAAACTGTATATTGTAAGACCCATTATATCACAAACTATTTACACTAATACTAAACGTCGGTAGGCCTAAGCATATTTATCACGTTTTGTGTAAGCTGTCATTGCCAAGATGTTTTATAAAGCTGTGGTTGTGGATGGACGGATTTAATTTATCTTCCAGATGAAAAAACCCTGCACAACAAAATAATTTGAACAATAAATACTGGGTCTTCTTGGAACATCATGGAATATGCACCTTTACTTTATGCAAATTGCATAATAAGTCATGCCGAAAAGTGCTAAGATATGACAATTATTAAGTTTGTGTTTGTGAAACGACTATGTAAATGTTTCGTATATTATGAAATGTACAGAACAAACGCCCCTTTATCTAATTCTAGTGTTTCTTTTTGTATCCAACAGTCCATACCTTTTTAGCCACTATTCATATCGTTTGGCGTAATTCGTTTACATTAGAATATCTGGGCTCCTATCAGTACCGGATCTAGTGGGGCAAATGTCCCGGGCCCCCACATTTAGGGGCCCCCACAATTCTAGGTCATACTAATATTTTATCCCGGACGGAGCCAACTAGTACCTGGGCTGCTAGGGGGCGAGGATTGGGGCCCTGGGCAGTAAGGGATATTGGGGGCCCCGGGACTGGTAGGTCAACGTATTCGAAACGTCAATGAAATCGCTGCCTAAATTGTGTCATCCCTATTAAGCTGCAATATGAAAATGCCACTCTACCCTAACCCCTGTTCTAAGGCTATTTTTCACCGTGATTCTCCCAGATTCGCCGTAAGGCATCATTTCTGGCCTCGTCTGGCACAAATTTATAATAATTCAACACTATTTTCAAGTAAAATTTTGCGATTCAGCCAAGAACCCGCGACCCCCTATTTGCACAAACGGGAGTTTTGTTCATATGGTTCTCAATCACAATATAGTATTGAATTATTATACATTTGTGCCAGATATTTCGAGGAATGAAGAAAAGGATTACAAAATAGCCCTAGATCAATGGTGGGAGTAGAGTGGTACTTTCATATTGTAGCTTAATAGGGACGAACAGGAACGGCCAGAGGGCAGCGGTCGATCAGAGATCAGAAATCGTTCCTAAAGGAATAAAGGAACTAAGTTATGACTACTGAATTCGAATATTCTGGTGTGTTATTTCGTTAATGGGGTGGGGGTGGGGGTGGGGGTGGCCGAATGGTTAGCGTGCGCACGCTGTATCAAACGGCCTGCCATTGAGTCAACTGGCGTGGTTTCAAATCCCGGTTGTACGTGGCAAGGAGTGGGGTCGCCTGTCTAACCTCGTGGATTTTTCTCCGGGTACTCCGGTTTCCTCCCACTGCTAAGAACCCTACGCGCAATCGAATTATTGAAATAAAATTAAAACCATATGTTAGTCCCGAAATGACCTAGTTTGTGTCGAGTGGACTTTAAACCCCATTTCTCTCTCTCTCTATTTCGTTAAGTGGTGAAGCAAGCTGACCCATACGATAAAATTTGATCATTTTGATACTGTACATTATTATTATGGAAGCTGACCCATACGATAAAATTTGATCATTTTGATACTGTACATTATTATTATGGAAGCTGTCCTGTGTAGCCTACAATTTATAATAATATATAAATATCTGGTACATCAAGTACTGTGTCACCGTGTTATATTTATGTATTATGAGTTATGTATATATGTACTGAAAAATAAAATTATTGTAAAAAAAAAAAATAATAAAAAATATGTTTAAGTAAATTGAAGGGGGGGGGGGGATAACTTTGGTCTGCTCATATTCGGGCTCGTCTGTGTGGGGGGATAACATTGGTCTGCCCATATTCGGTCTCATCTGTGTTGTTCACTGAAAATTTCTACACGGACGATGTACCATCTTCTGGTGGCTCTTATTATTAAGGGGTGTTGGGATGGCCTAGTGGTCTAGAGTGCCGCGCTTCGACCTTTAGCTGGCCGTTCACCTCTGGCTTGCGGCTGTGGTTTCGATCCCTGGTGTGAGCGTATGTGGCATGGAGATGGGGGCGCCTTCTCAACCCCGTGGGTTTCCTCCGGGCACTCCGGTTTCCTCCCACTGCTAAAGAACCCTATACGCGCAAGCGAATTATTGAAATAAAATTAAAACCATATGGTATTCCCGAAATGACCTAGTTTGTGTCGAGTGGACGTTAAACCCCATTTCTCTCTCTCTCTTATTATTAATTCTCTGCGGTTATTGAAAAGCTTCGTAGCCGTGTGATGGAATGGGAAATCAATGTTTTCATCATTAAAGGAAAGAGCTTTGTTGATCATAAATCTTCTTTGCCAAAGACGTTATGATGAAAATGAATTCGCGTGTCAAGACTTATATGACGAAACTCGTTGAATTTATTCGATGGGATCATACCTTGGAGTATGGGTGATCTACCCAGTATAGGACCGACAATTGGGGCATAGTGGGGCACACTTTTGTGATTTCTTTCTGCAAAAAAGTTACCAATATTGGTCTCGTGCTGGGCATTAGAGCTAAATAAATTCAGAAGTAAAAGCAACAGATTTTTTTCCCTTTATAAACAATAAAAATAAACAAAATCACAAAAATATAATTATCAAAAATAGTATAAATATCAACAATTATTAAGCACGTTTTCTTTATAAATTTAAAATAATCTCTTTTTTAGATCAGCGAAAAATCTCCCTATTCTACTCAAGCCTCTTCCAATTGCTCGTAAAAACCTCACGAGTCGACTCTCTTTTTGGGGTTCATCCTTTACGGGAGTAATTTCTTCATCAATGACTTTATCCTTATTTGGGTCATTTCCTCTTTCTTTTATATCCTCCTTCTCCGCATCACCCACATCATCATCACCATTAGTGTTTTCGTGTGTACGTTCTTCATCACCATTATCATCAGTGTTTTCATGTTTAAATTCTTGAAAATCATCAATACTTTCTGCTTTAATTTGTCTTTCTTCAACACCTATTTCCTCATTCATCTCAACTTCATTATCACCCATTTTACCTTGCCCAATGTCCTCAATTCCATTTCTGGTATCTTTATTAACCATGCTAGCATTTTCTGATTTATTATCCGATTCATAATTATCTATTACATGTGTATTTTCGGGATTATTTTCATCATTATTCTCTGCTGGATTATCTCCATTATCTCGTTTGTTATTTTTATCATCACTATCAACTCCTGTCGTTCCTTCGCCAGTATTTTCTGATTTATTTTGGATGTTTCCTTCATTATTTTCACCTCCATTCGCTGATCTATCTTCACCATCAATCTTTTCCGCTTCTGCTTCATTGCATTTCCCTGCTTCTGTTTTATTTTCTTCCTCTTCATCAGTGTAGTTTTCTGTTTTATTTTCTAATTTATAATTAGAGTTGTCTTGTTTATTGTCCTCCTGATGCTCCTGCTCATCCTCTACATCCTCCTCCTGCTGCTCTTCCTCTTTTACATTCTCTTCCTCCGCATCCTCTCTATGTTCTACTTCATTCCCATCACAGTTCTCTGGTGTGGGACTACACTCTCTTTCTACATTAGTATCGTCATGAGCTTCTTCCTCTGATTTTTGAACGTCTGAAAGTAAGATATAAATATAATACTTTGGATATATATTACTGTATGTTTTTGTTTTAGACAACTTCAAGCTGACTGCGTACACACCACATTTAGCGGGAAAAACTGGAACCGATAGTGACCAAAACATATCTAGAGACATATTTCTAAAATATTTATCCAGATATCGATGTTGTTAAACAAAAGACCACTTATCCATGTGCACGACACAAGTCGCTTTAAGGGGCGATAATTAAGCTGGCTTTAAAATGGCGTTATTGGATCCAGCCTTAATAATTTTACTTACTTTTCTTCTTTGATCGTCGTTTTCTTTTCTTCTTTTTTGGAATGACTGGTATATGTATGGTCATCAATCTTCCCTTATATTGTCTCCGTACAATTTCAAATGTTTTTCCATTTTCAATACAAAATTTCTGCTTCCTGATGGAATAATACACCTTTTTGCTCGCATCCCCTCCACCCTTCTGTTCTATCACCTCCGGATTAACATCGGTCATTATGTAAATTATAAACTGAAATAAAATGGCGTAAAGATTTTTTTTACGAGCTTTAAATTATATAATAATCATTAGTATTCCATGGAAAAAATAAGTCCAGTAACACCAAAGTGCGTTAACTTAAAGCGTAGTTTGTCTGTAGATGAGCCGATTTAATTCGACGCACCGAAAACGGCCATATACCATGGTTGCTCACATAAGAAATAAAACTTAAAAATATCAAATTACCGCGCATGTTAAACAGTTTGTCTCAAAATGACCGAAATGTTGTTGGGTTGACGCAACAGTGAGTAGGGACTGACAGGTTTTAATTCAACGTAAAGGCATCAATAAGATCTCATCAGACATTTGAAAATATAACCATACTGTAGTGCAGTCGAGTATAAAGAATAGTTAATGCATTTACCTTACAAAGCAAGAGTTATTTCCACTTTTCTTTGTTCTCTTACTTCAAGGGCTTGCTATAACGTATGACGTTATGAGCTTTGTGACGTAACAATATATTTACGTCAGAAACCACTATCTGAAAATGTAAAATTAAATTATAAACTATTTTTAATTAAATTTAAACATTATATTAAAGTAAACAGCTTATTTTTCTGGTACAATAATATATATAAACCATAAGAGAAGTCTTTTTTAAATTATTGTTTTGGTACTTTTAAGTTAAATAAATACATTTTCGCGTCTTTTGTCCGAGATGCTTTATGCAACTACCGTTCCCGCAAGGGAAAATGCTTAAATTCGAACCAAATTCTTGTCAAAAATAATATGTATCAATAGCTACGTCTTACCTGATTTAGAATGATTAATTTCTGTCCGTTTTAGTAGTCTTGATAGAAAGATATAGCTTTAAAAGTCTGATTGATATAGCTGCTAGAACTAATGCGCGCTTGCTTGCTTGATCTTCAGACCAACTATACTATGACGTCATAATGCCATATCGTCACAATGTTTACCTTTATTAAAAAAGCTACATTATCTTTTTACGATATTTTCGTATTTTAAAGAGTTTTTTATTCGTAGTATTTTATTGCATTACTCAAAATCTGCAAGAAGTCTTTGAAACCAGGTGGTGCCAACCTTTACTGTTAACAATTGAAGGGAGATAAATCTGATATTTCTGAATTCTTCCTGATCTGGAAATCAATAAATCAGGCTTCTTTGATTCCATCTCGGGTTTTCGTCCTGCATCGCTGAACTTTCTCGGCCAATGTAGGGATCGAACACCCGACCTCCCCGTGTATAATATTTTAACATTGTCCTTCTACAACTGTAGTCTATAACCCCTGTAATCAACCACGATTTAACTCAATTTTGTTTAAAACAATATTCCATCTTCCAACGTCGTAAATGAGGGTGGGGGATTAGGCTAGCTTGGGCTCCTTTCATCTAAATCGGGCACTGTTACCCCCCCCCCCCCCCATTGAGTTTTGTTTATCATAACATCTGCAGATATCACCGATTTCCTGTTAGTGATTTAAAAGTAAATTCAAGACGTATGGGGGGTTGGCTAATAAAAGATCCGCTTCCATTGTTTTATCACCAATTTCTTGTTATTGTTAAAGGCAATTCAAGACACGGGAGGAAGTGATCAAATATGTTATAAACATGAGAAATTGTGCAAGGATACCAAGTTTCACGCCGATCGTACTGTACCTTAGATGGATTTAGGTGAAATATGGAATGAACATCACGCGTTCTTGAAATGAAATGAAACGGGGTTTAACGTCCTACTCTTCTGCACCTGACCTGGGCTAATGGAAGGCGGGACACGTTATTGATATTTCGGGGGTTGGATGGCCGAATGGTTACCACACGTACGCGCGCTCTCTCTCTCTCTCTCTCTCTCTCTCTCTCTCTCTCTCTCTCTCTTGATATTATTTCACTATTTCGGCTTAATCCATACTGATTACTCATCAAATCAACATCGGTTGTGTTGACATGTTCGGTAGTTATTTTAATAATTAACTATCGCAGGTTACAGCGATATTTTTTTTTTTTTTTATGAAATTATCTAAATTTTAGATGTGATGTGTAGGATATATTATATAATGGCTATATCTATATATATCTTTCATTAACGGTCACTTTCTAAAAATACTTGGGACGATCTTGTTGGTAATTATTGAAATTTACTTAAATTGACGGATGTGTAGAATATCGTCTAGCTACCCCCCCTCCCCCCTCCCCCGTCAGGAAAATTTGCCGACCATAACTCTAAAATACCTATGTAGACTGTGCCAGATGTGCCACCCCCCAACCCCCCCAAAAAACCCAACATTTTAAACTTAGTTAAATGTCTAAATCTCTGTATCTGGTCAATTTTTCTATCATAGGCCTCAGGACTACATAATAATA
The DNA here is from genome assembly GCA_963678685.1 of Patella ulyssiponensis. Lineage (NCBI taxonomy): Eukaryota > Metazoa > Mollusca > Gastropoda > Patellidae > Patella > Patella ulyssiponensis. The sequence continues at coordinate 56,640,053 of OY783230.1, read as the reverse complement.
TGGTCCCATTCAATCAGTGATGATGGGCGACCGAATTGGACAAATGGCGTCATAATAATATATATAGTCCGAATCTGCTATGGTCCCAATGATCCAATCAACTTGATTTCATTAGTTGGGCCTAACTAATGAAATTAAGTTAGAAACCAAAATCTTACTCGTCAGTGGGGCCCCAATGAATGTGTGTAATTTCTAACAGACCTCGGTAACGAAGGGAAATAGAACGAAGACTTCCGATTGCCGACATAGCTATAAATAGATCTAGACGAATAGTGGTGGAAACGAACCTAACACCAGTGTCTGCCAGTGTCAGTGACTGTTTCCGTAAGAAGAGGGTTAGCCAACCAACTGGAAAACTCATAAACATGGGGCTACCTAAAGAACGTTTGTTTCTTGTAATAAGAACAGCATTGTATGCTCTCATTTTCTTGCTGAGCATGTTTATATTTTCACCATTATCTTTACAGATGGTAAGAGTTTAATGTTAACTTGTTTTGTACGTACGGTAATTTTAATCTAGCCACTATATATTACTATTATTTTATAAACAACATGATTGACCTACTTATGTGGAGGGCTTCACTGGATGTTGGAGACAATAATCTTATTTTAAATAAATCATTATATTACAATATATTACTTAAGCCAATTCAAGGGATTGGCTATTTTTAACAACTGTTATTATAAGAGGAATTTCGTAATATCAACTGATTTCAATGAAATTTCCAGAATATAATACAGCATAATCATGATTGATATCATAATATGTAGCATTAATTTTAATAATATCTCAGAGTAAGAACAATTCTGGCTACTTTAAGTATTAATTATTAATGTTATAGGGCCCTATTTATTTTCATTCAGGGGGGTTGGATGGTCGTGTGTACACATTTATATCACAAGGTCTGGTACACATGGTTTTGATTCATGGTTGTACATGTACGTCTAAGGAGTAGGGTTGCCTGTCCAACCTTGGCGGTTTTCTCCGAGCCCTCCCACTGCTAAAGAGGAAAAAGACCACTATGCAAGGGAATTATTGAAATAAAATTGAACCATATCTTAGTCCTCAAATGACCTAGTTTGTATGGAGTGGAATGTACGTTAAACCCCATTTCTCTGTCTCTCTTTTTTTTTTATTCAAATCAGTGACGGTTGATCATTTTATGGTCTGTATTGTAGGCTATAAATTTCATTATGATTAATTACATGTAAATTGAGCCGAGTTTACGTTTTGCAGACTTTCCATAAATATCAAATAGCTACAGCCATATTATTATTGAATGGGAAGTAAAATGTACTGGGTAGTGGCCCGTAGTTACATACATGTAATGTATTTCTGTATGAAATGACTTATCAAATCAAAAGACTTTCTATTTCCTTAGTAATGTATTGTTCGGTTTCAATTGGATCCCCTTAATCCCCTATATTCTACAATTTATCTATTTCCTGTATTGTTCGGTTTCAAATGGACCCCCTATTCTACAATCTGTTTTCGTTTGATAATTCTTTTATCATACCATGCATGGAATAGAACTGTCATGCAGTGACAGGATTTTCCTTCGTTGCATGAATTTGTATTGGTGCGAATGACTAGGCATTATTTATTGCCAGGTCATACGTTCTTCTCAACTAAACAGAAATTCAGAAGGAAAACCCTCGGAGGAGACACATAGCATACAATTAACATTACACACAAACATTATGAGTGATAAATGATAAAGGTTTGTGCTGTGTGGTACCGTACTTGCACTGGAGCGATTCAGTCTTCACTAAAATATAAATGCAGGCGCGGATCCAGAGGGGGGGTCCAGGGGGTCCGGACCCCCCCCTGCTTAGGCTTGAAAATTTGAAACTCAAATCTATGCGATTTTATTGGCGATTTTTAGACCTGTAATTTTGGAATTTACCTTCCGGAAATACGTCAGAATGCACCAAATTGAATCTAATTTACCAAATTTTTCAGGGGGAGGGCCCCCCAACCCCTCGTTAATTGGTTGAGAGCAATTAGTTAAGAAATTATCAAACCTAGACCCCCCCCTGCAAAAAATCCTGGATCCGCGCCTGAAATGTAGTAGTTAACTGAAATTGCCAGGCCCCTGTCCTGCACAAACAAATAGAAACACAGAAAAAACATAGCTTACACTAAACACAGATGTTTTGAGTAATAAATGATATGATATTTTCTGCACTTTCCCAACTAGGCCCGGTAGTAATTCAGGCTTCACTAAAAATTAAAAGAGTCAATATAGTTGTTAAATGAAATGATGTTTAAGATTATGAATATAATGAGATTACTTATCTTAAATTTAATAAAGAGAGAGAGAAATGGGGTTTAACGTCTACTCACACCTACTAGGTCATTTCAGTTGTACCTAACAAGAAGTAGGGTGATCTGTCCAACCTTGTGGTTTTTCTCTGGATCGTCCGGTTTTCTCCTATTGCTAAAGACCCCTACAAGCAAGTGAATTATTGAAATAAAATTGAACCATGTGTTAGTCCCTAAATGACTTAGTTTGTGTCAAGTGGATGTTGAACCCCATTTCTCTCTATCTCTCTTCTTTAATACGATAGAAATTGACAATTTATCACTTTTACAAAATGTACACAATAAGTTCTTCTTTTTTTCTAGAATGTACATGATGGATATTGCATATTGTATGCCGAAAGAGACTCAGACTATCCCAGTAAATCAAATTGTAGTTTCTGTATTGCCATTGGAGTTTTGTTTTGTTTTATTTATGGTGGCCTAATGACAATAATAGGAGCTCTGAGACTGTTTGAAATCATCAGCGACAGGTAAGTATCACATTAGGCTTATAATATGATGTTTCTAGTGGGTTACCCCACAGTTCTGTGCACCTCACGCCAAAAAACTCGGAGTAACAGACCGTTGCATTGGCTAATGGAACAACTCTTCCAGATTCTAGTGTAGTAAAGACAAGTATAACAAGATTTTAATCTATTAAAAAACAAAATAAAATAAGATCTGTGTTTTATTGGTATTGAGGCTTTTTAATGGTATTAATAATAATATTGACATACTTGATATGCATTATGCAACAACTAAATCTGCATATTGCCCATGATCAACTGTAGATAATCAGATGGTTTAGATATTTAATGGATTAGATAAGATGATAATGCACCATATCATCCTCATCAAGTTAATGTTAAATTGGACGTAACGAAATAAAAGACTGACAATCAGGACTTCTTTTTCATGGCCATGGTACTTGACAATAGCAATGGGCTATTTATTGTTAAAAATTCAAACACTTATTACTTTTTTTTAACTATTTAGCTTTAATATTATATTTTACACATATCATGTGTTTTATTTGATTTGGGTGAAAAGTTTAAAGGAATTTTATATTATACATATTATGTGTTTTATTAGAATTCCATGAAAAGTTTAAAGGAATATTATATTATACATATTATGTGCTTTATTAGATTTCAGTGAAAAGTTTTAAGGGACTGTAATATTATGTATATTATTATTACATATATTATGTGTTTTATTTGTTTTTAGTGAAAAGATAACATGAATTTTATATTATAAATTACATATTTTATGTGTTTTATTTTATTTCAGTGAAGTTTAAAGGAATTTAATACTGTATATTACATATGTGTTTTGTTTGATTTCAGTGAAAAGTTTAAAGGAGTTTTATTTGTAGTAAATGTTGTAGTTGATGCTGTATCAATGTTCCTGGTATTAGTTACAGCCTCTATTTTATCGGTTGGATTAAAAGCGCTTTGTGATAGTTTTACCCCAGCTGGTTATCAGTAAGTATATGTATCTAAGTAATTTAATATTCCGCTTTTAGTGACTTTTGATTGCGCAGTTCCCATTACCTACCAAAGAAAAGTTATTTGACAAGCTTTATGGACAGCAGATAATTTTGCTGCTCTTGCCATACATTTTTTAACTTATCTTCTTGAAAAGCTGACATACCAACCTGGTCTTATTTTGTCTTCTGCCATGGACCCTTGTTGCTTGTTAACCCAGTCTCATTTCCGCAACAGGTGTTAACCGAGAAAATTCGCAACCGTATTCCGGTTAGGTTTACCCATGTCACAGATGCAGAACAGAGGGCCTGACAAGGACAGTGTCTAGTTCTTTGGATGGTATCAAAAAATAATGTTCTGTGCACACATTGGTGTGGTCGTAAAAGTACAATTGGCTGTTGGAATTCTATATTGTAGGCCATATTTGAGTAGTTCATAGTGTTGCTATCTGTGCAAAATTTTCCTCATACCACCCTGTATGGTTATGTCTGTTGCTAAAAAATAGGTTGTTGATTCCCACTGTATTTCATGTCGTCTGCCATTGTGAAATCTTATTGTTTCTGAGGATTTATGTCCACTTCTACCAAGGGTGATATTGTAGACAAAGGCATATCTGCAATTGGCTACTTTTTATACGCCCACATGAGATGGAAATGAGTTCATATTTTGCCGTAGCCCCCGTCCATGTCGTCAACAATTTCTTGTGAACACTCTAATATATCTTAATTGTTTTGTCTAGTGAGGGTCACCGTGGCTAAGTGGGCGAGATCCTGGCTCGCTAGTCTGGAAGCCATGTTTTCAATCGCTGCATTGGCAGAGAAAATTCATCCAGATTTTCTGGTGTGGTTCCCTCTTGCAAGATGGAGGGCCTGAAACGAAAAACTGAGGTCCTGTGTACACATTGGTGTGCACATAAAAGATCCCTTGACAGTTGGAATTTGATATAAGAGTAGGCCGTAGTGCCGCTGTCTCAGCAAAATTTCCCTCATAGCACACTGTATGTTGAATGCCCGTCTTCATTAGCCCAGTTCGGAGCAGAACAGTAGTACATTAAACCCTATTTCATTTGATTTCGTTTTATCTAGTTGCAGGGATATATTTTTAATTGTAAATTCAAGTGGTGAACATGATATGTTTTATAACAATTTAGCTATAGCGGAGGTAAGTAAAAAATATATATATAAGCTTAGTCATTCTAATTAAGATTAAATTACAATTTCATTTCCTATATTTTTTACTTTTACAATGAACAACTTCCTATCACAGTGACACATGCTGGGTGACCAGATGGGTTAACACGTATATACATGATAGATCATAAGGTCTGTAATTGAGTCAAGTACCAGGGTTCCGATTCCATTTTTATACGCCCACATTTTGAAATGTGGTCGTATATTGTCGTCGCCCGCGTCCGTCCATCGGTCCGGCGTCCACAATTGCTTGTGGACGCTCTAGAGGCTAAAGTTAATATCCGATTGACTTTAAATTTATACACAGTGTTTAAGGTCATGAGACGAAGAAGCCTATTGTTTTTCAGCGATTTCCGATAATAACTATCACAGTTAAGGCCCTTGATCACTTCAAAAAATCTTGTGGACGCTCTAAAAGCCAAAGTTAATATCCGATTGACTTTAAATTTATACACAGTGTTTAAGGTCATTAGACGAAAAAGTCTATTGATTTTCAGCGATTTCCGATAATTAGTGCCAGAGTTATGGCCCTTGATCACTTCAAAAAAATCTTGTGAACGCTCTAGAGGCCAAAGTTAATATCCGATTGACTTTAAATTCATACACAGTGTTTAAGGTCATTAGACGAAGAAGCCTATTGCTTTTCAGCGATCTCTGATAATAATTGCCAGAGTTATGGCCCTTGATACACAGTGTTTAAGGTCATGAGACGAAGAAGCCTATTGTTTTTCAGCGATTTCCGATAATAACTATCAGAGTTATGGCCCTTGATCACTTCAAAAAATCTTGTGGACGCTCTAAAAGCCAAAGTTAATATCTGATTGACTTTAAATTTATACACAGTGTTTAAGGTCATTAGACGAAAAAGTCTATTGATTTTCAGCGATTTCCGATAATTAGTGCCAGAGTTATGGCCCTTGATCACTTCAAAAAAATCTTGTGAACGCTCTAGAGGCCAAAGTTAATATCCGATTGACTTTAAATTCATACACAGTGTTTAAGGTCATTAGACGAAGAAGCCTATTGCTTTTCAGCGATTTCCGATAATTAGTGCCAGAGTTATGGCCCTTGATCACTTCGAAAAATCTTGTGGATGCTCTAGAGGCCAAAGTTGATATCCGATTGACTTCAAATTTATACACAGTGTTTAAGGTCATGAGACGAAGAAGCCTATTGATTTTCAGCGATTTCTGATAATTAGTGCCAGAGTTGTGGCCCTTGATCTCTTCAAAAAATCTTGTGGATGCTCTAGAGGCCAAAGTTGATATCCGATTGACTTTAAATTCATACACAGTGTTTAAGGTCATGAGACGAAGAAGCCTATTGGTTTTCAGCGATCTCTGATAATAATTGCCAGAGTTATGGCCCTTGATCACATCAAAAAATCCTGTGGACGCTCTGGAGGCCAAAGTTAATATCCGATTGACTTTAAATTTACACACACTGTTTAAGGTCCTGAGATGAAGAAACTTACTGATTTTCAGCGATTTCAAATGATTACCACCAGAGTTATCTCCCTTGATTTTCAATGAATTTTGATAACTGAACAGCTAAATCCATGATGTTAAATGTTTCCTATACTAATTGTTAGCGTGGGGCAAAACTTTATAAAAAGCAAACAAATTCTAATGATTTTCAGATAATTACATAATGAGTTGTTACTCTTAATCAGATTTTAGTGTATTACAAATGTTTCATTACCAAAAAAAGTAAAAATATGCGACAACCCTTGTTGACAGCCCGGACGATTTAGCTGCTGTGGGTGCCTGGCAACCTATCTTTTTATGTAACAAGAAGTAGGGTTGCCAGTCCAAGACTTGGGTGGTTTCTTCGTGCCCCATTGCTAAAAAACTATATGTGCAAGAGAATTATTGAAATAAATTAAATCATATGTTAATCCTGAAATGACCTAGTGGGCCTTCAACCCCGCAAGAAATTAAATGATTAAACATTGTATTTAATGCTGTATTTGCTGTTAAATATTGCAGGGTGGCGCATGGATATGTTTTATTGCTTGGATAGTACAAACAGTCCTTGGATTCTTCATCATGTACAGAAATAACATCATACGCATACCATGCCTAAAAAACAGCGGTTCTACAGACATTCCAGGTCCTTCAGCAGATGGAAATAAATATTAAATAATCTGGAAACAATCTGTCGACTCAGCAGAGTTCTTGGTAAATTGTTTCAATTTAATACTATTTATTAAGAGTAATAATAATTGTTTTTACATGAATGGTAAATGCATATTGTAATAATTTTGTGATATCATTTTGTAAAAATAGACAAGAAGATCTGCTAGAGTATCTTAATTGAGGATTTAGTAATACAAGTACAAGCTTTTCAAGAGATTATACATGTGGAGATGTACAGGTCACAATTCTATGAAATACAATTACTGATTTTTACTAAGCAACGCTTTATCTTGCCTTTTCTAGTCTTTATCAAGAAATCGCCAGTAATAAACAGTAATTGTATTCCATAGAATTGTGACCTGTGTATAATATACATGTAATAACTGATATACGATCATAAGATAATGCACCAAGGGAGAAATTCTTCCGGATAGATAGATATAGGCGTGACAGCTTTAAAATCAAAGCTCTCTTAGAAATATTTGTATTGTTAAACCTCTACCATTAAATAACCACTCCCTTCTAAGCCTGTATAATCCTGTATAATCATTGTTATTATGTATCATATATATTCAATCACTGACACATAGACGTACAGGCCCAATGAAAGGTAAGGGGCTGAAACTGAAATGCCCAACATAATTGCGGATAAAGAGTTGACTGTTCTCGGCTTCTCGCTATAATAGTTAAAATAGAATATTGTGAAAATTTAGTCAAATTGTTCCACTCTGAACCTGAGATATCAACTTTTGAATTTTAGGCTAGCCTTGATCATCGTTATTAAAGTTTGTACCCTAAAAACAAACTCTTGATTATCCTATCCATTTGTTATTTTAAGTATTTTATAAAGAATGTATTCCAATCTGCTAAATATCGCAGGCTAGCGATGACATAGAGAGTGTTATATTTGAATATGGTCTGGATAAGTTATTTATTGTCTAATTAATAATGTAGATAATATTTCAGGTATATATTTTATGAATGTTGAAATATGTTATGAAAGTATTTCTAATAATGAGTATTATCCAGTTATATATCATTAGCTATTATAGGTTAAATGCATATATGGTATTATTTTCCCAAATCAAAAATGGCTACTAAGCCTATTGACATTCGTAAAATTAGTTACCCTATGTTATAACCAATCCTTTTTATATAAATCATATATTCGCCTATTAGATTTCATGTTATAATCAAATTCTGTGAAAAACATAAACCACAAAATTAAAATCACCCTTATATGTTTTAATTAAAATCAAGAGACATATTAAAATGGTGTTTTGAAATGAGCTAGATCTGCCAACCCTAAACCTAAGTTGTAAATAATCTTTTGTATATAAACCATATGGTTGTTATCATATTAAACAAAAAGTAAATAAAAAAATGGAAATTAGGAGACATAATAAAATTGAAGTATGGCTTTAACTTGATCTGTCAACCCTAAAATGATAAATGCATTGAATCTCTCCTGATAATCAAAGTTAAACAGTCCTGCGCTCTGAGAAAAAGTGGTTTTATTAGTGCATAGATGATTATTTCCCTTTAATCAAAGTCGAACAATACCAATAATTGTAGGCTAAATCATTTGTTCCTTATTGTCTTGGAATAAGTGTATTTAGTCTTAACATGAAATGTTTATTGATTCAGTTTAAGTTTAATTTAAATTAGTTTTCAGTTTATCGTAATAATAAGAGGTTCATTCCCTATTCTCTCAGAATACATGGCTTCCCTATTCTCTGATAATAATACTATTTTATTTCTTCAGTATAACAGCAGTCTTATTATCTCAATTTATATTACATATTCTGCATTATTATTTAAATTTTCAGAATGTATATTGATGTTTTGTTAGTTTGTTATATTTATAAAATCATATCAATCAAATTTTAAAGCTCACATTGTTAAACTGACCATTGTATAATTTATTTTGTTGAGTATTGTTTTCTTGTTAACATAATTAGTGCTTGAACCTTGGTTTTTATTATACACCACATTGAAATATGGCTGTATTATTGGCTCTCCAATGAAAAAAAGAAGCCTAGTGATTTTCAATGATTTCTCATATTGTACTATTCTGAGTTATGGCCCTTGATCACCTTGTTGAACAAACACTGTAGTGACAAAAGACGTTATAATGTCACTGAAGTGCATCATTCAATGAGGTAAGATGAAGCAGACTATTTAATTTCAACAATCTTGATTGCTTCTTGAGTTTGTGCCTTACAGAGAATGTTGTGAACTATCTAGCTTCAAATATATATGCATTTCTTAATTAGATTAGTAAAATCAATGAACCAACCAGACTTCAACAATTATTTCTAGAGTTATCTGCCTTTTGCTTTAATAGCTACAGTGATTGGTATTTTATGTATAAGAGTTTTTGCTTATTATTTATCAAAAGAATCTCTATGTGACAATCTGTATGATCAGCTCAGACGACTTAGCTGCTTTAGATTTATGTTTGATTGCCTGTTAACTCTTCTTTTTCAACTTTATTGTAACATTTTCAGTCATTTCAATTTTTGTCAATTTTTAGATTTAACTCAACAAAACCTTATAGGAACTATCATGTTATCCATTTTATAGCTGTTGTAATAATAGCATCTTTTATATGTTGATGAATGTGTATCAAAAGTGATTCATACAGAATTCTGATGTTTATTTTTTGCAAGAGCTTAGGATAGTGGCATATTCTATCATTCTTTTCCCACCCCACAACAAATGATTAAAGACTAAATGCCTGATTAGAGACCAGTTTTATTTCAGTACCTTTGGTGTAGGGGGGGGTGCGTGGGGATGGCTGAATGGTTAGTGTGAACTTTGTGTCATAAGATCTGTCATTGAATCAACTGACATGGTTTTTCTCTGTATTTCTCCCACTGATAAAGACCCCTACACACTAGAAAATTATTGAAATAAAATTGAACTGTGTGTTAGTCCCAAAATGACCAAGCTCTTCTATGCATGAAACTATGTATCTTAGTTTCCCTATTTTCATTATGGTACATGCAATTACCAAGAATTGTTTCACATTTTTTTTCCATTTTTTTTTATTTAAGTCTCTGCTCAGGACTTTTTGGTAAATCCAACTGGTTATTATTAGCACTATTTGTTACTTTGTTTTTTTTCTTTTTTGCCTATTTTTAGGCCTACTCTGGATTACATATTGTAACCTTTTTACTTGCGTTGGTTTTAGTTTTTGTATCTGTAAAAGGTACCGAACCAATCTGCATAATATATATACCGGTATATTTTCTTTATCAGCTCCATTGTGAACTATTCATCCATTATTTTGCAGTTATACACAATTACATATATACCCAGGCTTCTAATAATTTATCATATATGAAATGTTGTTATATAAATAGATACAATTTCATAAAATGCCTTCTATTGTCAATGTATTATTGTATAATTAAATATTTTGTATTTTAATTTGTAATATAACATTAAAAAAGAAATGTAATTCAATGTGCTCACATTGGGCTTTTTAATAAGAACACAACCCATTAATGACATACACCAGAATGCCTGTCTTCATCATCCCATATCATAGCAAGAATATTAGTAGTATTCATCGTCTTCTCAAAACTGAACCCACAGCTAAACTCCATATGATCTGTCCGCTTCAATATTTTTATAGGATGATTTTGACCTGTTGGGCTCTCTGTGGCTATAACCATTCGGATCATCGGATTGTTAAATAGAAGTCTTATAGGCAAAGAAATGTCATGGATTTAATATTGAAGTCAATGGTAAGAGAATCACTTGTCTGCATCCTGATTGACCCTCTGAGTTATGTCCCTTTGTAAGCAAATCACAAATTTTAACTCCTGAGGTTAAATCTATATAATGCTACGTGGCCGGCCATACTCGAAAAAAGTTGAGAGAGAGAGAAATGGGGTTTAACGTCCACTCGACACAAACTAGGTCATTTTGGGACTAACATATGAGCCCCCGGAGGAAACCCACGAGGTTGAGAAGGCGCCCCTATCTCCATGCCACATACGCTCACACTAGGGATCGAAACCACTGCCGCAATCCAGAGGTGACCGGCCAGCTAGAGGTAAAAGCGCGGCACTCTAGACGACTTGGCCACCCCACCCCCGAAAAAAAAAGGAAAAAAAAAAAAAAGGTGAACTCCGTAGGCACTATGCTGGTATCGTGCTAGAATATAATTCATTAAAAGTATAAAATAAGAGTAAGTTTAAATGGACTAATAAAGTATAAAATGGCCCATACCAGACCCCAGATTGTGGGCTTAGGGTAGGTACCACTTGAAACCAATTAAAATGAACATGTACACGTAGACTACAAAGAATTGTCGGCTAGATCAGACATTTGGGGTATCACTTATAACAAAGTTAAAATGAAAAATTACACAGAAGGTCTACCCAGTATAATTTATAAAGAAACCTCTGTCAGTCAAATTATCTGTGGCATAGTGCCGTAACTAAGATGAAAAGTACTGTATGAAAGTAAGCAAATTTAACGGCACATCTCCTGTAGTAGCCTACTGAATTATCCTCCAGGAGGTGAGCGACACAAACAAAAACGAATGATTATACTGCAGTTATTTCTTTTTGGTTAGCAATTATATTATTCCATAAATCTTAAATAAAATCAACCACTTTACTCCTTGACTCTCATATGCATGAAATTATATGCTTGTTGTCTGCCTTTAATAATACACCAACTTAAAATAATTTCAACCGCTTTTTCTTCTTCAATCTGATATACATCAAATCACAAGTCTTCAGAGGTTATAATATACATACATAAGTAAACATCCAATCTGATTATAGTTCAAAATTTCGTTTTACTTGTCTTTACAGATTCTTTTTTGTTTCTTTATCATCGTAACAACGGTGGCAATGACAATCGAGGGTAAAACATGCAGTAGTTGTGCCGGTGATAACTTGGCTCAGAGTGCAGTAATTTGACAGAAATTTTCAACATATTCCATTTTCATTATCTATTTTTAGCTATCCTAGCGGGAACTTTACTTCTTTATCTAATCTTATATAATGCCCGTTTACCACATTATTATACGTTATCATTGGACAGGAACAACGTCTTCATTAGCCCAGTATAGGAGCAAACCAGTAGGATGTTAAGCCCCATTTTATTATATTTTTACAAGTATTAAGAGTGGCGTCTCACCTTGTGCAAAGAGTAAACGCAACTGGCACACTCCATTGACAATATTTGGAGAAGTGATGACTCTAGGCTCCCATGGCGTGGTCTGAACAATGGGTGTCAGAAATAATGGTAAATTTACTCCGGACTGGCTCTTGAGAACTGTCATGCCGGAAGTGGAACCAGAGGCGGACAATACAGATGATCCAGTAGTGACCAACCAGATGATCTTATTGTTATTGCCGATGATGCTCGGAAAGTAAACCAGAGAGATCTAACTTTTATAAGTATTAAGCTGATGATGATTAATGTACTCATCAGGTACACTAAGCATAATTCTGTGAATTCGGCTGGATATATCCTTATACTTGATCGTGTAAATATATTTCTCTGAATATTCCCAATGCTTATTCCCGCACAGTCTGTAATATCATGTTTGATACTTATAGCAGTTTTGCCTGATAGGGACTATTCTGTGATCTTTGAAACAAACGTTTACTCTGATAAATGTCATAATAGGATATTATGCAGTCGCCAATGTCAGATCGAAAGACGTTCGTTCACAAGGTTATCCGTTAAAATCCCAAAGATCTTGGTTGAGTTATTAGCACTGATTATACATCCCCTTTTCACTAGAACCACTTCTCTTTACATAGCGGCATATTTAAACCATAAGAGTCTCGGGGAGAAAGGCGCTGGCTCCCCCAGCATAATGAAGACGGACATGAAATGGGGTTTAATTTAACGTCGTACTTTTCTGCACTAATTAAAGCGGGTATAGCCATGAAGTGTGTTGCCCAAAGAGCGGCATTTCCGCCTACTCTTCATAGAATTCCAGCAGTCATGGTCATGAGAAACCCATCAGCTAACCACTTGGTTGGTGGGCCAGCGTCTTACTCAATGAGTAACCCTGGTTCCCCTGAGGATAAGTTCCAACAGGTCACATTAACTAGAAAACCAACGAGAGAATTGTCAAAAAACACACCTGTTTTCTGGCAGGGTGTTTCACTACCCAATCAAGATAGGGGCGCCTTCTCAACCTCGTGGGTTTCCTCCGGGCACTCCGGTTTCCTCCCACTGCTAAAGACCCCTACGCGCAAGCGAATTATTGAAATAAAATTGAAACCATATGTTCGTCCCAAAATGACCTAGTTTGTGTCGAGTGGACGTTAAACCCCATTTCTCTCTCTCTCTCCCAATCAATGCATGTAGTATATACTAGACAAGATAAAATCAATGTCCGAAATATGTCCCCGCTTGTTCCGCTCTCTAGTAGTTGTTTAGCTGCAACGAATGGCTGAACCGCTGTCCGAGAATATTGATAAACTGGTTTGCACTGGGTATGAATATGTGAATTTCACAAATGATTGATTTACATGTCAGCATTAATAGGTAGATCAGTCATTTGTAGGAAAACGACAGACCTGGAGTGTTTTTAGCGGAAATATCGTAGGTTATGATTTTGTTGTGAACAAACAATGACAAGGATTATAAGTGGCGAAAAGTTTTGTCGAGAGTAATATTCAACTTTCTTGGAGCACTTATCTTCAGAATTAACACAGCTGTATTCTTAATTGGTGTATTCCCGCGAAGGCGCAGTTACAGAGCGTGACCAAAATTAATCCTTCCCGCGAAGGCGCAGATATCGACTTGTCGGCTTTCGTTTGAAGAGAGACATGTTGTTATTAGAACCCAATTAAGGATGTTAAAGATTTTATGAATTTATGTTCACTCTGAATTTTATTCACCAATTGGCAACTAATTTCCAACCTTTGCATCTACGAAAAATAGTCTGTATCGCGCCAGACGATCAATATATTCAAAAATACCAACAACAAAACGTGAACTTGAAATACTAATCTAAGACATACCATTGGTGGTGAGCCATTTTGCCTAATCGATGATGGTGCCGATGATAGGATTCTTGGTTTTGTTACCCCAATGCCAGCCAATCCAAAAATAACCGAATTGGTCGACTACATAACAAATCAATGGTTCGAGGTATGGAAGCATATCGAGGGTGAATTTTTACGACACCGAAGAGCACAGAACCAACAACAATCTGGAAGGGTGGCATTCAAGAAACTAGTTGGAAAAGTCCATCCGAATGTGTTTGAAATGATTGCATTTCTGCAACAAGAACAAAATATTAATGAGATAAAAAGCGTCCAGTATGCAGGGGGGCAGGAATCACCAAGGAAGAGGCATAAATATACCCAAACCCAAAGCCAGCTCCAGGAAATAAAAGGAAGAACAATTGAATTTAATCGAGTATTTAGACAGGGTGTCTTATTTGGCGAAATTAAACTAATTTGTTATAGAATAGTTATGTTTTTTTTTATTTATTTGGCGAAATTTGTTATAGTATAGTTATGTTTTTATTTCTTATTTGGCGGAATTTCTTATAGTATAGTTATGTTTTTATTTCTTATTTGGCGAAATTAAATTAATTTTTGTTTTAGTATAGTTATGTTTTTAATATCTATGCTAAAAATGATGCTAAAATGATGGTTAATTAGTTACAGTGGGGATTATGAAAGTGTAAATTCTTATCATAACAATCTATAACACCATTGTTACGTTTTTAATCCATTTTAATCCATAGGAGCTGGATTCCCGCGAAGTCGTCGAAAACGACCTCTTTTAATCCGTTACGGTCAATAACTGCGCCTTCGCGGGAATAAACCTCTTAATTAACACATATGTCTTCTTAATTAAAACATTTTGTCTTCTTCATTAAACCATTTTGTCTATTCTTAATTAAAAAAATTGTCTCTCATGTAACACGCTTTTATATTCAGTCACCATTTTAATATATTATTATCATTTCCGTTCGACATAAAACAGATTATGAAACTTCACAGAATATCAGATAACAGCGAAGATGACAAATCAACGCCAAACAAGGTTACATAGTAGAACCACCTCAGGTCTATGGATTTCAACACTATTGTTCATTAGATAATTTAAAGAATCAACAATTTGTTGCCATGGGTGGCCGCCCTGTTTCCATATCCTGAACACAAAGACGAACGGCGACACTTCACCTTAGCAGACATGTTTATGGCGTAAATTTCATTTGTTTCGTAACCGATATTTTCATATTTTTCATATCTTTTTCGTTTTTTAATGGGAGATAACCAAGCCTACTGTAGACTGTTGAGCAAACCTTGTCTATCTTTGTAACCATGTCAAATGTTAATTTTTGACGCCATTTGTAAGCGGTTGCTATAGAGCTATTACGGGTTGTACAAATTACACAGTTATCGGGGTGACCTGCCGATGTTATATTCCATATGTAGTTACGAATTGATGACGTCATATTTAAACCTATAAATTTGTATATGTCGTCTGTTGCTTTTATAGGCGTTTCGGCTATATCTTCATAACGGACAGTTTTAATTCTTCCAGGGAAAACTTTATTAAGTTCAGTCGATGCCTTCAAATCGCCAAAAACCCGACTGCAAAATTTAACCGTCGCGTTGATAGCGTCTTTCACTTTGAATTCGCCGACCCTTTGTTGAGAACGAAGTGTACCACGCGGATCCCGAATCAAATGTATTACTTTAAGAGTAGGGAACTTGGTCATCAATGGTCTTAACGACTTCACGCTCATTCGAATAGTTTTCATCACTGACACTTTAGAATTAATGCATGCATTTTGAAACAAGGGCAAGCAATTCGCAGTTCCCATCACTCCTTGCGAGATTTTCAAACATTGCAAATATTTTTTTGTTGTTTTGCTACCACCGTAGTGATATTGCCTGAGCGTATGTATATCTATATCGTAAGAGTTGCATGTTAACATGGATTCCAAGAGTTCCAGTGCGTTGATGTCATATATTCTGGCAGTATTTTGTCTGCAATAAAATAATAAACTATTGTAGTCAATAAATTTATAAATGAAATAAAATAAAAAGGGTTTTAACGTCCTACTGTTCTGCTCCTAACCTGGGCTAATGAAGACGGGCATACGCCGTATAGTGCGCTATGAGGGAAATTTTGCATGGGCAGCAGAGCTACAGCCTACTCGTATCTAGAATTTCAACTGCGAAGGGATCTTTTGCGTGCACGCCAATGTGTACACGGGACCTCGTTTTTTGTCCCACCCGAACGACTAGACAGTTGTCCTTGTCAGGCCCCCCGTCCTGCATCACCTACAAGGGGAAACCACGCCGGAAAATCTGGATGAATTTTCTCGGCCAATGCAGGGGTCGAACACCCGACCTTCAGGCTAGCGAGCCAGCGTCTTACCAACTTAGCCAGACAGACCTTATGGTCTAGTTGAAGCACAGACGTTAGACCCCCACCCCACAAAATTGTCATTAATCAAAACTTACTTGTCTGGTTTATTAAAGTACGTCAAAGGAGTCCCGGTCTTCATTAGTTTAGACAGGGTGTATAACGGTTCATAGACATAGAAAACGTCGGGACTTTGCTGTATCAGATCACCAGTTAAAGACGAACCGCTACGCATATACGTTAAAATTATAACCATAGTTCCGGGTTCTGTGGAGCGAAATAAAACCCTGCTTGTATAATTAACTGTAGTTTTCATAGTTCTATCATCTATCAGACTTCGGGATAAAAAAAAATTCTTGGTCGAACGTAGATCTCCACCTGAAATATGAATATGGAACAAATAAAAATAAATGGAACATTTTAGAACTTAAAGTAGCTAAGTCTCTAACTCGATATCATCTAAAGTTTTCAACATTGAAAACACGAATTATTTGTCAATTTAAATCGGATGCTGTGATCTTACCGGAAAAAGGTGGGCTTCTGATATCCATTACTTAAGACAAAATAAACATTTTACCATTGGTACACAAATCGTGTACCATAATGCGTTTCAGCCCAGTTCTCACAAGAGACTCGGGGAACGAGGCTAGACACATTGCACCAAATCAAATCGAAACTTCTTTTTTTTTATCGTAGCATTGGTACTTGACCGATACCGGTATAGATTAATACGTATAATTGGCCTAAATACAAATAAGGTGATGGTGTTCGGAGTTGGGGCCCAGACCATGTGGATTAGCCAAAAGTTTACCATACGTTTGGTATGATCAAACAGAAGGGCAAGTAACACTTCTTACCTGATTTTGAGATGAGAAATAGTGTCAGTAAAGCAATACCAATTAACACCAATTTCAATCTCCAAATTTTTCTGAACCTAAACATATCGTTGATCCACGGGTGTGTGGCACGAACAGCCAACCTCTCCTGAAATAGAATACGATAATGGTCCTGAGGTTATCTTCTCCATTTGGCTGAAATAGCAAGTATTTGCTCGCGTCAAGGAAAGTCGTGTGTACTGGGCCCGAGTCAAGTTTTCGCAGAAGAAAACTTTTTATTTTGTCAATCAGCAAACAAATCGTAAGCTGTGTGCATTTAAAAAGCGCCGTTGTGTGTTTTATATGGATTAAAGGTGCACTGTCACCTACTAGACAGCCGTAACTTATTAAAGCTAACAGGAACTAGTCATTGGCCGAATTCAGAGGATAACCGGTACCAGCGGACGATTAACGAGTAATAGGACCAATCTCACCTATCATCTAGTCTATTGACTACTGTCCCTAAAAAATAAATGAACTTAAATTTGCTAGGTTTAGTTTAGCGATATTTAAACACTCCATTTTAGTCGGTCTACTACCATAGGATAGCAGTATTACACGACACGCCCAATCACTTCATACGTTAACAAATATTATTTAAGTAGCTGAAATTAGACTTCATACGTTAATAAATATTATTCAAGTAGCTGATATTCGACTTCATACGTTAATAAATATTATTTAAGTAGCTGATATAAGACTTCATACGTTAATAAGTATTATTAAGTAGCTGATATTAGATTTCATACGTTAATAAATATTATTTATGTAGCGAGAGAGAGAGAGAAATTGGGTTAACGTCCACTCGACACAAACTAGGTCTTTTCGGGACTAACATATGGTTTAATTTTATTTCAATAATTCGCTTGCGCGTGGGGGTCTTTGGCAGTGGTAGGAAACCGGAGGACCCGGAGAAAACCCACGTGGTTGGACAGGCGAACCTACTCCTTGTCCGGGGATTCGAAACCGCGCCAGTTGTCTCAATGACAGGCTTTATGATACAGCACGCACGTACTTACCATTCGGCCATGCAATCCTCTATTTGAAGTACCTTAGTCTCTAACTCAATACCACCCTAAATCTTCAACATTGAAAACACGAATTGTTTGTCAATTTAAATCAACATTGATGCTGTGATCTTACCGGAAAAAGATGGGCCTCTGATATCCAATATTTAAGACAAAATAAACATTTTACCATTGGTACACGATTCATGCTTTTCAGCCCCAGTTGTAACAAGAGACTCGATGAACGAGGCTAGAAACATTGCACCAAACGGCGCAAGAAATATTATGTAGACTGGAATAACCAGACACTAGAAGTTTGCATTCGATTGAGAGTGCTGGCTTTTACATAAGAGTAAAACGGAGTCCATTGAATGTAAATCAGTTTATATGCATTAAACTTGCATTATGCAAGAGCAAAATCTGCCTATTACGTGTCTTTCTTTAGGCCCGAAATGTTATCTAAATTATTAATTAGACATTAATTAACTTATCCAGACCATAATAAACTCTCGATGCCAAGGGTAACTGGATTAGATTCAAATATGCCGCTGAACGGCCATTGTAATTAAATCACAACATTGGATAATCGAGACTACTCTGTTTTTATTAATGATTTTAGTAATGATGACCGAGGCTATTCAGAAATTTCACGCTCTCCGTTCTCGGCCTATAGAGGATCAATTTTAGTGAAATAGATTTCATACGTTAATAATTATTATTTAAGTAACTGACATTACATTTTATACGTTGATAAACACTATTTAAATAGCTGTTATAGTTATTTTAGTTTTACAATTTGCGTATAGTGTTAAAATACATAATCGAACATGCACGGTATTTCTGTACAGTTAAACCACATCAAATCAAAAATATTGCTTTTAAACAACTAGTTCAGACGTCAAAGTCAAAGCAGAAGACAAAAGCCATGGAAGGATTCGGTATGTATATATATATAGAACAACAAGACATTTTAACCGGAATGAAATAAGAATCATGGTAATGAAAAAAGGGGGTGGGGTAAAATGGGGTGTAGTGCTCCATTTTTTTACACCGACTGGTCTAATAAAGACGGACGGTTTTTGTCCCATCCCAACGACTGGTCACTCTCCCATATGGGGAAACTACTCTGGAAATTCCCGTTGAGCTTCATCGATCAACATCGGGGTCGAACCCCAGACAATCTGTTTTGTGAGTCAGTGCCTTCCTTACTGAGTCACCTTGACTGCCTAGGAAGGATGGTGATAAGAGTTCTATCAATCTGACCAGTTGTGCTTCTTATTTTGAAATGACAAACCACCCGAATATCCATCTGTTTGATATTTTGCATCTTCCTGCTTGTTTCCTTGTTGTTTTGCAGGTCATTTAGATTTATATTATATTGAGTAACCCGATTAAAGAACCTTACATGTTAGTCGATTACAGTAAATAAGGTTGTTAAATCTATTTGGTACCTAGTTTGCTTAGGCCGTACAGGTAGCTGCATACAATACCTATACGGTAATCCGGTTATAACTACGCACAGAAGCACCACTTTAAATCTCAGTGAAATTTTATATGATTCTTTGCTTTTGGCTTTGAGAAATAACGCAGATGACTATGTTTACTTTAAAATTCACCCAGTGACACGCTACAAATATCTCTGTTTCAATATACACAAATCAAAAGAACAAACAGTTTTGCGTTTATAGAAATCTCTAGCAGACGATCAAATAGTTCAAGAAGGTTCAAATGCCTAAATCATTAAAAAATACAAACGAGTTTATTATATACTTATCTTACGACAACAACAGCCCTTTGATAGTCGTATTCATTATATTTGGCCACATTTTACATTTTAGACCTTGGAAGTTGTAAATGTTTAAAAATTTATATCCAGAGACAGTTCAAAATACGAAAATAAACAAAACATACCTAACCATAAATACTTAATCGAAATAGATTTCGTTTTCTAAGACAACATGTCAACAAATGTTATGTCACTCTGAATTTTGAGTGCTGTACTGATCATTTAAAGTTGTATTCCCGTTGTCCCCGCTGTTCTCATTAAATATATTGATGCAACCATATTTACTTTCTTTAGATAACGAAGTACTTTACAACAATATCATCACGAAATAAACGATCATGTTGTATTTAATAATTAATTATAATTTAAAACAGTTGTTCTCAACCTTTTTTTGTCAACGGCACACATTGGGACACATGAAAAAATAGCGGCACACCTGGATAAATATATAGGAAAAATATTTGAATTTTGCAAAAAAAAAAAAAATAAACATAGCAAGTCATAGACGGCATAGAATCGTATAGACACAGACTAGTCATAGAAACAAAGAATGACTCAAACTAAATAAATACAAACCCAGTTATGAGGACACCAGTGAATACTCATTTAGGATCATGTGTTTTTTCGCATTTCTTTTTATGTGTCGTTCAAAATTTCGCGGCACACTTTGGAAGTTTTAGCGGCACACTGGTTGAGAACCACTGATTTAAAAGTCATAGACGGCATAGAATCGTATAGACACAGACTAGTCATAGAAACAAAGAATGACTCAAACTAAATAAATACAAACCCAGCTATGAACTTATGAGGACTCCAGTGAATACTCATTTAGGATCATGTGTTTTTTCGCATTTCTTTTTATGTGTCGTTCAAAATTTCGCGGCACACTTTGGAAGTTTTAGCGGCACACTGGTTGAGAACCACTGATTTAAAACATAGCCAAAAATATACTTCAATTCTATTTCTACACAAAACCTCAGCACCACATACGGACAGTTAAGTACAAATTAAGTTAGATGACCTTGCTAGTCGACAGTATTTTCAACACAATTTATAAAATCTTATCAAGAGTCAGTAGGCTGGGAACCAATGGAAACACTCTGGTAGTCAAGGACTGATATTCTAAAGCTCCTGGAAAGGGGAGGAAACTGGAGGGCACGGGGAAAACCACGAGGTTTGACAAGCGACCCTAGTCCCTGTCACGTACAAGCGGGGAATAGAATCCACGCAGTACGGATGAAGTAATTATTGACTAATTCTATGTATTCCAACTCACCAAACGATTTAGTCGGCAGTTCCACCATGGCCACCATCGCGAGAATTTCATATTTTTAAGTTATATTTTTAAAATATATTAAACAGTCCTACCTTGTTAAAGAATAATCCTATTAATCCTATAATTCACTATTTCCAGATAGTTATTCCATTGAGAGAATAGAAAATGATTTTTAAGTGTGAGAATGATACTCATGATGGTATATCAGTGAGTTGACAACCTATTAGCAAAAGGCATAGAAATAATTATGTTTTGAATTTTTTAGAAAACATGAAATTCTCGCTTCAACGAGCCATAAAATTATGAATGCAGTACACTCCTTCCTGAGTAATTATAATTACAGAATGTAATGATATTCTCTGGTATCATTGGCTGATTACGGCAGAGGTCATAGGTAGATAGGGCCTACAAGGCGGTATGTAGGATTTCAAAAGAGGGGGTGCCAATACAATGCCCGAGTTACTGAGCGCGGAGCTGCGACACGCAGACATCCCCCCACCCCTTAAAGTTTGAAAATTTGACTGCCGCAAATCCGTTTTCCACGCACTTGGAGCAGCAATCCTGTGTGTCAATTTCGGTGGCGTTATTTCTCATTTTGGTGTTAAACACATCAAAATAAAAAATTTCTGGTCCTCTAAACTAGAACTAGTCCCAAACACCAATAAGGCCATGTGGGTGTGGTGACCAGAACGAGAATGTCTAATAATGTCATTTGGTGTCGGCGCTCCCAAAGACCGATAAGGCACTATCAAATGTGGATAGGGCGACCAAAACGAACCCTCTGATGTCATGTGGTGGGACAGTCGCTGATCCAGAAAGGGGCATTTTGCCTATGGGTGTGGCACCCCCTGTCTGGGGTCCACCCTTAGAAAATTTGAAAAAAATAACGCTGCTGGAAACTCCTTTTTCGGCCATTCTGGCGAAATCTAACAGTCGATTTTGTATTTTATATGGACGATTTTTTTACGGGGGCTGCAGAATTGTTAGGAGAGGCACTAGACAGTTGCTCCTAGTGCCCCACCCCATAGCCTCCACATAGGTTATATAAGAGTGTGGGCGTCCTCAAAACCTACCGATTGATCAGTGCGTTAAGAGCATCACTTTGAGCATACTCCGCGCAGCGTTTCGTTTGATTACAGGTAATCTCACTACACACTGCTATTATGAGTGGATATTGTTGTGTTAAATTTTGATTGGTCAGTAGTCCGACTACCAACCAATCACTACCTACCATACAAAAGCTTTACATTTAAAACGAGTGCCAGTATTGGACCAAATATGTTTACATAACGTTACGTCATGGCTCACGCTTTTATTATGCCTAATTAACCCGTGCATAGGAGATTACTGCAGTAAAACTAATTGTGTGACAAACGAGGCTATCAAGTCGAATGAAATGTAAACAATACGGTTTGGAAACGAATATACTTTCACCGTTTTTAATACCTTAAATCACTGTCCAAAGTTTTAGGGAAGACTCAGATTAAACGAAGGACTGTCATGTTGCTGTACTTAAGTGATAGCTTTCATTGAACGGGAGAATAGACACACCCCCGCAAAAGTTCAAGAAACAGACGCTATTCCAGCAATGGTCAGAGAGAGATTTCTCGGGCCATTGCTTCAGGAATATGCACTTTGAGAGGTTGTCAAAGTTTTTGAGGGTACGCCTTTTCTCGGGGTGCCTTATTGTCTTGGGGCGCCTTATTTTTCTGGGGGCGCAATGTACCCCCTCCACCCCTGCTTGATACGGCCCTGGGTAGATATTCTTACCCCACTGATTTTAGGGGTCATTGTACTCCCTCAGAGGTATGGGCAACGGGAAGTCACGTTGAATAAATTATTTTTATTATTTCAACAATGATCCGATTATAGTTTTTAATTACACACTGCATCCATTGATGTTTTTTTATAAACATCAATGGATGCAGTGTGTAATTAAAAACTAATTACATACATGTACATACAATAATCTTTTAATTACAATAAATCATATAGTTCATTCAGCTCGACGAAAGACTTACAAATAAATATAACTCGAATGTAGATAATTATTATCTATGTTGCATGTATCACCTTTCAGTTAAACAAAATATATATGAGCATGTGTTGATGTTCATATCATTTTACGTATTTGTCAAGTGGGGGCGGGATCTCTACACACACGTATGTCCCTATGCATGAAGGGGGATCACGTTGGCTAAGTGGGTAAGACAATGGCTGAAAAAGCTCATCCAGATTTTCTGTCAGCTGTCTAGTCGTGCACGTAAAAGACCTCTTTGCAGTTGTACTGCGTATTCCTGTCTTCATTAGCCCAGATTAGGAGCAGAACAGTGGGACGTTAAACCCCATTTCATTTCATTTCCTACGCATAAAATAAACCTTGCGAATCCTTGCCACCATGTGTTGGCCTCGCTATAACCTCGTCATATACACCTAAATGAGCAGAAAAATTTCTCACATTTTACAAAATTCTCTGGTAATCCCCTCAACCTCAGTCTAAACTTGACGTTGTCCCCACCTTTTTAACCCCGTTGCTCGAATTCCCGAACATGCCCTGATTGGGTGCAACTTCAAGGTGAAATTGTTCTATTGCTCTGTTAGTTTATTCAGATCTGTTCAAATAAATTTACACACCATGCATAGTTATGAATTTTCTTGTTTCACTGGACTTGGCTTTTATAGATTCTGAGACACGATATCGGTTGATACTGGGTGAGAACTGCATCAGAAGAACACGTTTTCTTTAATTAGAAATGATGCGCAACCACAGGAGATGAACAAACTCTAAACCATTGGCCCACTTCACTGGATCCCTTCACAGAGCACCTGTCTGTCTTCCTGTAGGTTATTTCTGAGACTATTTCTAAACCGTACTATGATGTTTTGTTTGGACGGACGATCTTGTTAAAATTCTGTTTATGAATCATATACCCCACCCTGGACTTCAGGCTCTGCTTAACAAACTAAAGCTACGTGACTACGTCACTGGCACACTAGGCCCAAAGCCGTATATAGATAAAGTTGCGACAACTGTGAAGCCAGAAATTTCATATGACGTCATGAAAATATGACGTCAAATTTTAATGTAAAAAGAAGCCATTTTAGGTACCAAGTCATTGCTTACTCACTATCTATTTTATGCCCAATTATATTGCTGTGTCGAAGTTGTCTGCCCCAACAGGGATATGGAATGTTGATAGATATAATATAGAATTCCGCGAAAAAGAGTCTATAGGCGATAAAACATACATTTTTAAAAACGAAAAGTATAGCTGAACATACTATCATTATTAATCATTATACAACACAAAGAGTACATTGTTATAGCCGAATTCATCAGAGCATAAAGTAAAAGATTTCCCAGATGAAAGCGCTATTAAATATATTTAACTTGCATACGCTTTTAAAAATCAGATTTTTTTGTGCAGACGGTTAAAGTGAAAAATCAAAATATATATAATAATTTGGGAGATAAACCACTTTTCCTTCTAGCCGGCAAAATATGCGCTCGGTTTTTTGGTTTGGAGCCATTCCGGATTGTGCGTCAGTTTTCGTCACCGATCATTAATTGTATCATCAATTTTTCGAAAATCGAAATTTCTTTAAATTGACGGATGGAAACAACATATACTAGTTTCTTTTGCAAATTGTTTGGGGTAAGACGTTATAACTCCCCGCCTATATGTCAATAACAATAATAATAATATCAATTTGTCTTATATATAAACGACACAAATGCGACATACAAAGACGTCATTCCACAGGTAGACAATGAAGGGGACGCAGTTATTTTTGAGTTTGTCCGACTCCTTTGGGTATTTGCCCCCCCCCCCCCATTTCCAATGAAAAGAATGATGTTGTTTTCATGCTCAACCAGTATCAAAGATATATCAGACTTGTTACAAATTGTCTCGAGTTTGTTCCACCCATCTAAACATTTACCGACTTTTTGTCCCATCTATAAAAGCATACATCCCTACTAAATGTTAGACAAGAAAATTCAAAGGCTAAAAGGAACAATAGAACAAGTACACCTTAATGTCGACAAATACGTAAGACTTTATGAAATAAGATATTTTTATGATATGATTCAACCGAAAGGTGCATATATGTATATGTAACGTTGATTATTGATATCTACATTCAAGTTTAACCAACTGTGTATAACCGAAAGGTACATACATTATGTATATGCAACGTAGATTATTTATATCTACATTCAAGTTTAACCAACTGTGTATAAAAATACCCAATTTTTCCACTTAACTGACCGTATTACCTTAAATCGGTATTCAAAGGTTGTATTTTACGTATAATTGGCTATGTGAAAACTTAATTGCATTCTTATATTAATGAATACTCACATTCGCCAAAAAGCATGAATTTTCAATTTATGGAATACCCTTCACTGCCAAAAATCACAAATTTCTGACATTGCAAGCATGTTATGCCCCCTTAAGACTATACTCTATATATACTTCAATCCTCTTTATTGATTTAGTTTTTGAACTAGGCCTACTTCTTTGATACTTTTAACGATGTGGTTACTTGTATAGCGGAATTTATACTACAATATGCTTGCATTCGTAATTCTTGCAACATATAATAGCTCATGACTCATGCTGACATTATATCATTATATAATTATTTCTTTGGGTTGCATTCCCAATTGTTTTCAAATATGAGTGAAGTCTGTGTCACCACAGGCCCGGGACTGTACAGCACAGTGGACGCTTACGGCTACCCCCCGGATCCATTCACTCTTTTTGATTTGTTTATGTTTGTGGTCTCTGAGTATGATGTCTTGTCTATATTTGTTTTTGTGTAGAATTGTGTGTGGTGCAGCCCTCCTGCACTTACTACTAGTGTACAACACCAGGAAAATGTTTGTGGAAATATTATATTGTAACCCATTAAAATAGTAGGCCTATGATTATAATTTACGATAAATTATGATAGTGTGCATCCTTTGTCGGAACAGCTGTTTTCGCATAGACTTTTTTTTTAAAAACAAAAAATCTATTCCAATAGATTACAATAAATAGTGGTAGTATAATGATGGATGGTAAACATTAATTTTTTAACAATATAACGCGACTAGAAAACAAACATATTAGCAATACTCAATGACCCTTGCCTCCTCGGTTAGACTGGATAAATTATACAGTGTTGTATATAAATCTATCGTTCGAGGAATTCATAGATATTGTGTGACTACCTCCATTTGACAGGCCTGACATTGACGGTACATTGTGTGTGCGAAATATTCATGTTGCATTATATTTTACCGAAATAAATACCGATTATGTATATATGGCAATGAGTTGTAAAAAATAGATCATACCTTGCTTCTAGTGGTAGTATAAATAATTTCTGAAATCTATAAAGCCATGCCATCACAAATGAATTTAAATTTATTATATGACAGTCATGGAAACATACAAACATAAAATGATAAATGATCGGGGAAAGATATCCTTAACATATCTCGGTGGTAATAACCTCATACTCCATTATGGCACTACAACATCAAAATTGATGACGAAAAAAGGTCAGCTACGCTCGGCGACATTGTCTTTGTTTTAATCTGAATCCCCTATCTTTTAAAATCACCATTACGGGACTACTTCTACAACATTAAAAGAAGTCATTATAATCTCACTTAACTTTAAGGTAGGCCTACTTCCCATAGGTCACTTATAGTTAAGTGGATATTACTCACTTAAACTGACCTTTGAATACCACTTAAAGACTAACACTTAAAAGTTAAGGCAGCTTAACTTTAAGGGAAAATTTGATACTGAACAGTGCCTTTGAATACGGACCCTGAACTACAGGGTACATCATGTTTTAGAGACTAGGACTACAGGGTAGATTATGGATTGGATACTATCAGAACTACAGGATACATCTAACTAAAGGGTACATCATGGTTTAGAGAGTCTCTCCGAACTACAGGGTAGATGATTGTTTAGGGGGACTCTACCCGAACTATTCTTTTGCAATTTGTTTAGTATAAATTGTATCCCGAAAAACGATATACCAAGAAAAAAATAAAACGTTTTGTTAAGTAAGGCTATACGACGCCATAGTTTTTATGGCGTCATAGTTGGGACCCAAAATGGCGCCTGTAAATGAGTTGTCGTAACTTTCCCTATACAGGGCTTTGAATAGGCCCAAAGCCGTATATAGATAAAGTTGCGACAACTGTGAAGCAAGAAAATTCACAAGACGTCATGAAAATATGACGTTATGTGTAAAAAGACGCCATCTTGGGTCCCAAGTACCTACGCACTATCTATTTATAATATGCCCTATTTTATTGTTGTGTCGCAATTGGCTGCCCAGACATACAGGGTGTGGATAGATATGTCATAGATTTCTGCGAAAAAGATTCTATTGGAGATAAAACATATTTTTAAAACGAAAAGTAGCCTATAGCTGAACATACTAATATGTAACAGGCCTTGCCTGAGTAGAGCGAAGCTGGTGTGATTGTTGTCAAATATAAAACCTTCATAATAAAGTTTCCCCAGTTGAAAAAAGAACAAAAAAGTGTGAGAATTTTCATTGACGTCAAAAATATGTGACGTCATTCATTCGACGCGTCATGGAAATATTTCTTAGGGAGAACGCTAGATCGGAGACGGTCCTACGCATTTCTTTACCTTGATATAAGCGGCCCGTGCATTCGGAGTACTTTGTTTGACCGAGTGTCTCGTTTGATTTTACCCGCGAAATTCAATCAGATCAGACGATCAATAATCATAAAAAATGTCGGAGCCTAAAAGAAAGAGGTAGATCTATGCTGTTAGCGCTGAATAATTTAATTTCTTTGTTCAATCGGCCATATTAATGTTTCATTCATCAGATTGTCCCAACGCTTTAGATTTATATATTCTCGCAGCTAACGAACTTCTATTATTAGTTCTAAGTTCTAACACGACCAGCCACGGCAGCCATGTTAGGCCTATTTACAAGGCCTGTTGTTAAGGCTGTCTATATTTATAGACTAGGTTGTAGGACAGGCCTGGTGGCTAGCCTAATAATAACCGCTTTTTTGATTCATCGCTACAGACACCAACGTAGGGCGTTTCCCGTGGGCTATTGCCGGCGTGTAAAATAACAGATTTAATTCATTGTCGAAAAAATGGCGAAAAATTACCCAGTCCATGGTCCACGGTCTTGGTAGACTAAGAGCCTGCCTAACGACACTAGTGTTAGTTTTATGTGGTCTCCCCCCTTAATTTATTAATAATATTCATCGCACTATCACAGTGGGAAGAACAGATCAATTTAAAGCACACTTTATTATAAAAAAAATATAAAAACTGGAACAATAAAATGTCCTATTCTATGTCTATTTTCAGACTTCCTGATGATGATTCAGTTTCAGGTCAAACTCTTCTTGTGGAAACTGTTGAAGAAATCGAACAGATCATAAATAAACACGAATATCTAACGGCTTCAAAATATATATGTAAAAAAAAAGGAAAAAGACTTTGGTAAAGAAGCGAAGGAAATAGGTAACTAACGCACTTTAAATCAATACCTTGTTATGTCATTTTATGGTTATTTTAGTACAAAGAAATATTCTAGATCCAAAATTATATAGGCCGAAATTGTGCTATTTGTCGACCATGAATGGTTGAGCACTATTCTTGCAATGAGATTTTTTTTTTACCAAAATCATACAGATTATTTTCACAAGCTTGTCATTTTTCTTTTAATTAGATTTGCAGACACGCGTCGTCAGAATCCGTGACACTCAAGAAAATGCCTCTCCACCAATTCCCTCTGATGGCATTCCGTTCATCATAGTGGCAAGAAAGATCTTAGAGTGCCATCAAGGTACTGATCGTGATCAGACATCAAAAGAAAAAAGAAAACGTGAAAAAGAACTTTTGAGTTTAAGAGACCATTTTCCTTATTTTACCAAGATAAATGGAATAATTGATTAAAGAACTGACTACAACGAATAGCATTACTGGTCAGGTATTTAAGATGTGTTTTTATCTTAGTCAGTGTGAATTTTCGATATTTTACTGATCATGGATTATCTTGAACAGTTTAGAATAAATTGTGAATTTTGTTTTTCAGGAAGAAGACCATAGCTATAAAAAAAGAAAGAAGATGCATCAAGATACCAAAAAGAAATCGTGTCCAGCATCTATCAAAATTCGACACATTATTAAATTCCCAGATTTCATGGTAGTAACAAGCAATTTTGTGTTATGTTTTGAAGGAATTTCTGTTTGATTTTTTGTTACGTCTTTTCAACACAATTCATAATTTCCATAGAACTTAATATACTAGTAGTGGTTCCAGATTTCACAATTTTTACACAGCAATTTATGTCCATAATATGTCTGTTCACAGTTGTTTGTGGGTACTCTACAAGTCATAAATTTTGATTTAGACAATATAATTACATATAGTCATAGAATTGTACAGTCTAAAGGATACGAAAACAAGCAGCATGCTTATGATTATCGCTCCCTGACATAGTACTTATTTTTAATTGTTGAAAGTGAGAATACATTTCCGTAGGTTGAACATTTATGCTAAATAAACACGGAGAACTATAACAATAAAGAAAAAAATGAAAGTGAGTTGTCAATCATCAATAGAAGGGGGTGAATATTTTTAAAATTGTTAGTTTCAACATCCGAAAAAAAAATTGCTTATGTTATCCAGGGAAAGAAGGAATGGGGTATGATATTGACATCGGGTAATTTATGTACACCCAACTTAATATCCTAAGTTCCGAGTTTCAAAATAAGGTCAAATTTGGATTTTCATAGAGTGAATGGGGGGGGGGGGGGTACTCACGTTCATTAGAAGTTTGTTCAAATCTAGATCACTCTCGCAATTTCGAAGTTTACAATGTATAACTTGAAAAGTTCTGTCACTAAGCTAAACAAAGTGTGTTTACAGTGGTTTAAAAACTGTAACCGAATTTTGTGCTTTGAAAGGGACAACGAGTGGGAATCAGATATATCAGTATCTAGACTATTCCATAATTTAATTAATGAAGGAAAAAATGATTATTCGTACAGATTTGTTTTATAATTACTACATTGCACGTTTTTAAAAGAGTTGCTGTTCCGAAGATGGTGCGACTGGTTTGCTGATACTCTCTGGGGTTTCTTAGCTGATAAGAAATTGGGAACGTCGTCATGAACAATCTTATGATACGTTATGAATTTTTATGTTGCGTTCGGCGAGATTTCAGTGAACAACGTCCAATCTCTTCATACAGGATGCTATGTGAGGTAGCCCTTGGGAGCCCTTGTTATGTGTTTTTGTTATCTACATCCAAATCTGATATTTCCAGATAGTTCTATGGTACGAATTTCATTTAAGCTTCGATGTATTGAAAAAGAGAACGATAGGACTGTGGTCGCTAATACTACAATCAAAAACATTAACATCTTTAATAAAATCGAGACAACTGACAATCGCTAAATCAATGAGACTTTTGGAATCCGGTTGAATTCTAGTTGGGTCCTTAATTAATTGTCAGTAATACAAGAAAGTTATAAGTTTGTGAAGCCGAGATTTCCTATATTGTTAAAATCATATGACAATATTAAAATCATAAAAGTCCGTAGTGGAATCCAAACTTTCTTCAATTCAGTCCCAGTAGGAGGCATTTGCAGAAGGTTGACGATAAAAGTACCAATCAAAACCAAATCTTTTCTATATCTAACTTCAATCAAAGTTGTCAGATCATGTTAATTTTGACATACACAGCTTCAACACCACTTCTATCATCTTCGCGGTTTAGGGTAATTGGGCTATGATATCCACTTTGGCGGTGCAACATCTTTTAAGATGACTTACTGACGATTTAAAAGTGCATTAGTAATATCATAACATGAATAAGAAAATACATACATACAATCTATATACATATATATAAGAATATACAAAAGAAAATGACACAAACACAGGACAATATTATCCTTGCATGAAGATATAACGGTGTCACCACATGGGTAACGCCCATTTTGATAGTCATCGTAGACTAATAATGCTCGAACAGGATAATTAATAAGATCATATTAACTTGTCATATGGATGACGGATTAGGAAGATTAAATATACTATTTTTTTTAGATGTTATGTATGCTCGATTTGGATCTACGTGCTTTATTCCACAAAATTATTCAGGTGGAACTGGAAGTTAAACTTCGGACTATTTCAAACAACTCCAGGAAATAGTGAAAAATTATTCACGGTTTGTATTTGCATAAGTAATATGGTACATATAGATATATAATCAACATGACAAAGAAGTCATTTCATATCAAGTTAACTTTCATCACAAATTCAAATAACCATTGCTGTAAAATTGATTTATACAGGTCTCCAGGGTAAATAGGTGAAAGTGGCGGAGAAGGGAGGTAATCTCCTTTCACAGGGGCTATCGAGGATCATGATCAGACCACAATCCAATGCCCAAATTTTTTAGAAGTATGCCTCGAACATGTTCGGAATGGAAGATTTGTGTTTTCAAATCAATTAGTTGATGGTCGAAATAACACGAAAGATGATAACGCCCTCAGGAGATATTCCACATTCAAGAAACATTTTTGTTTTGCCTTTTTTTTCTCTCGGACAATTGACGAATTTGAATAGATAATGTGGTAAGTATACAAGGACATGGTAATTTATCAATACATATTTCCGCTAACTTTTACCACATAGCCAATTTGCTAATCTTACAAAACACATCTATTATCCTAGGTAATATGGTAGGTATACGGGCAAATAGTGATTTCATATTTCATCAAATGTACGTAAGCTTTTCTACTAAGGTGTGTGGGTGTGTGTGTGTGGTGGGTATATTTATAAAGGCTGTCCAATTGATAATGAAAATATGGTAGGTATACAAGTTACAACATACAGTTAAAGTAGTTATTTCTTGCACAGTTTACTTTATGCAACATATTTGCATAAAAAATGATCAGGCAATGTCGGTAATGTGGTAGGTATACAAGGTAAGTTGTTCATTTATATACATGTATATACAAGTTATCTTTTCTCCATATGTTCAAGTTATTCTTGTCATAAAATGAACAATTGATGTTGTTAAAGTAGTAAGTTTACCGAGTAAGTCGTTTATGTGTATAATTAAGCTAACTGATTACCCTATCTTCAATTAAAATTGAGCATTTAATATAGAATAAGTAATACTATGTAAGGTTAATGGGTCTGTATTCAAAAGTTAAGTGAAAATACTTAATTTTTCCACTTACCTGACTGACATATACTTGAGTATATGTGAAAAACTTAACTGTACACTTAATGGAATAATTGTTACCCGCACACCGTCAGTCTTAAGAAATTATATTGTGAATATTGAATATTCGTTCGGTAGGGGATTAGCCATCAGCAGTTCGGGTAATTCGGAATGAATGGCACGGGGCGTCTTGCCAACGTCCCTAACAATGTATAAAAACAACGTCTTCTACAACTCAATTTAATAAAAACATCAGGTAAAACAGCATCAAAAATTCTCACAATAAAAATCCAATCAAGGTATAATACCTTCAAATACATACAAAAATAATATCTTCTACGAATCAGTATTTTAAGTAAAGTCACATGACGTATTGGATAGTACGACCACATCAATTCTCTCTATTTGCGGAGCCCTATATATTTATATTAAGCTCCGCAGAAGTGAGTGGCATACTCTTATCAAACAACAAACACTAATAAAATAACGAACCCCCGCCTCAACTAAAACAAAATAGGGACGATGAAAATACAATATATCCTAAGTTTTGGAACAATAGAATAATACAAATTATATAAACTGAACACGTACAAACAAAATTACAAAAATAGTAAATTTTACATAATCAAATTCTCTCCCTTGGATCAACCCTACAATTAAAATACAAAAAGGATTATAATTTCCGGCACGATTAAGGCACAATAAAAATACGAATAGGCACCGCTTCGGCAAGCCATTCCAAACAAATATAGACAATAAGATCATGAAAATAATCTACTGTCCATTCTTGCCGATGAATTCAAAATGCTCTCCTATGCTAAACAATGGGATAATCACATGACATAAAATTACTCGGCAATATTAAACATAATTAGGCACATATAAAATTTAAATTGGTAATAATCATAGAACAAGATCATAGAACAAGATCAAATAAAGATAAATTCACCAAATACTTGTGCCTACGAAAATATAATGAAATACGAACGGTACAAATAAAATGAAAATATTAAAATCTAGCTGTTCCGGTCACATAATCACATTCGCCAAATTTTTAATTTATGGAATACCCTCCACTGCCAAAAATCACGAATTTCTAACATTGCTAGCAAGTTATGTCCCCTTAATAGCATCACTGTACTCTATTAGAATCTTAGTTTACATTAGTAGGAAATGTTTGTCGAAATGTCATATTGTAACGCATGAAAATAGTATGATTATGATTTATGATGAATAATGATAGTATGCATCCCTTGTCTAATGTTCTCAACTGTCATATCTTCGACGATAGAAACACCTGATTTGACCAGTTTTCGTCTGTTTGAAACAACTAATTGTCTCTCGCTCTTTTAAAAATTCTGACGATAATTCCCCTGGGTTTCACAGTTTATGGAGTAGTATCATCACTTGAAACATGGGGAAAAGCACCAACTTAATTAAAATATGTTCATGTTCATATCAGAAAGATGGTTTCGATTTTGGCACATAATGTACCGTAAATTCCGCCTATTGCCATAATTAATTTAAAAGTAAAATCTGTGTTGTTTTTATTCAACTATGAAATAATACATTTTCAGGTTAAAGAAGATTGTAAAACAAGAGAAAAGATGGCCATAAGTACAGAGATTAAAGAGCAACTAAGACAACTCAAAATAAAGATGCAACACCAATTCCTAATATTTTTGCCTGATGAGTGTGACCATCGAAATCATTTAAAGGGAGAGGTAAAACTACGATTACATTAATATCAATATTGATTTGGTTTACTCAATAAAAACTGATGTAGACATTTTGTACATATTTTTGAACCAAGTTTAAAATATTGACCATGACCTATAGTAATATGTGGATATATAAATAACTATGGGCTGTTTTATTATTTGATACTTGTAGGCCTCCTTGCTGCTGCAACCGATTGATAAAGATCTCTCGAAATACATCGAAACAATTGTCCATCAGCATGCAGTAACCAGCTCTTATGAAATGAGACTTATTCTTGAAGTTTATCTTCGTCAGACAATGTTTCCTAACCAACCCTTACCTGCTAAAACCAACAAGAGGTACTGGCCGTCATTGGTTGACATTAGAAACCACATGGCACTTGCCGTTTTGAAACAGAGACATACTAATGTGGACCAGGTAGGTGCCCATATTAATGAGAATATTGCAAGCACTGCAAACACCACTTATTGGTCAGTTTAAATCATCACTTTACCGAAACGCGTAGGGTGTTATAAAGAGGAAAGGTTCGACAGGCAACCATACTCCCTATCAATGACAGATATGAACAGGCCAATTCCTATTTTACTTTAAGGTAATGCTTTTGGACATGGTGGAGACATGGAAAAAAGAAAACACGGAGGATTCTTTCTTCTTACGTATTAAGCAAGATACTGAAGAAAATAGAAGTGATTGTAAGAAAATATAGCTATTATAATTAGATTTAAAACAATTATTATTGCAGCTCACGACCAGTTTATTAAAGGTCGAGGGAACTAATATAATGCCGTAACATCTTGTTAACATCCACACAGTGCACCTCAAACTAACAACATAAGAGGTAATTATATAAATTAAATATATTCAAAATTTTACAAACTCTTCATTTTGGTACCTATATGCTTATAACAATGGATGAATTAGTATGTTTAAAATACATTATTACAAGTTTGGAAAGATCTTTTAATTTATTCATAGAACATATATCAAGTATGGACTTGAATGGCAGAAACTTGTAAAACTGGCCTACAGAACAAGTAATTTAACAGCAGATCTGCCAATGAAAAGAGGTTATGCTGCTTTTAAACAGTTTTGTGGGAAATTACAGGATAATGATGATGATGATGATGATGATGATGATGACGATTTAATTCTAGAAGCTATAATTGATATATCTAGAACAAATCCACAAATAGCAACGTTGACTTGGGCTGCCAAGTATAGGATCATATACAACTGGTAGTAGTTTTTTTCTTTGATGTCCATAGCAGTTATATCTCATAACAACCTCTCATGACGTCATCAGAGGTTGATATATTTGGTTCATATCAACCGCTGATGACGTCCTGACAGGTTGATATTTCATATCAACCGCTGATGACGTCACCCCAGGTCGATATATTCGACTCATTTCAACCGCTGATAATGTAGATGATCGAAATAATACAAAGAACACAGAAATAAAATTTTATTCTTTTGACAATAAAAGAAAGTTATGGTACAGTTTGTAGCATTCAGTAACGAAATAGACGATGTACTTATCGGCATATTTAAATCGGTTATCCATACTCCATGTCTAAGATATTTCAGAATTTTCTTTCCGCCCACATTATTTCTCCACACACTGCAAGATTTGAAAGTATTTATCGCTCAAAAGTTCCTTTGTAAAGTATTTTTGGATACAGTCCACTTAAACCAGTCGGTCAAATCCTTCTCTGAACATACCTAAATTTCAATCACCGTTCATTGTCAGAAATATCGGAAAAGATTGCCTTTTGATCCAAATTTTCTTCAGGCTTTGAATAGATGCTCATCATATTTGCATCCACATCTATTCCATCGTCAATATGATGACTAAAAAGGATTGCTTATTCGTCGGACTTCGTTTAATTATCCATTTTGTTCTTGCATGCTTTCAATTCAATTTCCCAAAATGGCGACGTGTAAACAAACACACGCGCAATATTACATCGGTAATTCTCGCTATTTGGCGGAAACTACCGAGCAATTATCCAATCACTGTTGCCTTTTTTAGAAGAGTCCATTAAATTTAAGGGTGAACGTTGTATATGTCAGATATAAACCTACTCTCCCTCGGATCGATATGATAGAGAACCCTTGGGCTTCGCCCGCGTGTTCTCTATCATATCAACCTTGGGTAGGTTAATATCCTATACATACACTTGATCATTGATGACATGGGTACTTATACTTATTTTACTTGACTTGATAGATTTGTTAAAAAAATATACTGCAAATATGCTTGTATAATTCTATGTGTCGAAGTCTACAGAGTTGCCATAATGTGTGCCATTGTAAAACAATTGACCTGGACATATTTGACGATATCTCAGCCATCCAACATGACATGGAGCCAGGACTGGTACCAAAATGAAGTTTGGAACCCACAGAATTGCTACTTACTGTGTAATTCGATACAATGGATCACAGTGGACAATAGCAGGGGCGGATTGGGCCGTTGGGCGATCGCACGAAGGGCCGGTCCGACGATCTTCCGAAGGGCCGGTTGAACAAAAAATGAAAAAAAAGAATTTTGTCCAATTCGTCTTAAAAAACCTTTTTCTGCTGAACATTATATGGGTGGAGGGAGGTATTGGACGGGCCACAGAGCGATGATGATCATGTTGTATGTGGCCGGTGGCTTTAACGGACGTCCACAACATCACTGGAGTCTGGAATGGGCTGGTATAATAGAATTTCTGGGCCGGGTGTGGTTGGTGTGGGCCGGAATTCGGAATCATTGGGGATTCCGAATTTCATCGGAAAATTTCATCGGATTCATAGGTCAAATGGTCAAAATTTTCTGAACTAGTCCCTTTTTTTTACACAATTAAATTCTCTTGACTCTTGACGATACAATGATAATACGTTAATTAATAATATGACGATATGATAATTTCACAGGTTAATGGTTGCAAATTACTTGCAGGTCGGGATATATTATTTCATAGAGATTATAATCAGATATTCCACTAAATCGCATATTTGGGGTTCATTTTTCAAAAATTTCCAGGGGCTGCGCAGTCAGTAAAAGGGGCCGCTCCGACACGGGAGCCCGGGCCAGTACCCGGCCCCAATCCGCCCCTGGACAATATTATAGTCTTGTATAAGTAGGTGCATGTATCAAGATTTAACAATGATGGCCTATGACCCTGAAATGCCAAGCACAATGATATGCTGTATCTTTTTTTAGAACATTTGTTATCAATTCT
Source organism: Patella ulyssiponensis (assembly GCA_963678685.1). Classification (NCBI taxonomy): domain Eukaryota; kingdom Metazoa; phylum Mollusca; class Gastropoda; family Patellidae; genus Patella; species Patella ulyssiponensis. Next base: position 56,602,408 of record OY783230.1, on the reverse strand, counting down.
CATTTGAAGAGTTCACACAGCAAACAATTTTTATGAAACACAGGGTTAAATACTAATGTTTTTATGTTTAATATTTATAAATCATTTCAGTTAATCTAAACAAGATCTGCCTAATAGATGATCCAAAAGTGGATGAAGATGAATCAGCACATTTGTTCCTTTCGATGTTTGCACATATTGGACCGTAACTTCCTGGATTATGGCCCCTGATTGTACAACAAATCGCATTTTTAGATTGTTGACCACCTAGAGCTCCGATTTTGATGAAACTGTTACATGTTTCGGTATATGTGTTTATATCGCAAAGATCTTGGTTCCTTTTGATATTCGCGCAGATTGATCCTTAAAGATAAATTATGGGAGAATAGATAAAGAGCCGGGAATTATCACTATAATAGTTAAAAATTACTTAAGTCGGTATGATAAAAAAACATAGTCTAGATTATCCATTTTTTGATTTAATTATGAATGGAAGTCGGACAGGAAATCGGAACGTAATCCAATAAACATCTCAGGCAGGCTAGCGATCCCATCGAGAGTTGATTATGGTCTGGATAAGTTCATTAATGTCTAATTAAAGGCAGATTTAGCTCTTTTTAGCTCTTGCATAATGTATGTTTAACTTAATGTATTATGGAGTCAGATTGTACGAAAAATCGTGTTTAATCTGATAATTTAAAATATGATTGGTACATATGTTTGTATCGCAAAGATCTTTTTTCCTTTTGATATTCGCACAAATTGCCCCATAACTTCGTGTTTTTAGTAGGTTTATCCTATAGACGTCACGACTTATATCTGATTTTAATGAAACTCAAAACATATGATTGGTTGAGACTTTGGAGCTTGACAACTTTGATTCTAACTGAGTGAGAATGAAAAATAAAGATATTTATAAAGCACTATTGTCATTACTTATTCATAACTTAATCCCATGTAAAAAAAAGGGGGGGGGGGCTATTAAAATGCATCTGTTTGTCACCTTTTGGAACATATTTTCTGCTCCAGTAGTCAGCAGGCATTAAGCATTGATAAGAAAAAAGATCGTTGTATTGCTATTGCAGAGATCGCCAATGGAAGAGCCTCAACCGTATAACTATTTTAAACTATTTTAGTTCAAGTGGGTCACTGATATCTGAATGAGATATAGCCCTGGCTATTCTGCTAACCGTAAGTTGCAAGAAAGGCTGGTTGTGATGTAGTGAAGCTACCGAAAATCCAGTTTTTCATACCAGCAGCGGAGATGAAATTAATAAAAAAAACCCCACACACTCGTCAGATTTGATTGGAACTTAATTTCTAAATCCGTATTCTAACTGCAATATTATCAGGACACCCAGCTATAGCACACTTCTAAGGGGGGGGGGGGGGTGGCTCCATGCCCAGGGACCCTTATGACCTACTTTGTGTCGAGTGGACGTTGAACCCCATCTCTCTCTCTCTCTCTCTCTCTCTCTCTCTCTCTCTCTCTCGGTGGTTTCATAATCGATCCGCCCAGAATATAAGGCACAAGTGCTTAAACATCATAGACCCTCCCCAGAATATATGGAACAGGTGCTTAAACATCGGATTAATTGCAAATCAACCCTAGTAGCATATTAAGGTAATTTAAAGCCCCAATAACACTCTTGTTGTTATTGAATAATATGTCCCAAACTTTATTCTGGTCAACAAATTGTATTATTTTACAATATTCAAATAAATTGATGATACAAATTTCATCCTAACACACCTAATTTAAAAAATTGGAAAAATTCAACTACATGATTTGAAAAGGTTAACGTAAACCTTTTCAAATGTGACTTGGATTTTAAAATATTTTCGAACCCTCTGGACATGTAGGCCTAATGGATAATTTACACAACAGGTAGGACACATAAACATCTGGTACTTAGAATAAGACTATTATTTATTTTCTAGAGCTGCCAAGCCAGCAAGAGTGTTATTGTCCCTTTAATGATTAGAATTATTTATATCTCTCTCATTGAAACGGAACTAGCAAAACGTTAAACGGAGCTCATGGAATTGCCCGTTAAGTATATAATATTACCTTTGGTTTGGATTCAACCAGAATAATCTCGATTTGCCAACTCAGCAGAGCTAAAAATATCAATTATTCATTTGTCCTGTTGTTTCCATGATAAATATTGACCTGATTAAGAATCGTACGTGATATGAATCGTATCGTATCGTGACTGCAGTGACAATAGGCCTAGCCTACCCAGCACTATTCGATAGATCACAAAGAATCTTCATACCCAGCACAATTCGATAGACCACAAAGAATCTTCATTTTTAATATTAATTGAACTTTCATTTAATTCCATTTTTAATATGAAATTTATTTTGATTTGATTTTGCTCTTGACTTTTGCATGTTATTTTATTTTGAAACTTGTATTTTCACTATAAGTATGATTTTAATTTTATTTCATTTTCAAGTTCAACAATTTTTTTTATTTATTTTATTATTATTTTTTTTATTATTATTTATAAATAAAGAATGATAAGCCTACGTGGAGCATTAAATAATACGGGTTTTCGTTACAGCTAAGATTCCATTGATTAATTTAATAAAATCTAATTGATTAGAAACGATTTACATGGACAATTAGGCCTATATCGAAAGTAAAGCGTGTCAACACAGGTCATAGTTCAATTAGGTCATTTCTGCCATAGCGAAACACATCATTTGGTAATAGTAAATTTTGGTTTTATTTTTCATTTTATTTTGATTTTAACTTCCATTTAATTTCAATTTGGGTATGACGTTCCTTTGTTCATTTCTGCCAAACCGCAACGCATTATGGGGTAATATTAAAGTTTGATTTTATATTTCATTTTATTTTGATTTTAACTTCCATTTAATTTCAATCTAAATATGACGTTCCTTTGTAAGTTGATTACGATTTTTTTTTCTAGATTTGATTTTACTTTTCAATTTGATTTAGATTTTATGATTTCTGGTCGTCTGATCTGATTGATATTCACGAGTAAAATCAAACCAAACACTCGGTCAAACGAAGTACTCCGAATGCACGGGCCGCTTATATCAAGGTAAAGAAATGCGTAGGACCGTCTCCGATCTAGCGTTCTCCATTTCTTAGAGACGCGAAATCTCGCTTGGGAGAGATTTGGTAAGTTGACATGCGCTGACATGCGCATTGTCAGACATGCGCATTGCCAATTTTGCCCAGTGTATCCGGTTCCGGTCTGAAATTTTTTTTAATCAACAGCCTGTGGGTGACATTTTGCTTACGCTCCTGTGTTACCGGAAAAGAGCTTTGCTCAAGCACCGCGCTTCGCGCGATGCTTTAGAGCTTCGCTCTATATTAAAGTCACCTAATGAAACTGACGAAGAAACAAATGACAAAATGAAATGAAGTTCACATTCATCGATTTATTCCAAATGATCGTTAGACTAAGTAAGGCACAGACTGACCATTATAAGGGTAAAATGATACCCGGGGTCAAACAGCAAAGTTACCACAGCATCACAACAAAGTCAGTAACGGGTAAATCCTCCTCTGTTTGCCAAACAAGCATTGATCCGGCGTGGCATACTCCTAATGAGACGTCTAAGGTCATTTTGGTCCAGATTGTCCCATTCCTGTTGCAACGCAGCAGCAAGTTCTTGGACATTGGCAGGACGTTGTTGACGTTGACGTAACCTCTGTCCAAGCATGTCCCAGACATGCTCGATGGGGGAGAGGTCGGGACTCAGTGCTGGCCAAGGTAATGTGGTGATGTTCTGTTGTTGGAGGTAACCTGTAACGATCCTGCGTTGTCATCCTGGAAGATGAAACGGCGGCCATGACGTCGTGCGAACGGCACAACATGGACTGCCAAGATGTTGTCCCGGTAGTACTGGCCTGTAACACGCCCTGCAACAACATGTAAAGCCGTTCTTCCAGCAACAGTGATGCCTCCCCACACCATAACAGAACCACCCCCAAATCGATCATGTCTGATGACGTTAACGTCTTGGAAGCGCTCGTTTCGACGACGCCACACCCTCCTACGTCTGTCCAAAAAATCAACAATGAACCTTGACTCATCTGAAAACATCACATTGCTCCAGCGTCGATTATACCAGTGTTGACGATCCCTACACCAACGACGTCTTGCCTGAATGTGATGATCTCTCAAACAAGGGATCACGCGAGGACGTCGGGCGCGAAGGTGACCCCTATGCAGTCGATTCCGAATCGTCTGGCCACTCACTCTCACACCAGTGTCTGTTTGAAGACGAGCGATGATCTGATTTGCTGTGATGACACGATTTCTCAAGGCCAAGGTACGGATAAATCGATCCTGGGCTTGAGTTGTCGCCCTTGGTCGACCTGAGCGTGGTCTGTCCTGTACAGATTGTGTATCACGGTATCTGGACCATAGCCTGCTTATGACAGACTGAGAAACATTCATCGTCCGCGCCACAACCGCCTGTGTTGTGATGATCTGTAGCATGCCAAGGGCACGTAACCTTTCATTTTGGGTAAGCCGACGCATACCAAAATTTGTTTTCTGGTCACTAAAACAGTTAAACTGATGTTTCCACCCTGGAATTCAATGCCACAATGACTGTAACATTCAAAGTCAGAGTCGTGCAAATCTTGGGTTGGACCCCCATGATGATCCCAAGCATCACCTGCATTCCACGCGATAGCTATTGGTGCGTTTGGGCGTCACATGTAACTGGAAATGTTTCTTCTGTTAGGTTCTATAGTGACTTTTTTCGTAGTCATTTGCATATTTTAGTATTATGCCCCCAAAATCAAATATCGCCTACTTTTTTTGAATAGTATATTTTTAAAACGAAAAGTATAGCTGAACATACTATCATTAGGCCTATTATTATACAACACAAAGAGTATGTTATATTACTCATAAGAAAATAAAATAGAAGATCACCAGAAAAGAGCGCTATGTATTAAATAAATTTAAAAATCAAATTCATCTGGACAATTCTGAATAGGCTAAATAGAGCAAGTTCACCTTGCAGTTGACAAATACCTTAGACTATATGAAATAAGATAATTTTATGATATGATTCAACTATATAAACGGGATGCAACAAGACGGCATTTTACGTCTGATGTCGAGCCGAATAAATTATGATTTTTCGCTCTATTTGATTTGTTTAGTTTTTTCAATGTCTATTTTCTGTCTTGTCCGCAGGTTTATCTTTAAGATTTTGATTTTGCGTGTAGTGCGATCGTGTTGTACCTACTATTATTGTCATTAAAACATCTATGGGTGGTTAACAGTGTGTACCTAGAATTTTCTACACCAAGTCTATTGCATCCAGACATTTAAAGCGCGTTAACAATATATTCATGTAAGAGAAACTACGGTACATCACTTCTGGGTTAACATATCGTAGTCTACAATTCATATTTACAAAACTATGGTTTATCCCAACTACAGGGTACATCATGTTTTGGAGACTACCGAGTAGATCATGGTTTAGAGACTGCCTGAACTACAGGGTACATCATGGTTTGGAGACTGATTATTTAGAGGGACTCTATCCGACAAACAGGATACACCATGGTTTAGAGTCTCAGTGTCATGGTTTGGAGACTCTACCCGAACTACACTGTTAAAAATATGTGTAGTTAAACACTTTTTTTGGTGTAAAGTTTGGCCTTTAAAGTGTGCGGTCACCGCATACACTGACAATGGTGTACCCGTTTACACCTGTTAACATTCATGGTGTAATTTCACACTTTTTCTAAGGGTACACTTGTCGAGAATAAAATTTATCCCCGAAGGTAAAAAGTTTCACTCATAAAGAGAATCCTTACTCGCCGAAAGTGTTGCATTATACGGCAGTTATATTTGTCTTCACTAAGTGTAATGTTTGCTATCATAAAGAGAAACCTTGCTCTTAGATTGTGTTACACTACCGGAAAATTACATTTCAATCAATTAAATGTACATTTTGCAATCATAAAGAGAAACATTATCCTTAGAAAGTTTTACGTCACCGGAAAAGAGAACCATTACCCTTGAAAGGTGTAACGTTTCACCCATAAAGAGAATCCTTACTCGTCGAAAGTGTATCATTATCCGACAGATATAGGCCTAGGTATCTGTCTTAACTAAATATATTTCTCTTTATTAAATAGATATAAGTACACTCTAAATAGTGTATAAGTTTACACTTTCGTTAGATATGAATTCAAGGTATACAGGGGACACTTAAACTTGTAGATTATTTTCCATATTCTCTAAAAAGTGTAATTAATTACACTAAATGAAGTGCGTATATACGCTATTGCAAGTGACAGCTGAGGTGCCACCCGTACGGGTGAAAAGTTACACTACTGGTTTAACTGTGTATAGTTTAGATGCCCCCGACCCCCGATCCGTCATGGTAGCTGTGTTTGAGGAATTTTAAAAGAAATTATTTATTATCCCACCATTGAAAGACACTGATTACGGGATATCGCTCTCCGATAATTCCTGGAGAACGCCGTATTGAATTATGTTAATTACGTCATTTTTTCCTTGGTCGAATTCGGCCGATTTTGAGTATGAATTTGTCTGACATTTTTATCATTGAACCAAATAGCATTGGTTTCTTTTGCAATTTGTTTACGATAAATTGTAGCCCGTAAAACGTAACCCCAAGAAAAAGATAAAACTTTTTGTTAAGTAAAGACATGGACTATATATAAGGCTCTGCGTATACCGTATACGGTCCATGGTAAAACTATATGACGCCTTGCCGTCATAGTTTTTATGGCGTCATTGTTGGGATCCACAATGGCGCCTGTAAATGAGTTGTCGTAACTTTCCATATACAGGGCTTTGAATAGGCCTATAGGTCTATTATATAAAACTGAATAATACCATGAATGAGGACGTTTGTTTAATTTCATGAATTAGGGCGTTTGTACAATTTGACACGATACTTTGTTTTGTCTCTTTAATGACAAACGCAACGTGATTGAAGACAAAACAAGATATCAACATGGTGACAACAACTAAACTGTACACTTGTTGTTCCACACACATAATTCAACAACAAAAGAAGAAAACACCACAAAGGATAAAGAAGACGAAATCTACGTTCAATTGTACTTCTCCAGACATTTGCATACACTGTTCAAATTGACACGCCAAACAATCTAAACAAATCAACATCTTTGTCTCCCTTCATTTTCACCCCAACAAGCAAATACATTTTTTTACTGTCGGTAGAAGTTGTGAGATATAACAACTGGTTTTAAAGTAGCTAAGTCTCTAACTCAAGATCATCCAAAGTCTTACACGTTGAAAGCACGAATTATTTGTCAATTTAAATCAACATTAAAATGTTGTTATCTTACCTTGAAAAGGTAGGCTTCTGATATCCAATATTTAAAAAAAAATAAACATTTTACCATTGGTACACGAATCGTGTACCATAGTGTGTTTCAGCATCATTTGTAACAAGTGACCAGAAACAATGAGGCTAATCATATTCCACAACTCATGTTGAAAGGCGAGAGCATGCGCAATAGACTGGAATAACCAGAAACTAGAAATTTCTATTGGGTTGAGACTTGTACCGTATATCGCTGGACATAGCTGATTTGTAATTAGAGTCAAAATGGAAACCCCATTTGGGTCAATTTCTAAGTCCCAAATATTAGCGATTTGGCTCCTTAAATGATATAGGGAGCAAATGGAAATACATGTACTTAGTGATCGATTTTAAAGTTTACAAACATGATTTATATCTATATGAATGATACGGGTTTTAATTTCTGAAATGAACTTGGATTTAACGTCCTACTGTTCTGCTCCGAACTGGGATAATAAAGACAGGCATACGCCATACAGTGTGCTTTGTGGCAGGTTTTGCACGGACGGCGGCATTATGGCCTAATCTTATATTTGATTATTTTTATAAATCTGATATAAGATGCTCACATTTTGACATCATTTTTTGGAAAATTTCGGTTTGTGCCATTTTCATTAAAAAGTTTAAAAAAAAAACCGCTTAGAAACTAAAACAAGGTGTACAAATGCAGTATTTAAGATGCATTTATAATTTTCATATTTTGAATCATTTATTCGTAGCTTTCAAACCTTTGTCAAACTTGAGCTGTTGTCGAAAAAGACAATTTTGCATGTCACTATTTAATTATTTCACATTTATCAATTGAGCGTCGTAAAATTTGTATCATACACAGCGATTGATATCATCTTGTAAAATTATTTTTGGGAATCACGATGGCTAAGTGACTAAGACGCTGGCTCGCTAGCCTGGAGGTAGGGAGTTTGACCTCTGCATTGTCCGAGAAAGTTCATCCAGATTTTCCGAGGTGGTTTCCCCTTGTCAGTGATACAGGACGGAGGGCATGGAAAGGACAGCTGTCTAGTCGTTTGGGTGGGACGGAAAACCGGGGTCCCGTGTACACATTGGCGTGCACGTAAAAGATCCCTTGGCAGTTGGAATTTGATGTAAGAGTAGGCCGTAGCGCCGCTGCCTGGGCAAATTTCCCTCATAGCACACTGTAAGGCGCTTGCCCGTCTTCATTAGCCCAGATTAGGAGCAGAACAGTAGGACGTTAAATCACATTTCATTTTATTTCATTTTGTTAAATTATTTTGTTGGCAATTTGGAAAAATATGTATCTTTACTATCTTTACTATTATCAGACACTTTTTGACATGTGACAATGTTTTAACGTTAATCTATTTCAGTAGGTGTGGAAACGTTTGACGTTAAACACGATTTAATATTTTTTCTAATCCATATTTACTCGTAACAGGATTTGATGTATATAATCTTTTATATGTAGATGGCCAAGGTTTTTAACTGTAGGGGTTATTTCCGTGTTTACTGAACACCGTCTCCCTAAAACATTTCTAATAATACTTTGGTATGTGAATTTAAAGCCTACTTTTAGTACAATAACAATCCTTGGCAAACTGCAATATTCTGAAAGATGAACCCATATAGAAATACAGGTCAAAAATAACATGTTTAATTGAAATTTCATCAATCTATGATGTTTACTATTTGAAAACTCGTCGCCATTTTGTTGTTGGCGAACAAAATTGGTAGGCATATATTAAATTCGAATCAAAGCTATTCAGCTTTATCTAGCGTTGTTATGTTGATTTTGTTTGCGAACTCAAATGTTAAATAATGGAGCGTGAATTAAACCGTGACAAATTTGATATGGCGCAGTATTACTATAATTTTTACGGATATATATTATGTTGAAAGATCACGTTGATGCCGAAAATGACTATATTAAAGTGTTACCCGGCACCTGGACGTCAAGGGTCTTTCGTTCGTTCGTTCGTTCCTGGGTTTTACGCTCACTTCCACCAAGGGTGATATTGTAGACAATCCAAGGGTTTAACTTGCTTTCTTAAAGAAATCTAAGTACGGATTTGGATTAAACCGTTAATAATTTGATGTTGTTTGGAAAAAAAGGATCATCAGCTTTGATATATAAAACAAGGTCAGTTCTTCGCAAGAGGTTCACCTGCCTTACTTCTGGGTTGAACACATTTTGTATTTTAAATATCTCCATGGACCGTTAACGCACGATACATCCTTATGGTTTAAATAATATTTCATTTCGATTACATGAGTATATATAATACTGATATAATGGATCGGAAAAGAAGTCAATTAATCTCCCGTAGGTCTAACATCTCTACACCTATAAACTAACAAGGAAATCCAAGGTATTTTAAGCACTAGCACACTTGCCGTGATAAATAAAATAACAATTTTGTTAGTCACAAAAAGCAACGCAGTTTTTTTTTGATCATGTAATTATAATCAAATAGAGGTCTTCAATCAAATTAGATGTAGATATAAATTTTACTTACCATTAATCGTTTGACTCTAGAAAATTGATGTAGTGCTGACTCCCATGACGTAATCATATCTAGACTACATACTATATATTCCGTTAAAGGTTTCCAGCTGATCTTAACGGAAAGAATGACATTAAAAGTTTATAAAATGTTAACGTGGAGACAGAAGTGAAAAATCTATCTGTGTCCATGCCAAGTTTTACCGGGAAGGGGATTAGTGAGAAATCTAGAGAGAGACAATTTGATAAACATTACCCACGAGCCACGGTTATAGGGGGAATGCTCTCAAACTTAAAGTGGCGTGATCGTGAAAACACAGCTATACGAACCCAGTCAAATAAGAGTTTCGATTCACCATTTTGAATGCAATTGTTTGTTTTTTCTCTTTTTTGTGGGATTTAATATTAAAAAAGAGTCGCCACATCGCCCGCCCTCGCCCACCACGCAAACACATATCCAAGCTACGCTTCTGGGATGGAAAGAAAGTTTCCTTTGGATTCTTTAATTGACAATTTCAAAAATCCGACAAATGAGCTACTATACGACAATTTGGGTGCATGCTTGATTTCATGCTGTTTATTCATTAGCCATGTGGCATGTCCAAATACATATTGGTAAGCATATCCCCCTTCTTATAAGGCACAGGGCACAACTTACATCAACTTAGGATTCGATTTCACAAGCCCAATTCTAAACGTTATCACAACTAAATGGCCAACATTATTTTTAGTGAATGTTTCCCTTTAAATCCGCCATAACAAGTCAGAGAAATCGATGTGTTAACATTGAAGGTATGCTGTGTTCCAAATATGGTTTAAATTAACTCGTTGTCCATTGTTTTCAGCAGGTGTATACTGTTATGTCGCCATACTGTATCCTTACATGAGTTTAAATTGCTGAAGAATGTTATGGTAGGCGGTAAATTTTCCGGTATAAAACTATATAGAGACAACGTATGGGTACTATTTGGTTTGTTTACTTTATTCCGCTATTATTTTTTTCTGAAGTTAAACAGCAATCTGCAAACAAACTGAATGACACAACCTGACAACAGAAGCAATAATTGTTGCAAATCTTAAGCCCTGCACACACCAAAGATTCTCGTGGACTGTCTGATTACTCGTAACCGATGTGTTATCGACGATGGTTTATTGGACACGAGAATGTTTATCATGGTTACAAGCATTCACACAGACATTGGTGTGGAGCAATCTGTAGGACTGTATAACTTCTGCAGTTTAATGGTACCGATCAACGAAAAAAAATCACAGGTATGGAAAAGGGTGCATAGGGAATTTGCCCAGAAAATTGTCTATGTCGCCCTTGCTTACTTTTAACAACGATCCACATAATAATATTTCAAGGTTCCATAAAATAGAGTCCTACGTCCTTTAAAATGCAATATATGAGTTAGGAATGACAAAAATTTCTGCAAGATGGGTCTCAAAGCTCATGGCTGCGGATCAGAAACGTCTCGTGGCAATCTGCGTTTTCCAAATATCCCCAATTTAGCTCAGAATGAAGTAATTCGGCTGAAATTTTCAACACATTCCCTTTTCATTATCGGTTTTGTAACTGCAGCATCCATTAGTCCGGATGCTGCAGAAATGTAGGGCGTTTAACCTTCTTTCACTTCATTTATCCCGCATGACGATAATGTGAATCGTTACGGTAAAAGGTACATTTTTCCAGGTGTAAATTACTTAAAGATACATTATGGGAGATAAGATAAGGAATTGGCAGTTCTCACTATAATAATTAAAAACTATATAGTGTAAATGTAATTTGCTGAAAATTTCAGTCAAATTGATCCACTATAAGCCGAGAACGGAGCGCGTGGAATTTCTGCATAGCCTCGGACATCATTACTAAAATCATTAAATATAAACAGAGTAGTCTCGATTATCCAATGTTGTGATTTAATTACAATGGCCGTTCAGCGGCATATTTGAATCTAATCACGGCTAGCCTTGACATCGAGTGTTTATTATGGTCTGGATAAGTTAATTAATGTCTAATTGATAATTTAGATAACATTTCAGGCCTAAAGGAAGACATGTAATAGGCAGATTTTGCTCTTGCATAATGCTAGTTTAAAAGATAAAGAACCATAGAAATATGGTTTAACGTCCTAATGTTCTCCTTCGACTGGGCTAATGAAGACCGGTATACGCCGTTCAGTGTACGATTGGGTGGGGGGGGGGCGGACAGCGGCATTACGACCTACTGTTACATCCGAATTGCAACTCATTCTGTTACGTGATACACGTCTGCTATAGGGTTAGTGTACCGCGAACGTAACCTCGAGAAAATTGAAGGAAATTGTCCAAATCGAATGATGTGGCATTATAATTCTGCGCACCCCAATGATTATTCAAGGATGACATAAAAAATATTCGACATATTATGATTTAATTATTATTTTACACATTATCCCTACTTTCTTGGCAATCATATGTAATTGTTTACAGAGCAGAAGGGGAGTAGTCACGATTAATCAGATATCTATTTTTGGCTACAGTACATGATGTCAGAACCCGTTTTGCGTAATTTCATGTAAAATGGTATGGAATTTATTATTAATTTATACTGGCAACGATTTAAAGAATATATTATCAGAAGATAAAGAATAAAAATGAACCAATAGAAAATAACTAATTTTGATAGATACGGTCGCATTTGGACCATTGTTAGACTAACGTACGTTAATGTATTTGGCCAAAGATCACCAATTATTTCCCATTCACATGTTAATTCTCGTCTCTAAGACGGGCTCCAGCTTTTCCCCAAACTTTCGTGGGGTCGAACGCTTTCTACCACTGTTGGAGCAACATGTGCCAGCCTCATGACCAAAATAGTGTATGAGATTCATCATTGGAAATCTTGATATACACACACTGGAAGTAGCGTATAAGTAAACACGCAACTGTCCGCCCGGGTTCAACCTAACCAACCTCTTAACTCTCGTATCATTCCGCCTCAAAATTACGAATAACCTGGCAGAAAATATATTCAAACCCTTGTCTTCGGTTCCACACCAAAAAGTCAACAAATATCGCCATGTAAAAGGCGGGAGAAGGGAAAGGTATAGAGAAGGACTAAAAATAACTTTGGTGTGCTGTATACATTTTGTTGTAGCAACGAGGCATTGCGTTGCGCTGTGGGCCTATACAAAATCCGAGCAATCGTAGTCTACCTATAAGGCCCATCCCCATGTGCATAAATGATTCGGCATATACAATATGCCTGAAGTTGCGATCTTTAAATAAATATAGACCGCCTTTAAAGGGCAATATTGGTGTCAGTAATTATCTCATACGTGATAGAACTGGTTAAACACTTTCCAAATATAATTTTAACACAGAGATAATTGCTACGATAATTGAGCAATAAAGGTTTCAACAATAGGAGGGGACGAACGCAAAAGTAAAACACGAGTTACCCCTCTATATAACTCACTGAAGTGACGCGTGATAACAAATACATGGTCGAATTTCTGCTCAATCATAATTCCTTCGAAGACCAAAGGTTGTTGTGTGAGACTGTGAGAGGATATCTGAGAATATATATGAACTAAGAAGCGGTATCAGTATAAAATCGAAATCGACATCGAACTTCTTTTTATAGACACATTATCGAACCACTTCAACCCGTGGAGTTTAATGACTAATGACTTAATATACGAGGATTATCACGTTCTAAATCGCAAGGGAGTCATGGTGTCTCAGCGCGCAAGGTGCTGGCTCACTAACAAGGAAGTCTGAGATTTGATCCCGTTTTTCACTTGTCAGGGCCAAGCCAGGATGGGACAAAAACGAGTAAAATAACGCTTGGCAGTTGGAATTTGAAATAAGCAGTCTGCTAACAAAATGATAATTCATTTCCTTAAATCAATTCCAAATTATTACCCCCCCCCCCCTTCCACCACGCACTCTTAAACCTTTTCACAGAACTGATATTCTTTATATTTTGTCGCTGTTTTATTGTTTTATTAGCGATTTTATTGTTGACCGATGGTTTTTTCTTGGCTGAGATTTCTTTACTTTAGGCAATGGTCATATTTACCGATTCTCTTAGTTTTGTTACGTTCACACATAACCACCTGTCACGTAAGTTCAAGGGTTAATTATCTAACGGTGAAGGGATTTAATTTTGGCAATTTGATGAGAAGAAGTTTGTTTTCAGATTTCAAAATGTTTTTGGTTCAGACGAATGTGGAATTTCTTTTCTGACAAAACAAATTTATTAACCAACACTAAGCCTGTTACTGGAATTTGAGTTGTCAACAAGTTCTTTTCTGTCAGTGTTTGCACGTTATCAGATAGTATATGGTATCCCCTGTGCGCCTTGAAATCATACATAACCCCGCTAAAGATTCATGGCCACTTTATAATCTTCAATAAAATGGGAGAGTATTTGAAACATCTACTACGTGCCAACTAAACAAAACAGATTAACCGAATGAAGCGACTAGTCATAACAGCAGGGGCGAATTTCTGCTCACTGGCAATTCCTTCGAGAGAGAGAGAGGGAGAGGGGAGAGAGAGAGGGGTGTGTTCAACGTCCACTCGACACATACTAGGTCATTTTGGGACTAACATATGGTTTAATTTTATTTCAATAATTCGCTTAGACAGGCGACCCTACTCCTTGTCACGTACAAGCGGAGATTCGAAACCACGCCAGTTGACTCAATGACAGGCCTTTATGATACAACGCGCACGTGCTTACCCTTTGGCCACATCCCCTCCATTCCTTCGAGTGAGGATATTTGGCACAATACGCCCACATGGAGAGGGATAGAGAAAAAGTTGAAAAAAAACCCAACAGATTTTCCACGCAATCAGTGCGGGATTGGGCCCACCTGTCCGTGACAGGTGGGCCTAAGCTCATTAAAAAAAAGCCGGCCTAAGCCTTTAAAGAAAAAAGAAAGAAGAGAAAAGAAAAAAAGAACAGAGAAAGAAAGGAGGAGGGGAGAGAAAGAAAGAAGGAACGAGAGAACAGGACACAGGAGAGGAGAAAGATAGGAAGCTTTGGTCTGAAAAGCTTGGAAATTGGGTTTGCGGTTGTCAATTTTCAAAATTTTTCTGTCGGGTTAACCGACCCAGACCCCTTCGGTCGCTCGCGCGCCTTCGTTGCGTACTTGTGGGCCTTGGTCAATGACCTGACAGGTGGGCCTTTGGCACCAGTCCTGCACTGTACGCAATCAGAGTCCATAAACAAGGAAACTATGATCCAAAATGCTCGAATATTGAAATGGGATATTTGGGATATAAAGATATATTTTAAGTTTTATCAAAATTTGATAAAAATTGTGACTTCCCAGGATTCACAACCTTGGTATTAGCAGTGAGCTGAAATCCCCCCGCATATCGCTCGCTACTTCCGTCATTTATATAGAAGGATAACTCGTGTTTTTCTTTGAGTTTGTCACCTTTATTGAAGTCTCCATAACGTATCTATCGTATCAATGATCTCCGTGTTAAAATTATATTTGGAACATGTTTTGCTAATTCTATCACATTATGCGATAATGGCTGACAACCAATATTGCCCTTTAACACGACGGTTTTACACAACAAAATAAATGCCACACAGGCTGTATTCTTAACTGCAGAAAAAGCGCGTTCAACAAAAAGGGGGAAACCGTTTGAATTCAACCACTGATGATTTTATAAAAGTAGACAGAACAATATAACAATATTTTGTGAAACTTGGAGTCGGTTATACCTGTAACTCATACTCCGCGCAGCGTTTCGTTTGATTACAGGTAATCTCACTACACACTGCTATTATGAGTGGATATTGTTGTGTTAAATTTTGATTGGTCAGTAGTCCGACTACCAACCAATCACTACCTACCATACAAAAGCTTTACATTTAAACGAGTGCCAGTATTGGACCAAATATGTTTACATAACGTTACGTCATGGCTCACGCTTTTATTATGCCTAATTAACCCGTGCATAGGAGAATACTGCAGTAAAACTAATTGTGTGACAAACGAGGCTATCAAGTCGAATGAAATGTAAACAATACTGTTTGGAAACGAACATACTTTCACCGTTTTTAATACCTTAAATCACTGTCCAAAGTTTTAGGGAAGACTCAGATTAAACGAAGGACTGTCATGTTGCTGTACTTAAGTGATAGCTTTCATTGAACGGGGAGAATAGACACACTCCCGCAAAAGTTCAAGAAACAGACGCTATTCCAGCAATGGCTAGAGAGAGATTTCTCGGGCCATTGCTTCAGGAATATGCCTGTAACTATGCGTCATTTCCAAATGAAATATCAAATTTCGCACGGCTTATTCCAAGTTTATATGATTTTCGATATCTAATTATAAACAAAATCAATGATTTAAAAGAGGCCTGGATTCAATGATTTAAAACAGATATAACGATAAATTATCGCGGACAACTAATGGAGTTGGGTTTATAGCACTATAGATATATTATCTTTGTAAACGGGGGGTCACGGTGGCTAAGTGGGTAAGAAGACGCTGGCTCGCTAGCCTGGAGGTCGGGTGTGCGATCCCTGCATTAACCGAGAAAGATCATCCAGATTTTCCGGCGTGGTCCCACCTTGTCGTGATGCAGGACGGACAAAAAAACCCCGAGGCCCCTTGTACACATTGGCGTGCATGTAAAAGATCCCTGACAGTTGAAATTCGATATAAGAGTAGGCCATAGTGCTGCTATCCGGGCAAAATTTTCCTCATAGCTCACTGTATGACCCGTCTTCATTAGTTCGGAGCAGAACAGATGGACGTTTAACTCCATTTCATTTTATCTTTGTAAATACGGAACGGAAATGAACCAGTTTTAAACTGATAATACTGTAGAGTTTCATCGATCACAACATTGTAGTTTGCAGGGAATATGCATTGCGCTTAAATCACACATTGAAACGTTATGAATAATGTCGAGAATAATTATTTACCTTGTAAACCATGGCTCCTGGCACAGAAAGATGTCAGTCAAACAATAATTTCCGTATGAAAATCAGTATTTACAGGTGATAAATTAAATATAAGTACTTCCGCCTGTGACAAAAAATCCGCATTTTAAGTTTGGTGGACTTATAAAAGTATGTATATTTGGTGATTATAACCTGATAAATTTTAAACTTTAAAAAAAAAACAAAAAAAAACAGTCACTAAATTAAAATTTTGACGTATATGCAGGCTTGTCGGAACCAAATTCATATTGGTAGAGGGTGTCTTTAACAGCGAAGATGACCAAACATACTCCGCTAACCTCCTGGGCCCATTCGCGAACGGAGACACCCGTCCTTCATAATTGTGGTATATTTATCGACCCATCAAAAATAGGGTGAAGGTAGGTAACTCGCATTGGTGTTGAAAACTTTTTCAAAATATTTGAGGACATCGTTGTGTGTGTAATGTCACTTCTTTGGCATTACATTTCTTCCAGTCCTTCTCTTAATCGAGCGTACAAACTTCTTTATTGTGGCGAACGTAAACAATGATTCAAAGACTGTTATGTAAACTGTTTTTATTTGATTGGTTCGTAGAATCAACCTACATGGCCAATGAAATCATCGGATTGTATGCAAATTATTGTGGTTAGGGTATGTGGACTGACTAAATGTTTATGTTTGTTATTGTCAATTAATCTTATTTTCAAATGTCTATTTTCTATTGGTGTTGTCCTTCACGCCTTGTTCTTATTTTCCATTACAATCAATGTTGCGAGGTGTTGCAAAACTTTTTTTTACAATGACCTAGCAAAACATGTTATGTAATTGAGTTATGCAACAGAAAAGGGGGGTTGGGATGGCCTAGTGGTCTAGAGCGCCGCGCTTCGACCTCTAGCTGGCCGGTCACCTCTGGCTTGCGGCTGTGGTGTCGAGCCCTGGTGTGAACGTGTGTGGCATGGAGATAGGGGCGCCTTCTCAACCTCGTGGGTTTCCTCCGGGCACTCCGGTTTCCTCCCACCGTTAAAGACCCCTACGCGTAATCGAATTATTGAAATAAAATTAAACCATATGTTAGTCCCAAAATGACCTAGTTTGTGTCGAGTGGACGTTAAACCCCATTTCTCTCTCTCTCGCAACAAAAAAAAAATGTTTTGGTTAACGTTGCTGATGCGCTTTGTAACAGTGCCAGTGCATATTTGTACTATATTTGTTGGAGCTAGGTTCCAGCTAGGGAAATACCCTGGGGCAGCTCTTTGATGCCCTTCACGACTCTCCTCACATATCACAGTTGTCAATATCATTTAGTTAATGTGTTTTTCAGAATGAAAATCTATTTCCACTGCTGCAACCGACAGATATTTAATGACAAAGAGCTTTCCAAATAAGTAAATGAATAACATATCAGATAAAATCAATTAAACATGGTGTTGTTCCTCAAATATTCAGATTATCGAAACTGCCAATAAGGAAGAGCCACGCGACAACGCCTTATATGCCCCCGCCCTACCCGTCCCAAACACAAAAAGCCACACCAACACGAAAAATGAGAGAGAGAGAGAGAGGGAGAGAGAGAGAGAGAGAGAGTGCGGTTTAACGTCCACTCAACACAAACTAGGTCATTTCGGGACTACATAAATTTACAACTTCTGAATAAAAAAAATACTTATTAGAGGAAGTAATAAACATTTTAAACCGGTAACAAACATCAAAGCATAATATTTACAACTTCTGAATAAAAAATACTAATGACTATTCACTTACTTAAATCTTGCTGTTTTAAAGAACAAAGGATGATTCACTGGCGATACATTATATTCGTAATCACATGTCTCCATATCTAAATCCTAATCAAGCAAAGATTTGTTTTCTTTGTTAGTTCATTTCGTTAGTTATACTAATTGGTTATTTCACAAAAAAATGTCACATTTGTTCGTGAACTAAAAAACAGAATGCGACAAAAAGGACAAATACGAAGGTTGAAAAAATGGTTATTTGATTACAGTTGCCTTGGTGACATCACGCTATGTCAGACATTTTCATCAACAAGAAGATTTGCATTGACTGCAACTATAACACTATTTTAAGTGTTTAAACGTCATCAATTTTTGTATTCTTGTGTCACTTAAATGTAAGCCTCTAAATATGACTAAAAGTGTACATAAGGTCACCAGACGAATTGTTTTCTGTATTTGTAGCCAGTGGTTACCGTATGCACTTAACGGCAAGTTCACGCCAATCTGATTGAAAAAAAAATTAGTCGGGTAAAAACGACTTTGCCAATTATCGAAAACACTATTAATCCCCTCAGACACCAGTGACGTCACCGTGACCTAATGCATCATATTCAGTAAATGCCATGCTTGAGGTTAAAATAAATCTTATTTTACCCGCTATGTTGTACACGACCGCTGTGGCTAGTGTGCAGGAAAGAGTGTCTGGCAAGGAACAGCGCCTTGTCGTTCGGATGGGACGAACAACACGAATGCGGGCACGTAAAAGAAGCTTTGCGAGTCGGCCGTAGCAATATGCATGTTTAACATACCAAGCTGTCGTTTGAAATGATATTTTCGTCTGTCCTCAGTCGCCATCTCAATGACTGGGGCGAACTAAATCTGAAATTATCTGATTGACAGTGCAGGTCTAGAAGTGAAATCAAACGATATGGGGGTTAGCCTCCTACTTTTCTGATACACCCGATTTATGAATACGGGCATTTGCCATGTAGTCTATTACGAAGAAAATTTTTGCAGGGCAGTGGCGTTTCGACCTATACTTCATCGATTTCGACTGTCATGGTTCTTTCACGTGCTCACTAAATTGTTTCATTGCTAGAGAAGTCTAGTCGAAACGTTGTTCCGTAATAAGGAGTAATTGGATTGTTTCATTGCTTGATAAATACTAAGCAGCCTAGTCGAAATGTCGTACAATAATAACGAGTAATTGTGACCTGTATTTTCCTACCAAAGTTTACAGGTGATCCCTTGCTCTATTCATCAATGTAAAACAACCGGTACTCTACATGTATCATAAAGCCTGTCATTGAGTCACTAGCGTGGTTTCGACTCCCCGGTGGTACGTGACAAGGAGTAGGGTCGCCTCTCCAACCTCGTGGGTTTTCTCCGGGTCAATCACGTGTGATGCGCATGTCACAAAAATTTGTGTTTATGAAACTAGTCTCTATCCATCATTCAGACAATATTCTACGAATATTAGTCTGGATAGGTTGTCAACATTTGAGAATAATAGGTCATTGGCTAGATTATCCGGTCTTTTACATTATGATGAACAAAGTCTAAGGGAGGTAACTAGCTCAAAAACAAAATGTCGACTCCCATGAAATTAATTTAAGAATGGCCATTTCAGAAAATCCTTTTACATTGTTAGTTTTATATCCGACTTGGCGAAATTTACCGGATAATCAACAACATAAAAAACTCCATGGGCAATGAAAATTTTTGACAAATATTTTCAACAGACCCAGCCCCCCCCCCCACCCCGTAAGAGCTAAATCTATTGTTTAAGGCCAGTCCAGTTTTGGCCACGGTTGCGTGGATGTAAAAAGGTTAGGGTATGTGATTGTTGGCGAGATTGTAGATTAGGGTTAAGGTAAGCATTAGGGCTTGGTCCAGGGTTAGGGTTGGTATTAACACTAGCCCTGTTTACATCTTTGAATTAAACTTGAAGTTAACCTTATTTAATAGATCTAACTCTCCGTAAGTTGAAGGCCAGAAGGTTCTTGAAAGATATAATGAAACATGCCCATTAACTTCCATAACTTGAAAACAAACATATTGATTTGATTACATTGAATTTGTTAATATGTGGTGCTAGACGGAAAAGGGCGCGTCTCTATGAATTTTATAAAAGATCTGATTTAATTCAATGTGCTCATTTGTCCTGCTGGATAAAAAAATACCCGTACTTTTTTTTCTTTAAACGATTTCATTAAATTTAATGTGTGCATTTTGAAAGGACACGACCCTGTTATGGCATTTCTGGAATAGAAATCCACAATTAAAATGAAATTTCAATCGAACATAGCCTGCTCCATCATTAATCAAAATAACAAATCAGATTATAACACGATATAATCGGTCTTTACTATAAAGGGCTTAATCATTTAGTTAGCCCCACCCCGCCCAACCGCAACTCGCACATGAAATAGTGAGACAGAGAGAGAAATCGAGATTAACGTCCACTCAACACAAATTAGGTCATTTCGGGACTAACATATGGTTTTAATGTTATTTCAATAATTGGCTTGTGTGTAGGGGTCTTAAGCAGCGGGAGGAAAACGAGGGACTCGGAGAAAACCCACGAGGTTGGACAGGCGACCCTACTGCTTGCCACGTACAACCGGGGATTCGAAACCTCCCCACTTGACTCAATGACAGACAATATGATCTAAAGCACACGCGTTAGACCATTCAACCACCCAGACTTTATGATACAGCGCGCACGTGCTAACCATTCGACCACCCCCCACATAAAATAGAGTGCTGTTATATATCATATTATACAATACAGAGGTAAATAAAATATTAATTATGATTAATTATTGAATATGTTATCAATCTTTGGATATGTCAGTTTTTAGTATCTTTGTCTTGACGGTGCCAGTTTAAATTTAAACTATTTGATTGATTACTTCCCTTTCCAGTTTTTAAACATTTATGGTACATATGCATATATTTTTCTGTTAAAGAATGTCATTATCTGATTTTGGAAAAAAATGAAAAATTTCAATTGTTAGTTACTGCCCCCTTATTTTTTATTATGTAATGTCCTTGGCTTTGATGCTTGGCATAGAATGACAGCAATAGGATATTGCAATTAAATCGATTCCTATTCTGTTACAGTTCTGTTACATTTAAAATGGAGATTAAATTTGACATTCATTGGATGGGGAGTCTCACGGGATTCTCCGTTTTGTTTATGTTACGTCATACAGAAAATCTTCAGCTGCCCGCAAGCCCATTTACACCCATACGGTGGTTAGCGCGCAAACGAAATGTGATAGTTAATTACAATTAATAAGATAGATTTAAAGTGTTCATAATAAAACACAACAAAAGGTATATATGGATATATAGAGAATCTCCTACGAGTGTTTTTTGATATCAAAAAATATCAAAACTCGTTGATAAAGTAAAAAAAACTCGGCAGAGCCTCTTTTTTTTTACATTATCAACTTATATTGATATTTTTTGATATCAAAAAACACGAGTTGGAGATTTTGTTTATCACCCAATCCTTTCTTACATGCAGAAATAGATAAATATAATTCTTTGGTATAGATTTCACCTTTACTGGACCTAATTTCATTACTGCGTAGTGATACATCAGTTTTTTGACTGCAGTTTAGCTATTGCAAAGTCCTATATATTGACCCAGTATTTCCTTCAAAGTCAATTAAATAAAAACAGTTTCTTTTTAACAAAAGAAAAATTAACTTTTTATTTAAAATAAGTGGTTTCTTTAAAATAAAAGAAAGTAGTTCCTTTTTGATTGACCAATCAAATTCATGTAAAGCGATATCTCCTAAGGAGATATCGCAGTAGATTATGTAATTTATCATACAAGCGATATCTACTGTCAAATAAGATATTGGGTGATAAAACTACTTCTCTATAATTTAATAACGACGTTTCGTAACACATAACTTGAAAACGTGACCGGTATGTGTTAGTTAACTTGAAAACGTGACCGGTATGTGTTACGAAACGTCGTTATTAAATTATAGAGAAGTAGTTATATCCATATATACCTTGTGTTGTGTTTTATTATGAATAGTGATCCATGCTTCTAGATGTCATTTAAAGATTTAAAGTGTAAAACAAAGAATACTGGAGACATGTGATTAATGAGATATATAATTAAGACAATATGAAATAAATATAAATGGGGGTAATTAAGGCGGATTAAGATCCATTAAAATATGGCCTTCAAAATTAAGTAATACTGCGCAGATTAGCATGACGTATTAAACATTTACTATTGGGCCGTAATTCACCCTACTATAAGAGTAACGATAGCTCGTTAATCATCAATCCTTGAAATATACTATTAATCATGATAGGAATATATTATTTATCTTATTCCTATGTATAATATATGACATCTGTTTGACAGTGGTAGTGTAAATACAGTACATGTACACAGAATAGATGAACGTCAAGGTTCTGACGTTTAAACTGTAGCACTCTGATTTGAAATCTAGAACATTCTTGTACTGTTATGTCTTTTTGTTGCGAAGATTTCTATCAATAATGTCAATGTGTTTATTCTATTGTCCTTTTGTAGAAGTGCGTTTCTTGTGTATTTTCTGGAATCTCGTAGTAGATTAAATGAAGACAGGACTCTTGTTGGTTGTTAATAATTCGATATATTCTTTAGTAAACAATACTTAACAGCAGATAATTAATATAACAATTATTATAACAATTATTGGTTAAATGCTTAAAAGTACATATGCTCCAATATGGATATGCGAATTGACATAAACTTATGTCTCCAAATACAGGTCTGTTCTTAGGAATGTGATCTAAGCTGATCTCCCAAGACACGTTGTGTAGCAAGGTTCCCCCATCATTCTGTCAGTTGAGTATATATATCCCAATGCATGGCCTAGGGCATTAATCCCATAAATCTATCGTCTATACAAACAATATACCGTTGCAACTAAAACGCTTTAGCCTGTAGACATTAATTACAATTAATAAGATAGATTTAAAGTGTAAAACAAAGAATACTGGAGACATGTGATTAATGGGATATATAAGACAATATGAAATAGATATAAATGGGTGTAATTAAGGCGGATTAAGATCCATTAAAATATGGCCTTCAAAATTAAGTAATACTGCGCAGATTAGCATGACGTATTAAACATTTACTATTGGGCCGTAATTCACCCTACTATAATACTCTCAGATTTTAAAAAAAATATTCGTCCCGAATATTAATCGGTAACAATCATAATACATCAATATCAATATATATATATAAGTACAAATATAAAAATTAATCAATTCTGTGTAGCAGATGGGAATCAACATAGATATGGGTGCCCCCTTTTAATTAAAATCATAAAACAACAATATAAAAAGTCATAATAAAACACACACTAAATATATGGAATACAAATATCTAAAATATAAATTGGAATAGGTATATGTGGTTTATCAAGGTAATTGTATTGTCAGTTTTTATCACGTAAATAAAATAATTAAAATAGCTAGTTAAAAGATTTGTTTCTAAATTTATTTTTATGTATTGGTCCACTTATTTGGCCAATTATTTGGTGGGCCATTATTAAAATGGTTTCCTCCATTATTATATGGACGCATATTCGATGGACCCCCATAATCGTCTCCATTATTAAACTTCCAATCGTTGGGAGGTCCATCATTAAAAATGTTCCCACCATTATTAAATGAGCCCATATTGGGTGGGCCATCAAAAAAATCGTCGTTACAAGGCCAAGTATTGTGTGGACCATCATAAAATTCGTTTTCATCATAGTCGTAACATTCGTTCAAATCTTGTTTTAAATGTTCACTTTCTTCTTGAAGGTCTTCGATCTGTTTCTGGTGTTCAATAAGCTCGCATATTACGTCACTCTTGCTAGATTCTAAAAAGTTTTCTCTCGCACCCAATCTCTGAATTTCGATCGTCGCGTCTTCAAGGTTCTTTTCTAAGTGGTCCTTTGCACGTAATAATTCATCAAGATCATGATGCATTTCTTGTTTATATTTATGCACGCTTTCAAGTTCCGAGGTTAATTCAGAGATTTTCATATTTAATTTGTTAGCTTCCATGTTACATTTATCATGGCTTAGATTTTGAACAGGCGTGTTCCTAATTGCATGTGTAACGTCTAATTTTTTCATCACGGCTTTTAATTGTTGCTTTATCACGCCATTTAAATTTTGAATTTCATGAAACGCTCGTATGCCAATTTGTGAAAATGGAAGTTGTCTCATAAAGAATTTTCGCGTTTCATACTCATGTTTTCTTTTAGTGTCGCGCTCAGTTTTAGCCAATGTTTTATTTTTATTTATTTGAACGATTAGAGAAACAGATCGTTTGACTTTACTCTCATGTTTAGAGGCAAGAGCACGAGGACTATGATGTTGATTATTAAACTGACAATAACTGGATGGCGCATGGCGATTACCCTGATAAAAAGACCACATACCTCTTTGTTGTATGTTGTCGAAATTTCCATGTTGTAAAGTCTGCTTCAATATTCCACGGACACCGTCTTGATTATACAGATTTCCACCATGGTCTGGATATCTTTGATTACATGGCCGGTACCTTTTCGCTTTCTTCCCGCTTTTGCGTTTCTGGGTAGGTGTAGCTGGGTTTCTTTTTTCTCACGACTGTTGATATCCAATTTTACTTTTTTGAATATTTATCTTGTTGGTGCTGTTCTAGCTCGTTGTAGACTTCTCGCTTGGCTGTTTGAGGTACGACGAAATCTTACCACTCAAAGCAATCTCCCAATTTGTAGAAGTGCGTTTCTTGTGTATTTTCTGGAATCTCGTTGTAGATTAAATGAAGACAGGACTCTTGTTGGTTGTTAATAATTCGATATATTCTTTAGTAAACAATACTTAATAGCAGATAATTAATATAACAATTATTATAACATTTATTGGTTAAATGCTTAAAAGTACATAAGCTCCAATATGGATATGCGAATTGACATAAACTTATGTCTCCAAATATCCAAATACAGGTCTGTTCTTAGGAATGTGATCTAAGCTGATCTCCCAAGACACGTTGTTTAGCAAGGTTCCCCCATCATTCTGTCAGTTGGGTCTATATATCCCAATGCATGGCCTAGGGCATTAATCCCATAAATCTATCGTCTATACAAACAATATACCGTGGCAACTAAAACGCTTTAGCCCGTAGACATTAATTACAATTAATAAGATAGATTTAAGGTGTAAGAATACTGGAGACATGTGATTAATGGGATATATAGGACAATATGAAATAGATATAAGTGGGGGTAATTAAGGCGGATTAAGATCCATTAAAATATGGCCTCCATAATTAAGTAATACTGCGCAGATTAGCTTGACGTATTAAACATTTACTATTGGGCCGTAATTCACCCTACTATAAGAGTAGCGATAGCTCGTTAATCATCTAGTCTACGATATCACCTCTGGTGGAAGTGGACGTTAAACTCCCAGTACCTACCTACCCGTTAATCATCTTAGTCTACGATATCACCTCTGGTGGAAGTGGACGTTAAACTCCCAGTAACGAACGAACGTTAATCATCTGCGATATCACATTAGTGGAAGCGGACGTTAAACATACCTTACCAGTACAGTACAGTTAATCATCAATCCTTGAAAAAATACTATTAATCATGATAGGAATATATTATTTATCTTATTCCTATGTATAATATATGACATCTGTTTGACAGTGGTAGTGTAAATACAGTACATGTACACAGAATAGATGAACGTCAAGGTTCTGACGTTTAAACTGTAGCACTCTGATTTGAAATCTAGAACATTCTTGTACTGTTATGTCTTTTTGTTGCGAAGATTTTTATCAATAATGTCAATGTGTTTATTTTATTGTCATTTTTCAAAGAATGGCTAAGGGTATTGATTGACATTTACACGAATCATAAAAATTTAATTTGTCATCTACAGCTGCTATGTTTAAGAAACTATGTTTGTTAATTTGAAATCTCACGTCCAGATATTTTTATATATTGAAAGTATGTCATTGTGTCCAATTTATCTTATTTATTTATTTATTATTTTTTTGAGGGGAGGGGGGCTCAGTGCGTAATGCATAAGCTCGTTGACCAGAAGAAGATCCCTAAACGATAAAAAGATAAAATTTATGCCGACACAAACTGATTTCAACATTTGTTTAATAACACCTATATTTTAAAGTATTTTCGTCAGCCTTGGGACTATTTCCATTAATTTCCACTTCGTGGTAACTTTGAAATTTTACTTGAAGGTGTTGTGCAACTCTAAAGATTTGTCTATTTACAATCCCGTGTTACAATCCCGTCCATGATTGCGTTCTCTAACCCGTAGATGTGTGTCCGCCTCCCCGATATAAAAGTTTTGTTAGTTTTGAAACCCAGTGCGGTTCAAGATATACGAAATGTCCTGTGTAGTGTCACAATTCAGATTGTTGTTGACACTAAAAGTAAAGTTACCAAAATTATATTTGTTGTTTTTTGGGGCGTAGTGTGGTCGCAACATTTACATCGAAGATAAGACATTTAGATTCATAAAAACCGGTCCTTCAACAGATGAATTGAATTTTGCTTTGGTTAGGGGGCATTTCAGATTAGGTGGCTGGTCTTTTTGATTTGATGAAATGAACATTATCAAATTTCGTTCTGAGGTTGTCGTTTGACGCCAGGAGTGTTCTGCTCTCATGCATTGTTTTACAGAAGTTGTGGTGTTGGGGTTATGCATACTCCGCGCAGGGTTTCGTTCGATTAGAGGTAATCCCACTACACACTACTAATATGAGTGGATATTGTTGTTTTAAATTTTGATTGGTCAGTAGTCCGACTACCAACCAATCACTAGCTGCCCTACAAAAGCTGTACATTTAAAACGAGTGCCAATATTGGACCAAATATGTTTACATAACGTTACGTCATGGCTCACGATTTTATTATGCCTAATTAACCCGTGCATAGCAGAATACTGCAGTAAAACTAATTGCGTGACAAACGAGGCTATCAAGTCGAATGAAACGTAAACAATACTGTTTGGAAACGAACATACTTTCACCGTTTTTAATACCTTAAATCACTGTCCAAAGTTTTAGGGAAGACTCAGATTAAACGAAGGACTGTCATGTTG
The DNA here is from genome assembly GCA_963678685.1 of Patella ulyssiponensis. Classification (NCBI taxonomy): domain Eukaryota; kingdom Metazoa; phylum Mollusca; class Gastropoda; family Patellidae; genus Patella; species Patella ulyssiponensis. Next base: position 56,574,756 of record OY783230.1, on the reverse strand, counting down.
CTGTACTTAAGTGATAGCTTTCATTGAACGGAAAGAATAGACACACTCCCGCATAAGTTCAAGAAACAGACGCTATTCCAGCAATGGCCAGAGAGGGATTTTTCGGACTTCAGGAATATGGGGTTATGAGAAGCGACAAAGGTGATGCTATTATCCGAACTGTCTTTTGCTTTAGTAGCCCTCAATGTTTGGATATCAATTGCCAAAGTCGTATTTAATCCCAACTTCTACTCTCTGTATATGAAGTTTTTTTGTTTTTCAAACATATGTGAAATGCAAATTGCCGAAGGCTGGCCGAAAAGTTCTAAGTCTGAATAGGATCAATCAATTGGGTTGAGACAAACTTTGGCCACCAACAAACACAATTTATAGTAAACGAGCATAAATATAAGAACTGCAGCTGTAGGGTTATTATTATCTGCGTAGCCGATCGTCTTATGAATCTACCATTGAAATTACCAGAAATGGATGAAACTGAAAATATTGTAATAGGGATATAATTCGTACATCTATTCATTCGTTTCTTTATTTCTCATTCATTCATTTAATGTCCAATGTGTTGTTTTAATAACTTATATAAATTTCAATAGATTTCTTTTAATACCAATTACACCTGAAGTCACTAATCTTGTAACTTGGTAACCGATGGTGGACAGCCAACTCATTAATAGTTTTGACAGTATGATAAGCTTAATCCTTATTATTTCTATTTTGTGTCATTTTTGTCATTAATGTTTTATTGTTACCTACGTTCGTTAATTGTGTATATTTAATTTAATCTTTAGATACAAGCTTCCTTAAATACCGAATTGTACATTCATTCAACATTCTAGGTTTCATCCCGTTTCCAGGACAGTCACTCTGCCTGTCGGACGTGCTGTTCTGTGTATATGCTATTTAATGTTTTCCGGTATTAAACAGTTTAAAGGATAATTCCGGTGTGTATTTATTACCGAAGATTTACACTGTTACAGTTTGGTGGAGTGCTTTGCGAGGCAAGATCTTGAAACCTCTTTCATTTGCAAGTGAGTAACCCAAAGAAAAATCAGATATGGAACAAATTGTGATACCCGATGAATTGGCGGAAATAATGAAAGTTATGAAGATCAACTCAAAGGCCAACCAATGGAGGATAGATCATAAAGGTAGTAACACTTCAATTGTTTTAACGTGGTGCAGTAATTTTGATCATAATTCAGATATATCATATAGAAAATCTACTAGCAAACAGAACAGAGATTTTCTAAGAGGCCAGCGTTTTAAGGAGATGATTTCTGCGAAAAGATCAAGCGTATCATTGATAAATTCGATTTCTACAAAGGTCGACATCGCAGTTCAGACCAGCAAAATATCTCCATCCAAGTCTAGTGAATGTCAAACAGTTTGTCTTGAACGTTCGGATAAATGTATAATGGCTATTCCGGTCACATATACACAGAGTGTCCAAACTATTGACCAAAGAAACCCTACAGATTTCGTCAAACCAGATGTTATGAAAGCTTCATCGCCACAGATCAAGGAAACCGAAAAGGTGTTAAAAAGGCGGGTTATAATTAAGAAGGGACAGCTTGAATACTTAATCCGATGGAAGAATCAACCTGCAACAAAAAATTTGTGGGTTAAAGAAGACAAGTTGGACCAGAAAGCTGTTTCCTTTATAGCTAACTATCCAAATAAAATTGCTGGTCCAGAGGATTGGTTTGTAGAAGGGTTGATAAATCAACATAAACGGAATCAAGAAGAGCTGAAGGTCTTCCCGAGAGGCATGTGGACATACCCACCTAAATCAAGTTTAAACTTAGTGATTTACTCGAATGGAAATTAATCAGAAGTCTGGAAAATTGCAGTTGAATGTTGAAAGGCAGGGTCCAGGTCCCAATGAGGGAGACGTTTATAGTCGGTATGATCTACAGGACTGGGACATCATTGCCAAAGAAGATCCAGTATTCTTTCGAAGTATCAAACACATGTTACCCCCAGGAAACTATTCATTAAAGTGATGGACTTGACTTCGATGTGTTTACAAAATGTTTTAAACTACTGACTTTTGTGTGTTCACCACAGATCTATAATTATTTGCCTTTTAATTTATTAAGATTTATTACATACCCGTTCGAATTTTACTAAAGTTTTGAGTGATTCTGCATAAGCATTTAAATCGATATTATCGATGCCGTAGATTAATTCATAAACACTTTTGCATACACGCTTCTTTCATTCAATCATTTAATTTCAAATTCAAGTTTTGATTAACTCATAGTATAATATAATTTTAATTTCGACATTTCAATTAATTATTATTCTAATTCAGTTATTTAGAGTGTATCGATAATTAAGAACTGCCAGTGCCTTTTCACAAGCCGTAGACTTAATATTCGTGTCTACATTAGCGAGTAACCCAAATAATTGTTGACCCCCAACCCCTTAGTATATCTTGAACCACCAATTTATAATTACTTCTTACTTATTTTGTTTATGTACTTAATTTATATTACCGTCTTAAAAGTAAAACGGTTTCATACATTCAAAACAAAGTTGAAATTTTAAAAATTTTAAAAATATTATTAATGTTTTTTTCTTATGATCCGAGGACGAATCATTTTCGTCGTAGAGGATATTGTAATAGGGATATAATTCGTGCATTTATTCATTCGTTTCTTTATTTCTCATTCATTCATTTAATGTCCAATGTGTTGTTTTAATAACTTATTTAAATTTCAATAGATTTCTTTTAATACCAATTACACCGGAAGTCACTAATCTTGTAACTTAGTAACCGATGGTGGACAGCCAACTCATTAATAGTTTTGACAGTATGATAAGCTTAATCCTTATTATTTCTATTTTGTGTAATTTTTGTCATTAATGTTTTATTGTTACCCACGTTCGTTAATTGTGTATATTTAATTTAATCCTTAGATACAAGCTTCCTTAAATACATTCATTCAACATTCTAGGTTTCATCCCGTTTCCAGGACAGTCACTCTGCCTGTCAGACGTGCTGTTCTGTGTATATGCTATTTAATGTTTTCCGGTATTAAACAGTTTAAAGGATAATTCCAGTGTGTATTTATTACCGAAGATTTACACTGTTACAATAGTAGAGCCATCAAGTACCTACAATCGAAATGACTAACCCCAAACACAGATACATGCCCATAATATGGTCTCAGCTTTAGGGGATGATGCCCCTTCCCTTTCCACAGTAAAGAAGTGGGCTGGACATTTCTTCCTGACCGGCACCTAGGCGTTATAAGGTCGCTGGCAAACGTGTTGCATCTCGAAGGGGACTATGTAGCAAACCAAATGAAAACCATTGACTTTGTAGAGGTCTGTCACAGATAGGCTTTGAAGTTTTCAATCAGCCGCCGTAGATGAATATCAAACTTTAGTTCAATTGTATTTAAAGCACAATGCGTATTATGTTTCATGCATTTGTTATGGCCTTAACTTGAACATTAACTGAGAAATATGATACCATTTTGCTGTAAGGGCGAGGAAATTTAATACATCCCCACGTTACTTATATATGGACAGTTCACGGATGACCAAATTAGTCGGATAAACATTAATAATAATATATTTATTTTGGGTATGATGATTCGGACAAAACCAGGTGCATGTCTTTCTTACTAAAAAAGACCATCTTCTTGAGGCAGGTTAATGTATAAAAAATACATTTCACGTGGACAATTTTATTCAGAATATACAAGTGACTCTAAAGTGAGGTAAAACGTAAATCTTAACTGCAAGTAAACCAATACCATAGGTATACTATCATTAAGTATCTTCTTTGATTGCCATCAAGTGATTGAACATTATAACCCAGGTTACAATTTGATGGAAACACAATTACTGAGTTTTATATTAAGCGACGTTTCGACAAAGATACTCTCACTTGCTTGTGAATCCATGAAATTGTACGCTGTATTACCATAAAGTATTCTATAATTGCTTTGGGTAAAATTTAAATTTAAATCTGCACGACTGCACCTGCTAAAAAATCATAGCATTTTTTTTTATATAATTAAAAATTCGATGCCATGTTTTTAAAGATAAATTATGAGAGATTAGATAACGAAACAGTTCTCACTATAATAGTTAAAAACCGGATAATGTAAAGGCAACTTTCTGAAAATTTCAGTCAAATTGATCCACTATGAACCGAGAATTACGTGAATGAAAGTTCCGCCTAGTCTCGATCACTATTACCAAAGTCCGTGGGACAAAAATCATAGTCTCGGTTATCTATTTAATCATTAAATCACAATGTAAAGTTATGCAGCATATCGGGTCATAATCCAACAAATATCGCAGGCTAGCGTTGATTATGGTCTGGATAAGTTAATTAATGTCTAATTGATAGTTTATATAACATTTCATGCCTAAAGAAAGAACTACAATAGGCAGAATTAGCCTGTGCATAATGCATGTTTAAGTGAAATATGTAGAATAACTGTGCATACATTAACAAGTATATAACTCTCCCGTCAAAAGGCAACACCTGGTAACTCACTTTTTTTCTTATTTTGAGAAAACGTAGGAAAACATAACGAATGAATATTTTAAACCCAGTTTATCCTTTGATTTGAATACTGATTTACTAAGTTTTCCTGTGGCATGCTAGGCAAATGAAGGGTGTAACTGCTTACAAAATCAAAAGATTGTAATATCTAGTACATACCCTAGTAGCTACAAATTTGGTCCTAACTCAATTTTGACAAAAAAGTGAGTTACTAATTAGGTGGACCTTTATTTGTTTGTATATAATAACCACATTTCGTAATACATTAATGATAAAAAAAAACTTACCACAAAAAGCGATATTTACATTAATTTAGCAGGCATGTGTTTTTTTCTCCCAGATTATGACCCGTGTAGCCTGACTTCAAAATGAATTATGATTTGGCTTACCAGGTAATTTATATACCGTTATAAACGTAGTAATCTATGAGAGGATATAAAATTTATGATAAATGTCTGGATTGGGTATATTATATTGATTATAACTAATATAACAGTATGATATCGATCCAACAATCTTGTGGTTGGAGTGTAAATACAATAAGTATGTATTGAAGAAATATCGTTGTAACTCAGGTAGCACGGGGTTGTGAATTTCGACGGGTGTCATGTAACTCCCGCTTTTCTTACGCGTTCCGTCAATGAAAAAGAGCGGCCGGTTCCAAATTACTGGATGAGCGACGTTTTCGCAAATATTTACAGCTTTTTTTTTTGTTGTGTCTTCTATGTGCATGCGTGCAAAGTGGGTTTTCGTTCAAATATTTGGGGAATCTGGCATAAATAACGCCACAAAGTTAGAAGTAAGGATTTCTCTTTAGTATGGAAGCATTTGACTGTAATTCGTAATTTCTACCTTTCTCCCGTCCAGAACGCGTTCACAAAATGGTATGTGTGATAAAGACAAGTATTGATGACTGTCATTTATGGGAATGTTAAAAATAATATCCTGGTCAAATTGCAACCGTTAGTAATATTATATGCTTACATAGAGATAATCTTGATCGGGATAATATTATTAACGTATTCGTAAATGGCCGCAATCAATACGAGGCGTATTCGAATGTGACCTGGAATGTGAACAACCAAAAAGTCGACATCACGAAAGCAAGCCAAACTGATAAGTTACTAATGTCGCAATCAATGCTAGTCTTTGTCACACAGACCATTTTCTTAACGTTAATCGCACGTATTTAAATGAGGCCTGGAATGTAGAGACTTCAACAAATTCCGGGGCGAAAGTCGAAAAATCCACAGCATGACAGCAATCCAAAATTATAGGTTGCTATAATAACGCGGAGTGTTAATTCGCTAATTTATACTTTTCAGAGTGCATTTTGACTGGGTGTACATGTTAGTGTCTTCTTCCTGACATGAATAAATACAAGCCCAGTTGCATGTCGAAAAGTAGAAGTCATGACAAAACGAAGGACGCTATTATTATTAATTTCCTATTATCGAGACGAGTTTGGCGAATGTAGCGTGCTGTCGCCTCACACATTGTCGTAATTATATAACTTCTAATTTTCGATTTTCGCCTTTTGAAGGGGCGAAAAGTACAAATTACGAATGGTAGTTATCGGCTTCCATACAGCGGAGAGACTGACACTTTTTTTTATTTCAATCACCGCCTTTTTGAAATAATTTGAACATACTCCATGTCCCGCGATTGAAGAAACACTTGATTTGGCATGCACAGTGCATACTGGGCGATAAAAAAAAACTCACACTGCGAAAAAGGCGCTAATTACATTTGCATTAACATCGACTTTTTATTCGGCGGAAATGTGTACATGGTAAGCGGGCCTTACCTGGCGTGACAATTGTTTTATCAATGCAAACTAGGCTGCGGACCTAGTTGAAACTATTTGAAAACTAGATAATAAATTAATGTTCTGCATGTGCATGAAAACTGTATAAAACGGCTGATCAGACACGTTGATATCACAGCAACAAAAAGAACACAAGATATGCCACGTATGACAGCCATCGAGAGAGAGAGAGCCGTTGGAATGGTTCAACAAGAAAGTCACATGTCGACGTCGCCAGAAGGTTGGGCTGCGCACGCATCACTATCACCAGGTTGATGCAGCGGTTCCGTCTGACAGGTCATACGTCAGACAGGCCCAGGAGTGGAAGACCACGAGTAACCACGCCCCGTGAGTATTGTTACATCCGGTTATTACACCCGAGGAACCGCACCGTAACAGCGACATCCACGACGGCGACAACACTGGGACACAGGATCAGTCGACAAACCGTCTACAGGAGACTACGGCAGTATGGTATCCGGCCACGTCATCCCTAACGCGGTCCGCACTTGACGCCTTGACACCGGCACGACAGACTGATATGGGCCAGGCGAGTTCGACGTTGGCAACGGCGGGACTGGGCACGTGTTATGTTCTCTGATGAGAGCAGATTCCTCATGTTCCGAAACGATGGACGGCAGCTTGTATGGTGAACGTTTGGCGCCTAACTGTGTCCTACAGGTCCGCCATTTGGAGGTGGAGGGTTAATGGTTTGTGGTGGTGACGTCAAGACGAAGCTTGTCGTAATTCGTGGAAACCTGAATGCACAGCGTTATCGTGATGACATCTTACGGCCTGCTGTGGTGCCCTTTCTGCAGCAACAGCCTCGTGGAATCATTTTCCAACGTGACAATGCAAGGCTGCACACAGCAAGATTGACACAGAACTTTCTTGCCAACGCCAACGTGCACGTTTTTCCATGGCCCGCATGTTCACCGGACTTGAATCCCATCGAGCACTTATGAGACCACCTCGATCGACAATGTGACGTCGCCTTGTGTCTCCAGTCAACGTGCAGTACTTGGAACGATGTCTCGAGGAATGGCAACAAATCACTCCCAACGTCATCAGACGTTTGACGTCATCAGTCCGCAGGCGTGTTCTGGCATGTATTGATGCTCAAGGTGGACATACACTATACTGACTTGACTTTTAGACATGTGGTGGATCATTTCCCGTTGTTTCTGTGATCAGTGTTCTAACGAAATGTTTATTTCTCAACCCCACCGATCTTTAACGGCTTGTCATATTGATTGTACAGATTTGATTGAAATGATTTTGTGTACAGATGTTGTGAAAGGATTTTTCAAAAGAATAACACTAATCCTAAACTTCTGCTTTGTTTAGTTTTTCTTTTCTGTCGTTGCAAACAGGTGGTATCGTTTCTTTTGGACATTAGTTTATTTATATCTCGGCCGCGGGCGGATAAAATAATCAAAATTTTTTAGAATCGGCTTTTTTACGCTGGTTATATCGACGAACCGAGTCATAGTAAAAATATTACTATTTTTTTAGAATAGGTTCTTTTTCGCTGGTTATATCAACGACCCGAGTCATAGTAAAAATATTGCTATTTACATTAGGGGGGTGTGTGTTATTTAACAAATATTCTGGAAGGCAAGCCGTACGGTGCTTAAAATTTGTGGAGGAGTATCAAAATCCATAATATGGAAAAATATTTTGGTAAACATTATTTTGGTAAAGTGAAGCTATCTCGGACTGAGTTCAAATCTCTCATCATTACATCTGCTTTACAGCTGAGATTGCTTAGGTAAATCTTCCAATTGGCCCCATAAACTGATGCTGGCAATATTTTATGGTCCTTTAATAAACAGACAATGTCACTTTGTGCAGGTACTAACAAGGCTGCGCCTCGAGCATTATCTTACTTCGATATAATCAATAATTTTTTCCCTTTTTGTCAAGGAATAAGATTGCTATTTCCTTGCTACAAAAGCTTCTGTTTCTCGTCGTGGGTTTTCATTACAGCAGGAATTTCATACGTAGCGATATTACTATATCCTCGGAAGGTACCAGAAGATTGGGAATTGGTTTTGACTTGCACAGTGGATGTTCATTTCCAATTTTTAGCGCCTCTTTGCTTGAGCTCATAATTTATGAAACCCACTGTCTATTCCGAATCTAGAAGGTGTATTGAAGCACTTTCTAGCATTTCCGAATCCATTCCTGACAGTAGTACTGGATTCAAAGAGCCTGCATTTAGCTTTATTTCTCAAGAATGTTTCGATCAAACAAAGTACAGTCATGAAATACATGAGTCAATTGGCAAAGCAATTGAAGGTACAAGCTCAGGGGTGATCAAGGTACTCGGACGCCTCGCTATGCTACTACCTAAACTAACTGTCGATTTTCAACGCAAGAAGGATGAAATATTTGGATTTGGGTCTTATAGCAGTGAGTAAGATATTGCAACGAGGCGCTAAAAATTTAAAATGTGCATCCACTGTACATGTGAAAGCCAGATCCCAGGACTTGATGGATTAACAATCTTCTGGTACATTCCGAGGATATAGTATTAATATTATCGCTAAGTATGAAATTTCTGCTGTAATGAAAGCCTGGGACGAGAAACAGAAGCTTTTGTGGCAAGGGAATAGCAATCGTAAACCTTTACAAAAAGGGAAATAATCATTTGATTATATCGTACTAAAATATGCTAGATGTGCAGCCTTATCAGTACCTGAACAAACTGACATTTTCTGTTTATTAAAGGACCATAAAAAGTTGCCAGCATCTGTTTACAGGGCCAATTTGAAGGTGTACCTAAGCAATCTTAGCTGTAAAGCAGATGTAAAGATTAGTGATTTGAATAAAGTCCGAGATAGCTTCACTTTGCCCAAAAAATGATACTGTGTAACCGCATTCCAATTGATGAATATTTCACTACGTGATAAATATGTTGTAAGGGGTTCCTTCTGTGTTTGAAATAACCACAAATTCGGATTCTACAACCTCAAAAACATAGTAGTCGACATATTACAACACTATGTTTCGTCGAAAAGCACAAAATACATATTTGCGGCACCATTTTGGTCGCCATATTGGATTGCCACCATATTGGATTGCTGCGGGTCATTTTCATTGTCATATTGAGACTCACAGACCATGAAACCTACACATGAATCTGCCAAAGGCATTCTAAACAAACTTTTTAGTGGTGAAATGACAGAAAATTGATAATTTGGTTCATTAAGGGGCACCCATATTCAGGGGGTATGTACACGGGGGTTAGGGTTGTTGAGGGTCCAAAATTTTTTTATATTATTAATTTTTATACCTCTCCACATGTTTTTATCACCGTACCAAAGGAATTGACTATTATCACGCCCCCCTATTTACATGTATCTCGGCCGCGTGAAGATAAAATAATGAATAATATTGAGAATCGGCTCTTTCACGCTGGTTATTCGAGTCTACGTGTACGTAGTAGCTAGCTTTGCGTTACTTTCGTATATGGTTAGCTCTAAATCTCACCTAACTAACATGACATGTAATTATACAAATTATTAGTAATAAGAGTGATAATATTTAAAATGTTACACGAAAATGTTCAAGTTGACTATGGGGAGGGACTTTTTATACGAAAATTAAAATATCTCGGACACTTCCGATGTGAATGTAAATAGAAGAGCCTTGAAAACATGTCGAATAAAATAACTTCTTATTTTTCCCAACCCTCGGACACGGGATATCCCGGCTGGTGGGACCGTTCCAGAAGATTTTAAGACTGGTACTGTGTCTAATGTCTCTCAAAATGACACTTCTAAACGGGGGCCATCGCCGTCACTAGTTCGAAAATTACGTACAATAAGAACCGTTTAAAAGTGGATCAAAACTGACGTAGCAAAATCCAATGCTGACGCGTGGTTAACATACGAAGAAGACGATGGTTTTGTGACTACATTAAAATGTGAACTCTATATAAAGTATTTTAAAAATATCAATTATATGAGGGAATTTTCCACTGAATGGAATAATGGTTTTTGTCAGGCTGAAAATCTGAAATGTCAGGCCGAAAATCAGTTCAGCCTGACATGATGTCAGGCTGAACCTTAGCAGTTATTTCAAGGCTTGTCTCTATGTAATAACAGAACACAATTTTTATGGGTAACAATCACTGGTTTTATTCTAATATCACGACGTTTCGACAGGTATCCACTTATCGTTATCAAGCACAATGACATTTAGCTACTACTACTACTACCTGGTGTTTTAACGTCCGCTTCCACAGAAGTGATATCGCAGACAAGACATAGGAGAGCCGAGGCTTCTTCCTGTTTTTAGAATATGATTTTGCAATCTTTCCATTTGCGGCCTCGAGCCATGGAGTAGGTTTAGTGAGAAGTTCTTCCCTTTATTTAATAAAACACATATTGTTTGGTAGTTGATCTGTAGAGACAGCATTTATGAAGACATATATGCGTCTCGTCTCTGGATTGGTAGAATTCATCTTTTAGGGTTTAGTGTTTAGGTGCCAGGCCCGTCTTATCGTGGAATCCCCTTACTCCACTTATCCCACTTTGCAGGTTTGGTGTCTTTGTAGTGGATTAGTGTTTAGATGCCGAGCCCGTCTAACCGTGACCCTCCCTTACTCCACTAGCCCGCTACTTTGGTGTATATCCCCTATGTAGTTTAGTGTTTAGATGCCGAGCTCGTCTTATCGTAGCCCCCTCTTACTTCACTATTCTACTTAATCCAACGGTGTTCATTAAATCGTGAATTAGTTCGAAGATTTGCAGCTTCAGATCGGGTCTTGGAAGGAGTAGGTTCTTAGTGTTGAGCGGTATGTTGTTGGTCTCCATCATCTCCACTAGTTCCGTTCTCTCTTCCTTGTATACCTCGCAGTCTACCAGGATATGGTTGGTGGTACATTCGTCTCCGCACTCACAGACGATGACTTGGTGTTTGTAGTCTCGCAGCCGCTCTTTCACCCTTAGTTTCGATATAAGTTTGGATATATCTCTTCTAGGGTGATTGATAGCTGTCTTCGTGTAGATCTTGTCATCCAGCCGGAATCTGTATGTGTCAAGTTCAACGAGCTTTAATTCCCAGAGTGAATTGACCTGTCTTTTTACCATACTGTAGATTTCCGTGGTGCTGTATTCTATGGTGCGGAGCGGTGCTGTGTCCCCGAGACCTTCATTTGCGAGTCGATCTGCTTCCTCGTTTCCTCTAATGTTCACATGTGATGGAATCCACACGAGCTCTAATTTGCTTCCCTTCTCTAGGACCCTCTGGTACAGCTGCCTGATTTCCAAAATGACTTCTGGTCTTGATTCCGAGTTGTCATTTTGGATTGAAATCAGACTGCTCAGAGAGTCGCTTGGGATGACGAACTTACTAGTCTTTTGATAAGAGATCCATGATATAGCATCACGGATGGCCACAATCTCTGCAGTGTACACCGAACAGTTATTGGGCAGTTTCCTGCTTATTCCCTGTTCCCCGTTTGGCAGGTATATACCAAACGAGCTTGTGCCCCTTTCAGGATTGCGTGAGCCATACGTATAAACATGTTCCCAGTCATCCGACGGCCAGTTGTCTTCCAGGTGTTCCAGAGAGAGAGCCCGTGTTGCAGTGGGGTTGTTTTTCTTGTCGGTTTTCTGTAGCAGATCTAGATTGACCGGTGGTATTGGGAGTGTCCAAGGAGCGATCGATGGTGGGTCGTGTTCGTTTATCACGAGCTCCTCCAGTCGTAGTTCCTTGACTGTTTCCCTGATACCCTGGCCGAAGCTTTTCTTTCTAGGATCTCTTACATATCTTGTCTTCTTTAGGCTGACAAAGGCCGGGGATCTCTCGCCCAATTGCGAGATCTTAGCCCAATACCTTGTTGCTAGTTCTTTTCTTCTTAGGGATAGGGGCAACTCTCCGGCTTCCTGTATTAATGCCTCTCTCCTGGTCCCAAGCCCTACGCCAGTCGCAATACACAGAGCTTTGTATTTGATGGTGTCAAGCTTACTTAAGAGTGTTGGTGCGCAGTTCATGAAGACCAAAGATCCGTAGTCTAATACAGAGCGTATTAGAGCACGATACACCATTATAAGTGTAACTCTATTGGCTCCCCAGGTGCTACCCGCTTTTTTTCTCATTAAGTTTAGGACTTTGGAGCATCTATCTACAGTCCAGTCGATGTGCGGTTTCCAGGTCAGCCTTCGATCAAAGATTACGCCAAGGAACTTGGTTTGGTCTTTAAACTCGATGGTTTTCCCGTTCATACACAGAGTCATTCTGCTTATCCCTCTATCCCTGCACACAAGCATGCCGACTGTTTTCTTCTCCGAGACCTTAAATCCCCAGTCGTTTGCCCATGTCATGAATTTGTCTAAGGCCTTTTGCATATTCTTTTGAAGTTCACAAAACCTCGTCCCTTTCCTCCATATTGTGCTGTCGTCAGCAAATTTTGCTAGCTCAGTTCTGACGTCGAGATATGAAGATTTCTGTATGTCGTTGATCATGATATTGAAGAGAGTGGGACTGATGACAGACCCCTGAGGCGTGCCATTTTCTAACTCAGGAATCTGCCAACATTCACCTGCATCCTTCTATCGCTCAGAAAGCTTTTGATCCACCGAAACATTGTGCCCGTTATTCCGATATGTCCCAGCTTGAAAAGCAGCCCGTCCAACCAAACTAAATCGAAAGTCTTGGTTAAATCTACAAACACGGCACATAGCAGGTGCCCCGAGAGGAGTACCTGAGACATGACTTGCTGTAGTCGCACCAAGTGGTCCATTGTTGATCGTCCCTTCCTGAACCCGCTTTGATTTTCGTCGATCAGTCGGTTACTCTCCAGGTAGAACTGAAGTCGGATGTTAACCATTGTCTCCAAGGTTTTGCACAGTGTGGATGTCAAGCTTACTGGTCGATAGGACTCTGCCTTTGTTCTCTCTTTCCCCGGTTTCGGAAGAGGGATGACGTTGGCTTTCCGCCATTCTTTAGGTACATCCCCTGTCAACCAAGATGTGTTGAAGAAGTTCAGTAGTATCTTTTTGGCATTTCTGGGCAGATGTTTGAGCATTGGGTACTTTACTTTGTCCTCACCAGCCGCACTGTCCTTCTTGAGGGAAAGAGCCTTATTTAACTCTTCCTCGGAGAAGGGCAGATTGATTGGTTCAGCCTCTACATTAGATTCAATTACTAATGAAGGGTGCTGTGAGTAAAAGATTTCCTTCCTCTTCATGAATTCTGGTGGTTGGTTTTCATCTTTACTTGCATCTGCAAATGTCTTAGCAAGTAAATCTGCCTTTTCATTGCCGTTGGTAACGTACTTGTCTCCATCTTCAAGGTTTGGTATGTTGAACGATCTGCGTTTTCCGTGCATGGCGTTCAGTTTCTTCCAGACGACACCTGTTTGCGTGTTTTGGTTCAACGCATTACAAAATGTCCTCCAGTGCCCACTTTGTGCCTTCTGGATGGTGTCTCTTGCGGCGTATTTCAACTTCAAGTAATTTTGGTGGTTGACTTCATTGTAGTGGCGTTTTTGTAGACGAAGTGCCTTCTTTCTTTCGTAAACTGCCTCTTGACATTCTGAAGACCACCAGGGTTTTGTATTCCTTGGTTTTCTGCCAGAAGTCTTTGGAATGGAGTTGTCTGCTGCACCTATAATTGCATTCGTGATATTGGCGGAGTACACGTCGATGTTGGTGTCGATGATATCTTCTTCCTTCCAATCGGGGCAGCCTACACGGAAGTTAGCCCAATCAGCTTCTTTCATTTTCCAATTGGGTCTTCCGTTATAGACTTCTCTGTTGGTTTCAGCTTGGATGTTAAATTCTATCACCAAATGGTCACTGCCAAGTGTCTCATCTTCATGTACTAGCCAATCGCAGCGGTTTGCCATACCAAGCGTGCAGAATGTGAGATCTAGGTGTGAAGGTGGGGCATTTCCTTCAACAAATGTAGGGCTCTCATCATTCAGTACGCATAGGTCGTTCCCGTCTATTATTGAACATAGGCTAGTACCCCTGCAGTCATTCCTCGGTGACCCCCACAGAGCGTGCTTTGCGTTGAAATCTCCACAAAGCACCGATTCGCTCCGTGGAAGTTGATCGAGAAGTGACTGGAAGTCATCTGGTTCTATTGTGACCTCTGGGGGTGCATAGACATTCACTATTGTCAACTTTGTTTTATTGCTCAATGTGATGGCTATGCCCATTGCTTCTAGGGGTTGGTTACATTCAGTGGAACAGAAATGTAATTTATGTTGTCACTGACGTAAATGGCATGGCCGCCGCCATGACATTTAGCAAACTTGGGTTTAATATATAAGAGTTCATGATGAAGCCATCTACAAAAATTAAATAATAATAACAATAAGAAGTAAAGGATTAAACAAAAACAGCACAATATAATTGACCCACGATCCAACCAAAGGGAAAAAAACAACATTGATTGCATTGGGTGAAACCATGTACAGTTAACGAGGTGATCAAGATGGGACCATTCTCAAAGAAATACAAACACTACATGACCCTATATCAGTTGACAAAATAAACACAAATAATATTCTTGCTAATTAAGCAATCCAGGATATGGATTATATTTAACAGATGAAGGTCATAACAAAATATGAATAAACAATAAAATTGGGAAAACCGAACTATTTTCAAATACTAAATATGCAATGTAAGGTGATTAAAACAGTATATGTAGGCAGAAACCATAAGGGGGATGGATATATTAGACCCTTTGTAATACTTAAAGTGAAGAAAAGGCGTCGAATTAAGAAATTAGAACCCATTTAAGTGGTTTTATTCAACATGATAACATGATCATAAGCCCTTGGAATGTGAAGTCCTGCGTCTCTGTTCAGTTCTGGTGAATATCTTCTAATGTTGATGGCTTCTAGGATTTTTCTGGTTTTCTTGTTCTGTTGGTTTGATGTAAGAATCTGCACATCGTTCCATTGGACTCTATGATGCGGGTGGTTTCGTAGATGCTCTGCTATGGCTGAGTTGTTGGTAGCAGCTTTAGTCCTGTGTTCCGATATTCGTTTCTCTAGGGGACGTTTACTTTGGTCAATATATGAAAAATTGCAGGAACAGTTGACTTGGTAGACGACTCCCTTAGGCTGAATAGGTAGGCTTGGTTGTAGTTTGCCATTCGCTTTCAGTATCTGTTTTAAGGTAGTTGGGATAGAGAATGTGGTATCAATATTGGACTTCTTGAGTAGATTGCTGACTTGGTATGATAGGTTGCCATAAAATGGTAACGTTATTCTGATCATCTCTTTGGGCGTTGTTTGTTGGCTTCTTTTGACGTTTTTTGTTGTTTCTTTGATTTGCTTCTTGACTAGTTCTGGAGGGTACTTGTTCAAGTTGCAAAACACATGACATAGATGTTCCAATTCATCCTGCAGAAATTCAGGTTCACTAATGCTTATGGCTCTGCGTACTATGGTTGATATAAGGGCTTTTTTGATGTAGTGGGGATGGCTAGAGTTGTAATTAATATACTGATCTGTATGGGTTGGTTTTCGATATATTTTCGTTTTCAATTGATTGTTAACTTTCACAACTTTAACATCTAAAAACGGCAGAGCTTCATCTGTTTCGGTCTCAATGGTGAATTTTATTCTGGAATGCTGTTTATTCAGGTGATCTAATAGGGTCATTGGTTCATCTTTTTCATCAAGTACAACAAACGTGTCATCTACCTTCCGCAACCACGTAATTGGAGTAACAGGTGAGGTTCTGAGTGCGCGTTCTTCGAAGTCGGTCATGAAAATTTCAGAAATTAAGGGTGAAAGGGGACTGCCCATAGTTAAACCACTAACTTGCTTGTATATATCATCCCCCCAGGTAAATTATGTTGAATCAAGGCACATGGTGACTAATTCGAGGATATTGTCAGTAGATATTTTAGTTTCCAAGGGTACTTCAAGGTCATTTATACGGGAACGGAGGGCTTCAATGGCTTCTTGACGGGGCACATTGGTAAAGAGATCAACTACATCATATGACACAATTCTTCCAGGACGGCTTATTTCTCTAATTTTCTGACAAAACCCCCCAGAGTCTTTCATGAATGAGGTAGAAGAAGTTCCTAATGGAGCAAGTAGTTTAGTTAGGTGTTTGGCAACATTGTAAAAAACAGAGTCCCTGGAATAAACTAATAATCTGGCCTTAATCGGGTTTTTGTGGGTTTTGATAGTAGCTCAGGCATATGGGGGCGTGGATGGTTTGGTTTCAACTGATAGGAAAGATCTTTTGTTGATAACGATAAGAGGATACTTGTCGAAACGTCGTGATATTAGAATAAACCAGTGATTGTTTCCCATAAAAATTGTGTTCTGTTATTGCGTTCTCCAATCACTAAATGCCACTTAAAGATTTTGTCTCTATGTCTCAAAACTTCAGTCCAAATATATTGAGTCGTTTGGCCGTGAACGTCAAAACTGCTTATTCGGACACCTAACCCTTTTAAGATTTCGGGTCAATTCTTTTCGTTGGGTGACCTGATGATCGATTCCCGTAACGAAAGGTAAATTTCAACTACACATCATTTTTATAAAAAAAATAAGTCTGGTTTTATCCAGACACAGCATAATACAGCTTGGGACACCGATCTCCATTTCCAGAAGATGGCGGATTTAAGTTGTTTGAAAACGTACCACATATGTTAAGTTAGTTGCTCGGTCCTAAGGTAGAGGGTTGTTAGTAGTTTTAACACAAAATTAAGTCTGGTTTTATCCAGAAACCGCATAATGCAGCTTGGGACGCCGGTATCCATTCCCAGATGTTGAGTTAGTTGCTCGGCCCTAAGGTAGATTGTAAGGGATCTTAACACAAAATTAAGCAGTTTTATTCTCCAAAATATTATCGGGATTGGCCCTTTCATAAAAAAATAAGGTCATTTGACTGACATTTCAAATATATTCATTTCTTATTATCTATTTTTGAACTAATTAGCAAGAACGGTCGGCTCTCTATCAAAATCTTACATCTGCACCTTTAACTAAAGTCATATTATTAATAGCAGTAGTTTTTCAATTTTGGAAATGTTATTTCAACTTTCCTGTGATGGCACTGAACAACTTTAACACAGTTTTAGGTGGTACAGATTCGAGTCTATAGCAGTGGTCTGGAAATTAGATAACTCTTGTCAGGGATACCCCATCGCTACAAATGTCTGGCAATTACATATCTCTGTCAGGCTTGCCCCACCACTAGAAATGTCTGTCAGAGTGATTTTGTAATACATTGCTGTGACCATCCGCTACAAAACCAGTCACATGTTTCAATTTTTAAAAACTGTGATTCAATGCTTATCTTAAAGGGGACTGAAATTGTTTCGTGTTGATATATAAAATACATGTATGCAAATCACAAAAAAAATGGCTGAGTTATGGCCATCTGAAGTTTCCATAGACGTGGTGCTGCCAAATACAAAATAATGAGAAATTTGCGTTTTAAAACAGCCAAAATAAATCCAATAGGAACACTTATCTATTGCATACATCAAAATGAATTTGTGTGCATATAATAATGTGTTGTGTACCAACATTTGTACAAAATTTTATCAACATATTTCTTTGGTAACATTTTTTTTTTATTAATTTTTAATTTTTTTTTTTTTTTGGGAGGGGGGGGGGCTGAAATTTACCTAAAATCCATATTTCTCCGAATTGGCTTTGTTATGGCTACAAATGCCTGGTTCAACATCTTAAATGTGATTTTTGCCACAAAAAATCATTTTGCCCAACTTAATTTGCTTTGTTTTTTTAAGTGATAATGTTTCTAGGGTCTCCGAAATAAAATTATTTTTGTCCGTTACCATGGTAACAGTTTTACAAAGAATTGGTTTTACATCAAATTTGAAGGGAAAAACCAAACCAAACCCCTCTTATTAGAGTAGAAATATTACCACATGGCTCATTTTCACACAATCTTGTGCAGTGACATTGAATTAAACAATCACAATAACAACTCATTTTTTTAACTTTCTAAAATACCTGGAATCACATGTTTTATTTTAGTTATGTTCACGAAAACGGAGTCCCATATTAACAAAAGTTTGACACATTAAAATATTAGTTTTATACATCAAAACAGATTAGCTTAGGTTTGTGTTTGATATCTAAAAACTATAAAGTACTGATTTTGGCTGGTTACCATAGCAACATTTTTCCAAAAAACGAATTTTAATCATATTCAAACCAACTTTATTTGATTGAAGTCCTGGAACGACACATATGAATTTCACCTGATTATAATATTTCTTTTCTACAATGATTTACAAAAACTAGCAACAGAGTTACAGCATTTACGGTTCTTTTTTTTCACAGCGTCCACAAAATACCCATTTTTATGCATTTTTTATTATATTTTCGCAAAAACGTTCGAATTAATGAAAAATAGATGCTTTTTTTAAGCGTTTAGTGCTAAAAAATTTTTTTCGGTAGTTTTGACCCAAATAATGTATTTTGCCATGTATATAGAAATAGAGTCGTGGACAATGCGACTGATTTTGTGCTGGAAGGTAACTTGCTGTACGATTTTAATGTGGTACACTTTTGAGCTAATCTAGCCTAGTTCAATTGTAGGCCATGCATTTTGGGCGTAGCAAAGGCTACCACACCCACCACCAGATACTCGGTAGAGTAACATTTTGATGATACCAAGATATGCATGCAATGATACCATATAGGAAAAAATTGGTATGCTTTTCAGCTAGGTTGCCCCCCCCCCCATCCACCTGGGCTTTCGGTCTACGAGTGTAATAAGACCTACGGTAAGACTAAGAGTTGCCCTAGAGCTACTACTACTGATCCGGCGTGCCAAAATCAGCCTGAAATTCTGCCACTCGCATGCATAGTGTTCTTCAGCAGTGGGGCAGTGTGGGGAAACAGGGGTAAAACATACGAGGCTGGGCAGGCCACCCCATTCTTTGTCACAGGCAAGCGAGGGGTCGAAACCAAGTCACTTAACTCAGACTAAACCTGTATCCTATAATTATTGTGGTGACGATGGGGATGCTCGATTCACAGTCCAGTACGTCCCGAATTGGCAGAATTGCAATCGAGTGACACGGAATTGAGTCCTGTCACAGTTCTGCCAGTCCCGACAGCTGAGGTGGTGTGAGTGGAATCGTGACGTATTTTAAGTAACAAATATGTATCAGCTGCCATGATTGGTTGAGATATTTTTTATGCAGTCGGCACATGCGTTGTACTCCGAAATTCTCCTTTTCACTCGATTGACACTATTTTTGGAATTGAGAGAATTTAATTCCGGAACGTTCAATCGAGTACGTCCGATGATTTGACACTACGGCAAAGAGGGGCATAACTCTAAAAATATTAATGGACTCGGACTAGTAATTTTGTAGTGCGAGTTATAAATAGACAATTTTTCCCTTAATATTTCCCCCCCCTCTTCCTCCTTTTTTTTGGTTGACCTTTTGGTCTAGAATTGGAGAAAAGGGATCAAATTTGCAATTTGATAGCGGTTTTGGGTAATACCGATGATATTACAGTGGAGGGGTTGAGGGTGTAAAGTGTTTGCCTGCAGAACAATCATTGTGAATTTTCGAATAACTTTTATTATAGTTGCATTTCTAATGGGATCAAGGCATTGAGAAATAAAAATAAGCATAGTCCTGCAGTTCCGTAATGTGCTTACATGGAATAGTTCTAATATCATAATAATCTAGGTGGAATTTTAATCAATCGACCTCTTTTGTTCTTACTATTTGATCTCCGAAATTTAATTTGTTTAGTTCAAAATATACTGGAACAAAATATAAATAATATGAAAAATACAACCCAATATAAAAGAAAAACTATATTTTTTATTTACAAAGAAAAATGGTGATTTTTGTATAACAATATAAACTATCAGAATTTACATAAATGAGTATAATAATCTGTCAGTATTTACATAAATGAGTATAAGTATCTGTCAGCTTGTACATAAATGGATATATTAATCTGTCAGTATTCACATAAATGAGTACCAATCCGTCCGTATTTATGTAAGTGAGTATAATAATGAGTCAGATTTTACAGAAATGAGTATAAAAGTACACGATAACTTGTATAATTCGATTTAAGAAAGATGCGACGCTATAATACATGAATTATGAAACATTATGGAAAATAAAACCAAAGTCAACCGGTTAAACTCTTCGTTGCCATAGATTCAGCGTTTGTAAGATATAGAACTGCAGAGTTAGAGAAATATCTACACGGGGCTTAAGGCCGTTATAAACCCCAGGTGACGTAAAAATCCTCAACAAGACATCGACCCTTTATTACGAACAGACTGAACGTAAGAGTTATGTCCCATTTTAAAGTAAAATACAGTAAAAGTACAACAAAATGCAAATCTAAGTAGGTCTACTAACCAATCAAGTCCGCCCCAAGTTCTCGCTACAATGATCGAATCACGTGATAAGGACATAAATGGTATATGCACAGATGAGCAAAGCGCACGATAGCCTACACACTGAACAAATTCTGTTTTCGTTTTTGGAAATTAAAAGTTACATATTTTGTTGTTGTATTTTATGACAATTTCTAAATGTTAGAAAACAAATAAATAATGAGGTATAGAGACATGAACTGGTTATACATATCTACGATCTACGGAAGGAAATCATTGGTTCAGGCAGATTATGCTTTGATTCCAGCAGTTGTCGGGGCAATTTCTGTTGGGTATAATGGTTTCTTAAAGTGGCGCCAAATCATGACTATAATCTTAACAACAAGGAAAGTAACCCCGATACCTAATAGTACCGCAGAAAATATCGATTTTGTTTTTGTTTCGTCCCAATTTTTATCAATACTTCCACCCAGAGCCAGACAAACCACCATATATGGGGTGACGGTATATCTAGAATAATTGTCCAGGAAAAATAAATCTGTGACAATAAATATAGCTAATTCCGCTGTAAGGATACCCAAAGCTACAGTTCCGGCGTCGTCTAACTCAACACCTGGCGTAGCACCATACACCATGGTCATGACGACGTTTAAAAGTGTAGCTATAGTTGTCCAGGTCGCGTATATCCCAAGACCGTTGTGTACCAAAACACGATGCATCCAAATCTCAATGTTCCTTCCCTGTTTTTGTAGCTGAGGACCATTTCTATACAAGTTTCTGTATGCTATGAACATGCAGATGTATAGAGAAAATGCGATTAAAAATAAGGCAACAAAGGCTAAGACAATGTGCTCATTTCCGAACAAAAAGATCCATGCAGTGTTGAAACACAAGTTGAATATGTAGACTATGAATAAAAGTGGTGGTAGTATCATAGGACTGACATAGGCAGGGCCATCAGCTACTTTTCGGAAAATGTTGATAAAAGCAAACAGGAGCCATAAACATTGCCATGTGTAGATAAATCCCCAGATACTGAAAACCCAGCTAGATGGCGTTATACCAGTAGGGTATTTGCGAGAGAGTACACCAGTATTATTCTTGAACAACGCTGTAAAAAAAAGAATAAAAAAGACGTATGTATGGTGTGCATAGGCTTACTTCTTCCTAATCTATTATATACCCGGAATTAAAAATATTGTTTAAACCAACTCGGGGGGGGGGGGTGAAATTTAACCTCCTACTTTTCTACAGCGACTGGGTTAATGATGACGTACATAAAACAGTGCGCTATGAAATGACAAATTATGCCCAGACAACAACTATCAAGAGCTTTTTGGACCATCCGAACGACTAGACACTGTCCCTGTGAAGACTTTCGTCCTGTGCTCACATCGAACCCCTGACATCGAGGTTAGTTAAGCATCACAAATTCACAAATTTTCATTTTATGTTCTGTATTTGCATAACATACGTACGAAAAGTAGGTCAAATTATACAAAGGAATGGGCTGACTGAATATCATTTCGATGACTACATGTACAATTCGACAAAGGGGGGGGGGGGCGTTTCCGAATTTCATCTGTTTAGGGTTCCTTTTACGTGCTTACAATGTGTAAATCAATCAGTCAGCGAACCTCTGTTATTCCAAGACAGCGTTACTGACACCACATGACCAATGCTCGGAAACACAATCGTTTGTTGTAATTTTAGATTGTGAAACTGTCTTTCGATTTTGACGTTTTAAATATATCAATAAGAGAGATTTGTGAGAGAGTGGAGACGAGAATAGGATAATATTTCGCTTCGACAAGCTCGTGGTCAAATGTCGCGTATTACTTTTGGCATGTTTCCAATGGGAAATCAGCTCTCTGTTATAATATATTGTCTTCGTTCTATTCACTCATAACAAAACACTTACGTGGTCCAACTCCACTCGCCCCATTGAACGCAAGTGTGATAATGAGGACAACAACAGTGAGTATCATCACCGCAATTAATATCTTGTTGTGTTCAGCCATTTTGACACCTGTAAAAAAACAAAGGTAAAGAATTAGTTTACTTGAAATGTGGGTTAACTACCCACTTGTCTTCACCGACTGTGCTAATGAGTTGTTTCAATGGTTGGTTATTGAATTTGAATACAGGTCTGCTGACTTAATGGCGTGATGTAAAATAACCATTATTTTGGTAATGACGTCGAAAAGGTGACAAAATCCACAATAAAAAGGGCGATAATCCAGATAAAATAACGTTAAAAACTATAAGTTTTAGCGACTAATCGGACTTATTAAGTCATATAATTGTACAAATTATGATATATAATAATACCCCAGAAGTGCAAAACAGGTATGCTGAAAAAATCGTACCCTGTAAGTGTATTTATGAATACAGGATTAGGAAACTACATAAAATTATCCAATAAGTAGTCGATTATATACTTATAAGAAATGTCGAACTTGGTATGTTGAAGAAAGGTAAGCTTCGAAATTTCTTGTATACTGTGGGTAAGACGCTGACTCGCTAGCCTGGAGGTCGTGTGTTCGATCCCTGCATTAGCCGAGAAAGTTCATCCAGATTATCCAACGTGGTTTCCCCATTGTCAGTGATGCAGGACGGAGGACCTGACAAAGACAGCTGTCTAGTCGTTTGGATGGGGCGGAAAATCGATGTCTTGTGTACACATTGGCGTGCACCTAAAAGATCCCTTGGCAGTTGAAATACGATATAGTAGGCCGATTCGCCACTGCCCTTGCAAAATTTTCCTCATAGCACATTGTATGGTGTATGCCCGTCTTCATTAGTCCATTATTGGAGCAGTAGGACGCTAAACCCCATTTAGTTTCACCCCTGTTGACATATATATATAGGTAGTAAAGTCTATTTGTACAATAGTACTAAGACCTATATACTTGAGTCTTGGGGTCATTAAATACAGTAGTTAGTCCCGGGAATCGTAAAACCTCTACACCCTGGTTATTATCACTCTCACAATGAAATACACAGAAGTTATCTCTTAAGCCTAGAGTAACATTATTATCGAAGCCCAGGGCCTACTTCATATCAGTGTACATTTCATGAGTGATCCTTAACAGCCTCTCTCGCTCTTTCTCTCTCTCACAAACACATATACACATATAGCACAAGCTAAATGGCGCAACGCCCAAATTCCTCAAATTCTAACTTTTTAATTAGACTATAAGCAGCTCAGAAAACAAGCATCAATTTTATACTGATTGTGTGGTGAGCTGTCACAACAGAATGTTTATCCAAGTTTTAGTGTAATTAAGTGATACCTTTGGGCGTTATGTTGGTTCGTGACAAACGAGCAGTCGTCGTTGAGTGTACGTTACAGCGATACTAATACAATGGGGCTTAATATTTCATAAATTTCTTTTGTCAAGCTTCAGGTTGTGGGAATCCAAACTTTCTCACCACGCCCGTCCCCGTACATGGGTAAGACCCATATTGCAGCTTAGTTTGTATAGTAATAAACACAGAAGTCTACAAGACTGGAAATATATCGGTTGATTCACATAAACACTCACTGTTGATCCAAATTTTATCAGAAGAACATGAAAAGTGAATAACCAAATTCAATTTCATATGTAGATTTAATTATATCAAAGAATAATATTATTCATTAAAATTAAAAACCAAATCTTAATTATTTCTAAAGATTCGTGTTAGCTCGACCAACAATTTATTTTACGCGCACATACAATACTAATTCAGCGAATATCTTAATTCTATTTACTATTTATACAGGTCAATGGATGGTCAGTCCTGTCCACCCTAGTTACAACTCGCCTAAACCAATATAATATGTAAATGTATTAGCCTACCTTTGTCAGTCTTCACCCAATCGATCTGCAAATACGTTGACTATTTAATCAAATGTGTACCCCGATTCCCTCAAATTGCATATATATGCGTGTTTTTGCTAGTTATACAACCTACGATTGTTTACAGTTTGTAAACTCAATTCTCATTGGATACGCTTGACCCCTGGTAGGTCAACGCACCCATATCACGTTTTCCTACACGCGATTGAGTTCTATTAACTTAGTGAGCTGCAATGCTCCCCTAAAGGTAGAGCGCAGTATTTCTGAGTCATTACTTACTAGCATACTTGTACTTTACAATCAATAAAGGCATTTATGTAATATATGTGTCTGGTAGGCTGGTCAGTAACTAGAGTCTTATTAGGGAAAGTTATATAACGGAGAGAGAGAGAGAGAGAGCGTTCACCAGATTCAAAATAGGTCATTTTGGGACTAAAATGATTATACAGTATTTAAATAATTCGCTGTGCTCGAAGGGGTTTTTAAGTAGTGGGAGGAAAATAAAGCTAGGTAGTTGAATCAATGACAGACAAATATATTGTAGCCGTGCCCTTTCGGAAAGCCCTTTTACCGGTCCTTCGCTATTTTAGCTATTGTAAAATAAACTCTCTGTACGTATTGTTATAATGAAGATATATTGCGTTTTAAATATTTATATATGCAAAGGAATTGAAATATCTATTTTTAATTATATTTTGTGTGGTATTGTTTTTATTTACATATATGAATACACCCCTGTGATATTGTTTCAATTCATCTCGTTAAATTCACTCTATGTTTGGCGCAATACATCCCGGTTGGAGTTGACGTGCCATTAAACGATGTTCCATGTCATTTGTTCCTCGTTTATTCATTCACCCCTTCATTAATTTGCCTATTTTTCTAACGTTTTATGTAAATTTCCACAGATTCGCTTAATACCAATTAAGACGGTTTCATTCTCAGATCGCCGACTCGCCAGATTTTAGTGGATAAATTTTGAACGGTGTTGAGGGCTTGAGTGACGAAAAACAATAGATGCAAGCTGGAGGATAAAAATATTTAGGCAGATAACTTGGAGGGGGGGGGGTATAATTTCTAATTTATTTTAACGCGTAATAACAGTTCCGGAATGGACTGATGGATAGGTGTGTCGGCTGTCTGTTATCAATATTATTAATATTCTTTAAGTGGCATTTAGGTAGATAAATAAACTATACACATACTTATGGAGAACAACTACTGAAAACGTTGAGAGAATGCTCTTCGAAACGTCGCCTAAATAAATCAGTAACTGTGTATAGTTTATATATTAATATTGGTAGATGCTGTAGATCTACATTCCATGCTTTTTTCACAGCACTGCCATATCACTAAGTTGTTATTCTTTCTCTTATTCAGCCTATACTTAAAACCAGCAGCACATGGGTATCTGCCCCTTTGCAATGGGATTAAAGCTCGACCACAACCGTGCATTAGGCATTATATAGAAAGAGACGAATTTTATGTGTTTTCGAAATGATTTACTGTTTATACTTTTGATATTAAATAATCACACTGTGAAAATTGATCACCTGTATTCATTATAATCAAGTTCATGTAATTTAAAGTAACCAAGTCTCTAACTCAATATCATCCAAAGTCTTACAAGTTGAAAACGCGATTTATTGGGTTTCTGATATCCAATATTTATGACAAAATAAACATTTTAACATTGGTACACGAATCGTGTATTATAGTGCGTTTCAGCGTCATTTGTAACAAGTGACCAAAAGAACGAGGCTAGACATATTCCACAGCTCATGTCAAATGGTGACGCCATATCTTATGTAGAGAGCATGCGCAATGGAATAACAAGACACTAGAAATTGGCATTTGGTCGTGACTGTCGTATTTGGCTGGACGTAACTGATTTGAAATTAGAGTCAAAACGGAAACAATTGAATGTAAATCAGTTTATACAACCAGATTGCATTATTATATTATGCGTTGCGACCAAGTTGTGTCAATTTATAGATCCCAAATATTAGCGATTTAGCTCCTTTAAGTGAACGACATATTTACTGTTAAATCTAATAATGGCTAGTCTATGTCTCGTTAACACACTTAGTCAGTTTAAACCCCATCAAAGAGAGCCGCGGTCGACTTTCCGATATCTGTGAATGATATAGGAAGACCTCGTCTGCGATATCACTTCGGTGGAAGCGGACGTTAAATAAAGCTATTTCACACAAATGGGAAGACCCCATTTGACCTGAGGCTATTAATCTGATATTACCTTATGCTTGGTGGCAGACAATTGAAAGTCGACATACCAATAGTTATAATGGTAAGACACGCTTAATCCGTTTTAATCCCATTAAAGATACATTATGGGAGATTAGATAAAAAAAACCCTATAATAGTTGAAAATAGATAACGTAAAGGGGATTTGCTGAAAATTTAAGTCAAACTGATCCGCTCTGAACCGAAATATTAGCGATTGAATTTTAGGCCTTGCCTCGATCATCATTGTTAAAGTCAGTACGATAAAACATAGTCTCGATTATCCACGTTTTGAGTTATTCATCAATGAGCGTTGAGCAGCACATCGGATTCCAATCTAGCGATGATTATCGTCTGGATAAGTTAATTAATGTCCAATTCATAATTTAGAAAGCCTAAAGAAAGACCTGCAATTGACAGATTAGCTCTTGCATAATGTATGTTTAATTGTGAGAACAGACTGCTTTGTTGCGTTATATATTGAGGGAATCTTATATACGAAGATTCTACAGCAATAGGTATAGTTTGGGGGTGGGCTTAGCTGTTTCGTTCTCAATTAATCTACAAGTAAATTAGTCTCTAAATCAGATGAGGTTTTTCAACATGCATCCAGAGTGAATATATACAGCAATAAAAATAATTAAAATACAGACGTGACGGCACCGTATGATGTTGGGGTGTCATTATTTCAAATAATGTACGGGCAACTTGTCAATCGTACATTATCTATACTACATGAATCATTGACACGCGTGACGTTTTTCATTGAAAAGCACGTGTGGTATAGTGTCTGTATTTTCAGTTGTGTAATGGCCTCGAGCTAAAGACATTGTGTGATATATTGAAACAACACTCGGCTAACGTCTCGTGAAGTATCAATATATTACTTAATGTCTCATTCTCGACCATTAACCCATACATATTGCATATAGAATAAAATATTAAATGAAAAGTTAATTAGATTTTTTTTCTATATGCGTTATTGTAAACCATTACATGTACATACATTGCCACATGCATTAGTTAAAAGGGCTAAATGGCTAAGATTTGGGACTTAGAAATTGACACAAGTGGGTCGCAACGCACATAATACTAAAGAATGCCAGTCAAGTCGTCCACAAGCAAAGTCGTCCACACGGAAAATCTGGTTAAGTGGTCCACAAGACTTAGTTTAATTTCGGGATATAATAATACGTTGGTAAGTCGTCCACACGACATAGTTTACTTTCAGGACATGGGTATATTTTTTTTGTGCCGAGTTCTGCGTGATCAGCCACACTCGTGCTCTAATGGATTAGCTGATATAGTTGGTTGGAATTTGGCAATTGTTACAATTTATCCCAATAAGTCAGGGTTTGAAATGTTTGTAAAATTTTAGAAATATTGTTTACAATTGTCACGTGGTCATTTCAAGTTGTCACCATTGATTTTCATTTTTACTTAAAACAATTTTGCATTGCAACGCCTCTTGTCGGGGACGCACTTCCATGGAGCAAATGCTACACTATAGACCCTACACTGTAGAGGTTACCTTAGTTTGTAAAATATCTTCTGGTTTATGTATTGAAGTAGTTAGTTAGTTAGTACCAGTGACAACAAGAACTAGGCTAACAAGAAGAATATGTCTGGTGGTTAAAAACGGGGGCAAAGACATCATTGTCTGATAATCCAAAAAAGGGTAATCCCATGAGTTAGAAACGTGGTTAGTCGCTCTGCTAGGTGCCCATATAAGTACACTGTCTTGAAATCTAGGGTAGCGTCTGTGCAGCTGACCAATCCGATAAAGGAAGCACCTGGTCAATTTCCCGGGCCTCAATAATGACTCATTTCGTTCGTTACTGGGGGTTTAACGTCCACTTCCACCTAAGGTGATATCGTAGACTAATTGTTTCCTAGAAAACTAGCCTGTACCAGTCACAAGAAAGAGGGCTGGGTTGGCTATTTGGGTAAGACATAGTGTCTTTGCTGGGTAACAGCCATGGTTGGTTTCATCCGGGTGGGAGGCTCCGGTTGTTGGACGGGTAGGAGATGGAACGCGGACGCGGTCTGGTCCACTTTGCCATGTATGCTAGGGTACTTTGAATTGTATGGGGTTTGGTACGACTGTCAGGTGGGCTCGGGGGCCAACCGTGGGTCAATCCTGGGTTGGTGGGTGCAGCAATGTTCTCCGGGCTGGGCGTTTACTAGCCGTTGGCCCACATCCAAAAACAAAATGACTCATGCGCGTAACCTCTTTATAAACAAGTGTTAGATTTAAGTTTGTTTAGATATCATAGAGAATCCGAAAGGGGAGCATTAAATTATAGCCTCCTGGGCTTAGAGCCTAGACCGAAGGCACTATCCTAGCGCGAACATTATGTAGAACCATCAGACCGTGGATATTTTAATAACTGCTCAAGTATAACTATCATAGATATTGTAGTTTCCTGTATGTAACCTTTGTAGTTTGCTGTTTTCCATATATAAACATAGTAACAACATAAACGGTGTTTTAGACTTAATTGATCATTGGATATAATTTTATAACAACGTGAAGTCCAAGGAAAACCCTAGACGACACTCACAACAGACACAGGATAGTGTCACACAAACAACACAGAAGCTAGCTTTAATAAATTATTAGATTTCAATTAGAACTTATGATATATATCAGTAAGAACTAATGAAGGTGGAAAATGTTGTCGGACTTTATGCAAAATGTTGATGTTCGCCTAAAACACATTGAAAACGGGTTGGATAGAATAGACTCAATTGAGAACATGTTGACAACTTTATCTGCTAAATTCAATAAAGTGGAAAGTGACCTACAGTCTCTGTATTCAAAATCTAGGAATAATGAGGGTGACATTAATGTGCTTAAGGAACAAAACAATAATCTGAGAAAGGATGTGGATTATAATAGAGTGGGTATATCAAAAATTAGCGAAAATTTCAATTCGTATCAAACGGAGATAAATAATGCCATCAAAGCTAGTTACTCGACACTACAGAATTCAATTATCGAACTACAATGGCGTTCGGTGCGTTATAACCTGATTTTTCATGGCTTGGTTGAGAATGAGCAAGAAGATACCGACAGAGTTCTTAGAGACTTCTTGTATTATGAAATGGGAATACATGTACATGTAGATTACAAAATTCAGTTCGGCAACATCCATCGATTCGGGAAACGGCAACATGGAAGGCCAAGACCCGTCGTCGCAAGATTCCTCTATTATGGAGATCTAGAGACGGTAAGGGCAAATTCATATAAGTTAAAAGGTAAGCCATACGGTATAAACCAGCAGTTTCCTTCCGCTATCGAAGAAACCCGAAAGAGGCTATATCCCATCCAGAAAAACTTTAAACAAAGAGGTCACAAAACTAAGTTAGTACGTTACAAATTGTTCATCGACGGCAGGGAATATAGCCTGGAGGATGGCGAACAACACCAAACTGCTTCTAACAACGCTGTTCTTGCGGAGGTAAATCAGCATCGCCCGTGGGAAGACACGACCCGATACTACCAACCGGTAAAGAAACGAAACCATAGCGCGACTTTATCTAATGGGCTGTCAATTGATATCGAATAGGGGTTTCATGAGAGTAAACTGAAAGTTGTGGGAAAAGGTCTCACTTAGGAAATTGATGGATAATGATATTAAATTGCTATCAAGGTATGACATCATTGTACTGTACGAGTGCTGGATTCGCGAAATTGATAATATTGCTGTATCTGGTTACAAGGCCTTCAAATTCGCCAGAGAAACCGGTAGGGGTGGTGGGCTAGTAATTTATATTGTAACATGCTTAAGGGTGAATCTTGTGTTTTGATTGGTCGATTATACACTATCGATTGGACAATAACACCCCTCTGTTTTAGCAAGGCGGATAACTGCGTATAAATATCACAGTGTACTTTTGTTTCATTTTGTGCTCAGCCATCTTCCTCAACAAAAATCTTTATTGACAAATTTTAATATCGTCAAGAAATTCACGACAGGCCCTACCATTGTGTTGGAAGTGAGATTTTTACCCCAGTCAACATCAAATCCCCGTAGCAAAAAATCTAAACGGTCACCTCCTACAAAATTATGATGAGGTGATTGCCATTGTGAGATTGGAACCAAGGGAATGTTGAGCAAAAAGTTACAGCCTGTGATGTTACAGCCATTTAACATTGAAGTCAATGTGCAAATAATCCTTAGCCCGAGACCTAATCTGAATTTACGTAAATGAAATAGTTATCCTCGTCTTGTCATTTTTCAGATAATGAAATATTAGGGGCACAAAAGTAAATTAATTTAGACTTTAATTTATTAATTTAAGAATAAACATATAATGTAGCCTTCTAAAGTCGTATTAAAAGCCATCAAATCACCGGTTTTGTGTTTTAGCACGAAAGTCGGTCGTGATGGATAGGTTATGCAGAGAACCATTCACCGCTCTAATTGGACTTGTCGAATGATTATTAGAGATTTTTTTTTTCTAAGGGGAATAGATATAATTATAGTGTAGCCTTAAGTCGGATTGCAAACCATCAAATCAACGATTTTGTATTCGTACGAAAGTCCATAGTGATACGAGAGCTTTATGTGTACGGGGTACAATTGGCCGATCTTATTGAATTTTCGAATGATCTTTATTATAGTTTCATTTCTAATGGGATCAAGGCATTGAGAAATAAAACTAAGTACATGTAGCTGAAATATTAATCAATCCAACTATTTTATTTCTAACTATTTCATCTCCGAAATTTGATTTGTTTTTGTCAATATCCAGCGTACTGGATCAAAATATAAATAATATGAAAAATACAACCCAATATAAAAGAAAAATAATTTTTATTTACATAGGAAAAATGGTGATTTTTGTATAACAATATAATTTATTATAAACTATCAGAATGTACATAGAGTGTAATAATCTGTCAGTATATACAAATGAGTATAAGTATCTGTCAGCTTGTACATAAATGGATATATTAATCTGTCAGTATTCACCTTAATGAGTATCAATATAATAATCTGTCCGTATTTATATAAGTGAGTATAATAATGAGTCAGATTTTACAGAAATGAGTATAAAAGTACACGATAACTTGTATAATTTGATTTAAGAAAGATGCGACACTATAATACATGAATTATGAAACATTATGGAAAATAAAACCAAAGTCAGCCGGTTAAACTCTTCGTTGCTTTAGATTAAGTGTTTGTAAGGCATACACCTGCAGATTTAGATAAATATCTACAAAGGCCGTTATAAACCGCTGGTGACTTAAAAATACTCAACAAGACATCGATCCTTTATTATGAACAGACTGAACGTAAGAGTTATGTCCCATTTTTTAAGTAAGGTACAGTAAAAGTACAACAGAGTCAGAATGCAAATCCAGGTAGGTCTACTAACCAATCAAGTCCGCCCTAAGTTCTCGCTACAATGATCGAATCACGTGAATGGTATATGCACAGATGAGCAAGCGTGCGGTAGCCTACACGCTGAACAAATTCTGTTTTTGTTTTGGGAAATTAAAAGCTACATATTTTAATGCTGTATTTTATGACAATTTCTAAATGTTAGAAAACAAATAAATAATGAGGTATATAGAGACATGATCTGGTTATACATATCTACGATCTACGGAAGGAAATCATTGGTTCAAGCACATTCCTAGATTAGGCTTTGATTCCAGCAGTTGTCGGGGCAATTTCTGTTGGGTATAATGGTTTCTTAATGTGACGCCAAATCATGACTATAATCTTAACAACAAGGAAAGTAACCCCGATACCTAATAGTACCGCAGAAAATATAGAATTTGTTTTTGTTTCGTCCCAATGTTTATCAATACTTCCACCTAGAGCAAGACAAACCACCATATATGGGGTGACGGTATATCTAGAATAATTGTCCAGGAAAAATAAATCCGAGACAATAAATATAGCTAATTCCGCTGTAAGGAGACCCAGAGCTACAGTGCCAGAGTCTTCTTTCCCAACACCTGGCGTAGCACCATACACCATGGTCATGACGACGTTTAAAAGTGTAGCTATGGTTGTCCAGGTCGCGTATATTCCAAGACCGTTGTGTACCAACACACGATGCATCCAAATCTCGATGTTCCTCCCCTGTTTTTGTAGCTGAGGACCATTTCTATACAGGTTTCTGTATGCTATGAACATGCAGATGTATAGAGAAAATGCGATTAAAAATAAGGCAACAAAGGCTAAGACAATGTGCTCATTTCCGAATAAAAAGATCCACGCAGTGTTGAAACACAAGTTGAATATGTAGACTATGAATAAAAGTGGTGGTAGTATCATAGGACTGACATAGGCAGGGCCATCAGCTGTTTTTCGGAAAATGTTGATAAAAGCAAACAGGAGCCATAAACATTGCCATGTGTAGATAAATCCCCAGATACTGAAAACCCAGCCAGATGGTGTTATACCAGTGGAGTATTTGTCGGAGAGTACACCAGTATTATTATTGAACAATGCTGTAAAAAGAATAAAAAAGACGTATGTATGGTGTGCATAAATTTGCTTTCAAATCCATTATATACCAATGTCGTACCCGGAAATACAAATAATTAATATTGTTTAAACCAACTGGCGGAAAATCATTTGAATTTCCGTTTAAATTACTATCTTTCTCCTCCGACCGGGCTAATGTAGACGGAAGCACGTCATACAGTGTGCTGTAAAATGAAAAATTAGGCCCGGAGTTTTTCATTTCATCCCAACGGCAAGACACTGTCCTTATGAGGCCTCCCGCCCTGCACCCACCGATAAGGAGAAACCACATTGGAAAACTCTCACGACCAGCAACGGGATTGAACTCCCGATCTGGTTAGTTAAGCATGACAAATTATCCAATTCTCAATTGGCTGTGTATTTGCGTAACATACATACGTACAAAAAGCACGTCATATAAAACTACACAAAGGAATGTGCAGATTCAATATCATTCGATGGCGACAGCGGTGGTGGTGGTGGGGGCAGTTGGGTTTCGATCCTAAACAGTATCTCATCTGTTGACCCAAGACGGCGTTACTGACACCACATGACCAATGCTCGGAAACCCAATCGCTCGTCATAAGCTGAATTAGAATATGTAATTTTAGCTTATGAAACTATATTTCAATATTGACGTTTGAAATATATAAATAAGAGAGATTTGTGAAAGAGTGGAGACGAGAATAGGATAATATTTCGCTTCGACAAGCTCGTAGTGAGATGTCGTGTAGTACTTTTGGCATGTTGTTTCCCATGGGAAATCCGCATACTAATTACTATTATTGTGTTCTTTTATTCACTCATAGATAATAAAAAGATAGGTTACCAGGCAACCAAACATACGCCCACAACAGCTAAGTCGTCCGGACAGTCAACAAGGGCTGTCGCATATTTTTTCTTA
The DNA here is from genome assembly GCA_963678685.1 of Patella ulyssiponensis. Taxonomy (NCBI): domain Eukaryota; kingdom Metazoa; phylum Mollusca; class Gastropoda; family Patellidae; genus Patella; species Patella ulyssiponensis. The sequence goes on along the minus strand of OY783230.1, from coordinate 56,540,592 downwards.
TGTCAGTAAGGAGAACATCTTATTACGAGTAATAGCCCGTTAAGTAATTATCAGAAATGGTTAGAATTGTTTCGATTGTTTGTCTCATGGCCGTCGTCCACGTGATATTTCAAAGTGGTCAAGGGCCATAACCCTGGCAGTAATCATCAGATATCTCATGACCTTAAACACTGTGTATAAATTTAACGTCAATCGGATATTAACTTTGGCCTCTAGAGAGCCCACAAGATTTTTTGAAGTGATCAAGGGCAAAAACTCAGACAGTAATTATCGGATATCGTTGAAAATCAATAGGATTCTTCATCTCATGACCTTAAACAATGTGTATGAATTTAAAGTCAATCGGATATTAACTTTAGCCTCTAGAGCGTTCACAAGATATTTTCAAAGTAATCAAGGGAGATAACTTTGGCAGTAATTATTGGATATCGCTGAAAATCAATAGGATTTTTCATCGCACGACCTTAAACACTGTGTATAGTCGCATATCAACTTTAGCCTATAGAGTGTTCACAAGATATTTTCAAAGTGATCAAGGGCAATAACTTGGCAGTAATTATCGGATATCGCCGAAAATCAATAGGCTTTTTCATCTCATGACATTGAACACCGTGTATAAATTAAAAGTCAATCGGATATTAACTTTAGCCTTTAGAGCTTCACAAGATCGAGGGTCATAACTCTGACAATAATTATCGGATATCGCTGAAAATCAATAGGCTTGTTCGTCTCTGTGTATAAATTTAAAGTCAATCGGATATTAACTTTAGCCCTTAGGGCGTTCACAAAAAAATGTGGACGACGGACCGACGGGCGGACACACCGACAGACGGACGGGGCGACGACAATAATATACGACCACATTTCCATGTGGGCGTTTAAAAAATACTTACGTGGTCCAACTCCACTCGCTCCATTGAACGCAAGTGTGACAATGAATACAACAACAGTGAGTATCATCACCGCAATTAATATCTTGTTGTGTTCAGCCATGATGACACCTGTAAATAACGAGGGTAAAGAATTAGTTTACTTGAAATGTTGGTCAACTTCCCACTTGTCTTCACCGACTGGGCTAATAAACTGTTTCAATGGTTAGTAATTGAACTTGAATATAACAGGTCACAACTGTATAGAATACAACTACTGTTTATTACTATGCGATTGCTTGATAATGACAAGAGAAGTATATTTATAATAACACTATTATTAGGAATAATAATAGTTGTGTTATTATGAATACTATACCTCTACTTCTAAATGTCCAATCTTTTTCACAGAGAATTACTAACGAATTATGTCTGTCACAGATGACTGTCCACAACACGTGCATTGACTTCACGTGGCGTCAGTCATTGGCGCAACGGCTCGTGCATTGTTTACATAACACCTAACTGCTTCATTTACACTAAATAAGAAATATGTTTTAACTACAAATACTTCAAACGTCTTTATTTATTTTTCTTATACGTCAAATAAATGTTTGAGAATTTCATTTGTCGGGGTAAAAAAGTTAATATGGGGACTAATTAAGTCTCGTCGATGTCATGCGTATCAGTGATTGTAGTGGCCAAGCGAATATTCACTGCGGGATCAGTTTGCTAAATGTCATTTAAAGGATACAAGGCAAACTGATCCCGCAGTAAATATTCGCTGCCAAGAGTGCAAGAGCTCTTTTAATTTAATTGAGGACAGTTTAATGAAGGAATTATGCAGATGGGGGGAGGGCGTCTAGGCATCCATTTCGGGGACAATCAAATCAAGAAAATGGAATTAAAATTAAGTTCTGTGAAATTTTAATTTATTGTTGTTCAAATTGTTGTATAAGCTACGACTAATTTTTGAATGTAATTCTAATTCATCTAGGCCTATGTACTATGAGTATGTTTAGCCTACATAGCCTATTTGAAATGTCACCCTTTTTGAGGAGGGATCTCGGTGGCTAAGTAAGTGCGGGGTCAGGGGGGCTGCACCATACACAATTTACACAAAAATATCATACCCAGAAACCACAATTATCAATTAAACAAATAATTCAAAAAGAGTGAATGGATCCGAGGGCTAGCCGTAAGCGCCCACTACGCTGTACAGTTCCGGGTCTGTTGTGACACAGATGCACTCATTTGAAAACGATCACGAATAGGCAAACGAAATCATTGTGTAATGCCAGCATAGTACAGTTCTATGATGCCAACATGAGTCAGTCAGTCATGATCTGCTATGCTAGTCTACAAATGAATACGAATGTAAGCATAGGCCTACTGTAGTAAAATTAAAAATTCAACTAGGCCAGGGGCCTATAGCCATAGGCCTAGATCTACAAGTAACCACATCGGTGAAATGTTTTTTAAAAAAATTTGCCTAAAACTAAATGTTCTAAATCAATCAAGAAATGTTTAGGTATTTAATGGAATCGAGGTAGGCCTAGATGCCTAATATAATCTAATTGTATGATGTTCCATCCGTCATAAAACTAACAAAACTGAATACAAAGAAGCAAATACTTGGAGATGTAGATTGTCTCGAATGACAGCCGTCTGCATACTGCACCCGGCGATCCATCTACGTTATACTTAGAGATTCTCACTCAGGCGGAGCTAGCTCTACAAACAGCCTAAGTTTGGGAAGTGTCGTCTCCTGACTGAATGGCGTGACGTAAAATAGCCGTTATAATGACGTCATAACTTAGGAGAGAGAATATTCCAATAAAAAGGGCGAAAATCCCGAAAAAAATAACGTTAAAAACTAAAAGATATAGCGACTAATCGGAATTATTAAGTTATGTAATTTTACAAATTATGATATATAATATCCCACACAAGAAATGCAAAACAGGTATGCTGAAAAAATCGTACTCTGAAAGTGTATTTATAAAGGCACAAAAATAAGGGCGATTAAAGGACAATATTGGTGCCAGTCATTATCACATATGTGATAGAACTGATTAAACACTTTCCAAATATAATATTAACACAGAGATCATCGCTACCATAGAGGAGTAATAAAGGATTCATAAATCGGAAGTGACGAACGCCAAAGGAAAATACGAGTAATCTCTCTATGTGAATGACTGAAGTGACGAGTGATGACAGATAAACGGCCGAATTTCTGCTCACTAATAATTCCATCCAAGACAAAAAGTTGTTATATGGGACTGCAAGAGGATACCTGACGATTCAATAAAGTAATTAAGTGTCATAAGATAAGAGAACACGGGAAAAATAGAAATACTCCGTACAGCCCCTTGTTTTTATTCATTCCATAGGGGAGACCGGGGCACATTGAACACCGTATAGTGTTGGGTTGTATAGTATTATTTATAAAGGATATATCCATGGTGGTTCAATGTGCCCCGGTCTCCCCTACCTTATAAAAACATGGTAATGCACGAACTTTTTTCTGTTTTTCTTTCGTGTTCTCTTATGTAGTGGCAGTCAATTCTTTTTATGAATTGTAAGATATTCTCTCACAGTGTCACACAGCAACTTTAGGTCTTCGAGGGAATTATTAGGGAGCAGATATTCGCCCATGTATCTGTTATCACTAGTCACTTCAGTTAGTTATATAGAGGAATAACTCGTGTTTTCCTTTGGCGTTCGTCACTTCCGATTTATGAATCCTTTATTACTCCTCTATGGTAGCGATGATCTCTGTGTTAATATTATATTTGGAAAGTGTTTAATCAGTTCTATCACATATGTGATAATGACTGGCACCAATATTGTCCTTTAAATTGGATCATTATCCAATATGTAGTCGATTATAGTGCAGTTTAATGGTCGAGCGCGAGTCATTAAGTAGGCCTAATATATTGATATTGTACGAGCGCGACAGCACGAGTGCAATATCTTTATATTACGACACTATTCAGCACGTGCATTTCAATGAACTACGCCACGCGCGTGCAATATTGCAACTAATATAATAATGTACCATTTGGCACATTGTCCTCACCATTATGTGAAATAATGGTACGGACAATGTGCCAAATGGTACATTATTATAATAGTTGCAATATTGCACGCGCGTGGTGAAATAATGGTTCGCTAACATAAAACGATGAGGCCACGTCTGTTTTTTTTAAATATATTATAAGAAATGTCACACTTGCTATGTTGAAGAAATGGAAGCTTCGAAATTTCTTTTAAAATGCGTAATAGTGTACCGCCTTTGGCAGTGCACTTAAAATAAAGATATTTTATTCGGGAAAGAAATAGTTTTTTATTGCTACATATTATCAGAAATTGTAATGCCAGTGAATAGAAAACACTAGGGTATCGGGTGTATTACAATGAATTGATGGATATTTTACTACTTTAAAACCAAATTTGTCCGTTTTGTCGAAAATACCGACATTAAATTTATTGTTAATTATATTGTTGTCCAGGTTAAAAACGGGTGCATTTAGAGTGCAGGGGGATATATTTTACTTTTATATTTATTGAAATATCCGTCATCATTGATGGGTGTCATCAATATATATCGGAAGATATAGTTTAAACTTTTAGCTACTTGAAATCGGTTTTTTTTTATGGTCTTGAAAGCAGAATTCATATTTATTTAAATGTGCATTTGCCATAAATGGTGGCGGATTCAGTTCCGATTGGTAAACCAATAGTGAAATTTTTCCCTATCAAAAACTACAGTGTCGTCATTGGAACGTTTTATAATCCACTTAACATCTTCTGAGTAAATGGCCATCAAGTTTCTGCCTTTCCCGAAAGCGCCATTAAAGGCTTTATCTAAAACCCAATCCAACTGGGTAAGACGCTGGCTCGCTAGCCTCGAGGTCGGGTGTTCGATCCCTGTATTGGCCAAGAAAGTTCATCCAGATTACCCGACGTGGTTTCCTATTGTCAGTGATGCAGGGTGGAGGACCTGACAAAGACAGCTGTCTAGTCGTCTTATGTACACATTGGCGTGCACGTAAAAAATCCCTTGGCTGTAGTACACTGTATGGCGTAAGCGGGCCGTCATTAGCCCAGTTTAAGAGCAGAACAGTAAGACGTTAAACCCCATTTTGTTTCACCCCTGTTGACATATACATGTAGATATAGGTAGTAAAGTCTATTTGTACAATAGTACTAAAACCTATATACAATGTACTTGAGTCTTGGGGTCATTAAATACAGTAGTTAGTCCTGGGAATCATAAAACCCCTGTACACCCTTTGTTATTATCACTCTCACAGCCAGGGGCGGGTCCAGAGGGGGGTGGGGGGGGCGGTGTCCAAACCCCACCTTGCGTCAATGAAATTAAATTACAATAATATGATCTTACATCATTTCAAAATTGATTTCTCTCTTTAAAGCTCAGTATGCCTATGTAATTTAGAGACGATGATGACAGAATTCCTTAACAGGAACCTGGCAAACCCCCTCCTGCAAAAATATCTGGATCCACCCCTGACAACAAAATACACGATAGTTATCTCGAATAATATCATAATGTAGCCCTTAACCCTATAGTAAAATTATTATCGAAGCCCAGGGGCTACTTCATATCAGGGTACTTTTCATGATTTATCCATCGTTAAAAGCCTTTTAAAGTCCTCTCTCTCTCCCTCTCTGTCTCTCTCTCTCATACACATACACACACACATACACAACAACAAAGGGTGCAAGCTTAATGGCGCAACGCCAAAATTCCAACATTTTTTGTTATATATATATATATACTATAAGCAGCTTAGACAACAATCATCAATTTTATACTGATTGTGTTGTGTGCTTTCACAACAGAATGTTTATCCACGTTTTAGTGTAATTTAGTGATAACTTATCATTTTATTTCGTCCGTGACAAACGAGCAGTCGTCATAGAGTGTTAGCGATACTAATACAATGTGAATTATTTTATATTTTTCTTTTGTCGAAGTTTCTCACCACGCCCGTCCCCGAGCATGTGTAAGACCCTCATTGCAGCTTAGTTTGTAGAGTAATAACCACAGACGCCAAGACTGAAAATATCTTGGCAATTGTTACTGAAGATTGTTTAGATGAAATAAGCTTAATCACATAAACACTCACTGTTGATCCAAATTTTATCAGAGAAAATGTAATGTGAATAACCAAATTAAGTTTCATATGTAGATTTAATTATATCAAAGAATAATATTATTTAAAACCAAATCTGAAGATGAATGTTAGCTCGACCAACAATTTCTTTTACGCGCACATACAATACTAATTCAGTAAATATCTTATATTTTCTATTTTTATACAGGTCAATGGACGGTCAGTCTTGCCCAGCCGAGTTACAACTCGCCTAAACCAACATAATATGTAAATGTATTAGCCTACCTTTGTTAGTCCTTACCCAATCGACCTGCAAATACGTTGACTATTTAATCAAATGTGTGTACAGCTCCCACCAATTTCATTTATATAGCTGTTTTGCCAGTTATTGCCAGTTATACAACCAACGATTGTTTACCGTTTGTTAACGCAATTCTTATTGGATACGCATGACCCCTGGTAGGTCAACGCACCCATATCACGTTTTCCTACAACCGATTGAGTTCTATTAACTTAGTGAGCTGCAATGTTCCCTTAAAGAAAGAGAGAGAGAGAGAGAGAGAGAGAGAGAGAGAGAGAGAGAGAGAGAGAGAGAGAGTGGGTTTAACGTCCACTAGACACAAACTAGGTCATTTTGGGACTAACATGGTTTCAATTTTATTTCAATAATTCGCTTGCGCGTAGGGGTCTCTTTAGCAGTGGGAGGGGAACCCGGAGTGCCCGGAGGAAACCCACGAGGTTGAGAAGGCGCCCCTATCTCCATGCCACATACGCTCACACCAGGGATCTAAACCACAGCCACAACCCAGAGGCGGCACTCTAGACCACAAGGCCATCCCAACCCCCATCCCAATTTATAATTTCTAATTTATTTTAACGCATAAAAACACAGTTCCGGAATGGACTGATGGATAGGTGTGTCGGCTTCCTATTCTGTTAACTATATTATTAACATTCTTTAGTAACTAGGAAGATAAATAAACTATACACATACTTATGGAGAACAACTACTGAAAATGTTGAGAGAATGCTCTTCGAAACGTCGCTTAAATAAATCAGTAACTGTTCTTCCATAAGTATGTGTATAGTTTATATATTATTAATGGTAGATGCCGTAGATCTACATTCCTTGCTTTTTTCACAGCACTGCAATATAACTAAGTTGTTAGCCTTTCTCTTATTCAGCCTATACTTAAAACCAGCAACATATGGGAATCTGCCGCATTTTGCAATATGATTAAATCTCGACTGAAACTGTACATTAGGCATTGTAGAAAGAAGCGAATTTTAAGTGTTTTCCAAATGATTTACTGTTTATATTGATCACCTGTATTCATTATAATCTAGTTCATGTAATTTAAAGTAGCTAAGTCTCTAACTCAATATCATCCAAAGTCTTACAACTTGAAAACGCGAATTATTTAGTTTCTGATATCCAATATTTATGACAAAATAAACATTTGAACATTGGTACGACCAAAAGAACGAGGCTAGACATATTCCACGCCATATCTTATCTGAAGAGTATGCGCAATAGACTGGAATAACACGACACTGTAGAAATTGGCATTTGGTTCGTGTACCAAAAGTAAAATGATTACTTTGTCTTGAACATTGGATATCAAAAGCCCATCCTTTTCTGGTAAGATTACAGCATCAATGTTGATTTAAATTGACAAATAATTGGTGTTTTCAATGTTAGAGACTTAGCTACTTTAATGAAATGACATTATATAATTAGAACCAGATAATGTGTACATAAAACTAAAGATAACGTATCTTACCTATAAGTCAATTAGTCTCAGTTCAGATAAGGTTGTTCAACATGAATGTTTATTTCTAGAGTGAATATATAATATGTTGTTGTTGTTGTTTATTACAGAGTTAACGTCCAATGCAATGAATATGATATATGTTGCACTCTGTTTGAGTTTCTAAACATGTTGGTAACCCGGTCTGGTTTAGAGTGTCTTAAGATTAGCTCATTAAACAATTATAAATAGTTTTAATTAAACAGTTGGATCAGGTATGGTCTTCTCGTTAATTATAGAGTATAGTTTGATTGAGTTTAAATTATAAATCTCTAGACGTCTAGGTAATTAAAACAATGAAATTCATTTACAACTATTCCATCAAACTTGACAGTTGATCAACGTCTACGCAAATTACGCGGATGAAAACATTTATGGTGGTTGTTTTAGTTTGGGCAGCCATTTTGATAGAACTGTCAAAGTACATGGGGGAAAATAGGCCAAGGTTCATTTGGCGCATGCGCAGTAATCAGTACTGTATTTCATTAATTTAAAAGTTTCATTTTTTCATTAATATTTATTTCATAGTTGAGTTGAATAAAGATTTATGGTTCTAAAAAAAACCCGTCTGAAACGAATGAACGTGTATTAAAGATAAAATATATCACATATGTTTATATCATTATTTCGTGCTTCGAATGTCCATCCCATTCCACCATCTGATGCAAAAGTGCACAGCACATGACCGTGATACTTTTCTCATAAAAATGTTGTCTTCCAAAAAAAAAAAAATTTGTAGCTAAGCGGTGGGGTGGGGTCGGGGAGTTTGGTGGGGTGGGGGCTCTGGATCCGTCCCTGACTATACGATATTATTCAAGGTTCCACATAGCTAACATATTTTGTGATACTTTTGTTCATTATGTGACTCTCCTCAAATGGAGAGTGCTAGCAGGTTTTCGAGACCCATGTACGACACTCGCGATTGCTTATATGCAGCTTAATGGAGCAGATGAGATGGCACTGATTTCCGAATCCGAAGGCCATACACTAGTTAGAAGATATCACGGTCACCATCAGGTAACCAGACCAGCATGTCATAATGCATACTGGTCAAATTTCTTTACATGCTGTAATCGTTATAGATCTTATCTAGGGGATCACGGTGGCTAAGTGAGTGAGGCGCTGGCTCGCTAGCCTGGAGGTAGGGTGTTTGATCCCTGCATTGGCCGAGAAAGTTCATCCAGGTTTTCGGGCTTGTTTCCCCTCTTGTTAGTAGTGATACAGGACAGCGGGCCAGTGAACACATTGGCGTGCACGTAAGATCCCTTGACAGCTGAAATTTGATATGAAAGTAGACCTTGGTGCCACTGTCCGGGCAAAATTCCCTTCATAGCACACTGTATGGCGTATGTCCATCTTGATTAGCGCAGTTCGGAGCAGAACAGTAAAATCCCATTTCATTTCATTTCATTTCAGATCTTATCTAAATCGCTAACGGTAATAGTATTATACATTAATCTATTTCAATACTAGCTATAAAGAGTTTTTAAACCCTCCTTAGACATAAAATAACGCAGTCACTTTATAGATAATAATGATATAATAATGTGCATATTGCTAAGGGTCAAAACGCAATACACATCACACTTTACACCAGAACTCCTTAAATCTTTTGACGGAGCTCCAACGTCCATAATTCGAAAGCTTTGTTTTATCACGGTACACCATAACTGAGCCCCAAGGTCACGTGCTGTATACACTGTAGTTCTACGTGTGACGTCACGTCATATGTGCGTTGTTTAGTGTTCCGGACAGATTTTGCGAATTAATTGTACCCATTTCTCGTTTTTAATATAGAAATATTTAGATTTCAGCCAATGGTATTTTTATCAGTATTAAAGTCTCGCCCAATTTTAACAATTTATTTTCTTGTAAACTGTTTATTCAAATAAATCAGTAAAGTATGGTATATTTACATTCCCACTCCGCCATATTGTCTTCGGGTGGACCTTACATAAAATCTTGCTCTTTATAAAAAAAAAGGCGTTTATGTAAACTGTTGTACATGTATTAGATAAAAGCCAAATCATTTGCATATGAAATCGTAGTAACTATATAGGTCGACTCTGTTTGACCAAACGAAGACCGATATAAAGACATCACCCCAAATACAATACTCTATGATGTTGTCTTGTGTGAAAGCGGACAGTGAAAAAAGATACTCGTTTACGGTGCAACGCAGTCATCTTTTACTGGGAGATTGCTTTAACTGCAAACTGATGAAAACACTGATCTATATTTCGTTTCGTTTTTATACACCACCCATAACACGGGTTATTTAACATAATATCTTCTGTGAAGACAAGTAAAACGAAATTTTGAATTGTTAAAAACGAAACGATATAGGACCAGACTGATTTAACTATAAAGTGAATGAAAAATCTTAAATGACGCCAAATTCAATAAAGGATTCTGTAATAACAATGTTTTTTACACTTTCGTGAGGCGATTTCTGTTCTTGGGTATGAAGGTTTTCGGATATGGCGATAAATCATCAATAAAACTTTAACAACGGCACAAATACACGCGATTGCCAATAGTACCGCAGTAAATATAGAATTGTTTTTTGTTTCGTCCCAATGTTTATCAACGCTGCCACCTAGAGCAGAAAAATCACCATATTATATGGAATGAGGGTGTATCTGGAATACTTATCCAGAAAAAATCTAGGTTAGGAAAATAGGACTATTGGATTGACATAGGCAGATCCATCAACTGTTTTTCGGAAGATATGGATTAAAGCGAACATCAGCCACACGACTTGCCATGCGTAGATAAATTCCCAGATACCAATCGTCCAACCAACTGGTATTATATCGGTGGCCTACTTGGTATCAGTGGTATTGTTGAACATGTCTGTAAAATAAAAGGAGACCTAAATACCTGCCACAACTTTGGTTTGTCTCAAGATTGGATGAACAATCATTGCACAAATGGGAGTGATGTAGATCTGTTATGGTAATGTTGTCAGGTTTAACGTCTGCTTCCACTGGGTGTGATATCACAGACAATCAATCCATCGGCAGGACCAAACTTCTTTGTTTTATACATATTTAATATATTGGCCAATATTCCTAAAATATGTGTTGTTCAAATAATCAAAATTTGGCTCGTAAAGGTGCTGGGTCTGGTCAAATGCATTTAAATGTATTTGAATAAATTAGGTCTCTCATTTGCATACATGTAAACAGCCTATACGTCAGCGGTTTTTTATTTCTGTTCAAACTTGTTGTAATTGCTCGGCTTGTCACCTTTAATATGCGCTTACCTGAACTGACACTTCCATTGACAGTATATGTGATAATCTTTACAATAGTAGTGATAATCATCAAAGTAAGTAATAGTTTAATATGTTCACCCATGTCGACACCTGAAGACATCAAAGGGTGAAATATAGTTACACGGGGTCATATACGAGTAACTAGACATATTCAGACTTTGAATTCAAATGGGTTTTTTTGGTTTATTTAATTTCATTCAATCATCTTCGTGCGACTGCATATTGCTTTCAAACGTCACTTACTTTGTATTCACCACATAGAAATCATGATGAAATTACTTGGGATTTTCCGGTGCGATTTCACTCAATGACAGACCTTATGATACAAAGCACACGCAGTAACCATTCGCCCCCCCCCCCCACAATTGGTAATCGAAATAACATTAGGCTGTAGCGCTGCTATTGGGGCAAGATCTCCCCTCTAACACACAACATAGCATATGTTCTTTCTCAGTAGTCCGAATGGTGCGGCAAAGTAAGACATTAAATTTAATTTCATTTCTTTCAATATAGTAAGTAGCATCATCGATATATTTTTGTTTTAAAAAAATCTAGATTTTTTTCATTGTTCTTGACTTTTTAGATACATCATATTTCCTCCTAATAAATATGTTTGCGCTTTTTTTTACTATATCCGTATTGCCATATCTGTAAATTAACAATGTGATTGACTTTTAGCATTATGTTTTATTAAAATACGAGGACTGGCTGAAAAGTTCTAAGTCTGAAAGAGATAGATCAATTGGGTTGAAACAAATTTTTGCCACCAACAAGTACAACCATTGAACTGCAACTATACATACTCCGCGCAATGTTCCGTTTGATTAGAGCTAATCCCACTACTCACTGCTGTAAAGAGCGAAAATCCTTGTTCTAAATTATGATTGGTCAATAGTCCGATTAACCACCAGTAGGTGACTGCGTTACAAATAGATCGCCAAATTGGACCAAATATGTTTACATAACGTTACGTCACGGATCACGACTTTATTATGCCCAATTAACCAGTACAGAATATTGCAGTAAAACTAACTGCGTGACAAACGAGGCTATCCAATCGAATAAAATGTAAACAATTAAACGCAAGACTGTCATGTTGCTGTAATAAAGTGATAGATTTGATTGAGCGGGGAGAATAGACACAATCTCGCAAAAGTTCCAAGTATCCGAAGCCAATCCAGCAATGGCCAGCCCCAATATCTCGGGCCATTGCTTCAGGAATATGGCACCATCTTGTGAACTTACCCATTGACATTGAAATCACCGGAAATGGACATAGCTGGTTATGAGACGGTCATCAAGTACCTGAAACCGAAAGCACACACCCAAACACAGCTACATGCCGACATAATCTCCTCTTAAGGGTTTGATGCTTCTTTGTTTTCCACAGTAAAGAAGTGGGTTGAGAACCGTGTCAGAGAGAGCTTTGTCAATGACCCGCGTCCTGGAAAGCCATCAACAGAAACCACTCAAGAAAACATGGTGTATGGTGTGGAATGACCGACGATTGACCACAGTACATGTATATATATTGCCATGGCTGGGATATCTCTCATGAAAGGAATGAGCACATTATCGCCAACGAGTTAGAAATGACAAAAGTTTCTGCGAGATGATGGGTAACAAAGCTCTTGACTGCGGATCAGAAACCTGTCACATTCCTTACGTTCCGTGACAATCCGTGTCGTTTTGAGGCAGACCCTAATCACATTTTGGCCAGATTTGTAACCATAGATGAGACTTGTTTCCAAAAATGAAAAAGAAACTAGCCGGTCGTCATTTTTTCTAGTAATGATGACGTTATGTCAACTGTGAACAACTTTCAGCCAGCCCCCCTACTTGTGATCAATTTAATCTTTATATATATTAGTTGGTCTTGATATTCGAGATGACGGCTATACGGAGACTTCCGCCAACGCAACTAAGGGTTGTAACCGAAATAAAGTGTAATACTGGAGCATCTTGTCCTAGTAATTCATTTTCTCGAAACAAGGAGCATCATATATTTAATAAATGTATTTCCGTTATATAAGTTAGACTGTGTATGAATGACTCAAACATGTGACATTTATTGAAATAGCTCATGATTCATGTTTAATAATATAAATGTTACAAATGATATTGAGATATTTACAAACATAATAATATGGAATAATAATGTGGTCATAATTCCTTCTTACAGCTACACATTAGGTGGTACAAATTCTAACCAATTTGTGACATAGGTAGCGCAAAAAAGAAGTTCATAATCTTGTAAAACGAATTTAGAAAATTAAAATATATGCAAAAATTGGTTTTAGGTAAATTTTTGTCTTGAAATTTATTTTCATTTTATTACTTACTTATGCAAGACAGGGGCGTGGTGAGGGCAATTATTGAGAAGAAATTATGAGTAACAAAAAAGATTTTGGCACAAAAACCCTTTTACTGACCGCGGAGCTGTGGCCGGTGAAGCCGGCCACCGCGAGCGCCGAAGGCGCGAGCCCGCAGCGGGGGGTCCGGGGGGCCCTCCCCCGGGAAAATTTCGAAAATTAGAAGCCCAGAAACGCAATCTCCAGCAATCCGAGACAAGAAATACGGTAATAAAATATTGTTATTTTCTCTTGGAGATTCCATTCTTTCCAAGAGAAAATCACTTGACTCTTTCAAAATTTTTTTAATTGGGTCAGATGAAACAATTTTTCCACTTACAAATGTTTTTCATTTTTTGAGTAATTTGATTGTGATTTTGGCGCATGAGTATGGCTACTCATGAACTCATTCTCACCACGCCCCTGATGCAAGAAACGCATTTATGGTCTGGACACACACAACTAGCTAGGTGTATGATACCAAATATGTTGTAAATATAAGTTGCTAGGATAGGAAACATTTGCTCATAGCAAGCTTTAGTCTTCTGGACCTTTTACAAAGTTTGACCCTTCCTAATCTTTGACGTTTTAAAAAATATCTTCATCCGAATCTAAAGGCAAGTTTGAAACTTTTAAGATATGAAATGGTGAATGCGTTTTAACATCCTACTATTCTCCTCCGACCGGTGTTATGAATACAATATGCCTGAATCTTAGAAACTCAACACAGTAAAACGACTACAAGGTTTCCATAACAATTATTATTAAACACAAGGTATACAGATGTTAGATTTATAAAATACATAAGAAAGTGTATAAATTCAAACTTTGAAAAATGAAAAAAAAAGAAGGTCGTTAAAATATAAATGGGTTTTTGAACAAGGGATACGCAATCACTCTGTCCAATGTATTAATTAGGTAAGTAAGACATCACGTCAATAAGATTGCCCGTTAAATGAAGGGTACTATAATGTATTTTAACATGTAAATGTGATATATCAGAATCGTCGTCTACTATAAGACACGTTGTGACAGCGGACGTTAAACAACATTCTAATACATGTATATAGAGTACTATAGTAGATAATATGCTACATATTGATTCATATTTATACATAAAACAACCTTATATTACTTATTTAAAAAATTCCCCTTGCCAAGACAGATTTTTTCTTCTTGTACTTTTGTTTGTGCTTAAAGCAATAAGTTCGCTTACCCTTGGTCCCGCGTTTAACCTCTATCCAGTATCAGGAATAGGGTCGCCTGTCCAACCTCGTGTTTTTTCTCTGGGCCCTCTGGCCCCCACCCCCACTGCTAAAGACCCCTATGCGAAAGCGAGTTATGGAAATAAAATTGAACCATATGTTCGTGTCGATAATAGATAAACATATACACGTAATCGTTATTTAAAAAAATATATATGTATATACTTTAATTTTAAATAATTCAATTCTGAGGAATTGAGTAGACTAGTTTAAAGTACATGTAAGTAGAACACAAATATCTTTATATATACAGTAAATAAATACATAACAGATACGTCTAAATAACAATATTGAAAGAGTTCTTGTGTGGTAATATCATAGAGTGTAACAAAAGAGGAATCATTTAGTATTTATAATGAATGGTGACATGTTTTCACACATATTATTATATACATCACAAAAACCGGCCATAAATAGAACGGATAATAACCCCATATTAGTGTCGCGGTTTTCACCTTTAACCGTCGTTAATCCAAGTTGAGGGAGAGGGGTGGGGGTCTAGCGGTGTAATGCGTGTACGTGAAATCACAAGGTCTGTCATTGAGTCAAGTGGTGTGGTTTCGAATTCCCGCTGGACTGTGCATGGAGTAGGGTATGCCCAACCTCGTGGGTTTTCTCCAGGTCCCTCCCCCAATCCTGCTAAAGTCCCCTGTACCCAAGTGAATTAAAGAATAAAATTAAAACATATGTTAGTCCCGAAATGATCTTGTTTGTGTTGAGTGGGCTTCACTCTTTCTCTCCCTCTCTCTCTCTCTCTCTCTCTCTCTCTCTCTCTATCTCTCTCTCTCGTTAATCCAAATGAAACATACTAATGCTATATGTTGGGCTATTCACTATTACTCACAGTCAATCACGAGACCTAATTTAGTCCAGTAAAACTTGATTTTACTTTACAGTTCAATCAAGCAGGTTAGGGCCACATGTAGCGGTTGCACCTGACTCGGGGTGTTTTGCATCGTGATTTTCGGGTTCAATGGATATAATTGTTTTTGCAAATGCCTAAAAGGAATTCAAGCTCATCATGGAACACATGCACCAAGTTTCAACATTTTATATCAATTAAAAGTTATTGTGTTCTTAAGACTCAAACAATCAAATTGATTATCCCAGCTCAGGCTAGGCAGGAAATGCCCAGTCAGTATATTCACCTAACTCCTAACCCCATTGTCTTAGAACTCAATAAATTTGATTCGTAAATTCGATCACTCCTTTAGAACTATATCCTCTTGATCGTTGCGTTTAAAGAAAGCTTGAGAAAGTCGAATACATTTACCAATAGCACTTATGATAGTCATTGCTAATAATACTGCTGCAAAGATACATGTAGGTGTCTTAGGATTCCAATCTTTAGCAATCACACCTGATAATCCTACTACCAGCACTAGGTAAGGTGTAAACACATAGCGACTGTATTTATCAAAGATGGTCAAATCCGTACCCACAAATATTAGCAATTCTACGGCTAGGATACCCAAAGATATCACGGAAGCAACTTCTTGTTCAACTGGATCGGGGATGTCGTAGGCAAGCACTGTTGCTAAATTGAGCAGGGAAGCAATACTCGTCCAAGTAGCGTAAATGGCGATAGCATTTTGAACTAGAAGTATTATCAGCCATATTTCTGCCTTGCGCCCTCTAGCAACGAGCAGTGAGTAATGGCGATTCAGTGCTCGATAGGAAATGACCATGCAGACATATAAAGTTATAGCGATTAAGAATAAAAACACTGTGGAACTTATGAAATACAGCCGGTCCCATAAAAACAACCAGGTGATGCTACAGATATTGTTGGCTATGTAAGTTATAAAGAACATTGGTGGAAGAAGCACAGGACTTGTACATACTGGTCCATCGGGAGTGTGACGACAGGTCGAAGTCAGACAATATATCAGCATGATAATTTGCCAACCATAGATGAGTGCCCAGATGCTAAACGTTGGACTGGCTGGTGTAACATCCAGATGATGGGCATCCGACACATTTCCAATACCACGAAAAAATATACCTACAATGTACAATTAAGAAGATCAGATTGAAGTAGTTGTACAAATTAGAGATACATATGGTAGTATTATTACGTCTGGTATATGTGCAATGGGGTGTAACTTCCTTCTTTTCTGCACTGATTGGGTTAATGGAGACGGTTGTGCGGCGGCGCTATGACCTACTCATATTCAATTTAGAGATGCATACGGTAGTATTATTACTTCTGGTATATGTGAATGGGGTTTAACGTCCTACTTTTCTGCACCGACTGGGTTAATGAAGACGGATGGATGGCGGCTCTATTGCCCACTCTTATTCAATTTCAACTGTTATAGGTTCTTTTACGTGCATGTCAATGTTTACAGTGACCTGTGCCCGAGTTCACAAAGCATTCTCAGACTTAAGTCAAGAATTTACTCAAATTTGTTCGCCTTATTGAAACTAAAAATGTTTGTTGTTTTAATGTATCAAATACTCTAATAAGAAACTATGTGCAAAGTCTTGTGTTTCTGGATGAAAGATATTTCTTATAAACAGTGATTGAAAGTTGAGTAAATTCTCAACTTAAGTCTGAGAATGCTTTGTGAACTTGGGGCCTGGTCTTTCGTCCTACAGCACCGGCAAGGAATCCCGAGGAATTTTCTCGGGCAACCCCGGGAGTGAACCCAAGATCTTCTAGTTAGCGAGTCAATGAGTAACCACGGTACCTTAATCTGGCGAAACAGTTTGTCACTGCCAAACGTGAGAAAGGATAGTGGGGAGATAAATTAAAATTACCGTAACTTTTTGTTGGGTTGCCAGCTAGGAAAGTGGTGAACTGTAATCCAGCAAAGATAATTGTTGTTAAAATAATTAATATTATCAACACAAGTTTTCTATGCTCCCCCATATTGTATACCGACAACTTCTATCTGTAAATAGAGAATACACATGGTGCATTAAAAGAAACTGAGTCGACAGCTGGACCTTGGTATCGAAGTTACAGGTACCATTAGTGGTAACGGTTATCATGAATAAACATGCACGTGTTTCCATTTGAGAATCCCTGTTACCACTCCTCAATTGAAGTGTCCACGCAAAATAACGAGTAGGTTCGTCTTCGTAATTCCACGTCAACATCATTTCTCAACCAGGTAATGATAGTATAGTTGCTGTTTTGCAAGAGACATTCTTCGCTTATTGTTCTAGAACACCGTATACCACTTTTTATTTGTCATATCTTATTAATGTTTGTGGTAAATTACTGTATATGTACAAAATATTTTCAATATGGTGCAAAATTCATCGTGTATATCAAAACGCCATCCAAATCCCGTTTAGTGTGGTCGTGATAGGCGAGTGATATCTGACTTTATGATATTTATAGATTTGTAGGCCTATTGGTAGGGTCTTTACATAGCGCGCTAAACTGAAAGTACTGTATTGGGAGGGGGAGGCGAATGGTTAGCGCGTGCGTGCTGCATCATTAAGCCTGTCATTGAGTCAACTGGCGTGGTTTCAAATCCTCGGTTGTACGTGACAAGGAGTAGGGTGGCATGTCCAACCTCGCGGGTTTTCTCCGGCCCCTACGGTTTCCTCCCACTGCTAAAGACCCCTACGCGCAAGCGAATTATTGAAATAAAATTAAACCATATGTTAGTCCCGAAATGACCTAGTTTGTGTCGAGTGGACGTTAGACCACATTTCTCTCTCTAAGTCCTGTGTTGGCCGAGAAAGTTCATCGGTACAGGGCTGACTGCCTGGCAATGGACAACGTATAGTTGTTCGGTGGGACGAAAACCCGAGGTCCATTTTAAACATTGGCGTGCACGTAAAAGAACCCTTGGCATTTGGGGTTTGATATAAGAGTAGGCCGTAGCGTCGCTGTCCGGGCAAAACTCCTCTCATGGTACATTATATAGGGTATGCCTGTCTTCGTTAGCTGAAGCAGAACACTGAGATGTTGAACACCATTTCATTAATACTGCCGCACTCCCGATTTACGGTTGCATAACGACGTGATATTTCAAAGGCAAAGGGGTGAGTGTATTTAGGTCGTCACCATGACAGCGGGACAGACAACAATCAAGCAAGGTCTGTTAAATACGTACATTTATTTCTTATGAATGAATATACGTACCCTGCATAAAAATAAGTAAACAGATTTTGACCTACCTTATATACTTATTGCAAAATAATTCGTGTCACCGACCACTAAACAATGCAATTCACGTTGAATATAATATATGTTACAGCTTTTAATTTTACTTGCATAACTCGTGGTCAAAATGGAGGTCGGTTTCTATATGATTCCACTTAAAACCGTACAGAATCAGTTAAGCAACCGCACAGCTCTCATAAAAAGAGAAAACCGATCTCCCGTCAGTTTAATGTTTAATATATTATATATATACATGTATGTGTCAATTATTCAATTATAGGTATTAACACAGCGTTGACCTTTTCTAATAACTTTGACATTCTGCAGTAGGTTAATCTAAACATCTAAATAGAAATATTTTTTGTAACCTATATGATGAAGACGGTAGTTCTCCTGTTACTAGTTGGGCCATGGTAATGGTGGGGGCAGGGAGCATAAGGGATACTGTCGGGTATTTCGAAAAGGGGCGCCCCAGCGTTAAAAGTTACAACCTATAGAGTAACTGCCAAACATAAAGCCTTTCAACTGGCGGGATTTTGGTCCTACATTTACACACGATAAAGAGTATAGTCCCCTGTCTAATCCATCGGGTTTTCCCCGTATTCCTAGGTTTTCAAGTAAGCGAATTTGATTTAAAATTGAAAAAGACGTCAGTTCTGAAATGACCTTGTGCCGAGTGAACGTTACCCCCCCCCCCCCGTTCTCTCTCTCTCCCTCTCTCTCTCTGTCTCTCTCTCTCCCTGTTATACCGTAGTGTTATATTTCGGCAGTTAAGAATTCAAACTTTCAGTTTTTTCATGTGATAGATCAGAATAGAAGCGGGTGCAACAGCTTAGCTTGTAAGCAAATACTATTTTACGACCTGTCATATCCCATTTCAGGTAAGTGATACCAGAATACCATATGATATGCTCGGTGAAAGGCAATAATACACGCACACAAAAAAAAAAAAAAAAAAAAAAAATCGCGGAAAATGTCGCAAATTATTGATGTGGTTTGTGAAATGTGTTAGGAATATGAGAGTTAAAATTGCCCATAATAACCTGACATACAAAAAGAAATGAAATGAAATGGGGTTTAACGTCCCACTGAAATATAAAAAGAAACTTCAAGAAAGAGATAAGTGATGATAGATATTGCAATTTATTATGGATGTGTAAATGAAACACTCACTATATAAATGAACACTTTGATGAATATTTCTCCACATGATAAATATCTTATATGAGGTTTATTACTACAAATTCGGATTCTACGTCCTCGAAAACATAGTATTCGACATATTGTAACACTATGTTTGCCCGGAGGAAACCCACGAGGTTGAGAAGGCGCCCCTATCTCCATGCCACATACGCTCACACCAGGGTTCGAAACCACAGCCGCAAGCCAGAGGTGACCGGATCATTTTCAGTGTCATATTCTGTCACACAGACCACAAAAACCTATATTTGAGCCCGTGAAAGGCATTCTAAACAAACTTGTTAGTGGTGAATTGACAGAAAAACTGATATTTTGGCTAATTTGAGGTATCCCATTTTCAGATGGTATGTACATGGGGGTTAGGAGGGGGAGGGGGCAAAAAAATGTCTGTACTATAGATTTTGATACTCCTCCACATATTTTAAGTACCGTACGGCTTGGCTTCTAGACTATTTGTTGAATAACACACCTCTACTGTTTTTCATCGAAACCAAATTCATAAATTTAAAGAGATCATACGATGACCTAGAGGGGCGATGGCAAGATTCGGGAGAAAGAGAGAGAGAAATAGGGTTTAGCGTCGACTCGACATAAACGAAAGCATGATTCAATTTTATTTCCATAATTCGCTTGCGCGTAGAAGTCTTTAGCAGAAGGAGGAAACCAGAGGACCCGGAGAAAACCCACGAGGTTGGACATGCGACCCTACTCCTTGTCATGTACAACTGTTGAACTGAAACCACGCCAGTCTACTCGACAGACCTTATCATACAGCGCTCACGCACTAACCGTTCGGGCACCCCCACCTCTCTCCGGCAAGATACGGAAAAATCAGTCTTTTATATAACAGGCAAATAAAGACGCCTATAGTAATATTAAAATCGGTTGTTAAATTCAAATTTTAATATTATATGGCAAAAAAACACCTAAAAACGGAAGCAAAGTCTCATAATCCTAATTTTAGTTTAAATCCATATTTCTTTGTACGACACCTGTTACTATATCATTCGCAAAAAATATTAAAATTTATTGTTTCTCTTTCATGAAATATCTACAAGTTTTTATGTATCATTAAAATACGGAAACCCAAAGAGGGTGTATGAACATAAGTGTCCACCTGAAACGATTTTTATAAGCCCATATATTCATGTGGATGTATTGTGCCGTCGTCCCTTCCCGTCCGTGTGACCGTGGGTCTGTCCGTGAGTCCGTTCACATTTTGTTTGTGGATCCCCTGCAGGTCACAATTTTTATCCAATTTTGACGAAACCTTAAATATAGGTTTATATTCCATAGATCTCGGTTCCTTTCAATATTGGCATGTAAAAGCAATTATCGGATCTTAACTTCATAGTTAAATTTATGTTTATCTCGATTCCCTTCGATATTAGCACATATCGGACCGCATCTTCCTGAATTATGGTCTCTGATTGTACGAAAAATCACGTTTTTAGTTTATGGACCCTCTAGATCTCACAATTTTTATTTGATTTTAAAAACTGTTCGTATGTGTCACCGTTACAGCATTCAGCTGAATGTATATCATGGTTACACAATAATTACGGTTGAGTTCAAATTTCGTAAAACTTGAAGCGAAGCAGTTCGACAAAATGGCCGCTCCCCATTACGCAAATAGTGTAAAAGTATGTAATACCAAGGTTGTGGACCCTGTAGAGGTAACAATTTTTATCCGATTTTGACGAAACTTAAAATGTATGTTTATACCCCAAATATCGCGGTTCCTTTCCATATTGACAAATATTGGACCGTGACCTCTTCGTTTATGACCCCCAATTTGACGAAAAATCAGGTTTTGACTCGTGGACCATATAGAGGTCACAATTATTAATTTAATTAAAGAAAAAAAAAACACCGTTCAAACATATCACCGTTGCATCACAGAGGCGGATCCAGTGGGGGGGGGGCGAGGGGCACCCCCCCCCCCCCATTAACTTCGACAGTGCCCTTTTTTACTGCTGAAAGTGCCTTTTTTTAAGACCCAAATATGTCCCCTCCGAACGAAAATATCAGCCAAATAGCTCTTGGAATGTCTACAGATGCAAGGAAATGACGGATAATTGTCTTAGGGGACCCCCTCTCCTCGACCCCCTCGCAGCGGCGTGCCCCGTCACCGCAGTAAGTGCCCTCATTTTGCGGCGCCCTCCCTTTTCAAAATTCCTAGATCCACCCTTGTCATCATAATTACTGTCGAGTTCGAATTCGTGAAAATTGAACCGAAACTGTCCAACAAAATGGCTGCTCCCCTTTATATGCAATTACACCATGATAAGCATGTAATACCAATTTTTATCCGATTTTGATGAAAATTAAAAAAAGTAGTTTATATTGACGCATGTCGGACCGTAACATCCTGAATTATGGCCCCTGATTGTACGTAAAATTGCTATTTAGATTGTTCTCTGATCATCCGACCATATCTTGCTAAAATGTGGACATTTCTTGCATGGTAAAGGCTTGTATTCATACAAATGAGGTGCCAGTTAAGATGGTGTCATAACAGACCGGACAGAATGACGGCAATTCTCGACATTAAACATGGGCGTACAAAATGCCCATTCCCCCCACTGCTGTTTCCCCAATTAAATTAATTACATTTGAACTTTAAAAATCATTAAAATTCAGTATAACCCGACAGTATTAAAAGGATTAAGAGATAAGTGAACAAAATACGGTTTCTTTAATTATTATTTATATCACAAAAATCAACAGGAAATAACCATGCAACTTAAAAAGACATCAAAAGCTCCATAATGGTTGAACATTGTACAATCGATATATAGAAAGCTGTGATATATGTTATTAACAGTCACATTGTTATTATTCATTTATACGTGCAACAATTGTGCTTTATATATACATATATAAACAAAAATATTCATAATATAATCGCATATAATAATACTAATATATAACAGATCTTTTACCATGAAATTCATGGTACAATATGCAGATTCTCGAATTACTTTAAGGCTTCATAGTTGTGCTGTAACGTTGATTCAATTCTATGTTTGAAGTAGGAACCTCCCACAGCCATTCTGACAATCTTCCCAATAAAACTTACAAGAGACAGTCCCAAAATGACAACAGTAAAGATGGAATTGGGATTGGTGGGATCCCAGTTTTTGAAAATAATACCCACACAGGCTACAATGAGGACGACATAAGGAGTAAATACATATCTTGTATACTTGTTTAGAACTGAGAGATCAGTAGCAACAAATGCTACAAACTCGGCAGTGAGAATTCCTAAGGCGATGCTGGAAGCTATTTCTCTTCCCACGGGAGGATCAGTTGCGTATGCAATGGCAGTTCCCATATTGATCAAGGAAGCAATGCTGGTCCATGTGGCGTATATCGCAAGACCATTTTGTACAATAAAAATGATTAACCAGACCTCCATCTTTCTCCCTTTGCAAACCAATGCATCTTTATTCTTATTCAGAACTACGTAAGATATGATCATACACACATAAAGAGTAAAGGCAATCAGAAACAAAAATATGGAAGATGCAACAAGATAAAGTCTATCCCATAAGAATAACCACGTTATATTTGAGACATTGTTAGCCATGTAAGCTATGAAGAAAGCTGGGGGTAGGAGGGTGGGATTGGAGTAAACGGGGCCCTCTGTTGTCCGGCGGCATAATGAAGTAAGGCTGTAAATCAGTATCAAAGCTTGCCATGCGTAGATAACTCCCCAGATAGCAAAGGTTGCTCCAGCAGGAGTGACGTCAAGTGGATACATGGCCGATACATTTGAAATACCACGTTTAAACAGCCCTGAAAGACAATAAGAATTATGTAGTAAAGTACATAGAATTGTAGTAACAAACCAACAGTGAGACTGATGGTCCCCGCCAAAATCCCAAACTTGCCTTTTCCAACGTGTCGAGCAATCAAATTCAGTACAAGTGTTGAAGTAACAAGTTTTGAAGTACCTGATAGTGAGTACACCATGATCCATCAGTTAGAATCAAAGTTATTTTATCCCGATGCATTGACAAATGAAATTGTTTAGCCCTACTTAAATTTAGCGGAAAATGTTAATCATTAAACTCAGTCAAGATATTCACTTAATAATGAACATCAAGTTTAAACATTCTATCTTAGTTAAAAGTCTCGTCAATCAAATTGTTTATCGCTACTTAGAATAAGAAAGAAAATTCACATCATCAAACTTAGTAAAGGTATTGATATAATGATCCTATACTCGGAGTTTCGTCGCACTCACTAAATTAGAACTAAAGTTATCATGTTCCAAAGTCTCTACAAATCAAATTGCTTATCTCTACTTAGTGGAAAATGTGCATTATCAATCCCTGTCAAGGTATTCCACTTATAGACACCTACACCAAATTTGAACTTTCTACCTCAATGATAAGGAGACTTATTGTGTTCCAAAGTTTCGCCCAATCAGATCGAAGTCTCTACTTTGCCTCAGCCGAAAATATTAAGCATCAAACTTTGTTAAGGTATTGATGTAATGAATCTTTACACGACGTTTCAATTAGAATCAGCGTCTCGACCAATCAATTGCTTACTGTTCTGCTTGCCCGATAATGCTTATTATCGAAATTAGTCAAGGTATTGATGTGATGAAACTATACATTAAATTTCATCACTCTCACGTAATTAGAACTAAAATTGATGCTCATCCCTGCCAACTCCATCAAGGCATTCACCTAATAAACATTAACACTTAGTTCAAACATGCTTGCTCCATTAAAATTAACAAATTCTGACTGACAGACCGACGGACACGACTTATTTTAATAGCCCCTTGCTTTCTTCGAAAGACGGGGGACAATAAAGTTATGTATGGAATGAGCTACCGAGGTCCTGCCATACAACAACAAATGGGCGTTGCTTTCTGACTGTTGGCAGTGGCTTAGTCTATGTACACTATTTTCATATTACCAGTCACGCTACTACACAGCATTGTAGAAATAAGGTTAAGCATAGTTCAGCTTTATCAGGGTCATAAGTTATAGGACTGCAAATGGGCGATAATTTCTTATGGTTGACCGAACAGATTAATATGCCCAGTTTTCTGTTTTCATATTTTCAGTCACGGCACTAAACAGCAATTTAGTTGAGCTACCGTGGACCTGCCATGGGATAACCGATGGGCGTTGCTTTCTTACTTTTGATTAGATAGAATAACAGGTATTAGTCTATGTACACACTGCCAGATTCTGGTGTCATAGTTTGAGTCATGGTTTTACATTTGTTTGTAGGTCCCGTGTACATGTTGACGTGAACGTAAAATATCTCTTGACTGTTTGAATTTGACATAAGAGTAGGCCGTAGTGGCGCTGTCCGGGCAAAATATGCCTCATAGCACACTGTATGGGGTATGTCCATTTCCCTCATAGCACACTGTATGGGGCATGCCCGTTTTCATTCGCCAAGAGCAGATCAGTAGACTAGGACGTTAATCCCCATTTAATTTCGGGGGGGGGGGGGGGGGGGGTAGCACGTGCGCGCTGTCATTAAGTCATCTGGCAAGGTTTCGAATCCCCGGTTGTACGTGACAAGGAGTAGAGACGCCTGTCTAACCTCGTGGGTTTTCTCCGGGCCTCCGGTTTCCTATAAAATTAAACCATATGTTAGTCCCTAGTTTGTGCCGAGTGGACGTTAAATTCCACTTCTGTCTCCCATTTCATTTCATTTTCATTTGCCATTATATATGTAAATGTAACCACACTATCTATGTATCTCAATGCAAATTTAATCATAATATACACGGTAAAAAAAGCCCATTCAACTTACCATAGCTATTGGCTGGGTCGGCTGCTAAATAGTTCAGAACCTGTAACCCTGCAAATACTAGAGTTGATAGTATAATCAAAATTATCAGCCCGGGGTTTGATTGCTTCACCCCGCTCATCGCAGCAGACGGTCTTTTTGGTATAATCTGAAATACATCACAGGTAAAATCTATCAGCGTGGACTGGATTTAAACAGGGTCAAGGTACATTCTAACGTTACTAACAATAACCCCAAAGATCCCATAGATATTGACCATCGTTTATGGGATTCTTAACATGTAGGCCTATCTTAAAGCACGAAACGTAAAAACCTTCCCCATGTGCTTCCCTTTCGTCTTCATTAGCCCAAACGGAGCAGAACAGTATAGGACGTTAAACTCCATTTTATTTCGTTACCAATCAAAGGCATATTAATGAAAAAATCTAGAATATAGGATTAACATATTATTCTCGTAGTTTTCTCAACATCCCAACGTAAACATACTCACTGGAGCGTTACTTCAACAATGTCATCACAGCCACCGCCATCTCCCCCCTCCCCCTACTCTCCAGCTTCCTTTAAGAGACATGATTTTGATTTAGGCCTACTTACTCTTTTGAAACTCGTATTAAACTAGCTTTAATCAGTTGTAATTCTGAACATGTCAATCGTCTTATATGTTTATGACACAAACTATGCGTAAACACGGTTTGGTCTCGCTTTGATGGGGAGATCATGTTTCATTGGTCAGTTTTAACTCAAAGTATTGGAAATACGAATAATAATATCGCTTACTGACATGTGCGAGGACTTACCTTATGTAACAACTGATTCAGCACAACTATAATGTATACTACGTTTTATTAACACAAATCGTGGTTATACAACATAGTTCAATATCTAGGCTGCGATCATTGTTAGCTACTCATGGCGTCATAACATGCTATTAATAGATATGGTAGTCAGTATCAACAAGACACAAGTCAACAACCCTGTAATGTAATGCTGACTTGTGTCTTGCATAAATAAAATACCTGTCGATAAACTGTTTTCGAGATTCCGAAATGCAGGACAATAAAAATCGAAAAATATATTAATTGGAGTGTTATTACAAAAATATTTCTGAAATTATGAGAAAATAGTTTGCATTGCATAAATAAAATATCCGTCGATAAACGCCACCCTTCTCAGTCGTAGGTCTATTATCATATTATTTTCCTGATCGTTCGACGCATAACATTTTCAAATACAAACAATTTTTGCGACTCACAAAAAATACCTAATTATCTTGGAGGAATCATATAGTTGTGACAAATACTGAAATAAAAGGGTTACAAGACAGTTCCCTGGCCCACACCCATACCTTACGAAGTTTGTATGTCATGCTCTATATTTTGAAAACTAACAAAGTAACTTTAATCCATTTTTTACAATTTCGACAAAATTGTATCCGAAATGGTTGTAATTCGTTGATTTTGCAATTACCAGGTATTGATTTCTGCTTTCTAATTATTGAAATATTGAAAAATATGATGAGCATAAGACGCTCTCTACGTCTGGTAGGTTACTCCTTTCAATTATGGGTGAATCCACT
Source organism: Patella ulyssiponensis (assembly GCA_963678685.1). Lineage (NCBI taxonomy): Eukaryota > Metazoa > Mollusca > Gastropoda > Patellidae > Patella > Patella ulyssiponensis. Next base: position 56,513,177 of record OY783230.1, on the reverse strand, counting down.
TGCTCTTCATTCCAATTTGGCGAATCCGACCATTGAAGCCTGTAATTTGACTGCTAGTTAAGTTAAGTTTTCCATTTAATGTCGCATTTTCAGGGCTCTGTAATTATGTGCATGTAAACTTGTGGACATAAGAATATATAGCACGCAGTAACAACTGGTGAGTGCTAAGCATACTCGGTAACGCGGGGAAGGGGTCGGGGTCGAATGGTCTTCCATTAAGTCAAGTGGCGAGCTTTCTATTCCCCGTTTCTTCGTGACAAGGGGTGGGGTCACCTGTCCAACCTCGTGGGTTTTTTCCTTGTCGCCCCCAACCGCTAAATACCCAAACGCACAAGCAAATTTGAAATAATATTTAACCATATGTTAGTCCCCGAAATGAGCTAATTTGTTTAGAGTGGACGTTAAACTCCCACCGCCACCCCATCCCCCCGTCTTTCTAACTACAAGAGAGATAACTCCTGTGGGAGTAGGACCAGTAATTGTTTAATCCATCTCAATATATGACAAATGTTATAGTGCCTCTATTTATATGAAAATAAGGTTTTTCGTTAATAGTCATGATTTTGATGCTGAACTATCAGTAAGTATACAGACGTGAAGAAAATCACGTACAAAAATGGCATCGGAGCCCATTGATGCAACTGACAAAAATCAAAATGGTCAACAGCATTCGATGTTTTAATCAGTCGATTGTGAACTGTGACATTGTTGGATTCTTTGTGGTTATAAAGATTACGATCACCGGAATATTAAATTTGTTATATAAGTCAACGGATTTCACGGATTACTAGCCTGAGCCACATTTTGTTGACTTTTTGGAATTGTGATTTCGGAGCCAGGCGGAAAAATCAGGAACATGCAGTTATGAATTAGGGTAATCACCATCCTAAATTACGTCACAGCTTATAGATTCCTTTGACCACGCCTAACAAAAAATCGAAATGGTCAACCTCCTTCAAATTTTTATCAGATGGGGTCTTTGTGGTTGTAATGATTAAGATCACCGGAATGTTCCAAAACAAATGCCTTAGATTTAACAATGAGGAGAGGATTACTAGTCCTAACCGATACCAAACAATTGTCCCCGATGTTACCTTGTCGCCATACAAGAGAGATAACTCCTATGGGGATAAATGATCTTGGTTGAGGGTTAGGAGTGGACGCAAAATAGTAGTCCGTGCGTACGTAAAAGAACCATCGACCGTTGGAATTCGATGACCAAATTCCTATCATATACCAATGTATGTCCATCTTCTTTAGCTGGATTGGTGCTCGAAACGTTAGCTTGGACATATCGAAATAATAGTCAGTACACTACCTCAATAGCAGTGGTAAGACAGTAGTCACGGATATTTAAATAATATCCGGAGAGCGATCATAAAATATGGAGCATGGGCTATGTAGTCATGCATATGAAATAGTGATTAATATATTATCAATCGAGTTTAACAGGGATTATCCTGTTCTCCCGAATTGTTAGAGGATCTTTAACGTGCTGCCAATGGTATATATACAACAGTGTTCGGGATTTACGTACTATAGGAATTACTACATACTCTAGGAACCAATATGGACAATCCCAAAGAACTTTCTTGGTTAAGCACCGTGACCTGCTTAGTATTCCATCACCATACCAACAAAAGCAAGCGGTTTCCATCCTTTTATGCGATGAATGGAACAATGTTTTATGCCCGGCTTACAAAATATCTCAATCACGTTCAGACTGACATGGCGGGGTTTTTTGTTAGTGTAGTCACTTGTACAATACCAGGAAGGAGAATGTCGCCGAAACATGGTGGTTAAGCTTTAAACCTTTTTCTAATATCCTCTACCAAAGCAACTTTTCCGTGCACGGCGATGTGTTCAAGACTGGATTTGTTGGGGTTTTATCGTTCCATGCGAGCCAAATGGGGCACAATTTGTCAGCCTCGTGGCAAAATTTAACCCATGACAGATAGAAGCCGGAAAGTTTCTTCCCCGGTCACGCCACAATTCAAATCCAAGACACTCCTGTCGAGAGCATTGTTTTGCCAGCGGTACCCCCCCCCCTTCTTACAGACATGCGTATAATTACGTTTTCAAAGTTTATTTACATTCTCAAATAGATCATAAAAAATGTTTTTTGTCGTTTTTTTTTAAATTTTGTTAAAAATACACCCTGCTGTGGAATATTAACAATTTATACAGATGATGCGTCCATGACCTTTGTGTCTATCATAAAGCCTTATATCGATAAATAAAATAATTGATAACAATAATAAAATATTCTATTTATTAAATATAATGTACATAATATTCTAATAATTCCAATAAATAACATAAATAACGTTCCCTCTAAAATAACACTATAACAATGAGTATTGGTACTGAAGTATAAATGAGTAAATTTTACTCAAAGGACAGTAATGAAAGTTAATAATTTTATATGAATACATTTATACACTATGGTTAATGTTGTGATCAAAGTAGAGGAAACATGATTCGGTTAACCCATACCGATTTTTCAGAACTTTGAGACTCTCTATTTTATTAGAAGTGATTATGCTAGGGGGTACTCGATTTGAACGTTCCGGAATTGAATTCTCTTCATTTCAAAAATAGGGACAATTGAATGAGAAGGGGAATCTCGGGCTACAGCGCATGTGCCGACTGAATAAGAAAATATCACAACCAATAATGCAGCCAAAATATTTTCGTTATTTTTAATTACGTCAGGTTTCTACTCAAATCATCTCTTTGGCCGGGATTGGCAGAACTGCGACAGGACAGAATTCCGCGTCACTCGATTGCAATTCCGTCAATTCGGGACGTTCTGGACTGACAATCGAGCATCCCCTGAGATTTTTGTACCAAAGAAAGGTAACTCCATTGTTATGATTAGAATGCGTTCCTGAATGTGTATTACTATGTTGTTTGGTACACATCCACGTTTACCGTGTGATTTGTGAATAATTGAACAGAGTACCGGTTGTAGATTGTTAGTAATAAAGCCCAACTACTTACTGTAGATTTAGTTTTAGTACACCTACAATTGTGAGTGATCTGTCTTTCACTTGTTCTTGTATGGAAATACACCTCACAATAGGTCCATGCTAAATTTTAGGATTCTTGTAATTCTAATGTTACTCTTTGTGAAGTACGGTGATTGTATTTCATCATATAATTTAGTATATAATGCCAAACCATATGTATTCTAGCTTTCTGCAGAACCACAGACTTATGGAAGATTGGTAAGTCGAAGCGTCACATGAGAGAAATCCAATAACTGAAACTTTAGATTAGACCAATTAGATCGAAGTATTGAAAATAAAAGAATGGTGTCGATTGTAAAACTGTCCAATTTATGTCAAGTTCGTAAATATCCCCATTTCAGCAATTTCGATAATTTTACAAGATAAGTCGTCACCCTTCAAACTCTCAGTCACCCAAGCCGAATAGAAATGGTTTCAATGTTTCAAACTTTTGGAAACACTGAAGATTATAAAACTCTCCGTATCCCAAATATAACTCTTTATATATACAAAACTGGTTTGCCAACCGATTGTAAGTTTTGAATGAAAGGTGTAATTACTTGAATGATAAATATGTATGACTGACTGTAAATAGAGTATAATTTGAGAAATATTAAGGGAATTAATTGAAGTTACAAGTTATGGTGGGTGCATATTTCTCTGTCTGGTGTATGGCTCTATTTTGTAGAACCTTGAAATGGGCCAAAAAGGGTTCTAAAACCACACATTAATATAATATGAATGTGTGTAAAGAGATTTATATTCAATTTCGAACAGAAATACCTTAGTGCATTCGACACGTCTTTTAAAATCATTATTTTGTCGTTTGTGAATTAGCCTTTACTAATTTCTTCCACATTGTGTTGTAGGATATGTTTTTATTTGTTCATTACAAAATGGCACCCGAAAACATAGGGAACACGATTCGTGTACTGATAATAAAATGTTAATTGTGTCTTAAATATTTGATACTAGGATCCTATATTTTTAAGGGACGATAACAAAACCAATATCGATCGAAATTGATCAATATTGGATTCTAATTCGTGTTTATATTGTCGAATATTATGAAAAATATTGAGGGTGTTATCGCATGCAGGTTGTCTTATTTTACTACGCTGAGCGCACGCACAGGGTTCTTCCCGGTGGGTGGAAACAGTAGGTTGAAATGACACCACAAGGGCAACCCAATTCCCCGAAGTCCGAACTTAATCATCAGTTTTGTTTATACACCATTTTAGGAAATAGAGTTACGGTATAAAATTTCCGGTCGTAATCGGCACATTTACTAATTTATAGTCTAGATTTATCTACATATTCCCTAATCTTTCATATTTAAGGACACTTTAATTACAAAGATTTTTTAACAATGCATTTGCGGGATAAAGTTTGTCTTCGGATTTCAGCTGTATAACAATATATAATCCTCTGTTTCAGAGGAATAAGCTTCCCCTTTCTTTACCACGCGATGTATTATCAAGTTTATTACATATAAAATATATAGTAAATAGGTTATGGCGGTATTACAATACCATGTCACTTAGCAAAGTGAATGTGTGGCTATTTGCTTCGTACAATATCTTTTTGTATCCGATTCGTATAACGACTAGGCGCTCTTCACGTTGATACAACTAAATGTTGTAAGCTTATTATTCCCTTTCAGTTGATAATGTCAGGGACAGATTAATAAGCATTGTGAACTGTGTTATTAAAATCCACACCACTCTTGTTCCTTTCTTTTTGATATTTCTCTTCACCCTGAATACTCGAATATCATCCAGGAGATAATACACTCATGAAATCCCAATTATCCATGTTATCTCGAGATACTGAAATGGACGATCATTCTCCGTCTCTGAACCACGGGATCTGGTTTCTGGGGCAATGATTATATTTCGTTGTGCTGCATATCACAGATCACGCTACCATTCGGAAAAGCCAGGTGCGTAACTGGACGAAGCCGAAAATGTGCCCATGAGTGCTAGGTCAGTGAATTTCAAGTTAGTCATACAATTTTATATCCCTGCTTGTCTTGAATTCTTTGCAACTTGAAACGAAATTAATGTGAACAGGCCCAAGATAACTCACAAGGCGATCAATTGTAGAGAACAAATTCGCTGAGAAATAAATTCCTTTCGGGAAGAGGACGTTCAGGTTCCTCACTAACTGTTGCTAATGGTTCTCGTCTTTCTACAGGTTGATCAGGTATTGGGTTGGTGACAATAACCGGAATAATCTCATCTACGTCAACATCGTTATTATCACTGGAGAAACTAGTTTCATTAGTGGTAGGGTAATCCGTACTATTTCCGTTTGTAACGGTACTGTTCGTAACAGTGCTGATGGTAATACTTGGCGGAGTAACTTTGCGATTTGCCCGCACTATATGTATTAACATGCGGATGAATTTGATGATAGCACATATCACAACAAAAACAAGAAACACAGCTATGAATATTGCGTTGATAGAATCGGCTCTCCAGTTCTTAAGCAGCATCCCTGCTAACGCAACTGCGATAGCAATGTAAGGCGTTAACACATATTTTGTAAATTTGTGCAAGATAGTTAGGTCAGTCAAAGCGAAGATAATAAAATGGACGGCGAAGATACACAAACATATTAAGGAACTCGTGACTGCCAACACGTTCCAGTAAACCAAACACACAGCTAGATTTAAATAGAAAATCACAGTTGTCCACCCTGCAAACAAAGCTACTCCATTTTGAACAATGACGATTATCATCCACATCTCTTTAGTTCTACGCGCTTGCGTTAATTTTTTGGAATAATGGTTTAACTTCCGGTATGATACAAAGAGTGCCAGGTATAAGGAGCCAAATATCACGAACATGAATACAACAGCGGGAGCAATTAATAAACGATCCCACAAGAACAGCCATCCTGTTAATAACAAATAGGACACGGTCAAATAACCGAAAAAGAAGAAAGACAAGAGTGTGGGACTGGTATACACCGGTTTCTGGAGCGAAGTCTTACGAAAAATGGAAACTATACAATAGATGAAGATGATAAAATGCCATACATAGATAAACGTCCATAAAGTTAAAACATCTGTTGAAAGAGCTAAATCAACCGGATATTCGTCACTGATTTTATTAACACCACGAGAGTATATCCCTGAAAAAAAAAATTAAATAATTCGAATTAAAGGCTCCATTTAAGTACGAAATCGTGGAGAAGGAAATGTTTGAGAGCTTTCAAGCAAGCTGGTGGTGTACCAACGTAATAATTTCATGGGATGACATGTATGCATTTCTGTCTAATCTAACGGATTTACATGAGAATACTAGTTACCTGCAATCACCAGGTGGATGTTTTCGGGGTACACTAGACTTATGGAAATAAAGCTAAAGACAGTTAGTCGAAGGACAGGAGAAATGATAATATAAATCTCCATCCGGTACAAATAATTGGGGTCCAGAAGACCGTTTCTTAGCGACTATAACTACAAAACTACAAAGCCTTGGAATTATTTGACTATCCAGCGTCGGAATAATTTGCAAATCTGTTTACTGTAAATAATACGCTAATAGCCTCAACCCCACCACCCCTCGCATTCCCTTATTAATTCGAAGATAATTTGATTTTGGTATTATCCAAAATTAATTTCACGGTATGTGTTCTTATTGAAAGTGGTGTAGGCTCTTTTAAAGGTATTGTGTAATGAAACGCCCCTAGGCAAAAACTAACCTGCATATTCGCCAACGATGTTCATTATCAACAGCAAGCCGTAGAAAACTGTAGCTATTACGATGGTAAGTATTAGTAATGGTCGATGCTTCCCTGCATGTTCATCTTCGGGTTCTAGTACACAGCAACCAAACTACCAAGATAAAAATGCTATGTAAGAAATGAACACAAATGACACTGGAATATTCAAATGAACTTTTTCGGCCAACACCCAAATGTATCACCGAGCTGTATTGCTCTAAATATTATTATATAGATCGTAAGTGGCTATTACGTAATAAATCAATTGGCGAAACGACAAAACAGAAGTAAATAAAAACTAGCAAAGTGCAATGTGGTATAACGTAAGCACCGACCCGACTAATGAGCATATGCCATGCGCAGTGTGGTACAAGAGGCATTTTACCTGTACAGCGGCACAAAGGTGTACTATTATTTCGAATTTCAACTGTCGAGCTTCTATTTTACGTGTACGCCAAAGCGTACACGTTGCATCGGTTTTCTGTCACATCCGAATGACTAGACACCTTCCTTGGCATGCCCACCTCCCGTCCTACACCACAGACAAGGTGAAACCAAGCTGGAAAATCCAGGGAAACTTTTGTGGTAAATTGTGGGCTTGGATCCCCGATCTCCTGGTTAGCTAGTCGACACCTTACTAACTCGGCCATCGCGACTCCAAACTAATAGTATGAGGTCTTGAAGAGAGGGTCAACAACATCCGTCACAGGTATGATTTACAGGCTGTATCTAATGTCTAAACACCCTCCCTTCAATCATAATGTAACTGTATTAACCGCTTCACTATCATATTCCTCGAGTTTATTAATGATAGAGATGACATTTGTATGGAATAACATTCTGGGCACCGGTAAGGATAGATTAAGCTTCCCTCGTTTGAAGATATTTATTTATACCCGAATCTTTCAAATGCCGCATTAACATGATGTGTAAGAACCTTTATCTCTCTAAAAATCTTTACCATCATGTTTTACCCTCTCAATATATTTCTTATTTAACAGTATAATTATATCAGAGTCAAATTAGAATGCGAAACGAAAGTGGGTATGCATTATTCCCAATTTAAAAGACCCGACTATACTGTAAAGAAAATCTATATTTGACTATAGACTACAATGCAGATACAATTGTGTATTGTAATTCACAATGGCCCATAATAGAGACCGCCAACAATAGTCTGAGTAGGGCTACACGTAAATAACAATCAAATAATACAAGTCAGTGATAATTAATGTAAAACTAACGATATAGTAGTCAGTATACTACATACAAGGATTCTAAATCAGAAATAGTTAAACATCGTCCACATATTTCTATATTCTACAATTGATAACAATGGCAGCTACTATTGTTAGCATTTAAACGGGATAATTCTGGAATTTTGTTAAAGTTGATTATGTATTATGGTTATTTATATATTGTTAGAATAAAAAAAAACAGGTGGATCATCTGCTTCAAGACACCAGTATACTAGAATTATGAACTTCAAAAATTGGAGGAAACTGACGAGATATAACCATCTTTGTAACGAAAAACGTGCTTATATTTTTTAAATTCGAATTCAAGAAATTTGTAAATTATTGCATTGTTTTGTCTTATAACGTATCAGGTTACTGCGTGTGCGGAGATCGTTTAGAAAATTTGAGCACCGATTGCTTTGAGCTGTCCATTATTGTTACTAATTCGATTCAATGGCCTATGAGTCAGTATGATGACCTGTCACCAACCTCATAATATGATTTCCTACTTGGTAAGAGGCATGTGCACAATCTAATTTCAAATCAATAAAAGCTCATTATCAATGTTAGTACCGGAATTTAAAAGTTTTTTGGTTGGTACTTCTCAAGGTTCTATCTTAGGTCCAACGCTTTTAAGTGTTTGCCTAAACGATATCTAAAAATTACGAATTAAAGCGAACAACAATGGTGAGTTATTTTAAACAATTAATTATTAGTCAACAAAGTTCAAAGAAATAGCAGGACTGTTTTTAAAGTATGGACCCATCGCGAACAACAAATTGAATCAAATGCCAAGAAGTCAATTTAAGAAATCAATCACATCAGAATATCTGATAGTGAATGCTCCCCAATAAAAACCAGAGAAAAAAACAGCTTATGTTTCGTTTAGTAACTGTAGTATTTAATATATGCAATATTATTTTTACTGTTAGTAATATCAACCAGTAAACCGCTACACACCATACAACTCAAATCGAATATAAGAATAATAGAATCTTGCCTCGCTGACACCAGTCAAAACATGGGCTCACAGATCAGTAAATGGTAACACTAAACCAGTTATAAAAAGAACATAAATTATTATCAATGACAAATATTACAATAAGTTATGTGTCCACCATTCTACAAACTTGGCTGTCCAAAAAGGTTCACACGAGACCATAAGCCGTCAGGCCCGTGCTTTTAAGTACTTTCAAATTAGTAGATTACTTATTCATACAATATTATGGCCGAGTTCATGTGAAATGACCAGAAATTAATATTGCGGTTTCATAATATTCTAAAATAATAATTCTTCAAAATTGAATATTTACAAAGTAAAATTGATTAATGTATGGGTATACTTCAAAAAATAAATTTCTAATGATTCATCTTTAGATGCATAAGGAGTTCGGGAATTCTCTCTTTTCGCTCTGCTTTCACCTTGATATTGTTCATGTAGCCATTGTGTATGTTATGGATAAATAAAGCAATGTCCCCCAGTTAATGACAAATAAACCAACAAACCATTGATCCAACAAGTTTATAAGCAGTATTCAAAACAGAAAGATAACAAAACCTTAAAGATACATTATGTAAGATAAGTAGATAATGTAAAATTAATAATTTGAAAATTTCATTAAAATTACTCAATAGCGAGCCAAGATATTAGCCTTAGAAGGTTTGAGTAATTAATAATTTAGAAAACATTTCAGGCCTAAAGAAAGACCTGCTATAGGCAGATCCAGCTCTTACATAATGCGCCGGTACTTTCACGGTGTGTAAAACCTAGATAGACCTTGCACGTCTAAAGTTAACAAACTTTTCTATTGCAACAATCGAAAATTATTGTCGCGTGGCTATCAAGTTGGTGGTTTACGCTAGATCAAACATAAGCTTGTGAATTATCATTTACAGGATTAGGTGGTGTTCGACGGCTCACTCCACTTTGTATGTAAATGGGTAAGAACTTAAGCTGAGGTTTATCCTTCATGACTATTCTGATTTATTCCACTCAATAGATTTGTTATTTTATTACTCCCATAAAAATAATATCCTTCTAGGAAAAGTAAGCAAGGCATTCATCACAAACCTCTTTCGCGCACGACTGTAATAATTGACATTTTAATTAAATAGTCTTAACACACGTAACAAAGTTTACATCTGATGAGTTAAATACCTTACCAAAATCGTGTCCTTTTGCATGTATTCACTATTACTTCTAATAAATATTACATCCCTGATATTTATTGTAATGCATATAAATATTACATCCCTGATATCTATTGTAATGTTGTAATGCATATACAACATTCTGTCCAAGATAGGATATAATTGTGTGAGGAAATGCTGAAAATACAGAGGAGTAACATGGACCAGTTGGCGTTAGACTACCACTTCCGGTTTTGGAGTTCTGCTACTTTCAACACGTGCAGCGCTGAGTCCTCTACTAGTCTATTGTATTTATGAATTGATTCAATGTTCTAGACGAAATAAAATACTAGAATTTCCTCATCTGACATCAAAGTGCACTGTCTTGATTTAGACTGCCCCACCACGCCCTATTTAGCGAGCATAATATATTGTTCTCTCAGTGTTTAGTTGTGGAAAGGTCATCAATAAAATTTAAAGATACATTATGGTAAATTAGATAAGGAGCTTACAGTTCTCACTATAATAGTTAAAAGCTAGATAATGCGAAGGGAATTTGCCGAAAATTCAGTCAAATTGATCCACTCTGAACCGAGAATTTAGCAATTGAATTTTAGGCCTAGCCTCGATCAGCATTACTAAAGTCGGTACGATAAAACAAAACATTTTTTATTTAATCATCGATGTGCGTTAAGCAGCAGATTGGATTCCAATCCAGTAAATACACAGGATAGTGATGACATCGAGAGTAGATTAAGTTTTTGATAATTTAATTAATGTCTAATTAATAATTTAGATAAATTTCAGGTCAAAAGAGAGACCTATAACAGGTAGATTTGGCGCTCGCATAATATATTTAACATTAATGCTGTGTCATTTTTTGATATATCATCAGATCAACTAAAGCGCTAAAACAAATAAAGTATAACTTTACATGCAGAATGGGTTGGTGTTCAGTAGGGTCGCCTGTCCGACCTCGTGGGTTTTCTCCGGTTTCTTCCTATTGCTAAAGACACCCCCCTCTCTCTCTCTCTCTCTCTCTCTCTCTCTCTCTCTCTCAATATGCGGCCTGTTTTTGGTAAAATCTTGTTAAAAATTACAAATATAACTATGCGTTATTTAATACCTACCCAGTATTTATTTCGTTCGAGCGATTTAAATTACAAAATTTAATATTAAATATCAACATGACGTATTATATATATCAAACATTGAAAGTTATTGACACATTTTTTACTTATAATAGACTGCACCATTCTGAAGTTTTATCTTTGAAGTTTCCGATGAAAGATTTAGTTAATAAGATCAAGTTTTTTTCACACTCAAAACAGTAATACGTTTATAAAATCTTTTGAATATCGAAATAATATAATTTCAAAATATACATAAATATATAGCTTTTGATTATGTAAATACGGTAATTCCAGAAAATGAAATTTGAAATAATAAATTACAAGAAGTAAGGCAATACCAGCTGATACCTAAAAATGTATGAAATCTTATGTCGGTGTACCAGCACTTATTTGAATAATATGACTATTGCTAAAAGGAATTGAAATATTTAAAGATTTATTTAAACTATCTACATGTTTACACTCAATATGTATCTGTAAAAACTAATGCACAAAATCCCAATAAAACAGAAAAAAAAGCCGTGTACATACCGAGGTAGCCATTTTTGAGGACACTGAAGAGCTGTCATACTATACGTATTCCGCGGTCTTGTGACAAATTCATGCCGACGTTACGATACCCCTGCTCTCATTTAAAAATAGTTAGTATGTATTCTTTTGGTAACCATTCACACATTAGCAAGACCTATAAACCTTTCCCCGTTATATCGACAGCACGCTTCAATAAACACAATTGAATGTTCTGAAAATGTAATTATATTCTCTGAAAAATAAATATGATTTTGATAACCCTCCCAAATTATGAATTGATAACAGTTGTATATTGTGTGTTTGTGAATGACATGAGTTGTTGTACATTTCATATTTGTAAAGGAATACTCTACTAGGCAACACGATAATACTTTCACCAGTAGCCCTGTGATAATCAAATCATCAATTGCCTAGGAATGTAAGGAATGCACAATCCCATTGATATATTATTGAAGGATGGAATTATACGAATTCATTCATAGATGTTGTAATTGTTACCAATGTAATTTAAATCTATCCCACTCACCAAAAAAGCGAAACAAATTATTCTGTCTCTCACAATTCGGTTGGATTTCTGCGATTGGTTTCTCAATCAACGATAGGAATTATCACTGGAAGGCCACGTCAAATTCATCTATCACTACTTCACTATACTTTATCATTACACAAACACCTCTTATTAATTACATGTAACACACTACAACTTATACTATCACACTGTATCATTACACAATAATATTTTACTGGCAGACCACCTCTGTTTATCATTATATCTCACTTTTCGCAATTACACAATAATATTTTACTAGTACAAACTGCAATCGTCACTTTTTATCATTATATTATCACATGTTATCACTACACAATAAGATTGTACTGGCAGAACCCCTTTGTTTATCATTATACATAATATCACATTTCGCTATTACACAATAATATTTTAGTACAAACTGCAATCATCACTTTTTATCATTATACCATCACATTTCATCACTACACGATAAGATTTTACCAGCAGATCATATTTGTTTGCCATTATATATACTATCACATTCCGCTATTACACAATAATATTTTACTAGTACATCATCATTCTTTATCATTATATCATCACATTTTGTTATTTTGTCATTTTATATCATCACATTTTGTCATTTCACAATAAGATTTTATATACTGGTTGATCCTTTGTTTATCATTATATCATCACATTTGGTCATTACATAATAATAGTTTACTGGTAGATCACATTTGTTTATCATTGTATATACTATCACATTTCGCTATTACACAATAATATTTTAGTAGTATATTATCACTTGTTATTTTTATGCAACCATTCTTTATCAAAATGCTCCCCAAATTATAAATGGTATCAGGTGGTCTGAAATGAACAGACATGCCCTGTATATAATTTTGTGTTATTTTAACATAAGGAAATCACATTTCTTTGGAAGTATTTTTTTCATTTCGTTAATAACACTCCTTTTTGAACTAACTCACACATTCCCAATAACTTAATAAGTCTGGATTTACAGAATATATACCTGAAATATATGGCAAATATATAACATTTCCCAACGATACATATTATGTTTTATTGTGCATGACCCGCGTTATAGCGACGAAAAGCGATTTTATAACCATAAATCAATTCTGTATCGTCGTTATTTAGCTTCGCAAAGAACGAGAAAACGTTAGAACCTATATTGCAAGACTTTTGTAAATAATCTTGAATTAAGACCTTATAACACGTCTTCTGAAATGAAAGTTTCAATGAAACCGATCGCAAATTACGTCTTTTTTTGTAAATAATTTCTTTTCTTTGTTTTCATTATGATTGAAGCCTGTATTATTATGTGAATGGGTTGTTCGGTGTAGGGGACGATTATGTCTGGCCCCCGGATCCATTCACTAGGTTTGATATTTGTTCTTGCAATGTCTGTAGTTGGTCTTGTCCGCAGGTTTGTTGTCTTATCGGTTTTAATTGTAGTGCGGTTTTGAACTACTATTTCAGGTAATGAATAAAACCCTATATTGACGATTATTGTTCGTCGAGCTTTTTTCGAAAAAATAAAGAAGAATAAACGTTCATAAAAATATATCTGGATTACGATTGATCATACTTTAATAAAAATCACTCGATCATATTGTTAAACACCGAAAGAGACTTTTGTGAGAATATTAGAATTCCTGAAAACATCGTTTTTGCAGGTAGCTGGTGTTCCTATGAGTACCCACATGTGTGTGATTGGGGTCAGACTTAATACAATAACTCGTAAAATGCAATGAAAAGGTTGTCAAACAATTCAATTTCCCCGACAGATATTGTCTTGTCGATTAACAATTCATTGACTTTATTAATCCGGAATAGTTAGAGATTAAGAAACTGGCATGTGCTAAAACCATTAATCAAGTTTATACTGTATTCATCTTGTATTTATTGAATTGTAATTACGACCGTCCCAAATATGGAATATCTACCTGATTCTTAAAACAGGCAAATTTAAGTGTGTAGGGGTAGACCGTAATGGTTTTATGCGCACCTAATACAGGGGAAAGTTCCTCGCAACGCTGTGACGTTATATTTTGGGTGGGGTGTGGAGTGGTAAAGGTGGGGTACCAATAATTGTGCATGTAAAATATAGAAAACGCAATACACTTCAGACATTTAAAAAAATTTAGATATGATTGATCCTTTAACGTTAAATAGGCCATTATTATAAGTATTGTGAATCTAAACAGCCTTGCCCCTCCTTTTAAAGACTATTACAATACGCAAGGTCTGTAGTATTCATATAACGGTAACACAAGCTAATGACCACTAAATGTGTCAGTAAGGCGTGTTCTTCTCAAACTTTCAATGCAAAAGCTTTGTGAAATAATAGGTGAATCAAATCTGGTACTTTATCTGGATAAAAGAATAAATTACAATCAAAATGTAAGAAATGGGCCATAAAAATCGCTGTATTGTATCGATTAGTAAAAATCGTGAGACGTATTAAGGAGGATTTTCTCGACTGTTCCAGTTAGTCTTATAACTATGATATAATTACTTTTTTGCCTATAAAATGTAAGGGTGTATTGTACTGCAATCCGTTTAAGTATTTTTTTTAGAAAATACCTTAAATTATATCACGGTTGACCGACTAAAATTTCGACAATGATCTAAATGAAAAATTCCAGTCTGCAGTACATAGCCTACTCTACTTGATCGTCTTTATAATTATATGACATGTAATTCGGACAGGCCAGACGCACTTCAGTTAATCGTATTGGGTCTGGGTACTACTTTCCACACGATTGGGAACCTTAATTACGACATCTCAGGGATCGCATATAGCTGGTTTCAGTTGAACCAAACTGGTCCCACGGATCGGTTCTGGATTCTGTCACATATATACACAATCAGCGACATTGTTTTCGAAGCAGCCCACAATTACCACCTCGATGCAAAGGACTCTCAACTTTCTGTTGAATTAGACCTTTCGACAAACACTCCCATCAAGGGCTTTCGAGGTTGTGGGGACAGTGTATGTATACACACACCTGAATGTTTATGTGCTCAAGAGAAATTTATCATGTAAATACTGTAAATAATGAAACTTTTGAAGTATTCTGTTCTGCATATATTCCAGTGAAAGCTGTCAGTGCAGGATACAGGCCTACGGCGCAAAGAAAGCATGAACCCTTGCGTCGTGAAAACATGCTTAGGAAATTAGCCTTAACATCACTGTCTGTATATCACAAAGAGACCTCGACAACTCACTGCAGCAAAGATGGCAAGTTATTGGCATAAGGAATGCTGAGACAGGTTGTACGATAGTTGGGTCACCATCTCTTGACTATTAGTCTATTATTACAATAAAATTCAACAGAATTATGTAAAAAGACCATCAACATTCTGGAAAGGGACGCATTCTACTGTCCTATTTCTCAAAAGTTTGGTATGATACCTTTTAAGTAATCGTCGTAATTACTGGAAACGTATAGATGGCGAGGTCTTTGGAAAAACCGTTTATGAAAGGTATATATTATCGTTGTGTATATGTCTATAAAATATTTCGTGTTATATTGAACACACATCCTTGAAGTTGCGGATTTTGATCGCGTAACTGATTTTTTCTTGGTTTGGTGTCCCTAGCACCTTTTGTTTAGGTTATAGAAAACCCAATAGCACTGAGTGCAACATATAACATGAATTTAATACGTTATATGAATACACTACATGTATAGTATTTAAAGATTATTAGTATTTATTCGTTCCTGTTTCTAGACATTTATGTAGGTCGAACCTTACTTAATTCCTTTAACCTATACGGGGTGGTAGCTATGGTAGTGAGATGAATGGTTTGACCAATGGCCGATTGTATAATGTCGCTATTGTCAGATTTCTAAGCATAGTATAAATTATTATCAAATATAAATTATAATAGACATAAAAGGGAGCAAAAGGTTGCGTGACTTTTCAAAGGACCGATTTGTAACATGGGGCAAAGTGACATTTGATCAAGGAAGAGTTAGCTATGAAGGCCGTGGCTGGTTTCGACACATACCTATAGAATGAAAATCGAACATGCAACCGTTTGGAAGCTGATGGGGTACGCTAACCCATTTTTGATATGGTGTTCCACAAGGAAAGGATTGTGGCGGTGGTAGTTACTTCTGGTAATCGACACAGTTGCGGATTGTTTCTAACCAAGTTTCTATTTCATGCGAGTCGATTATACATTTCCGAAGGTTAATGAACTAAATATAGTACTCAAAATGTTTTGTGACTTGGTGAAATGGTGTCTTCAATACAGTATTTATAGTTACCGAATATCCATAGGCGTAGGAGCCGGGGGGCAGGGGGGGGGGGGGGGCATTTGCCCCCCAAAAAAATTATTTTCGGGCAATGACAAATTCGACGACCTTTTTTTTCTATTAATGTTTAGGGAAAAAATATAACTAACTTATTTCTATGAGATCCACACTGCCCGAAAAGTATTTTCTCGTCTTTTTCTTGTCCACTGCATGCCCGAAAATATGCCCGAAGCTCCCCTATGATAGGTATGCCCGAAAAAACGGGCATCGGGCCGGAAAACGGCAGAGGAAACGAGCCAAATGGAAAACTGCTAGGAATCAGCCAGTTGCCAGGGTTTTTGGACGTCATTTTGGCTGGACTGCTTGAGAAACTGTACGAAATTGTGAACATTCTGCCGTATGGACGTGCCTCTCATATTTCTAAAATGTTTTACTTTTGTTCCGGAGTCCTGATTTGTACGATCAATTTGGTGAGACGATTATCTCTGAATATCAAAATATTGTTTAATTTGTTAGAATTATATTGATATATAATCAATATAATACACTATATCGTTGGCTTGGAGCAAGAATGTCGTAAGTGACATTTTGAGAAAATGGAGAAAATTGCATGTAAAGATTTAAATTAAAATGACGATTCCTTGTTATTATTTATTTACTATTGAGATTCATATCTCTGATTTATAAAATATTTTGAGTGATTGAGTGTTGTCTGGGCCTTCTTTAGATATTTGGCTCATAGCCAAAATTCACTTACGACATTTTTGCTCCAACAAATTTCGGCCTAGATGTTAGCTGCAAAATTGTCGTAAGTGCAGGAAGTAACCAAAAACCCACAATGACTCAATAAATAAAAGATAAATAGACTCAACCAAATACATTTTATTATTAAGAATTAATATAACTATTATGATATCATATTTTGGGGAAATATAAAGAAGACAAAATCTATCAACAAATTTCGGCCAGGATGTTTGGTGCAAAATTGTCGTAAGTGAAGGAAGTAACCAAAAACGCGCAAATGACTCAATAAATAAAAGATAAAGACCCAACCAAATACATTTTAATATTAAGAATTAATATAACTATTATGATATCACATTTGGGGGAAATATGAATAAGCTAAAATCCATTTACTATCATTACATCAAATTCAGCTTATAACAATCTGGTAATGAAAAATGTCACTTACGACATTTTTGCTCCAAGAATTTGTTCAACTTTTCACTTACGACAATTTTGCGCAGACAAGATTTCCGGTTTCCATGACTACATAACGTGCAAAACCATGCTCCTCTGAAATGTTGGTCACCAACTATCAATAATATATCGTAACATGGAAATCGCAAATTTTGTCACTTACGACATTCTTGCTCCAAGCCAACGATATATTGATCATATTGATTTCGATATAATATATATACTATATTAATTATATTATATTGATTTCGGGCAATTTTCTCTTATGCCCCCCCCGAATTACTATGAGCTCCTACGCCTATGCGAATATCCACCCATTTTAGTTATTATAAGGATAGGCAAATTGAATTCTTATCATAAAGTAGATCAAAATACATTAAAGGGCCGTCCCAAATATATTTCAATGAACAGAACTGACTATTCTACGACCTTTGGGAACATTTATCCTGGGCTGCAACTGTTGCTGTCTGAATATAATTATTCGAAGAAGTACAAATTACCAAATTTTAGTGTTTCTGGCCACAAGTTTCAGAATAACAACCGTGGATGACTAGGACTACCAGTAAGTAATAAGGAAATTGTTTACTATTAAAGTAGAAATATCCATTTGAAATCAAAATGTTCAGCGATAGGAGAGAGAGAAATGGGGTTTAACGTCCACACGACACAAACTAGTTCATTTCGGGACTAACATATTGTTTAATTTTTTTTCAATAACTCGCTTGTGCGTAGGGTTCTTTAGCAGTGGAAGGAAACCGGAGGACCCGGGGAAAACCCACGAGGTTGGATAGGCGACCCTACTCCTTGTCACGTACAACCGGGGATTCGAAACCACGCCAGTTGACTCAATAACAGGCTTTATGATACAGCACGCACGTGCTAAGCTAACCATTCGGCCATCCAACCCCCCTTCAGCGATAGGAAATGGTCCATAAGGTATCACAGAGCTTGAGTTTGGTTGCACTACAGGACTAAATTAAAGGAGAGGTTTTCGTGCAAAATTATCCGGAAAGCCACTTTAACAAGAAAGCCCGAAATAAAAAGATCAACACAGGGTCATTTATCCCGATATCGCCATAACATAATTTAGTTATATAATCCACGTGTTAAGACCTGTAGAACTATTTTTAGAAAATAATTATGAATGAATAAAGAAAATCACGGCATGCTAAAAGAAACTGAATAAACATGTTTATTATAGTTTAGCTTTTCAAGTGTCCATAAAATAGTAAGTATGTAAACGTCTTTCATATGGAAGAAGTATGCCTTTATATTAATGAGGCGGTGTGACTCTTTCAAGTAATTCTTTCTTTTTGGATGTTTTGTATTGGATTGATCATTATCACATGTTTATGTTTCATTGTAGGCGCTAACAAAACTGCTAATTCTATTAACGCCTACTTATTTTATTATGTTATTTATGTATTGTAAAAGTAGACGTATACACACCCACTCATAACAAATGTTTCTTGACAGTTTACAGTGATTAGTTATCCAATATACTGTTATTTGGAATTATCTCCTTAATTCTCGAGGATAATCGATTTAAAGGTTCTAGGGTGTATAAATCCTACGTCAGGTGTAATCGTCATCTCTTAGCAAAATGGGAGAGAGAGGTGGGTTAACCTCCAATCTATACAAACTAGGTCATTTCGGAACCAACACATAGCTCAACCTTATTTCAGTAATTCGTTTGCGCATAGGGTCTTTGGCTGTGGGAGGAAACCGGGGGACCCCAGTGAAAACCCACGAAATTGGATGCCTTGTCACGTACAATTGGGAAATCGAAGCCAAGCCACTTGGCTCAAAAAATGACAGACCATATTCGTGAGCCAACGGTCACGCGTTAAAGCATTCAAACCTCACCCCACCCCACCCACACCCGGCAATCGTAAGCGGATCAGCCATTGTGGTTAATTTCTAGTTATAACAGAACTAAATAACTAAACACGTTAACAATATCAAAAGAAACACCATATTATTTCGAACAATAACATTTTATTTATTTATCTACTTCATATATAATATATATATACTCATTTTATCAAACAAAATGTGGACGGGAATGTACTTGGCCTTTAAGGCACAGAAAGAGATGACCTTTTACTTACAAATGGCAAAAGATTTATACGGGAGAGAGAGGGAGGGGGTAACTTCCACTCGATACAAACCCGGTCATTTCGGGACTAACAAATGATGGTTCAATCCTATTTTAATAATTCACTTGCACATATGTGTTTTTTGTAGTGGGTCGAAATCGGAGGACCGGAAAAAAACCCCACGAGGATGGATAGTTGGCACTCCAATTTTCCATGAACAAACGGGAAATCTAAACCACGCGACTTGACTCAACAGCAGACCTTGTTTTTCACTAGGCCACACAACCCACCGAAAATAAATGAAAAATAAAATCACTTTCTTTTTTGCATTTAAAGTGCATTGATTAATGGATGTGTTAAAGGTGTCTTCATATAGATCTAGGTCAACCTAATAAATATTTTCAAAACTTGTCCACGTCAGTGTTGAGACCCAATCCGTTCACTCCAAGGCAGCTAGTCATGTCGATAGTCTTAATTACCGAATGTTGCCTCTTAAAATTGGACCCGGGCAGTTGCGCTATGGTCTAATCTTATTTAAAATTCTAACTGTCAAGGGAAACCATCCCTGAAAATCCAGAGCAACGTGCTTGACCAACACAAATCAAATTGTTTTATCTATAACACTGTCGTTTAGATGACCTCGGAACCGAACGGAATGCACCCAACAAATTATAGCACCAACAATTTGAGATTCACAAATGTTTATAGTTCAAATAGTCCAACAGGCACACGGGCAAACATAACTGGTTCATTGTTTTTAGGTCGCGCATGCTCTTTCTAATGGTCAATCGACATGCGGATAACAAAGATCGGCTATCTTCTGAAATGTAAAAATACCCACATTTTTAAATATTTTGTGTTCAATATTGAGGAGAAAATAAAGTACTAGATTAATTGATTAAATTCTCCTTCGGCTGATTAAAAGCAAATCATTATTTGTGGTTGGTTGCATGTGAAAGATTGCTTCATGCCCTACAACCACCCTAATAAAACATTCTGCTAATTGCCACATATTCCCTCTCATAAAGATGTTTATTTTTCCAAACTGCATATCATATCAATTAATCGAAACCAGCACAGACTGACTGACAGAAGGGTGTGTTTTCGCTAATTGCCACATATTCCCTCTCATAAAGATGTTTATTTTTCCAAACTGCATATCATATCAATTAATCGAAACCAGCACAGACTGACTGACAGAAGGGTGGGTTTTTACGTCCGCTTCGACATGAGGTGATATTGCAGACTAGCTATGCTGCAGCTAACTAGGGCTAACAACCGCTTCCGCCCAGACAGTGATATCGCAGACAAAAATGTCCATACTAGTAATAAGTTGTCACCTTTTATAGAGATTAAATATTTACTACAGATGGCGCTGTCTTTGGTTTCAAAAGGTTCCAGCTCCCATGGATATTTTCCTTTCTGGTCTCGGGTGAAGAAATGAACCCCAAATTCGTACAGCAACTTGAGAAATTTTACATCACACGTGTGCTTAACAGCAACATGGTACATCGTGTCCATGGACACCGCGACATTGGCATCATAACCAGCACAAAGCAAAGTCTTACAACAATTATAATGGCGGTAAGCTACCGCTATCTGCAGGGGGTCGTTACGGAATGAACGATGCACTCTTTGATCTAAATGTGCTCCATATTTGATTAATAACTGTAAATAGAAAATTCTGAATTAAAAACAGACAAAAATAGACTGCAGGTATGTTCCAAGTTTTTGTTAAAATGCACACCCCCATATCTGCACACCCCCATAGAGATATCGTTAGTGGAATTTAGAAAGCTTGGACGAACATGGCCTGAGATACCTGTGGTAAAAGTTTGCTATAGGCCTACAGTCAGATAATATATCTATGGCCTTTATTAAACATACACAACCTCGTCATTAACCGAAATCCGGGTTATAAGTCAATATACATAGGCCTATGGATTGAATCGTTTTCCGGATATAGCGGCTTGGCTTACATGAGCGAACCTTTAACCAAGCAAACGAATTAAAATTTGTCACGAGCGTTTAAATTGAAGCTAGACAGAGATAGGGTTTAACATCCAAGGCCCAGTTTAGGCATAGGCCGGGTGCCCAGGCCTAGGGCCCCGCGGTTTAGGGGCCCCGCGGTTCATGGAAAAAGAGAAACAATTCAAATTCCGGTAATAAATCTAGCGGCGCATGGACAGAGACTGGGATATCCCTCAACCGTCTCGGTGAAGTTCAACTCGATGATCTGTCTGGACTTCTAGCAGCGATTTCACTTGTTATAACAGTTCCCCGCCGTAATATGTCATTTCCGCGCATTGCATGTCATTCGGAACTGACATTATGATTCAATGGCAGACCTTGTGATACAGCGCGCTCGTGCTATTCATTGCGACCCCCTACTTTTCGAATAAAAGCAAATCGAATGGGGCTGGAACTACTTAAACTAACGACGTATTCCTAGTGAATACCTAGCACGTCTGTGAAACGGGAAGCTGAAACGAATGCCGTGGAAGATTAAATCAAAGACAGATCACTCAATTCTATTGCCAATGTTAATCCCATCAGCCTACAATAAAGTATAAAGTAAATATGGGTTATTGAAATTAAAACAGACCTGTAATATTTCGTTATAACCATTCATGGATGCTATATAAAGCGGATAGTACATAGCATCGTCACCACCTTCTGGATTAGCCCCATGCCTTAACAACATTTCTACACATTTTATGTGACCATTTTTAACAGAAAGAAACAATGGTGTCTTTCCTTTTATGTCAGCTATATCTGTTTTCGCCCCATGATACAACAACATGTCTACACAATCTATGTGACCACCTGATAAATACAAAACAAAACCGTGTTCATACGTACTATGCCATATTAAATTATAACTTTACGTGTAACAATTCTAGTCTCAAAAAACATTTTAAACCCTTATATTTGATCGTGCCTGTAGAACTTTTTATATCTTTAACAAGGTCAGTGATAGAATTTTAAATTTCCTATCAAAATAAAAAAGCATTTTGAATAAAATCCATTAATTAGGCCGCCTCGTAAAAAAAAAATACCACACGTTTCAAGACATTTCCATTAAAGGGCTAATCCCGATAATTTTTTGGAGAATAAAACTGCTTAATTTTGTGTCAAAATCGCTTAAAATCCCCTACCTAAGGGCAGGAAAAACTAACTCAGTATTTGTGATACGTTTTCAAGTAACTTAAAGCCCGTCATTCTTCTTCTGGAAAGGAAACAATTGTTCCAAGCTGTATTGTGCGGTGTCTCCGTAAAACCAGGCTTCTTTTATAAAAAATAATTTGTAGGTGAAATTTACCTGTTTCGATATCAAGTACAGTACATGGGTCATTCACTATATAGACCTCTCAATAAACGGGAGTCGATTATCAGGTCTTCAACGAAAAAATGGACGCAAATTCTTAAAAGGGTTACCTGTCCGGATAAGCAGTTTTGAAGTTCACGCCCAAACGACTCAATATTTTGAGCTGAAATTTTGAGACAAGGTAAATACACCAGTCTTCGATATTTTGGCGTTTAAATTTCATACGTACTCAGACTTTTATTTTTGAGACTGTTTAAAACGGGATAGTCCCTTTAAATTTAATTCATCGAAAATCAACTGGGCTGGAAAAGAAGTTCGATTTGTTGCCAATCAATATGGTTTTTGGGATAGACTACAAATATTAAAATGTCATTTATAGGTTGATTTGCTTGGAAATTACTTCCTTTCAAATCAAAATGTGAACAAAGTGAGCTCAATTACAGGGGAAGCAACTCCATTATTTACGAATAGGACTGGTTTTTTTTTGTACCGGGGAGCCTATATAAAATCTACAATGATGAATGCGACACACTCAATACTATTTGAAAACATTAGCCTATGTCATAAGATTAAAATAGATTTACCAAAACTTACTTCTTGCCGCTAGACGAAGGGCAGTGCATCCAAGGTGATTTCGCTTATTGATAAGGTTTACATTTGACCCAGACGATGTCGATAGTAGCACTTCTCGCAATCCTTTTACGTCGCCAGAATGAGCATAGGTGTGTAGCTTAGTATCGATGCTTTCTATATTACATTCACTAAACTGCGCTGCTATGGCTATGTTTATCATCTGGAGCTCTTTGAGTATTGGTTTTGGTCACAAAAAAGTTTTTAAACATGCGACATTTAAAGGAAACCTTATAACAGTTCACCGTTCGCAAGCTCACCTTCCTGTCAGATTTATGCAAGGGAGGTAATCGAATTGGGATCTCTTTTTCCGTTTCTCGATCGATATCAGCAGCATTTTATAACAGTAGATCTATGTATAAGTGACACACGCTAGTGCGCAAAATAACACAGCTTACGGTTACTATTTTATGCTATAATTTGTGTTTAATGGGATATTGCCTTTGAGGTTGGGAATATTGCTACATAAAATGTGGTGCGGTCACAAGTAAAAATTGGGCCTACCCTACATCATTTATGCGGATTATGACTCCAAGTGGTCACGCAATACTATGTATAAGATATTAACCTACCCAAGGTTGATATGATAGAGAACACGCGGGCGAAGCCCAAGGGTTCTCTATCATATCAACCCGACTGACTGACTGACTGGTACGTTTAACGTCCGCTTCCACTAATGTGATATCGCAGACTAGAAATAGGAGAGCCGAAGCTGCTACCTGTTGTTAAAATATGATTTTGCAATCTTTCCATTTTCGGCCATACGCCATGGATTAGGTTTAGTGGGAGGAAGAGAAGGTTTATATCTGACATATACAACGTTCACCCTTAAATTTAATGGACTCTTCTAAAAAAGGCAACAGTGATTGGATAATTGCTCGGTAGTTTCCGCCAAATAGCGAAAATTACCGATGTAGGGGCCTAATATTGCGCTTGTGTTTGTTTACACGTCGCCATTTTGGGAAATTGAATTGAAAGCATGCAAGAACAAAATGGATAATTAAACGAAGTCAGACGAATAATCAATCCTTTTTAGTCATCATATTGACGATGGAATAGATGTGGATGCAAATATGATGAGGATCTATCCAAAGCCCGAAGAAAATTTGGATCAAAAGGCAATCTTTTCCGATATTTCTGACAATGAACCGTGATTGAAATTTAGGTATGTTCAGAGAAGGATTTGACCGACTGGTTTAAGTGGACTGTATCCAAAAATACTTTACAAAGGAACTTTTGAGCGATAAATACTTTCAAATCTTGCAGTGTGTGGAGAAATAATGTGGGCGGAAAAAAATTCTGAAAGATATCTTATACATGGAGCATGGATAACCGATTTCAATATGCCGATAAGTACACCGTCTATTTCGTTACTGAATGATACAAACTGTAACATAACTTTTTTTTATTGTCAAAAGAATAAAATTCTATTTCTGTGTTCTTTGTATTATTTCGATCATCTACATTATCAGCGGTTGAAATGAGCCGAATATATCGACCTTGGATGACGTCATCAGCGGTTGATATGAAATATCAACCTGTCAGGGCGTCATCAGCGGTTGGTATGAACCGAATATATCAACCTCTGATGACGTCATGAGGGGTTGTTATGAGATATAACTGCTATGGACATCAAAGAAAAAAACTACTACCAGTTGTATATGTATAGAATATTAACCTAGCCAAGGTTGATATGATAGAGAACACGCGGCCGAAGCCCAAGGGCCCTCTATCATATCAACCCGAGGGAGAGAAGGTTTATATCTGACATATACAACGTTCACCCTTAAATTTAATGGACTCTTCTAAAAAAGGCAACAGTGATTGGATAATTGCTCGGTAGTTTCCGCCAAATAGCGAGAATTACCGATGTAATATTGCGCGTGTGTTTGTTTACACGTCGCCATTTTGGGAAATTGATTTGAAAGCATGCAAGAACAAAATGGATAATTAAACGAAGTCAGACGAATAATCAATTCTTTTTAGTCATCATATTGACGATGGAATAGATGTGGATGCAAATATGATGAGGATCTATCCAAAGTCTGAAGAAAATTTCGATCAAAAGGCAATCTTTTCCGATATTTCTGACAATGAACCGTGATTGAAATTTAGGTATGTTCAGAGAACGATTTGACCGACTGGTTTAAGTGGACTGTATCCAAAAATACTTTACAAAGGAACTTTTGAGCGATAAATACTTTCAAATCTTGCAGTGTGTGGAGAAATAATGTGGGCGGAAAGAAAATTCTGAAAGATATCTTAGACATGGAGTATGGACAACCGATTTAAATATGCCGATAAGTACACCGTCTATTTCGTTACTGAATGCTATAAACTGTACCATAACTTTTTTTTATTGTCAAAAGTAGGGTGCCCCGAGCTAAAAAAAATCTCGAAAACTATTTACAGTTATTGCACTATATATATACAAACAACAACCCCAGATAATCCTTTATTATAAACTGTCAAGAAACTGTACCTGCGTGCTTTATTTCACAAGATATATCCATTCGACTGTACGGTAAAATACACTGTTTGTGTACTAGCGGCGGACATTTGTATTTTGGGATTTCAATGTTGACAGAGTTATGTTTTCTTGGAAATTGAAAATTATGAATTTCTTTTCCGATAAGAATTTACCACCACTACCATTCGGGACTATTCGTTTAAATCGTAATTTGCTATCTAACAAAATCTGCTCCATGTATCGATTGGATTTCAGATCTCCAAGCATGCGCAATACGGCTCAGTGTTTGGATCGGCCATTCCTGTGTAATTTATGTGTGCAGTCCTATTTACATTTGTTTAAGTTTTTGTTGATACAATGGACCGATCTATTTATAGTTTCTATACCCATAGATGTGAACATGCCTTTGTAAATCTATATTTGATGTCCCATTTAACCCTTGTGCGTACACGTCGCGCGAAAAATGCTGTCGGCAACAAGGGGTAACCTGAGACCCCAAACATAAATAGGTTTCGGATGAATAATTGTATTCAAATACGATCAAACTACAGCTTCATATCAAGACTGAACAATAATCAATCAGACTAAAACAAATTATTTCAGGTATTGTCACTGACGATAGGAATTATAAGGGTTTTTTTTGAAACCATACAAATCTATAAATATCGTAATTGTCATGTTCCATGTAGAATCGTCTATTGGTGGGGTTGGTAGGGTACCTTGATTTGCTTTCAGATCTAGATTACCAGAATAACCAAAACAATATCATCAGTAAGAAAGATTCCTAATACAAAGCTAGCACCGATTACAGAACAGATTAGACACCTGTAAAAAGCAAAATATTGAAAGGAAGGGGGGAGGGGGTCCACAAACGTTAATAATAGGGTCCTGGGGGCCCGAAAAAACCCTCGTATAATGTTAGGAAGTATGTTTATTTCAGGAAAGTTTTATGGAATAATTAAGAGTATTAAACGAATAATGACAGACTATTTTTAATCAATCTGAATGAAAAATATGCAAGAGCTCATCGAGTTATATACAGATTTGAGATGTACTTTGACATTTTGAAGTTGGATTTGAATAAGTGAATACAAACTAGAAGTAGAAGATACATAATTAAGAACAAATTCAAATTCGGGATAAGGTGTCTTATTGTATGATAGCACTTACACAAGAATAAATATACTGAATATATTATTATGTATTTCCTATAAATGAAATGAAATGGGGTTTAACGTCCTACTGTTCTGCTCCGAACTGGGCTAATTCCTATAACTTTATTGGGACTGAAAGCGATCGATTAAATTAACAAAAACACATATCTTCGTGACCAGTATGTTAGATCTTCTTTCGTAACGGTATGTCAATCTATTATCTGTTTTAAAATCACCAAGAAAATTTGTTATATGCTTGGCCATATAATTCACAAATTGCGGCATTTTATTTCTAATTTCAAAATTACGGATTTACTAATGGACCCAGCTATATCATCCAGATCGGCCAAAATAATTTGCGCAGATTTATCAGCCATATTTCGAAGACCATGAGTCGAATCAGCGGTTATTGCATATGTGTGCCGAATTTGGAGCCATATTTTGGTGTTTCGTCCGTATATAAAGTGGTGTTTTTCGCTGACTTTGGGGTTTCCGAAACATGTTTTAAAGATACACCGACGCGCTCACATGATATTATTTGGACTGTAGTTTTTGTTGGAGTGTAATTACATTTGAGTCCCACGACAGCAAAAAATGCGGTTATAACCGCGTCGACGTTCATACAAAATTACTTCTTCCACACGAGGTTGGGACTTGAAACCAAACTTTAATATTATTAGCTTTCGTGTGAATCAATTCTTTTAAGGTCTTCCTTAGTCGATTTGTTAAACTGAAAATTGTTTTTTTTTATACCTATTGATCCTAATTACTAAATTCCTATTTTCCCTATTTAATTTGGTCAAAGTCGAATCGACAGATATCTGTGTCTCTCTATTAATTAAATGTGTCTTGCTGGTATCTTTCGATGGTGTATTGTCCATTATCCCGGGGAAAAGGGGGTTGTCGAGATAATCGTTATATAATTTTAAAGATTTATTAGAAGTTTGTATATGTTTACACAGCTTTCTCGCCTTTATCCCAGTCTGATCAGCCTCCTTCGAATAGCGCTGTCATCAAACGTTACACTGTCGTCATGTAAAGCAGTAATTATAGACTGGCGCTCTATTGGTTGGAAATTTATTAATGATACCTACTACTAGCCTGTAATTCTTTCAAAGGCAAATTTTATTATTGTGCCGAGATCATAGCTATCGCCCAAACCACTGCTGGATAGTAATTCATCGTTGGACGTCATGCCTGCTAATTGAATCGATTGACAACAATTTTAAAAAGTCCGTCGGTCAATTCCTTATCAAAATAAAAAGATTTGTTTCCCCTTAACCCTAAAAGCCAGTTGTCTCGAACAGTAAATCTGGTCAACCGAGACTACATTTCGCTTCGATAAATTCCCGGTAGCAAATTTATAAATGTGAAACAATTGTTATATTTTCTAATTTGGTAAAACTCGTCTGGGGCAATACAACGACGATTTCACGAACTTTTCAAAATTAAAAGAAAAATACCGGTTGTACTCTTATCTTTCCCAAAACGAGTTATTAGGAGATGTTAAATCGCCGAAACTAAACGCCAGCACTCTGTAAATAAATAGCGAATTGAAAAATAAAAACGACAATCATTTTTAAAATTTTTAACGTAGTTAGCGATCCAATAATATTGAAAGACAAACGCGTGATGAAAATATTTTTAACCTGTCTTTATTTACAATTTTATGCTGTGACGATACCACGTGCATGGCTGTATACGGTGAATATTTGGTCCGTGCACGTGCTCCCATTGTGCCCGAGCCTGTATTGTCATCATTGAGAAATTCGTCTTGGCACAGTAAACACCTCTCGAGGTAACACAAACTTTCTTAGACAGCTCTTGGCACCCTATCAAAAGAATAAAATTTTATTTCTGTGTTCTTTGTATTATTTCGATCATCTACATTATCAGCGGTTGAAATAAGCCGAATATATCGACCTTGGATGACGTCATCAGCGGTTGATATGAAATATCAACCTGTCAGGACCAGGGGCGTTTTAAGGTTTATCATGGCGGAGGCTATACTATTTTGAGGACCCTGTTTCGGGGGGGGGGGCATAGGTCGAGAAATTTTGCAAAATAGAAATCATTTTGGTGCATTCTGACATATCCTCCAAGCCCTTTTGGGCCGGTTTAATCTGAGGGCCAGGGCCTTGTTCGATACTCGTCTGAAGCCTGAATGTGAAACAAATCACTTGTACGTACCGGGAGCTCAATCAAATAATTATTAATTGAAAATTGTGCAGTGGGCCTATTGTGCAAGCAACAAGCGTAATCCCGGAAATCTACAGAGCTAATTAATGATCGCTCCGCCAAGCCACACCACACTGGCGGGCCTAGTCATCTCTTTCATGAATAGCTTATTAGTAGGTTTTCAGAAAAGGTGATTGCTTGAATGATGATTTTCATGTAATTGCAATGACTGCACTCTAATTCAGTAGTGGATTGACTCGGACTCGGGGGCCCTTTCTCTTGGTCAGAGGGGCCCTTTTGTCAGACGTGGGGCCCTTTTGTCTGCCTTTAGGGCCCTCCCTAAATAGGGTACATTTTCATTTTTCTCATCGGTTTTACCATTTCCCTCCCGTTTTATTTTTTCAACTCATTTGATATTTTTCGCGAGGAGGCTGGTGCCTCCAGCGCCTCAGCTATAAAACGCTTCTGGTTGAAATGAACCGAATATATCAATCTCTGATGACGTCATGAGAGGTTGTTATGAGATATAACTGCTATATGGACATCAAAGAAAAAAACTACTACCAGTTGTATACTATTCAAAAAAAGTAGGGGATATTTGATTTTGGGGGCATAATACTAAAATATGCAAATGACTACGAAAAAAGTCACTATAGAACCTAACAGAAGAAACATTTCCAGTTACATGTGACGCCCAAACGCACCAATAGCTACCGCATGGAATGCAGGTGATGCTTGGGATCATCATGGGGGTCCAACCCAAGATTTGCACGACTCTGACTTTGAATATTACAGTCATTGTGGCATTGAATTCCAGGGTGGAAACATCAGTTTAATTGTTTTAGTGACCAGAAAACAAATTTTGATATGCGTCGGCTTACCCAAAATGAAAGGTTACGTGCCCTTGGCATGCTACAGATCGGCACAACACAGGCGGTTGTGGCGCGGACGATGAATGTTTTCTCAGTCTGTCATAAGCAGGCTATGGTCCCGATACCGTGATACACAATCTGTACAGGACAGACCACGCTCAGGTCGACCAAGGGCGACAACTCAAGCCCAGGATCGATTTATCCGTACCTTGGCCTTGAGAAATCGTGTCATCACAGAAAATCAGATCAGCGCTCGTCTTCAAACAGACAATGGTGTGAGAGTGAGTGGCCAGACGATTCGGAATCGACTGCATAGGGGTCACCTTCGCGCCCGACGTCCTCGCGTGATCCCTTGTTTGAGAGATCATCACATTCAGGCAAGACGTCGTTGGTGTAGGGATCGTCAACACTGGGATAATCGACGCTGGAGCAATGTGATGTTTTCAGATGAGTCAAGGTTCACTGTTGATTTTTTGGACAGACGTAGGAGGGTGTGGCGTCGTCGAAACGAGCGCTTCCAAGACGTTAACGTCATCAGACATGATCGATTTGGGGGTGGTTCTGTTATGGTGTGGGGAGGCATCACTGTTGCTGGAAGAACGACTTTACATGTTGTTGCAGGGCGTGTTACAGGCCAGTATTACCGGGACAACATCTTGGCAGTCCATGTTGTGCCGTTCGCACATGGCCGCCGTTTCATCTTCCAGGATGACAACGCAAGATGTCACAGGGCCAGGATCGTTACAGGTTACCTCCAACAACAGAACATCACCACATTACCTTGGCCAGCACTGAGTCCCGACCTCTCCCCCATCGAGCATGTCTGGGACATGCTTGGACAGAGGTTACGTCAACGTCAACAACGTCCTGCCAATGTCCAAGAACTTGCTGCTGCGTTGCAACAGGAATGGGACAATCTGGACCAAAATGACCTTAGACATCTCATTAGGAGTATGCCACGTCGGATCAATGCTTGTTTGGCAAACAGAGGAGGATTTACCCGTTACTGACTTTGTTGTGATGCTGTGGTAACTTTGCTGTTTGACCCCGGGTATCATTTTACCCTTATAATGGTCAGTCTGTGCCTTACTTAGTCTAACGATCATTTGGAATAAATCGATGAATGTGAACTTCATTTCATTTTGTCATTTGTTTCTTCGTCAGTTTCATTAGGTGACTTTAATAACACTTAAAAATCAAATATCCCCTACTTTTTTGGAATAGTATATATCTTTGAATAAACACCGCGGGTCTCTAACTCGAATGTGTAATAAAGCCAATATTACTCAACTTGCCATTGGCAGATTCAATCACAGAGGTGTAGTCCTACCTGACTAGGACTATAGGGTGGACTGTGTAATGTCCTATAGTTCTATACTATACAGTACAATATGTATATACCAATAGTAAGCCTCATTAATATTCATTAGTTCCACCAATACCTTATATGTATATGTATGTTACTATACAAGAGCCTACATAAATAAAGCTTGCAGAGTGAGTTATAATAGGAGACGTGCCTTTGTCTTATTTTATATAGAAGCTATTACATGGTGTCAGAGTTTGGGATTAATTTTAAGAAAACCCAATTTTAAAGATAGATATTTGTTTAGAAGATTTAAAGAAGATATTTGTATATAATGGATATCCCTCCACCATCTCAGTTTAAACCGAATGGAAATGATAATACAGGAGAAACCTGGAAAGCATGGAAGCAGACTTTTGAAGTCTATTTAATTGCAAAAGATTTGGAAAATGCTTCGGGTAAGCGGAAAGTCAATCTTTTGTTACACTTATTAGGACCCGATGGTATAAAACTCTATAACACCTTTTGAGTTTAAACCTGCTGTACCAGCAAGACCAAGAGATGGCGACAGACCTACAATTGATGGACAAGCAGCAGGAAGTAATGAAGATTTAGAAAC
This sequence comes from Patella ulyssiponensis, assembly GCA_963678685.1. Taxonomy (NCBI): domain Eukaryota; kingdom Metazoa; phylum Mollusca; class Gastropoda; family Patellidae; genus Patella; species Patella ulyssiponensis. The sequence continues at coordinate 56,480,740 of OY783230.1, read as the reverse complement.
AGTTTTGACAAAGTTTGATGCTCACTATGGACATAAGAAATATCGAAATATTAGAAGGCAAACTTTTTTAGAAAGGCACCAGAGAGAAGGCGAAAGTTTAGTGGACTTCATTGCTGATTTAAAACATAAAGCAAAAGAATCTGAGTATGGCGAAATTGAAAACTCCTTACTCTGTGACAGGATTGTTCAAGGAATCAATGATACTCGTGTTAAAATGTGATTACTTGATTTGGACGAACTGAACTAACATTAAACAATGTAATTAGAATTTGACGGAATGCACCCAACAAATTATAGCACCAACAATTTGAGATTCACAAATGTTTATAGTTCAAATAGTCCAACAGGCACACGGGCAAACATAACTGGTTTATTGTTTTTAGGTCGCGCATGCTCTTTCTAATGGTCAATCGACATGCGGATAACAAAGATCGGCTATTTTCTGAAATGTAAAAATACCCACATTTTTAAATATTTTGTGTTCAATATTGAGGAGAAAATAAAGTTAGATTAATTGATTAAATTCTTCTTTGGATGATTAAAAGCAAATCATTATTTGTGGTTGGTTGCATGTGAAAGATTGCTTCATGCCCTACAACCCCCCTAATAAAACATTCTGCTAATTGCCACATATTCCCTCTCATAAAGATGTTTATTTTTCCAAACTGCATATCATATCAATTAATCGAAACCAGCACAGACTAACTGACAGAAGGGTGGGTTTTTACGTCCGCTTCGACCTGAGGTGATATCGCAGACTAGCTATGCTGCAGCTAACTAGGGCTAACAACCGCTTCCGCCTAGAGAGTGATATCGCAGACAAAAATGTCCAGACTAGCAATAAGTTGTCACCTTTTATAGAGATTAAATATTTACTACAGATGGCGCTGTCTTTGGTTTCAAAAGGTTCTAGCTCCCATGGATATTTTCCTTTCTGGTCTCGGGTGAAGAAATGAACCCCAAATTCGTACAGCAACTTGAGAAATTTTACATCACACTTGTGCTTATCAGCAACATGGTACATCGTGACCATGGACACCACGGCATTGGCATCATAACCAGCACAAAGCAAAGTCTTACAACAATTATAATGGTGGTAAGCTATCGCTATTTGCAGGGGGTCGTTCCGGAATGAACGGTACACTCTTGTTCTTCTTTGATCTAAATCTGCTCCATATTTGATTAATAACTGTAAATAGAACATTCTGAATTAAAAACAGACACAAATAGACTGCAGGTACGTTCCAAGTTTTTGTTATAATGCACGCCCCCATATCTGCCTTAAGACGATTTAGACATACACAACCTCGTCATTAACCGAAATCCGGGTTATAAGTCAATATCCATAGGCCTATGGATTGAATCGTTTTCCGGATATAGCGGCTTGGCTTACATGAGCGAACCTTTAACCCAGCAAGTGAATTAACATTTGTCACGAGCGTTTAAATTAAAGCAAGACAGAGGTATGGTTTAACGTCCAAGACCCAGTTTAGGCATAGGCCTGGTGCCCAGGCCTAGGGCCCCACGGTTTTCGGGGCCCCGCGGTTCATGGAAAAAAGAGAAACAATTCAAATTCCGGTAATAGATCTGGCGGCGCATGGGCAGAGACTGTGCTATCTCTGTGAAGTTCAACTCGATGATCTGTCTGGACGCGCTCGAGCTATTCATTGGGACCCCAAATCGAATGGGGCTGGAACTACTTAAACTAACGACGTATTCCTGGTGAATACCTAGCACGTCTGTCAAACGGGAAGCTGAAACGAATGCAGTGGAAGATTAAATTAAAGACAGATCACTCAATTCTATTGTCTATGTTAATCCCATCAGCCTACAATAAAGTACAAAGTAAATGTGGGTTATTGAAATTAAAACAGACCTGTAATATTTCGTTATAACCATTCATGGATGCTATATAAAGCGGAGAGTACATAACATCGTCACCACCTTCTGGATTAGCCCCATGCCTTAACAACGTTTCTACACATTTTATGTGACCATTTTTAACAGAAACAAACAATGGTGTCTGTCCTTTTATGTCAGCTATATCTGTTTTCGCCCCATGAGACAACAAAATGTCTACACAATCTATGTGACCACCTGATAAATACAAAACAAAACCGTGTTCATATACGTACTATGCCATATTAAATATATATAACTTTGCGTGTAACAATTCTAGTCTCGAAACATTTTAAACCCTTATATTTGATCGTGCCTGTAGAACCTTTTATATCTTTAATGAGGTTAGTGATAGAATTTTAAATTTCCTATCAAAATAAAAAAGCATTTTGAATGAAATCCGTTACAGGCCGCCTCGTAAAAAAATACCACACGTTTCAAGACCGTTCCATTAAAGGGATAATCCCGATAATTTTTTGGAGAATAAAACTGCTTAATTTTGTTTTAAAAATCGCTTAAAATCCCCTACCTAAGGACAGAGAAATTAACTCAGTATTTGTGATACGTTTTCAAATAACTTAAGCCCGTCATTCTTCTTCTGGAAAGGAAACAATTGTCCCAAGCTGTGTTGTGCGGGGTCTCCGTAAAACCAGGCTTCTTTTATAAAAAATAATTTGTAGTTGAAATTTACCTTTTTCGATATCAAGTACAGTCCATGGGTCATTCACTATATAGACCTCTCAATAAACGGGAGTCGATTATCAGGTCATCAACGAAAAAATGGACCCAAATTCTTAAAAGGGTTACGTGTTCGGATAAGCAGTTTTGAAGTTCACGCCCAAACGACTCAATTTTGAGACAAGGTAAATACACCAGTCTTCGATATTTTGGCTTTTTTGAGACTCTGTTTAAAACGGGATAGTCCCTTTAAATTTAATTCATCGAACAAATCAACTGGGCTGGAAAAGAAGTTCGATTTGTTGCCAATCAATATGGTTTTTGGGATAGACTACAAATATTAAAATGTCATTTATAGGTTGATTTGCTTGGAAATTACTTCCTTTCAAATCAAAATGTGAACAAAGTGTGCGCAATTACAGGGGAAGCAACTCCATTATTTACGAATAGGACTGGCTTTTTTTTGTACCGGGTAGCCTATATAAAATCTACAATGATGAATGCGACACACTCAATACTATTTGAAAACATTAGCCAATGTCATTAGGTTAAAATAGATTTACCAAAACTTACTTGTTGCCGCTAGACGAAGGGCAGTGCATCCAAGGTGATTTCGCTTATTGATAAGGTTTTCATTTGACCCACTTCTAGCAGACGATGTCGATAGTAGCACTTCTCGCAATCCTTTTACGTCGCCAGAATGAGCATAGGTGTGTAGCTTAGTATCGATGCTTTCTATGTTACATTCACTAAACCGCGCTGCTATGGCTATGCTTATCATCTGGAGCTCTTTAAGTATTGGTTTTGGTCACAAAAAAGTTATTAAACATACGACATTTAAAGGAAATCTTACAGTCCACAAGCTCACCTTCCTGTCAGATTTATGCAAGGGAGGTAATCGAATTGGGATCTCTTTTTTTCCGTTTCTCGATCGATATCAGCAGCATTTTATAACAGTAGATCTATGTAGTGACACACCCTAGTTACTATTTTATGTTATAATTTGTGTTTAATGTGATGTTGCCTTTGAGGTTGAGAATATTGCTACATAAAATGTGGTGCGGTCACAAGTAAAAATTGGGCCTCCCTTCCTACATCATTTATGCGGATTAGGACTCCTGGTGGTCACGCAATACTATCTTTGAATAAACACCGCGGGTCTCTAACTCGAATGTGTAATAAAGCCAATATTACTCAACTTGCCATTGGCAGATTCAATCACAGAGGTGTAGTCCTACCTGACTAGGACTATAGGGTGGTGGTGGTCCTACCTGACTAGGACTATAGGGTGGTCTGTTTGACAGGCAAGCCAAATATTAGGAGGGATATATAGTACCATAGTATGTCAACTGTAGTTCGTCTTGTCTGCTGGTTTGTCTTGTCGGTTTTGTTTTGTGTGTAGTGCGGTCCTCCCGTACTTACTATTTGATTGGCATAGTATTCTCACACCACAGTAATACACAGCAATTTTTAACAATTACTTTCATATAAAGATGTGATATTTCGATAAGTCCATTTCACTCGTTTTATTCCCGAAGAAATTTTATTTAAAAAAGGACCCCTATAAGGATCCCTACTTTAGCCTTTTTTCTTTATTTTGAACAGTAACAACCATTCGAATAGTAGGATAGTGATATTCGTTATGGTTTAACCACTGCTTCAGCATTATGTTGGAGCTTTCATCAAACGTGCTCGGTTTTAACAAACATTAGAGTATACAACTAATCTGTAAACAATACCTCACCCAAATAAATAGTTGCACAATTACAAGAATCACAGTTTTTAAACATAATATTTAATTTGTTCATCAAAATATTTTTACATACAGCTTCATATATCTATAAAAACATCCCTGAATAATGTATATACAACTATACTTATATTATATATTTTGCATTGTCGAATAAAAATGGTACGTGTAAACAATGTCCATATGCGATCAATTTTAATCCATAAAATGGGTATAATCTAGACATAATAGTTAGCTGGAATATAGACTTGGCGCCCTTTTGCACCTATAGTCCAATAACACCCGATGATTCAACCATCAATACTTGATTTTCCACCAAGACATCCAAATAGTTCAACATTATTCTAATCGTTGAACAACGGGGGGGGGGGGGCTGACGATGATTACATGACTCAGATGAGACGGTGATTATTATACGACTCAGATAAAACGGAGTGGATTCTCAGGGAGATGTAGATATAACTTATAAATGTTTTCAAGTGTGGATAATCCGATGGGGCCAAACTAACACCACCCAAAATACTAAAAGAACTGTCCAGTACGTCATAAAGATTAGTCTACTTTCTTCATATTTCTGTTCTTTAAAAACATATTCTTACATTTTACAAACCACAGGCCAGCAGAGGTAATGAATAAGAATCTTAAAATCTGTAGTAAAACCCCATTCGAATACATTCCACATTTGCTTAATATAATATCACCAAACACAAAAGTCAAACATCGAACCAACTCCAAAACAGAACCCTTATCACTGAAATAAACAATTAAGAAAACAAAAGATATCTTTACTTCGTTTCGTATTAATCTAGGCCTATGGTTGTTTACACTGCATAAGATGTGACAATCTAACGACCCCTCGACACAAACCATCTCGGGGGAATAGTTTATTGCGTTAGATCACAAGGCCTGTGGTGTGCCCCCAAATCCCGCTTGTAGCGTCAAGGAGTAGGGTCGCCTGTCTAACCATGTGGGATTAATCCTGGTCCTCCCACTGCTAAAAAAAAACCTACGCGCATGAGAATTATTGAAAATTGACCCCGAAACGACTTTGTGTCGAGTTGACCATAAACTCCATACCTATAAAATTCGAGTCAGTGCATTTGGAAAAGGAAGATCTTTTAGGGATGAATGGAAATCTTCAAATCCTTGGTTAAGGTATGTTGCAGTTAACAAATCAATGTTATGTATCGTATGTACGTGTACATTGTATATGATTATATTGAAAGTTAAAAATGTAATAAAAATTACTGAAATAGACATTTTCAAAAATTTTTGGGTTGAAAAAATATATGGTTTATAAATTCAAATGAAAAAGCGACAGACTGTAATATGATGTATATAAAGCACGAGTTGGCTGCCCATTGTCCACATACTAACAGAAAGTGTCATAAATTACAATATGGTAAAATATAAAATATGGAATACAAAACAAAATTAACCAATAAGTTCTGATTTAACCAGACAATGACAACCTACCTTCCATCAAGCAACTGCCCAAATATGGTAAGGGAACATCCCATATAAACCAAAAATGATATCACAGACATTTGATTAAAACCCTGAAATCAAAACAATGACATGACCTTACAGAAACTATTTGGGAAATGCTAATTGTAGGCTAGTTATATAAATGAGTATTTTGGGGGAAACTAACCCTAACCGTTGAAGAATGGTAAAAGGTAAATTGTATCCAAGTTCAAGGTTAGGGTAAGTATTTCCTAAAATACTCATTTATATAGGACTACAGCGGCCATTGTGGAGAGGTTCGGGTCGCTCTATATAAATGGGTATTTTGGGGGAAACTAACCCTAACCCGTTGAAGAATGGTAAAAGGTAAATTGGACCCAAGTTCAGGGTTATGGTTAATATTCCTTAAAATACTCATATATATATAAAGCGGCCATTGTAGATTCCGGAAATTTCCGAATCTCCCCATCCGGCCTACAATTACCGTCTCCTATACATACATGTATACACACTGTTTGATTAATGTACTATTATGTAATATAATAATGCATTTATAGTGCCACTGACATCTTATACAAGGATGTATTGCACAGCGACATTTGGATAAAAAATGTGATAGGTCATTCAGTCAGCTCGTTCGTTTATTATAGGACTAAATCTAGTCAATGAGACTATTTCGGTCTTAAATGTTCGGACCGTACACACTTAAATATACTTACAGCAACATTTACAATCAACAATTGATGACCAATTAAAACGAGAAGAAAGTGTACTGATACATATACATTGAGAAACAAACCAACAGATACATTATATTGTTTAACTGGTGCCTTTACCTGAAAATAAAAAGAATTTATTTAAATTTACTTTATTCAATATTCCACCATGTGATTATCCATTGTAGGCCTACATCACGTTAATACAATATACATAGAAATTGCAAAAATTTCATCACTGGCATTATCAATTTTTCACAGTTTTTAGAAACTATACCAAAAATAAAAATGAATTCTGTTTTTTTTTTAATTTGGAATAGAAAAGCCACTACATAAGTTTAATTGTATGTTTGTTATACATGGCGTATAACAATTTTCTAAGATATATAACTTAGATATATTTACATCTGGAATGTCCTCAATCTTGCCGGTACGTGGTTTACCCGGTGACCAGCCTGGTCCATATAATACACATTTGACTTTATCACCTACACTGGTCATATCACCCAATCTCTCTATTACATATCTAGGATAGGCTATCTGTAAAACAGTTTTTAATTACACCATAAGTCAGCAATTTTGATCACAAACAGCGTGGATTAGGCCTAGTGTGGAGTGTTAACGGAGAGGGTTATAGTTCTTTTTGGTACTATTTTCCAAGGGTTAATGTATAGTTTTGTAGTTGAACAACTTGATTTGTGAATGTTGATGGCTATGGTCATCTTATGGGCAGTTCGGTCCTTTGAATTTTGATCCAATTAGCAATGATGACGGGTGTGCTCACTAAAACGTCTAATACTCACATTTTTGGGAATTGCGTTGTGTTTTTGCATCGTATGCACCAATTTTCAAAACAATTTCCCAACAAGTTCAAACTCTAGCTTACCTGGACCTCTGCAGCGTCGAATGTACCCAAGGGATGCGTCAATCCATACACCACTTCTTCATTTTCAGGAGCAAAAGTGCCTGAAACAGAATGTATTAAAAGAGTGGCCAGTGTTGTTGATTGCAGAAGATTGGAACAACGGCATCATTGCAGTATATTAGTATAGTAACTTGTTTTTCTTCCTCAACGCTACATGTAGATAAAAATGAAAGCCACTCGAATAACTAACACGGCAAAGAGTCCGTCATAGATCCAATTACACAGGTATATGTTGTTTCTAATTAGTATTAAGATCTTTGAATACGCCCACATTTATTGTGGACGTATATTGTCATCATGCCGTTCGTTTGTCGTTTACATTCCTTGTTAGTATCATAGAGGCCACAATAATTCATACATATTTTTGAAATTGATATGTATTTTCTATCTCATTGAAACGAAGAAGCCTAGTGTTGTTTTGTTTTAATAAGAAATAATAGAACTTACCAAATATTCGATCCCAGATAATTAAAGTACCGGCATAGTTTTTATCAATACAATATCTGTTTCTACCATGATGAACTCTATGATGACTAGGTGTATTTAATATATATTCTAATGGTCCCAGAGACTTTATATACTGTAAGAAAATGTGCAATAAAAATGCTGCCATGACATATAGCTAAATATATCCCATAACCACATCGGACTACTGGAGACGTGCATATATCCTATTCATACATCTTCAATAGAAGGCTTGATCTCGCCTTAACTACGTTCATCTTATCAAGCCCTTCACGTAATACCCCGCATATTTCGGCACAAAGTTTGATTGGGTAACAAACCCAGCTTGGGAGCCTATCGGATTCCTTCGTTAAAAATATCGGAGAATTATCGGAACACATTCATAGCAAAGAGACTTGCCACTGCCGGTTTTCGTGTAAATAAAGACATCTTTAGTTCTTAAAACGGCTTCAATTGCTTTTTGGTTTCCCGTGAGTTTATCAATTGAAAAAAAAACTTTCAACGGCTGTAAAACTTGTCTGTTTCTTTCTCTAAGGAGGCCACCATTTTGTTTCCAGTGTGTTATGTGCCACGACCTCTGATTGGACAATGCTAATTAGTCACGTGTCTACACAACGGCCGTAAATGTTCGGGAATTGCTGAGTATTGAAGCAACGGTTAGATGTTGTAAAACTCGCGGACGTTGCTTAAGGAACATGCTATTCATATAGATCTCAATGCTAAGGTCCACATTGGAACTCGATTCTGTGTACCACTTCGCAAGGCCTACCGCCCTATCTGTATCACTAGCTTTTCAGATTTAAAACATATAATTGAAATAAATCAACAGAATACCATTTACACAGCAACACTTCAAAGTAAGGGTACATGTTGTCTTGCTTGGAATACATTACCTCAGAATTATGTCTTAACACGCCCCCCCCCCCATCTTCAAATGACGAACGATCTCTTGAAAACTAATTAGTTTTTAAAGGCCTATTCCCGAATTTCATATAAGACATACAAGTCCGTGTACGTATGAAATTTAAACGCCAAAATATACAGGAATAGTGCATTTACCTTGTCTGAAAAGTTCAGTTCAAAATATTGAGTTGTTTGGACATGGACTACAAAACCACTCATACACGAACATTTTTAAGATGTAAATAATTCACAATTTGTCACGTAAAAAGTACTCGATTGAACTGAATACTAGAGATTATTGACAAATAATATTTTGTGATTTCCGGAAAAAGACATAGCTAAAATAACAGTTCAACGAGGAAATATTTAGCCATGAAAAATGGCAACCCTAAATGGTTTAAAGAAATGAAATGTACTACCTGAGTATGTATCCAGAATTGATAGAGTATATTTAATTCATTGTGTGCCAGGAACACAGATGGTGGTATAAACAAGGCCAATGGAAGGTAAAATACCTAAATTAAAGAAATAGAAATAAAATGAAACGGCATAGGCCATATAGTATGCTAGATATTTGCATGGACAGCGGCGCTACGGCCTATTCTTATATCGAATTCCATTTGTCAAGGTTTTTTTTTCATTTTAGATGCACGCCCATGTGTGCACGGGACTCCGAATGATTATACAGCTGTCCTTGTCAGGTTCGTGGGCCGTATTGCAGTAAGCCTTCGTCCATCTAAAGCCTTACGAATAAAGTCTAAGTAATTTTCTCAGAGACAACCCCACCCCTATCCAAACAGATGCGTCCACCACTGTCGTGACAGTGTACTTTTTGGTTTACGTGTCCGTAGAATTTGGTACCGGTATATCCATTCTGAAATATGGTTCAGTAAGATATTTACGTACCCAAGAGGTATAATTTTGAAGAACTGACTGGCGTAAGGCTGTTGAAAAATTATAATCTTCACTACTATGGTGGGCTTGGTGACCTGCCCACATAAAGTTCACCTCTACAATAAAAAAAAACAAACACCATAAACAAAATTTTAGACAAAATCTAAGAGTTCTAGCTGACTAGCTCCTCTAACCGTTTAAGTTTTGTGCCGAAACTTGCAGGCGAGCTTACTTTTTATCAGCTTATCCTATCTGGAACGGCTCTCCATCAAAGGGGCCTGTAACTATATGACTTACCGTGAGCTAATCTGTGAAACCAATAATATCCAAGATCAACTCCTAGAAAACACAGCCACCATGTCCATGCAGAATTCCATGGGAGAGTTATAATATTAAAAGTATTATATATCCATATATACGTTGCCATGGTTATAGACGGTACAACAATCCTGAAACAAAACCACCATACGTCGACTTGAAACTTTACTCTTCTACTTTACTCTACATGGACATTCTTACTTCTACACCAGGAAAATTAATTTACCGGTATTTATATCAATAAATAATATTACATTTAAAAAATCTGATTATCGAAAGCCCGTGTGTAACACTATCCTGATCACGGGACCAAAAAGAGACCTGTGACACTACCGTGTCTCTTTGTGACTGTCGTCTTGGCTGTGGTACTATGAGGCCAAAGAGGTTATAATGATCATCTAGGACTTTCTTCTAGGGTTTTCTTCTAGGGTTTTCTCCGGACTTCACGTTGTTAAAAAATTATATCCATTATCCAATTAAGTCTTAAAAACTGTTTATGTTGTTACTATGTTTATATAACTAATACAGCAAACTATACAGAAGTTCCAGGTACAGGAAACTACAATATTATTGAATATAAGTTCAATATCCTTAGCTTGTGTTCTGGGGTGGCATTTCCTCGCCTCTCAGCCGGGAAGGCTGTGGTGTTCTCCCAACCTCCCTATGGTCTCTATTTTCTACCGCCTCATCATGATATCTGAATCCGGCCTGTGAGCCAGGGGCAGCTCACGGTATGAACTTCCCCCTGAATCTCTCGAATGATATCTAAAGAAACTTAAACTGCGAATGTTCTTATAAAGAGGTTACATGCATGAGTCAGAATTGAGCCCCGGGAAATTGACCAGCTGGTGCTTCCTTTATCGGATTGGTCAACTGCTCAGATGCTACCCTGGATTTCAAGACAGTGTACTTATATGGGCACCTAGGAGAGCGACTAACCACGTTTTTAACTCATGTGATTACCATTTTTGGATTATCAGACTTATGATGTCATTGCCCCACTTTAAACTTCCAGACATATTCTTGTTAGCCTAGTTCTTGTTGTCACTAACAATTTCAATACATAAACCAGAAGATGTTTTACAAACTAAGGTAACCCCTACAGTATATAGCGCCTATAGTGTAACACGTGCTGCACCGACATGCTTGAAGTCAGGTATTTTAAACACAGTTCGTGAAGTCAAAAAGAAAAAAAAAACAGAAAGAAAATGAGTTTGAGCCATAAAATGAAAGTTAAAACATTCGTACGCGAGAGATTGGCTGCAAGATGTGCAATCACAATTTTTGAATAGTATACAATCTATATATACATCTCGTGAAACCGAACTGCGAAATATATTCTCGAAATCTTGCATTCCAAATTCGTAAAGTATTAAATGATGTTTATAATAAACATACAAATTATAATATAATAAATTGTTTTAGTTCTGAGTTAATGTAATAAATAACTTACATTGGTAACCGTGACATGAGACCGGCACTAATGGAGGTAATGCTGTCATTGAGACGATACCTTTTATCTTTTTTATAAATAGATATCCCCGACTCTATTATTATAAACAAAACAAAAAACGGAAATGCCTGAAAGTAAAAATTGAAATAAGTTTTAGAAGAAAAATAATGCTAATATATACTGTAGAAAATTTGAAAATTAAGTATAAAATTTACGGAAATTTGATCTTATCACTAGATATAATATTGAAACAAATTTTTACTCCTTCCGTCCCCGATTACAGTTGAGTCAAGTGAATTTTGATATGTCGATTAAATGTCAATGCAAAACAACTGATTTAAATGAATTACACCTGCTTTAATTTTTAATTTAAATTTGGGGTCTCGTCTGACATCCGAACTACTTTAATTCGGTGGCCAGATCACATGAACTTTGCTGGCGTTTTTTGTTGAATTATGTACATGTATACTGGAAAGGGATAGCCATGAAATGAAATAGGGTTTAACGTCGAAGTTATCTGCAGCAACCGGGCCAGGGAAGATGGGCAGAGACACAATGCAGTGTGCTATTATGTCGAATTTTGCCCAGCCAGCAGCGTTTCCGTCAATTCCAACTGCAAAAGTTTTCTTCGGGTGCACTAGACGCTGCTCCTTGTCATTCAAGGCATGTGGGTGTAGAATGGTCTTCTAGCGGATGCCATTAATCGATAGCAGACAATTATTTCCCTGTTCTTTGGTAAGGTAGGCCTACTGAACAGTTTTCCCTTTCATTTATTTTCGACTTTACCATTCTCCAATATTCAATTGATTGTTTCTATGTATTTTTTTCTTATTTTATAACGAAAGAGAGTATGAGAAAACCCGTAAATGTCGTAATGTCGCGTTAAAATGTCGTGATGCCGGGTTGTCGTGGTGTCGGGTTAAAATGTCGTGATGTCGTGATGTTGGGTTGTTGCCTTATGAAGGGTGGCACCACGACATCACGACATGATACCAATCAGCCACCATAGCTTCCAATACTAATAGGGCAGCTCGGAACAGGAGCAAACAATTTCATAACTTACTTCGTTGATGTACTTTGGAACATCTTTTGTGTCTTCAAAAGACGCCTCCTCGGGTGTAAGAAGGTAGAACATCCGTCTTAATCCAGTCATCAGTGACACCTTTACCTCCATCCTGAATATACTGTGTTTACAACAAAAGTTACAAAATTATAAATCTGCGTTGTTGAAAGCTGCCAAGTGTCACAAGTTGAAGTTTAACACTAAATTGAAAGTAGATATATACAAAAATTAGGGAATGTAAACATAGATAACCGAAACGAATCTTTTACACTTTAAAACTATTTGGTCATTCTATGTGGTGATTAAGGTCTCCATAAATAGGTGACAGTTATTTTCACAAAATAAAAACCGGTAATTAAGAGTCAATAAGCTAAATATTGTATCTTTAATCCGGTGATTATTCCCGATTCCTATTGGAGGGTAACATTCGGGTGCTTTAAAAACACTTTGTAACTCTGTCTATACCAGATCACCTAATTTAGTTTGTCCAAATCACAAGATAACAGTTAATTATTGGCAGTGACTGTCCGTGACCCCAAGAAACAGATGTCTTAATCAAATTTCATACGATGGTTGTTCCTGTTATTTTTTTATTTATTTGTCTTTCTTTTTTTCATTTTTTTATGATAAAAAAATATTTAGTAAATACACAAAATGCAATGACGTGTAACGTTCTACCAACTGTACTAATGTAATGAAGACGGGCATACGCCATGAAGTGTGCAATGAGCGAAATTTTGCCGAACATAAACACGGCATATCATAAGTTTAAGATCAGTATTCCACTATTCTGCCACGGGCCCACGACAGCGGCTGAACTCGGGTCTAGATACGCTCATCTCTGCTCCTCTAACCATAGAACTAAATACATGTACACATGCATTTAGTTCTATGCTCTAACCAAGTCATATTCCAACCATCTCCCTTAACTACAGAAAGCACGTAAAGGGTCGTATATACCATCGTACAACGGACTGCGAATTCTATTCAAAGGCGTTTTATAGCTGAGGCGCTGGAGGCGCCAGCCTCCTCGCGAAAAAAAAATCAAAGAAATTGGAAAAGTAAAACGGGAGAAAAATGCTAAAACCGATGAGAAAATGAAAATGTACCCTAGTTAGGGGGGCCCTGAAGGCAGACAAAAGGGCCCTACGTCTGACTAAAGGGCCCCTCTGGCCAAGTGAAAGGGCCCCCGTGTCCGAGTCAATCGTTTTCTATATACTGTTACTGTCGAATCTACTACTGAATGAGAATGTAGTCATTGCATTGGCATAAAAATCATCAATCACCCCCCACCTCCCCGCGAAAGAGGGCCCTCAAAATAGTGTAGCCTCCGCCATGATAAACCTTAAAACGCCCCTGATTCTATTTAATCAAGAGCATTGTCACTAAATGTGGAAACTATTAAGTCTGTAATTAATACGTGCATGTAATTATATGTAGTGAACGTGTATAGGCCCCTATATAATATGTAATGGACGGTATATAATTATATCGTAGACCGATAACGTAAGGTTTAATGGATTCGCACATGTGATATTCAAATTAGTTCGATCAAGCTCGCCTATAATAAATATTTTACATGTATAAAATATAGTAGTCTTAACACAATACAAGTATGGAGCACTGTAGCTAACGGTTCTATGACAGTCTCGCCCACCTGTAGACTGGATCTCATTTTACGTTCGATCAGGACGACTGGGCGTCGATCCTTGCTAGAAGACTCCTCCTCCATCCGGCCATTGTCTAAATGTGTTTGAAAATTCCAAATATTTATTATATATGCGACATTACAATACTTTCTCTCGATGGGATACATAATTTGACAAAAAACCCGAACTAATTTGACTTTTTGATCGTATCTTACTCGCCGTCTTCCATTAGCCCAGGTCAGGTGCAGAAGAGTAGGACGTTAAACCCAATTTCATTTTCGTATCTTACTTTTGAATTTTATACTCAATATTCATAGCGCAGGTTGAACGCCCGAATCTTACCGTGTTTGGTTATCCAGCCCGCGAAATTTTTGCATCAGGGCAGATAACTGATATCCGGTTACGAAAACTGTCAAATTTGACAGGTGTAAATATTGTTGATATGTTTATCGATTGATTAGTTAATTAATATTCCATATATAATAAGTAAGTTATGGAGATCCCTTTTATGTTATTCATATTGCATGATATAACCTAACAAAATTAATACATACCAAATACCAAATGATATTTTACCTAAAAATTTTATACTTTTTTTTTCAGAAAATGTCTCAGTCATCACACAGATTAATTAGTAAGCTTGCCACGCCCAAATTACAAACAGAGGGTGGTGGATTTTTGGTGAGGAAAGTAATTGGTACAGTTATACCAAACTGTGATCCAATTTTAATGTTAGATCACATTGGTAAGATTTTAAACATTATTTTTTTTAGGCAGTGGCTATTTGCCACATGTGTAAGCAATAATTTCAAAATATCCTCACGACTACAGACCGCAAATACCAACCGATTTCAATCAAACTTACAGAATATGATAACAATCATAATATTTCGGAGTAGCCAAAATTTCGACCACTTCCGGTTAGCGGTTTCCGAGATATCAGGTTACCACACATTTCATGTGGCACGACTACAGACCAACCGATATCCAGGAAACTTACAGAATACTATTACATTAATAATATCTCGGAGTAGGTAAAGTTTCAGCCACTTCCGGTTAGCGGTTTCCGAGATATCAGGTTACCACACATTTCATGTGGCACGCCTACAGACCACAATTATCAACCGATATCCAAGAAACTCACAGGATATAATAACAATGATAATATCTCGGAGTAGCCAAAATTTCGACCACTTCCGGTGAGCAGTTTCCGAGATATCAGGTTACCACACATTTCATGTGGCACGCCTACAGACCACAATTATCAACTGATATCCATGAAACTTACAGGATATAATAACAATGATAATATCTCGGAGTAGCCAAAATTTCGGCCACTTCCGGTTAGCGGTTTCCGAGATATCAGGTTACCACACATTTCATGTGGCATGCCTACAGACCACAATTATCAACCGATATCCACGAAACTTGCAGGATATTATAACAATAATATCCCGGAGTAGCCAAAATTACAGCCACTTCCGGTTGGCTGTTTCCGAGATATCAGGTTACCACACATTTCATGTGTGGTAACCTGATATCTCGGAAACCGCTAACCGGAAATGTCTGGAATTTTGGCTACTCCGAGATAGTATCATTGTTATTTTATCCTGTAAGTTTCGTGGATATCAGTTGATAATTGTGAAATGTGTGGTAACCTGATATCTCGGCAACCGCTAACCGGAAGTGTCTGGAATTTTGGCTCCTTCGAGATAGTATCATTGTTATTATATCCTGTAAGTTTCGTGGATATCGATCGATAATTGTGGTCTGTAGGCGTGCCACATGAAATGTGTGGTAACCTGATATCTCGGAAACCGCTAACCGGAAGTCGTCGACAGTTTGGCTACTCCGAGATATTACTATTGTTATTATATCCTGTAAGTTTCGTGGATATCGGTTGATAATTGTGGTCTGTAGGCGTTCCACATGAAATGTGTGGTAACCTGATATCTCGGAAACCGCTAACCGGAAGTGACCGAAACTTTGCCTACTTCGAGATATTATCATTGTTATTATATTCGGTAAGTTTCGTGGATATCGATTGATAATTGTGGTCTGTGGGCGTGCCACATGAAATGTGTGATAACCTGATATCTCGGAAACCGCTAATCGGAAGTGGCCGAAATTATGGCTACGCCGACATATTATCATTGTTATTATATCCTGTAAGTTTCGTGGATATCAGTTGATAATTGTGGTCTGTAGGCGTGCCACATGAAATGTGTGGTAACCGGATATCTCGGACACTGCTGGCCGGAAGTGGTCGAAATTTTGACTGCTACGAGATATTATTATTGTCATTATATCCTGTAAGTTCCGTGGATATCGGTTGATAATTCTGATCTGTAGGCGTGCCACATGAAATGTGTGGTAACCTGATATCTCGGACACTGCTGGCCGGAAGTGGTCGAAATTTTGACTGCTACGAGATATTATTATTGTCATTATATCCTGTAAGTTCCGTGGATATCGGTTGATAATTCTGGTCTGTAGTCGTGCCACTTGAAATGTGTGGTAACCAGATATCTCGGAAACCGCTAACCGGAAGTAGCCGAAATTTTGGTTACTCCGAGATATTATTAATGTAATTATATTCTGTAAGTTTCGTGGATATCGGTTGATAATTCTGGTCTGTAGTCGTGCCACATGAAATGTGTGGTAACCTGATATCTCGGAACCGCTAACCGGAACTGGACGAAATTTTGGCTACTCCGAGATATTATTAATGTTATCATATTCTGTGAGTTTCGTGGATATTGGTTGATAATTGCTGTGCGGAGACGTACAAGTGGCAAATAGCCCCCGAATTGTCTTACCACATGTGGCAAATAGCCCCAGCCTTTTTTTTTATTTAATTATTACTAATATTAGAATAATTAAGCATAGGGCTATTTTCACACCTCAGCAAAAAATAAACGTAGTTCAATTTATATAGTATTGTATTCAAATGACTCTATTGTGACGTATTTCACAATCATCATCATGATAAAAAAAAAAAAAAAGTCTAACATTTAAAACAACTTGTGCATTAAAAGTTAAACATTGGTATTGACAGTCTAAAAATTTGGAAATAATCCAAATGAAAAGCGGTGATTTGACTGTATAATATCACATCAAATCAGTGTTGCAAAACTTGTAAATAATCATGGTAGATAAAGTGTGTTTTTTTTTTAAATTTCTGTAACAGGTCCAGTTGTGTATAAACCAGGTGAAGCATTAGGAGCGCCAGACCATCCCCATAGAGGATTTGAAACTGTTACATATCTAATTGATGGAGGAGTCAAACATCAAGATTCAGCAGGAAATAAAGGTAGGTCTTCTAGAATACTTATAAAGGGTTGACAGATCAGAAACATGAGTGGGTGGGGGTGGGGGTTGGGCATTTGCATGGTTCAAGACATTGTACTATGGAGGTTTGTCATCACAGAGTGGACTTTTTCTTGGTTTTCCAGTTACGTTTCAAATTTTTCTTCACTGAAATGAAATGGGATTTAATGTCTGATTTTTCTACATCAAGGCATAATACCAACGGTCAGTGGTTCATTTACATACACATCAATGTGTGAAGGAACCTTGGTTTTTCATCCCATCGGAACGAATAGATGTGGTGCCTTGTCATATCATGCATACTGTGTCCAATGAAATGGAAAACCGCAGAAGGAAATCTGGAGAAATTTCGCAGTCGGCACCACCAGCAAACTGGAGACCTACTCGTTAGTGAGCCAACACCTTTACTCACTGAGCCTCTTTTCTCTTTGTTTAGTACAGGTCAAATAGACTGTTTTGATCTGTTAGTAACATATGTATGCTACTTTTGTTTTTATCAGGTATATTAAAACCTGGATGGGTTCAATGGATGACGGCAGGGAAGGGTGTGGTCCATTCTGAGATGCCAACAGATGACATCATGGAAAATGGTGGAAAATCAGAAGGGTTCCAATTGTGGGTTAATCTTCCTGCTAAGGTAATTTTTTTCTAATAGGTTATTCCTATACTTTATTATAAATATTTGAAAGTACTTTTAAAAGGCTTTACATTAGAGTAAAACTTCAATTCCCAACAAGGACTATATGAAGAACATTCCTATAAAGTTGCTAAAGATGTGCATCTAATTATTTGGATGAACTGAAATATCAGGGCCAAATGAACATGGAGATTTTTGATCATAGCCATGTTTGATTTTGAAAACAAGATTAAGAATAATATGCTAGATTTACATTTTTTAACGTGTAAATTGACCAATGTGTCTCCTGTGCATTCGGTTAATTCTTAAGACAAACATTCTGAGTTAGAATGAAGGTAATAAATGAAGTAGTGTTGAATGGCATGTCAGCACCAATCGGGTTATATTGTGCCGATAGAATGAAGATAAGCTTTGAATACATCTAATCATCATAAGGAATTGTTAGCATAAGTCTTCACAGAAGTACAGACAGGTATAAGTATTATAACATATATCTAATACCATGAATGTGTTTAACGACATTGTTGTCAATCACAGCACTACAGGGTTTAAAGTCCTACTGTTCTGCTCCAAAGGGGCTAATCAAGACGTTTATACACCATACAGTGTGCTATGAGGTAAAAATTTTCCCGAACAGTGGTGCTATGGCATACTTTGAAATTAAATTCCAACTATCACAGGTTCTTTTATGTCCATATCTGTTCCGTACAAATGACTATACATTGTCCCTGATCGGGCCGTCTGTCCTGCACCACTGACAAGGGGGAACCACACCGGAAAATCCTGCTGAACTTTCTCAGTCAACAACAGGATCAAATACAGGACCTCCAGGTTAGCAAGCCAAATTGTAACTCACACAGTGTCACTGCAGCTCCTAACACACAACAAATTGATGTATTTGAGCACATACAACTACTGGCAGGATTTGTTTTGATGTTTATCTAATTCTGATTTATTATCAAATCTTGTCAAAAATATTGTCATAATTGCACACCATTTTGATTGTAAATGAACTGCTGTGTGATTATAAATGTATTCTTTTAGTTTAAAATGATTGAACCACGATATCAAGATACACCCCCAGAGAAAATACCCATTGTTAAAACAGAAGATAATCGTGTTACTATTAAAGTTATATCAGGAGAATGTAGAGGTAAGTATATAATCATCAACCCAGTGATGAGCATCACCACCAACACAAGTGGTTTACAAGCCATAATATAATTGGTTTTCAAACTAACCAGGGCCAAGTCAGGAGTAAACATTTGTCTCAATATAAACATTGGGCATTGTATTAAAGTAACTGCATGATCCTTATTTTTCGGAAAACTTGATTTCTGGTGGCTTAATACACACTTCTAAATGTTAAGCTTTGACTGAGCTAAGACGGGCATACGCCATACAGTGTGATATGAGGGCATTTTGGCCGGACAGTGGAGCTACAGCATATTCTTATATCAAATTCCATATGCCAAGGGATCTTTTATGTGCTCACCAATGTGTATACAGGACCTTGGTTTTCCATCTCATCTGAATGACTTGACAGCTGTTCCTGTCGGGCCCTCTGTCCTGCGCCACTGACAAGGGAAAACCAATCTGGAAAATCCTGATGAACATTCTCGGACAAAAACCCCATGCTAATATATATTGGATTAGGATCCAATTTGCTGCTCAAGTTTCATTCATGATTTAATTATGAAATGGATAATCGAGACTACGATTTTTATCGTAATGATGATCGAGTCTAGGCCAAAAATTCAATCGCTAAAATCTTGGTTCAGAGTGGATAAATGTAACTGAAATTTTCAGCAAATTGCCTTTACATTATCTAGTTTTTAACTATTATAGTGAGAACTGCCAGCTCTTTATCTAATTGCCCATTTTTTTATAGCCAATATTCATCAGAATACATCTTGAGATATTCAGCTATAAGTAAATGTTCAATATATAAAGAGCTACTGTAGGCCTACATATATTTTAAACTATCTAATGTATCTATTTTAATGTCTTTTTTAAACTATATAATGTTGGTTTTTTTACAGGAGTAAATGCTGTTATAGAAACTAAAATACCTATTACTATGTTAGATATACATCTAGAAGCAGGCAGTACATTTACTTATACAATACCTACATCTCATAATGGTTTCTGTTATGTTTGGAGAGGAGCAGGTAAGTTGACCGTATTAGATGTTATTGGGGCTAGTTTTACCTAAGCTATCTGCTACTAGTGAGGACCAAGAAAAATAAAACAAGAAATGAAATGGAGTTTAACGTCCTACTGTTCTGCTCCTAAACTGGGCTAATGAAGACAAGCATAATACAGTGTGCTATGAGAGAAATTTTGCCTGGACATCAGCAGTACGGCCCACTCTTAAATCGAATTCCAACTGTCAAGGGATCTTTTATGTGCACGCCTAAAGGAAAACACAGGACCTTGGTTTTTTGTCCTATCCAAATGACTAGAGATCTCTCCTTGTTAGGCCCTCGGTCCTGCATCACTTACAAGGACCTCGGTTCTGCATCACTGACCAATGCAGGGATCGAAACATCTGACTTCCAGGCTAGCCCGCCAGCATCTTACCCACTTAAGGCCGATTCTCACGGTGCGACTTGTAGTAACTACTTGTAGTATCGACCCGAGTTGCAGCGTGAGAACACCCTAGTCGTACCAACTTTACAAGCTCCCAACCAGTTGAAAGCGAGTTGGGTGAGATAGAAACTTCCCTATTTCAGTCAACAGATCGTATGAAATTGACCAATCAGAGACGTCGAGTATTAGTACAAACATGAGTTCTCTCCCCTTGTTGTTTGTAAACATGGACGCGAAGCCGGCAGTGGGTCTACGCAGTCACTGTGACCCCCCCCCCCCCCAAATTAAAAACGAAAAAATTATTGAGATAATATTGACAAATATCACAATGTAGCTCTACCCGTGTGTTTGTAATCCTAAAAAAATTTTCAAATATACAAGTTTCAATACTAATTGGGGCGTGGATGTAGAATGTCCATTGGAATAAAATATAATGATAGAGAAACGTAACATATTTTAAACACTCTTTCAGTTACTATTTTATGTATTTTAAATTTCATTTAAATTTGATTACAGGATTTTTAGGTCACAATCAAATGCCAGCTCACATGGGTCAAGTCGGATTATTAAGTGAAACAGGGTCAGAGTTCATGATTCGAGCCGAGGATGGGCAAGGTATATATATAGTGCAACTGGTTATACATTATTCATTATAACATCAATGCTATGAATACATATTTAAGTAGCCTGCAGTGCAAGTATTTCAATATTCAAGTATTCTTATTAAAGTAGATAAAGAGTTGACAGTTCTTGCCATAATAGTTGACAAAATAGATAATGTAAAGGGAAATGCTGAAAATTTTAGTGTCTACCCTAAATTTAATGCGATCTGCAGATTTTGTTATTAAAGGGGCATTTACAAATAATCCATACAACCATCAGATACAACAGATAAATGGTCAGATGGACAGTTTTTTGCATGGATAGGATCAATTCTATTCTTATTTGACTAACTCATGCATAGTCAATCAATTACGTTATATTAGGCAACGTCATAAGGTGTATGATGTCCTATCTGACTTGGCAACCTGAATACCTGATTAAAAATGTCTTCTTCTGTCGCTGCGAAACACTGTATACGAAGCATGAACTTTGTGGAACCTGCAGCATCAAAAGTAGACTAAGACTGGGATGATAAACAACACCTTGCTGCCATATTATTGAGTTATTAAGTAGGAGCAAATGTTGCCATACAACGAATAGAAGTTTGAACCATTGTATTGTGTAAACAGTCGTTCAATATTTTGTATCTGATGGTTTTATGGATTGACTGTATCAAGTAAATGTCGCTTAACTTACTGTAATCTGATGGGTTGGCCACAGTTATTACCACATATTTTCACACCTTTAGGAACCACAGCTAGCTCACTGTGTTTGTTTTGATATTTTACAGAATGTCATGCATTGTTAATAGCTGGAAAGCCTATTAAAGAACCTATTGCTAATTATGGGCCTTTTGTTATGAACACTCAGGAAGAAATCTTACAGGTAACAAATATTATAGATTTAGAAAATGATTTTTGAAAGACAGACTTTATTGTATTACATGTATAAATCATAATCAAATGAGACAGTGACTCAGTATTTTTTACGTATTTTGATAATAAAAATCTAATGTTCTTAACACATGTGATAGTTCTTTAAAATTGATAATCCTTCACACCAACACAGTGTTGCTGATAAGTAAAAATTGGAATTAAACATAAATTTGATAAAAATGGGGATTATGGTTATCATTAATCTCATACATAAAATTTAACATTTAAAGATAAACTCTCCAACTTTGGCGGTCCTAAATTTATTGTTGACTGATTATGAAGTCTACATTTTTATTTTTTCTGATCATTAGAAATATCATACTTTCCCATAAATATCCACAGTAATATCTGTCTCTGCTGTTTACTTTGTTCTATGTTGTGTTAAGCAGTTATCTAGAATTTTTGTATGTCCGCATAGAAATGTGGCCGTATATTGCCATTGCCTCCACCCGTCCGTCGATCTGTCTTCCACAATTTCTTATGAATACTCTACAGACTATATTTATCATCATATCTGTATCAAATTTATATGCATTGTTTGAATTGATAATATGAAGGAGCCTGTTGAATTTCAGCGATTTCCATTAATTTCTTCTGGAGTTATGGCCCTTGTTTCACTTTGTGAACGCTCTAATGACAAAAGTTGTCATCCGATCTGCACAAAATTGATATGCATCATTTCAATTAGACGAAGTCTATTGAATTTCAGCGATTTACATTAATTTTATTTAGAGTTATGGCCCTTGTTTCACTTTGTTGAACCTTGTGCAAACTCTTACAACAAAAGTTTTCAACCGATCGGTATGAAATTTATATGCATCATTTGAATTAATGAAACAATGGAGCCTAAAATTGTCTTGCAAATGCCCGCAATTATCAACAAAAGAATACATATGTGACAACCCTTGTCGACCGTTGGACGATTTAGCTGCTGTGGGCATAAGTTTCATTGTGTGGCAACTTATCTTTTATCAAATTTACAACTATATATTATAATAAATTATTTTACAGGCTATAGAAGATTATAGAGCAGGTAAACTGGGTGAAATACCAGGTGAAGCAGAAAGATTACGACAAACTGAGGCAGCACAAGCACTTCATAAAAAAAATAAAAATAATTCTTAGCAACATATTTCAACAGCTGGACTGGCATTTTATTATCTTGTGTGCAAATTATATTTTCAAAAGTGTTTTTTTTATTTTTCAAGGTTATTTATTAAATGCATAATATTGGTACTTAATAGACAAAAATAGACCAGGTTCTTTATATGTTTTCATAAAATTGTTGTTTCCAATTTAAATTAGATGCAGATTTTATTTAGAATACTAAAATTCTGGCAGTAAAGAAAAACGAATTTAAGATCTCAAAACAAAAATGTATAATTTATTTTTAAAAGTACATGTATTAATTGACTCTGGAAATTTTTATACAAGAAATAAAGGTATAAATTCTCAATTTACATGCATTTATCATGTATTTATTTAATATACTAATCATGCTTTTAGAATCAGATATAATAACTATCAATGTTGTAATATTTGGCACACATTAATTGATATTAGAGACGTTCAGATGCGTTCAGAGAACACGGTGAAGTCGTTTTTGGAAGACGTGATGCACTTATTCGGTTCAGAAATATCCGATGGTCAGTTCATTGTGAATAAAGCTAAAAGTGAACTGTTTGAAGGTATTGATTCGTTCTATCATTTTGCTTTTATTCAACCAGTCAAACAGTGTGTACCTAACAAAGGTTGGTATATTTGAAAGGGATGTGTTTTAGTATAATTATGAAAAAGATTGCCTAAAATAGAATTAAACCACCATGGAAATTTACTTACGACCTTAGCTGGTCCAAGACTTTTTAATGCTCTACGAGTGCATCTGAACCTCTCTATTAGTCAAAAATAAACCTGTTTAAATTAAAATTTATTGGAACAATAGGAAACTGCCTATCAAGAGACATATATTTTTGTGCATCATATACTCCTACCATGCTGAGTGTATCTGACTTAAACCTGTGATAGATTGGAAAATATATTTTACAATAATTGTGAAAAATAGTGATATTTATTTATTGGAATGGATGTGAGTAGAGTAGTTGTTCGACAAAATATTATATTGGTGGTGTTATAAAGCAACAAAAGATTAAAACTTGAAATTATTAGTGCTAACTTCTATTGCTGAAAAAACTTGTTATTTAATTATATTCTTATTAGCATTTTTAGATATTTTCTCAATGCTTATGAACTTTTTTTTATGTATATTATTAAACAGACATTATGCAAGAGGTAAATTTGCCTATTGAATGTCTTTCTTAAGGCCTGAAATGTTATCTTAACTATTAATTAGACATTAATTAATCTACCAAGACTATAATTAACTCTTGATGCCATAGGATGGCTGCGATATTTAGTGGATTCAAATGCATTTTATGGTGGATATGGTTACCATAATCGATAAGGGATAATCAAGATTATGTTTATTATCGTAACAACAGTATTTAATGACAATCAAAGGTAGCCTATGATTATATGATAAAATTCTTGGCTCAGAGTGAAGTAATTTGAATAATTTTAAAAATACTCTCTTTTTATTATCTATTTTTTAGTTTTTATAGCAAGAAATGTCAACGCTTTATCTAATTTTACCTATTGCTACTTTCAGTTTGAAAACCACAAAATCTGAATCAAAATGTTGTTTTTCATATTTCCTGTTTTTAAAACATTTAGTTTTATTTCTAAAGCAACAACAGATATGTTAAAACACTTCAACTTATTTATGCCAATTAATTAAATTGTCATTGTTTTATGTTTGTATTCCTTGGTCAATATTCCTGAAAACTTCAAAAATGTTGAAAGATACTGCTTTTCCATTGGCTAGGAGTTGATATATTGGCCAGTAAAACGATGGGCCAATAAACCGCTTAAAAGAACAGTGACAGTGTCATAAATCTTATTTACCTTAGCTGGAGACCTTGATTTTAAGTTCCTTGCTTTCAGTCTGACAATTAAGCTGATAGGTAAATTTGACAGTTACTATATCTCAAGGTTGAGTGAATATTTTCTTATAATTGTGTGTTGTACTGTTGGTATAGTACATGGAAATATAGAAGTGTATGAATTGTTGTATACATTGATATAGCAGGTGTGTGCTAACCATGTATGTTGTAAGCTATTCCTGTGATAGAGAGGTAGCCTATTCTTTAATGTATATACCTAGTGCAAATATGAACAAAGGTTCATTCTAGTGCAGTGGAAAAACCAGGCTATAACCAGAACTTGCCTTCTAATATAGGGGTTTAAGTATGATACAGACCCATAAATATTTTTAAAAAATAAAAGAGTGATTGGGAAATTCTTTCACTCCCATGACATTTTTAAGTAGAATATTCCAGCAAAACTTTGATTCAAATTCTACCTTGCTGTTGTGGTTAGCGGTTTGATCGGTTGACATTTTCAGAAAAAGGTAATTAACCTGCAAGTAATTAAAGAGTCTCATCTTGGAATTCAGGCTGAAGATCCTAGCCTAACTGTTGACGCATAGGTAGCCCCATCCCCAGGCAGAACAAGGGGTAAGGAATATAACAAAATTAGTGGTGAAGAATATGAAACAGGATAGTCCCATATATTTTCTATGACAACCACACCACATAGATATTTTTTGTTTTGGAAATTTTATATTTTATTTTATATTTTTCTTAATTATTTTTCGTATCAAGCTTTTAGGCTGTGCTATTTTATTATTATACTGTTATTATATTAATATGGTTGTTGTATCTTTAAATGTTTAACTAATGTTTGGAATATTTGAATTTAATAAAAACTAATTTAAAAATATACATTTTGAACATTTTACCTACAGGCAATTCAGTGGCGTTTGCTAGTGCTAGAAAACTATTCTCTCATAATTTTAGTATTACCTGAAGCCAGTGGTATAAATGACTATCCCGACAGAAAGGCTACCAAAGAAATGGCCTGACTTGTAGTAAATAATTTTTAACTCTAAAACTTGCATATACGAAATAAAAGGGACAAGGGACCGGCCTGCAAAACCCCAGTCCAGTCACTAACAAATGATGTCAGGCCCATTGGACAACGTATAACACCAACATGAGTAACATTTACAATACATTTTAAATACATTTTATTCCAGTCATAATATGAACAATATGTAATACTGATAAATAAATAATACTAGAAAATATACAATCAATGAAATAAAAACATTAATTTATTATAAACGATATCGTGCTTATTAAATTATAAACACGGGATAAATTTTTATGCAACAAGCTAACAGTGAATAAATATCATTTCACTGTCAAAACACGGTCTAAAACAATCAAGAACCGTAACTTGAAATGTGGCAGGAAAGGTAAAAATTCATCCAATCGAATTCTTCCAAATAGGCAACGTCAAATGATTCACAAGTCAAAACATTGTTGTACTGCCAACGTAATCAGAAACTATGATCGTTTAATGTAAATTAACAATAAAACATATTTCACTTAAAGATAATACGAAATTTGATTTTAATAAGTATGAATCACTTCCTCGTAAATGAAACAATCCAAATTGGTAACCAACATGAATCTCAAAACGAAGATTGTACTACCATTGTAATCATGGTGAAGCAAGAAATATAACATATTTCACGTAAACATAATTTCAGATAGTTCTCAGGAACAAACAAATAGAAAATGCAAATTAATTCACCAAAAATGATTGTACAGTAATCAGGTATTATGATCGGAAAATTAACAATTAAAATTTCAAAAATAAAGAACGGTTCGCAACAGGCATCCAAAATTCGATCTGATTTGACAGTGACACTAATGTTTTTTTATGTGCTATCCTTCTCACAGATCGATTTCTCATTTAAAAGGATTTTCTTTAGGATTTTATATTTTGTGTAGTTCAACTGGTAGGGGAGCGAGAGCTTGTACCAAATGGTGAAGGACTCGCTCTAAGCCAAGGTGTATTTCTTCTGTAACCAAAATGACCATTATAACCTATAACGGGTTTAACATCCTGCATGAATTGTGAATGACCATCTACAAATTCTCGAGATCTCCCTGGAAGTATAATAAAATACACTAAATGTAACTAATATAAACTCCAGAAACAATCAGACCACACCCCACATCATTAATCTAAAAGCATCTTCCATTGTGCCTGTTCCTGCACTAAAGTGGGGGTTTTTTGTGAGTTGTTTTCTCCTGCAATCCCCATGGGGTCCGATCTCGACCGATCTCGACCGTGACTTCGGGATAGACTAAACCTCGTGGCAATCTATCTATACAAGAACTGGGCACAGTTTATGTCTTTTACGACTAAAACAGGGTGGGGGGGGGGTATTTCCTGTTTATTTCCGAAATGCTCCGTTTAAAAGAAGAACGAAAAGACCAATAAAGGCCTTACCATCTCTTTGACAATGAACAAAATAGAGGCTTGGTTAATGTGTTAATGGAGCGTGATCGTGCACGTAACACGTAAAATAGCTCCTAACGGTTAGAATTCAAATGCTGACCTGGCAACATTTCTCTCATCGCACATTAGTCCGGTTGGTGCAGAGGACTGTCTTCATTCTTTGTCAATTGTGGATTATTGTGATTGTGGGTTACACTCTCCTTAATGCCCAAGACAAACGCGTGTCAAATCTTAGAAGATAAAATGACTAATATTTACCTGCTCCGTTCATATTTCTTCTAGATAAATATCTATAACCAGCACCTTGATTATGAAAAAAATCCATCACTTTACCATCAATCGATTCTCCATTTTTAAACTGAATTAGAAAATAAAATATAACGTATTAATATTTTCCCTTTATAAATCTAACAAAATACTCACCTTCATATTTTAGGGTTATTCAAACTTATTTCTATCTTTATCCTTAAAATACCAACAATTGAAAACAATCGTTGAGCGTGACACACAGAGACAAAACGTTCTGTCAAACTTTATTCGTAAATCAACGATTGGGAACATGGAACAACCAGTCACGACCACATGGAAATAGGTTGTGAGGGAATTGATTTTATTTCAGAATAATTTTGGGACGTGAAAACTGGAATATCTATTGGCTAGGTCCTAATTACTCCCCGACCTTGTCTTGCATCTAAAGGGTGCGTATATATACTGATACGCAATGAAAACGTAGCACTTCAAAGAATGGTCGATGGTAAATTTGTTGTGAGAGATGCGCAGCATTTCAATCTTGTAGACTAGGAAGAAATGATGATTCACGGTGGCGTGATTTTTTTTTTATGGGATGTGGCTTTTAAACATTCTATAGAAAACGCAACGGCTTTGACATCTGAGGACGGAAAACGACTCTTAGTGTTAATTCCTGGAGGCATGGGCACCAGAGTCGCTGGAAGCAGCATTGCACCAAGAGTGAATGGTGTCTCTGGCTCTTAGAAGTTATTTACACATTATTTACATTATGTTTAGCATTTTCGCCTATGTATCACTGTTGGCCTCTCTGGTTTACTGTTGATTTTCGTTTATGACAAAAAAAAATCACATTTTTTAGTTGCATTGTTTCTGGCCACATCTTCCTGTCAAATCCATGGTGCGTTTACATTTTACTCTTGGGCGTCTAAAGAATCCGTACATTGAAGTTGCATATTATGTAAGCTAAAGTTTTGGGTCATTGTTGCAGTTGGCAAAAATTTTGAGAAATTTTGACTAGATATTAAACTGTTGACGTTACCGAGGTACACCAGTGACTTTAACATAATGTAACGTATACGATAGTCATATCAAAGTGGTCCTTATCTAGTCAGTGGATTTAAGTCTGGCTCTACAGCTACAGTGTTTCGGTAGGACACTAAATCACGTTTTATTTCATTTCTGCAACAGTGAGCAATACGAAGTATTTAAAACAGAATTTAATATTCATAACACCACAATCTCAAATCAATAAGACACTTTTTTTTGTTGTAGTCAATAAGTTTACATAATCGTCCAAATCCCCTAACAAAATGGCAAACTGTCTTTGAATAAAATCGATTGTAACTATTCTGTGGTTTGTTTCTCGTTACATGGTGTCTGTGATTTATTAGACGGTATATGATAGACAAACAAGAAAGACTTTCATCATTGCTACGATCTTGCAATCAATATATCGCCATTGGAATGTGGAATTAATTTCACAACAATCAGGAAAAAAGAAGAGAATGTCGATTTCTCTATAGCATCTTTTGTCTTTGGATATTTTCATTATAATAAAAATCTCCATGATAACATGACATACCTTTTAAAAAAATAATTACAGGAATGGACTGTTTCTTATGGAAACGATTGCAGACGTATTCTTTTACGATTCTCAAGCTTAAAGGTGTGGAGTGAGATAGAAAACAGGAAACTTCAAACTATTTAGAAGTGACCAATTTGAAAATATTTTGGACTAATAATTTTTCCAATTACATAAAAATCAGGCATTTAAAGAATGCTTTTTATTGAGTATAACATCATACTCTGTGCATAAATTTATTTGCTATTCAGTACAAACTTACACCATATTCATTTACTTATTTTGGAATGATGCCACTTTAATTTATCAAAAAACTCTAAATATTTCGCTTACATTTGTCCTTTTGTTTTTTTCTACCAAGTATACAACCATATTACTTAAGTGATGGGTCGGCTTGACAGGATTATAATGTCAATAAAAAAGTGGTAGAAGTATTGATTAAACATGCGGTCGCTAAGTTTATCAATATATAAAATCAAATAGGTAGTCACACGGTCTATTAATAAACGATCTACACTGATAATACATTATATATTAATGTCATCAGTATGTCAACTAAGCTAAGTTTGTACTTGTATAATCATAGCTTTCCGAGACTTAGATTAAAGCGATATTCGAGCGATTATACATAAACTAGAATTGATTCCTTCAAATTGAGAGATCTGGTGCAAACGACAGCACAGACCCACTTTTCCTTTGGGCACCCGATGTCACTTGTGTGCAACTCAACTATCACAAAACTTTCCCACATAAACATCATTTTCTCGTCCAGGTTATAAATATGTTCAGCAAAGTGATTCCACATTTAAAAATCTTTCTACTTGAAAGTCAAAAAATGATTTAGAATAATTGCAATACCGAATAGACTAGAAAATTTCAAACAATGCATTATATTGACAACTATGGGAGAGGGCGATTGCATTCGGGTGGACTTGGTTGGATTAACTTCGTATTTTCATGTTTCATTCTGATGGAGGTGGCTAGATGAACCCAACCTTGCCGCCACCCCTACCACCCACACATACCTCTTTCCTCTTTTTTTCTAGCCTACGACTACTGCCCCAAATATTGGGAACTTACAACTTCCATCATTGAGATCTTTTAAGATGCATAATGTAAAAGATAAATCTGCCTATTACCGGTCTTTTTACTGGCTTCTAATGTTATATAACCAAATCTCGGGTGGTCATAACATTGGGTGGATTGACGTTAATATGGACGCCACTCACAGAAATTAACGTTATATGGTCTAAAAATCTATATCGTGGCAGTGATACTTGATAATCAAGACTGGGCTACTGCTTGTCAAAACTTCGCTAAGACTAAATTAATTTGACGGAAATTTTCAATGTTAAATTATTATAGCGAGAACTGTCAGCGATTTATCTAAATCTTACATAATGCATCTTTAAAAAAAATATCAATCAAGTTCTTTACTAAACGACAATGATACCAAAATATGGTCGAGGGCAACATTCGACATATTAATGTATTTGATCAAAATATATTACATTATTAATACAAGTATTATTATACAAATATGAATACCATTAATGATAGGATAAATGTGATGGATCTACAAACAACAACCTCTACTATAATAGTACAATATACCGTAATGGACGAGTAAGCATTAAAGGGACAGTTCTCTGGCAAAAAACTATTTGTGTTTAAATTTCATGGTTAATTATTTATGGTTCGTACAAACATTATCTTAGGCATGGCATTTAAAGATTCGTGGAGAAAGCTGAACTGCGCATTGTAGCGCTGGTACATTTCTTTAGGTTTATGCTTTTGATGTCAGGAAATAGTAAGCATGACCCAATAGGTCATTGACTCATCCAGGCGCACATCTAAATATCTTTTTTAGAGAAATGTCCCTTTAAACATATGCTTTTAAAGTGCCGGTGCCATTTCATTATGAAATAAATATTTGGACAATTGATCCGAAGATTCAAAATGAATCATTAAAAGGTCAAAATAAAAACGATTGATATTTACGATGACAGACATGAATGTATATATGATAAATGAATTCGACATGAAGCAGCAATGATATCTTTTCTAAGATAATGTAATGAATGACAAAAGAAACGTCCGGTGCCATTTTGAATATTTCATGTTAATAAAGACAACGTGAAACAAATAATAAATATGCAAGCGGGAAATGACGTAACCAGAGCACTTCGACAATACAAAACTGAACATGCATTGCAATTATCCAATGTTATCCAAAGCATGTGTGCATTAAATGTAAAAATACAATTTTCTTTAATAATAACCAGATAAATTTACCTTTAAATGGAGAATGCGTGTAAAGTAAAATCATCAAGAAATTGGTGTTTCTTTTGTCACTCGGTACATGTATACGAAAACAATGTAAATATGGTATGTGTATATAAATAAATCATTAAAAAATATGAAAAACAATAAAATGATTATCTAACTAACCTGACCAGTCTTCTTTAAGGTCTTGTCAACCCCGTGAAATTCAAAATAATTTTTAACGTGCATATCTTTTTGCGAGTTATAAGGCATGATAACGGGACCTAACTTAGGATTAGCTTTAGAATAATCATTGGAGATACTACTGACCGCGTTACAATCTAATACAAAACTTTTCTCTTTAGTAAAAAGCTCCTCCGGGGGTGGAGTAGTTGGTGCTCTGTATATTTTGTTGACTCTTTTCTTCTCTCGGGGTGTGCTGCTCTGACCGTCCGACATGGTTATCTATGACTTTGACTTCCTGCTACAAGTACAGATATCACAAAAATCAATGACCACTAATATTAAACCGCACAAAACACGCAAACTTAGCACACGGAACTTTCTCAGCTGATGTCCGAGTCGCGTCCACGTATGAGTCAGACTATCGTATGTCTGTGCTGGTTTAAGTACAGTATGTTTCTTAGCAAAGTTTGGGCAACCTTAAAATGGATTATCCCTAACAGTTAATCCTAATCTTTGTTAAACGTTACCATGTATCTCCACGACATGTGTTAATCCAATTATTATCAGAAGTTACGACCTTCGGCTGCAATTAAATGGCGAATCCCGACGGATTAATTGAGCAACTCGGTAAATTATGCAGTTAATTACGCCGAACTCTATACAATCCACACAATCAGCTATTGATATGGTCAATAAACCCTTTAATCCTTGACGAATAATTAAAGAGATTTGTAGCTATGTTGTCAAGGCTGTATTACCTAAACCTCTGTATTCAACCACAATACGTTAACAAGTCTATTACATATATACCTACACAATGCTTTACAGTATATACCAGTCGTTGCTAAGGTAGATTTACTTAATGCAGTCCCGATAAGAACCTCCTCTACGCGTATTTTAATAGGATCAAATCTATTTCACAGTTCGATTCTCTTCAACGGTAGTGGTGTATTTGGGGGGTTCCAAAAAGGAGGATTTTCCAAAAAATTAAAATATTTTGTGAATGAAATAAGCATTATAAATCTTTGGGATTTTTTTTTCATTTTATTTCGAAGTACGATAAATTTTGATGAAACAACAAGTCACTTGTTATATTTTCCTAACATCAATATTCGTGGAATGATCGTTAAATTACATGCATTTATAAATTTTCGAATACAAATTCGGGTTATTGTTTATTGAATACAACCCCGTGTGAATTACTCGCTAAATATTGCTAATGTGTTTTTATTGAACCAAACTGTCATTTGATCTTTTTCCCAAACAGAGCCCTTTTAGATTTTAATAAATAGCTATATAATAGAGTGGGATTAAACTAATCCCCGTTGCTATCACGTGATTGTGATCTTCTGTGTAATACTCTATAGATTTATATTGATCTTGTAAAAGTGATCTGTGTAAAAGACAGGGGGTCGTTATTGACAATTCTTAAAAGAATCAAGGTCATTATTGACTATGTAAACTACGCGGGATTACTAGTATTGAATATGTTTTATGTTTACCTGACGAGAGTGGTAATTTACTGCTTACAGTTCATATCATAAGCAAGCACTCGATCATAATAAGGTCCATTAAGGGGGATTATCTCTTAACGGGATTACCAAATTTTATTGTTCTCTTATTCTATTATATAAATCCATGATCATTGCACAGGCTGTTAGTAGTAAACTGGAGTGGGGTTACGTTCAGCCAAGTATATTACACGCTCTTTTCTCACTTATTTTTTAGTTGAATTATAGGAGTTTGGGTATAACAGTGGAACTTGTTAGTGTCATATTTATTTTTGCGCCACATCTTGATTTTGAACGCCATTATACCTCGCGCACAATGAAAGGAAAGCATATGAGTAAAGTTTAACTTATGTCATTATTAGAGTAACATACAATTGTTTTTATTAAATATGGCACCGTATGTAATTCCACGAGAAAGATTTTTAACATGACAGTTTCGCCATCGAATTTCAATTTTCAATAGTTTTACGAAAAGACATGGGTTTGGTGTGTTTGACAGCCTACATTAAAACATACGTGCAAGAGAGAGAGAAATGGGGTTTAACGTCCACTCGGCACAAACAAGGCCATATCGGGACTAACACATAGTTCAATTTTATTTCAATTATTCGCTTGCGCGTAGGGGTCTTCAGCAGTGGGAAGAAACCGGAGTATCCGGAAAAAACCCACGAGGTTGGACAGGCGACCCTACCCCTTGCCACCTATAACCGGAGATTCGAAATCACCACGCTAGGTGACTCAATGGCAGGCCGTATAATACAGCGCACACACGCTAACCATTCGGCCACCCAACCCGCCTAAAACACACGTAGTAATGACAGATTTTTAAAATATGGTATTTGATAGTATGAATATTCGGCTCGCTTTACTTACCTCGAGGTGTACACGTGACCGCTAATAATCGTTTGACGTCTGCTCTTTTGGTGTAATGGTTGCTGTGGTGATCTTTCGTTGCGTCATAATCAGGAATTATGTCTTTGTATTTGGTGCGGGATCTTTCTGTTATTATGCCGTCATTTATAAATTTCTGTTCTCTTAATTTCAGTTCATTATCATTTGGTGTTATAGGACATCGTTTTCTAGCACTTAATTTATTAAGGCTTATCCGGGACTTTTCTTCTTTAAAATTCTGAAAACAAAAACAACAACATGAAATAACAATCTCTTTTGATAACATCTTTACTAGCACGTCAAAAAAATAGTTAATTTCGTAGAGTTTTTTGTTTTTTGTTTTTTTTTTCTTTAAAAAAAATGTGGACGTGGTAATCAGAACAATGAACTTGTAATGGGGATGTTCGCTTGACATGCCGAAATGTTCCGAATTGACGGAATTGCAATTGTGTGACGCGGAATTTAGTTCAGTCAGTCGAGACACCGGAGGTGGTGTGAGTAGAATCGTGGGGTAATTAAACACAATGAATAGGTTTTAGCATATGTTCTAGCCCCAGATTTCCATTTTTAGTCGATTGTGACTATTTTGGGGTTTGACAGAAGTCAATTACGGAACGTTCATTCGAGCATCCCCGTTGTAGCTTAAAGGGCGGTAACTCTAATATTGTTAACGAATTTAGTGCACCCCATCAAAGCAACAATAACAATACAAACAAAAAATGACTCCTTAGAAACCAATGGTGCATTTCTGAGGAAGAAATATAGAAATAAAAGTAAGGGCATATAGGAAGACATTATATATGCTGAAAACTAAAGGGGTCTTCAGCAGACATCTCATTTTATTCTGTTTACCTTCAATGCTTCATTTCTTTCTAATATCCCTTTCACAACAGGTGACTGAAAGTAAGCTTGTGCGTAGACATCTTTAACAGCGTTATAAGGGGGTATAATGGGATTTTTTCTCGGGAAATTTTGTACTTCTGTTTTTATTCCATCATTAACAAATTTATCCTCTAGTTCTTTACACTCCGAAGTTCCTGGTGATGGTTTGATTCCGTCGGGAACTTTATCAGTCTTCCATAAGGGACTTCCAAACATTACCCACGACATGATTATAGTTTATTCTGTAAAGAAAATAATAAAACTTTTAGCTGATGCTGCATTCCATAAAATCCACAAAATATTAAGTTGGCCGCCTAAAATTAACCAACCAAAGAATCGTTGACGTTGCTTAAATTGGTTAAAGATATTATTAATACAGTGAGCTAACTTCTCATACCACACCAATAGTACCAGATTAACAAGCGGTGCAGGAAAGCTGTCTAGCAAACACAGACATACATCATATAAAAATAAATATATATTTCAAATTCTCTAGTGAGTAAACAAAAACATAAACCAAGGTGAATAATGCCTCCAAAACCCCAAAAAAAATTTTTTTTTAAAAATTGCCATAGGCCTATTAAAAAATTACACACACTTTAAATATCGCCATATCACAGAACAAAAATAAAAGATAACCCCGACTTTAAACTATAGCTTGATTAAAGAATACAATCCAGGTGAATATTTTTATTGGACCTGCACAATTTTTGTTAAAAACAAAGCCTATACCTATTCCATGAACAGTAGGCTATACCTTTATCTTCTCCTTGAAGCCAACCTTCTGATAAAATCACGACTTCAACTAGACTCTATATACCAACATAAATATTACTAATTTATAGCAGCTCGTCATAAGTAGAATAGGTGCCGTATACATCAAATATATTTCACAATGTCAATCAAGTTCGTATTATGCATTGTAATGTAATATACATTATGCCTAGATTAACAGTAAATTGATGGAATTACCGTTAACCAAACTGATATACACAGCAAACTGACAATGGTGGTTTTCGCGAGAAGACAAACCCTGAAAATCTGGTATTTGTTAGGCGGGGATTAACAATGGGAATAGAGTAGAGAATTGACTGGATTAAAAACTAATAAAATACAATGTAACATAGTTTGAAGCTTAATATTGTGCCTATACTCGTTTTTTGATACATGTTCGTCGTATTTTATATTAAAGCAGAATGTCGGGTAGAATTTCATATACTATATTTATCATTCCCTCACCAAAAGAGAACAACATTATATTTGTAACAACATTCAACAAATCATTTAATTGAAGCAGTGGGAATTATATATCAGAATGTTTTTTGAATAAAAGCCCGCCATTACTGTCACGTTTATTCAACTTACATGTTCGTTTTTAGTGCATTTTCATAACTGGATGACAAAGGGTAAAAGGGACTATTATTGTAATGTAATAGATAAAATTTAGCCAGTCACAGAATCAAACACCAACCAAATGATAAAAAAAAAGATGACCGCCAATGATGCAATTGGTAGTATCAACCAATGACATGATTTAGAAACCAAATAATTTTTAAAAAATAAGACAACATTCATCCATTAAAAAATCAGACAATAACCGATGATCGACTTCTTATTTAGACAATAATCAATGAAATGTTCTTAAATTTAGACAACCAATTAATCATTTTTATTTATAGACAACAATCAATGATAAAATTCAGACAATTATCAATTATTTTATTTAGACAACGACCCATGATCAAATTTAAACAATAACTAATGATAATTTTATTTAGACACCAATCACTGATGAAATTTAGATACTGATCAATGATAAAAATTGAGACAATAAAACCAATGATTAATTTTTCATTTAGAAAATAATCAATGTTAAACTGTAGACCACCATGAAATAAATGATTAACTGTAGACCATGACGTAAAGTAACTTTATAAACAGCCACCAATGACAAACTTTAAGATTATGGACATAATTTCAGCTGGGTAAGTTACAGACAAGAATAACCCCCCGTCTGAATTATCCCGTTTGGTGAAAAAAAATAGGACGTTAAACCCCATTTCATTTCATTTTATAGTAATAACCTTTACATGCATTCTCAAAATAAAATCAGGTTAGATTTTTACAATAAAAAAAAGTCAAAAATCTATGAACAATATGGCTTACCAGATAATGTCTCCTATATTCCACTTAGAAATCTCTTCAGAGAAAGAAAGAAAACTTTGTTTGCATAACAGAAACTGATAGTTTACTTATGTATATAAGGTGTATTTCCGGTGAGTCAGATAGACACTGGTCGCTGTGGATTATCGTTGAGTTGATATAATCTATACTAATCCGCTAATATCTATGTATATTTTATAAGTAAATAATATGTAAGTAATTGATAAAGCATGGTTCAGTAATTATTGTTCATTTAATAAGTGCTTTCAGTGCCACAACCTTTGACCTATTGACATTTTAAAAAGCCCTACGTACCAATACTGTTTTTATTCAAGACGAAACATCTCTTAGTATTAAACTCAGTAATTGTCCAATCATGAAATTGTGCTGTTTTTTGATTATGATCTAATCTTTCTGGAATTTTATGAGTTATAATTGCTTGAACGAAGTAGCAGTTGGTAGGAAAATGTTTCGTTGCCGGCGACGGGGATGGGAGTCAACTCATTAAATGCTCACAAAAAAGTGTTAAACAACTGAGATATAGTCAGTTTTTGCGTGTCTATAAAATTATTTTTTAAACCTTACCTTAAAAAATGTACTTTGCGGTTCAAAGAGTCCAATATCAAGTATACGAACATCTATCCCCGTTTCATAAGTATATTAGTTACTAAATATACAAATCAAATCAGTCATATTAATTATATAACAATAATCCGATCAATAAGTAAGTATGTAGGTAAACTATCTGATTAAGGTGTGGAAATATGATACATCATTAATCCGGATAACACTAAGATATTTCATACAATAGCCGTAAATATTTAGGTCATTCTGAGACTAACATTCGCGTATTTGTTATTCTGATGAGGGGGGGGGGTGTCATTATACCTATCATTGAGTCAACTGGCGTTGTTTCGATTCCCCAGTTGTCTATGACAAAGAGAGGGGTCACCTGTTCAACAACGTGGGTTTTCTCATAGGGTCCTCCGGTTTCCTCCCATTGCTAAAGAACCCTACGCACAAGCGAATTATTGAAATAAAATTGAAACATATTTCAGTCCCGAAAAGATGTAGTTTGTGTCGAGAGAACGTTAACACACGCACTCTCTCTCTCTCTCTCTCTCTCTCTCTCTCTCTCTCTCTCTCTCCTGAAGTGGTGTAATGCCGTGGGGGAGTTAATTTTGTCCAGATAATACCCCTCTGTTTTTTATTTAATGTTAAGGGCAGTATAAGAGCCTGAGAGAATGCTTTAAACGACAGTGGGGTTTATGGCATATGTTTTTAGGTTATTTTTTTTTATCCGACATTGTGTACACGCGTGGTTCTCAGATATTCTTTAAATCCAAAAGGTTAAACACAGTATTCTTCCTAGGATCTAAGACATCGATCTGCATAGTACTAACCCGGGTCAATATTAGACTTAATTATGGTATATCTTAAAAAAAACTGCGATAATTATGAATATATAAAGCATTAAATAGAATATCTCAAGAATGAGTAAGTTAAGCAGGTAAATCAAATTCCGCGATCATTCACGACCCTACTGAAAATTTGAAGCAGTCAGACAAAACAGCTGGGGTATTTCTGCGCATTTTGTGTTTGATTTGTAATGTATACTTAAAGCCACTTTTATTTGAGGTATCCTGTGAAATATTGGGCATTTGTAATAAGTGAAGGTGATAATTCCTCTTTAACATTTATTGACCCTAGCAACTTCGTCTTGGAAACTTGAACATTTATGGTTCTATTTAGCACCAGGTTTTTATGTTCGGTAATAAAGAGCCTATTTGAACAGGATCCTCAAATCTGGCCATTCCAATCGACTTGGCTTTGGCGACCATTTCTTAGTTACATTACGTTAAGAACTGCGAGGAGGCCATTTACACAATTTTCTGAAATACTTATTGAAGGAATAAAAGCTTGAGTTTACTATTGGTTTGAAATACAGTTCTCTTGAAATGCTCACATAAATGCAGAAATATAAGACTTGTTCAAAGATTTATACGCTTAACATCTTTCTCCTTGGCTGAAAATCGAGACTGGACACAAAGCAGGTAATAATATTAACAAGATGCCGGTTTCAAACGATTTTAACATGGCTACTGAACGATTTATAAATTACTGCTATATGCGCATGCCGCAAGATATATATTGGCCTTTGGTTCGGATTAAATGAAATGAAATTAGGTTTAACGTCCTACTCTTCTTCTCCAGCTCGGTCAATGAAGGCCGAAATGAAATTCAATGAAATGGGGTTAAACGTTCTACCCCCCAAAGGACCTAATTTCTAGTAGAACCGTGCTATCTTTGTATATAGACGGTTACTGGGAAACTAACTGCCGTCGAATATCGGCGTATAGATGCCAGTAGAAAATATAATGTTCAGAACCTTCAAATTGATGATGAAAGTGAAATATTTATGACGATGCAAATCTGAATTATTAATATTATTATCTCTATTACCGAAACCCTGTAAATACGCTGACTGAATGAGTTTTATAAAGATGTTGCTGTGATAGTTCAGCGAGTCATTAGGGGAAACTCTATCAAATCGAGCTTTAACAATAACATTTCTCCTGTCACAGAAACCCTGTAAATGCCACGAAGGCAGTCGTTTTTGTCTGCCAGTTGTAAACAATTTATAAATTTTACTTCTTTGTAAGAACCGTTCATATCATCTAAATCTAATTAAACGTAAGAGGTGTGCCTTAAGATATGTTCATATATGAATAATTTTCATTCCGTACATAGAGAACTGGTGATCCCAGAATGTTGTAGACATTGTTGAATAAACTGGTAAATTAGTTTTGCTAATTAGAAACGGTAGTAAACCGTGGGGTAGGAGTGGTGTGGTTTTCATGGAGTAGTATGTGAATCATGTTTTCTAGCATCTTCACGTAATACCCAATCTGATTAAAACACAGATCCTATTTCGTTTCATTTTTATAGTTCAAAATTTCGTTTTACTTGTTATCATTGACGTGTTCTGAATGGTGCCTTAGATAGGCCAATGAAACAGTCTGTTACGGCGAGCTTTAGGCGTGTTATGCACGGAACTGTGGGTAATCCACTAGTAACATCAATATTGATTAGGTAATCAAATCTCTGACTTCACAGGGTCAAAACCCCTGATGTGACCTATATCGCTATAACTTGTCAGATCTTCACGTAGTGTAGGCACTCGGCAATCCTCGACAGATTCCGGAACCTACATCTAGTCTCGGATGTATGACAATAAGTGATATGTACCTACGCCCATACATTTGCGATGCGGCTACCGGTTTACTTTAACAGGAAAACTTGACGCTATTACAAACAAACAAGACACCATGAGCGCAGCCATGTTTCATCCGGGACCTTTAAAATAGTTCCAAGACACCATGGGCGCAACAATGTTTCATCCGGGACCTTCAAAGTAGTTCCAATATGGCGGAATTCGTCATACAGCCGAGATTAGATGTAGGTTCCGGAATCTGTCGAGTATTGCCGAGTGGTAGTGTAGGCCTTCGAAAGTATAAAAAATGAAATATAGAACTGTATTTTAGTCAGATTGCGTAATACCCTGCATATTTCGGCACTAATTTCGTTAGGCTACTCGGCTACTGACACAGTTCATGGTTCACTCAATATCAAGGTTTCCGTGGAGGTAGCCGTGTTTGATTTGAGTGTGTTCGTGTCACATCCTCTGATTGGACGCTATCCCGCACGTGTCTGCGTTAAAGGGAGAAAACGTAGTTATACGTTCGGGAATTGCAACGTCTAGATGTTGTAAAACTCGGGGTCGTTTCTTCAGGAACATGTTATTCTAGTGAACTAGCAATTTTATAACAATTCATTATACCTTTAAAACCTCTTTATTTTTAAGGTTTCCAAACCTTAAGAAGAGGTGCGTAATTGGCCAAATATGTAGCTTTCATATATTGTTCTTTGATTAGCAGCACCGTATTATACATGTATAGTATGCTGGTGAAGGCTGTAGAAATAATTACTTGACAGTGTTATTAGAAAATCAATAGAAGTCATAACTATACTAATTCCCTTTTGTGCTGAAGGCCAGCATGCATATAACTAACTCATCCCTAATAGTATCAGTTTCCTTCACTGAAAAGAAGAAATGATTTTATTTGTTTGTTTGTTTGTTTGCTGAACAACGTGTATGCACATGGACTAGTTGAAATTCGAATAACGCAAAGTAAGGTGTGTTTTTATTCATTTTTATTCATTCAGTATGAATGACACGCTGCATGTTTTCCTTTCTTGTCATGTTGGTTGTGATCCGTATTGGCCTGTTCATGCAGGTAGAACAATTTGACATTCAGATGACCTTGAAAAGAGCAATAAGACCTTGGGAAGGTCAGTTTTTGTCCGCAATCGCCCCCACATTGATACACGATTCCTTATAGAGATACCGGAAATTGTAAATTTCGGTAATAGGCATCCAGCAGTCTGTGAAATACCAATATAAATTCATAGGATTGTAGATAACAACTAACAACTAAAGGGTGAGTACTGAAATAGATTTTCTCGATGTTATAATAAAATATAATATAATAGACCTATTATATATAAGTTGTAATGCGTGAATAGTTTAATTGAAATTACTCCACCCTTTTCTATTGCAACAAATCTTAATTCCAGTCAAATAAACAGTTACGTGATTAAATGAATATTTGTGAACCAACGATAATGTTCTAAAATAACACAGATATATTATGACATAGGTATGGGATAGCTATGGTTACGTGCGCATTGTGATGGGTATCCGCGCTGAATTTTCTGTCCGTCTAGCCCCAACATCGCTCGGGGAAACTGGGGAGACTGGTGACCAATTATTTTGACCTCTGAAGCCCTATCCACCAGGATATATTTTGACTCAACGCCCTCTGCTCTGTAGACGTCTCCGGTAGATAAGTATACGCCTCGTCTAAACAGATTATTTCCTTGTCTAATCTCTTTTATATCAAAGAAAATGCGGTTTAATGATAAAACAAATCCCTCTGGAATTTTACTGAAATCAAATGGGGTTACACGTCCTACGTTTCTACACTGGCTGGGCTACTAAAAACAGGCAAACATTGTGCAAGAAGGAAAGGTTCATGCCTGCTCTTCTTCGAATTCTAACTGCCAAGAGTTATTTGACATTAACGAATCTCGCTGTTTGGTCGTTTCTGAAGGACAAGACCAATTTTCCTTGTAAAGTCTTGCACCACTGCCGGAATCAAAACGCCTCTTTTTTAAAAAAAATGACTGGTCGTTATTATCGTCGCTATGAACATGGCTGTTTTATTAATTTTGAATAGATTGGTATTCGTACGTCATCATTGTCTTCTTATTTTGTAAGTGCTACCAGATGAGAATCATCAGGTTACACCATCATATATTCCAATTCATTAAATATGACAGGTTATTGCCCATTGCATACCAGTAATGATGACAGATATGAATGCTGTACGAACCAGATAATGTCTTCTATATGCATAATAGAACTATTATTCCGGTAATATATAAACTGATTCTGATATCATTATCTGGTCTCGAAGCAGTAAAGTTTAAGAATTACATAAACATTATGTCTAAAATGCAGCACCCTTCGAATTTTCAAGTATAGTCCATCAAAAAACTTTCGAATTACTAATATTATTACTTGTCTTGTCT
The DNA here is from genome assembly GCA_963678685.1 of Patella ulyssiponensis. NCBI lineage: Eukaryota > Metazoa > Mollusca > Gastropoda > Patellidae > Patella > Patella ulyssiponensis. The sequence continues at coordinate 56,437,649 of OY783230.1, read as the reverse complement.
TATTAAGCAACCATGATCATAGGATAAAACAGAAATAGACCCCAGACGTATATGAAAACGCTTTGAGAGGGGGTTTGATAACGTCAAGCAAAATTTTTCTGGGAACTAAGATATAAATTTTCTGCACGCAAATATTCATAACAGTACGTATTAGGGGGGCCATTTAAAGTCACTGGTCGTTATTTGTAAACTTCTGTAAACAATAAAATTGTGAATGTTACATCTCTGAAGGGAATATCAGTTCAAAAATAGTTTCCGTTTTATTCAGTGTTTACACAGAAAGGAAAATTTGCCAACATTCGATATCCTCTTCAAATGATTTAAACAGGATAATGGACGGCGTCACGTTTAACCCTAGCTAACATCTTTTGATCAGTCTCTTTTTAACCCGCTTTGAAACTGCGTTTGATATTTGGATTTTCTTTTCTTCACATAAATTAAGTGAGTTTATTTTATAGCGTATTATATCTTGAAAAGGCAAATAATATTGTCTGTAAAATGCAATTGATGATTAGAAGCTATAGACTAAGATTTTCAGTTGTAACTAAAATTTTCAGTTGTAACTAAAATTTTCAGTTGTAACCAAGATTTTCAATTGTAAACTAAGATTTTCATTTGTAAACTAAGATTTTCAGTTGCAATCTAAGATTTTCAGAAGTAAACTAATTAGATTTGGGGTTGTTTTATTTTTCAGATACATTTTTGTTCCGAATTTTTCATTATGAATGATCAGAATACAGTTAGTGATGACGGGTCCGTTGCTGAAAAGTCTCCACTAAATGAAGGAACATCAGAGGCTGGTTCTGCAAGCCCTTCATCAATAGCAAGATCTTCTTTATTGCGGTAAAAAAATATTTGACAAGATCCTTTATTTGAGGCATGCACATTTGTTGCGTTGCGTAAAATAATAACGAAGCCGCACAAAGTGGAGACATTTTCACATTATCCTTAAAGGCATTTTGAAGGCAACACTTTAAATAAGACATTTTTATGTACACAATATTTGGCAAGACAAGAGGTTCAATATAAAACAATTGTAGTACATGTATTTTATTGATAACTTATTTCAGTCGAGTTCGAAATAGGACTATTTCATCCAGTAGCCAGGAGTCTAATGCCTCCCTCCGGCGACGATATTTAAACCGGAGACGAAGTTTAAGTTTTGATCTGTCACATCACAACAGTCCTCTATATAAGAAAGATCTACCACCTTTTCCAGATCATATTGTTAAGTCCAAAGGTAAATTTAAATCTCTCTGTGAAATTTACTCAATATCAACCCCAGTAATGCGAACCCCTCACAAATACCAATATTTTCAAAGGAGTATATATTTCCCTTCGGCTGAAGTGGGAATAGCAACTGGCATTTATATCACTATTAAGATGATACCTTAGTCCAACTCTTGGGCTGCCACTCAGCGGTAAAATCTATTAACTTCTTTTGTTAGGAAAAATGATATATTTACAATGGCCCTGCCTTTATTATTAAAACATAAAATCTATTAACTTCTTTTGTTAGGAAAAATGATATATTTACAATGGCCCTGCCTTTATTATTAAAACATAAAATTGTTTTCTGAATGTCTTGGCAATTTAACCATTGGGGTTCTATTTTCACCTGTAAGACTGTATTAAACCACCGTGGCCAAAACGTCAAAGGAGTATATATTTCCCTTCGGCTGAAGTGGGAATAGCAACTGGCATTTATATCACTATTAAGATGATACCTTAGTCCAACTCTTGGGCTGCCACTCAGCGGTAAAATCTATTAACTTCTTTTGTTAGGAAAAATGATATATTTACAATGGCCCTGCCTTTATTATTAAAACATAAAAACAAATAGTTTTAAAGGACTCTTAATAGAGACGCAGTCAATGAATTCCAGTTAGGCACTTGAAATGTTAGATGAACAGACTATAGTATATTTAGTACAACACTCCAAGTATTTTTTTTTCACTTTCTCTTGTACAGTGCCGTGGTGGACCTCCAAACGTCTGCAGTTAGCTGTGATGTGTTTCTTTGGGTTTCTGTGTCTCTATGCCCAGAGAGTTAATCTGAGTATTGCTATTGTATCTATGGTAGATCATAGAGATACTCCAGAACTTTCAACTAATGGCAGTTCCCATCTTTATCTTACCACAACCGCCGCCAGCAACCGAACTCTAGCAGCGAAGTGTCCAGAAGCTTTGTCAAATAAGTCACATGTAAGTTTAATGAGCAAAGCTACTTTTGACAAAATCTGCTAAATTGTTTTCTGAATGTCTTGGCAATTTAACCATTGGGGTTCTATTTGCACCTGTAAGCCTGTATTAAACCACCGTGGCCAAAACGTCATTCCACTTGTTTAACCATGCCCTGTCTGTTTCAGTGAGAATAAGTCGTACCGCCTATGAGATAATAATCTTTTTGTTCTGAATAATGTTTGGGCGTCTCTTTTTCAGCCTGGTGAATTTAAATGGAGCAAAGAACTTCAAGGATTGATTTTGGGATCTTTCTTTTGGGGTTACTTAGTATTACAAGTTGCTGGTGGCTGGTTGAGTGAGAGATTTGGAGCTAAGAAAGTGATAGCTATAGGAATGTTTCCGGTGGCCATTTTGACTCTTTTGAGTCCAATTTGTGCTCGTGCGAGTCCATATTTATTTATAGTTGTGAGGGGAATTGTAGGAATAGGTGAGGTGTGTCGATGTGGATTATATTTACTTCCAGTTGCTTAAGGCACCTTTTTCATGTATTGAGAAATCACAACACACATGGTGAATTCGGTACCACATTCAAATTTGAATCAAACAAATATTATCTGGAAAAAAATGTTTAAAATGTAGATGAAAAGCTTATAACTTATTCAATGGTTTAATCAAAACAGTTTGCCCTAAAATCCAGTAGGCATATTAATTACGTTACAACTTTCGCTGCTGTCTGTCAAGTCTAAAATAATATTGCGGTACTTTTATTATTGTATTTTATTTACATTTTGAGCTTACCTATCAGCAATGCAAGAGCTGTGCACTTATTTTCCCTCAAACCAATGCAAGTGAAGTTATGGAAAGTGGTTCGATATAATAACACTGTCTTCATTCTGTGCAGTTACTTCCCTTCAAAAGAAAATTATTAAAACTTATGACTATGATAATCAGATATACAATATATGCATTCTAAAATCTTATGAAATTAGGAAAAAATCATACAATTCGATCCGTATTTATTTAAAATAGCGACCTCTATGTAACTTTTGTAGTCTGTAATGTATCCAGCAGCACAGGCATTATGGGCCAGATGGGCTCCACCCAATGAAAGAAGTCGTCTTATAGGACTTTCATATGCAGGTAAATCTAAAACAATGCATAAAGAAGTATAGTACGTTTTTCAGTCAAAAATAATATTAAGGATTTTAAAACGGTTTAATGGAATCACCAACAAAAAGGGTACAATATCTATGACAATTAGACTACCTACAAGCTGCGCAAATACTAGTTATCTTACCACACCTTACTAATTTCGTCGATTTTGTTTCATAGACATATATGAGACTTTAAATCTCCGATATAATTGTGTCAATCATTGGCGATTCAAGTCGGTAAACAGAGGCAATTTGACATAGGGTTTGCAATGGCCTCGGAGGCTCGCCTTCTGTCGATAACTGACCAGGTACGATTTCGACCAGAGCTTGACGGTAAATTCTCTCACTCCGGAAAGGGTACAGTGCTTAGCGTGGTATGAAAAAATGAACACCAAAATAAAACAAAACGATTAATATACTTTTACAGATTGTATGGTAAAATGTTTGTCCCATTAATTAAAGCTGATGATAATATTGTTGTTTTAGGTGGACAGTTTGGTAATGCTTTAATATTTCCTATTGGTGGATTTTTATGTCACTATGGGTTTGATGGTGGATGGCCTTCAGTATTTTATGTTATAGGTTAGTATGCTATAGTAGATTACTGGTTACACTCTGCCTATGACTATGATATGTAATGAGGTATTAATAATTATTCCAGGTTCTGCAGGAATTATATGGACAGTATATACTTTATTTTCTGGTTCTGCAAGGTTTATATGTAGGTACAGTAATTTTCTTTTTTAGGTTGTGTGGATAGTAATATGGTGTATATTGTACAGTATTTCCTGTAGAGTTTATATGGACAATATTATGGTGTATATTCTATTTCAGGTTCTGTAGGGTTTATATGGATAGTAATATGGTGTATATTTGCTTATGATTCACCAGCTGAGCATCCAACTATATCTACTCTTGAGAAAGATTTTATACAGCATTCTCTGGGTGATAATCAAGAATCGTTTAAAAAGGTGAGCTACCAGTTCCGTTATTAGATCTTTGTTTCCTTACATGGACTGCAGGTCGTATGTGTGTCCTTTCTTCCACACATCGGTCCTTTACCCATTTTTGTCGTTTGTAGGCCCAGTGGAGTATCATAGATTTGAATTAAATCTCAAGATCTTTGAAAAATAAATATTACAACTTAATAATTTACAGTCCACAACTACGTTTTGCATATTCCAAGAGTTTTGTAAATATTTGTTAGTGATTCTGTTTAGAAAATCTTGAAATTCCATACATGTGTTCATTTCTTGTACATTTTTCATATTCCAGGTATTTGTTAGTGGTTCTGTGTAGAAATTTTTGTAATGCCATACATGCTATGTTTATTTCTTGTATGTTTTCTAAGAATATCTGAAACGCCGTATAATTGTTAGCTTTCAATGTTATCTCTTTTCCAGAATAAACATTAATGTTTTTTGTTTCAGAAACACAAAACACCATGGTCATCAATATTCAAGTCTAAAGCAGTGTGGGCTATTATTGTAGCACACGCTTGTGCTAATTACGGAGCTTATATGTTATTGACACAGATCCCTACCTATATGAAGGAAGTTTTAAAATTTGATATTAAAGCGGTAATTATATTTTAAACAAATTGAAAAGTTGCCTGAAATGATTTTAATCGGGGAGAACGTGGTTTAACGACTCCTCAACATTTGGAGATTAATATAATATTATGGTTATTGTTGGGGGATGATTTCTGCCCGGATGGTGGTGTTTACATAGCTATTTTTCAATGGCTATTTTACCTGACGCGGTGTGTGCACTGGTAGGGTTCGTTGTTTTAGTCCCATCCGAACGACTAGGCCAACTTTCCTTATCAGCCAACTAATGATTTAAAACACTGACATTGGGCAATTTATAAACAAACAAAAAATTGTTCATTTCAAATGGACTGTTACTTGCGGTTTGTGTATCTCAGTGTATCGATTGTGAACTTCATACATGTCTATGTGGTAGAAAGTTTCCAACACAACGAAAACATGGGGAAAGTTAGGCCCGGTAAAATAGATAATAACATTATATTCCATGGGGAAATCTATGGTAAGCTGTGGTCTGTTTAGTTTGTTTAGATTATGTCTATATCTGTCCCTGTTAGTATGATTTAGCAAGATACCATTAGAATGAAAAGATGTTTCAAGATGCAGCTTTCAATTTTTAGGCAGCGTCGTTCAATAGACTGTGATATTTAAGACGATCGTAACATTTTTATTTCAGAATGGTGTATTTTCCATGTTGCCTTATTTATCGTTTTGGTTATTTATTCTGATATCTGGTACAATTGCTGATTTAATCATCAAGGGAGAATTACTTACAGTAGCGTATACTAGGAAAATAATGACGGCTATAGGTAATGATATTAAACATTTAAATTTCATTTCTCCAGGCAAAATTCAAATTCCATACGATACTTGCTTGTACACAAAATGAAGGGTGGCCAGCCTAACATATATGCATTGTAAGTTTTTCTTTCAGGTACCATTGGTCCAGGATTATTTCTGATAGGAACTGGTTACATGGAATGTGATCAGAAAATGGCGGCAGTAGCCATGTTAACCCTAGCAGTTGGTTTATGTGGGGTTCATTTCAGTGGACATTTTATCAATCATAGTGACATAGCACCACCGTTTGCAGGAACTTTGTTCGGAATTTCAAACACAGCAGCCACAATTCCTGGTATTCTGGCGCCTTATATTGTCGGCGCTATGACCAAAAATGTACGTATTCTAGTTATACTGTTTTACATAAGACTAATAATTTGGTTTCACAAAAAAATCAAAGAATTCATAATGAAGTAATAAGTACTCAACTGTCGCTTAGTTATAACAAAATTTACTTGATCATATGGGGAAAGGAAATGGTTTTAGCTCTATTTGGTATATAAATGGGCGAATCTATTTTCCGTTTCAGGGAACCCGGGAAGAATGGTTAATTACATTTTATATAGCAGCCGGTGTCTATACTTTTGGTGCTCTAGTGTTTTGCGTTTTTGCTGAAGGTGAAGTTCAGTCCTGGGGCCATATTGAACATTCAGAGAACTCAAATCTGAGTAACATCATAGATGAAACATTGACTATTTCACTTCATGATATTCAAGAAGAGAATGTAGCAAATGGTACTGAAAAATATTCCCATATTGATGACGGTGTACTCAAGAAAACCAGTGGTGTCAACAAAGACATAGTCTAAAAGTATTTCGTGTGCACCATACATAACGGTGCATAATACATTGCTTACCTAACAAATACGTATTGGAGTCAATGAAAATGGAGGTAGGGCCATTATCATCTTAGGTGCCTCTGGTAAGGATGAAACTATCATATAACTGTGTGGTCGACAGTAAACATATCCTCATGACTGGGGATAAATTTGTTATCGGGAATTGAACACCACGGGTCTCATCCTTAACAAGCGCTTCTACTAACATAATGGTTGACGGATCGGTAAAGGTTTACATCTAAACAGATATTTTATGATGATGTTACTTTTATATTGCAATGTGGGATCAGTAATGTTTTAATTTGGGTGAGGTCCATTGCGGGTATTTGTATTGTGATTTATATAAAAGTGCATTAGGTTCGATATGTTGAAGAGCCACAGATACACATCTTATTAAAATATACTTTCATTTATATATTCTTGTGTTCTTTGAAAGTATCTTACCGCGTGGGCTTTCTCTGGATTCTCAGGTTAACTCTCACTGCTGTTAGTCCTGACATGAATGAGTTTTTGTTGAGTGGACGTTAAAACACGTCTCTCTGCTGTCTCTCTGCAAGTAACTAGTTTCCGAAAAAGAATTACGACCGCTATCTTGATACTTCTATAAAACAAAACATTATTTAAATGTCATTTTATGTAGTCATATATTTTATCGTGACTCTTGTCCGTCGATCGACCCGTTCAAATATTTATGCAGTGTTACTCCCTGGGCTATGCTTAAAAAGTTACAGTTGATTCGTCTAGTGTGACCAAACTAAATAATTAGAAACACTGAACCCTATACATAACCAAAACTAGTTTCGTACTTCAATTACTTGCAGAGGTATTACCCCTTTTGTAAAAACCTTGTACCCGCTAGTGATTAACCCTATCAAAGTCTGACAGTGTTTTGTAAGATTCTTATTGTGAGATTCTGATGAAGGTATTTTCAAAGCTTCAAAACATTAATACATAATATTCCCGGTTACTAAGCAGCAGGTCGATGTAGGTTTCGTCGTATGACAATCAATGAAGTCAATAAGAAGAAAACAGAAAATTTGACTATACAGTCGCCCGCTTTAATTACTATACGCCCAAACTCTAGCTTAAACTTATTCATATTTTTATTATAATGTGATATTTATTGGAGAACATATTGTATGATATTATATAAATAGATGTTTGTCTCATTTGTCTTTCAGTGTATATTTTATAAATAAATATTTATTGTCCCTGATAATTTTGTTTTCATATCTATGAATATTTAGATTATTTCATTATGGATTTCTGAATTGAGAACGATATAGATTCTCCTCCTACAGCGAGGTTAATTATTAATTGGGTAATAGTAATAAGGGTAAAATAAGCTGATGGTATGTGGTAAGAAAGATGAAATACTTAACGTCCACTTCATTTCATTCGCGTGTTTATAAATAAATTGTCTGATAACTTTGGTGGCTAATTGGTATTGTCAAGTCAATCTGATTAAAATACAGATCTATATTTTGTTTCGTTTTTTTATACTTACGATGGTCTACACTGCATGAAGAAATGACAGGTTATGGTGGGAGTTCACGTCAGAGGTCATACGAGCCCCTTTTGACCCTATGGCGGCAGACATTTTATTAACCAATCAGCATCGATGTTACCACGGTTCCTTCAAAACACGCCAACAGTTCGCCGTTACAGACCGTTTCATTGCTAAAGCCTCACATTATTCAGAACACGTCAATGATAACAACTCTTCCAGATCCTAGTGTAGTAAAGACAAGTAAAACCAAATTTCGAACTATTAAAACGAAACGAAATAGGCTTGTTGTCAAGTGAAAACGTCGTGATGTCGGGTTGTCGTGGTGTCGGGTTAAAATGTCGTGTCATTTGGTCAAGTGGCGTGGTTTCGAATGCCCGCTTGTACATGACAAGGAGTAGAGTCGCCTGTCGGTTTTTCCTCCCACAGCTAAAGAGCCCTGCGCGCAAGCGAATTATTGAAATAAATTTGAACCATATAGTTCTCAAATGACCTAATTTGTGTCTAGTGGACGTCGCAACTAGGCCTTAAACTCAAGGTGTTCGTCTTAGCAACTGTGAAAACCGATGACACTGCCTGACAGGAGCTGAATGTAGAACCAGTTGCACACCTAGTCGTGGTCTCTGACAACTGCAGATATTTCTGGTGCATTGTGGAGTTGAAGTTCCACAAATAGTTTTGAAGTGCGAACCGTTCCCAATTTGTCGACAACTGTCGCAGCCAGGTCGAGGGGGACATACACACTCAACCAAAGTCGTTATTTCTCTGCGTATGCCACTCGAAAAGCGTCATAGTTATTGTCGATGTTATGTTACAATGTCCCAAATCTTTCCTGCATGACAAAGATATAATCGTACCCACCATCCGGCTCTATTATTAACGCAATGAAAGTGATCTAATTCTTTTAATTTTGAAGATGTATAGACAAGTTGTTTTTCAGCAACAAAGCTTTCACAGAATTAAATAGAAATTGATGATACTGTGTAGGTTGCTAACAGAAATCAAACTGTAAAGCAGGTAATTAGAAACGGATTTTAATCTCAATCTATTTTAATCTCAACGAGTGGGCAAAAGAAAGAAACAATATCGATTTTAGGGAAGAGATCGTGTGAAGAAGAGAAACCTATGGCAACCAGCTCCGTCTTCTTTCGCCTGATACAGAAAATCAGCCGATCAAAAGGCGCCATAACAGAAATGAAAATGAACGGAAATAGGGTTTAACGTCTTACTGTTCTGCCCCGCGCCACATAGGGTGCTATTTGGGAATAGTACACTACGGACTACTCTTATTTCGAATTACAACTGTCAAGAGTTACTTTACGTGCACGCAACCTTGCCAGGCCCAACCCGCAACACGGATGAACTTTCTAGGCTAACACCGGCAGCGAACCTGGACCTTCAGGTTAGCAAGCAAACGTCTTACTCAATGAGCCACTATGGCTCCATACAATAACTGATACTGTAACACTGTCGGTAGGACCTTCAGGTTAGCAAGCTAACGTCTTACTCAATGAGCCACTATGGCTCCACACAATAACTGATACTGTAACACTGTCGGTAGGCGGTGCAGAACAGTGGGGCGTTAAAATTCCTTTTCATTTCTGTATAGCAGTAAGCTACAGACGGCCTAGATATAACATTCCTGTACTCCATTCAAAAATTTGTTTTTCGAATTATTAACAATATTGATAATTTAAAAATAAACCTGTGGAATGTTTAATATCACCACCGTCATGGGCCAGCTTAGATATGGGCCTAAAGGGCCCCGCGGTTTAGGGGGCCTCGCAGTTCAAAGAAAAAGGGGAAGAAATTCAAACTGGTGATTTCACCTGTTATAACAGTTTCCCGCCGTTATATCTATCATTTCCGCGCATTGTATGCCATTCAGCACTGGATATATTTCGTATGTGATCAGATATTATGTAATTATTCTTGAATTACAGACCGTTTAATTGTGTGTTACGCAAATGGTTCTGAAATAATCTTTTCGTCGCGTTAGGACCCCGCGATTCTAGTCAGACCCAGGGCCCCGCTTCGGTTAAGCTGGGCTTTGACCATTATTCTTCCTTAATTTCACTTGTGCTTTGCCATATAAATTAGGTGAAATTAATGATATGTTGAAAAGTGTTACGTTAAAATAATAAATCTTTCATACCATTATGTCAATTATTACCAGAAAAATCAATAGACAATGCAAAAAGTATTAATAAATGAGAATTCACAGTTAAAAACATTGGACCACTCAGTTTAAACAGTGTGTCACTTTATTTTGCTAAATAGATACGGTTGGTTGGGTTTAAATTTTTTGGTAGAAGAAAAACGCACCCAGTGTGCATTTGTTGACAAATGTATTTGTCAACTTAAGAAGAGACGCACATTCAGGGCAACAAGGCAAGTTCTGCACATTATTCATTCATACATTCAATATGTTATATTTAAAAACCTCACTGAATAGACATAATATTACGTTTCAAAGCTGGTTTAAACTCTGTATAATCTCACGTAAGTTGTGGCTATTCGCGGGCAATTGTGACATTCAGGCGACCTTGAAGCTTCTACAGCAGACGAACAAAAAGACCTTGTGAAGGTCGGTTTTATTCGCAATCACCGTCAGAATTTCATACACATCCTTATATAGCTAGTTACCGGAGATAGCTAATTCCTGTTATGTGTCTGCGTTGTATTCTGTGAAATAACACAATAACTCATTATAGAATTCTAGATAAAAACCAAAGGGTGAGTGTTTAAACACAATTTCTCTTTATTTCCTCTTAACTATAATTTAATATGTAGGGGTTTGTTACGCATGGGTAATTTATATCAGTGTATTGATATTTCAATAGTATACATTTAATTTATATTATAATAGGCCTCGTTTACTTAATGAAATATACATGGAGTGTCCGTCCGTGTAATACTTATTAATATAAAACTGTGTGTGTGATATCAAATCGTTTGGGTATTTTTTTTATTACAAACTGGTTCCAATGCTACACCGGTTTCATTATAAAATAGGTCCGCGGCTAATTATAAATCAAATATACTCTATTATTATTTAAGTATACGTGAAATAAATTTAGGATTAATGTATACATTATCTATGACTGTTTATACAGATATCTCTGCAATATTGATCTAAAGGATCGTCATCTGTATTTCGTCAGATTGCAACACGTGTTTGCCGCGTGCTCTATGCCGGGTGGTTTAACATTGTCTACCTGAAAGTGCGGAAGTCTTTGATTCGATAAATCTCCGACCAGCTGTATGTATGTGTAATAGCAGTTGATAATCAAACGTTCTATGTGAACTTCTCAAATATTTACGATACAGTTTCCTCGTGATTAAAAGGTTTTTCCTCCTTGTTTAATAATACGATACTTAAAGGGATAGCAAATAACGCAACATGCAAACTGTATATATTTTTTGAACGACCAGCATTTTAGAAAGAAAAGGTGCCTCGACTTTACTAAAGGGGAGGGGGGACCAGTGGTCTAGAATAGAGTGCAGCGCTTCGAACTCTAGCTGACCTGTCACCTCCGGCTTGCGGTGGTGGTTTAATCAAACCACACTGTGAGCATATGTGGCTTCGAGATAGGGGTGCCTGTCCAACCTCTTGGGTTTACGTCGGTTACTCCGGGTTCCTCCCATAACACAGCTTTACTAATTACTCTACGGTTATATTTAATTAACTCGAATAAAACATACAATGGGTCAGGACACCATATGTCGCTATTTGTAAGAAATAGTTCTTAATTGTTTAACTTAGATTTTGCTGTGTTTTTGAGCATCCTCCGATTGGAAGAAATCGTGAAATTTGTTAGGAAATCAATTTTAACTGGTATCCCTACCTCCACTTCTGTGTTCTTTTTCAATGATTTCGGGTATATTTTGGTTGTTAAACGTTAAGAAAATGGTTCGGAACTGAAACCATGAATACTTTTCGTTAAACTGCCTCCTATATGACCCAGTGGCATTCTTGATTTTTCGTGACAAAATTTCTCCCGTGAATTGTTACTTTAAACATATATACTCAACACGAATACAGTATTAAGTAAAATATCATGTCATGTATTCGTGGCTAGGTTATATCAATCCTTCAACACATTGTATTTCATTGCTTAGATGAAAAGTGCAACATTCTTTCAGACTTTTGTTCTGTTTTCATTTCACACTCTGTTTACCGTGCAAACCTCTATTCATCTCAAAAAATGTTAAAGGATTGAATCTCAACTCCTATCGTAAATATTTTAAAATTCGGATCAGCTACAAAAATATCTTATTATGTGTTTTTGGTTTTATAACTACATGATAAAGACAATATTTCCTGCTATGTGAAAAGTCTCACGTACTTCCAGTTTACGATTTCGTCCCGCCAGAAATCTCTAACATACCGTGCCCACTTAAATTCAATATAATCTACATACACCGACCTAGGATAAATATGGTACACAAGACGTTTTGGCCCCTTTACCCCCCCCCCCCCTAAAAATAACATCATCGACACGCTACATTAGCCATTTACAACTGTATCCCATGTTTTGAAAATCTGTAGCAATATCTTTCATGTTATTTTTATTTCAGAAACGTGGTTTCCGGTGATTGCAAAATGGATAACCAAAATGATGCAGTTGAAAGCAAAAGTAATTCTGAAAGAACACCTTTAAATCCAGAAACAGATGAAAACATATCTACAGATGCCCCAACAAATTCCCCAATAGTAAATAAACCGACAGAGTCTCCTGATAAAGCGGGATTGTTAAGGTAACGTTGCATTCGAAATTTTTGTGATCTGGTTTTCTAGAGATTTATTGGTTTGCAACAATTTCATAAGTCTTTGAACAACGCCATTAAATTAAGGCTAATAATCGTGCTGATCAATCATTATTACGTTTAGCACAACCGATGAAAGCCTTGGAAAGAAACCTCGTCAATAATCGGGAGATGTGACTTGTTTTTGTTGTTATGTTTTCAGTCGAGTTAAAGAGAGAACCAGGACTATATCCTCCAGTAGCCAGGAGTCTAACGCCTCCTTAAGGCGAAGATATTTAAACCAGAAACGAAGTTCAAGTTTTGATCTGTCTCATCACAACACTCCTCTATATAAAGAAGATCTTCCACCTTTTCCAGATCATATTGATCTATCACTAGGTAGAAATAAATTCCCTTAATAAAGATCGTAATATCTCACAAGGAACAGGCATGTAATGTAAACATGCTTTATACAGTTCTAAAAATAGTATTTAAAATTTACATTAACTACAGAGGTTATCAAAATTATACAATCAGAAGAATGGCGTACACACGAGATTTTGTGGAACTATACCAGAATCCAACTGGCATTATTTACTAATAATGGGAAACAGATCTTCTTAGGCCGGCACTTATATCGAATTGTAAATGGATTATATACAACCAATCCTCCGGATAAAAAATTTAGAAACATTTAATTATTGCAATATTATATTCTATTTAGCTATCTTTTTCTTGTACAGTACCACGGTAGACTTTCAAACGTTTCCAGTTAGCTGTAATTGTTGAAATATTTTATTCTATATCTTTTTTAACAGTGCCATGGTGGACCTCCAAACGTCTCCAGTTGGCTGTGATATGTTTCTTTGGTTTTCTATGTCTCTATTCCCAGAGGGTTAATCTGAGTATTGCCATTGTGTCTATGGTAGATCATAGTGGCAAACCTGAAGTTCGCGACAATAGTTCCAATCTTTACTCAAACTCAAGCACAACCATCAACTTGACGACACAAGCGAAGTGTCCAGAGGCTTTGTCTAGCCATTCAAGTGTAAGTTCATTGCTAATAATGTCCTTCATGGCATGTTGTCATGAAATATCTCATCGACAAAAAATATGTGAAAAATGGTGTTATGGCAATACCCATTTATCATCTTCATGCGCATGGCATGCTATTTTTAACAGCTTGACAATGCAACGATGACACTAAAATATGATGTTTTTGCATGTCGATTAAATAGTCTAGCCAGTTTCTTTTCAAGATACATTAAACAACTGTCCCCAAATTTGCAATTTGCTATCATTGCTGTAATAAAAGCTAGATAATTGGTAGTCCATTTACTTATTTTTATTTATGTATTTATGCTTTTAAAATGTTTATTTACATGTAACGAATAATTATTTGGTGACTGTATTTCAGCCTGGTGAATTTACATGGAATAAAGAACTACAAGGGTTAATTTTGGGATCTTTCTTCTGGGGCTATTTATCATTACAAGTTGCTGGTGGCTGGTTGAGTGAGAGATTTGGAGCTAAGAAAGTGATAGCTATAGGAATGTTTCCGGTGGCCATCTTCAATATTTTGAGTCCAATTTGTGCTCGCGCCAGTCCGTATTTGTTTATATTTGTGAGGGTCATCGTAGGAATAGGTGAGGTGTGTCGATGTAATGTTTTATTTATATTGATCTAGTTCTTATTTGTACTAAAGCGACTATGGCATCGACAGATCAGTTCATTTCCATATTGAAATATAGAAATTTAGCAAAAACCCATGGGCTGGAACGTGTTCTTCATCTGACAGTAATTGATGCAATTTAGAAAATATAAGGCGTTTACTAAAACATGTGTGACATGAAATTAATTGGAACAGGTTTATGTCGACTTTCTGCAACTCAAAGCAACCGGTTTCTGTCAGTTGCGAGTGAGCTTATGTCGATCAAATCAACAACTGAAGACAACTGCGAGCAATGTTTTTTAAAATAATAAACCATCAAACTCCCGAATACCTATCCAGCAACTTAAAAAAGAAACCACAAAGATATTCATTAAGAGTAGATAAGGTTCCCGAGTTCTATTGTAGGACAACGTTATACTACAACTCTTTTTTCCCTTCCGCAACTAGACTCTGGAACACTTTAGATTCATCTATCAAAACATCAAAATCTCTATCTACATTCAAAAAACAACTATGTAAATTTGACAACTCCGTTCCTTCCTATTATTTTATCGGCAAACGTAAGTTTCAAATTATTCATTCTAAATTTAGACTTGGATGTAGTGACCTGAATGGACATCTCTTTCTTCGCCATATCTCCGATTCGCCTTTTTGTTCTTGTGGACATCATTTCGAAGACGTCTATCACTTTCTTCTCGTTTGCCCCTTACATTCAGATATCAGACAGAATACGATTCATTGCCTAACTCATTCCAACATCAACATTACTACTTTACTCTTTGGAAATAATGAACTCTCGGATGCTGAAAATATTAATATTTTTAAACAGGTGCATAGGTTTATTCGAAACGTTTTAATTAATTGAAGCCTCATTGTTAATTATTACTCGTAATTTATGTAATATTTATTATAATAACAGGGTAGCAATACATGTACATATTATTAATTTATTAATTCATAAAATTTATAATAGGGTACTTTACTTTACTGTACTTTACTCATTTATAAATGTAACACTTATTACAATGTAAATATGTTATAACTTTGTTTTGGAGAGGGGTGATATAGGCCTTGTCCTGTTCCCCAATCCTTTCAGTTACCTGAATAAATATTGTTTAAAAAAAAAAAACTGCGAGCAACTTAATTCGGAGCGCTCACGTCGACTCGGAACTGATAACGAGTTGCAGAAAGTTAAACATGGGCAACTGACTGGAAATAGTTGCTTTGAGTTGTACGAGCGCTCGTGACCTTTAGATTCAGTTGAAGCCAGTTGCCCCCAGTTGCCGAAACCCCACAGTTTGATGGCCATAATTTGTCATTTAGCTAGGAACATTGTGCCTTTAATGTGCTATAACATTTTGTCCTGTTTTTCATATCTCGAGTATTAAAACAAACGTAAAAAATGATCCAGGTTGTGTGAAATCAATAGAAATCAATGTAATAAGTGTACCAATATCTTTCACTGACTACTAATAGTACCAATGGACTTTATTTCTGACAGTGTCGTACTTTAATAATCGAGTTTGATAATCAAGTTTTCCTGTCTTTCGTAGTCTGTAATGTATCCAGCAGCTCAAGCATTATGGGCCAGATGGGCTCCACCCAATGAAAGAAGTCGTCTTATAGGACTTTCATATGCAGGTAAATAAATCAAATTTAATATAAATGAACAAAACTTAAAAAAATACTCAACAAAAAGAAACGGATAAATTCGTGTCACCTTAAGTTCCTAAAACTTTCATATCGTCAATAACAATGAAAGGTCGGATCTGGTAAAAACTCTTATTTTTGTATCATTTCAGGTGGGCAGTTTGGTAATGCTTTAATATTTCCTATTGGTGGATTTTTATGTCACTATGGGTTTGATGGCGGGTGGCCTTCAGTATTTTACGTCATAGGTAATCCAACTTAATATAATTAATCCTGGTCACAAAATCATCAGTTCATCTACGAAACTTTATAACAACAGTAATAATAATAGGATGTGTATTTTGTTTCTGGTTGGGTTTTTTTCATATTCCGTATGATTTATATGGTGTATATTTTCTGTCGGGTTCAGTGGGGGTTTATAAGGACAGTGCTATGGTGTATATTTTCTGTCAGGTTCTGTAATGTTTATATGGACAATAATATGGTATATATTCATATTTCAGGTTTGAAAGAGTTTATTTTGACAGTAATATGATGTATATGCTATTTTAGGTTCTGTAGGGTTTATATGGATAGTAAAATGACATTTTATTTCAGGTTCTGCAAGGTTCATATGGACAATACTATGGTGTATATTCTATTTCAGGTTCTGTAGGGTTTATATGGACAGTAATATGGTGTATATTTGCCCATGATTCGCCCGGTGAACATCCAAGTATATCTACCATAGAGAAAGATTATATACAGCATTCTCTGGGTGTAAAGCAGGAATCGTTTAAAAGAGTGAGTTCTTTATTCAACAGTGCTAACATCTTTGCTTTAGATTAAATTAACCTTACGATTTATTCCAATGCATAAGATAATTCCTTAAGAGGTTTTTGAATTGGGATCTCTTTTTTTTCAGAAACACAAAACACCGTGGTCATCAATATTTAAGTCTAAAGCAGTGTGGGCGATTATTGTAGCACATGCTTGCGGTAATTATGGCATCTACATGTTGTTGACACAGATCCCTACTTACATGAAGGAGGTTTTAAAATTTGATATCAAAGCGGTAATTTCATTCTTTTATTTCAAACGTCTAAACTTTCTGCGAATAAAGGAAAACACATGATGCAGGTTTGGAGCTAATCGATCCTATGATCCTCAATTTGCGTGATCATGAGCAGTGTTATCCCAGTAGATGATTCTACGTAAACTTTAACTTTGGGAAGATTGGGGGTGTTACGCAAATTCAAACGTTTTTGAAAGAATGTATCTAATTTAGTTTTATTTAGATATGCTTATGACAAGTGTTGTATTTTATATTTTATATTTTAAAGCTTTAGTTGATATTAAATGAAATATCTCATATTGCCCTTTTTAAGATAAGTAATGTGACAATGGTTTAAGTTCAATGACTTCAATACTTTTCAATTTCAGAATGGTGTGTTCTCCATGCTGCCATATTTATGTTTTTGGCTGTTTATTCTAATATCTGGAACCACTGCCGATTTCCTTATCAAAAGAGAAATACTATCTATATCTAAAACGAGAAAAGTAATGACGTGCATAGGTAATAATATTCAGTATTTAGATTTGTATCGCAAATAACAAACACAGTATTAACTAGAGAACTGATTTTTGTGGCAACATAATGTCTGAATATTTAAATGACCCAGGTGTCTGTATGTCTTGACCTGAATTGACTTTCCTATAATGCTTTCCTTCAATGTTTAGACTTGAGTATTTTGATCGAATTCAGCAAATAAATACTGAATTTTGGTGTTGTTTTTTTTCAGGTACCATTGTCCCAGGAATATTCCTGATAGGAACTGGTTACATGGAATGTGATCAGAAAATGGCGGCTGTGGCCATGTTAACTATAGCAGTTGGTGTATGTGGAGTTCATTTCAGTGGACATTTTATCAACCATAGTGACATAGCACCACCTTTTGCAGGGACTTTGTTTGGAATATCAAATACAGTAGCCACGGTTCCTGGTATTCTGGCGCCTTATATTGTTGGAGCTATGACTAAAAATGTACGTTATTATATTGATGTAAATTGTTTTTGATGACTTTCATAAATACAATGTATATGTGGACTTCGTCAAGCTCGGGTGTGGTAACTTTTAATGAGTGGGTGGGGCTGGATTGGCTTTAGGCATTCCAGCATAGTCCACATATAACAAATCCTTACAAAAGCAACACTTGTTTTTAATGTCTAATTGTGCAAAGAAAATACACGTGTACAAGATTAAATGTATATTCTTTCTTTCAGGGAACCCGAGAAGAATGGTTAATTACATTTTATATAGCAGCCGGCGTCTATACCTTTGGTGCTCTAATTTTTGTCATTCTTGGTGAAGGTGAAGTTCAGTCCTGGGGTCATATTGAACATAGTACCACGGGCATGGAACTAGGCAACATGGATGAAAAATTGACTCTTTCCTTGCATGCTATACAGGAAGAAAACACAGAAAATAACCACAACACCCATACGAATAAGGATGACGATATAAATACGAAAGTCAATGGTAGCAGCAAAGAGGTGGTCTAAATCATGTACCATGCATTACAAAGAATACATTTTTGGACCAGGAATTGTGCCCGAATTGCTATTTATCTCGTTGTTCTTCTTGTTCTTGGGGTGATGCTCTTCGTGAAATAAAACTTATTCAGCATGCTTATTCCTTGTGTGCATCGATTGACAGACGCCAAGATGCGGCGATGACGTCATGCTCGGTTCCAGGACCATAGTATGCTTGTGCATGTTTCTCCTATTGTGTGAGGATTTATTTTCTTATAATATTACATTCACTTGTCGACTCAAAATTTGAGTTAAATACATTGACTTACGTTCCGATAACGGGCGACGTAAGCATAACCTTACATGCAGTCTAGGGGTAAGTAAAGCTAATTCAAAGAATATCAGGACTTGACGGTATTAGTTCTCGGTGACGCAATAGACCTCTTATTAGAATCAAATCAACAGCGTTCGATCAATCTCTTATATTTGACATTTTATGGCATATTTCAGTGCCAAAACGTATCAGAATATTACGTAGAGTGTATAAATATCAAACAATTTTGGTGCTATTGAATGGCCTGATAATATAATAGGCAATTATAACGATGAAGTTACCGGTGAAATGCAGTTTTCAAAACTGACATATTTATTGTTCATTGTATTAAAGTTGATCATTTAGATAATTTGTTTCTAAAACTGATATAATTATTGGTAATTTAATCAAAGTTGTTAAAACTGATAAAATTATTGTTTATTTTAATCAAAGTTTTTGAAACCGATATAATTTTCATTTAATCAAAGGTTTTTTTTATACTTGACATTCATTGGGTAGTTTCTATGCCCTAACACATATTTATATTTTACCTTTATAAAAACATATGCATAGTTTCTCTCGGATGATAAAAATAACAACAGACGGTTATAATACTCTATTTCTAAACAGTATTGATCGGTGAATTACTGCCAGGGCGTTAACCCTCACTTGTCATTCTCATCTGTGTCATCAACATTATCAATACATGTATATATCAAACCACGTATTTAGTATATTGTGCTATTTTTGTTGTTCGTTATGAATTTTAAATTTTAATAGATGTTGGTATTTCTACTTATGTTTTAGTGTATATGTTGAATTTTGATTTAGTATATTCATATATATTTGTTGTTAAAAGTATTTTTGGTTTAGTGTATATTTATAATTATATGAAATACGTTATTTTGTGAATCTCATCTTAAAGTTTCAGATATAAATACTACCATTGAACATGTTTTGGGTTCTCCTGTGGATAAAGCCACGGAAAATTCGATATTGCCACAAAAATGCAAATGGCGTTTAGTGCCTTTAAGTATTCATTATGCTGAGGAAAGAGAGACTGAAGAAAATAATCCGAGAAAACGAAAAACCAAGGCCAACAGGGTGTTTTCTGAAGTCTTTCTTCTCCCGCATAACCGAAGTCGAGGACTTTATCTTGCTTATAAACCGGCTATGTTTACATGTAGCAAAATGACATTATCCCAGAATTCCAGTAAGAAAAATCCTACAGCAGGTTTTCTTATGGTAAAAAACTACCATGGAAGAATAACCCGTTATAGGCTTAAAGAAAAACTTTCACAAGAATAACCACAAATTTCTCTACATATATCCAAACCCGCCCCTACTTTCAGACCGCAAGTACTTCCGGCATAAGAGATTTACCGTCAATCTAATTAAAATATAGATCTATATTTCGTTTCGTTTTCTATACTTTCGATGGCCTACACTCATGTAGATCTAACAAGTTATAGTGGGAGCTCACGTTCTATGACGTCGGGTATCAAGCACGGGACATTTGTTCCGATAACGTCAGTCATTCGATTAACCAATTAGCGACCGCCATGGCTTTTTAAAATCTACGTTTGTTTGGTTTTGATTTCTATCCGCTGGTGTTAGTATAGACGTCATTGGCTGGTAATATCTACCCACAGTTCCACGCATGAAAAGGTCAAACGGTCGATTCGACAGACCATTTGATTGGCTGACCGCTCATTTCAGGCAGAACACCAGTTAAATAACAAGTCCTCCAGATCCAAGAGTAGTGAAGACAAGAAAAAACGAAATTTTGAACTATAAAAAACGAAACGAAATTGGATCTGTGTTTTAATCAGATTGATTTACCGTTATAGGTTTATAAAATTTCCGTTTCATAATATGAAGAGCCGAACAGGGTGCTGATTAACTGCTAGTCTCTGTGTCTAGATGAGATTAAATATACTAGTTACAAATTCTGTTTGGGCCTTCTCATAGATGAATCCAAATAAAACCATCTACATTAAAGGGGAGTCCCTGGATTATTTTAATAAATAAAACCTTTCAAGACCCTCATCCTAGGCCAGTGCAAGTGTATGAAGCTCTCTAGTAATTTTCCGAAGATATACACAATTTCAATTTTCCAGCGAGGTGGCTAGAAGTCCTAGTGATAAGTGATTGTCGCGATTATCAAGTCACACATACAATTGAAGAATAGAATTCCCTAATTAATTTGCGCAACAATTTGGAACTATTTCCTCCTACTGCTAAAGACCCCTGCGTGAAATAAAATTAAGCAATATGTTAATCCCGAAAAGACCTAGTGTGTTTTGAGTGGACGGTAAATCCCATTTCTCAATCGCTTCCCCTTTATATGGTTTTCATTGGAAGCTGAAAGCTAGTGCCTTGAAAACTCTTTGATATACAACGGCATGAAGTCTAGATTGCGATCGACATCTCCATGTCAGCAAATGGTAATAGAACAAAATGTTCTTTGATCCAAAAATTTGTGATAGAATACATTTTTATTTTACATACGCATTGAGCTGATAATTGATACACACATTATATCATTTACACCATTCATAATGATACGAATATATACAGATATTTACGTCCATTTCACTTGTCATAATTCATTTAATTTTTCATTCTCTTCTGGCTCTACTGTTATTTCTGCCGCCCAATGTTGAGTTGTATATTTACTAAACACAACAAACATCAAACTACAAAAACACATGAGTCCAGCTGTAAGAAAAAACACATGTTGCCACTGTTCTCTAGTATTCTGAAAAGTATAAGTAAAGAATACAACATTTAAATGGAGCATTTGCCGATTTACTAAAGCATTGCTGTCTCTAATGACTTCAATATTACATTCAACCTTCGTATTGACCTTTATCTTCTATCTGTAGGATGGATTATAATCCTTTTATTACAAAAGCCAAATATTTAACATTTATCTGATAAGAATAACGTAGAAAACCCAGCGTTTGAGATAGATGAATCAAAAAGTATGCTATCATCATGGCGATAATGTTTACGTAGGGTTTTCCATATCATGAGTTTTTATATTCTTAATCTTTC
The DNA here is from genome assembly GCA_963678685.1 of Patella ulyssiponensis. Lineage (NCBI taxonomy): Eukaryota > Metazoa > Mollusca > Gastropoda > Patellidae > Patella > Patella ulyssiponensis. Next base: position 56,415,625 of record OY783230.1, on the reverse strand, counting down.
TTTAAAGATACATTATGGGAGATTAGATACAGAGCGGGCTGTTTTCACTATAATAGTTTTAAAAAAAAATGTTAAGGGAATTTGCTGAAAATTTCATTCAAATTGGTCCACTCTGAAACAAGAATTTAGCGATTGAATTTTGGGCCTAGCCTCGATCATCATTACTAAAGTCGATACAACAAAAACACAGGCTCGATTATTCATTTCTTGATTGAATCATGAATGAACGTTGAATAGCAGATCGGGTCCTAATTCAGTAAATATCACAGGCTAGCGTTGGCATCGAGGGTTGATTATGGGCTGGGTAAGTTATATTAATGTCTAATTATAATTTAGATAATATTTCAGGCAGAACGAAAGGTTTGCAATAGGCAGATTTAGCTCTTGCATAATGTATGTTTAAAATAGTGATTTTTACCCTCAACCAGTCTAAACCAAAAGTTAACATGCAAAGGGGCTAAAGGGGGAAAGGGAACAAATACATAAACCTCAAATTATCAATGCACTTACGTCTTTCGTAAATTCTGCTACAATATATGGTGTAAGTATCCCTGGAATGTTGGAAATTGTGTTGCTTAATGTCATCACTTGACCAACATGTTCTCCTGCTATATCGAAGAAGTTAACAATGGGACCAACAAAGTTAGTAGCCATCAACCCAATGGAAATACACAGCAGCGTCATAACTAAAGGAATTGATTCACAGTCTAAATAACTAACTATTATATATAAAATAGCTGGTATCACTTGACCTGAAAATGTAAAAACGGAAGCCAGTTTTCAGTGACGACGAATAAATACAAGGTCGGTAGTACATTGTGGATAAAAAAAGTGGTAAATCCGCAAACCGATCAGCACAAGTCCAAGGAACAAAAGTTTTATGTCGATCGTTCTTGAATTGACTGAGCCTTTGATGGTCCCCTAGAAGAAGAACAGTACGAGTAGCCATTGTCCAATATAATAGCCATCAATTAGCACTTAACACGACATTGGGTTTTTTTTTTTGGGGGGGGGGTATTAAGATTTATACTGAAACATGCAACTATCGCTATCATTTTAGTCAAAGTAAAATGAAATAATTAAAAAAAAAAAATATGCAACCATGAGGGTAAGTTCACGTACAGAAATTTGTTTGTTGGCACTTTTAAACATTTGAATTTGATAACCCTTCAGTATCATACATAGTACTATATTGCCAATATCACCTATGGGTGGAGTTAAATTGACAGTATTATCGATTTAACATACCGACTATGGTGGCTGATTTACGAGCAACTGCTAAACCAAATCGTCTACTTGTCCAATCAGATGCCATTCCAGATAGAGATAATACAAACCACATTGATATGAACGGCAGCATCGTAAATAAACCATTCTTAAAAATAAAATAAGCAGACATTATGTATTGTATAATGGGTTACAGAGCCAAAAATCGAAAATCATCTAACTGTTTAAAATGAAATAGTACAACAGATGTTTGTTACCTATATGAATTCATCAAACCAGAGGTGGTATCAGGTGTTCTAAAACAATTTGTATCAAGATTATGACTAAGAATATGAACTTCATATGTTATAGCATTCACATCGTTTCATATATTTATATATTCATACTCTTTACTTGCGATGATACGAGTAATTATCAACACCCAACCAAATTATTGTCCTGGGTCTATCATCAAATGGTTGTCATGCAAGATACCCCCAAGCTAAAAAAATATTGGGATATAAAGGTATATTTTAAGTTTCATCAAAATCGGACCAAAATTGTGCCCTCTAAAGGGTCTATTATCAAGTGGTTGCCAGGAAAGATACGCCCAAGCTGAAAAAAAAACTTTGGGATATAAACGTATGTTTTAAGTTTCATCAAAATCGGACAAAAGTTGTGCCCTCTAAAGGGTCCACAACATTCGTATTACGCACAAGGAGCGGCCATTTTGTCGAGCAGTTTCGTTTTGATTTTCCTGAAATTCAACCTCAACCTTCATTACAGTCCTGCGGTGATATATTCAAACGGTTTTAAAAAATCGGATAAAAATTGAGACTGTAGACCTGTAGACTGTCCACAAACAAATTGTGGACGAGCGAACAGAGCCGACGACAATAAGGGATGGTCCGATACAAAATCAAAACTTACTAAATTATGTGTCTTTATATTGCCCGATGATCAATTATTTGTAAGTAGGTGAATATAATTCCTTTCCCTGCAAGTTGACAAAGGAAAGGGCTCTTTGACAGAAAGTATCTAGTTAGCGTTGCCATAGCGTACGTGTATAGGTTTGTTTCTAAAATTTATACTTACAGATTTCACATCGAACTTGAGAATTTCTCTCATATACAAAGGTAGACTTGATAATATTAAATACATCCCCCAGTTCATGGAAAACTGGGCACATATGACGGATATAACTGGTAATGATGTAAAAATCTGACGCCATGGGGCTCCTTTTCGTGATTTCTGTAAAAGTAAACACTAAAATTAACGCCATTAGTAAATGCCGTGTTGTTTCTAAATACTATGCTTGGAAACCTTATCCCGTTTACATTTGTGGTCTACTCACAGAACAAAGTAAATGCCAAGGAAAAGTGTCAAATCGTTCGGATAGGACGAATAGCCAAGGCACAGTTAAATAGTTGTTAATGTAACAAGTACATTATCAGATTTGAATGGTCCAGAATAAGAAAGAATATTGTATGTTTAGAATGTATCTAGCAACCATAATATAAGCATTTATTGTCAATTGTATCAGTAAATATTGTGCTGTGCCAAATACCAATCAAATAACACCATTAAATTTCTTGCACTAAGAGGTAAATTGTGAAGTTATTGTAAAATCTATAAGTTTAATCGTTTGGAAAAGCATATATTTATGTTACAAGACCACAAAGTGGAAAACTGTCCCAATATTACTGTTTTTATTTTGAATTTCATACAAAAAGGAGAGGTGATAATATTGTAGCATCCATAATGCTAAAACGGTTTAGTTATACAGAGTAATTACAGGTGTAAAACGTTAAAGATATAGATCAATGGTCTATACAAACTTTAAACACATAAATTGTTAGGCCTAGTTCCTTTGAAAAGGGGTACACAGCGTTGGGAATCGACGAAAATCAATAGGATTATTCCACTCACAAAAATATAGCTTAACTGTACATAGTCTCCAGAATGTAAGCAGAAGGGATATACTGACGGACGGGTTCATATGTTTTCTTATAAAAATGATAACATGAAATAACCTATATTATAGGCCTATAGAATACCCGCTCTGTTGATGACTTCTGGGTTAAATTAAGACTAGCTACGATGTATTCTTTTTCCTTTGGGTGAATATGTGGATGTGTCAATGGAGAATCGTAGACAATAAAATACCAGAATACACACCAAATAAGATTAGCTATTCCTGAAACATAATGTGAATATAATTTTTATTCTATCTTCACTACACAGGATATGAAGAATTTAGATAGTTGCTGTCATGTGGGATTTTAGAGTACCTTTAATCTATACACCTTTTCTAGTTCCAATGGCTGAGCATGTCATGGGAATCAGGTGGAAATTACTACCGGAATGGAACGCCATTTCTTCGGAATGACTCCAGTACCTTTCAATGGGACAAATTTTTTTCTATTAATTCTAGCAATGACATAATAAGTAAAGACATTGCGGTGATAAAATTTTGTTTTAGACACAGATTCTAAAGATAGGTTGCCAGGCAACGAAACATACGCCCACAGCAGCTAAATCGTCCGGGCAGTCAACAAGGGTTGTGCATATTTTTACTTTTTTTGGTAATGAAACATTTGTAATCTGATTAAGAGTAACAACTCATTATGTAATTATCTGAAAATCATTAGAATTTGTTTGCTTTTTATAAAGTTTTGCCCCACGCTAACAATTAGTATAGGAAACATTTAACATTGGATTTAGCTGTTCAGTTATCAAAATACTTGTTCGTTTCAACACCTTAAACTCTGTGTATCAATCTTAAGTCAATCGGATGATAAGTTTGGCATCTATAGCGTCACAAGGTTTTTTGAAGTGATCAAGGCAGATAACTCTGGGAACAATTATTTGAAATTGCTGAAAATCAGTAGGCTTCTTCGTCTCGTGACCTTAAACAGTGTGTGTAAATTTAAAGTCAATCGGATATTAACTTTGCCTCTAGAGCGTCCACAGGATTTTTTGATGTGATCAAGGGCCATAACTCTGGCACTTATTATCGGAAATCAATAGGCTTCTTCGTCTTATGACCTTAAACACTGTGTATAAATTTAAAGTCAATCGAATATTAACTTTGGCTTTAGGATCATTCACAAGATTTTTTGAAGTGATCAAGGGCCGTAACTCTGGCACTAATTATCGGAAATCGCTGAAAATCAATAGGCTTTTTCGTCTCATGAGCTTAAACACTGTGTATAAATTTGAAGTCAATCGGATATCAACTTTGGCCTCTAGAGCATCCACAAGATTTTTTGAAGTGATCAAGGGCCATAACTCGGGCACTAATTATCGGAAATTGCTGAAAATCAATAGGATTCTTCGTCTTATGACCTTAAACACTGTGTAAAAATTTCTTCGTCTTATGACCTTAAACACTGTGTATAAATTTAAAGTCAATCGGATATTAACTTTGGCTTTTAGAGCGTCCACAAGATTTTTTGATGCGATCAAGGGCCATAACTCTGGCACTAATTATCGGAAATCTCTGAAAAACCATAGGCTTCTTCGTCTCATGACCTTAAACTCTGTGTATAAATTTAAAGTCAATCGGATATTAACGGACGGACGGAGGGGTGGGGGCGACGACAATATACGACCACATTTCAATGTGGGCGTATAAAAATGAAAACATTACACCATGTTGGTTGTATTTCTAACCAGATCCAATTAGGCTTATTCTTATTTGCAATAAACGTGGACCTGAAGTTGGAATTTAAAAATCTCACAACTAACCTGATACATAAAATATTGAAGGCCATCCACCGGCAAATCCATAACTACATAATAGTCCCGCTATTGGAAATATTAAAACATTACTAAAAAAATTTCCACTAAATATTATACTGAGCAAACGACCTTTTTCTTCTGGAGGGCCCCAGGTCGTTAAAATAAAGAACATACCCGGCATACCCATCGCCTGAAAATATAGTTAAAAGTGTTATGGATGTACATTGTATATTAACTAGCTGTTTTATGGCAAATCGGTGAAAAATATTTCGAGAAAGCTCCAGGGAAGCCTCTGGAGATACCTCCCCGACCTGTTTTCGGTCGGGAAAAATTTCAGCGCTTGTTTCGCGGTTCTGCCGAGGCCTCCCGATGGTACCACATGGCTCGAGACACTCCCGACGATTCATTTGGAAATGTCTGACTTATTTGATTTTAATCCAAATAGATTTCGTCCTTCAACGTTGAAATAAATCATGTCAAACCCCAACAAATCATTTCAAATCTCATCTTATAAATGATAAAAAATTTCAATTTTAGGAAAATCACGTGTTGGATCAAATCTATTCACGAAAAATTAGTTTACGTACATTTGTGGTCCCAAGAAGAATTCGTAAAACAAACAAAGCCCATGGACTTATCAGGGCCGCTGCATGCGTCAAAAGCGTCAAAATGGACATGGCAAACATACATGGTCCAACTGTTCTTCTGATACCAAAACGTGTCATTAGATGTCCACCTAATATCTGTAACGGAACATAGCCCCAGTACAAAGCACCAAGCAATAGGCCCTGCATATCCTTGGACCAATTATATTCGCCATCCTGAAAAATAAATCATTATATAAGTAGCGTCCATGTCGTAAAAGGACCAGGATGAAATCACTATTTCAAAACAAGGCGAAGGAAGGGTCGACGCCTCGACGGGGACAACGTCCCAGTTGAAACTTGTTTGGTAGCTACCACTTGAACTGTTGTTTCCATGGTTTCTTATCACCCAAAGATAACCGGAGACGACCGTCGAGTCACAAATTCATTGAATTCAAAATACTTTAACGTAGAGTTTGGTTTTTTTTAAAAAAAAAAATACAATTATAACTTTAACCGCTGTAGCCTAATTTGCTGGTACAAAATATGAAACGAATGCAATGCATCGAGTGATATGATGTAATAGAAACCGACGTCATAAACAAGGTGTCAAGTTGTCAACTTATTAAAGTTTAACAAGTTGTAATTGATCCTGGTTGACCTATAAAAGTATAATACATGTATAGTGCAAACATGTCAAACATGTGGTGATATTATTTCGAATCATGAAAAGGGTGAATCAAATTGTCCTTAAAGGGACAATAACACTCTTGCTGGCTTGGCAGCCCCAGAAAATAAATAATAGTCTTATTCTAAGTACTAGATGCTTAAGTGTCCTACCTGTTGTGTAAATTATCCATTACGACCTATTTTACTTGTCCAGAGCGTTCAAAAATATTTTAAATCAAAGTCACATTTGAAAAGGTTTACGTTAGGCTTTTCAAATCAATTAGTTGAATTTTTGCAATTTTTTAAATTAGGTGTGTTAAGATGAAATTTATATCACCAATTAATTGGAATATTGTAAAATAATACAATTTGTTGACAAGAATGAAGATTGGGACATATTATTTAGTTACAACAGGAGTGTTATTGGGGCTTTAAAACATCACCCTGAACCGTTCTTTACCAGTTGGTGCCGAGAAGTACGACATTAAACCCCATCTGGTTAATCGTTCATTACATGGAATGGAAAAAGATCCACGTATATTTTCACTAAACACCTTTACGAAGGTGGATTTATGGCAGTTGCGTGGTCCCCTTATCCACCCATTAAACTAAGTTTTAAAACAATTCATCGCAAGATACATCTGCAATTTAAGTCTGAAAACTTTGAATCATGACAGAAATGTGTGGGCTGACAGAAATGAAATGAAATTGGATATAACCCCTTACTGTTCTGCTCCGAACTGGGCTATTTGCCTGGGCAGTAGCACTAAGACCTACTCTTATATCGAATTCCAATTCGATCTTTTACGCCACGGGCCCGTAGGGGGGGGGGGCTACAGCATTTTTTGGAGGGGCTGAAGATGTGGCCGGCTATGAACACTCCTAAGAAATCATTATTGTTGGCGAAATATTTAGGCCGTGAGCTGACAGACCGGCCGATGGATGAGGGTGGCGATAATATTATGCGTACAAACTAAATGTGAGCGTATAGAGTTCAAATTCATAACTAACCTCTCTATTCATGTCATTGGTTTGTATTGGAGCACTGCAAGAACTTGTTGAATACGGTGTGTTTACGTCATCAGATTCAAGTACTGACGTCTTGTTTAAAGACTCTGCTGAAAGGTTGGCATATCTGAAAACTCCGTAACCAATCATTCTGGAGTGATTATTGGATACCTCTTCCAGTGATGAAAGTCGTTGGTGTGCTGTCAAGTCTACAGCAGTATGATTAACCATACAAACAATAGCCATGCTAAGATTGCTTCTCTGAATAAAGATATTGGTCATCCCAAAAAATCCCATCAGAACTATTTTGTATCTCATAGATTTCCACCATGGCGGACCTGATATAAAATAATTGCAGTGGCATTAAAAACCTTACAAACAAGAAGTATCTGCTCACCCTGGAGAACATTAGGACCTTGACAAAAGAAATTCCACAAATTTGGATAAAAAGTTAAAGTAAGTATTCCGCCAGCGTGATTCAAACTTTTACGGAGTTTTTCAAACATACCCTGTGTTAGTAAGAAACGAAAATGTAATAGATTATTTCTCTTGTAAATGTCGAGAAAGTTCCTCGGGAATTTTCAGCGTGGTTTCCCTTGTCATTGGTGAAGAACCGGGGACCTGGCAAGGAACGACGTTTAGTCATTCGGATGGCATGGAAACCTAGGTAGCGTGTACACCTTAGCGAGCACGTAAAAGAAACGTTGAAATTTGGAATTCAATTGCTGTCAAAGGCAAATTAACCGCAGAAAAGTGGGCTGATCAACTCAATTCATTCATTCTCTTGTGAGTGCCTATACCTGCTTATCACAAAAATAATAATCCTACAGTATTGATAAGTGTATTGTTTTGAACGACACCCATCCTCCCCTTGTGTTATCTCGGTTATCATTCAAACATGACGAATAAACGAAATTGTATTCGTGCAATTGTGACATTGGGTCGTTTCAAATCCAGGGTTATGGTGGGGTAGCGTCTAACACGAGTAAGCATGGTGTAGCACTGCTGGTGTAACACTGGTAGTTGACATCTATCAGACTTGCGGTCTGTAGTGTCGGGGTTGCGTTTATTATCGGTCTATTACATTACCTGGACAGCCGTGTCTCGGTTGTGTTTCCTAACCAATAACTAAACCAGTGTATCCATATTTTCAATGTCCATTTCCAGATTGGCAAGAGATTTTTATGAACGAACTGTCACACATTCGGCTTTATAAAATAACAGTTTATGTTTAAATAACCAAAATATTCATATGATTCTAATAGTTTAACTTAAGTTGGCGGGCTTCGAAATAACTGGGCCCAAATTCAGAAAGCCTCCTCAGCCTTACGTTAATTACGTTAACAAATTACTCAACTTTCAATCCCTCTTTATGAGAAATACCCAGAAAAACAAAACTTTGCACATGCTTTCTTATTGGTGTCTTTGATACATTAAAACAACCAAAGTTTTATAAAGGGCTATATTTTTAGTTAAATAAGGTGAAACATTTTGAGTAAATTCGTAACTTAAAGCCCCAATAACACTCTTGTTGTAACTGAATAATATGTCCCAATCTTCATTCTGGTCAACAAATCGTATTATTTTACAATATTCCAATTAATTGATGATATAAATTTCATCTTAACACACCTATTTTTAAAAATTGGAAAAATTCAACCAATTGATTTGAAAAATCTAACGTAAACCTTTTCAAATGGGACTTGGATTTTAAAATATTTTTGAACCCTCTGGACAAGTAAAATAGGTTGTAATGGATAATTTACACAACAGGTAGGACACTTACACATCTAGTACTTATAATAAGGGTATTATTTATTTTCTGGAGCCAGCAAGAATGTTATTGTCCCTTTAAGTATGAGAATGCTTTGTGAACAAGAAGTGGTGTGAATCCTTAGAGGCGTATTCAATATAAAGCTATTTGAACAGGACAGTGCGTTATACTTCAATACATTTCCAAAATAATAAGCTGAAAAGTAAGGAAATGACAATAAAGTCTATCAATAATCTACTATGAATGTAAAATATGAATAACACGTGGCATGATTAATCATACATAAATGGTATAGAGTTGTTAAAATTGCATTTAAAAACTACATGACATATAATATATATTTTAGATCGTGTTATGGGCACCCATACGACACACCTGTGCTTGCCTACTCCATGATCAAACACGATAGCAGATGGCTTCCATCTTGTTTACTGACGGTACTACTTATTTTAAGACAGACTCGGCTTTCCAATTTATAATATCTACGTCATTGGGGATTTCCAATTTATACTCACTGGTTGCTATGACCCGCTATGGCGTTGTCTAGAAACGCGCGTGCTCGCGTTAGTTTAAAATTTTTGCTATACGTTTAACATGGACTATTTGATGTAATTTGCCTGATTTGATTTGGCCCCATTTCCACAAATTTAGGTTGTTTTTTAGAAATTTTTAGCAAATGTTAATCTTAGGTGTTTTTTAATTCTAGCCGAAGTAAATTTTTTAAAATTTATAGCGAGTTAAGTTATCGTCTCTAAGAGGCGGGCGTAGTATTTTAAATGGCGGCCATTTGCCATCATGTGTATTCTTGAAGTAGGTACACATGATGTAATCGTATGATGGGCACCATGACATCAATAATTCTATTGTAAATGAATGTATAGTAACCCCTTCACGACCCCACTTATTGCACTTTTAACTGACGCATTTCTACACAAAGATATCAATAAAGTCATTAAAGACAAACGCTATAACTGAGAAAGAATGGTCTTCCTACTTTATTATTCTGCATGTTATATTCTAGGGTGATGCAATAAGCTATATATAGAGTTTTATTATAATATTCATCATCTTACCTTTATCTATGGCCTGTTCTGTTTCCATAGCGATAACTGGTTGATTCGTATACTATATGATCGACAACCGAAGTGTGCCAAATCAATGATTCAATAACTGAATACTGTGATATTTGAAACTATACGGTACTACAGGTCTACACTATATTGCAGTCGATCCAGTCTGCTACCACCGTCTACTGAACTCGTGTTTAATACATGGCCTATATTATATTGACATACCAGTACGGTCGAGTTACATCCGTGCTATTTTTACAATCACCACAAAAACTGATTCACCAGCGATCATTTCCGCACAGACCTGTTGATTTATGAGAGAAACTGATAACTAAACCTATCTCAATATCATTAACGTGTGGACTCTGGGATCGTAATACTAAATTTAAATTGCTAATTTTGCTTGTCCTGATCACGTCGCCGTGTCTTTGGTAGCGCGTGATTTAAATCGAATATGGCGACTTATTTCTACTGATTTCCCCACTGTCTTAAATTTATGTTAATTCTCCCAAATGTTCGTTGGGTTGGACGCTTTCTTTCACAGTTAAACGCAACATTTTGTTAAGCACTGCTCAAAATGCATAATTTTACCATGGGAGAAATTATGAAATATACAAACTGGAAGTAGAATACTGGCTTGGTAAACGAAATGAAAACAGCATTTCGGCAGTAAATTCAAATTGACCAATAGGACTACGTCGTGTTTGCAATATCGAAGAGTGTTGATGATACCGAGTTAAAGACTTGACTACTTTGATTTATGTAAAAAATTTCATTGCATTGTATGTGTTGATTTCTTTTGTGGGATGACAATCGTTGAAAATGGTAGACCTATGTCTATACAATTAAAACAAATATTCCAATTGCATTCATTCCGACGAAAACAAGATGCCACTTTTCATTACACTCGGAGGAGGAGGAGGAGTAACCTTAAACCTAAATCCAACCATTGATTCAAATTTTAATAACATCCAAATTTGAAAACTCAAACAATTTTGCATCTCAAAACAAAGGGATGTTTCCTTATTATTAAAGGGCGTTTGGCTCTATAGTCCAAAATGGTTCTTATGTAAAGTGATTTTATTCAATTTTTGGAAAAAACTTTTTCAATGTCTAACTAATTATATTCGGTGAAATACATGAAAGACAGTCGTTTACGCTTGCTTTGTCCATTCTACACGATTTTTTCTTTTATTTTGACGTTTGTGATTCAGCCTTTACTAGTTTCTTCACACTGTAAGCACTCGTAGGGGTGCAGTTCATCCAAAACTCTCTTTTACGTCTACAACCAAACACATTCAAGTGTACATGTATATTTGGGTTTAGTTCTTTTGGCTGGTTGCAGCTGTACACTTTCAAGATAAAAGAAAGTATGCCGAAGAAAGTAAATGTATTGCATATGCACATCAATAAATAGAGCAGGCGGTATGTTTATATATGATCTCAATATTTCGAATGAATTATCAGAGATAAGCAGAATAGAATAATATTATACAATGCAGTATGAACACCGTCGTCACTTATCTGAGAAAATCAGGGTCCGTGAGAGAGAGAGAGAGAGAGAGAGAGAGAGGGGGTGTTCAGGGGCCCGGAGCCTAGATGGACCCAGAGGTATGCCAAGAAATGTTTTCAAAAATGTTAGTATAATCTAATACAAACTAGCAGTTGCCAAGCTATAATATACGTCCACATTTTTCAAGAGGTGAATGAGAACAAGTTACACAACAGGGGCCATAATCCAGGAAGTTATGGTTTGAAAGGTGCGAATATCGAAAATCGAAAATTCTGGGTCCACAACGCTGTGGGGCCTCGATTCGTCTTTGTTCCGTTTGAGGCTCCCATCGCCGTCAGGGTATCTTGGCCCCAGCAGGTAAGCAGAGTCTAGTCCGGGCCTGCAGAAAACTACATTGATGGTGATCTTCCAAGTCAAACTGATCCCACAGTGAATATTCGCTTGGCCGCTACAATCACTGATAAGCATGACATCGACGAGGCTTTATAAGTACGGCATATTAACTTTTTTACTCCGACAAATTAAATTCTCAAACATTTTTTTGAGGTAAAAGAAAAATAAATAAAGACGTTTGAAGTATTTGTAGTTAAAAAACATTTCCTATTTAGTGTAAATGGGTATTAAAATGAGTAAAATGCATCATTTTGCCCGAAGCAGTTAGGTGTTAAGTAAACATTGCACGAGCCGTTGAGCCAATGACTGGTGCCGTGTGCAGTCAACGCACATGTTGTGGACACTCATCTGTTACAGAGTTAATTCGTAAGTAATTCTCTCTGTGAAACAGATTGCTTCCAAGTGTGCACAAAAAGTTCCGTTGGAATCCAATTCAGCGTGATTTGGGGTATTGAAAACATAAACGAATAGTGATGAAAAATATTTTTGATATATGTTGGCGTCTGATGCACACAATTCTTTTTATTTGTTAGGTCGCTTAACTTTTTTGTGAAAATCGTGTACATCTGACAATTATTACATCAGTGAAACTAAAACGTATAGTACATGAGTTTGGTATCATGTACATGTATAATATTGTTGTATTAAATTATTTTAGAAAAGTGAACTCCAGTTTTCCAAGATATACGCCAAAATGATGCTGGAGACAGTGTATCTTTCAAAAAGTTTCGAGCCCGTACTATAGTAACAGGTTTTTGTTTTAAAATGATATACATGTATTGTAAATCCAATAGAAATACGACAATGTTTTATACTCCTACATTTCAATGGCAAGCATTGGGGTAATGAGAGGACGTTGCACCTGTTCGTCGGTCTTTCAGTCCGTCAACAATTACATGTATTGTCTCGTTAAATAGAGGCTTCTGATTTTAACGATTTTTTTACAAATGTGGTTTGAAGAAGTTCGGAAGGGCGGGGGGGGGGGGGTGAAATGGCGAAATAGCGAGCTCTATCGATATTCATAATTCCTTGACCTTCCTTTCCAGATGCTACAGCTTTGACGGAATTATTTCAAATCTGGTGTTAAACATTGGGTTCATGGGGTGACTCCATACATGAGGGTCGAGTTTTAAACATCTTTTTCGCAATTTGGTGTGAAGCATTTGGATCATAAAAGACTGAACCATATTGATATTCAACGTTCTGCGATCTTATATGTCGGGTCTCTTTGTAACTAACAAAAGTAAGGAAGGCTAGCTAATTCAACAAATTTTCAGGACCTGTGGTAAATCACACGACTCACAACCATTTTGAATCGATACCCGATTTGGCTCGGTTACTTATTATTATATTTACAAAATGTTACTTTTGTCCTGACAATATCACAGAATCATAATGATTATAAAAGTATAAGTTTGCACATTGCATGGAAATAAGCTTAACAATCTGTGCTTTTGATGTCACCCTTGATTCGTCATGACCAGGTGTGACGATCCCAATGTGTATGGAAGTATAACGTTGCCAAAAGTCTGAACATAGACAACGTTTCAAAATACATTTTTCAAAGTTTCAAAGTACTAATGTCGTGGTGTAAAAATGCAAAGTATACTTTTTAAAATACAAAGTACATTTGTTAAGCTCTTACATTCTAAAGAATGAAACTACTTTGAATTAGCTACTTTACATTTTACACATTGCATTATGCACTTGGCATTGTCGACCTTTTGGCAACGTTATACTTCCATAAATGTGTAGTGTAGTAAATGAGATAATTGAATTATTAAGTTTATAGGTGCATTGCATATTGATGTTGTTTTTATCTGTTTATGATATATCAATAAAAATCTTATCTTATCTTAAATAATGTGGCTCTTTTTAATAAATAATCAAGTTCCATTCTGTTTTCTCAATATATTTTCTTCATAAAAAATTTAGCGTAACGTTGTTGAAATATTAAAAGTCGAAATTTTTTTTCGGATTAAGAAACCAATTAAGAAACTCCAGATATGATTAGGCTATTTAGTTTAAACTGAGAAAGCAAAATTGTAGTTACTGTTGACCTCCGACGGGTGGTTTAATCGTGACTCAACAATATTTGTCTTGAATCACCAGTCTTGTCTCCTGTCGCTCTACCTGACATGAGCATGCGCAGAACTAATTTACCTGTAAAGGTACATCCGTTCTTTTGGAGATGTTTGAAATTTGAAGAATTTTAATGTAATATTATGATCATATAGTGGTTATAATACATAAAACAAGTAGGTTATTTCTATTAATATATTAATTACATATCCTTCAAGATTTTTACCCACATGCGGTATGTCATTAAGGATTTTGGAGTTAGAAATTCTAACTGCATTAGTCACAACAAATGTCGCCATTTTGGATGAGTTATTTACATATTATTACTGCATAAATGGCATTACTGTATGTCTTGTGCATTGTTAGTTGTATCAATATGTCGAGAACATTAGCTAATTGCTGACGGTGTAGGCCTCAGACACAAACCATTTTCTAACTTAAAGATGTTTTCCCTGTTTGTGTACGGTCCATACAATATTTTTTTACTGCAAACAGATTGTGATAAAACATCATAGGCCTATATATGTACATAGCTTGAGACTATATAAACAATGAAGTTGTTTCTTAATTGTTTTCCACCTTATACAAAAATCTGGATCTTCACTTCCTAAAATGTAACTTGAAGTTTGCTATCCATCCATATACATCATTCCAAGCCTATATATGTCTAGTTTCGTTAAACTTAAAGTAAGGATAATTGAACACAAATGACATAATGCATGTCTTAGCTTATTCAATTCTGTCACGGAAAAACAATAAAACTCACTTAAAAATAAAAACATTTCAGCAAAATATATTAATATGTGTAAAAGTTTTCCCAAAAGCCATGTTGAGAAAATTTGCTCATTATATAATGTCCTTTTTCATTAAATTGAAGGAATCTAAGAGTAATTTTCTGGGGATTCCACAAAACATTTGAAGTAGTTGATAGGTAATGTATTTTAAGCCTCTTTATTTGGCATTCATTAAAGATACATTATGGGAGATAAGATAACGAGTTGGCAGTTCTCACTTTGATAGTTAAAAACTAGCCAATGTAAAGGCAATTTGCTGAAAATTTTAGTCAAATTGATCCACTATGAACCGAGAACTAAGCGAATCAAAGTTCTGCTTAGCCTCGATTATCATTACTAAAGTCTCTAAAACAAGACTAGTAGTCTCGAGTATCCATTTAATCGTTAATCACGAAGGAAAATATTGCAGCAAATCAAACATCAAACAAATATCGCAGGCTAGCTGTGACATCGAGAGTTGATTATGGTGTGGATAATTTAATTAATGTCTAATTAATAGTTTTTATATTATTTCAGGCCTAAAGAAAGACCTACAATAGGCAGATTTAGCTCTTGCATAATGTATGTCTTATCTTGTGTAACATACATATATTTATGTTGTTTGTTTTTTAGGTCAAAATGTCAGCAGCTTACGGACCAGCACACTACTATGCCGAATCTAGGGCTAGTAGTGTATCGGAACTACCTGTATCTGGAATGGATTACCAGATGAAGACCTATCCATCCCAGCAGAGTATTGATACTAGATCATACATGTCAGCCAGTCGAAAGAGTTTATACTCTAATTACACATCATATACGACGCACACCAACATGTCATACATCTTACCAATTGTTACTAATCAGCCGTTATTAGATAGAAGACCACCAGATAACTGGGGATTAGCTTTTTGCTCCCTTTTCTTTAACCCAGTTTTTGGTCTTTTTGCTCTTCTTTTTGCAGGTGAGCCAACAAATTCATTTTACTTCAAAAATATTAATTAACATACTAAAGTCTAACCACTATGTGTGGTTTACTTTATGCTCGCTGATGGAAACAAGTCCAAATTTACAGAATGATTTATTAACTCATCAACAGGTGTGAAACATGGCCCTACCCTTTAAGACAGTTGTTAATAACTCATTGTAATAGTACAAGATCAAATCAAATGAGTGTATGCTGACATTTAATAATCTTTGATTCTTTATATATTTTCTGACTAGAAAATTGTTAGTCCCTTTGTCTATGTATGTCCATGAGCTCAGCTGACGAATGGAATGTGACCGGTTCCATGAAATCAAAGTATTTTTGCAACATTTAAATGATAGCATATTGCAGAACACACTCAAGACATTAATTAGAATCTGAATAGGCTCCTGACTGCCAGATTCTGATATTTTACTAAGCAAAACCTGTGAGCTGAGCATTAGATCAACTGAAGTACTTACTTGGTTAATCCCGTGCTTTATTGTCCCCCATCTTTCAAAAAATAGGCACAAGACTATTAAAAAGTGTGAACATGTTTTGGAACAAAATAACTTTCTTCTAATTGAGCTTGAATGTTTAATCTTGACATAGTTGTTCATTGTGTGAAGGTCAGGGCGAAGTCGAGACTATGGGACACTATAATCTAACCTCACTATTTGTATTATTGAAATTTCGGGTTGTATTCTTTTTTAAGATTTTTTGCTTAAACTGTCTCTCAGCACAAAATCGGTGTTGACAGAAACCCCTTGACAAAAAAATAAATCAACACATCTAATCTAATCCAATATTTTTGTTTTGTTTTGTACGATACAAAACCTGATCATTTATACAGTTTTTGCTGATTTCAGGGTGATAGATTTGTATTGTGTAATTGTTTGCTGACTAGAAATGGTTCCACTACTGATGTCTTCCGTCTTACTCTAGTCACAGTAGTGGACCGTCCTAAGGCCTTCCTTTGCACAAGTTTTATCTACAAAAAAGTTACTGGCCTATCACTCTCTTAATTTCCAATTACACTGATCCCAAACTGTACTGTACATAGTTTAACCTATAATAAACCAATTCTCATTGAAATAAAGGTGAAACCTTACTGCATAATTATATGATTTGATTTAACCCAACTGCTGTGCGAAATTTTTGTTCAGTTAAAATGGCTGCCGTACCAGAATCATGTGATATTATACCACCGAAAATTTCTGTGTTCCGCTCTTCACTATTTGTAACATAATCACTTTTTTCCATGCAGACTATGATGATAGGTTTTGAACATTTTGCAACTGAACCTTATTTTACTTGCTCAAAGAGTCGAATAGTGTATCAATTGTAGCCGTAGAGAAGAATTATCTCTCCTGAAAATTGCAGCTAGGTGCTGTCCACCTGCACTTAGTATATACCTGAATATTGTATCTTCCCAGGTTCCAATATATCTCTACTTCATAATTTATGTTTAAATTCCTATTCTCTTTTATAGAACAGTCGAAGATTTACTTCACCAAATGCAATTACAAGAAAGCGTCACAGTATGGATCCTATGCTAAAGGTGCTGCATGTGGTGGTATTTTTACATCAATTATCTTGTTGTTGTGGATCATCGCCATGGTTATACATCATTATCAGATGTTTAATTAAATATCTAAATAAAAATGTACTCCTCTGACAAAACAAATGTTTATCGCTTTCAATAATAAAAGAAATGAAGATGTAAAAAGATCATAAGGCATAGAACTTGTATAATTGATATACTTTATGATAAATGTTAAATAAAATTGTTTTAACATTGATTGTGAACACCTATGCTGATTTTTGATCTGCATTTCTAATATATATTGTTTATTTAATCTTGCCTTAAATACATATTCAAAGAATATTGTTAATCAAATTTAAGATAAATTCACATGGTATCATTTGAATAATTTTGTATTCAGGAATCTCTAATTATATCTATAGTACCATACATGTACCAGGTAGATATTCTTTAATCTTTCACATCAGTAAGCAGTTCAGTATCAATCTATACACTGGAATTTTTTTTTGAAAAGGCTTTATTTATGTGAATGATATGGTTTTTGGTTGAAAAGAAGCATCATTTAAGTTAGATTATCCATGTTTGATAATATTAAGAAGTGAATTTTATGGTATTTAATGTACATAATAAATTTTTTATAATCATTCCAGATAATATAATATTCCATATTCATATAGTAATCATACATATCTTATAGTACAATGTACCTCTATATGATATCTCCAGAAATTAGTTCTATTGATTTTGTTGATGTATTCTCATAAAATACATATAAAATGTAGACAATTTTTATGTATATTTTAATACTGAAAATAATTTTATCATATTTTTATATTTCAATCATTTGTATATAAGCCCAGTTTCATAATTTTTAATAAATATATTAGAACTAGGCTCCATTTTTTAATACTCCCAACTGTATTTTTTATACTCTACAAAATAACTAAGTTCTTATACTTTAAACAATCAGATTCATAGACTTCTAGAGATTTTGTGATTTAATTGCTCCCTGGATACCCACTAACGCACATCCCCTGGACCCAGCTAACTTTCTTTTAATTTAAATTCAGGAAAAAAAAGTTCCCATCTGTTTTAATTAATCGAAGCAAGCAATTTCTTAGAAAACCAAAATGTAGTTGCTCCCTGGACACCCACTTGGGCCTTCTGCTGGTCCCAATCAACAGTTGCTTGCTGCACTCACAATGTAGCCCCCCCCCCCCACTTCAAAAAAGGTTGGGTTCATCCCAATTTAATAATTTGTTGATTTACTCTACATTATACATGCATTATACATGTATTTGAACCACTAAATTGTCATTTTGCAATCATGTCAATTGAACAGAATTTTCTTAAGTTAAAGATATTTTTAGTTTTTACTAATTTTACGTAAAATTAATGATTTTAATTGGACATGTTTCCGCTCATGTTAACTTAAAGTGACTATGATTTGTGTGGTTAACACAATAAATTAAGTCATGGTAAAAATACATTATGGAAGATAAAATGACAAGCTGACAGTCCTCGCTTTAATAGTTAAAACTAGATAATGTAAAGGGAATGTGCTGAAAATTTGGGTCAAATTGCTCCACTCTGAACCGATCCAGAATATTCATATAACAGAGATTCTAGGTTAGTGTAAGGGCTACCTAAACCCAACCCTTTAGAGGTTAAACTCGGTTATGTGGAAATTTTAAACCTCCCTATTCCATGTTCCCTTGCGCTTAATGTCAGCTTCCACCTGTTCCCTGATGCTAAATGTCAGCTTCCACCTTAGTTGATATTGCAGACAACCTCTCAAAGACAAATATTGGTAATATACACACATAAACTTGTGGATTTTCTCCGGGTACTCTGGTTTCCTCCCACTGCTAAAGACCCCTGTGTCGAGTGGACGTTAAACCCCATTTCTCTCTCTCTCTCTCTCTCTCTGGTAATATACACAGTGAGAGAAAAATTGGTGGTCTGCGTCCAATACATTTCCTCGGTTGTTTCCCTTTAATCGGGTCTAACTTGGACGCGAAAGACCATGGACCGTGTAGGCTATATACCGTCTCAATCTGTTTCACAGAAAATTTAAGAATTATCTCTGTCATAGATGACTGTCTTCAACACGTGTATTGACATCACGCGGCGTCAATCATTGGCTCAATGGTGCGTGCATTGTTTACTTAAGACGTAACGCTTCGGACAAAATGATGCCTTTTACTCATTTTAATACCCATTTACACTAAATAGGAAATACTTTTTAACTACAAATACTTCAAACATCTTTACTTATTTCTCTAATACATACAAAAAATGTTTTAGAATTTAATTTGTCGGAAGAAAGAAGTTAATATGGGGGACTCATTAAGTCGCGTCGATGTCATCCTAATTGTCAGTGACTGTAGCGAATATTCACTGCTGATCAGTGTGATACCGCCCATGATCTGTAACAAATTAGATAGAAATGAAATGAAATGAAATGGGGTTTAACGTCCTACTCTTATGCACCTAACCTGGGCTAATGGAAGACGGAAAAATAGCCTAGTAATGTATAGCAGAACATTTGACTCCATTGATCGAAACGTCGTATAATAAATGCCCACCAAAGAAGTTATATAAAACTTAATATTGTACAATTTTCTTTCAATAATTCGCTTGTTCGTAGGGATCTTTAGCAGAACCCGCAGAAAATCCACGAAGCTGTGTAAGTGACCCAACATCTCGTCAAATACAAGCTTGGGATCAAAATACTACCCACTTGACTCAATGACAGGCCGTGTGATCTAAAGCGCGTGTGTTACACCACTCAACCATATATCACTCGAAACCAACTTGGTATTTTTGTTTTTTAACGATTGATGATTCTTGCGCGTAGCCTGTAAATGACAGATGAAAACCCACGACGACCCTATGACTTCTCGACCACCTAACTGCACGGTTGCCATTTGTATACAGAGGTTTTCTTTGTTTGCCTTTTGATTAAAGTATTTACTTTCAGAGATAGAGTTTACCTTTCATATCAAAAATAAACAGTGCCCGACGTGTCAATATATATAGCACAGTAAAATGATAAATGGTTATGCTGGTGTATTATAGTCGTACAAAGGTTAGACAAGATAACACTGCTATAAATATACTAAAATATAATTTGATTTAATAGATAAAGCATATTTGCAAACCCATGGCTATCCAATACTTACATTGTAGCATGGATAATATCGCTGCTCTGATTGCCCCCCCCCCACCCTCCATGAGACCTGCTGGATCCTCTATTATTATCTATACTATGTTGGGGGTTTTTTTTGGTCAAAATTGGAACACAAGATAATCAAAAGAATCTATTTATTACTTCCCCATCGTCTGTCAGTCATTTTGGATTTCCGGATTATTTACTCAACTATCCGGAGCATCGGATGGTTGAGATTTAAATGGATTGAAACTAACAAATTTATATTAACAAATGCGTAGGTAATCTGGAATTGTCTTGATTGCAAAGTACCGCTGCTACGATGCTAAACAAATACGCTACATCTTCAAACACTGCAATGTCGCCCAGAATAAAGTTAAATGGAATTTTCGGTATATTCATTTTTGATTATCCAGTTTTGAGCTATTACAATAAGAACGACACCAAAGTTTAGAACAATGCTGCATGTATTCAGCAGAGAGACTGATGACGTTTACGTTTGTGTGATTCTCCTGAAATATGGTCACGTGCTGACTAATAATCAATGACAATTAGTGAAAATGATATTTATTAGCTTATGACCCTTTGTTGACTTTAAAGTCAATTCTCGTGACACTTAGTTGAATTGAAGTCAATGAAATGTATGGTTATTGACTTATCACCATTTGTTTAATTAACGTCAATGAAAATTCTGCATGGCGGAATTCATTGTTAGGTTAAATTTAACTTTGGGCATTTGATCGAAGGTTGGTATCCTGCCTGTATCCAGGTCTTTTATGGTATCCATTATTTTGTTGCTGAATGGAATTCTTTGTTAATATAAAATCTGTTTCCTGAAACTTATTTAGAAGTATATTTATCGGTTAAATCCAATTCGTATAATTTTATGAAAAATTCTTTGTTCCGCATCAAGATAATAATACTTGAGTTCTGTGAACTCTTCTATTCATCCTATAGGCGTATGTGATACTGATATAATATACTATTTCAAGTAATGTATATTGAATATACTTTTATGAAGCTTTAGGTGTTAGCAACACCACCAAATAAAACGTATTCAACTTTTAAAAAGTATTTTGATTGGCCGTCATCACCAGACACCTCCATCAGTGCTGGGCTGGTTGGGCCGAAGTTCCATCTGTCAGGTCATTGACAAAGGCCCACACAACTACGCGAGGTGCGTCACAAGCGGGCGGAAAATTAACAATCGCAAACCCATTTTCCAAGCATTTCAGACCAAAGCAGAAGAACTAAAATTTTTGATTTCCTGATACAATTAGATAACAGAATGACCCAAGAGCACTATCATTAGTTGAATTTGAGAATTCTCGTGAGTGTCAAAAACAAAAACCTTTTATTCTCCGTGGGCCCTCTCCTTTCTTTCTCTTTTCTTTTTTTCTTTTTTCTTTATAGGCTTTGGCCCACTTTTTTAATGAGCTTAGGCCCACGTGTATAACGGACAGGTGGGCAGGTGGGCCGAGTCCGGCACTGACCTTCATTTGTACACGCCCAATAGCCCACCCATTTACTCCTTTGATATCAAATTAATTCAAGCCTGTGTTTGTCCTATATATATATATATATATATATATATATATATATATATATATATATATATATAACGGATATTGCTGAGGTAAATTCACTATTAATAGATAGATTTATAATGTCATTTAGTGCAAATACATACTATTAGTCATTCTCGTGTTGATATTTTAATTGAATATTTATCAAATGAGGGTTATGCACAGACAAAGTAATCGGTTATGTTGACGGTATACGAGTTTTGCGGTTCGACTTTCTAACCTTTTTATTTATTCATGGTAGGACGAACGTTAAGGCTAAACCAAAATGTTTTATGACATTATCATTCATGGCATGGATGCTTCAACGGCTATTGGTGAATTAGAGAAGCCAAGTCACAATTCCAAGTCACAGTGTCGTATGAGGGAAATTTTGCCCGGACAGTGGCGCTATGACCTGAATTCCAACTGCCAAAGGTTCTTTTACGTGTACGCCAATGTGTACACAAGATCTCTGTTTTCGTCCTATGCGAACGACTATACGTCGTCATTTGCCAGCCCCATGCCCTCCACCACTGACAATAGAGAATCACGTGGGAAAATCTGGATAAACTTTTTCGGCCAATGCGGGGATCGAGCACGGGACTTCCATGTTAGCGAGTCAACGTCTTACGCACTGATCCACCGCGGGGCGGGTCCGTTATTATAATATACAGACTGAAAATAGAAAAATAAATGAATTTGAACATAGTACTCTTTTCACTATAGAGCGTTAGTAAATAAATTAGAGTGATTAAATGATTTGATTAATCCTATTATCCTTCTCCAAATTATATGAAATTATTTTTAGAAGTTATTACTATTACTGTCTACGTTAAGACGTCATGTTTAAAAACGGATTTCATTCATAATATATACATAACCTTGGCCGATAACAAATAATGACGCAACATTCCATTATTTAATGACTGAAAAAATGCACGCTTAAATAAACAGTTTTGTATGGACACTTCCTCTTGTTCTGTCTATTTAGGTTCAGGCCTACCGTGGTATAAACATAGGTTTTAACAAAATTGCTATCAAGGAGTAATTTTAAGCATTAATTTTGAATTGTTATGAGATGGCATTTTATAATTTATACAGGAAACAACCATTTCGTTTAGATTCTTGATGCCCTCCTTGGTTTACAAGAATTTCAACTTTCTGGGCATGTTTCACTAATGTTATACATGTAGGTTCCGACTGTCGGACGATGCGTTCCGATACGATCTGGTAGCATACGTGCAGATACGCTCGGATGTGTTTCGATACGATCAACACGATTGCTACTAACATTAACGGATGCCTTCATTTCATAACTGCCTCTAACTAGGGTGCGGTGGACTTTCTAACACTCTGGTAACTCTTCCTTTAATTAAGACATGAAAAAATAACTGTGTTAATTAAAGAAAAGCACATTACTTTTTCCCCGTGAGGGAAAAGGATATTTATTTTCTAACAAATAACCTGCTTCGCTCGGCGTACAATTACTTTTTCCCCGTGAGGGAAAAGGATATTTATTTTCTAACAAATACCCTGCTTCGCTCGGCGTACAATTTTGGGGGGTTGGATGACCGAATGGCTAGCGTGTGCGCGCTGTATCATACGGTCTGCCATTGAGTCAACTGGCGTGGTTTCAAATCCCCGGATGTACGTGTCAAGGAGTAGGGTCGCCTGTCCAACCGCGTGGGTTTTCTCCGGGTACTCCGGTAAGGCCGGTTTCTTCCCACTGCTAAAGACCCGTACGCGCAAGCGAATGATTGAAATAAAATCAAACCATATGTTAGTCCCGAAATGACCTAGTTTGTGTCGAGTGGAAGTTAAACATCTCTCTCTCTCTCTCCCTCTCTTTCGGCGTACAGTTTTAATATTCTACTCGAAACATGGATTAAATGGAAATATTTATAACTCCCACGCCATGTAAACAATTTAAAAAGTCCAAATATCCGATTTTCTCTGAATTAGGCACTTCACGGCATCATTTCCTGTTTAAGAATGTTGGTGATATTTCCATCGCAACGTTTTGATATAAAATTTTATTGTATCACATACAATTCATACATTACATATTATAGATTATAAAAAAATAGTAATATACATTTTATTTATCTATACATAAGATTACGAAACATGAAATACAAGTTCATGTTAAAAGTGAAAGTATATAGGTAACATTATTTCAAAATGTATACATTTTAAGAAATGAAACGAAAGTGTGAATTTGGCCTTGATATATTTGTTTATAGGTTCCAGTTAAGATTTGTAGAAATCTTAATCGTACAATTTAAATTGGTAAACATATTTAAAATCGGAGGATGAAGTCCCCCTTTTTAGATGTGTACAAGGAAAGCCACCAAACCGGTTTCAAGGAAAACAATAAGGAAATAAGGGCGTACTACTTACTAAATTCTTTTTATATCCATGTTTTTTTACATGCTTACGTCAATACATCTATATTTAGACCTTTGCTCTGTTTGTAAGTCGCACATTCAGTGTTTGTGGTGTTACATACATTGTCATTATCGTTAAATTTAAAATATAATCACTGCATTAACTTTCTCATTTAACAGTGTAATTTATTGCCACAACCCATTACATTGAAAACAATTAATTACCATTATATAGCCAGATAGGGGCGCCTTCTCAACCTCGTGGGTTTCCTCCGGGCGCTCCGGTTTCCTCACACTGCTAAAGACCCCTTCGCGCAAGCGAATTATTGAAATAAAATTGAAACCATATGATAGTCACAAAATGACATAGTTTGTGTCGAGTGGACGTTAAACCCCATTTCTCTCTCTCTCTCTCTCTCTCTCTCTCTCTCTCTCTTTGTGCCACACTTTTCGGGCATCGATAATTTTTTGTGAACGCAACTGCAACAGTTCGATTGGAATTTTCAGGTCGGCATTGAGTGGGATTACGGTTACAAAACGATTGGAAACTTTGTAGATGCTTAACTCATAGGTTAGAATAGCATAAAAACGCATATATGCGGCGGTTAAATTTTTGAAATGTTCTCGGGGTTCTCAAAGCTCCCGTACCCCGCGACGATCGATTGGTTCTTTGGGATTCAGGTAAGTCACCTAAGGTAGGCTATATTGGACAACATTTAAGTTTCTGTATTCACGGTCTGGAATAGCAGGAAACGCATTTGCGGCAGTTAAATTTCCAAAATTTGCTCCCGACGGTCTGTCTCCGTGGATTATAAACGATTGACTGGTTGATCGGGATTCGACTCTGCCATCTAGGTTAGGCTATATCAGACCACTTACTGTATTCGGGGACTGGAATAGCAAAATAATGCGTTTGCGGTCGTCAAATTTTCTTGGAGAGAGGGGGAGGGGCGTCGCTAGGCGTCTTTAACCCGACATTTTTAGGGCATTTCTGTTTCTGCCCCGCTACAATACATTAATCGAGCCCGTGCGCCCATGGAGAACAACCTAGACCCTTCGCCGAAGGGAGGCGTATCCACGGTACCATTCGCCGTTGACCGTCAAGTCTAGATACATCGGCGCCTCCAGAATCCCCATTGGCGCCCACAGAAGCCTTTGCGCTCCTAACAAGTTTGGGCTAGCTACGGGCCTGATAACCCAAATCTTTGCTATCCCAGTCGTCATTTATTTACTCTACGACTGAATCACAGGCACTTGAAGGGATTAAAATAAAACTTCTTACTACTGCTTGACTATATATATACAATATAATCTTGTATATTGATGTCATAGTTCTAAAAGGTCTTAAGTGTCAAAAATTGTTGGATTTAGTTTTTGAGACATGAGAGGAAAACCTATTTCAATCTCAATAACGCAATAAGGATATCAACATTTTAATAGCAATGTTTTTATGAAAGTTACGACCTTACAGTTCTAAGATTTTGCATAGAGAAGGCTCTAAATGTGATTAGTCATTATATGCAAAAAAGCTATTTGGGTCATAAGCGGCACTTACAACCTTCTAGAACTATGGCATCGATATATAGTCAAGCAGTAGTAAGAAGTTTTATTTTAATCCCTTCAAGTGCCTGTGGGCTGAATATATCAAACAAGTATACATGTCCTTTTGTACGGAATAGTACAATTTCTTTTCTACTTTATATCCAGAGCGTTTGGTCTGTATAATAAATATTTGTATGAAAAGAAAACAGGTCATTCCTTTATTGACCGACAATTGCCATTATCAATAAGTTATTTTGTTATAGACGAATAAATAATCGATATTAAGACATGTTCAATCTAGATCGTAAGCAATAATGTGTCCTTACAAAACCCAATATCCATAAATATCTGGATGAAATGTGACTTGACGTCCCATCGATCCTTGGTCATATTGAGACTAACGTTTGAATATATCTGTGGGTATTTGTGCGAATAGCTGTCTCAGTATAATTAAAATTTTAACAATAGACTGTCGCTACAAGCCCGGATAGCACTTTTCTTACAGAAATTAAAAACACAATTATACATTGATCCATTTCAATCAATATTGACGTTGTTATCTTGTCGTGAAAATATGGGATCCTTATTTCCGATATTTAAGACAAAATGAACATTTCATAGCAGGCTACGCGGGGCATGTATTCTATGGTTTTGGGTGCCATTTTGTAATGAACAAAGAAAAACATTTTAATCACTCATATTACATTAATAATAATAATATGTGCTTTTAAACCCATTTATGTTTCGAAAGAATAGAGCCATTCGTATTTTAATTTCAACCAACGGGTGCCAGGCAAGATACGCCCGCATTTTGCAAGAGATGGCTAGAGAACAGGCTGAAATAATAATATTTTAGGGGCATTTAGTAACTGGATAGAGCAATACACAAAAACTCATAATCCTGGGCCCTGTTTCACAAAATTTTAACTAAGATAAAATCCAGATTACAATAATTTGATTGGATAATATTAGATTGATTTTAGTGCTTAGCCAATCAAAATTGAAATATCTACAAAAATTTGGATTTTATCTTTAGTTAAGATTTAGAGAAACGGGGCCCAGGATTTTTCAGTTATTAACATACATTTCAAGTTGCATCAAAATTGAACGAAAATTGTGACCTCTAGAGCGCGACCAGGTAAACAAAATATATAAAACAAAATGACGACATACAGTAGAATATTGACCTAAACCTTTCTACCAATAGAATTCATTCCCTGTGAATGCTGACTTTAGAGGTCAACACGTTAACCGTCAGTGATTCGGACTACGTGTCAATAAACACGTGATCAATACAACACGTGATAAGTTTCCCTGGTCGATAATTCAGGTGTATACTTGCAAATGTCTTCCACGCTCTAATGAGTTTGTACATTTAAAATAAATGTACTTTATTGTAATATGACCAAACAAAGCTTTTTCTTGTATAGCCTGAATATTTAATATGTCTATATCAAATCCTGTTCTTGAGCCATCACAGCCCATCCTAACCATTGCACAGACATCCTTTAGGCCACTTTTTTTGTTACCAGTGAATATTATGTATTTAAGATATATAAAATATATATTACGAGGTCAATACAGTTTACTTTGTAGTATATTCTTGCCTCGATAACACGAGACCACCGCAATCTAAGATATAGGTTAACTCTTTTGATCGATATTATGTAGGTCAACAGAGAGTAAGTACCCTTAGTTATCTTAACCATTTGTGACATCGGTCGATTCACATCGCTGAAGTCTAAAAACAATGTTTGTTATATTTATACATTCCAGAATTCTATATTCATCCATATCCACAGATTCACATTGTGTAAAGAGAAACCGCTGAGCTTCTTCAACTTGCTATTAAACACCACTTTTGGCTCTCGGCAAAAATAGCGTTGATTTAAATTGTGGGAAATAAAACCTTTTCAATTTAAAGGGAAAACATAAATAGAGAATTGTACTTCAGAAATGTTCTGGAAATTGTGCTGGAGATTAAAAAGAAAAATCACAAATTTCTGATAAATGTGTTTCAAGAAATGTATAAAATTTTTTTATATGAAACTTGATTCATTTTAGAGTGTTGCTATTTTATTTCTTAGAGATCAGAATTACACTTTATATTTATAAGGTACAGCATAAAAGATTGTATTTTATTCCCTACACTGTGAATAGGGGAAATTTGGTAATGGTTTGCGATTTTAATCAAATCCCTGTCATATAATAGGTCCGATTCCAATAAACCATAATGTACAAAAACAGATGTACTATTATTATAAACTGCAAACATAAGTGTGTAAAAAAATAAATGTACTATTATAAAATGATGAAAAGCCCAACATATTTTTAACTTTTTATTTCTTTTTCTTCAAAATATACAATTAATTAGAATATAACAGAATATTTCTAATGTTAATTGAGAATTTCAATATAATAGATCGCTGATGTAATTAATAATCAATGAATAATTAATGTATGAATATGAATGAATAGTACGGATGAATGATATATTTCTCTAAACTCACTAACACAGTGTAATATATGTCTATGTACACAAACTTAAACAATAATATTTACATGGGGTAGATAACAATAGAAATGCTTATGGCCAGCAAACACTACAACAATTTTCACAGTTTGTTTTGATAGTGAATTTTTGTATATTTGCACTCAGTAAACTGTCATTAGTACCCTTGGCTACAAGTTTCTGAACAGCACATCTGATATAATGTCCTAGTTAACGTGATAATCCAGGCATTCCATGCTAAAACAAGAGCCAAGTGTAGTAATAAGATTTTACAAAACCCATACTAAAAATCAAGCAATTTATCGTGCTTTGTTTTCATCTTAACACAAATTCGAAAGGAAGAAAAATTACACTATATCACTGTATGAGCTGGCCCAGCAAACAATCTTTCCTCGAAATGAATCACACTATATTACCAGAATAATACACCTTAAAATGTACCGTTTATAACTTTCTTTTAAAACAAAATGAAAGGGCAAATTAAGTCATTTGGTTGATGCAATAAAACCAAATATTACCTATTTTTCACAATATTTTCCACTTCATAGACCAGTTGCTAAATTGATTTAAGAATATAATATTTCCTAAACACATGATAAATCATAACATTCTCTTATGACATCATCGAAACATTTTATGATTTTTAGCAATGGCTACTGATTAAAAATCATTCTCCCAAACATTAAAGAATAATAGTAAAATGATAGTTCCAAAAATTACAGATAAAATATTTTCTTTCTGGACTTCATTTTTACATCTAGAACCAATATAAATATTCAGGCAATATGGTGAAAAAATGATATTGCTATGATATATAAGTATGTATATATCTACATAAATCTACCACAAAAGCACCGGAATATGATAGGCTATATACTAAATCTTCTATTTAAAGTATATGAATTGTTTAAACAAAAGAAATGGAATGTGTAAACTGTGCTATTATTCAACTAAATAAACATGAGAATATGATTCAATCACTTTTCTAACATACCACTTCTTTTGACAATGCCCCTTCAATCTACATACATGTATGTATAGCACTTTCTGCAATAATTTAGAACTTAAAACCATTATTGTACATCAAACATGATGCACCTATATATACAGTCACAACTAATATTATGATCAAATTCACTCAAAATGGGACTCACTAAAGCTTTAGCTAACACTAAGCTACCTTGTGCATTTTACTTGGAGGGCAGTTCATATAGATATTTTTCAATTTCAAAAATTAAACCAGCTGCCAATTAACTCTGAGTTTTAAAATTTGCACCAAATCTCATTACCAACAAGTTATCATGATGATTGGGTCTACTAGTCCAAAACATCCAGTTTCTGTATTACAGTAATATGATACTTCCAATTATGTCTCAAACTGAACCATGTTTACTTTTACAAATAATCATGAATTTGACCAGAAAAGCATCTTAAGAATTACACTAAAGATTAAAACAGATTAAGATAGATAAATCTTTTAATATTTTACTCATGGCACCGATTGACATCTTTACTTCTTGTGGTTTTTCCTCTTTTTATTTATTTTTGCTTGGTCTTCAGAGTTTCCACTAGCACAGCTCACATTTCTGGGAACCAAAAATACATCACCATCACTAGATTGCTGCAAGGAATATTCATTAGGATCATAAGGATGGCCATGTTCGTCGCGTAGAGAGTCAAATATTTCCTGGTACATCTGACTGAATTTGGCCTTCATTTCCCGTGCCTGTTTATCAATCATCTGGCGTTCATTAATCAGCTTATCTCGTGTATGTTTTAACTGGGTCAACTCGTCTTCCACAGTCATTACTAAGTCCATTTTCCGTTTCCTGCAATTCTGTGCAGCCACTTTATTCTTGCCTCTACGTCTGATATCTCTGATCAACTGCAGTTGGGCATCCTCTAGTTTGTATTTTGTCAGCATCTCATTAAATTCTTCTACTGGGGATTCTGTTATCTCTTCAACTGTAAAGGGCACTTTCAATTCTGCTGCTCTTTTAGCATCCTTAGGTGCTGGTCCTTTATGCTTAGGCTTTTCCGATTTCATGTATTTCTTGACTTCTTTTGGCTGCATGCCAGGTGGTGCAGGATAAGTGTGGTTATGATGAATATGCTGGGAGTCTCCATTTTGACGACTGAACTCTGTGTCATTAGATGAAGTTGAGAAATTGCTGGGTGATGATTCGCTGCGGCTGTAGCCATAAGAATTGAAGTTAAAATGATACTCGTCTCCATCGTATTTGGATGATTTTGAAAATGTGGGACTATCATAATCACTGCCACCAGTGGCTCCCTCTACACCATCATAAGGGGACATACCACATGAATCATTGGGCTCCTGAAAAAAACAAATAAGAAAATCATTGATTTGATTAAAGTAAAAAAATATATTTTGGGGGGCTTTTATATGTTGCACTGTTTTTACATGGACAAGATCCAACAAAATAATAAATGATTAACTTTTCACTGAAAGTTAAACAAAATCTAATTTGCAAAGTAAAAATGCACAGTTTATAGTACCATTCCTATACTACAAGTGCTTTCATCTTATTCAATGAATTACAAAATGTTTATTTGTTGGGGGTTCATTAAAATCGCTACAGGATGACTTTGGCTCTAAATTGGCACTTATTTAGGATAACTGATGCAATTAACCTCTCACGTAACAAAGGACACAATGTCAGTCTTTAATTCCAAACATAGATATGTTGGGACAAATAAAACTACTAACCTGTATCGGTGAAGCACTTCCCATTGATATAGCTGAATCACTACCTCCATCATCTAACATCTGAATAGTTTCAAGACCTAAAAATAAAAAATATAGCAATGTACTCTATAAAATTGTACTTAAAGGTTTTAAGTCCAATTGACACAAACTAGGTCATTTCGGGACTAACATATGGTTCAATTTTATCTTAGTAATTTGCGTGGGCATAGGTCCTTAGTGGTGTGAGGAAACAGGAGGACCCGGGGAGAAAACTCGCGATGTTGGACTGGCAGCCCCACTTCTTGTCATGTACCAGTCTGGGAATCAAAACCATACAGACCATTGGAATTCTTTGTTACAACCTCTACAACAATAGTACCATAATGTGCCTTTGCTTTGAATATTAATCCCCCAAAAGCATGTCAAATATTGCTATATCATGCTAGTAGACCAGGTGCAAATACATAAATATGTAGTAGGCATGCAAGACAAAAAGAATACTTTGTATACATTTATTCAGGCTAACACAATGCCTTTTCTTAACTTATATGAATAACAAAATCTGCACTGACCTAAAAGCACAATATCTACAGTCTATGTTGACAATATTAGAAAGTGTTTTGGTTTTCTTCACACGACGACACAAAACATGATTTTGAACATCTGATTAAGATGTGCTTAATTAACTACATTATGTTCAGTGAATTTGTGCAAAAAAGTATCAATATCTTTAGTAACTGCTTTTCCCCACCTCTTATAACATCTAAAATTTCAGAAACAGAACCTACCTTCCGTGAAAGCAATGTCTAAATCTTCATCAGCCATGAATAAATCACCAACTTCTGTACTATTGATGTTGGTTGACAAGTTAGATAAGAACATGCTCTCTGTATTCCAGTCTAGATTGGTTAACGATCCAGTATTCGGAATAGATGCATTGTAATCCTGACTTGGCGGCATCAACCCTGTCAATCAAATACAGAACATGGTTAAAACAAAGATTTAGTTTTTACAGCTAAGTAGATGTAGTGATACAACAGAAATGTAGAAACGCAGTCTTCAAATCACTGACACTCTGTCAGGAAATGAGTCATAAACTTCATAATAATCTCTTTATAAGAATATCTTACTGGTAGCTTAATAACAAGTGGACTGAACAATACAACCCACAGACGAAATTATATTAATAAATATAATCTATTTAACTTGTCAATATTAAATAAATGCATTGCTTTCTCTCAACATATTTAAAGTTATATTCCCGGGTACAAACTGGGTGATTTGGTGATATATTAGAACTAAAAACATATTCAAACTAATCATTTTATCATAGTTTTGCTTCAAATCGTTCTCAAAACATTGTAATTGAGGAGTATAGCCTGCTATAAAAAACTATCGAAAGAGACCATGTTTGCGTCAGGTGATTACCCCTCGCCGTAACCAATGGCAACGGCGGCGGAGGACAGGGGAGAATGCATTGCATACACAAGACGATGTTGTCTGTAAGCGCTGACTATTTACTACAAATATCGAATCCTAATTAAATTCTCGGATTATCCGCTGCCCGCGTCTTTTTCCGTGATTTTTATCCCAGAAATTGTTGTACGTCTAACTCTTCATAAAGTTTTTCAACATGTACACAAATCGCTCAAGTTAGCGTGCATCCTTCAACGCCAAGCGTGCAGGTACCCTTATTTGTCGGGTTGACTATTAAGGGAACCCCTTACATTTTTGTCCTGTATACGCTCCATGAGTGTTTTTCAGGGAATCCAGTATTTTTCTAGTAAGATTGGATATCTCTACTTTCCATATATACCAAAATCGTCATACTTTTATAGGCAATAACCACCCGATAAATACTTATCTGGGAACCCAACTTTAATCCAAAATCGGCTACCTGATATATAAATACAATAGAGTATTTAACATCCATTTAACACTGGTTAGTTACAAGACTGGCATATCAATTATATTTTTAAAACTGGAGTACCCAGAGACAGTGGTGGTCACATGAGATAGTAATTCACAGGTCTTATGATATAATTACACATCATATCACTCTGACACCCAAACCCTGATACAGAAACAAGGATTGGTTTACTTCGTTTGAATACTGCATGCAAATGACACAAAAATAAATTCACGACTCAGATCATTTGTCGCAAGAAATAAATAAGTCTCTGTAGAAACATTTTGCGGTACCAGGATAATCCCCCGTTCCCCCCCCCCACCTTTAGCAGACATTTCAACAACACTTTAAATCCTCATACCTGATTCATTTGTTGCTGTTTGTATTATGGAAGTGAGATTTATATCTGAAGGAGGTACCGGTAAGGTGGCATTTTGTAGAAGCACACTGTCATCAGAATCAGGGGAACTTATATTCATGGAACTAATGTTCATAGAAGTAGCATCATCCACAGGCTGTGATTCATGAGTCAATTCCAACAGAGTGACTAAATCTTGCCATCTATCTTCAAAACTTTCATGCCTCTCAACATTTTGTGGCTGGGTCTGAAAAACAAGTAATTTTCAATATTACAACCACTGCCTGTAATAAATATCCTGTTGTTAAAAAAGTTGTCATAAAGACTGATTAAAAAATTTCTTACATAATGCTGTTTCGTTCATTGAAAATTATTACTTGCTAGGCTGTTCACAACAATTGTTTTCATTAGATACCTCCAAAAGGATTTAAAAATAAAACATACGACAATCTTTGAAAACCTTTTAGTACCATAAGTATATTACATTGCTTATTACGACAGATTTGTTTTCTATGCAAGACGGACAAATAACAATGTTTAACTAAATATAAATCTGATCAACACAAGTATAGTTATATGCACTGACTGTAATGTGTCTGCAAATAATTAGAAATCAACTGCATAATTTTGCAATGTAACAAAACTTTTAATGCATATTATTCCTTTTGTCATTTGGTATAGATCTGTGGCAAGGAAAAGGTATTTGAATTAACTTAAAATAACTTACCACTTGATTTTGATTATAATATGGTTCTGGTTGTGTGCTAATATTAAGGTATGATGTGTCAATTGGTGGGGCTTGAGGAACTGGTATGACAGGGGCTACTGGCGATACTGGCTCTTGTGCTGGTAATATAGAATTATTATTGGTTTCAAATAATGAATAATTTCCAACTTCCTGATTCAAAAAATCCAAAGCTTCTTGTAGAGAAAAATTCTGAAAAATAAACAATACACCTTAAAATATCTACAAACAATTTTAAGACTTTTTGTTAACAGACCCACAAATTAGGCTTATTGTAAAAATAGATAAATTGTGATGTTTATGAATTTCTCTGTTATACTGTTATAGACTACCTGCAATCAATATCAATGCAAGATATTGTTCTATTATTTTTACAACAGGCAGGGTAACAGAAAAATGTTACATTCATCAAGACAAACAGGGTCGGCAACAATATACAAACATAATTCAATGTGGGACACATCAAAAGTATATATAAATATAAGACTTTTGAGCATTGGACATACAGATTAATTGGCAATGAGGTTACTGACAAATTCATAGTTTGTTGACATATGTGTACAATGTATGTAGCCACATACATCTGACAATAAGTTGCACTGAACTAAGAGCAGTGATAACAAACAGTTGACTGTAAAATTACATGTCTTCATTCCCCATATCTTTGCCCTCCTGCTGGTCCGTTACTGTTGGCTACAGTATCCTTCCAATTAATTTACTTTATTATTTTGGAGTTATGGCAAACTTTATATTTCATTGCCTAAGGACATTGTTATGGCATGGTGTAGAAGACTGAGGGGAAGGTCAAAATGCCTGGAAGTAGAGCTGGGCGATATCCCTAGAAACAGATATCGTGATATTTTCAAAAAATATCGCGATATAATCAATATATCGCGATATTTTATTAAAGGTCAATACTTTCAGTTAATCACTTTTTAAATGTAAATCAATATGCATAAAAAGTTGGAAATACCCCTCTATATTATTATTTCTAGTCAATATTATTTTTAGCATACAGCACCAAATTTACAAAAATTCGAGCTGGTTCAAACCCAGATCTATAGCCACGAAAACTTGCTAAAGTTGTTGTTTATTACAATTTTAATATTCAAAATATTAATTATAATATTTTATTCAAATCAAAAAAATTTTGAATGTTGTTTATTATAACATTTTATTTAAATCAAAAACATTTCGAATGAAGGAGCCCCAAAAAATATTTTTAAAAAGTGTGTGTTCTGTCGGCCGTGCATATTTTTATAGCTACCGCTACGCTACGAGTGAATGCGGTTCATTTAAACTCGTTTTTTTCTCATTCACGGGTATACCTTTTTGAAAATGCATTATACAATACAAGGATACTGAATTAAACTATAAAACATAAGTACTATGTCAAAAAGTGTCCATTGATTTAGTCAAATATTTTTTCCCGGAACACGACCGCCATGATACGTTCGACGCTGAATGATATCAGTCTACCGGAACTCTCAATGTAATTGGTATTATTTACATTTCTACTTTATTAAAATTTAATCCAATCCTAAAATCCATGATAACTTTCGAAAATCAAAGTATCGGTCTTCACAATTTGTCAAGATTAGAAATTGAACAGAAACAGGGGTAATTCTAATGGGTGGAAAGGTGAGCGACAAGTCACGTGACGTAAATGTGTAAACAAAGCTCCTTCCATGTCGGCATTTGCAAACTTTGTGGAATGAACACTCGGGAGTTTATAGCAGTATTTTCCATCATTATGCAATAAAATATCGTAAATAACATAAAAAGAAAACATTTTGTTCAATATTTATGTTAAATATCATCCAGAAAAATCAAAACCGCGATATATCGCGGTATGTTCGGTTTTTCGATATTTTTCTGAAGACGGTATTTTTCACGGTTTTTATTTCTGTGACGGTTTTATATCGAAATACCGAAATATCGCCCAGCTCTACCTGGAAGTGGGAAGTATTGTGTGTCAGACATTTCTCAGAATCAATTCTAATTAATAGTATAATACAGAACTATAAGTTCAAAGTATAAATAAAGATAAAAACAAACCTCGTCTAAATGTGACAGCTGGGCATCATTTAATACATCAGTCAATGCTATATCTTCTGGCGCTTGTAATAGATTATTATCCTGGGTAAGGGGAACCCATTCACCTGAATATCAAACAAATGGTTTAATAATACTAGCTTAAAATAGCTAATCATTCCATAACATCTCAAATATTTGTAATTCAAAACATATATTTCCAAAATATAGCAACAATCCACTTTACCAAAATTTTCAATATCAGAATGGCAGACAATATGACTTACCAGTTTCCCCATCTTGGGTAAAATGATTAGTCCGCCATAGTTGCTCTTGATTTTTCTGTTCATCTTGTAATTTTTGACGTAATATTTCCAATTCTTTTTGCTATAATTATAATAAATAGTTAGCTTATATTCATTGCTGCTGTTATCTGGAAGGCTAATTATATATATATATTGACTAAATAAGTTTGTTATGGGTAAAATTTGCAATATAAATGTATTCTTATTTGCTTACCTTTTCTCTCCTTTTCTGTAGTTCTATTTCTTTATCACGTTCTAATTCTCGTCTTAATTTGACGTCAAACACATCTTTACCTACACCTAAATCTATATCCTGTCGCCATAGTACATCTATCAAATCTAGATCCTGTAAAGAAACACGAGACACATATATAATGCTACAAAGGGATATATTTCAAAAAGTTAAACAATGTTTCCAAAACCACTCAATCCCACATACACCTGTTGATTACTTCAAAATTACACAATAAAACACCTGAAAATTCAACACAGTAATTTGTCTTACCATGTTATTATTTGATTCCGATATGGTTGGCTGAACATTGTAATAGTTATAACTTTGACTGACAGGCGAAATTACTTCAAAATTTGAATAATACATAATTTGTCCTTGAGCTCTTGACTAAATACACAAATTTTCATAAAAGGGTTTCAAAAACCGTGATATTTCTTCTACAAAAACATTTCACAAATCACAAGAATCAGATTATATTCTTATAAGGAAAATCGCAAAACAGGAAATAAATCAGTGTTATACAATTCTAGGGTGTATGGTGTATTAATCACAAGTTATTCATTGTCAAGGATCGCATGGTTAACCTCACATACAGGATATAAGATTAATCAACATCCACATCTACTTTAAAGTGACAGAGTCTCATTGAGATCCTCCTTCGAAATTACCATGATATACAGCATCCTACTCATTGTGGAAGAAAGTATTTGTTCACAACTTTCTATCTATATTATTATGTCCCTAATTAGAAAAAGTTTATCAATGAAGCTGAATAACATTAAAAAGAAAATATATTTTATCTGAAAGAATTGTAATGTAAAAAGCTATTCCCCCGCCACTTTAAAAGATTTTCATTAATCTATATATATTAGCAAGTTTACATCATGATAGGGCATTCCCAGGATTATTTTCTAATTCTTCACAATAATTACTTATCATACATGCATTAATTATATATAAACCAGAAAAATGTGGCAAAAGCAAGTGGAACAACACAACAAACAAATCAATATCAACATCCACAAACTACCTCCAACATTCTACATTTTTTTAAATTTTACAACTTTAAGTAAGACAAATCCAATAAGTACACAAAACTTTTGTGAAATCAAGAAATATAACACTTTAAGGGACAGCTTGACACATTCGAGCAACATAAAAATCTGTCCTCTCAGATGTTCATGGTACCTAAAAATAGAATTAATAATTATCTGAGTTGTGGACAAGATCTAACATTTCTTTTTTTGTACCTCTTCACTCGGATCACTTGCCACTTCATTTGGTATTGATAATGCAGTGGCACCTACAGTGTCATCGTCAGTTACATTAAATGGCTCAGTGACACCATTTGCCAATTCAACAGAGCCATTGTTTTCCACCGATGCTGAACTGTTTATATTTGGTGTAGTATTATCCTGTGGTGTACTTGCTGCAAAGCTTGAAGGCAACGTGGAAACTGCATCAACTAAGAAGGCCGATATGTCAGTATTTTCAAAAGGTGCAAATCTTGAAAGACTTTGTAAATCACGGAATAGCACTGAATTGAAATCATTGTCAAAGTTTTTGGGGTGAACAAAATTACTCAAACTGTTTGAACTATAAAACTGGTTATGAATATTTGATGGTATATATGCTGCAGTTTGTCCTAATAATATTTCCTGAACTTCAGGATACTGTATGAGATTCCCATTCAAAATGCTGTTCAAATCTGTCCTTAATAAACTGAGAATTATTGCTATTTGTATTAACCCGTCTGTAAAATACTGTTTGATCATTTTGTTCAACTATTCCTTTAAATATTCAACAATAAATTATACAATAAATTAAGCACTGTTACACCAAATCCACCATTCCAATTTGAATCCTCTTTGTTTAGATTTCCCAGTTGCGTGTTGTTGTGATTTTGCTATAAATAGTAACACTGATGGCTGTCATCATAACAGACACGCACAGTCTATCCTAAACAGTTTTAATTTGGCGGTACTACGAAACATTTGTGCAAGTTAGCGGGGTATTAGCCGTTTTGGGAATCATAAACATATCGGTTAAAAAACTCCGAAAACCTTAATGTACATAAATTAAGAGTAAATTCGTTGTTTTTTCTCGAAAGTTCCAAGCAAATTGCAGCACAAGTAATGAATCAGCGGATTGAAGTTATAACCTACGTCACTTCCATGGTTGATGCGCATGTATGGTATATCAACAGGGATTACAAGATCCCGTTCAGTACACTCTGACCTCAATACATCACAGAAATACCGACTACCATTATAATATAGCACACTTGTACATCACAGGATTATCTAATTAACACACTTACGGCCCAGTCCCTAATTAAATACTAAATCAATTAACTGTTGATAAACATAATTATTACATACCGAAACAAAATAAACAAAAATAAACATAAACAAACAATATTATCTGTCGATAAATTTTTGTTCTTAAAAGTAGGTTATGGGGACGTCGCCCCTCGAAATCACTTCAAAAATCGTGATTAGCTTAAGGACAACTCGTAAGAAAGTCGACAATATTCGTAAACTTACCTGAACGTTCTCATGTTGTCTTTCTAGAGACACTAATTGCTCTAATTCCATCATTTTCGTGGTTTATTTACGGAGACTCCCAGACACTCCGATCTTTAAGTGTATATGGCCGATGGAGAAATAAGCTAGTTATGACCTTTTACCTCTTACACTCTTAGAATCTTGTCATTGGTTAATATTACTGGTAGATTGTAATAACTGTACATGCAATCTACCGTATATTTAGTATAAAGCTCACGCAATTCATTTCATTTAAATGAATGAATGAATCGATTTGAAATTAAGAGGAGCGAAATTAAATTAGTAGGTCCTTTGCTTTCTACTATATTTTACGTGCAAGTAACATAATTTTCCAAATAATTTGATACAGTTAAATATGTAATAATCCGTATATATAGGAAGCTTAGTTTCATAACTTTAAATGTTTTATTATAGTCAAATCAATTAAGATCGAAATGTAATTTTTTACGGAGAGGAATTGTATTAAAGGTGTCAATTTTCCCTTTGCTACGGTGGCTGATAAGGGACATGAAAAATAATATAATTTGATTTTTTTAATATTCACCCAAGTCAATTTTAATATAATTTGTTTTTTTATAATTTTCACCCAAGTCAATTTTAATTTCCACCCAAGTCAATTTTAATATAATTTGTTTTTTGTAATTTTCACCCAAGTCAATTTGAATATAATTTGTTTTTTTATAATTTTCACCCAAGTCAATTTTAATTTAATTTGTTTTTTATAATTTTCACCGAAGTCAATTTTAATTTCCACCCAAGTCATTTGTAATATAATTTGTTTTTTTATAATTTTCACCCAAGTCAATTTTAATTTTCACCCAAGTCAATTAGAATATAATTTCGATTCTGTTGAATTTCCAACAAGCGCGTGATGTCATCGGAGAACGCTAGATCGGATATGATGACGTCATATGTGGATTGTGTAGGGTAAGGGTAAGGCCTTTAAAGTAATCCGGATGATTTGGAAAGCCATTTTTGGGACGTCCCTCCGCACCGGTGACTTGAAATTTTAATAAATGGACGATAATACGCCTGGTTACTGATCCGAAAGAAAAGAATGGATTCTGATTTATAGGGGTCGAGATATAGGGCCGCTAACATGGCCCCTCGTTTCAGGCAATCACTCAAACTTCGCCAATTTGGACCAAAAAACACCCGATTTCGTTCTGTAAACACCCAGATGCACCCATTGGGAGGTTCCGAGGTTGGAAATTCTTGAAGTATATCGACGCCGGGGAGTCGCCCGGGGCCGTCACATTTCAGCCTCGGCGACGGGAAGTGGGGGGAATCGTGATTTTTTGCATCAAAATGCCTGAAAGGCCCCCTTTGCCTTACCGCAGCTTAATACATTGTTATTTTATTTTCAAAAATGGTCCTATCTCTTCGAAACTTCGACTACCCCCCCCCCTCCCCGCCCTCCATTTCCACCTTGGGGCATCCAAAAATGGTCTCAAAATTAAAATCGAACATCTAGTTCCATCTCTATTTTTTTATACGTCCACATTCATAATGTGAACGTATTATGCCGTCGCCCCTGTCTGTGTGTGTGTGTGGGTGTGTGTGTGTGTGTGTGTGTGTGTGTGTTTGCATATGGTGTATTAGCAGGACGCAAAGTTGAAAGAACACCAACGTTGTTAGGACATTTTGAATTGTTGGGACTTACACTCAGGTCCCCACAATTATTTTTGTACCAGGGCCTTGTAAACCACCTAAAAACTATATATTTTCAATCTTACACAAGTCCTACAAAATGTGGAAAATCATGCCAGTCTCACACACTGAACACACATTTTACTTCCTATATCACACACATTTGAAGTGTTTGAAGCATGGGTATTATCAATATCCAATCAGATGGCCAGTTACAAAGTTAGATATATTGACCAATCAGAGGCCATTTCTTTAAAGTCCTGACAGAAGAGGCTACTCAAATTTTTCACACAACTTGTGCATTTAATTGCGAAAGGTACAGATAAGCTAAGCAACGGCCTAGAAGTATATTTTTTCTTAAGGGAGAGCCAATATAAGATACCAATAAAGGTTATGTAGAACATTAGTGTGTATTTCCTGTATGATTCATTATCACATTGGCAATAAGTCCTATCAATGACTGAAGTTATTGATTTGGGTATTGTTACAGAAAAGTTTTGATAATTAATCAAACTGTGCGGGTGTAAATTTGAAATTATTAGTCACTTTGTTCTGTTGAGAAAGAGGATACATCTCTAGAAATTAACAGTAGAAAGAAAAAAGAAATAGGTAAGTGCTTACATTATGTCTTAACTACTTCAATTTTAATGCTGTCAAAATTTGTACAAAATTATGATTTGTCAAAATATTTTTTTTTACAAAAATTGGAAAGAAATTGAAATAAATAACACGTATTGTTTAGATCAAAAGGTCCGTCATTGGCTCAAGGGCCCTGATTTTGTTGTCCGATAACATGAGCAGTACCGTGGGTCCCCCAGTTTCATGTTACTATTAAAGACTCCCGAAAAGTACCATATGTTAGTCCCGAAAGGCGCTTTCTCCTCTCTGTCTCCATCCTCTCTGTAGTCCTGCTTATCTCTCCTCACACTCGATTCCCCTCAATCCCCTCCCTTTCTCTCTATCCCAACTTTAATCTTTCCCCTCGCTCATTCCCTGTCTCTCCCCCCTCTCTTTATTACCATTTATCTCTCTATCACTCTATTCCCCTGTATCTTGTCCTATCTCTCATCTCTCTTGCTTACCATCCCTATTTCTATTCTTGCAAATCCTCCTCTGCATCTGTTCTTTTCTATCTCTCTTCTGTATCCCCACCCCCTCATCCCTCTCCTCGTATCCTCTTTCAACCTCTCCTCTCTCTCATTTTGTCCTTGGTATCCTTATCCCTCGCATCTCCATATCCTCTCTATCTCCCCCACCGCCTCTCTTCCCCTCTTCATCTATATTGTCATGTCTCTCCTCATTCAAGCCCCCTTATTCTCTTAGATATTATGTGGAAGCCAGAATGTTTCGCTTTCTTCCCCTCTTTCCCTTCCTGCATCTTTATCGTCCTCTCTCTGGTTTCCTCTCACTGTTAAAAACCGATTGAAGTACAATTGCACCATATGGTTTAGTTGGTTGCGAAATACCTTATCTCGCTCCCTTTCTCTCTTCCATACCATCTCTCACTTCCTCCATCCCCCCTTTCACCCACCCCTTTCAAGTGTAAGGTGGGCACCAGACTCTCTTCTCTCTGTTATCCTTTCTATTTCTCCTTTCTTTCTATCTGTTTCCCCTGTTTGGGTCTCTGTCTTCTCTCATCATTCTTTTGGTCTCTCTTTACCTTCTATCTTCATCTCATAAACAAGTCTTAAAGCCCAAACTGTTCAACTGGGTTTCAAGCCCCTGTGTTATAGAATAGTATTTTAACTTTAAGATTAAGATGTTGGGCATCTCAAAATTCTTTTTCTTTAATAAAAAAAACCTTGGTGTGAAAACGTGTACTTGAAATATGCTGTAATAATAGAAATAAGTGTTGAGTAGATGGTAGTTTCTCTTCACCCAATGGAGTGATAAGTGGACATCAGTCTTTCTGTCTCTCCCTCTCTGGATTTGAAGTAATTAAAGCTTAACCCAACCAAAGTGTTAATAACCACTATTATTTTATTATTTCAGTGAATATGAAAACACAGTCTGGTGAAGAGCAGAGGAGAGCAGGAAATATTGAATGTGAAATGTGCATCACAAACAATACGGTTTTAAGGTGGTGAAACTGGCCCTGTGTGAACAGAGTAATGGACATTTATTTAACCAATAATTGAATTCTTAAAAACTGACTCAAATCTATTAAAGAATCCAGAATATTATTTTCTCGAAGTTGTCACAAATTTGACTTTTGAGGGTATCCATTGTTAAGTTCAAAATGTTGTTGGACTTCAGTGAAATTGCTTTTGTGTTAAAATCATAAAGAATTAAAACAAAAAGTGAATTATGAAGTATTTTGTTTTACCCAAACCAGTTTCTACTGCATTTTGAAAATTGAAACCCGCCCATGGAACATCCAATAGTACACGTGTACCAGTGTGCCACAGTTTTGCGAATTTAGAGGAAAGGTCAGACAAATCAAAATCCAAAACACAACGGTAAACCACCTTTCAGTTTGTTGCACAGTCAACAATGACTCTTACCTTACCCCAAGTTATATTTACCAGTTAGACTAACCAACTGTGTTTCCTTATTGTCATTTATTGATTTACATGCTTAATTATTAGTAATATTTGCAGCTGATAGTTTATCTGTCTTTGTCCGAGGTAAAGGGGGGGGGGATGAGTCTAGTAGTGAGCATAATTTCTGCCATTTCCTTCCCACACCAAAGAGTCATGCGCTTTAATTTAATCTGAT
Source organism: Patella ulyssiponensis (assembly GCA_963678685.1). NCBI lineage: Eukaryota > Metazoa > Mollusca > Gastropoda > Patellidae > Patella > Patella ulyssiponensis. The sequence continues at coordinate 56,371,887 of OY783230.1, read as the reverse complement.
AGAAATATCAAAGAATTTCCCCGAAATGACACAGTTGGTGTTGAGTGAATGTAAAACCCATTGGGTTTTATTTTGATTGTATTTCTACTCAATGAAATGTGTATACATTTGTGGCTTAATCCGCGATCAGATTAGGTTATGTCGCTTGTTGCCCTGTGTTTTATTTTCTATTTTTCTTTGGGTCCCCTGCATGGGCCGTTATAATATGATCCTTATTAAAGTTTACTGTACTGTAATGATGGAGATGTCACCAGCAATTTAAGAATTCTTATGGACTGAATCGTTATTAACTGCAATCTGACTCTTGACAATTTAGTCGAATCGGTCCCAGTAGTGATACAATGACTTAGTGTGTGTCCAGATTTTAAGTCAAAACAAATTTATATTGATTCGTGGTCAAAGGGGAGACCAATCTTGGTGTGCCTGTAATGTGGGCTAATTGCAGCCTTGTCACACTTCATACCAAATCTAGCTTGGACATGTTCAGTTCCAACAGCGTATGTGAATTAATTATATACATCGTTATTAGGACACCTTCAGTACCAACAGTTTATTAAATTTGTGGTGTGTGAATTGAATGTACGTCTTTAACGGGACCCTCCCGATAACCATTATGTACGTCATTATACGGACGTCCCAATAGTGCATTAAAACATAGGTGTGTACAATTAAATAGAATTAATTATCAGGACGTCCCAGCAGTTCATTAAATCCTGGGTATGTAACATGTGTATAATAAGTGCAACTATACCACTTTGACGGTACGGCTCTTTAAGTGTCCATCAACAAGATTTGTCACACAACGTCCCACTACAGTGTCCCAACAATCTCAATTGCTACTGTTTAATATTAAAGATTTATTATAACATATTTTTCATTACCCGTTGGTACTTTAGACCGATCAGTAATATATTTTAGATAAAAATATAAGAATAAGGTTTAGTCCCCACAAGTGTGGTTACTGTCAAGGACCTGACAAAGACTTATATGCAGGTATGTGTGTGTGTGTGTGTGTGTGTGTGTGTCTGTGGTTCGCCTACAGGGCGCAATTCTTCATGGATTTTCTTCAAACTTGGTATACTTATTCCTTATACCCCAAGAAAGATCCCTATTGTTTTGGGGGCATGCCCGACCCCCAGGGACCGAGCCACGCCCATTTCTAGTATTTGTTTGTTTGTCGTCTACAGGCCACATTTCTTAACTTATAATCTTGAAACTTTGCATGCACATTCTTTGTACCCTAAGGAGCATCCCTATCATTTGGGGTGCATGCCCGACCCCCAGGGGCAGAGCTACGCCCATTTTCTTTTCTTGTGTCTTTGTGTCGCCTACAGGGCGCAATTCTTACTGGATTTTCTTCAAACTTGGTATACTTATTCCTTATACTTGGTATACTTATTCCTTATACCCCAAGGAAGATCCCTATTGTTTTTGGTGCATGCCCGACCCCCAGGGGCATAACCACGCCCATTTCTAGTATTTGTTTGTTTGTTGTCTACAAGCCACATTTGTTAACGTATAATCTTGAAACTTTGCATACACATTCTTTGTACCCTAAGAAACATCCCTATCGTTTGGGGTGCATGCCCAACCCCCGGGGGCAGAGCCACGCCCATTTTCTTTTCTTGTGTCTTTGTGTCGCCTACAGGGTACAATTCTTACTGGATTTTCTTCAAACTTGGTATACTTATTCCTTATACTTGGTATACTTATTCCTTTACCCCAAGGAAGATCCCTATTGTTTTTGGTGCATGTTTGTCGTCTACAGGCCACATTTCTTAACTTATGATCTTGAAACTTTGCGTACACATTCTTTGTACCCTAAGGAACATCCCTATCGTTTGGGGTGCATGCCCAACCCCCAGGGGCAGAGCCACGCCCATTTTCTTTTCGTGTGTCTTTGTGTCGCCTACAGGGCGCAATTCTTACTGGATTTTCTTCAAACTTGGTATACTTACTCTTTATACTCTAAGGATGATCCCTATCGTTTGGGGTGCATGCCCAACCCCCAGGGGCAGAGCCACGCCCATTTTTTTTTTCTGTGTCTGTGTGTCGCCTACAGGCCGCAATTCTAACTGGATTTTCTTAAAACTTTGTATACTTACTCTTTACACCCTAAGGATGATCCCTATTGTTTGTTGGTGCATGCCCGACCCCCAATGGACAGAGCCACGCCCATTCCTTGTATTTATTTGTTTGTCGTCTACAAGCCACATTTGTTAACGTATCATCTTGAAACTTTGAATGCTTATTCTTTGTACCCTAAGGAACATTCCTATCATTTGGGGTGCATGCTCAACCCCCAGGGGCAGAGCCACGCCCATTTTTTTTTGTGTGTCGCCTACAGGGCGCAATTTGTACTGGATTTTCTTCAAACTTTGTATACTTACTCTTTATACTCTAAGGATGATCCCTATCATTTGGGGTGCGTGCCCAACTCCCAGGGGCAGAGCCACGCCTATTTTCTTTTTGTGTGTCTGTCGCCTACAGGCCGCAATTCTAACTGGATTTTCTTAAAACTTTGTATACTTACTCTTTACACCCTAAGGATGATCCCTATTGTTTTTTGGTGCATGTCCGACCCCCAATGGCAGAGCCACGCCCATTCCTTGTATTTATTTGTTTGTCGTCTACAAGCCACATTTCTTAACGTATCATCTTGAAACTTTGAATGCTTATTCTTTGCACCCTAAGGAACATTCCTATCATTTGGGGTGCATGCCCCCCAACCCCCCAGGGGCAGAGTCACGCCCATTTTCTTTTTGTGTGTCGCCTACAGGCCACAATTCTTAATTGGTCATCTTGAAACTTAAAATACTTATTCCTTATACCCTAAGGATGATCCCTTTTGTTTTGGGTGCATGCCCGACCCCCGTGGGACAGCAACACCCATTTCTTGTATTTGTTTGTCTGTCGTCTACAGGCTGCATTTCTTAATGTATCATCTTGAAACTTTGAATGCTCATTCTTGGTACCTTAAGGAAGATCTCTATTGTTTTTGGTGCATGCCCGACCCCAGGGACAGTGCCACGCCCATTTTCTTTTTGTCTGTCTGTGTGTCACCTACAGGCCACAATTCTTAATCGATCGTCTTGAAAACCTTTTTTATACTTATTCCTTATACCCTAAGGCTGACCACTATTATTTTTGGTGCATGCCGTACCCCCTGGGACAGAGCTACGCCCAATGCTTTTGTGTCGTGTGTTCGCCTACAGGATGCAATTTTTAACAGATCCTTTTAAAACTTTACATACCTATTCCTTATACCCTAAAGATGATCCGTATTGTTTTTGGTGATTTCCTAACCCCCAGGGGCAGAGCCATGCCCATTTTTACTTCGTGCCTGTGTGTGTTGTCTACAGGCCACGATTCTTAATGGATCGTCTTTAAACTTGGGATATGTATTCCTTATAGCCTAAGGACGTCAACTGCATGTCCCGACTCCCACAGGCAAGACACGCCCAATTTTTGTGTTTGTCGTTTACAGGCCGCAATTCTGAATGAAGCAGCTTGGTACTTGTATTCCTTATAGCCTGAGGGCGTCCACTATTGATTTTGATGAATGTCCCGACCCCCAGGGGCAGGGCCACGCCCACTTTTTGCCTTTAGCGTTAGGAAGACACAATTCTGAATGGATTATCTTGGTATACTTATTCCTTATACTCTAAGGACGGCAACTATTGATGTTGAGGCACGACCCTCAACGCTAAACAAACCAAACGCCTAGCCTTCTTGACAAAGTACCATATCAATCAAAGCAGGAATGTGGACGTATATTGTAGCGTTATGTTTTTAACTTTATGTACCATCGAGAAAATGGCAACCGCTCACTCTCCATGGGTCGGGATCAACATTTTCTTTTTGGGAATTGTGTTTGGTCGAAAGATGGGTGCTTGGGTGGGATACCTGCCCTGAAAATTTGGTGTCAATTGACCCTCTGGAAGGATCGGGCGTAGCTATAATCCACATGAAAAATGGGCGAAAACAGAAAAAAAATCGATTTTGTCATTTCGGTGTCCCTTAGAAAAAGCCCTTAACTCAGCCCCTATGGGCAGTGGGTCCATGAAATTTGGAGGGCGCCCTCCAAAAATGAGCAGGATCGACCAAGGGGTTCCGATTTTATTCAAGTTCTCACGTAACAGTTGGATTAAGGGTAGGAAGGTGTAGGATCAGAACTCTACTCGACCTCATCCCCCACCCGCCAATCTCCTTCCAAAATTTTGTCATTTTTAGAGGATTCAGGGGTTTAGCCTGAATTCATAGGCCAAGGTGTGTGTGCGTGTGTGTGTGTGACCAAACCCTCCTTAAACCCCATATTCCCGTTTCTACCCCTCGCCGAGACATGTTTTTCTCAAGGTCACGTTTTTCTAAACCCTGCCCACCCCGTGGGGCCAGGGGCCTCAAATTTGGCAAGAGGGTAGGCCTTCGTAATGCCTTCTAACACTCTGGGGTTTGGACCCCCAAGTCCTTTTTTGACGAGCAGCCTGTGTAAGAAACAGAAAACTGGGTGGATATGATCAAGTTTCCTTGTTGATGACGTCACGCGCTGGGTGGAAATTCAAAAGAATCGGAATTATATTACAAATGACTTGGGTGAAAATTAAAATTGACTTGGGTTTAAATCAAAATTGACCTGGGTGAAAATTATAAAAAACAAATTATATTACAAATGACTTGGGTGGAAATTAAATTGACGTGGGTGAAAATTATAAAAAACAAATTATATTAAAATTGACTTGGGTGAAAATTATAAAAAAACAAATTATATTAAAATTGACTTGGGTGAAAATTATAAAAAATAAATTATATTAAAATTGACTTGGGTGAAAATTAAAATTGACTTGGTGTGATAATTATAAAAAACAAATTATATTAAAATTGACTTGGGTGAATATTAAAAAAATCAAATTATATTATTTTTCATGTCCCTTATCAGCCACCGTACTTTGCCACGCAATAGGCGTATAACGGGTCTAAAGCAAAAATATACATTTATTCGATATTTTCCCGTTTCGCTGAAAAATAGGCAATTGTTCAAAGTATAAATTCAGCTCCTGGCAAACTTAAACAATTTGAAAAAGCGGTTGTCATGCATGATACGCCCACTTTTTCATGAGGTGCAATGGGCAGAGACAAGCAACTCGGAGAGGGGTCTGTCCCCCGGACTGGAATATTTTTGAAAGATACAGGGTCTCTCGCGTCATTTTGGCGTAAGTAGGCCTATATCTGGAGTAGCTGGAGTTTACTTTGCTAAAACACTAAATGGAGATTTAACTCAACTTATGACATGACAAATACACTGTTCTAATTTTACTAATGTAATAATTATCAGATGTACAGGAAATTTTAAGCGAACAAACAATTTGAAAAATAAAATCCATAACCATCAGACACCAAAATATCAAAAATAATTTTTTCCATCACATAAACTACTCGCTTATTTTTTTTTTCAATACCCCAAATCGTGCTGAACTGGATTGAAACTGAACTTTGCGATGCGATAAAATGAAATGGGGTTTAACGCCTTTCTGCTCTGCACCGACTGGGCTAACGAAGACAGACATACGCCATATTAGATGTATAATACAATATGCTATGAGGGAAATTTTGCCGGAACAGCCTACTCTTATATTGAATTCCAAACATCAACGGTTCTTTACGTGCAAGCCAATATACGCAAGAAAATCCCGATAAACATTCTTGGTCAACACAGCTAGGGATCGAACTCGGGACCTCCATAATTAGCAAGACAACAATCGGGTTACGTTGCAGGAAGTTATACGGTCCCATAAGCGACTCCATGGCCACTGACGATGAGACGATAATCTATTCTCAAGAAGACGAAGGAGATGGAAACGAGATGACACACCCATAGGGGTTTAGTTTAAAAAGCACTCTTACACTGTAAATACAAACACTGAAGAAATTACACTTTTATATAGCAATGTAGATAGTTTGTTAAATAAAAGAAAGAAATTGGAGCTTCTAATAGGGAATCATAACCCATCCATTGTCGCACTATGCGAATTCCTACCAAAGAACAATCCGCAAGACTTAAGCGAGTGTGAGTTCGCTATGGAAGGCTATGATATGTTTTATAATGAGCTAGATAAAGGTAGAGGAGTCATTATCTACACTCAAACAAACCTGCATGCAGAAATAGAAGACACTATTACAGGAAGCTACAATGAAATGATCTGGTGTAAATTATCAATAAAACAGGGAATGGAAATTATAGTAGGTTGTATCTATCGCAGTCCATCTAGTAGTTTCGACAACTCATCAAATCTTAACCATGTTTTGAGAGAAATCACTTTGAGATACCCCCAAGTTTTGATAGTTGGCGATTTCAATTATAGGGACATAGATTGGGAAAAAGAAACTACCAATACACAGCCAGGTTCACCATGTTACGAGTTTTTAGAATGTGTTAAAGATTGCTATCTTATCCAACATGTAGGTGACTACACTCGCTACCGTCAGCATGAAACTCCATCGATACTAGATCTTGTGTTCACGAAAAATGAAGAAGATATTAATGACATACTAGTCATGGAACCACTAGGGAAAAGCGATCATGTAAGCCTAAAGATTTCATTGAACCTCAACATACCGAAGAATTCGACCACAGAAACAATCAAGGATAGATACTACAGAGGAAATTATGAAGATATGAAACAGGAAATTACTAAGAAGATGAATGAATTAGAAGAATCAGATACAGTAAATGCGTGGGCAAAGCTCTGAGAGATATTGAATACCAGCATCAAACGTCATATTCCAGTCTACAAACCAAGACAGAAATCTAGGAAATTATGGTACACAGCTAAGGTGATGAAAGCATTTAAGAAGAAGAGGAAATGTTGGTATAAATACAGAAGAAATCAAACAAGTGGTAACTACGAAGAATATAGAATAGCCAGAAACCATGTCACTAGTCTCCAAAGAATAGCCCATAAAGAATTCGAAAAAAGTGTTGCTGCAGATGTGAAAGACAATCCAAAAAGCTTCTGGAAGTACGTCAGATCAAAGACCAAAAAAGGTGAGGGAATTAGTAACTTGGAGAAAGAAGATGGAACAATACTTTACAGTAACTTGGAAAAGGCCGTGGAATTGAACAATTTCTTTTGTGGGGTTTTTTCAAAAGAAAATACTATGAGTCTACCAACTGTACTAATCACATCATCACCCACTCTTGGTGATATAGAAATATCACCAGATCTTGTTTATAGTAAACTAGATAAGCTTAATACAACAAAATCCTCGGGACCAGATAATTTACATCCTAAAGTCCTAAAGGAACTGGCAGAGGTCTTAAAATTACCATTATCCAAGTTATACAGGAAATCAGTCGATGAAGGAGTACTTCCAGAACACTGGAAAGCAGCAAACATCACATCATTATATAAGAAAGGCAGTAAGTAGAAAACCTATAACTATCGACCAATAAGCCTTACAAATATCGTTATTAAAGTATTAGAATCAATACTAAGAGATGCCATCATAAAACACTTAGATTCCTATAACATTTTATGTAGAGAACAGTACGGATTTAGAGCAGGTAGAACAACAACTCTACAACTTCTCGAGGTACTAGACTACATCACAGAAGCAGTCGACCACAGCAATCCTATTGATATCATCTATTTTGATTTCCAAAAGGCTTTCGACAAAGTCCCTCACATGCGTCTTCTAATTAAACTAGAATCAATCGGAATTGGCGGCAAAATCCTTAGATGGATAAAATCATTTCTTAACCAGAGAAAACAACGCGTAGTTATCAACAACCAAGTCTCAGCGTGGTCTGATGTAGAGAGCGGTGTGCCACAAGGAAGCGTACTAGGACCAATCCTATTTCTGATTTATATTAATGATATACCAGAAGCTGTTGAATCAGTGGTCAAACTATTTGCAGACGACACAAAGTTATACGGTCATAGCGGAACCTTAGAAGAATCAAACACCATTCAGAGAGATATTAATCAACTTGTGAAGTGGTCTAATACATGGCAACTCCATTTCAACCTTGAAAAATGTAAGTCACTGCATATCGGTCACAATAACATAAAGAGAAAATATAAGATGGAAGTAAACAACCAATATATAGAAATCGGTCAAGTTGATACAGAAAAAGATCTGGGAGTAATTTTCCAAAATAACTTGAAATTTAACAACCATATTGCTACTAATGTGAAAAAAGCCAACCGCCTTTTGGGATTGATTCGACGGACCTTCACTGAAATAAATAAAGAAATGTTCTTACAGTTATATAAATCTCTAATTCGTCCACATTTGGAATATGCTGTGTCAGTATGGTACCCCATCCTTAAGAAAGACATTAGAGCAGTTGAAAATGTACAACGCAGAGCGACCAAACTAGTGAAGGGACTAAAAGACCTTGGTTACCAACAACGCTTGTTCAGTCTCGGTTTGCCGTCTTTGGAATACAGAAGGAAACGTTATGATGTCATCCAAGTATACAGGATTCTTCAAGAAAAGGATATTATAGTTAATAAAGAAATGCTAAAATCAAATACAGAGAAAAGAACAAGAGGGCACAACTTTAAGCTAGAAAAGCGTCATTGCAGATTAGACATAAGGAAAAACAATTTCTCAATCAGAGTCATAAACAATTGGAACTCATTACCATACTATGTTGTCAATGCTGAAACCCTGAACCAATTCAAGTCAAGTCTAAACAAATTTTGGAAAAATGAAGAAACTAAGTTTAACCCAAGTTGCTATTAGTATTAGTACAATTTCCTGGTAATTATGAGACCAAATACTTTGAGAAAATTTTTTTAGAATGTATCTATGATAATATATTTAGCCCAAACATGCGCAAACCTCCCAATGTTAGATTTATTCAAGGTGGTCAACAAGCCACATAGGCTTAATGGTAGACCGAAGAAAAGGTATAAAAGGTATATGGGCCAATATGACAAGGAGCCGATATATTACGGTTGTTAAAATGAAATAACAAAATATGACCTATTTTTCATATACCCAGGGGTCATAATGAGGAAGTACAGTCCGATATGCGCCAATATATCGCAAGGAACCTAGATCTAGTTATAAACCGACATTGCATCTTTCATCAAAATTGGAGTGTCCACCAACAAAATGTGAACGGGCGGACTACAGGGGCGGATTATTTTTACTGTAAAGTCTGGTAAAATCAAAATACAAGAATAAACAGCTTTTTATATTGTCATTTATGTTATACATTCCTCTCAAATGTGCATTACATGGCTCTTAGATAACCAACATAGAGAACACGTCGTGAAAGCAGTTTTCGGATTTTCTTACAATGAAATAGTTATATGAAGCAATAATGCTCATAGCTCATCACATTCTCTTTATAAGGGGAGACCACAAAAAACAGTCATGCATTGGACGACTGGGACAAATAATATAAATAGTACAACAATCCAGCCAAATGACCCATACCACTTAAATGCCCACATTTTCATGTGGACGTATACATTATTGTCTTCGCCCTTTTCCATCTGGACGTCCCGTCCACAATTTGTTTGTAGGCACTCAACAGGTCACAATTTTTATCCGATTTTGATAAAACTTGAAATACAGGTTTATCTCCCAAAGATCTCGGTTTCGTAATTTCGATATTGGCAGCCATCGGACCGTTACTTAAATGTACGAAAAATCACGTTTTTGGCTTGGTTAAAGCTGCAATTTCATATTTTTAAGTTATATTTTTTAATTTATTAAAATAGAGCCTTAAAATAGATGGTATCTATAAACAGTCCTACCTTAATAATTGTTAAAAAAATAATCCTATCAATTCTATAATTCACTATTGCCGGTTGAGAAATTGACCCAAATGTCATTTCCAACTTCAAATTCAAACGTTTGAAGATAGCTAGTGCATGGGGGCAAAAGAAAAACAAGGGAAATAATTGTGTTATCATTTCCTGTGTTAATGACTTATAAGAGTGGAAAATAATGCCTATGATCATATATAGTGAGTTGACAACCTATTGAGCAAAAGATATAGAAATAATTTAAAGCGAGAAATTTCATATTTTTAAGTTGTATTTATGTTTTAAAATAAAGCCTTAAAATAAAGCCCTAAAATCGATGGTATCTACAAACAGTCCCAACCTTGTTAAAGAATAATCCTATCAGTCCTATAATTCACTATTGCCAGTTGAGAAACAGGCAAAAATATCATATTCAACTTCATTTACAAACGTTTGAAGATAGCTATTCGCATGGAGGATAGAAAAACATGGGAGGTAATTGTGTTATTATTTTCGCTGTGAATGATTTTTAAGTGTAAGAATGATACCTATGATCGTATAATAGTGGTTGACAACTTATTAAGCAAAAGACATAGAAATAATTATATTTTGACTTTCTTAGCAAGTATGAAATTCTCGTTTTAAAACTGTATACATCACGTGTAAATGTATGTTTATAACCCAAAGATCTCGGTTCCTTCCGATGTTCGCGCATATCGGACTGTAGTTTCCTGAATAATGGCCCCGGATTTATGGCGCCAATGGTCACATTTTTTATCCGATTTATATTGAGTATTATTTATAGAAACTGTAAAATCAAGATAACTTTCTAAATTCCGCGAAAAGTGAAACATAGTAAATAACTTTAGATAAGGCCCACAGTCCTTTTAGTTTTCTTTAAGACTGGTTGATTGTGTCTACAGGAAGTTTATGATTTGTTGACAAAATGGCCGAATTTTAAAGAAATTTTAGCAACGAAACCTAAACGAGAACTAAAAATGTCTAAGAGTCCACTTAGTAACGCACAAAAGGAGGCAGATTCCATAAAGAAATCGGTAATTGTTTCTAGTTTATGCTTTATTTCTCGAAAACAATGAGCCAAACGCTTCCATGGTCCATGAAATATTTTTAACTGAAACCACACAAGTTTTGACATGCCCGAGGCGAGGCCGAACGCGAATTTTTTTTCCCCAACGAACATAGTCATTGCACTTCCTATTCGGCCTCTGGTTGGCTGAAAGTTTGACGTCATATTCATATTGACGTCATAAGCTGAGCATAATTTACATACATACTGACATACCAGCCAGACACTACAATTTTCATCATTTCGCTTTAATGTCACTCCCCCCCCCCCCCCTTAAATCATGGTTACAGACTGAAAAATGTTGTCAACAGACTGACGGTAACAGACGGGCATTATAAAACAAACACTGTTAGATCTCTCAACGACGTTCTGAGACGGTATCTACATGTCATGACGATTATCTGAAGTAATACAAACACGACACATTAAAGCGACAATTTCATATTTTGTAAGAAAGTCAAAACATAATTATTCCTATGTCTTTTGCTCATTAGGCTGTCAACTCATTATTATACGATCATAGGCATTATTTCCCACACTTACAAATCCTTCACACCGGAAATAATAACACAACACAACCCAACCAATATCAGATATTACCAAATGCCACAAGTCTTTAACTTTCTAAGTTGGCAAATCGAGTTCCACATCTAGGACCCGGTTTCGAGGCGAGGTTCCTGGGTTGAATAAGCCAAGGACACGCGCCCAACTGCATCAGAAAGTACCAAAATCAGCTTTGCAATGAAATAACCTGATAAATCAACAGAGAAAGTTAATGAAATTTGGAATGCTCAAATTAGTCGCATGGGCAAATAATACGTCCCATTTTAGGTAGGTTTTAAATGGAGGGTGTTTGTGGCACTACTACATTGGTGCCCTATTAATATAAAGTCACGAAACGGATAATTGTATATAAATTTGTGTAGGTGGTTCAGCTGGCTCCTAAGACAACTAATATTTTGGAGGTTGGGGGCCCTGTGTTCTCAACCCCCCCCCCCCCCCGTCCTTGAAAAGTTTTAAGAAATACAGGGCGGTGTCCTATAACTAGATAGATAGATAGATAGATTTTTTATTGTATTTAAACACCCCATAAGAGGCAGCATACAAATATCCACAAATATCTGAAAGTCAGGGGCGGCGTTGTATATATACAGGGGAAGTCGGAGTTATTTTTGTGAAAGTTTTTCTTAAAAACCTGTAACGGGTTATTCTTCCAGGGTAGGGTTGGGCTTTTTTTCAAAAGAAGAAAACATGATATTATAAGGTTTTTCTTAAGGGATATTCTCATTTTGCGTAAATGAAAACATGGACGGTTTATAAGCAAGATAAAGTCTTCGACTTTGAATAATATATGCCGGGAAAGAAAGACTTTAGAAAAAAACAACTCGACATAAAAACCTCGGGCTGTTGGACTCGTTTTTTTTCCAGGTTATTCTTCTGAGCCTTTCTTTCTCTACCTTACAGTCCCTACAAACAAATGCAACTACAACGGCATTATCGTGAAAATAGATCTCATTAAATTGCGTAGTCAGTAAGCTAAATTTCAACTGAAGCCCAAATCAAATCAGGCCTTAAAAAACTAGACAAAGTCTTAATGTTATATTAAGATGGAATTTCGGTAAGAACTTTTGTTTCAACTCATACTAGTACAAAATTAGCCTTCACCTTGACATGCAGATACCGTCTCAGATTTCAGAACGTTGTTTTATAATGCCCGTCTGTTACCGTCAGTCTGTTGACAACATTTTTCAGTCTGCAACCATGATTTAAGGGGGGGGGTAAGTGACATTAAAGCGAAATGATGAAAATGGTAGTGTCTGGCTGGTATGTCCACATACTCTGTGGTATGTCAGTATAAATTATGCTCATCTTATGACGTCAATATGAATATGACGTCAAACTTTTAGCCAATCAGAGGCCGAATAGGAAGTGCAATGGCTATGTCGGTTGGGGAAAAACAATTCGCAAGCCGAACACTAACAGTGCAATAGCACCCGAACATCATCAGTCATATCTACCCGTTTTGTTTCCCACTTGGGCAATTCCACGCTAAAGTATACAATTAGGTGAAAAATTTAATTAGTTGATAAGTGGACAAAAATAGTGTTTTATGGTGAGAAATAATCTATATTTTGAAGACAAACTCAAATTTTGTCGGAAATTGTTCCCAATTTTTTGTTTATTTGGTCTTTTGTCGAGGTGTACGTTGTAAATGTTGAATTTATAATTTTTAGGTATTTTCTTCCTTTGTGTTTGTTGGATAATTCTAAGTCATAATGTATGATTTGGCATTAGTTATCTGACAATGTGTATAAACATGATATTTATACATTAGAATATGAAAATAACATATTTTTGTGAAAGCAACCAACATTGAAAAATATCGCTATGAGAATGTACGTCCGTTACCAAATATTCACATTTTTTTCTCTCTCATTCATATTTATGAATGGAATTGTTTAAAATTTCATATCTAAAGCTAAAATAACCCATTCTTATTATAATGACCAAAAAAAGAAAAGATTTGCCAAAATTCTCAGAATAATTTGGGTTTTCGTACATGTACGTCCGTTACTTTTTACGATATTTCATGTTATCAAATATTTACATATTAGCTCTTTCATTCATATTTATTTATGGAAATGTTCAAAAACTCATATATAAAGCTAACATCACCCATTCTTGATATTATGACTGTAGAAAGAAAACATTTCGACCAAATTCTCTGAATCATTTGGGGTTTCATAGATGTATGCACGTCCGTTAATAAAATTTTAGGGTAAAAATGTACGTCCGTTACCAAAATTTTAAGGTCGCAATATTTTATGTAACGAGTGATGTTTTTAAGAAGGTAACTGCTCCATTAATTCAAATGAGTTAATCATTAGTATTATCTATCAGTCCCATTACCTGAAAGTTTACATATCTCATGTAATGGGTTAGCAATTTGCACTCGTACGTCCGTTACCAGAAAATATGTACGTCCGTTACCACAATAATTTCTAATTTACTGGATTACAAGAATCCAAATGTGAGAAGTGATCATACAAATCACATCTAGTATTAGTGCCCTTTCTTATAGGGATAAAAATTGTTGAATTCCACAGGGCAATTCACAGAGTTTTGCAACTATGTTCATACAGGTAAATCATGGTGTTCATTTCTGTACGTCCGTTACCTATACTTTGAGGAGCCAATATTTATTTCCGGTGTTCAGGAATAAATAAAATCATATGTCATTTAATACTTGAAATATATGTCTTTAATACTATATAAAACCCAAACAATTAATTATTCATGGTTAGATAATATTGGAAGTATTCAAAATATGACGAGTGCAAAATGTACGTCCGTTACCGTGGAATTGCCCACTTATTTTTATTGCTTCACATACAATAAATGTTTTAATGGCCTAGAGGATTCGACAATTTAATGATATTTAAAGTAGCAAAGTCTTGGCAGATATCCAATAACAATTATTTACTATTTGTTGGTACCGTACACGAAACGTGTACATAAAATGCGTTTTAGCGCCATTTGTAACAAGGGATTTAAAGAACAAGGCTAGACATATTCCGTCAAACAGATCAGCAATGAATATTCGCTAGGTCGCTGTAATCACTGATAGTGATAAGGAGGATATCGAATCTGATGCCAATTAATGAGCCACAAATATTAACTTTCTTCCTCCAACAAATTAGATTCTTAAACTAAACATTTTTTTATGTATTAGAAAAATGAATAAAGGCATTTGACGTATTTGTAGGCAAAAACTATTTCCTATTTGGTGTAAATGGGTATTGAAATGAGTAAAAGACAGCATTAAATTCTGTCCAAACCAGTGCCATTTTTTATATAAACAATGCACACACTATTGATCCAATGATTGACGCTGCTTGTTGAAAGTAGTCATCTTTTACAGAGATATGAGAAGACTTTCGTAATCCTCTGTGGTTGATATTCCACAAGTCATGTCAAACGATGACGCAAAAAATACTATCGGTATGGACTGGAATAACCATGTGCTAGAGATTGCGATTCGATTAAGAATTCTGATGTATTTTGCCGAACATAACTGATTAGAAATTACATTTAAAAAAAAACGGTGAATGTTAATCAATTTATATACATTCATATCATATTACAAATTATGCGTTGCGACCCACTTGTTTCAATTTCTAGGCAAGTTAGCTTCTTTAACAATAAATTATTTTACTTTTTACTCAGCAGAACTCGGAATCGAGAATAGGCATTCACGAGTACAGGCACAAATGCATGTTACTTTATCAATAAAGAAATTTATTCAAACAAAAAGTTTGGTTAAGTACTCCACAAATGTCAAAATATGTTGGTTCAGTCGTCCACATAGAATTGGTTTAGGAACTTTACGTAATAAAATAGTATTGGTTATGCTGTTGGCTTTGTCGTTGTATATCAAAGAATACATCCAATAGGCTTACTTATCCATAGATTTTAACATGATAGAAAGTGAGTATTGAGTGTACACTGTATGATGTTGACCAAGTGTTTCAGAAGTGATTTCATATTTCAGAAAATGAGTGTGCTTGTCAGAATAAAACACCTTGTCCTTATGTTAAGCTTGCAATACACATCTAGTTCTGTAGGAACCTTATTAGTCTCCTTAAGGTTACAGAGCTGAACTATCTTACTTCTGGTACAAATGACCGGTACCATGCCCTTGTGATAGCCTGTGGGAGACACTACAAAGTTATAGTGGGATGTTTTCAACATAATCTGGGGTTTAATTGATTAGATTATGGATATTCTCTCGCAGAAATATGACTTTTTGTACACATCATAGACAACCATGTATGTGTGCTATCAACATTTTTAAAAATACAATGATTGATAATCAGTCGTTACTAAATTTTGATTTTTTTTCAGGTTGAAAAACTAGTCAAAGAAAGCAACAAAACAATAAAAAATACCAAACTTCAAGATAAAGATATAAAACAGAAACAGTTGTATTTGGAGTAGGTTCTTCATTTTCTGTATTGTTCCATATTTAAGCTGTTATAAATCATACTATATCAGCACTGGTAAATTGTTTACTTTAAAAAAAAAATTATAATATCTATGTTTGTATCTTGATATATGATTGGCATTTTAACTTTATTTGAAACATATGTTTGTTTAAGATGTAGCCTAATCTTTTCTTTTTTTGTTAAATAGGTGCCGCAGACTGAAAGCAGAGGTTACCAAACAACAAGCTAAAACGGAAGCCTTAAATGCAGTTTGTATTTTTCAATTCATCTTACATAAATTGTGTCAGTGTTATTTACCCGGTAGATGAAATGTTGCACAATAAACAGTAATTGTATTTCATAAAACTGTATCCTGTGTGTCTCCCTGTATTATAAAAATAAACAAAAAAAAATTGTTTTGGCTCTGCGAACTTTTCAAATACTTGAGAAGCTATATACATTTTATGTTTAAAACAATGTTTAAGTTTTAATTGATTTATTTTTAAGAATGATGAACCAAAGAAAGTTAAAAATTATGACAACAAAAAGGGATTTGAAGTGAATAGATTATCCAATTTTCAGGTAAAATATTTTTAACTTAGTAGTTATATTCTGTCCTTTTGTGGCTTTCTTTGCCCATTCATTAAGTCATTTATGCTATACTAACTGAGTTAAACATAAAGTTAAAAATTATGACAACAAAAAGGGATTAGAAGTGAATAGATTAGGTATTTTTCAGGTAAAATATTTTTAACTTAGTAGTTATATTCTGTCCTTTTGTGGCTTTCTTTGCCCGTTCATTAAGTCATTTATGCTATACTAACTATTTATATGGTGAGTTAAACATAAAGTTGCTGTTTCCTCAGTTAAATTTTAAGAGCGATTACATTTCCTTGTTTTATGTGCCTGGGGCCTGTTTCACAAAATTTTAACTAAGATAAAATTCGAATTTTAGCGATATGATTGGATAACATTAGATTAATTTTAGTGCTTAGCCAATCAAAATTGATGTATCTACTAGAATTTGGATTTTATCTTTAGTATAAACTTTCAAGAAACAGGGCCCAGGATTATACAATCTCTTTTCTGACATTGTACATGTGACTGTAAAAAAGAAAAATATTTTCAAATATTTTTTTGATGAGGCGTTTAAATTCCACTCCTTTTACTTTTACAATTTAAAAAAAATAACCTCTACATGTATTAATGATTACAAGTATCTTATTTTAGAATCAGTTATCCCAGGTTATGCCCAAACTTTGTCCAGAGGAAAAGGAAGAGGAGTTTATTCAGTAAGTAGTTTAATTTGATGGTATGTAAATTTTATAACTATAATTGAAGCATCATATAAGAAACAAATTCATCATAGTTTCTTTCTTGAAAAGTAGAACAACCAAAACTTAAACAATAATATGAGAAAATTGTACAAAACCAACAAAGACATAGCTTTTGTTTTCCTCCTCCCCATTTCAGAAAATCTAATACCAACTGCTCTGTAGAAATGCAAGGAGTTCACAGTTTCAGCACTCTATTTCTCAGATATTCCCTGTATGCCAAACCTGAAGAACTGTGTAAGGCACATTGTAGTTTAGAAGTTGACATGATCAGAGAACTAAAAGCTAGAAATCTGTTTATTTTGTTTTATAGGAATAAATATGTCAGTTAGTGTTTGTTATTCATTTTAAATGTGTTTTATCCTTTTGATCATTCTTTTTAGACAATTGATTAAAAATGGTGAAATTTCTGATGGAGAGGCTTCTAATGAAGATCAAGGAGAGGTTGAAAAGGCAGAAGAAAACATAGAAGAAAAAGAGGAAGAAGATCAACAACAAGGTTGGTAAATGATTAATTGTAATGCATTTCTTAGGGTCAAACTGGTTCCACTTTCATATGGTGACTACAGCCTGAGTAGTCCAATGTTGACCTTTTAAAGGGCTGTTCTAGGTAAAAATTATATCCTGTTATTGCAAGAATTAAATTGTTGAGATTGCTTTTCTTTTTACAAACTGTATTTTCATTTGATATATTTTGTCGCCTTATGTATCAGTCATCCTACACATGAAATATTATGTCTTTTGGATTAAAGATTACACTGTGTGACTGTGGGTGTGGCACATGGACAGTTTTGGCATTTACCTTGTAAAGTGTAACAGTTATGGCACATGTTTTATGGGTTTGAGTCTATTCAAATTATCAGTCTGATTAAAACACAAATTCTGTTTCGTTTCTGTATACTTGTCTTTACTACATAGTCCTGGGGCTGAGGGGGGTCCTGTGTGCAATCATATGTCCCCTAATTTTGACTCTTGATCCCTGTAGGGTACCCATAGGAGATTGAAAAAAACTTGGGTAGACATTCCAGATATGGGGCAGAAAGGTGTAATTCAAGATGGCGTCCAAGGGGGCCGCCGTACCCTTATACCCGATATAACTCGATCTGGATTTGGTGAAAAGTCTCCCAGGCAATTGACTTGGATGTAGGATGCATAGAATGCCCTCTGAATAAGAGCTTCTGTAGCATAACTGGCTGGTGGAAGGTCAATAATTGTCATTGATTTTCTGTGATGGTACCAGTTGAAACGATCCTGTTCTGCACTTGAAGGACTTTGGGAGGGCACATACGGATGTACAGGATTGTGTGCAAAACGCTGAGAATTTCCTGGTACACCTGATGAACAGAGGGAACCATGGCATTGAAACGATGGATAATCTACCATCACAGAAAGTCAATGACAATTATTGACCTTCCCCCAACCAGTTATGCTACAGAAGCTCATATTCAGAGGTCATTCTATGCAACCTACATCCACGTCAATTGCCTGGGAGACTTTTCACTGAGCCCACAAGACTATGGGTTTACCATGGAAAACGAATGTCTCGTCCCAAAGAAATACCATCGTAATTTGCTAGGTGAAGTGTCTTTGAAAGTAACGTCCGCTGCTGCATATTAGGTAAATGCCAGGCAAACAGTCGGTGCAGTCAGTGCAACCAATGCCAAAACCCTAATGGTGGTATTTCGAGAAATTGACAGAGTTGGTGTGGTTCATAAAAAGATAGGTTGCCAGGCAACGAAACATACGCCCACAGCAGCTAAATCGTCCGGGCAGTCAACAAGAGTTGTCGCGTATTAAGTAATTATCGGAAATCATTAGAATTTGTTTGGTTTTTATAAAGTTCTACCCCATGCTAATGTTTAGTATAGGAAACATTTAATATTATGGATTTAGCTGTTCAATTATCAAATTCATTGAAAATCAATATACTTGTTTGTCTCAAGTCGTTAAACTCTGTCCACAAAATTTTTCAAAGTCATCAAGTGCCATAACTCTGGCAATAATTATCGGAAATGGCTGAAAATCAATAGGCTTCTTCGTCTCATGACCTTAAATACTGTGTATAAATTTAAAGTCAGTTGGATATTAACTTTGGCCTCTAGAGCGTCCACAAGATTTTTTAAAGTGATCAAGGATCATAACTCTGGTAGTAATTATCGGAAATGGCTGAAAATCAATAGGCTTCTTCGTCTCCTGACCTTTAACACTGTATCAATAAGATATTAATTTTAGCCTCTAGAATGTCCACAAGCAATTGTTGACAACGGACGGACAGGGGCAACGACAATATACAACCACATTTCAATGTGGGCGTATAAAAATGATAGTCAGAAAAGTGATCCTAACTGTACAACTTATTTACGGTGAACATTTGTAGATTTGTGAATATTGTGTACAGCATTGTTCATGATAAAAACGCTTGTCAAAATACGATAGTTTATATCACTAGACGATAATAAAGTATCCAATCTCTGTCACATAGTCAGACAAATCCTTCTGACAGTTTGGTTGAGTAAAACCAGTATCCCGATCAACTGGCTGTCGTATACTGAAATTAACAATGATAAATTGTTCTTCCGGCAGAGTGAATGGTCTGTGTGAAATTCCTGACCCCTAAAACCCTAGAAAAGACACCAAGTTTATTCTCCTCGCTCAATTATGCACTTTGACAGGCAAGCCGAAAAGGCGTGGCGACCATTTTGGCGGCCATCTTGGAATTCACCATTACCCGCTACTTTTTTCACCTTAAAAATGATTTTAATGGATTCCTTGACCCCAAAAACCTAGGAAAAGACACCAAATTCATCACTTTAGGGCAAATCCATTTAGAGTTATATCGGGTATAAAGGAACAGCAGCCACCTTGGACCTCATCTTGAATTACACCTTTCTGCCCCATATCTGGAAAGTCTACCCAAGTTTTTTTCAATCTCCTATGGGTACCCTACAGGGATCAAGAGTCAAAATTAGGGGACATATGATTGCACACAGGACCCCCCTCAGCCCCCGGACAAACACTAGGATCTGGAAGAGTTGTTCTGGTTGATGTGATGGATTACTAATGAAACACTCTACTGAAGTGAGTTCTTGGGGTATGATGCACTGAACTGTGGGTATGCCACCAGAAACATTAATGCTGATTGGCTAATCAAATATCTGGTCAAAAGTCTCTCGTATGCCCCTTTATGCAACCTCCAACTACAACCAGCCAGATCTTCATGTAGTGGATGCCTACGAAAATGTTAAAAAAAGGAAACAAAATTTCGACGTGTAGTTTAATCAGATTAGTGCAATTATTTGTTTGCCTTATGAATTACTTTTGATATGGTTTAGGTTTAGATGCTATTCAAGAAGAAGATGAAAATATATCAGCCTCGGGTATATTTGACTAGTACTTGTAGCATCTTTTAATACCATGTTGTTAGGAATTTAGACATAATAGTTACGCTTAATATATATTCTGTGAGCGTCATTTAACAAGTATGTAGGGTGCCCAACAGATCAAGAAATGTTCTGTAATAAAGTTGAACTTATTTAAGTCTCGTATGACAATTTCTAAAGTTATTAGGTAATCACTTTGACACACATGTATAAGTCAGTGATAGCGAGTATAGTCATGGACCATCCTCGGTATCCCAAGTGATCTTAATAAAAAATTTAAATATATATTAATTAGAAATATAAACATTATTTACATAAATCATTCATTAATATGGTTATCTACCCTTATAAAAACAAAGAAAGTTTCATTAGTAATAATGATTTGTAAACATTTTTTTGATTGGTTCATAGACTTAAGCTACAATCAAGGCCAGGCCCCGAGTTCACAAAGCATTCTCAGACTGAAGTTGAGAATTTACCCAAACTTCTTCACCTTATTTTAACTAAAATATAGCTCTATATAAATATTTTGTTTTAATGTTACAAATACATCAATAAGAAACTATGTGCAAAGTTTTGTGTTTCTGCATCAAAGATATTTTTCATAAACAGTGATTGAAAGTTGAGCAAATTCTCAACTTAAGTCTGAGAATGCTTTGTGAACTTGGGGCCAGGACTGATAATTTGAAATAGTGGAAACCCAATGGATTAACGCAATGGGTATAGTGGAGTAGAACAAAATGAGACCACATTGGGATACTGGGGATGCTCATGGATAGGATATTCTCAATACATAATTTAAAATCAAGAAAAAGCAACTTGGGAGTTCACAATTTCAGTGTATTTTAAGTCAATTTTAAAATACATGTAGATAGAACTTGAAAAATACAACATGACCAATTATTTAGTGATAATAAATAGGGGAAACTACGGTAAGATGTGTTACACATATGAATATGGTGGGATGATAATCAATATTTTTTTAGAGGTCTTTTTTTTTATCATGGGGCACCCTTACTAGTAGATTAAAGCCCATCACAAGACACAATTTTATGGGCACTATTTATTAGATTTATTTATTTACTTGATTAATAATATAGAAATGTTCTTTTAGATAAATCTAATACTAAGATTATTTTTCATTAAACTTTGTCTTGTGGATATAGCCTGCTGAAATTAACCATTTATTCTGTTTTTGTAGCAGTATTTTGATACCTACTTCGGTACTTCCAACTAGATATAAAACAAAGTAAAAATCAAAGATAATTGACTAAGAACTTTCTTTAGAAAAGTACTATGCTCATTCTAAATGTACATAATATTTATTACAGTAAATATTGATTCTTTCATTTTTAAAAGCTTTTTTAGATGGGAATGCAAATTTCTGTATTATGTATTACTGAATTAATATTGTAATGAATTATTTTAAATCCAATTTTTTACCCCATGGAAAATGCCCGTTTAAAGTTAAAGTTACCATTTCCAGCGGTGCATTTTCTTGCAAATAACACATTTTATTAAGTTTAATTCAATCTTAAAATGTACTCAAAATTTATTACATGTATTTCATTCAGCTGAGGTTATGCAGGGTGATAAATATTTTTATTGCCAGATGTTGATAACAATATATTGTTGACAACTATATCAGGCATGCATATCTTGTGAACACCATACCCTATCAAAGTTCTGAATTTTATGATATCATATGAAACATAATTCATGGCAGACTACTATTCAAAATTTGTTTGTTGAAATCTGATGTTAAGATTAATTTTTTTCTTGTTTAATTTGAACAAAAAATATTTTATAGAGGTTATATTTATAGAGTAATTAAAATTATTGAATAACCACCCATTTTCAAAATAGTTCTAAAAAGTTCTCTCTTTCTGTCTGGTATTCTATATATAAAATTTTATTTATTAATACTTGCAGTACAATCTGAGCACATAAAATATGAACAAAAGCACTTTAAAGGTAACTTTTGCTACACTGCAAATATCGGTCGATATTGTTCATAAACACAATGGTTAATTGTCAAGAGACTAATCTTTGATGTTTAACACAAGAAATGATAATATATTTGTTTTCTTTTCACAGATGAACATGAAAAAGTTGTTAAAGAAGATAAAAAGAAAGACAAAAAAGATAAGAAAAAGAAGGAGAAGAAGAACAAAGATAAAGACGATGATAAGGAATCAAATAGTGAAGATAAAAAGGACAAGAAAGATAAGGATGAGAAAGAAAAAGAGAAATCAAAAAAGGATAAAGACAAAACAGATAAGGATAAAGACAAAAAAGATAAAGATAAGAAAGTTAAAGATGATAATGTATCTATAGAAGAAATTAAAGATAAACCAAAAGCACAAATCAGTGAGGATGAAGATAGTGGAGATGAAGATATAGAAGAAGAAATAGATGAGGAGATCGCTGAAGATATAGAAGGAGATGATGAAGAAGAAGAAGAAAGTGAAGAAGAAGAGGAAGAAGTTGTTGTGAAAAAAGAAGCAAGCAAACCAGTACAAGCCAAACCTAGAAAAAGGTATGTTTTTTTTATTGTTTTATATTTAAACATGCATTATGCAAGAGCTAAATCTGCTTATTGCAGGTCTTTCTTTTGGCCTGAAATGTTATCTAAATTATTAATTAGGCATTAATTTACTTATCCAGACCATAATGAACTCTTGATGTCAACGCTTGCCTTTGATATTGATTGGATTAGAATCTCATATGCTGCTTAATACTCAATGATATTTAGAGTAGCTAAGTCTCTAACGTAATATCAATCCAAAGTCGTACAGATTGCAAATACAAATTATTTGTCAATTCAAATCAACATTGATGTTGTTATCTTACCTTGAAAAAGTAGGCTTCTTTGATATCCAATATTTAAGACAAAATAAACATTTTACCATTGGTACACGAATCGTGTACCATAGTGCGTTTCAGCATCATTTGTGACCAGAAAGAACAAGGCTAGACACATATTGCACAACTCATGTCAAACACATCTGGAGAGCATGCGCAATAGACTAAAATAATCAGAGACTCATGCCGTATTTCGCTGGACATAACTGATTTGAAATTAGAGTCAAAACGGAAACATTGAATGTAAATCAGTTCATATACAATCAAATTACATGTACATTATTATGTATGTTGCGACCCATTTGGGTCAATTTCTAGGTCCCAAATATTAGCGATTTAGTTCCTTTAAACTTGCATTATGCAAGAGCAAAATCTGCCTATTACGTGTCTTTCCTTAGGCCTGAAATGTTATCTAAATTATTAATTAGACATTAATTAACTTATCCAGACCATAATAAACTCTCGATGTCAAGGCTAGCCTTCGATGTAAGCTGGATTAGATTCAAATATGCCACTGAACGGCCATTGTAATTAAATCACAACATTGGATAATCGAGACTACTCTGTTTTTATTAATGATTTTAGTAATGATCACAGAGGCTATTCAGAAATTTCACGCATTCCGTTCTCGGCCTATAGTAGACCAATTTGACTGAAATTTTCAGCAAATTACATTTACACTATATAGTTTTTAACTATTATAGTGAGAACTGCCAACTCTTTATCTTATCTCCCATAATGTATCTTTAAATCAAAAAAATGGATAATTATTGAGACTGTGCCTTTTATCGCACTGACTTGAGTAATGATGATCAAGGCTAGGCTGAAATTTCAATAGCCTAATATTTTGTTTCAGAGTGTATCAATTTGACTTAAATTCTCAGCAAATTCTGTTTCTATTATCTAGTTTTTAACTATTGTAGTGAGAACTGCTAACTGGTTATCTAATCTCCCATAATGTATCTTTAAACTATGTGGCTTTAGATTGTCAACAGCTGTCTCTGATGAAAGAAGGGGAATATATGAATATTTTAAAAATTTTCTCTCTGTGGTGAATGTATGTATATGTATCTTTTTATAGCCTTATTAAAGCCAAAGAAACTGTTCAAGAGATAAAAGCTGTTGAGAGTGAAGAAGAAGATGAAGAATCTGAAGAAGATGATGAAGATGAAGTAGATAATAAAGTTGAACAAAAAATATCTAATCAGCAAATACAACAGGCACTACCTACAGCAAAAAAAGAAGATGATGAAGATGAAGAAGAAGATGAAGAGGAGGAAGAAAATGAAGAGGAGGAAGATGAAGAGGAGGAAGAGGAAGAAGAAGAGGAGGAGGAAGAAGAAGAAGAGGAGGAGGAAGAAGAAGAGGAGGAAGAAGAAGAGGAGGAGGGAGATGTAGAAGGCACCACAGACCTTGAAGTAACACAACCTGTAAGTTTCACTATCATGAATGAACTTTAGTATAGATTAAAAGTTTTTATTCTGAAAATTGAATTTTTAGAAACTTTAGATACATCTTTTGTTTGCTTGATAAAGACGAGAGAACTTTCGTCAAAACTTCAGCAGAAATAAATCTTATTTTAAGTATCTTGTATTTCATATAATTGTGTTGTGTTATCTTTTTATTTGAAATTGAATGCTATTATTCATACTTATCAGAGAATTGAATATACTTGTAGAGATATATTTCACTTTTTGCTCAGATCTTTGATCTTTAGTATATTGATTTTCAACTGAAACATTTATTATGGAAGTGTTATATTTCTAAAATCATAAAATAGTTTAAAAGTGCTTGATGGTGTCTAAAATGTAACATCTGTTTGTATTTACAGACATCTAGATTCGAAGTGATTGAAGATTTTGATGCTGAAGCAGATGGAGATCTTACAGTTAAAAAAGGAGAAATAATCCGTATTGTTGAAACTCGGTAGGTGATGATTATTCATGTTGTATGTATATAATGTCATAATATATTTGTACAATGTTACGTTTGGTATGGCATTTAACAACACACTCATATTACTAACAATCTTATATGCTGACTTACACATTTTGTAACCTGTGCAGTTTTTAAATGAAATGATTTTTACATCCTACTCCTACTGTTCTGCACTTAACAGGCTAATGAAGACAGGTATATGCCATGCAGTTTGCTATGAATGCTTTTATATTCAAACTAATGTGTACATTGGACATTGGTGTGATCTTAGAAATATTATTGGCTGGTCTTGCATAAATAGTTTAGTACTCTTGTTAGTTAAGAAATTTTAAAGGGGAGAGAGAAAAATGGAGTTTCAACATCCATTCGATACTAACCCGGTCAGTTCAGGACTAACATGGTTCAATCTAATTTCAACAATTTGCTTGCACATAGGGGTCTTTAGCAGAGGGGGAGGGAATCGGAGGACCCGAAGACAACCCATTGGGCTGGACATGCTACCCTACTCCTTGTCACGTATAACCGGGGAGTCGAAACCACTCCAGTTGACTCAATGACAGACCTAATGATGCAACGCGCACATACTACCCATTTTCAACCATCCAAGTCCCCACATTTTATACCTCTAACACATTATTATCCATAATATTCGAAATTAAAAACACATAATAACATACAATACTGGTCCATTTCAGTCAGTATTGATGTTGTTATCTTACCTTGAAAATATCAGATCCAAACATCTAAAATTTAAGACAAAATGGACATT
Source organism: Patella ulyssiponensis (assembly GCA_963678685.1). Classification (NCBI taxonomy): domain Eukaryota; kingdom Metazoa; phylum Mollusca; class Gastropoda; family Patellidae; genus Patella; species Patella ulyssiponensis. The sequence goes on along the minus strand of OY783230.1, from coordinate 56,345,765 downwards.
CTAAAATCAGTACATGTCATAAACTCTATGGTTTGAGCAACTGATTCACAAAAGACATGACATGCTGTGATATTTGATTACAACATTTCAATAGATCAAAAAATTAACACTTTTATGATTAATGGCTATTTAATTATAGAGCAAATGTACACCTAAGATAAGAAGTCTTTTAAATAGTATATTAGTTAATGTATGTCTGCATTATATTTGTGTTTTGTCAGTGTTCATGTTATTGGTCGGTAAGTTTTGCTAGCATATCCTACACTTCTGCTAATATATAACACTCATTATAATAAGGATATTTCTACAAGAGCATTCAGAACTTTTACTTTTCACATAAAGTTTCAATGAATTTGATGTCACTCACACCCATCATAAAGATCAATTTAATGTCTGTTTCATTTTCTCTTAGAGATTTTGTTCCATTGCCATCCCATCAACATACATTATCAGTTAAATGCACTAATTCCTGTATATTGATAATATTATCAATAATATGGTATTATAAATTTATCATTTCTTCTGATTTCTGTTGTAATGATTTATTCATACATTAATGCAACAACCACTTTTTAATTTCAATGATTTTATAATGAAAAATTTTATACGTACATGACGATTTTATGCAAATGATTACAGAACACAGCATACACAAAATGAGTTTGTGTTTGTATAATTCACAGCTTCAAACATATTCTGATGCATGAATTAACGATTCACAAATCATTACATCATCAAAATACTACTGTTATGAGTATATTTATTGTCTGTATTTTTGTCTGTGTTATGTTCTTTTGTTATGCCAGATACATTTCAAATGCATGCTCACATCAGACGTACCTTTCAATGGTTTCATTGTTATTATTATCATAGTTTGACATCAAACAGTGAAAATGTTCAGTATTTTACCATAAATTATGAATTTCCAAAATTCATATATGGAAGAGGAAAAGGACTATCTTTACAGCAAACTGGGCAAAACTTAGTCATCCTAATCTATAGTTTAGTAAAAAAAAAAAGTTTGTCTTCGCCTGCAAAGAGAAAGCTTTCAAATCCAAGACTCTGCTGAACCCTGGGCTAATGATATTGCCAATAAGTGATATGAATGAATAAAATGTGAGTTTAACGTCCTACTTTTCTACACCAACAAGGATAATGACAACTGGCCAATAAGTGATAGTACATTCTGATGGCAAACATCCTATTTCTTGGTTTGAAAAAGTCATTAAAGGTATATTAAATTCTGATAGTGAAGTAAATTTTTATGTTTTGTAGAGAAGATGGGTGGTGGAAGGCAGAAAATGAAAAGGGTGAAGAAGGATTAGTTCCTAAAACTTATCTTCAGGTAACATTGCTTTCTTTATACATTCATTTTGTTTATATGACAAACATAAAGAAATATTATTTATTTAAACTAGACATTTTGCTGTGAAGTCCCTGCTGAACACTTGACTTGCTGTGTCTCCATTCAGCTCAAAAGACTTGGTTTATTTTTTTTCTAACTAATGTTAATTTTGTTTGTATGACAAACATTAAGAAATATTATTTATTTAAACTAGACATTCATACCATAAATTTCTTTTACTGTAAAGTCCCTGCTGAACACTTGGCTTGCTGTGTCTTCATTCAGCTCAAAAGACCTGGTAAAAATTTAGATAGATTTTCCCAACAAAAGATTAAAAAATGAAGCAGCCATATGTTTATATGTTTTATTCCCTTCATTGCAATACAAAAAGGCTCTTCAGCAGTTATATCAGATTTGATTTGATTTTATAAATATTTCAGATGTTTAATCCATATAAAGATGTACAACAAGGTGATGGTAAGTATATAGACAAACCTTAATAATATAAGGCACACTTTTGGCAAGTACAAATTATCACACAACATATATGCAAGGGTGGACAAAGGCACCTGTCACAGACGTATATCATCACTTAACGTATATCATAACAACAATGTGTGATAAATTTGTCTGACTGACAAAGGCTGTGACAATTGTCTTCTGTCTAGGCCTGTACATAGAATTTGATTTGATACGGTAAAAAAATGATTTTAGATATCATGTATCTTGATCCTACTATTAGATCAGATATTTGAATATTCAATTGTGTGCAAAATTTGTGGTACATTTGCAAATTCATTTTCAAAAAGAAAAAAATGAATCATTTGGTATTTGCAGATTATTCCTACAATCTTTCCTTTCACAAGATTGTGCAGCCCAAAGTTAGTGTAGGTGGCCTTGACTAATGTGAAACATGGTCAATTTGATGTTGTGTTACCTCTTTTAAATACTGTTTTTTATAGTAATGAACTAGATCAAGTATTATTATGGATATTATTTACAGAAGATGAGGAGAAGGAAAAGGTACATGAGGAAGATGACGATGAAGAAGGTGTATTGCAAGGAGAGGATGATACAGAGGGTAAAACACCCACATCAAAGCGAAGGTATTGTACATTAGACTTTGTTTAGGAACACCTTTTAGATCTATAAATCGTACTTTAAATGTTCTTTAATCAGAACTAAATTTTAGTTAGTCTTAGCTAATACAGGGGGTTTATATAACTGCATTTACTACTAATCTGGCCTTAGAAAAAAATATGGTGAAAAGGGATTGAAATTAAAGTTCTATTGTAAAACATGATGGATTTATCATTATATTTTGATGAATTATTTTCAGTGGAAAAGAATTATGGGGAAGTGTGAGAAAGACTGTAAATGAGGTAAAAAAAAAAAAAATAATAAGAAATTTTCGGCAGACTTTTATGTGTTGTATAAATTTGTGAATAATTATTCAATTTATTGAACTTATACAAAAATGGAATATAACATCTAATAGTAATTGTTCATTCATTAAATTTTGCCCTGCTGCAGTTCATACCGAGTAAAACATTGGCTTGCTAACCGGGAGGTCCAAGGTTTGATCCCTGCATTGGCCGAGAAAATTCATCAGGGTTTTTCAGCCTGGTTCCCCCTTGTCAGTGGTTGTAGCACCATGGGCCTTTCTGTCTGACGTGGAGAGCGGACGTTATCAAACTGGTGTCCACATCCTACGTATGACCCATGCATCTTTTCTTACTACATATTTTTGTAGCCTTGTGATCGTCTTTGCTTCTCCTTCACGTTGTGTATTACTTCTTACTGTTTTCGTAAGACGTTTATTTGTCTTACCCGAAATAGTATTGCAACAGTTCATTTTTACATTTTATATATATCAAGCTGGATACAAGCATAGTCCAGATTACAATACTAACTAAAGTTATTCTCGCACTAGCCAGCCAAACTCACTGGGTGAGTTTTTCTGCTGTATCAGAACTCAGATGGTAATCTCTCTGGAATCTAACTGCAGTCTGACTTATAGACATAACATATTTTCCTTTATAGCCTCATGGGTATAATGCACAGTCGTGCATATTCATGACCATGAACCTGTGCAAGCAACGATATGATTGGTTAAATTAAGCCAAATGACACAATAGGAATATCTCGAATCACATGTGTTTGTTATGGTTCTATACCTCTTTTTTATGTAAACATGTCAATCATTGACTAAGTTGATTTAAGTACACACTACATATATTTGAACCTACTAACTTGCCAAAGATACTACTTAATGAAATAATATGCCATCGGATTTCTCGAGCAAAGATTCTTCTAAAAGGGTTACATGGTGCAGGACAGAGGGCCACACAAGGATGAGTATATAGACATTTGGAAGAGACAAAAAAGCAAGGTCCTCTGTACATATTAGCATGCATGTAAAAGATCCCTTGGTAGTTAGAAATCAATACACGAGTAGGCCATAGCGCCACTCCCCAAACAAATTTCTTCATAGCACACTTTGTGGCCATCTTCATTAGCTCAGCCAAACCAGAACTAAAACAGTAGGATGTTAAACCCTGTTTCGTTTTGTTGAGTCAACATGTTGTTTAATATCTTGTTTATGTTTTCAGACATTGGTGTCTGATGTATTACATGCTATGGGTGCTGGACCGTCAGGATTTAGGCTGCCAACATTATCTAAATATTTTAATGACAGTAAGTATCAGTTTTTATCATACAGAAGTGTGAACTTTGATAAATATACTGGTAAATTAGTCTATTGTGGATATTAATTTCTATGATTTGTTATACAGTGGACTCTGTCACATCCAACCTCTAATTACTCCGGCACTCTGTGAAATAGGACATCATTTAATGTCCCAATTTATTTCCTTATTTCTTCAGCCAAAAAATATCTGGGTAACCTGTACTCTTAATATTCCGAATTACGACATCAATCAGCCTTCGTGTCCCATGATTTCCATTGAATCAACACTGTATAATCCGGCCTTCAATCGGTGGGTGTGAAGCAAGCAATCACCAATTAATTATCGATGAGATTAAAACTTGACGGGTGTTAAGTCACAAAAGTTTAACAAGCAATCACCAATCAATATCGGTGAGATTAATACTCCCTCACAACGGTCTTTGTTGATTACTTTGATAATTTTATAATCTCTTGTGATATACTCAAGTATGTCCACGAATTCGCAGTCGTAAAAATATTCCTAGCACCTTTTAGAAACATTCGTTGCACATGCTGATTGAAACTAAATAACCTAAGTTTGTTCACTCTATACTTATCTCTCCGAAACACATGACGACCTGGATATAGAACAACAGATTATTAATGAACACGTGGTAGCAAAGACAAGTGTATGATCAGCTGAAGACAACAAAGAAGATAAATTAGCGACAGAATTGACCTATTCAAAATGCCTACGAATGTTAAATGAAATTAAAATTAATGTAATAAATTTTGAATGTACAGAAAGGTAATAACATTCTGTGCATTCGAAGCTACATTCTAATAACACTTCTAGTTTTCCAATTTACAATATTTCCAGTTTTGAGAAAACTGGATATTCTGACACTCTGCATAAACCGACCTATTGTAACGATCCTGTACGATGTCGGATTTGGCAGAGTTTACTGTATATATAGTATGCCTAAAGTCTGATATGAATTGTTTATCATCAGGGCTCTCATTTCAATCATATTTGCCATTATTTGCCAGGTATAATACTAAAAATTGTCATACTTTTGGAAGAAATATATTTTTAATACAAAATACTTAAAAAAATAACCAGCTGGCAAAATTTTGAACTGAAGGCCCTTCTGTACTGCTGATGCCGTATCTGCAATTGGGAATACACAGCTGATTTTTTATGTACATATCTGAAATATATGTTATTTTTTATTAAAATTTTAACAGGTGATAAGTTTAGGATGAAGAATTTTTTGGCTCCTAAACTCAGCACATCAAATCTTAGCTACAGAGATCTCTTCTTCAATCCTGCAACAGGTCAGGTAGGTCGTATTTAATAATGGTAGTGATTTAAAAGATTTCCAATACTAACCAGGGCCCTGTTTCTTGAAATTTTAACGAAAGATAAAATCCAAATTTTAGTAGATACTTCAAGTTTGATTGTCTAAGCACTAAGATCAATCTAACATTATCCAAATTTGTGATACAAATACTGATATTATTACTTTGAAGATGAACAGCCAAAGTGTTGACAATGTATCGAAATTCATTCATTTCCTTTCATTTACGTTTTTTAATCTGTAAAAAGAAGAATTATTATATCTGTGGTATTTTAAACAAGCATTTTGCAAGAACTAAATCTGCCATTGCCAGTCTTCCTTTAAGCCTGCAATGTTATATAAATTATTAATTAGACATCAATTAATTTACCAAAGCCATAATCAAATCTCGATGCCATTTGATGGCTGTGAAATAAGTAGATTTAATACATTTTGTAGTAAATGTGGTTACTATGAAAATTGATAATCAAGACTTTGTTTACTATCGTAACAACAGTAGTAATGATTATCAAGACTAGCCTATAATTGTATTTAGTGTCTGAGTGGAATAATTTAACTGAAATTTTCAACTTATTCTCATTTCATTATTTACGTTTCAAGTATTATAGCAACAACTGTCAGCTCTTTATCTAATATTACCTAATGCTGCTTTAATGTAATGGTGTGTAACACTTCAAATATATATTGTAGATGAGAGCTACAACTGTTAGATTAGAAAAAGTTATAACTATAACTGGTTGTCAACAGATACCACCTCCAGCAGCAGGTAATTACACATAAATCATATATTTGATTATTTTACCTACTTTCATAAAATAATCTGGACCATGGTGTCAAGAAGATAAAATTATATTTTCTATTTGCCAACCTAACGGCCTAAAAATGTCAGTGAATCCATAAGACCATGAATTTTCTTCATCTTTTCACTTGCTATGTACAATTATATTACAGGTATCATTGTACAAAGAAGATATGTCAGAATGTGTTTATTTGATGGAATGAATGTAAGTAGACTATTTTCTGTGTGATTATGCATTCAGTTAGAGATGGTATTTTATCCAATTGGTTCAATGTTTGATGGCCATATATTTAAACAAGCATTTAATAGATATTAAATGTAACCACATTTGGAGTCTTTTAACAGTTTATAATAGTAATATTAATATTGTTCTTACAAAGAAAACAACCATCTACATTCTACAACCATGTAATGTCTTACAAACCTACACATTTCTCAAATACAATGTTTGAAAATTGTAATTCTTAAATTAGTTGGCAACCTAAATAACATTTCTTTACTATAAGTGACATCTCGAAAAAAGAAATGAGCATTATTTGGAGATATTGCAAGTACTGGAGCTGGAGCTATAATTTCTTATATATTCATATTCAAGATTTGGTTAGATTGGCAATGACAGATTAATTATTCTTGCTTGCATAAACTCATTGCAACTTGAGGTATGTAGTAAATCATCTGGACATTAGCTTTCCTTTCCGTGACTTTTATTCATTTACAAGTATTTATGAATTTTATTTAGGTTTTAAGTAATATTCATACAGTAAGAGTGGCAGCAGAAGATAAAACAGAAAGGAATTGGTCTTTTAATAATAGAGTAAGTTAAACAAAAAATTAGATAGTCATGTACAAACTATTGTAACATATTCCATTTAGAGTTTGACCAATCTGAAGAAGTGTTAACAGCAATGTTGCTGTCCTGACAAAACTATAACATTCACACACTTAAAAATAAAAATGAACATCTTCGACTCAAAATGACCTAACTATTTACTTTCACGAGACAGTAGACATCATTGCTTTCTATTTATAATAACAGACAACTTTATGGATAACTATTACTAAGTTTAATAACTGCAATGTTTCAGTGAGTATACTCACACTGTTATAACATTCATAAAACTATCTGTTATTATATATCGCTTTCACTAAAGGCTCGATAAACATATTTCTATTTGTCATTATTGTTTTTTATTTAAATATATTTATTGAATACTAGTGGCTGACCCAGTCCAAGCTACCTCTATACACCAGATTTCAGCTTTGAGACAGCAATAGTGTAGTCGCCAAGTCTGACAGACAAACAAACATGACAAATATTAGTATAGATTCTGGTTATTTACAGATAACAGATGTTATGGATGTACAGTTACACAATGAATTTTTTATAAGAACAAATAATGCAGAGAAAAATATTGGTAGGTTTATTATTTATTTTCTACATATTTGTAAAACAAAGAAAATGTTTTATGACACATGCTGATGACTGATGTTAACGGAGTACACATATTTTCAAGTTTTATTGTTTATTTTTTCAGGTGTATTATTTGAGTTATGTATATCTTGTGTAAAACAGGTAAGATAATTTCTGTGAGTCTTACAGTGCGATTGTAATTCGAATACATCTACTTTGTATTATTCAAATAGTCTCTAAAACTAGAAAAAGTCAATGGTCCAAGTTAACTTCTGTGATAATAATACACTGGTAGTTATGAACCTTGTGATTGTTACAGAGGACAGACATTTCAAAGTAGTTTATCAACCATGAGTTGGAAAATAACAGTTGGATATTTGTATCAATTCATTTTCACTTCCTTCTAAAATGCCTTTAGTAGTTATTTTTATGTTTACTGTTTTCACTACATAGGTGCAAGAGGTAAGCATGTGTTTGTTTTGAAAATGACAGTCTGACTTTCAACCCTTACCTGTAAATAAATCCTCAGTTAAGTTCAAAGTGGGTGAAAAAATCAGACTGTCTCTTTTCAAATTAATTGTATTATGTGAAATTAATGGTGGTATTTTTTTACTGAAACTAGTAACTTCTGTTCTCTAGTTTCTGTTTGGATTTTCAAGAAAAATATCGTCATTTTGAATTTGTGTAACCACCAGCATGACCACTTTTTCTCACCATGTATTTGAACTCTTTTTAATTCCGTAAGTCCTGCACAGAATTATGAAAGGTCCTTTACCTTCTCTATCTGTTAAATCCTGCACTGATTTTTAAAAAGAAAGCTGTTCAACGTATCATTATTGGACAGGTTACTAACTTTTTAAAGTATCATTATTGGCTAGGTTACTAACTCCTTCATGCATTAAAAGCATGCAGTTGTACTTTCTTCCAATAAGACTTACGTTTTTTCATTGATTGATGAACAAAGCATAATTATTTGACACTCTGGTACATGAATATATGTACTGAAACTAACGACTCTTTTCACCTATAAAATAAACTCTTCCTCATATTCAACCATATAACTAAACCACCCCATTGACTGAGCTATGTGTTTGTTTGTGTACTACTACTGTCTTGCCACTATTACCAGTCTTGCTAACTGAGATCTTTATCATTCTGTCCAGTGAATATTATTTTGATATTTGTAGTGTGTGTTGATGTTTGCTTATGATGTGTGATTTAGTCTTTTATTTAAAATGTAATATCGTCACTAAGCAGCACATTGTTATTCTGATGCATGCTATCTATAAATGCATTATAATAATACTTTATGTATAATTGTGATGCTCTAGAGGATCATACACAGAATATAGATATTTTGAATTATTTTGTTCTTAACAACACCATTGCCCAATTGACATTTGCAGCCATGTATTTCATTTACTCAATACAGCTAAGAAACCTAGAAATACATGTCAAAAATCACAGTTATCTCCCCCACCCGTACCATTTTCCATTTAGTTCTCGAAAAGCAGTTTGGGAAAATTCTGCATGACTCGTCCCCATTTTTTAGATATTTTCTGTAAATATTTTTTTTATTCTTCTCATATTTTATTATTTAGAAAACTGAAGAGAGAGGAGAATTTAGTTGTGGTTGGGTTTTATTGCCATTAATAGATGACACTGGTGTACCAATAGCAAATAAGTAAGTTCAGATCATTGAATAACATTAACAAACAAGTCTGGATTACCAATGAGACAGGAAGGGTTACCACACACCACACTGGCAGTGGCACATTAATAGGTTCATCCATTTGAGGTTCATAGGAATCAGGAATAAGTGTTTATCTAAACTTTGTTGAATTATCAATTAGGGCCTTTTGCACCAAAAAATGTATTACAATTATTAGCTGGGACACCCTGATTACCTTAAAAGTTATATGCATGTTATTCACCTAATATTGCCCATTGTTTCACCATAGAACTTATGTTGCAATGATTGTCCATGATAACCAAAATAGTTCTCTTTCACCACCACCCCACCCTGTCCTCAATCACAAATTTCTTATTCCTACCCTGCAAACAATGCTTTGTTTCCTTTTATCAAGTTCTTTTTGATTACATTTTCTAAAATTATATAATGATATTTTTATATTTACAGAAACTATGATCTATATGTACATGGTGGTACACCATATGAAAGAGATGTTGAAGTTGATCCTAGTATTAGTAGAAGAGGTAATTAATTATCAGTTGCATTTATTATAAAGGTCTATAGTTACAAAAACAGAAAACCGAAACTAGCCAATTTATACAATACAAATGTTGATGAGCCATAGATAGATTTGTCAATTTGGCAAGCTTTAGAATGATTTTAACGGGAAAAGTGTAAGGTTGCCTAATAACCAGATCAAGGGTGTTCTCTGTTAACTATCAAATGAATCAATGAGGTAGAAGGATTTATCATAGTTAATAACTAAAATGACCTTATTCATGAACCCCTTCAACTCCCTGTTTTGTTACTAAAAAGGATTTATGATGTTTTATTTCAGCAAGTAGTAATGCCCTGGTATCATTAATATCTGGTAATAAACAACCTCGTCTTACAGTTAGAGTAGGATTACCATCTAAAGATCAAAAACTACAACTTGAGTAAGTTCTCTTTACTTTAATCACTATCTGGAGTGCCTTTTGAAGAAATTCTTTGGACTTTTTTTTAAAAATTTGTATTGTTTGCTCTATTCTATTCCTTTATTTAAATTTGGTGTGTATATGTTATGTCTAGCAGTATTATAACATTTTCGAAAATCAAATTTCTTTTTTTTTATTTGCAGCCTTTTACCCGAAACATTAGTGGGTGATACATGTTTATTAAATCATTATACCTTCTACAGACAAATATTAGCTGATTCACTTGTTATACACAGATTAGACCTAGATTCTACTGGTGAGTTAACTGTCTAGTACCACAAATTTTCTTAATATGGTCACTCAGCTAAAGGGAGAAAGAGGAATGAGGTTTAATGGCCACTCAACACAAACCAGATCATTTCGGGACTAACATATGGTTCAATTTTATTTCAATAATTCACTAAGGGTCTTTCAATAGGGGGAGGAAACCGGAGAACCCACAGTACGTTTGTAACGTACAAACTGAGAATCGAAACCACCCCATTTGACTCAATGACAGACCTTACGATCTAAAGTGCTCATCTAATACCATCAATCCTACCTTCGCTAAAGGACAGTGAGTAGGTAATCAGCTGAAAGACAGCATGTTTCAGAATTTACAACTTCACTATGCACTGTTAATACCCTTCTCTTTTGTTTGTACAGGTAATTAAAACTAATTAAAACTCTCTTTCATGTATTTCAGAACCTATTCATAGTCCATTTTTAAATTTGTTCCCGCAAGTAGGAGATCAACCTGATTTAATGAGTTTGTTTAGGGTAAGTTTTATTTTTTGGCTGCATTTATAAATATACAGTAGATGTGGACGTTAAACCCCCAGTAACGAACGAACGAACGAGGAGGTTTTCAGTTTTAACTTCGAAACCATTCAAATCCTTTACATCTGAACTTCATCAATACAAAAACAGATTTAATATCAACATTATGTTAATCTGCAGATGTAACAATTTTTATGTAGTAACAACCAAGTCTTAAAAATGGGAAAATCAACCCTTACAACCTATTTTAAATCTACACTTCAGTGTGCTGAGCAAATTTTCTAAATTTTTATTTGTATATTTTTTTTTTTTTTAGGAAAGTTGGGTGACAAAATTGAAAACAGTTAAAAGGGCAGAAAAGGTCAGTGTCTTGATTGGTTTTTGAAAACTAGATGTTAGATTGTTATGTGAATTTGGCCTTAGAATCACAATATTTTTAGTTATTTAAATCAAAAGTTTGAGCGCATTTTGTGTACCAAGTTCAAAGGGAAATTTTTGTTTTAGTCAAGAATCAGTGTTGAAATAGTTATTAGTGAAAAGCAATTAAAATTTTCAGTTTGGTGCTTTCACTGCTTTTAAAGTAAAGATTATCTTTCCTCACTCTTTAAACATGTGAAAAATCTTATTAGATAGTAATGTTAGTTACATCTGAATTGTGTATTAATAGAGTTACAAGTATTTTATTTATTTAAAAAAAGATTTTGTGTAATAGTCCTTCATTAAAAATAAACATTCAAAACAAGGAGGATTCAAATTTTGCTAGTTATAACTGATGGATTTGTCCAATGTTGGTACTTTTATTAATGAATTTCTATTTACTGTTTTTAAGTCACGAGTGTGTAACGTGGGAGAATATTTTCTGCTGGTAGCTAACTCATAAATTACTTTTACTTATTTGTTAATTTTATTGATGATGTTGGTCATTTTATTGATGATGTTTGTTATTTCACTGAATTTAGACATTAGTTCTATTTCTTTGAGGAATTTACTTTTATTCGTTTTGATGTTAATGAAGTATTTTTTTAAAATCCATCGGAAGTGTGTTTACTTATAATGTTCAATTGATATTTCAGCCAAGTTTCTTCTTTAATTTAAGTAAATTGGTAATTAAAAATTATTTCTAAAACATCTGTATAGCTTATATAATGCATATGGTATGATAAATTTGTATTGTAATTATAGTAATTTGTACATGTCCTACTAAAATACATTATATTGTGTTAATGTAATCAGAATGACTGTACGTAGTTCTAGGCTGACAACAATTTTTGTACGTCCACATTCATAATGTGAACGTATTATGCCGTCGCCCCTGTCTGTGTGTGTGTGTGTGTCTGTGGTTCGCCTACAGGGCGCAATTCTTCATGGATTTTCTGCAAACTTGGTATACTTATTCCTTATACCCCAAGGAAGATCCCTATTGTTTTTGGTGCATGCCCGACCCCCAGGGGCAGAGCCACGCCCATTTCTAGTATTTGTTTGTTTGTCGTCTACAGGCCACATTTCTTAACTTATAATCTTGAAACTTGGCATACACATTCTTTGTACCCTAAGGAACATCCCTATCGTTTGGGGTGCATGCCTAACCCCCAGGTGCAGAGCCACGCCCATTTTCTTTTCGTGTGTCTTTGTGCCACCTACAGGGCGCAATTCTTACTGGATTTTCTTCAAACTGGTATGCTTATTTCTTATACCCCAAGGAAGATCCCTATTGTTTTTGGTGCATGCCCGACCCCCAGGGGCAGAGCCACGCCCATTTCTAGTATTTGTTTGTTTGTCATCTACAGGCCACATTTCTTAACTTATAATCTTGAAACTTTGCATACACATTCTTTGTACCCTAAGGAACATCCCTATCGTTTGGGGTGCATGCCCAACCCCCAGGGGCAGAGCCACGCCCATTTTCTTTTCGTGTGTCTTTGTGTCGCCTACGGCGCAATTCTTACTGGATTTTCTTCAAACTTTGTATTCTTACTCTTTATACTCTAAGGATGATCCCTATCGTTTGGGGTGCATGCCCAACCCCCAGGGGCAGAGCCACTCCCATTTTCTTTTTGTGTGTCGCCTACAGGCCACAATTCTTAATCGGTCATCTTGTCGCCTACAGGGCGCAATTCTTACTGGATTTTCTTCAAACTTTGTATACTTACTCTTCATACTCTAAGGATGATCCCTATCATTTGGGGTGCATGCCCAACCCCCAGGGGCAGAGCCACGCCCATTTTCTTTTTGTGTGTCTGTGTGTCGCCTACAGGCCGCAATTCTAACTGGATTTTCTTAAAACTTTGTATACTTACTCTTTACACCCTAAGGATGATCCCTATTGTTTTTTGGTGCATGCCCGACCCCAATGGCAGAGCCACGCCCATTCCTTGTATTCATTTGTTTGTCGTCTACAAGCCACATTTCTTAATGTATCATCTTGAAACTTTGAATGCTTATTCTTTGTACCCTAAGGAACATTCCTATCATTTGGGGTGCATGCCCAACCCCCAGGGGCAGAGTCACGCCCATTTTCTTTTTGTGTGTCGCCTACAGGCCACAATTCTTAATCGGTCATCTTGAAACTTAAAATACTTATTCCTTATACCCTAAGGATGATCCCTTTTGTTTTGGGTGCATGCCCGACCCCCGTGGGACAGCAACACCCATTTCTTGTATTTGTTTGTCTGTCGTCTACATGCTGCATTTCTTAATGTATCATCTTGAAACTTAAAATACTTATTCTTGGTACCTTAAGGAAGATCCCTATTGTTTTTGGTGCATGCCCGACCCCCAGGGACAGTGCCACACCCATTTTCTTTTTGTGTGTCTGTGTGTCACCTACACGCCACAATTTTTATTCAATCGTCTTGAAAACTTTTTTTATACTTATTCCTTATACCCTTAGGCTGACCACTATTATTTTTGGTGCATGCCGGAGCCCCTGGGACAGAGCCACGCCCAATGCTTTTGTGTCTTGTGTTCGCCTACAGGATGCAATTCTTAACAGATCCTTTTAAAACTTTACATAACTATTCCTTATACCCTAAAGATGACCTCTATTGTTTTTGGTGATTTCCTAACCCCCAGGGGCAGAGCTATGCCCATTTTTACTTCGTGTCTGTGTGTGTAGTCTACAGGCCACGATTCTTAATGGATCGTCTTTAAACTTGGGATATGTATTCCTTATAGCCTAAGGACGTCAACTGCATGTCCCGACTCCCACAGGCAAGACACGCCCAATTTTTGTGTTTGTCGTTTACAGGCCGCAATTCTGAATGAAGCAGCTTGGTACTTGGCTTATGTATTCCTTATAGCCTGAGGGCGTCCACTATTTGATTTTGATGAATGTCCCGACCCCCAGGGGCAGGGTCACGCCCACTGTTTGCCTTTAGCGTTAGTAAGGCACAATTCTGAATGGATTATCTTGGTATACTTATTCCTTATACTCTAAGGACGGCAACTATTGATGTTGAGGCACGACCCTCAACGCTAAACAAACCAAACGCCTAGCCTTCTTGACAAAGTACCATATCAATCAAAGCAGGAATGTGGACGTATATTGTAGCGTTAGCGTTATGTTTAGTCATAACATTCGTATCTCCTTATTGTCCATAGGAAATATTTCAAAGTATTATTAGATTAAGATAATTCTTGATAGTTACACAACAGAAATAATTAGGAGCAGTAATTGCCAAATAGTTGTTATTACAAAATGTCACATTGACAACATTTATTAAGTTTGTCTCATACAGTTCATAATATTGGCTTCACTTGGTCGTTTGGATTTATTCTTATAGGCACATTTTGCTAGTGGTGCTTCTTCAATTTTATTCGTCTTTAAGTTGCAGATTTAGTGAGTTTACAAATTATTTTGTGTCTTTTAATCTATGCGATGTATTTCAACCAAATTTCGTAAGTTTGTTGATTCCCGTATGGGTAAAACTTCAAATCTTTATTGATAGACGTAATTCTAAATTTTTAATTCTAATTCCCTAGTCGGAAGTGGATTGAATTAGTAGGATATGATGAGTTAACTAGTATTTTCATAGATTTGAGGTCAGTCTTTTTAGATACCTTATACATGTACAGTGGACACACTAGCCGAATGATTTGACTGAATCAATCGGCATTGAAATTTGCTTAGTGTGTCCACTGTCATTTGGCTGAATTTCTATTCAGCTGAATGATTCGCCTGAATGTAGATATATTCGCTTAGTGTGTCAGCATTCACCCGAATGTAGAATTCGCCGCCATGCTTAATCATGTGACGTGAAAGGCGATGCAATCGACTTGTGAATTGGTGTCTATTTTTACACAAAAAAACATCTTGGCCGGTTGCTTGAAACTTTATTTCTTTGCAAGCGTGGCGTTTGTAAATTGTAACATCTGTTATATTTCTTTTGCTGAAAAGTCTATTTCATTATCTGTCAGCAAACAGACTGATTAAAGTTAATCCTCTTTGGTTATTGGCTGAATTTTAAATTTTTTAATTCAATGTACATGTATACCAACTTCATAGAGGTTAGTACACCTACGGTATTAACAAGAAACTAAAAAGAAGTCAGGACAACTGTGCAGTCTGTTCACGAAACTTGATTTGAGGGACAAAAAGATAACTGTAGAACTACTACAGAAAATAACGTAAATAAAATCCATTAGAATACTATTCTATGGGAATTAATGGGTAAATCTGAAGGAAAAATAATCGAGGACCTTGCTATGGAAATTCTGGCGAACCAAATAAAGCTAAACATTAACATTTCTCAAACAACTAATATTCAATTCAAATCTTGCCAAATAAACATCTCCAAAACCATTCTCATACAAATCTTACATGTTTCCATGTATTGTAAAGTTTGAACGCTTTGCCTCAAGTTATAACAAGTTTACTCATGTGATTCACAAGGCAATAAATATGCTTACTTCTCTTCTGGTACACCAGATTCAACTTGTCAGTTGTCGCTGGTCTTAACATCAGTGTGGAAGATAGTTATATTATAATGGCAGATTTATGTAGCCAACAACTTAACTTTTAATGTAGCATATTATAATGGCAGATTTATGTAGCCAACAACTTAACTTTTAATGTAGCATTTGGATTGAGGAGCATGTTTGTGTACTGTTACTTTTTTTAAAGATTTGTATTGTCTGTTATATCTCTGTTTTTGTGCAGTTTTCCTTCATTTTTAATCATGCATCTGTCTGTTTTTTTATATTTTATTGCATGATGTCTGCTTTATACTATAGAAAGTAGTAAGTAATTACTGGTAGAAATGTTTGTATTACAATTTATGAGCTTTATGTTTTGCTAATATTTGGCACTAATGAATAATCAATCAAATGACAATTAATAAATTTCCACAAGAGTTTTCATTGATTTTGCACTCATATATCTAATATAAAATGTTGAAAAGTCTTTTGTATCAGTTCATTATTGCTTAACATAACAATCATTCATCAGTTTGTATGATGTAAAAAATTGGTTGGATTATTTAAAAAAGCTATGTGCTGCTTGCCTTGGAGGGTTCTGCTTTTAGTTACTGTAGGCATAGAAAAAAGCATGTGAATTCTTGCTTTCTATCGTTTTAATTATTTATCATCAAATAAGCCTTATGTTGGCAAAATTACAATGTTTTTCAACCAACTCAAGATTTTACAGGATAGGTTAAAAACACAGTATTCAATCCAAATGGGCAAATACAGACTTTCAGACCATGCACAAATAAAATGTAGTCTTACCTATTTACTTATTATAATATAAAGCAAAATTATTCAAATCGTTCAATGGTAACTTAAGTTATAGCTATCTTAAGTTCCCATTATTGTCTACTGATTTCATGCCACTCTGTACATCAAGTTCAAGATGCCATCTAACCTACATTTTAGATTACCATCTAAAGAACATTTTTAAGACCTTAAATTCCATACATTTAAATATAAACATTGTTATTTTTTGCTGAGCAGTGCCCTATAGTGAATTTAAACTCTCAGGCTATATGTACGAATTAGATGCTAAATGTAAATGTTTCAGTCCAAAACATTGAAATAAAATCCAAAATTAAAAGGGTTATCTAGCTCTGATAAGGTATTTTAATGATTATTTACCTGTTTTCGGCGAACTGATTTATTGTACATCTTTGGATAAAAATCAGCAGATCTTCGGATAGTTCCATTGGATATGGATAATTATTTTGTTGGGGAAATTATTGGTAACCAGCTTTGTTCACTAAAATATATGCAGGATGTCTTTATGAAGCAACTTTTTGAAATTTTAGCATGCAGTACCAATGTGTGAATTCCAGCTACTCTCCCACCCCACCATTGCAGTTGCCACACATTGAACCAAGATTATTTTCAAACTGGCACATAGACGGACGTTGACAATTAATCGTGGCTAGAAAGAAGGATAATGTGATTATGCTATATAGTTCAGCATAATACCATATTTTATTTTGTATCTCAGATGCAACAGCCTAGGGCATACTGTAGAAACTGTTCTATAAAAGTTCTATGTATAGCAGTTACTTTGGGGCGTTACTATTTTATCACTGCTTTTTTCGATTATGGAACTGCCTCAAGCATTCTCCAAGTCTGTATATGGATTTGTGGTGTGTGAATTACAATAACTAATTATAATTCTAATATTAATTATGTTTTATCTAATGTGTTTTGTAGCATGTAAAGTTTGATGTGTGCTGATTTTATCTTTCACAAGGCCCTCTAGTTTCCTCCAATTGGTAAAGACCCATTCACGAAAATCAATTATTGAAATAAACTGTACCATAAATTAATTACTTTCCATCTATAGTGATTTAGATTTCATTCTGGAACTAATAATGTTTTCGGGTTCAGATTATCCCCATTAATCGTCCCATTTTGTGGTCCACTCTATTGCAAATTACAAAATACTCTATGAGGTGGGAAAATATGAATGAGATGTTGTTTATTTTAGGGTTTGCATCAAATAAGTTAGTAATCGGCCATCTATTGAATGAAAATAAAGGCTATATGCATTTATTTATCACATCATTAATTATAAATTAATTCATTTTTAGCACCTTATTTTAAGTTTTATTTAGGGACAGAAATATAAATTTAATACTTGAATATTGTATAGAAATAGAAACATATTTACTAAAGATAACTAAATGTCTAGATCATGTTGATATTTATTTAATTCAGAGAGATAGTGAAGCTATGAAGAGAATGTTTCAAGATGTATTTTTGGAATCTGTTTATCCTGTTATAAGTTCCAGTAATTTAGTAGCTTATAGAACAGGCAATACGGAAATTGAAATGGTAACTATATGTTTTAAAGGTTAAAATGAGTGTCAGTACTCACAATCACAGGGTTTAATCCAAAGTTCTTTTGAATAGAGGATTGTATGAGGGTTAGCGGGAAATGGTATAAATGCAGTGATGGGATTCAGTCCGTATATTTCAGACATGTCCAACGCTTTTTTCAAAACATCCTAAATTGTCCAACCAGGAATATGCCAACCAAGACATGGTGAATAAGATCTGCGTTGGATCTTAAGATCTAACAGTTAGTCACTTAGTGCCATGGTTTTGATAGCATGCTTGTATATCATAAAGAACAGGGATTCTGGTTTCCTCCCAATGTTAAAGCCAACTATTGAAATTAAATTGTAGGCTACCATTTTAAACTTTTGAACTTATAATTGTTATATTTTTACAGAAAAGAAAGAATGCTATACAGAAAATAGTTCAGGTTAAGAGAGAGAGAAAGAGTGCTTTAGCAGCTCTATTAGCATCGGATATTGTTTATACTCCATTTGAAATGTCTGAAGTAACATTTAATGTTATTGGACCACACAGTTTATCAGAAAACTTGGTGTAAGTTAATGTATTTTAATAATGAAACTTTTTATATCTATATAGAAATGGGTCATAGAACAATCTGGCTGAGCAGTTACAAAAGTAAACCAATATAATTATAACTCTTCTGAATTGTGACTGACAACCATGTGTGAAATGGTATATTTCTGTTTTTTGTTCTGACATTATGAAATGATATTCAGTCAAGCCTTGCTAATCTTTTTCAGTCCAATTCCAGTAGAAGCATGAAACATCAAATGGAATTTAACAAGCGGAAAGAGACCGTCATAGATATTAAAGATAAATTAGTTAACAGTTTGATAAAGAGTTGGCCATTCTTGCTATAATAATTAAAAAATAGATGATTTATAAAAATATTGAAAATGTCTGTCAAATTACTTTATTCTAAACAGAGTTATCACTGTTGGAAGTTTGGACTAGAAATAGGCATCAACTGTGTCCACACCATTTACAAGAATTGCCAATCATTTGATTGACAGACAATAACTTCATCCACATATTCTCCATTGTCAAGTAACATTCTCAATGGCTATGGTATCTGCGCTTGCCAGGCCTTTCGACAAAAAAGTCTCCAGTTGTGATGTCATGTCAGTGACTAATGTTAAATGTTACCTTGGTCTGCCATTTATTGATTTAATTTTATATGGACGACTGTTTCAAAGCTGTATCCAAGCCATCCAAGGGTCTATAGTTGATTTTGAGCTTGTCATGCAAATATAGGTCTTATTAATAGTTTCTATAACATCTGAAGCCTAAATAAAGACTTGCAACAGGCAGATTTAGCTCTTGCATAATGTTTCTTTAAACAAATCCTGTTACATTTTATAAAGTGATCTTTTTATTTTAAAATATTGACTAATTTTTAAATCGATCAGTTCTCTTTTTAACCGTCCACATTTTAATGTGTGTTGTGTATTATTGTTTAATATTGACATTTTCTATGATTAAAAGGTGCACTCTAGGCCTACACAATGATCTCATAATTATCACTGTCAACAGTACTGAACTTTTAAAATAATGTACTCGTATGTGTTTTATTTGAGCAAGTTTGTTAAAATTAATAACATACATTTTCTGTCCTTTTATATTAATTTTGAAGGTTCTTAGTAGTTAAACAGTTGATGATTTTATTCTTATATGGTAGGCCGACCAAGTCGAGAAAAATATTCAAAATTGAGTAAATTAGTTTCATTTGCTGATGCAGATATAGTTGTATAAAATATAATAGTTGTATTACTATTACTGTCTTTTCTGAGACATTCTCATTCCCGTCCAAAATTCTCAATATCTGTGATCTGTAAGTCTACTGTATGTAACATGTATGTAATATGTTTTATTTATTTATATTTTATTTTTACATTAAAATGAAATATGTAGTTAACAAAAATATTAATAGAAAATAAATGGTACATTATAATGTTTATATTATACTTTTGTGGGTTTCTTGTGGAAAAATTGATGGAATGAAAAATTGGTATTAGGCTACTAACACCATATGGAAGACAAAACTTGACCCTTCAAGAGGCTAAATAGCTTTTATATTAATAAATATTGTGTCTTTTTACTACTGGCCTTCAGAAATAAGAAATGCATTTAATTGGTGTGAGTTTGGTCTATAATTATATCATTATTATATCGGTAGCAAGATAATTATATTATTATTATACCGGTATCTAGCCTAAATGGGGCTCACTTTCCACGGTTATCAGTAGGGTTCATATTGCACTTTTATTTCCAAACAAAAAGATTTGCTATTGATTGATTGATAAAACTAGAGATACCGATAATAATAAACGAACAACACTAATGTTCACTTTAATTCAATGATTGCTATAAAATGGAGTTACATCCCTTAAACCTATAATTTAAGAATGCACCTGCTGGATGTTCTAGACAGAAGGGGGAACAACTTTGAAAGAATTAACTTAAAAAATCAATCAAGCAACAGGTATTGTCAGTTCTCGGCGTGTTTAGTTGATTATGCCGAAGCCATCACGGCAACAGTTCACCTGTCGTCAGTAAACAACATGTAAACTAATTATTGATTTATTTATGAATTAGATCTGATATCCAGAAGAACTTCAATGACATGGCTGACTCGGGGAAGAAAGGTGCTAATTGCACAAGTGCAATCAGAAAACGAACAGTTTCCGATAAAAATGAAATGAGAAAAGCGGTAAATGGCGAAAAGGGAGGTGATAAATTCGAAGGCATGAAAGAGGAACAGGTTTTAAAAGAAAAAACTGAACTTTCGGAAAAGAAAATGTCAAAGTCTATGCTTGATAAAAATACGAACAAGACAACAGCTCACAAACAAGAGAATATATCAGATGATACCATTGATGGCCAAGATACCAGAAAAGAAACAAAAGCTTATCATGTTTGTTTGTTTATTTTTTCTATAGCATCATTAGCCACCAGGCTTTATAATATAGAAAACCCTCCACATATATGGTAAGTTATATTCATACTATTCTCATTACACGCTCAATTTTACTGGGCAATTTTTTACTGCTAAACAGTCGTGTGTCAGTCCCTGTGAATGTCTGTATAATTAGGCTAGTTTTCCACTTCAGACTATAACTATTAGCCTATATAATTATGAAATTCTTTATGTAAATAATGATATTCAATCATTATCTGTGCTAAAGTCAATACTGGTATATATAATGTAAATCAAATCTGATACACCAACAGTCAAGAAATCATTTTAGGGAAAAGTAAAGGTACAACCTTGTTGCAGGCTTGGCAGCCTTTCACCCCACACAAATTATTATTAGGCTGGTTATCCCCACTTTAGAGCATTAGCCTATATTCTATTCATATGAAATAATGAAGTTCACAGATTGTGCATACTGGATGGAATAAGTCAAGAAATCATTTTAGGGAAAAGTTCTCCAAATCATTCGCTATTAATTTTATATCAGGTTTCTTAGTGTCTGCTCATTGGTCTACTGATCAAGGCTTAATCGTCCAATACATTAGCCTGACACCGCAATATCCAAAGAAAATTAAAACTTGCTTAAAGCTGAGATGAGCTACCTGTAACTATCTTTAATGTTACACAGTTTGAAAGAGCCATTATAAATTCAACTTTGCCCATCTAACTTATTTTCATTTCATATACCGGTATTTACAAACAAGACAAATGCCTATTTTAATCTAGGTTACACATTTACTAAGAGGACAAACAGTATGATAATCATACCAGAATACACATTTACCTCAAACTGGTCTAATAGTGTATTAGTGACACAACATTCAACACAAGTATAATGAATGAGTATAAATATACATAAATAACCAAAAGACATAGTACTAGCTGTTGACATGAAAATATGATATAGGAATACTAAAAGCATACATGAATTGAGTAATAAAACATGGAATGAAATATATTAACACATGGAAATCTAGATAATAATTTTGATACAAAAAGGTAGTGATGCATGTAACTTTACACAATTTATGTTCTTAGATTCATTGCAAGAAATACAAACGCACTAACTGGTTTTGCAACTGTTTTGGGTGGGTTGTATAGATTTTCTAGAGAATAGGGTAGATAATTATCTGTAAATGTGGGGTATATGTAAAGGGAAGTAAATTTTCATACAATGGAGATTAAATTAAGATTGTCAAAAACAGCCACAATTGCTTTATTTTGGCCATAATTAATGTTTTCTTGGCACTATGCATGTATTTAAACCTTGAAATGTAGGTTTACATTGACACTTTTGAAAACCCAGTCAACCCTGGAATTATTTTAAGAAACTAAGGATGTAATTAATTTTGATCAGTGACTGACAATGTAACCAGTCAAGCATGTAACATTGTAAATTAATCTGTCACTTTAAAACAGATAAATTACAGAGACTATCAATTAAACTCATTCAGCTAGTAGCTTATAGTCTAACCACATAACAATCTTCAAGCTTGATATTTTTTTATGTATTTAATGCAATTGGCTATTCTGACACAATAATAAATAGGAATTAGCTTTTTTTTCTGTTTTATGAATAATTTTACATTTATCATGAATTAACAATAAAGTATTGCACAGTAGATATCACCTGTGGCGGTTTGTATTTTGCAATACTTACTGCAATGTCTCTTTAGAGATACGTATCACTTCTAATAAGTTACTTCTTAAAAGTCCTATAATTACTTTTTTGTAACGGGTAAATTGTTTAAAGATTATATTGTATGATATTCTTGTCTATTTTTTTATATCAATGAAATCAACTCTCATCAATGAAGTAACAACCCTGGCAGAATCGTAGATTTTTTTTACACGCCCACATTTTCATGTGGACGTATATTGTCGTCGCCCCTGTCCGTTTGTCTACAATTGTTTGTGAACACTCTACAGGTCACAATTTTTATCCGATTTCTTTGAAACTAGAAATATAGGTTTATCACCCGAAGATCTTGCTTACTTTTACTATTGGCATGTATCGGACTCTAACTTCATGGATTATAGCTCCTGATTGCACGAAACACTGGACTTGAAATTTGTGTTTATAACCCACAGATCTCAGTTCCTGAATTATGGACCCTGATTGTACGAAAAATCAGGTTTTTAGCTTGTAGAGTAAAAATCACGTTTTTAGCTTGTAGAGTAGACCCTATGGAGGTCACAATTTTTATCCAATTAAAAAAAAAACGTTTGAATATATCATCGTTACGCCCTAAGGAGTTAGAATTCCGTAAAATTGAAGGACAAATGGGTCTCCCTCGTTCGCTGATGGTGTCAAAATATTGTGTATCAGGGTTGTTGTTGAAACTTGATATACATGTTTATAACCCTAATATTTCGATTTTTGTACACCAAAATCATAACTTCCTGAATTATTGCCCCTGGTTATACGAAATATCACGTTTTTAGCTTGTAGTCCTTCTAGAGATCACAAATAATTATCCGATTTAAAAAAAACATTCGCATATATTTTTGTTTTTGAAAAATATTGTGTTTATTCTCACCAATTGTAGACTACTTTCAATTATGATAGGTTCCACGGTTTGTTTCTTTTTCAGTTGGGATGAAACACATTTTGGTAAAATGGGAAGTTGGTATATTAATAGAACATTTTTCTTTGATGTTCACCCACCTTTAGGAAAGGTAAATACTCTGACAGAAAATAATGTACCGATATTGTTGTACCTATACCAATGGAATTATTCTTTTCATCTTCAAACTAAACCGAAAAGTTCCTATTAGTATTAACAGATCATGAAAGTTTAAACAGATGCCTCTTTGTAGGAAATTGAGGCAGATGTATTTTTGAAAATCAATACATCACCGTCATGTAGATCACGTAAATGTACAGCTGAAATCATTCAGTTATTGATTTATATCAATTATACATGTTTTCATCCACATGTATTTGTGGATTTAGAATTAATGCCATTAATGTCCAAAAATTTCAGTTCATGAACAGTAAATAAAATTTCATTACCGCCATTATTATCTCAACTGAAGATCTTTGATATCTTTCATAAATCAGAAAAGTAGGATGCCTATCAGTATGTCACGTTCTATAGATTTATTATTTAGGTCTGTGAAATTTTTTTCAAAGATTGCTTTCAATGTAGGACCCATTATAAAAACTCAATTGTCTTTCCTTGATACAATGCATGTCTGTTTATAATATTGGTCTTTAAAGCTCTAAATTTCAAATAAATGTCAAAAGTAGTGCAAGAGAAATACATCAGTGAGTTATCAAATAACATCTTGATTGTGCAAAAACATTTAAGAAAGTACTGTTAGTGCATGAACCATCTCCCTCTTGTCTATTCCATATTTAATAGGACAGCAATGTGTAGGACTATCAGTAAATGTATAAATACTTGATCTAAAGAAAGCGTCATTGATTCATATATCTACTAGTGGACTTTAGTTTCAAACATGCAATAATAATGAATTGACAATATCGTATTATAGATGATGATCGGATTAGCTGGTATTTTAACTGGTTATGATGGTAGTTTTCCCTTTAGTAAACCAGGTGATGACTATGGTGACACACAATATGTAGGGATGAGAGTAGTAAGTACATGGTTTGTTTCTCTCCTCACAGTTAAAGTCATTGGTATAAACAACCTATTATCAAGCTATATATTTACTTTTCTTTACATATATTGGATATTGGGGGGGGGGGGGCTGTTTCATATAGCCTGTCATGGAGTCAACTTGCATGGTTTCGAATCCCTGGTTGTATGTGACAAGGTGTAGGGTAATTTCCTCCCACTGCTAAAGACCCCTATGCGCAAGCGAATTATTGAAATAAAATTAAATCATATGTTAGTCCCGAAATGACCACCAAGTTTGTGTCAAGTGGGCGTTAAACCCCATTTCTCTCTCTCTCTGTCAGTTATGCTGTTCTGTCTTTGCATTTTACTGTTTAGTTTGAAAAATATTTTTCCAATTTCAGGCTTGTGCTTTATTGGGATCTGCCTTGGTGCCTTTAACTTATAAAATTGTTTGGTTATTAACACATTCCATTGTTTCCTGTATTTTTGCTTCATCACTTATTTTATTTGGTAAGATATGTCTTATCTTGTGATTTTCTTGTCAACTTGCATTTTTTTATAACATATGACTACGACAGGCCCATTTCAGGTAAAACCTGTTTGTTGATGGATTAGTGAGAAACTTTGTTGAACAGTTAGGACAACATATTAATGACAAAGCTTGTTCAGAAAGATTGAAGATTTTTATTATGACTGAAAAAAATATACTGTCAGATAATGAACATTTTTCCAGAGATAATTCATGTCTCATTTATAAGATAAATACATACAAGAAGAACATTTTGTTGTGTTCCCTAGTTTTAGCATTGGGACATATGTTTAAGATGTATCTTAAAGGAGCTAAACATCTTTGATTTAGGCCAAACTAAAGCATTCATTGAACTTGTCTGATATGTTATATATCAATTAGGTGCTTACAAATTTGTTGTGAAAGTGCTATTGTTTACTAAATAAATTTTCTTAAAATTGTAAAACAAATCTAATGAATATCTATACTTTTATTTTAGATATAATTCAAAAAGATAGTCATTTTAATCCCTCAAATTAATAAATGTTTTGTGAAAGAAAAGTTGAACCCAAAACTTTATTGAACTATATATTTACATTTATCTACTATTTTTTTCAGAAACGGGAACATTAACTCTTTCTAGACACATTCTGTTAGATCCTATTATGATGTTTTTTATCATGGCTGCTACTTATTGTATGCTTAAATTTCTTTCCTATAAAAACCGGTAAGTAATGGGTATGTTGATTTTTATACGCCCACTTGGAAATGTGGTGGTATATTGCCGTTGCCCTTTCCGTCCGTCTGTCTGTCCGTCCACAATTTCTTGTATCCAATTGACTGTAAATATACACAGTGTTTATGGTCATGAGACGAAGAAGCTTATTGATTTTCAGCAATATCCGATAATTACTGCCAGAGTTATGGCCCTTGATCACTTTGAAAAATCTTGTGAACGCTCTAGAGGCTAAAGTTATTATCCGATTGACTTTAAATTTATACACGGTATTTAAGGTCATGAGACGAATAAGCCTATTGATTTTCAGCGATATCCGATAATTACTACCAGAGTTATGGCTCTTGATCACTTTGAAAAATCTGGTGAACGCTCTAATATCCGATTGACTTTAGATTTATACACAGTGTTTAAGGTCATGATACGAAGAAGTCTATTGATTTTCAGCAATATCCGATAATTACTGCCAGAGTTATGACCCTTGATCACTTTGAAAAATCTTGTGAATGCTCTAGAGGCTAAAGTTAATATCTGATTGACTTTAAATTTATACACAGTGTTTAAGGTCATGAGACGAAGAAGCGAATCGATTTTCAGCAATATCCGATAATTACTGCCAGAGTTATGACCGTTGATCACTTTGAAAAACCTTGTGAACGCTCTAAAGGCTAAAGTTAATATCCGATTGACTTTAAATTTGTACACAGTGTTTACGGTCATGAGACGAAGAATCCTATTGATTTTCAGTGATATCTGATAATTTTTGCCAGAGTTATGACCGTTGATCACTTTGAAAAACCTTGTGAACGCTCTAAAGGCACTTAATGTCCGATTGACTTAAAATTTGTACACAGTATTTAGGGTCATGAGACGAAGAATCCTATCTGATAATTTCTGCCAGAGTTATGGCACTTGATCACTTGAAATATCTTGTGGACGAAGGCCTTGAGGAGACAAACAATCAAAACAATTCTAACTATTTCTGATAATTACTTAATGGGTTATTACTGTAATAAGATTTTCATGTGTTGTAAATGTTCTCCTTACTGACAAAAGAAACAATATGTGACAACCCTTGTTGACTGCCCGGACGACTTAGCTGTTGTGGGACAGTGGGCGTATGTTTTGTTGCCTGGCAACCTATCTTTTAATACACCAAAAATTTAAGCGCCAAACAAACCAATTACATTTAATCCCCGTCCAACCAGATTCCCATTCCCAGCAGATAAATTAAGAATCAGTTTTTTACTTGGATTCCAACATGTGTTTTTTTTATTAAGTTCTCTTGAACAGTTATATTAAGAAACTTTGTGTATTGCATTCACATGGAGGACCTCAGTTTTCCTTCCCATTCAAAATGTAAGAACTTCCATAATACGGTAACACAATTTAACCGAAAATGAGGTTTCTTGATGGACGGATATCTCGTTACAATGGCCACCAGCAGACTCATCTACCCAATTGAACAAATATAAGTTTACTTACCTTTTGTAAATTACATGTTTGGAAAAAGATCTCCGGTTTTGCTGACTTCATCTGTGTTGTACTGAACGTTCTGGTATATTGCATAATATTTCCACCAAGTGCATATTTGGACTGTTTAACTGATTGTACCTATCATATCATATTACTAGAAAAACTGATTTCACCTGATATGTTTTTTGTTAAAAAGGAAATGAACAGATAGTTGATCAAATGATTCTATTACTTGATGATATTTGAGACCCTGTGTATCTCAATCTATCACTGTGATAGAGAGATACAAGGAAGACTCGCGCTGACCACGTATGGCCTCCCTTTCTATCTAGAAAGCCGTACATGCATAGGATCGGGTGTAACCTAGCATCCATAACGGGGACAGATCACCTCATACATCATACACCCGCCAAATGACTGGATGACCAGAATCCCTAAGATGCGACTCACTGAACATATACGTGGAATCTCAACCCCCGGATTTCACACACCATCAAGTCTTAAAATCATGGCCACGGATATTCACCACAATGGTTGCAAGGATTAATTCTTTAAATTTATTTTTATTTATCTGAAAATTTGATTTCAAAACCGAAAATGACAGAAAGAAACCTAACATTTTAATAAATTGGCATGATGAATTGGCATATAAAGTTTAGTTTTTTCAATAAGTTCAACAGTTGTTGCTTGTTTTAGATCTATTATTATAGGTTTTTAGTTGTTATGAGGATGTTAAAAATTGATTATATTTAATACAAACACTGACTGCACATTGACAATTATTTTCTTAATTTGTTCTTTACAATGTAAACCAATGAATCAAAAATCTCATTTCGTCTTGATTAAGTTTAAGTTTTTTGTTCTGAATTTCATTTTTCTCAAATAAATAAATTCAACTAGAATTGTCTGGTATTTCCATTGACATGAAAATGTTGTGATTGTTGGGTTTATTAAAGGGTTTTGTTGGGAACAAATTTTATCTATCTTCTCATTATTTGGCTAGTCATTAAATAGGTATTTGTGTGTGGTTATTTTTGGTTGCTTCATTGTTTTCACTGGTGAGTTTTGAATTTTGAAAAAAAAAACTGATACCGTAGGCCTATACTAATAGCCTGAGAATATTTACTGATAATTATTTTTAGCATGACAACCTAAGCTGCTTTGTTTTATCAACATTGGGACAAGAAAGTATCACCTACCTTGGCATAGCTTAATAAATTGCATCCTGCTTTCTAAAGCTGTAACATTATTCTACTGTCTCTGGGCCTAATGTTTTTTCAAGTTTTTCCCTTCTTTCTATTCCCCCCCCCCTCCCATTGGACTAATGTTAAGCTTACATGGACCTACAATGTCATTGTGTGTCTCATTTTAACTCTAAGCTGAAGGCCTTTTTTATTTTGTTTGTTCAGTCTTTGTATTCTTATGCAGTTATCCATCATTCTCTGTTGTTTTAGTCAAATACAGAAAGCATCTCTCTCTGACACAGTTAACCAGGCTTATGAAACATGCTCATACACTTGTTGGCCAGCAGACGCCAGTTTCTGTGAGGATTAAGGGAGATAACTCTATTTTGTTCCTGTTTTGGCCTTGATATTTTTCATATCTTTGTCAATTGTTTTTTTTACTATTACTTCATTGTATTTTCATAAACAGTGTTGGATTATTTTTTATTGATTATTTATAAATTCAGTTGTTTCACTCTGACCACTAGGCCTTCTATTTCAAGATTTAGTCTTGAATTTAATGTTTGCTTCCATGATTCTAATACAGTATCTTAATAATATTAAAGGTGGAAAATTATTTAAGAATTTCATCATTTCATATATTTTTATGGATTGTGAAAACTGGGCGTTAAAGAAAAAAATAATTAAATCTAATATCCAGATAACTGTGTGTAGGCCTAACAAGGCATGTTAAGGCCTATAATAATAATATGAATCTTAAACATTTACTGTATTACTATAAACACATTGTCTCGATAGCTATGATGACTGCTGCTAGTGTCCCCCCCTTAAGAGGCTCCAACTAACCTCTATATTATCTTCAATAGAAGGCTTGATCTCACCTTAGATACGTACATCTTATCAAGCCCTTCACGTAATACCCTGCATATTTCGCCACCAAGACTCACACTTCTAGCTAATGTTTTCATGTGACAATCGAGTTGCAAAGTTCAAAGATCGATCAATGTCAAGGTTACTGGTTTTCCGTGAGTTTCTCAATTTAAAAAAAAACAACTTTCAATGGCTACATACTTGTTTGTTTACAGTGTGTTATGTGCCACGACCTGGGATTGGACAATGCTAATTAGTCGCGTGTCTACACAACAGGCGCAAAAGTTCAGGAATTGCCAAGTATAGAAGCAACGGTTTGATGTTGTAAAACCTCGCGGACGTCGCTTAAGGAACATGCCTTTATGTATGATTAGACTCAATGCATCTGAAGAAAGGTTACAGTTGGATGATCCACAGTTGTTTACTCATTCTGTGGCCTTTGTGATATGGGCCGAATGATAACTGCCATGAACTGAGAGAGATCCTCCAAAATTAGAATGTTTTTATATTTTTAGACCGTTTACCATACCATGGTGGTTCTGGATGTGTGTAACAGGTTTTTTTCTAGCTTGCTCAATCAGGTAAGTGTTTTAAACAACTATGGTTGTTAAGCTTTCTGGATAAACAATCAGTGTTTTAAAACAAATATTTGATACAGTGTGCCTAATTGCTAAATATTAAATCAACAATTTTTAATTTTATATTATGAACATGAAAATAATTAAAAGCTCACTTTTTCAATAGCTTTTAAACATTTACGCTTTTCATAATGTCCTCTACTGTAATAATATTCATACATCAAGAATGGGACCCTTCTAATAAAATTTCTATTATCAATCAGATTTATTTGTTTCTGTAAAGTAATGTGTTGTTATATATTTCAGTGTTAAATTTGTTGGATTGTTTGTGATATTATTATGTGGTATTACAACTATCATTGATCTCTGGAATATTTTAGGAGATATGTCATTAACTTTTGTAAGTTTGTATACCCTCATTGATTAAAAGCAATTGTTATTCAATAATATATCTTGAAATAATTAACTTATTTTTTTTTTAAAGAAAAAGTCTACTAATTTTATTCATCTCTGCGATACCATTTCACAAGCATATTCATTTTATACATGTAGAACTAGAAGCTGAAATGCCATTTATACATAAATGATTATATTGTCTATCGTCCAATATTATTTCTTTTATTTTACTACAGGTTGATTGTATTAAACATTTTGCATCAAGAGTTGTTGGCCTTATTATGATTCCTGCCATATTTTATATTATATTTTTTGGAATTCATCTTAAAATATTGAACAAAACGTAAGTCCATATTCAAACACATATGACTATGTTTTAGTAGAACTGTAGAAGGTATTCAAAATTTGACAAAAATTTAATCTAGTATAAATTCGTAATTAATTATTCAGCCAAGATAAATAAGAAATCAATGTTATTTGTTCATAATGTTATGGTTCTCTGATTTCATTTCAGTGGAAATGGAGATGGATTTTTCAGTTCTGCTTTTCAGTCACAATTAATAGGCAATAAATTGTATAATGTCAGTATGCCAGCTAGTAAGTTTTGTGATTACTGTATGATATAAAGCAAATGTTTTATTGCTCACTATTTGGTATTTAAAAAAGAGTGAACTACATATATGCATGTAAATTACTAAATGTATATTGTCCTCGCATATTGAAATGATCAATTTTGTATTTAAACAATATGAACTATATTGAACAACATCTGTGCACATAACTAAAAATGCTCTGATTATTAGTCAATTTTTCTGTTTTATTTTTAATGTTTTACTATGTACAAGGAACATGGGACATATATTTTCTGTCATTGTTCAGAACATAAACTTATTGACCAATCAAATCATCTTTTTCAGCATGCAAGGCTGTGATTTCTAATGATTTATTAAAAAATTATATCACATCAAAAGCCTAAACAAGACGTTCTCACAGGATTAGCATCAGAGAATAATTAACTAAAAAAAAAAGAAATTGTTCTTGTTAAGTGAATCTAAGTTCTTTGAATGATTGACTGGACTAATTTTACCCCAAAAAAGAAATTGTAATTTAATTTTAAGTCGAATTGATTCTTGAATCTAACAGTATTATTGTAGTTTGTTCAGAAATGTAAAATATGATAATAATACTTATGCTTACAGATATTGCATATGGAAGTATTTTAACATTAAAACAGAGGAGAACAGGGGGAGCGTATTTACATTCACATTGGCATCTTTATCCAGAAGAACATCCACCTAAACAACAACAGGTATATACATAGAAAATTGTGTGCTTTTTTACTGTTCTTTCTTTTACAATTTCAGCAAATTTCAATTGTCTAGGGTTTTGATATTTTCACACCAGTGTGAATACAAAAGAGTAGGCTGAAATCGATCTTACAGTGCATGAAACAATATAAGTAAATGTAACAAATGTTTGTCTCACAATAACCAATCTATTGTGTTGACAAGACTTCATAGTTCAAACCTCATTCCATTCCTTCCATATTACATATTACCCAATGTTGGCTCTGCAAAATACTCTCATTGAGTCAAAATGCAATTGTTACAATTCTGATAGAATGGTGGGAGAGAGAAATGGGGTTTAGCATCTACTTGACACAAACAAGGTCATTTCGAGACTAAGATATGGTTTAATTTTATTTCAATGATTCGCTTGCACGTAGGGGTCTTTAGCAGTGTGAGGTAACAGAAATCTGAGAAAATCCATGCGGTTGGACAGGCGATCCTGCTCTTTGTCATGTACAACTGGGGATTCGAAACCACCCTAGTTGACTTAATG
Source organism: Patella ulyssiponensis (assembly GCA_963678685.1). Taxonomy (NCBI): domain Eukaryota; kingdom Metazoa; phylum Mollusca; class Gastropoda; family Patellidae; genus Patella; species Patella ulyssiponensis. Next base: position 56,313,287 of record OY783230.1, on the reverse strand, counting down.
ACAAGCTTTATGATACAGCACGCACATGCTAATCATTCGGCCATCCACACCCCTCTGTCAGAATAAAACATTAATGGATTGTTTACAGATCACTACATACAGTCATAAAGATGAGAATAATTATTGGATAATAAAACAAGCTGATAAAGAACCTGATAATGATGCCCCACCACAGCTGGTTCGAAATGGTGATATGATTAGATTAGAACATGTTGTGTAAGTCTATATTTTACTGTCATCTGTTTTATTCCATGTCCATTAATGTAAAATATGATTAATTTAGTCAACAGAATTTCCAAGTTATGTTATGCAATCCAGCAGAAAGACATATAATGTTTTATTGTTGTATATATTCTCTACTACTTAAACTCTTCTATTATGATGAAGACTATTTTTGTTTAGTCTGCCCACCTGCCTATATATCATAATCTAGCATGAATGCTAACATGGTTTTTACTAGTCCACTTTGTGTAACGGAAATTCTTGTTAGTATAACTTTGATTTTTATTTTCTACAGAACTCATAGAAATTTACACAGTCATAGAGAACCAGCACCCATTAGTAAAAGACAGTACCAAGTTACGGGTTATGGGCAGGTATGGTAATATTACTAACAATAAGAGATTTAATAAACACAAAAAACATATTATGGAACACAATTACTATTTTAATTAAAGCGAATAAGAGATTTAATTTGAAAACACAATACACATTCTGTTAATCTCTTTAGTCAGTATGTATTTCATTATTCTGTGTATTGAATAACCTATTGATCTATGTGTATAATATACTATCCACAAGTGTATGTGTATTACTATACTATTACAGTAGAATAAACAATCCATCAGTCTATGTGTATTATAGTATAATATCCATCTATTATAGTTGAATAAACAATGTGTATTATAGTATAATGTATAATGTACAAGCTATATTTTGGTGTGTATATACATATAGAATCTCCTAGGACAATGTAAAACTCTGCCAAGTTTTTTTTAACTTTATCAACGAGTGTTGATATTTTTAGATATCAAAAAACACGAGTTGGAGATTTTATTTATTACCCAATCCTTTCTTACATGCACAAATAAATAAAAATAATTCTTTGGTATAGATTTCACTTTTACTGAATCTAATTTCATTACAGCGTAGTGATACATCAGTTTTTTGACAGCAGTTTAGCTATTGCAAAGTGCTATATATGGACCCAGTATTTCCTTCAAGGTCAATTAAATAAAAACAGTTTCTTTTTAACAAAAAAAAAAAAAGTCACTTTTTATTTAAAATAAGTTGTTTCTTTAAAATATAAGAAAGTAGTTCCTTTTTGATTGACCAATCCAATTCATGTAAAGGAGATATCGCAGTAGATTATGTAATTTATCATACAAGCGATATCTACTGTCAAATAAGATATTGGGTGATAAAACTTGTTAATCCATGTGTATTATAGTTTAATAATAGACAAAATAAAATGAGGTTTAAAGTCCTAATGTTGTGCTGTTTGTGCACCAACTGAGCTAATGAAGATCTGGAAATTTTGTCCAGACAGTGGCTCTAATGCCGTCTCTTTTTTTCAAATTCCAACTAACACAGTGTATATGAGACCTCATATTTTTTTTTGTTCCTTGCCAAGCCTTCCAATCATGCAACACTGACAGTTGACATGCTGGAATATCCTGAGGAACCTTCATGGCTGCCACTAGGATTGAACCAGGAATCTCATGGTTAACGAGCCAGCCTCTTATTTAGTTATGAAACATCTTCGAGTTCATCAGTAGACAATCTTTTAATCTATGTGGTTTTGTTGAATATACAGTTTATTTGTTTGTTTGTATTAAGGTTCAATAAATTATAATATTATGTAAATGATAATTCTATCATCAAGCAGTATAATAAAAATGACAATTTTTTATGTTACTTAGAATGGATATGGAGATGCTAATGATATATGGGTTATAGAGATACAAGGAGCAGCCAAAGGTACCGTTGTTCAAACTGTTAGATCCAAGCTAAAAATCATACATTATCATGTCCGCTGTGCTTTGCATGCCAACGACAAGAAACTTCCTAAATGGTAGGTACTTAATGTCCATTATTCATTTCTAAAAAGAAAAAATTTACAATTACAAATATTTTGTCTTTGGTACTTGATGCATTATTAGCAAATATTGTCTGAAGTTTCTACTTGAATTATTTACAATTTTTTATTTTTTTATGTCTCATTAAATTATTTGTTTGTAGGGGTTGGGAACAATTAGAAGCTACATGTCATCCTAATGTCCGAGAACCCAAAGCTTTGTGGAGTGTAGAAGAAGTTAAAGATGCAAGATGTAATTTTTAATTTTCATACTTTTTTATATTTCTGAAAGTTGTTGACAATCAAGGCTATAAAAATAAAGCCATTGTCTTCATTAAAATAGACACAAATCTGTATTGATATCCATATTTTCAATGTGAGTAGTGTACTCAAAGATTGTGAATGTGAAATGTAAAAATTTCACATGCTTTGTAATTCATGATATATGTAATTGGATTTACTGTTTTCAGTACCAAATGTCAGTTTTGAAGTCTATTGCCCAAGTTTTATTGAAAAAATCACAGAAAGTCATGCAGTGATGACACAGGTAATTTGCTTAATCTGCCTTAGAATGTTACACACAATTATCCTTGATTTATTGTCAAATGACACTATGCAGAGACTGGCTATAATAGGCTTAAATTCATGCACTTAATTTATCAAACTGATTTTAAGATATAATCTTAATGTTTGAAATTTTTATTTTAATTTACTTATTTTATAGGGTAATAGTGGGTTAAAACCAAAAGAAGGTGAAATAACATCAAGACCATGGCAATGGCCAATAGATTATAGGGTAAGATACGGATCAAATGGCAAGGGTTCAACATGGTGTTAAATCTGAATTATAATTTCTCTTTTTAACTCAGTTATGTGATTCTATAAGGGAATCATGGTGGCTTAGTATGGCACTAGCTCTCGAAACGGGGAAGATGCTGGTTACAATTGCAATGTGAACAGTATTTTTTATTGACCAGGTTTCTCTTAGTCTGTAGTGCATGAAAATCTGGCAAGTCAAAAAATCTATTTATTGATTCAAAAAAAAAGGTCCCATTGGCAGTATATTTAAGATCCGTTGACATTTGGAAATTGAATTAAGAGGAGATTGTAGCGGCACTGTCCAGACAATATTCCCTCAAAGCAATATTCCCATCTTATTAGCCTGTTTGGTGCTGAAAAATAATGGATGTTATTCCTTCTACATAAGCACAGACAAGTTCCATATTTTGTAATGTAATAAATTCAGAGAAAATAAGTCCTAGCTGTTTCACATCAGAAAAATGAAATAGGGTTTTCACGTCCTACTGTTCTGCTCCTAACCTGGGCTAATGAAGACGGGCATACGCCATACAGAGTGCTGTGAGGGAAATTTTGCCCATGCAGCGACGCTACGGCCAACTCTTATTTCGAATTCAAACTGCCAGGACGTGTACACAGGACCTCAGTTTTTTGTACCACCAGAACAACTAGACAGCTGTCCTTGTAAGGCCCTCCGTCCCAAAATACTGATAAGGGTAAACCACACCGGAAAATCTGGATGAACTTTCTCAGCCAATGCAAGGATCGAACACCCGACCTCAAGGTAATCGAGCCAGTGTCTTCCCTACTTAGCCACCTGATCCCCCTTTCTTGGACATGAAATTAAAGTCAAAACTGAATGTCACAAAGTGAAGGGTGCCCAACAGCTATATCCATTTTGTATTTTGAAGTCACACAAAGATCCTATGAAAACTAAAAGATTGGAGTAAAATAGTTATGCATCACTATGTATAGTCCACAAGACCTTACCCCCATCACAGTTGATTATTTCATAACTTACTTAGAGGAATTCATAATAAATAGCTTTTTCTTTATTTATTGCAGGGTCAGATTTTCTCTGGAAAAGATTTTAGAATTTATTTGCTTGGTAACCCAGTTATATTTTGGTTATCAATCATTATTATGATAATATTTCTAGTCATTTATAGCATGTACTCTTTACGATGTCAGAGAGGAATACCAATGCCAAAAATGTTAAAAGGTAATTATAAACGGATTTACAGATTATTTTTTTTGCTGGACTTGCTGGAATTGTTTAGTCAGAACCAAGAGTAAAGTTATTGAAATTCAAAGTCATGCATATTTATTATATGCCTCCATCACTGAAACCTTGTAAATGCTCTACGGATTGTAATATCCTAGATGTTTACCATAAAATATGAAGCTTTTATTTGCCGTCATTAAAGCAGTTTATGTCAGTTTTGTGGAGCTACAAACAATTCCATTGTGGAATAATGTTTATTAAGCACTGGTCTCATGATAATATACTTTTATCTGGTTAAAAAAAGTCATAGCTTGAAAAAAAATTGCATGTGCATTCGTTGTATGTCATTTCCAGAATTTTGGTGGTTTTTAAAACTAAAAACATTTATTGCATTGACAGATGAATATTTATCATGGCCATTTTCATCATTTGAATATCTTCTTATTATTTTTAATTTAATTTTTTTTTTATCTATAGATTATCATACTAGAATGTTTACAGCATGTTGGTGGCTAGCCTTAGGGTGGGCATTACATTATATACCTTTCTGGTTTATGACTAGAGTTCTGTATTTTCACCATTATTTTCCTGCCTATTTATATAGTGCCATGTTAACAGGTAGGACATATCAACTTTGTCATGTTTTACACATTCTAGACATTTGTAATCATAGTAGAAACATGTGAAGTACTTTCTCTCTGGTGATTCAAAAATGCATTCTGCATACTTCCTGCGAAAAGGAAATGTCATTTTTACTCACAATTTAAATACCATTTATAATCTTTTGACTTTTCACCCGGCATCAATCATTCAGATCATTTTGACCAAACCAATATTTATTATTGTCAGATCGGAAACAATTGTGGCTACAGCAACAGCCATTTCGAAGTTTGTGACCCATCACGCTAGTAGATTATATATTCTTTGTTACTTTCTTTTTCCAGGTATTACCCCGACGCGCAAAGCAAATTATTGAAATAAAATTAAATAATCTAGTTTTGGTCGAGTGGACGTTAAAGCCCATTTCTCTCTCTCTCTTTTCCAGGTATTATGTTGGATTACATGATCACTAGAATCTGTTTAATTTTACCGGAAAAATACACTATTAAATTTTTCTATGCATCAGTATTCGTTATTCTCGCCATCATTGTGTACAGGTAAGGCAAACAATTTTCTTTCTAATAGATATGTTCTTTACAACCCAGTCAGGGTTTATGATTAATACTGATAAAATCACAAAAAATAATATATTAGATCAAATCAAACAATTTCGTCAACTTCTCAAAACTATTTTTATAAATATGACATTTCTTACAATGCAGAAATTCTTATTGTATACAAAAAGTGATTAGTAAACTCACAATAAATAAAAAGAAAAGCTTTATCAAGCACCAGATTTTGACAGTATGTCAGTATTAATGTAGCAGGTCAAATGTAGCTGTATATATCATTATGAAATTCCCCAATACTAATATGTTTATCGTCTCAAAATAGTTCAAAGTTTTGTGTTTACTTTATTTTTCAGTTTTTATCTTTTTCATCCTTTAACTTACGGTATGTCTGGTCCACTTGCTAACGATGAAACAAGTATGATGTATGGATTGAAGTGGCTTGATAGTTGGGATATATAATTCTTATTCTACTTGTGTAATGGCAGCTCTGTTTAATAGTCTGTTTACTAGATATAATTGCTAGTCAATGATAATGATTAAGTGATGAAATTGAGAAATGAATATGAATTGAGAGAGGAATATGAATCTGATCATGTTCAATAATGTAAAAATTACTTATTTGTCTTTATCAAAATATGCCATAGAGTCTTCTTCTATAGAAATATTTATACCTAGTCCTTCACAGGAAAGCTGATAAAAGAAAATCTACTAAATGCCAGTGACTTTTTCTTGGCCCAATATCTCATTCCATTTAGAATAATAGGGTCCTCTCATTTTGCTTTGGCAGATAGTCAAAACAGCCATTGGGAGAGGACCAAAGTATTATAGACAAAAAAAGTTGATATAATTATGATATTATATGCACACATATTTTCCATCTGATGAAAACACAGATCCAAATTTCGATTGTTTATACTTTTGATGGCCAACGCACTGCATGAAGATCTGACAAGTTGTAGGGAGAGGTCGCACCAGAGTTCACACGAGCAGCTTTTGACCCTATGACGTTAGACATTGATTAATCGATCAGCATTGATGTTTCTAGTGGTTTACCCCCAGTTCCGTGCATCAAAAGACCAAGAAGTCGCTGTAACAGATGGTTTCATTGGCTAATCCCTCACACCATCCAGAACACCTCAATGGTAACAAACAACTCTTCCGGATCCTAATGTAGTAACGGCAAGTAAAACAAAATTTTGAACTATAAAAACGAAATGAAATAGGATCTGTGTTTTAATCAGAACAACATATTTTAAGTGTTCAATATTTTAATGTTATGAATCATTGTAATGGTAGAAATATTTTTATATTCATTTTCATACATAAGTTTAATGCACATGTTTAAATATTTATTAATCATTGTAGAATATTTAAAAGTACATATCTGTTTTGCATAATTACAATAATATTTGTTTATTTTTTCCTGAAATTATACATTTCTAATCAATTGAATAATACATTATTCCAACAAATTGTTAAATTCACAAACAGAAAAATCAAGTGCACTTATGTCATCACCATAGCAATACCTTTTTTTTTTAAAAAAAAAACTTTTAAATTAAAGTATTTTGATGTGGACTTAAGTATTTTGATGTGGACTTAATGTTTTTGTAATACCACGAAAAATGAATGACATTGTTCTACTCCAATAAATTTATCATGGATATATACTGTTGTCGCCTGCATCTGTAGTCCATCCCAATTTCTTGTGAATATTCTACAGAGTTTTTCATATTTGCAGGAATTTGTATTGCGTCATAAGGAAGATTCAAAATTCAAAATTGTTAAATTCCAATGGTTTGCCCTGTTTACATTCAAACCTTTTATATGAGATATTCATAAATTCAGTGAGGTTGTTGAGGTATAACTCCAAACTTCGAATGTGGTTTGTGAAGGCAATACAAGATAAAATTTTCAGTGAATTTTTTAAACTTCATCGGATTGTTTATTTGAACCAAAGGAGGACCTTATTCAGACATTTTGATTTATGAAATCTCATGATGAATGGGACACAGATCAGAGTTACCAATACAATGTTTAAAATCTCAGTGGGATTTGTCCATTGGTATATATGTGTATATTATTGGTTGTGGCCTTTGTACACGGTAATACGTGTTATACTGTACAACAAATTAATTGTAAAACTGACAAAACACTTTGCATTTAAACTAAAGCATGAATACACATCGTACTATTGTATATTTTATTTATTTACATATTAAAAGAAAACCATATAAATAGTGTTATTATTGCTCCTTTTCTAACCATAAATTATCAAGCCAGTTTTATTAAGACTTTAAAACCATATTTCACATTGCTTGGACTTCTAAGAGACACATGGTCAGCTGTGAAACTGTATTGCGGATATGACCACCGCGGGTAGTTGTGTGCTTCATCGGGGTTGGTGTTGCCTCATGATAATGGCCACCCGATTGATTCATTGACAGTTATCATTTCTTCTCCACTGAATGACAAACCTTCATACAAGCTGGCTATGCTGTAATGCTGCTTAGATCCCCACCCCAGCAACAGATACCAACAATGTGATTAAAACAACGTTTATCTTCTGACTGACCGAATATAAGGCTTTCTGGAATAACGGAACACCACTACTTAATCAGCTAATTCGGTATCATCTGTACCCAGGTGATACAATCCTTACTGAAAAAATTCCCAGTCTCTTGGAATAAGTTAAACCACACAAGTCACATTCTATATTCCAGTATAGTCATAGAGTTTGATTTTTAGGGAATACTTAATACAAGGCGCTTTCCAGACGGTCCTTGGCTAAGTCCCGTGCACGAGTTCTCGTTTGTTCTTCCTCTATCTGTTCTATCTCTTTAGAACTTCGGTCTACCATGGTATTATATAGAGAATCTCCTACGAGTCTTTTTGATATCAAAAAAAGACGAGTTGGAGATTTTATTTATCACCAAATCCTTTCTTTCATTCAAAAAAAAATAATTATAATTCTTTGGTATAGATTTCACTTTTACTGTATCTGATTACATTATATTGACCCAGTATTTCAATTATAAAAAAAAGTTTCTTTATAATAAAAGAAAGTAGTTCCTTTTTGATTGACCAGTTTCTTTTTTTTTTAACAAAAAAAGAAGTTACTTTTTATTTAAAATAAGTGGTATCTTTATAATAAAAGAAAGTAGTTCCTTTTTGATTGACCAACCAATCAAGTTAATGTAAAGCATATCGCCTAGGAGATATCACAGTAGATTATGTAATTTATCACACAGGCGATATCTACTGTCAAATGTGTTTTTGGGTGAGGAATAATCTTTAGCATTAAATCTTAAATGTTATGAGTTGTCATTTTATAATTTATACAGGAAACAACCATTTCTTGATGCCCTACTTGTTTTACAAGAATTTCAATTTTCTGGGCATGCGTTACGATAGGATTTTCACTACTGAGTCCACGTGCAGAATTGTGCTGATACGTTTCTATACAGTGTAGAGACTAGGTGCCAAAAATGGGCTAAATTTTGGATGTTTATCTTGTGTCCAGTTCACTGACATTTAATTGGCTGGTATGTTAGTCTAAACAACATGTCCCACTTGATAGCATTATTACCCTGTTAGTGTTGACAACTTTTAACCTGCCTGCTATTGAGAGTATCAAATGCCAACATTTTGATTTAGAAAATAAAAAGCTCTTTACTATAATTGGTATCAGTTGTTTATTTCTTCCCAAAACCAAGTTTTATCATTAAAATGAATGGTATTGGATGCCAGAATAAAAAATTGACATCTTTCAATCATTTTTTTTTCTGAAAACAGAAGATATGTAGTATAATTGGACAAGGATTTGTAGGGTTAGACCCAAGACAAAGTAGTGTGTATTTTTGTACAGAATTTACAAATATTTTAAGATTAAAGGTGCTAAATTGATAATATTTGGGACCTAGAAATTGACACAAATGGGTCGCAACGCATATACTAATGTAATATGAATGTAAATTGATTTACATTCAATTGTTTCCGTTTTTACTATAATTTCAAATTATTTATGTTCGGCGAAATACGCCAGAAGTCTCAATCGAATAGCTATCTAAAGCATCTGGTTATTCCAATCTACCTCCATAGTATTTATTGTGCATGCTCTACAGATAAGAATACAGGTCACCGTTTGACAGGACTTGTGGAATATGTCTAGCCTCGTTCTTTGAGTTCCTTGTAAAAAAATTGCCCGAAACCAGAGCTTTTATTTTAATTTGAGGAAGCTCATTTCGTCCAGTCCTTATTTTTATACGACTACATTTTGTTGTGGATGTATACTGCTGTCGACCCTGTCCATTTATCTGTCCATAATTTATTTGTGGACACTCTACATGTCACAATTTTTATCCCATTTTGACTGAACTTGAAGTATGGGCATTTCTCCCAAAGATTTTGGTTTCTCTCGATATTGGCATGAATCGAGCCAGACCTCGTTTTAGCTTCCAAATTCTCTAGAGGTCACAATTTTTATCCAGTTACATATTTATATCCCAAAGATCTGGGTTACTAATCTTGATACTTCAGATCGTAACTTGCTGGATTATGACCCCTGATTGTACAAAAAACGCCTTTTGTAATCTTGTTCTGTCCATCAAATAAAGACGGACATTCGCTAAACAACGTGTTATTATGACGGGAATTTTGTCCAGACAGTTGCATCATGGCCTACCCTTATATCGAATTCCAACTGCCAAGGGATCTTTTACATGCACGCATTGTATACCCTGGGCCTCGGTTTTTCGTACCATCCGAACCACTGACAAGGTGAAGCCAGACAGAAATATCCCGATGAACTTTCTTGTCCAATGTAGGGATCGAACAGGCGGGCTCCAGCCAGGCTAGCGAGCCAGTGTCTTACTACCGTGGTTCTCAACAATTTAAGATACTGATGATGAATAGAAATTTTAGAATGTTTAGGATATTTTGTATACAATTTGTTCATGTCTTTGTAAAGTTGTGTATCTTTGTATAATTATGTACATGTAAACATATTTATCTTTGCTTATTGCGTGTATCTTTCTTTTATTTCTATTTGTATATGCACATGACCTTATAAATTTTTTTATGCAATAAAGCTTCTTCTATTTAAAGGAGGTACATCGCTAATATTTGGGACATAGAAATTGACATAAATGGGTCACAACACATACAATAATGTAACATGAATTTATATAAACTGATTTACATTCAATCAATATGGTCTTTACTCTAATTTCAAATCAGTTATGTTTGGCGAAATAGGGCCTACGCCCGAAGTTTCAATCGAATGTCTAGGGTCCGGTTATTCCAGTCTAAATAGTATTTATTGCGTATGCTCTCAAGATAAGAATATGCGTCACCGTCCAGCCTCGTTCTTCAAGTCCCTTGTTAAAATGGGCCTAAGACGCATTATGGTACACGATTCGTGTACCAATGGTAAATTTTTTATGTTGTCTTAAATATTGGATATCAGAAGCCCATTCTTACCCCGTAAGATCACAACATCAATGTTGATTTGAATTGACAAATAATTCGTGTTTTCATTGTCGAAGATTTTGGATGAGATTGAGTTAGAGACTTAGCTACTTTAAAATACATGTATCATAAGCTTAGTAGTATAACCTTATGTAATATTTGAACCAAATGTAATTTTTATTTATTAAATATTTACTTTATTTTTTTTTATTAATTTGAATGTGATTTGAAAGTCTTATAGAATCTGACCCAAAAGGCTTATAACTTGAACAATCTAAATATATAGAGCAGTGTAATATGATCTTAACATGCCCTATACACCACATCATCACAAGGTATTGTCTTTGACAACTTGATGACAGGATTCTCTTTAACAAAACTGTATTGTCTGTGGGGGTCACATTCCAAAATTTGAAGAAAACTGGCTGATTTTCACCTAGTCCCACGACTGTATACGGTAAACACCATTGCTACGACTGACCTCCATATATGATGATACGATCACCACGAATACTCTACGATTAAAACCGCAATTTCAATCGTGGCACGAATCGTGGAAGTGGGAACCTGGCATGAACGTTGTGCCTTGTCAGGCCACAATCCTTCACCACCGACAAGGGTAAACAACGCCGGGGAAACGTACCCGGTCAACACCGGCGTCGAACCCTCGAATCCCTGGTTATCGAAATGAAATTGAAATGGAATGGAGTTTAACGTCCTACTCCTCCACACTTTACCTGGGCTAATGGAAGAGTGGCATACGCCATACAGTGTGCTATGAGGGAAATTTTGCCCGGGCAGCGGCGCTACTACCTACTCTTATATCGGATTCCAACTGCCAAGGGATCTTTTAAATGCACGCCAATATGTACACGGGACCTTGATTTTTCGTCCCATCCGAACGAGCCAGCGGCTTACCCAATTAGCCACGTGATCCCCTCTGGTTATCGAGCCACCGCAATAATAAAGACAACATTATCAGTAGATTTCATATTACACGGTTTTGATCTGGATTTTGAAATCCAAAAGCCACTTGTTATACGATAACCCTGGTCTAAAACGTGAACCAATGAGTCATGGGTTCATTCATGTGGTATTTAGAAAATGTAACCATGTTCTACCGCTGGAAGGCTAAAACTGATCTGCACTTATATATGCAAAAACAAGGACGATGAATTATTTACATTAGAAATTTATTTTAAAGTTAAGATCAAATTTTAATTTTCTTGTTGGCTGATTAATAATTAAATCATCAAAATCCGCCAATCCTAAAGAAGTTGTTCCTACACCAACAAAACCTGGTTCTGGGGACGTAGAGAGTGAAATACTAAATAACTTTTTATTGTTAAACACAGCAGTTGCTTCATAACCGTTTACGGAAAGTCTAACCGTATTCCATTCTTTGTATATGGGAATATTTGTCAAGTTTCCATATTGCACAGTGTCCAAGCCAGCAATATCTGAATTAAGTAAATAGTGGTTTAAAGTAGGGTAGATGACCAGAAATACCCCAAAAGCCTTGTGCGAGTCACAACCCGTTTCATTAATGCGAGCTGCCAAAAATATACCATTGGCACTATCTGGCAAATCTAAATTAAACCGGACGCTAATGTTTAAATTAACCCACCGATATGATCCTATGATAGCAAGACTTCTGGGAAGACTGTCCGCAGCACACCACTCGACAGATGGTTGAAGGGACGTTTGTCGAACAACCTGATTTGGTGGGGATCCAGTTTGGACGACCTCAAAACTTCCTATTTGAGGTGAGAGATTATTTGGTTCAGAGTTAACAGGTGTTTTCTCAAAATCATCATGATAAGGCACTGGGAACGGTTTACTAGGCGGAGGGGTTGTGACTTCCTTATTGCCGGAACTAACAGTTGTCAAAGTCCAAACTTCGTCCACTCCAAGATTTAACCGCATAATTCCATTGATGACTGGAATGGGATCTTTGCTCGTGAACATTTCGAATGTTTGGTCTCGACTTAGTTTGCTATATCGGACATAAAACTGGCGAATATTTCCTAGTTTTCCTTTCAAATTAAATTCAACACTTTGACTTGACACATTGTACGCTGGAAGTGGCGGTCTTATACACACTGACGCATCATGACTCATTGTCTCTATTACTATTGTCAGTTGACTTTGGTCAGGACTTACCAGGGATACAAAGGTTCCTCCATACTGCAAATTACCTACCCCGGAACCGTGTTGGAGATATGACCATTCTGTTGTTGTAAATTGTGTTGTGTGGGCACTGACCCAAATTGGTGTTGCTACATTATAGTGACCACTCCATGGTTCATTGGCAGTCATTAACCCATCTCCGTTATATGGCAGTCCTTCATACCAACTAGCAATTAAGGCCCATGATATTGTACTAGTCATAAATCCGTTGACGTAGTTTCTGTTTAATATCCTAGCCCAGCAACCTCCTCCAATTAGGTCATCTAAAGAACTGAAATCTTCAGAAGACCATAAAGGTTTACCAGTCTGCAAGGCTCCCACGGATGTGGAAGTTCCGGGATAATGAACCCCAATACCGTATATGGCATCATCAAATTCTGGATCCTTCATAATATCAAATGCTATATTCCAGCCAAAATAATCCGCTGCTACAATTTTTACGGAAGTAAAATTATTCATATCAAGCTGTTTTCTTAAAGTTTTTACGTACTTTATATCATACATTCTCTCATTCCAAATCCCGATATAGTCAATATTCAGGTCGTTCACTTCCTGAGCTCCCCGGATCCAACTGATGATATATTCAGCTAATTGACTAGGGTCTGTATAGGGATTTTCTGTATAATTACCAACCCATCCTGGGAAACCCCAGGGTAAACCATAAAGTTTGATATTTGGGTTTCTCTTTTTGGCTTCCTTCATCAACCACCATTCATATCCTCGGAAATAATTAGCATCGTTTCTATTTCTCATGTGTGTTGCTTCCGTACCGTCAGTGCTCTGTGCATCACCCCCAATCTCCACCTTTAATATCTGTAGACTAGCTCCCACGTTTGGTTTGAATAGATAGTCTAGAATTTCATCTCGCTGTTTTTGTGGATAATTCACAAGAAGCTTTGAAGACGCACCAGCACTCAATCCACCGATACCATCAAATCTTCGTCCTAAACCATTTGTTATGTCCACAGGATAAACGGCTTGAGCAGATAAAGATGTAAAACAGGTGAAAATGACGATCGTCTTTGAAATTACGCCCATCGCTCGAGTGCAGGTCTTTAAAATGTATAAAATGATTACGAACACTGTCCTGGTATCAATATATCAACAGTCAATACCAGTTTATCTATACGCTTGATGTAGCCTATTGCGCCGCTTCAAGTCATACAAGGTCAGCGGTAACGATATCTGTACACATATCTATTGATCAAAATACAGTGGTAACTTATTCAATCGGTGATCCAGTCATGCTGGAAAGAGGGTAGGGGGGTGGGGGGTTCTAGCCGAATCCCACGAAAAGGGCACAATAAATCCGCATATGCAAGATGAATGAAACAGCGAAGCGTCTTCTTTTTAACTTGAATATTGGGACATTGACCTACACATTTTTATCTGCAAATCACCACACATATTAATATTTACTAATGATTGCTAGTTAAATTAATGGAATACAACCCGTATTTTTGACAAAGATACGATATATTTAAATAAAGACACAACTATATACTAAATTTTAATGATTATGTATAACTGTGAAATCACAATGGTTTTTTTCTTACAGATAAACTTTTAGAATACATGTCATAGTTTTGCTTGATGAAACATACCCTATTAAATAAAGAACACACGCACACGTATACAGTACTTAAAGCGGTAATTTCATATTTTTAAGTTATATTTTTAACGTATATTAAAATAAAGCCTTAAAATATGTGGTAACGATAAACAGTCCTACCTTGTTAAAGAATAATCCTATTAATCCTATAATTCACTATTGCCAGTTGAAAAATGTCATTTTCAACTTCAAATTCAAACGTTTGAAGATAGCTATTGCATGGAGGGAATAGAAAAACAAGGGAAATAATTGTGTTATTATTTCCGGTGTTAGTGATTTATAAGAGTGGGAAATCATGCCTATGATCGTATAATAATGAGTTGACAACTTATTGAGCAAAAGACAAAGAAATAATTATGTTTTGACTTTCTTAGAAAATATGAAATTATTGCTTTAATAAAGTGAGTATGAATAACTAGTTAATGGCTGTTTTAAAACAAACTGGTTCAAACTTTGTAATTTAAAATTGCAGATTAGAATCGCGGATTCCATAATCACATTTACATTTTAAACTTTCGATGGATTGAAAGAATAAAAGCTAAAGTGGATTATCCATTGGTGCAAGCTAAAGAACTTCATCGTCAGCTTTACTACTAGTGGTTGACTTCAGGGCCCGATACGACATCGTTTATGTTCATCTGATCAACAGATATTCTCAAATTATACATTTTGTTATGCAGAACAACAAGGAATTCGAACCATAACAATTTTGATCGATTTTAATGCTATCGACACATATCCTCAAAAACACATTCGTACACTGGAACAACGGGTTATTTTATAATATTTATATTATTGTTATCTATATCCATAAACCAGCTAAACTTTATACTGGATGCTCTGTAATTTCAAGTATATAAAATCCATATTCATTGTGTAAATACTAAAGTATATAATATTCATTTCCCACAAAGGTTTTCTTTACCTTCGCTTTATAGTTCTTGAATTAAGTGCATGTAAGCTGAAATTTCTACGAATCATTATTTCCAATTTAAGTAGTACATATGTTGGTGTTTACGACTTCAAACGAATCATACATCTTTCCATATACCGGTCTTGGTACTAATAGCTCTAATTATTCTTTATATTATAGCTATAGTACACTGATAATGCAGTCTTTCATTACATTTTAGTCACCAGTTCGACTTCTAGTGTTATACCAGCTCCTTTGCGTGGCATTAATCTAAATATTCTAAAATAATGAGAAAAAAAATATAAGCATTACAGTGAGCTGTAATGAAATTTTCTGAATGAAATGATATAAAATGGAGATTGACGTCCTACAGGGTTACTAAAAATTGCGAAGGGCAGTGTCTACGCGTTGGTAAACTTAGGATATTTAACTGAAAGTTTATACTATTGCAGGTTTATATGCAGTCTATGAACACAAATGTACAATATATACCTTGATCCTTATGAATGTTCCAATATAACACTAATGATTATTATTAATTGAATTGGATTCAATTCCTATCGGCCACGTTTTCAAAGGAACACGTGAACACTGGATGTAGTATGATTAGGATTCTATAAAAATCAAAACTTGATTACGTTTGAAGCTCATTGCCCAAGAATTTTAGTCCGTGCATACTAACGACGGATATAAACATGTCTTTCAAAAACGAATACTAAAATACACATTTACACTTACAATAAAAGCAAAATGTCCACCAAAGCCATACCAGCCATAAAAAACCAAACAATTCCCTTATAATAATCTACAGTGGCATTGTATACAGCATTATACAGTAAATTAGATATACTGTGACAAACAGCTTCCACCACAGCTATGCTAGCAAATAATGCCCCTTAAAGAAATACAAATCGAAGAGATATTGACTCACTTGGATGAATAACATGTATTATCAAAGCTTTCCAAGATTAAATCAGTCTTTAACCCACCACTTGACTAAATCAAACAAAAGTCCAAGTTTGCTTAATCGCCTGTACTCTGTCTATGATAAAATATCCACATATGACCCTTTTCAGTGCCACCGAATACATACCAAATAAGATTAATAAGAAGGTGATTTGGGTTTTTTCCCCATTTTTGCACAATAATTCGACCAACTTCACCTCTCTGGAGTTAACCATTTACATTTGAACATCTCCGAATAAGCACTACCCAGATTTGTTTGAAATCCGTCTTGAGGCATATAGGCAAAACTTTCTAAATCTGATCCTATGGGACAGACTGGGACAGATCATCTGGAATTCTACTAACCTTGTTGAGATGGTGATGTCATCCTAGACATAATTGATCTAGCGATAGGTGTAGTTGCCCCGCTTACAACCCCCGCGATGGGTGCTGAAATACAAATAGCTGACAGTTATAAACGAAAACAAAGCTAAATGGTATCGTTTCCATGGTCAATTTGTCGACCACTGCGTATTGAGATAAAGGAAAAGATGAGAATGTGTTTTTTGGTTAATACAGTTCATACTTCAAATTGGATATGTTTCATCCTACCCCTATCGTTGTGTTTGGTTGGACATTAAAAAAGCATTCCTTGTTTTCTGTTATGAAATAACAGTATATTCTTTCAGAAGATGCTTTTAAATTGTTATTAATAATGCAAATATAACGCATAACAGGGGTCTACAGTTTTTAAAAGTGTAAGGTGGCACCTCTATACCATACAGTTTTATTCTAAATATAAGTTTTTATAAATATATTTTATAAAATTTAATATAAGTTTTTATAAATAAATATTTTGTTACCTAAATACATCAATAAGCTTGTGTTAGCAACGCCTTCTAACAAAAACCCTGCTACAGCTGAGAAACAACTTATTATACCGATCACCTCCTCTTGGAGGCAACGATGTAGGATTTTTATTACTATGACACTGAAAATCACCATTGACGTTGTTCGCAGTGCTCCGAAATATCCAATTTTGACGGAGTCCCAGCAAAATGGTTTTCCAAGTTGATAAATAGTTTCTAGAGCCGCACGACCTAAAACCGTAACAACAGAGAAAAAAAATATTCCCATCGCTATGGCGTATAGAATTCTTTTTTGGACCGTATCTTCAGTGAAGTAGAATCCAAAAACCTTTTTTAAGCTCTTTATTGGAGATCTATCCAATGTTATTGTTACTCCTGTTTCCGGAAGTAAAAAGAAAACCATAACTAAATCTAAAGCTCCCAGAGTAACAAACAAAACCATGAGATAAAAGAATCCCGTAGATTTGATTAAAAATCCTGTGCTAAGTAGTCCTATGGATGCTGCTACGGGTAAGCACCCTTCCATGACGGCCATGGCAATTGTCCTGGACTTCCCAGGAACTGTTATATCAGCCGTGTACGCAAAAATGGCAACCAACATTGAGAAATATGAACCACTTAGCCCATCAATAAGATTTGCTAAGTAAAAGTAATTTGTATCTAGCTTGAAATATACAATTAAAGTAATGATCACATTTTTGGTAAGGATTCCAAGCAAGGGCAATATAAACATAAATCTTCTTCCAATAGAATCAGACAGCGGCCCAATGAAGATGTTAATGATAATAGCAGATAAACTTCCAACAAGCGAATAATACAGATTCAAACTTGCCGCATGCTTTTGTACTTCTTGGTCCAGACGATCGTCCGTTGTGAGATTTCCATGTTCACCACATACACGTCGCGTTGTGTTGACATCTGAAGAATTAAAAACTCTTTCTCTCAATCTTGATACTACATACTGAGATATGACTGGAGCTGTGGGTATTGCTGCTACCATATATAGAATAATTGATAAACCAGTCACCACCCAAGCTCGAATGTAAGGAAAATTAGATGGTAATTTAGATCCTTCAGACGCGGCTGCTTCTGCTGGGCTTCCCATCTTCCTGGATTCTGGACTAGATATTCAGCTGTCCTTTTTATTATCCGAAAGTGTGTCAGTTCTGTCTTTTTGACGATGACATATGAATACAACCACTTTGTCAACCAGTGCGAACAAGATAACTGTCTTAAGACAGACAGTGTCAACGTAAATATTCGGTGAATGAATGTGGTTTGTAGCTAGACTTTGTTTATGTCTCTCTGACTTTTTTTTCAAGGATTGTTTTGCTTGATAAGATTTGATTAAAATCTCCAAATAAAGTTTGCGCTTCGTTGGATTTTATTAATCATCAACTGTTTTCCGGAACCATTTCCAGTATTTGATTGAATGTTGGTGCACTGTTGTGCAGTCCAAAGTTTGCGTTTCCATTAACTATTATTACTGAATTGCTATCCATTCTGTTTTTCGTAACTATTAACAGTAGGCTTCGGTGTATGTGATTGTAGGTTGGGGCTCTGTTGCATGTAGCCCGGTTACAGATCAAGTTTGTGGATTCTTTTAGAAAGTCTTAAGGTTTATCTTTTTAAAGATATATAATTTGGAGATTGGTACACCGCTGTCCGTTAAAATTAAGGTTAATAGAATTTACTCAATTTATTTATTCACAACTGTATTCGCCTTATCAACCTCTAATACTGTATGCATTGTGAAATTTCTTTTGTCCGACAAGGGGTATATATATATATCCATTTTCTGATATTATTACTTTAGCCAGATGACATACCATGATAGCCTTTTTAAAATATTTGAGGAACGAATTGATCTACTTGAAAATAATAATGAAGAAAAATTGTTTCAACATAACCGTGCCTTTACATAGATGTGCTGAATTCATCGTACAGCGTATCGAACAAATCAAAAATGTTATTTGTTTTATAAATTTTTGAAGATTACCAATCAGCTTTGTCATAGCACTCGAGATGACCCAGCATTTATTCTCAGCTAATACTGAATGCCTAGGTCGTCCCCTTTCTTAACCTTTAAATTGTATTTGATTGACTTAAAACACTAGTTATCGTATATAATAGTCCATATCATATGTATAACAAATATGGGGAGCTTCAATGTAGACCAACCCTAGAAATGATCAGAGAAATTATTCCATTAATGGCTATCATTTTTGATCCATAATCGTCCCCGAGAATAGAACTCTGCAGTATGTTTCTACTCGTTTCACGTCTGCCATACACACAAAGACCAAATAAACGTTTTCAATTTTATTAAATGGAAGCAGAATAAATAGGCTACTCAATAGTATTCTCGAAGTATACTTACTGTTTTCGACGAAAATCGTCGATTTAGGACTTAAAATGTCGGTCAACTAGCTTAGTGTCTGTTCTCAAGTGGATTGATACCCTCGAATCTTATATCAAGCAAGGACTTAAAATCAGTTTATACTTTGAGGTGCACAAGTCCTCATAATTGCACGACAGGCGTGATAAACTGGACCTGCTATATGCTACGAAAATTGCATCGTTACCAAATAATGACGACTGCCTAGTGTTAACCGCCAATCTTATTACGGAGTGTCTTTTTACTTATTACTTGGATTTCACATGTTGTAAATGGAAGATAAAACCCTGGTAGACAGTGTACTTCTAATCTATGTTTATATTTCACTACATACTTTCATTATACAGTACAACCATGATGATAAGGCAATTTCCATACTTTAGAGGATAGTCACTTTACTACAATAATTTAAAACATAAAATATAACATGTTGTTCGACAAGAGACGAACCCAACCAGCTTTATGCCCTAACATCGCCTCTGAGTGATCTTTTGGGTGGGGTTATTTATTTTTTTCACCACACAGAACTGATGCATTTGAAGGCGTCACACATTTCTGTACGGAAAAGAACCTTTGTCAGTTGGAATTGGATATGTGAGTAGGCCGTAGTGGCACCGTCCGAGCAAAATGTCTCTCATACATTGTATGGTTTATGCCCGTCTTCATTAACCTAGTCGAAGCAGAACAATAGGTCTTTAAAGATGCAATATATATGATTTAGATAACAAGCTGATAGTTCTCGCTATAATAGTAAAAAAAACTAGATATCTAAAATGGAATAACGTGAAATTTTCAGTCAAATTACATCTACTCGACCTTTCTACTAGAAACTTACCTACTCTATCTTCTTTTAAATCTAACCTAGGCTGCCTTGATCGAATCATACCTTCATCATACTACTCTGGCAACAGGAAAAATCAAATTCAACACTCTCGCCTTCTACTCTCTTGCAGCGATTTAAACGGACATCGTTTTCTCAGGCATATTTCTGACAGCCCTATATGCGATTGTGGTCACCCCTTTGAAGATTCCGAACATTTTCTTTTAATCTGTCCCTTACGTTCAGATGCACGATCTGCGACTATATCAAAACTTCCAAAACTTTATCAAAATTCTTATAATTTTTTATTCAGAACTGAAAACAAAAACACTTCTGAAGAAATTTTTTCTTCAGTACATAATTTCCTCGAGATCTCCAAACGCTTTTGAAAATTCCTTATGAAACTGTATGAAATATAGACATTTTGATTGTGGTTTGTACATATCGTGTATATAGTGTATATAGCCATCTTATAATTTACTTGTTCCTCTCTACTTTAGTTTACCTTACTTTACTTTCAATATATATTTATGTTTTTACTTTTATAGAGAGGGGGTCTATAGGCTTTTGCCTGTTCTCCAATCCAGCTTCTGTGAATAAATATTGTTTAAAAAAAAAAATTACGTCTGTCTGAGCGATGTAAGGGTACGGAGAATAGCAGAGTCTCGAATGTCATTTGCTGCTATCGTTGTTATGTCTATCTGTTGAAAACCTCGAGCATTCGATGTCATCGAGAGTTGATTATGGTCTTGGCAAGGTGAAGCGGTGTAAATTAGTTTCTGCAATTAGCTTATTTATTATTATTGAGTTAACATATTTCTTGGAGATGGATTCATGCTAAATAGAGGGGACGAGCTCTTGACGGGTACTAGCTGCAATTCGTAGCCGTGATAATTCTTATTCACGGCTGCAATTGATTCGAGGCTTTGAGCAAGCAAAATTATGATTAATTGCAAAATTTTCAATACATATCATCACAGTTTGCATGGAAATAAGTAATTATGTTACAAAAAGTGAAGAGTGGAACACTGAAATCATAATCTTATAAAACTACATTTTTTTCTGTATTTTCTGTACAGTACAGATTGAAAGCAATGTAAATGGAAATTAAGTTCTAGGCCAGTTACTTTTTTGTAGTCAAATGACTACACAACTTGCTCTAACGGAGGTGGGCGGGCTTAGGAAGGTCCACTACTGTGACTGGAGCAAGGCGGAAGACATCACCAAATTCAAAGTTCATATCCAGAACATGTAATTAACGCCAAAGGGACTGTGATTTTAAAATCTGTCGGATAAATCTTTATTCGTTGGTGCGTTTCATTTTGACTCCTTAAAAAACTTGGTAGTTCCTACATGCTGCCCATATAACTATGACTAGCCCAGTTATTGTACATGATTACAAGGTATACATATTCCACAGTGAAATTATTTAAATTAATATGAAAAATAAGAATGATTATTGGTTCAAAATCTAGTAAGCGAGAGGCTGCTGTCATATACAATTGTTTAAACATCAGTTGTAATCAATAAATGCTGATGAAATAAGAAACATTCTATGTCACCAATTCCATTTCCAAAACTTTATTTTTCTTATATTTCCACTTAAACAACCTGCAAAAAGGATTTGAGTATGGATAAATAAACTTTTCCCAGTTCCCCAACCAATATACTAAAATTAAAGATATATTCATTTCATTAAATATATGTACACTCAACTATCTACATGCTATAAGCTGGCGATACAACTAGATTTGCTTCTCACTTTGACCATTCTACATTTTAATCTTAAAGGAATGACTTTATGGCTAGCGAGAGGCTATTGTCAGTCTATGAAAGTAGAATAAACCAGTAAAATATGTTCATTCAATAGCGGTGTAAAGTTATGTCAGACAGGATTCGATTAAACACCCGTTCTGAAAGACCTTAATACGTGTTGACTTTCTTTGAAACCTGTGTGCACCATTTGTATACACATTTATAATAGAGACGGAAGCGATTTGCCGGCTCTAAGTTTAGGAATAATTTTCCAGAACATGCTTATGAGTTAAATAAGATGTGGTTATTGTCATACTACTGCAGTTACTAACGCTAATAATACTTACAGGAAAAATATTATATCTATAAAAGCTAATCCAGCCATATTAAACCATACAATTCCTTTATAATATTCCACTGTAGCATTATATACAGCATTATACAGTGTATTAGATGCACTCGTACATATAGTTTCTACTATAGCAATACTGGCAAATAATGCCCCTGAAACATAAATTGATCTATAACATGTTAGGGTTAGTTTACGGTATATAGTATCAGGCGCGGATCCAGGATTTTTTGCAGGGGGGGGGGGTCTAGGTTTGATAATTTCTTAACTAATTGCGCTCAATTTCCGGAAGGTAAATTCCAAAATTACAGGTCTAAAAATCGCCAATAAAATCGCATAGATTTAAGTTTCAAATTTTCAAGCCTGAGCAGGGGGGGGGGGGGGGGGGGGGGGGTCCGGACCCCCTGGACCCCCCCTCTGGATCCGCGCCTGAGTATAACCCGGTTTCAGGTTACCTATTTAGAGTGTTTCCGGTATTTAGTGTGTTTTAGTGTGTTTTCCGGTATTTAATGTGTTTCCGGTGTTTCAGGTATTCATTATAAAATGGTGTTTTCCAGTAATTTTCTGGTGTTTCCGGTATTTTTCCGGTGTTTTCCGGTATATAATATTGTCGATTTTTATTGCATTACTAGAAAAATGGGACAACATAATACCATAATTATATATCCCTGTAATATCAACAACACCGGTGTCACACACTTTTTACTCACAAATCAGTCTAAAATTGAAAGAAAATTCATTATTCCAAAAGTAAGATCATTTTCAGCCACGAGTGATATGTTTTAGCCTAGATATAGACGATTAGCGGTTTTAACACGAACAATTACTCGGGTAGGTTTTAAATGGTGTATACCAATACTACCTCAACCATAATAATTCCCAACATTAACAATTTCTATGGAAAAATGACTCCCGGTTTCAGGTTACCTATTTAGAGTGTTTCCGGTATTTAGTGTGTTTTAGTGTGTTTTCCGGTATTTAATGTGTTTCCGGTGTTTCAGGTATTCATTATAAAATGGTGTTTTCCAGTAATTTTCTGGTGTTTCCGGTATTTTTCCGGTGTTTTCCGGTATATAATATTGTCGATTTTTATTGCATTACTAGAAAAATGGGACAACATAATACCATAATTATATATCCATGTAATATCAACAACACCGGTGTCACACAATTTTTACTCACAAATCAGTCTAAAATTGAAAGAAATTTCATTATTCCAAAAGTAAGATAATTTTCAGCCACGAGTGATATGTTTTAGCCTAGATATAGACGATTAGCGGTTTTAACACGAACAATTACTCGGGTAGGTTTTAAATGGTGTATACCAATACTACCTCAACCATAATAATTCCCAACATTAACAATTTCTATGGAAAAATGACTCCCGGTTTCAGGTTACCTATTTAGAGTGTTTTAGCGGTTTTAACACGAACAATTACTCGGGTAGGTTTTAAATGGTGTATACCAATACTACCTCAACCATAATAATTCCCAACATTAACAACTTCTATGGAAAAATGACTCCCGGTTGAAATATTGAATATTATAACTTGCCTTGCCGAGACGGTAATGTCATCTCAGACATAATTGCTCTAGATATCGGTATAGCTGCACCTCCAAGTACTCCAAGAACAGGAACTAAAACATAAAAATATGTATACATGATTTTGTACATACCACAAATACCAGTACACATATCCAAATGGAACATATCAAAAGCTCCTGACAGTAAAACCATCTTAGTTGTAAGCAGCACCTTTGTCTACGATATCACCCCTGGTGGAAGTAGGCGTTAAACTCCAGAAACGAACGAAGGAAAAGCAGCACCAGTTTTCTCAACTAAAAACAAATAACAAATGACGCAGTCAACATTTAAATACATTTATACCGAAGGAATAGAATGATGTAAATGAAACCTTACCTAAATACATCAACCAGCTTGTATTGATTACACCTTCAAAGACTAGACTGGCTATTGCCGAAATAGTGCTAATTATCGCAATGGTTTCATCTTGGAAATAAGGCTGTAATATTTTTACTGCTGCAGTGCTGAATAAAACTAGCGATGCCAATCTAAATGCACCATAATACCCGATTTGTACTGAATCCCAACAAAAAGGTTCACCAAGCTGATAAATAGTCTCCAAAGTAGAACGCCCCAAAGTTGTAACGACACCAAAAAAGAAGGTTCCCAACGCAATTACGTAACATAGTCTATCATGCAGAGTTCCTTCTGTAAAGTAAAATCCGAACACTTTCTTGATGCTTCCAAGAAGGGAGTTGTTTCTCCATTGCTTATTTGTGACGGTCTCGGGCAAAAAAAAGAAAATGACCGCTATTTCTAAAGCACTAATGATATCAAACATCACCAAAGTATAGAAGAATCCAGTAGATCTGATCAAATATCCTGCCCCAAGCTGTCCTAGACCCGCAGCTAAAGCCATGCAACCTTCCATGACAGTTAACGCTATGGTTCTAGACTTTCCCGGCTTTGCTACATCGACACTGTAAGCGAAAGTTGCGACTAAAATGACGAAGTTCGTACCAGAGAGACCATCAATTCCATATGCCAAATACATGTAATATATATTTAACTTAAAGTAAATAATAAATGTAACGAACAGCGATTTAACCAAAATCCCAAACATTGGAATCAAAAATATGATTTTTCTTCCAAGTGAATCAGAAAGTGGTCCCAAAAAGATGCTCATAAAGAAAGCTGCAGAGTTTCCAACTAATGCGAAATAAAGCGTTAACCGTGAAACCTCCTCCTGTATCCCTTGTTCAAGTTGGTCATATTTAGAGAGTGTACTATTGCCACAGGTTCTTATTGTCTCATTAGATTTTGATGAACCAGACACTTCTTCTCTGAGTTTAGCCTCAACATATTGAGTTATTACGGGAGATATGGTAATTCCAGCTACAGTATATAATGCAACTGAAATTCCAGATACCAACCATGCTCGAATGTAAGGAAAATTCGATGGTAATATTTTACTGCTTGGCGTTAACTCTTCTTCTTGATTCTCCATTGTCACAGACTTTAGTTCTCAGCACCAATGACGTATTGTATTAATTTAAAACGAGTGACATGGGGTGAACATAACATATGATATAACACGAGTTACACAATCACGTGATGAATACATAGATTAAATCACCCAATGATGAATGCGTTAACACGAGCCTGATCCAGTGCAGTCTAAAATGGTTTCTTAATGAAAGCTTTCTGTAAAATGTTATCTCTTTTCTTTTTGATACCAATGATCATTAGCATTGTCGGAGGCAGAAACGTAGCTCGCTAAACTCCATTTCATTTCACGTTGTCAACAAATGAGCTTCCCATTTGTACATCACCCGACTTATACCGGAAAGAGATAACATACATGTGATAAAACGATATGACCAAAAGATAACTATTATAATCCATCGTAATTATAAATAAATAGTATCCCAAACCACACTGACTAAATAGCTTAAAGTGAGTATTAAAATTTTGACCAAATTACCATTGGACGTTCAGGTTAACCTGTACTAAATCATTTCTTATAGAAATGTAAGATTAATTAAACATAAATGATTCTGATGAACAGCCGTTACAGGTTAATTTAGGGGGTGAACATTTTCCAGAGAAGTAGTCTTGGTTGCCCGCAAGGAATATTAGTTAGGAAATATGTTATTATTGTTGACTATGGTTAAGCTGCACCGTTTGCAACATGATAAATAAAGCAGGTACTTGAGAAAATATCGTTTCCCCTCCCTCTTTCCCTTGGCGTCTGTTATCGTAGTTTATATTGGGGGTTTTTTCATACCAAGCACGTCTTTACCTATTTCTAAATTAATTATATCCATGGCATTGTTTTGATCGGTGTTTTCACTAATAACTTACTGCTCTTCCAGTACCGAAGTCGTGACTCCTTGGCTTTGCGCTTAAAGGGATACTTGTCGACTATACTCTCTCCCATCTCCCTCTTCACGCCTTTGGCACGGCAAGTTAGGGTTCTCTACATCATCGAATGTGTGATTTGCTGCGTCTTTGAAATGATACCGGTACGTATATTATAGTTACCCCCCTTGCAACATAGCTGAGGCTGGTGGTCACATGTGTGTTTATGTCCACTCAATATGACCCATATTGGGGAGCACTGTGGGTGTAAAATTACTTTGATTGGCTACCCTGCATCATGGGAAGGGAGGGGGGAATTTAAGATCGTACCCAAGATAGTCTCCTTTCAATATAACTGACCATAGCGCATCTGCTATTCATTGCCAAGTCGTCGTTGGCCCGAAAATAAATCACAATTGGACGCCCTTACTGTTGATGGTAGGTCTGCAGGCTAGGGCGATTTGGTACATGGAAATAAATGTCATTATCTCGCTTGCTGGGAATCGAAAGGGTGTGGGTTGGCAAAATTGCCTTGCATTTATCAGCTCTAAAATTATAACTGCACCAACAAACCGACATGCAAATGAGACTTTCACAGTTTCGACTTGCTCCCTGAATGAAATAATTATGAAAAGTAGGCTTGCATTTTTTTACGGCTCAGGCAAGTGCATAATCAGGATCAACCAGATAGCCTTCACGAGTTCGCGAGTGAACCACGAGTAAACGCTTAAATTCTCAGACACTCTCGAGTGGGGGGGGGACTTAAACACCATCGACCTCGTTCGTAGCACAAACAATAAGAAGAGGAAGACCCGACTCAGCACGGGGGAAGTAGTCTAGAGAACGCACACTCGGCGTACGGAAGAACTAGGTTGAACCGAGATAACAGCTCGGTTTTTCCGCAGAACACAGCGCCGCTGGGGTTGTAGTTAAAAACATAAATCTCCACCTTTCCGTCGTTCGGAACTTATGCCGGACCAAGCCTATCAAACAATCACAACTTCGCCTAGCATAAAGTGACTTGAATGAAATTCGCAATATATTTATTTTAATTATCTATTATATAGCTAGAACGACCAAGAAAATTGACGTCAAAGTTCGTGTGGCTTTTCGCATCTCCCATAGTTGTCATCTTTAATCGTAAATAAACGTCAGTTAAATCTAACGTCAATCCTCAACTTCTGTCCCATATTATTGAATTCGTCGCTTTAAAAAGAGCGGCTTGTAATTTCTGAGACAAAACAACAATTAAGGAGATTTGCATCAATGTTCATTCGGTTTTTCGCTGCTTCCGTAATTGTCGTCATTTATGGTAAGCTCTGCTTCATAACATGGATAGATATTACCTCTGTTTGATGTCCATATAAATACCCTGCAATATAACACAATATGTCAGACACGTCATTTGAATTCAGTAAGGCCAAAAAATGCGTGCTTAAATTTATTATTTATATTATAATTTGAAAGCCGTCCTTAGTAATTCAAACTCCTCTGTTGGTGAATGGTGCCTCTAGTGTGGTGACTATTTTTGACAGATATATAAGGATTTATTGTGGGGAACCTTTTTATCCCAAATATGGCCAGGGAATTTGGTGTTCATTTCACATCTCCGAAACAAAAACCCCGTCTTTGAATGGCTTTTATATTAAAGATGATCAAACAAAATTAATCTGGACCATGCTTGACCCACTAATAGTACATGTACTTGACAGCCGAGAATCAAGCCTCTGTTGTTACACGGTAAATGTACATGCCATCGTGTATAATATTTACTTACAATAAAAACGCAGCAGTTATCAACGCTAGTCCGGCCATCACAAACCATACAATTCCTCTATAGTACTCAACAGTTACATTATATACAGAATTATAAAGTATATACGATGCACTATTACTTACAGCTTCCACGATTGCTATACTAGCAAATAATGCTCCTGAAAAACACACATAAAACATAAGATAATTGTGTCTTACGTTGCCAAAAGCTTGAACACGTGTTCTTTATGATAGATTTATTTTAATCAAATTTGCAAGGAAATGATTTTAAATCTTAAATGATAGTCATTTTGTACGAAGGCCCAATAGTGCCAAATGAAAAAAAATATTAATCCGTTTGAACGAATTAGTATCTCGTTTGAACGAATTAATTATTTCGTTTGAACGAATTAGTATCTCGTTTGAACGAATTAGTATCTCGTTTGAACGAATTAATTATTTCGTTTGAACGGATTAATATCTCGTTTGAACGAATTAATATCTCGTTTAGACGAATTAAGTATCGCGTTTGAACGAATTGGTATCTCGTTTGAACGAATTAATTATCTCGTTTGAACGAATTAGTATATCGTTTGAACGAATTATTATCTCGTTTGAACGGATTAATATCTCGTTTGAACGAATTAATATCTCGTTTAAACGAATTAATTATCGCGTTTGAACGAATTAGTATCTCGTTTGAACGAATTAATTATCTCGTTTGAACGAATTAGTATCTCGTTTGAACGGATTAGTATCTCGTTTGAACGAATTAATTATCTCGTTTGAACGAATTAGTATCTCGTTTGAACGAATTAGTATCTCGTTTGAACGAATTAATTATTTCGTTTGAACGAATTAATTATTTCGTTTGAACGAGTTAGTATCTCGTTTGAACGAATAAGTATCTCGTTTGAACGAATTAATTATCTCGTTTGAACGAATCAATATTTCGATTGTACAGAAGCATGGAAGGGACATACAGAAATTGTGTTTCAAGTAAAGATAATATGATTTAGCACGCGTAGGTTCTTTAGTCCTTCTAGCGTTACAGTCAGTAGAAGGCACTACACTTGTGAAAAGGGGAATTGGTATAGAATACCTTGGAAATTATCCAATTTGTTTAATGTTTGCCTGGGTTAGCCACAGCATTGCAGTGAAGACATTGTTTTATGAGATGTATCTTAAACAGGCATAATGTAAGAGCCAGATATGCCTATTGCGGGTCTTTCTTTAGGCCTTAAACGTTATATAAACTATTTTCATTAGAAATTATTAACATATTTAAACATACATTATGCAAGAGCTTAATCTGCCTATTGTAGGTCTTTCTTTAGGCCTGAAATGTTATAAAAACTATTAATTAGACATTTATTAACTTATCCAGACCATAATCAGCTCTCGATGTCAAGGCTGGCCTGCGATATCTGTCGGATTGAAGTCCGGTTAACATTCAAATCTTTCCTTCGTGGTAAACGATTAATTGGATAATCGAGACTATTAGTTTTGTGTTACTGACTTCAGTAATGATGACCAAGGCTAGTTCTAAAATTCAATCACCAATATCTCGGTTCATAGTGGGCTAATTGAAATGAAATTTTCAGCATATCCCGTTCACATTATGTAGTTTTGAACTATTATAGTGAGAACTGTCAACTCGTTATCTAATTTCACATAATGTATCTTTATGTAGATTATATCGGTTCGGCCATTTATGATGTAACTGAAAAACGATAAACCGATGCTAAGCTTGGAACAACCAGTACGGTGGTTACATTCCGTGCACACATCTTGTCAAACATTCAAAGGCTAATATCCTCGCTTAGAATAAAGTAATTTAATGAAAATGTCAATATATTCAGTTTGCATTATCTTTTTTTGAACTAGTAGAGCAAGAACGACAGGCCCATTATCTAAATCTTACTTAATATATCTTTAATATTATAAAGACTTAGATTTGAAACGCACCCAGTTAAGAAATAATTATGCCTTAACTGAATTTTAGCTAACTTAAAGAACAGAACTACAGATATACGATTGATTGTGAACTAAGTTTACATATTAATTGAACTTTGCAATACAACGGATCGAAGAGAATTTGTTTGAGTTTTTAAGATAGAGAGGGATAGAAGAAACAACTAATCTGCGACGTCTGCTTTAAGATAAAGACGGGTAGAAAAAACAAAAAAAAGAAAAAAAAGCGACGTCTGCTTTAATGAGGCGAGTTTCCCCGTGTGGCAATGCGACGCTGCTGTTGGTCGACTTGCTCGAGAGAACACGGGACGTGAAACCGAGAGCCGCAGAGGGGAACGATGGCTCATGGTGAACCAAGGGGTGGGGGGGAGACCTCCGTGTCGGCTTCCGCCGGTAATTATGCGTAGGGTGGCCAGAACAGCCATTCCTCGCTTGAGCTAACTTCTCCCTTTGCACGACCCTCGGCTGCAAGTCCTCTGTCCTATCGAAGAACTTGGCCAACGACAGCGTCGCTTTACCACACAGGACCCCAATCTGAACATCTGAGACACGCTACCTGCGGAGCTAGCTACCATTTAATTTTCATACGTTAGTAACGTACGACAAGCAATCGTATACATGTAGCTCTGTTCACTGCGCTAGCGAAAATTCAGCCAAGGCACAATGTTACCATTTTATTTCTTAATTTGGTGCATTTAAAATCCGCGTCCTTACAATATCATACATATGTATACCTTTGTTGTAATGCCTTTTTAAGATAATGTCATAAAACAATGTCTTCACTGCAATGCTGTGGCTAAGCCAGGCAAACATGAAACAAATTGGATAATTTCCAAGGTATTCTATACCAATTCCCCTTTTCACAAGTGTAGTTCCATCTACTGACTGTAACGCTAGAAGGACTAAAGAACCCACACGTATTAAATCATATTATCTTTACTTGAAACACAATTTCTGCATGTCTCTTCCATGCTTCTGTACAATCGAAAAATATCAATTCGTTCAAACGAGATAATTAATTCGTTCAAACGAGATACTTATTCGTTCAAACGAGATACTAACTCGTTCAAACGAAATAATTAATTCGTTCAAACGAAATAATTAATTCGTTCAAACGAGATACTAATTCGTTCAAACGAGATACTAATTCGTTCAAACGAGATAATTAATTCGTTCAAACGA
Organism: Patella ulyssiponensis; assembly: GCA_963678685.1. Taxonomy (NCBI): domain Eukaryota; kingdom Metazoa; phylum Mollusca; class Gastropoda; family Patellidae; genus Patella; species Patella ulyssiponensis. The sequence continues at coordinate 56,281,898 of OY783230.1, read as the reverse complement.
GATACTAATCCGTTCAAACGAGATACTAATTCGTTCAAACGAGATAATTAATTCGTTCAAACGAGATACTAATTCGTTCAAACGCGATAATTAATTCGTTTAAACGAGATATTAATTCGTTCAAACGAGATATTAATCCGTTCAAACGAGATAATAATTCGTTCAAACGATATACTAATTCGTTCAAACGAGATAATTAATTCGTTCAAACGAGATACTAATTCGTTCAAACGCGATAATTAATTCGTTTAAACGAGATACTAATTCGTTCAAACGGATTAATAATTTTTTTTTTGTTTGGCACTATTGGGCCTTCGTAATTTTGAATAAAATCGATAAACATTTTAAGAATAACTGGTATGAAAATTTCTACCACTCGCTGAATAATAACACTAAAAAAGAAGTATGTCCCATGTATGTCCAGTGGTTATAGACTGATACACAACCCAGAAGTTTGTATCCAACCACCCTCTAGGCTTTGGTATTGAATTTTATATTAATACTATAATACCTTGCTGAGACGGTAATGTCATTTTAGACATGGTTGCTCTGGTCACTGGTATAACAGTGGATGCAAATAATGACGCAACAGGAACTGAAATATAGACGACATCATCAAACCATTAATATAATATACACAACGTAATGAGATAATTGTGATACGTCTGTGATTTTTGAGATCTAATTGATATGCCAGTCATTCCAAATATGTGGCAAGTCATTGTTATAGTGCGGGGTTGGGATGGCCTAGTGGTCTAGAGTGCCGCGCTTCGACCTCTGGTGGCCGGTCACCTCTGGCTTGCGGCTGTGGTTTCGATCCCTGGTGTGAGCTTATGTGGCATGGAGATAGGGGCACCTTCTCAACCTCTGGGCACTCCGGTTCCCTCCCACTGCTAAATACCCCTACGCGCATGCGAATTATTGAAATAAAATTGGAACCATGTGTTAGTCCCAAAATGACTTAGTTTGTGTCGAGTGGACGTTAAATGCCATTTCTCTCTCTCTCCCTCTCTCTCTCTCTCTCATTGTTATAGTTCAATAGTCAGTTTTATAATGGAATTAAAAGTAGTATAGCACTATACCAATCAGCCAAAAGAATCAAGCGATCATTAACATGTGGCCAATGCTATATATAGGCTACGGTTCTTCGCCCCACCCTAAAGACTAGACACTTTACTTGTCACGCCCTGGGTCCTGCGTGACTGTCATGGTGAAACTATATTGGAAAACCCCGAGTAAATATCTGAATCAACACTAGGATCAAACCTGGTACCCCCCCCCCTCTCCGGATCCCCAAAAAGCCAATTAAGGTCAAATGCAAGCTTTCAGAAGCAAAATATTTTTTCTTAGGGCAAAGTTCTCCCCATGTGCGAGTTCCAAAACCATTTGCCGCCTTAAGGCAATTTTATTTTATTGCCTAAACCAATATATTGCTATAGAATGAAAAAACTCATCATCGCGTGTTAGTACGTTTGATAATTGGACATGGCTGCCTGTTATATATTTATTATACGAATTTCCGATTCAGCTACTTTACCTAAATACATCATTAAACTAGTGTCTGCAAATCCTTCTAACAGGAAACCAGCAACAGATGCTAAACAACTTATTATACCGATCACTTCCTCTCTCACAAAATATTGTAAAATCTTAAGAGCTATGATAGAAAAAATAAATGCGGATGTCAATCTTATTGAACCGTAATATCCGATTTTGACGGAGTCCCAGCAAAAGGGTTCTCCAAGCTGATATATGGTTTCTAATGTTGATCGTCCCAATGTTGTAACAACACCGAAAAAAAATACAGCCAATGCAATCAGGTAAGCGCACCTTTTAATCTTGTTTGCGCCCGAAAAGTAAAATCCAAATACTTTCTTTGTATTTTTCAGGAGCGATATGTTTGGTTTCGTTTTTACGGTAACAGTTTCAGGAAGTAAAAAGAACGCTATTACCAAAGTCAAACCACTTAGACTGACAAACATAAGAGCAGGATAAAGAAATCCAGCAAATTTGATGAGAAATCCGGTCGCAAGTTGTCCTGCTGATGAAGCTACAGCTACGCACCCTTCTAAGATTGTTATGGCAATAGTTCTTGAATTTCCAGGAACTGTCACATCCGCACAATAAGAAAACATTGCTACAAAGATAGCAAAATACGATCCAGTCAAACCATCGATTCCGTACGCCAAGTAAAAATAATTTAAATTTAGGTTATAATAAACGATGAACGTAATGATCAAATCTTTAGCCAAGAGGCCCAAGGCAGGAATAAGAAATACCGTTTTTCTGCCTACTGCATCAGAGAGTGGTCCCATATAAATATTAGTTAAGACAGCAAGAAACCCGCCAACAAGAGAATAATAAAGAGTTAGGCTCGAAGCTTCCTTTTGTATTTCCTGCTCTTGGCTGTCATCTTTTCCACACGAACTTGTAGCATTATTACTCGTCATATTGAAATGTGTTGAATTAATTTGTTGTTTTATCCTCTGGACCACGTATTGAGATATTACCGGTAATATAGCAATGGCTGCTATTATATAAAAAATGACCAATATACCAGAAACAAGCCATGCTCGAACGTAGGGAAAATCCGGTGGTAAACTGTTTTGTGATCCCCTTTTTAGCAATGGCGTCGTCGAATCTTCTTCAGGTTTCATTTTTTAGTATCTCAGTTGTCAGTCCATTTATCTTCAGCTATAACTAGCACTGAATCTCCTGCAGGTTTCATTGTTTTAGTATCTTAATTTTCAGTCGAAAAGTAAACGCACCTCACTATATGTACTGGTGAACATACAAGTAGATTAAAGTTGATAAACTAACTGTATATCACCCGATTGTTTCAGTTTTAACGAGACGGTTGTGATCTTTATACCGAGTACACTAAAAATAGGAACGTCATTATCTTAATAGTTACTCTTATCTGATATATAAAACGTTATTGTTACATAAAGCGACATTTGATTTTTTAAAACCATGTTAATAAAGCCTTAAAACACATGGAATCTGTGCACAGTCCTACCCTGTTAAAGAATATTCATATTAATCCTATAATTCACTGGTAAATAAAATGATTTTCCAATTGAAACATTGTCGTTGAGTTAGGTTTGCCAATGCATGATGGAGCTGTGTTATTATTAGAACAATATGACGTTTGCTGGACAGTCTCAGTGAACTGTTTGACAACATACCTTGACAAACTACGGATTTCCGATTGTCATTATGTAGACTTTATTTTGATTAAAACAAATGATACAGTTTCTAAGTACCGTAGGCGAGTAGAATGTTGATGTTTTTAAATGCTAGAATGACTCCTATTATTGTATAATAATGATTTGACTATTTATCAAACCTTAGATATAGAAATAATTTTGCTTTCCCTTTCTTAGAAATTATGCGACTAACATTCAAGTCTTAGGTGATCTGCTTCCAGTATTAGCAAAAATAGTCAGTACCAGCACGGAAATTAATATCGTGCCTCAGTCGTTTTAACATGCAATTATAAAACCTCTTCTCAAAAAGCCACCATTGGACCCGAAAGTATTAAAAAAAACTATCGTCCAATTTCAAACCTACCTTTCATTCAAAACATTCTTGAAAAGGTCATCAAAATGCAATTGGATAGCTATAATTTCAGTCTGCATATTGGACTGCACACAGTACAGAAACTGTCCTAAATTGTGTTCTAAATGCTGTAAGGTTAGGTGTCAAAGTTGGTATTACTAGATCTGTCAGCTGCCTTGATACGATGAATCATAGGAAGCTTCTACAGCGTCTCGTGTATGAATATGGAATTAGTCCCACTGTTTTTAACTGGAGCTTATCATGAGTGTCTCAAAGACCACGGTCTGTTGTTGTAAGACAATCCGTGTCAACTCATGTACTACAGGGATCTGTTCTTGGACCAATCATATTTTATCTTTATATCAAACCTCTGGTAGACTTGTTAAATCGACACTTGATCACGCATCACTGTTATGCCGATGATACTCACCTGTTTAACAGCCCCATACCATCACATACAACTCAAGTTGCTGCCCTTCACCAATTGGAAAATTGTATAAATGGATGACCGATAACATATCAAACCCAAATTCTGATAAAACTAAAGCAATTCTTAATGGTCCTCAATCTTGGCTTTAAAAATGTAAAGTACAGTCCCTAAATATAAATGAATCTATCATTCCTTTGGCTTCATCTTGGAATTCACATTGACTCTTCCACTGGCTTAGGATTTCAGAGGGAATCGAATTCAAGATCTTGTACCTTACCTACCAATCAGCGTCCAAAAGACTCCAACCTATCTACAAGAAGTAGTACACCCATATGTTCCGTCGCGATGTTTGTGCTCATCTGGTCAATTTTTACTTGAGACTCCATGCTACAAATATGGGCGTCCTCTCTACTGATCAAGGGGAAGGGGATAACCTGTCCAGGTGGCGCCGAGCTTCACGGTTCTACTAGACGTCATTTTGTCTTCTATTCTTTGCAAGAACGTGCTGAACAGTATTGTTTTTTTTCCTCTTGTAAACAATGGAGTTTAAAGCCGAATTTTCAAAGTATGGTTCGGTTCTTTTACTGTCAATGATTTGAGAAAAGAGTTGAGTAAGCAAGGAGCAACGCTTTCTGGCAGAAAAAGGGACTTAATCGAGCGGTATGTATGTTGCAAAGCATTTTTTTTTTGTTTATTCCTTGCCATTGTTTCAACAAAATCACAAAAGAAACAAACATATAAGAATAAGTTTTAATCAACGTTTAGGTTATGCTAACAGTTTAAAGGCCTAATTCTTGCACCAGCCAACTTATTTTTACTCTTCGTTCGTACCTTGAGATTTATCGCAGACAAGGCCCTATTTAAAAGATTTGCATGAAGACATGGTGGTTCGAAAGATATCTATGGCTAGCAGTGAAGACTATCTTGGGCCCTTTAATAAGAGAGCCAAAGGGAGCACCAATCTAGTTAATGAAAAGTTTCTATGTTACTTTAAAACAGCTGAAATGAGAAAAATGTTAAATAAAGTGTTGATGTTTCTGTGAATTTAGATGGACTGATTGAAGAATGTCAATGTGATTGCGGGGCTGGTATGGGTTCGGAAGCGTGTATACCGTGAGAAGTGCTCAGTGAAGAAACATGTATAATCCAGGATCTGACTATGGTTCTGTAGGAAAGTTTGAGTAGGGTCAGATTTTTTTTTGAAGAAATGTGTAGTGGGTGCCGAAGTAAGTATTATTCCACAATGACGTCATTAAATATGGCCGCCGACGTTATATCAATTTTATCCTACCCGCTCTAGTTTTCCGTCAATTTCTATGAAATAAAGGCCAGAATGAAGCTGTTTATTTAAACTATTTTGAATACTACATTTTTGGTAATTGTTTTTTTTTTATTAATTTTCAAGAAAACACACACCATATTTTTAGGCGAAAACGCGGAAAAAGTTCAAAAATATATGAAAATTTGCACATTTACAATGCTACAACAATAAGAATACTTTAATAACACTCAAAAAAGAAAACATTCGCCCTGAAGAAACCGCAACGGTCGAAAGTACTCGGTGGAATGTGATAAATTTATTAGTTTTTATGAATCGTTAATAGTTAAACATTGGGGTTTTTTGGGGGGATTTTTTTTAATATTATATACTGAGCGCAACTTTATTAATTTTTTTTTTATATATCAATAGATGTATGAAGTTGAAACCGTAGTAGTGTTAATAGATAAAAAAATGAAAAAAAACTTATTAATACACAAACATTTATCCCGTCAAAAGACAACCTAAAAACCTTAAATCATTGTTAACTGGGGGTAAATTTGAATCTCTCAGTCCAATTAAGGAAGTTGTAAAATGTGGAAGGGATGATTGCGGCACCCTGTAGATATTTAATTGAAGGTAAATCTTTTTTCTTTCTTTTTTTTTTGACCGTGGAAAAGAATTTTTTGTCAATGAAATTATGAACTGTAAAGCAACTTTTGTATTATAAGTCATACAATGTAGTGACTGTGCCGAACTGTACATCGGTTGCACTAACAAGTTACAAGACAGAGTAACGGTTCATAGACAACATACAGGGAACCAAATTTAAGGAAAATCCCTTTAAGTGAGCACCTTGATATCTGCGGTAAAGGCAAATTCAAAATATACCCTTTTTTTAAGATGCCGTATTAAGACCCCCTGAAAATGAGATTGAAAGAACAATATTTTATTGACAAATTTAAACCCAAGTTAAACTTTTCGAAATAATTACAATATTATGCTATATATCTACTTCATTATTATTATTATTGTATGTTTATTCTTCCTTGACGTCACGACATTGTTATTGTATGTCTTGGCAAGCTAGGCGAAACATGTAGACAATTAAACGATATTTGTTCCCTTTATAATAGAAACATTTAAGACATGTTATTCCCTAAACATACAAAAATATCGCAAACGGGGTAAGCAGAAGAGGTTACGTTCACGTTGCATCAACCATTATTCAAACCAGCTTTGGTGGCAAAATGTTTTTTTTTTTTATTTCTCAGAATCAAGGGATGAATTTAAACTACTATAATATAGACTGCAAAACTTCACATTGTTGTATTGTATTCAGGAAGCCTATTTCACTCAATATATTTTTTATATCTAAGTGAACCTTCCATATAAACATTTGTCTGCATAATAAGTTTATGCAAATATGCATTTAAAAACATTTAAATGTTAGCTACCACCTGTAGAACCTTCCCCTCAAACTAATAATCAATTGTTTATTGGAATTTTCTATTAAACGAAAACGTTCTTGTTGCTATAAAATACTGTATCAATATACCAAATGTTAATTTATATGATAATTTAAAGCATGCACGATTTAACACCATATTACAGTGGAAAAACGATCTAAGTGACATTTTTGTCTTTTCGCATAAAAGGCAAAACAAACTTTTGGATGAGAATGCTTGACGCGAACAGAACAAAAAGTGGGTTTAATTACAACTGCAAAATGATGTTTAATACTAATCTTAATACCAGTACAACAACTGATATTTAAAGTACTGCAGATATTTGCAACACGTTTTAACATCCTATCTTCCCCCTCCCAGTAGTAGTTTCAGGGCTCCCAAAACTGGTTAATGTTCTTGCGTAATTTGGTGTCCCCTTTTAATCACGAATTTATGTCGTTTTTGATGAATTGCTAGGGTTGCCGCAAGTAGATGTGCAGAAGCTAGACACCAAGATATACTCTATAAAGCACAATTTACAGTAAGTTTTTCTTAAGAGTTTTTGCACCTATTCGCAGAGAACACCCCACCCCCCATGGGAATCATTAGGACCGAGATTAACCACAGGCTCATCCTTTCTGTCTGATTTCTGTTTAGCTTCCAGTATGGTTGTGATAATCACAAGAACTACTTGTGAGTAACAGACAAAAATGAACCTGTGGTTACTATAGGTCTAGATGATACCACGGACGGACCGGAGTCCCAAGGCCCATGGGATCCAATAGGATTCTCTTCGAACATGCGCAAAATTTCTTTTGAAAAACTGACTGAAATTGATGCTATCGTGATATGTCGTGGTGTTTTCAGCCTCCGCACAAATTCTATGTCTGACAATCGTATCGACAATTAATTTTTGAACCCCGTATTGAACTCAGTAACTCTGACAACTTTATTTTTCAAGGTATCTCCAAAAGAACAAAAATCGCCATTTTTGGATTCTATTTTTATAATTTTAAATTTACTCATCCGCATGGGCGATTCATAATTAGTTTTGTTGATATAAACTGAACCCTGCACCCTTAAAACCCTTACCCTAAAGGCTATAAGACATATTATACGTCATATCTAACGGGAGTAAAAACATAATGACGATTAATTAAAATTCTTACGTTTGGGATTTCATTTCTGACGTCATGGATTCTTGAATTTTATTTTTGAGATCAGGGAAAATGACGATTAGGCCTAATTTTGGCTGCCATTTTGAATTGCTGCTGTATTGAACTCAGTAACTCTGACAACTTTATTTTTCAAGGTATCTCCAAAAGAACAAAAATCGCCATTTTTGGATTCTATTTTTATAATTTTAAATTTACTCATCCGCATGGGCGATTCATAATTAGTTTTGTTGATATAAACTGAACCCTGCACCCTTAAAACCCTTACCCTAAAGGCTATAAGACATATTATACGTCATATCTAACGGGAGTAAAAACATAATGACGATTAATTAAAATTCTTACGTTTGGGATTTCATTTCTGACGTCATGGATTCTTGAATTTTATTTTTGAGATCAGGGAAAATGACGATTAGGCCTAATTTTGGCTGCCATTTTGAATTGCTGCTGTATTGAACTCAGTAACTCTGACAACTTTATTTTTCAAGGTATCTCCAAAAGAACAAAAATCGCCATTTTTGGATTCTATTTTTATAATTTTAAATTTACTCATCCGCATGGGCGATTCATAATTAGTTTTGTTGATATAAACTGAACCCTGCACCCTTAAAACCCTTACCCTAAAGGCTATAAGACATATTATACGTCATATCTAACGGGAGTAAAAACATAATGACGATTAATTAAAATTCTTACGTTTGGGATTTCATTTCTGACGTCATGGATTCTTGAATTTTATTTTTGAGATTAGGGAAAATGACGATTAGGCCTAATTTTGGCTGCCATTTTGAATTGCTGCTGTATTGGATTTTCATAATTTATCTTTGAATTCAAAGACATCGAAAACTTATAGCGAAAAGTCATCTAACGAAATGGCTGTCTTAAAATACATTTTTATGGGGTTTCTTTTGGTCCAATTCATTATTCAGCCCATTTCGCCTCTTATCACCATTTGTATTTGAAGAATTTAAAAAAAAAGGGTTTGATATACGTATCATTGAACCAAACTTTATTGGTTTCTTATGCAATTCGTTTGGTGTAAAACGCTATCCCTCCAATCCTACGCATACAGAACAAAAATATAAGGGTTTGCCTAACCAGCAACCCGACGATTAGAGATGTCTGCTCGGGCGACGGCATAGTAGTGGGGCTGATATGTGAAATGGGCGTGCACTTCCGGAAAGAAGCATCAAAATTTGGCCTAAGGGGGATTTGGGTATGCAGATTTCAAAAATGGCGGGAGCCACGACGTCACTTTAGCCGTTCCCGCCAAAAATTGAGAATTTCAAAATGGCCACCGTAAAACACGTTCTGGCCCATAAAATTTCTGTAAATGCCCCGATTTCAATGATGTTGCTGATTTCAAAAATGGCGGGAACCACGATGTCACTCCAGCCGTTCCCGCCAAAAATTGAGAAATTCAAAATGGCCACCATAAAACACGTCCTCGTCGATAAAGTTTCTGTAAGTGCCCCGATTTCAATGATCTTGATGTCTATACCTATGTTTTTAAGGTCAAGGAATCCAGTAAAGCACATACAAAGACTCATAGTGTTTTCTAAACATGGTCATAATTTTAATCAAACGGGTGAATTATTTACATCTTCTCCTTTGCATAAAAACACCTTCGTAGTTCAACCACTTCAGCATGTCCCTTGGCTACAGTCTAGCCACATTAGGCAACTTGTCCTTTCTGTGATGGAACCGCGGGAGATTTTCACAAAAACAATGTCCTTTGATACCCATGTTGTGACACCACCTAATCTTTGTAGTCTTTCACTATACAATGTCGTGAGTTTGAAAATATGACCCTGGTTCCCACCTAGGACATATTCCGCATATATGAAACCACCTCGGCAAATGCAAGTGCGTCTGCATTAATGCATTAATTTGTTGACACTTCCCAGTCGAATACCTTTGTTGAGATCTATGATTGTTATAAAATGATGTCAAGCACTTGCATTCATACACAGCATCAATTGCTTTGCGAAAATCTCCCTTGGTTCCATCACAGAAACGACAAGCTGGCTAATGTGGTTCGACTGTATACACGGGACATGCTGTAGTGGTTGAACTACAAAGGTGGTTTTATGCGGCGATTGGGTTGTGTTCATACAAGCTTTTTCTTGCAGCTTCCTGACTCTCTCCACTTTTGTTGCATTACACAGGATGTAACAACTTTTATTCCATCTAGATTTCTGCTTTACCATTGTTTATTCCATGCTATCACCATCATCTAGTCAGGACACTTTGGTCAATTCATGAAAGGCTGATAAATTAGTGGCCAGAGACGAGTAACCTGTTGCTGGTGGATTTATGAGTGTCCTACCATGTGCTTGACACTGAGCACAAATGTCCCAGTTGGTCGGTTGAACAGATGTAGCTGTAGGACATGTCCAAGGAGCAAGTTTAAATCCTTTGGACATGGTAAGTGATTGACTAGATGAACATAACTTGTTTCTTGTTAAATGTATTTTAACCGAATATATCGGATTTGTGTAGAAAGTTAAGACATTTATTGAATATTTTTATAACACAATCATGTGCATATATAACATGGTGATTGAAATCAAACGTGGACTGATTGTGTTTAATGCGTAATAGTTAGTTTCAACTGAAATGGAACATAATAGATTCTTGATATCCGTTTAGCAAAGGAGAAGATGTAAATAATTCACCCGTTTGATTAGAATTATGACCATGTTTAGAAAACACTATGAAGGAGAACATAATGAGTCTTCGTATGTGTTTTACTGGATTCCTTGACCTTAAAAACATAGATATAGACATCAAGATCATTGAAATCGGGGCACTTACAGAAACTTTATGGGCGAGAACGTGTTTTATGGTGGCCATTTTGAATTTCTCAATTTTGGCGGGAAACGGCTGGAGTGACGTCGTGGTTCCCGCCATTTTTTAAATCAGCAAGATCATTGAAATCAGGGCACTTACAGAAATTTTATGGACGAGAACGTGATTTATGGTGGCCATTTTGAATTTCTCAATTTTTAGCGGGAACGGCTGGAGTGACGTCGTGGCTCCCGCCATTTTTGAAATCAGCATACCTAAAACCCCCTTAGGTCAAATTTTCATGCTTCTTTCCGGAAGTGCACAACTCAGCCAAAAAATGTAACATATCAGCCCGCTATAGGTTGCACGCGATGGTACAGCGATAGCTAAGTCACGTGACACAAACTGATAAACACGACTTCTTTTAATACATTTTTATTGCGTGGGGTATTTCCTCGGCGAATACAATGTGTTGAGAAGGATTTGAAGTAAAATTTAGTTTGAATATGCTTTAAGTCCAAATATATGATCAGATCACCCAGGTATCTTTATTGTGTCTAAAAATGTTATTTTCTAATATAAAGGTAACAATTATTAGCGTGCTAAATATAATACATGTAGATAGGTTTTTATTGGTGCTATAGGAATATGTTTGCTAACTTTCGAATCCGGATGCTGGAATATGGGTGAGAGATGCAGTTCGGTTGTTAAGATCATATTTTTTATACTAACTACCTACGTACATCATTGTCTTGATAATGTAATCATCATTCATTTAGAACCATGTCAATTTGGCTTTGAAATATCCAAAAATGGTGTGGCTCCGCAATTCAATGTAGAAAAGTATCCCGATGAATTTATTGGTGCTTGTGTCTGTGTAGGCTAATATATTATGCAAAGTTGTTCTGCATTTACAGAGCCAATTAGTTATCATGCTGTTCATTTTGTAAATGTATCATTGTTAAAGACTCTGATGGAACTTGTAAAAATCCCTTTTGAATGCCGTCAACGAATTTCTTATTGTTATATACCATTGTAATTAATTTTGAAGAGTTATTTTTTTTTTACATTTTAAAAATTGGGTATTGAGTTTTTGTGAAAAAATAATAAAAGTTTAATGAATATATTTGTCACTTTATTTCAGACAGACCGCTTCGTTCTGGCTTTCATTTCATAGATATGGAAAGAAAACTATAGCAGGTAGGATAAAATTGAAATAACGTCCACAGCCATCTTTGGTGGTGTCATAGGGGAATAACCTACCTCATGGTGAGTGTCCACCCAAGTCCAAAATAATAACTAAGCTACCTACTAAACATTTCATCAAAGAAATTCACCCTACTCAAACTTCCCTACAGAACCATAGTCAAATCCAGGACTAGTACCCAAAAGTTGCAAACCTTTCAAGTTAAGCCCCACAAAGGTTCGCATGTAAAGACATTTTAAATTCGGTTCTTAAAGAAAAGCCGAAGAATAAATATAAAAACCGACCCAACTCCATTATTTTATAGGAAAGCTGCTAGCTATATAGACCACTTACGCAGGGTTTGCTTGAATATACCCAGTATTAGAAGGCTTCAATTATCTCAGATGTATGCTCCTGCAAATATCCAAAAGAAATTGGACATACATCCATTGCCAAGTCAACAGTACTGCAATCTTCTCACAAAAAGTGGTTAAAAAAAGATGCCTACATTTAAACCCATCAGATTTGGGAGGAATAAGTAAATTAACTGGGAGACCAGACAAGGACAAATATGCATTTGATCTGACTGAACACAAAGATATTAGCTGTCTTGCAATAAAGCATGACAGAAAGTACGAAACAGTGGCAGTAGGAATGTTCTAATCAGAAATAAAAATGACAGTGATCCCTTGTGGAACAACAATTTCAGAACTTTATCCATTCTTGGCTTCCACCCCAGATGGGTAAGTGGAGAGTCTGCTACATTGGAAGTCAAGTGTCCTTACAACTCAAAAGGCAGTTCTGAATACTAATCATAGTTATTACTTTCAGGTTCAGGGACAGCTCCTTTGCACAGGGCGACGGGAGTGCTTTTTTGTGTGTACACTCATAAAGATATAAAAAGGCATTTGGTGCTTGCTCATTGTCCCACGCCTCTGCAACACTTTAGAATAATTTGCCATTAAAACCGGAGTTTGTTTAAATTAAACCTCAAGATCTATCTCTTCAAACGTTGTAATTAGCGAAATTGTGTTGTTGAGAGCTAGGACGTGTTCGTATTGTGGTCGGCACTTTGAGCATACCCCTTTTTTTAGTGTGGATTTTAGCGCAGTCCAAGACTCCTTGTTATTATTAATAATACTAGAGCAACCTCCGTAAAATACTAGACGACAGACGAGTATAAACAACCAAGATTGAAACCTTGATTAAACAAAAAAGGGACTCCATAAACGAATTAATCCAAGATTTGGCTCCCTACTCATTGTCAGTGCAGCTTGGGAATCACAACCACGCCAGTTGACTCAATGGCAGACCTTATGATACAACGCACACACATTAACTATTCGGCCAATATATTGTGTTTACTGACAGTGACAGACAGTAGCATTTACGGTCACATCGATAGGACATCCAATGATTTCATTATCCCCATCACAGCCCCGGTTTACACATTTCAAACCGGCAAAATGTTTGATACTATTCCTTCGATTTGATAACAGACAAGACAGCAACTCGACACAGTGATATTTAGCAACACATACAATTCTATACCAACTTTATAATACACCAATTAAAGATACTTTGTAGGAGTTTAGATAAAAGAGCTCTTAGTTCTCACTATATAGTTAAAAACTAGATAATGTTAAGGGAATTGCTGAAAATGTTTTTAGTCAAATTGATTCACTCCGAATCTAGATCTTAGCGATTGAATTTTCAGCCTAGCCTCAATCATCATTACTTATAGTACGATAAAAAAACATAGTCTCGATTATCCATTTCATGATTAAATCATGAATGGAAGTTGAGCAACAAATGGTCTGGATCGGTAATACAGAAAACATTTCAGGCTTAAAGAAACCCCCGCAATGGGCAGATTTAGCATTGCATAATGTATGTTTAAAGTAGATAAGTCTCTAACTCAATATCATCACGTTGAAAACACGAATTATTTGTAAATCCAAATCAACATTGGTGTTGTAATCTTATCTTGAAAAGGTAGTCTTCTGATATCCAATATTTAAGACAAAATAGTGCGTTTCAGCGTCAATTTAAACAAGTAACCAGAAAGAACGAGGCTTGACATATTCCACAACTCATGCCAAACGGCGACGCCATAACTTATCTTGAGACCATGTGAAATAGACTGGAATAACAAGACACTGGAAAATTTTTATTCGGTTGTGACTCATACCGTATTTTGCTGGGCATAACTGATTTGAAATTAGAGTCAAAACGGAAACAATTGAATGCAAATCAGTTCATATACAAACAGATTACATTATTATATGCGTTGCGAAATATTTGGGTCAATTTTTAGGTTCTAAATATTAGCGGTTTAGCTCCTTTAAGGAAATTTGCATTAATGTTCAGGTGACTGTTCGCAGCTTCCGTAGTCGTTGTCATTTATGGTAAGCTCTGCTTCGTAACGCGGGTAGATATTACCTTTGTTTGATGTCCATATAAATGCCCTGCAAGACAACATATACATATCTATATTCAATGAGCTCAAATTGTTTGCATTATTAAGATTATAGACAAATGAGGGATTAAATGTATTACTTATGTTGTATTTTCAGGCGACGTCCTCAATAATTCAAATTGAACTCAAACGTTAGTGATTATTTTTGGCAGATGTCGGCCAGTTAATTTCAGATTTATTGTAGGGCACCTGACTTTCCCTCGGATGATCGGTTGGTTTGGGGTTCCTTTCACATCCCTGAAGCAATAACTCTTCACAAACCGAATAATTTATGGGTAAAATATGATGAAACAGAAAAAAAAATCTAGATTAATACCATCATTGCATCGCTAATAGTACAAGAATCAAGCTGCGGTTATGAAATTATTTCTGAAGATATAATAATGCCAGTGTGTATAATATTTACTTACAATAAGAACATAGCAGCCACGAAAGCTAGTCCAGCCATCAAAAACCATACAATTCCTCTATAGTACTCAACAGTTGCATTATATACAGAATTATAAAGTATATACGATGCGCTATTACTTATAGCTTCCACGATTGCTATACTAGCAAATAATGCTCCTGAAAAACACACATAAAACGTAAGATAATTGAAGGTGGCGAAAAGACACACCTCGTAAAGTTAACTCCTCTTGGAGCAGTATGATGTAAGCTTGTTAAGTTTCTCGTTGGAATATTTTGAATTAGTATGATTATCCGTAAAGTCCCCTAAACAAAATAAAGGATAGAATTCAGTATTGATTTTGTCATGAAAAACAGTCGGATTGAGTGTTTCTGAGAATGCCGACCTTTAATTTCTAATGTTTGTTTTGATCAACGCAAATATTTGATACCGTTTGCTAATAAAATACAAATTTCTGTCACGCACTGGAAAACTAAAAAACTCGAAAGTTATCCCTCTGAGCAAGACAGGTTTATTGCTAGTCGAGAAGCAAGTATCCAACCCCCACTGGCATAGCTTTAAATATATGTTTTGATCTGGAATTAACCATTTTTTTTTTCTCAGATTTCTCTCTATCAATAATTACCTTGCTGGGATGGTAATGTCATTTTAGACATGGTTGCCCTGGTTATTGGTATAACAGCAGATGCAAATAATGACGCAACAGGCACTGAAATAACACCAGATAACATCATCAAATCATTACAGTCTCTAATCTTGGCAATTTTTTGAAAGTTTAAACTCTAAATAGATGTTTTAATTCTATTCACTATTTCCAGTAGGCATCCTCTGTCTACAATAAAAACGGAATATGGCCAAAATGGACATAAGTGAAACTGCCAAATTTATGGGTGAAAACGACCAAATGTTATTTGAATATGTAATTCACTGCATGGATTCTTATAAGATAACAAAGTATTAATGGATCGTTTGATATTTTATAACCAATCTAGGGGGGTTTCAAATTAAAGTTATGTCCGTTTTGACCAAATTTGTGGGTTATTTTAAAAGTCTTTTCTTTTATGGACCTCTTTGTATGCCGATTGATTTCAGTCTTTTGGGAAAAACTTGTTCCGTATATATTTCTTTTCAAACCCCATCTCTAAGTAAACTAAAACAGTGGGTACGGGCAACAAAAGACTGGTGAGCACCGAATGGAGAGAGTCTAGATAAAAATATTCTTCTGCGACTATTTGTTTCTATTTCCGGCGAACCTGGGAAAACCCTATACTATACTCCATGTCAAGTATCAATTAAGATTGAACCCGTAAAAAACTGCTTACCAATACACCCTATTAACTAGCACTTAACAAACGCGGAATTTAAAGACTGTATATTGTGAAATCCCACACAACCTTAGAAAGACAAGAATTTGAAACTTTACCTAAATACATCATTAAACTGGTGTCTGCAAATCCTTCTAACAGGAAACCGGCAACAGATGCTAAACAACTTATTATACCGATCACTTCCTCTCTCACAAAATATTGTAAAATTGTAAGAGCAATGAGAGAAAAAATACATTGAGCTGTCTGTCTCACTGCACCAAAATATCCAATTGTGATGGGGCTCCAACAAAACGGGTCTCCAAGTTGGTATATAGTTTCCAATGTAGATCTTCCCAAAAATGTAACGACACCGAAAAAGAACACACCCAATGCAATCAGGTAAGCACATCTTTTAATCATGCTTGCTCCCGAAAAGTAAAATCCAAATACTTTCTTTATATTTCTCAGGGGTGATATGCTTGGTTTGGTTTTTACGGTAACTGTTTCAGGAAGTAAAAAGAACACAATCACCAAATTCAAACCACTTAGACTGACAAATATAACAGCCGGATAAAGAAATCCCCAAAATTTGATGACATATCCTGTTGCAAGTTGTCCTACTGATGAAGCTACAGCCGAACATCCTTCTAAGATTGCTATGGCAATAGTTCTTGAATTTCCTGGAACTGTCACATCCGCACTATAAGAAAACATTGCTACTAACAAAGTGAAATACGATCCAGTCAAACCATCGATTCCGTACGCCAAGTAAAAATAATTTAAATTTAGGTTATAGTAAACGATGAACGTAATGATCAAATCTTTAGCCAAGATGCCTAAAACAGGAATAAGAAATATTGTCTTTCTACCTACTGCATCAGAGAGTGGTCCCATATAAATATTAGTTAAGACAGCAGTAAACCCTCCAACAAGAGAATAATAAAGAGTTAGGCTTGAAGCTTTCTTTTGTATTTCCTGCTCCTGACTGTCATCTTTTCCACACGAACTTGTAGTTTTATTGACCGTCACATTTAAATGTGATGAATTGTGTTGTTCATATTTTATTCTCTGGACCACGTATTGGGATATTACAGGTGCTATCGCCAAGGCTGCCATTATATAAAAAATGACCAATATACCCGAAACAAGCCATGCTCGGACGTAGGGAAAATCCGGCGGCAAACTGTTTTGTGGTCCTCTTTTTAGCAATAGCGTCGCCGAATCTTCTTCAGATTTCATTTTTTTAGTATCTTAGTTGTCAGTCTAGAAGTAAACCCATTTCTCTCCAGCTTTGACTAAATACAAGTCGGTGACAACCACGGCTTAGTTAAATTTGAATAACTATTTGTCACCTGATTTTTTTCAACATCTACAGATTAAAGTAAAGACTAAGAACGCTATTTATCTAATAACGTACTCTTATCTTAGTACTATACACACGAAACGCTCATGTTATTCATGATAAGAAAACGTATGGCCTTCGTCAAAGTATAACATAAATAGTTATCAAATATAAATATACAATAAAGAAATTGAAATACCCCCAGCTAAAAAAAGGTATATAAAGCCAATTCTTCAATAATTACCAATGTTTATACAATATTGATTAATCAGCGCTAAAATTAACTTAAAGACACATTATGTAAGATTTAGATAAAGAACTAGCCATTCTTTCTATAATAGTTCAAAGTAGATAATATAAAATGAATAATTTGAAAATTTCATTCAAATTACTCTATTGCAAGCGAAGATATTAGCCTTTGAAGTTTTGACAGACGTGTGCAATAATTGCAACGACCGTACTGGGTGATCAAAGCTATGCCTCGGTCCTCCATATTTGATTAAATCAAAGTATCGCTGAACCGTCCTAATCTGTTTAATATCGGTCCGATCTGATGCCATCGAGAGTCAATAAGGCCGGGATCAGTTAATTAATGTCTAATTAATACTTTAGAAAACGTTTCAGGCCTAAAGGAAGACCTGCAATAGGCAGATTTATCTCTTGAATGATGCATGTTTAATACAATTGTATTTCTGTTAAATTGTCTAAATCTTGTTCACTCATGTCAAAAATCATATTGTTGATTTCTGTTAATTTGTTTGTCAAGTGGACTTCGTTGCAAATTCTGCGTATCAGATAAATCCAGCTTTGAAAGCCAGCGTTTGAATTACAATTAGTAGAAACACTATCTGATTTCGTGTTGTTTTTTATAATTCAAAATTTCGTTTTATTTTGTTTTTGCTAATTTGGGATCGGGGAGAGTTGTTATCATTGACGTGTTCTGGATGATTTGAGGCATTAGCCAATAAAACGGTCTGTTACGGCAAGCTTTTGATTTGAGGTACACGGAACTGTGGATAATCCACTAGAAACATCAATGGTGATTGGTTAATCAAATGTCTACGGTCATAGGGTCAAAAGTCGCTCGTATGATCTCTAACGCGACCTCCTAAAACAACTGGCCAGAACTTCATGTAATGTAGGCCATCGAAAGTATAAAACAAACGAAACGAAATAGATCTGTAGGCCTATTTTAATCAGATTGGTAAAACAGCACCACCTTAATCTTTCTATGAAAAAGGGATGACCCTTATCGAAATACCACATCAGGATCAAAGAGGATTATTCCCGTTTAAGGTGAAGTTTGAAAGTATACCCATTTACTTCAAGATCGAACTAATTAATTATTTATTCTTCGGATATCCTTCGCTTTCTAGAATTATCTGTTGTATTACAGCATCCCTCCCAGCCAGACACCAAGAAGCTGTGCTCCTGCAAGCACTTAGAGACACATTTCTTATCCAACATGTATACAAACCCAAACACTACTAGCCCCACTGTACGGCAAACATCCTAGACCTAATATGGTCTAACGAAGTCGGTATGATCTCAGACATTACCTATATAGCACCAATCGGTCACAGTCACCATGTCGGCCTACTCTTCGCCATCACATGTATGTACCAACCAGAGATAAACACCAAACCAAGACTCCTGTTTGATAAAGCAGATTTCAAGGGAATGAAACAAGCCACAAGCAAAATAGATTGGAACCGCCTACTTGAGGGAAATTCAGCTAACCAAGCACGAGAAATCTTCCATACAGAAATGAAAATACCGTAAGGCACGTATATTCCAAGAAAGAGGCCGCATAGAAACTATAACACCAAACAAACGAAACGTAGACCACTATGGATGAATGAAAAAAAGCACGATCAAAAGTTAAGAAGAAACATGACTGCTTCGCGCACTACATAAACTCCCTTGAAGATGAGCTTTACCTTCAGTACGCTAAGGCAAGAAATTCAGCAAAGTCCAACAGCATAAAGGCAGCAAAAGCTTACGAGAAAAGCATTGCTGATAACATTAAACAGAATCCAAGGGCATTTTTTGGATATGTCCGGTCAAAACAGAAACTTGGTGAATCGATCGGTAACCTACCGAAACCAGGCGGTGGAACGGCAACATCCAGTGAAGAGGAGGCAGAGGTACTAAACAAGAAATTCTCATCCATCTTTACAGCTGAAGACCTTTCGAATATACCAGATCCGATTACCACTGACCCGAACCACCCAGTTCTTGAACACCTGACTATTACTGAGGGCATAGTCTCCAAATAACTACACAACATTAACCCAAATAAGTCCGCTGGTCCAGACAATATGTATGCAAGAGTGCTGAAAGAGCTGGCGAAGGAACTGACAACGCCATTACGCATGATTTATCAAAAAGTTTTAGATACAGAAGAAGTACCAGATCAGTGGAAAGAGGCACGCGTTACGCCAATTTTCAAAAAAGGATGCAAGTCTGGCCCTTCCAATTACCGACCAGTGAGCCTAACCAGCATCCCTTGCAAGATCCCAGAGAAGCTTGTTCGTACTGCACTAATGACCCACTTGTCGCAAAACGAACTCCTAACAGAACATCAGCACGGCTTCATCCCAAACCGCTCTTGCAGTATAAACCTTCTCGCAACGCTTGATGCATGGACCCATGCGTTAGAAAAAATCTGTTCCAACAGACTGCATCTACTTGGACTTCGCCAAGGCGTTCGACACAGTACCGCACGCAAGACTTGCAATGAAAATGGCGTAACTTGGTGTACGCGGAAATATCCACAGATACCTTGTTGATTTTTTATCTAATAGAAGGCAAAGAGCATGTGCTAGTGGAACGAAGTCCAACTGGGCGCCTGTATCTAGTGGAATTCCGTAAGGCAGTGTGCTAAGGCCTGTCCTCTTCGTATGCTTCATAAACGAACTGCCAGAAACCCTCCTATCTAGCTGCGAGATGTTCCCGGATGACACAAAAGTATTCAGACGCATGGACGGGGACTCCACCCATGACATCCTACAGGAGGATATCCATAAACTTCTGGGATAGAGCGAAAAGTTGCTGCTGGGGTTTAACAACAGCAAATGTAAAGTGATGCACATAGGTAAGAACATACCCAAAATTGGAGTACATAGTGGGCAAGACGACACTGGGTGTAGCAAGCAGTGAAAAAGACCTAGGTGTTCTCGTTGATGACCAACTCAATTTCTCACTTCGATGAGCAGGTAGAAAAAGCTAACCGCGTTTTGGGGCTAATCCGACGTTACTTCACCTATCTAAACACAAACTCTATGAAGAGTCTTTTCCAATCATTAGTTAGACCACACCTTGAGTACTGTGCGAGTGTCTGGCGCTCCATGAGGAAAGGGGATCAACAGAAAGTGGAAAATGTACTCCGCAGAGCCACAAAGCTAGTTCTAAACCTGAAGAAGTTAGACTACACGGAGAGACTGAAAGTATGGGCATACCAAACATGAAGTACCGCCACGGAAGGGGTGACATGATTGAGGTATGGAAATTTCTAAACGGGAAGTATAACGTCATTGCCCCAAGGCTAATACTCAACACTGACGCTAGAACGGACAGACCAAGGCCTCTGACTAGAGGACACGACCTAAAGTTGGAGAAGTCTATCACCCATAAGTCTGTCCGTGCACAATTCTTTAGCCAAAAAATTGTGAACGAATGGCGGTCACTACCGAAAAATGTAGTAAATGCCCCTACCATAAAATGCTTTAAGAAAAGACTAGATCAAACTTGGTACGAGCCAGATACGACACGCCATGGGTCATTCTCCGAATTTACTATTACGAACTCAGTCTAGAAGACCTTTTTGTGAACTCGAACTGTCTCGAAGTATAGCACACAAGCTTTTACCTAACTGCCATAAATCTAAGCCTACTCCTGGCTCACAGAATGCTCTAGACCTCTAGAAAAACAATCCGAGATTTACCAAGTCTCAAACTTTTGAACCGCAAAGAAACAGTTTTCAAGACTTTCACAGACCAGCTAAAAGGTCCCATGGACCTACGTACAGCTGACAAGTTATGGATATGGATATTACAATTCATGTGTCTTAGATTAATTCGGATATTTCCCTATGTCCCTGTACTGATTTTAGAGTTCGTTGTAACAGATACTAGCGCCTGACAATTTCTAAAATATATAGTAACTTATCAGTTTGAAGGACTCGTGATATAGATAACATAGGTCATGTTTGTATACTTACCGACATACTAATAAACCAACACTGTTTTAAAGATGTATTACCACTCTCCTACATTACAAAATAAATGTTATTAATTAAACATACAATAGCCCATTTGAAAAATACAATATTATATCAATTAGGAGAAAGTTATTCTTAACCCCCTACAAGTAAATCAGTAGGTTTGGGATTTAATCGATAAACATATTAAGTGGTTTAAAAAGTGTGTAACTGGACTGAAGTATTCAAAATAAAATTATAACGTCCGGTTGTAAATTGTCAAATAGAGTATAGTTTTGTATCGTCTTTCCCGATGCTTGTATTTATTTTTCTATGAAGCCCAAGAACGCAGCTATAGTGGATTGAATGACATGTTTAGTGGTAGTGGTAGTAGTCGTCGGTGGATTAGTAGTACATGTACTATTAGTTGCAGTAGACAGGGTGTGGGGAAAGCCCACATGGGGTTTGTTCCGTTGGCATGGAGACGAAAACTATAGTTAAACGAAAAAAAAACCCAGTTCTTTGGTACTTTACATTAATGTAGACGGTCCATTTATCCAACGAAAATCTATGCTCGAACGCCTTAACCAAGCAGTTTAGGTGGATAAAACCAGATTGTCTAATTCTGTGACCGTTTGCATTCGAAGAAGGGGCAGTGGAAGTACGGCTTTCAGCGCAAAACTCTTTTCGATGGCCATAAAGTTCAAATGAACGCACCTAACATTTAATTGCTAATCATTGTTGTATGATTAGATAATAAATCATTATATAGATATCTAAAGATGTAGTTTATCAACGAGAGGAGGGCCTTCAGGTTAACTAATATCAACAGTTAACCATATGCACATTGAGTTGACACGGGCCTCCACAAAGATATGGTGTAACGATTTTGTTTGGGGAGGTGTTTAGCTAAAATGCGACTGGCTGATGCACATACCCACCCCACCCCCACCCCCTCTTTAGTACGAGTGACGCAATCAGGAGCCGAGCTCAACAGGTGCGAGTTTTCTAGGGAATAAGGGGATAAGGAAGGGGCGGTTTCAAATCAAAGCCGTTATCCACAATCCCACGCCACAATGAATGTCAACAAAATACTGGCTATAATCTTAAGCTTCCCGGTAGAACATAGATAGTATATATACTATTCAAAAAAAGTAGGGGATATTTAATTTTTAAGTGTTATTAAAGTCACCTAATGAAACTGACGAAGAAACAAATGACAAAATGAAATGAAGTTCTCATTCATCGATTTATTCCAAATGATCGTTAGACTAAGTAAGGCACAGACTGACCATTATAAGGGTAAAATAATACCCGGGGTCAAACAGCAAAGTTACCACAGCATCACAACAAAGTCAGTAACGGGTAAATCCTCCTCTGTTTGCCAAACAAGCATTGATCCGACGTGGCATACTCCTAATGAGACGTCTAAGGTCATTTTGGTCCAGATTGTCCCATTCCTGTTGCAATGCAGCAGCAAGTTCTTGGACATTGGCAGGACGTTGTTGACGTTGACGTAACCTCTGTCCAAGCATGTCCCAGACATGCTCGATGGGGGAGAGGTCGGGACTCAGTGCTGGCCAAGGTAATGTGGTGATGTTCTGTTGTTGGAGGTAACCTGTAACGATCCTGGCCCTGTGACATCTTGCGTTGTCATCCTGGAAGATGAAACGGCGGCCGTGACGTCACGCGAACGGCACAACATGGACTGCCAAGATGTTGTCCCGGTAGTACTGGCCTGTAACACGCCCTGCAACAACATGTAAAGCCGTTCTTCCAACAACAGTGATGCCTCCCCACACCATAACAGAACCAACCCCAAATCGATCATGTCTGATGACGTTAACGTCTTGGAAGGGCTCCTTTCGACGACGCCACACCCTCCTACGTCTGTTAAAAAAATCAACAGTGAACCTTGACTCATCTGAAAACATCACATTGCTCCAGCGTCGATTATCCCAGTGTTGACGATCCCTACACCAACGACGTCTTGCCTGAATGTGATGATCTCTCAAACAAGGGATCACGCGAGGACGTCGGGCGCGAGGGTGACCCCTATGCAGTCGATTCCGAATCGTCTGGCCACTCACTCTCACACCAGTGTCTGTTTGAAGACGAGCGCTGATCTGATTTGCTGTGATGACACGATTTTTCAAGGCCAAGGTACGGATAAATCGATCCTGGGCTTGAGTTGTCGCCCTTGGTCGACCTGAGCGTGGGCTGTCCTGTACAGATTGTGTATCACGGTATCTTGACCATAGCCTGCTTATGACAGACTGAGAAACATTCATCGTCCGCGCCACAACCGCCTGTGTTGTGCCGATCTGTAGCATGCCAAGGGCACGTAACCTTTCATTTTGGGTAAGCCGACGCATATCAAAATTTGTTTTCTGGTCACTAAAACAATTAAACTGATGTTTCCACCCTTGAATTCAATGCCACAATGACTGTAACATTCAAAGTCAGAGTCGTGCAAATCTTGGGTTGGACCCCCATGATGATCCCAAGCATCACCTGCATCCCATGCGGTAGCTATTGGTGCGTTTGGGCGTCACATGTAACTGGAAATGTTTCTTCTGTTAGGTTCTATAGTGACTTTTTTCGTAGTCACTTGCATATTTTAGTATTATGCCCCCAAAATCAAATATCCCCTACTTTTTTTTGAATAGTATATATATTGTATAATCATATAGTTGTTCGCCGATCGTTGTTTCGCCGGAAAGCAGTTTTATTTAAGTTCACATATAGTTTATGGCATATATGTGCCTATAACACAGAGTAATTTAAGAAAATATGGAAAAATTGATTCAATATTCTGGCATGCTGGGAGAAATTCTTGTGAACGACAGGACCAGAAATGTCAGTCAATGGAACAGAATCTCGATATCTGTTTTGCAAGAGTTGAAGCTTATCTGTCAATTTCGCCTGTTTTGCTATAGTTTGTTTACCTCATTAATTCAAATTAGTCTCCAGAGACCGATTGCGGGGAGTACTTTTTTTGAGACCGACTATTTTTTTGCCATGGTAGAAAATATTAAATAGAACAACATACTCACAACGGAATAAGAGTGACAAACATTTTTTAAACATGAGAAGCAGACGGTAATTTTATTATATAGTTTTCTGTGACGAATGCAATTTAGGCTCACGCAAATACATAGTATTTGGGATCTAGCCTGGCATTGTTTTTGAGACCGACTGTGGTGACTGCGCATATTTTGAGACCGACTGTTTTTCTCCTTGGGTGAAATTTTGTTGTTAGAGCGACATACAACAGAATAAGAGTGACGTATGTAATTTAAGTCCACGGATTCACGCAAATTCATAGTATTTGCGATCTATTCGGGCATTGTTTTTGAGACCGACTGCAGTGACTGAACTTATTTTGAAACCGACTATTTTTCTCCCTGGGTAAAATTTTGTTGTTAGACCAACATACTCACAACAGAATAAAAGTGAAACACGTTTATGAGACGGACTGTTTTCTCCCTGGGTAAAATTTTGTTGTTAGACCAACATAACAGAATAAGAGTGAAATACAACATCTTTTTAAACATAAGTTGACAACGTTTTTATGCTAATGTGTTGCGTGAGTAGCGTGACGTATGCAGTGAGCACTTTTTTTGATACCGACTACTCCTATTTCGCGACCGACTGCACTGATTTTGCGACCGACTATTCCCCCCCCCCCCCTACGCAAACATGTACGCCCCTGATGTAAAGGCATGACAACTCTAAGTATTTTTAAGTAATTTTAGCCATTCTAATTGACAATTGAAGACCTGACAAGCAATTGATGATAGGTCACCTTTGTTTACCACCAG
The DNA here is from genome assembly GCA_963678685.1 of Patella ulyssiponensis. Classification (NCBI taxonomy): domain Eukaryota; kingdom Metazoa; phylum Mollusca; class Gastropoda; family Patellidae; genus Patella; species Patella ulyssiponensis. The sequence continues at coordinate 56,256,488 of OY783230.1, read as the reverse complement.
AAACAAACATTCCTGTTGTTATTTTTTGTCCATAGAACAAAATGTTATCATCTGGATTTTCCCGCTTGTCAGCAGTGCAGGACGGACGGCCTGCTAGGGGGCAACGTATAATCGTTCGGATCGGGCGATCATTGACGTGCACGCTGGCTTTCAAAATGATAGTAGGCAGTAGTGCCGCTGTCGGAACCAAATTTCCCACATTTCACAATGTGGCACATACCAGTAGGACGGTAAGCCCCAAACCTGGGTATTACAATACTTTGATCTGTGCGTCCCCCCCCCCGCCCTTTTTGTTCATATATTTTTATTGGAGCAGATATCGAGAAGCATTCGATGTTTCTACACAGTATAACAATAATGCACCAAAGTGTGGGCAGGTGGGCAGATCTCAGGAATCAATACGTATTATTTCACGAAAATCTACATACATTCGTTTATTTGGGCTTTTCTGTATAAAATTACACTTTTTTTCTGGGGTCGGAGGTGGGGAGGGGGGGGGTCATCGAAAGAACCATCCAGTATTTTTCGGCAAAGCTTTCTTCCCGCAACAAACGGGTAAAATTTAGAATTGTGAAAAACTAGTTGGCTTCTTTTCGGAATGCTAGCCAGCTCCGAAGACACTTCACAAGTCACTCAATATTTTGTAACAAAATTGATGGTGTTCTTAATCACCCTTCTTTAAGCACATCATGCACACATTTAATGTTTTCTCTTGTCAGTTGTGTTGAAAGGGGGGTAACAAGGCAGTGCCTAGTCGTTCCGATAGGACGAAAAAAACGAAGTGCCGTGTAAACATTTGTGTGCACTTAAAAGAATCCTTGACAGCAGTTGGAAATAAAAAAAAAAAGACAGAAAAGTAATGTTGGAAAATTTACTAAAAAATATTAATGTTAACATCACTTGTTAGGGGGGGGGGGCTGAGTGGTTAGCATGTGCGTGCTGTATCATAAAGCCTGTCATTGAGTCAATTGGCGTGGTTTCGAATCCCCGGTTGTACGTGACAAGGATAAGGGTCGCCTGTCCAATCTCGTGGGTTTTCTCTCGGTCCTCCGGTTTCCTCCCACTGCTAAAGACCCCTACGCGCAAGCGAATTATTGAAATAAAGTTAAACCATATGTTAGTCCCGAAATGACCTATTTTGTGTCGAGTGGACGTTAAACCCCATCTCTCTCTCTCTCTCTCTCTCTCTCTCTCTCTCTCTCTCTCTCTCTCTCTCAAAATTCCACTACAGGCTATTAAAGCGGGGGTCTGTATCCAATGCGTATTTAAAAGAATCAATCAAAATATCTACATGTAACATGCCTTCGTTTGAATGCGTTAAATCAGGTCTTCAAAAATTCAGTTTTAATCAAATCGATTTTAGTTGGTAGACTACATACATCTGTAATATTAGTTGTTGTATGATGGCCATCTTGTCCTGAATTCTGTTCAGTCTCCGCAATTAATAAGAGAAAATATTAATAAGTAAGTTAAAAACCAACCTAGAAGCACAGACTTTATAATATAAATTAAATAATAGTAATTTGAATGAGATCAGTATTATTATGACATATTATAGTATTATTTCTATAGGAATAGCTCATAACATCAGAACTTTTATAACACTATATCCAAGAAGGAGTTGTAAAATATAAATAGTTGAAAACGACAATAATAACACAATATATGCAATGCAATTATAGAAGATAAACAAACGAATAATTTATATATATAATACAAAAGTAAGTTTTTATACATGACTTAATTCTGAAAAAATTTAATCATTGTAGATCACATTAAAATACTACAATAAAAGTCAAAATAAGAATTCAAGGTCAAGTCTAACAATACAAGTCGCCAAAACTCGTTATTAATTAAATTAATATCAGATCGACACAATTTAATCCATATTTCAAGCTATCAAACATGTAGATAATTCCCTTAATTAACACTGAAGGATATCGACTTAAAGAAAAATGAGTGACCTTAGTTTATTGCTTTAAGCCGTTCAGAAAAAAAAAGGTAAAGTAAAAATATTCTACATTACATAGACCTGGCACAATGAATAAATGAAAACTGTTCAAATGACGTTGAATGCAAGAACATCTTGTTTTAAAATGTAAACAACCGACATTGACGATATATTGAAATAATGGATGCGATTCCAAACAATATAAAACTGAAAGTTAATTTTGTTTGGGCTAAACGGAACCATTTAAAAACTTTTTTTTCTATTCAATCAATAAATATCATGCTTATCGCTGCTACCATAGCTATCATCGTTCACAGTCACCTCGATTTCATAAGTTGGATAGATATCACCACCTTTGCCAGATATCCATATAAAGGCTCTGAAAAACAAAATATAACGAATATAACTGATAAAATTTGTAAAAAAGGAATATCTTCTAAGGAAAAATTCGTTTCCTCACTGACGTCAATGTGTACATTTCGACAACAATGATAAAGTACAAACTACATGTGTGTGATTTGATGATCTAGATTAAAAACCTTATTCGAATTATCAGACCTTATGCTTCAAATCCCTCTCAAAGAATTTCACCACAAGTAGCTATACCCGTAAAATATATATATTTTAAGCAACCTTGTGATTTAGGGAGGGTCCTTTTAGCCTGTATGTGTCGTTACTTGCTGACAGTTTACCCTTTATATCAATACCTTAGTAAATTCCTGGATTATCTTCATCCACTTAGGCTCACTGTTGTTACAACGGCTAGCGATTTGATCAACACATACCAAGCGCTCCCTACGTTGCTCGAGCAGACAACAAGCCGACATTTGTGTTTTAGGGGAATCCATTTGTTTCGAGCATGGTTGGGTGTGTCTACTTACCATACAAATTTTGAAATACTTTTACATGAAATAACTATCCTATAAATAGCTTCGTAGGAAAGCACCTTAACCAAAATTATGCAAAAATCGCAGAATATTAATCTCACTTACGTTAAGAATATTATATCTATCAAAGCCATACCCGCCATCATAAACCAAACAATTCCTTTATAATATTCTACAGTAGCATTATATACAGCACTATACAATAAATTAGATGTACTATTACATACGGTTTCAACGATTGCTATACTAGCAAATAATGCTCCTGAAAATATATATTTCAATTCACAGTTCAAAGAACACAGAATGTACATACATGTAATATGGTAAATAACTATAAAGAATGGCAGTAAATGTCACTGACTTCATTTATTTATCATCAATATAAGTTCAGTTAGTCAGGTATCTGCGTTTAGCTTGAAAGGAAGGGAATGATGGGGTTAAATATTTCCTATGTCTGGGAGCAGAATTTTGTACATACAGTGAGGTGTCCGCATATTCTTCTTTCAGTTCCAAATGGATTTTGGGGTCATCTGGGATTATGTTCCATCCGAACAACTAGGCAGCCCTTTCCATGTCAGCCACGTTCTGATGGGAGGAAAGAGGAGGCCGGGCTTGGAAAGTCCCATATGGTATTCCACAGCCTATATCGGTTGTAAATACTTGCAAATTTATAAATATTGAAATTGCGAATATCGATTCTAATTGGTTAAAACAGCAAATATCGATTCTAATCGGACAAAATAGTGAATGATGAATTTTGTTATACGCGAAAAAAAAGATTATATTATAATTATATATGAAAAAATTTCGTCCAAATTGAATGACAGTCTATGGTGTCTGGTTATTCCAGTTAACACCAGTATTTTTCTCCTGTGCAGTATGTTTATCCTCGTTCGTCGAGTCACTTAATTAAAAATGACACTCGAAAGCATTCTGGTGCGCGATTCTAGTGTCAATATTAAATTGTGTTCATTTTGTCTTAATTATTGGATTTCAGAAGCCCATGTTGATTTAAATTGACCTTTAGACTTACATTAAAATAGTAGTGAAACATAATGGATCTATAATAAATTATTTACCTTGCTGTGACGGTAAAGTCATTTTAGACAAAATAGATCTAGCTATTGGTATGGAAGCAGCTCCAACTAGTGATGCCACAGGCACTACAATATATCAATTAACAGATTATATTCTTCACAGATGCATAACTACGACAATGATTGTTAAACATAACTAAATCCAAGAGGGACTTAAAACAGCAATTCAAATTCCATAAAGATCACAGGCGCGGAACCAGTGACATAGTTCATTTTCATTTTCGTTTGCTTTGTTACTGTTGTAGTTCACATATCTGCTCTTTAATAGATGATATAAACATGATTTTCGCATTGTCTCCGCCCAAGCAATCCAAGGTTGCAACGTATTACCCTTTACTCAAATGTATGCCCCCCTCCCTCGACAAAATCCTGGATCCGGACCTGGATCAAATATGTATAGCTTAGACACCTCGTCTGTGTCTGTGAGAGCAGGGCAGTGAAGGGTGTTACTAACCAGGGCCCTGTCTCGGAAGCTTAACTAAAGATAAAATCCAAATTTTATTAAATACTTCAATTTTGATTAGCTAAGCATTAAAATCAATCAAATATTATCCAATCAAATTACTAAAATTGGGATTTTATCCTAGTTAAAATATTGTGAAACAGACCCCTGCTATCGTGTATTTCCAATTCAATTACTAAATTTCATTGATTAACACAATTTGAATGAAACCGGATGATACCTTGTGATGCTGAGTAATCATGTGATTTAACTCGAACCAAAATGTTGCACAAACAAATAGAAGGGAAAATATTATTATAACCATATCAACATATATTTACCTAAATACATAAGCAAACTTGTGTCAGCCATTCCTTCCAATAAAAACCCTGCTATAGCAGACAAACAGCTAATAATACTGATAATCTCCTCTCGTAAAAACTTTTGTAAAATTTTCAATGCCAAAATACCACAAATGAACGATGTTGTCAACCTGACTGCACCGTAATATCCGATTTTGATAGAATCCCAGCAAAATGGTACTCCTAGCTGATATATAGTTTCTAATGAAGATCGCCCCAACGTTGTAACGACGCTAAAAAAGAATACACCCAATGCAATTAGGTAAGCACATCTTTTAATCCTACTTCCTTCTGTGAAGTAAAATCCAAACACCCTTTTTATACTTTTCAAAGGCGATTTTTCTGCTTTCCTTTTGACTGCGAGTGTTTCGGGTAATAAAAAGAATACAATCACTAAATTCAAAGCACTTATACAAACTACCATAACCATAGGATAAAAGAATCCGGTAGATTTTATGAGAAATCCGGTTGCAAGTTGTCCCAATGAAGCAGCTATAGCTAAACAGCCTTCTAAGACTGCGATGGCAATGGTTCTTGAATTTCCAGGAACTGTAATATCAGCAGTGTAAGAAAACATAGCTACCAACACGGCATAATACGACCCACATAAACCATCAATTCCATATGCCAAAAACATATAATTTAAATTTATGTTATAGTAAACGATAAACATAATAATCAAATTTTTACATAAGACCCCCATCATGGGAATCAAATAAATCTTCTTTCTACCGATTGAATCGGAAAGTGGTCCCATGAAGATGTTGATGAATATTGCAGACGAACCTGCGGTAATTGAATAATATAAGTTCAACATTGACGCCTCCTTCTGGACCTCTTGCTCCACACGACCAATTTCGGAAAGATTTGAATGGTTTCCGCATGGACTTGAAACATCATTATCTGTGATATTTAAAAATGTTTCATTGAATTTTGTCTCCTTTAATCTTTGGACCACGTACTGGGATATAACTGGTGTCAAAGACACAGCTGCCATCATGTACAATACAACCGATACACCTGAAACTACCCATGCTCTAACGATTGGAAAATTTGGGGGTAAGCTTCCTTTGGATTTACTGTCAAGAAGACTCGTCTTCTCGTCATCTTGGTCCGTCATATTGTCGATCAATAACAGCTTAAACAATGGCCATTTGTCTGCTTATGAGTTTAGTACTTCCTGTTCTTTTTTCGGATGATGTTGAATGCCGCATCTTCAGGTTACTTATGATGTGACACGCGATGTTAATCTCGACTTAAATCACTATCCTCCCTGTGTCACATGATAATTACTGATTAAACGAACGTGATGTTGAAATCGATACGCGCTGCTGCGTCATAGTAGCTGACTTTTCCTAGCTCATATTTTCATTCAATTAAATAATTCTTCAACGATTGTTCTTCTCTGCAGCATGTATCTGAAACATTCAAAACATATTAAATAACGCCATTGGTTAGGAGTGGATGTGCATTCGGTAATCCATTTCGTAAGAATAAAACTACTTACAGCAAAATACCCTTTCATCATTTTTATTGCCTTGATTTATCAAATAGCACTTCGGTGGTTATTTGATTTTTCGTTTCGTCTTTTAAATAAATGGTATACATGTAATGAAAATGACTGACAGTTCCTTTCGAAGAGATTTAAATATTTTGATATTGAATCCAGCTTACTGTGGCTTCATATACGACATATAAAATATACAAAAATGTCTGTGGGATATCATTATTTCAAATTAAATTATCACCACTGCTCTAAAAATGAAAGACGGGTATAATTGTAAGCATCTCAGATACAAATATATGTGTAATTGAAATTTATATCATTCTATCGGGGATTTAGATTCTGAAAGTAACAATTTACCTATTTTACATAAATTTATAGAAATTATCACAGGCGTAGGAGCCGGGGGGGGCAGGGGGGCAATTTATTTTCGGGCAATGAAAAATTCGACGACCTTTTTTTTCTATTAACATTTAGAGAAAAAATATAACTAACTTATTTCTATGAGTTCCACACTGCCCGAAAAGTATTTTCCCGTCTTTTTCTTGTCCACTGCATGCCCGAAATATGCCCGAAGCTCTTTTATGATAGGTATGCCCGAAAAATTATATTATATAGATTATATATAATCAATATAATATACTATATATTGAGCATATTTGTCCGTTCGGAAAGATCCAGTATTGTGCGTGAAGCACGGGCACGCCATCATTCTATCCATTTTTATGTACAGTATTTTGAAGTCATGTCACTACTTATTGCATTATCTTCGCTTTTAATCTTACTGGGTACTTAATGTTATACGATCTCCTTTTTTGATACGTGTATAAATTGATACTTTTAAATCATGGTCATATGACTATTATCTTTGAAGCCTCAAAATAGATGAACATGGCTCCGAAGACAGATAATAACGTAATATAAATGTATATACATGCAAAGTAATCTATAGTTAAATTTTGAAATGTTTGTGGTTATTTCTAATCAATTATGTCCAACGTTCTTTTGATCACTTTGTCTTTTGTGAAACAGCCATTACTAATTACATGTGCATTGTACACGACACGTGTACTGATTATAAAATGTTCAGTGTGTCTTATTAAATATTTGATATTAGGAGCCCATATTTTCAATATCAATATTGATAGCAAGGGGGCAATATTGAATTCTTATTGTTGGTTTTAATTTCGATTATTATTAAGGAAAATACGGATTAATAGGTTTAACTCGTTTAACTGACAGTGCAAAGATGTCAATCGTAAAAAGAGGTTAAAAAGAAATGCAGGTGGGTGTCGCACCGATATCATTTCATCCTATAGATAAGATAAAATAATATATAGAACAGTTCGATGGGACTTTATTTAATTAGGGTTACTTTTTAAAGGAGCAAATTCTAATTTGAGTAAATAAAAAAAGGTTTCGTTTTTGGCAAAGGACTAATCCCCATTTATATTATTATTATAAAATATTAATCATTAAACTGAAATATAAGAAAAGTTTAGAAAAGGATTATTTGCTATACTTTTGGGTTCGTTCATTGATAATACATTAAGACTTGTTTAGAAACAACTATTCAGCAATTTCATTAAGCCTTTTCAAATCCGTTATATTTTAGCATTATAGGTATTACTTTATAAAAAACCAACCGATATCTGCACAAACTTTGCATTTCTCAAATACTAGGTTTGTAAACTCCAATAAAGTTAAATCGGTTGGCTGTTAAAATAATGAGATAAACAAGTGATCGTATTCAAGAACATTATTGTAAGTACAGGGACTTAAACTTTCAGTGAGGCAATACGCCCCACAAAGACTTATTACTGCTTTAACTATACATCACAAAGAACAATGCAATATCCAGGTAGTATTATAGATAGTACCTGGATAAAAGTATGCTGGACATTTCGTACCTAGGAATCCTGAATAAACTCCCACATGTGTTTTGTGTAACGAGAGGGTTCGTCCCCATGATGCGTCTATTTCTTTACTATTTAAACGATTCCAAAATGGTTGCCATTACGTCGGGTCCGAGTTCATAGTCCATAGTTTTGATTCGAATTACCTTTCAACTAACTGCAGGTTACCAACAGCAAAGATATAGCGCGCACTGTGATTCCTTTGTGACGCTGTTCCTAAAGTCGATGAGCTGTCATCCCAGAACTACCCTGTAAAAATGCCGAATCATCCCAGTGTATAAATACTATAGCCTTCCTTTTAATATTAAACGTGTAATATAAACAGTGACTGAGGAAGTTTCATTACTGACCTATTAAACTCCATTATCTCTACATTCACCGTCGAGGGTCTTCGAAGCAGAATAACGCAAAAATTATACATGTAAATACTTACTTGTCACGTGCAATATCCGATAATATTAAGTGTGAAATCGGAGGGTATACACAGAATACGAATATATACTAACTAACCATCGTGACTCGTTATTCAAACATTACACAAGGATACACCTATTAATGTGTACATAACATAAGGTGACTATGAATATACTTTGTGATCGAGATCATACTATGGGATCACTTTTCTATTTTTACATCTGCCGCGATTTGACTCGGTTGTTTATGCATGGGACTCGAGTAAAATCGTGGACCTTATAATATTATAAGGTCCATGGTAAAATATATTTAGTCAGTGGCGTATAGTAAGGGTTAGTTTAGTTCAGCTTTGAACGTCGGTCTCATTACACTCACCCTGAACGTTCAGGGACTGTCCCATTGACTCAATGTCGAAAAAAACATAAATTTACTGGACAACTTTTCACTGCTAAACGAAGGGGTGTCAATCCGTGTGAAAGCCTGTACAATGTAAAGCCTGTACATTTCGTTTCGTCTTGTATGACCGACATTCCTGAATGTGGACGTTGACTGTGTTAGAGTGTCATGGCAGCGAAAATGTAACTTGATAGGAGGGGACGTATTTTTAACAGCGTGTTGTGTCGCTCATACTGACTCTAGCGAAGTAAGCAAGGTCTTATTTTCTCACTAAGATGTTCGTTTACATTGTACATTTGTCCACACGGATTGACATCCCATCGGTGTGGATTGACATCCCATCTTTTAGCAGTGAAAAGTTGCACCTGGATTGTTTGTTTTATTCTATTGTAATATTAAAACGCGGGCACAGGAATAAATGACTGAAGATTCTAATTTTTTTTTTCAAAGATTCCATAATGTACCTAAATTTCGTTTCGTCTTGTATGACCGGCATTCCTAAATATGGACGTTGACCTATATTTAGAGTGTCATGGCAGCGAAAAGTTAACTTGATAGGAGGGGACGTATTTTTAACAGCGTGTTGTGTCGGTCATACTGACTCTAGCGAGGTAAGCAAGGTCTTATTTTCTCACTAAGATGTTCCTTTACATTGTACTGGCGTTCACACGGATTGACACCCCATCGTTTAGCAGTGAAAAATTGCCCAGTAAAATTGACTGGGGCTTCAATTCTGTTCGACATTGATTCAATCGGGCACCCCCTGGACGTTCAGGGGGGGTGTAAATGAGACCAACGTTCAGAGCTGAACTAAGTAATGGTGTGACGCGTCTTGGTCAAACGTCACAAATGAAATGGGTTTTAACGTCCTACTTTTCTACGCCAACTTAGCTAATGGAGTCGGGTATACACTATTCTGGTTGCTAATTCGAATTCAGAATTTCATGGGTTCTTTTACGTGCACGCCAATGTGTAGAAAATAACCCGATTTTTCGTCTCTCTCTCTCTCTCAAACGATACTATCCTTCGCGGGCACTGATGCGGGTGGACCGCGATAGAAAATCCGTTGAAATTTCTCGGTCGACACCGGGAGTGAATCGAAGATCTCATTATCGAGCCATCGTCTTACTCGCTGAGTCATCGAGGCTTCCCCAAAATAATGTAATCAGGTCCGTAGCTAGCGTGGGGAGGGGACAAGAAAGGCAAGTGCCTTTACCCAATGGGGAAAGAATCGGTTACCCCAATGGGCGCCTTTGGTGCGCTTCCCATTGGTCACAATAACAAACCAACGACCAACGTGATTCTCTTGCCCCCCCCCTCCGCTAGCTACGGGCCTGATAATCATTTATAGTAAGCAGAGCGACCAGCTAAGAAGCGAATCACAAAATGTTGTCTTTTAAAAATCTTTGCGTATTGGATAATCATGTTTGGATAATCTAATTTATATATATTATAGTATATATGATACTGTACATTAGAAGAACTACTCACTACTGCTAACTTTTTATTTATAAATCATATGTATGCATAACATCTGCCAGATTCTTTTTAAGTTAGCAACAAAATGCATGGACACACAACGCTATACCATGTTTTAGTATTTCATATTGGTTAACGTGTTAGCAATACCCTACCCATTAAAGAAGGGGTCCGAGATTCTGTGGGTTATCCGCTGAAACAAATACAGAAACAATCACCTTGTTTGCTTAGAGGTAATATGTAACTCAGTTAAAGAGTATGGAGAAGGAATATAACTCAATTAAAGTGTAGGGGGGGGGACTATATTTACCAAAACCTGTATTATAAAAACAACCGCATTACTTTTCCAAAAACAATTTTATTTTTATACTGGCAATGTATTGATGCTATATGAGATAAATTTCCATATAAAATAATAAATAATAATACATTTAAAGCAATAAACAATCAATGTTATGTATAGATTATAATTTTAAAAAATCCCCAGATCTACAAATTCGTAATATGAGATTAATTTCCATATAAAATAATAAATTATAATACAAATTAAACCAATACAATCAACACAGATAATTAAAATAATTTCATGATGATCAAATTTATAAAATGCAATGTTATATAAGTAAAGACTATGAAATGCAAATTGATTACGCCCCAAACAAGTTTTAAAGCAACGTACACCATTTAAAGCATAAACATATGGTGCTGTAATCAAAGCCTTTTAAAGTAAAGCTAAAACAAGCAGGTGACGTCGGTCCTTTCTTCCAAATATTCATAATTCATACCAACAAAAAATGGGCGGTCGATATCCTGGGCGTTTAATAAATGCAGTCAGTGAAGGTCGTTTTTTCAACTGCGTAATGGTTGACCATTACTATTACAACATTATTTGTTTTCATCCAAGAATTCTTATAAAAAAAAGTTATCAAACACGAAATATAACCAAGTATCTAAATGCGTTTGACTCTCGGCAAGAAGACGTATTACATGATTAGGTTTCACTAGTTTATTCTTTCATATGGACAATCATCTTCTGGTAGTCTTCGATATCCCGATGCCACTTCGTCCTTTGTTTTAACTCTTAACAATCTGAAAATCCAAATTACAGGAATATATTATAATACAAACCAACTTATTCTTGATATCCAAAGACCGAATCTTTACCTTTAGACCATGGCAGAGACTAGACACTTTAAAAAGATGTATAATAACCCCATCGCTTTACACATTCCCCTTTCTTCTCAACATGACAGACATCGCCCATTTCATAATCATATTATTACGCTATCAGTGTCATAGATTTATAGAACGTATTGTTCTGTTTAGAACACTTGATTTATGGATATTGGTACACGTTAAAAATTCCAGAACACATTTTAAAAAAAAGAACGCACTTGACGCGTCTATAGGGCGCTGTCCAGCTTTTAGTTAGGGTGTACATAGACCATAAGGTAACTAATGGTCCTTTGGCCCACATTACATAAATATGTAAGTGACAAGTGTTTTAAAATTAATCAAATTCGAGTTAGATTATGCATAAACAACCACCATATTATGGTCTTTGTGATTTGTTCTAGGGACGATCTGACACAAACAAGACAGGTGGAATGGTACCATAATAGGCCCTATGTCTTCTTTTAAAATAAATCTTTTCAAAATTTGATATCTGTACCCCATGTGGGGTACAAACTTGATACCACTTGTAAAGATTTCAATTAAGTTGAAATCCCGCATAGTTAACGTAATTATGGATAAGGTTCCAGGGTGATAACAACTCTGCTAAAAATCAACTGATTTTCGGTAAAATATTTAAGAGGACAACTTACAAAAAGAGGCCGAGCGTCACGATCATGAATGCCGCCATACACAAAAAGATAAAACCTCTATCAAAGGAATAGGTTTTGGAATAAATGTAATCAGAAAGACTTCCTGCTACCGCTGCTGTTACTACTTCAACAGCTGCAAACCCAGCAAATAGGGCTCCTAGAATAAAAATACCATGATTTATTTTTCAGTCAATCAAAGTCGACCCACTTCATTAGTTCATTCATTCATCGAATATACTTACCAAAATTCATAAAATAAAAACCAAAATGGAATATGTTGAATGAAAAGGTTCCTCAAATTCGAAATTAAGTGATTCATTTACGCACAGGGCGAATCTGAATTTCGTATATTACTAGTTTAGAGACACACGCAAATAAAATCACAATGTATTCTAAATGGTTACAATGCCGCACACCTCATTTTAGATCTGTGAAACCATATTTTGGGCATTTATTGATTTTCGAAATAATACTCAGTCTGTTAGTATTGTACACACAACTTGACAACAAATTCTTTATTCAGCTCCAAAGGGAATGTAAAATGTGGATTATAATTTGCCTGATTCGTAATTTTGAATCGATTTTTTTTTTAAACTGACCTTGTTCTTTCAATAAAACATGTCGAGATGAAAAAGATCTAATCATGGGTATGATCAATCTGATGAACGCACCAGCTCCTGTCGCTGTAACGAAAAAAGGCACACAATGAATGATCTGCTTCCCGGTTTTGAGCTCAGTTTTTTTTTTTGAATGAACAAACTATTTTAAAAAGATGTAATAATATTTGGAGATTTATGCTAAACAAATTAGATATCAGCGCACCAACGGACATGAGTTATAATTTGATAAGCTGTCATGTGTCTAGTTCATTGACAATTTATATTGCATAATAGCCTTTAGTATAAGTGTATTTGAAACGCAGTTAGTTTTTTTGATATACATGTACTGTGAGAAAAACCAGATATAGCAGGTGTACAGTCAAACAGGCAGGGATAGTTTGGTATTGTCCAAAATACTGGTGAGGAAATTTACCAATTACGTCATTATGCATAAGTAACCAATAGCATAAGTAATTTCATAAATTTGTCCAATTCAATAATTAATAGCAGATATAAAACATAAGATTTGTACACGTCAGGGCAGATACACATTAGATTCTTTAGACATCGCATTGGATTCTTTAAGAGATCAGACACGCATTGAATTCTTTAAGAGACCAGATAACATGTAGATTCTGTAAGAGAGATCGTTGTGGTGTAAAAATACATACACAACCTGGCCACTAGAGTAGAGAATTATAATTTGAGTGGGAGACAAATCTAGATGGTCACTGGCTAAGAAGATATGTAGCAAGAGAATATATTGGACGTCGGATGTGGTAAACGATTTGGTGGCACCGCTGCCCGTATCCGACGACGAATATTACTACAAGGATCAGCCATAATTAAATCACACTATGCATCGGTTTATTCCGATTTTCAATAGAAATAAGAAATATAAATAGGTAACCAGGCAGTCGTTAATAAAAGCTCTTGATACAAAATCTTGAATTGGCAGAAGAATCTACAACTTTAATTCAATTTGTATTGTTCACATTTGTATAATCATTATCATTGACTTACCTGAATAGGCAAACGTGTCTGTTGAAGCAAACGAGAAAATGAAGAGCGAGGCAATGGATGAGAAACAGCCAATGATGCCCAATGATAAGTCCTGTAAATTGAAGAGTGTTTGTAATAGCTTGGAGACAACTAAAATTGTAAACCAGCAGACTATTAATCCACAGGACACATAAAGAGTTATTTTGACCTCTCCCCAACAGAACGGAGCATACATTAACACCATCTGCTGGATATTGGATTTGGAAAAGTTTACGGACACAGTAAGAATAAAACAGACCAGTGCGGTCACCATCATCCATCTTCTTTTCTGGAAGTATTTACTCTTCCTATATACGGAACAGCAACGTAGAAATAAAGCCGGGGAGCACGTTAATCCCGACGTTATCTCCAAGGTTTCTGGAACAACGGTTAACATCAGACACAGAACGCAGATGCTTGCAGCAGCAGACAGAATCATGGGGTTCCTGAAGTCGTGGTTTTGAATCCAGTATCCTGTTGTAACTATAGCTACTGATGTTGTGACGGCCTGTAAAGCTTCTATAGCTGCTATACGATACGTTCTCTCCTTTCCTGGGGGCGTTATGTCTGCTATGATTCCGAAACACGAAAGTAACATCACTGCATATCCACCTGAGATGTTTTCAATTCCGCAACCGATCAAAAGATAATACATACTTAAATCGAGACTTATAAATAGATAAAAGAAGACGGCTTTGCCTAATATACCTATCGTTGGTATCAAAATGCCCACTTTTCTTCCGACTTTGTCCACGATGGGTCCAAAGAATATTGCAGGAATGATTCCAATGACGTTCACTACTTTATTATACATCATGAATTGCGCCATTTCTTCTTGCTCTACTTTTGTATCGTTCGAAAATGATGTGCGGTTTTCGAATGATTTACAGCTGTAACTTTTACCATGTTGCTGAGTTTGAAGACGACCTTTCGCGTAAAACACGTTAACTGGTATAGCTATCCCATGCGCGACAAAAAACAAGAACACAACAGTTTCAATGACAAGGCATCTCAGACGGCCAACATTTCTTTCCGATTGATTATGTAGATCATCTTCAGATGTGTGTCTAATTAGAGATGTGTATTCGTTACTAACGCCCGTAGCCATCTTTTCATCGAATAGGTCGACAAGTTACGTCAATTTTGTCTTAATTGTTGTCCCTTTCATGACCTGTAAAATATAAACATTTATTTCTATAGTTTACGCTGTAAATTTATCGATTTTTATGAATTCAACAGCTATGAACAGATATAGATGTTAATTTATGGATGGAATCTCTGCCGAAAAATGCTATAATATAAATAAATGACATTAAACGCAGTCCTAATTATTTCTGTACTTCAATTAACAGACTAAACTGTCAATATTGATACCACTAAAGTTTTTGTATTCAACATAAATAAAAAATTTATTATAACATAAAATCGATTTATACATAACTGAAGTTTTGCAGGACTTTTTGTTTACGGTAACACTCTATTCCTAAATTTTGAATATTGGCCGAACCCGTGACCTCTGGTTTGCTAGTAGCATAGATCAATCATAGAATATTATACGATCTATGGATCAATGACGTAGATATATCTACGTCATTAGCATAGATCGTGGCAGACAATGACCTACTTTCCGTCAAATTTTGAGGACCCATCCAGACTAATATTCGTAGAATGTTTGTTTGGGTGATAGAGACTAGACCACACTCGGCAAACCTCGGCAGATTCCGGAACTACATCTAGCGCAAACCTCGGCAGATTCCGGAACCTACATTTAGCTTTGACAAGAGATAAGGCTCTGGCCTCGGCTATATGACACAGCGCCTTATATAAAGATATATAAGGCTCTGGTATGACAGTAAGTGATATGTACCTACGCCTATACGCCTATACAATTGCGATGCGGCGCCGGTTTACTTAGGAAAACTTGCCAATTTTAGAAAGAAGTTCTCAGAACTGCGTCGTTGGAAGGGTGTGCAGAATTTTCAGTGCAAACTTATCCTTGTCTAAAGGAAATCGGATCACAGGAATCTGACCTTCTATCTGTATATATATGCATACACCATACCGAACTAGACCATAGGTATATAATAAAAAAGAACAGGAATGCAATGCTTGTTGAAGCCTCGATTTTACCTGCTTTCGCTTCGGCACGTTTTTGTTCCACAATTCGTAATGTCAGGCAATCTAACCTCTGCCAATTCACTCAGATATGATTTTTCTTCAATCTAGCCGTTTCGATTTGCACAAATACTCCCCACAAAACGATATCATAGCCATTTGAATCCAATATTTACATTATTTTCCTTCGTTTACGTTTGTCCTCAACTCCATGCGCTGACGTCATACAAAAACCTAACCAATCTCTGAAGTCTTGTATACTTCCGCCATCAAAATCACGAATATTCACCAAAACCTGGCAGAAAATGTATGTTCAAACCCTCTTCTTCGATTCTACACCCAAGAGTTAACAAAATTTACCATGCAAAAGGAGGAAAATGGAATGGCAGAGAAAATCTTAAAATATCTTTGGCACTTGATTCAGTGATCTAGTCACTGCGGATTGATTTTGTATGACGTCAGCGCATGGAGTTGAGGACAAACGTCAACGAAGGAAAATAATGTAAATATTGGATTCAAATGGCTATGATATCGTTTTGTGGGGAGTATTTGTGCAAATCAAAACGGCTAGATTGAAGAAAAATCATATCTGAGTGAATGGGCAGAGGTTAGATTGCCTGACATTACGAATTGTGGAACAAAAACGTGCCGAAGCGAGAGCAGGTAAAATCGAGGCCTCAACAGGCATTGCATTCCTGTTCTTTTTTATTATAAATTGTCTAGTTCGGTATGGTGTATGCATATATATACAGATAGAAGGTCAGATTCCTGTGATCGGATAAACTTAAAAGAAAAACAGCTTCAAACTTTGAAAACTTTCTTCAAAGGCGTCGTCATGGGCAACGCCGTTGTTAATCCGGGAACTTGAAAGTAGTTCTCATGGCGGACTTCGTCATACAGCCGAGGCAGGATGTAGGGTACTGAAATCTGCTGAGGTTTGCCGAGTGTGGCAGCCCAAAAACGAATTCGTTTGCGTTTTTGATAAAATAGTGTTGAGTTATTATAAACTTGTGTCGAGATATGATTCCATTTGGTGAACAAAGAAGAATCACGATGAAAAGTAGGCCCCCTAGACGGCAAGGATTCCAAAATAGCCTTAGAACCGAGGTGGTGTAAAGTATAGAAGCCTATAACTACCATTTCTACTTTTCGCCCCTTCAAAACACGAAAGTAGAAAAGTAGACGTTACGACAAAATGTAAGGCGACAATACGGTATACCAGCCAATATCAACTCAAAAGTAGGAAATTAAGAAATAATACACTGCGATAATAGCGCCCCTCGTTATTTCCTAATTTCTTATTTTCTACTTGCATTTTGGCTTGTGTACCGTCTTGGCGACTTTCGACTTAGTCATAATTTAGTATTTAATGATGCCTGTAAGAAGGCGACAACACGCATACCAAGCCATAATGCAACTCGAAAATAAGAAATTAAGAAATAATCATTATTTCCTAATTCTTTTTTTCGACTTGCATCTTGCCTTGTATCCTACCGTCTTGGCGACTTTCGACTTGGTCATAATTTTGTATTTATTGATGTCAGTAAGAAGACGACAACACGCAAACCAAGCCATAATGCAACTCGAAAATTAGAAATTAAGAAAGAAACACACGCGGTATTAGCGACCTCGTTATTTCTCATTTATTGGCTTCCATAGTAAAGCGTTATTCTTGTAGGGACAGACAGTCGGTGGACAGGACACTGTTACTAATAAATGGGCCCTATTAAGTAACTTCAAAATGTCAAACGTTTTCAGATTTACAGTGCAAATAAAAAAAATGATTTATCATGACTTATCTTGCTTGTTTTGAAACCAGGATGGGCTCGGTGCAATTCACCATGTCCTACTTAAGTTCATGTCGTATTGGCTTTTACAACTATTGCACCAGCCATTTACTTCCCTGTTACTTAAGTAACACATCCTTGAAACCCCATAATTAAATCAGTAATTACAGTTTTTTTTAAGGAATATCCAATCCTCTCTTGCTTTAGTTCTCTCCTAATGATCACATGACGAACTATATAAATGGATTTATTATCGAGTTGGGGAAACACACGCCTTCAAATACAATATGTCGTTTATTTCAACGGGTAATTTGAGGTTTGTTCCGCGTTTTTATTTACGGTAGTAATGGACCCTATTGGGAAGTAACAGATCACGCTCACTGGTGCTGAATGCTCGTTTTAACCAATATCTTATGTCGATCATTATTCTAGGGCGAATGGATTTGAGTTGAAGGTGTCCTTGAAAACCTACCGGGTCAATATTTAAAGTCACACACTGAATTAATATCGATACATAGAAAATCTCTTATTTTTCTAGCGTCGCTAAGTTATACGCTTTTAGGGAATGTCAATCGTTTCCATACGCAATGTACCATAGTAAATTACAATTTACCTTTTATTTTTACGAAAATTAATGTATGCCCGGAACAGAACAAAGAAAGATGCATAATAACATATTTTTGGTTCAGGAACAGGGCTCCAAGCGCTATCGATCTACTTGTGCTTAGTGTTCTTCTTGGCGGAGAGACTCATACGAAAAATTCAAGTGCGATCGACTCGACAAGTGGCATGCATGGTCCTTGGATAATTGCGCATCGATTCGCAGACCTCGATTTTGATGATAATTGCAATATGGCGTTGATGGCATCACGTTCAGTTACTGGTCCGTAGCACACAATTACTTGATATGAACCAAAATTCCTAAACATTTTTATTGATATAAGTATAGAGAGAGAGAGAAAAATGGGGTTAACGTCCACTCAACACAAACTAGGTCATTTCGGGACTAACATATGGTTTAATTTTATTTTAATAATTCGCTTGAGAAAATCCACGAGGGTGGACAGGCGACCCTACTCCTTGCCACGTACAACCGGGGATTCGAAACCACTCCAGTTAACTCAATGGCAGACGTATGATACAGCACGCGCTCGCCAACCCCCGGATATAAGTATAAGCTACATATTGTTCATGAAGTAACTGTATAAATTTGGAACTAGTTTCACCATTGTATATATAATATTGTGAATTTATGAACATGTTACCATTTTGATTTTGGTTTTGTTATTTTTAAAATGTATAGACACGCAAACCACATACTCAGCACAGGGTTTGGCTCTGGACGTTGAAATAAAATTGCCATTCATAATGTATAGCCTACAGGCATTCGGATACAATCCTTTGTGGTTTTATTCTTCAGGAACATTGAGGATATGAATATTCTAGAGTTCTTGTATAGCTTCTCGAATATTCGTGGATAAATAAATTAAAACCGGACCCTTGTTGATAGTTAATATTTCTGTATTCTTCGGATAACAAATAATCAACATAAAATACAGCACGGCATGCATATGGGAATTAACATAAACGTGTAGTCTTCAAATATCTAAAACATGGTACATAACATTTGTCTATATAGGAATGAGAGCTAAGTTGCCTAACCAAGTCATTTGGGTCTTTATATTTCCATGCGTTACCCATGACACTAATAAATTATAAAACGGTATAGAAATTACAGTTTGTGTAAAACAAAGAATACTGGAGAAAATATGAAATACAATAAAATTCAATAAATTGGGTTAATTAACGTGGACTAAAATCCATTAAAATATTTCTTACTGAATTGAGTAACACCGTGCGAATTAGCTCGACATATTAAACATTGGGCAATTTATTAATTGTGAGAATAACAAATAAATATTTAGAATTAACTGAACTTTGACCTACTACAATATGTTTGATTGATTTTTGGGTTTGGTTAAGAGTGTTTTTGTTGTTTATTATGTTTGCTGATAGCATAAGTGAGAATTTGAGTACAGCACTTTTGAAGACGGAAATGAATATAGTCAAATCACTTCAAAACAAAATGTATTCCTGTTCCGACATTTGAGGGCCTCAAAATGACCATTTTCTCTTTATGGTAAATTATTAAAGATGCATTATGTAAGAGCTAAATCTGCTTATTGCAGATCTGTCCCTTGGCATTAATTGGACATTTCTTCACACGCGAAGCCCATAATCGACTCCCAGAACATCGGATGCTTGAGATTTTCAACAGATTTAAACTTGATCGCAAGTGAATAATTCAATTAAGCATACATTATACAAGAGCTAAATCTGCCTATTGGAAGTCTTTCTTTAGACCTGAAATGTTTTCCTAAATATGTAGACATTAATTTAATTATCCAAGCCATAATCAAGTCTCGGTGGCATCGATTTCTTCTATATAAAATAGATTAGAACAAGCTAAAAATGGAGGAGCGAGACTTAGATTCGAAAAACCAGTACCGTGGTTCAAATTGTACACGTCTTGCCAAACCGTCAAAGGCTAATATATTGGCTCGCAATAGAGTAATTTGAATGAAATTTTCAAATTATTCATTTTACATTATCTATTTCCTATCTTTAGAAATGGATAAAATCGAGACTTTGTTTATCATTGTAAAAACGGTAGCAATGGCAATCGAGACTACACCATACTTCATACATCCGCTCAGATTATTGCGAAAAATGTCGGCTCTGAATAGTAATCTTACATAATACATCTTTAATAGACTTATAAATCTTTAACTGTGTGAAATATAGGACAGTAATTATATTTCCTTTTCAACATGAGTAATAATTGTCTGTATATCATGAGTAAAATACTTTTAGTAGTGTTTAACGTCTAAATAGATTTAAGGTTTTAAGAGAATGGCGAACAATATAATGATCATCTTTAAAGCAGCCAGGCTAATTTTACGCGAAAGTTTTGTGATTCGATAAAAAGTCATTCACGATTCCGTCCCGGGCATAGAAGCAAAAGATAATGAACAACTCGTCATGAATTATAATATGTGTTACAATTTTATTAGATTTAAGTCAGATCATTGGACTGTAACAGATCATTGGACTGTAACAGCTGTGTTAATAGTATCCAAACAATGTGTTATTGGATTGCTGCTGTCTAGTCGTTCAGATGGTACAAAAAAACCCGAGGTGTTGTGTATAAAGTGGCATGTACGTTAAAGATCCCCTGGTAGATATAATTCGATATAAGAGATGGTCATAGTGCAGCTGCCCGGGCAAAATTCCCTCATAGCACACTGTATCGCGTATCATTCCCGTCTGCATTAGCCCAGTCGGAGCAGAACAGTAGGGCGTTAAACCCCATTTGATTTCATTTCATCCGTTTTTGGACATGTTAGTAGCCAAGTCTTCGAAATGTCTCGTTAATTAACACGTTTATTTGTATGATGCTGATAGGCGCAACAGGGAAGAAAATCCTCATTTCCTCTGAAAACCTTTGACATAATTTTATTTCATCTCACCTAATGTCTTATAACGAGCAATGGTGTAACACAATGCCACTGTGCTCATCAGTACAAAATGATAAACAAATCTTCCAACTGTGTGGATAATGGTGATAAACATGGCGGTATCATTGCAAGAAAAGATCCAAAATAGTATGCAATCAGGTACTTGAAGAGGATTAAAATAAAAAAAAATGCTAGCTTTTATTTGCAGGTGCCTGTGTACCTCACATATCAACAAATTTACATTCTTTATGGGTAATGGTATTCCCGTCCAGTGCACCACAAACACACCCACACACAATCACACACATGAAAATTTACATTCTTTATGGGTAATGGTATCCCCGTCCAGTGCACAACAAACTCACACACAATCACACACATGAAAATTTAGACATACAGCCTATGGCTATTCAATTCACTAACCCAGCTAGAAGAAATAATTATATGCAAATAGAGATATCATAGTTAAAAAATAGAGAACGGAAAAATGCAGGTTCAACGCCTACGACATTAACCTAGATATGAGTGACATCTGTGCAAGTAAATTCTGGAAAAGATGATTGTTTAGATTGTTATAATTCATTCTTTATAATTTATTCTTTTTTCTTTTTGCGGGGATTGGGGAAGGGGGTTATTTTGCGAGTTCATGAAATTATAGCCCATGTTATATACAACCCGATCCGCCGGTTATTAGCATATTGAATTAAGTCTAAACAAATAGTTTATTGTACCGGTATATAACCTTTGTTTTCTTTCAAATATGAAAAGAGAGATATTTGAAATCTTTTAAATAGATAATTTAGAGTATTGGTACGTTGACTCGCCATGTCTTAAACCGGCTCGTATTATACCTGACAGTGCTTTTGCCTGGAGTATTTTTTAAACATTACGAAGCATTGGGTTCTTTTCAGTTAAAGAAATGAAATGAAATAGGGTTTAACGTAGTACTGTTCTGCTAATGAAGACGAATTCCAACTGCCAAAGGATCTTTTACGTGTACGCCAATGTGTACACGGGACATCTATTTTTTGTCCCATCCGAAGGACTAGACAGCTGTCATTGACAGGCCATCCATCCTGCATTACTGACAAGCGCAAACCACGCTTGAAAATCTGGATGAACTTTCTCGGCCAGTGCAGGGATCGAACACCCGACCTCCAGGATAGCGAGCCAGCGTCTTACCCACTTAGCCCCGTTCAGTTAAAGAAATATTAGACGAAGAAGTAAAACAAATTACTTACCAAATCAATACATAAAAGACAAGTTACTGCCTGTACTGCAGTGGATACGCGCTTTCTTTGAAAATGTGAGATTTTCCACGAACAGGAAGTTTTCGCGTAATCTTTCCTGTGATTCACAATAGTTATGTAAAGAAATGACATCATCGTTGTGGCTATAATTATTAAAGAGCTATTGGCTACATTGCGATGTTCAATGAAATCTACTAAAACCCACTTAATTGAGTTTCCGTTGGCTGAAATACAAGTTTATTTAAATTGAATACAGTATAAATGCTTTCTGCCCACATATTACACTAGATTGAGTTTTTGACACGACGCTTTTGTAAACTATATTGTATTTATAGACTGACTTCCCTTAAAGTAGCTAAGTCTCTTAACTCAATATCATTCAAAGTCTACGACATTGAAAACACGAATTATTTATCAATTTAAATCAATATTAATGGTGTGATCTCATAGGGAAAGATAGGTTGCCAGGCGACGAAACATACGCCCACAGCAACCAAATCGTCCCGGCAGTCAACAAGAGTTGTCGCATATTTTTCCTTTTTTTGGTAATGAAATATTTATAATACACTCAAATCTGATTAAGAATAACAACTCATTAAGTAATTATCAGAAAATCATTAGAATTTGTTTGTTTATTTTTTTATAAAGTTCTGCCCCATGCTAACGTTTAGTATAAGAAACATTTAATATCATGGATTTAGCTGTTCAGTAATCAAAATTCATTGAAAATCAAAATACTTCTTCGTTTCAAGACTTTAAACTCTGTGTATCAATCTTAAGTTAATCAGATGATAAGTATGGCCTCTATAGCCTCACAAGATTTTTCAAAGTGGTCAAGGGAGATAACTTTGGTAGTAATTATCGGATATCGCTGAAAATCAATAGGTTTCTTCGTCTCACGACACTGTGTATAAATTGAAAGTCAATCGGATATTAACTTTAGCCTCTAGAGCATCCACAAGCAATTGTGGACGCTGGATCGATGGACGGACGGGGCCGAGGGCAATATACGACCACATTTCAATGTTGGCATATACAATATTTAAGACAAAATAAACATGATGCGTTCCAGCGCCATTTGTAACTTGGGATTCGAAAAACAAGGCTATACTATTCCACTAGTCATATCAAACGGTGACGCTATATTCTTATCTGGAGAGCATGCGCAATAAGTACTTTCGATGTAGACTGAAATAACAAGACAAATTGTCATTCGTTTGAGACTTTTCGCTGAACATGACGGATTTGAAATTAGAGTATAAATGGAAACGATTGAATGTAAATCCGTTTATATACCTGAACATTCGTATTACATTCTTATAATATTGCGTTACGACGCATTTGTGTCCATTTCTAGGTCCCAAATATTAGCGATTTACCTCCTTGAAGGAGATTTTATTATTTTGCATTTTTAAATGTAAATAATTCTACAAAATGCATATGTATTTCTGTAAGTTTCTTGTTTTGTTTTCATTAAAAATTATTTGATATTTATACCGTAATATAATGTTTTTCTCAGAAATCTTAAAAGGGTTACGTGTCCGGATAAGCGGTTTGGCGTTCACGTCCAAACGACTCAATATTTTTGAGCTTTGAGGTAAATCCACATTTCCTCTATATTTTCGCGCTTAAATTTCGCAGGCACGGACTTTTACTTCTGACACACTGTTAAAATCAGAATGGCCTCTGGAAGTCAGACTATTTATTATGGTGTTCTATTTCAATCACTTCCCGTGTTGCCCTTTTAAAAAGCGACGCATACGCATAGTGAGTTAAGCTGTTTCAATGTGAAGCTGTAGAGAAAAAATTGGGGTTTAACGTTCTACTTCTCTGCACCAACAAGGCTAATGAAAGTGGGACACCCTATGAAACAATTTCTTCGTCGAAATGTGACTTTGTATTTAACTCAGTAATTGTGTATACATAATATTGTATGGTGTGTTAATATGCTCAATTACTAAATTAATGTCAATCAAAGACGGTAAAATACAGTTAAGGATGTTGACATAACTTATCTATAAGATTTCATCTATAAGATTTTTTGTTGAAACATGCTATTTTATTTTCTTTACCACAACCAGTATTGCTCTCTCTCTCTCTCTCTCTCTCTCTCTCTCTCTCCTCTACCATTTTAGAATTCTTGGAATAGAGCCACAATTTCAGATGTTTGTCACGTATCATATCCCCCCCCCCCCTTTGCAACTGAACAAATGACCTCACACTATGTGATAGGATAATTATAGTTGCGCAATAGAAGACGACAACAACTCCCGTAAAGTAGGTCTAAAATAGCTGGGGACAAGTAGTGGGAGGACATCTAAACTGGGATCTAAGCGATACACAAGCAACTCCTATAACCAGAGAAGATAGACAAACTCCGGTTGCGATAAACAAATTTATTGGTAGATGTTTCGGTGAGGACACCTTTAGTTTGAAACAAATTTATTGGTGGACATTTCGGACTTAAGGTATCCTTCTTGAGAAAGGATACCAATAAATTTGTTTATCACCACCCAAGAGTTCCTGCTTCTGCTCTGTGAAATGTTGTTGACACACAGGTGAATGCATATTCAGGTCAATTTGATATCATGTCTTTTACCAGGAAGTTGACACACTGTTCTAGGAAGTAGAATCACTAGAAAACCCTTTGATTTATGTTATTAATAAATCCCTGATTCATTAGATTTGCATAAATTAAGTTTACAAGTCACGCTTGAAATTTACAATCCTAAAATTGAGAAATTCAATATGATTTATATGATTTTTCTTATATCACAATTAACAAATAGCAATCTCAAAGAGTTTTTAAAATCTATGTACAGAACTGTGCCTTGTAGGCTACAATGGACTTCATAAGAGTTCAAAAATTTGAAATTAAATGTGGGGGTAAATGGATAATGTAGCATCTAAAAACCACAAAACACAATGAAAATTTACAATTAGTTAATTGACAACCAACATACAGGTGACAACAATATAAATCAACACTGTATGTCAGCAGATAAAAAGCAAAGGGTTAATATGGTTAGATTCTATTTGATAAGGGCTTAGGCCAACTTCAAGTTTGGTTAAAGGAGAGAGAGAAACAGGGTTTAATGTTCACTCAACACAAACTAGGTCATTTTGGGACTAACATATGGTTTCAATTTTATTTCAATAATTCGCTTGTGCGTAGGGGTCTTTAGCAGTGGGAGAAAACCGGAGTGTCCAGAGGAAACCCAAGAGGCTGGACAGGCGACGTCAAACCCCATTTCTCTCTCTCTCTTTTTTACATTTCAGCAACTATGACCAAAATGGAGTTAACAAATAGATCTAGCCTACGAAACAGGTGAATGTAAGGGAGATAACTCAATATTAATCTCTACTGGACTAGTAATTATTTGTCCATTGACTTCAATGTTAAATGGCTGTAACATCACAGGCTGTAGCATTTTGCTCAACATTCCGTTGGTTCCAATCTTTATAGGCACAATGGAGACCACATTTGGCAATCTCCTCATCATAAATTTGTAGGGGTTGACCATTTAGATTTTTTGCTACGAGTATTTGAAGTTGACTGGGGGAAAAATCGCACTTCCGACACAATGATTGCTCTGCAGAAAGACACTTTACACCCCTATCCCTCCGCTGTAATATCAACAATATTACCCAAAACTGCTATGAAATCTCAAATCTGATCCCTTTTCTCCAATTCTAGACCAAAAAGTCAACCTAAAAATGCAGGAAAAGGGGACAAAAAAATTAAGGGAAAAATTGTCTATTAATAACTGGCACTACATTCGTCCATCATGAAATAAGGGGAAATAATTACTAGTCTTAGTCCTACTACCAGACATGCATTTATTTCACCATTGACTATAATTAATTACAGGCATACTCATTTCACTGAGTAAAACCTTGAATGATGTTATGGTCTCAATCTTTCAATAATGAAGCCAACTGAGCATATCATTATTATTATATTCTATAAAAAGGTTAAATGTCACAAAGAAGCACTCCTCATCTGCGTATACCACCTCATAAATATTCATGAATGTGACAATTCTTTTAAGAACAAAGAGTATGCAAAATTAAAATAAAGAAGTTAGAAATCTATGAGGATAAGTTATGATGAGAAGTTATTACTAGTCTTGATGTTGATCAATAGTGATTGTTCTTACAACTGAGGATCCTAACTGTCTTTTCATTCCTATATCCAATATTCTGAAAAGTAAAAATATAAATATCATCACAGTAAGTGATTCAATAATTCAAGTAAGGCCATACAAAATATAGAAAATATTATTCTACTTCACAGACAATCCTTTCAAGAAATCTGAAGCAACAGGGAGTTTTTTATTTCTGTGTATTTTGTCAAAGAACCACTACTTGGCACTACATTTATCTCATGATGGTCTTTATATGAATGTAGGTTTATCCAGTATTATCCATAACTGCCAGTAACATTGATCAGATTTGCTATGGAGAAAGTTCATCCAGCTTTTACTAGCCCCCTTGTCAGTGCTGTAGAATAGTGGGCCTCACAATTACAGCTGTCTAGTTGTTCTTTTGGGACCAAAAGACAAGGTCCTGCGTACACATTGGCATGCACGTAAAAGATCCCTTGACCGTTGGAATTCGATATAAGTGTAGGTCCTCGTCCGGGCATATTTTATTCTCATAGCACACTGTATGGCATATGCCCGTCTTCCTTAGCCCAGTTCGGACTTCAGAGCAGAATTAAATTAAAAACAGGTTATGCGAATCTCTTTATGAGATGCAGGAGTATCTGAAAACCAAATTTTTTTTTCACAGCCTAATAATTGATTAAAATGATAAACTGATTGCATAATTCAGAAAAATAATATGACTTGGAGTGCTAAAATTGCATAATTGACTTAATTAAGTCAGAGAAATAAATCCGTTATGAAGCGCAAATATTGTTCTCACAAAAATAAACGAGCACTTACATTAACATTATTAGTACGAGTCCAACAAGAATGGCCATACATAAGAAAACAAAACCACTGAAGAAATCTAGAGTTAAATTATAAACTATAGTAGCCACCAATCCCATTATAGCTGTACACGTCAACTCTATTACCCCAACACTAGCAAACAATATACCTGGAAAATAGAAACACAAAGATAAGCTGCCAGGCAACAAAACATGTCCTCAGACTTGACATTTCCAAAATTTAATCATATGGAATTTAATATCCTTTTCTCCCCTAACTAGTATAATAAAATCAGGCAGATGCCATGTTAGTGCAATGTGTTTTGAGGAACAATTTGCCCGATCAGTGACATATGGATCTGTTTTTCATTCATGCAAATGATTAAATGTTTTTCCAGACTCTTTTTCTTGCGTCACTAAGATGTGGAGACTGGGGAAGTTTCTCTGACAGCACCAGGATCAAACCTGAGATTCCATGGTGGTCAGTGAGTCAGCGCAATACTCACCAAATCACAATTCCTACAAATCTTTGATGAATACTTTTATGTATATGTATATTAAACTCTTACCTTGTTCATCAGCTGATACTTGATGTGACATCATAGAACGTAAAACTGGTGTTGTTACATCTGCCAATAAACCTACTGCACTAGCTGTATAGAACAAAAAAAAATTGATGTTATTAGAAAAGAAACATTTTTATTCATTCAACTCGAGACCTTTTCTTCCAGATAAATGTTTTTACTAGGATGTAAGATAGTTTGATAAAAATGTTGTCTTTCAAGAATATTTAATATCAGTTTAGTTTTCTTTAGTGTTCAAAAAGTTATGGGATTTGGTGCCTGTATGTTAATAACGATGATCATTAAGAACTCAAATCTACAGCAGGAGTTGGAAAATATCCCTTTGCGAAGAGCAATAACTCTGAAGTGGGCCTACTTTTGTGAAACACTTAATATTGATTGAGATTCTGAAAATAAAACATATTTTCCTGTGATACTAACTATTCTTAAAAATTTGATCCAAATCAATTCAGTCTAGAGTCCTAGACATAGAGTGAGTTCATGGATGGATGAACAGATAGACATGAATGACCACACCATACCACCACTTTTTACAAAAAATAATAAAACTACTCACATGCATATATGTAAACATCTTTCGTGGCCAGACCCCACAATATTAATGAACCAGTATTAGATATACAGCCTAGTATTCCTGGCATTCTTTCAGACATTCGATGTCCGAAACATTTTAAAAATCCTAATATGACCACCCAATTGACTAGAACTCGCACAGAACCAACTAGGTTGATTTTTGTCTGTTGCCAACAGAAAGGTTTATTCAACAAAAATAATGTCATTAACGACATTTTAGAAAGACCAACGGATATTATGACGAAAAATGAGATCATGCAAATCCACAATTTCCATCTTCGATGATTTATTGTATCCTTTGTATAAAGTTGAACACATCTTTTCAATGTAGCTAAATTAAATGGAGTCCTGTTGTGAGGTCTGAGAGTTTCTGGAATGCAAAATGATGTAAATAGGAATGCCACAGCAAGTAACATTGTAGAAAACAACATTGGCACAAAAAAACCTGCTATTGGAATCCAGAATCCTGCTATTAAAAGTGCAGTTGCAGATGATATGGCTAACATGGCCTCCAATGCGGTGATTCTTATTGCACGGCCTTTTCCTGGTTGGGTGATATCAGCTATAAGGCTAAACATAGCCATAAGACAAGTCCCATAGCTCCCAGTTGCTCCTTCAATACAATTACCGACAAATAAATAGTTTATATTCAGCTTCAAATGAATTACAACTGCATAAACAATAGCACGTATTAAACTTCCACTTAAAGCTATGAGTAACACCAACTTGCGGCCATATCTATCTGATAATCCTCCCATAAATAATGTCGGAAGAATTGCAGGAAAGGCGGTAGCACAATTTAAATACAACAACATGTTGGTCGTTTCCTTTTGTATTTTCCTCTCAATATGACTGGCTGTAGAGTTACGTATCTTTGGGATATCTTCACATGGATGCATGCCACTTATATTTACTGGTGAATATTTTTCCGCAATTTTATCGAAAAGGAAATATTGTGTGATGGAGACACTAGTCACTAACGATAAAAAATATAAGAAAACAACAATCTCTATCAGAACATATTGTCGTATACCCTGACATGACCATAAATCAATTCTGGAAGCAACTAATGTTCCTGATTCTTGTAAAGAATGATTCCGTTGGTGGATTAAAGGGGTGTTCTCATCCGAATCTTCTCTAATTGATGAACCAGCCCAGTCTATTTCCTCAACACTTTCATATTTCTCAATTTTCTCCATGATATGGTTTCCTACACAAAATACTTTGTATTTTGAATATTTCAAGCATGTTAGAATCTAAATATCAAATAGAAAAGACAGGTAAATATTAAAACAAAATCTTAAAAATAAAAAACAATACATCTGAGCTTATAACCCAGTCCGTATGTAGTAATCCATTTTTTGTTGATTAAATTGAATGGATTACAAATAGTGGCGTAGTGGGGAGAGGGGTTCCACTGAAAAAGCCCCCTAAAGTCTCAGCATAATAATATTATATATTATTAGTTGCTATCATCAGTCTTCCACTCTGCTCTGATCAGTCTTATGCTATCTTTCACAACAGGCAGAATTAACAGGCAGATCTCCAGATTCTGTCCCATTGCTGATCCTCTCGCTCACAAGCAATGACCTCAGGGAAATTGATTCATATGTTAAAATTTTCCCGGATCCCCCTCCAAACAGCCATTCAGGTTGTTCATGCGCCTTCCGCATCCCACATGGCCCCTTAAAAAAAGCCTGGTAACGAAATGTTTCAGATTAAAGATTATTCATCTTAAAATTAAACAAGCCAACAGTGAGGCTGATGTACCCCGCCGAAATCCCAAAATAAATAGATGACACATATTAATTAATCGCACATTTATTTTTTTCAAACGTATCAAGCAATCAAACTGTACACGAAGTGTCATCCAAAAGTGTTTTATAAAGAAAAATGCTAAAACCGACGAGAAAAATGAAAATGTACCCTAGTTAGGGTGACCCTAAAGGCAGACAAAGGGGCCCCCACGCTTGACAAAAGGGCCCCTCTTCGAAAGGCAGGGGACAATAAAATTTGGAGGAAATGTGCAACTCTTCATTTTAAATTTGTAGGACATCTACTATGCTACTTTTGTATGGTCATCCAAGACAAATTTGTGTATTAAATAAATTTTTAAGTCACAGTTCCTGATAGTGTATTTTTCAGACAAATTCTAACTTTTCACAACATATCAACCCTAAAATGTACTCAAATCAACAGGATTCAATCGGATTAAAGAGAAACATCAAAATACTTCAACCAACACTTCATGGTGTCTGCAGAGGACACCAAATGATGCAAATTTTTAATTCATCTTAATTTACCAAATACTAAACAGAACTGACACATTTTTGGCACAGATTGTCAGTTTATAAAATGAGCTTTCATAGTTGTAGTTTGCTAAGGATTTAAGGCTTACACTAATTAATATAAAAACTAGAAAAGGAACTCACCTAAAATATAATATGACACACAGCCATCATCCAAAAAACTCAAAGCTACATGTTTAATAACATCTGAATAAAAAAACACAAATATAATCAGTGTCCCATTTATTCAACCATACAAATTTCTATCAATAAATAATGCTTGTTGATTAATATAGGTGAATATTGTCCATGGCAATATAATAAGTAACCATATGAATGTCAGCACAATACATGTTAGACTTTGCTTATTACAGGAGCTGAGTTAAATATAGCTACAGGTTAAATATAGCTTACAGGTTAAGCAAAGTTCAAACCAATTATGACTTTTTCACCCCAAAATTTTTGATGAAGTAATTATCGATCTTCATATAATATAGGCTAATTTTGTGGAAAAATTACATGATTTTAAAAATTTAATAAAAGTCTACATAATTTTGTCACTTTATTTAAGTCCCCAACAGTGTTTTGTAGGTTTTTTGGCTTCAATAAAGTCACAAAGTAAAATATGTAGCCTACCTTCTAGGCTTATTTAAATGTTGTGAATTGTAAGTCCCTTGACAGAAAATTCCAGTGTTTTATTCTATAATATAATATTGTGTAGTTCTTGTGTCCAAACTAGTAGGGCATGGGGTAGTAGGTTTACAAGGCAATCAAACTGCTTACAAATGCATTTTATAGGCAGCATATCTGCTGTCTGTGAATGACCACCAGGCAAAAATATTTATTTAAATAATAAATACACTATCATTGTCTGGAGTCATTTTCAGTCTTAGTGCCTACTTAAAATCGTCCAAAGTAGGTCTACTCCAAAGCCAACCAAAAAATAGATTAGTTTATGAAAGTGCTGTAAGTCTGTTTGAATAATTATAAAGGTGGATAAATAAATGTGGAACAGAGACATACCCGGTAATTAAAAGAAGAATCATACAGAATTGAGAAATGAATTGGAAGTACTTAAGACAACTTTGTTTAAACATAAGAATGATAATGTAGGTTAAACAGTGTTCATTTCTGGAAGAGTGATTTTGAAGTGGAGACACACATGGTCAAATGAAAAATTCACTAGGTCTCATTTTAGATAGGAATTTGCATCCGCCTTCTGTAGGCTTATAGCTAGAATGTAGGATGACCGACTGCTGAAATTTGGAAGATGGGATTTTATTTTGCTGTATAAAAAATGATGTGGCCAACAACAAAGAACAACACTGAAAATAACAGACAATTTTCCCGCCAAAAATAGAGACGAAACGGATGCAACTTTTAATGGAGTTATTTCCCTTATATCGCAGCAATCATTCTGTTAGTGCGTAAAGATGAGATAGAACATTATATTAAAAGCCTTCATTAATCATTGTAGAAAAAGAAATCTTCTCTTACCTTCAATCAACAAAAACAGAAAGGTAGATGAATCCTGCGTTTCCTCGCTGTAGAATCACCCCGGAAAATGCCATTTCAACTTCAAGTGATCTGAGGCAATAACAGGGTTATAATATAAAAAAATGAATTATAATGGGCTTTTTCAGACAGGAATCCAGATAGGGAAGCCATACGTCGTTTATTGGGCATTATAATAATTTACATGTAGGCCTATATACTTGCTGCAACAACTTTTCCAGATGAACGCGATACAAACACCTCTGAGGTGCCTGTGAAGGCAAATAGAAATAACTTTTCTCCAAAGCACTAGAGCCTGCCTAAATGGGGTTGAGTGGGACAGAGGAGTGCAGAGTTTTTTTACTTCTGACATGAATAATTTGCAGATATAGAGGGGCTGCAGGGGTGCACCGTCCCCAGCCTTTTCTATCGGCAATTTGTTCGTGTCTCTATTAGTACTACAACAGGTGTGTATGTACACTTCAATGAGATTATATTATTATATTGTCGTCGTTATTTCATTGATCCGTTCTGTATTCAGTTTGCACAGATCTTTTGACAAACAAATTGGACAACGAATAGGATGGGAGAAAAGATATGGAAACAATTGAAGAATGTACACTTTTTTTTTTATTATTCTTTTCATGTTTTTGAGAATCTCTTTGCACAGACGAAGATTAATTAGACAGATTTATTTAAGGATGTGTATGCATGTCTCATAATAAGGGTGTTTAAAAAATAATATAATCATGTATTTTCTGAAACTGATGGAGCAAGGTGCTAGAGGTGTCCACTCTCAATAAGTTGATTTGAAATATGGACATGATATTTTGGCAAGTGATGAGTGAACTCAGTGGACAAATAAGGCTGTATTGATCTGCTCTAGTTAAGTTCCAGTAAGATTCTTTGATATATTATTCCTTATCTCCCCCTAGTCCCAGTAAGATTCGTTGATGTTGATATATTCCTTTATCTCCCCCCCACCACCACCAATCAATTATGATTCATAATATTTTAGTGGAGTAGGGAGTCCCCACTATAATCGCTTTGTCAGAAGGTTTAAGATGGTTTGGGGTATGGTCCCTTCCATATTTATTGCTTTGTCTGGTCTAATATTCTGCACCGTCAATATACATCTAATGTCTCTTTGTAGATGTTTCAAGATTGGTTGATATTCTACTGCTGTTAGCTTTGTTTTTACTATCAAAATGTGGTATAAATTGTCTAGTCAGTGTGATCCTTTGAGAGCAGCCAATCCTCAAATGGGGGTAAAAATAACATAACATACAACGCTCTACCCATGTTGTTTCTTCAGCATTTTATTGTGCTGCTTTTCAAAGAGACAAAGCAATAGAGATTTGTTACATATCTACCGGCAGAAAAACAGAATGCAGCACATGAACTTTAATAATATACAAATTAATTATATATCAAACATTATACAGATGGCAAATGCAGGCAGACACATGGATGTTGATTAAAGGAATGCTCACAATTATAACAACATTTAATTACATGTACATATCAAAATGAGAAATGATGATATTTGAACAATTTGCTCTGCTCTTTATTTAAAATGAATATACACAAATGAAAATAATATAATAATATTAATAAAATTATAATAAATATATACATATTTTTTCATGTCCTTTTACGATATATAGTATATAGTAACCACATACATATACATAACCAGAATGACATGATTTTACATTAAGCCCTTAAATAGCATTAACATAATAGGTGTTGGTTACCATTCATGCTAGCACTTAATATATTTTATAAATAAATTTTACAAAGTTACTTCACTGCTGTACTTTACTGCAACAGATGCAACAAATTTTATATATGGTAACCAACTTGTTAAGAAAAATAAAACTTAAACCGGTCTACATTAAGCATGCTTTTTCAACAAAGAGTACATCAGGTGTCAAATTTGTAATATATCAAACTAAATTGTCTTAATGCTTTTAGTTAGAACTTGTTTTTTATTCATGACCTTGTGTTGTGAGTTTGCACTGCGAACCCGATATTCTCGAAATTATTTTCTCTAATATCCTTATATGGACATAGAAAACAGCTGTAAGTTAACACAGGCTATTTGACAAGGTTGTCATAATGTATCGACTGGCACCATTGTTTTAACACACAATAGACAACCAGTTTAGTCAGAACTCATGATTCATGGAAAACAATTTTAATTCTCTTCATGTGTGGAACATGTGCTTGTCATTGAACAAACATTTTTCATAATGGAATTTGGAGGTCTATTCAAACTAAAATGGGTGCCAGATTCGGCTGGATTCAAAGTGAAGCACAAGCGCTAAAATAACTGCCTATATATTAACCTTTCGAGTTTTGTTCCCAAAATGAGCTAACTACAGACTAGATGCGGTATATACACATGCACGGAAAGGCAAAAATACAATTATATGACATCTTTAACACAACAGTATATATATACAAATACAACAATAATAACCAAATAATATATAATGCACCAAAAACATGTGAATATCTACAATTACAATAGTAGAAACAAAATCAAGAAAAAAAAAGTTTTTCAAAAAATTAATCTAACTAATATAATATGTGTCAATCGCAAATTATACTATATCAAAAGTAAATTAATTTATTTGATGTGAAAGAGATTTGTTCTTATTCATAATTTCAACAAAAAGCAAGATAGCAGCACCAAAGAAAACAGAAACCAGTCAAGGGTTAAATGCAGGATCGAAAAAGCTAATTCCACAAAATACATTCCTCTACAAGAATAGAAATATGTATTAAACATACATTTTACAATTACAATACAAACATCAGACATACAACAAATACACAAAAAGCAATGATATGCCTATATAATAACTGAGATTCTTCTGCCAAATTAAAGCATTATTTTTTTTTATTATCTTACATAACACTGGAATGCATCTATCTTCAATAAAATCTTTATATTAACAAAATTAAAGTTTATACAGTCACAACCTTTCTAGCAAAATGATACTTCTATTAAATTGTCTACATCTTTTGTGATACTAAACAAAAAACATAATTAAATCAAGAAATTGTTCAACAAAAATCCACTTTTTGCCCTCATTGAATAGAAAAATATTTGATTTATTTGCCATTTGTATCACAGAAATGTGTAACTTTGACCCAGATTTTGAAGAAATCAACAATAAACATCTATCAAATTTGTGACAAAAAAAATAACCATAAATTTAAAATCAAAATAATTTATTAATCGTTTATTCAATAAATAGTTTTTGTTCCTGAGAAGAGATTTAGTCATTTTGTCTCAATTTAACTCAACTTCCAACATACAATAGACTATATAGCAGAAAAGATACATCTAAGGAGCCTTGAAGTTTGCTTAAATTTCAATTACAGCAACTGGCGTTAACACATTTTCTACATAAGAAAATAGCCAAATAATTATTTTTGGTTTGGTAAATCTCTTTTCTTTCAATATTCATTATCAGTGGAGAAGAGAGATAAGTATATGTATGTAAGTAAAAAGTTCACATACTTAAAAACATCAAAGCATATTAAGCAGGTGTACGGTAGACTCTTGACCACGTGCGAATTGTATCACGACCTGTATCACGTCTAGGTTCCTGACAGAATTTCAAAACTAATTCAACTCGAGTTTTACATTTATACTAAATATCTATTGTATGACATAATATAAATTTAGAAGTTATGTCTAAAGTTTTCCAAATTTAATTTCAATTGACTTCTACAAACAATTTCTTAATATGAAACTTAGTATATATGTATTTCAATATAAAACCCAATAACATCAGTGTACAGATAAATTAAAAATATGCAAATTTCTCTTTATTGATATTACAATTATTCTGAATGGGACAATCATTGTTCAGATTTTACAAATTCTTAATATAGCCTACTAAATCATCAGGTCTTGCCATAATCAAAATCAAGCCAAGATGTTTATCGAGCTGAATTTTTTTTTGTGAGTAGTAAATATATTCTACTCTCAAATAATGAAAATGTGTAAATCTATCTTCAGAAATAATGCTACATGTCAAAACATAGCTTGTTGATTTGGTATGGAAGCATAAAATACATGTATTTTTTTTTACCAATAGTTAAGCTTTATTTCTTGAACATGTAAATTAAATTTGTTTCAAGTTCTAAAGGGCCATAAAGATTTTAATTTGAAATTCTAATCATTTCTTAAAATTATTACATTGCACTCTATACCAACCATTAAATATACAAACATTACCATACAAAAACATATTTACCACAATATATATATATATATAGTATATATATATAATATATATAACTTTCATACTATCTTCTCTTCATATACTTTACATTAACACAACACAATTAAACATGTTGACTCAAATAAGCTTAATATACATCTTTGCAACACAATTAATGACTAAATCTTTTGATGAAACATATAGACACATTATAATCTATGTATCAACACATGATAATCTATATATAGACACATTATATTCCATATAGACACATTCTATTCTACAATGTAAGTTTTCTGCCTCTACCAAGTCTTCAGGTAACAAGGGAATGCTCCCTTGGGGAAGAATAAATTTATTGTATTAAAGATTTAATTACACAAATTACCGATTGATTACTGCATTTAAATGGCTTATTTTATAGGTATGAAAGACAGCTGGTTGTCAAAAATATATCATAGATTGTTGTGTAAGTATGTATATACTATAAGATATGAATATAAATATTCTTTTACATTTTAACTGCATAGGTGATTCAAATATTCCATAAATTTTGCCATATTTCAGTTCAAATATATTAATATACAATAATAGTCATGTAAAATGTTTAATCTTAAATAGAATAATTAGGAACAACTATTCGTTATCTGAATTTTCAGAGGTACAATTTTGCCGTTTGTTTTCCAATATGCATCATACTTCTTCCATCTATTAACTGCTTTCATAGTCTGTATGTTGTTTACACTTGATTGAAAGTTTTATTTGAAATGCACTTTTCATTGGGTGCCACAAATTGGTCTGTGTCCACATAATGATTTTCTGTCTTTTCCGTTAAACGCACTTTTTCTGGGCTAATAACAGGACTCAACGATCTGTATGATTTCTCCAACACATAATTTTCTTTGTTGGATTTACTTGGAGAATCCATCAAAAATGGCATTTGACCCTGATAGTCTAAATTGGTTGATTTAGGTCGTATTTTAATGTCTGTCATTATTGTTGAATCATGTTTCATCTTGAACTTTCCAGTATGACGACGACGTAATATTACCAAGAATAAGACTAACAGCACAAGCAATGCTATCAATAGAATACCCACAAGAGCTGATATTGTCAACACATATTTTTCTTTGGATACTAAATCTTCTGTTGGTCCTGAAAATAAAACAAAGACAAATACTATTAAGTGAAAATTATTTGGTCTATGATATCAATAAATATAATTTATCGCGAACTAAAATGTGCAAGGGAATTAATTTTAACGATTTTGTATGTCAATGTTGAAACCATCTTGATGGGCGTATCGATGGTTATTTGCATTTATAAATTAATACAACTATAATGATGTCATAATGGTGGTAGTTAGCATGTACAAAGAAGAGCATTCTTCCTCTTCTGGTACACCTGATACTACTGTACTATTAGAGTGCCCATCACAAGAAGACTCTCATGTTAAGACAAAAATATGAAAGGCGAGAAATTACTCTTTCTTGCATAGCATACACATTGTTTTTCAATGGAATGGTGTTTACATCGATACATTTGACAAATACATATATGAGTGAAAAACGTACCATCCATAGCTAAAGTAGTGGTAGGAGAGGGTCTGGTAGTAAGAACTGGAAACAAATCTAATATACCCGGAGTTGAATGAATATCTTCTGAAATAAAAAATATGGACTAACATTTAAATATTTTGATGGGATGTTACAATACTTTATTCAAAGATTAGGATGAAATTCAAGTAAACGATCCCAATTGATAATCCTACTGGAAAGTGGTACCAGATGATCCATAAAGGGTAAGTGCATCTTGCCTCTTGCATGATTCCTATCATTGTCATTGTGAAACAAAAGCAGACATAGTCAAGCAAGTATCATTGGCATAGACTATTATATCTTATCGCGGCTATAATAAGGCATTTTAAAATTGTTCTAGTTTATAGATTTGCAAATAAAATTCCCAACTTACCAAGACATGAAGGACAGCACTGTCCAGGTTTACGGATCATAACTGTACAATCCAAAGGTGTACAGGGTAATGGTATACAGGCTAGCTTGCCATTAGTACAAGAACATTCTGTACAATTATCAGATAACCACTGTTCACCTGAACTATATGCTATATCATTAGCTCTACATACTTCATACTGATTTACATCTACAATAACAATAAACATTCTTTAAATAGCTTCAACTTTAACATAGTTTGGGACCATGGCAATTCAGAGATAGGGCATTCGGTTCTTGACCAGAATTTCTTGAGTTGAGATCTCTATGTGGATTACGAAGAATCTTTATGATTTTTCAGGCTTGGTTCTCACTTACAGAGGTGATAGTACCGAAAAACCAAGGTCCATGAAATTATGTGCAAAATAACTCATGGCAGTAATAATTCAACGAAATGTAGACAGAAATGCTGCTGTTTGCTCAAAATCCATGCAAATTTCATTAAAATTTGTGTATACAAAATATTAAAATCTTACCTAAGCAGGAAGGACAGCACTGACCCTTTCTAAGAAAAGTTTTATTACATTCAAGTATTGGACAAGTCTGGGAGTAACAATGTATTTGACCATGTTTACAAACACAACTCTGACATGGTGTTTTCTGCCAGACCGCTTCATGTTTATGTATCATGCCAGATTGAGTTTTACAAGGTCTAGGAGTTAATACTGGTATAATTGGATCACCATCAACATCTACAAAATACAAAAAGAAAAATAAATTTGACATTGGTTTGAAATTTGTAAATCACATTAATATTGGGCAAAATGCACTTTGTAGCTAAATTCAATATCATTGCCGACAAAACATAGTCCATACAAAAACAATATTCTGGACCTTGGACAATCCAACAAGAAAGATCTGATATGGGAGTGAGGTTTTTATATTTGTGTTTTTATTTTGTAAAGGATAAAGTCTGGGCTAAATAAATTCTCAAATCACATAACAAGGCACTAAATTAATCTCATCAATACCATCCACGAAAAAAACATAAGCCATACAAAAAAAATATTCTGGATCTCAGCCAATCCTAGAAAAAGGATCTAATGCAAGAGGGAGGTTTTTATTTTTGTATTTTTATTTTGCAAAGTATCAAGTCTGAACTAAATGAATTCTCAAATCATATCTTAACCTCTTCTTGTCATTTATATGAATGTCTGATTATCTAGTGTTATTCATATTTACACAAGTTATATAATGAGAACCAGAATAATTTTTTTTTTTGCTTGGCATAAGAAATCAATCATGAGAAACTGGAAACTAAAATGGTATACAGTGTGTGTTTTGCCTGAGAAATCAGGCTGTCAGTGACAAATCGTTAAAAATCAAACTGAACACAAATCTAATTTTACATCATGAATAAACCTTGCATTTTTATGTGTGCCAATCATGTTTGTTTTAAAATACATCTAGGTTTTTTTTTTATTTTGAAAAGAACAGCCAAATGTTTGTGCCAAATTCTACTTAAACATGCAAATTTATTTTAAAGTTGAAATAGATTCACACAAAAAAAACAGTTTTGTGGATTCAATTTAGAAGAAACACTTCACAGGATAACGATGAATAATAACATGTCTAAGCTTTATTAAAATAGATGTATTTTTCTATAATGGTTTACTTAACACAAACAGGTGGATATTATTAGCATAAACCAAAAAAGAAACACTGGCACTTCCCATTACTTTGAGTCAGTTTTGATGTGAAAAAATCTAATCACTTTACATGGACAAAGCACCCACTATGGAATTAATGCACAAAATCGAGATTTAGATGAAATTCATACCGTATTTGACCAAATAATAACTCAATCAATCCTAAATTTCAGAAATAATCATCATTCAAATAATTTCCCAGCATCGAGGTGTTATCAATTTAAATTTTTTAATAGGAACATATCTGTTGGTAGCCAATATTTAATAAGAGCGAAGACACCATAGCACCAAGAGGTGAAATGATGGATATGGGCATTTATTTGGTATATTATGGTTTTAATTTAACATGAAAGATGTATTTATACAAAATTGACAAGCATCAGTAATGCCTACTATAACTACTAGGGTAAATATATATCTCAACCTACTAAAAACACATAAATCATACAAATAAAAAGGAAATTAGGTTTCATAAATATGTCGAATAAATACATAATGATATTAACAGTACTCTCTATAATTAATTTATCAAATTTTAATGTTTATATTAAAGCAGACTTGTATTTGAATTAAAGGTACAATACTACTTTATTTTTATTTGGAAAAAAGCCAGAATAAATATTATCAAATTGATTTTCAAGAGAGATATGTTTAATTCACCTGGTCGTCGGTCATATCAAATGCATCAAAAAGTCTGACTATTTCTTTATTTTATTGCCTTGAGACTTGTATCTTTCATCTTTTACATGTTTTCTCTTGTAAAAAGCCATGTTATTTCTCTGATTAAAGGTAGTATTATAACCATGTGATGTCCAGGATATACTTAAATTTAACTTTACATGTGAACTACGCTCTAATGTATATAACATAAGTATTACATACTTTCTTTAAAAGATATAAAGTACATGCCTTGAACCACATGTCAGATGTGTATGGACTTTGAACACAAAAGTGCTTTGAAAACCTATTTTATTTGGCCCGAAGAACAAAGTTTTGAGGGATAATTTTAGAAACCTAAATATATTGTAAAAAAAACTTTAGTTGAAAAAAATAGAATTAACCACATATTGATTTAATTTAGCAAAAAGAAAACATTTATCGTTCTATTTTGAATGAAATTAGAGGAACCGGTTTGCATTATTGAATTAGTCTCGGACCACTGTAGCTGTTTATTTTTTTTTCAAGGTATACAGTTTTGAGTACAATTACATTAAGTATTTATAGTGTACCAATATGTTGTTTGATCTATGACCAAGAGTCTGTGCTTTTAATTTTCCTGGTATACTGTTCTAGGTATAATTACATCAAGTATTTTTGGTGTGCCGAAATTCTGTTTAATCTATCACCACAAGCCTTTGTTTTTTTTTAATTTTACTATATTTGCAGACCCACCAACATACTGAGTAGGAAAAAATTAATTTCTACAATAAAATAAATTGGCAGGAGTGGTTTATACCTCTGCAGACGGCACAGCAATGTGATGCTGGTTTGACTGGATGATGACATAAAACAGGAGGGCATGTGTGGGATTCACATAAAACAGTTCCATCATGACAAATACACTGTGTACATTCATCCATCTTCCAGATCTCTCCTTCAACAAAATAGTGACCAGATACACTCTGACAGGATTCCTTCTTACCAACGCTAGGTAAAACAGAAACACCTGTAAAATATAAAATGACATTGTCATAAAACATAATGACTGATACACTAAATAGTAGATTTGGCAATTTCTTTGATTATATTTTCCTATTATGACATTTCCATAATTTAAAGATTACATACCCACACACTCAAAATGTTAATCAATTCTAATGCAGAGTTTCAGCAAATGATGGATAGCCAGGCCACCACTTTTATCATTAAAGGACAATATTGGTGCCAGTCATTATCACATATGTGATAGAACTGATTAAACACTTTCCAAATATAATATTAACACAGAGATCATCGCTACGATAGAGGAGTGATAAAGGATTCATTAATCGGAAGTGACGAACGCCAAAGGAAAACACGAGTTATCTCTCTATGTGGATGACTGAAGTGACGAGTGATGACAGATAAACGGCCGAATTTCTGCTCAATAATAATTCCTTCGAAGACAAAAAAGTTGTTATATGGGACCGCAAGAGGATATCTGACGATTCAATAAAGTAATTAAGTGTCATGAGA
Source organism: Patella ulyssiponensis (assembly GCA_963678685.1). NCBI lineage: Eukaryota > Metazoa > Mollusca > Gastropoda > Patellidae > Patella > Patella ulyssiponensis. Next base: position 56,213,955 of record OY783230.1, on the reverse strand, counting down.
TAAGAGAACAGGGGAAAAATAGAAATACTCCGTACAGCCCCTTGTTTTTATTCATTCCATAGGGGAGACTGGGACACATTGAACACTGTATAGTGTTGGGTTGTATAGTATTATTTATAAAGGATATATCCATGGTGGTTCAATGTGCCCCGGTCTCCCCTACCTTATAAAAACATGGTAATGCACGAACTTTTTTCTGTTTTTCTTTCGTGTTCTCTTATGTAGTGGCAGTCAATTCTTTTATGAATTGTAAGATATTCTCTCACAGTGTCACACAGCAACTTTAGGTCTTCGAGGGAATTATTAGTGAGCAGATATTCGCCCATGTATCTGTTATCACTAGTCACTTCAGTTAGTTATATAAAGCGGTGACTCGTGTTTTCCTTTGGCGTTCGTCACTTCCGATTTGGGAAACCTGTATTACTCAGCTATCGTAGCATTGATCTCTCTGTTAAAAGTATATTTGGAATGTGTTTAACCAGTTCTATCACATATGTGATAATGACTGGCACCAATATTGTCCTTTAAATCACCTTGGGTAAAATGTAATTCGACATGTAGAGTTTTTTTGGTTTTTTTTGTCACCTGCCAATGTAAATGGCACAGCTTTTTGAAATCCATAATGTGTTTAACACTGTCTTCATGACCACATACAAATTCTTAAAACTATCTGATTCATATTCCTGTTCCAATTGCTAGACCACCTAGGGAAATCAATTCAGCAAGACAAATGTGCTGGTCATGTTTGTGGTGTTACACAGAAACCACTGCATTTCCCAAGTTATATGTCTGAATGAAAATATTCTAAAATCAATTTTCACCTACCTGGGCAAGATGGGCAACAATCTCCAATTCTAAACACCGGGTTAGCACATTTAGGCACAGGACAAGATATTAATGAACACATTTCTTGACCTGATAAACAATAACATAGACCACAACCATCATGCCATGATTCACCATCTTCATGACGTTGACCAGCTTGAGACATACACGATTTACCTTCTTCTCCAGGTCTACTTAGATTGAAGTAGGAAGGTAGAGTAGGTAATGGTGGTGCTTCTAAAATAAAATTTTAAAAAATTAAAGTTTCATTCCTTTTCATCTATTATTAAATACAATATTTTGAATTGAAAATGCCACATCTATAAAAGTTTGAAAAAGTAGGTCATTTTGGGAATAATATAAAGAATCAATAAAAGAAATCATAGTTTGACGAGTACCTATAAGTATTAGGTATCCATGGACCATGATTCTCCTCATTGTTATCATGTACAATAGTGGAACTAAGTACAACAGTGGAACTAAACTCAACTGTTCAGATAAAGACCTAAAGTGACAGACCAATGACCATGTTATAGTTGTGAAGGTGAATTAGTTTTAAATTTAAAATGACCATACCTGAACATTTGCACAACTGACAACCCTGATCATTGAAGGTGTATCCATGGAGGCATCGCTTGGTACAGTTGAATGGTGGACAACTCTTACAACGACACTTTAAACACCCATTCCGATTCTTACGAAAACCATAAGTGCACTGTTTATTACAATCATCCATACCAGGACAATGTTCCAATAACTCAACACATTCACATATTTCTTCTCTTTTCTCATTTACCTTCTTTCCAAATTTACATTCGATATTACAGATTTCTGAAAAACAATGGATAAAACTTGCAAAAGTTATAGATCTGGGTTTTTTTGATAAGTCTGGAGATTTATATCTTTGACTATTTGAGAGGGCTTACAATGATTGTGTGATTACTGTTTACATTGGACTCAAAACCAAAATGTCTGTAGTATAACTCCCAGCATGAGCCAAGAAGAACATTCAGCACAATGCTCGTTCTCAATGATGGTGTCTGAAATGCTGACAATGGAAGCGTGTCCATTGTTTCCAATGGGATGAAATACAACTTTCCTGAATACAAATTTCTTGTTTACATAACTGAACCCTTGGCTGTCGGAACTTGAAGTGGAAACTTGTTGCACAAATAGAAATCACTCAATGTTAGTCTCAAATGAGTAAAGACTGAAGAATTTGAACCTCATTCCATTGTATAAATTTCTAGAATGTTTTATTTTGGTTGAAGAATCTGGTATAGTTTGTCAGACAGTGTTTTATTTTGGTTGAATTTGTCTGGTGTATTTTGTCTGACTGTGATACTGATCTTTCTATTTCTATTTGTTTTATAAAATAAGAGAACTATAATTACCTTCTTTACATTTACAGAGAAAACAACCTTTATCTGTTTTCTGTAGACCATGAGGACAATCTAAACTACAATTTTCTGTTTCTGTACATAGTTTGGGTGGATATATCAAACTATCATCTATAAATATACACAATCAAAATATCTAGTAAAATGAAATGACATTTTAAGACTAGTGTTATAGTTCTATTTGGGTACCTTATGGTCAGGAGTCAACATGTACTTTTAGTACCAGGTTAATAAGTCATTATTATACTAGATGAGTTCAGTCCCTAAAAGATCGTTCAGTTCACAATACAGGTTATTGCTTTTACAACAACAAAAGGAGCACACATTAGTTGTCTAATTTATAATATATAATAATGTTAATAAGACACCACTCTTGGCAAAAGTTAGCTAATACTACAGCTATGGGATGGAATGCAGACATTTTACATCACAAAAACTATTTGGTATTAAAATAAGTAAGTCATCAATTTTAAAGTACAACCCATTCAATGTCATGTGAAATTTCAATTTATCTATTAATAAAAATCTTAAACTCTAGAAGCTTTAAGATATAATCTTTTATCATAGCGATCAGTGTTTATAAGTTTAGGTCTATTGTATATCATAAAATATTTTGTGTAGGTGTATATCTGGCTTATATAATATATTATAAAGATCAAGTATCCTATATCTACTGTAAAATCTTAAACACAGCAGTCTTTATGGGGGACAAAGGTACACCTGAAGAGACCAAATACGACGAATCCAAGGTTGGGATTTATTTTATAACCCCAGAAAATAACAACAAAATCTTATTATTATCAATATTATATCACAGGGTTAACGATGACAAAATACTATCATTATAATCAATTGTCCTCATCAAATAGTGGAATTCTTTACATGTTTTATCATACTTCATCAAAATTGAAATCGGAGTAGGCAAATATGTAAATTATCATATAGTATGATTTCATATTCTTTTATCGTAGACAGGTTGAGATTTATGATAATATGGGGATTTAGGACAGAATTAAACTATGTAGTTCAGATGTTTAGGGGGTGTGATATAAGAAAGATACTACAGACATTTCTTGTTTGGTATCTTAGATTTACATAAGACCCGTTTGCATTTTGACATATGCCGAATGTGTAAAACCCATCAGACACCTTTTCAAGTCATCAGCAGAAATTTGAATATCACCCCACTTGGGACATTGAATAGCACATCAGATTTATTCAAATCACCAGCAGAACATGAATTGCACATCCAACCTATTCAAATCATCAGTGAACTTTGAATAGCACATCAAAACCTATTCAAATCATCAGTGGAGAGAGAGAGAAATGGGGTTTAACGTCCACTCGACACAAACCACGTCATTTTGGGACTAACATATGGTTTCAATTTTATTTCAATAATTCGCTTGCGCGTAGGGGTCTTTAGCAGGGGGAGGAAACCGGAGTGCCCGGAGGAAACCCACGAGGTTGAGAAGGTGCCCCGCCCTTATCTCCATGCCACATACGCTCACACCAGGGATCGAAACCACAGTCACAAGCCAGAGGTGACCAACCAGCTAGAGGTTGAAGCGCGGCACTCTAGACCACTAGGCCATCCCAACCCCCAAATCATCAGTGGAACACAAATAGCTCAGATCTATTCAAATCATCGGTTCAACATTTACAGTATATCAAATCAGCACATACACCCCTTTTCCAGAAACCACACATTAGTTACCAGTTCTGGTAAGTCAGTTGTTACAGATTTAACTAGCTTGTAATATATGTTCCTTACAAGATGCCCAGGTTTTTTGTAATATTTATAAAGTACTAGTAATTATACTGACCATCACAAACTGGACAGCATTGACCAGCAACCTGTCTTGGATAAGAACATTGGACAGCACACATTTCAGCTTGACATAACACCTGGCCCATGTCACAATGACATGATACACAACTATTCTCCTTCCATACTTCAGTATTATTATAAAGTTGACCGGATTCAGATACACAACCTGACATTAGACAAAATGTAAAGATGCAATAATAGTATCCATTACCATTCAACAAATAGAACTTATAATTCACTCACAACAGTACTCTACCACAACCTTTACACCTGACCCCTATAACCATTCACTTCATATGATAATTATGTTATGCCTTACAATGTCTGAGTTTTGTCACAATTTCTCTGTGTTTGTCTTACAGATTTTCAGGAAGCCACTATTAAGGTCTGGCCTTCTGCACCGATGAAAAAGGTTGGGACCTTCAACAAATTGCAATCATGCATTCTATAATTGTATAAAAACTTAATTTCAAATGATGTTCTTTTAAAATTACCCTGTCTAAATCCCGCACCGTTCTTATGTTCTAGTTTACTAGACTGATAAATCTGAAGCACAGCATGCTAAATTATTATAATGGTTTGAAAACTTTAATCACCTCGACAGACTGGACAACATTCACCATCCGGTATCACCATCCAGCCACATAATGTTTCATTACATGTTTTAGTTTTACAGAATGTTAAACCATCTTTACATGTACATGTTGTACATTTATCTAGCTGCCAACTCTGACCATCTTTATAATCTTCACCTTCATAATAACATGTTAATCCAGTATCTGTAAAACATGAAATATTCCGGTCAATTTCTGTGACAATATTTACTTAGGTATTAACACAAAGCTTATTTTCATTGTCCTTTAAACATAAAGTAATGAAATACATTATGTTCAAAACCATTATGTTTAAAGAGATGAAACTGTGCTAGAAATAGGGTTCAAATTTTCCAGTTATGTTCACAGATATGTAGATCCATTGGTGCCAACTCAGCTATATAATTGCATAAAAAACAGTCTTGACACCTTGTCTTAGGTAACTGTAAAATTCAATGGCTTGTACATGATAACCTCAGTGAAAGTGTGCATTAAAAAAATCTATTACACACAGAGAATTGAAATGAAATGGAAGCCATGATTGAACAGATCATTATGGAGTAACAGGAGAGCGATCAGTTGAACAGATCATAGGCTATAATTTTGTGTCATCTGTAAGTGTCATTCTGTTAAGCTATTTATCATATTAATCTACACGTACAACATATTATACATAATTTTGATGTGAGTTAACAGTTGCAACAATTGCTAGCTTTGTGAGATTCCTGAATAAAAGATGTTATATCCTGTTGTAGAAAGCATAGCATATCCCACCTCATGTACAATACTCATTTCAATGACAAACAAACAAACTGATCAACTCAGCATTGTATAAGGTAAGTGACCTGTACTAATCTATCATAGCTATAAACTCAGTGTTAGTGAACAATATAATTTCTCTAGACATAGAGTACTTGAGAGAACTGTGTGTTAGAATTATATCAGAAGATTATATTGTCTTGACTTTTAGGAGACTAAACTTGACCTAGCCATCTGAGTAAATATCAACATAAACCTTCCATTATTACACCTATATGTCAATTGATATACTTATAGTTTAGCCATCTTTTATTAGATTAACAAGTGGTCTAACCACAAACTCGATGTTTGGTTAATATAATAAGTCCGTGTTCTACGCATGTTAGCATAAATACATATATTATCAAATTAGGATCAAACACGAACCTAGAGATATAATATTAATTGCTAGTAACTGGACACTAAAAAAAATAAATACTTCAACAATACTCTCTACAAAACTGATTTCTAACTGAACATACAACAATAATTGTTCACAACATAAACGTCATAAACTTTGCAAATAAATTAGAAACATTATTAAGCATACCCTGTCTTGTGTAAAGATCTGTTACTACATAAGGTAAAATGGCGCAAGAGTGTGTACTTGAGTTTCATAACTGTAGACAGACAATAATTCCCTGCACAATGACCACCAGCAGAACCACAAACAAAAAATATTAAAAATAATAAAGACCAAATATAATCCTGGTAAAAAATGTATGGATGACGCCATGACTGACTCTCCTTCCAATGCCATTGTAGTAATTTGTTCGCCCTGCTTAATGATATCACATTTAAAGAATAAAATTGGCCACCCACATATTTCCTAGATTCAGCATTGAGATCACAAATAGAAGAAATAAGAACCATATACTGGTAATCCCTTCCAGTAATACTTTTATCATGACTTTCTAAAATTTCACTGTGTTCACTAAAGGTAGTATTAGTTTTTATACCTAAAATAAAAGCAAAGGAGTTTTGTACCACCCATATCTACAGTTCATAAGGTTCTGTTTTCTTATTTTTTCCATTTCTACTTAAGAACTAAATGAATTATTATATTTACAAGAAATGTTGAAAGGATTGGTATGCATTGGCATTGTTGGCAATCTTTTCAAGATATGGCTAGCAGTATAGACTAGTGGAAGTAGACATTGGATAACTTGTGACCAGATGTAGCCCACTCCGCATCAGTAGAATATTTATCAAACCTTTATACCAGTTCCACCCAAAACTCTATTCATTTCACTCATGATTTCATATTATCAGTTTTCATAAAACTATATTTTAGACAACTCTGTTAAGCATTCTAGTATTTTAAAAGTGACATGATGGTATTGTAACAATATGCTGTGGAATCTTCTTAAAGAGTCTGGTAATGGCAAACTCAACCAGATTCTGAATACATGAAATATCTTAACTGTCAAGTGATAAAGAATAATTCCTGTTATGCTTCCTGTGGTTTTAAAAGGTGAATTTAAATTTCTTTCTGATACAGTTACAGACAGGTTTAACCAGGCCTGAAATAATATGTTACTAAATTGTTCTATTACCTAATCATAGAGCGTGCTTATGAAAGTCCTACACACTAAAATACAATGATAGGACACCCTCCGGGAATATTTTCACTATTCTGTAAATTCAGAGATTATGTTGACCATATATGACGTTGATGAAGGGATAAGAAACTTGATAAGAAGAGAAAATAATTGAGATATTATTTCTGCGACCCAACATCTTGAGGAAATATGAATACCAAAGATCAACAATGGATATTATATGCAGCTGCAGGTTTTTCATTAAAGGCTCAAATGAGGGGTTGGAGATTTTGGGGCCATCTAGGTGAAGTTTGGGTGTTTGTACACAGGGTAAACAAAACACATGGAATTAACTCCTTGTATTAAATAAAAGTTCATGTTGCAGCCAAAGAGGAAATAAGAGTCTTTTCTATAGTTTGCAAGGTGATATGCTCGTCTTCACTGAACAAACAGTCAACATATGCTAACTCTAAATATACATGTACATACATGTACAGATTAACAAATTAGCATTTATGCTTACCAGATAAAATTTCAAAATATTGTTTCTTTTCATATTTAATAGAGATAAAGATAGTGCCAGACCATGTGAAAACACCCCAAATCTGGGACCAAGAGTTCATCATTGACAATATCATAGGGATAAAAATCACTGATTCAGTATAGTCTGCTGTATTGATATTTATAGATTAAGAATGCGCATTTTCATATAAATTTGTGGAAAGCCAACAGTGCTTCCTACTGGTACAAAATATGACAGTTCAAAGACTTTGACAACTTGGATGAACTGAAGGACCCTTGAGGAATTTTGAATCCTCTGCAAACTACAATTATTTAAAAAGTTGAATCTCTATAAGGAATATCAGTCCAAATTAGTTTAACTTCAGTTCCATATTTACTAAGATATGATGAGGTCAAATTTTGCAACATTCAGCATCCTCTGCAATTACCAATGATCTGTTTGTTATTTTGTTAATTAAATGTTATATAAATAATCAATTAAATATTGATGGAAAGATGTAGTATAGAGATATGAAACTTTAAAAACACACGTCCATGAATTTTATAGATGTTCAACTAAATTAGGAATGAAATTGAGTTTAACATCCTACCAAGATGTCTTTTCTACTGTGTTATCAGAGCACTCACAGTAGGAAATGTTTCTCTTCATACTGAAGTGACTTCGGATTCAGACAGATAACAAAAAAATTCTCAAAATTAAGTCTCTGTTTACAGGTATGTGTTGGTGCTTTGTACTTTCAGGTAAAACATTAATAGTACATCGATAAAATAAGTATGCGAACACAATATGAGCCAGTACAACTGATCATTATTACAGCCATCCTGGAAGAGTGACGTATTAACAGCAAGCATACCATGTTGGTTTTTATTGAATTGGTGAAGACTTAGTCTCTTTTTTATAAGAGTTTTGCACCCAGAAAGAAGAACAATGGCAATGGCAAGCTTAATAATTGTATGAAACTAGTTCCTGATTCAAAAATTATCACTTTTATGCATATATCAAGTAAATACCGCTGTGTATAAAGTTGGTAACCAAATACCAAAACATACAAAAACTGTTCTCAATATTGAATACCTCCTTCCTACACATTTGGCTCTTTGTTAGTTATGTAATTTATCTCTCTTTTATCTTATATTCTGCATAGACTAACAATAGCTTCACATCATAATAACACATGGATGTGATGGAGGCCACCATTTGCTTTCTACATTAATTTTAATTCTTCATCTGTTTACAACATCAAGTCACTGGTAAGTTATTCATCTCTAATATATACTCTTGGCATGCAATTATCAAAGTTTTTCGCCATATGTAAGAAATAAGCAATTAAATTGTACCATCACAAATTGGTACCCCCAAAAAGTCGTCCATAACATATCCAAAACATACAGTACTTTATACAATTATAGCGATGTAGATCATTTTTTTTACAATTAAGTGGATACATTAGATTATGACCAATGATTCATATTCCAATAGATCTTATCCATATCACAAACAGAGATATCATTATTTTACAATGAAGAAAATTTTTCAGAATATAAGTCAAGTACCCCTCTCCATTTAGCTACAAAAAGTGACAAGTGTCATACACAAAACTGGTTATGTGCACTCTTCCTGGAATGAGAGATTCAAATTTAAAACAGTTTGTTATATGTTGCCTTTGAAAAATTTTGATAAGTTACTGTTCTTGAACCAAGCACAAGTCTTAAAGCTGGTTGTTTGACAAAATAAATTTTCCACATTGGATGCCGCACATAAGCAAGTTTTTACAAAATTAACAGAAACTGCATTTTCATAGCAGATTTATTGTAAAGTAATAACCTTATAACCATTCACTTCTATTTGACCATTAATACATTCAAACTTCAATATAGCATTACTGTAAAAATCAGTCATTTGAAATAAAGTATGTAGATTTTAATTGATGTGTAAATGATATTAGCATATAATCCTATCATACACATTGCTACTTACATGACATCTAAACTGTATGACTTCCCTTATAATAATATATACTAGCTTATAGGCAGTACGCCTTTGCCTTTCTGAACTAAAAATTTTAGCTTATGCAGTTGTTTTTTCTATGCTTTTATCAAACTTACTCAAATTTCAAAGTCACCACCCTCCAAAAGTCCAAAGCAAAACTTCACTATTTAAATGAATATTTGTCTAGATTTATAGAGATCACAAAGGGACAGTGTTATTAATTTTGACCATTAATTTTTGATCCAAATATCTACAAAAAAAATAATCCAAACCTATCGTGAAGCAATCATATAGATGAAGCCAATGTTTTTGGTCAAGGTTAAAACTATCAAGAATGTTAATTAATATTGGGAAGGGCGGCACCTGATTTACTAGTAACCAACATGCTCACCTAGAAAAAAACTTTCCTTTAATTTGCAATGATATAAAAGCATAAATCAGTTCATCAAAAGAAAAAGTTTGTAATTAAAAATGTAGGTTAAAACTGTAGCAACGTAAATAAGTCATTACTTACTGACCATAGTAACAGGTTACCCTCATTAGACTCACCTAATTTAGCTTGATATAATATTAAAACACACACATGATGAGATATGCAACACCTTCCACACACCAGTTTTGGTGTCTAGGGAATGAATAATTAAAATGAGATTCAACTTCCTACTTTTCTGCACCGAGCAGGATAATGAAGATGGAAGTATGCAGGGAAATTCAAGGTTGAAACTTTGAATCAAATTAATTCTTCTCTTTTTTTCAGTACTGAGATACATTCAAGGTGTTATGCAGTTACTTAATTTCATATAAAATGCAAGGCTATAGGTGTCTGTAAATGAATTTTCAAATCTAATGACTAGACAATCATAATGGCCTTGTGGCTGTTACAAAGTTATTAATATTTGCAACAAGGGTCTAATTCTAATTACCCACAGGCATAGATTTCTACACAGTAAAGCATCTACTTTTTTACAACACATTACAATTAGAGTCCCTCAAACTCCATATTTATATTCAAAACATCTATCCATTGTGAAATGTCTTTCTATTTTTGGGAACTGATTTGATTTTACATGTACTTTATAAATACGTTAATTTTCAATCTCTTAATATTCAAAAAATACTTAAATTCTACACACTAGTAACTAAGGAAATCACCATATTTATGCTAATAAAATCACAAGATAATCTCTTACTTAATTAACATTTCAATAGATTTACTGTATAAAGCTCAGGTTTGAAGAATCTTTTTCTGTGACTAATAAACAAGGCGATGAAGCATGGTGTAAATGGAAGTATGCTTGGTTGGGTAGACAGTTTTCTCTTCAAATGAAGATCTTCAAATGAAATGTTTTGAAAAGGGGGGGCAATTATAAGATTATAAACCTCTTGTCTGACATAAATTATAGATAATATTTTGAATGAAGTTAGTAGATTGGTGATAAAATGTATGGTGTATAACCACAATAACACATACATAAAGTCAGTTACATATGTCTTATACAACACAAAAACTGGGTGAGAACATTACTACTTAAACTTTCACATGCATGTCATAAAGCCGAAAAAAAAGTAGCTAACACATTAGTGACAAAACAAGTTTTGAGCTTGGTTATGTTACCATCTTTCAACAATTTAATGTCATTTCATACTAGGTCCATTGAAATTTATGTACCTTATTTGTCTATAAATTATAGTAATTATTCTAGACAGTAATTTGACTACCACAAACATTCTGATGATTCAGTTTCTTTCTAATTATCTCTCATCTCACATTAATGTGTACATTGTCTACTTGGTTTTTTTGATCATTCTAAACCTCCCATCCAAAAAAAAGTTTTGGTTTTTCAATAGATGGATAGATCAACTGATTTTAATAACATGGAATAGGGTTTAATGTCTCACTTTTCTGAACCAAATGGGTTAACGAAGACAGGGCAAACAAAATTGAAGTGTCAGAGAAAACACAAATTTCCAATCCATTAGAGGTTCTATTTTGGTAGAAAAACATATAAAAGCTGTTCACCTGACTGATTTTTTATCGAGGTTGAAGTTTCAAATATTGCACTTTAAACTTCAATAACAATGTACATTTAACTTTACACTACTTTATACAAAATTCCATTTTAATCTTTGTCCAAGATTTATATCTCTATACATATAATAACTCAAAAATTATTATACAAACACAGATTGCTATCTACATCTTAACGTTTGCCAATGCCCTACTTTATAAAACAAGACGAGCCAATTATACCCCGACTTGTAATAAATGTCTGTAAATCTTGATGTGTACTGTATTGTCAAAAAGATTGAATGTAAAGAAAACCAGACATCTAAACTTAGCCAGATTTTAATTATGTAATTTGTAATTAAAACCAAATGGTATGCAGAAAAGGTTGCAATATCTGCACATCTGTGTTATTTGCTGATAGAAACACTTAAGATGATTTAGGTGAGAAAACCTGTTAAAAGTTAAAACTTGTAACAACTTTAAATGTCATTAACTAGCTGTTGGTAAAGTTCTGCTCAACACATAGGTAACATGTAAATATGTAACAATCACACTTGTGTTTATGACATCTTGGTAGATATACACATTGGCTAACACACGATTTATGTTTATTTCAATTAGGCTTTTTTAGAATCTTAGAATTTCCTACTAAAACATGCTCTTACATTAAGTCTTTAAATGTCATTGAAAGATGCATTTTAAGTCAATCGAATATTTACTTGAGCCTCTAGAACTTCCACAAAACTTTTCAAAGTAATCAAGAGACATAACTCTGGTAGTAATTATCACAAATCCTTAATAATCAATAGTATTCTTCATTTCATGACCTTATATTTTTTATAATCCATGCATATATTTAATATCATGGAATATTAACTTTAGCCAATGTGTCCAGTATGACCTTAAACCACCATCAGTAAGTCAATAATATTCTGTGACATAAGCCGTTCTGTGACATGAGCTTTACATTCTTAGAACCATTCCAGGCTCCGAAGAAAATGACCCTTTTACATTTACCTACAATTACCAGTCTGTGGTACTTTTCACAGAAAAGTTAATTTCAGTCCCTATAGGGCCTACAAATTTTATTATTGAGAGTACAAAAGAAATCAAGAAGGAGTGGTTATTTTTTAAGTGACTTGATGCTATTTTGAAAGAGTTAGCAGTCTCATCAAGATATCATGCTACCAAGAGGTAAATATATGTCTAGGTTCATTTGAAGCATGCACAATAATCTGTATGTTTGACCAGTTTACGCCACAAAAAATATTAACTATTCTGTTCTCGGAACCATTCCTGTCACGCATAAAATTTGTAATGTAAACAGGGCTAATGCAAACAAACATATCTTTCAAGAAAAAACTGTTAAAAAAAATTACCATTAACACACTGGAACTTGTCGCAACAAGAACCTGGTAGTCTTGATGCTTTGGAAATCACCTGTATCTGATATCCGTCATGACAGGTGACAGCAGGACAGGTATCTATTGGTTTGCATTTACATCTAAAATTATACAAGAAATAAACAATTAGTAAATATCACCATATAATAAAAATGATAACTTTGATAGGCATTAAGATTGATAGACATGCATGTTTAATAAAACAATTTCTATGTTACAATTTAAAGTAGTGACACTTCACTCACATGAATACATCATTTCCTGTAATAGAGTTGGAGCATTACACAGGCCAGACCGATTTTTTGTTTTGTCAGAGGATGCACAATGTATCATACTGAAAGTGTTTTTTAACCTAATGATAAAACAGAAGTACAATGGCCCCTAAGACAATAATAAAATAATATACAATTTAGTAATTCCTCATTTTACATTACATGTATGTTGCTTGTATAGGCCTACTGTAAATTTAAACTTGAAAAGTCACAAGAGCAGCAGGTGATACTTAAGGCATCAAAAAGACACGTTAACAAAGATTTATGTAATCCTTATGATGTTTTTTATCATACAATTACATGCTTTGGTAATATATATATTTATCAATTTTTCAATATGTGAAACCTGATTCTATTTGTACCACATGCTTGTGTTTAACTAGTGGCTAGAGCATGTGAGGAAACCAATATTTGAGATTTATGTATTTGTAGTTCATTTAATAATATAATCAAGTTTGGTTAATAATACAATCAGCAATAATTATATGTGACATGTACTGTTTTAGCAAACATCCAGAAAGCTATAACAATTTTACACCTGGTCAGTTTCAATATTCACAAAATACATTTCATAACAAAAATCCAAATTAGTAACAATTTGTGAAATATATGAATAGTAATTAACATGTGTATACATTGATATTCAAATTAGCACCTATTCTCAACTTTAGCATTTCATCATCAACCTTAGTTTATCATACAAAATGTGCACACACAATGTATTGAGGTGTGGTTGTTTTTTCAACACAAGTGCTAGGTAAATGGTTTTCTCGGCATATTGCTGTAATACATAAGTCTACCAATTAAATGCACAACTGTTGAGTGACACATATCATTTTTTGGTATTTCCATAAGGTTAAATAGATTATATAACCACACTGGAGAAACTAGAAGTTAATCCATTCAGTAGTGCGCATTTAAAGGGCAAAAAATTGTTCTTTTTAAATGTTTGCTTAAATACATATTGAACTTTTAAAATGATGGTACATCTGGCAAATAGTGTTGCATTATTCATGAGGAGAGTTGTCATAGCTAAAACCATTCAGTAGCTTTGACATGCATGCTTCTTTTGTTTTTTTTTCTTTAATGTTTGAAGTTTAATAATCCCTTAACCCACGCATCAATACACATAATAAATTCTTTTTCTGTAAAACTGTTTAGCGCTAACATATTTATCAGTACATGAAAATAAATGTTTTATAAATGTTTGATGATTTCAGATAATTCTTTTCTGTTCAAAATGTATTTCTTCAAAATTAATCCAATTATTTCAATATTAATTTTAAAATAAAAATAATTTATTCAAAATTGCTTACTAGACGATGCTTTGAAATGGGCTAATTTTTTGCAAAGGTCAACTGCATCTCTCCCTCAAAAAATTAGGCTGAAAGTTCATTTACAGTCAGCATGTACGTATAAACTGGAGTTTTTAACATGTTATATGTACTTTTTAACATCTTGTTTAAATGGTAAACCAATATATTTGTAAGTAGTTAAAAGTCAACTATTTTTTACACCTACCTATTAAGATAAAATAGCTATCTTTCTTTTTCTGAAGCTTACGGAAGAACATGATAACATGGTAAAGACACTAACTTACAAATGTTGCCAAATAATGTGGAAAACAGGAATTTTAATTAATCCTTGAAAAGTACTTGACATATACATACACGAATACTAATGATTATGGGTTTTATTGGCTTAAGAAAAACTCATTTATATACATCACATAAAGACAGTTATAAGTCTATTGTAAGCTCTAGACATTTGTTTTATGTTGAACATTCCTAATTTCTTGTTGAATCCTTTATATGCTTTTTACCTGAACCACAGGTACTACAATTCACTCAAAATTCGTAACAAACTGTAGAATTCTAATAGAGAGAGAGAGAGAGAGAAATGGGGTTTAACGTCCACTCGACACAACTAGGTCATTTCGGGACTAACATATGGTTTTTAATTTTATTTCAATAATTCGCTTGCGCGTAGGGGTCTTTAGCAGTGGGAGGAAACCGGAGTGCCCGGAGGAAACCCACGAGGTTGAGAAGGCGCCCCTATCTCCATGCCACATACGCTCACACCAGGGCTCGAAACCACAGCCGCAAGCCAGAGGTGACCAGCCAGCTAGAGGTCGAAGCACGGCACTCTAGACCACTAGGCCGTCCCAACCCCCCAGAATTCTAATAAATGGTAAACGCAATATTTGATGGTTTATAATGATCTTATTGTGATTTCAATCTCCTCCCTTAAAAATAACTGTACATATCTAATATCATGCATCTCACAACATACAGTGACTTTATGTCTCCATCTTAACATCAACAGCTGTTTCAGAAGAATTGCAACAATTAACAATACAAATGTCAGTATTCCGAAATTCCATGTAAATATCAATTTCCATACCTCTTTCATTTTTTCTGGCCATTGTCTTTAAAAAATATACATAGTGTGCATGTTTGACATTGTAAAATGTTTGGTTTCTATGTGCAAGACGATAAAATAATAAATAAAGTGTTGTAACAGTGTCAGTGTGAAGCGTGGATATGCATGGTGTGAAAATCAAAAAAAATAACTTGTCAGAACCTTTAGGATGGTTTGAAAAAAATAGCAGAGGAATGGAAAATGAGTCAAAAAGAACCTTTAAAACTATGTTTGTTTGATAAACAGTTTGAAGAATAAAGCAAAACAAGAAATGTCAACAAAACAACACAATTTATGTTTGACAAAGAAACACAGTTTACATGCTTACACACGTGTTTGGCCAGATATTAGTAATGTGTCTGTGTCCAAGATGTGGACAAAAAAATTCTATATACATGTACACACAGAGAGAAACGCAGGTGTGACTAGTCAATTACAGTCACATGACCCACTCCATAGTATTACAAATTTAAAGGGATAGTACCAAATTTCCATTCTGAGTTTCCAATTTGAAAACGGCTCAGGCAAGGTAAACCAACTGTTTCTTTACATTTTAAAACCTCATGTATCAATGTATATTTTGAGTAATGTGGGGTTGTCTAATTAATAATTTAGATACAGTTTCAGGCCTAAAGAAAGACTTGCAATTGGCAGATTTAGCTTTTGCATAATGTATGTTTAAGTGAACAAATAAGTCAACAGTGAGGCTGATGTCCCCCGCCGAAATCCCCAAATATATAGATGACACATATTAATAGCACACTTATTTATTTCAAAAGTAATGAGGAATCAACCTACATGTATACACTAAGTTTCATTACCCTCCATCAGGCGGGGGAACAATAAAGAAAAATACTTTTTAGTAAACGGACCTTAAAGATTAATTAAGGGCCACCTATGATGAAAGAAAATGGTCTTGAGGTCAATGTCTATAGACCACTACTTCAGAAGGTACTTGAAGACCTAGCTGGTAGACAATTATTTCTGGTTTTCACTTTATAGCTTTTCAACATTGGACTATGTTATTTAATCATATAAATAGAATATCCATGTATGTATACTCCTTTCAATTACTTTTTCACATAAAAAGTTTTATATCCCTTTCATCAAAACATGTGACACACAATAATACACATGTATATCCCTTATTATATCAATGCCTAACTCATCTGTACATACAAAAACCAATTGCTTGAAATATAAGTTAAGGAGTCTATATTTTATCATGAATTTTAAAATTAAAGGAAGACTGTGGCTATTTCCACAACTTATACATGTATTTATTACAATTATATGATTTGCCAGTGAGGTAAAAGATGACATTCTAAGCTGTCAATGCTCTAAAACCATCATTAGGGTTTCACACTGCGTAGCTTGTGTGAAACACTATTGTTTTTGTTCGGATTATTATTCTTATTATTATTATTTTTTTTTTTCCATTTTGATCATATCTCAGAAACTACTTGTCGGATTGATCCAATTTTTTCGGTTTTACTGGGAAAGTGGGTGTGACTTAGAGATTAAAGCTATTTCAAACGTTCTGTGACGATGCGAAATGTCCGAAATCACCGAAGTAGTCATTTTTTGAAATAATACCGTAATATTAACAACAATTGTTGGATTGTAACGTTTGATAGATTTTGGCATAGCCAGAGACAAGGCACATGGCCATGGTTCTTTAGAATTTTGAATTTCGACGAATCGTCTGAAATATTAGGCGCCAAAGTTTGGAAATTTAAATTTTGACAAAAAACTTTTTTATTAATGAATATTTTTTGATGGCCTTTTACCCAGGGTTAAAGGGTCGTCTGATTTGGGCAAAAATGTTAACATTTTTTGTCCCTATAATTTTCCGTGGCCGCTATTGGCTAATTCAGTTGATCGGTTATAGATAAATTATTTATTACCCGATTTGTATAAAACAAAGTGCATATGCTTCGTGGCCCCAAGTGACATTTTTTTTGTTACCGATGAAGTTTCCTGTCGGCACCGGAAGTGACTTTAGATTAGCAAAAACTACAATTTTGACAGTTCGGTACAACTTTTTGAAAGCAAATATTATTTTTTTCAAATCTTATATGACTGAAAAGATGTGCCATGTAAAGGCGCACAAAACATCGGGCTCAGTTTTTTTAATTTCGATTTCGTTTTCAGGGAATTTGGATTAAAGGTTGAAAAAGACGTCAAAATAAGCTATTTACAACCCATCCAGCGTCATCATATTAAAAAATATATCTTCGTAACATTCATAATCTCGTAGTAATAACCCATACGAAGAGAATGTATGTGAAAATTAATTTGTAATATGCGCAGTTGCCGAGAAATAGGCAGTTTTGCATGAGTCACTTTTCACGTAATTTTGGCTGTAAAAGAATCAATAATTATTCGATTTTCAATTTTCTTTCGCCATTGGATGCCTAATGCCATAGTGAACTATGTCAAACCATTTTACCTCTTACGCTTCCACCGGAAATGACGTCATTTGCTCAAAACTTAAATTTTAGCACTCAAAAACAATATTTTATTCAAATGAGTCGTACTTGTTATTTGTTTCAAATTATGATATTTAATTCTATTGATCAAATAGAATGAACCCATACGATCATACAGATACCACAAAATGGTTTCTAACTTGTACGGTTGCAGAGAAATGGGCGATTTTCCTTAAGTCACTTTTCAAGGTTTTTGGTCTATAAAAGTGTCAGTTATTATTCGATTTTCATACAATTTTCACCATATGATATCTTATATCATTCATGATTTCATAGAACTAATTTAACATTTTCAGTATTACCGGAAGTAATGTCATTTTGGCAAAAACTGTATTTTTAGCCTCCAAAACAGACATTTTTTTCAAATGAGTCTGATTTGTAATATATTTAAAATTATGATATTTGATTCCAATCAACAAATAGATTGAACCCATACGATCATACAGATACCAAAAAATAGTTTTTATCATGTGCGGTTGCCTAGAAATAGACGATGTGCTACAAGTCACTTTTCAAGGTTTTTGGTCTATAAAAGTGGCAATTCTTATTCGATTTACATACAATCTTCGCCATATGATGCCTTATGCCATTTCTGATTTCATAAAACTAATTGAACATTTTCATTATTCATTGAAATTTTGCCAGGATCACTTACAAGTAATATATATATAAAATGAATTGATATTGCTGGATTTGGTTGATTCTTCGTCCATTTTATTTGATGTTTGCAATGCTTATGTGGAAACCTGTTTAATGGTTTCATTGGTATCGGAAGTGACATATGTTCAAGGGCAACATGGCACCGAAAGTAACATGGCACCAGTGAAACCCGTCATTCCTGCATGCAGGTCTAGTTTTTGTTAGTTTTTTTATCCTTATTCTAATTGAAGCCCGTTCTCACAAGCAGTTTGTTTATGTATGGTGTACTGGTAACAATACCAAATTTAATATGGGACATAATTATACTCCAAATTGATTTTTTAGCCTGTAACTTTTGAAAGAGATAATGTTTAAAACAAAATTGAAACATATCTTACTGTTATTTTCATTGTACCCTGGAGGATAAAATCAATACTGAAATATCTCAAGATGAACCAAATCCAGCAATGTGACATTCAAGCTTTGTTTATAAAATATGCTATTGTTGAAAAATTATGAAATGTGACAACAAACGTGTACTTTAGATTATTGAGGAAATCAATAGAATTACTATTCAAATTACATATAAATAATTTGATCTTTCAGTTAACGTATTCTTCACAGATCTGAAGAAAACAATACTGAAGGAATTGGGGAACAACATCATGACATCTAACTTTTTTGTACTTACCCCTGTTGTATATAACAGCAGCCATCTTCTGTTAATATATTAGGAAGTTGGAAACTGTCATCAGGGCAGATTTTAGCTTCAATTGCGGGACATATCACAGATTTACAGACGGCTAGTAAAGAAGAAAGAAAAATAAACAATTTAAATCATTTAATACTATTTCAATAATCAAACAAGGTCAAGTGTCAACACAATCTATTTAATTCTTGAAGATAACATCAATTAAGCCACTTGTGTTTTCTAAACCATTTCTCCACGGAAGTCTTTGTTTTTTCTATCTGTGGGTGAAGTCGTATACAATATCATACAAGAAGGAAACAAAGGTATTAAATACTGGGTGGAGTTCAAGAGATGGATTCTATGAATTCTAAATTCACAACCAAGCCATTCAAAACGGTAATAAGCCTAAAGGTCTCACTTTTTTTAGCAAAATTTTGATAAAAGGCACAAATTGTACAAGAGGATGAGTGCAAATTTGGATAATTGTTGTGGTGTGGGTCAATTTCTGAACCCAAAAAATAGCTTTACATTTCCCCTAGTTCTGATACATTTTCCTTTAACTTTAAAGCTTGTTTATAAGTATATATATATATATATACATATCACTAAAAACTGAAAGTAAGAATAAAGGAAAGAAATTGAATGTTGACAAAGGGTTAATAAAAATCTAGGATTGCGACTTTGTTAATGTAATGGGTTAATGTGTGCTATAAATGTACATGAATGTATATGGATAAAAGTCATCCATCACCTTAAAAAGTTGACATATAAGTTCCACCTGCTATTAAATTATGTATACTCCTATATATTTCCCTGCATTCCATAATTGAGAGGTAATTATGGGTTAATGATAGTGTTTTTGTATCCTTTAACAGGTGCTCTGATTATTCATAGTGAGACTGAAACCATGCGAAACAATAATTCCTGAAATACATAATGAGCTCACATAGAAGCATTATTTCTCAAGTGTCATTTTAATAGCCTGACCGATTCCCTAATACTCTGTTATATTATATCTTAATTGAACCCTAATCTATGATCAGATAAATATGTGTAAAATTACACAGTTTGATATCCCTGTGGGCAGCAAGGTGGAGAATCTTAAGTTTTGAAATGTATGATTAGCGACAATTTCATCCAAGTAGAAAATAAAAGATATTTTATCCTAGGGTATGAGAAGAATTTTATTGTGTTTAAATTACTAGATTGATGATAACTTATATGGACATATGTGATCCAATTTCCGAATAGGATGAAATAGGCTGTTCATATGATTAAATTACACGATTAGAAAAATCAGTCAAGAACCTATATATAATTTTTACAATACATTAAGTAAGTAGGTAGGTCTTTCTTTTTTATGTATCTTTATAAAGTAAATATACACTATCATTTCATTTGATGTATCTGAATCAAAAATGTTCTGTAAATAGACATATTTTATTGCCGTATGCTTAGCAAATTTTTCAAAAGATCATTTGACATCGCATCTGTAAATCAATTTCCTATGTCAATTACATGCCTAATGTGTCAATTAAGCCTCCTTGTATTATGCTGTAGTGAAAGATGACTAAATCATGATACAATTATTCACTTTACAGATGTTTTTTTTTTCTCTCCCATAAATCATCTTAAACCATATCCCTATAGCGGAAATGACAAACTATATAAACACGTAAAAGTTACATCACTGAACATGCTAGAACATGTGCATGCTTTGTGTAGGTTTATATTTTTCATACCCGTATATAACATACCGGTTACAACTATAGTTATTATTATATGGGGTGGTGTCTAAGCTGCAACCTACATGTATGGGCATTTTTTTAAATCCACTCTTATTCAGCTACATGTATGAATAAATTTACTACAAATATGTAATATTCAAATTGAAAGACTCTCATGCACTGTATTAGCTATTAGCTCTGCAATTTCTTTGGTTTGACCTCACACTGCTACATGTCATTTTTGGGGCTCATCCACATGACAAGATCATCTTTTGGGATCTATTTCTCCAGTTATAAGTTATGATAACCAATGCTAGTAAACTTTTGCAATATAAGTAAAAAAATCATTAAAATTTGAGAAATTTAAGTCCTGAATCAAAATATAACCATGTAAACATTTTTCTACACATAATGATATAGTATATCTTTCTTTTGATTAGAAAATTAAATGACATCGCTTTTATTCGTAATGCACCCCTTTAACATTTTACAACAATGTCCAGCTGTTTATGGGTAGCCTAAAAAATCTGAGGTATGAATCCCAACACCGCAAGCGACTAAACTTTTAAACTTTTGTGCATCGCTGCATAAAATATAGTGTATATGTCATACATATTTTAGCATCTATATGCATACATTAATCTGTTGGTGTCTATGATCTTTTTCTATTTTTATCACTTTATAGTTTATCTTTGGCGTCACAGGGACAGACATGCAGAGTGGAAAGATATAAAAAAAAATATTTTATGAGATGTCATCTCCTCAGGAGTTAATTATTTCTTCATTTTTTCAGAAATGTAACAAATTTAGAGTCGTGTTCTGTTAGTGCATCTGTCTTGTGGTTTACAATGGAAATAAGAAAAGATAAATGATTGTTCTAAATCACCAACAGCAAAAACGGAAATTAATGAATGAAATAAAAGTTTGTTTGGCCTTTGGGTGTGTAGGTTTTTATCAGTTAACATTTAACAATTGAACAAAAAAGTTAAAAGAAAAAATTGAAATAAACAGGCCTATATATGCTGGTTGCTAGCTCAAAATAACCTAGAAAACAATATGAAGTCTTTATCACTTGTTTAAATCTGAACATGTAATATATTTACTTATATCAAAGTCCAGAAGGAAAGTGTGAGATATATATAAATAGACTATATCATGTCATGGTTATTTTAAAGGGAAAAGATAAGAAACAGATCACACATTCCTTTAGAACACTTCAGTTTTTATGAGTGAACAATGGCTGTGTAGAAAAACACATTTTACCAGTAGTAGTACTTGACAGACAGATTAAGACTTACAAATGAGGCATCCAAGTATGTATTAATGGAGAAAAGAATGTCAACTATTCAAGCCTTTCATTGGATAAGTTGAGAAGCAATTGGCCTGGTAATTTAGATAATTGATGGCTAGTGATAACATGAGAATAATAAACTTCACTGTGAAAGATGTTCAACTTGATCATAACAAATACCTATGAGTATATATATTACAGTATATATTTAAACTATCTCAAGTATTGTTTTGTTTTAATGTTAAAGAAGCAAATCTGGACGAACTACATATCTGTTTATAGTAACACAATCAAGAAATAGAATTTATGTATAAGAATTACATGTTTGTATATTTCTCTTATCATGTATACTTGAGGCTATGTTAACAATGCATGTACTGTACATTTGTTCTCACACTTAGATTACCCAAACATTCTTCTGTGTGGAATTCCTGTAAAGTCATGCTAAATGTACCTGTGAACGATGGTACCTAAGTACAATATCATGGCTTTATAACTTGGATGGTATTTACATGTAGAGCAATCAATTAAACATATTTGCAGAACTCTCAGACAGTTGGCTATTCTACCACAGCTAGATGAAATATTGATCTGGTTTTAAAATTGCTTTTGAAAAGTCTGCCTTTTTTAAGGTTCTACAGCGACTGTTACCGTCTGTTAACGAATCACCGATGTTGCCAACAGAATCTTTTTTTTAACGAGTCAGAAGTAGAAAATAGTCGATTTAAAGCAAATATAGAATCGATATAAAAGATCTAGTTGTAATTGTAAAAACTGTTTACCTGATCGTTTACACACCAGTTCATCACAACACGAACCAGGAATTCCTTTCCCTTTATTTAATACAGCGGCATAAAACCCTGGAGCACACAAAGTTTGGTTACAATATGCGGGTCTACACTGACACTTTATTCTTTTATCCAGAGATGTGGAATTTTGTATTAATTTAGAATCTGGAGGGCATATTACAGTCACGTCATTATCACAGTTACTGCTTGTACAGTTTTTATCCGGAACGGAGTTCGCTGGAATAGTATCAATAAAATTACTGGGAGGAACTGGTGTTGTTGTGTTGGAAATTGGTGAAGGCACCAGAACTTTGGTAGCATTAAGAGCTGCTGTTTCTGGTTCTACTGCATTATTTGTCCCGGTGCTTATTTCTGAAAATACAAAATATTAAAATAATCAGAAAATCACTCAAAATATGATTAATTTGATTATCTCGTTACAGTCAGGCAGAACAAAATCCACATCAAAATGCGGGCATATGAAATGTCTAAGTTGGTTTCCAATATCTGGTCTTGAAGACTAGATATAAAATTTCACCTCCCAGAAGACTACCAATTCATATCACAAATTGCACAAATTATAGCATAAAATTAAAACCACAATGACGCCACCAGTTATTAAACCGGTGCCAAAGTCACTTTTGATTGGATCCAAACTGACTTGGTTGTTTTCATGTAGCATATAGATCAGGGCTTTAGTTTCAGTCATATTCTCCAGTCTGGACTGACATTTACTGAAATTGTGTGGATGGAGATTCAACTGTTAGTCAATCTACATGAACACAATAAATACTTCAAAATTGAATCATTAATTGAGATGATGTTAAAGATTACCACAAAAAAAATATGCGCAATAAATTGACTTTTTACTAAAACTTTGAAGTAGGAGCCCTGTTTCATGTATTATTCATGTATCATGCTTTAACATGAATGCAGGTGTATGTATGACCTAAAGAGAAAAAGGGCCACATACGAAGAATATCTTAACATATTCAAAGAGTCTAATGTAAATCTGATATCTAACAAAAACACAAACAATGTCAAATATCTATTGATGAAAGATATTAGATACGAGTGAAATTTTTATGATTATCTTAAAACAAGAGATATTGCATGTTTACGTTTTCAGGGAAAGAGAATTTGAATAACAGCGCCGGAAAGTTTCCTGGTTTAACCAAAGATGTACGTTAATCACAAAAACTCCCTTTTGTTTGTTTAGTCGATCAGAATGCAAGCATACATGCCACTGATCAAAGTGTGGCTTTGTTTAGACCCATGTGTTGTGTTTGCTTGTTTCTTTGACAAAATAGTTTTGTGTGTTTCTTACAGGCTGTTGTATGTTTGTTTTGCTTCCCCACGATTTCCTGGCTTAAAATAAGCTTCATCTGTGCCATAAATTGTGTCAGTCTGTATACCAATAAGGAACCTCAGGTTAACATTTTTTTCCCAATTTCCCAACAATCAAGGATATAAATTCACTACAAACATGAAGACAATTCAAATAAAATTACTGTCTTCAAATTGAATGCAGGTAGGCTTTGATTTGGCCCCAGGTTGTTGAATCTCAGTAATGCCGGTATAAACATGATTGAAATAAATCCAAGCGATATGTTTACTTTGTCTGGCTATGACATATACATTTCATCTAAAATCACTTTTTATTTTCGCTGTAAGGTCATGATCTGACCTGGCTTTATAAGGAACACACAAATTCTGAGACAGCAAGTAACCATTAAGGTAGCAAGAATCAAACACGCAAACAAAAGAAAATCAAATTTTGTTATCAGACTTAAAGCTAACAAGCTGGAACAAACAAATGAAAATGATAATATTTTTTCAGCATACTTTACATAATAGTGTGAAAAGATCTGCAGGCTACAATCCACTATATACAGGTATATATCAGTCCTTTCAAAATCATCAAAGATGAAAATATCTATAGATTAAAAGGTGTCAGAAATGTCACATTTCACATGACAAAAAATGGGGGAAAAATATTAAAAACTTATTAGTTTATAACATCTCTAATTTCTAATCTTTAAAAAAAAAAAAAAATGTTCTTGAATGAAATGAAAAAATGTTCTTATTAGTTTATTTGTTTGCTTTGAAACATTCTGAAAATCTGGAATCATCCCAACTTTCTCACTTCCATTGTTAGTTCATCTGTAACATGCTTCTCCTTTCACGAAACTAAGCCAGAGAAAAATGAAAGGGAAGCTATTGAAAATAGGGTGATTAACTGAAAGAATAGAACTGAACTAAGGTGACCAAGTTATTAGATAGATATTATATATTTTAAGTGGATGACATAGTCAGTATTAACCTAACCTTCTTTAATGACACCCTCATAAATCTATCTTATATCTACCTACAAACACTGGCTTGTTACACTGAACATGTTCGGTACTATATAAAACACAGCAACGACCATCACTTTTGACTATCATATCTGATATACTGTTGGTATATATATGTAGTCTACAAAGGTTAAACTGTTTTTAAACATGGGAATTAAGGTGACTAAATGATTCACCATTGTAAGGACACCAGTACCACAAAATGTCATTAAACCATTTAATTAGTATACTGATACCATAATGATAGAGTACATCATCTTCAAAAGTCAAGTGTATATTTAAATTTACAATAATAGACAAATAATCATATACCAAAAGAGAAAGAATATTATGACTATTTAATGCCGATTGAACCTTTGCAATCATTAGTAATATTTTCGTTTCAATAACCAATGCTTGTTAGCCAGCCAATGAAATCTTACAATACAAATAAACGCAGTAAATGCTATGCATTACTTATATTGCTTCTCGAAGTCGACATAATAAAATGCAACTTTTGATACAAATGGTCTAAGTTGCCAAATTTAAAATGCATTCAAAATACAAGAACTAAATCAAAGGGATGACAATTGCAAGTGTTAGTGTGGCAACTTTAAATTCTGTCTTGAGAAGATGAGGGTACAACAACCTAGACTCTATATATCTACTTATTATAGTGAAACATCGGGCCAGTTGCCAGAAAGTTTACATTATAATAAGATGATTGTTAGTTAATGTATCTACATAAAGATAAGTTGATTGTAAGTCAATAGGATTTTAACATACATAATATCCTAAATCTACAAATTTTTGGCAAAAAGCCCTGATATTACAACTCCTAGTAGAAACAGATTCCTAATGAACACCCCCACATTATTTACTATGTTAAGATTGCTTCAAATTTGTTCAGGTGAGTTGTCCATGTTAATAGTTAGTAGAAATATATTCTAAACATTTTTAACTGCATTCAAAGTATTTTGTTGTTGATTTCAAATGGATAAATACTGTCTACTACACTGCTAAAAGCAATAACAGTCTAACATTTTCTAATGCCATTATTAATTACTAAATGGCATCGAATTCGTTTGTTTCTGGGGTTTAAGTCCACTTCCACCTAGGCTTGGTGATATTGAACATGACATCCAGGTTATATTGTAATTTGTATGTATATTGGATAAGATCTGAATGTGTATTGAAGGTGTTAACTACTTGTAAGATGTGTCTTTAGCTGTAACCAATTAGATTGTAACACCCACTTGACAAGCTAATTAATTAAGACTGTGTATTACATCATTAATATACTGCTACTGGTAGGATATGTATTAGGAGATCCATTTTCCCACAGCTTGATAATAAAGTAATTAATGATGTGTAGAAGTAGGGATTACAACTTGAATGTTAAGGTGCTATATTGATGGCGTTAACACTTGATTAACACAATATATTGAACAGTTGATTGATAAATATATATCATACTAATACTTATAAGTAGACAAATATTAATTCCAACTTTCTCATACGAAAATTTATCTCTATAGTCCCATTAAGATCTTCTGAATAGTACTATCCTTATATATCTGTCTAGTACATGAATACTTATTGTGCATACATACAGTTAACCATTTCTTAAAGAAAACACCTGATGGCCTTAGCATATTATAATGGTCAGTTAGAAATCAGTGAAATGGAAAGATCACATTCTGTCAATCTATTAAAGGATAATAGATCTTTATGAATAGAATATCTCCCACTACTGGGTACACTGCAGTATTAAGTGCTATATGTATGCCTGTTGCTCGATCTATCAAATATAAGCACGTCTATTTTTCCCTGCCTAGTAACCTGTCAATTCTCAGTAGGAAATCAAAATCGGTTAATACAGTGTATCTCATAAAAACCCACTGATAATAAAAAATGCCAAACCATCATATCTTTAAAGTCTTCTCCTTGATGACTTTTCTGATCGACTGTAGCCATCCATTAAACTAAAGTAGATATCTTAACAAAAAGCTTATTCAGGTTTTTTATTCTTTAAAATAATGGACTATGGTGTATTTGTGTTTTTTTAGGTGTCTTTATCATGTACACTTTTGTTTAACATGGTGTTTGATTTAACCATTAAACACAGTGTAATGATCAATCTCCATGATTTCACACAATGACAGGACGTGATTTGTCTCCCACTTTTTCAGTTATTAATTTTTCTGCACCAATGTGCTACATTAAACTGAACAATTTAGACAGAGATAAAAGGTATTAATGTTGCCCTTAGTAAACACTTAATGCAAAAAGTCAACTGTAGCTGACATGTTCAATAGATTTTGACTGACATTTAAATATGTCAAAGGTGATATCATGCATGTATGTATGTATGAAAGACTAGATACTGAAAGCTGTCAATGGATACTAACTAATTCAGGTCTGATAAATTGGTGGCTGGGGCGAGTTCTCATACATGTAAAGAAACTTAAAACATCTAAAACTGTGATAAAGTCTTTCAGATACATTTATAATGTGTACAAGTCTGAAACTCTAATCATTCTTCAAAGAAACACAAACAGTCTTTTTTTTTTTAAATTGTGAAGAAAATTTCTAATAGGAAGATTACTATACTGTCAGGAAAGTCATGCTGATTTTCAAATTTGACTTTTTGCCTTTTGCTTACATAAAGTCATGCTGATTTTCAAATTTGATTTTTTGCCTTTTTTGCTTACATAAAGTGTTGCATTTATAATGTCACTTTATGTAAGCAAAAGACAAAAAATCAAATTTGAAAATCAGCAGCCAGAATCATTTAACATGAAAGGAGTAGGGTTGCCTGTCTATCTAACCTTGTGTGTTTTCTGTGAATACTACAGTTTCTTCCCACTGCTAAAGACCCTTAGGTGCAATAAAACTTCATCATTTGTTAGTCCCAAAATGACCTAGTTTGTGTCAAGTGAATGTTAAGCCCTATTTCTCTGTCTCTTTAACAAAAAGGTAACACAAACTTTCTTTTGGTCTTCACAATGACTATTTATAGTATTCATCATATGAAATATTACTTTTGTGTGTCCAAAAAAAGGGATTACATTAACATGTACAGTATGATTTTACTTGGCGATACAAAGTTTACTTGGTAAGTTATAAATGTTTACACAAAACCTTGGGTCAAACGCCTAATAGATTCTCAAATCTTGTTTTGATATCTCCTTAATCAATAGTGAAGCTTGTAGAAAACAAGATGTTTAACATTCCTTTCTAGTGTTAAATACACAAACCATCTGTAGATTGTCTCATTTCATTCATTCATGTGGTTAACAGAAATAATACTCAACAGACAAACTTATCGATACAACTTTCTTGTCTTTACAAAGGACAACAATTCACACAATTCATGTCAACAAATATTCTATTTGCTACCTGACCCAGTTCCATTACCAGGTAATTGACTTTTTAACATTTAATAAGGAATATTCCTTTCAAGATACATATCTATATATGTACTATCATAAAAGAGAACTATAAAAAGTCAAAATTCATCACTTGGGGAGACTTAAAACACTATTTTGGATACCATACATGTACCAATATCACATCGAATAGCAATGAATGCTTTGGGAAGCTTTATCAGTTAAATGACATTCCACACCCAAATACATTGCAAGCTAAGAATCGTTATTATTATCAAACACTTATATATAGCGCATCATTCACAATAGCGTTCTGATGTCACTTTATATTCTTTACAATAGAAACATACAAATTTGTAAGATACATAAAAAGTGCATAAATTCAACTTTAAAAGATGTAAAAAGACACATAATAATAAATAATATAAAGATAACATTTACTGGGGAATAAATTTATTAAAAGCAAATAGAAATAACTGGGTTTTTAAACATGATTCAAAAAGAGATACATTACTACTGTGTCTAATAAAAAGTAAAAGCTTATTCCATAAAAAGTAGGAGCTTATTCCATAAAAAGGGGCCTTAAGAGAAAAAGAAAGGTCACAGTAACCCACCTGATAAATACGTGCATGAAGTTGTCTAGATATGAAGTACCGGTAAATTAATCAGACATTTGTTACATAAATTTTTAAATTAATAATTGATTGTCAAAAGTAACTCATAATTTTCATTTTATAAAACTATCAAGCAAGTGAAAGTGATTCATTCTTTCATGTACATCTAATTTCTCAAACACTAACTCAAAAGATTGTCGTGAAATTTGTAATTTAACAAGAGATAGGTTAAAAGCAGTTACGAAAAGCAGACTGTTTTTTCAAAATCTCTTCCATATATTTCTTGATGAACTATTTCTAGTTTATTACCCTTATCAGATTGATCAATGTGTAGTAAGAAAATACATCTTAATTTCTATGGGCAAAGCAGGTCATCCCATACATTCATATTTTAAAACTTAGTATTATCTATCCTAATCCAACCATTTATATGATATATTTCACACCAGAATGTCTTGTTTTCATTTCTGAACAATTACTTGGCGATAACATGTATACATGTTTGGCCTGAAGTACTCTGTTTCGTGACCTCCAATATTAATATTCCTAATATTATCCAAAATAAGGTCATTGGTCAATAAAGTGGTCAACATATAAACCTATTGATTATATATCATGCTTATTACTTGTCAATTGTCATATATATATATTCATTCAAAGAAAACATAAACTAGAGCAATTCTTTCTCCAATATTCGGTCAAAACATATGCATCAAAAATCAAAACACAATTGTGTCAATTCTAATTCCACATTCAGAAACCTTTAATCCGGTATGTGACATATTTAGTTTCAGAGCTGGTATACATAATGGTATTAATTTCCAGACAAAGGCTACTAAAAATTTCATGTAAAATCTCTGGCATGTGTCTCATTTAGACGAAGCAATTTTAGCTTTGGCCTTTTAAGCTTTGGGGAATTAAAAATTTAACTTAGGACAAATATTCTAGAAAATTGTTCTGTACTGTATTTCAAACATGTCTTATTTTTTGCACAATCTGATTAAAACACAGATCCTATTTCGTTTCGTTTTTTATCGTTCAAAATATGGGTTTTACTTATCTTCACTACACTTGGATCTGGTCGATGGGATTAGACAATAAAATTGTCTGTTGCATTGAGTTCTTGGCGTGCAGTGCACAGAACTGTGGGTATCCCACTAGAAACATCAACAAACACTGATTTTTAAATCAAATGACTGACGTCATAGGGTCAAAAGCCACTTGTATGACTCCTAACATGACCTCCCCACTTCAGAGAGAGAAAGGGGGTTTAAAGTCCACTCAACACAAACTAGGTCATTTTGGGACTAACATATGGTTTAAATTTTATTTCAATAATTCGCTTGCGCGTAGGGGTCTTTAGCAGTGGGAGAAACCGGAGTGCCCGACAGAAACCCACGTGGTTGAGAAGGAACCCCTATCTCCATGCCACTAACGCTCACACCAGGAATTGAAACCACAGCCACAAGCCAGAGGTGACCGGCCAGCTAGAGGTTAAAGCGCGACACTCTAGACCACTAAGCCATCCCAACCCCCCCTTCCCACTTCAACTGTTCAGATCTTTATGTAGTGGCAGTCATATATTTTAAATTTCAAAATGAAATATATATTTGTATTTGAATCAAAATGATTTTTGCAAAGTTCGTCTTACGAATCAACAAAGCGTTTGCAGCACACATCTGAAAAAATATAACCAACAAGAGTATAAAACACCTCCCCGATGACTTTGTCCATTATCCACTACTGTCCCATACAAGCTTTTTCAAATACACATTAGCATTGAGGAAAGTGATTTCTTTGTAACTTAACAAAGCCCATAGGAAAATCACAATACTTATGATATCATTCTCAATTAAATTACACACAAGGTTGCTTGTGAATATTGGCCCCTTATGTGGATGGAAGACCTACAAAATAGAATTCATATTATAATATGTGTGTGTGGTTTACCCCCAGACCACCCATTACAGCACTAAAGATATTAGTAGGTGCTTTGTTATATCAGATTTCATTTGGAGTTTATTTGTCCTACTTTACAGTATTCAACAAAAGCAGATAAAGGATGAGAATAAGAGCTTGTAAATAATTCATGTAGTTCAATGTTCAGCACTTCATTCATATAATTCAAACCAAAAAAAAATGCCTAACATTATGCCCTACTCTGTTCTCTGATGTAATGATTTTGAAGTAGATCAAGCAATCAATTGTGCGGGTGGTGTTTATTTTATGTGTTCTTTGATACCCCCGTTTTGAAGAGTTGAGCTATAATTTCTAATAACCTTTGATACATACATGTATAATAGTATTAAAATCTACTGTATTGTACTTGGTGCAGTCTTGATATGTAACTTGAATATTTCAGACACCTAACTTATTCTGGAAAGATAAAACTGAGCAATATGGGCCTCACTATGAAGAAATCTAATACTAGTCGGCACATGAAAGAACACCTGCATTTAAACTTTCAAAAGGGCCACAAACTGAAACTGATAAGCCTGTATATGTATTCAGCAATTACCAAGTTCAGGCAGCTATCGATATATACAAATTATAACTTTTTGGTAATGATAGGGTATCCTCTAACCTTTCTGAATAACCAGAAACAAAGAGTTTATCACAGGGGGTATATGATGTACTAGAGAAATAATAACATTAACGGCCTTGATCAAATAGTACATACATAGATCTAATGATAGAAAATTGACTGTTGATTATTAACTGTAGGGTGGTGTGAGGAGGGTCGTTGTGTAGGGTTTCACAAAGCTTCTTTGTCTCCTGGTGTTATTATGCCATATAATATTACTGACCTCCAGATAATCATTACAGATGACCGGGTTCATGTAAACAGATGATAATATCAGACCTATTATTATTTATAATCTGAATGCATGTTTTTAACATAGATAAAATCATCATTAGAATATCTTTAGCGGGTATGGTTGACATGTTATAGTCTTTTCTAAATTATGTAGATTAGTTACATCAGGCGCTATACCGAAACAATCAAACTGCCACCTGGAGTTACCTGTATTAAGATTATTAAGATAATATGTGAATATTTGGGGCAATCTATTACTATTAAGATTAATTCAAGCCATCTGAACCAAGGCGAGTAATGGCTTTTTTCAGTTTATATTAGTTAAGGGAATAATAAAGAATTTTTATCTTGATTATAATATGAAATCTATTTTCAAGACCACCACATAGAAAAAGTAAATGTGACAGTAATACACTTCATTAAGGCGTCAACGGGGACAACCTTTATGCAAAGTTCAAAATTTATTAAGCTCTAAAATGTGTCTTATCGAATTCTGTTTCTATAAGTTTATACTGATAGGCTATTCGATACTTATTCCACAAAATGCATCTTGAATTTTGATCACACATTGAAATGAGAAACTAATAAAATTGTCATAAATATTCAAAACGGACATAATTTGAATCCAGAGAAGTTTCATAGTCTGTATGGAGTCAGTCTATCAGCAATTTTAACAAAGCAATCTCATTAATTGATAAATACAAGATGAGCAATGATAATGTTTGATTGTACAGGTGTAGAAATTTGTCATTTTATCACCTCTCCCAGTTTCTTCATTAACACCTGTCCAGTCACCTATATTGTTCATATCTCCATCAGATGATAACTTGTCAATCAAATGTCACATTTTAGTTGAACATGTTGATAACAACAAGTCATGAATGGAATTTGCTCTTTAATTTTCATAAATCTAATTGATCAATAATCTATGATTATAAAACATTTAATAATTTTGTAAACATGGTTTTTATCAAATATTTACAACACAGATGTTGCACCAATTAGTATTTTTGTGTAGGAGCTGAATTATTACTTTGCGTGTGTTTAGTGTTATATTTGATCAATTTTTGTACCGGTACTAAAGTTCTCTGCTCTCCCTTTCAAGTGACATCAATTTTCACTTTACCCAAAGAAAGGGTGATACATGTACACTATGTTTGGCTCTGGCTCCCACAGGACTCAAGAAGTTGTTTTCATTCACACTAACAGCGCCAGATCTGTTCTCGACATTGCTATATGTGTTCAGAAAAAGTTCATTTAGCCTGGCTTTGGTCAAAGTTACATGTAAGCTTGCCATTACTATTTAACGCATGCGCATGTCTGGGCCATTTGCACTACATATATCTTAATAGAGCAATACTCTATCGCAGATTGACACCAGTTTTGTGGAATGAATCCAAGTATGGACTGAGAATGTTTCATTCTGATAGTGTGAATGCAGTAGTTAAAACTGGCTAAGTTGAACTACCAAGACAATAAAATTTGGAAAACAAAATCCAGTGTTGAAATCGGGAATAAATCTTAGCATATCCTTTACGACAATCTACATGAGGTGATTTTACCAAGATAAGAAGTATATAGTTTGGGCAGTTGGAGATTATAAACGGATATAATATGGCATATCTGAAATTCTGAAGACATGTTTTAATATAGATAAGTACATGATCGATACTGATTAGATAATATATATACAAGTAAACAATCTTATCTATTTAAATAAAGGATTGGAAACCTAGTTTATTGATACATACCTCAATATTAATATTACATGGTAAAATATAAGAGATTTTTAAGCTTCACAGATATGGTTTTGCTAATTGCTTCAAAAAGATTCCTTTCTACAGTCGCTGCTAATCATTTGTATTTTTCTAACAATATCAAAATGTACTCAAATTGATATAACATTAAGAAAACTCAATTTTCAATTCATCATATCTTTGTAAATACTAAATGGAATTGAAGCATTTTGGACTGATTTTGCTTTCAGAAGTTCATCTTTTACAATATTGTTGTTTTCAAGGGATGTAACAACAGTTGTAATAGCGTGGCATAGCTAACTTAGAAAGGTTTTATGATTCTTATTTGGTTTCATTCAGGATAAAATTAATTCTGTTAGCAATTCAGCAATAAAACAAACTATGGAGCAATTAAATTAGTAAATCATTCAGATACTGTATGTGATACTTTAAATTAGTATTATTTCTGAGGTAAAAAACTTAAATAAGGGTCTTGGAATAATAATGAAAGTAAACTACTTGGGAAGTCTTCAGGATTTACATTTTCTTCTTTGTGAAAGCAAATATCAGTATCAGCAATCAGCTTCACATAGTAAACCTGCTTCAAAATCTACTTGATCTATATCTCGTTCACAAGGTACTGTCACATCACTATTGTTTCTAAGATTACATGCAAATTTAAAGATTTGAGAAACAGTAGATAATGAAATGATTTCACAAGTATTCGTAATGTGTATCTAGAATTTCTAGACCACTTGATACATTCCCAGAAACAATCAACAAGATAACACCACCCAAATAAAAAACTTCTTCAAAGTTCAGGTAAATAATGTTCAAATTTAAAATCTTCACAGGGTCAAACAATCACAAAACACTCCAAACCCTGTATCCGCTTTCTTTTAATTAAAAAGTCCTAGAAAATAACATTCAAATAAAGAAGGAAAATAATTACGGTTACTAACAATTACTGACTGAAAAAATTGGATCACAGCTATAAATTTCAATTTTTTCACTTAAATTGTAAAGGTGTTCTTTTATTTAAAGAACACACTTGACAGCTTTGGAAATTGGGGTCTAAATCAGCAAATGTCAAAATATCAGCATTTGCAGATAAAGAAATTTGAATATATTTGTATCCTATTGCAACCTTAAAATATAAATACCACAAAAAGTACTACTTTGTGATGACATTTAGATTTTGAAGGTTAGGTTACATGTACCCTATGTGCACTGAACGTAACATCTTGACAAATTGAAATTCAACTGAAGGTGCATATAGAGACTGATTTGTCTAATTAACACTGGAGACGTAGACCAGAAGCATTGAATAAGAATGGGGCTATATATATGTAAAGAATGGTACCCTAGACTGCCTTGAGTCATTGTTGACTTACCTCAGTTACCGTAACTAAAATTGATCAAAGTTTAACCATATCAATTGATTTTAACAATGAACACTACAGTTCTGGAACAAAACAAAGAAGAGGGCTACATCCACAGAATGGTACCCTAGAGTCATTGTTGACTTCATCAATTATGGTAAATTGATCACAGCTTAAACATATCATCATGGAGTTGGACAGAGTTGAGTACAACATATAAGGGATAAATAGATAAAAGATCAATATTTGTTTGATGGCAGGTATTTCTTTCAGCCACGTTTGTACTATGATCAAATTATGATAGTTATATTGACAATTTGTCTCTAATCTGTGAACAAGTTACTTGTGGGTGGTCAATATTACATCATGTACTGGGCCGTTTTGGAGGATGGGTTAACTAATCACATTTTGATGATCTTCATCCATTTCACATACAAATATAAATCAAAAGATTACATTTTAAGGAGAATCTAAAGTATATTCTTTAATGACACATAC
The DNA here is from genome assembly GCA_963678685.1 of Patella ulyssiponensis. NCBI lineage: Eukaryota > Metazoa > Mollusca > Gastropoda > Patellidae > Patella > Patella ulyssiponensis. The sequence continues at coordinate 56,177,947 of OY783230.1, read as the reverse complement.
AATAAGCCCTAGCTTTCTTTAAACTTTCATTTTCATTTACCACAACTACATAACTCCGGCAAGAAGACCCCCTCCTATTTAGTTGGACAGATTGTTAAAATGAGGTTAAAATATACATGAGTTCTTAAATAAGTATGGTTTAAGTAGACATAGCTAGCCACAGGCCAAATAGCTTGATCTTATCATAAGGAATTATTGAATTGTAAACGTCAAAACATAAATACAGGTTAAAGTCAACCCTTTATCTGTTTTTATTATTAGCCCACTGGACAACATAAAACTGATAGTATGCTTCAATACCATATGTATATATGAGAATGACCATTTGACAAGTGGTCAATAAGACATTCTATATCTGATGGTCATATTATGTTTTCTTTTCTATATTGTTGACAGGTTTACTGGTCACCACAAACCGCTTGGTGTCACCAGGGATTACAGGGTCTTAGCCCCTCTACAAGTACAACTATAAGCTATTTGATTTATGAACAATAATTGCTTCAATCAGCTGAGTCCTATTTAATGCCCATTTAATTGACTTGAACCGGTAACAAATCTTATTATGGAGACTAAATACAGAAGTAGAAATAAAGAGCTAGGGAAATAAATCATAATGCGATGTCAGTCTCTTTTTGTCAATAGATTTATTCACGCTTATAAAGATTATAGAACATTAAGCTGATTTGCATTAGCTGTTAATTTGTTCACTGAAATTCTTATTTCTAGCAGGTGTCCAGTCATTGATTTTTATGGTTGGACAACAAATTGGTCCATTTCTCATAAACCTGACACGTTACAGATAGAAGTCCAATTTCCAATGAAAATGTGGGGTCAAAACTCAGCTATGACACAGTTTTTCCCTTGCTTCATTGTCTGAACAACTTTTGTTTTCATGGAAATATTTTGTTCCTGAATCACATATTGCCTAGATAAATCAGACATTTAATAAAGCTTTGATTAAATGCTGAACATGAAAAAGCCAGGTTCAATCACTTCTGGCTTGACCAGGATTCTTTCTTGCCCCCCCCCCCCAAATTTATGAACCAATTTATGTATTACTTTTCGTCCGGTGTGAAAACACCACTATTTCTTCCTTGAATTTGAATTTGGGAGAAACTTAATTTGAACTATCCAGATATATTAGCAGTATATCACACATAACCTTCCAGACAACTGAACAAATAGGCCCCTTCACTGCAATCTCCAAGAAGCTAACAAGCCTTAACATAACACTGGTAAATCAAAAATATATTACAGATACATGTATTCTGATCATAAGTTTTCCACACTAAAAACTTCTACAATCTTGTTATCACCAACTTAATGAGATCTATATCAGACAAAGTACTTTTTATTTATATAAAAGTAAACAAATCATACATGTCAGTTTTTAACAAAAGAAATAAAATTAGTGATAAGAATGACAGCTGTCATAATATACATTTTTTACATACAAGATCAGGCATATCAATTTTTGGGCCACCCATATCATATTTTATACCGACAAATAAAATCATGACATACATATGTAAATGAAATGAAATGAAATGGGGTTAAACATCCTACTGTTCTGCTCCAAATGGGCTAATGAAGACGGGCACACGCCATATAGTGTGCTATGATGGAAATTTTATCCGTAGAGTGGTGCTACGACCTACACTAAAATCAAATTCCAACTGCCAAGGGATATTTTACAATGTGTAAGTGAGACTTTGGTTTATCGTCTCATTGGAATGACTAGACTGTCACTTGACAGCTGTCCACATAATCATGTACATGCATGGTCCATATCTACATGTATGCATCACAATAAATGACATTTCTTTATTAAGAGGATGACTCTTTAACTGAAGTAATTTGACATAATAAATAATTATCAATTGATCAATTCCCTTTCAAAAAAAATATTTCAATAACAATCAAACAATGTTATGGATTGTTGTCTTTGACAATGGCAGTTGACATGCTTGCACGATTATTTGCAATGCATATTATTTTAAGAACAAGATGTTTTTCACTATAAATTTTGTCACAATGTAGTATTGTTCCGATTTCGAATGACAAATGATGACAAAATAAAAACTATTACCAAGTTGAATAAAACACTTCTAATTCAGGTACAAGATGGTGATCATAGACTTTGCTCACCATGACACTATTAGGTCTGAAATTGAAGTCGTACATTAAATGACCACCTTTTGACCATCAGAAATAACCTTTTTGTCCAAATAATAAGATTTAACTAGGTCAATAGGAGGAGGGAGATATCTTGTCAGATACATACCGTGATAGTTTGTAGCATTGAGACTGGACAAAGTAAACTTCATTAATTGGGCAAGCTGTGTAAAGGAGTTGTATTAAAAGTATTTGTAATGTGGTAATGAAAGGCAAGAAGCTGATAAAGATCTTGTTTGAGATGTTTAACACTGGTAGTTATTATGTCAAGTACATCCGACCACTGGGTCAGCCTCTTAAAAAACACCAGGTAATGCCTGCTACCTGTCACAAGCTTGAAATCTAGGTGACTAATGAGTGAATTGGGCTGGATAAGGTTAATTAACTGGTGACCTCTATTACATTTTGGAGGTTAGCGTATGATCCCCCACCGATTTTCAAAGAGATAATACAACTACTACGTCTCACCGCACCCCTCCCCATGACCAATAATAATCCCCGTTCTACCACATGTATTGCATTATTATTGTAATCTGTGATTGAAGTAATACACAAAACAATAGATCAAGAACAAAGCCTTTACTATTGTGTGACATTTAGCATTTATTTGGATGCCAAAGTCACAGTATTCTGTTTAGTCAGATATTCTGATTTGGAAATCACCCAAAGTAAGTACAGTCTGTCCATTTTTTTCTGTAGCCATGATAAATAAACAGCTGAACATGTATTTTTAGTTTACATAAGATGTCATTCTTGTTGATTACTATAATCTTTTAATCTTTCATTTGATACAGGTACATGTCATCTGCTTTTAAACGAAAAGTCGAAGTACACCAGAAATTGTTAACAGTCAAAAGATATTTAATTACAAGGCACCCATCAGAGCTAACTGGAGTGATAGTTTGAAGGCAACACTACTTTATAGATCATTAAATCACAGCTGAATAATTCAGAAGGCATTTCTCTTTAGTTGTTCTTTCAATTGGATTCTCATGGTTAAACTTCAATATCAAAGGGCTGTGTTACCTGTTTATAGTAATATTGAAAATGACTTTTAAACGGAAAAATTGAATTAACAATCAACCACATGTCAACATGATTACAGGTACATAATCAATCCTTATTTATATCTTAAATAAAAAATTTGTAGCTGGAAGATTTTAAGTGATTCTTTTATCAGATCAATTATTGTTCGCACTTGAAGTTGTCAAATAATGACAGATTTAGTCTAAAAAAAATTAGATCATTCATCAGTTTCACATAGTTATCTGTCATAAATTAAGTATATATTATATCAAAATAGTGATTGAATGATATTTAGAGCATATGTTAGTACATCATCTGATAATTATTTACATACTTCATTACAACAGTTGAGAATTGAGATTCTATACATTTTTATTTCTTTAATAAAATATTAACATAAATGATAAAAGGTACAATGTCCACATTCTGAAAAAGGTTTAGCCTTAGGCCTACTTGTAAACTTATCTGAATAACAACTGAAGCTGCAAATTTTGACTAAACTTGTCTTTCGAAATCAGAAATTCATGAACTTGACCCACCTAATAATGTATATGCTTTGTCAGGTATTATACAACGTGTACAACATTTAGTTGGAAAGTGTTAAAAGGAATTCCAGGGATCATCAAGCTATTCAGGTTTCACTGATTCTGTTTACAGCTGAAAGTTGTATTCACAGATTCAAAAAAAATGTATTTTAATGAGAAAATATGACCAAAGGCAATATAATCATCTAGTCAGAGAAAGGAATGTTTACATAATGTTACCAAATGTGAAAAGGGTTATTCATATAGTTAAAATAAGAAGTGGATATTGAATCAAGGGAATAAAACAGAAATTCTTTTATATTTAAATGATTTGGGTAAATTTTATATCTTCAGTATTTACAATGAACATTTTTTACATCTGTACCTGTGCTATGTATCTTGTATTTTCATATTCAAACAAATCCCTTGTCATAATTGCTAAAATGGCATTTTATACCAAAATAGGTTGTTAATATTATTCTTGGCAACACAATTTCTATTTGAATGCTTTGCGACAATGTGGATGTAATCTCCACTTCATTTCGATCACATGCGATTTGGACCAAGTAGCTGCACTTTTTCCTTTACAGATTTACATTTAATGTACATGTAGACAGGCCGACACATTTATGTGTAGGTATGCCATTTGTTATAATATATACTTAGCTAATAATCAATGACAATACAAATGATCTTTTTATATGTAAGGAATTCGCCACTTGTACTTTACTGCCAAGATTTCTGATAACAGTTATTCAGTCAACTTTTTCAATAAATACGAGCTTTAAAAGCTGCCAAGCAATCAAAAAAATTAGTTAACTTATGTTCTTTACATGTTGTCGTTTTCAATTGTTTTACATTTGAATCATACAAAACTGTGTACTTTTACATTATGGATAGGCCCTGTAATGGGCTAGAAAAACTTGTTTTCCTTATTGTCATGATTACCGTACTATGCATTAGACTACTTATTTAAATCAAATGAACATATTCCATCTTTTTAGCACTTGCCAATGGTCCGATGACACAATAACAAACTGGTTTTGAAAAGTTACATGACATTGTCCATGAGAACATATGAAACAACAGTCATTAACAAGTCACTTACTTATTCTAACTGCTTATACAACACAAACATTTAGAAATCCCTGATCAATCAAAATAACTTTTTGTATAATATAGGTATTCCTTACATTCTACATCATTGTGTGCCTGTTTAAAGCTATGTTCCATCAAGCATAATTGGGTCAACTGTTTGACCGCCTAATGGGCCGGTCACACAGGCTTCCGCGAGTTGATCACGTGTAATTTTGCTATAAATTTTGCAAATTTTTTCTACACGCGGTGAAAATCAACCAATTTGTCTCAGACATGCTGGACACGCGAATGACAAGTGGACCACACGCGCGCGTGTGCATCGCGTGTCCACCACGAGTCCTCCGTGTGTGAGCGCTTGTGGTCAGAAAATGGGGTCACACGCAGCGCGTGTGTATCACTTGTGCTCCACATGTGCTCCGCGTGTGAATCACGTGCCGATCACTTGTGCTCCGCTTGCCGCCCGCGTGTATAAAAGCCGCCGCGTCCGGTGTTCTGGATCAGTATCGATCAATATTCCGTAGAGTAAAGATCAAAATCATGGCACCGAAATCAAAGAAGGGCAACTCCACGCCCAAGAAGATGAAGAGGCAAGCAAGGCCCAGGCCGAAGGCAAAAGTCTCGGAGCCTGAAACTGCTACCGAGGAGGTGGAGAGCAGCACCCCCGAGCCCCCCCAGGGCAGCAAGAACAGTAGCTGGTTCTGATGTTGCTGGAACAGCATAACCAAAGCATTACGATGCGCCGGATCCATGTTGCCTCTTCAACGTCTTGATCACAACTGATGAAAAATGGCCCACACGCGATCTTTTTATAGCAGAAATAACTAGTGGTACAAACGAGATTGGGTCGTGGACGACACGCGAATCAGTCGTGGTTCAATCGCGATTCAACGCGAAAACACGCGAATGGCCCGCGGGTGACTCGTGACACAATCCCTGAGGAAGCCTTTTACACGTGGAGCACACGCTATCACAGGTGGTAGGAACGCTGTAGACACGCGGATCACAAGTGGATGACAAGTGCTACACACGCAGTCACACGAAGAAATTTTGCGTTTGCCCGCGAGTGACCACTTGTCGTCCACTTGTGATCCGCGAGTGTACCACGTGTTATCGCGTTTGGCCCGCGTTTGTACAGCGTTTACACCACGTGTGCGACACGCGGTGGCCGTTGCGCCTAATTTTTGTGCTGCTCAAAAATAAAATCGGACTCCGTGCGCGTGTAAAATTTTTCGCGCGTGTGCGCACTTGTTATTCGCGAGTCCACCACGTTTCATTCACGTGTCATTCACTTGTGACCGCGCTTACTTCGCGTTTGACAGTTCTTCCTCGCGATACACTCGTGATCAACTCGCGGAAGCCTGTGTGACCGGCCCTTTAAGTGCAATACTTAAATTTGTACACAGTCAAAATAGTTTCCCTTGTAACAAATATATTTTTTCTGGCACTTTGTGTCTGTTACTAATGGATGGTTCTGTGTTTAGCAATGTGACAGAGGAAATACATCCTTAACCCTTGTGCGTACACGTCGCACGAAAAACGTTGTCGGTAACAAGGGGTAATCTCAGACCCCAGACATAAAAAGGTTTTTGGATGAATAATTTTATTCAAATACGATCAAACTACAGCTTCATATCAAGACTGAACAATAATCAATCAGGCTAAAACAAAATATTTCAGGTATTATCAGTGACGATAGGAATTATAAGATTTTTTTGAAACCATACAAATCTAAAAATGTCGTAATTGTCATATTCCACGCAGAATGGTCTCTTGATGGGGTTGGTAGTGTACCTTGATTTGCTCTCAGATCTAGATTACTAGAATAACCAAAACAATGTCATCAGTAAGAACGATTCCTAATACAAATCTAGCACCGATTGCAGAGCAGATTAGACGCCTGTAACCAGCAAAATGTTGAAAGGAAAGGAGAGGGGGGTCCACAAGACCCCTGGTGACCGACAACGTAATACTCGATGTTTCTTGTCAAATGATGAATGTTGCCACTGCCTCACATCCATTCTATTTACAGCATTATACTCGACATTAAGTAGCTGACAATGTATAAAATTCTCGCTAGACAATTATGAACCAATTTCTCACAAACGTTAAGGATATGGTCGTGGGGTCCAAAAATACCCCTTGTATACGCACAAGGGTTAATTAAATCTATTAGAAATAACAATGTATGGGTATAGGTGCCAGAGAACATGAGTGAGGACCATTTAGCTGGTTTGAACATGTTAGTAGCTGTTCTGGTTGATGCAATCAATCAAAAAAGTCTCCTTTTGGATCAGTGACCTAACCTACCATCCCAAACTACATGTACAGCATGTAATATGATAAGAATTAAATTTCTATAGATGTTAACACCAATGTAATGAGTCCAGCACTTCAAACATCTATTTTGAGGAAAGTGCACTTTCAAAGTGTCCCTAGGTCAATAAGCATCTAATAATGGTAAATGAACACTCTAAAAATCCTTTTAATAGAAGATCTAATTTTTTGTTCAAAGAACAGCAAATTTCTTAATAGATGTTGAGATGATTATAGAGGTTATGATGTAGATTCAGCTGTGTAATTGACACTGACACAAAGACGACTCAAGTACATGTATGGCATAAGAAAATCAAAACTGTGTTTACAGGCCCCTTTTTTGAAAATGAGTTTTCGTGTGGACATAGTTGAAATTCTTGCCATTACTGTAAGTATTGTGTTCAGGTATTATGTTTTAGTCAGCTGTGCTTCAATGACATGATATTGTATGTTATGTTATATTGTATAGTATTTAAGGTGTTTAGAGTGTTGTATTTAGGTTATACACCTGATGGGTACATTGTTATTGCTGGTGTTCAACTATGTTTATCTTAACATACCTTTAGTAAAAGGACAACTTTTTAAAGCAATTACTGAACAATAGATCCAACTAGATCAGAATTCGGGAGGGGCAAGGAATGTTAAATTTTAATTAAGATATGTCTCTGATACATTTTTTAAAATATGACCTGTTCTTGATTTGTGAAGAAATCATAACACCTATCCAACTGAGAAATTAAAAAAAAAATGTCCTAAATTTGACCAGTTAGCTTAGACAATGTAGCAGACAATTTAATATACTGATATTTTAAATTAAAATTTTAACAACACAATTCATCTATTAATAAATAATGATTCATACAAACGAGTTTAGGATTCACATTTCTATGAATAGTCAACATTAGCAACGAAAAAAAATATGTAACTAGTTGACAACTATCTAGTTTTATTGATATGAATTTGGCACCATGACAAAAATTATTGAATCAGATTGGTATATGACTAATCTGTAAACATTGACGGCTGATTCAAAATTAATTATAGTTATCGCTAACTTCAATTAATTTTTATACATGTATGGCCAGAAACCATTGGGTTTTAATTACTCGAACATGTATATAACATGTATAATCCACATACATGTATATGTACTTATAAGTTTCTTATCAAATACCCATAAACCAATGTAAAGACAATAATTAGTGTCATAATGTGCTATTTTTGGTCCAGTATATAACAAGAGAATTGATAATCCAAATCCCTCTGATTAAGGTAAAAATAAAGTATAGAATAGCATAATTACAGCAGGGTTCTTTCTTAATTATAGATTCCTTCTTGCCCAAATTGTTGATGGTGAAAACGAACTCAGCTACATGTACCTCTTAAAACTGGCTTTTTCCGTGGAACTAAATATTGTCTTTTTGAATTGCCCAAAGAGGCTCAATACTATCTGAAAAACTTTAGTGAAGCTTGTTTGTTTTTTTTTTACAAACAAATATCTTATATAACAGGAAAAATGTAAAACATTATCAGGAACCTACAGTTTTGTAATGGGAACATATGCACCAGAATATTAAACAGAAGTCAACCTGTTTGGCTTATCTAAAATATGAATTCAATTTGTTTAAAAATATGTCTAGCCAAAACCACCTGCATACATGTACATAAAGTAATGAACTAATCTAACCATGACATAACTGGGTGTGACAAAATACAACAATATGAAAGTCTATAGGATATGCTTACCAAATATGGATTTTTTTCTTACTCTACATGTAGCATAGTTAAAGTAAACATTGAATACAATATGCTTTATATTCAATTTCTGCATGAATGTTTTTGCAACCCAATTTTATCAGGGTTAATACACAAAATATTTGAGTACAACGTAGCCAAGTTGTTCAAATCCGCTAAATTATTGCATTAATAGAAATATACAAATCCATGTGGGGGTCACAGTGGGCTGGTAAGACGCTGACTCGTTAGCCTGAAGGTCTAGTTTTCGATCCCTGGAGGCCAGGTGTTTGGATGGGACCAAAAACCAAGGTCCATACGGGTACACATTGGCATGCACATAAAAGATCCCTTGGCAGTTGGAGTTCGATATAAGAGTAGGCCATAGTGCCGCTGCCCAGGCAAAATTTCCCTCACAGCACACTGTATGGCATATGCCTGTCTTCTTTAGCCCAGTTTAAGAGCAGGACTTTAAACCCCATTTCATTTCATTTCACAAATTGACGTGAATATTACTGAAGTAAGAGTAAAAAAAACTATCAAATCATTTCACGAATACTAACCAACACTATTCCACCCCAGAACTTTGACCCCTGTTTTCTGCATATCAAGCTACATGCTATAGTGAAGCAGGTACATCAAGTACTTCACAAATTAGGTATAGTGTTAGAAAAAATTTGTGGACAGATTCACATATCACCTCACCCACAACTCTCCTACATGTACATGTATCTATACATTATATAAGTAGACCTTATCATATGTCCATAGTTATTTACATCAAATAATCAATGTCAAATACATGTATAATACACATTACAACAGCTAAATGAAAGACAGGATCATTTTGTTTTAAAAGTGACATTTTGCTTATCGACTTATCTCACCTTTTCGTATCCTGTTCTAATAATAATCAATGTATCAAAAATGGGTTATCAAAAAATAAAATACAGTATTTTCTGCTTAGACTTATATTAGTCAATAAAACTAGAACACAAACAAGAATACAACATATGTTTGAAGTGTTTTTCTTACATAGATCCAGTAGAGAATTGTGTTGGGGCTTTATTTTTTAAGGTAAAACTTTATCTTCAAGCAAGAAGTGTGATATAACAAAACAGCTCCTTTTTCTTTCATTAGTTTTCTATGAATGTTCTCATTACAAAATATTGTTTAAACCAATTGTATTCCTTAAGAAAATACATGAAACTAAACAAAACAATAATTTGTATTGAAATAACTTTTGAAGTATGCTGGCTAATGGTTATGCAGTAAATTGAGAAATAAAAATAGTAATTAATCTTTAGCGTTTGTCTTGACAACGTTAAGAGAACCAAACATAAAGATGATTCCATTAACATTTGCAGGAACCATTTCCAATTATGTGAAAATGATTGAACACTATATAGCATTACAGTTAATCAAACAAAAGTTGATTAGTCACTGTAAGATATGTGATTACAATCTAATCACTTTTGTGCAACTGGGAGTTTGTAAACTGCCATTTTAATTCCTTCAGGCAATTGCCCTATCACACTCCTCATTGATTTTATGGCCAATTTAGATGTTTATCAAACACACAACTGACAACCCAAGGATCTAATATGTGAGTGCTGCATTCTCCTCTTTCAATAGCCCCTTAACCCCTTTAATACATGCCATTTACCCATTTATTGACTGATGTAATCAATGTGTTATATAAACTAGTTACCACAAACACTGTACAACCCCTATCACTTCATCATTGATGGCTAATGAATGTAATGATAACTACTTTGACAGAAGTAATTTGTGGGCTTTTATGCAATATTGATAGGGTGAAGAAACCTTAAACACTTTCATTAACAACTTAATTAACTACTTTATGTTTCTGTTAATTTTAAAGCTAAATATCTAGTTGTTGTTGGGTGGAGTGTGTGCAGCACCTCAAATAGTGAATGCACTGAAAAGTCAAGACACTTTCCTTTCAAATATATTTCAATGTGCAATTTCAACGATAATTATAGAGTGAAATCATCATTGAATTAGATTTGAATAAGCGATAAATAGGTATCTAAAAATAACATACAGGTACAACATATTCTCAATGGCTACTTACTGTATTTAACATTGTTTATTCTTATTGCCTATATTTTGGCTGGAATATCCACATTTAAAGATAGAGTCTGACTGGTTATTCTTACTTATTTAGCAATTATATTAAATTTGCATATCATCATTTTTATTTGCTGACATTTTATTCAGTTATCAGGAAATTTGGGGGTTTAACATTTTACTGGCAAAAATAATTCCAAATATATCCATCCGGTTAGTATAAATAAAAGGAATTATAAAATGCATTAAGACGCCATGTAGAAATAAATCTTTATGGCTAAAAATGAACAAAAAATCTTCATTTCATAAATGAAACAGTCATTTCATGTTTGAATGACATCCCACCAAGTACGCAGTTTGGCAATTTCCCAAAAGATTTGGTCAGCGAAGAGATACGAAACAAGTGGTTAACAGACGGCTAAGAAATTACACTTTTATTTATAATCTTACATTAGAACAGGAATAACGCGCTAACTTGTTCACTTTCTGGGCTACAACCCACACTTCTATCAACAAAATGTTATAACTTGGTCAAAATAATAAATATAATGAAGTCACGTTGAAACGTTTTGGAGGAAAATATTATTTTCACGTATCGCCATGCCATTAACACATCAGGTTTGATTCAGACAAGGTGTGAAGATATTCAAGTAAATCATATTTTACGTGTATATTACGAAGTCACCACAAATATGTCCGTCGCTTTGAAGGGATATTTGGTGTAATACAATGAGATTTTTACGTGTACATTTTAACTTGATTTTTTAAACCAAAAACCACGTCAAAAACTATTTTATAGGACAGATTAACCTTGTGTAGGTGTATATGTCCTAATACTGTATACCCTTGTCTTGCCTGCATTAGTTTATAATGTGGAACATCGCTAGAGATAGCAACATTGTGTTAAAATAACGCTGAAACTTGTCGACCGATACAAGCATTTACCCGAGCTTTCATCAATTGCCGTGAAATATCACCCATCCATTTAACTTTTACCTCGGCGTTATGAGAAGCGAGACATGTCATTCCGTAAAATAGACCACAGTAAAACATTATATTCTATTTCTTACCTCTGCAAATACCTTCTTCTTGCCCCGTAATGGCCTGTCCAACTTTGGGCGAAATATAACATCGCAAATTATCAGCACACTTGCCTAGCAATCCAAAATTTCCACCACAACTTTCATTGACTAATTTAGCACACACATTACAGCAATTACAAATTCCTTTGGTAAACCCGCCTGGGCAATCCTTGGGGTCGGGTGAGCATAACTCCGGATCGCAAACTCCACAACTCAAAGCACTGACAGAATAATTGCGAAGTATTAGTGACAGTCCTACACTTAACAGAACAAGTAACCCGCTCGAACTTTGAGTGATCATGCCGTCATCTAAATTAAAACGGACTAAAAACCTTTATCCAGCACGAAATTCTGAAAACTTAAACAGGACGCACCTTACAACCAACATTTTCCACCGGTGCGACATCACAACTAAATTCACTGAGCTTATCTTGAAAACAAAATGCTGTCTGCTCGCACAACTAATTTTGTTTCCGGTGTTTGAGAAGTCATCCGGGTAACTAGTTTAGGCGCGCGCTACCGCTAGGGGTCCCAATGCTTCGTGAGTTGCCTGCCAAGAGAAAGTAACGCCCCTGAAAGTTTAGTTGACAGGTAGATGTCGAAGCGATATTTCAGTCTAACATTCAGTCTAACAGCGAACGAACTTTAACCGAACACAGCAGCTTTTAACGGTCGTGTATAGTGTGCTCAGAGCAGTGTTATCTAGCCGAATGAGAGGCTATATACAGTGACTTGTGTTCATCGAACAAATAATACGCACCGGCCGCTTACCTGTAATCCATGAATGACAGGTGTGAAGCCAATACATTATATTCACCGCCCTTGTATATAGCCTAGTCATGTGACGTTTTCATATCCGCGTGGTTTAAAAAAATTTCAAAAGCACATGGAAAACCAAGTTCTGTATTACGAAAAGTTTTGCAATGACTTTCTTTTTCTGCGTAACTACAGTTGCGTCAGTTTCCTAACTTTTCATTTCAATTAGTTACTGCGTAGTGTTTTTTAGAGTAGACTCTTAATATCAATTTTGATATCATAACTAGATTGAAATAGCTCAAAAAGAACAAGAACGCGTATATTTTGTGAATTGCCACTAACGTCCATACAAAACATATCATATTCATATTAGCGGTGTACATTTATTTATGATATCAAATGACCCTTTATCAGACCATAGTTTACTCGGAATGTGCCGTGGCACATTTGTGTCATAACATATACAATATAGGCCAATCGACAATTATAAACAACTGCTTATCTATGTATATGTTAAAGATGATAGCGGGCTATTAAGTTGGGAAAATGATCATTGTGAAAGAGAACAATTGCAAAGACAGACGAAAGTCTACGCTGCACAAAATTACACTGATGCTTGTTACAAATATATTAGATTATCTGCTCTGTTTTAGATGTAAAATTATGATATTAATAAGATTAGTAGACCTTTATGGTCACATTCAGGAATATTAATATTATATTTAAACTAAAAATGGAATGTTTTTTCTCTCAGTACATATTAAGCTCGTTAACCGAGTTAAAATTATTTCTAAAAAAAATATTGCAGACATCATGTCTCTGTAGATGTTACATAAGGTGAAATATTACAAAATTATGACAATGCATCAAAATAGTTGGGATATGATAACAGACATAACTGGTATTTGTTATGCGTCTTATTATTTGCTTCATTGTGACCAGTATTTCTTTTACTTTGAAGAAGGTAAATGCACCGCAAACAGCATGTCTGTACAGAATAAATCTATTATAAGATTTATAAAATGTATTTCGAAGCATGAAAGAAATTATTAATCGAGTGTGAAACGGTGGGGGATGATACGAGTAACTCCTTCAAATAAAACCCCCATTTAAAGTTTATTGGCAAACGTCCTCTGGTCAAAGGTGCCAGTTACCGTCTCTCTGATCACGCGTTTAATTGTTTGTCAGCGCACGACCCCAGGAACCAGACCGAAGTTAAGAGATAAAACATATTATTGTGTCGACTTCTAATTGCAACCGGGAATTTCCTTACAGTGCCTGATTAACCCCTTGGTTTTGTAGAAAGTTGATCTCTCACGTGCTTCGTGGACTTGACAGTTTCATATTTTCTAACATCTGCCGTTTTCATTTATTTTAACTAACAAAAAAAAAACGCCGAATAGGGACGATAAAATAAAAAAATCACATAGGCCATTAATGAAACATTTGGAAAACACGAAGTGGATGTGTATATACAATTTGATTAAATTTTCCTGTCCACATGTCACACGATATAAGCAATTACAAACCATGCTAACAAAACCATAAAGTACACAGCATGACGAACAGTTAGAAGCAAACATTTAATAAGATTTTAACACTCGATCAGTTTCTCATCGTGTTTTCATGGCACTATAATGTCATAACCTCGGAGTCCAGTGATACTTAATCAAAATATTGAGCCCAAAAGTTTTCAAGTCTACATGTATACCACACATGACTCGGTTGTTTTTTTTGGGTTTTTTTTTTTTTTTTTTTTTTTTTTTTGGGGGGGGGGGGGGTCCTGTTTTCTTTGAGAGAGAGAGAGAGAAATCGGGCTTAACGCCTACTCGACACAAACGAGGTCATTTCGGGACTAACGTATGGTTTAATTTTATTTTAATAATTTCAATAATTCTTTAGCATTGGGAGGAAACCGGAGTACCCGGGGAAAACCCACGAGGTTGGACTCCTCCTTGCCACGTACAACCGGGGATTCGAAACCACTGACCAGCAGTTAGTAGGACTGGTTCATGAAAACAGAGGCGCAGTGGGTAAGACGTTGGCTTGCTATAACCTGGCGGTCGATTCCCGTGTTGACCGTGACAGGGCTATTCCAAGTTCCCAGGCCCGGATCTAGCCAGAAATGGCATTTACAGCGTTCCATTTTTATCGCGGATTGTCACTCTTATACTTCAAAATGCTTACACTAAATATCCTATGTACCCATTTCTCAGTGTATAGGATAGAGGGCCGGGGTGGTACGAAAAAGTAAAGTCCCATTAAAGATCCTCTATAACAGTTAGAAGTCGAAAAAAGTAAGTCGTAATATCGCCGCTGTTCGGCAAAATAATTTCTATTACAACACAGTGCCTAACACATGTTCTCTTCATTGGCCCTGCACTGATGCTGAAAAGTAGGACGTTAAGACCCGTTTTATTTCATTCTGCATACTGGATTTTTAAGTAGTCGTCCAATTTACACCAAAAACTCCACGAATTCTTGACAGGGCATATAGTATGATATTTAAGTTAAACTATAATAATTGGGTAATACATCATTTTATCAAAAAAACATACACACACAAAGCACTCAAGACACGGTGTTTTATCGACTGTAAATTGTTATAAACAAATAACCAAACTAACGAAATCCGTATGAGGATGTTAAAAAGAAAAACTCTATATTTTTTCAACAAAAAAACAAAACAAAAGCTTTCGATTTTTAACGTTATAAAATGTGATGCTAAGGAAAATATTGAAAGGAACTTCCTGGATGAATGATATACTTGTTATTTTGTGGTCATGTATATTGAAAACTGGAAGCATAAATTGCAATATCTACTATATATAGGTACATTTTCCACAATGATAACCCTTTGATAAACCACAATAAGAGGTAAGTATAGTATATAATATAATGTAGATCTATATCTACTGGTGGACATATGTTTGTTTATATCGAATGGAATGATGTATAAACATCGTTTTATTAGAGCAAACGGAAGGGTTGGGAGAAGTCTTAACATATTTTGGCGTTGAGGTGTGGGTTGAAAGTTCTTTTGGTATTCCCGCTTGACCAGCTTGTCGGTTGGTATATCAGACGTGGGACCACCACACACAGCACATTATGTATATGTACTAATAAACTACAAATCCTTGAACCAAATACTGAAGTGTAAAATGTATTTATATACTAATATACTTTATGACATTTCCGTTACGATAAACATACGTCGAAATGCCATTCGTTTTGGAATGGGTCTACATTTTTAGCTGGTACATATCTAATGATTTGGGAAGTTTGAATGAACATCTATTTAAACAACTTGGCAGGCCAATGTTTCCATGATGTTATCTTTATAAATCCAATTCCAAACTATATTTCCATTTCCGGAATGTTACCTTAACAAATGATTGCTTAGAAATCAAATTCAGAACTAACTGAATTCAATCTTTTTGAAATTTTTGTTTGTTTGTGGTCTGTGAGTATGATGTTTTGTCCATACATGTATTTGTCTTTGTGTAAATTATGTGTGGTGCAGTTCCCATACACTTAGTATTAAGAATATCTATTTTCTTACATATTTATACAACTTGTAATCTGACCATGGTAATAGCTCCTCATATATTATATCCATGGTTTCTAAAGCCAATCCCACTACTACTACATGTACTAGTTGGAGGTAAAACGTCCGCTTCCACCTACGGTTATATTGATGACAAGAAACCGATACCCACATGACCACATCCACTTAGTATATCTATAATTACGTGTGTTCTGCTTAAGGCAGTATATGGTTATTCTTTCCAGAACACATGATACCATTTCCCATTTTTCTGACAACCTGTAACCAAGTTATCTAAATATATTTAAAGCTTTTTTAAACATACATTATGCAAAAGCTAAATCTGACAAATGTAGGTCCTTCTTTAGGCCTGAAATGTTATCTTAATTATTAATAAGACATTATATGAACTTGTCCAGACCATAATCAACTCTCGATGTCATCGCTAGCTTGTGATATTTACTGGATTAGAAGCCAGTCTGCTTCTGCTGATTAAATGAAATAAATAGATAATCGAGACTATGTTTTTTATCGTACCGACTTAAGTAATGATGATCGAGGCTAGGCCCGAAATTCAATGCTACATACTCGATGCAGGGTGGACCAATTTCACTGAAATATTCAGCAAATTCCTTTTATATTACCTAGTTTTTAACTATTATAGTGAGAACGGGCAGATTTTTATCTAATCTCCCATAATGCATCTTTAAGATAACAAATCATAAAATTAAACATGAAATTTAATTTAAAAAAAACAATGCAATGTATGTGCTATTCGTCACGTAACTGAAATTTATTCCGTTTATCATAGTTTGTAATTCCGGAAAATGTCGGTACAATTTGAATACATCCGATGAAATCATTGTTTAACAAACTTACTCAAAAATAACATTTAGTCATAAATTTCATTTCCGAGAATTATATTTAAGTCTACCAAATAACGGAAATATTTTACATCAACACGGTTTATTAAATTATGCAAGACTTGCAATAATATTGAATAAGCTAGATATTGGGGCGTTAGATTTATAAGCACTTGTTTTAGATATAAGACATAAATGAAGGCCAGATTTGAAGTATTTGAATTATGAATAGTTGACATGAAGGGGTTTATATAGGTTGGCCACATATGTTGTACGTCTGACCAGAATAACCTTACACTGCTGGTTGGCCGCATTCTTTGCTTTTCTTTCTGCGAGTTCCTACCATCCTATAATACGTGTTTGTTTCCACAAGTTGGGAATATTTTACCTATTGGTACCTTACGTTAAATCTGTTAGTTCTTTTATAACGTTTCCACATACTCAACATTTACAGGATTCCTGTCCTTTCCACTTGATACAATGACATCCGACGACACTGTCCCTATTCCCTTCATTTACACATCAATTGAATTTCTTTGTTTTATTGATGTTCACAAAGACAAATAAAAACATAAAATTTTAGTTTTACAAACTATTTTTCTGTTTAAGACTTTTAGTATTTCAAGGCATGTATTGGCGTCAATTTTAGAAAACCGTAATGGGTTATATATCTTTCAAAAGAACTCAAATTTCAAATATTTAAAAGAGCTAAATCACTAATACCCTCGGTATTTCAAGGCATACAATATACCTTAATGGGTTATGTATCTTTCAAAAGAACTGAAATTTCAAAAATTTGAAGGAGCTAAATCACTAATATTCAGAACCTAGACACGAATGGGTCCCAACGCATATAATAATGTAATATGAATGTATATAAACTGATTTACAGTCAATTGTTTCCGTGTCTACTTTATAATTTCAAATCAGTTATTTTTGGCGAAATACGCTGCGAGAAGTCTGAATCAAATGGCAATCTCTAGCGTCTGGTTATTGCTGTCTACACCGGGAGTATATACTGCGCATGCTCTCCAGATAAGAATCTGTCTGCGATATCACCTTCGGTGGAAGCGGACGTTAAACGCTAAGAACAACAACAGATAAGAAAAAGAATATGGGTCACCGTTTGACATGATAATTTATGGAATATGTGTAGCCCCGTTCTTCAAGTCCCTTGTTACAATTGGCGCTAAAACGTATCCTGGTACACGATTCGTGTACCAATGGGGAAAGGTTTATTTTGTCTTAAATATTGGATATCAGAAACACATTTGTATCCCGTAAGATCATAAGATTAATGTTGATTTAAATTGACCAATAATTAGTGTTTTCAATGTCGAAGACCTTGGGTGATAATGAGTTAAAGACGCAGCTACTTTAATTTTAAAGTTAGCCATGCGAAATCTTATACAAGTAATATAACCTTTTCTTGAAAGTGAAATCACTTCCGCTGGTGCACGACACCAGTTACTACAGATCAACCCAAAATGTCATGCACTGATTTTTTTTTTCTCTCTCAAGCGCCAGTTAATATAACTAGATATCTTTGATTTGTGTAAAAAAATAAAGAGTCGATTTAATGAAGTCTAATGTGTTGATTGATCGAGTGGCGTACAGTCAGGAATTCGACAAGGTGGGTACTGGGGTCTAAATGCTTGAAGGTCATAAAGTTGTGAGTTTGCAACGGGACCCCTAAGAAATTGTTGACTTGGCTCTTTAAACGAAGAATCAACGATTATAATAACCTAGACTGGTGGCCAGTCTTCTCCACACACCAAAAATTGGCCAGTCCTCTCAAAAAAAAAACGAAAAAAAAACGTAATCTCTAGAGACTGGGCAAATAGAGCTTCATTCTCATCTAGTAGGTCAATCTGCATTATGTAGGTCGTGTGACGTCGTGCACGTGATCACGACATATCTAACATCACGTGATAATAAACATGGCTGTCGACTAACTGGCAACTGGTGTAGGTGCGAGATGTTTGTTGTGGATAACAGTTATTGTTATTTAGTGATACTTTAACGATCTAAGAATTTTGTTGACGGACAATATCTGTCGAATGAACGGATACAACGTATGGGATGAGGTGAATGAACATAAATAATTACACACGACATCATTATAACAACTTAACGAAGCCAGTTCATGCGTATCGGGACGAAGCCGAATGGCGAATGGAAACAAATTCGTGTCACGTGACTCGGGGCTTGCTTGACAACTGTCAATCATTCCAAATAAGGAACAGCGTAAAACAGGACAGGAACGCCCATTTTATTGTGAAGCTCGCAAATTGTCCAGTCTCTGGTGCTGGTTACAGGTTTACTCAAATTTTTTTTTTATACAAATGGAAACGATAGTGTTGGTTTACTAAAAATTAATACTTTTATATAAATCGAAATGTAAAATAAATAGAAGAGACTGGGCCAGTCTAATAATAACCTTGTTCGGAGGAAGTCTCACTGTTGAGGAAGATTTCTTCCTTTATGCTATTAATTGAATACCGTTCACCCTTACTTCAGATTAAGGAAATATTTTAGATTTAATTGCATCTTTAGGTGGTTGCGTAAGTTCAGGTAGTTTATTGAATAACAATAGCACACAGTATTGCAATAAGCGAATCAAATGCTTACCGCATATCCCACCATGTTTTACCTATCATTGCTTTATAAAGACGAGAGGGGACTTGTCGAAACGTAACCTTTTATTAAACAATATAATTGTGCCTCGTATACGGGTATTACGCCTCATTGTCAAAATTTCAGTTACACATAACTTTGTCAATTTAAATTTAGGATATGATGTGTGGAATATGCCCTATCTATAACATATCTTTCATTATCGGCCACTTTTAATACCCCCCCCCCACAATACAATA
Organism: Patella ulyssiponensis; assembly: GCA_963678685.1. Classification (NCBI taxonomy): domain Eukaryota; kingdom Metazoa; phylum Mollusca; class Gastropoda; family Patellidae; genus Patella; species Patella ulyssiponensis. The sequence goes on along the minus strand of OY783230.1, from coordinate 56,157,859 downwards.
CCAAACACCCATTTTGGCGATTAGTAAGAGCCCTTTATTTTCCCCCAAATCAAAGAGCCAGGTTTAGCTATTTCAAAGAACAATCACGGAATATCATAACTCTATTAGAAAAGATTTACTGATGGGTATCATTTATTCTCCTACATTAACAAGTAAATTGATATATAGTTAGCAGTAAGTAATTTCCTGGTGTTAATGCTGTTCAACTATTGTAGTGTTGATGAATAAATAATGACAATACTCGGGTTAAGTACCTGTAGCTCGTACGATAATGGCAGCTAACTGACCATGTATTATTAACACATGTACAATTCTTTTCTCATCAATAAACTGACCACACAGGCAAAATAACAGTTATAATACGACCTGTAGTGAAAGACATATCCGGAGAGCTTAACACATCCAATAAATCCCAACTGGCATTGATTTTGACAAAACCCTTTACTAAATCCGGACGTAAAAGTAACATTGATTTTTCTTTAAAATGCTTTGTTTGTTTCTAATTCCAAGCATGGAGTTCTGTTAAAGAAAGAATTCTTGACTCTCTTTTGAAAAATAAATGCATGTCCAAGAGGTATAGCGCTTTCCTTAAAATTATCACCACGAATTTTAATTGTATCGAGGAACTAAGCCCAGTGCACTACCACGTGTACGCCCATAGTATACCCGCACTAGAAAACATTTTGAATAAAAGAATGGAAAAGCATTGAATCAATTGTATCGAAGAACTAAATCCAGTGCACAACCAATGTATACACCCATAGTACACCTGTACTATAGCAAATATATTGAATACAAGATTTGTAAAGCATTGTACAAAACCATATCAATGTCATCTAAAGAATAAATGAAATATGATTGACATTTGAATACAAAAAAGTAAAATGGATATCTATAACTTTTACTATGGGGATATAACCCCTCGCATAAGAACAAAACTAATCTACGTGTCAAGCACAGATATCTTGTATACATATCAAACTCGATAGACCTATTGGTGTCAAATTTTGACACATATTAAATTTGCCAACATAAAGGTCATCGGGCTTCTGGAATTTCCAATAAAATACATACCTTTTAATAAAATGGTTACAATTAATTACGTATACACTATTACTAGAACATATACTCTCTAGACTGCACATTTTCTTGACTTATGTTATAACATGAAGCATCATTGAATAAAAAGATATGGAGACATGGAGCGACCACATCTATTAAATTATCAAACATCTCAGCGATCATGACACTTCATAATAATTTCAATGGGCCGAATCCCTGATGTATTTTAGGTAATCCATATTTTTATTGTGAAAGAAAATCCGAATGGGGCTCACGGAACACCTGAGGTATCCGTTTGGTTCGGGTGTACATGTTTCAATGCATAATTATTGACAATATTAGTTAATCCGTCCCACGTTTAACCATTTAGTTAACGTTACTTAAAGTAAGAACCCTCGGCAACTATCCAAAATCTTAACCCTTAATGAAATTCTTTTGAGAGTAAAAGCAGTTCAAGAAACAGTTAAACTCGGCAGGTAGTTTTCATAGCAAAGGTAACCCAGGGTCACTAATGTCGTGGTCATAAATTTTATACAAGAGGATTTATTCCCCAGGTTTTAAAGAGTTTAAACTCGTATATTAAATGTGTCCATATATATATATATATATAAATCAAATGAAAATCTGACATGAAGAACTCCCAAGGTAATTCTCATTAAGGACCTGATTTTAGAGACAAAACAAAGTTTCTTATCAACTGGTATTTACAGGATAGAAACATCCATTTCTTATTGTACGTTAGTTTCGTATAAAAGCTTTTTGTCTATAGTACTCACTGGATATTTTTGTCCTTCCAGAAATGCCAACGATGGGGTGTGTTCGTTTAGTTTGGGTTCATCTTTTCTCCAGAGCAGGTGGCGTGTTAATATGTAGATGTTGGGGTTCCAATATCAATGGGAACTTTCATGCTTAAACTGAACCAGGGTTAGGTAAAGTACACATGTTAGGTACCAGACACAATTATAAACTCATGTTAAAGGAAGTTTACAAAGGTTTGGACTTAAAGAAAGCTAGTGGTCTTAATGGTGTTCTGGATATTGACCATAGCCTCTAAACATCTAAAGAAAATCCATTTTACGTATTTGATATGATTTTGGTAAATAAAGAACAAGGACTAATGTCAATAATGAAGCATTATAATTTCGGCGGTCTATATTAGCAATTATTATATAGGTTACCAAGAAGTCTTACCATAATACTATTATAGTAAAAATGTCTACCAGACTAATTAGCTTTATTTATTTAAGCATATGGCGATGTGTGTTTTCTATTTAACACGTATATTATAAGTATAAAGAGATATTTATGTAAGATTTATATACTAATAATAGACCATGTTAACAGTTCATGTCTACAACATACTGATACCATAATTTTGTTTTTCATGTCGGTCATGGATTGTACAAAAAGTTTGCCCATGTTAAGTAACACTTTGATGTCTGCCAAAATATGACGCCTCCTTTTCCAGGTCTCAAGCTTTTTCGTGTACGGAATATTGTTTTCTTTGAATTACTGGTGTATTTTCGGCAAATGGAGGAGAGAAATTAATATCATCACCTTTCTGGTATAGATTAATAATTTGCTTTTTGTTTGAAAACGAAATCCCTTCTGATACAGACGAATTCCCTGGTAAGATCTGCAGAAAGTATTATATTTGTAATAGTACAGTCGTCTAGTAGTTTAATAAGGTCATCTACAGGCCCAGTGGAGTGTGTGTGGGTGTGTTTGTGGTGGTGGGGGGCAATAATTTAGCCGCAAGTAGGCCTACTCTTTTCTCCAGGTTATTGCATGCAAGTCATTATGCGTTTAGATACAACGCGGTCTGATGTTAACATAGAAGTATGACTTCTAGAGCGTCGACTTTTCAGAAGAAAACTCTGTTATGCTCTATACTGATCCATGAGTAAAGAGACCCCCCAGCTGTGAGGGTCACGATTAGTTATCTGAACAGTCAATCTTATTTCAAGCCAATCTCACTTCCGTTATATCTGAGTCCTTTGTCCATCCAATAATTCACTGTCATCTGTTATAACCATTTAAAACCATGCAAGATATGCTCACATTTTCCAATAAATGTATAGGGAAGAGGTAAAATCAATAGGGTTCATTCCCTCATTCAAGATCTTTTGATCCTCAACAAGTTCATTTAGAAACGGTAGGTAGCGGCCATTTTGTTCGGCAGTTGCTGTCAGATTTTCACGAAAGTCAGCCGTTATTATGGTGCAACGGTGGTATATTTAAACGTTTTTTTTTTAATCGAATAAAAACCGTGAAGTCTTGTGGGTCCACAAGCTAAAAAAAAGTCGAGATCGTTCGGTTATAGACATACGTTGTCATTTTCATCAAAATCGTACGTGAAAATTGTGACCTCTAGAGTGCCCCTTGAGTGCCGTTTTCTAATACTGGTTTAATGATTTTTGTTATAGAAGCTAAGCATTCTGATTGCTTTTGGTCAGCATGGTATTCTTTAAGGGTATATCGCGGTCTGGTAGGGTTTTTACAGATATTTCTGGTAGGGTTTTGATATGGCCTATACAAAGGACTCCCTTCAAGTGTGGTATACCAAAGTTTTCTGGTAAGGTGTAAGGTAGATAACACGGTAATCTGGAAGACTTTTAAAAGCATCATCTTTTGGTATGATTTACTGGCATAGAACCACGCAAGGCTTTAGAAAAGAGTGTCTCCACAAAGGATCTTTTATCGGTTAAGAATAGTTTAGCAAGAAAGCATGCCATTACGCTACTTATGCCATTATGCTTCAAAAGAGTGTCTACTTAAAACCAACGAAGGATTCTTTTATCTGTAAAGGAAAGTGTAGCACGAAATCAACCCATTCTGCATTTGATTGGACAACATCTCGGGAAACTATTTACCTGAATTCACCACTGGCAGTCGTCATAAAAATCAAAGGTTAAACATATTATTCAAACACAAGTATCCTTACAAAACAAGCTAAGATATACTTTTTCTCACCCAAATTTTCCCCCGGGCACTATTACCGTGTGATTTTTTTATGAATGGTGTATTACCATTCTAATCACTGTCAATATTATTCAATATTTAAAATCTATGAATAACAAGCAATCATACCACAGATCAGTATTAATCCAAATGTGCACAATAGATGTTTTATATTTCAACAATTTAATGCATAGTAATAACCAATTTCTAAAAACTTCAAAACAACGCTCAGGTGCCTTGAAGGTCAGATGATCGTGAGAACGGTGTTTCTTGTAAATATCATTCGCTTTAATCTCAAACCACGAAATAAGAAAACTTTAGCAATTTATAATCAGTTTGCCAGCAACCCCTCTTTTAATTCACAAATTCTTATGACATTTGGTTTAAGAAAATAACGTTTGTTCTTTTGATTTCAGGCCGTTCTCCAAGCAATGTATACAGAAAACACAACATTAAAGACATTCTGTGGTTTTAGCCAAACCGCAATCCTAGCTATTGTCAATGATGCTACACAGTTAAGTTGTATGAGATTTTCAAACGACGTTATGTAATCCTATCATTAAGATTGTCGTTCGCCGATTGTATTGTGTCCTGTCAAACTGCCTTACACATTCGCCCTAACCGCTACCGTTGGCGACTACCCATAACCAGGTCCAAATAAAATCCATTTCCTTTGGAGGATTTAAAATAGATTAGCAGGTGTTAACATAGCTTTAAGCGTGACCTAACATTATGATTCTACTCGACGTGAAACAGAATTCATTTTACGATAATTTAATGTAACAACCCTTGTCTGAACTGTCCACAGTACAACAGTCTTCCAAACATTATACATCCGACAGATTCTCACATAAAAGGTATGTTGAAATCTTCACGTGCACCCTGTCCAATATCTTTACCGCCTAGAAAGGGATAATAAGAAGATAACAAAATCGGCCTATAAGGCGGTAAAAGGCAATCCGTTTTCACTGTTCGGTAAATATATCACCTGCATTATATGGACACGAGGGCCCATTTTTTTAGAATATCTGTTGGTATGTAAATCTGCGACCTAGAATTGACCAGGTTCTTAATGAGCAGACTCGGATGAATTCACAAATCCACAAACAAATGTTTTAAACTGTAATGGCAAATTTAATTATTATTAATCAACAGCTACAAAGACTGTAACAATACTCAAACACTTCAACATTTATAATGACTACTTGTATAGGCCTAATAAAATGTCACACATCTTAATAAAGTTCTACTGGCAAACGACGATGACAACGTTCAGCGGCGACAAACGACGGTAAGTAGAATGCACAACATGCAGTAAATTATGAAGATTCCTATCGACAGGTAGGTACAGGTAAGTAGTCAACAAGATAAATGGTGGTGTTGGTGTAAGAGAAAAGTGGTTTCAATCTGAAATGAATAATAATGGACATTTTCAAATGACGTGAAGAATGGTATCGTTGCTCTAAACAAAACTATTACTGCAGTAATTTACAATCTAAATTGTACATAATCGTGAAAACAATCACTAATTAACATCACAATATGCATAATAAAGTACAATACTCTTACCATATGATGCCTAAAGATTAAAAGAATTCACCACAGTGAAATTATGGTCAAAATTGCCAATACTAATAAAATAAACACAGCAAAACAAGCATGGTTTTACAAAAAATGGAGGGAGAAGGAAATGAACAGTGATTGGCTAGAAAAGTCAAGCATGCCGCTATATTATTGGTCGAACCTAAGCGGCCTACGGACAGTTCGCCCACATCTAGTTTTAGTTAAAACGTCCACACTCATTTCGTCCGATGGCGGCACGTCATTACACTCCCCACTTAGATCTCTCTGGAGATCTACAACATCAGCACTTGAAATGTCACGCGCACAGTTTTTATCCTCAGCCTCCATCAATGGAATTGGGCTGTGTTTCTCTAGTAACCGAAGCCGCTGAGCAGGTCTCTTCAGTTCACTTGTGGAGGTCTGCAGACGATAAGTCCTCACTATACCATCGCGACTAGGAATTCCTTCGATGACTCTTGCCATTCTCCACTGTGGTCTGCGGGTATTGTCCTCTGTGATTAGGACAACATCATTTTCTTGAAGGGGCTCATTCTCTGTATACCATTTCTGTAAAGGCAGTAAGTTAGGAAGATACTCCGACTCCCAACGTTCCCAAAACTGTTGTAAAACATCTCTTTGAAGACGATACCTGTCATTCAAAGATTTTAACTCTGCGGGAGCCTCTTGAAGCTGCTCCAAGGACCTTCCGAAAGCAAGGTGAGCTGGTGTGATGGAAAGAGGGTTGTTGACATCAGATCCAGTGTAGGTAAGTGGTCTTGAGTTTAAGTGTCGTTCCACATCTGATAAAATGGTCAACATTTCTTCCCAGGTTAGCATTGAATTACCAATTATCTTACGCAAGGGTTCTTTCATGGACCGGATTAACCTTTCCCAGAAGGCACCTCTGTGTGGAGCTCGATCAACGATGAATTCCCAGTTAATACCATGAGATGTTGCGTAATGTTGCAGCTCGGACTTGACAACTTGAGAGCACTTTATGAAGTACTTAGCATTATCGGAGATGATTCTTCTTGGCATACCACGACGATTAATTATACGTCTTAATCCCCCAAGGGTAGCCTCTGTGCTCATGCCAGTTGTGAGTTCGAGATGACACATCCTAGTCTGGGCACATGTTCCAATCAAAATGTAGGCTTTAATAGTCTTCCCGCCTGGTGCTTTAACAGTTATTGCGCCAGTATAATCGACTCCTAGTGTGTCAAAAGGGGCGATAATTGAGCCAGTGCGACACTCTGGTAGAGATCCCATTTGTTGTGAGACAGGAGGGGCATTATAATGTCGACATTGCACACAATGTCTAAGTACGTTTCTAACAGATTGTCTACAATGCAGTATAGCATATCTATTACGTAATAAGTTGACTGTATGATCTTGAGGTGCGTGGGATCTACTTTGATGTACATGAAGAATAAGTAATTCCACCAATTTGTCCTTTGAAGGAAGTATCACAGGTTGTTTTGCTTCAGGATGAAGGTTTGAAAATGTTAGTCGTCCTTGGGCAACAATAAGACGTCGGTTTTTATCCCACACGGGTTTGAACTTGGCTAAACGACTTTCCTTGGGTAGCTTTTCTCCATTCATTAGAGCTTCATACTCTAGAGGAAAATGCATCCATTGGGTGTAACGTAGCAACCCATCCTCTGACTCTTTTAGTTCCTGAGACGACAAAGGCTCAAGTTCTTCAGACAAAAGATCTCTATTACTTGGCACAGTGGTGTCTTGATGTTGGATGGTGGAATCTATTCTCGAACTCTTGCGCTGCTTAATAGTATTTAACCATCTCCGAATAAATCCTGCAAGCCTAAGACAGCGGTGATAATCATTGGACTTATCCAATATAGTGGAGTGGGTGATCTCAACTAGAAGAGATGTAGAAGTTGTACTAGCTTTTTCCCTTGCTAATTCCTCTTCTTCTGGATCGGTTGGAGTACTGGACTGCCATGATGAGATAGGAAGTCGTAACCAATAAGGACCCTTCCAATAAAGGTCATTTTCCATTAAAGCCGAAAGATTCGAACCTCTCGAATGAATATCTGCTGGATTTTCAATTCCAGGGATATGATGCCATTCAAACCCACTTGTCAGCTCTTGGATTTTCTGGACTCTATTACGAACGTATGTCTTCCAGTCGTAACTGGGTCTTGAAAGCCAAGATATTACTATGGAGCTGTCTGTCCACAAATGAACGTCAGGATTTACAGTAGTGAAAGCTTCCTTGATAAAGGTGATCATCTTAGAAAGTAGGAGGGCTGCCACTAATTCCAATCTGGCAATTGTAACAGCTTTTACAGGGGCAACCTTGCTCTTCGCCATAAGGAACGTAATACGGATTCCTCCTGTGGTGTCAACAACACGCAAAAATATTACCCCGCCAAGGGCATACGAAGAAGCGTCAGCAAACCCACACAGCTGACTTTCAAGAACGGTAGGATCTAGGTGCGTCCATCTTGGTATCCAAATCTCATTCAACTTGTGAAGTTCGCTTTCCCATATTCTATATTCACACTCAATTCCTTTAGGAACTGGTTCGTCCCAATCGTATTTTTGTTTCCATAGTTTTTGGACAATGATCTTCATCTGAAGGGTGAAAGGTCCAACGAAACCGAAAACATCAAATATTGAAGAAAAGCGACTGACAATTACTCGCTTGGTGACCTTTTTGGCTGGCTTCAGTAAGGATTCCATCACTTTGATTCCAAAGGTGTCCCTTCTAGTGTCCCATACCAATCCTAAAGTTGTGGAGATTCCAGCCTCTAGTTTCTCTTCATCGTCAAAACTAATCAGAGAATTGGTCATTCGCTGCTCTGGTGAAAGCGATTCTAAGACATGTTGAGAATTGGATGAGAACTTCCGTAATTGCCATCCACCTTCCGACAGGATCTTGATAGAATTGTGGCAGATTTCCTGTACTTGATCCTCATCAGAACCACCAAAGAGAAAATCATCTACGTACATATTTTCTCTGATCTCATTCACTTCATCCGGATAACTCTGAGAATACTTATCTAGATGATGTCTCATTGTTTGTATAGCAAGATAAGGTGAAGAGGTTACTCCAAACATTAAAGTAACCATTGCATATATCTTTGGTGAAATTGTTGTATCGCCTCCTCTCCAAAGATAAAGCTGATACCTCCAATGAGCTGGGGCCAGATTGGTCATGCAAAACATCTTGGTAACGTCGCCTGCCACAGCAAAGCGGTTTATTCTGAATCGAAGAAGGATCTGACATAGATCTGGCTGGAGCTTTGGGCCAGGTAATAGAGCTTCATTTAGAGATGAGTCTTCAGGGCTTGCTTTATGTGAAGCGTTGAAAACAACACGAAGTGCTGTGGAAACAGAGTCCTTTATAACAGGGTGATGAGGCAAGAACATGTGTTCCTGGTTAAGAGCCCATTTAACTTCATCTTCTGATAACTCCTTAGCAAAGCCTCTCTTGACATAGTCATCCATAGCCTCATTGTACATTTTCATTTTTTCTGGAGATCTCAACAATTGACGTTCAGTCCTCAACATTATTTTCAGGACAACATCCATGTTATCTTTCAGAGGTAATGATTCTTCTCTAAAAGGTAAGGCCACTTCATAGTGTCCACTGCAATGATCAAAAAACACGCTTTCCTTGAATTTCTGAATAGCCATCTCATCTTCATTTGAGGTGGTACATTCCTGAGTTCCTAGTCCCCAAGATTCCAGAGTCATATGTCTCTCTAACTGTTTATCCAAATTAATGGTGTCCTCTTCTAGGTGTATATTGCCTTCTTTCTTGGCAAAACTAGTAGGATCCTTCCCAGCATCTTCTGTATCCAGGATTCGAATCTTGGGCGTTAATATTAAACAGGAATTTACTTGATTTGTTTTCAGTGAAGATGTATTTCTGTATGAACCACCAATGGTATAGCCGAAGGGTGTTGACAAAATGCAAGGGCCATCCTTGTCTAAGTGGGCCACAACCCTCATACTGGAGACAACATGACATGCTCCAAGTAGCACATGAATACGTACAGACTGGTCTAGAGGTGCACGTGCTAAGGGATACTGTTCACAAACAGTTGCCAAATTGGGATGGAGATGTACAGGAGTAACAGGATCACAGATATCACCATCTCGTATGATAGCGTCAATATGAATAGGTGTCTTGAAGGAAGAAGATTGAAGTTCTTGCAATGGAGTAAGATCAAATGTGGTTGCCTCGTAAAGTTCAGTCTTCAAACCACCAAATCCTGCCACCACTAATGGAGACATTTTAGAAACCGGAAGATGTAATGTATCCACTATATCCTTAGTGATAAAACTCTTTTCTGAAAAACTATCCATACCAATATTAACGATACACGTTTTTTCTTTGTAGGTAATCTTAGCTTGTAGAACAGGGAGAGCCGCACAAGCATCATCCGGAGATGAAGGTCTTGCCACTAAAACTGAAGGTAAGGATACTTGATTTGGTGATGTGACATTTGCTCTTGGCGTTGGTTGTTTGGCAGGAAGACCTCGGCTTGGAGTAGACAGGTACCCATCATGTAATAATTCATGGTGTCGTTGCGAACAGATTGGACAAGTTTTTCCACAACTATGTTTAGGTCCCCCAAATGGTTCTAGACAGGAACGGCATATACGAGCTGTGAACACGTGAATTAGTCTATCTTTTTGGTCTAACGAAGAAAACTGGCTACAAGTGTCCAGAGCATGGGCCTTTGCACAAAAAGAACATCCCGGTAGAGGCAATGTGTTCGGGGTGCTGACTTTCTTTTTAGACATGATGGCAAGAGATTGGGCAGATCCCATGTGTCGCTTGCTGTTCTGCCTTTTTTGTGCTTTTTCATTGCTCTGCTTGAAAGGCAATTTGTCGACGTTAGAAGATGCTTCAAGTAGTTCTGTTTCAACCTGTAGGAAATCAAGCAGGTCTCTCATGGAAGCACAGGCGTCATCATTTACATGCGATTTTAAATGTCTTTCCCATGACATCCTTAATGTTCGGGTGAATTTGGGGACCACTAGTCCAACCAACACGGTCTCTATGTCTGCCTTTAGGGTTGATAGGTTCATGGATCTGGTCTCCATTTGTTCAAGACATTTGCGATATGATGTAGCCTCGTCCTTTAGTTCTGGTATCTTGACTATTGACTCTACTTCATGGTGAATAAGCAGCCGAGGCCTCCCAAAACGTTTCCGTACAAGGTTGTAGGCAGTGGTATAGTTTTTACCAATAATGTCAAAGTTCGTCAACGTGGAAGCAGCAGTTCCTTTCAGTGACTCTTTAAGGGCTTTCAACTTGCCTTGGTTGTGCACGTCTGGGTTGAAATGTACCAGTTGGTCAAATTCAGATATCCACGAAGCAAAGTCTAGTACGTCACCATAAAAGGAGGGAACCTTGATGGACGATGGTAAAAAGGATTGACGTTTTCTTTGTTCTTCTTCCTTCTGTAAGGAGCGTATCCTCAATTTTGCTTGACGATGAGCCTCGTCGAAGTCCTTCTCCAATATGCTAGTCTGTTGTAACTGCCGTTCTCTCTTCATGGAGTAATCTTGTGGAAAGATACACTGTTCAACAAATGTAATCAGCTTTCCAACGTTAACTTGGGCCTTTTCATCTGCCAAGTCTAGATTTGATTCTATGGAATCTTCCTGCAGCTCCTTTTCAAGACGCTTTAAAGCTGCATGGGCGTTGCTAACATACTGTTCGTACCGCCTATCTATGACTTGAGGGTCCATAGAAATGTCAGACTCATGTCTGGATGAAGATGGAGAACTTGGATGAGATCTACTTTGTTGCGCTGACAATGATTTCAGTAGTTCCACCATGTCTTCTCTTTGTCTACTTTGTTCTTCCCTCAGTTGCTCTATGCAGGATATCATTTGCTTAAATTCCGGAGATAAATCTGGATTTAATTTTAATTGATGATCTTCCTCAAGCTGTTCTTCGCCTGGCTCTTCTTCCTCTATATTGGCAGGAGGAGTGGCCTGTCGAAGGGGTGGGTCCTGGGGGTCTAAAGACTGTCTGTCTGCCTCAGATGTTGCCCTGGCCTTTTCACTCAAAATCCTTGCCTTTATTCTCCTTAGTTCCTGATCAGGGTCAGGGTGCTTTAGGATAATATCAAATAGGTATTGGCGTAACGTATTGTAATTGGCTCTAGAGGATGACACTACGTTCAAGTTCAAATCACAAAGTTCTTGAATAATTTGCTCTTCAGAGTACTTTTTCAATATTGAATCTGCAGTCCGTTCAGCAAGATTCTGTTCCATTGCTCCACAGACTTGTTGTTCCATACTACTGATGATTTACAATTCACAGCACACTGTGACTGATAACACAAATGACGAATGATTGAAATAAATCTGCGACCAAGAATTGACCAGGTTCTTAATGAGCAGACTCGGATGAATTCACAAATCCACAAACAAATGTTTTAAACTGTAATGGCAAATTTAATTATTATTAATCAACAGCTACAAAGACTGTAACAATACTCAAACACTTCAACATTTATAATGACTACTTGTATAGGCCTAATAAAATGTCACACATCTTAATAAAGTTCTACTGGCAAACGACGATGACAACGTTCAGCGGCGACAAACGACGGTAAGTAGAATGCACAACATGCAGTAAATTATGAAGATTCCTATCGACAGGTAGGTACAGGTAAGTAGTCAACAAGATAAATGGTGGTGTTGGTGTAAGAGAAAAGTGGTTTCAATCTGAAATGAATAATAATGGACATTTTCAAATGACGTGAAGAATGGTATCGTTGCTCTAAACAAAACTATTACTGCAGTAATTTACAATCTAAATTGTACATAATCGTGAAAACAATCACTAATTAACATCACAATATGCATAATAAAGTACAATACTCTTACCATATGATGCCTAAAGATTAAAAGAATTCACCACAGTGAAATTATGGTCAAAATTGCCAATACTAATAAAATAAACACAGCAAAACAAGCATGGTTTTACAAAAAATGGAGGGAGAAGGAAATGAACAGTGATTGGCTAGAAAAGTCAAGCATGCCGCTATATTATTGGTCGAACCTAAGCGGCCTACGGACAGTTCGCCCACATCTAGTTTTAGTTAAAACGTCCACACTCATTTCGTCCGATGGCGGCACGTCATTACAGTATGATGCGTATGTCTTAGACTCAGTTCTCCACATTATCTTGAGATATTTTTTTCTATTTATGGAGTTATCTTGACTGTCCCTGCGTGGTGGATCGATGTTTCGCTAGTGTTAGGGCAAGATGGAGGGCCTCACAAGGACAGCTGTCTTATAGTCGTTTGGATAGGACGAAAACCCAAGGCCCCGTATACACCCTGGTGTGCACGTAAAAGATCCCTCGACAGTTGGAATCGTCATAAGAGTAGGCCGTAGAGCCGCTGTCCGGGAAAAAATTCCCACATAGCACACTCTATGGCGTATGCCCGCCTTCATTAGCCAAGTTCGGGGCAGAACAGTATAGGACGTCAAACACCATTTCATTTCATTTAAATAGTGACGATTTCAACAATAGAGTTGATCACGTAATTGTTCATAGCCAGAAGAGCCCATTTTGAATCTCTTAGTTAAATACTCTTACACTGCCACTTAACAGAGTTTTGATTGCCTCTGACTCGTGTTTGGTTATCTGGTTCTTAATTTAAGAGAATATAGACATTAGAAGGTGATATTGAGGTTAGCGATGTTTTTTATGCGAACATACAAAAAACGTGGTTAAAAGTTATGTATTAAAATGGTATACACACTTTTTTTTAAACCCAGAACAATTTGGCAAGGGTGGTCATGTAATTTGATTGTGACATTGCCAGAATGATTCATCAAACCAATTTCGTTACCCATCCATCCATTTCCTCTTTTTTTACTTTCGTAACATGAAATATATGAAACAGACTTCCATATAATATATTTGAGGAAATTAAAGAAGCTCAAATTGTACCAACCACTTTTATTTATTATGCGAGTTTGTTTTAATGTTTTTGAGTGGAAAATCTATGAGATTTTTGTTTTCAGTGCTTTTCTTTTTTATATTAGAGACGGAATAGTTAATTGCATTTCTGATACATGCAGGAAACAAACTAAGTTTGCAGACAATATCCCTAAACATACTCCATCCACAACAAAGGGTTAAAGGGGGGGGGGTCGAGAGAAACCGAGGATTAATGTTTGACGTCATTGCCACCGTCATAGAATTTTGATGTTATATCAAAAATCGAAGTAGGCTATGTCAATCGATGCGCAATTGTCCAAGAAACATGCAGACCCAGTTTCCTGCGATCAAACTTGAATTGGCGAATTCTCAGGATTTTTTCGAAGAGCGTCGCCACCATGAAGAACAAAACGAGTTTAAACTCGGAGCCCCGTTCCTGGTCTGACAAAAATTTAAACCTGTCGAATATGAATGGGTTCGGAAAACAAAGATAAAACAGACCCTTAACCATCTCATTAACCACAAAAAAAATCATGGAAAGAGTCCAATTTATACACCATTGAGTTGTATGGGAGAGTAAACCCTTTAGAGGAGAAGTCAAAATGACGTCAATTCGGGCACCGAAAAGAAGAAACTAAATACTTTTAATATGAATACAATTGCAATGTTCCCCATAACACTCCGTTAAACACCGCGGCGTTTGGTCTACAGTTGTTAGATATTATACCTTCGTGTAAGATCATGCTGCTTTCGTTTTTAAACCAAATCAACCCTCTATATATATGATAGTAAAAATATACCACCACCTTACTCCCACGCAATACGCTTATATTACCTTTGATTTTTGTACATGGCGACGCATATTATTCTAATTTATTAGATATAAATAAACAAGAGTCTAGTTTCAGATATACATCTTATATTGTAGTAGACATGTCAATTTATTTGGCAATAAGATAACACAATACACCGAGCAGTCTATCAGTCTTAGGGCGCCTGTTCATGTCATTTAAAAAATAAAATAAAGTCTTTGGCATTTGAACTTTCACCATTAAATTTTTACATTCTAAGACTATCGGGTGTTTTTAGTAAATACATGTTGTCTGAATCTTTTAATTCCCGGCCCTGAATTTGGTACATGTAATTAAGAGAATTTTATATCTGTGAAATGAAAACAAAAAATAAGGCCCATCTACAAGTATTTGGGAAATATTATAATTACCTCGCAAAACAAAATATTCTTTCTTTTTTCAGAACATTAGATACCACTTCTCATTCCACATATAGTCCCCATAACTATACATTCATGTCGTACATGTTATGCTTGCGGTTTTATTTTCCGCCTCGGACATCCAAAGGCTTGATACATTCACCTCGAAAAATGCTAAGTGTTAAACACCGTTTAACTCGACACAACGGCCCTAAAAGAAAGGAAAGATATTGAAAAACTAAGATTGTGTATTTCCGAGAAATAATAATTTTGAAAAAAAAAATATATATTTTTCCGAAAATGTAAATCGCAGTATGCAAAATGCTTATTTCAGGATATATATTAGGGTTCGAAGGGTATCATGTGTGTAAAGCAAATAAGATATATTATTTGATAGAAGAAAAACTAGTTATCTACGTGTTATCTCATTGTATTAGTTACAACAGTAGGTAATATTAGTTGAGCGTTAGTGATACAACCAGCAGATAAATTGAAACTGTCAGAACTAAATAGATTAGTTTTAGGGAGGGTTTCGCCATATCTTTAAAAAGAAAGAATGAATAAGGTGATAAAAATAAAGGAATAGATAACATTAGTTGTCAAATTAATACGTCGGTTGTATAATAATACGTGACACTCCTTGTAAATCTAGTTTCAAACAAAGGCATGGGGGTCAAGAGATTAGTGGTTTTAATTTAAACTACAATATATCAAACATCTGTTGAATAACACTATACCCCCCAAATACATATTACCCTTGTCCTCGCTTGAAAGACATTTTTTAGAGCATAAGCTCCTAATGATTCGACAAACATTTGTTTAAAGTTATGAACATTTGTATTCCTTGTTTTATCTTTGTTTATTCATGTGGTACAAACTATCACGGAGAGTGACGTTTAGTTCATCAGTAATCTGTAATAGTAAGCCCGATACCGTCAACAAGAAACGTAAGCCATTCGGCTATCCTCGGTCTGATCTTCAGGTTAGCTCTACCATGATTTCTAAATTAAAGGGTCGAGTGTGATATTGTTTTTAACGTATATCAACAATTGGCAGCATTAGGTTTCTCGTTTTTTTATGACGGCCAACATTGTTATTTCTTGTTACGTTGCTTCTGAAACTGAAAGCTGTTACTGATGGGCATTACGTCGACACTCTCTAGTGGGAGGTGTTAATTCATGACCTCTTGCGCCCCCTTCCGTCTGATTAAATCTATAACGTATGATGAACCTAGTACGATTATGTTAACATTGCCCTTCAAAGTAAGAAAGAAAATTCAGCAATGCCCGAACAGCACTTATTCAAGAAAATTTTCTGGGCATAGTTCTACTCCTTCCGAATCGTTCAACAATCTAAAAATTAAGTCCATTAATTACTTGTATATTTGTATATGTACAAGTCAAAAAAAGTGTTGTGAAAGGTATTACAGAACAAAGCAAGGTTCATTGATTTGCAATTTGGTGATATCGTGATTTTGTGTAGAAAGAGACCGTCCAGAAGAATTGTATGACTAAATCATAAAATAATTGTTCCAATTTAGTATTTCCGGGTGAGAGACGCACTGAAAATTTCCCAGAGGCCGTGGAAGTCCTATCAGAAGCTGGGAAAAATCAGAATCAGATTTGTACTAATTGAATGGGCAGTCACTTTAATTGTCTTTTTATATATAAAAAAAACCCTATGATTCCCACGGAAACCACTGAAAAGTGCAATCTTATTGCATAAAAATTAATTCTTGGCGGGTTATTGACGATTGAATACATGTACTCATCTGAACTCCATCATGATCAATCATGCAAGTGTTGGATAACGTTTTGGGATTTGTTTTAAGTTACATTAATCTTTAAAATATGTTCACTACACCCAAGTGTCACTGGTTTTCTTATACCACCGATGTCTCTTGTCTCGAAATACAGGCCCTGGATTTAACCTTAGGTAATAATTTAACAGACGGACTGGCGATTAATAACTACCCTTTTGCTCAATAACAAGATCATAAATCATGCTGAAGATAAATAAGACATGGTATTTTTTCTATTATCGAAAGTCACCATTAATTCGCTAGCTTCTAGACAGCTCATTTCACTGTCGGTGTAAACATAAAAATGTTATTTACCACTCGATCGCGGCATTGACACTGAAGAAAAAGTATTATCCAAGAAAATAAATGTAAAAATGTAGGCGTAGCCTAGATATGGTGGTACTTGTGCTCCTCCACCTGGCAATGATACAACGCAACACAATCAAAGAAAAACCTAGTTATAGTCGAGTGCTGCCTTCCTGCCAATAACTGATTTATTAAGTGAACGGTGGTGTTGTCGCCACAAACACGACTACCAGCTCTTTCGATGTTTACATACGAACTACCCCTATTACACAACTTAGAGCCCACAGGAAATTTATGATTATATTGGCTGTAAATCTTGAGTACCCTGGAATTGCCTCAGGTTTATATGATATTTTGGTTGTATATTGTTTCATTTGACCTAATGATGGAAACGTAAATCGCTCTGACACTGTTAAATTCAGATATTGTCCCCCTTTTCCACGAAAAATTGCGCACAAATTGTTTCCAAAATAAAAATTAGGCGAAGTTGCTGTCAGCTACCACAGGTATGTGTCTCCACATGTCTCAAGCCAATTCAATCAAATTCACGAGCAAAAGCTTGAATCAGAGGTTTGGTTAAGAATTTGCTAAAAGATTCCTCAGATATGTCATCGATGGGCTAGGGGTATTGGGCACCCTTAATTTATTCAAATAAAAAAACATTAGAAACATTGAATAATAGGGCGGCAAACGTCGTCTTTTGTGAGACTAAGCAAATCATAAAAACTTTTATTTATCATCTAAAGATTAAAAAAACAACCAAAAATGGGGTATCTTTGAGACCAATATGCCAACAAAGAAGATTATCTTCATGATCAAAGTCAACAAAATTTTATTACACAAATAAAATTCTTTGAAGAATATCTTTGATTCAGATAGAGCGAGTTACTTGGTTTATGAATGCGAAATTTCCACCTGTAAATGTTCGAAATCTTCTTCGCGAAGACGGCAAAACATCTGTCACCGACATATGAGTATTTCTCTATTTATTTTCTTATAATTTCTGTATGTTTGTACGTGTATCATTTTGCTGGTGAAGCTGGGTTTATTGTGTAATCTAGATATTAGATGGGAATTACCTGGAGTAAAAAGTCCATATCAAAATATTTGTTCACCTGTGAGCGCGAGTAAACATTACCATATGACACATTCCTTCCTCTTCAAATAACCTTTCGTAAGTCCAAAGTTTTCATGTATTAGCAATCTCATGATTAATTTTTACATATTTATGGGGGCCGCGGTGTGCTAACAAGAATGTGTCATAAATGTATGGGAAATAACAGGTGGTACTCTTACTTTATGAACCGATATACCAGACTGTGCTACCATAATATACAAACATTGTACTTGTACGACATTTTGTTTCCGTTCACATTGTTCTATACAGGAAACATAAATCATATTTTATACGGGAAAATTTTACCTATTTGTGAATAAAATTATTATGCAACACATGTTTTCATCAAGTTCAAAACTATGTATTTTGAAACTGTTTTATTTTATATCTTAAACTCGCTCTGGAAATCTTTCTGTTTTGGTCAAATCTTTGCTTGGTAGACTGTGCCCAAGTTCAAAATTGAAGTTTCGGAGACCGTTTTTTTATTTTTATCTAAAAACAGGTCTGGGCACTCAAGAATGTTCCGATTTTGTCTGGTGATCTACGTCACATTGGTTAAGGCCACGGGGGCTAAATGGATGCAAACTAGTGATAATCTGACCCAATGGTTAGGATTGGTTAAAATATATGTGACCGAAATGCCGTACATTGAGTTTGCTAAGGATGTACACGGATGTTGCCGCCGTTGTGTAGAATCTGCATAGCACTCCAGTGTTATGTTAATGCTATTCGGTTCCCAGGTTTTGTTTCTGGATGAAGTGGAGCCTAAAGATAAATGCACATACTTCCAAACCCACACCGAGGAGTCTTTTTGATTAATTGATACTGTGCAATATCAGAGAAAATATGTTGGTTTGAAGGAAAGGAAAATATACTAGTATCAGTCTGTTAGAGATTAATCATGTGGTGGTTGCCTGCGAAATCGCAGATTTACTAACAGAAGCTGATCATAACACACAACAACCGCATCAACAACAACACGGAGAGAATTTCTTGTTGACGTTCGTTCCTAACCATGGTATTTGGCAGCAACTTATTGTATAGATCGAAATAACAGATGTTTTGCATACTTCTTTATACCCACCTATTTGAATATAAAAATTTGATAGAGGTAAGTACGAAACTACAGAAGACATTGCAAAGTCGTTTCGTATCTTACTCGGTCAACATAACAATCAGACTCATTCATGCACAAAAGATGGCAACCTTGTTTCACCCGGTTATGTATATGTTATATACATGCCTGCGTCTTGAGAAATAATTAATTTAGAAATAAAACCGCCAACACTATGGATTCATAGATTTATATCCTTGTTTTGTTGTGAGCTCAATCTATTCGTTTCTTTGGAATGTTGTCGTCCTTTCTGCTAGAAGGCAGATTGTTTTTTTGCTTCGCTATGTGAAATCTTCATTAGGCTTATCTGACAACGTCATCAAGAAAAGAGTACAGGATAAACGGTAGACGTAAATAGCGGATGACAGACGTGTGCTGATCTGATGATAAAAAATTAACCTTATTTAACACGTCACCTTATATTTCAGCAATTAACGTAATGGCAAATGAAAAACAAAAACCTTACTCTGTATAATCCTTTCTCGTGAATTTGGACAGAGGCTATAATATAATGTACTACTGATTTTTCTGTAATCGATATAACACTTTGGAAATGTCGAACTGGGCTTTAGTCGAATGTTCCCTAAACACAACATGCATTTGTATGTATAGGTAAACTACACATTAATTGCTCTGCAAATACAAATGATTGGAACACTCAACGACACTCATCCATTCCTCTTTGTGATCATTGCACAGTAAAAAAATCAACATATATCGACACGGTGTCATTATACGTATGTCAATAAAAATATGCATTTATTTTCAGATCAGACTATAAACTTGCAATTTAACTGTCAGACATATTATGATAGGGAATATTAATTCAGATCGCGCACTGACAACTTCGTCCTACAAAGTTTCTTAACAACCTACTGAAATGTCCGAATGCTCCAATAGTCATAATTCAATTTTAGCTATATCCACTTAAGAAGACGGCTAAGCAGTTGCTTAATCTACAAATGGGATATTCCACCAAAATCTATTTGCTTCTAGAGCATATAATTATAGTACACAAAATGTAGAAATGAGGAGATGGGTAAGTTCTACTCCCCATGACGTTACACAGGTTTCTGTCTTTATTTAATTACGGCACGATTATATTGTTTAGTAAACTATTGTTTAGTAGCTAATTAGACCGGTATATCATAAAAGCCCATGGAGGACTATTTGTAATAAATCTGAAGTCTCTGACAAAGTGATCATCGTGGAATCGGACCAGAGGGTTGTCGATCTTTTGAACGACAATTCTAACAGGATGTGAATTACCTTTGGAATACGGATTGAAATATGACTAGCTACGAAACTGTGCTTAACCTAAAGCCTGTTGCGTATGGTTGTGTCCATGACGTGGCCATTATCATATTATTCTCTCTCCGCAACACTAAGATAAAGGAATAGATTGGTTCGAATTAACATCCAACTTCACTCACTGGACATTTCAAAATGTAACATACTATCTTCGTCAAAATACTGGCATTCTATTATATCACTTGTGTATAATCTGGTTTACTGGTCACCTTGTTTACCTTAGTTACACGATGATTTTAGGGGGTTATATTTTCCACGTTAGGATCGTGACACGTGCCAGATAAGGTGTTAGGGGCGTGTAACATCAATGTCTTGATCATGTCACGATTCAAACTGACTACACCACATCATCAGAGCTGACCACAATGTCGAAAGACATGACTGACTATTAGAATTGAGTGATTTATTATAATAACTATTATTATAGTCTCGTCACATTTTATCACCTTCTTCACTAATGTTTAGATGTCACTACTAGAGGTCTATCAGAGGAATACGATGACAGAATAATTACAAAGACCCTCGAAACGGAAGTATGTAACAGAGATCCTTTATTATGACAACACCTAACTGCTTCAGTTTTATGGTACTTTCAAAACAAATCCTCAGATGGTACGCATATACCTTTATTCGTTAGGTCTTTGAAACCGTCACACTTCCATAGCTGTATCCGCCACTGAACGAAGGCTGTCGTTTGTGGCGGTGTCTTCTCCAAGAGCACTGAGTGTTGGCATTTGCACGGACATGATTTTGAACAGATCATTCTGGTTACTTGACAAATGTTGGTCAATGGACAAGACTCCGTTTTGGTAGAATAAGCGAAACAAGGAAATGCTGTCACATTTCTTTAGACGATTTGGGTAATGGACAAGAATATAAGTTTTACTGGTAAGCAGGACAGCTGATACATTAATCATCTTATGATGTGTGACGCAAACTACAGTTGACAACTCATAAAACATTATTAAAACCATTGTTTCCTTATTTCTTGAAAGGTGTTGGTATTTTAAGGGGCGTATAAAAACACGATTTATTATTCTTTTTTTAGTGTAAGCCATCTTTTAATAGACGACTCTAAACGATTGTCTCGGTCAATCCATTCTCGTTGGTTTTTTAAATTATTAACATATAAAGCAATATGACTCCGTGTGGTAATTGAATTCCTAAATAGAAAAAATGTCGGAAGAAAATATAGGATCATAAATTAGAGAGGAATATTTTCGTATTCATGATCTAGTTACCAACATTTAACTTTGGACATAATTATGCGCTCGTTTGTCAACTCCCATCTTAAATGTCCAAAATGTCATTAACAATTTCTTTCATCTTGCCAATAAGCCATCCGTTACAGACGTCATAACCTCTGTTTATACGTTTTGTCCTTATTTCTATCAATATTAATAGGACCACCTTCTCGGTAATAGTCAGTTTTATTACAATACTTTTATTATTAAAAGTCCACTGTCCATTCAATGACTTAGCTTGCAACTAGAATACAGAGAGAGTCAAAATCAAGCCTCAAATCTTCACACGGTTTTATATAATTTCCAATTAATATGCAAATTTATTTCAGAACATTTTGCAAGCCAATTAGGTTTTCTGGGTAAAGAAGACAGACTGCATTTTAACGCCATAACGCATTCCCTGAACTAGTATTTGTTATGTATTACTCCATTATGCTGGACGATGACACGAACCGCCTTTACTTGCATATCTTAAAAATTTCTATTTTGGAAAAAAATCACTCATGGCTCAAAATATATTCCGAGGTATGCCATATTAAGCCATTAATCTTTTTTGAAGGAGTGTGTTTTAGTAATAAAACTTTATGTAAATATTTTTTTATTTTTCGTTTCAAATGGGTTATATTATTAATGTTAAAACGTACTAGAGAGTCACAGAAACGGCGACGAGAACTACTGAAAGACTTAAATTATTTGGCTAGTTTAAGATATAACACTGACCCAGCCACGAACTTTAATATTTTCCTAGCATATTTACCGTGAAATGTAAACTCTTTATGTCAATAATTGATCATTACACAATAAATCCACGGTTACCAAAGTTTGGCCAATTAAACGGTAACACCCTTTCAAGGTCTGCTCTACTTGTGTGAAGTCTCGGGGCGGAAACGTATGTAATAAGGCAATTAGACTAATCGAGGTCACCTTTACTTTTGTTAGTAAATCCCCCTGAAGTCATTGACAACTAAATACTGACGTAACCCGATCTCCTTTAATTGAAGTAAAATTTTACTAATGCTCACTGGCGACAGTAGTAAGTTTACGATAATTATTCTTAACGAGTAAATGGCACCATGGTCGAGTAGCAAAGCCTTGAAGTTTCAGCAACGGAAAACATTTGGCGCCGGTTACGTTCAAAGTTTCTATAATTAAACGTATTCAGCAATCGCCAAAACGAACACAAAGTCTAATCAAATCTTTTGATGAAATTCCGGAAAGCATTTCGGTGGTCTCTTGTCAGTTGTGTTAATCTGAACAAGACGTGTTTCGTGAACACCCAGAAAGCATGTTTGGAAATCCCTTGTTGATAAAACTTTGTCAGCTATTTAACGGTCACCGAGAGAATGGTGCTACCGATTCCAGGTATTCGTGCAGTCGACAATGTCTTGGGCATTGGTGAATTTAACATTAACAATGCGTCAAAATAGATAACAAATGCGATGACCGATCAAGTTCATAAAACTTTGAGTATATATATATTTACTACTTTCTTACTGGTAGGACATTAAATATCATTTCTTAGGGCGTTGGTCCAGTTTGGCTTCATCACTAACATTTTTTGGAACTAGATTAGCTCTTAGTATATGTTACGTACCGTGTTTACCTGAGCTGTATTACTGCACACTGAGTGTGTATTGCTAAATTATAATCGACCATTAATGATATTTGAATGACCATAACAATAACACTATCAGTAATTGCAGAAAACATGTCCTGAACCTTTCCCATGGTACTAATGACTATCTTCGAAGATAGTTATGTATTGCTTGAGGAGTTGTCGTTCAGCTTAACGTAATGAAGGTACCCTTCAATGTAAATTTTAGCTTGTCTCACAAATAATACATTTTTATTATTCAATACAAACAAAACGGTGAGATGGCTTGTAAATCATTATATAATATATTAATATACTTATATTCAACTTACTAAATATTTATATATGATTATTTATTATACTCCAGGGGGGTTTTATTAAGTGCTATCTATAAAGCGAGATTGTGTTGTACTGCCAAGACTACCCAAGTGATTTATAAGATATATATAATGTTGGGAATGTAGTAAGGAAAACATCTTTGTTTTTTAATGACATACTGGACTGTTGTTCAGTTGCCCACGTGTTGACCAAGTGTCACTAGAAACAGACATTAAGATAATTTGAAGTTCAACTATGGGTTTTAAAGTGATAAATAGACGGTATTATCGCTATTAACCCTCTCATTATACTAGAGCGGTCTGATTAGGGTTTCAGTATGGCGATAATTGGTCAGAATGGATGGATTTGTGACCAAAAGAGCTTTACCACCAGCTGACCGCAGGTCAGATAAAGGTATTATCTATAGAAGGTGGTTTATAGAGATTAATATCAATACCTACTTGTAGTTAGTACACCATAAACACACATTTATCATGCATCTGCCTCTTTCTATTCTCCCCATAATAGCGATAAAACACATCGCTAGCTTTATTCACTCATATAAAACGCCTGCCGTAAAACCTGCATCATTTAAGGTCATTTATCGATAGATTTACAAACAAAGAAACATTGTGTGAAATAAATATTGTTGGTAAATAATCTTCTAATATTCTTAAGATATTCCTGGAAGTCTTTTAGAATTTCAATAATACCCCAAAGATGCCATGTTCACGCATCATGTGAACTGACTTCCAAGCACTTGGTTACCCACTGGGAGAAATAGAATAAAGTGGAGGCAACTGCTTTGACGCAAGTTATTTAATCTAAGGCCTATCAATTCTGAAATATTATACGCCACATCGTGCACGCACGTGTAAACGTATCCGTCCGCTTTTATACACAAGCGTAGGCACGAAAGGGAAGGACCGAATAGCACGCCCAATCGTAACTAAGCTCATTACAGGGTATATAAGTGTTTGATATATGTTATCAATGGAATTCCACGGACTTTGTTTATGTATTCAGCTATCAATATCTATCACCAATGTATCTACATATAGTATACATCTTAAAGATAGCACAGTTCTCTCCAGACAGCACTTGGTATTAAACTATCTTGATGGTTTCACGTACTGGCAGCACTCGGCTTGTGATTTATGGTGCAGGTGAAACGAAACAGGTTCATTATCCGCTGCAGTGGACGAACTGGGGTGGTAAAAACATATTAAACACCCGTAATCCACCCAACATCAGAGAACAGAAGAGATTTGCACTTAACGTGTTTTATATCCCCATAGATAAAAAGCACGTGCACACAGAAGCAGAGGTAGTGTACTTCGGGGTTTACAGTTTCTCCTCGAACACCCCACCCGTGCTTTAGATAGTTCCAACAAAATAAACATTTCTTGAAATGCTAAATCCTAAAACGGGTACCTTTATATAACAAAGCAAGAACTCACCCTTTTGTTTTCTCATCTTTTAAAGTGTCTCTGGTTTTCCTGTCCAGACGTCCAACATGCCTACGTGAGAGTATTAGATTTTATCGAAGATTGTCCGGTTATTTGGCGTGCAACAGAAAGGGGCTTTGCAACCAGTCCACATCAGATTGTTATCTAATGATTTAGCCCATGCCCCCAAAAATTTGATCTACATTGATGTGGATATTTATTGGGTTGGCGCAAGTCACTTGACATCCAGTACTATACAACCGTGAGTCAAAGGTTAGGATCAAGAATTATAAATTATCATTGTAGGGCAATTTACACCAAAAGACGTCCGTTTTAATATTCTACGATCTTTAAACTTTAATCCCTAAAGATATAACCTTTGGAATTAAAACAGTAGTTGCTGTAATTCAAAACAATTATTGCCCTAGTTTAAATAAACGTGATTCTGTTTTACACCTTCCCAAAAAATAGGCTTTCCAGAGAGCTAACCATGCTTTTTAAAATAATGTTTATACAGTATATACTTGAAGTCTACTTGATAATGAAGTGTTTAGTGGGGGTTGAGAGATTGACGAGCTAATCTCCCCACTTAAACAACCCTGCATGTTTACCTTCATCGATGGGGTTACAAGTTTTAGAGATAATTTCCTGGCAGGGGAGAGGCTCGCTGGTCAGATAGTTGAACTCCATGAGTCTTACAAGCCGACATAGGGTGGAGTCACCTGGTTCAACTAGAGTAGCATCTACGGATATAAACTAAGTCTTAACAATATTTTCGATAAATTTGTTTAAATGTACTGTTTTGTGTCATTCTGTTGATAATCCAATCTCTACCCAATGTATATTTTTTCAGGTTACGGCGTCTGTTTATTTGATTCAAGAAGTTATTTGACTGTATGACGATTTATAAACAGACGCAGCAAGAATGTTCACAATAAAATCTGTTTATATATTGAACGGAAATATGTAGAAAGTAATACGAAAACCAAACCTGGAGAGAGACCGAGACCCGCATGCAGAGTTAGTTTAGAGTATATTTTACCTAGCTTGGCTGAGATTCCTAAACAATATCGGCCAAGAATGCTGTTTTCGTGTTACCATATCAAATATGCTGATATATCTGTTCTCTTATTATATCATAATAATGAGTATGGTAAATAAATAGATGTATCGTATATACAGTGATTGTGTATACTGCTAAGTGCAATGTATCAATAACTCAGGTATGATATTTGTTATAAGATGAAGTGTGTTTAAATTATGAAGGAATCTCCGGGTAAATGAAATAGAAATAGTGGAGTTTACTACACCTGCAGGATTTAACAAGTCAAAGGGCAGCCAATTCAGCTGTATGAAATTCTAGCGAGAGGGTTATCTTTAGACAAAGATTTGGCATAAACGATTTTATTTTTCATTTTGTTTTTTAAATGTATATATTAGGAAAGTATCGATTGCGAGGCTGTGGTGCATGTGTATGTTTACTTACTCTAAAGCGTTATTTGTATAATCGGTGGCAAATCTTTCAGGATTTCTATCGGCACGGACTTAGACCAAATCAAGCGTACCGTAAAATAAAAGAAGAAGTCGCGCTAATTTATACTGTTTTCTTCGACAAAGTTCCATTTGCAGAAAAGGTAAATTGGAGATCTATGACGAATACGTCCCTGTTAAAGACGTGACAATATGTTTTGACAGCGACCATTCACATAACCAAAATTTAACACTTGGTTGATCAGTTTTGATCCGGATTGTCCCAGATTCGTTGTGGGTAACATTCTATTTTTTTTCTTTTTATATTTTACGGGGGCGGGAATCCCCCATGGACGTTTGCCAATTTATACTACAGGTAAATGTCGTTCATAATCAACCTGGGAGGGTTTCATGATGGTTGAACATTTAGTTCTTTAATTATTCATCTCCACCAAGAGGTAGAAGAAGTGATATTCTCAAATGGGAACATATTGAAATAACGAGATATTCTTTGTAATCGTGTTAGCTAAATACGGGATAGGAGCACACGAGGCATCATCTGGTGTTAAATGTGTTCACGTCATGATAAAACTATATGTCATACAAATCCATACCCAGCATAGAATTTGGGAAAATGAACTACTTTCAAGCATGGGTTACTTCATGTACATTAAATATCTTCTACAGTATAGCACACATGATGAATAGGCATGAATATGTGAAAATTGCCAGTTCTGAAATCCACCCTCTGTTCCTTTACCTCCCCGGAAAAGCTCGTCTTAAGAATGTGATGTATCATGGGTAAGAACTTTAGAATATCGTATGAAACATCGGCAAAAGTTAAACATGTTAACATCATGTTTGATCTATCAGTCATGTAGTTCACATCACAGGTTAAAAAAACCCATATGATTGACAGAACTGAGCACAACTCGGGTTTCATTGACGCGTGCTATAAATATAGGGTCATAACAAGGTAGGTGGTAAAAGATAGTAGTACACTTTTTAGTACTATATTTTACATATTTACACTATCCCCATCAATACGTATCTAGCCTTTTCTTGTCAGAAAACGGACCTGGGATAACAACATTTGCAACGCTTCTGCGACCGGAAGTTAATACTCGTCTGCAGTGCATTAAACACGATCGGCCTGGTTCATCGCTCCCGCGAGAGATTGCGAGAATGTATTTGAAATCGTCAGAAAAACATACATTCCGGAAACCCTTGGCACCACTCTACTGAGTTCCAATTTTTAGCATTTTTCTTTGAAGGATATGGCGATTGTTAACATTCTTGGCAGGCAATTCATTACTCACAATATAAAGCTCAACATTAAAACAAAACCCTGTCGTTTGCTGTGTGATGTTTTTTTGTGATAACAACTATTTAAGTTCTTACTTTAAATATAAACATCTGTTTTTTTACATTGATTTTTAATGACATCTCTTTAAATGTTACATTCTGTAACATAGACAAACGCAATTACAGGTATCTTTGGGTAATAATCATAAGAACTTTAGCCTAGTACTTCATTTGGACGAGTTCTAACAATCGGAAACTTAGGCTTATTAATTGGAGCTAAATACTTCTGTTACATTGTTGTATTTATGCTAGATTATTTGATTTTATTGTAATATGAAAATAAACGTGTGGATTTAAAGACTTGAGATTCCATTGGCAGGTGCAGAAACAAAAACAAGAAGCTTTGTTACTGAACTATATATTTGGAGAAATACAACAGTTATGCCATGTGCCAGGGTCGGTGAACGAAGCGAAGTAACACGTGTGTAATACCTCCATGTGTAAAACTTTTGTTTCATATGCCTGGGTAGAAATGGATAATTTTAAGCAGTTACCAAAATGGCTACATGAGCGGAGGAGCTGTGCACCTAGTAAACAACATAGGTCCCAAAACGTATCCTTTTGAGACACCATATATGGCAAATTCGTCGGACTATATTTGCTCCTATTTACAACAACGCACGGGTTTATGCTATCAATGGTTCATTTCAGCCAAATAAAGGCCCAGTAAAATATATATGTCGTTTACTATATCCTGCAGAAGGTCCATGGTACAACGACAACCTAATGATATCAAACATATGTTTTCATACAGATTGTAAATGAGGTAATATAGTAAAGACAGGGGCGTGTAGGACTGGAAAACTCATCATCGACTGGTACACTCATCTCCATTAACCAGTATTGCGGCATGAAGTTATTTCAGCATTTATTAGATTGTATATAGAAAACTATTTCATATAGTATTTTGATACATAAGCCACACGCATTCATCAGAGAAATTCCTCTTCAGTTTATTTATTTGCTTACATATGCTGCTGAGAAGATTTATGATTATACCGTAGTTAGATAATGGTGCTGAGCGTTTAGCTCATAGAAATATTACACGGTACATGATTTCAACGTTTAGTTAATATTCTATGGTTTGGCACACTAACCAGGAGTTCCTGTGTTCCATCTGGATTAAGACAAGTAATTATTTCACTGTATTTCATGATGACAATTTTTCCCTTGATTTTTTCCCCATTTTCCTACATTTGACTTGTTGATTGAGTTAATTTCTGGTCTGGAATTGGAGAAAAGGGATCAAATTTGCAATTACATAGCAGTTTTGGGTAAAACTGATGATATTCTCGCTGAGGGATAGGGAGTGTAAAGTGTCTTCGCGTAGAGTAATCATTTTGTTGGAGGTGACATTTTGACCGCAATCACCACCAAATCCTCCTAACAAAAAATCTAAACGGCCACACTCTGCAATATTACGATGAAGAAATTGAAAAATGCGGTTCACTATGTACATATATAGATTGGAACCAATGGAATATTGAGCAAAAAGCTACCGCCTCTGATTTTACAGTCATTTAGCATTGAATTGCTAGTTTGAGTCCATCTCTGTGGAAGTTACTAGGGGTTTTTCAGCCTGATTCCCTGTTGCCAATGATGCAGGATGAATGGTTTGGCAACAACAGCATTTAATCATTCCGATGGCGCGAGGTCCCACGTATACCATGCTGCAACACATTAAAGATCACATGAAAGTGTGTCCATCGTCGTTATCCGAGTTGGCGCAGAAAGTACTGATGGTGGTGACGAGTTCATGTTCGTTCGAACCTACGGTCAATCCGCTGAAAAGAAAATTAAGACGTTGAATCCCATTACATCTCAATCATCTCTGGCTATGCGACAACAAAACATGAAATATGGAAGCTTTAATTGTCAGTCGCATGTGAAGTCTAGAAGTTTACATCTATGTGTAAGCTTTCTGTCTTGGTGTTACTAACAGACAATCAGACGAGCGCCTCAGTCCCGACACCCTTTCGGTGTGATCCTTGTCGCTGTGATACCTGTCGCTGCAGCCCGTGTCATTCCCATCGGATTCATTGTATAACTTTGATGGGAGTACAAGTATGAATGGGAGTACAAGTATGAATGGGAGTGGACGTTCAGCAAATTTATGTGCACTACCTTATTTTCAGCGATTAGGTATACAACGAGACGAAAGCAAGTCGGGGTCTAGTTTAAAGAATTCGCGTTCATCTCCACCTATTCGGGATTCTGATCCTGTACATTCATCGAGCCTATACACCTATGCTGATACCAATCGATTGAGAAAATGAGTGGTCAACAGAAAAAACGGATGGCATCAAATATCGCCTGCTAGAGCCTAATGATTGCATTCTTTGGATTTCCCTTTTAATCTTTTTCTAGATAAGAGATTAAAAGCAAAGGTAAACCAAAAACGCTGAAATGATACCAATGGATAGCATAGAAAATATTATTTTATCAATAAGTAACTATTGGAAGGGACGTTAGACAAACCTATTAGTTCTTTTAAGTGATCGATACCAATTTAGACGGGTATCTTATTGTATTGACTACTACACATGACATATAGATACAAAATACCCTGTCTACAGCTCTGTCAGAAACCATTTCTATTAGTGTTGTACGTGACTACCACCTAAATAACAACCAGTCGTTTTACCCAAGTCGCACGTTTTCCGATTACAAATCGTATTTGATAGTATTGTGTGTGTTTGTTCTAAGCGTTCATGACCATGTGAGGATAAAGGTTGTCCATTAAATTTGGATTAAGTTGTCATCATCCGCTTGTACTAACATCAAATGTAGAAATTGTTAATTGGTATCAATAATTGATCTGCTATTTACAGGCCTCTATGCGATTATGACATTGTATTGTTTAAATTTGTTTGTTTGAGTAATTGGCAGTGTTTTACTGACCCGCACCAATCTTAATAAATCAGTCAACTATGTGACTGAAACCGACTGACCGACAACAGATAGGATGAGCAGGTTATTAACGGGAATCACTATGGGGATAAAAAGCTCAAGTTTGTTGCTTTTAGTTCTGGCATGCCATCAATCAGATGATGAACGATGAGCTATATATCTTCAATGTTTGGCTGAATGGCGATCCTGTAAAATCCGCCGAAACCTTTCTTTCTGAATCCCTTAATCCAAAAACAAATAACACCGCCTAATGTTGGTGGTGGTAGGTATTTCTTCATACTCACCTTCTTATGTGGACAACACGTTTTGTTATTTTTGATCGTGTGCACATAATGATTAATCGTGCGTTAAACCGGGCATGCTTACTTCTTATCAGTTCTTGCAGTTAACAGTTTTTAGGAGTGCAGGCTCTGGGCCATTGAAATTCTAGGGTTAGGGTAAGGTCTTCGATCATTGGGAACCTAAATGACCTAGAAGGCATTTCACACCAACTGTGTACTTAATAAACAGGCCACAATTCCATGGAATACATTTACTGCTCATTACTAAGCGACGTTTCGACTAGGTTTCTCTAATCGGAAGTCAATAAATTCAGTTATAGATACCACCAGAGCATAACATGAAGAAAGTTGCCTTTTCATCACAAAATTGCACGGGTGTTTATTAAAGCATGATTTACAGCGTGTGGATCCCATCATAGCGTTTATATCTCACTCCAGTTATACTGTTGGAGCAAACACAGAATGTTTTGCACTCACCAGAATCCCCACCAGTATCATCAAAAACCCTCAAACCGACAGCAATCAAACTGTGTATAAACACAATTCTTGAAAAAAAAGAATAACCAAAATCGTGATCTAATGATCACGTAAATAGACCTTGTATTAATACAGGATACTGGTTACAATTTCAGAGTCAGAAATTTAGTTTGGCGGCTTTCGAAAGATAGAGTTCCAGATAATCTTAACAAGATGCCCAACTTGTGGCGAATCCAAGTAAAATACACGATTCTAAACAATCTGTCTTAGTTAGTCCCACGCACGTCACCTCTATCAATGTAACATTACATTAAAATTAACCTCTAGGTTTCTTGGGTCATGTTTGTTTTGGAACCATGGCGTAAATACGATCTGTACTTGTTAAGTATTATATAGAATACAACACATTTGTAAGCATTGTAATTGGATTTAGCTAAACATTTGCAGGATTTTTTACATGATATGATATGGGGTTTAACGTCTCGATTCCTAACATCAACTGGTCAAATAAAGAGTGGAAAATGTCAGGTAATTTGTTATGACGTGGCTTTACAGCCTACTTGTCGAATTCCAACTGCCTAGAATTATTCTATGTGGACGCCAATGTATACTCGGGACCTTGGTTTGTCTTCCTATCCAAACAACTAGATGCAATTATTTGTAAGTCTCTCGTCCGGCATTACTGACATGGAGAAACCAAGCTGACAAAAAAGGTTCGTGGCATTTTCTTGAAACCTGGAACTCCAGCACATATTACAGTGAGCCACCACAGCTTCCTAATAAAACATTATATGGTTGTTTTATGCGATATGTAAAAAAATTGCTAACTTGGCAGAATTCATTCGAATATCTTACATGATAATATTATACGATATTTGCTAATTTGTATGGTATTGTTAAAATTCTGATCCATTCTAAACACCTGAATTGCGTTCGATTTGTGTACTGACTATTATAATCACGTTTTAATATTACCATCGTAAAGTTTGTGTCACTTTAATTTGAAAGGTATAAAAACTGACATTTGCTTCGTGATTTTCCCTATATTACTTTGGACTTGAACGCACTGATCAATATAACAAACATCCTAGACCGACGCTCTTAAAATATTTACATAGATATTGTTACGGTTATATTATTACGTATTGCACGTCTGATAGACAGTACAGACATGGTAACTTAATTGATAGAGCCTTGGAACCTTAAAACCACCCCCGTTACTTGACCCCATAAACCTTACTGATCAGATGAGTAAATAATAACACTAAGCTTTGTCGTGTATTTTATGCTATGATAAAAATTTAACAGTATCACACAGGAAAGCTACTGTATCGCAAAGTCTATCACTTAATACGAAAGTATGTACAATAAAAAAATACATAGGATTGGTTTTACCAACACAATAAGTAGAGTAATTTATTATATTTGCGTAGTTTCTTTTATGACCTTGAATTGTAACTTCACGAATTTGAAATAACCGATTTATTTTTTTTTATATTTTATTTGATAAGGAAAATGGTATAAAACACCTAAACAACAATTCAAATACCATACAGAAGTTAGTTTTGGGTACACATTCCTTAATTTATTTTAATGACTTGAATTAATGTCAGTAATACTTCTACAGGGATGCGTTCGGTATATAACGTCAAGACTAGAATGGACGTATACTGGAATTATACTAATATTGGACAATTCATCATTTAGTAGACTTTGGATCCTTGATATTCTTTATTCATTCAAGTCGATCTCATTAGTACGGTGCAGGAATGGCAATGGGCTCAGATGTTAACCCTTTGGCATACCACCACGGAATTGCATAGCCATCGCCCTGGCTATTAAAACTCCAACCTGATAATATTACAAATATGGGTTTACCTTTACACATTTTAATGCGATAAATTAAAATAAAGGAAAGTTTTTACCTATCGTCTAGACTTGAGCCTGTTGAAACAAATTGCTGTCAAAAGGTTCACCCTTTGACTTAATGTTAAAAGTGTTTTATATGTTGGTAAAAAGTTAACCGTCTCGTTCCAGCGTACAGCTCTCATAGAAAAAAAGATCCGTATCTCCAATATTGAGGTTAACTAAGGTGGGGTACCTCAATATAAATATATACAGGAAATAACAAAGGTAATATGGTAAGAGAACAATGGTGTCAGTATGTATATTATGTACTCTAATAAATGTGTACGTTGCATATATACCCAGTGTAACGTAGATAATTCAGCATTTACATTAAACTGTATCCGTAACAGAAATTAAATTTTGGGTGGCAATTCTCAAAAGGGGAAAAGGAGGCGATGGAGATGATCTTGGCGAAAGATCAAGCTTGGCAGATAGGAAACGTCCATTCACTGGGAGAGCCAGATGTGTTCAATTTGAGACATTTTTAAGCTTAGCTCCACAAAGAAGTACTGAATAATCTTAGTAATCAAATTTAAAGCGTTTTGAAAAGCAAACCGAATATGTACTTGGTTGATCACGAATAAATTTAAATGTTAGTTTGTACCTGGAACGGATCGAGTGCATTATTCATAAAAAGTATTTTAACGGTAAGGGCGACAATGAAGGGTTTTCTAGATTTGAATATAATATAGTCTATAATAATTATAGATATAGCATGTTTAAAGATAATTTTGCCTCGCCTGAGAAAATTAATATGTAACGCACGATCGAGACAGATATTATAACGGAAACGTGTCTAATAGTTGTCATACGGCGACTGCGTCAACACATTAGATAAATTAGAAACTTTAATGTGGCTACTTAATATTATCATTATGCAGCCCAACTACATTGTTATGTGTATTAAGTACAGGTAAATCAACAACTGTCTTAATAATGTTCATATTTATATATGTCTAATCAACGTCCCATATAATATATACGGTGTCAAGTATACAATGTCCTTATTCACAAGCTTGTTTTTATGTTTTTTAGACACTCATAGTTAGTGTCGACCAAATTTCAAATAGAAATGCAGCATACTAATTTACGGAAATGTACACCATCATTTTAGACCATAGAGCTCTTGTTGTCTGTTATTCATCAAGGATCATGCAATAACGAAAGAAAACTTCATGCTGTTGTAGTTCATTACAACCGAATCTCAACTCCACATAATTCCACCACCACCAACCAAACATAAACCCAATAGCTCATGTTTATCCAGATATACTTTGCTTATTTCCGCCACATGTAGGGATTTTTATTGTTGGAGTACACGAATCGTGTACGGTAGGAACATTGTATAGCAGTTGGACTATGATTGTAAGGGATTCATAACGTTTATTCTTCATGGCCAGTAGTCAACCTGGGTTTATATTTTATTACACTGTCGTGTTCTTTCTGAATGGAAACGGAGAACTCATAAACTAACACTTGCTCTTTAACTTCTTACACCCCTAAATAAGACGTATATTAACATTGTGGTGTTAAGCTTATGGAAGAGTAAAAGTAGAAACTATAATTTTACCGGCCATTGGACAACTCAGTCCAAAAAGGTTACACGAGGCTTGTTTACATTACAATAATCCAGTGACTTTGCAGATAGTAAAGGTCGTGCGTTTTTCGGATTTAAACCAGTCGGTGGTATTTCAGTTGGATTCTTTTAAGCATTTATCCGTTTATTATAATTAGTTTATCAGTGTAGCTATTTAGTTTGTCCGTATTACGCCTCTTTGTAAAAATTTCAGTTATCCATAATTCTGTATTTTTTTTTTTATGAAATCATATAAACTATTGATATGATGCGTAGAATATACATAGCTATAAGATATACTATGTATTTCCTTGTAATTTTGCAATTCTTTAGGCGCTTTGGGACCGTTTCGGTCTTTATATAAAGCCCTAAAAAATATAACGTCACCCAACCTGAAAAGTTCATGTCCGTACATCCAGACTATATAAGGGATTGAATGGTTTATCCTGACTTAGTTCTTCGGCTAAAAATAACATGCCACCGTCAAAATCCGGTAAGAATATTAAAATTGTTAATCTTCCAGACAAATCTTTAACCAGAACTTATGGTCAACCTATACTGCAATCGGGTACTTTTGTGTTCTTAATGTTCTCTGGAATTTGCACTAAAGATGGTAGAACATAGTCTGCGACAAGGATATGCCATTTTTTCAGTCCTTTTTATTATATATACAAACGATAGACTAATGGACTGCTTCTTGCAGCTTAACACTGTTAATAATCCTTACGTACAGAAACTCGTTATAATAGACGTGTTCTATCTTCTAGTTCCTTGCTGTCGTCTATCAGCCTAATATAACGAATACCTACTGAGAAAATTAGTTTTATATATGTAACATCCACAGTTATCGTTATTGGTAATTAAAGTGATTGGCAGCTTTTGAGTACGGTAAGCACAACTAATAATGATAGGATATCGGTAAGTGCTGCCAGACGCCGTGATAAGTCATGTTATCAATTATGATATTACGCCAACATATCAATATTTTAAATGAGAGTAGATATTTTAATGATAAGCTGGCAATGTACTTATAATATAGCCAATCTTGGTGGACTTCTATGTATATCATTTTTAAAAACTATCTTTAAGTTCTTTTCCCAAATATAGTTTGAAAGGATCCGTAATTGGTAATACCGCCTACTGATATTTAAGTATTTTATTTAAGAAAACTGACATGAAATTGTTTCTTGCTTGTGCATGCAGGTGTAAAAAATTCTACCAGATATACTTTTTGATAATGATGATAAAATTTACATCTTAATAAATATTTAATAAATTCGTTGACACTAAAAGAAAAATGTGTTATTCAAGTTTAACTGTAACACTGACCGACATAAATAACACAGAATTTCTGTGAATTTGAGAAATAGGGGCACCGCATATTTCTTATGCGGGTGACAAATTCCTATCCCTGTAATAATATCGTATAAATATCATATTTTTCATATAAAACATGATTTTTCATTCTTTGAGTAGTCTACAATAGACTTCCTTTTTAACAATATGGCGACAACCAACTTTCTGGTATTCCAGTATAACATTTTCATACTCGTATGGAATTACTTGAGAGTATCCCATGAACAATGTTTTTAGATATGTTAGATATGTTTTGAGACTTTCATCTCAATCCATCATCATATATCAATTTCATCGAGCTCACATGCGACCCGCCCAGAAACAGGCTTTGGCGAATTAAGATGAAAACCGACGCGTGGACAAGACAATACCTTATGACATTAGAATTGATGAGGTGAAGGTTGGAGGGGATATTCCTGCATGGTTTCTAACATTTCAACGTCATCCTGCTGTTTTAATTATCGCAACGTATGGTTTAACAGATGAAATTTTATATGTTTTAAAACACTAAATCTCCGTAACATGATTTTATGATTAATAGTTCAAGTAGGGGACATCTTGGTCTATTCTTCATTTGAATTTTGAAAAGTCACCATCGTACTACGTCGTAGTACACATCCACTGAGCACAGGAGAAAAACTGACAAACACACAGTACAATAAGTTGACCAACAGAAAATCCAAATTAATTCAAACGATAAATTTAGACGATCTGAATGGAAATGTGTAATGGTCTTGCAGAAAGAATGACATCTTTTTTGCCATTGCTAGTTGTATCCCACGATTGGACAAGGGAAATAGTTTCTTCACACCACTGCCAAAGAAACCTACATAGTACATAAAATAAAGCTCTTCACAACGTTCAAGAGCGCCGTTAGCAATTAGAGGGGCCATCCCGATTATAACAGAGTCTCGGGAATAGTCTGTGTAGGTATGAAATTTAAACCACAAAATATAGAGGAATGGTGCATTTACCTTGTCTGAAAATTTCAGCTCAAAATTTCAGTCTTTTGGACGTGAACTTCAAAACCGCTTACCCGGACACGTAACCCTTTTAAGATTTCGGGTCAATGTTTTCGTTGGGTGACTTGATAATCTTTTGCTGTTCTCGATAACGAACGGTAAATCTCGCCTACACGTTATTTCTATAAAATAAAAGTATGGTTTTATCCGGACACCGTATTTCAAGATGAAAACTGACGGGTTTAAGTTGTTTGAAAACATCTCACCATAATTAAGCTGTTTTATTCTCCAAAAAATAATCGAGATTGGCTCTTTAAACTGAACATTCGCTATATGTTAGCCTCATAATAACCTATTTCACTGCGTTAAACCACAGTCTCCCAAACGTTTTTTGTTTTCTGGGTTGTACCTGAAACAGGATGAACTGTGACATTAATATTGGTCGGAGAGTAAACTTTAGAGGTTAAACCAGCATTAAAGAAACCAAACTAAGGCAAAGGTGTGTCAAAATATCGATAGCCTTTACCTTTGTCTTTTCTGCACATCACAAAAACGACTTGAGTTAGGGTCGGAATGTGTCCAGCCCTCAAATAACAATCAACGACAAAGGATGTTTTCATTTCGTCCCAAATGTTAAAGTTCGACTTATCCATCGGTTACTATTTCACATGCTTATTTGCTTCATTATAATTGTTTGAAGAAACTAAACACCGTGATAGTTAAGTAAATGATAAAGCGATATCCAAGCATTTGTCACGTGTGAAGTTTCTAGTAAAAAAATCTACAAAGCTTAAAAACTACCAAGCAATGCCTTTTGAGGTTTTGTTTCGTGTAGTTTTCTACGCTTAGGTCACTTTATGATTGGGGTGCAAACCGACAGCCTAGAAGTGAGTGTATGTAAAAGTCATTTGCAACAAATTTTGATAAGTGGTTGTTGAAAGTCGTGGCATGCCAGTGTCTTTGATGTACGAGTTTTTTGGCATTGACATGTAAAAAGTGTGGAATCTTTAGAATTCCAAATCGCACCCCATCAGTCGTCAACATCACCTAACTTGGACAACAACATCATCACCTCACGTATCCAAATCCATTCCTCTGGTTTCTCTCAACAGCTTTTATTCGCTCCTTAGCTGTATTTTAGCAGTTTAGCGTTTCCAACACACCGTTAGCTCTGTCACCAGTTAATTTCCTATACCATCCTTCCGGGGTATGCAGAGGTAATGCGACTTTTATTTTTATAAAGTTTATGTGAAATTAATCAGTACGCATGGGGTGGGTTATTGATGAGTTTTGCCTTTTTCCGGGATACTTTTTTAGTTTTAATAAAAGAAAGATGAGTGTTTAATTAGACAGTAGTCTAACTACTCACTGCATGAAGTCTTAATCATCACTGCAACGAGAGTAACATACCTTGCCTAATTTAACAACATTATATATTTATAGCATTTTGAGATATTTTTGCCAAAATTCCGTTGGTAAATGTCCAAGAGGGTTAAATTTAAATGAAGTGCATAGATAGTTTTATCGGTATTTTACGTGTGTTTTGGGATTTTGACTAAGACAACTTCTGTTCAATGTACCAGGTAGCCGCATGGAAGTTGGGGGTCATCACGTAAAAATTATTGACGATATGCTTGGCAGATGCTTCTGACCTGATGCTGCTTGTGTCAAGATAATCAAAAATCTAAACTCGTCTGCTTTAAGTCTGGGAGTAGAAACATAATCTATGGGTTAACAACTCTATTACCCTCATAAACTGATAAACTAATGCACGACATAACGATTATAGAAATGTAACTTTTTTTAAAAAAGTAAATTTAAATACTTAATAGTTTCTAACAGGTAGTTCGGATAATGAGGCAGAAAGCAGCTTGTCAGACGGAATCGTGTCAAAATTTCTTACAAGGAACATGCCTTCTTAATTAAACAAAAAAAACTAGCCAAAATATTGTGATTTAACCTCTGATACTGTTCATTTTTAGAACCAGGTTTTGAGTCATAATATTCCCCCAGATAGGTTGGAATTCTGATGTCTAGGGAAAAAAACGCACCTTCTTTAGGTACAATTTGGCAAAATGCTTAAAACACATGTTCTGCACAAAAAAAGTAATGCGTGGTTTCTGAACTTTTAACTTAAATTCTGCACGTTATCTTTTGGGAGCATTTTTTTTTCTCAAAAATAAATACCATCATTGTGTGAAGAGTGAGCGATTTTTAAATTAATGACCGAAACCTATGCCAAATACAGTTTTGTATTTGTCTAGAATTCCGGTTTATTCCCGTACGTTGTGGGTGGTACTTTTTAATATTGTTTTGAAGGGTTTTGTCACTGACTCTCTTTGATATTTTTGATTTTGATTGCAGAGGGAGAGTGCGAGAGAGAAACAAGGTCATTTCGGGACTCACATCGTACAATTATCTTTCAATAATTCACTTGCATCTTTAGCAGTGGGAGGAAACCAGAAGAACTTGTCACGTACAAACTTAGGATCGATGACTCAATGACAGAGCTATGATCTAAAGCGCACGTGTTTGACCATTCGACCATGCACCCACCCTTCATCTGGATTGTCTGTGTTGGTCTTTTGGGCAGATAGTCGTGCTGGACTAATTTGAATATTGGGCTTACTATAGATTAGCACTTAATGCAATATATAATTATTCCATGTCAGGCTGACAACCCACTTGACATTCTTAAAGACTTCTCTGAAGATTTATAGATTCGTCTTAGTTGACGCATAAATCATTTTGATCAAAGTATTGTTGGTGGCTCCTTAAATGAAGGTCGTCTATCAAATCCAATTCTTATTGAACAAAATAAACGACTGAATTATACGAATAAACACACTGGAAAATGGAATGGATTTTAAGATGAAACACTATAATACTAATTTTGCACGATTCGTTGGACAACACATTCTAATGATTTCGAGATAAAGGATAGAATCTATGCCAAACTGTAAGTTATTCGAGATTCAATAACGCCCAATACGAAATGATGTTAGTATTATCCAACCCAACATAGACAGATGCTTGGCTATTACCGTATATACAAACTATTAGTAACATGTTTTCGGGGTGCTGTGTCTTTAAGATTGGAAAATAAATGATGCCACGCAGGTATGTAATGATCTATTGACCCAAGCATTTATTGTCTATCAGTTAAACGTTGGAAGAAATCTAATCTTTACGAACAGCCAAAATACGACATTTGCAAACATAACACAAGTCACGAAAAAAAGAAAGTGACCTTTGATTTGATTGAATAGATACAAAACATAGCTAGAATTCCAGGCTCCGTTCAAACGATTCTGACGTTCGGCAGGTAGAGGTGAGTGGGGGAGGTGATGAAAAGCGGTCAACAATTGCATGGTAAGGAATCTACGGGATAGAAAGCCGACACCGTACACTTGTGCTGCTCCACCCTGGTGATGTTAAGTAGGATACAGGTTGAATGAGGACTCCTACACAGCCAAGATGAGATTGTATATAAAAAAAAATATTCTTGTGTTTGACATTTTCATTTAAACAAATTGTGTCTGAATCTGTTGGCACCACATTGACGTCGACGATGCTTTAACCTTTGGCCTTTTGAATTGAATAAATGATTTAATAGATGATTGAATAGATGAATAAGTGGGTTATTGAAAGAACATGAATGGATGAAATTCTCAGATGCTTTCATAAAGAAAACCTGTATTGCATTAATATTTGGCCAAGAAATACATGATCTTTTTAAGGCGGCAATACAGGAAAGGAAATTGTACTATTGTTTCGCCACAGCCAGAAATATTTGCCAAAATAAACAATTTGTGAATGAAGGTATTGCAAACTATATTTCTTTTTTTTTCTAAAAGCTGAACCCCCGATCATTATTCAAACATTCCAGAATGACATAATGTATTCTTTATAATCTATTAACATAAGGTTGTGGGGCGTCTTAAAGGTTAGAGTGCCGCCGTTTAACACAGGTTAAACGTTTAGATGGGATAAACTGCGACAGAACGTCTCGGGTCATCCGCTAAATGTGTTCAGAATCTAGTTAAAATGATTAGAAACTGTAATATGTCGCCATATGAATGAAGTGTGTGATTTAAGTATTATAATTTATTTACATGTACCTATACTGCCTTGTCATATGATGCTTGAAATTATGAGCCTTTTCAATTTCATTCAAATAATATGCCGTCACATGTACTTTAATCGGATTATTAGGGTTACCTTCAACGAGAAAACTTGCCCGAGCTTGAATATACATATCATTTCAACTGCTATAATTAATTCTTTTTATTAATGTTGAAACTAGCTTGTATTCTTAAATAACAAAATCACATCCATTCAAGTCTTCTTTAGAAACCATAGAAAACACGTTTTCAAATGTTCGCTTGTACATAGTTATACAGATGCATATTTCTGAACATCAGTTTCATTTATGTATAAATTCAATGATCCTGATTTATGTTGACTTTTGAACAAAAAGACATTCATTATATAATATTCAATGTTAAGACCTGTGCCGTTTCTATTGTAGTAAAAATATATCCATTGGTCAATTTTGTGTTAAACATAAAATATCATGCATTTCCTGCACTTTGTAAATAATGAAATCACCAATATTACTCATTAGCCCAATCAATACACAAACGTAGGATTTTAAACCCTATTTCATTCCCAATATTGTTGATGTAATGGTTAGTATCTTCATATATCAACAAACACACAGGCATACGTCAGCAAGACAAAAATAGCTGTCCAATGTGACCTTTCATAACGACAGTTCATAATTGGGAGTAATTTGTCAAACATCGTCAAAAAAAAACTTTCCCATCTGAACATGGCAATTTGGCACGTTAAACTTCCACACGTAGGCATTCAGTGGTATCACATGACAAAATACATAGCATTTAAACAGCCTTGTCCATGATAGGAGACCTATAAAAATACACTGAAGTATCATTAGTGTCAGTGTCAGTGTGAAAAGCTACATGACTATGGCATAATATTGACATTATAAACGCTGGGGAAAATAAGAGGTGTAAAGTAAGGGTAATAATGTCAAATAGTTTCTACATGTATTTTACTATAAACATATTGTATAAGTAAAGTCTACACATTACCTACATGGAATACAATCAACAAGGCGCCTATCTGACCTTCCGCTACATTCCTCAAATTGGCTAAAGGTAGAAAGAACATAACAGTGGCTGTATTCCTGAAAGCACTGTTGACTGCAAAATAATTTGAGGCCAGAGAACACCCAACAAAAAATGTTTTCAAGTAAAAAGCATATATTAGAATGTTTTGCAAGTTAATGGTACTGGATATGAGCACCAATTTTGTAGTGCTGTCAACCAATATTTTTATTTCCTCTAACCGTATAGCCTCTGATTTTAAACGAACTGGTATCAAATTAATAAAGTCATTCAATTTCATTAGGTTGTAGTTAAATAGATCTTGTTTTAGTGATGGTGGAGCATTTAGATTTTTTTCGAATCAAACTGCTGAATTACCTGTCCAGTTAAATAACTTGTTATTCAGACTTC
Source organism: Patella ulyssiponensis (assembly GCA_963678685.1). NCBI lineage: Eukaryota > Metazoa > Mollusca > Gastropoda > Patellidae > Patella > Patella ulyssiponensis. The sequence continues at coordinate 56,115,014 of OY783230.1, read as the reverse complement.
CCAAAACAAGAACAGCTTAGTGTGACATTATTTAGATGTTGGACTTCCATGGTAATTCACAATTTGAAGCAGAGTTTGTTATCTCTTCTGGATAACCTGATAACACTCTGCTTAAAATTTGTCAAAATTGTTTGATCGATTGATAAATTAGTTTACCCCTTAGGATCTATTATGTACAGTATTTTGTATTTCTAATAAACATCTTTTATCCAAGATCTGTTTTGCCAACATGGAAAATTCTCCACATGTGGTCAAAGCCCAGCATAACCAGAGCAGGGCCCTGTGCCTGATAGAATTGCGGGGGCCCTAAAGTGATAAAAAGATTATTTCATAACCTTTTGAATGGAACGCATGCGTAACACACAACTAAACGGTCTGTAATACAAGAATGATAACATCTGATCACATAGGATATCTATTCAGTTCCGAATCGCATACAATGCGCAGAAATGACTTATAATGGCGGGGAACTATTATAACAAATAGAACTTCACAGAGAAGGTTGTGGGATAGCTTGATTACATTCATCTTGAGTTTAATTTTTTTTCTCTTTTTGCTTAGATCGAAGGGCCCCCTAAACCATGGGAACCTGGGCCTGGGCCTCTCAGGCCAATGCCAAAGGTTGGCTTTGCCAGTGGTGTGTGTGTGTGTGGGGGGGGGGGGAGGGGAGAATATGCTTACTTTACATCTAATTGGTTTACTGAATTTTTCTTGCCCATCCTTATTTGAGATATTCGAGAACTTTTCAACTTTTACATTAAATTATTTCTTTACTCCCTGGTTATCATCATTATACAAATTAAAACAAAAAATCATTGCTTTTATGTAAATTGTTTTTAATAACAAACAGTCAAAAACATAATCTTATAAACAAAGTCATTAAAAAATTTTTTATTTATAGTATGAAATGTTAAGTGGTAAATAAAAGTAAATGCTAGTTTTCTCAAGTATATGTAGAAAGTAATGAGATACAAACTGGTCTTGTTCTAACACCTGCCGTACATAAAAAACACAATTTACATGCCCGTTTTACCTTATATCTTATATACTGACATTACTTTAATCATTAGTGACACAACGTAAATCAAATTAATGATATCCTTATATGCCGTAAAACCCACTAATACAGGTTATAAAGCTAATAAATGCAAATTTTAGTGTTAAAAAAAAAATGGGTAAACATTACACAAATGCAAATAAGTTGACATAAAATTTTAAATGTATGTTTACAATGAATCATTCCATCTCACCTGTATTATCAATATTTATTTAAGGAGAAATTGAATCATAATGTGGTTATTTAATAACCTGGGTGGAGCACTTTTACATTTTAATATTGATTTCAATTAATGCGAACATAACACGTTCATCACCATACAACTTAAAGGAACAGGTTTATTAATGGACACTGGTTTCTGGAAAACAGGTAGAGATTATCTCCCTTTGTCTCTGAACTTTATCCTAATGGCATCAAAATTTAACAGATTTATACTCATGGATAGATTGTGCTTTTATGGACATAAGAATGTGGAACTCATCAAAACATCCAGCTGAGTGACTGAAAATCAAGTCTCTAAGCATTGGTCAAAATCCCTCTTTTTTTTATCAATTGGACCTGCTATCATAATAATAAAAATTGATCAAAAAATTAGTATTTGATACATCTTACTTGGGTATTTTACGCACAAAAACATTCGATAATAACAAATTTGATGCTCAGCACTCTTGTCCAGAAGAGATGCAACTTTATTTTCAAGAAATAGAAACTGTTTATTAACACAATGTGGCTCGAATATTCTAAACTTTGTTATTCGGGAGCTGGAGCATCAAGAGTCCTCCAGTACAGATCCAGTCTCTCTAACCATTGAGACCAATATTGATGACATTTTTCAGAGCTGAGGAAATGGACATGTGCTGGATCCCCCCAGGAATAGGCTACAACTATCACAGCATTAGATACAGGTCCAATCTACAAGTAGAAAATAATTTATTTTACTTTTATGTAGCTGAAAACAAATTAGATACCAAGGCAAATATATTTATATACATGTATTATGTCTGAATTATATATATGTAAATGTATGGGCTCTGTGCAACATGTCCTCAAATTAAAAGAGAGAAATGGGGTTTAACGTCCACTTGACACAAACTAGTCCATTTCAGGACGAACATATGGTTTAATTTTTATTTTGATAATTCGCTTGCGTGTAGGGGTCTTTAGCAGTGGGAGTTAACCAGAGGACCCAGAGAAAAAACCCGAGGTTGGACAGGGATTAGAAACCATGCCAGTTGACTCAATGACAGGCTTTATGATACAGCACGCATTTGCTTACCATTCGGCTATCCAAACTTTGATTTTGGTCAAAATGAAGTGTTAGTAATGGACAACTTATAGATAATTAAATTTTTTGTTTCAACGATGGATCCGCTGCTGTTCTCTAAATGACACCGAGTCAATAACTGGGTTTGATCCTGATGTAGAAAGTTCCTTGCATCACAGTCGATTTTCCTTTTGTCACTGATGCAGGGTGGAGAGCCTGACAAAGAAAAGTGTCTAGTCAGTCTGATGGGACAAAATACTAAGGTCCCATGTGTACCACTGACAACACATTAAAACTTCCCTTGACAGTTGGGACAAAATACTAAGGTCCCATATTTACCACTGACAGCACATTAAAAGATCCCCTGGCAGTTGAACATAGATATAACAGGAGGCAATAGTGCTGATGTCAGTGCAAGCATACTCTCAGGTATAAAAAATAAGGATTCGTCTATAAGTATCCACACAAAATGTTACAATGCTGTCTACTTAAACACTCTACTATCACATCATAACACCTAATATTATTTTGACCCTGTATCTATTATGGTGGACTGTCATTTCTTCTGATGGCTAATTTTGTGAAATAATATTGACTCAATCTCTGTTACATCTATCTTGAATATAGAACTTATCGGGTACACCTATCAGTTTCAATGTCTTTGATGACATCACAGAGCATGTGCCCATCTGCCAATCACTTTATAGAAATACTTGAAATACTACTATAAATTCTACTTTTCCCACAAACCTGTGTTTGTGCAAGCGAAGTGGATTCCACGTTTCAATAGTTCAATTTTACTCACTGTCTACTAGCAAAACATGTTTGCTTACATTAAGCCATTTAAACCTGAGCAAATAAAATGAAAATTTTCTTAACAAAAACACCATTCTTACCAAATTGAAACTGATACATTGACCTTCAAATAAATAATATTTGGATAAAAATCATAAAAAGAGTAATGACTGCAATAGAAACTGCCTGTCACGATCAAGAGTGTACGTTCATCAATGGGAGATTTATATTTCTTAAAGTCTAATGGTTACTTGACAAATTAAAGAGTAAGTCAGGTCTGTTTTTTGGGTAACTAACAAAAAGTTGAATCTCTTTTGAGTGGCATTTAGTAATTAGACAGTAATAAAATAAAAACTATTTTAGGAATAACAATAACTATAGTTTAAACTGCAACATTCTGCTAATCAAAAACAGTTTTATCTCAGAACATTAAAACTTTTTCAAAACTGAATATTCAGGAAGTCGTGTTTGTTGTGAAATGGAATCTTTGTAGCCTGTGTTACTCAGATAACTTTGGAACTTATTATTTCAGTTTCTAATATAAAAGGAAATTCCGATCTTAAACATACATTATGCAAGAGCTAAATCTGCCCATTGCAGATCTTTCGTTAGACCTGAAATGTTATATAAAATGTCACTGAATTTGAATCTGATCTATTGCTCAACGCTCCCTAATAATTAATCAAAAAATGGATAATCAAGACTATGTTTTTCATTGTACCTACTTTAGTAATGATGACCGAGGCAAAGTTGAAAAATCAATATGTAATGTCTTGGTTCAGAGTGGAGCAAATTGACTAATAAAATGTTCAGCATATTCCCTTTACTTTATCTGGTTTTTAACCATTATACTGAGAACTGCCATTTACTTATCTGATCTTTCATTAGGTATCTTTAAGTTCCATCAAATATCTTTGAATTTTAAGCAGATCAAATGTGCAACATCAACATGGTAAACAACAATTTCACACACAAAAAGTCCCTAAAATTTCAACTTTTAGCAAAATACATGAGATTGTATGTGATTCTAACCATCCATGAGGGTAAAGTCAATTACGGATACGGGATAACACCTGAATCATGAAATATGAGTCTATTAAGCTATTTCTAGCTCAAATATTTTGTAAATATTTTGTAAGGTCTTAAAGGCTACCTGTTCATACACCCCCAAGACTCTTTTTATCCAGATTGTTCAATTACCTTCTTAAGAAGACAATAATGTCATTGAACCTCTAATCCAACTATTTACTTATGTAAATAAATACAAGTCTCAACAATATCCGTAGGCCATTGTTGTCCAAGTCATATTTAGAAGAAGCATATCCCCCCTGTAGCTTGCTGCCCCCTCAAAGGGTCAATATGAAGTTGTAGTATTGACAAGATAAGTGTTTTCTGTGATCAAACTATTGACTGTTGTAGATATCTGTTTATTTGACCGTTAAACATCTTCTGTCATTATAGATTTATTTTATCATATCACTTCAAAAATAATACACTTCTTTATGATCTGAACACAATCATTTTTTAGTGATGTTTTTGTTGGTTTTAGAAATCATTCTAACTTGGTGTGACTGGTGGCCTTCGCCTCAAAGATACCTTTTAGTAAGTAACCATAGTTTTGGCTGTCCATGTCCAAACTAGCAGTAACTTGTGACTGATGTTATGTATGAGGTAAGGTATTACCATGCAGCTAACAATACTTTTGTATTCCAATAAAATGTAGGTCTATATTGTTAAAAAATCCGGTTATGTTTAACACAATCTAATGTGTATATTTATAAATGCATGCATACATGGAGTGGTGAGACACCCCCCCCCCCCCAAAGCCCTTTCCAAGTATTAGTTGTCATTTATTATGACTATTAGTTAGAAACTACATTATATTATTTTTGTATTTGGGGAGGAAAGGAATTGGGGTAAGTGTTTTATACCTTTTCACTAAATCTGAAAAGAAATAGCTATATTGTTCGAAAGTGGACTTTGTCCTCTGAGTTCACTAATGAACGGGTTATCCAATCCAGAATTCTTTGTTCTCAATAATCGATATAAATTTCAAGGAGTTTAGATGATTACTTTTGTTATTCGAATGGTGGCAAGATTCTGAAAGGCCAATAGTCTAGTAGTAATTAAGGAAAAGTGTTGAAATTAGTTTGACTTCTTCCTTTCACTTATCTGAGCAATGCCCTAAATTCAAGCAAACGAAACAATAAGATTCTAAAAAGTGATCAAGGGTAATAACCCTCAAAATTATTATTTGAATCACTAAATAATGATTAATTGTATAAGTGTATAATATGAATTGTTAAATGACTGAGTGCCAAATGTAGTCTGTATGTAGGATTATTCACAAACTATTGTTAATAAAAGACATATCTTAATTAATTATACCACATTTCAGTGCCGTTTGCCCTAACTATTTAAGTTGCTTTTGAAATTAACTTTGTAGCGGCCTGTACCTTTACCTTACAAATCAAAATTGCAGAGTTTCTAAAACTTTTAATGCAAGCTCATCTTAACAAATACGTTTGCTTTAACTACATTTTTTTCTTTCTTAAAATCTACTAATGCATGTTTTCATTTATCTGTCAAATATTAAATAAAAAGAAAACGTGTTGAAAAAGGGATTGGAATGTCAGAGCTTTTAATTTATCTTTTTAATATATTCTATAGACTTTCAATAGGCAACACCACCTTTTATCACCTCTGACCTCTTATGTATTTAACTTGGTGATAAAAACATCATTCATTTTACATGTTTAATTAAATCATCTTTGTGAAAAACAACTTTACTTTTTATAATAATTTGACATGTGACTAGTGACTACCCTGTTACGGTACTCATTATGAAAAAAAACCTCTCAACATTTTTTTCTTCATCTTTACCTTTTCTTTTCCCCCTTTCAGTTTGGTAACATAAGCAATTACTAGTTTTAACAACTAACCTTATATGCCCTTAGCAACATTTTATAATAGGGAAGGAGTACAAAGACCCTGGGCTGGCACTAGTTTGCTTTGGTTAATAAAAAAAAAGCTGCCTCGACAGATTAGAAAAAATAACTGAGTTTAAATTCAAAAGAGAATTGGGGACATACCTTTCTACCTTAAAAGTAAATAGTATTTAAATTCTTAAAAGAAGTGGGTTTAGTCGACGATTGAAGAAACAAATGAAAGTATGGAGTCATTCTTGTTTATCTATCATCTTATTGGTAAGTGTCATCGTAGGTAAATATTGTGACAGACCACAAGTTATTCTCTATAATTATATATCCTCTTAACTAGCTTGAGTTTATCCTTAAAATACTCTAGAAATTTACTTTTTTCCTTTTTTGTTTTGAACAAGTGACAACTGTTTGTTTAGTTTCTCTAGTTCAGAGATGTCAGGATCATGATATGCACCTTCTACAAGTATCTACTTCAAATCCTTCTTCCTTCTTATATATCTTACTCAAATAAACATTTCTTCTTCTACCAGATAGTTTAGAAGAATATAACAAAGATAATATTGTGTACAGACAAAATAATTGAATAAATAAAAGAAAAAAAAATGGCTATGAATACACACACTGATTAAAATACATATCCTTTTAAATAAATTGTTCTTTCTTCTTGGGTAGTCATTAACCTTTGAAGTCTCAGCATGTGCCAAGGGGAAATATGCCAACTTTGCATTTAACAAGGTTCATGAGGGGGAGAGAGCACCTCAGATTTCAGCATCACTTTGGGGCATTTCTTTACAAAGAGTTTGGCGTGTAAGATACAAAAGCAAAAGGAGTCAGCCCCACTGACACTGTTTTCCCCTGGGCAAACCTATTTCTAAAGGTCCACCTTTTTTTGTATAATGAGACATCAAACAAATATAGACATTTTATATTATTATTTGATAGGAACCAGTGTACAACAACATATTTATAATCTAGTATAAAGAAAAGTGATGTGACAAACTGGTATCTAAAAGCAGTTTAAATGCCTCCTGAATAAATATAAGGCCCAAGGAAAATGGTCAGTTGAATAAGCATGTCAGTACCACAGAGTCACTTTTTGTAACAGATCAATAAAACATACACCCACAGCAGCTAAATCGTCAAATGTTTTCTCACATATTTATTCTTTTTTATTTAATGGGAGCATTTACAAGACACTGATATATAATTCCTACAATTTGATGATAACTTTTGTCATTCAAACGGTTACAAGGTGCTACAAAGTGAATCAAGGGCCATAAATCAAAAAGTTATTAGCAGCAATTGTAGAAATCTGATCAACTTCTTCGGTTGATTAATTTAAATAATGCATATAATTTAATTTCATACAGATCAGTTGATAACTTTTGTTGTTCCCGGCTTTCAAAAGGTTCTTGAAAGTGAAACAAGGGTTAAAACTCTAGAATAAATTTCTCACTAATGTAACAACATATATCAATCTAAAATAATCAAATGATAAATGTAGACTGCAGAGTGTTTACAAGGAATAATGGACGATGGACAGGTGGACACGACGGCAATATGCGATCACATGTGTCCCCTTTAATCACTTGAGGTGTAATCTTATCAATGTTGCGCAACAAAAAATATCAGCTGAATTTAAGCCTAAATGGCTATCAAACTAATAACTAAACTCTAAAGGACATAAACCTGTCTGGTACAATGTTTTTTTTTAGCTAAAAATTAAAGAATAATTTTAATTGAGATCTTGGTAAAGTAACCCCTGTATTACATGTAGACGATGGGTCAATTCAATTGATTCTCAGATTGCTTTACAAAAGAAAAAGCAAACACTCCACCCACTGGGTTGGACCATATAAAAACTAATTTGATGGTCCTATTCCAGCTGATCCCTAACAAATGGTCAATAGGCATGTATACCTACCTATTTGTATAAGAATTACAAACCTGCTGGCTAAATTTACACGAACTTCTTTCATCTACTCAATTCATTAATCACTTTTTTTTATTGGAAAATTAATTTCTGGTTCAAGAAAAGATTTGAGAGATAACATGGACAATACTCTGTATGTCATAGCACTTGGAGAACTTAGTATTTAAATAGAAAGAGAAATAAAATTTTCAATAGAAAACAATTAATTAGATTCTCTTATGTATTTTAGAAGAGTGGTTGTTATTGTCTAACTTTATTGATAACAAAATACTGGGCCAATGTAACTATTTATAACTGTATCTACATTCATCCATATACAAATAGTTAACCCCTTAAAACTCAATAAAAACATTTGACATTATCACCACTAGTTATTTCAGACTTATTCTTATAATAATGTCCTTTCTTAAATAAGAGGCTCAGGGGCCTTAGTTGCCCACTGATTACGAGTACATGTCACTGCACTAGTAGTCGGCAGAGCAAAATCTTTTGAAAAAATAAGAATCACCAAGGCAACACAAATTGCCAAACCCCTATAGCTTTGGTGCCAAGTAACTTCATTTAAATATCAAAGGATCAACCAAAGCATCAGCCAATCAACATATACCAAATTTGGTTGTGAAATCCATCAAAAAGTTCAGGGCAAGTTGAAAATATATAACTTTGCCGCTCTGGGATGGCCTTATCCTGCTGTCCTTTTTATGGGCACAAATTTGTATTTTTAACATCTAACAGAATGGTGAGGAACAACTTCACTTGAAAAAATCAAAATAACTGCAACCCTGTTAACATCTATCAAATTTTGTTCATAACACACTTCTAGGGAAACAGTGGCAAATGCCTGTTGGTTTGCGCTGGTCCAAGAGCTGACATCAGGCCTTTGGGCCAATGACCTAATAAGTTTAAACAAGACAAAAATAAATTACATCTTCATGATGACTTTGTTTTGTGTTAACATATATATAGACGCAGTACTGTACTGAAATATAATTGCATCTTTATTGCACTAATATCATTATTACATGTTGTTGGGCTCTTCACTGAATAGTTTGATCTAATCTTGTTCCAGACAGAATAATCAGAAATCCAGTTTCTTTATCAAATTTTGTTACCAGGTCTGATTAGTTCACTTTTGGCACTTCTTGTCAACATGTAAATACAGATTAAAGAATTTGATTATTTGGTTAGAAACAACTTGGTAATTTACAAAAACCTCAAGGTTACTGTGACACAGGTAGTTGACCTCTACGGCATTCACCATTGGGCTATATCTTAAATTGAAACCCCATAAAACCTGTTACACTTAAAATTACTTTATTTGTATCTAAAAAAAAGTGTTCAATTTTCCCATCTAATTAGGAGATAAACACTTCCTGTTTCGCATTTAGAGGGATGTAATTGTCCAATAGATTTTACATTAGAACCCGCGACACAATAACACTCCACTAAATGCGAAACAGGAAGTATTAATCGACATTGTAACATGCTATTTTAAAAGAAATTGTAAAAACAGAGGGATGTTATTGTCCAATCAACAGTGTCTAATTGACCAATCAAAATGCAAGATTCACTATTAAGCATGTCAAAATGAGATACAAATCTGTAAACCCATGCGGCTTATCAAATTATCATCGTAAAACATAAAATATGGTCAAGTCATCTTTATTCTTGCAGGAATTTTGTAACATGTCACAAGGATTAAAAAATATTGTTTTACAATCAATTAGGCTTGGCTTTCAAAAAGCAATTAATGATCCAATATGCTGAATCTCGGGCTAATTGGCCCAACTGATGAAAAATAAAGCCAGTGTGAGCAACTCGTGGTAGGGAAAGCAATAAATATTTCTTAATGAGACAAACAAATGATCAAGCATCATTAAAGAATACCAAAAGGTTGGATCTTTGTGTAAGCACGAGATCAAAACATTGTTAATATAAAACTATTTTTTCTTAAGAACAAATTTCTGGCCATCCTTCAGTGACTGTTTAATACATCTCTAGTCTATAGCAGGTACCAGAACACTTGGTCCTTTCTAAATGTACTCTTCACATCACTGTAGTAGAAAATGGCAAGAGTGTTAAATAAGTAAAGAATCGTGTTGAATTTGTCAGTTTGATTTACTGAACTAAGTGTCACGTTAGCTTGTAAAAGCACACAGCAAGTTTATCTTCAAGGTTTAATATATATGATAGCGACACAACACCTTAGTCCTTAATCCCTTGGAATGTAACAAATATATTTGGTCATTAATAGAGCAATGCGACTACTAATCCCTACAGCTGTTAAGGTTCCATTTATTGTGAATTTTGACAAGGCAATCTCACCTGATGAGTACCATTATCTTGGTTTAAATAGATAATACAAAATCTACTTTGTGTCAATTATACAATTTATCAAAGAGAAGTGGAATTAACCCCATTAAAGACAAGTTGACTGATAAAGTTATGACCTAATCTTAAAGGTGAACTTGTTAACACTTTCATTTTCTCTCTTCAGACTTTGTAGACCAAGACTAAATGGAGTTTTAATATGCCAGCGATCATTAAGCTAGCTTAATTTTGTTGGCAAGCACAATGGATGGTAGGGAAAATAGACTCCAGCTTCTTATATGTCTTCGAAAAGGCTTATTTTCTAAGCTGACTAATATCAGCTCTCTGAATAGGTCAACTTAAAATTGCAGGCTCCAACTATTAGTGCATGCCCATTTCATAGCAGACAAGCTGACTGAATATTCAATGATATAGAAAATATGATTTTTATTATTAATCATTTTACTAGATTTCAGAAGCTGAAGATAGTCGTCTGAAAGTAGCCTTTGAACCAATGCCCATAACCTATATGTAGGAGCTTAGTTAATCTGTAAGTTGAATCATGGCTTTCAAGAAGGAAGTTTACGCTTGGGTTACCAGTTTTTGACAAGTATAAAAAGTACATGTAACTTTAATAAAATTATAATAATATACCAGGGTGTGTCACAAACATACTCTAAAAATAATAATGCAAATAAACAAGTTTAACCTCTAGACAAGGCAATTTAATCTGCTATATCATATAAACTCTAAACAGATCAGCTACCTAAAAATTGTATCTTACATTAATTTATAAAATACAACAAAGACTTATTCAAAAATTGAAGTACACAGTTTTGTAACAGCCTCATTAGATGTCTGATTGTAATCAACAAAATTTTGCTCATCCACATCATTCTATACAATTTACTCGAACTGGATTATATTTCATGAACTCATTTACCAGCCATTATACATTGTTGGTATTTTTAATTCATTCAACTTTTTCAGATATGAAGATAATGGTTTTAATATGCAATAATTGGTCTAATAATTTCTACACTGAGATTGTTCAAGTACCCAATTTTTGACCCAATGTCCTTCCTTTCACATTCAATGACATTGCCAGGTTTTAATTTAGAAAGAATAAGTAATTTTACAATATCCGAACATCATAAATTACCAATATAAGATACAGATAGTATCAGTTACGATTAGGAAAATTACTTTTTTTTACCTAGTAAATAATATAACAATAAATAAAGCTTATGTTCTTATAATGGGGATTTGGTGTAAATCCAGGAGGATTAGTTTAATTTATATAGAAACCATGTTACACTTGTTTGACCTAATGTTACAACTAAATTCGACCCCATTCATACTTTTTAATTGTATTCTAGATGACAGCTCATTCTCATATTTCTCTGCTTACATACACTGTATTGTTTATTTTGTGTCCACGATATTTGTACCATACAATTTATTAGTGTAAATATGGTATTCATTGCTATCATTTCGTGGTAAAATTACTTATTTTTAAAATAAGGTTTAGACAACAAGGAATAGAGTTCAACGTCCCATCAAATAGATTACTTTGAGTCTAACAAACAATTACTTTACGCTATGGTGACCTGTACAATGCTAGAGTTGAGAATTGTGCTCATAGAGGGGGTTTTGCACTCACTCTGTATTTAATTCCAACTGTCATGGGTTCCATAAGGGTGGATCATGTGTTTTTGTCCTGACTTAAAGACTAAGCAAAACTTCCTTGTCAACCCATCATCAAAGTGGTTTTAGTTAACTTCTAATAGTACTTGAACATACATTATGCAAGAGCCAAATCTGCTTATTGCTTATTGCAGATCTTTCTTTAGGCCTGAAATGTTATCTAAATTATTAATCAGACATAAATTAACTCATCCAGACCGTACTCAAATCTTTATGCCATCACTAGCCTTCAATATTTAGCAGATCGGAATACATTTTTATCCTACTGACTTTGGTAATGATGATTGAGGCTAGCCTGAAATTCTAAAGCCAATATCTCAGTTCAGGAAGGAGCAATGACAGAAATTTTCAGCATATTCTATTTACGTTATCTATCTTTAACTATTGTATCCCCATATTGCCACTTCTAATGTAAGTCAATATTTTTAACTTCTAATCTAAGTTAACATCATTAACTTCTAATATACCATAAGTTAGCATTTTAGCGTGATGCAACCCCCATGACCAGTGTAGATTAAACAAACTCCATGGTTTGAATAAACAGGTTTATTGATTAGACGTTTTTGACAAAAAGGTCCAAAACGTTTAATCGATTAACCTTTTTATTATAACCATGGAGTTCGTCTAATCTACACTGGTTATAGGGGCTGCATCTCGTAGAATATCGTCTTCTTCATGAACCACTTATGTAATGCTGAGATCCTAGTATAGATGTTCTTCTATCACTAGTCTCCAGGTATCCAAGAACTCACCTTACGAGACTCGTCGTTGTCTTCTACTGATATAAAATGGGGTTTAACGTCCTACTGTTCTGCTCTTAAACTGGGCTAATGAAGATGGGCATACGCCATAAATTGTGCTTGGAGGGAAATTTTGTCTGAGCAGCAGTGCTGCTGCCTACTCTTATATCGAATTCCAACTGCCAAGGGATCTTTAACGAGCACTCCAATGTATACAAGGGACCTTTTTTTTCCTCATCCAAACGACTAGACAACTGTCTTTGTCAGGCCCTCCTTCCTGCATCATTGACAAGGGGAAACTAAGCTGGAACTGCTACTGATAAGTTAGCATTATGAAAAGCAGCACGGTATTGTGTTTTTCAGATAAAGGAAGTAAACAATATTATAGCCAGGCCAAAACACATTGATGAAATTTCCTTCTATCTAAATGATGACATTGTTTCAGTGACAGTTATTGACAGTTCAAAGGCAGACACCATAACATTATTGTTGACCTAAGCAAGTGATAGTTTTACACAAGCCTTATGATTTATAGAATGTCCCTTTTATCTTAAAGGTCATGCAGTCCAAAAATAATTGCCAGTAGACAATGACCCATCAGTACTAATTATATTTGGTATATTGTCTCCTCATCACTTATTCCATGTAATTAAAGTAGCCATAATGATGTTTTACAGACTGGTATTTTTCATTTGTATTAAAATGGTATCTAAAATGTTTAGTGTTGGAGAACAGACTGTGTGATAAACTGAACTTCAGATCACCTGGGATACTCACTCTTGATTTATTCTCAAGTGTTGCCCATCAACATTTAGTTTTACAATGCTTTTAATCAATATGAACACATCACCATCTGTACTTCACTACTAGATCTGTGATCATACCCATCTGATAAAAATAATCCAAATTTAAAAAGTTTATATTGCGTTAACCTGCGTTTTTGTGAGGTTCAATATAGAAGAAATGGTTTGCATAAAAGTTTTTTAAAAATTAAACTTTTTTTAATAGAAGCAAACTGCCATTTGTGGGAATTAACACAGTTTAAACAACCTTCCATGATCTTTTATGCATATCTGTTTTGAGGTCATTAATGATTGATTTTTTAAAAATCAGACCACCTTTCATTCAAGGTGTGATTTGATTTTACGACATGTAGATGTATGAAATTAAATTTGTAAATAACTACTTTCATTTCAAATCTTTTGAATTATACACTAAATAATATTGACAAAGCAAACCGTAAATACAATAAACGTATTACAAAAGAACCCTACTATTCTATCTTCTGATTCTATATATCTAATAAAAAAAAATGGCAATGTCTCTTCAAATAAGAAATATTACACAATACAATAATAAACAATGTTTTTGTTAGCCAAAATTTAAGAGCTACACTCGTTGCAGCACTTCTATCCTTTGATGTATTCCGAGTCTTCCTCTTCAATGCTTCCTTTTTTCTAAGCCTTCCACAAAATAAAATCTGTTTACTGGGGTGGCCACACATCAAGTGCACCTATTTTGTACACCATATAACCTTTGAAAAACATAAGTTTTATATAACACTGCTCTTAAAAACTACATTTACTAAGTGAATAAAATAATGTTAAGTGTTCCTAAGTCTGCTGAATATAGTTTTTCTAGATTAAATGTTGCTTGGACCTTCAAAAAAAAGGCAAAGCTGTTACTGCATTCTACATAAACTCAATATAAATGGAAAACTGAAATGTTGAAATAATAAAAATATTATACTGATATGTTCATTATCTAGAGTACAGGTGTGTGTAAATTTGGAATGCATGTTAAGATAATTCCCCTTGGAAAAAACCAACAACTAACAAATATGTCTTTGAGTCAAAAATGCATAAAGGAATAGCTGAAGATGCATTATGTATTTATGATTGATATTTGATACCAATGATAGATTAGTTACAATGCTGTAGACCATGTCAGACATATTAACCAAAGTTTGCAGACAAACTGGTATCACTTCAACCAATGTTAAAAAAAACATGGCAGCATGTTAGGTTAGTGACAGATGGGCTGAAGTGAAAAAAAGTGGGTAGGAAATAGAAATCAACATGTAGGATATGAGTGACAAGTCATATGGTATTTACAGATTGTTGTTGGTGGTTCTACTTCATCAAACTTTCTTACCTTTAATAAAAATTAAAAAAACAAGGTAAAAACTATCCTTATGCATCAATCTGTTGTTATAAATAGAAGTCAGTCATGATAAATCAAGACTATCTTCTTGTTTATAACCATGTTATATGTACATCAAGCTGATACTTTAAAATCAAGATAGATTCCCTGTTCTGAAAAAACTGTGTACAAATTAAAACCAGTGTCCTAAATAATGGAAATCTGCCAGTTTGATTACTTTTCAACCTTTATTTTATAACAACTTCACCTCTATTTGTTTTAAAACTTTAACTACATTCTACAAGTTTCTATCAACAATTTCCGTCCATTTTCTAATTAAAGAACCACTTTTTCAATCTAAAAAAATTTCAAGTTATTCATACTTTAAATTAGTTCCCTTTTTTTGGAAAATATTGATAACTGTAAATTTAACAACACCTTCAAGGTTAACAAAGGGGAATTTGAATTTATATGTTTTTAAAAAATGGAATGTGTTTCAATTGATGCACTAGTTGGCTTTATTTCAAAACTAAATGAAATTTTCAAAATTTTGATACAAGATTTGGCTGTGTATTGCAGGCATAATGGAAGTGCAAAACCATTAAAACTCCTCAGGAAAAGCTTTATAGATAGACGTTTGAGAAAATGTGTTCAATTGCTTTAAAATCCCCAAAAGATATACCTTGATTCAGCATCAATGAAGACAAATGAGGGATGCTTATGGCAGGTAAGACTATATGTTTTGCTAATCTGTCACAGAAAACAGATGCCAGATAAAAAGAAATGGACATGTTAATAGATTTGTTGCTTCACACATGATCAAATAACTACTGACAGTCAACAAGTTAATCAGGATTTAAGACTATTAGTGGACAAGTGAGAAAGACATAAAGGCCGATTTGGCCCAATATTCACTCAAACCTCCCAACAAAAGCACTTGAGAAATTCAATAGGTGACAATGGGTCATTCTAAAGTCAATTGAGAGATATCAATTGACACACACTATTGATCAGAAATTAATCACCCCCATTCTTTCCCACAATAAGTCTAGAAGTGTGGACTTCAATTTGACACGCTCTCCAAACACTGACCATACTCGCCAGTTTGGACAAGATATTTTACCGGGTTATTCAATCTACTTAACACAACTGTAATCGATAATAGGGATATTAAATTAAACAAACCCTACCCAACGGCCACATATTGAACTAAGACTGACATACCACAAGAATGGAAGGGACATTATGGATTTTAGATAAGCACTTTAAACTCCAATGGTTTATTATGACTCCATTGTGTTCCAGGCTGATTGAATCTTGCTGAGTACTACCACTTCACCCAAATAAACTCAACATTAAGGCATCAGTTTTCACATAAAGAAGTCTGCAACTTGATCTTCTAAATAAAATACTCATCATTAAGATTATAATAAAGCAATATTTTCTATCACATTTATTTATCAAAGCTAATTGTTGAATTGTAAATTATCCATTAGAAATTTCCTGAGTTGAACAAGAACTTCTCATGCCATGCTTTGTAAATATTTTCATGTTGGTACAATTAAGTATGAAAGAATCCAGTTAATTAACAAGTATATTCACATTGAGAGCAATGGCAAATAATGAATTAGTATACAAAGGACAGTATAAATTTGTAAACTTCAATATTTTTGCTAGCAATGCACTCTTCTACCTATATTATGTGTGTGAGAGAGAGAGATAGAGAGAGCGTTTAACGACTACTCGACACAAACTAAGTAATTCGGGACTAACATATGGTTTAAGTTTATTTCAATAATTCGCTTACACCTAGGGGTCTTTAGCAGTGGATGGAAAACAGAGTACCTGGAGAAAATCCACGATGTTGGACAGGCAACTCTACTCCTTGTCACCTACGTACCAGGGAATCGAAACGATGATAGTTGACTCAATGACAAACCTAATGATACAACCATTCAGCCATCCATTACCCTCTAAGTGTAATCTTCCCTAACATTTCTAGTCTTTACTCACAGTACAACACCATGGCTTTCTGGTCCTAATTTCTTTGTGAATTTTCTCCATAATTTTGGTGTCAGATAGTTTGGTAAACAGGTTATTTCATATATTTAGACTTTCTTCAAAAATCTATAGCATATTCATTGAAAGATATATTCTTGTTAAAATATGTTGGATTCTTTACACAGAGATTTTAAAAATGAAAGGATAATATTGGTGTCAGTCATTATCACATATGTGATAGAACTGGTTACACACGTTCCAAATTTAATTTCAACACAGTGATCACTGCTACAATAGATGCGTTATGGAGATTTCAAGAAAAGGATGTGACAAATGCAAAAGTAAAACACAAGTTATCCTTCTATACAACTGACTGAAGTGAAGAGTGATAACAGATGCAGGGGCAAATTTCTGCTCACTAATAATTCCTCAGAAGACCAAAAGTTGTTACGAGGCTGTAACATGTTTAACCAGTTCTATTCCAATAGAGTAAAAGTTGTTGGTAAAATATTTCACAGACTTCGAAATTTCTAACACAATTACAAGTGTCATGTGATGCACTTGAACTTCAATTTTCACTTGACGTAAACAAATATAAACTTGATTAAAGTCTTAAAGACAATAAATCTACAGTTTCTTTGAAGTTGACAATTGAAGAGATTATCATTACACAATTAGGTCAGTGATCAATAAATATCAAACAAAAGGTCAAAGTTTAAACTTAAACGAAATCCCTTAAATACATATATTGATCCTTTTTAGGGTTTGATTATCTATTTGTCAATCTAAGGCAGAATTGATTTCCCAGCAACTTAATAAAATCGAAAACATTTTAGTGTGAGGGATTAGTACGAGTCTCAATGTAAATAGAATATGTTGAGTTTGGTTAGAACCATGGTGTTAAGAATTAATCAAATAAAGTGCCAGAAATGAACCATTGTGGTGAACATGTGCCAACAAACCAAATACTGCTTAGTGCCGAACCATGAGGAAGAATTTATCACATGAGGTTACAGAACTGAAAATTCCATTCTCTTTTTGACCTTAGTTAAAGGTGCTATGTTTAGTGCCCTTAAAATCCTATTTCCTTACCAAAAGTAGGCCTATAGGCTTCCAACTAAAAAGCATGCCATCTTGTTCATTTGTAATCCATAATCAGACTTTATTAAATTTCTTCCAAGCGCTAACAAAAAGAAAATATATAAATTTGTACGCAGCTTAAAGGGACAATAACACTCTTGCTGGCTTGGCAGCTCTAGAAAATAAATAATAGTCTTATTCTAAGTACCAGATGTTAATGTGTCCTACCTGTTGTGTAAATTATCCATTACATCCTATTTTACTTGTCCAGAGGGTTCGAAAATATTTTAAAATCCAAGTCACATTTGAAAAGGTTTACGTTAACCTTTTCAAATCATGTAGTTGAATTTTTCCTATTTTTTAAATTAGGTGTGTTACGATGAAATTTGTATCATCAATTTATTTGAATATTGTAAAATAATACAATTTGTTGACCAGAATAAAGATTGGGACATATTATTCAATTACAACAAGAGTGTTATTGGGGCTTTAAACCACTATACATTCCTTGTCTCACTGTCCATAGACAGTTCACAAGGACTCTAGACAGTTCACAAGGAATTGTTTAAGGGGGTTTTACAGACAGCAGCAATCTAATTAAAATTCAGACTTGGATATAATCTTGTTTGCCTTCCCCATATCCGACTTAAAAATGAAAAGAAAGTGACTTTTTTCAATTTGGGTATAAAAACAACATCCGTTTTGACAACTAAATCTTTATAGTTTTATATGTAGACTTACACAAACACTACTATAGAAAAAATTTGTTAGCTAAGTTAACATCTCAAGGTGTTCTAGAAAGAATAAACATATCCTGTCATATGCATGACATCTGTCACTAGAGCTAAACATAGAAAGATACATGTAATAAACACACATAATACTTGCACAATTACATACTAGGTTATATTGTTTACCAACTATTAAATTAGTTTCTCTGTAAATTCTCACAAAAACTCATTTATCTCACAAATCATTTTTTATCACCTTAAAATTTGTTTACATGTAGAAAAAACAAATAAATTGTTTATATCCCAGATAAGCGTAAAAGCAATATGCAAATTCCATTGCAGTTCAATGCACCATAATAAAACAAGGAATGCACTAAAATGTCCAGTCATACAACATTAAATTTAAAAGAATCTTTATCTTTAGACATTGGTCGTGTATTAATCTTAAGTGACTCATTTATAGTTAGATAATCATAGATTCCAGATATGTTCAGCAACTCCACAAAAAAAGCTACCCTAATCGTGATTTATCGAAGAAGTGCAACCACTGCATATTTAATATACATCTAGTCTCTATGCAATACAAGAGAAAAAATGTAATAAGTTTTGATTTAAATCTTCAACCATTTGACAGAACTAAAACTAGACGGAACACATTCAAAGTCAACATATTAAATTTCTTTATTCAGGTAGTTAATAAAAAACTTCAATAGTAAAAGATTTGAATTCAACAAAGTCGGCTGAATTACTGCCTAAGTAAATACTAGATATTAAAAAGATTTTTATAAATGCATGAATATCTTAGTGCTTGAGAAAATACACAAGAAAGATAAAATGGATTTAATTCATATAAAGCTAAATGAGCTTCACAAGTGTAGCCTGTTATATATTTTATTACTTATTTTCTACAAGAGAAAATAAATACGGCTTTATATCCCATAATATAAATATATCACAATGATTTATATAATATTTATATAAAATGTAGGACATATCCAACTTTAGCACAATATTTCTTTAAGTGAGGAATGTTAAAAATACAAAAAAGTATTGGTAATGTAAAAAATATGAGTCACCATTGTCAACAATTGAATATAAATGGTAATAACGTGAATTATACAAATGTATAATACAAGACTGCTAATTTAATGTAGATGTGTGGGGGTATTAAAATGTGATAATAAAGTTAATCATGTAGAAAAGATTAGTAATGATTTCTATGTAAGATATATGTAAGAAATAATGAAGTATTGTGTAAGTTGGCAGGTATCTATACATCATGTATGCAATATATATAGCAGTATGTCGGCATGCATATCATATTTATCCAATGAATACACTTACATATGCCTTTGATCTCTTTGATTGTACAAAGTAGAATATAGACATAACCTTTTAACAATGATGTTACAAATTTTATAATCTTTCACAAAAAATCAATGGTTCTTTCAATTTTTTCTTATTCTTCGGTGCTTTGATCTTCTCTTTGTAATCATTTGATTTCTAAACCAACTTTCTTTTCAAATATCTAGATATATCTTTATAAGCTACTATATAATCTACTTAAGACATCATAGCATATTTTTGATACTATGCAATAAGTGAGTTAGTTTTTAAATCTGTAAAACATGTCTAGGCAAAGTCTGATAATAATAATAATGTATTCCTCTAATATGAACATTGTCCATATTGTCGTTAATCTTCTATATTAAAAACATCAAATTATTTGCTAACTTTCAAGAATGTCTCCTTCTACCCCATTGTTGACAGAATAAAAGATGGAACCTTTTGAGTAATACTGCATTTAAACATGGCAAGACTGCCATTTCAATGTCTACAATAACAACACTGGGTAATATAATTTTTAAATATTGATAAAAAGAGGATTAACTACCAATAAAAATACTTGAATTATATACTGTTGATTTTTTGTGAATTGATTTTATTAATAAAACAGAATTAGGAAAAAGTTAGTCAAAAGAAGAAGTATCCAAACTATAAAATACAGTCAACATGTACCTACCTTTAGAAGTGGATCTGTACAGGCATTAATAGCACCAAGATAAGCCGCTACTTGTAAAGGATTATCATATGTATTTGTTAGTAAAGGTTTAGGTTTACTAGATGTCTTCCAATCTATTACACATAATGTGTCCCTGTAAAAAAAATAAAAACAATTTCAAAACATAACTCTGCTTATTGCAACTTATTTGCATAACTGTGTCCTTTTTCAAGGTGTTCTTATATATTTGGTTCCCTTTTTTCATATAGAACATATTTTATGACATCTGAGAATTTGTGATGTTGCTTTACTTTTGTTTTCATTTCTTTATGTAAAACTCTGCTAGAGAGATTTTTAACATTCTATGTTTCAAAAGAAAATTTTACAGTATTTCCTAATAAACTGACATTTAGTTGACATGAAATGGGGTTTAACATCCTACTGTTCTGCTCCATACTGGACTAATGAAGACGGCCAATATTTAGTGTTTCTATAACAATAAGACTGTAAGCGTAATGCAACATCATTTTCATAACTACAATTATTTCAATTTTAACATTTTCTCAAATTCTGAAGTTCACTGATGCTCATTGGTTAAGTATGGTATTTCGACAGCTAATGTAAATTAAAATGTATTATTACCTAGTATGCGTTTACAAAGATATCTTAAGTCATATTCATATTGAAATCTTAATATTTTTTTTGTGTACCAAACCAGTATCGTAGATAAACATACTAAATGGAATAGAATATACTGCATACCCTCCAGGGTCACACAAGTTCCCACATTTAAAATGTAAAACAAACATGGCAGAAATATCACAGGTTTTATTCATTAGCATATTATAAAAGTCAACAATATTCCTAATTGTTCATATATGAATAAATTAGAAACATATTGAGTTACCTTAACAGCACCAAAGTTCCTACATGTACCCTGAGGACACAACTTAAATCTCAAGACTTCTACTAGAAGGCAATCAGAAAACCCCCAGAGTTATATAGTTCATGAACTTCTGACCACTGCTTGTACCAAGTGTCACTTTTCATTTTAAACAATTACTAACAGCCTATACAAATATCATATTAAAATATCAGCAAGATTCTATGATTGTAATAGTACCAACCCATGGCTGTTTATCTGGCTGTTTATTAATAACAGTATCATTGTTATTTTTCAAACTGTGCACCCCATTGAGAATTTAATATTTCCTGTTTCAGACAAATAAGGTAATTTACGTATGCACACTTGTAAACTCTAATACTGAACAAGTTGAACACTTAAGAGACAACTAGACCAAAATCATTCAAGTCCATTTAGTATTTAGTAACATATTCAATGGGGGGGGGGGCCAAGGGGTGCACCCCCCCTAATTTTTGACAGTGCCCTTTTTTACTGCTGAAGGTGCCTTTTCTCAGACCCAAATATGACCGTTCCGAACGTTTACTTAGACGAAAATATCAGCCAAATAGCTCTTGGAATAGCTACAGATGCAAGGAAATGACGGATAATTTTCTTTGGGGGATCCCCCCACCCCCAACCGCCCTCTCAGCGGCATGCCCCGTCTCCACGGTCAGTGCCCTTACTTTGCGGCGCGCCCCCCCCTTTTCAAAATTCCTAGATCCGCCCCTGTGAAATGTAAATTTTTTGACATCTCTTTAATCTGACTGAATCCAAGCTGGAAGATAATCTGTTAATATTTTGATTTTTTAAATTAAATTGTAAAAAATCAATTTGAGTACATTTAGATTAGATTCAGTCATGAAAAATTTAATATATGATTATTTAACTATTTACATTGAAATGACCTTCTGCAAAATTATAAACACAGATTGAATAGAGAAAAAAAAGAACACTGAAATTAATTCATACTCTTAATGTCACTTTAATAAAGATAAAAAAATATGACATTCTTTCTGGAGCATATATTTGTTTTATTTGAAACAAATTTCTGTGGGGGTAGTTCTGTAGTTACATGTATGTGATAAACTTTGACAACACCATTTTATTTATTGCTTAAATACCTCACATGCCTTGGACTGAATTTTATTTTCTAATCATAAATCACCTTAACTTCATCTTAAAAACATGTCAAGTCTATACTTTCAAGTGAACATAAATTTTGATACACAAAAGTCCTTGTCGCATACTTAAACATTGTAAATGAAATATTCAAATTTCAGTAATTACTTAAAGATACATTATGTAAGGTTTAGAGCTGGTCGTTCTTGCTATATTGGTTCAAAAAAAGATAATGCAAAATGAATATACTGAAAATTTCATTCTAATTACTTTATTCAGAGCGAAGTTGTCAATGTCTGTAGTATTTACAAGATGTGTGCATTGATTGTTTATTGTCGCAACCACCGTAGTGGTTGTTCGAGACAAAGCCTTGCTTCTCCATTTTTATATGAAATCATTAAATGGCCAGACCGTTCTAATCTACTTAAAATTGGAGCCATCTGATGACCTAGAGAGTTGGTTATGGCTTTGTCATATTAACAAATGCCTAATTAATAATTTATATATAATTTAAGGCCTAAAGAAAGACTTGCAATAGGCAGATTTAGCTCTTGTATTTTCATTCAGGTTCTAATCTTGATATTTTACTTTTATTACCTTATCTCAAGTAAGAACACAGCTTAGGACCCAGAGGATTAGCTGTATAAATGGAATGTCAGAATAACAGCTCTATCTAGAAAGTCAAAAGCATATGTAATGTAGATCATGACATAAAATTCAATATGGATTAAGTACTGTCTAGTAACTTCTGTCTTTAAAAAAGAAATTCCAATGTCACAGTTATCCAAAAGTAAATGTTATTATGTTACGAGCTAAATTTGCCTACTGCAGGTCTCTCTTTTCGCTTCAAGGCTTTATTCTTATGTGAAGGCAATAATCAACTCTTCAGACCATTGGATGGCCATGATTGAATAGATTAAAACTCATGCGCCATTTAATTATTTATTGGTGAGAAATACGCCCATGTAACAGCTCTGTAGCGAAAAAAATATAGCCATTGACAACAGTTAATCCAAAAGAAAAACAATTTATGCTGACCAAATTTTAAAATTTAGTGCTAAGGCCTAGTCAAGCAAGAGATCTTTTACATGCATGCCTAAGTTTTATGTCCCATCCTAATGCCAAGACAGCTGTCCTTGCCAGGCCCTTCATCGTGTCCCAACTGACATAGGGAAACCACACCAGAAAATCCTTAATAACTTACTCAGCGAACACCGAAATTGAACCAGTGACCTCTTGGCTAGCGAGTCAGTGTCTTACTCACTTAGTCACCGTGACGCTTAAATGTGGGTGTATGAAAATCAACAATCAAGACCTTTTTTTATTGTGGTGCAAATTGCAATGGTACTTGACGTTCAAGTCTGTATTGTTAAGACTTTGAAGATCTATTTTTGAACTGTTATAGCAAGAATAGTCAGCTCTTTATCTCTATAAATCTTAAATAATGCATCTTTAATTGGGGGTTTCTTAATCGTCAAGAACCTTAAACACTCAATAGAGTATTATTTATTTTTAAATAATACATGTACAGTATAATAAATAAGTTTAACTCTACTAAACTAACAGTAAAATACCCATGGACAGAATGATAACGGTAGGCCTATACACTCAATTTTACAGCTAGAGTGATACACTGTTTGTGATCCACCTGCTGTTGTGGAAATTAGCTGACTAAAAAAACATAAAAAATCTAAAATGACTCAGAAACTTGTAATTTATCGCAATACATAGCAACCTGAGTAATTACTGGATTAAAAAAATGTACCTCTTTGCCAAAATCCACTTTTTACGAAACATTTAATGCACTACTTTTCTAAGTAAATTAGAAGCAAGTCAGAAATAGAGAGTGCAAAATTTACAGTGATAGCCTTATTTTGTTCCTAAACATCAATCAAAAGATCTTTGAAATTCTTCTTTCAATATAACAAAAAACACAATCAAAAAACAAGGGTAATATTGAAAAACAGTAACCATTACAAGGGGAGTAACTCTGTTTTGGTTTTGTAGAGAGAGAGAGGGAGAAATGGGGTTTAACGTCCACTCAACACAACCAGGTCATTTCGGGACTAACATATGGTTTCAACTTTATTTCATTAATTCGCTTGCGCGTAGGGGTCTTTAGCCGTGGGAGGAAACGGGAGTGCCCGGAGGAAACCCACGAGGTTGAGAAGGCGCCCCTATCTCCATGCCACATACGCTCACACCAAGGCTCGAAACCACAGCCGCAAGCCAGAGGTGACCAGCCAGCTAGAGGTCGAAGCGCGGCACTCTAGACCACTAGGCCATCCCAACCCACTTGGTTTTGTAAGCACAGAATCAAAAAAACTATTGCTGTCTGAAAGATTGAACAATTCTTCTCACACATATTGAAATTAACACCTCATTGCTAAACCGTTGTTTTAAAACCAAGTTATACTCCATGCCACTGTATATAGTTGGCCTTAGATAAGGCGACCAGAGTTTGTACAATCTTACATGCTAGTGTCATACAAATTATTACTACCTAAAGGAGCTAAATTGCTAACATTTAGGACCTAGAAATTGACACAAGTGGGTCGCAATGCATATAATACTGTGATATGAATGTATATAAACTGATTTACATTCAATGGTTTCCGTTTTTAGTTTAAAGGGACAATCCCGATAAGAACAGAGTCTCAAAAATTAAAGTCCGAGTATTTATGAAATTTATGGACCAAAATATAGAGGCATGGTGTATTTACTTTGTCTCAAAATTTCAGCTCAAAATATTGAGTCGTTTGGACGTGAATGTCAACACTGCTTATCCGGACACGTAACCCTTTTAAGATTTCGGGTCAATTTTTTCATTGGGTGACCTGATAATCGATTCCCGTTTCTTGAGAGGTTTGTACAGTGAATGACCCATGCACTGTACTTGATAACAAAAGGTAAATTTCACCTACATATTGTTTTTATAGAAAAAAGTCTAAAGATACTGTATAATATAAGGTCTAAATTTTTAGATGAAGACTGTCAGGTTTAAGTTATTTACAAGCGTATCACAAATATCGGGTTAGTTGGTCGGCCTTAGGTAATGGGTTTTAAGGGATTTTAACACAAAATTAAGCAGTTTTATTCCCCCCAAAGTTATAGGGATTGGCCCTTTAATTTCGAATCAGTTATGTTCAGCGAAATAAGTCAACAGTCTCAATCAAATGCAAATCTCTAGCGTGTGGTTATTCCAGTCTACATACCCCGTTTGATTTGGTGCAATGTGTGTAGCCTCGCCCCTCGAGTCTCTTGTTACAACTGGGGCTGAAACGCATTATGGTACACGATTCAAGTACCAATGGTAAAATGTTGATTTTGTCTTAAATATTGGATATCAGAAGCCCATCTTTTCCCGATAAGATCACAGCATCAATGTTGACTTGAATTGACAAAAAATTTGTGTTTCAATGTTGAAGATTTTGGATGATATTAAGTTAGAGACTTAGCTACTTTAATAGTTATATTTCTGAAGCAATGGCCCGAGAAATCCCTCTCTGACCATTGCTGGATTGGTTTCTGATACTTGAGCTTTCGAGAGGTGTGTCTATTCTTCCTGTTCAATCAAATCTATTCCCAAGTACAGAAGCATGACAGCCCATTGTTTAATCTGGGGTCTTCTCTAAAACTTTGGAAAGGGATTCAAGGTTTTAAAAGGGTGAAAGTATTGTTCGTCTCCAAACAGTATTGCTTTGCATTGTATCATTGTTGACAGCCTTGTTTGTCACGTAATTAGTTTTTCTGCAGTATTTTGCTATTCACTGGTTAATTGGGCATAATAATTGGGCATGACGTAATGTTATAAAAACATAATAGGTCCAATGTGAGGCTCTGTTTAAAGTGTAATGATATAGTTAAGCAGTTAGCTATTGGTTTTTAATTTGACAATTGACCAGTCATAATTTGGAACGAATTTGCTTTCTTTACAGCAGTGTTAAGTAGGATTAGTTCTAATTAAATGAAACACTGTGAGGAGTATGCCTTATAGTAAGTGAAGGGGGACTGCACTACACATAATTTACACAAAAACAAATCTATGGACAAGACCAAAAACACAGAAATCACAAACAAACTAACATATCAAATTATGTGAATGGATCCGGGGGCTAGCCCTAAGCCTCCACTGCGCTGTACAGTCCCGGACCTGTAGTGAAACAGACTTCAATCAAATTTGAAAACAATCAGGAACATAACCCAGAGAAAACCATTGTGTAATGCTAGTATGAGGTATAGAATCAAGGTTTATTGATGTTTGGAATGTGTGGGAAAGAACTCTACATTCGCAGGAATCTGCAGCATCATGGCAGTTATAATAAACCATGTAAGTCATAATATGACTTTGTGACTATCTATACAGTACAGAAACACTTAATCTCATTCATGAAAGCGGGATCAGGCCACAGTCATCGTTAAATACCCTTACGAGAATTAACACTGTTAGTGTTTTTCACTCTCTATTATAGCCAACAACGACCCCTTCCAGCCATAGGAAAACATATCTACAAACCAGCCAAGATTAACTTTAAGTTTAAGATGTAATTAATGTGGAAACTGCTTACCTATAGAGTGCCACACAATCGAATACACCTTTATAAAGGAGATAAGGATGAGTTATCGAACATTCTAATGCCTTAACTTCTGTAACCTCTTTAAATATAGACTGTATACTTCTCCAGAAAGCTTCAATGTTAGGTTGTATCTGAATTTCTGATTCCGATTCACCAGCTAGTAACTGCTGTACACAGGCATGAAAATTTATGCCTTTTCTTAGAGTTTCTGAAATGAACAAAATCATGAATCCAATCACTCTTCTTCATAAAACATTAATAATTACTTGGAACACCCATGGAGAGAGAGAGAAATGGGGTTTAACGTCCACTCGACACAAACCAGGTCATTTCGGGACTAACATACGGTTTAATTTTATTTCAATAATTAGCTTGCGTGTAGGGTCTTTAGCAGTGGGAGGAAACCAGAGGACCCGGAGAAAACCCACGAGGTTGGACAGGCGACCCTACTCCTTGTCACATACAACCGGGGATTCGAAACCACGCCAGTTGACTCAATGACAGGCTTTATGATATAGCTCGCACGTGCTAATCATTTGGCCATCCAACCCCACAGAACACCCATGGAAGTGGGACCATTCTAATAAGGCCACATATACCAAGCTTCATTCAAATTAGAATACAGACTTGATTGCGAACATGTACAAATGCACACGCGAGCGAATGACCGGACAGAAGAGCAGGGGTAATAACAATATACATCCGTGGTAAATGTAGTAAAATTCTACCTTCTTGATGTTGCTTGAAGCCCTCTTCACCCATTTCCTCTATCATCTTTTTCTTCCATCTCTCCAAGAAGTAACGATTCTTCGCTGACATTGTTTTGTTTAAGATTTTGCTGACCGATGGGGTATATGGAAGACAAAATTTGTCCACTTCTGTATTAAACCTTTCAAATTCTACACTACCCTCGGAAGAATTAGGAATCAAGGGATAATTAAGGACAAAGTTCAGAGGGTCATTTGGATCAATCACCTTTGGTAATACACCTTCTTTTTTAGAGTTCAGTGCTTTGTTAATTTCTTTATATGATTTAATTTCTGGGTCCACAGAATTTCTTTGATTTTCAGATCTACAGTTTGAGTTTGTATTTGCATTGAGGTAGCTATTATCGATTAGCCTACCCTCGTCATAGTGATTTTTCACAGACATATCTACATCTTGGAGACTTTCACCAATAATCCCTAATCTGGCTACCTTCTTATTTATTTTTCTTGCGTTTTTAGATTTTGTACCTTCTTTGTTTTTTGATGCAATTTTCGGTCCATATAAGGAGTCAAGTTCTTTGTTCATGAATATCAGCTTGGATAAATCACTCCTGGATGGTTTGGATGTTTTAAAGCGTATGGGTAAAGTCTTCATACAAAGTAAACAAACTGGTTTCAGTGATGCACATTGTAAAATCCTTTGATTAATACTCCTTGTTAGGTTCATATTGCACGTTAAATTTTAATAAAATCAATCAAAAATATTTGGAGACTAAATGCATCCTGGATGTCCTTTTACTGTAAAATGAAAGAAAATTCAAACATAATTAAATTACTGTAAGCCCAGTTTCATGATAGGTACTGACTCGTTCAGCTCTGAAAGTAGGTCTCACATTACACTCTCCCTGGCTGTAGGCCCTAGTGTAAGTTAAGGAATTGCTAGTCGAAAAAGTAACGGCCCTCGGCCTCAGTCAATTCTACTGGTCAACTTTTTACTGCTAAACAGTCGTGTGTCACTGTCACTGTCTGTGAATGCCTGTGCAATGTAAAGAAACATTTAAGTGAGAATGGTACCTAGTTCTTCGGGGCGGACAAGAAAAGCTAATTATTCATTAAATTAATTGGGTCAAGACCATCATCATGGTTTCTTTCCGTGATTGATTATAAGTACAGAGGCTACGTGATCAAAATAGAACAATGTCTTCTTTTACCGCATATTTGACAACCTGAGAGTAAGATTCGGATTCAGCTTTAGTTTAAAAATATAAACAGACTACTAGTACTAAACCACGTTGTGTTATTGAACTTAACCCTAACCTTAGTTTCGTATTTACCGTTTCAGCTTATCGACATTGCATTATACTGTAATTACATTTTATTATTTTGATGATGTATACTGCATTCTATGATATCTTAATTCTAACAAGCCGAATATCCTTTGTTTACTGAAAAATATAAACAAAACGGTTTAAAATTCTATCTGCGGCTGTTTTGTGAGTAGTCAATTCAAGATGTCTGCGCCCAGCAAGAAGAAGAAAACAATATCCAAAGATGAACTTCGCCGGTTAATGAAACAAACTAAATCTAGTTCTAAAAAGGAAATAAAACGCATAGAACATCCTTATGCAAAGTATCCTTTTGGTTTCCATTACAATGCAAGTTTAGCTCCCACCTATAACTTAGTAGTGTAGAAAGAAGAAGTCAACAAAACTTTTACATTTAATTATGAGGTCCTTTGGTTGATAATGGCTAATGGTTGTCTTTACTATATGTTTCTGGTATGACATTTACATGATTTGACTATACCATATGGCGGTATATTAGATTCAAAATTCTAACATGCCATCGTCTTACTTCTACTTCTTTAATCTATAATCCAACTTCTTTATTTCAATATTTGTTCAATTATGTTTATTTTAATTCTGTTTCATCGTATTTCTATCATTAGATTTAAAATGAATAATGTCTACTTCATTGTCGCTTTACATCCTGAGCATGAATGTCGATTGAATTTAGAATTTTGGTACTGGGGTACTTATCCCAGCAACCATCTCTTCTAAAGGTGTATAGATGCTATGCCTGGGGTTGTGGGTTAGATTCCAGTCCAACACTATTTAATCAAGTGAAGAATTCGATTATTCTGTTAAGCCATTCTTAAGGCACCTGTGTATCGTAGAGTCTCTCTGTAGTCAATGTTGCAATTGTCTATTGGATATTATTCCTTTGGTGTCAATCAGCAAACCTATCAAAATAATTTTCAGTTATTCTTTGAGATACCGGTATTACTTTTTTTTTAACTATATACTTATCAAATACATAATTTTGTATGTAATGTAGAAGTAGGGAAAATAACGTCTGCTTAAATTGGTATTGCAAAAAACCAAAGTGGGACGGTATAATATATTATGACTGTTTTCCTAATTGTATGATTTATAAGATTCTTCCTTGACAACCTGTTCAGATATAATAGCCTGGGTCAATTGTTATGTACTTTATGTGGAACAAATATCAAAAGTGAATTAATATGGCCTACACACTTGCAAAGTAAATCTCATAAAGAGGTACATGTATTATTTATCGTCTATACTCTATATAGCTATACTGTTATCTTTTTATTTGTGCAAACTTTACAATTTATGTAAAAAAGGTATATTTTGTAACTTTTCTGTTTGACCTAATAGTACTTCATAAAACAAAGAGTGGTACGGTACTGGCATATACTTGTAACAGTATGTACTTTAGATCGGAACTCAGCATTATCCGTTTACTTATTTCATTTTTACAATGTAACTATTATATTATATCGGCGGATATTTTATATCTGTTTACATAGGCCTTCTTCGAATGTTTTTAATATTTATACACTCTTCAAACAAATGTCATCTTCTTATGTACTTGAAATAGAAATGTTTTCGCTTCTTTTTACCTAAAGTATCAATGTGATAGCATTTATTGATGACTCAGACAATTTAGCTGCTGTCAGTGAAGCAGGAGGGATGGCCTTATAGATGAAAAACAAGATTCTGTGTACACATGGCAGTGCCCATAAAAGAAGCTGTGACAGTTAGAAATAATTCAAAACAAGAGATGTCTTTTAATCTAAATGAAACCTTTATATTTTCTTCAGTTTGTGATAATATCTAAATCTAAGCCTAATTCTATAAAACGACCTTTAATAGAATCAGCTGATGAACCACATTCCAAGAAATCTAAAGGTATTTTGAATTTTTCATTTTGCTTGCTCGATAGACAATATTTGATCAGCATCTTTAGATGCCACAAAGAAATAAATTGGTTTACATGTCATGGTATTTAGTTTGAAGGTACTCTTTCTAGAACACCTGATACCACTTCTTGTTTAGTTTGGAAGTGAAGTTTTGTATTCAGTATTTGTTATATATTTGCATGTACTGTTTTGTAAAGAATAGACAACTGAAATATCTGTCCTTAAGTTAACTGTTTGTTAAATGTCATTGGTAAAGAGAAAAATGTGCTAAATTTAAATGAATTTAAATATTTTGACAGATTCAAAAGACAGTAAAAGCACATCATCAGGGTAAGTTAAATTAGCCAATTTTTACATATGTATATAAAGAATAAAAGGAATCTACTTCAATATATTCTAATAGTTTAGTACCGTAGCCAAAATAATGTTCAGGGTTGATTTCTGGTGGATTGGATTTCCGAATGGCTAGCATGTATCATAAGGCCTGTCATTGAGTCAACTGGCATGGTTAAGATTCCCCGGTTGTACATGACAAGGAATAGGGTAGCCTGTCCATCTTCGTGAGTTTTTCTCAAGTTTCTTTTCACTACTAAAGATCCCTACCTGCAAGCAAATTATTGAGAAAAAAAACTGAACCATATTTTAGCCTCAAATTAACCTAGTTTGTGTTGACTCTTTCTCTATAGTTATTTAACCCATCTTCCTAGCCACACTTTCTTGTACTGCAAGCAGAATTCAAACTTTTACTAATTGAGATAAAAAGAATAAGAACAGATTTCGATCACTTTTGCATTTTGTTATTTGTTTTAGGTTACCTCCAGATTTTTTCGATAATAAGGCAGCCAAAACCAGTCATCAGAATAGCACTGCATTAGCTGCTTATTCTTCTTCTGAAGATGAAGATGAAAAACCACCACAGAAAACACCTTCTCTGCCTTCTGGTTTACCAACAGGTAAAGTATTTTTAAACAAAACATTCTTGTTTTAGCATAAAAGTCTACCAGAGATTTTAGCTAATGCTAAATTGTTCATTCATCATTGGTTCTCTATGTATTGTCATCACTGACTATATTATATCTAATATTCTTATAGTTTTTTTATAACTTATGAATTGTTCCTAGAATAATCATGTTTTGTTTTTTCAAAAAATACTTGGTAAATTTCATGCTCACCCTATTTAGACGTAAGTAGTGACATGTTTTTTGTGACCTATTAATTTAAGAGTTCACATAGCCACTTTATTATTTGTGAAAAAAGCATATTATCAAGGGTAATATTCTATCTATCTATTCCATCAGATTTCTTTGATTCTGCACCAATGACAGAGGCAGCAGAGATAGAAGAACCAAAGAAGATGTCTGATGTATTACCAGAAGGATTTTTTGATGATCCTAAAATGGATGCTAAGGTCTGTTGGTAATCTTTGTTAAATATAACCAAATTATAAATGGGTTTGTGACTCAGTAAACTTTTCATGTAAAATTGTCACAGTATGATATTCGATAACTGGATTTTACAGAAAACTAATGTTTTGTCTCATCTCAAATTTGGATTAAGCAGCTGATCGACATTGCGCTATCAACTGGTTCAGCCACTGCGTCAATGTTTTGGCTGTTGTCATTTGCCAAATATGAACTAATGCTCTCTTCATCTTTTGAAATTGAAATAACGCTTTATTAATTTTAGGTTAGAAAAGTAGAATATAAAGATAAAATGGAAGAAGAATGGGAAATGTTTCAAAAGTCTATGAAGGAGGAAGCTCATGTAAGTCTACATATTCTGTTTCCAATAAGGTGGATTTTCTTTTTAGGGTTTCACACTGCGTAGCTTGTGTGAAACACTATTGTTTTTGTTAAAATTATTCTTATTATTATTCTTCTTATTATTATTATTTTTTTTTTTCCAATTTGCTTATATCTCAGCAACTTCTTGTCAGATCGATACAATGTCTTCAGTTTTACAGGGAAAGTGGGTGTGACTTAGAGATTAAAGCTATTCCCGGCATTCTGCGACATTGCGAAATGTCCGAAAT
Source organism: Patella ulyssiponensis (assembly GCA_963678685.1). Classification (NCBI taxonomy): domain Eukaryota; kingdom Metazoa; phylum Mollusca; class Gastropoda; family Patellidae; genus Patella; species Patella ulyssiponensis. The sequence goes on along the minus strand of OY783230.1, from coordinate 56,081,745 downwards.
CACCGAAAATGTTGTTTTTTGAAATATTGCCGTAATATTAACAATAATCATTGGATTTTAGCATATGATGCATTTTGACATAGCCAGAAGCAGGGGACATAGCTATGTTACTTTTGATTTTTGATTTCCGACGAATCTTGGAAGATATTAGGCGCCAAAGTTTGAAAATTTAAATTTTTACAAAAAACTTTTTTATTTATTAATATCTTTATATGACATTTTAACCAAGGTTAAAGAGTCATCTGATTTGAACAAAAATGTTAACATTTTTTGTTTCTGTAATTTTCCTTGGCCGCCATTGGCTAATTCAGTTTTTCAGTCCTACATTAATTAATTATTGTTCGATTTGTATAAAAGCATGTTCATGTGTTCCGTGGTTCAAAATGCCATTTTTTTTGTTACCGGTAAAGTTTCCTGTAGGCACCGGAAGTGGCGTAAATTCAGCAAAAACTACAATATTGACAGTTCGGTACCACTTTTTGAAAGCAAATACTATTTTCTACTAATCTGATCTTACTCAAAAGATGCGCCCTGTAAAGGTGCACAAAATCTCGGACTCAGTTTTTTTGATTTCGATTTTGTTTTCGGGCCCTTTCGGTTAAAAGGTAAAAACATAACGCTAACGCTACAATATACGTCCACATTCCTGCTTTGATTGATATGGTACTTTGTCAAGAAGGCTAGGCGTTTGGTTTGTTTAGCGTTGAGGGTCGTACCTCAACATCAATAGTTGCCGTCCTTAGAGTATAAGGAATAAGTATACCAAGATAATCCATTCAGAATTGTGCCTTCCTAACACTAAAGGCAAAAAGTGGGCGTGGCCCTGCCCCTGGGGGTCGGGACATTCATCAAAATCAATAGTGGACGCCCTCAGGCTATAAGGAATACAAGTACCAAGCTGCTTCATTCAGAATTGCGGCCTGTAAACGACAAACACAAAAATTGGGCGTGTCTTGCCTGTGGGAGTCGGGACATGCAGTTGACGTCCTTAGGCTATAAGGAATACATATCCCAAGTTTAAAGACGATCCATTAAGAATCGTGGCCTGTAGACAACACACACAGACACGAAGTAAAAATGGGCATGGCTCTGCCCCTGGGGGTTAGGAAATCACCAAAAACAATACGGATCATCTTTAGGGTATAAGGAATAGGTATGTAAAGTTTTAAAAGGATCTGTTAAGAATTGCATCCTGTAGGCGAACACACGACACAAAAGCATTGGGCGTGGCTCTGTCCCAGGGGGTCCGGCATGCACCAAAAATAATAGTGGTCAGCCTTAGGGTATAAGGAATAAGTATAAAAAAAGTTTTCAAGACGATCGATTAAAAATTGTGGCCTGTAGCTGACACACAGACAGACAAAAAGAAAATGGGCGTGGCACTGTCCCTGGGGGTCGGGCACGCACCAAAAACAATAGAGATCTTCCTTAAGGTACCAAGAATGAGCATTCAAAGTTTCAAGATGATACATTAAGAAATGCAGCCTGTAGACGACAGACAAACAAATACAAGAAATGGGTGTTGCTGTCCCACAGGGGTCGGGCATGCACCCAAAACAAAAGGGATCATCCTTAGGGTATAATGAATAAGTATTTTAAGTTTCAAGATGACCAATTAAGAATTGTGGCCTGTAGGCGACACACAAAGAGAAAATGGGCGTGACTCTGCCCCTGGGGGTTGGGCATGCACCCCAAATGATAGGAATGTTCCTTAGGGTACAAAGAATAAGCAGTCAAAGTTTCAAGATGATACGTTAAGAAATGTGGCTTGTAGACGACAAACAAATAAATACAAGGAATGGGCGTGGCTCTGCCATTGGGGGTCGGACATGCACCAAAAAACAATAGGGATCATCCTTAGGGTGTAAAGAGTAAGTATACAAAGTTTTAAGAAAATCCAGTTAGAATTGCGGCCTGTAGGCGACAGACACACAAAAAGAAAATAGGCGTGGCTCTGCCCCTGGGAGTTGGGCACGCACCCCAAATGATAGGGATCATCCTTAGAGTATAAAGAGTAAGTATACAAAGTTTGAAGAAAATCCAGTACGAATTGCGCCCTGTAGGCGACACACAAAAAGAAAATGGGCGTGGCTCTGCCCCTGGGGATTGCGCATGCACCCCAAATGATAGGAATGTTCCTTAGGGTACAAAGAATAAGCATTCAAAGTTTCAAGATGATACGTTAACAAATGTGGCTTGTAGACGACAAACAAATAAATACAAGGAATGGGTGTGGCTCTGTCCATTGGGGGTCGGGCATGCACCAAAAAACAATAGGGATCATCCTTAGGGTGTAAAGAGTAAGTATACAAAGTTTTAAGAAAATCCAGTTAGAATTGCGGCCTGTAGGCGACACACAGACACACAAAAAAAATGGGCGTGGCTCTGCCCCTGGGGGTTGGGCATGCACCCCAAACGATAGGGATCATCCTTAGAGTATAAAGAGTAAGTATACCAAGTTTGAAGAAAATCCAGTAAGAATTGCGCCCTGTAGGCGACACAAAGACACACGAAAAGAAAATGGGCGTGGCTCTGCCCCTGGGGGTTGGGCATGCACCCCAAACGATAGGGATGTTCCTTAGGGTACAAAGAATGTGTATGCAAAGTTTCAAGATTATAAGTTAAAAAATGTGGCCTGTAGACGACAAACAAACAAATACTAGAAATGGGCGTGGCTATGCCCCTGGGGGTCGGGCATGCACCAAAAACAATAGGGATCTTCCTTGGGGTATAAGGAATAAGTATACCAAGTATAAGGAATAAGTATACCAAGTTTGAAGAAAATCCAGTTAGAATTGCACCCTGTAGGCGACACAAAGACACAAGAAAAGAAAATGGGCGTGGCTCTGCCCCTGGGGGTTGGGCATGCACCCCAAACAATAGGGATGTTTCTTAGGGTACAAAGAATGTGTATGCAAAGTTTCAAGATTATACGTTAACAAATGTGGCTTGTAGACGGCAAACAAACAAAAACTAGAAATGGGCGTGGCTATGCCCCTGGGGGTCGGGCATGCACCAAAAACAATAGGGATCTTCCTTGGGGTATAAGGAATAAGTATACCAAGTATAAGGAATAAGTATACCAAGTTTGAAGAAAATCCAGTAAGAATTGCGCCCTGTAGGCGACACAAAGACACAAGAAAAGAAAATGGGCGTGGCTCTGCCCCTGGGGGTCGGGCATGCACCCCAAATGATAGGGATGCTCCTTAGGGTACAAAGAATGTGTATGCAAAGTTTCAAGATTATAAGTTAAGAAATGTGGCCTGTAGACGACAAACAAACAAATACTAGAAATGGGCGTGGCTCGGCCCCTGGGGGTCGGGCATGCCCCCAAAACAATAGGGATCTTCCTTGGGGTATAAGGAATAAGTATACCAAGTTTGAAGAAAATCCATGAAGAATTGCGCCCTGTAGGCGAACCACAGACACACACACACACACACACACACCCACACACACACACCCACACACACACACCCACACCCACACCCACACACACACACACACACACACACACACACACACACACACACACACACACACACACACACACACACACACACACACACACACACACACACACACACACACACACACACACACCCACACACACACACACACACACACACACACACACACACACACACACACAGGCGACGGCATAATACCTTCACATTATGAATGTGGACGTATAAAAAGGGGTAAAAATAAGCTATTTACAACCCATCCAGTGTCTTCATATATTAAAATATTTCTTCGATACTTTCATAAACTTGTAGCAATAATCCATACAAAGAGAATGTATGTGAAATTTAGTTTATAATATAAGCAGTTGCCGAGAAATGGGCAATTTTGCATGAGTCACTTTTCACGTTATTTTGGTTGTAAAAGAATCAATTATTATTCGATTTTCAATTTTCTTTCACTGTCTGTTGCCTATTGCCACAGTCGACTATTCCAAACCATTTTAACACTTTCACTGTTACAGGAAGTGACGTCATTTAGGCAATAACTGAATTTTTAGCCTTAAAAATACATTTTTTATTCAAATGAGTATTATTTGTAATATTTTTAGAATTATGAAATTTGGTTCCCATCAACAAATAGAATGAACCCATACGATCATATAGATACCACAAAATGGTTTCTAACTTGTACGGTTGCAGAGAAATGGACGATTTTCCACAAGTCACTTTTTACTTTATTTTGGCTCTAAAAGAATCATTTATTATTGGATTTTCACAAAATTTTCACCATATGATGTCTTATGCCATTTCATAGAACTAATTTTACCTTTTTAGTACCACCGGAAGTGATGTCATTTTGTCAAAAACTGATTTTTTAGCCTGCAAAACAGATATTTTATTCAAATGAGTCTGATTTGTAATGTTTTCAAAATTATGATATTTGATTCCATTCAACAAATAGATGGAACCCATATGATCATACAGACACCACAAAATGGTTTCTAACTTGTGCGGTTGCAGAGAAATAGGCAATTGTCTACAAGTCACTTTTCAGGGTTTTTGGTCTATAAAAGTGGCAATTATTATTCTATTTACGGTACATAAAATTTTCACTATATGATGTCATATGCCATTTCGGATTTCATAAAACTAATTGAACATTTTCATTATCACCGGAAGTAATGTAATTTTGTCAGGATCACTTACAAGTAACAAATGTATAAAATGAATTGATATTTGCTGGATCTGGTTGTTTCTGCGTCCAATTTATTTGATGTGTGCAATGCTTATGGGGAAACCTGTTTTATGGTTTCATTGGTACCGGAAGTGACATATGTTCAAGGTAACGTGGCACCGGAAGTGACATGTTAAAGGGTAACGTGGCACCAGTGAAACCCGTCATTCCTGCATGCAGGTCTAGTTCCATTTGTTATTATGAACCTTGTAAAAATTTCAGCATTTGACAATTGTCTTCCAGAAATATAATATACATATTTATTAGTCATCGTCCCCCACCATTTGGGGAAAGCTGGGGACCACTGAAATGAGTTGGATTTGCTTTGCTTTGGAACACAATAACTTTGATTCTAATTCAGTGAGAGTGAGAAATCATTAGTGTGCACGTAAAAAAGATCCCTTGACAGTTGGAATTCAATATAAAAGTAGACCATAGCACTGCTGTCTGGGCAAAATTTCCCTCTCAACACACTGTATGGCATATGCCCATCTTCATTACCCCAGTTTAAAGCAGAACATTAGGACATTAAACCATATTTCATTTCATTTTCGTTTATTCAAAAGTGCCAAATAATAGAGCTACCGGTATGCACCTTTTAAGCAAGGTGAAAACTTTGTTGGACACTTAAAGATAAATGTGCATGTAATAACTGTCATCTATTTTTTGGGGGGGATTAAGGATTGTTTTTTTTCATTTATATTCTACAGTATTTATTCATACTTTGTTTAACCATTTAAGGTGTCTGAAGTAATTGTAGAAGAAGATGATGAACTGGCTAATTTTGATAGAAATATTGATGAAATAGATGAACAAATGTAAGTTATATAGACATCAGTAACAAGGTGGATTCTAATAGTGTAGAATATAATTACTATTGTAATGACCTGCATCAGTGATAATACTTTATCCCACTTATTTAGTCCAATTTTACATAGAAATTTTATTGGAAAATCCTGTCAGACAACCAGAATGAGAGTAGTTGCAGTTTTAGCATTGTCTGAAGAGAAGTGTCCATTAAATAATAATAGTTATTTATCGTTTTGATATAGTAGCCTGTCACTGGAGAATGGATTTATTGTTGATATTATAGTGAGAATTGCCAACTCTTTATCTTATCTCCCATAAGGTATCTTTAAACATGCAACATTATTTCCAAGGCATCCCAACTCTATTGTTTTGTATTTAAATGTCATAAATTAATTGTCTCCATTAGCATATTATAGGTCAACACTGTGAGTTTTATGTAAATCACTGAAATTAATACATGGCATGTTCTAATTCCAGACAAAAATTACAAGAAGTTAATGATCTACAAAATAAAAAGGAAGAAATTATGAAATGTGTAAAAGATGTAAAAAATAATGACAATAGTTCTGATGAACTTGATGAAGACGATATTAATGACTTTTTTGATTGGAGGTCAAAAAAATCATGGAAGTGAGAGTTGTATAATACCTCTGATGTGATTTTAGTAAAATGATAACTGAATATGGTGCACATGTTAACTGTCTGGTTATACAACATGTGAAATATGGATTAGTTTCTATGAAATGTGAATAATAAAGTAAGAGAGTTATTGGATAACGAAGTACTCAAAGTGAAGATGGAATAGATGAAAAGTGAAAGAATACGAATTAAAGTTCTGATTAGGGTTTCAAATATCAGTAATGACTGTTAAGTTTGTTATCTTATGTAAATATAAATGAAGTTTCGACATATAAATATAATTATATTTTGAAATGGTGTTGATTCATGTCATTTTTGGCTCAGTTGATCAGTTTTGTGGTCTAAGGGGAGATAATATGGAGTTATGGTCAAATGGAAGAGTTGTCTCCCCTTACCCATAAACAAATACCAATTTTACTAACGAGCATTAATTTTCTAGTTCGTCACCAATCCCATAATCTCAGTCTTACATCCATTTTCATCGAGGATAGTGATAGAGGAAGGAGTGGAGGGTTTCCCTCTACTAGATTGGTGATATTGATACCATAATACAATGCTGAAAACTTTCATCTGAATAGGACATATTCATTTGAAAAATAATAGATGTGTAATGTCCAACAGTGCAGAGCAGATTTTTATACTCCTTCAACATTGTATCGACACCTTCAACCTGGAAAAATGTTACACCACTATACAAGAACCAGGGGTTTCAGCAATGTTGAACCACAAAAAATGAAAATAGTCCAATACCATTGATTAGTTCTAAATTACTTGTGACCAGTCAAATAAATGCTTTTTTTGTAACACCATTGCACAGTTTCCCAAGCTTACAAAAGGAATGTACAAGTACAGAACAAGATTGATTAGTCATGTTATTTTTTTTACATGAACAATATTCCTTTTAATAAATTTTTGATCAAGAAACAAGCAAAGCCTATAGGAAATTCCTCTCTATGGTGCTAGATACACCCCCACTTTATCAATCATTTTTGAGATAAGTAAACACATTACATTCTTACTTCTGAAGTTTTTATTTCTTATACTGATATCTTTATCCATCTAGATGTTGTAATACTAGTACACAATATTTAAAGGGCGACAACTATGTCACATATACAAACTCATTCATACAGGGTCTTACAAATTAGGGTGGGTGTTCTCCAAACACGATTTATGATCATTCATGAAATTGTTTCAATGTTGACTGACACACAGCAATACATAATATCGAAATAATAATTATAATGACTATTTTCTCCACTGATGGTAATTAATATCTTTATTCCCAGAAAGATGTAATATTTGGATATTTCTCTGTGACAGCATTTAACAAGGGGTGATAGATAAAACACGTACTTCAAAAAGAAAGTAAATATGAGAGTTTAAATCAAATTAAAACCCAACTAAACTAACACTGAATAAACCCAGCAATTTGAACTGTTATTCACGTCTTTGAAAGTATTTGATATTCACTTGTCATTTGACCAAGTATATTAAAAAACTGATTTGAAACCAAATAGTACCATTTAAATGGGATTATATTAAATTGTAAGTAATTAAAGAAAATTATATATGATTTTCACATAAGATATTACCCAGGTGTCAGTTTGGCTAGGTTTATTTGAAAATTGATTCAAAAGAAAATAGTATAATTTGGAAGGGATTATAATAATAATATAGAAGTAAATTATTCAAGGTCATTAAGAATTCTTAATAGACACATCACAGCATAGGACAATAAATCACATTTTATATATTTAAAAGAAGAATTCAACTAAAATAAAAACAAAATTTATCATAGATCTCCATAATTGCAACAAACAAGTCCGACACAGAAATAACTTTCCCAACAAAATTTGTGTGGCATCAAAATAACTAAATATTTAACAAAGGGCCAATCATGATTTCCTTTCTGGAATCACTATGCCATAAACATCCTAACAACTCTGTAACATATTTACATTAACATAAATTAAATAACAATATTATATAGATCTCGTCATAGTTGTTACATACAAACAAAAGAATAACAATGGTTCCAAAATAAAGAATGGCTACAATTAATAGATAGATCTTAAAACAAAACAATTATTTTAGCTAACATTTGTTAGCTTCAAAATGAATCCTATAAACAGTAGCTGTTGAACTTTTATAGGATAGATAGCATATATCACACAATCTTCTTCACAGACAATACTTTACAGATAATCATGTATAGAAAATCATGAAAAGACAATATCTAGTGGAACAGCTAGCCTATCATAACTAGATAGTTTCAAAATTCTGTTGTCTTTTTCAAAATTTCTCTTACGGACAAATGTGCACACATTGATAAATTCTTAAGTTTACTGTAAATTATTTTTTTTATAGATATGTCCATCTTTGAGAGTTATAGATAGGATGTGTTGAGGTAGATGTAGATGAAGGTCTAGAGGGGGTGGCAATAGGCATAACACTAGTGGTGCTAAGATCATTTTCTTTACTTTCACAGAAAGACATGTCTTCTTCAAAATGAAAATCTTGTCTTTTCTGCATGTCTTTCAAATATAGTTTAGCTTTGTCCCTTAAACAGAAAGATAATATAACTTAAATATCATAAATTATTTCCTTTTAAGTGAAATGGTATCTGATTACTGTATGAATACATACCCTACACTCTTTTGCATGACACTATTTATACTTAAATCGAGCACTGTCAAAACCAACCTGAACAACAATTTGGACAAATAGCTCTCATAAGAAAAGAGCTTGTCAACCCATATTTTTTGTATAATTTTTGAAGATGATATAGTAATATGCCAAGTTTGTTTACTCTTCTAGTGAGTAATCAGATCGGCCAAAAAATTATCCTATTTGCTGCTGAAATATATTATTTAACTAACTTGTAGGGTTGTTGACATTCACTAGACATACTTCGCCAAGTCTGACCCATCATTTTACTTATATGAGAAGTATGTACACCAGGATTGGCACTGTAAAATAGATGATAATTTTCATTAGAATCATACAATTATTGGGGGGTTGGATGGCCGAATGGTTAGCATGTGCGTGCTGCATCGTAAGGCTGGCTTCTATTTCCTGGTTGAAGGTGACAATGAAAGGGTTGTCTATCCAACCCTATGGATTTTCTCCAGTTTCCTCCCACTGCTGAAGACCCCTAGACGCAAACAAATTAGTGAAATAAAATTGAACCATGTGTTAGTCTCAAAATGACCTGAGTTTGTGAAGAGTGGATGTTGAACCCCATGTCTCTCTCCCCCTCTAATACAATTATTATTACATTACATTTGTATTCATAGTGTACTGATCTGTAGTATCCCTTGAGTTGACTCCAATCTGACCGTAGCATGAGACACTTTATCTATCAGAGGTAGTTCATACAAGCATTCAATCAACCGGATTTCACCATCCTCATCATGGGTTTGGTAAAACTAGACCTATATATTGGCTACACATGTTTGGTTGAAATCTGAATTGATTTGAATATTTTCAGCCAATTGTATAGCTTCAATCGATTTTAGGGTTAAATAGCCAAATATGATGCTTCAGTTGTTATTACAAACAGGGCACAAATATCCAGATAATGGCGAAGAGTTATATACTTTTCTACAGAGCTAATAAAGATGGTACTCAATATATGAAAATCAAGATATTTAAGCTATATAATACATACGTTATAAATTGTCTACGATTGAGCCGACTGTACATCATAAATCCATTCATCCATGATGTCTTTCTGTGATCAACTTTCTGTGGTTTTAAATACACCTCTCTATAGGTAGGACTGAATGGGAAAAAACAATCATTTTACCGTTAGTCATTTTGATTCTGAGATAAATACCACAGAAATACTGTCATACACCCATATTTTGTAATCTCGTTGATTACCAATGTGACGCACAATAGTATTGACTATTTGATGGTACACAATGTCCAAACTACTTACTTCTGTACATATTTTGGAGTTCTACTTTTTTCTAGGTCCGACTTTGTACTATGGACCAGTTTACTGATAGGTTCATTCATTGAGTGAAATGTCCAGGTATAGGGTACTGTACGAATAACAACTTGTTCCTCTGTCTTTTCTAAACAAAAAGAAATACATACATAAAATGTTTGTCATTTATTGGCAATAGCTGATTGGTCAAAAGTTAATCTAAATATCTATTGTGTTGATCTTGGCCATAAAAGTAGCATTTCTTTGATTAGAGAAATCATTTTCATTAAATAGATTTGTGCAAAATCAGGTTTAAATTAATGTTAAATCTATCTTTACCTTCAACTTTTGAAACACAAATCTTATTAGGCATGGAATCAGGAATACTAATAGTTGCATGTACTGCTGGTTCATTGATCTCATCACTAGAAAACGGTGAGGAATTGTTGGTCATGTTCTCTAATGGCTGGCGTTTAGAAGGAGTATACTGTTTGCGTTTATTTTTTTGAGGAGACCAAATATTGTTATTGACTGATTGGTTTATGTCCAGATTCATTTCAATTTCATCCAGGGTGTTAGGAATATGTATCATGTCGTCTGGGATTGATAATATTTTAATTGGAGATACGGCTACATGCTCTTTATGCGATGATAAATATTTAGTAGGGGATATTGCAAAGGTGTCCTTGTCGTTAGGTAATATCTCTATGATGTCTGGATCGGCTGGTAAAATTTTATTAGGAGAAACAGCTATGGTGTTCATCAAATCCTGATCATTTTCTAATAAACTGTGGAATTGTAATCCAAAGGTGTCATTCATATTATCTCCCTGAAAGTCAATTAGAAAAGTAATAGGTACAATAATATCTGTTAATTTTGCTGCTTGGTACCTATACATATCAATTTTAACTGGACACCACTGAAGTTTAAATAAACAACCCAGCTTAACTATGCATAGAGCATGACAAACAGTATATGAATACAGCACACATAATCAAAAATATCTCTCCTACAATAGTATCAACAGAAGTTCAATTATGAAAAACCTTAGCATCCTTATATTAAACAACACCTAGTTGTCATCAAGGCCAAAATTGGTTAGATTTTATGAAGGCAACAAAGGAACAATAGAAACTACATGTATATCAATTCTCAAAGATAACACATTTTTATATCTATGCTTGAATTTGTGTAAAAAAAAGTTATACCCACCAAATAATCTGGACTATCCTCATTACTGAACGCTATACATGGACTAGGAAACAATGATAACGACTCCTGTAATGATGTATTACTCTGACTAGATAAATCAATAGGTGTGGAACCCTCATTCTGAAATATAAAGTAAGAAAATAGGTAGAATATGGAAAGAAAATTATGAGAGGCAACAACTGGACGAGCGGGGAGGGCTAGGAACAAGGTTATAATTATACTGGCCCATTTTGTGGTGTATTTAATCTCAATATTTTGTTTGTTACAATTATATATCAATTGTGTACCTTTTTCACGTCTATTTATTTATGTGTTGTTTATATGTTGATATTGAACGAGGGCAATAATACCCAATGAAACATGTACACACACTATAGGTACTGGTATAGTACATTTACTTACAATAAATGATTCTGAAGGAATAGTACAGAAGTCAGGTGAAGAGTCTTGCATAATTGAATCAAAAAAGCCAAATTCATCTGAAATATTATTTTTATAAAAAAATTAATACCTATTATTTCTTATCACCTACTAAAAATGTATAGCTATTTTTCATCATGTTCAGTTTAAAATTAAATTGAAATTATTGAAAAGAAATATGCTTAGACATTTTCAAGACAATGAAACATATATCCCAGTTCCACAGTAGTTCATAATGGTTGTCACATTTTCATTACATAGCATTTACTTTACCAAACAATCAGTTTAGCTAGGGCATCCACAAGGAGTTGTTGAAGATAGTTGGGCAGATAGTTGACACAAAGTTGTCAACAATATATACATGACCACATTTAAATGTGTGTATGAACATTTTGTTACATTCATATAAGAATCAATTCAAAGAACAATAGGGACTAATTTTTTACCTCCATTTGGTGGAATCATAGATTCATCAACAAGCCATGGTGCAAGAGAAGAATCGTTAGCCATATAGGGTAAAAAAGTTGAGGACGGTGCCATAGAGTCTTGAGACGATTCCAGACTATTAGGATAAAGGTCTTGAATATCTGGAACTATTCTGTCTGTAGTAGAGTCTATTGTAGGTGATGACAGTTTATATCTTCGATCAATTAAACTATCTGGTATACTTGTCTACAATAAAAAACCCATGTTCAATTATAATACCATTCATTATTTAGATACAAAAAATATTTTAAAGTGAATTTCACTGAAATATGTATTGAACGGAATTCAGATTTCTGTTACGGTATTCTATCAAAAATTCTTCTCAAAGAAATCACAATTTCTTAATAAGATTAAAGTTTAAAGATGCATTATGTAAGATTTAGATAAAGAGTTGGCTGTTCTTGCTAAATGTCTAATTAATTTATACAACATTTAAGGCCAAAAAGAAAGGCTGGAAATGGACAGATATAGCTCTTACATAATGCATCTCAAATATCAAGACTGCCAAAGAAAAGACTGATAATCAAGGGTATCGAAGGCATTGAGAAGGCTTCTTGATAATCAAAAATATGTGGGCGGAGTTATCGTCTGTCAATCAAATGATCTTTCTTTCTTATCATCAATTTTTTAACTGTTATATCAAGAATGGCAATTTCTTTATCAAAATCTTAATGTATCTTTACATAGGAGTTATAGCAATTTTACAATGATTTCAAAATGCTAATTTATTTCTTAGATAAATAAAGTAATAAAAATTCTGTCAGCATGGATGTGTTTATTTTCGTAACAGTCTTTCATAAAAATCCTTCAACAATTTGATCTGACTTGTACAGTAAAGATTAATTTCTTGATCATTTTTCTTATTAAAGAATTTATTGTTTATTCTTACTGGTATCAAAACTATCTTTTAAATGCCAATGAATATGGTGACATTTTAATGGAACAAATTTTGATTAACATCATACCTCATTATGACAGGTAGAAAATGGAGGTTTTTGACTAATTGATGGTTCATGTTGGAAACCATCTATATCTGGAACAACTGCCATAGTAGCACAATCTTCTATATATTATACAAAAAAAATATCAAATCCATCTATGTATACTTAAATCAAAACGTCAACATGAAACTATCAGACCATGTCAACAACACAAGCCATAGAAGTTAGGGACGTTTTGTTTATGAACGAACTTAAAAGTTTAAATTGGTACAGCTTCACATTCACCAATGAAATAGCATGTCTCTTAAATCAGCCTTAACCAAAGCTACAGACCAGTGCCAAACAGGACTACACTGCATCTCTAATCTAGGAATACGAAATGAAAAAGGCCTATATGAGGTTTCTACTGGTGTTTTCTCCAATGTATAAAGATTCCTGCTCACAAACAAATAATTGAAATATGTAAGTTGCAAAAACAAGTTAGTGTTCACCCTTTAAGTGGATGTTAAATCTATTTCTCTCTCTCTCAAGAAAATGAAAATCACACACACAGTAATATTTTTTGCTTCGGTAGTATTAAGTGAGAGTATGGTGCTCATAATGCAATAAACTTTAGGCTGCACCTACAGTAGCTTACTCGTCCATATAGGATGCTACACTGTTATTACAGGTAACAGGAGCATTTAAAAGATACTAAAACATGAACCGGTAATCAGATAATTTGAGATTATATCAAGGCCCATAACTCTGAAAGTAATAATCATTAGAAATCATTGAATGAATCATTAATAAGAATAAAATTACTACCAATATTTATACCTACCTATCTGTTTTCTTAGTTTTGTTGTTAAAGGTGCCAGTTTAGGATCTGGTTCTAATCCTAGTCCAAAGGTCACTTGAGCCACAGTATTTTCTAAATATGCTATGTAACTGATAATTCTTTGCATCATAACAACCTATTTTATAGGGGAAAAAAAAAATACTTAACAGCAATAAATTTTTATAACTGCCTGAAACTTTCAAGAAGAATTTTTGGCCACCCATAACGCACCAGAATGGCTTTACAGGAAAAGTGATGAGTCACAAAAAAAAAGAAGGTCAATGATATAAATATGTAGATGTTTTTTTGTAGTTCCACTGATTGTAAGAAATACATTAGTACAGAGTCCTAGAAAAGGCAGTGTCCTTTTCATGAATAAGTACATATTAAAGTATCTGTGTTAGTCTGAAACAGGATGAGTACCTTAGTTTCTCTACCATCTTCTCCAGAACCTGGAACATGTCTACATATTGCTCTTAGTCTTTCATTTAAAGTATGATGTCTCACCCTAGAATACAGAAAAGACCACATTATTACTTTCACAAATTTGAGTTGTCCTTATCTCTTGATATATTTGGCTGCAACCAACAATACTATGCAACTTTTACATTATGTTAGTAAGAGACATCTTGTCACCTACTGGTTAATAAATAAAAGCTTATCAACACACCTGTAAAGTAAAACATACATGTTAAATTATTGCCTTCAGAATAAACATTTCAAAAGATAAATGTAAGTAATTTTCATTCAGTTATAGTTTGTACATTGGTTGTCCATCGATATCATGAAACATACAACTACATGTTCCAAGTGGCAGCAACAAACAGAAAACATAGTGTCTTGTAAGTTTGTTTTTCTACCTTTCATTATGTCTATGTCTCTCCATTAATTTCATCAAGGTTCTTGGCGAATGTTCTTTTTTCCCTGTACATGTATTAGCTTTCTTTCTGGAGGTAGATGAATCCATATGTTCCATGCTATAAGGCCTTGTGCTTCGAACATAACTCTTTCCCATTGCCTAAAATATAGATAATCAGTGTATTCCAATCCAAATTAATATTTGGTATACATATTCAAGAAAAAGTGCTTACTTAGTAACTGATACCATATATTCCATGTGATAAATATATATTATTTATCATGAAAATATGTTATCACATTAAATTCCTCTTTTTGTTTTGAAGATATTCACATTATGAGTTATAATATATATGGCTGGAGAGGAAGGTTAAAGTAGCTAAGTCTCTAACTCAATATCATGCAAAATCTTGAACATTGAAAACATGAATTATTGGTAAATTTAAATCCACATTGATGCTGTGATCTTACCGGAAAAAGATGAGCTTCTGATATCCAATATTTAAGACAAAAGAAACATTTTACCATTGGTACACGAATCGTGTACCATAATGCATTTCAGTCCCAGCTCTAGCAAGAGACTTGAGAAACGCGGCTAGAATTATTGCACCAAAACAAAAGGCGTATGTTGGCTGGAATAACCAGATGCTAAAAATTTGCACTCGATTGAGCGTGCAGGCTTATTTCGCCGAAATTAAGTGATTTGAAATCAGAGTGAAAATGGAAACCATTGAATGTAAATCGTTTATATACATTCATATTACAGTATTATATGCGTTGCGACTCACTTATGACAATTTCTAGGTCCCAAATGTTAGCGATTTAGCTCCTTTAACATGAGTGCTGAACAGTACCAAGCCAATTTATTTCATTCATACCTGATGGCTATTATCATTATCATTGCCAAGGCCAGCATTCAATGTTGGATCATTATTAAGTAAAGTTTTTAATGTGACCTTCTTCAGTTCTGTTTGGGTAGCAGCATCATTAGGGCTTGGTTCTGTATGAATATTAAAGAGTGAAAACGAGTGTTCATCATCTTCCATCATCTCTATGTCTTCTAAATCCTCTTCTTTATTAAAATCAGGTTCTTCTTCCACTGAATTATGTCGGAAGTCAAATACAGGATGATAGGTAAACCTGGCTGTCATCTAAATAATATAAAGATGCACATATATAATATAAAGTCATAATATTTAGGATGACTAAAATAATTGTCATTCTAATTAATGTCACCAATAACTAATAATATTTCCTAGGCCTAATAATAATTAAGGATTTAATCCAAATCCTGAACAGTACGGCTTCACTCTAAAGTGTTCTCATGGTCCGAGGGATGTTAATGGGTTTTCTCCCCCTGTTCTAAATAACGAATCCAAAGCCTCGCTTTACAAGCCTAGAAAATGACGTCCTATTTCGATAATTTAGATGGCGTAGATCTAGATCTATTCCCATCTTTTTTAAATTATACAATTCAAACAAAGAGTGCTTTCCATGATACGTTATATTATTACGAAATTGTTATTTACGTATTATTACCTCCAATTTTAGTACAGACAAGGCTTTCAGCCCCCGCCAAAGATAATGATACAATTTTAATCTTCGTACATTCCCGCCTTGTCTTAAGTGTTAAGACACGTGACATTCTTTGAACTTGTTTTTATAATTTATCGTGGTGAAACAATATATTGGCATGAAATGTGATAAAAATCATCTGACTAGATTTCACAAAAACTGTGTATTACAAATATAAAACATGTCACGATACGAAATTTCGTATAATCCCGACGAATAACCCATGTTTACGGAGGTTGTCGAAATTACCCGATATATTTGGATAGTAGTGGCCGGAGATTACCGAACAAAACCAAAACACGGAAAATGCTGACGTATTACGCACGCCATCACTAAAACTGCATGATGGAAGAATCTGAATCATCTTATTCTCACACAAATGGTGTCGGTATGTAATCGTCAATGCATGATAATCATTAATTACTTAATGCTGTATATGCGCATGCTTTATAAACTCTTTTTTTCCAGTATTTAATCCTTTCAATTCTTAATGTTAGACCCATGGTTATGAAAAACAAAGAGGTGACACACGCACCTCAGGGCACCTGTTCTTAGTTTCGTTTGTCTGTCTCCTCTGGTTCGCTTGGTTCAGTGGTGAAACCGGTGACATATTAATCGCAGTGTCATTTAAAGCCCCAATACCACTCTTAGTGTAACTGAATAATATGTCCCAATCTTTATACTGGTCAACAAATTGTATTAGGTAACAATATTCCAATTAATTGATGATACAAATTTCATCTTAACATGATTTAAAAAATTGGAAAAATTCAGCTAATTGATTTGAAAAGTCTAACGTAAACCTTTTCAAATGTAACTTGGATTTTAAAATATATTCAAACCCTCTGGACAAGTAAAATAGGTTGTAATGGATAACTTACACAACAGGTAGGACACTTAAACATCTAGTACTTAGAATAAGGCTATTATTTATTTTCTGGAGCTGCCAAGCCAGCAAGAGTGTTATTGTCCCTTTAAGTTACCAGTTTAACTCTTTGAAAGGAATGCAAATCACAGCCTGTTTATTGTTAATGAGATTTTATCTACATGTATATTTTCTGACCTTTTAAAGTCAAAAAGACAACAGTAAAAACAGGCTTCTATCTATTGCTTTTAATAAATAATATGACACTCCAATCTTTCACTTTCAACACCAATCTTATTTAACGACTGCCGACTTGTTCCTTGTGTAAAATAACCCAGAGGAAACATAACCGTCCCACGATTTGTTGTGTCATATTGAAGGTACAAAAAAAACAAATCACTATTTGTAGCTAATGAAAAGGTTTCCCTGACCTACACTATTTCTTGAATAAATTATGACTACCAGACGAAACTGAAAATTTGTTGGAAAATCGAAATTGAAAACCGATTGTTCTATTTCTTCGAAAATTTATCACATATTGTTGTATTTCTTCGAAAATTTATCACAGAGTATCAGATAGTTGCATGTGATAAGACTAGAAAGGTATATCTGTCACTGCTATTGACAGATTAATTTTTTCGATATGGCAGTTAGCAAGCTATGTTTAATTTGACTTTTTAATTATTCCTTTCCAAAATAGTGGTAATGTAAAGAATTAACTTCAAAGAAATACTTAGAGAAATTGTGACTGAACGCTATTTTGCATTATTGACATGGTTAACACAGCAAAATAACATTAACAATTAATTTCACACTATCTACTCATGGGGGGTTGGATGGCCGAATGGTTAGCATGTGTGCGGTGTATCATAAAGCCATTGTACCTTACAATGTTGCCTGTCAAACCTCGGGAGTTTTCTCCGGGTCCTGCAGTTTCCTGGCACTGCCAAACAATCCCAAGTGCAAGCAAATTATTGAAATGAAATTAAAACCATATGTTAGTCCCAAAATGGCCTAGTTTGTGTCGAGTGGACGTTAAACCCAATTTCTCTCTCTCTCTCTGTCTCTCTTTCTATCTACTCATTGTAGTTCATGGCATTATGAAGTATCTACATATTTATCTAAATGTTTGTCCATTTCATTCAGAATTGCCTACTTTTATTTACAAAAATCTCCAATGGCTCCTTAAATTTGTTGTTAAAAATATAGCACTATGTGACAGATACTGCATGATTGACAACGGCACGTAACAAGCATTTAATTCATTATTTATAGATATTGCTCATCTGGAACGGCTGTAACTTGTATAAACATAGATTCTAGAATCTTAATACAAAAATCTGTATAAATATATCTATCAAATATCTACTGCATGTCTTTGACATTAACTTTTAATCATCTTTACTAAACAGTAAACCAAGTGTGTTTCTAGTAATAAAAAAAAGAAGATTCTTGAATTTTTTGTTGTTTTTATTTTATTGAAGTGTGCATGAAATGGAATCGGTAGTACATGTACAAAGCTTTGGAATGCTTATTTTGGATGTGTGTCATATTCTTGAAGCAATGGTAACAAGTATTAACCATCGATACAGTGCCCTTGCTACAGAAGTGTTGTTTATGATTAGTAATCTTTCCCTGTTCAGATTATCTCCCATGTGTGTTACAACTTGATACAGCTGATTTCATTTTCTCTGCTGAGGTTTATATGAAACTGCACACAGTATCAAAAACTAAATTATGATAGCATTTCTCTTTTCTATATACTTCAATAATGATACCATAACACAAAGCCAAAATGTATTATTATGAGAAATAGTCTGATGTATTATTACGAAAAATAGTCTGATGTCTGTTAAATACATATCAACAGAGAAATTAAATGAAGAAGCAGGGAGCCTAAGTAAAAAACTTTTTTGAATTAATACAGTGACCGATAGTAACTTTAAATTCTATAACACATAAATTTGTGCTGAGTATCCTTTTACCAGGAATCACTTCGCATAATGAGGCACCTGACTGTGTTTAGAAAATCCTTAGTTTTAGAATTTAAAATTCATTGCCAATTCAAATTTTAAAGGGAGAATTTCATATTTCCAAGGAAGTTAAAACATCATTATTTCTATGTCTTTTGCTCAATAGGTTGTCACCTCACTATTATACGATCAAAGGTATCATTCTCACACTAATTCTCACCAGAAGTGATTACATAATTACCTCCCTTGTTTTTCTATTCCCCCCCCCCAATGGAATAGATATCTTCAAACATTTGAATTTGAAATTGAAAATGATATTATTACCAATTTTTCAACTGGTCATAGTGAATTATGGGATTAATAGGACTATTCTTTAAAGCAACAATTTCATATTTTTATGTTATATTTTTAAAAGGTATTAAAATAAAGCCTTAAAATAGATGGTGTCTATAAACAGTCCAACCTTGTTAAATAATAATCCGATTAATCCAATAGTTCACTATTTCCGTATGAGAAATTGACAAATATATCATTTTCAACTTCAAATTCTAACTTTTGATGATATTGTTTGGGGGGTGGGGGGAAATAGGAAAAACAAGGGAGGTAATCGTGTTATTATTTCCTGTGTCAATGATTTTGAAGTGCAGGGGAATAATGGCTATGATTGTATAACCGTGAGTTGATAACCTAATGAGCAAAAAATATTTAAATAATTATGTTTTGACTTTCTTAGAAAATATGAATCATAGCACACTATATGGCGTATGCCAGTCTTCATTAGCCCAGTATCAAGCCGAACAGCAGGATGTTAAACCAAATTTCATTTCCTTTCCTACCGTTTTGTGATTTGATTTAGCAGGAGAGAGGGCCTGACATGGACAGTTGTCTAGTCGTTCGGATGGTACAAAAAAAACCTGAGGTCCCACGTACACATTGGCATGCATGTAAAAGATTCCTTGACAGTTGGAATACGATATAAGAGTCGGCCACAGCGCAGAACAGTAGGACGTTAAATCCCATTACATTTCATTTTATTTTGTTTTGATTTATCTTTTGTTTACTAAGTAGAAGTTGTTTTTAAACAATATAATTTTTATTGTGCCTTTAGCCTTAAAATAATAAAGCTTACCCAGTGAATGAAATAACGTTGTACTGTTTTATTGACACTGTTAACAAAGAAAGCTTGCTTGTGTTTTGTTGAATCTTCAGGTGTTAGCTGTTAAATAGTACCAGAAAAGGCAGTTGGCTTTTACAAACTTTAAACTAAATATAAATGTAATTTGTAGCAGTTAAAAGAATGTTTATTTCTATTCATTCATATGTATTGTTGCCAACACAGGCTGTCAGTTGCAATTGTTCCCTAGTGATTATGTAGAAATGAAATGAAATAAAATGGCATTTTACATCCTATCTTTCTGCACCTACTGGGCTTATTTAGACAGGCATACACTATGCAGTTTTACTAAGTTATCTTCATTTCCATCTACTCTTGATCAAATTCCAATTGCTAAGGGTTTTTTGTGTACAAGGGAATTTGATTTTTCTTCCCGTCCAATTCACTCTAAAATCTGGCTGCAAATTTCTCTTTAAACTGTAAGATTGATCCACTGACCTCCTGGTTAGAAAGCCAATATTTTACTCACTGAGCCACCGTGGCACACCGTATGTGTAGTAGAAGCCTACAGTGGCTACATTTTGTATTTGCAATGAATTGAGATATAAGCTATCTGCATTCAGCATGTCACATTGTAATGCAACACTATTGTTAAAACCCAGGACAGCCCAGTCTTTTAAGTAAAAAAATTGTTCACGTTTTGACAAAAGCTTGAAAATTGGCATTTAGTAGTTTTTCATTTTCTCTTACGAAAAAGAGCGAGACACATGCGATCTGGTCACATTTGTGGTCGCCATTTTGGATTCAAAGTCTCCCCTTCCGAAATATGAAATTTTGGCTTTACTATACAACAGAAACTTGATCTATGTGTGAAAATGTGCAATTTTGCACCTACTGAATTCAACAGAAGTACTTTCATAGTTATATTTTCAAGTTTAGTTACTGAATACCCACATACCTGACTTCCATGCTACGAGCTTTCAAGGATTGCGGTGTTTCTCGAGGAAACAGCTAAATCAACATTTATACAGTTATATAAGCTGGTTATTATATTAACGGTAATAACAATATCTAGATAACTAGTTAGTTTGATGAGCTTGTAAAACTTGAATAAAATTGAATGGAAGGATCAACTAACTTGAAAATTCACCACCATATCCATTCTTTAATTGGTCACGTTGATAACAAATTCCATTGCTTGTAGAAAGTTCATTACATGATCATGAAGCTACCATGCATTTACAAGGTGGATCGCAGACTTTATTGCAACTATATTGATGAGTTCTTTAAAATAATTGGCTGCCTCAGATAGTTTTTGGAATGAAGCTTGTTTGTTACCAATTTTGCTAACACTGTTTGTCTTGCATGTCATAAAAGAAATCATTATTAATCTTAGTATGTCACTGGTCATAATGAAGACATTATTGTGCCAATTTTTGTTTTTAGCCTGGATGTCCAAATTAAAGCTTCAAACTCCAAGTTAGTACAAATACAACATTGTGTAGGTGGTGGGTGGGTACTTAAATTTCTAATTTGAATCTTTATTCTATGAGTAATTTTGATAAAGGAAAAACCTCGTAATTATTAAGAAAGACAAATTTTCAATTTTTTCTTTTCCTAAATAATATCCTTTGCCTTGGTATTTCCTTACTGAGTTTACTTGTAAGAAACCTAAAAGACAATCTCTACAGTCTCAACTCAACAAAGTAGAGTTGTGTCCCCTTTTCATTGATAGTATTAAGTGCCAGAGGCAGTAGACGTAGTATTATAATGAAGGTAGTTGAAAACACAGTGTGGTAGATATTGATTAGTAGACTACCTGCAACCGTTAGAAGGCAACATATTGATCTCTGTATGTATGGGAAGTACAGGCAAAACGAAACGAGGTGATGTTTACAGGGATTACATTGTGACAATTTCGCAGATTTTTCTTTCGGACCTTTATTTATTGGATTAATAGACAATGTGGCCTATAGAGGAAAATACTACAGTCCAAAATCAACATTGCATGGATGTGTTAGGTTAGTATTGCTATTCCTAACAGATGACAGGTCACATTTATTAATAATAACAATAGATCTTTTTTGCATGCATCCAAGGAGATTTAACTCCATCCATTCTTGATACAGAGACATGTATATTATATTTCTTAATTGATTTATTTATTTTGAAAGCTCAAATACTTTATGACGAGTTGACATTGACATTATATACTATGCATATTCTTTTATGATATCATACATATATATACTTTACTTTTACTTCTTTCATCTAGTATTAAATGACATTTCCTGACTAATATGAGTAAAGAGCTAGGATTAGATTTCAGTGTATATAAATATAGAAAGTTGAATTGACATATCATTGTATGTATTGCAATATTCTATGTGAACATGTCAATATCTATTACTGTATATTCAACCTAGTTTTCTATTGATTTTACATTTTTAAACAGCAACCAAATTTTATTTCTCATTTAGTTGTATTTCTGGTTTTGTTGACTGAAAATGACTAAAATGTCCAGTTAAAGAGACGAAATCAATTGGTCACATTTGTTAAAAGTGACGTATATTGGTACACCTTATGTCAACCAGCTGTGGATTTTCTTACTTTTCTCAGATAATACACTCAAAATAGTTTTCTTAAGCCTCCAGTGTGTTATTAAGAAATATATATGGGCTACATTTGTCATTCATATCAAAAGAGCAGGCTTTATTTGAATTATTGAATAAGGAAAATAATTTTGATTAAAAACATCCAATCATATTTTTATAGTGCCCATGTTTCAAATAAATTTGATTAGTGATCCCATGTAGTGAATACATTTCATCAAATTTGTCTGTCTTGAAGACTTCAAAAAGTTATGTCAGTTGTAGTAAATGTAATTATAACATTTAAAAAATGATCCATTCATTATTGTCCTGCCCTACATCAAATAATCTTTAGTGTTTGCCACAAACATCTTTTATAGTGGGGTTGTTATTGATTTTATTCAATTTCATTAGGTTTTATTAACACGAAATAACCATCGAAATAACCATCGTGTATAAATGTTACAAAAGATTGATGTGATGAAATGGGTTTTCTTTAATGTTTTGTGATAAATATATATGACAATAATCAATCATATGAAAGTCTGTATAATTTATTCATTGTATAGTAATTCCTAATACTAAACAAGAGAACTACAATATTAAAAAAAAGAGATCTGTGATATAATTTTATGATAAATGAAATGGGGTTTATTGTCCTACTTTTCTGCACCAACCAGGCTAATGAAGATGTGTGTTACACCATGTAGTGTATTATGAGGAAAGTTTGGCTCGAACATGTGGTCTACAGCGTGTTCTTATTTCAAATTCCAACTGTTGACTGTTTAATGTTGACACCAGTTTTTTGTACCATCCCAATGACTAGACTCTGTCCCTAGCCAGCTCCTCCGTACTTCACTTCTGACAAAGAGAAACCATGCGAGAAAATGACAGGAAAATTTTCAACCAACACCAAGATTAAACCCCGAATACCCACTGAGTCACTGTGGCTCACTTAATAATAAATACATGATATCTGAAGATTGAAACTTTAAAAAAACCCAACAACAATAGTTAATATCATAAATAAATACTATGCTTTAAGTTTTATATATTTTAGATACAGTGGTTGGCAAATATTTGCACATTTTGTCTTTAGAAACATATATAGGCTTTATGACTAATGTTCTTTGTGATGTAAATTTCTTTTTCTTCTCTATAAATGTGAAAATCTTTTTGACTGACCCCAGGTTTAAATTAAAGCTGATTGTAGGTATATTATGATGGGAAAGAGATGAAAATCTACATTTAGTATAAAGGTGTATCTCTTTCAGTTTTGTTTGAATTATTTTATCTTAATCTTGAGGATTAATTCCTTTGAAGGTGTAAATATTATCTAAAATGACACAATTTAGGTGTGATAAATCCCTCTGGTGTTGATCTCCCTTTCTATTTAGAATGGTGTCATTAATGCCTGGAGCAGTTATTACAAGCTGATTAATACTTTCACCATATTTCTTGCTCACCCCTTCACCTCCATGTTAATCAAGGGAGAAATGCCACTTCTTACACCTCCTTTGAAATAGATCAAGTAAGACAACCATGAACTGTCACACAAATTTATGAATGAGCTCTAATTATTTCTGGTAGCCATGTATAAGTTCCCTTTAAAGTATTTTTCACATAATATTATAAATATGTCTCCTGTTAATTAATCTAATGATTTTATAATTGGAATATGGATTGAAATTTGAAGTGCATAATGAACCTGTCAGAGTTCTTATTCAAATTAGGATAAAATTAATATTGCCGCAACAATAATTGGAGGATTTGAAGTTAGGATGGGTTATTCTTACTGTTTCTGTGAAATCTAGAACTGTAACTTTAAGCTTGCACAGAAACTTTCCCTGGAGAGATCTGGATAGTTGGTTTATTATGTATCCCACACAAAACTTGTCAAAATCTTTTATATCTTTTTTTTTTACTTTAGAATCATTTGTTGGAACATTATTACTTAGGCAACATCATAATATTAACCTTTCCTCATCACAAGGAGACCATTTTTTTTTTCTGTTGTCATGTTTGCAGTGCTAGGAAGTAGAATTTGGCCCGGACAGCTGTTTTTCTGCCTACTCCTCATCGAATTTCAACTGCCAATGTTTTATTTACGCGCATTCTAATGTGTACCCCAAACTAGTGCTGGTGCAGAAGAGTAGGACGTTAAACCCAATTTCATTTCATTTCTAGTGCTGGAAACCAGGTTGAAAAATCCCATTGATTAAAAAATGAGACTGCTGAACTACCATAGTTCTGAGTAATTTGGTCAAAGATGAATCCTAATTTTTTTATTTTTTTTTTGTAAACATTTATCAAATCCCCATCTGTAAAATATTCTTATCATGTGGAAATATATTATCAACTTAATGTCTCTAATCTCCATATTAACAGATTCTCATCTAGATACATCACAGTTAGAACCCATATAAAGATTTAATCTTAACGCCTGGAAGGATAGAATATTTATAACGTTTTATTTTTGGTACTACTGGTACTTTATGATACATTTCTAGTACTAATCATGTTATAAGGCATCTTCCATGAATATTTTTATCTCTCCTGCTGTTGCTAGTCTGGAACCTTGACTATCAAAGGAATCATAAATGACTGGGTGAGTGGTTCTGGAAGCTGTAAGATAAAACACTTGTCTTATTAAAATACATCTCCTCTAAAACGCTTGTTTGTTATACTGTATCTTCCACTCAACATTGGTAGGTAGCCAGATACATACAGCCTATCTCTGATTATATGATTATAATCCAACATTTTTTAAGCGTTAAAATAAAGTAGAACATAGATA
Organism: Patella ulyssiponensis; assembly: GCA_963678685.1. NCBI lineage: Eukaryota > Metazoa > Mollusca > Gastropoda > Patellidae > Patella > Patella ulyssiponensis. Next base: position 56,056,006 of record OY783230.1, on the reverse strand, counting down.
TACATATTCAATATCATGATTATTATATTGTGAACTTGTCTTCAGAAAAACATTAATTTTTCTTTATCAGTGAGCTAATCATCTCCACTGATAAATCTTGGGTTTAAAAATGTGTGTTTTGTAAACAATAAACATATGCAATCTTACCAATCTTAGCAATGTGTACATGTACTGTTGATTTTATCATGTTGCATATTATCTTTAAAGTAGCTAAGTCTCTAAGTCAATATCTTCCAAAGTCCTACACATTGAAAACACAAAATATTTGTCTATTCAAATCAACATATATAAATAAACATTTTACTGTTGGTACACGATTGGTACGTGTACCATTTTGCGTTTCCGTGTCAATTGTAACTAGTGACCTAGACTGGCCCAGTCTCTTCTATTTATTTTACATTTCGATTTATATAAAAGTATTAATTTTTAGTAAACCAACACCTTTGTTTCCATTTGTATAAAAAAAAAAAATTGAGTAAACCTATAACCAGCACCAGAGACTGGACAATTTGCGAGCTTCACAATAAAATGGGCGTTCCTGTCCTGTTTTACGTTGTTCCTTATTTGGAATGATTGACAGTTGTCAAGCAAGCCCCGAGTCACGTGTGTAATTATTTATGTTCATTCACCTCATCCCATACGTTGTATCCGTTCATTCGACAGATATTGTCCGTCAACAAAATTCTTAGATCGTTAAAGTATCACTAAATAACAATAACAATGCCAGTTAGTCGACAGCCATGTTTATTATCACGTGATGTTAGATATGTCGTGATCACGTGCACGACGTCACACGACCTACATAATGCAGATTGACCTACTAGATGAGAATGAAGCTCTATTTGCCCAGTCTCTAGAGATTACGTTTTTTTTTCGTTTTTTTTTTTTGAGAGGACTGGCCAATTTTTGGTGTGTGGAGAAGACTGGCCACCAGTCTACTAGTGACCAGAAAGAATGAGGCTAGACATATTTCGCCATAACCTATCTGAGAGCATGTGCAATAGACTGGAATAACCAAATGCTAGAAATTTCTATTTGGTTGAGACTCATGCCGTATTTTTCTGGACATATACTGACTGAAAATAGAGTCAAAACTGAAACACTTGAATGTTAATCAGTTCATATACAATCAGATTACAGTATTATATGCATTGGGATCCATTTGGGTCAATGTCTAAGTCCCAAATATTGCCGATTTAGCTCCTTTAAGTGTCATATATATGTTAACTTTATCTAGAAAAATCACCAAGACTATGATTTCATCTTAAAGTGTCATACGTATACTAATTCTGCATAGGCCTATATTTTGTGTCATTTCATTAGAATGCATAAAATAGGGCTACCCCAATTAATTACAGCAGTCAAAACAGTTCCCATATAATGTCACTGTCCACTTTGATATTTAAAGTCAAAATATTAAATACTTTCTGTTGAGCTTCCTCACTGCTTCTAGATAATGAACAAAATATAACAAATCTTCAAAGGCTGAACTATTCCATAAGCTACCATAAATCTACACAATACAATATATTTCAATTTTACAAAATAGATGATGCATGAAACAACAAAATTTTATCATTTAGATAAATATTATAATCTTTCTTGAGATAATTTGGTATATTTTGAATATATCTGTATACAGTCTCTGTATTATGATATTATATTACTTATCTTGCAAGTTTGTCAATATCATAGTACCTATCCGGTATATGAAATATTGATTATTCTGTCATATTAACTATTTATCATGATTTACACACAATATATTAAAATTTGGAATAACAATGAAAAATAATTTATACCAAATTTTTATTGATAAATAAGAGAATACATAATTAACAACTATATAAACATAAGACTTAAAGTAAATGTAAACATATAAGTCACTCACTGTGTCGGTCACAGTTTGTATAAAGTTCTGGTAAAACAGTAGGGGTTGGAGAGCCAAATGGTCCAATGTATGTGCTTTAGATCATATGATCTGTAATTGAGTCAAGTGATGTGATTGAGATTGCCGTTATGGGGTTTTTCTGGGTCCACCAGGTTCCTACCTCTGCTAAAGACCTATGCACAATCAAATTATATTGAAATTTAACCTTATTAAGTGTTACTCCCGAAATGACATAGTTTATGTTAAGTGACTATTAAACCCCATTTCTCTATGTCACTCTGGTAAACCTTAACAAGCTGAGAGACAATGTAGTCTAATTTCTGAGTAGAATTTATATCTAGCTTTTGGCCTACATATAGATAGATATGGGATAAAAGATCAAAGGAAATTATGATTTTATGAAGCATATCCCTCTTTACAGATGAGTGTTGTTACATGTGATCTGCCTAAGGCATGAAACAGCCATTTTTTCTTACAGTTATTTTCAATTCTGTTTCGAAATCCTTGTCAACACTGTACATGTTAGAGATTTTGGAATATTTTTATGTTAAACTTTTTGTAATTGGTTGACTATTCCTATGGAAGAACCATGTCGAAATTCAGGTTTGTGCCACTATTTTTTGTAGAGTTACCGGTACTATATATGTTTTATTGGCCTACATACAAGTGTGGCTGTCCATTGCATATTGTAGTCTTGTCATTGTGGATTGTGGTTGCCCAAAGTTATTATTTGATTAGCTTGAAATTTATGCACAGTGAGACAAAGAAACTCATTGATTTTATTTGTGAAGTTATTGCGCTTGATTACTTTCTAAATTCTTGCCGATTGATTTGAAATTATACATCGTGTTCATGAGATAAACAGTTTATCTGGTTACCGGTACATGATTTGTTGGTCAACAGTTATAGATTTTTTATTCAGACTTGTTGGCTGAAGTGTGAAGAGGTTTGGTTGTATCAGTGGCCAACCACACTTATTCTATTCCCCAAACCTCGAGTATAAAACCTTGCGTGCAGAGAAAGGAAATTTGTCAGAACAGATGAAAGACAATTTTTATTTTCACTAGATATGGCAGCCTGCAAATGTAAAAATCTCACTTCTGGATTGGACGTCTGGGGTTTTGGAGAAGAAATGCGCAAAACTATTTCATAATCAAATGAATCTTATTTTTCCATCCCTTTACCTACTATGAGACAATGTATTTTTGTTTTAATTAACTCTCAGTTTCTTGAGATGACATGGTATGCTGTTTGAATACAATTATTAGTCAGACATATCTTTCTTTTTATACGCCCACATTTTCATGTGGACGTATATTGTCGTCGCCCCTGTCCGTCCGTCCGTCCGTCCGTCCGTCCGTCCGTCCGTCCGTCCGTCTGTCCGTCCGTCCACAATTGTTTGTGAACAGTCTACAGGTCACAATTTTTATCCGATTTCAATGAAACTTAAAATATACGTTTATCACCCTAAGATCTCGGTTCCTTTCGATATTGGCATGTATCGGACCGTAACTTCATGGGTTATGGCCCCTGATTGTACGAAAAATCAAGTTTTTTAGCTTGTGAACAGTGTAGAGGTCACAATTTTGAACCGATTTGAATGAAACTTGAAATGCATGTTTATAACCCAAAGATCTTGGTTCCTTTCGATATTTGCGCCAATCGGATCGTAACTTCCTGAATTATGGCCCCTGATTATCCGAAAAATCGCCCTTTTTAGCTTGTGGTCTCTCTGGAGGTCAAAATTGTTATCCGATTTAAAAAACCGTTTGATAATATCACCGTCCCATGGTTATGAAGGTTGAGTTCGAATTTCGTGAAAATCAGACCAAAATTGACGGACAAAATGGCCGCCATTTGTACGCGAATAGTGTGAAAATATGTTATATCAAGATTGTGGACCTTATAGAGGTCACAATTTTGAACCGATTTGAATGAAACTTGAAATGCATGTTTATAACCCAAAGATCTTGGTTCCTTTCGATATTTGCGCCAATCGGATCGTAACTTCCTGAATTATGGCCCCTGATTGTCCGAAAAATCGCCCTTTTTAGCTTGTGGTCCCTCTGGAGGTCAAAATTATTATCCGATTTAAAAAAACGTTTGATTATATCACCGTCCCATGGTTATGAAGGTTGAGTTCGAATTTCGTGAAAATCGGACCAAAATTGACGGACAAAATGGCCGCCGTTTGTACGCGAATATTGTGAAAATATGTTATATCAAGGTTGTGGACCTTATAGAGGTCACAATTTTGAACCGATTTGAATGAAACTTCAAATGCATGTTTATAACCCAAAGATCTTGGTTCCTTTCGATATTTGCGCCAATCGGATCGTCACTTCCTGAATTATGGCCCCTGATTGTCCGAAAAATCACCCTTTTTAGCTTGTGGTCCCTCTGGAGGTCAAAATTATTATCCGATTTAACAAACCGTTTGATTATATCACCGTCCCATGGTTATGAAGGTTGAGTTCGAATTTCGTGAAAATCAGACCAAAATTGACGGACAAAATGGCCGCCGTTTGTACGCGAATAGTGTGAAAATATGTTATATCAAGGTTGTGGACCTTATAGAGGTCACAATTTTGAACCGATTTTGATGAAACTTGACATGTATGTTTATAACCCAAAGATCTTGGTTCCTTTCGATATTTGCGCGCATCGGATTGTAACTTCCTGAATTATGGCCCCTGATTGTCCGAAAAATTGCCCTTTTTAGCTTGTGGTCCCTCTGGAGGTCAAAATTGTTATCCGATTTAAAAAAAACGTTTGATTATATCACCGATCCATGGTTATGAAGGTTGAGTTCGAATTTCGTGAAAATCGGACCAAAATTGAAAGACAAAATGGCCGCCGTTTGTACGCGAATGGTGTGAAAATATGTTATATAAAGGTTGTGGACCTTATAGAGGTCACAATTTTGAACCGATTTTGATGAAACGTGACATGCATGTTTATAACCCAAAGATCTTGGTTCCTTTCGATATTTGCGCCCATCGAATCATAACTTCCTGAATTATGTACCCTGATTGTCCGAAAAATCGCGTTTGTTAGCTTGTGGTCCCTCTGGAGGTCAAAATTATTATCCGATTTAAAAAACCGTTTGATTATATCACGGTTTCATGGTAATGAAGAGAGAATTTGAATTTTGTGAAAATCAGACCAGAGTTGACGGATAAAATGGCCGCCATCTGTACGCGAATTGTGTAAAAATATGTTATATCAAGGTTGTGGGCCCTATAGAGGTCACAATTTTGAACTGATTTTGATGAAACTTGAAATACATGTTTATAACCTAATGATCTTGGTTCCATTGCATATTTGCCCATATCGGATCGTAACATCCTGAATCATGGCCCCTGATTGTACGAAAAATCACCCTTTTTAGCTTGTGGTCCCTCTAGAGGTCACAATTATTATCTGATTTAAAAAAACGTTTGATTATATCACAGTTACACTGTAGTTATGGGTGAGTTTGAATTATGATTTTCTGATGATTACTTAAAATGCAACAACTCTTGTTGACTGCCCGGACGATTTGGCTGCTGTGTGGGCGTATGTTTCGTTGCCTGGCAACCTATTTTTATCACTGTTATTAGCAATGTTGGATAATCTGGTTTGACTAATTTATTGTAGATGTGGACAGTTTGTCAAGGGCTAAAAATAGATCTTTTATGTTCATTATAAACAGTTTGACAGACATATGTGATAGTGATTGATTAATAATTATTACCTGTGAAACTACAGGTATTTATGATGTGAATATTGAACAGATTTTATAAGTTTCTGCTCAATAACTTATGCTATTTAATAGGCATATAATGGTGAAGGTGTGAAGCTATATAATGTCATCAGTATCATTAAATTAATATTATTGTGATTTGGATTGAATAAATCATATGTTATAATATTATTATGGATGGCAGATGGGAAGTTAATTGGAAGAAAACAAATAGGGCCCTGGGTAATAATGGTTATTTTATTGTGTTATATGATTTACCAATTCTTTCATTATTCTTGTTTTTTGGTAAATATTGAATTTTAAAAACTTCTAGAAAAAAAACTAACTCAGATTTAATTCTTGCTATCTACAACAGTATGACTGAAATATTTTCACATTCTTAAGAATTATTGAACACTGTATTATGTGCATGAGATATTATGTCCTTTGCTTTGTTATTTATTATTGACTCCTATTTAATAGTGAGAACAATGTAAAGGGCACCCAGTCATTAGTGGCGTGGGAACTTGGTCATTTGGGTTGGTATTGGACGTCATGTTTTTACAGGTGGTTGACAAAAAGATATATATTGCCAACCCAAATTTTTCAAGCAATCTTTTTGACGTATGTGAGCTGTTCCCACAAAACCAGGGGGTTGGTCATTTTTATAAAAAAAAAGAACTGGTAGTATATTTGAATAGTTCACAGTCTGATCATTCCAAAAATGCAATTCTTTTCAAATTTGTCGTATCATCAGGAGTTGAGTTTGGCTTATTCACAGCAACAAGAAGGCATGCAGTTTATGCTTTTGTGCGTGCAGTACAAAATGAAGTTGTGCGACAAGTGCCTTGTTTTGTGGGAGCGAGTCACATGTGTTCTCATCTCATTCATCACTGGTCCCTTGAAACCTATAAATTCACCACATCACAGTGGAAAGCATACATGTGCACAGGTAATTTTGCCTTTTTCAAAATACAACTATGTGAGTAGTCTAAAGCAATGAACCCATGTAACATGAACAGCCAAGTATCCAGTAGGTATATTCCCGTAGATATACTAAAAAATTACTGTAGGACATAACATTTTCCAAAAATCTCCCAAGGGTATGGCATAAAAATAAATACCCTCTCTGTCAGATATCCAGTTGCAGCAACCACCGATGGATTCAAAATAATCACCAGTTAATTTTCTCAGAAAATTAGACGACAAACAAACCTTATTGGACTTGAAAGTGTATGATGGTGGGCAGAGGTTTTCATACACCTACATGTATATTTTTCAAATAAATCTGTGTGACTATGTAAAATGCAGTAATCTCCCTTCATACATGTATGCTTATGCTTCACTGATAGTTATCATGTTGTAATAATGTCAGGAAACTACTATAACAATTAGATTAAATTATATATATATAAATCAAGACATAGAAACATATTTTAATTGGTTATTTCTATAACTATGTTTTCTCCGTAAATTTTGTCAAGTCTATAGATATAATCACCATCCACAGTTTAAGAACGGCCAATTTACAGAACATGAGGCAAAAACAATCTGGTTGTAATAATATTTGTCATACACTTCAGATTTTATGGAGGTAATTTACTGTTATTACCCTATCCATGTTCATTTCTTAGTGTTATCTTTTTTCTGGTAGCCACGATAGCTCAGGAGAGCAGACCAGAGGTTTGTTCCCAGTGTTGGCCTGAGAAAGTTCCTCAGGATTTTACTGTATGATTTTCTCTTGTTGGTGGGACAGGACAGAGGGCCTTGCATGGGGCAGTGAATATTTGTTTGTATAGAGGTTTTATCTGAAAAGGTGTATGGTCACCTATCCAACCTTGTGGGTTTTTCTCTGGGTCCTCTGGTTTCCTCCCACTGCTAAAGAAACCATATATAAGTCCGTAAATGACCTAGTTTGTTTCTAGTGGGCATCAAACCCCATTTCTTTATCTCTCTGTTATGGAGTACATGTAAAAGAATCCTTGACTGTTGAAACTCGAAATTAGTGTAGGCTGTAGCGCTGCTGTTCCGACAAAATTGTGCTCATAGCACACTGCATGGCATATGCCTGCCAGACACCATTATCCCAGTTGTTGCAGAAAAATAGGACGTTAAACCCCATTTCATTTCATTTTGTTTCTCAGTGTTTTTTTTATTTGCACTGATATCACAACATCAAAGTTCTTTTGCAGTGTTATAACCCTACAATTAATATTTGTAAAGTTATCTTATAATATTTAGCTGACATTTGCATATGAAAGAGGAATGTTGTTGTACAAATTAATAAACTTAAAATTTTTTGTTTCATTCATATTTTTGTGGACAGATTTAACAAAGGTTATGATGTGGTGCATGTTTTTGAAAAATTTATCTCCACAAATATTTGTAGTAGGGTAGTGATATTTGACATACAACTTTATTATCTTAAAGATGTAACATTGATATTTGACATTGTTGTACTTATTTTTTGGGGTTGACTGATTTTTTGGTGTTACAAGTTTTAGTGCAATTTTTTAGAATTTAAAAGGACATTATTTCAGATTAGATAAAGAGCTGAACTTCTTGCTATAATAGTTAAAAAGTAGATAATGAAAACAGAATATGCTAAAAATTTCAGTTTTAATTGCTTCACTCTGAACCAGGATATTAGCAATTACATTTTAGGCCATAATCAAAAGTCATTACTACTGATAATTATCATTACTAGATGATAAACAAAGTCTTGATTATCCATTTTTCATAACATTTATTCCAATCAGCTAAGTTAATTAAAGTCTAATTAATAATTTAGATAACATTTCAGACCTAAAGAAAGATCTGCTATAGGCAGATTATTTAGCTCTTGCATAATGCATGTTTAAAATAAGGTTATAACCACACAATCATTAAATAAAGGTGCATAATGAAAGAGGAAATCTTGACTTTAAGAATATTTTTTTTGCTGTTTTAGCTGCGACCATTGGATTTATTTTAGAAGATGGTTCATCAGTGTCTGTATTTTAACAAAATATTGATGATGATGATGATGACGTTAACTTGGATCAATCTAAACAAATCCTTGTTACCCCCTTTCCTCTCCCCCTTTCAATCGCTACTATAAAAAGCTGTATTTTTGATAGATCTTCCAATATGGCATCTCCAAGTTTGAAACTTGAAATTACACATATATGTAGAAGTAGGTAATACATCTATTTTAAATATCATTTCTCAATATTTTATACAATATTGTAAGACTTACATAATTACGTATTGATTTGAATTGATTTTATGGAATTTGAAATTATTACATTCTCAATAGAGCTTGACAAAGTTATTAAATTTAACTTTACCAACTTGGAATTTCTGAAACACTTTTAAGACATTGTGAAAACAACAATGACTGATCTATGTACACTGATCTTTGTTAAAATTGTCGTGCCTTGCATATTTACAAGGTACCTACCAAACAGGGTAATATTTATTTTGAACATTCTGACAGTGGTACTGTTTGCATGACACAATTATTGTCCATCACTCCCACCTTTGTAAGTTACTGTTTGATTATTCATTGTCGAAGATCGAATACAAGCACAGGGTTTCAAGCGCACTTCAAGGTTAAACACAATTCCATGTTTCATGCGTCTGAAATTCTTATGAATTTTGAGCGTTGCTATGCCTGTAAAGACCTACATAGTTTTTGAAATGACATTTCTGATCTTTCAATTTATTAATAAAAGTTTCTGGTGGTTACCATCTCAGAAGTGCATTCTTAATTCTGTTGTTCTGGTATTAATTTAATTTTGAAAATTTAATTACCATCCCACAGCCCAGATTCATGCCAGCTTTAAACAGAACACTCAGCTATGAATCCTAACACAGTAGTGTATTCAATTTCCTTGCATTCTAAACTATATTCAATGTCTTATTTTAATTTCCTTGACTATATTTAATTTCCTAGACAAAAATGCCAATTAATTGAGATAACATCATATTCATTAAGGAATACTCAGTTCCTAAAGCAAAATGTAATTACCTTAATTAACATCTGACTTTAATCAGATTGCTAAATGCCCGAAAGTAAAACTAAGGTAGAAAAAAGTCAGAGGGTTAATAATGTTTTAAACAAAAATTATCGATTACAAACATCCGGAGTAATGAATGTGTCAAAATGTGTTTAATCTTTGGGTAGTGTAAACTAGAATTTTGTTTGTAATAAAAATAACTTTGGATATTCTGGTTCACCTCCTGGAAACAGAAAGACACCGGTATAAAGGTGTATTTGACATCCTGTATAATTGTGGAACAGAGTACGGTAGGTTGATGAAGTGGTATTGATCAGTGCCAGCTTATTACCACTGTGTGTAGTACTGTTATATATGAGAGCAGACGGTAATCATTGACTGTATAATTACTCAGCTCCTAGCCTTGGCTTGTAAAGGAGGAATTTGTAGGATTAGCAGGACAGTTTTCTTGTTTATTTGGAGGAGATTAGATGCTTTTGTGACAGAATTGTTCTTAGATTAGTTCTAAGGTGGATAAACTAACTGCACAAATCTCTTGCATTTGTATGTGTCTGGGAAACTGTCAGTGACAAAAATAATATGGCTGACATAGAAAGAGAAAGTGAGGAGTCTTTAGTTGTAAATAATGGTACATCAGTATCTGACATTCTTTCTACCGGTAAGTTTAATGCAAGGTTGTCAATTCTTATTGGTTTTAGATAAGCCATTTGAAATTCTAGCATGGCCATTGTGAATGTGTTTGTTGGAGGTATAGTCACAGTCCTATAGCTAAGACTGAAAATTATGAATGAAAACATCCATACGATAAAAATAGAACAATTTTATGTTAGTCTAATTACTATACTGGTACTGTATAACTGGTTCCAAAAATTTTTTATTTGTATTTTAGTGCTAAACCTCTTTCTTTGATTTAGGTCAAAATGAAGTGTTGAATTGAGTTATTTCAATTTGTTGTGGGATAAAGTCTGTACATTTTATATATGCCCACATTGAAAATGTTCTCATTACTGACAAAAGAAAAAATGGGCGACAACACTTGTTGACTGCCTGGACGACTGAGCTGCTGTGGGTGTATGTTCCGTCGCCACTCAACTTATCTTTTCATTAATTATAAAGGAGAACTTTGTTTACTACCGTTATTGTAGTTGATTCTTGATAATGGAACAAAAAATCTGCTGTAATCTCAACATCAGCTGTATCTGTGGACCTAACATTTTCCACTCAACACAACTACTTGTGGTCTATTTTAAGCCCAGCTTACTGTGGATCTTTATGAATTATATTGCGTGAAATCAGAGTTTTTCGGAATGAAAATAGAACCTTGAGAATACACCTTATGTGTATTCTATAAATCAATCAAATTTGATGACAAAATGGTAATCTACAGTCCAGCAAATCTTTAGCCTCCAAACAGTCATAAGAAAAGCAACCTAAAACATGATCAACGGACGTTGTAACTCTTCCTTCAGACAGGGGGGTTTAGTGGCCAAATGGTTCACAAGGTCTGTCATTGAGTCAAGTGACATGGTTTTGATTTTCCGCTTGTACGTGACAAGGGGTAAGGTCACCGGTCCAACCCCATGGGTTTTCCCAAGGTCTCCTGGTTTCCTCCCACTGCAAAAGATCCGTACATGAATTATTGAATTAAAATTGAACCATATATTAGTCCTGAAATGACTTTGTTTGTGCAAGTGGACTTAATCCCATTTCTCTCTCTATCTTTCTTCAGACTTCAAAAACGTAATGGCAGTTGACATGATTTAAGATCAATAGAATTTAGTTCTAATACCCCTTTCAGACTACCAAGTGAATTACTTATATTTAAATCATTTGTAATCCTTCATTTTGCTCTGATATCACATGAATTTTGTCCACAATGTAGTTTGAAAGTGAGCAACATGATGTGATCACAAAATACAAAATGAAGATAGTGGCTGCTGTTTGCTTTGTGGTATTGATCATTTAAAATTTTCATGTCAAACTCTCAAACTATATGCACGAATATCTGACCAATTATCTTCTCAGTCAGGCTACATTTGTAATTCCATGGGTCTTTTTGTCAGACGTGGAGAGCGTCTATGGGTAACCGGTCGCCACATCTTACATACGACTCATGCATATTGTTTTTGCTACATATTACTGTTAGCCTTGTGATCGTCTAGGATTTATCTCTGATCGTCTTTTCTTCTCCTTCACGTTGTGTTTACTTCTTACTGGTTTCTTAAGACGTTTGTCTTCTTCAGTTATAACAATGCAACAGTTCGTTTTTACCTTTTATGTAGCATAGATATACATACAAGCATAGTACATATTACAATTATAGTCAATACTAACTAAACTCTTCTCAACCTAGACACCTCGCGGTGCCTAGGACTCTTAGATGGTAACCCTCTGGAATCTAATCGAAGTCTGATTTCATGACATAATATAGTTTCCTTTATAGCCGCAAGGGTATCACGCAGACCCATGCGTGTTCATGACCATGAACCTGTGCAATCGACATAATGATTGGTTAAATTAAGCCAAATGATGCAATAATCCACCCTTATATGGTTATGGAAATTTACTCTAGAAATTGCGCATGAGATATCTGTTATCATGTTGTTGACATATAGAACTAGCTATATTTGGTTTCTATAACCCTTTTTTATATAACAATATGTCAATCAAATTCCTCATTCCTTGTCTATAATCTTTAAAAACAATGTCACCACGACTATATTGCTACACATTGTATCATTAATTTTTTGACTCAAAGAAATGTCAACAATGGTGGCAAAGTTTCTATGAGGCATTGATGTTAGAACTCAAATGCACAATTACATGTATTTTGAAGTTTTTGAAAAAAATCCAATTCATAGATACATTGAATTTAATAGCTCCCTGCTTTTGCATATACTGTGAAAGCTATAAATCTGTCTAACCCTTTAAATATTCCAGTGTGAAAGCATCTAGACCATTTGGAAAATGATTTAGATTTTAACATAGAGTAGGTGGACTATGATAATCTGTACATAATAGACAGTAAAATAGTTAGCAATGGGAAACTATTCTGGTAAAGAGAACAATAATGGTCTTGTCATACTTCTGGTATTTTAGTCATCAAATCTACAGAGATTAATGTTATGAATTATTGATAAACTACAGACATTTAGCCTGAAATATATTCTGTGTTCTCGTTAAACTACAAATTGATGCTGAGCTAAGTTGGTGCTATAATGTCCACCAGTACAAAGAGCTGTATACAGAATTTCTGAAATTGTGGATCACAAAATTATCAGATGGATTAAAATGATTCCATGGAATATACACTATAATAATCTTTATTCAAAATCTTCATTAGAAGATATGTGAATATACATAATATATAATAGAGATACTGTCAAACATTTTCCAAATTTGGTAATTGTTTGATACCTATTCAAATATTTGTTTAAATGAAGTTGATTTGACCCATTGGACTTAAGGGACATACTTAGACAATTAAAAATTTTTTAACTTCTTCCTCTTTGAAACCAAGGGGGGAGGGGGGAGGTGTGGCTGAATGGTTAACGTGTATGCATTGTATCATTAGGCAAATCATTGAGTTAGGTGGTTTGGCTTTGATTACCCACTTCCCAGGTTGCCTGCAGTGGGGACCTCTGGTTTCCTCCCACTGCTACGGAATTGTTGGAATAAAATTTCATGGTTGGTATCTTGCTTTAATTGATCCAATTGATGTTGTGTAGATGTATACTTGTTCTATCATTGCTTGATAACGACCAGAGAAGCCTAGTGGAAAGTTGATCAGTAATTGTATTCCATAGAATTTTGACCTGTATATTCCAGTTCACTTACTTATTAATACCATTATACATTAAATGACATTATATGTTTTATATTTTATTAAAACTTCTATCAATGACCAAAGGTTGTAAGACCAATTTGTCATCAATCAAGAAAATGCTTATAAAGGAAATTTAACATCTGTGTTGTATGATTAATAAATCTACTGTTTGATATGGTGATTAATTCATGTATCTTGACATAATATAAACATGATCAATGAAAATAATATTAAATAATGCATGATCATTACTATGGGTTATTATATTGCAAGTTTCAATAAGTTTGATATTATTCACATACAGTGGACTCTGTCAAATCCGACATCGAACGGGATCGTTACAATATGTAGGAAGTCCAAGAGTGTCGGAATACCAAGTTTTGTCAAAACCGGAAATATTGTAACTTCCAAAACCGGAAGTATTGTAGCATTGAATCACCAGAACGTTATTCCCTTTAAAAATGATAAACTTTGTAGCATTGAATCACCAGAACGTTAGCATTGTAGCATTGAATCACCAGAACGTTATTCCCTTTAAAAATGATAAACTTTGCCGTACATTTAAAATTTTCTTACATTCATCATGCGTAGGCATTTTGAATAGGTCAAGTCGATCGTTAATTTATCTTCTTCGTCGACTTCAGTTGATCACACATGCTCATTGATAATCTGTCGTTCTTTGTCAAGGCCAGCGTCACACGGTTCGGAGAGATCCGTAGGGTGAACAAACTTACCACTCGGCAAACCTCGGCAGATTACGGTACCCTATATTTAGTTAGATTTTAACGGAATCTGCCGAGGTTTGCCGAGTGCAAACTTCCGTTATTCTGGTTCAATCGACATGCGAAACGAATGTTTTTAACAGGTGCTAGGAATTTTTTTAACGACTGTGAATTCTAGGGAAAATTTGTGGATATTCTTGAGCATTAGTCACAATTACTGTCTTACAAGAGATTATAAAATTATCAAGGTAATCAACAAAGACCTACGGTAGCGAATTTTAATCTCACCGATAATTGATTGGTGAGTGCTTGTTAATCTTTTGTGGCTTCACACTCAACCCATCGAGTTCTAATCTAACCGATAATTGATTGGTAATTGCTTTATACCACCGACTGAAGGCCGGATTATACAGTGTCGATTCAATGGAAATCATGTGACTGAACGGCAGAATGATGCCGTAATCCTGAACATACAGAGTCCGGATTAACCAGAGAATTTTTGGCTGAAGTAATAAGGAAAAAATCGGGACATGAAAAACATGCCGGATGTCACAGAGTGCCGGAGTGATCAGAGTTCGGATGTGACAGAGTCCACTGTACAAAAGTTAAAAAACATCTTGTTCCAGACATCATTCAAATCAATCAAAGCAATTTGTTTTAACAAGTGGGAATCTGGATGGGTTGGTGTAAGACAGGGGTGGCCAACAGTTGACATGCCAAGCAGCAATATGAATTCAGATGCACAAGAAATTGTTTATATGGGTGGAATGATTTGGAACAAAAGTCCACATTTCCTGGTTTATTTCCTTACATATTTTTTAATAAAAACATATCAATTTGAAAAAAAAACATTCTCTAAAACATGTGTGCACAATACAGTAAAATTGCTAAAAATAGTGAGTAGGCTTACTACTTTACTTTATTATTATCCGAGGGATACAATGTACCAATTGTAAACATCCAATGCACCACTGCCACCACTTGTAAACATCCAATGCACCACATTTAGCACATGCATCGTCAAAGGTTGGTCTTCCCTGTTGTACCACTCTAAATTCTTAATTTTTGTGTTAACTTTTATTAATTTCCTTACCTCTAAAACAATACCATGAACGCGGGTTGTATGTACATGTAAGAAACGGCTAATTACGGAATAAAATAATATAAACTTAATCAGTGTTATATTTGGCAAGGTCCCAGCACAGATCTCTCTCCAACTTAAATTAAATAATCATAAATCATGTCTGATTATTCTGCCTACAGGAATACAAATAAGTCTGGAAAATAGCTATAACTGGGCAACGCAATTAGCCTCTTTGATCCAGTCCATTGGATGAGAGGGATTAGTCTAGAAATAATGAGAATATATATATATATATATATATGTAGATGACTTCATAAACTCAATTATTGACTTGGGCTGTACATGACCTTGCACTGATTATACAATATACATTATAACACATCATCTTTATTATAAACTCAATCAATTGTATATTTGAATGAATGAAAAAATTGCTTTTCGCTTATTTTGTGAGTGTGGAGTTCTTAGGGTGAAAAAAGAAAACAAGCAAGTCATGCATTTAATCTCTTCTATTGGTAAAACCCCCCAGATCTATCAGATTGAATGATGTAACTTTTTAGTTTTCACACAATTTTCCTATTTTTGCAGATGGACTTTTAAGCCAAGAACAAGAAGAATTAGTTGACAGAGTTGCATATCTAGAAAAAAAAGTACGGAAACAAGAAGATGAAATTATATGTTTAAAAACAGCTTTATCAGATGTTATTCGTAGACTGGGTGTATTAGAAGGTAATGCTTCTTCTTTCAAAATACTATAGGGGGAGTGGCACTGTCCCAGGTTTTAAGTCAAAGATTTGTCATATTACAAAATACAAGCCCTTAATCCATTATTAATTATCTGCAATTTATGTTCAATATCTTTTGACCTCCATGTTTTGCTGAATCTCAATAATAACTGTTTAACAAGTACGACTTTGGAATTTATCTCTTTATTTTCCTTTACCAGCTGAATTTACGCTATCTTAGTCTGCAATATTTTCATCTCGTACTAGCTATTTGATATTTGATATATTTTGTTGTAATGTGGATGCCTTGTCTCTTTATTTCAGCTTCACAAAATAATATTTTACCTTCCAAGACAAAACCGTATAAAATAAACAGAAAATCTTACCCTTCCACAGATAGAAAATCTAATTTAAATGCTTTAGAAAATGTTAATTTAGTTCCTCACCGAGGGTCATCAAGCAGCTCTCCAAGACCACATCACAAGTCAAGTAATCACTTAAAGAAATGGGGGTCATTATCTAATTCAGCCGACTTATCTAACACATC
Organism: Patella ulyssiponensis; assembly: GCA_963678685.1. NCBI lineage: Eukaryota > Metazoa > Mollusca > Gastropoda > Patellidae > Patella > Patella ulyssiponensis. Next base: position 56,039,486 of record OY783230.1, on the reverse strand, counting down.
TTTAACATCTTCAAGGTAACTATTTTTTCTTAATTTGTCGTATTTCTAAGAAAACTGCAAACAAAAAGATATCAATATTTGCATTATGAAAGCCTAAGTGTAATAGAATTGTTTAAATCGATTGATATAGTACATTAATAAATGCTGTTAGTTACACAACTATCTCATGAATCAGAATGTGGTTTTAGTTAATTAGAAATTATAATTTTAGAGTACAAAGTGTCTCATTCACATATTGTTTCACAAATTCTTCAGTTTTCTGCTTAGGCATACTCGTACCTGAATTTCGAATGACAATACATGTATATAGTAAACATACAGCAAGTTTTATGTTGCTGTACATTTCATCAATGCATGACTTATTTGGATTGATAATGATCACACAAACCTTTTGGTTGATATTTTGATGAAAAATCTATGTTGTGTGTAATAGACACAAAATATACTGGAATGGTTTGAAAAGAAAGTAGTTGAATTAAAGTTTTCAGGATCGTCTCCCTTTAATGCATTTTGATACCATAGTCAAGAAGTTTTGCTTTACAATAGAAATTGCATTGAATTTTAGTGATTGCAATGATTTTTAAGACTTAATTACAGCTATTAGAAATATACTTCTAATTTTTCTTTTATAAGAAATATGAAAGTAACATAGTTTAAAAAAAAAGAGATAGAATTGTTGACTTGAATATTTTCTGTACTGTTGTAGGTCACCAACTCGGTAATGTTTTTATAATTATTGAATTGCATGCAATATTAAGATTGGATTGGAAATAATCTGAGTCTGAATGATGTAATTTATACAATTAAAATAGATTAGAATATTATGTTTCCATTTTGTTTACTAGTAAATGCTTGGTTTTTTAACATTCGAATAATGGCTATAGATTGATCATTCCTCCTTTTCAACAGACTTTTGTGCATTATAATTTGATTTATTTTACATTTTGGATTGTAGTGAGAAATCCAGCTTAAGTTTTGATTAAATAGATGGATATCTAAGAAATGATTGAAAGTAAAAAATGTCATTGCAAAAGTTTTGAAGTTACAAATAGGTCAATCTTCAACATTACTTAGATGATCATGATTAACTAACTTATATTTGCCACTGTTAAGTTTAATATTCTTAGACATTATAATATAAACTGTATTTACTAACAGGATTAAATGCAGGTTTTGTATTTGTTGGTAAGTTAAAGTAGATATTTAAGGACTTGAAATAAATATGGTATACATATCCGAATATATCTTATATATGGGCATGAAATAAGTACATACCTCGAATATAATGTGGGCGGAATAGGGTTATCTGGACGTGGCCCATCGGCTTAAACTGTTGAATGTTGATTATAGTCAGTTCATAATAAAAGTTTATTGATGAAGGAGTGAGTTGTTCAAAAATGTTAACATTTCTAAAAAAAAATGTCCATTGTCATAGACCTCTTTATAGACCCATCAATGCTTTGAGTGATCTGCTCTGATCACGCAATGTCAGTGTGAGAGGAGTATTATACTTCTTCTAAATTCTTTGATGATTTTATATAATAATAACAAACAAAATAGTAGTGTGATACAGATGTTTGATAATGAGTTAGATTATGGTATGTGTATTTTAATAGCAGAAAAATCAATGACAATTTAACATTACCACTCTTCATCGTACTTTAATCAATACTACTGCATACTGTTACTATTATTATCTAGAATATAACATAATATTATTCTAATGATTGATGGTCTGTTTCAAACATAAATGACCTAATTTCAGTTTTTAAAATACAATATTTATAATTATTTTTATGAGAATGATACAGTCCTGTTTTGATTTGTAATATGTATCAATAGAATAAAGGAAAGTTGTGATCCTTGTCTTATACCTTGCCATGGATATTTGTTAATATGTGTTGTGAAAGTGATCTATTATTGAATGCATGACAAATAAATAAGCATAGTATACCCTTTACATAGAAATGGAATGTATTTTTATGTATCAAATATACAGAGTATGATTCAAAATGAAAAAATAGCTTAGATAAGTGTGTTGTTATAGTTGTAATAGCTGTTGATTACATTTCTTGTCGATCACTAGTCATGTTGACCTCAAAACAACTCATGAATATCCTGGTCCCGCCCACCAACACATCAGTCAAGGCTAGTTTCAAACTTTATATAGGTCTCAAATAGTTTGCACTGATTCACAGCAGTGACTTGTCTGGAGGAAGGATCATTTGCATTTGGAAGTTCTTTGTGAGGAGAATCATGGCTTCTAAAAGGTATCAATGCTGTGTCATATTAGTAATCATATTGTATTTAGACCCTGCTTGCATGTAGCATTATGGTGATCTTTCTTTATTAAGCTCTTTTTATTTCTTGTTAACATAACAACTTTTACTGGTGAGTCAGTGTTTTTAGTGTATTTTACTGAGTTTGACTAAGCTGGACTTGGAAGTGACTAATATTAGTTTATGTGTACTGTAACCTTTCATGAGATGGCTGAAGTGCACTAAATTATAATGCATATTATATAGGTTTTTGATGTATGTATTTGTGTTCAACAAGTATTGGTTGATTGATAATTTATTGCTCTGGATGGTTAATATGCATTGGTGATAGCCGTTATCTGTTTGATACATGATTTGAGTTATTGAGTAACTTTTTAAGCTTCAATATTAGATGCACACTTCATAATTCTTTGAAAATACATTAAATAAGAGCTAAATTTGCCCTTTGCAGATTTTTGATCTGACTTCAAATGTTATATATATTATTACTTAGACATTTGTTGACATGACTAGCCTATAATCAACTCTCCAGGTCATCGGATAATGTTAATTGTAGTTTTGGTTAAGAATGTAAGACCTTGTGATATTTACTGGTTGTGTTCATGTTGTAGTTAGTATGTTCACAATGTATTTCCCTGTTGTCTAAAAAGGGACATCAAATAGTTTGTCACTCTCCAATGAGTAGATAAAGCCTGAGGAATTTTTTTTATTGTAGCCATTACATTGAATACTATTATTATTTATATCAGGTGTCTTTTAGTTTTTGCTTATGGGTATAAAAAACATCACTAACTTTGAATAACCGATTTTGAATAGGTTTGTCATTGCATAGAAATAGCACCATTAATTTGCTGACCCTGTGAACTACTTGGATAAATAATAAGAATTGACTTCAGATGCATCAGAAAAAGCAGTTATACAACACCTGTTAATATTATTATTATAAATCTGATTGTTTTCACATGTATTTTATTTTAGACGTAGTTTTTCCCACAGTAACTTGTCACAACGGTCTACCAGCCATAGGGGGTATATTATATTTAGCATGAAACATCGATCATGGTCATATCATGTTAATGTGAAATGTTAAAAATTTCATATCATATATCATCGATTTCATATTAAAGTCCATCTATTTCAAAATTATATATATTTTATATGCTATATTTTTCAAAATTATAAATCTTAAAAGTGTTTCTAAGCACAGCTTTTGGTTTTACAATTACATCTTAAGAAATCTTTTTTGGAGAAGATGGAATTTAATCCATTTGCCATTAAGTACACATCATGCTTTTAATAGAATACAGATATGAAAATATGCTTTAAATTGCACTTCATGAGCACTGACTTACTTTCTGTAAGTAGAATTTGTCAGATCTTTAAGCAGTGATGTATTCAGTCATAATTTATTGTTTCCCTTCCCTGCATAAATATTTTTGCTAAACTTGAAGAGGCATCTACCTCAGTGAATGATATGGTTAGTTTTAATTGGTTTAACAAACTGGGTTGATGGAAGAAAATGGATTGATGAATATATGATATGATGATCATGCAAACTTTCTCGTTTAAATGTAGTGATAGAGGAATCGGTTTAAGTTTTAGTGATTCAACGGAAGGGGAAATGATTTATTGTTTATAAATGATCTTTTAGTTTCATTTTGTATAAATGTAGAAATGTTTACAAACTCTTTCTTTCCAGATTTCTCCTTTCTTCTGCATCTTCTGATCTTTAATGAGCTGTTTCGTCTTTCGCTGTATAGCATTTGCATTAAATTTAGATTAGTTCTGGTTGATTAGAAAAGTTTTATTTTAAATCTATTAAAGCTCTTTTTTTTTCAAATTATTTATTTGTCAAGGTATATTTGATTTCAGAATACATGTAGCTTTAGATAAACTTTTTATAGATATCATTTGTTTTCCATGTCACACATTAGCATGATTGATCATAATATGCATGTTCGATCATGCATGTCTGTGCATTTATTCTTAGTTACGGTCTTGTTTCAAACCTATGTGCTTTTCTTGACAACCATATATCCCTTTTATGTTATTTCTTAATTGACATTATTGAATGATTTATGTAAATTTTGTTTTATATTAAATTTTTGTAATATAAAATAGTAAATATTGAGAATATGCTTTCAATTGTTATGTGTACATGTAGTTATTCTGAGCATGAAATTAGTCAAAAGTTTTTAAACATTGTAATCTTTACAATTTTATTTTGCATCTCATCGTTTTCTTGTTTTCTGAGACATGTTTTCATGATAATGTTCGTTTTGATCTGTTCTCAAGTAACTTTTTATATTTTCTTATTTTGTTTACTGACTTTTTTCGTCTTTTATTTTCAGTTCTAGAGAACCTAACTGGAATCAAGGTTTGTATATTTAATTACATTGTATATTAACCAATGATGCAACAAAAGACCTATTATCCACCCCATTAACATTTGTGTAAAAGAATTTTTGCTAGTAGAAATATGATAAAGGATGACGTTCAGCAAGAAAATTTCTCACCATAGAAAAATATAATTTGTCCGTCTCAAATTGACCAATGTATAGTGTTTATGAGTTGTTTCAAGTCACTGTTTTTCTTTCTTTCTTGTTGACATTTGTTGGGAATAATTTGTATAGTTAGGTTTTGTTCTCAATTTAAATTTGGACTGAAGGTCCCGTGTACACATTGGCGTGCAGGTTAAAGATCCCTTGACAGTTGTAATTGAAATATAAGAGTAGGCTGTAGTGCACACTGTATGGCGTATGCCCGTCTTCATTAGCCCAGTTCGGAGCAGAACAGTAGGATGTTAAACTCCATTTCATTTCATAATACAATAAGCTATTAGCATTAACCATTAGAGCTCCTTTTTGCCTGATTAAAAACTGCCCACACGGACAGGGGTTAGAATCCTGATTTCAACTACGTGCCTCAAAAGAAAATATACGGCAACACAGCACAAAGTATAATCCGGTGTTCAGAAGTCAGAAGGCAAAATGAATATTCCACTGTTAGTATCTAGAATCTGTGTATTAACAAGAGTTGATGGGTGATGTGGAGATAAAAGATTGATAGTAAAATGGACGTGTAGGCTACTTCCGGGAATGATATTTAAGAAGTAATAGCAAATGAAGCGATCAATTGGGTATTACATCTGAGGTAGTACATATTTGTATAATGAAAATATCTATGATCTGCCTGTGTTAGGATGCCATTAGAATATGTGTATAAAATAATGCAAATTTTATGGGTCTGACTTATTTTGATTCAGCTGTCAACAAATTCAGATGACATTTCTGTAGTTGATCGTATAGTACTATACTGGCACTTGATTCTAAGGCAGTTTGCTATATGGATGGTTTTAGTGTAAGATGAAGGGTCAATATTGCAATCCATAGTGCCATAGGCGGATATAGGCAATTCTCGGTTGGGCAGGTTATATCTTATATCAGTGGACCCCAACAACAGCATTAGGTTGAGGCCCCAATGTATAATCGTAACAAAAGTCAAAGTTTCAAAGTAATAAAAACTTCAGAAGAATTTTTGTATTTTTCTATGTGTAACATATTGCACCACTATTCTTACATTGCACTCTTTAATTGTTTTTTCTATTGAATGATTGTGTTCTTATTCAATAGTTGTTATATGTACTATATTGTATATTGTTTATTTCTGCTTACATATGTAGTGTTTGGTAAGTCACAGAAGATAAATCTGGTTTGCAAATTATAAGATTTTGTCTTACCCCCACCCCTACAAAAAATTGATAATTCACTTTCAGCACGGGTGTATGATATTTCTTCTTAATATTTAAAAGATGTGATTTTATTTTACTTTTGTATTAAACTTTTAAACCAAATCTCTTGTAATATCGTATTCTGGTCATAACATACAGTTGTATTGTCTTTAATTCGAAATTAATCCAAACTATAATTCTGTTTTGTTATGAGTTTGTTGAAATAGAATTCATTTTGTTCGGTTCTTTACTGACTATTCTTTTCAAAGACATTTCTTAATTTATATGTTTTGTATAATGACAAAAATTCTACATTTGATTCTAATACCAACTAAAACTAAAATTCTAAATTTGTTCTGAGATTGTTGAAAAATAGAGCATTTTTTCATCAATTCTTCACTGACGCCACATTTCAAAAACTTATCTTATTTTATAATTTTCTAATTTGTTTTTGTATTTGACTCTAATCACTATAGCCATGAGGCATTGATCTGTTATTATTAGGTAAATTCTTTGTCTACTTTGGTCGGGGGCCTTTCAACTGTATCCCCCAATTGATGACCCTGTACATCTACATCAAATTCTATATTTGCACACTTATGATTTTTTATATTTTTATTTGTTTTTCTTCTATCTTTATGTATAAATAATTCAAGTGTCTGATTTGTTGTAGTATGCATTTATGTTATTTGTTATATCTATACTCTTAAGTTCCACTTCTGACTTGGTTGTGTTTTTTACATGCTTATTGAATGTATTTTTCTTATTTTGAATTTCTTCTTTTAATTTGTTTTCAGCTGAAGGTTACCTAAAGGTATTTTTAAAGGGTAGAGGGGTAGCTCTTTATGCTCCGTCAGATATAACCGACTTTGATATTGGTACTGTTGGTGAAGCACCTAACGAAAAACTACAGTTAGAATGGGTGTATCCTTTTTTACTAAAATAATTTAAGTATGAGAAGACTACATACATTTTACATGGATGGTCTTGATGATGATGTTTTGAATTATACTTGATTACTATTAATATACCATTTTGGATGTGAGGCTTTATATTGTAATAATTTCAAACTGGCAAGGAAACTAGTAACTACTTACCAAAGGGATAATTGACATTCAGCCTGGAATGCCTGAGTAAAATGTTAAAGAATTATTACATGTGGTTTACAATTACACAATAAAATTTTTAAACTACCCAATCTCGTTCCCTGATTGAGATCATCTTGCATGGGCAGGGAGTGAGTTTTGTTCAACCAGTTCTTACTATTTAAAATTTTTGAAGAACAGTTCCAGGTACAGATCCCTCACAAATTAATTTATTGATTTCTATTGATTACTTTTTAAACATTTTTTTAAAAATATCTTTCTTTAACTGTGTAAGATATGGATATCGTGGAAGAGATTGTCGCTCCAACTTGTACCACCTACCAACAGGGGAGATAATCTATTTTATAGCAGCGACGGTTGTATTGTACAATGTGGAAGAGGGTATGCAGAGACACTACAATCAACATACAGATGATGTTAAATGGTATGTGAAATCTGGTGATCAGTGTTGATAACTATTAGTGTTACTGTCATTTGTCATCAGAGAACCCTCAAAGAAATTTCGCTTTAATCAAAATAGTGTTTGTGTTCCACATTATGTTTTTGTATTTATTAAGTGAGTCAAATGCTAAATGTTACTGAAGTTGTTGTCTGCATTAAAGGATTTCACTATGATATCTTATAGCAAATGTTTTTCTAAATTGTGTAATAATAGAAATCGCTTCCTGTTGTTTTAGGGATAAATTTGCAAGAGCTTTTAGTATATCACAAAATGTAAAGTTTTTGGTTTGATAAGTTGTTACTGTTTGCGTGTCAAATTTTGGTTAACTCGATAGCAATTGTCCTGCTTCAATTAAATATGAATGTTTCTTGTTTTACAGTATAGCTATACATCCAGATAAAGTGAAGATAGCAACTGGTCAGGTTGCTGGTCATGAGAAAAAAGAGGGCAGGGTAAGTCCATGCACAATTTTTCCATAGACTTTTTGGCTTATTCTCAGCTTTAGATTAATCAATTAAACTGAATAAACAAAAGAGTCAATTGTTATTCTGTTCAGATTCAGTTTCATTACTGATCAACATAAGGAGAGTATTGAAAGCATAATAAACCAAGTCTAATTGTCTGATTTATATTAACTGCATAGATTTTAAACAGGCTTTTTATGCATTTATTGGAATATTTTGGCATTTTTCTGTTTGTATTTTTCATGAGTTGTATCTAATCAAAGTGAACCAGGATACACGATAATTATGTTAATAACTATGATATTTAGAGCTTATTGCACATTTATAGTAACTAATTAATGATTGTTGCCTTGATAGTTTATGTTATGAAATTAAATCTTTCCAATAATTTTATTATATATGCACAAACAGAATAAGCGTAATGATGTGGCTGAAATTGATGATCATTTGGTAAGATAATAAAGTGGATGGTTTTCTAATTGTTATTATAAACTAACAGAACTATTAATTACCATAATCCAGCCGCTATTTAATACATAAATAATCCTGCTAATTATAGCTTTGATAAAACCCTTATTAACGTTAGTCATGGAGTAAGAGAGATATTACAGGAAAGCTAATTAACAAACTGTAACCTAGTTTAGTACCATATTTTAAAACATTAACAAAAACTAAAATGAGCTTGTAAAGATTTTAAAGTGTTTTATTCTATGTCTTGTCCCAGTTTTGTTTTAAACAATTTCTTGTACATTTGTTTTAAAATTATTTGGTGACAGTTGTTAGATATTTTCCCATATACATATATATATACGTGTGAAATAGATTGCCATGTATTATATTACTTTGAAATAATTTTTCAAAGAATATTTAATTATTATTCATACAAGACTGTGTATTCATCTTTTATAAAAATTGACAAAATTTGTAATATCCAAAATACTTTAAAAAAATCGACAAAATTTGTAATATCCAAAATACTTTAAGAATTGCTTTGTATGTAATTTAAAGCTGATTTCTTAACTATATGGAAGTGGGAAATATTTGTAGGATTTTATCTGTTTTAAATGGCAATGCTGTCTGAAATTGATTGGCAATTGAATAGTAAAGTAGTTCCCTGCATAGATTCTATAAATTATCACTTCCTGAAGAGTAAAATAACTGTTACACGTACTGGGCTTTAGCCTTACTTTTATTTGATTTATAAAGTTCATTTTCAGCAAATGTGTTTTTGGGAATCCTGGTATTCAGTGTTATTGTATGTTCAGGCCTATAATTTGGTTGTAGGTTTAAGGAATGGAAACAATTATGGTTATGTTTTATTTCTGAAATTGTGAAATTCTTTGTGTTTCTACTGATTGTAAATGCTTGTGTGTATTCTGGGTTGTTATTTTGGAAGGATTCCTGGTTATGTTTCCTCTTTAAAATAGATGTATATGTATGTGTTGGTGTGTGGAATTTACTTATTTTTGTACTCATTTATATTTTTAGCCCCATGTACGAATCTGGGATTCTGTTAGTCTGAACACATTACATATCATTGGATTAGGAGATTTTGAAAGAGCTGTCTGTTGTGTATCCTTCTCAAAGCTGGTATGTATGGAATTTTAGAAATTAAATTTTTCATGGCTAAATCAGTCATTTGTTCTGACCATGGCTATTTTGTAGTTTTAAAACAATATATACTGCTAATTTTGTAATTTATATGTGTATCACTTTGAATTTCAAATGGTATATACTGTAGAATTTATGTGTTTCACTTAAAAATAACAAAAATTAGAATTTCCAGCAAATTAACATTGATTTGATAGTTTTTATGTGTATCATTTAAAATATTACAATTTCAAACAATAGATACTACTAAAAGTTATCATATTCTCTTGGAAAGATATCTTGTTAACCTGAGGTAAACAAAATATTTCAAAAACCACCAGTTGGAAAAATTTTGAATTGGAACACATGGCCCTGATATTCTGCAACAAAATTTGATTTTAAAGCAATACAACTGTACATTAAAGAAACCCAAAGTAGACAAAATATAAGCATGTTCTTTAATAATATTATGGTTGATGTTGTATAAACTTGTGTTTATGTATTTGAATAGGATGGAGGACAACAGTTGGTTTGTGTTGATGATGCTAATGAACATGTGATATCTGTCTGGGATATTGGTCGGGATAAACCACATAAAGTAACGGAAACTAAGGTAAGAATACATGTATGTTTATTTCCTGGAAGTTGGCATGATGATTCTTCTTGTTTTTGAAGATTTATTTGTGATTGGGACATGTAAATCTGTATTGACCAGTTTCAGATGTAAGTTAGGTATTCAATTCTGTATATAATACATCAATTGATTTCTTCATGGAGGTTGATGGAATAGGATATACTAGTAGTTTTGTGTACTAAGAACATCATTTCAACAAATATATATCGCACTCATAACTTAGTTTATCATTTGTTAGTTGAAGTTAAGTGAAGTGAAGTGAAGATTTGGTTAAAATTAAGTGAAATTAAGCTGAAAATGTACCCAGACAAAGTTATTTGACAGAACAAATATTTTGATCCCCAATTTTATTATTTTAGAGTTCTACTGAACCTGTGCTGGCCGCAGAATTTCATCCGTATGAAAACAACCAGATAGTAATGTGTGGTAAAGGACAGATATCATTTTGGACATTAGAAAGTGGAACACTGACAAAGAAACAGGGAATATATGAGGTATTTAAATGTGATAGAAAGAATTATCAATAAAATACTGTTGAAAGTATTAGCATTCTTGTAATTTTTGTCTGATATTCCACATACATAATAGGCAATAGTAACTGCATTACGGTGCAGTTTGTGAAATTTGTACTAATGTGATACTAGTATAAAAGAAATATTCTATTTCCAACAGAAAATGGAGAAACCCAAATTTGTGTTGTGTTTAGCTTTTGCTGAAAATGGGGATGTCCTGTCAGGTGATTCAAATGGAAATATTTTTGTGTGGGGAAGAGGTATGTGCATAAAAATTGTTTTAATGTTTATCTCTATCTCTATTAAAATGAAAGTAGCTATTTAATGCTGCTGATCATCATTTGAGCAGTTGTAATCCTTCGCAAACTACAATATTCGAGAGGTTACAGGTTTGATTCGATCCTGGTGTTAGCACCGAAAAAGTTTGTCAGGATTTTCCTGCATTGTTTCTCCTTTGTCAGTGGTTCCTAACGTTTCATTTAGAATGTGGCAAAAGGACTGGTTACATTTTTGTTTACATTGATATTTTGAATTAAAAATTTTGCAATATTCGGCATATAATATAAGCAAACCAGTACTACATATTATATTTTGGTATGGGTTTATTTTGCTTCAATTTCCAAATGTTTTGAACTTTCCACTCCTTGACTGACAAGCTTTATTATGAACATCCTCATGGTTGAACCAAGAGATTCCATCAAGATCCTTGACTTTAATATTTTATACTATTAGCATTGGCAGATGTTGATCATAATTACTTTAGTATCATTGATTTGTCTTGTTTGTAGGCACAAACCGAATTTCTCATGCTGTTAATGGTGCACACGATGGTGGAGTTTTCTCCCTTTGTGTAATGAAGGATGGAACTATTTTGTCTGGTGGTGGTAAAGATAGAAAAGTCTACCAGTTTGATGAAAATTATAAGAGAACTGGATTGGAAACAGAAGTGAGTTTTTTGTATCAAAAATTTTGTTTGTAAAATTGTCTCCTTTTTTAGATTAGTAAGAAGTTAAATTTAGTTGTGTTTGAAAAACATGAGAATAGGTAATGAAAACTTAACCATTGGCATCATTACTGGATAATACATTAACATATTATGTACCTGAAGTTTCTAGAATTTATTTTTTATTTCTAGATACCAGAGGAGTTTGGTCCTGTTCGAACCCTGAGTCAAGGTCATGGAAATTTGATTTTAGTTGGAACAACCAGAAACTCAATTTTACAAGGAACCCTAGATCTTAAACTAAATCCTATTGTTTATGTAAGTTATAAATGTTTTATTATCAATATCCGGAATATAAAATGTAATATGATAATCTGTGGGCATGCTTGCATGTATTGTATATTTGTATTGTTATAGTCAATATGGTCATATTCTACATGCCTCAGGTGTTAGTGCAGACTGAATAACTGCAAGTCAAATCATATTTTGCTCGGTCCAGCCTTGCCGATAAATTGTAATCGCAGAATAAACCGTCTCTTTTTCTAATTAAAATCTGTTTGTACTACTGTAGAATGGGGATTTTTAGATAATTTATGAATTATAGAGCTTAGAATAATCTCCTTGTCTTGAATATTTTGTGTCATGTTGAACATTATTCCACATGCAGAATTGGCTTATAAAATAGGGAAATTGGTGTCATAGGATTCTATTATAAAGAGACATATAAAACTATTAGTAATATAAAAATTATATATTTTCATAGAATCATTGTCTTAGCTGTATAGATCAGGTGAACATATTTTTAACGAGTAGTGATGGTTAATTTTAAACTTTCAGTTTTTGGAAATTATGAAATTGGCTACACACATTGATCATTGTAGATTTCATAAAATTCCAACCAATTACATAATCATATTCTCACTTAGTAAAATCTTCAATGCACGTATACTTTTAGCCATTGGGCTATAAAGATCCTTGGAAGTCTTGTTTCCTTTAGATATCAATTTTGGTTTTAGGTTGAAATTTATTTATAATTTCTGACAGTTATAGGTTTACTTACATTTTTATTTCCTCTTCCCCTTTTCACATCACCGAATTCCACCATTTTATACAATTACTTATATATGCACAAATCCAATACTGGTAGGTAAGTAGGATATTGAACTCCATTTTAGTTTGCAATAGTGGTACCCAATATTTTATATTTTTACAAATACATACACTTTTCTCAGCCAACTTCTTGGATTTCTGAGGCAAGTAACATGCCTGCTTGTTTTGACTAAAAAAGTGAACAGACCATTGTTAGCTGTTTTATATATTGAAAATGGATGATATTGAGGAGGATTTAGTCACCGAGTGTTCTTACTGCTGTGTAGAAAGCAGTAAAGTTATATTTTACAAATTCTTAATGACTCCTTTCAGCTCAATTTCATGTAGAATTTAGCTTCAAGATGCAAGTTTTAAACTTTGGATTATTCTCAATACTATTAGTTGTAGCAATGTTTTTTAAATAATGTTCAAGTGGCATTGTATTAATTGGTCATATCAAATAAACACATACCATTAAGGAACATTATTGTTTTCTGTACAGTTTTATGTACATGCTGTCATGCTTTATACACATCAGTACATTTGCAGTAATTACACACAACAAATATTTCTTGTGTTTACATTTATTTTCCTGTCACCTCATATCCAGGAAAAAAACACTTGTATTTTGTTATGGCGTCAAAAACCTCACAATTCAAAAATCATTCCTGGAACAATTGATAAAATTTTATAGCATAGATCATACAATTCTGATTTGAGGATCCATATTAATTATTTTAAAATAATTTACAGGGTCATCTGGATGAACTATGGGGTCTGGCACCTCATCCATCCCAGCATCAGTTTATGTCATGTGGATCTGATAAGCATGTTTATTTATGGGACAGTATGTCACACTCTGTAGTGTGGAGTAAAGAAATAACGGTAAGAAACGATGTCTTTTGTTTGTATTTAGTAGATTTCAGATAAAGTCTGTATGTTCATCCGTCTTTCTTACACTTCTGCTCCTTATTGAGGTAGAATGTTCAAACTTTATTGGTTTGTTGGTTCACTTGTGGGGCTTAACGACTGCTTCAACCTAGGGCTCAAACATGGTGTAGATATTCTTTAAGTGAAAGTTTTGACAAAATTTGATGGGCATTATTTGCATATGTGATTTGCAATTTGATAGGTCAGGATATGGGAAAACAATAACTCTACACAACTGAGGTAGAATGATCCAACTTGCTGTAGGTGTTCATAAGATAAAAAAGGCTTGATAAGAGTGGATGATGAACATTTTCTGCTTAGGCTAAGCAGAGATGAGCCATTTGATTTGTCTAATTCAGTGAAAGTGATGAACAAAGTTCAATATTGAGCATTTTTTGTACTTAGGTTAAAAAGTAGACTGATTGCTCAACGCTTTATATAAACATGAGTGTGCATGTGCGATCTATTTATTTTGAGATTAAGGCTGGGAACACCAGTCTCATTGTAGGCTTGGTAATTGTAAAATTAATTATTCGTGCATTACAGGATCCAGCTCACAGTTGTTGTTTCCATCCAGAAGGAAATATAGCCGTTGTTGGAACACATAACGCACGTTGGTTGGTGATAGATCTGAATACTCATGACATCATTACAGCTCATACAGATGGTAACGAGCAGATTGAATGTTTGCAATTTTCTCCTGGTAAGTTCATCCAACAATGTTTGAAATTTTTACTTATGGTAAGTACTGACAAGACCAAAACATGGACATAATAAGTCATAAAATCACTATCAAATCAATTCCATGAATTTGATCATAAGTCACATGAATTGAGTGAAAAGTGCAAGGGTCGCTTTCAATTTTTTTATTCATAGCTATAAATTTTAAACCATATTGACTGGAATTATGTTTATTACTCCAAAATATCTGCCATTAGTTTTTATATTTACTGAAATTTGTTTTTTTTCTTTGACATCATTTATTATTAATCATTTATTTATTTGTTACATCATTGTGTAATATTGTTTTATATTAACAGATGGTAAATATTTAGCTGTTGGATCGAGAGATAATTATATTTATTTATATCAAGTTAGTGATGGAGGAACTAAATATACCAAAATTGGTAGATGCTCTGTAAGTATTTATTGTAGAATTTTTATACATTAAAGACCACATCAAATGATTCAAAAAGTTTTTACGTACGGGTACTCAATAGTTACAAAATCCATTTTACGGCAAGTTCAAACTAATCTGATTAAAATTAATTCAGATATTTACGTTTTAGTATCCGACTGCCAAAAACGGTTTTCAAATTTTCAATTACAACCTTAATCTGGTTGATTGGCTGGTGACGTCACAGGCACTACACATAGTATACACATCATCTGTACAATATATCACACAGCCAGTTGACACGTGTGTATTTGTCGGGCCAATAAACATTTGACTGGCGTAATCATTAACGCATAATTATTTACACGTAAGTTACATATCACTATATCAGTCAAAGCATTTTCAAAAGCCGACCTTTCTCGTCTTGGGTTGTAATAGATTATATATTTGTGACTAGAATATTACCGAGTGTATTTCAAGATGCCATATTACCGTTGTGTTATTGAGAGTTGTGGAAATCCCAGCAAGGGAAAGGGGAATAATGTACCGGCGTTTCATAAATTTGCCAACAATGAAATCATACGGAAAAATTGGAAAGGTTTGGAAACAATTCAAATCCTGATTGGCAACCTACAGTCACAACAGTGATATACAGTGAACATTTTACGAACGATTGCTTAATTACCCATACACACCCGGCGTGTGTATTTATTAACGCCTGACTGATTCCTTAATCCCCCTAATTAAATAAAACAATTGACTACGGAATAATTTGGTTTGTAATACATTTTAATTCAAGATCCATTTTAAAATTTGTTTCATTATGTACGGCCGTTCTGTTTTCTCACGGCAGCGTTTTAATACAATCTACCATCGTGTGCAGTCCAAACGATTCGAGATACATTTTCGTCAGTATTGTGGTTCTAATTTAGAAGGGTAAATATCATTTTTTGTTACGCCGGCCACATCAATTTGTAATAATGAATATCAAATACACTTGATCAAATGTGGAGTTCCTGGTGCCGTTTGGTGAGTGATTAAACTGTCAATTTAATTGTAAAATACTTGTATTCTTTATAAAAAAGTTAAATGATGTTAGACATTATAACCTTATCTTATCACAAACGTATATCCATCGAAGGATTTATATTTAGATGTTGTTTAAACATCAATCAACAAATAATACGAGGCTACTTTATTACAAAAACATCGGTGAGCAAAGAAAAAGATAATTACCTAATCAACATTCTTAATTACTTTACTGTTAAAATTTAGTCTGATTGATTAATGACAGGTACATGTATTAACGACACTACACTTGCGATACACATAGATAGTTAGGTGATCCTTCTCAATCTGTTAATTCTAACGTATATTGAGATATTTCTTCGTATTTCATTTTTACGGTCTATTTCAGAGTAATAAAGTCAAATTCGCAAGCAGAAATAAAGGCGCCGTACGTCGATAACGGATCGGTCATTTACAAATCGCGTTTCAATCACGTTTGAAATTTATGATATATTTTGCGTGACCACATCTTTTTACTCCTATACTCTTTTACTCGGGGAAATTCGAACCACAATACTCTTCTGACGAAAAAAAATCTCGAATAGATGGGACTGCACACATAGGAGAGTGTATGACATCGCTGCCGTGTGAAAATGAACGACCGTACATTATGAAACAAATTCTAAATTAGAACGACGACACTCTTCTGACGAAAATGTATCTCGAATCGTTTGGACTGCACACGATGTGGCAGATTGTATTAAAATCGCTGCCGTGAGTAAACAGAACGACCGTACATAATGAAACAGATTCTAAATTCGAACAATAAACTTCTGACGAAAATGTATCTCGAATCGTTTAGACTGTACACGATGGTAGAGTGTATTAAAATCGCTGCCGTGAGAAAACAGAACGACCGTACATTATGAAACAAATTCTAAATTGGATCTTGAATTAAATTGAATTATAAAACAAATTATTCCGTAGTCAATTGTTTTATTTAATTAGGGGGATTAAGGAATCAGTCAGGCGTTAATGAATACACACGCCGGCTGTATATAGGTAATTAAGGAATAAACATTCCGAATATGCATTCGGTCACTGTGACGTCACTGGCGTCTGAGGGGATTAAGAGTGTTTTCAATAATTGGCAAAGTCGTTTTTACGGGAGGTCTATTTTTACGACTTTGAATGAAGATAGCTGATTTAATTTTAGTGGGATTGATGTGAATTTGCCGTAAAGTGGATAAAATAACCATGGACTGCTCACATAGAGAAGTTTTCAGGGCCATTTTATGTGCACTTTAAGCTTCTAGAGGTCCAACATTTTACAGTATTTTCTTAATAGAAATTCTAGAGATTTAAATATCTGATTAAAGAAACTTGTGACATTAAACAAATGATTGCATATGCAGAATAATTGAATCATATCTGAAGATTTATACAGAAATAATACAACAAAATTTGTCGTTTTGATGCAGATAAAACTGATTCTACATAGACACATATTATATTTGATTAAAATAGTGTATTTCTTTTTACAGGGTCACTCAAGTTTTATAACACATGTTGATTGGTCAGAAGATGGTCAGTATTTAGTCAGTAATTCGGGTGATTACGAAGTATTATATTGTAAGTTGAGTCTTTCATTTATTCAATTTTAACAGCAAAGATTGATTTTAAGACCCTGTACTTTATCAAAAAATAAAAATCTTTCCAAAAATTATCCAAATCATTAAATCTTATGGAATATAAGTTTACTTTGTTTCTGTTATTTTCAAGCTGTCCAGCAGAATCTACTAACAGCAAGGTCTTGATGTTAAATAAATAACACTTTTCAGTCATTATTTCTATTGAAAATTGATACATGTAATAATTTGGTATTTGCCTATATTTAAATCAATTAAATTATCTAGAGTAATAGTTGAATAAACTTTGTATGTTTTTTTTTTTTATACAGGGACAACAAACTGTAGACAAGTTACATCACCAGATAATGTTAGAAATGTTCAGTGGGCAACACAAACCTGTACATTAGGTTTTAATGTTGCAGGTAAGATATTACAGTTATCATAAGATATACACTACCATAAATGTGTTATGAAATAAAAGATATCCAGTCTTCCCATACTAAAGTATACTCCTGCAAGTTTTTCCTTTATTACCACACAATACACTGCTCTATCAAAACATAGTTTTGTACAACAAATATGCAAACAAATTTGGAGAGGAAAGTTACCTTAATGTTGTCCAAAATTCCAAGATTAGGAAATGAAATGAAATGAAATGGGGTTTAACGTCCTACTCTTCTTCACCTAACGTGGGCTAATGGAAGACAGGCATACGCCATACAGTGTGCTATGAGGGAAATTTTGCCCGGACATCGGCACTACTGCCTACTCTTATATCGAATTCCAACTGCCAAGGGATCTTTTATGTGTACACGGGAACTCGTTTTTTCATCCCATCTGAACGACTAGACAGCTGTCCTTGTCAGGCCCTCCATTCTGCATCACTGACAAGGGAAAACCACACCGGAAAAAAAAGATTATGAACATTAATGCATATTAAAGTTAATGCACACAGACTATCCTACTGTAGTCTAATAAATAGTATGCAATGGTGTCTTGTAATTTTAACATGTACATGTAAGGAAGTAACCATTGTTTTGCAGTATATGATTAGAGGTTGAACAGACAGTATATGTAGACTCAAATAATCTTATACAAGTTTATTATTTATGTTGTTTTATTCCAGATTTATCATGAGATTGATATATTTTGAACAGTTTCAGAAATAAGTATTGTCTTTACTTGTAGGAATATGGCCAGAAGGTGCTGATGGAACAGATGTAAATACATGTGGACGAACAAAAAACCACACCGTTATTGCATCTGGAGACGATTTTGGAAAAGTTAATTTGTATAAGTATCCTTGTTGTAAACCTAGGGTATGTATTTCGTTTATAATTTCTTTGTATTTTGAAATGTTTTGCAGTGATACGATAACTAGAATGTGCAAAGAAGATGTGCATCTGGTTTCTATGTTGAGAGAATACCCTTCGAAACATAGCCCAAATAAATCAGTAATTGTTCTTCCATAAGTATGTGTTATAGTTTATTAATGTTATATCGTTGACTTTCATCAAAACTCTCTTGTTTTATTTCAGTCTTCCTGTCATAGTTATAAAGCACATAGTAGCCATGTGACTGCCGTCAACTTCCTGTTTGATGATTCAAGACTAATAACAGCTGGAGGTCGTGACATGGCAATTATGCAGTGGGAATTAATCTAAGTCTAAAGTTGATAATTGCGTATCATAGATCTGTTTATGCCTGACAGAAATATATCACTGTAATCTTAGAATTTAACAATCTTAAAAAACTTTCTCATTTTTTTTTTTAAACTTCCCATTTTGTAATCTTACACTTCTAACCACATAGAATCTATTACGGGAAATGGATTGAAATATACATTTACTATTTCATTTATTATTTGAATTTTTTCCCCTCCATATTTAATACTATGAAAACCATCATTGAAGTCATCTAGTGCTGTTATTGTTATAAATCATATATCTCCATATTTATTCATGTTTTGGATTAAGCAATCAGGGGATTATTTTGAAAGTGGGTTTTTTTTTACATGTATGTATACTACAATATACAAGGGAAATTGTTAAAATTTGGACTAGTCAACCTGTAACCTTATTTGTTTTTTTCTTGAATGGCGATCATGTATTTACTATAATTGTAATTTAAGTATTATTTTTTTGTATACGCATGGGTTTGTGTAATAGATATATTCAAATAACATCCAGCCAATTGGCACTTTGTGGAGATTATAACCTATATTCAAATAGCCAATATATTTACTTAAAATACAGATATGACGTCATCCTTTGATGTTGGCGTACCATTATTTCAAATACTGGTACAGGCAATGTGCCAACAAAACATTATTCATACTAGTTGAAATAGTGTACCCGAGTGACGTAGTTCATTGAAATGCACATGCTGGATAGTGTCTGTATTTTAAGTTGTTTAATCGTTTCATGCAAGACATTGCATAATATATCGATATTGCCCTCGTGCTATCGCACTCGTACAATACCAATATATTACTTAATGTCTCGCACTCGACCATTAAACTGCACATAATTGCTTCTTAAAATATTTAAACAAAAACAAATTACAATCTCATTTAAAACATAATTTAGTTCTACTTTTTAACAACATATTAGACTCTATTTGATAGAGCAAATCACAATCTGAAAAATTTTTCAATCAATATTACAGCACTTGCTTGGTGCCTGTTACAGTTTTACAGCTGTCCACTTTATATCGAAAGTGGAAATAACAATATAAAACTGCTGTGTGTTTCCATTTAACTGAGAAACTGTGTGCTTATTCAATGAACAATTTTCAACTTCTATTACTGCTGTATACCTAGTAGTTTTATACAGTAACATGGACATTGATTATCTTGAATTATGTATAGGTTTTCTTTAATAACCAATTTTGTTGTTAATGTTCTTTTGGTATACCGGTAATAATAATAATAATAATCTGTAAGGTTCAGTATTTTACAAATAATATGCAACTATTGTTGATGACTGAAAAGAAAAGTTTGAAAAGGGGAAATGATTAATTAATATGAGCATTGTTTGTATAAAATATTATATATCAGATTTTTATTTTTGTATATTTAATATGACTGTTTATACAAATCATTGTATAACTCTTATCTCCAAAATTGGAATAAATTGAAATAAAAGAATTCAAATCACAGAATGCAAATAGCACATTTTTGTAAAAAATATTTCTTGATGATTTTGGTTTAAACTAGTCTTTTATTAGGTATTCTGTGAATACTCACAATTTTATTTCTATCTATTTATAATGCTTTTGAAGCTGAAATGTTTTATGTGCATATTTTGTATTTTGTGCGCTTGCTCAAATTTAGTTTTTTCTGTGATGTCTTTATTTATGTTAGTAAATCAATATATTTTTAGTTTGAAGCAACATAATAGTAAATGTGTATTATTAAAGCAATTATTTCATGCTATTTTATGTGCAACACATGTTTGGTTTATTACAAATGTTATATTTTATAGCTAGGCTAAGCCATACACTTATACCCATAGTCTGTAAAGCCTTTATTGAATGTGGTATAGAAATTTTGATATTGTTTTGTGCGGATTTGTATCTTTATTAATAAAAATTTAATTTTGTTTTTCTATATTGCACTTGCAGCTATTTTAAGCATAATTAGGTAGAGACCAAACAGCTGTATTTCTGTAATTCTATGAAATGTTCATGACATGATATAATAAATAGAATTCTATTTATTTACACTTGTAAATCATGTTTCTTTAATTATGGACATGTAGTCTATTCTTGTATAATTTTGTCTAATGTATATTTGTTTTAACTCAGAAAATATTGATAATAAAGTAAATAAATTCTTCCCATGAATGTAATTTTAGTTTTGTTTTGTGCATCGACAGACTAATTTTTCTGATTAAGATCAATAAAATAAATGGGACTGATTAGAATTCATTAGGTTGTAAGTAAAATGGAGCACAGCTTTGTTTCTGAAATACATGTAGCTAAAGAGCTAAAATGGCCTTTTGCAGATCTTTCTTATGGACACAGATGTTATATAAATTTTAATCAACTGGCATGAAGTAATTTGACTGAAATTTTCAACACATTCCTTTTTCATTATCTATTCTAAACAAATATAGCGAGTATTCTCAGTACTTTATCTTAATCTTATATAATGCATCTTTAACATTCAACATATGGTTAATTTGGGTAAGCAATGATCTGTAGCTACTCTGAAATAGGCTTCTGATGACTTTTTATACGCCCACATTGAAATGTGGTCGTATATTGTCGTCGCCCCCGTCCGTCGATCAGTCGGCCCAGCGTCCACAATTGCTTGTGGACGCTCTAGAGGCTAAAGTTAATATCCGATTGACTTTAAATTTATACACAGTGTTTAAGGTCATGAGACGAAGAAGCCTATTGTTTTTCAGCGATTTCCGATAATTGCTGTCAGAGTTATGGCCCTCGATCACTTCAAAAAATCTTATGGACGCTCTAGAGGCCAAAGTTAATAACCGATTGACTTTAAATTTATACACAGTGTTTAATGTCATGAGACGAAGAAGCCTTTTGATTTTCAGCGATTTCCGATAACTGGGGCCAGAGTTATGGCCCTTGATCACTTAAAAAAATCTTGTGGGTGCTCTAGAGGCCAAAGTTAATATCTGATTGACTTCAAATTTATACACAGTGTTTAAGGTCATGAGACGAAGAAGCCTATTGATGTTCAGTGATTTCCGATAATTAGTGCCAGAGTTATGGCCCTTGATCACTTCAAAAATTCTTGTGGATACTCAAGAGGCCAAAGTTAATATCCAATTGACTATAAATTTATACAGTTTTTAAGGTCATGAGACGAAGAAACCTATTGATTTTCAGCGATTTCTGATAATTAGTGCCAGAGTTGTAGTCCTTGATCACTTCAAAAAATCTTGTGGATGCTCTAGAGGCCAAACTTAATATGCGATTGACTTCAGATTGATACACAGAGTTTAAGGTGTTGAAACGAACAAATATTTTGATTTTCAATGAATTTTGATAACTGAACAGCTAAATCCATAATATTAAATGTTTCCTATACTAATTGTTAGTGTGGGGCAAAACTTTATAAAAAGCAAACAAATTCTAATGATTTTCTGATAATTACATAATGAGTTGTTACTCTTAATCAGATTTTAGTGTATTATAAATGTTTCATTACCGAAAAAAGTAAAAATATGCGACAACTCTTGTTGACTGCCCAGACGATTTAGCTGCTGTGGGCGTATGTTTCGTTGCCTGGCAACCTATCTTTAGAGAAGCAATCATATATATTTCTTAATAGTTTATGACTTGAACTGCAACCAAATTTTGTATTTCTCTCCCATGATACCATATTCTTAATATTCTTAATATTCCCCTAACATATTAATTAATAATTTTCAATCAATACAGTATTGGTTGAAATAAAGTGTTTTTAATCTACAAAAACACAATAAATCCTGTTGGAACTATGACCAGTAACTGCTTGTAGTTGTTTCTCCCTTTTTGCATGTCAAAATTTGTTGACTTTTTCATCTAGAATCGAAGAGTTGTGTTCAGATTTATATTTCTCTGTCAGGAATTAGTAAATATTCATTATATTATGGCTGGGGGGTGGGGGGGTCAGGAAGTAAAGAGACATGAAATGAGGAGATTGCCTACCAAAAAAACATCAATGCATATAGTTTCCTTTGAGCAGGCCATGCAAAAAAAAAATCGAAATGATTACTCCCTTTCAATATTTGTATCCGCTGGTGATATGTCGGAGTCGTTTTGGTTATAAAGATTAAAATCCAGGAAATATGGATTTATATGTGAGAGAATTACTAGTCTGATTCCTAATCTCAAAAAAGAGTTGTCTACCATGGATACATATTTTTGTCGTCGAGATAAGTTATCTCCCTTATACCACAATCAGCTGTAAAAATTCGCTGATATCGGTCAGCATCACGCATACATCACGCATTGCGTCTCAACAACATTAATAACAAGTTTCATATTTTATTATAGAAACAATCTCTCTACCGCAGCTTTTAATGGAATGGTAGGCCTGATTTCGAACAAACTGACGGTAAAGTTATGTTGTCAGTACCACCGGAGTAAGAATCCACTAAAATTACCGAAACAATCAATAATGGCCATTTTATTTTGATCAGTTTTCTAGCAGACGATTCCAATTGGGCAAATAAAATCAATACAAATGTGGGAAATATAATCAGAAACGAAGAGTTTCTAACAGGATGCAATTAACTATGATAAAGGAATGTGTCAAAAACGAAACAGTTATGTTGGCGTACACGGACATAAATCTGTGACTGCTCTACAAAAGATAAAACAGTACATTTAATAAATTATAATACAACCCGGATATAGATAAGGTCAACAACGGTGGTCGGGCCTATCAGTGTCTTTGCCACAAATATTGAAATAAATAAGTCGTATAAGCGTATTCAGATGTCAGTTGTGTATGTGGAGTTGAGAAGAACTTGTCTAAGCCGATATTCAATGAAATAGTATACTAGAGTTTCCGAGGACAAGTTGAAAATAACAACAAAATAATGGATAAGAACATTGTTTCCTGGTTAGTGTTGGTAGTATTTACCAGTCTTATAGTAAATGTCCTGGCAGTAATTCCACATGATTTTAACAAAGTTATGGTACTACAGAACCAGGAAGATTTTGAAAACCTCATAAACACTAAACATGTTGCAGTAGTATATTACTATAAAAGAGGTAAGTTACAGAAAATATACCATGGTATGTAGTTGAGTGGGGGAGGGGTTGGTATACAATGTAATGTTACTATATTGAGTACTGAGGATACATGTGGTATGTCACGTAAGTTATTTTAAACCCCTATAATATAACAGTATCTAAAGTTTATTATACCTATTCCTACAGTATTAATGACTTCAAATAGTGTATATTTTATAACTTATTTTTTTCATCTAAAAAATAGGTTTATTAATGAAAAAAAAACCTAAATAAATCAAATGACCATTATTAACAGATCCAAAAATAAAAAATTTCCTTCACTAAACATACAGTTTAATTAGATCTCGGCAATTTTAGAAGGCAAAATAAAATCTCAAAATTATGGAGAAATAAGCTTACTTCAGATGGATTTTTTTTATTAATAAAAAAAAGTGCCCAAGGCAGATTAGGATGTCTGTTTTCAAAAAGATTGCTATAGTTCAGTTTTAAAAGACAAACAGAAGACATTTTACTTAAGTAGTAATATCTAAGCTTATATGTGATATCCAAAATTATTGATTAAACTCTATCAAAAATGAAAATATGAATACAATTGAATTTGAAAAATTATTGGAGTGAACACTGATAACGTGTTTTATTCTCATACATCGAAGGATTTGGCTTCATTTAATGTTGATTTCTTTATTATATTAATATTTTGATTTAGTGATAGCATAGATACAAAATATCTGAATATTTCTGAAATATATTTCTATGCATCTACTCTAGAATCTTCATGGGTCAGCAGTTTTTTATGATAAATGTGTAGTAGGCCTACACATATTGTTGTTGATAATATGACCCCTGTATATTTTAAGATTGCTTGTGCTCCTACACTTTAAATCCGGCTATCTTTATAACCATTTTAATCTCCAATAATATCATATCAATGCTCCTTCAATTTATTTATTCATAACGAAAGTTACCTTTCTTTATAGATACATTATTTGAGATTAGATAAAGAGCTGGCAGTTCTCACTATAATAGTTAAAAAAACTAGATAATGTAAAGGGAATTTGTCTAAAATTTCAGTCAAATTGATCCACTCTGAACCAAGATTTTAGTAATTGAATTTTCGACCTAGCCTGAATCATCATTACTAAAGCCAGTACAATGAAAAAAAGCCACGATTATCCATTTCATGATTAAATCATGAATAAAAGTTGAGCTGAACAGCAAATCTGATTTGAATCCAATAAATATTGCAGGCTACAGTTGACATTGTAGAGAGTTGATTATGGTCTGGATAACATTTCAGGCCTATAGAAATAAGACTTGCAATAGACAGATTTAGCTATTTTTTTATGTACATTTTACTGTTTACTGATGTCTAGATAACAAATCTTATCTCTCAACCCTCTGTGTTTCGAGATAAGACTTGAGCCCATTACTACTAACTTCGCAGTGCGGGTGTGAAATACATCAGGGTTTTTTTAAGTGCAATTGACAATATTTTTTATTTAAACAACGACTGATTATTCTTATTTCAAATATTTCTGACACACCCAACTACAATTACACATATAATCCTACCTGAAATGGTTCAAATCGTCGCATTTTAAATCGGGACATTAGCAAATCGTTACTAGGAAGCCCCCTGTCATTAAAAGAAGGCATTCGACACACCATGGTTAACTCAGATTCCATACAACCATCCATGAAAGTCCTACACACTCTTCGAAGGACGCCAGCAAGTTTTAATTAAAAAAAGAACGGTAGTCGCATCACAATTGTATGGGCGTACCGTAGCTACATGTTATCATTGGCCGTATTTACGGTCCATGCTTACCGTCGTACAGTAGGTTCGGATGCAGTCAAGTTGTCAAGGTTTTCCGAATGAAAAGAAGGGTGTTACATGGTCTTTGATGACGTTTCCAAGTCGGATACAAAAGACGCTTCATTAATTTAAACGCGAATATTTGGAAAACGGCGATAGTTGTGTCACTACATTGACCCCTGTAAGTTTAATAAGTCATAATAATATAAAATTGTTTTATTTTTAAGATGTTACATGTATTAATAAAAAAAATGAGTTTGCCGCGTCAAACTGAAGGCTTCCAATCGTAGCTAAAACAAACACATCAGCATATCTCAACGTTTTTAGCTATGTTCTCGTAGTTAACTGATGTCATGAATAATGCAGGGTGTGGTTACTCGTCTAAAGAGGAGCTTATGTCGACCTTACAACAGAGAGTAACTGGGGGAAATTTTGCCCCATAAAGATGGAGGGGGGGGGCTGTAACTGGGGAGTAGTGTTTCAATGATTAATACCCACTCCATGGAAACAAAAATGACCAAGACCACTAAATATGGGGCAATGAACTAGCAAAATATTTCTAGTTTTTGGACTTTCCCTGATTCAGGGGCCCTTTCCTTGTACTGGGAATCTTCCATTGGACTGAGTGCCCCGTCTCTCTGAATTCAGCGTCTTCTTTCATTTGTTTTTTGGGATATTTTCAAAAAAAATCTGGTCATGTGACTTAATTTAAAAAAAGCAAAATGGAAGCAAACAGACACACACTTTTCAAATGTTGATGACGTCGACAATTATATATTAATAAGAATGATTGTGGCAAGACCGAAAATGCGCTTGGGGGGCTTCTACTAATAGTAAGTGCAGGGGGACGACACCACACACAGTTACATGAAACAAATATACAGACAAGACACAATACGCAGAAATCACAAAAAAATGTACATATCAGATTAAGCGAATGAATCTGAGTTGAAATCAGTTGTATTCGTAATTATGGTTCATGTTAAACATCATTTTGAAGTTGTAATTTAACCCACTCGTTGTTATGTTCGCGTCAAGTATTATCTTCAAAAGTCTGTTTTGCATTTTATGCGAAAAAACAAAAATGTGACTTAGATCATTCTTCCTCTGGACTATTCATTTGTCCTCAGTTGCTGATAAGATCGACACAATTACAAATGACGGGGAACTATGAGTTGCAAAGTCGACCCAAAACCCCTTAAAACGGCAGATACAGCTTTTCGTTGAGAAATTCACATTATTTGTTGTAATTAGATACAAAGACTGTAAGATTTATAGTTAGGGAACATCAGAAGAACTGATAGTTGGCTCAGACGGTAATTAATTTATTGTATACTATTTTTGGAAACCCATTGTCTGTCACTAATATACCATCCCAGTTTACCTCTGTAATCCTAAAGGACTAAGAGAAGGCAGAAGTAATGTTAAATACTCAATAATTTCTTTAATTTTTCTGGATCAAAATGTGTGGGCGATTGCAGTATGTTTTTGTTTTATTAATTTAAGGAGGCTTTGGTGGCCGAATGGCCTGGCATTGTGCGTTAGATCAGAAGATCTGTCATAGAGTCAAGTGGTGGGATTTTGATTCCCTGCTTGTACGTGACATTGAGTAGTATCACCTATCTTATCTTGTGGGTTTTCTCTGGTTTCCTCTCACTGCTACATAGCAGTGATTAATGTGAACGTTGTACATTAATAAGATGAAGTCTATATGTTTTTTACCTTTAATCTTGAACAATCCAAGAACAAAAGTTATCATCCGATTTGTTTGAAATTTAAGGATATCTATGAAATGGATATCAAATTTTGGTTGTGATTCTTGTGAAGTTGCTACAGATATTAACAAAAGTTATCAACTATCTAAAATTCACACACTTCGTTTAGAATAGAGCAATGAAGAATCTTATTGAATTTCAATTTCAATTGTTCACTGTGTAAAATTTTGTGGGATTATTGTTCAGACTATTGAAATGAAAAATTCTATCCAATTTCAATAATTTCTAATAATTATTTATTTAGTTATTGCCCTTGATTGTGTCATAGAATCTTGTCAATGCACCATTGATATACGGTATAAGAATTTTGCATTTTATTTGTATAATGATTCACAATTTGACAAGAGCAAAATCTGCCTATTACGTGTCTTTCTTTAGGCCTGTAATGTTATCTAAATTATTAATTAGACATTAATTAACTTATCCAGACCATAATAAACTCTCAATGTCAAGGCCAGCCTTCGATGTAAGCTGGATTAGATTCAAATATGCCGCTGAACGGCCATTGTAATTAAATCACAACATTGGATAATCGAGACTACTCTGTTTTTATTAATGATTTTAGTAATGATGACCGAGGCTATTCAAAAATTTCACGCACTCCGTTCTCGGCCTATAGTGGATCAATTTGACTGAAATTTTCAGCAAATTACATTTATACACTATATAGTTTTTAACTATTACAGTGAGAACTGCCAACTCTTTATCTTATCTCCCATAATGTATCTTTAACTAGTTTGAAATATAAGATATACCCCCCCCCCCCCGGCCATTTTTATACTAATTTGATGGTTAACAGTAAGGTCTTATTGTTTTGTCAATTTTTGAGAGAAATATTTCACAGTTTCTGTCTCGTTTACATTGAGAAAGTAAGATGACATTCGGACATCACTTTTGTGGTGTATTGTTCATAATTTGAAAGTTATTTAATGTTCACTGATTGCTTATCTTATTATCATTTTTCACAAAATACATATGTTATTGAATTATTCAAAATGCTGTGTTACCTCATCTTCATTGTTTCTATTGTACAGAATGATATATTCATTTAATTCCATGCTGGGAGAACATTCAATTTTTCACTCATATAATTCAGTTATTATAAAGAGTAATTATGTTTGGTTGAATGAATTTATATTGTAATAAATTTTATTAGATGTATCAGATTTTATTCATTGAAATGAAATGAGATGAAGTTTAAAGTCCTACTTCTATACACCAACAGGGCTACAGAGAATTATAAAACAATAAATAAAGAGAAACTTTTGATTGCCTGTACATAAATACGAAACCTATTATGTTTTGTTTATAATTGGAAATGTTTCATTACCAAGGCATTTTATAAGCTGTCAGTGTCATTTGATGTTGGAGTATAATGTTATCACCCCATTCAATCTGCCTGTCTGTCCATTCACAATTATTGTAAATGCTTTGCTGGTCAGGGTTTTTGAGGGGTTTTGCAGGAATTATTTGGATAGTCAAAAGTAGGAATCCTATCAATATTCAGATTTGTGCAATTGGTTGTATACAGGGTTCTTTCCAATTTGAAGCCTATTGAAATAAGTTACAGAAAACTATCCCCGACTCTACAAATGCATTGTCACCATTCGCCTATCTTGATTTTTTCATTAAAGACAAAAGTTGGTGACAAATAGTTGACTGATACACTCTGGTAACATCATTTTACATCCCGAAAATGCTTTGTTACACAGTTTCCTTTGAGATGATTTTAACGGTTAGCTGGAACACAGAAAGGGGATTTAAAGGAAACATTTTCAATCATTATAAAGAAATATGAACATTATTATTATTTTCCGTACAATATATGGTCAATTGATATATATACACTCAGAATATACGTATACAGAGTCAATTTCAGAGCCTTTAGGTATCCTTGTCAACTCTCCTTTAAGAAATCTGTTAATTATTGAAAATAGCCCAATCAATATAACCACGCTTGTGTAGTATAATTAGCAAATCTTTATTTGCCAGAGGTGGTCATGCTCTATTATAGGATAACATGAATGTGTAGGCTTAAAGATAAGCAGCACTATGGTCATTGAACAGTTATGAAAACATTTTCTTTTGTTTTGTATTGCATGAAAAATTGTTTTACGTTACTACGCTACTACACATACTAATTACAACAGGTCCATTCCTCTTTCAAACGAAACTGACATGCAATAAATCATTGTCTTTCATATTGTTACGGTTATCTTATGACAAGAGATTAGAGGGGGATTAGTAGAATTGATTACTTCTAATTCTGACTTGTTTTTAAATCACTAAGGTAACTGAAGACTGGCAGAACTTGATCAGTTTTATCAGTTTTTGTGATTATACGCCTGCGAACTTGTCAAGTTGAACACTGTCCTATCTACGAATCAGAATTAAATTGCTTTATTTGACACCAAGTTACCAAAAAGGAGAAAAATAATTAATTGGAATAAAATATGCCATACAGTGTGCTGTGGGCGAAATTTTGCACAGACAGTGTCGCTAAGGCCTACTCTGTGAAGGGTTATGTAATGTGTACACGAATGTGAACACGTTTTTCATCCCATCCAAATGAAGATATGTTGTCCCTCCATCTTGCACAACTGACAAGGGGGAACTACGCTTGATAATCATGATGAACTTAATCAGCCAACAAGGGACCTCCAGGTTAGCAAGACAACAATATATTGACCACTCCCCACAATTAGAATTCGAGAGAGAGGGAGAAATGGGATTTGATGTCCCCTCGACACAAACTAGGTCCTTTTGGGCGTAACGTATGGTTTAATTTTTCAATAATTCGCTTGTGCGTAGGGGTCTTTAGCAGTGGGAGGAAAAGTGACCCTACTCCTTGTAACATACAATCGGGGATTCAAAACGGCCCAGTTGACTCAATGACAGGCTTTATGATAAAGCGTACACATGGTTATAACCATTTGGCCATACACCCAACCCAATTTGAATGCCAATTGGTGATATTATAAATGATATTTGAATAAGTCATTGCATTAAATTGATGAAATCATTTTTTGTTGCCTTTTGTGGAACTCACAGGGGATATATACAATTTATCAATTTATTACCATAGTAACAGGATATTTTTTATGGCAACAGTTGAAGTTTACCCCATATTTGGTGAAGAGGCATTAATGATTACTTAATAAGTTGCGTGATTTATTGAGACAAAAAATTCACTTGAACATGTGTGTTCCCAATCTATTATGTCGGCTTATAATGAATGACCATCTAAACTTTCATCTTGAAATGAGATTTGAAATTGAATCCATTATTGAGTCTGTCAAATAAGAATTGAAAAAACACAAGGAAGAGCAATGATAGTCAGATTAATGTACTTCCCGGTCGTTTATCTTGATATATAGGTTTAAATCTCCACAAGCAAACATTCATCTCCATCTAAATCAAGTCAAACTATCCTGAAGTCTATTTAATTTAATACTTTTCCTTCTTTAGTTGTTCCCAAAGAAAAGCATACATTTATATTTGTTAATGTCCACTTAAATGCAATTGTTGTGTGACGAAATTGTTGTTTTACCAAACTTTTTTGGGATATGTTTCACAATGAATATTGATGTTGATGGATAACCACTTTGAGTGTCTTAAAGAAAATAAGAAAATTGCAAAATTGATCTTTCAAAATAGATATCTGAGATAATAGAAAATAGTTTCCATTATGATTTCTCATTTTAAGAATTAAAAAAATTGAGACAAGTTTTTATTTCATTATGAGAAATAGTCGGAGCATTGTTATTATTGGTTCTTATAGGCAAACTGTGACATATTAATTGTCTGACATATTATTAGCTTGTAGCCTGTAGTCTCCAGTTTCTTTGAATGTCTGTCCTTCAGATTGTAAGGTCTGGCATTGAGTCAAGTGGTGTGGTTTTGATCCCACGCTTGGACGTGAAGAGGAGTAGGTTTGTCTGTCCAACCTCATTGGTTTTCTGAACTTTTCTCCAGATCTTCTGCTTTCCAACCACCTCTAAAGAGCCCGGTGCTCAAGCAAAGTACTGAAATACGATCCAATTTATGTGACATTGACGTTGAACGACATTTCTCTTTTTCTACAGTTTGGTGATTGTCATTTGAAAAGTTGCTTTACATATGTACCAGTAGGTGTATTATTTTTTTGAACATTCTTTCCATCAGCTCTTGGTAACTTAAAAACATTTGCTCTATTTTTTTTTTTTATTTAATTTAACTGAACTTTTGTTTTTATTGTTTTTGGATTATCAAGATTCAAGCTTCAAGTGCTTAATCAATGAGAAATGTGTTGAAAATGTAATGAAAATGAGAACAATTTTTTAAATAAAAC
This sequence comes from Patella ulyssiponensis, assembly GCA_963678685.1. Taxonomy (NCBI): domain Eukaryota; kingdom Metazoa; phylum Mollusca; class Gastropoda; family Patellidae; genus Patella; species Patella ulyssiponensis. Next base: position 56,007,373 of record OY783230.1, on the reverse strand, counting down.
GTTTTTGCCAAGCTGAAATCGAAGGGTGTAAGGATTCAAATATATCTTCTAAGTTCTAACTATATCTTCTAAGTTCTAACTTAACTTCAGACTTTTCAGAACCAGATATTTATTTAGAAAATATAAACTAATTCCCAATGACAAAATATGATTGTACTATGCATTGTATAAATATGAAATATTCATAAGATAAGGATGTTGCATTAATCATTTTTGTAATAAGATACTTAGATTTCTTTAAGTTATTCATGCAGTGAAAAAAACAACAAATCTGAATCAGAAATAAAGATAGAGACAATTATTCAAAGTATTTGAATATTTAAGGGAAACTTCTAAAGGGAATAGGTATTGGAGTACATGTAATATACATTTCTGAGTATTTTCAATCCCATTATTTTCTAATGGTAGGGTTGAGGATAAACATTGGGTCTCTGTAGGATTGATATTGGAATAGACAAACTACACCCACAGTGTACCACAGTATCAATATCATATTGATGAACCATTACGCCTACCACTTCATTAGCTTCTGCAATGTAACATCCAAACAATTTTGTCTAAATTCATTTCTGGACTAGGAACTCATATCGCTGGTGTTATTCTTCTTCTTAGGGTTGACTCTGTTAATGCCAGTATGATAGTCATAAAGCTTGATTTACATGTTCCTTAGACAATTGCGCCTGTCACAATTCAAATATTGTTCTACCATAGGCTTATGAAGAGAGATTAAATCATTTTATTTGTGTGATTGTTAAAGATTAGGAACACATCCTCAGTCATTGTTTAATTCCAGATTATAATTGTCCCATGACTATTCAAATGGGTCAGTCTGTCTGTCACACTTTTTGGGACACAATTACTCTAATTGAGCTAGAATAGTCAAAGTTGCTATGGGTATTTATAAGGTGAATGCCTTGATTGATTTCGAAGATGAGCATTTTTTGCGTAGTCCAAGCAGAGATAATCAATTTGAATGGCTGAGCATTTTCTGCTTAGGTTAGGTAGAGACTTCAGTCTTGATTGGTTAAGACTTTGGATCATGACAATTGAGGTAGAATGTTTGAACTCGATGTAGATGTTCATTAGGTGAATGTCTTGACTGAGTTCAATAATTAAAATTTTCCACTAAAGCCAAGCAGAGCCAAACAAATTCATTGGTCAATGCTATGGGAAAAGATAACTTTGATTCTAACTGACAGAGAGTGATCAAACTTACTGTATAATTTCAGTACCAGATGTGCAATTGATTATTCTGTGTCATCTATTTATTTTGGGATTGTGGCAGAGGACAACAGCTTCACTGTTGGTTTGTGTACTATGAAATTGTAGTACCAGTACATTGTTATTTTTGTTAATATACAATTGGGTTAATTATGTTTAATTTTTGGTTTCAGAAGTAGCAAGGATACGTCACTTTTTTAAAGAATTTGATAAATCTGCTGAATATTTAGCTGTATACGGTGTTGTGTCTGGAATAGTAAGTTGCGATTGAAACTATTTTTATACCTCAGTGATCTGTCATGTTGTTGTTTATTGCTGTTAATTATTTTGTTACATTAATTGTCAATAATCTGACAGTCCATTATGACTCAGCCATTGTTTATTCAAGATTTATGAATAAAATTGATGTAGGAGAGATATTTGTCTATGTTTCTGCCATTTACAAATCATGAAATATTGAAGTAATTTATTGATTCATATTTATGTCCATTCCAGGTGGATTGTAGAGTCGATGGCAACAATTTACCAACAATATGTCAAAAAACAGGCATTGAACACTCCATTTATACTTACAGGTAAGGTACCACACTGATCAACAGTGAATATTCGTTAGGCCGCTACAATCACTGATAAGCATGACATCGATGCGACCTAATGAGTCACAAATATTAACATTTTTCCTCCAACAAATTAAATTCGAAAACATTTTTATGTATTAGAAAAATAAATAAAGACATTTGAAGTATTTTTTAGGTAAAAATAATTTCCTATTTAGTGTAAATGGGTATTAAAATGAATAAAAGGCACTATTCTCCGCGAACCAGTTACGTCTTATGTAAACAATGCTTGCGCCATTGAGCCAGTGATTGACGCTGCGTGATATGATTGCACGTGTTGAAGACAGTCATCTTTTATAGAGATATTAGAAGACTTTCGTAATTCTCTGTGAAACAGATTAATAAGGGATCACAAAATACACGAGGATACAGGCTTACTACTTCTAGACATCTTATTATATCACTTTTCATTAAAATACCTAATATTATGTTGTAAAATGTTATGTTTATGCAAATGACAAAATAATGTTTCTTAATCTGATAATCAGATGTACCCGAAAAAGTGTCAGTACCTGTCATTTATAATTTAAAGTAGCTAAGTCTCTAACTCAATATCATCCAAAATCTTCAACACTGAAAATACGAATTATTTGTCAATTTAAATCAACATTGATGCTGTGATCTTACCGGAAAAAGATGGGCTTCTGATATCCAATATTTAAGACAAAATAAACATTTTACCATTGGTACACCAATCGTGTACCATAATGCGTTTCAGCCCCAGTTTTAACAAGAGACATGAGGGACGAGGCTACACACATTGCAACAAATCAAACGCCGTTTGTAGACTTAATAACCGGATGCTAGAAATTTGCATTCAATTGAGACTGTATGCTTATTTCGCCGAACATAACTGATTTGAAATTATGGTAGAAACGGAAACCATTGAATGTAAATCAGTTTATATACATTCATATTACAGTATTATATGCGTTGCGACCCACGTGTGTCAATTTCTAGATCCCAGATGTTAGCGATTTAGCCCCTTTAATTTAAGAACACTAATAAAAAGACAATTATGTGCTGGACAAAATGACAAGCATTAGACGGGATGTGACTGACAAAGCCCGAATTTGTTCGTTTCCATAAAGTGGATGATGGCACATGCACCTTTTGTGTATAATATGCTAATTATCACATATATTACCGGTACATTAAATGTAAATCCTGGAACCATACACAGTAATAAGTACCTATCCAAAAATTATTTGAATAGACTAATTTTAACTCAAGTTATGGCCATTTCAACTTTATGCTAAGCCAACTATTATATGAGCGGGATTGCGATGGAGGGAAAATGGCCTAACAAATCCCCAAACACTGATTATAAGCATATTATATCTGATTAGTGTGTCATTTAGAGTTACATGGCACCATGCATATATACTATAATAGATGATATTAGATGCAAAGCAGAAACATTTGATATGTTGGTTGGATGGAAATCAATATCCTTAATCATCAAATATTTATGATATTAAATTATGTGTGATATTAAAATCTCGTTTATGGAGATAATAGATAGGTGTGTTTTTAGATCAAAAGATTTCTATAAGCCCCATCTTTCAAAGTTTATCACATAAAGATCAATTACAGAAATCTGGATGTTGAGCTGTACAATATTGGATAAAGTGAAGTGATACGAGATTAAATAAATGTCTACTTAAAGATGCATGTCTACTTAAATCTGCCTATTGCGGGTCTGTATTTGATTTCAAATGTTACATAAACTAATATTTAGACATTTATTCACATGACACGACTCTAGATAATCGATGGCTGAGATGAAATGGATTACAAGCCTGGAAATAAGGCACCTGTCACTGACAATGTCAGGCACAGATTCAGGCTTTGTCAGGCACAATACCTCTTGTGTCTGTCATTTTGTCCGGCACTGATTTGTCTTTTTTATTGATATTATCAATACATGTCCGGCACTATGTTGAAAATGTCAGGTAGTATTTCATTAGCACATCTAAAATCGTAATTTCCAGGCCTGATGGATTAGAACATCCGTGAAATTTAAAGAATTAATGGATGATTAGCCTGGATTGTCAAGTACATCTTCAAAAAGTCATAACTTCATGCGGAATATTCTAATTTGAATGAAATTTTTAAAATATTCATTATTCATTATTTATTTTTTTAACTATTATAGCTATAATGGTCAGCTTTTTATCTAAATATTACATAATATATCTTTAGTATGGTCAAGAAATTTTTTCCCTGATCTTATAGTGAAATGTTCTCTAAACTGTAATACAGATTATTTCACCTTAAAACACAAATCAAACCTTATAGTAGCTCTATTACACCCATAGGCGTACGAGCTGGGGGGGTGGCCGCCCCCCATTTTGGGCATCAAATGCTGGGAAAATTTGGGCACACAACACAATTGTACTTTGTAAAAGTGGTAAAGAAAAGTATTGTGTTCTTGAATGTGTCCAATTTAACAGCGAATTTAAATTCAGAGTGTCTATAGTTAGGCAATTAAATAGAAATCTTAAGACTCAAACCCTAGCAACATTTTTTGGGCACCAACCACCAACGCCCCCCCAGTCAAAAATTTCCCCGTACGCCTATGATTACACCAATATTAAATTAATTTCGTTAGTGTCTTGAATAATTTTCTCATCTGTAATAACTTCAGTTACTTTCTACTTTTTACATGGGTAGAATAATTTCTAACTAGCAACTATCAAATGAGTAGCCTACAGATAACAAGAATTACATGAATTAGCCTCAAGCTCCTAAACCAAGTTCAAATACAAATTTAAACTGTGTATGATCATGATAAAGGCATAAGTTATTAGCCCATAAAAGTTACACATTAAGTACACTTTAACATTAAGGATGAAGTACTGACACAAGTATGGCTAGTTAAGAAATATATGTTCAAATCAAAGCTATTCAATAGCTATTCTTCTAACTAATTGTACTTTATCTCTCTATAAATCTCAAGTGCTAAATCATTCTTCTACAGGCATTTCTCTTTGAGGTATGGTGAATGATGGTATGTCTATGATGGATAAAACTGATTGAATTTGGAAGTCTCAATCTCCTTAGAAAACCCTTTATTTCCTCCACACCCACATTCTTTTAAACCTGTAAATGAACCTTTTCACCATGAAATGAAATGAAGTTAATGTAACATTTTATGTAACTTGATTGTTAGTGTACATATTAGTTTGTAAAATATTGAAATTTTGGGGTAGGGGGTGGGGATTAGGTGGACAGTAAAGCTGAAATTGTTATATGAAGGAATTGATTTAATCAATCAATATTTACATCATGTTCATCTGCATTTTATTCCTTTCTATTAGAACCGAGTATTTTCTTCTAGGGTAATAAACATTTTCTTTGAAGTGGTTTAATGATATACCATTCCGAGATAAATATAAAGCATAGAGTTTCCTTTTAATAAAATTGAGATAATTAAAAGGATTACAACAGAAAAGACATTTAACCCACATGGTACACAATCTATTACCATTTTTAGCCAATCACATTAACTTTCTTGTCCTTTTTTTCCCCCATTAGTAAAAGTGTCTTTTCATAAATGGTTATTGATGATGCTTCGTAACCTTTCCCGTGATTTCCATTTTAAATGGTTTTCCACGTAGTAACTATAGATGCCATTGGGGAATTGTCAGCTCTGGTAATTACTTTTCACTTGACAGCCTGTTCAATTATGGTCTGATCACGTTCATTCACAAAAAATAATATATCATGAAAATTCACACAATTTTCCAATTTAGTATGAAGAATAATTTGATACATTATTTCTGCATTGAGAATCTAATAGTATATAGATTTTATACGCCCACGTGGAAATGTGATCATACATTGCTTTTGTCTCTGTACGTCCAACATCCACATGTTCTTGTTCTTGTGTGCAACCTATCTTTTGATATTTTTTAAATTTATGTCATTTCATTAATGTGATGAACAAGCCTCTTGAATTTCAATGATTTTATACAATAATTGTCAGAGTTATTGCCCTTGATCTTTTTATAGTCTAACAAGTATGTTGGGACTACTCCAGCCAAAGTTAACATATAATCTCCTTTAAATGTAGTAGGACATTAAAGCCCATTTCATTTCTTTTAAGTGTATGTCCTTTGTTACAGTGACTCTGTAACTAAGTAGCTAGCTTACCAACCAGAGGTCTTGGAATCGCTCCCTGGTTTGGTTGAGAAAGTTCGTCAAGAACCTTTGACAGTTGAAATTCGAAATAAAACTAGACATTACTTCAAATGTCTAGGAAAAATGTGACTAATGACACACTGTAGTAGTATTATTGTCTCGCTCATAGACAATCTTGTGAACTTACCCATTGAAATCACCGGAAATAGACTGTGTCATTTTAAAGCAGATTCTGATAATGTTTTGGACAGATTTGTAACCTGTGATGAGACTTGGATTCATCACTTTCAGCCAGAATTCCAAATTCAGTCTTAACAATGGAAGCATCCAGAGTCGCCAACCCCCTAAAAAGCCAAGTTAGTTCCTTCTGCTGAGAGGGTGATGGCTTCAGTCTTTTGGGATTCCAAGAGTATTCTGCTGATTGATTTTCTTAAAAAGGACCAGACTTACAAAGGGAGATATTATGCTGACCTACTGAGGCAGTTCCATGAAGATATCAAAGCTGAGCAACAGGGAATGCTCATTAAATATGTCGTATTCCACCAAGACAATGCTCATGTTCATAAATCTGTGATTGCCATGTCAATGATCCATGATTGTGGCTCCAAACTCATTGAACATCCACCGTACTCACCCTATTTGGCCCCACCAGACTTCTACAGTTAACACTTTCTTAGTAATGATAATGTCCTATCAGCTGCGAACGACTTTCGTAGGGCGGCTGAAGAAACTTTCTTCCTGACTGGCATCCAGGCCTTGCAACACTGTGTAGAAAACTTAATGGAAACCATTGACTTTCTACAGGTCTTTCACAGATCGGCTTATCACTTTTCAGCCAGTACTTGTATGCAAAGTAATTCCATGTAATTACTGACATACAAAGAGCTTAAAAACAGTATGGTAACATTTATAGCAATACTCTCAAATAGCTAAATAGAGATTGCCTTTTAGGAGTAGAGAATAGTTAGATACTTACTGCAGATCCAGTGTTTAAGAAATGTGATTGTAGCAGTTTAGTAAATATTCACTGCTCATCAGTGTGTATATATACCCAAGATTCAAATTCACAAGAGATCTACAAAGTAGTCAATAAATACACATTACAGAGACACACACTCACTATTTGCAGGATGTATAATAAATATAATTTAATACACACAATTTTTTAAATCTTAATTCTATAATGAAATATATTTGTAACAATATAATTTCAGAGATGGAGAAGAATTACTTATATTGGACCTGGAGACAATGTTTGATGTTAATTCTATTATGTCTAATGTCTTACAGTAAGTAAACTATAGATTCCTTCACTATATAATGCTCCAATATTATCAGATAATATGATAGTTATCTTATTGTATTACATAAAACAAATGACAATTCTTGAAGGAAATTGAGATGGTCAGGTTATTTCAGTACAGCACAATCGTGGGAAAAAGTTATCATCTGAGAAGGGTCTAACATTAAGTTTACTTGTTGGTATCAGAGAAAACCCCCCCTTAGACAAAACCTGCTAAAAATAGTTGGTCAAATAAAACAGTGCTTATCATTTTACGATGGGAATTAAATATGTTTAGGTTGTATTTTTATGGCAGCAACGATATTGTGAATATCAAATTATTTTTAGGGGACCTTGTTCACATATTTTGCCTTAATGAGAGTGTTTTATATAACAGGGGAAGGGGATGTAGGGTCAATTTGGGTTTTGTCCTTGATCATTTCCTCTTCTTTTGGGGACACATTTTATATTCTCACCTTCATGGATTAGTGGAGGCCTGTACAGCATGAACATGTTTCTCACCATCAACTTTGCTAGTTTGCCAGTATGCTAAAAATTTCAATCAAATTGCTCCACTATGAACTGAGATATTAGCTTTTAAATTTTAGGCTAGTCTTGATCATCATTAATAAAGTTGGTACAATAAAAAACAAAAGTCTTGATGATCCATTTATTGATTTAATTATTTTTCAAAAACTTATTTCCAATCCTCTAAATATAGCAGGCTAGCGATGGCATCAAGAGTTGAATATGGTCTGGATAAGTTAATAATTAGTAATTTAGATAACATTTCAGGCCGAAGGAAAGATTTGCCGTATAGGTAGATTTGGATCATGTATAAAATATGTTTAAGTCAATCAGATTAAATAACTGTTACACTATCAGGCATTATCTTGTATACCAACACCTGTTATCACTGGAATGTATCAATATCAAATAGAGTTTATTATTTTCACAACCAAAAGACTGCACTAATCCTTATTGTTTACATTGTGATCTGTGCCAAGGACAAATAAAAAAACCTTTTAGAATAAGAAGTTTATTATTTGCCGCATGTAGTAAACATACTGTTTGTACTTTATTAAAATATTCATAGAATTGTAATACTATGTCTATACATATGTATTATATGTCATAATATGCTGACCTTTACAATATAGATTTATTTGATTAACAGATAATCAAACTATAGGTCAAAGAAATTTGAGAGAAATAATAGCTGATTAACAAATACTTTGAATTTATCTAGAAAATTGATCCACATCGGATTAACATAAAATATTTAGATATGATCTGTATGGTGAACTTATTTCTTGATCTATATATTTATCTTTTCTTACTTTACGTACTATCGGCATAGATTGGTCATATCTGATAGGGCACCTGGGTGATTGCTTTGGGGGCTTATTTAAGAAACGTAGATCTTCGATGTCTACTACTTTTCTGTAAAAGTATTATGGTAGTTTATTGCAGATTTTTTATGATCAAAAAATTTTTTCAGTCATTCAAATATACGTCCTTTAGCATAACTGGCTTGTAGTGTTTTTAATAGATGCATGGTTTCGAATCCCCGGTTGTACGTGACAAGGAGTAGGGTCGCCTGTCCAACCTCGTGGGTTTCCTCCAGTTTCCTTCCCCTGCTAAAGACCCCTACGCGCAAGCAAAATATTGAAATAAAATCAAACCATATGTTAGTCCCGTACTGACCTAGTTTGTGTCGAGTGGACGTTAAACCCCATTTCTCTCTGTCTCTCTGTACACAAAATTTCTTTATCCCAAATAAACTAGTCACTAGGTAGAGTATGCATCCAGCAATTGAAAATCAAATTATATTCAGATGCCCTATATTTAAAACTAATTCATAGAGAGACTCACTGTCGCTGTAATTATAATAACGATGTATAAAAAATGATTTAAATTTTTAATCACAGGACATATAGAGTAAACATTGATTTTAACCTTGTTATCTCATATTGTATATAAAGTAGCAGTTAATGACATTTAAATAAATAAACAAATTTAAATCTATTGATAAATAACTAGACACAATCATTAAATTTAATTAAAAATTTTTAGAACAAAGGTTCCCACTGCTTTACCACCCCTTGTGCAACCACCTGCCCTTGCTCTATAGTATAAGTGTTACAGTAACAGATTCCCATGTGGGTCCAGCATCTGTGCTTATAGTATTCATACAATTTTGTTTTGATGATATAATGTTTGCCCATGCCAAATAAAACATCTGGTAATAAGCCAATTATATAACATATTCTGCTAATTCAGTTGAACAACCTGCACAATATCTTAATTTCATTTTTAAATGTTTTTTTTTCCTTATTTTTCATCAATGTTTTAAAAATTGATTTTTTGTTTCGTCATAGTATTAAGAGTTTGAATTATCTTGAATATTAGATAAGTGTCGAAACATGTCTGAATTTGAGTATCAAAATTAAAAAAAAAAAAAATTGATTTAATATGCTCTTAATTTCAGCTTATATTGGTATGTATACCATGGCAAATTTGGTTAATGTGAAAAGGGTATATTCTGATTTTTCGGTGTAATTTAAGCTTTAGTCGCAAAACAATGTTGTTATTTACCGTAATATACAGTCAATTATTATTGTTGATTATTGATCTGGATGTTACATGTACAAAATGCATGCTAAAATGTCTAATCGTTAATCTGTTTATTTATTTGTTGCAAATTGAAACATTCACACTCGTTCCCTCTTTATACCTTATCGATAACTGTTTTCAAATTCGATTTATTTTGTAATGCATATCCAACTGAAACAATATTATATTCATAATTATAAAACAGCTTACTAGGAATCCAGAGACAACCATATGTAATTTTCAAACCAATATCTAATAAAGATTTACATTTATTAACAGATTGGATATTCTTTGGCGCCGTACTGAGTATTGTTTACAGTTTATCCTGTAACTATGTTATGAAAACTGGTTTCTTTTTTATTTTAGATTTTATTATTTACATTCAGAATTCCCAGATGCTCTATTTAAATTTGATTTCCTTTTATTTCAGAAATGATTTACTCATATGAATTGAATATTTAGTTACATGTGTCTATAAATGAATTAATGATGATATGTTATTTTTGTACGTTATAGGCTAGTATTACTGCATGAAGTGCCCATTATTCAGAATAGAGCAGATATGGAGGAAATGTTAGACAAAAACAAAGGCAAATCAGACGTTATTTTCTCTTATCAGAAAGCAATTGGAACATATGGTATGTCCTTTATGTTATCTGTGTTATTCTAACAGTAAATATTCAGCTATATATATCTTTATGTCTGACTTCTCAAGTTTTTAGGCTAATTTAGTTTTTAATCAATTCCCATTCGACATGTGTACACAATAACCAAATCATATACAACAATCACTAACGATGCCCATGACTTCCATGCCTACTATTATTGGTAGATATTAATCTCTCCCTATGGTAAAAAACACTTAATACACAATGTCGACTAATACCTACACATGATAGAAACCAATACCTGGTGGAACCACAATATTGGTCAATAGTAATAATTAACTATTAAATACACAATAGCAACCAATACCCATTAGGTACACAATATGGTTAAATAACTGTTAAATACACAAATATGTATGTTAATACCCATTAAATACACAGTAGAAATCAATACCCATAAAATACACAAAATCAACCAATATCCATAAGATACTCAAAAACATGCAATACCCATTAAATACGCAATAGCAACCAATATCAGCTAGTAAATACTAAATACCCAATATCTGCTAATACACATTCAATACATAATAGCAACTATTAAATACACAATATCTGCTAGCATGAATTAATACACAATATCTGCTAATATGAATTAATACACAATATCTGCAAATACACATTAAATACACAATAGCAACCAATACACATTAAATACATGATATTAGCTAATGGCTGTTAAATACACACAATAGAAACCAATTCTGGTGGAATATCTGCTAATACACAATATCTGTAAATACACATTAAATACACAACAGCAACCAATACACATTAGATACATAATATAAGCTAATGGCTATTAAATACAGAATATTAGTTAGTTACTAGAAGCAATTAAATACACTATATTGGCTAATGCTCATAGTTGCATGTTAGTAACCAATACCCATTAAATTCACAAAATTTTCAGTCACATATCAAAGATATATTATCTATGAATACCTTGTAAATGCATTAACAAATTATTAAATGCAAATGCACAATCAACCCATTAAATATGCTTTCTGGCAATAGTTTTCAGTATTAACCCACCCAGTTTTAAATTCTGTTATTCACTACAAAATGCACAAAAGATATGTGTATGTAAAATAGTTGATTTAGGAAGTTCTGATTCGACAAGGAAAATGTTTTTTAAGTTCATTTACATGTTCCCTTTAACATACAATAAAAATAGAATTTATTATAAACCATAGAAGTGTTTTATTTCCTGGTTTCAAAGTTATTTTATGTTACTAATTTTACACCCACATAGTTATCCTATGTTACTACCATTTCGGGGTCATTTTACTCCCACATTTATTGTCATATTTGGTTGGGTTTTTTTGAACATGGTAACAGTAACTAGAATTTCATACTTGGCTGTTGAAGTGCTTGATTGAGTTTAATGATTAGCATTTTCAACTAAGACTTACCATAGATAAGCTTTTTTCCTCATTGATGCTTCCGAACACCATAATTTTGATTTTAATTGAAAGAGACTGATGAAACTTGGTGTATAGTTTCACTACATCAAAACCTTGTTTGACTTCTATCATGACAATTTTCTGCTTTGGCTAAGAATAGTTTGCTCATTGCCATACAGAGAGATAAATGGATAGTTAATTAATATGTGTCATCTATTTTCTATTTTAAATTGAGCCCCACTGTTGGAATATTTACAGAGTTATTGCCTTGGCCTTGGAACTTTGTAAACAAAAAAAATTTGTAGACAGAAAAACTATCAATGATTCTTTTAAAAGCTTGCCTTGTTTAATTATATCATCATCATAGTCAGCACTATTCAAAGTCAGCACATGTTCATTATATTTAATGCGTTATTTCCCTTAACTCATAAAAATTGTAACATACATAGAGAAGAAAGTTATAGATTGAATTTTTTTTTTTTTACACAACCTTATGGAAATGTGGTCATATATTGCTTTGACTCTGTTTCCGTTAATTGCTGCTAGAGTTACGCCCCTGTTTCACTTTATTAAACCTTGTGAATGCTCTAACAACAAAAGTTATCATCTGATCTGTATGAAATATATATGAATCCTCTGAGTTATATAGTGAAAGAAGTTTATTGAATTTCAGCAATTTCTGTTATTTATGTCTAAAGTTAGGGACCATGCTTCACTTTGTTGCACCTTATGAATGCTGTGTTTGAAATTCATATTATTTAAATTAGTACAACAAAAAAGACTGTTAAATTCAAACAATTTCTGTCAATTGTTTCTAGAGTTATTGCACTTGTTTTACTTTATAGAACCTTGTGACCGCTGAAATGCATCATCTGATCTGTATGAAATTTATATGCATTATACAGATAAGAAAAATGAAAAAGACTGTCAAATTTCAACAATATTTTTATTTTTCTTCCATAGTTAAGGCTCTTGTTTCAGTTTCTAGCACCTTGTGAATTCTCAAAGACAGTAATTTCAATCTAATCTGTATGAAATTGTCTTGTAAATTCCCAGTCGTAAGTTTCTTTGCCTGGCAACCTATCTTTTCAAACCCTGGCTGGTTTAATTAATGTTCCATGTGAATATTGCGTCAGCTTGACTATGCAGACTATTAGTTGCTAGTGGGCATACTGGTATATCTAGTTAACATCCAACACTCAAACATCGCACCAAAGAGATTAGCTGTGAAAATGTCCACCTACAGACACAGATGTTTCACAAGTTTCCATTTTTCATCATTTGTTTTACACTTTGCAAATTATTTTTCTCACAATAAGATCTGCACCTGCCGCATTGAAATACTACACTCTGATTTGTGTTAAAACTTCAATTGAAAATACATTCTGGGAATCTCAATAGCGCGAAATAAAATTGATGAAAGAAAGAGAACTATGAAATTGATTATTGGTTATAAATGAAATTAAAACAAAAGCTAATCTCACTTAAGCAAATATTGGAGGTTCAGTTTGTGATTAATGGTATTTGAGATATCAATAATACTTAAAAAAAAACTATCTCTTCTGTTATAAGTTGGCTCGAGGGAGACAGATTGATGTCTATGGTAAAGAGAACATATAATCTGTAATACACTATATTATCCGCTGTCTTTGATGGAAAGGCTATGTCAATGACAGCATGGTAATAGGAAAAGGTAGCATCTATTTGGTCAGACATGCCTATAGGGGCAATCTCCAGCCTTTGGCATTGAAGTGCTGTCTAGCACAAAGCTCCTTTGATGCAAAGAAGATAAAATGCTGATCTTTGCTTGAAATATAAATATAGTCTAAAATTCGCATTACAAAAGTGTTATTTTTGTATCACAATTTTGGCTAAATATAATTTCCTAAAATTGAATTATTATTAAATCATTTGATCAATATCAAAATTGTATGTATGTATATTATATTTCTAGAACATAGAATTTTTATGGAAGTTGCCTTTGCTTATCAAGACAAATATGCCTTTGCAGTAACAACGGAAAGAGATGCTGTGGAAAGTCTTAGGTCAGTATTATAATATAGCCTATTAAACTTAATCTAATTTAGAAAATACTTTATCCTAAATTCTGTATTTTGTGATCACAGCGCGGCAAAAACTGAGGACGTTATACGTTATTAACTGTAATTAGATTAGGTATTTCAAAGAAATTTAATGGCAGTTATGTTAGAATAAAATGTCCCTTTAAGCAAAAGTAAGTCTCCACTGTGAAATGATATATTCTAGTTAGCTGTATAATGCAATTTACACATTGCAACAGGTCTCCTTTAACCATTAAGAACAATTCTATTTACAAGCCATCTGATTTACGCTTAAACGTTCTCATGCGTCTGCTGCTAAAATGACTCTGATTAAACAGACTATTAGTGGGCGAATAAGTTAGAGACCACGACAAACCCATTAATTGGTAGAGGCATCAGTAATTAATGATATAGTATTTAATTATTTAGTTTGTTTGTCCCGGGGTGTAGCACTTATTGTTAATCATCCCAAGAGTTATTGAATTCCAATGGCGTCTGACAATAGGTTTCTTATTGAACAGACAGTACCTTAGGGAATATGCGTATATCAAGAAAAGTACCTAGAGACCAGCAGCTTTGGGCTTCTCCTAAAATAAAAGTCATTAACTTGTCAGAGACTGAATGATAAATAAAAGTATTTCTTGGTCTTCATTCTTAAAACAATGGAAAAGAGGCACTTAAATTTTAACCATAGAAATCATTATTTTTAGATAATTGTATAATTTTGACAATTTACTTGATACAATTAGTTTGGTCGAATTTATAATATGTTCAGGAATATATGTCAGGCGCCCGATGCACGCCCCCTCTATTTTTTTGCAGTGGCGAACAATTTTTAGCTCCATAAATTCTTGCAGGAAAGGAGAACAAAAACAGTTTAGGTGGGAAATCGTTATTTACAGTACTAGTATGAAATTTGTCCTTGTGGGCATTTTAGTCCACTTACAAATCACGTGCCGGGCTTCGCACTCCCAAGTGGGTACAGCACGCCCCCCCCCCTTTCTGAAAATTCTGGATCCGCCCCTGTATGTCTTTAATATACCTCTCATCATCATTACCCCGGTCAGAGCAGAACTGAGCAGAACGGTATGACGTTAAGTCACTTTTCATTTCATTTTAATACACCTAGTATGGTACCAATACAAAATAAGAGCTATTAGCACTTCACCAATCTTTGTTGTTAAAAATTTCACATCTACCTCATTTGTATCTATCGGTTGTCGATCATCCCGCATTCCAGGAACAAACCATATCTATCATGTAAGTCTGTGACTGATTCTTTTGTCACATCATTAGGATATAACTACTTGTTTAGAGTCATAAGTAAATGAATTTTACTTCTGTCTGAAGAGAAGTAATTCACCAACTCGTTAACTTGGACATTAAATTAATGTTCTTTTAAGACACTGGGGTTTTAAAAATGCAAAGACTGCATTCACTTATTTGGAAATTGATAATTGGTCTATTTATATTATGCCTATAAATGAAAGGTGAAGTAGATGTTAATTATCTATAATTACATGTAATTTCCTTCTGATCTTTGCATTATCAAGTATAATTATTATATTAGCTCCGTTATCAAGGAAATGAGGTTTTAGTTAGGCTCGCTTAGACACAATGATCTATTGGACGTTATCTGATATTAGTTCCTACAATCCTCGGCAGATAATCATATCACAACTGATCATACATTAGTTTAATGATGTATATGATAATATAGTTGGAACCATGATTCTCTAAGCTGCTATTGATTGGAAAAATCTAATATCTTTGTTTTGTTCATGTTTAGGGATTATCAAATTATTGCACAATTTGTCTGATAATCAGATTTTCTAAGTAGCCCTGTGATAAAACCAGGTTGTTTCGTGTTACATTTATTCCAGTAGATCTCAATTACCATGGTTAGTTCCAATCCCACGACTAAATAATGAACAGTTGTGATAACCAGACCGGGTCGCTAGGCTGACTCCGTCCTCCATTATATTTTATTGACCATAAACAACTGTTAAATCAAATCTAATATAAGAAGACAAATAGTCACTATTGATTTGATTAGAATATTCCTGAAATAAACATAAAAAAAAACAAATGTGGGAAGATATGTTTATTCAGGATTTTCTAAAAAAATCCAAACAACAAAAGATTTTTTAAAAATCACAGAGTAGGAAATTATTATTTGTGTAGGATTTCTTTTTGACAATTCTTAATTGGTTTGTTTATAGTATTGAATATCACTCACAAAGAAATAATGGTTCTTTTACCAGTAATGGGATTTTTATAGTTATTCATGATCAATTAAATTTGTTTTTGAACTTTTACATCATTGTATCTTTGACCTCTGTCTGTTGTTGTTGAATATGTTGTTAATTTTAATTGGAGGTGTGGATATAATAGTACACACCAATTTAGTTCTTGTCAACAAGCTTCAAACATGATATCCCCCTCAAAATATCATGCAAAATATCATGTGGATTGCGTAATATCGTTTAGTACTTTTTTTAAAAAAGAATTTTATATAGCCTGAAGGATGGTTGCAAACTATTCCACGAATGTTTAAACATATCAATAATAAAACTATCATATTCATAATATATGAAATGTCTTACCTCTGCCTTGCCCTGCTCTTGCCCTGCTCTTGCCCTGCTCCTGTCCTGCACCACTGAGAAGGGGAACCTACTGTTTGAGTTCTGGTAAATAATAAACGGATTTCTTCGATTATGAACAAACTAGTTAACTTTGGTTATTATAAACTTACCTGCGTGTTTAAAATGAGCTCCCGTTAAATAAAATCCATTGCACCATTAAATGTCCCAACGTATAAAAACAGTTCTCTCTTGAAAAATTGAAATCCCACAAACTTTCGGTTAAGAAAAATATCAGTATGGCAGCTGGTTACGTCTCACCCTCGGGAGATATCACTTTGTATCAGGGGTAACAGCATAGGAAATGTGGCATTTTTACGTCAATTCTTTGGTTTAAGTTAAAAGCACGTCTCGACTCGGCATTGAGTTTGAGCGTTCACACACATAACAATCAGTATTTTTTAAAATTTGTTACCGACTTAATTATTTGATTAGCAGCTCGGATGGGATAATTTTCTTTTTAACACGCATGAGGAACAAAAATAACTACATTCTTTTCACGGGCCTTAAATATTACCCATCTTTATAATATGGTATGATAATATTATTATTTAACATATATGCAGGCCATTTACAATTAATGTTCCGCTTCTTGCAGGGTGTTACGGACTTATCGGCATTGTATCCGCCACCCAATGCCATTAGGCACTTTGAACGCTGCCGCAACACGCTTAAAAATGTCACTGAAGCGGTTATTATTTGATCGAAAGAATGAGATCAAATTAATAATACACTCAGAGTCCTCAGACACTTCGGAGGTGTGCTTCGTGATCCGTGTTAAACTATTTATAACATAAAGAAGATATATGACTTTTATATATGACATATATATTTTATATATGACTTTATTTTTACGAGTATCCGTGCAATCAGTGATTCTTTCATTGTGAATAAAATTTGATAGACTGGCGATCAATGGTTTCAATATAAAGCTCCTATGTAATTGCCTTCAATTGATATTTTCGTCGCCAAAACTCAAACGATCGTAATGTTGGCGCTTTGCTTTGAGTATAGCACGTGGTTGCCAAAATATGCGTCAAATTTAAACAACCTCGCTTCAGTGTGTTGGATTCGTCCAATATGTGACGAAAGCAATGTTATTATCCACTCTGTCGAAATAACAAGTAAATATTCAAATTTTTCAAGAGAGAACCGGTTTTATTCGTTGGGATTTTTAGTGGTGCAATGGATTTTATTTAACGGGAGTTCATTTCAAACACACGGGTAAGTTTATAATAACCAAAGTTTGTTCATAATCGAAGAAATCCGTTTATTATTTACCAGAACTCAAACAGTAGGCTCACCTGAGCCATGCAATATACACTGAGCCATCATGGCCCCACCTATTTTGAAAAAATATTTCAATAGTCAGCCTTTAGGATAATATGGCACTGACCCAGGAACAATGCAAGGGTAGTAAAAATATTTTCAAATGTACTAATTTTTTTTTTTTACAGAGAATCTGACCAAATAAGTCAGTCATCTATGGCAGCTATTTGGGCATTACATTGTAAGGATATAACAGAAAACCATGAAAACTGTATAGATGTTAAATATAAAGGCAAAATGGATTTACCATCGTTAGCTAAATATTTACGATCCATGACTCTTCCTAAATCTGTAAGTTTATCTTGTGCTTGTATAGCTGTTTAAAAATAGGTTGCCAGTCAACAGATCATGCATCAGCTTCATTGCTACTGGGGGCAGGAATCGTTAGTCACAATTTTCTTTCAAAATGGGTCATAACTTATGCTGATTATCACACTATTAAGAATTCATTAGGGTTTCACACTGCGTAGCTTGTGTGAAACACTATTGTTTTTGTTAAAATTATTATTCTTATTATTCTTATTATTATTATTAGGCTTTCAGACTTTCGTCTGAAAGCCTATTGAGATTACTAAAATTATTATTATTATTATTATTATTATTATTATTTACCGCGGGGGCCTAGATCTCCATGATCAAAAACAGATATCGATCTGGAATTAGATTTTCTATTGGGAAACCATGTGGTGGCTACTTGATAAAATATTTTTGAAATTTCTGCGCATACCGGAAGTGACCGAACTTTGCACGTTGTCTAAAATTTGAAAATTGGCCATAGTTTCGTCAATTCTTTATCCATTTTCAAACAAATTACATTTTTGGAATCCCTGAATCTTTTCTGAGACAATGGCTATCTCACATTTTTCAATTTCGAACATTCGTCTATGACTTTTATCGTTCGAAAATTGAAAACATTTTGTTTACGAGACAATTTTTGTCATTTTTCAAAATTTTCAAATTTGACCTACATTTTTGGATACCTGAAGTCCATCCGATTCCAGTAATATAAGTTTCATTCAGAGTTATCGCCCTTTATTTTTCGATTTTTTTCGAATTTTCTTCCCATTTTGTCAGCTCGGGTTTCGTTTTATGGTAGAATTGACGTTTCTGAAACTTCTGGAACATGAAGTTATAGTCCAATACCAACGTATAAAGCAATTTCGACAAGAATCCTTAAACCGGAAGTGGTCGAAATAATGTGCAATATTTTGAAAAAAATGCAAAAAATGGATATTTTGTGGAAAAACGCGATTTCTCCGCCCGATATCAATGGATTAAAGAAATTAGGGTACCATTGGACTGCACTAGGATTGTGCTATCGTATGATACCCAACTCGCACGGATACTATGAGCAGGCAGCAAAATATGGCACGCTGAAAATCAAGTATTTTCTGATTTGGAGCGTTTTTGAACGCCTGTATCTCGAAAACTTAACCGCAACTTTTTTTGTAATGTTTTCTATCAAGAGTCCTTTCGTAGGTATTTTGCATGAAGCCATCCAATAAGACTTTGAAATATCTGGAATAGGTGAAATAACGGACTGAAAATCGAAAAAAGTCGAAAAATCGTGAAATTTTGGAAAATGCTCTGCTATTTTTTTATTTTCAGAGATTTTCAAAAAAAGATTGTATATTCAGATAGCTGACCTAATTACGATTCTAACGATGTATAATATGTATGTAGTTATTTAAATTTAATTTTCGATATTTTAAATTTTTTGCATTTTTGGCACTTTTGAACCTAGGATTTCTCAGGGGAATTTTATCTGATCAGATAATGTAATATATCATTACAGAGCCCTGTGGCTATCTTAGTGCCCAAACCGGTTATTAAAACTATACCGACAATAATAACCATACCGGAAGTATTCAAAAAATGAAAAAAAAATGTTAAAAACATTGTCGCACTTGCGAAAAACTTGATTTCTCCCTTAGGTAATAGCGGACCAAAAGAACTTAAGTGTCGTTGGATAGCCCTATTAATGGACCATCATATGGTATCTAAATAATACGATATCGATGGTAAGGAAATAAATTATTGTATGCCAAAAATCTAGTATTTTCCGATTTTTTAACATTCTGAGACGCCCTTTTCTCGAAAACGACGCCGCAGATTTTTCTTAAACTTTTCTTACTCAAAGTCCTATCGGTTGTCTATATAGTGAATCCAAAATGAAAAGCATTGAAATAATATAGGTGGTCTAAAAATGGCATCAAACTTTGAAAAAAATTGAAAAATCGTTAAATTTTTGTAAACGCTGATTAATTTATCTTTTTTTCAAAAACTGCTCAATGGATGTTTCTGACACTTC
This sequence comes from Patella ulyssiponensis, assembly GCA_963678685.1. Classification (NCBI taxonomy): domain Eukaryota; kingdom Metazoa; phylum Mollusca; class Gastropoda; family Patellidae; genus Patella; species Patella ulyssiponensis. The sequence goes on along the minus strand of OY783230.1, from coordinate 55,987,075 downwards.
TGGTACAGAAAGTTAAGTATCCAAAGAACTTCGTAAAGCTATCACAACAACGATCGTAAAACCGGAAGTAGCCGAAAAAATGTCCGATATTTTGAAAAAAATTAATTGTTTTACGAAAATCTTTTTTATTTATGAATATTTTTTGATGATATTTTACACAGGGTTAAAATATCATCGTGCTTGAGCAGAAATGAGAAAAAAAATTGTCTCGGTAATTTGCGTTAGCCGCCATCGGCTAATTTAGTTTTTCGTACCCAGAAAAATTATTTATTGTTCGATTTGCATAAAACAAAGTTCATATGCTCCGTGGTCCCAGTTGTAATTTTTTTTGTTACGGTGAAATTTTTCTGTCGGCAACGGAAGTGACGTAATATTAACAAAAACTACAATTTTGACAGTTCGGTACCACTTTTTGAAAGCAAATATTATTTTTTTTCAAAACTGATATAACTAAAAGGATGCACCCTGCAAAGGTGCACAAAATCCTTAGCTCATATTTTTAAATTTCAATTTCATTTTCGGGCAATTTCGAATAAAATGTAAAATAAAGTGTAAAATTCAGTTATTTACAATTCATTCAGCGTCTTCATATTTTGAAATATTTATTTGTAATTTTCATAAACTCGTAGCAATAATCCAGACGAAGAGAATGTATGCGAAAATTAGTTTGTAATATGAGCAGTTGCCGAGAAATATGCAATTTTGCATGCATCACTTTTCACGTTATTTTGCCTATACAAGAGTGAATTATTATTCGATTTGCAATATTTTTTTTCCATTTGATGCCTAATGCCAATTTGGTCTAGGTCATGCCAATTTTACATTTTCACTGTGACCGGAAATGACGTCATTTGGGCAAAAACTGTATATTTAACCCAAAAAACTAATATTTTATTCAAATCAGTCTCCCTTATAATATTTTTTAAATTATGATATTTGATTCCCATCAACGAATAGAATGAAGCCATACGACCATACAGATACCACAAAATGGTTTCTAACTTGTACGGTTACAGAGAAATAGGCGATCTTCTATAAGTCACTTTTCGAGGTTTTTGGTCTATAAGAGTGTCAATTATTATTCGATTTTTATAATTTTTTTACCATTTGATGCCTTATGCCATTTATGACTTCTATGAACCAAGTTAACATTTTCAATATCACCGGAAGTAATGTAATTTTTGCAAAAAACGTATTTTTAGCCCTCAAAACAAACATTTTTTTGAAGTGATTTATATTCATTATTCGTTTAACTTTATAACGTCTGACTCTAATGGGCAGTAAGATTGAATCAATACCATCATATTGATATCAAGAAAAGGCTTCTAGCATGTTCCCTTGTCGAATAATAACCAATTTTCCCAGGGTCACTTTTAAGTTTTTTACCTTCTTAATTTCAGTTTATGGGTTATAGGTTAATTATTTATTGTCCGATATGTATAAAACAAAGTTTGTATTTTGTATGCTGCGAATTTTCGACTTATTTTTCACCTATAAAAATTTCTTTCGGCACCGGAAGTGACGTAATTTTGTCATAATTTACAATTTTGACCGGTCTTTTCGCCAGCAAATATTACTTTTACATATGATAGAGGGTGTCACTGAAGCAAAACAACTAATGTATAGTTTGGTAGCTCAATGGATCGGCTATGGTATAATAAACTTCCTGTATGATTCCTGAAAGCCGGTTCAGTGCTGCTTGCAGGTCTAGTTAGGCTTTCAGACTTTCGTCTGAAAGCCTATTGAGATTACTAAAATTATTATTATTAGGCTTTCAGACTTTCGTCTGAAAGCCTATTGTGTTTACTAAAATTATTATTTATTATTATTATTTTATTTTTCGGGGGAGCCTATTTCTCAGTGTCTGTAACAGATACAGATCTGGGACATAATTTTCTATCAGGAAACCATATGATGGCTATCCCTTCCACTGTATTTGAAACTTCTGCGCAGACCGGAAGTGGCCGAATTTCGTGCGGTGCCAAAAAATTAAAAAACGGCCGTAGATTCGTCAATTCTGTATCTATTTTCATACAAATTACATTTTTGGAAACCCTGAGTCTTTTCTCGGACGATAGCAGTTGAAAATTTTGCAATTTCGAAACTTCACCGCTGACTTCTAGCGTTCGAAAAATGAAAATATGTTGTTTAAGACACATTTTTTGTTATTTTTCAAAATTTTAAAATTTGACCTACATTTTTGGATACCTGAAGGCAATCCGGTTCCAGTTATATAAGTTTCATTCAGAGTTATCGCCCTTTATTTTTCGATTTTTTTCGAATTTTCTTCACATTTTGTGAGCTTAAGTTTCGTTTTACGGCCAGATCGACGTTTCTGAAATTCCTGGAACATGAAGTAATATGGTCAAACCACCGTTTAAAGCAATTTCAACAACAATCCGTAAACCGGAAGTAGTCGAAATAATATGCGATATTTTGAAAAAAAAGTGAAAAATGGGTGTTTTGGGTAAAAACACGATTTTTCCGTCCGATATCAACGGATTAAACGAATTAAGGTATCATTTGGTCGGGCGGTGATTGGACCACTGAATGATACCCAATTCGTACGGATACGATTAACAGGAAGCAAAATATGGCACGCTGAAAATCAAGTATTTTCTGATTTTTAGCATTTTTGGACGCCTGTATCTCGAAAACTTAACCGCAACTTTTTTTTAAAATTTTTCTATCGAGAGTCCTTTCGGAGGTTTTTTGCATGAAGCCATCCAATAAGACTTTGAAATATCTGGAATAGGTGAAATAACGGACTGAAAATCGAAAAAAGTCGAAAAATCGTGAAATTTTGGAAAATGCTCTACTATTTTTTTATTTTAAGAGATTTTCAAAAAAAGATTGTATATTCAGATAGCTGACCTAATTACGATTCTAACAATGTATAATATGTATGTAGTTATTGATATTTAATTTTCGATATTTTAATTTTTTTGCATTTTTGGCACTTTTGAACATAGGATTTCTCAGGGGCAATTTATCTGATCAGATAATGTAATATGTCATTACAGAGCCCTGTGGCTATTTTAGTGCCCAAACCGGCTATTAAAACTATTCCGACAATAATAGCCATACCGGAAGTATTCAAAAAATGAAAAAAAAATGTTAAAAACATTGTCGCACTTGCGAAAAACTTGATTTCTCCCTTAGGTAATAGCGGACCAAAAGAACTAAAGTGTCGCTGGATAGTCGTATTAATGAACCATCATATGGTGTCTAAATAATACGATTTCGATGATAAGGAAATAAATTATTGCATGCCAAAAATCTAGTATTTTCTGATTTTTTAACATTCTGAGACGCCCTTTTCTCGAAAACAACGCCGCAGATTTTTCTTAAACTTTTCTTACTCAAAGTCCTATCGGTTGTCTATATAGTGAATCCAAAATGAAAAGCATTGAAATAATATAAGAGGTCCAAAAATGGCCTCAAACTTTGAAAAAAATTGAAAAATCGTTAAATTTTTGGAAACGCTCTTTAATTTATCTTTTTTTCCAAAACTACTCAATGGATGTTTCTGACACTTCTGGTACAGAAAGTTAAGTATCCAAAGAACTTCGTAAAGCTGTCACGACAATGATCGTAAAACCGAAAGTAGTCGAAAAAATGTCCGATATTTTGAAAAAAAAAATTTTTTTTACGAAAACCTTTTTTATTTATGAATATTTTTTGATGGTATTTTACACAGGGTTAAAATATCATCCTACTTGAGCAGTAATGATAAAAAAAATTGTCTCGGTAATTTGCGTTAGCCGCCATCGGCTAATTTAGTTTATCGTAACCAGAAAAACTATTTATTGTTCGATTTGTATAAAACAAAGTTCATATGCTCCGTGGTCCCAATTGCAATTTTTTTTGTAACGGTGAAATTTTTCTGTCGGCAACGGAAGTGACGTAATATTAACAAAAACTACAATTTTGACAGTTCGGTACCACTTTTTGAAAGCAAATATTTTTTTTTTCAAAACTGATATAACTAAAAGGATACACCCTGCAAAGGTGTATAAAATCTTTAGCTCAGATTTTAATTTCAATTTCATTTTCGGGCAATTTCGAATAAAATGTAAAAAAAAAAGTGTAAAATTCAGTTATTTACAATTCATTCAGCGTCTTCATATTTTGAAATATTTATTTGTGATTTTCATAAACTCGTAGCAATAATCCAGACGAAGAGAATGTATGCAAAAATTAGTTTGTAATATGAGCAGTTGCCGAGAAATATGCAATTTTGCATGCATCACTTTTCAGGTTATTTTGCCTATAAAAGAGTGAATTATTATTCGATTTGCAATATTTTTTTTCCATTTGATGCCTAATGTCAATGTGGACTAGGTCAAGCCAATTTTACATTTTCACTGTGACCGGAAATGACGTCATTTCTGCAAAAACTGTATTTTTAACTTAAAAAACAAATATTTTATTCAAATGAGTCTGCCTTATAATATTTTTAAAATTATGATATTTGATTCCCATCAACGAATAGAATGAAACCATACGACCATACAGATACCACAAAATGGTTTCTAACTTGTACGGTTACAGAGAAATAGGCGATCTTCTATAAGTCACTTTTCAAGGATTTTGGTCTATAAAAGTGTCAATTATTATTCGATTTTTAATTTTTTTTTACCATTTGATGCCTTATGCCATTTATGACTTCTATCAACTAAGTTAACATTTTCAATATCACCGGAAGTAATGTAATTTTTGCAAAAAACGTATTTTTAGCCTTCAAAACAAACATTTTTTTGAAGGGATTTATATTTATTATTTGTTTAACTTTATAACGTCTGACTCTAATGGGCAGTAAAATTGAATCAATACCATCATATTGATATCAAGAAAAGGCTTCTAGCATGTTCCATTGTCGAACAATAGCCAATTTTCCAAGGGTCACTTTTAATTTTTTTACCTTCTTAATTTCAGTTCATGGGTTATAGGTTAATTATTCATTGCCCGCTATGTATTAAACAAAGTTTGTATTTTGTATGTTGCAAATTTTCGACTTATTTTTCACCTATAAAAATTACTTTCGGCCCCGGAAGTGACGTAATTTTGCCATAATTTGCAAATTTGACCGGTCTTTTCGCCAGCAAATATTACTTTTACATAGGATAGAGGGTGTCACTGAAGCAAAACAACTAAAGTATAGTTCGGTAGCTCAATGGGTCGGCTATGGTATAATAAACTTCCTGTATGATTCCTGAAAGCCGGTTCAGTGCTGCTTGCAGGTCTAGTTCTTATTATTATTATTCTTCTTTTGTTTTGAATAGATCTCAGCAACTACGTGTCGCATCGTTACGATTTCTTCGGTTTTACTGGGAAAGTGGGTGTGACTTAGAGGATAAAGCTATTTTGAACGTTCTGCGACAATGCGAAATGTCCGAAATCACCGAAGTTATCGTTTTTGAAAATATTGCAGTAATTTTAACAATAATCATTGGATTTTAACTTTCGATACATTTTGGCATAGCCTGAGACAGGGCACATAGCTACGCTACTTTCGATTTTTGATTTTCGGCAAATCTTCGAAGATATTAGGCGCCAAATTTCGAAAATTTAAAATTTTACAAAAAACTTTTTTATTTATGAATATTTTTTAGTCGTATTGTGCACAGAATTAAAGAGTCATCTGACTAGTGCAAAAATTTAAAAAAATTTTGTCTCAGTAATTTACCTTGGCCGCCATTGGCTAATTCAGTTTTTCAGTCCTAGATTAATTTTTTATTGTTCGATTTGTATAAAACAAAGTTCATATGCTTCGTTGTATCAATTGTCATTTTTTTTATTACCAAAAGTGTTATCTGTCGGCACCGGAAGTGGCATAATTTTACCAAAAACTACAATTTTGACAGTTATTTTCCTTCTTCGAAAACAAATATTATTTTTTGGAAAAATTATTTGACTCAAAGAGTGTGCCCTTTCAAGGCGCAAAAAATGTAGGAAGCAGTTTTTTTAATTTCGATTTCATTTTCGAGCAAATTCGATTAAGAGGCTAAAAATGGTGTAAAATTGGCCTACTTACAACCTATTCAGGCTTTTCAGATTTTAAAATATTTCTTCGTAACTTTTATAAACTTGTAGCTATAATCCATACGAAGAAAATGTATGTTAAAATTCGTTTGTAATATAAGCAGTTACCAAGAAATGGGCAGTTCTGTACAAGTCACTGTTTTCGTTATTTTGCCAGTAAAATTGTCAATTATGATTGGATTTTTATAAAAGTGACATCATTTGATTCAAAAAGCACGTAGCGTCATATCAAGTTGATTACAATTTAAAATTGACACCGGAAGTGACATCATTTGGTCAAAAAATGCATTTTAAACTTTTTTAAATCAATGTTTTATTCAACCAAGAATAACTTAATATGTATTAATAATTTTAACTTTTGGTTTAAATTCACATATAAACAAAACTCATATGGTCATATAGATATCATAAAATGGTTTCTAACTTGTTCGGTTGCCGAGAAATAGACGGTTTTCTACAGGTCACTTTTGAAGGTTTCGGGGCCATAAAAGGGTCAATTATTATTCGATTTTCATAAACGTCACACCATGTTATACCTAATGCCATTTGGGATTTCATACAAGTAATTTAAGATTTTCATTATCACCGGAAGTAACGTCATTTTGGCAAAAACTGTATTTTTAGCCTCCAAAACAGATATTTTATTCAAATGAGTCTGTTTTGAAATCTTTTTCAAATTATGGTATTTGATGCAAATCAACAAATAGAATGAACCCATACGATCATACAGATACCACAAAATCGTTTCTAACTTGTACGGTTGCCGAGAAATAGCCGATTTTCTACAAGTCACTTTTCAAGTTTTTTGGTCTTTAAAAGTGGCAATTATTATTCGATTTACATAAAATTTGTTAAAATTATTAGGGTTTCACACTGCGAAGCTTGTGTGAAAAACTATTGTTTTTGTTAAAATTATTATTAGGGTTTCACACTGCGAAGCTTGTGTGAAACACTATTGTTTTTGTTAAAATTATTATTCTTATTAGGCTTTCAGACTTTCGTCTGAAAGCCTATTGTGATTACTAAAATTATTATTTATTATTATTATTTTTTTTTTCGCCGGAGCCTATTTCTCAGTGCCTGTAACAGATACCGATCTGGGACCTAATTCTCTATCGGGAAACCATGTGTTGGCTACTTGATAAACTATATTTGAAACTTCTGCGCAGACCGGAAGTGGTCGAATTTCGTGCGGTGTCAAAAAATTAAAAAACGGCCGTAGATTCGTCAATTCTGTACCTATTTTCATACAAATGACATTTTCGGAAACCCTGAGTCTTTTCTCGGACGATAGCAGTTGAAAATTTCGATATTTCGAAACTTCATCGCTGACTTCTTGCGATCGAAAAATGAAAAATGTTGTTTGAGAGACAATTTTTGTTATTTTTCAAAATTTTCAAATTTGACCTACATTTTTGGATACCTGAAGTCCATCCGATTCCAGTAATATAAGTTTCATTCAGACTTATCGCCCTTTATTTTTCGATTTTTTTCGAATTTTCTACCCATTTTGTGAGCTCGGGTTTCGTTTTATGGTCGAATTGACGTTTCTGAAATTTCTGAGGCATGAAGCCAAATGACCATTGCAAGGAATAAAGCAATTTCAACAATAATCTGTACACCGGAAGTGGTCGAAATAATGTCCGATATTTTGAAAAAAATGCAAAAAATGGGTATTTTGGGGAAAAACGCGATTTCTCCGTCCGATATCAATGGATTAAACAAATTAGGGTACCATTGGACTGCACTAGTATTGTGCTATCGTATGATACCCAATTCGTACGGATACGATGAGCATGAAGCAAAATATGACACGCTGAAAATCAAGTATTTTCTGATTTGGAGCGTTTTTGGACGCCTGTATCTCGAAAACTTAACCGCAACTTTTTTTTTAACTTTCTCTATCGAGAGTCCATTCGATAGTCTTTTGAATTATGCCATCCAATAAGACTTTGAAATGTCTGGAATAGGTGAAATAACGGACTGAAAATCGAAAAAAGTCGAAAAATCGTGAAATTTTGGAAAATGCTCTACTATTTTTTTATTTTAAGAGATTTTCAAAAAAAAGATTGTATATTCAGATAGCTGACATTATTACGATTCTAACGATGTATAATATGTATGTAGTTATTGAAATTTAATTTTCGATATTTTAAATTTTTTGCATTTTTGGCACTTTTCAACATAGGATTTTTCAGGGGCATTTTATCTGATCAGATAATGCAATATATCATTACAGTGCCCTGTGGCTATTTTAGTGCCCAAACCGGCTATTAAAACTATTCCGAAAATAATAACCATACCGGAAGTATTCAAAAAATGAAAAAAAAAGGTTAAAAACATTGTCGCACTTGCGAAAAACTTGATTTCTCCCTTAGGTAATAGCAGACCAAAAGAACTAAAGTGTCGTTCCAAAGCCCTATTAATGGACCATCATATGGTATCTAAATAATACGATTTCGATGGTAGGGAAATAAATTATTGTATGCCAAAAATCTAGTAGTTTCCGATTTTTTAACATTCTGAGACGCCCTTTTCTCGAAAACGACGCCGCAGATTTTTCTTAAACTTTTCTTACTCAAAGTCCTATCGGTTGTCTATATAGTGAATCCAAAATGAAAAGCATTGAAATAATATAGGTGGTCCAAAAATGGCATTAAACTTTGAAAAAAAATGAAAAATCATTAAATTTTTGGAAACGCTCTTTAATTTATCTTTTTTTCCAAAACTACTCAATGGATGTTTCTGACACTTCTGGTACAGAAAGTTAAGTATCGAAAGAACTTCGTAAAGCTATCGCGACAATGATCGTAAAACCGGAAGTAGTCGAAAAAATGTCCGATATTTTGAAAAAAAATAATTTTTTTACGAATACCTTTTTTATTTATGAATATTTTTTGATGGTATTTTACACAGGGTTAAAATATCATCGTACTTGAGCAGAAATGAGAAAAAAAATTGTCTCGGTAATTTGCGTTAGCCGCCATCGGCTAATTTATTTTTTCGTACCCAGAAAAATTATTTATCGTTCGATTTGTATAAAACAAAGTTCATATGCTCCGTGGTCCCAATTGTAATTTTTTTTGTTACGGTGAAATTTTTCTGTAGGCAACGGAAGTGACGTAATATTAACAAAAACTACAATTTTGACAGTTCGGTACCACTTTTTGAAAGCAAATATTTTTTTTTCAAAACTGATATAACTGAAAGGATGCACCCTGCAAAGATGCACAAAATCCTTAGCTCAGATTTTTTAATTTCAATTTCATTTTCGGGCAATTTCGAATAAAATGTAAAATAAAGTGTAAAATTCAGTTATTTACAATTCATTCAGCGTCTTCATATTTTGAAATATTTATTTGTAATTTTCATAAAATCGTAGCAATAATCCAGACGAAGAGAATGTATACGAAAATTAGTTTGTAATATGAGCAGTTGCCGAGAAATATGCAATTTTGCATGCATCACTTTTCACGTTATTTTGCCTATAAAAGAGTGAATTATCATTCGATTTGCAATATTTTTTTTCCATTTGATGCCTAATGCCAATTTGGACTAGGTCAAGCCAATTTTACATTTTCACTGTGACCGGAAATGACGTCATTTGGGCAAAAACTGTATTTTAACCTAAAAAACCAATATTTTATTCAAATGAGTCTGCCTTATAATATTTTTAAAATTATGATATTTGATTCCCATCAACGAATAGAATGAAGCCATACGACCATACAGATACCACAAAATGGTTTCTAACTTGTATGGTTACAGAGCAATAGGCGATCTTCTATAAGTCACTTTTCAAGGTTTTTGGTCTATAAAAGTGTCAATTATTATTCGATTTTTATAACATTTTTACCATTTGATGCCTTATGCCATTTATGACTTCTATGAACTAAGTTAACATTTTCAATATCACCGGAAGTAATGTAATTTTTGCAAAAAACGTATTTTTAGCCTTCAAAACAAACATTTTTTTGAAGGGATTTATATTTATTATTCGTTTAACTTGATAACGCCTGACTCTAATGGGCAGTAAGATTGAATCAATACCATCATATTGATATCAAGAAAAGGCTTCTAGCATGTTCCCCTGTCGAATAATAGCCAATTTTCCCAGGGTCACTTCTAAGTTTTTTACCTTCTTAATTTCAGTTTATGGGTTATAGGTTAATTATTTATTGCCCGATATGTATAAAACAAAGTTTGTATTTTGTTTGTTGCGAATTTTCGACTTATTTTTCACCTATAAAAATTTCTTTCGGTACCGGAAGTGACGTAATTTTGCCATAATTTACAATTTTGACCGGTCTTTTCGCCAGCAAATATTACTTTTACATATGATAGAGGGTGTCACTGAAGCAAAACAACTAAAGTATAGTTTGGTAGCTCAATGGATCGGCTATGGTATAATAAACTTCCTGTATGATTCCTGAAAGCCGGTTCAGTGCTGCTTGCAGGTCTAGTTATTATTATTATTATTATTATTATTTACCGCGAGGGCCTAGATCTCCATGATCGAAAACAGATATCGATCTGGAATTAGCTTTTCTATCGGGAAACCATGTGGTGGCTACTTGATAAAATATTTTTGAAATTTCTGCGCATACCGGAAGTGACCGAACTTTGTACTTTCTCTAAAAATTGAAAATCGGCCATAGTTTCGTCAATTCTTTGTCCATTTTCAAACAAATTACATTTTTGGAATCCCTGAATCTTTTCTGAGACAATGGCTATCTCACATTTTTCAATTTCGAACATTCTTCTATGATTTTTATCGTTCGAAAATTGAAAACATGTTGTTTACGAGACAATTTTTGTTATTTTTCAAAATTTTCAAATTTGACCTACATTTTTGGATACCTGAAGTCCATCCGATTCCAGTAATATAAGTTTCATTCCGAGTTATCGCCCTTTATTTTTCGATTTTTTTCGAATTTTCTTCCCATTTTGTGAGCTCGGGTTTCGTTTTATGGCAGGATTGACGTTTCTGAAACTTCTGGAACATGAAGTTATAGTCCAATACCAACTTATAAAGCAATTTCGACAAGAATCCTTAAACCGGAAGTGGTCGAAATAATGTGCAATATTTTGAAAAAAATGCAAAAAATGGATAATTTTGGGGAAAACGCTATTTCTCCGTCCGATATCAATGGATTAAACGAATGAAGGTACCGTTTGATGGCACGATTGTTGGACTATCATATGATACCCCATTCATACGGATACTATGAACAGACAGCAAAATATGGCACGCTGAAAATCAAGTATTTTCTGATTTGGAGCGTTTTTGGACGCCTGTATCTCGGAAACTTAACCTGCAATTTTTTTTAAATTTTTTCTATCGAGAGTCCTTTTGGAGGTATTTTGCATGAAGCCATCCAATAAGACTTTGAAATGTCTGGAATAGGACAAAAAAGGGACTGAAAATCGAAAAATTTCGAAAAATCGTGAAATTTTGGAAAATGCTCTACTATTTTATTATTTTAAGAGATTTTTAAAAAAAAGGTTGTATATTCAGATAGCTGACCTAATTACGATTCTAACGATGTATAATATGTATGTAATTATTAAAATTTAATTTTCGATATTTTAAATTTTTTGCATTTTTGACACTTTTGAACATAGGATTTCTCAGGGGCATTTTATCTGATCAGATAATGTAATATATCATTACAGAGCCCTGTGGCTATTTTAGTGCCCAAACCGGCTATTAAAACTATTCCGACAATAATAACCATACCGGAAGTATTCAAAAAATGAAAAAAAAGAGTAAAAACATTGTCGCACTTGCGAAAGACTTGATTTCTCTCTTAGGTAATAGCGGACCAAAAGAACTAAAGTGTCGCTGGATAGCCCTATTAAAGGACCATCATATGGCATCTAAATAATACGATTTCGATGGTAAGGAAATAAATTATTGTATGCCAAAAATCTAGTATTTTCCAATTTTTTAACATTCTGAGACGCCCTTTTCTCGAAAACGACGCCTACGATTTTTCTTAAACTTTTCTTACTCAAAGTCCTATCGGTTGTCTATATAGGGAATCCAAAATGAAAAGCATTGAAATAATATAAGTGGTCGAAAAATGGCCTCAAACTTTGAAAAAAACTGAAAAATCGTTAAATTTTTGGAGACGCTCTTTAATTTATCTTTTTTTCCAAAACTACTCAATGGATGTTTCTGACACTTCTGGTACAGAAAGTTAAGTATCGAAAGAACTTCGTAAAGCTATCGCGACAATGATCGTAAAACCGGAAGTAGTCGAAAAAATGTCCGATATTTTGAAAAAAATTAATTTTTTTACGAATACCTTTTTTATTTATGAATATTTTTTGATGGTATTTTACACAGGGTTAAAATATCATCGTACTTGAGCAGAAATGAGAAAAAAAATTGTCTCGGTAATTTGCGTTAGCCGCCATCGGCTAATTTAGTTTTTCGTACCCAGAAAAATTATTTATTGTTCGATTTGTATAAAACAAAGGTCATATGCTCCGTGGTCCCAATTGTAATTTTTTTTGTTACGGTGAAATTTTTCTGTCGGCAACGGAAGTGACGTAATATTAACTAAAACTACAATTTTGACAGTTCGGTACCACTTTTTGAAAGCAAATATTTTTTTTTTTCAAAACTGATATAACTGAAAGGATGCACCCTGCAAAGATGCAGAAAATCCTTAGCTCAGATTTTTTAATTTCAATTTCATTTTCGGGCAATTTTGAATAAAATGTAAAATAAAGTGTAAAATTCAGTTATTTACAATTCATTCAGCGTCTTCATATTTTGAAATATTTATTTGTAATTTTCATAAACTCGTAGCAATAATCCAGACGAAGAGAATGTATGCGAAAATTAGTTTGTAATATGAGCAGTTGCCGAGAAATATGCAATTTTGCATGCATCACTTTTCACGTTATTTTGCCTATAAAAGAGTGAATTATCATTCGATTTGCAATATTTTTTTTCCATTTGATGCCTAATGCCAATTTGGACTAGGTCAAGCCAATTTTACATTTTCGTTGTGACCGGAAATGACGTCATTTGGGCAAAAACTGTATTTTTAACCCAAAAAACAAATATTTTATTCAAATGAGTCTGCCTTATAATATTTTTAAAATTATGATATTTGATTCCCATCAACGAATAGAATGAAGCCATACGACCATACAGATACCACAAAATGGTTTCTAACTTGTATGGTTACAGAGAAATAGGCGATCTTCTATAAGTCACTTTTCAAGGTTTTTGGTCTATAAAAGTGTCAATTATTTTTCGATTTTTATAATTTTTTTACTATTTGATGCCTTATGCCATATATGACTTCTATGAACTAAGTTAATATTTTCAATATCACCGGAAGTAATGTAATTTTTGCAAAAAACGTATTTTTAGCCTTCAAAACAAACATTTTTTTGAAGGGATTTATATTTATTATTCGTTTAACTTGATAACGTCCGACTCTAATGGGCAGTAAGATTGAATCAATACCATCATATTGATATCAAGAAAAGGCTTCTAGCATGTTCCCTGGTCGAATAATAGCCAATTTTCCCAGGGTCACTTTTAAGTTTTTTACCTTCTTAATTTCAGTTTATGGGTTATAGGGTAATTATTTATTGCCCGATATGTATAAAACAAAGTTTGTATTTTGTGTGTTGCGAATTTTCGACTTATTTTTCACCTATAAAAATTTCTTTCGGTACCGGAAGTGACGTAATTTTGCCATAATTTACAATTTTGACCGGTCTTTTCGCCAGCAAATATTACTTTTACATATGATAGAGGTTGTCACTGAAGCAAAACAACTAAAGTATAGTTTGGTAGCTCAATGGATCGGCTATGGTATAATAAACTTCCTGTATGATTCCTGAAAGCCGGTTCAGTGCTGCTTGCAGGTCTAGTTATTATTATTATTATTATTCAGATTCCAATTTGAATAGATCTCAGCAACTACGTGTCGCATCGTTACGATTTCTTCGGTTTTACTGGGAAAGTGGGTGTGACTTAGAGGATAAAGCTATTTTGAACGTTCTGCGACAATGCGAAATGTCCGAAATCACCGAAGTTATCGTTTTTGAAAATATTGCAGTAATTTTAACAATAATCATTGGATTTTAACTTTCGATACATTTTGGCATAGCCTGAGACAGGGCACATAGCTACGCTACTTTCGATTTTTGATTTTCGGCAAATCTTCGAAGATATTAGGCGCCAAATTTCGAAAATTTAAAATTTTACAAAAAACTTTTTTATTTATGAATATTTTTTAGTCGTATTGTGCACAGAATTAAAGAGTCATCTGACTAGTGCAAAAATGTTAAAAAATTTTGTCTCAGTAATTTACCTTGGCCGCCATTGGCTAATTCAGTTTTTCAGTCCTAGATTAATTTTTTATTGTTCGATTTGTATAAAACAAAGTTCATATGCTTCGTTGTATCAATTGTCATTTTTTTTATTACCAAAAGTGTTATCTGTCGGCACCGGAAGAGGCATAATTTTACCAAAAACTACAATTTTGACAGTTATTTTCCTTCTTCGAAAACAAATATCATTTTTTGGAAAAATTATTTGACTCAAAGAGTGTGCCCTTTCAAGGCGCAAAAAATGTAGGAAGCAGTTTTTTTAATTTCGATTTCATTTTCGAGCAAATTCGGTTAAGAGGCTAAAAATGGTGTAAAATTGGCCTACTTACAACCTATTTAGGCTTTTCAGATTTTAAAATATTTCTTCGTAACTTTTATAAACTTGTAGCTATAATCCATACGAAGAAAATGTATGTTAAAATTCGTTTGTAATATAAGCAGTTACCAAGAAATGGGCAGTTCTGAACAAGTCACTGTTTTCGTTATTTTGCCTGTAAAATAGTCAATTATGATTGGATTTTTATAAAAGTGACATCATTTGATTCAAAAAGCACGTAGCGTCATATCAAGTTGATTACAATTTAAAATTGACACCGGAAGTGACATCATTTGGTCAAAAAATGCATTTTAAACTCTTTTAAATCAATGTTTTATTCAACCAAGAATAACTTAATATGTATTAATAATTTTAACTTTTGGTTTAAATTCACATATAAACAAAACTCATATGGTCATATAGATATCATAAAATGGTTTCTAACTTGTTCGGTTGCCGAGAAATAGACGGTTTTCTACAGGTCACTTTTGAAGGTTTCGGGGCCATAAAAGGGTCAATTATTATTCGATTTTCATAAACGTCACACCATGTTATACCTAATGCCATTTGGGATTTCATACAAGTAATTTAAGATTTTCATTATCACCGGAAGTAACGTCATTTTGGCAAAAACTGTATTTTTAGCCTCCAAAACAGATATTTTATTCAAATGAGTCTGTTTTGAAATCTTTTTCAAATTATGGTATTTGATGCAATTCAACAAATAGAATGAACCCATACGATCATACAGATACCACAAAATCGTTTCTAACTTGTACGGTTGCCGAGAAATAGCCGATTTTCTACAAGTCACTTTTCAAGTTTTTTGGTCTTTAAAAGTGGCAATTATTATTCGATTTACATAAAATTTTCACTATATGATATCGTATGCCATTTCTGATTTCATTAGACTAATTGAACATTTGCATTAACACCGGGAGTAATTTAATTTTGTCAAGGTCATTTACAAGTAACAAAGTTATACAATGAATTGATATTGCTGGATTTTGTTGATTCTGCGTCCATTTTATTTGTGTGCAATGTTAATTTGGAAACCTGTTTAGTGGTTACGCTGGTACCGGAAGTGACATATGTTCAAGGGTAACTTGGCACCGGAAGTGACATGCTTAAGAGTAACTTGGCAACAGTGAAACCCGTCATTCCTGCATGCAGGTCTAGTTCTGTCTTATGATTACTTGGATAGGGGTAACCCCTTAATGATTGGTTTGTAGATCAATATTGATATTCGTATATGTTGGTTTGTTGATTGTTATTAATATTCATACATGTTTTATTGTAGATTACTATGAAAAATGGCTATGAAATGATACCATATGCAAAAGAAAATTTAGACTGTCTATATTTGTTATATGATACTGCTACACAAAACGAAGTAGACAAAATATTACAAAACTATAAATATATCTTTCATGGTATAGTAGGAATAATACTTGTAAACATGTAAGTAAAAATACTAGTACACCAGATTATTATTTTTTTTGCTTTCAGGTTAGTTTTTATTTATCAGTTGGGGTGATTTTTTTCTTCAAACAGAAAAATTTCAGCCTGGACATAATTTGTATTTTAATCACTAGTAAGCATGCAATTATCCATTTAATTTTAGCATGGCAAACAGATTTTACAGTTGTTTTCTGTTTGAAAGATTAGAATTGCTCCATGTGTGATTGGTGCAACCGTTTTGATATTAAACTCCGAAAGATTTCCATCACACAGGCCTCTTGTTTTTCTGACGTTATTAAATATTTTGTTGTTTTTAGGAATTCTGTTCAAGAATCAGTTAGAAATAAATATAGTCATGTGACATTACCTGGTATTGGTTTGAGAAAAGCAGAAGAAGTGAGTATTAGATATATAAGAAATATTTCTCTTTATTACCAAGATAAATTATGCAGAAACTCACAATAACATCTAATATGGACATAGTATTAGAAACATTTCTCCTTATTTACCAAAATAAATCATGCATTGACTCGAATCAATCTGATTAAAATATAGATCTATATTTCATTTCATTTCATTTAGAATATATGTATTTTTCTTTCATCTTTATTTTCAGGATGATGTAGGATTTATGAGCAGTGAATGGTCAGATCACACAGTGGCTGAGTTTATAACAGAGAATTTACTTTATACAAAACCTGAGTTTAACGGTGAAGCAAGTGGTCCACCATCAGATACAGATTATGTTGAAATGAAAAATGATGATAATATTGATAGAAGTCAATATAATCTACCGTCAATTGAAGATGGTCAGTTTAAATTATTAGTTTTAGAGAGACATTTTATTATATTGTATGAGAATAATCCAATTTTATATGAAGTTGTTGCACAATTATTTTGGTTTTTTGGACCAAGCATTATTTACTTTGTTACTCTTCTTTGGTCTAACGTTATTCAAAATTAACCTTAGCCCCCTATCAATTTAAGTACGATCGAAATGATTGGCAGACTTTGGTTTTTGATATGAAGTCATAATTTCTAGATGGCGGTGATGATGTCATTCTCGGTTCCTGGTCCATATAGTATTATCATACTTGTTTTAAACTGTAGTGTGTTTGACTTTGTTCTAAAACAATAGTATGTTTGGACGGATCCGCAATTTCCTCGACATTGACTCTACAAAACTTTTAATCAACTCTTTGGTGACCTCACGTCTCGACTACTGCAACTCGTTACTCTACAACTTACCAGCATATCAAATTAATCGACTACAGAAGAATCAAAACAAAGCTGCAAGAATTGTTACAAGAACTAAATTATACACCAATATTACTCCCGTTTTGAAAGAACTCCACTGGCTACCGATTAAGACCAGAATTGATTTTAAAATTCTCATGCTGACTTTCTGTGCTTTGTCATGTGATGACTCTCCTCTATATATTAAAGAATTAATTCAACCCTACCACCCTACCAGAAATCTTCGTTCTGAATCTAAGTACCTTATTAAATCAGTAACTGCAAACTCTTCTTTCGGTAGACGCTCTTTTGCTTTTGCGGCAGCAGAACTGTGGAATTCAAATGATTTTCCCATAGAACTCAAGTACTGTGCATCAATTGACAGTTTTAAACGGAATCTTAAAACCCATCTTTTTAGAAACGTTTTCTTTTAATTGTTGATCGCATACTCCTTTTAACTAGTGTTTTCTTTTAACTGACCGTAATGTTACCAAAGAGCAGCTTCGGTTGGATTTTAGGACATTATTATTATTTATTATTATTATTATGTACAAATTCATGTATAAGCATTTGGTTTGGAATCGCCAAGTCTCAAGTAAGCACATACTTGAAGACGTCTACATGTAGTTTAAAAGTGTGCAAAGCCTTCTAATGTTTTTTTTGTTCTGTGGTTAATTTCTCATTTTATTTGTCAGGCACTCAACTATTTTACCTGGTCATTACTACTGATAAGAATATCAATATTATCATGTCTTAATAGTCTGATAAATCTGTCATAAAATAGCTTTGGCAATATGTCACCTTAAAGCAAGCATGCAACATGAAATTTTTCATCTAACTCAAAACACTGATTTACTACACTGCTGTGTACAATGATGATAATATCATCTGCTTTATGAAAAAATTACAGAATCTATGGCAGTGAAATTAATCAAATGAAATTCTTTAATAATTTTTTTATATTAATCATTATATTCATAAGGCTATGTTTAACATTTGTAATAAAAAAAGGAGCCATATAAAAATAGAAATAACCATTATACATTAAATTGATACTGTTTTACATGGGTAATTAATTTAGCTCCAGTACTACACAGTACAATACAATCAATAAAAATTCCATCATTTTGATATAGCTTTATTGGATATTTTTTCTCTATTTAACTTTCGTAATACACAAGGAGTCGTGTAAAAATAGAAAAAAAACAACATTATTTAAAAATGATATTGCTTAACATTTTCTTTAAAATTAATTATAGACCAGAAATGGTGAATTTACTACATGTACTAGACAGTACAATAAAATCAATTAAAAAATTCTATTATTTTGATTTTGCTTTATTGGATTTTTGTTTCTGTGTGTAACATTTAGCCCACCACAGACCGGCTAAAAAAATTTTGATCGAACTTTTTTTCCGACAAAAGTTTGTCAGTGCATGTGCGTTGGATTTTAACACAAACATTTGTAATCATGTGGTACAGAAATGACTGACATGGCCATTTTGTGACCATGTGATTTTTATACGCCCACATTGAAATTTGGTCGTATATTGTCGTCGCCCCCGTCCGTCCGTCCGGCGTCCACAATTGCTTGTGGACGCTCTAGAGTCTAAAGTTAATATCCGATTGACTTTAAATTTATACACAGTGTTTAAGGTCATGAGACGAAGAAGCCTATTGTTTTTCAGCGATTTCCGATAATAACTACCAGAGTTATGGTCCTTGACGACTTAAAAAAATCTTGTGGACGCTCTAGAGGTCAAAGTTAATATCCGATTGGCTTTAAATTTATACACAGTGTTTAAGGTCATAAGACGAAGAAGCCTATCGATTTTCAGCGATTTCTGATAATTAGTGCCAGAGTTATGGCCCTTGATCACTTCAAAAAATCTTGTGGACGCTCTTAAAGCCAAAGTTAATATCCGATTGACTTTAGATTTATACACAGTGTTTAAGGTCATAAGACGAAGAAGCCTATTGATTTTCAGCAATTTCCGATAATTAGTGCCAGAGTTATGGCCCTTGATCACTTCAAAAAATCTTGTGAACGCCCTAAAAGCCAAAGTTAATATTCGATTGACTTTAAATTAATACACAGTGTTTAAGGTCATAAGACGAAGTAGCCTATTGATTTTCAGCGATTTCTGATAATTAGTGCCAAAGTTATCTCCCTTGATCACTTCAAAAAATCTTGTGGACGCTCTAAAAGCCAAAGTTAATATCCGATTGACTTTAAATTTATACACATTGTTTAAGGTCATAAGACGAAGAAGCCTATAGATTTGCATCAATTTCCGATAATTAGTGCCAGAGTTATGGCCCTTGATCAGATCAAAAAATCCTGTGGATGCTCTAGAGGCCAAAGTTAATATCCGATTGACTTTAAATTTACACACACTGTTTAAGGTCCTGAGACAAAAAAGCCTACTGATTTTCATCGATTTCAAATAATTACTTCCAGAGTTATCTCCCTTGATCACTTCAAAAAACCTTGTGGCGCTGTAGATGCCAAACTTATAAATCATCCGATTGACTTCAGATTGATACACAGAGTTTAAGGTGTTGAAACGAACAAGTATTTTGATTTTCAATGAATTTTGATAACTGAACAGCTAAATCCATGATGTTAAATGTTTCCTATACTAATTGTTAGCTTGGGGCAAAACTTTATAAAAAGCAAACAAATTCTAATGATTTTCAGATAATTACATAATGAGTTGTTACTCAGATTTTAGTGTATTACAAATGTTTTATTACCAAAAAAAAGTAAAAATATGCGACAACCCTTGTTGACTGCCCGGACGATGTAGCTGCTGTGGGCGTATGTTTTGTTGCCTGGCAACCTATCTTTAATTCAGTCATGTGAAATCAACTTCTTTCTCTTTTGAACAAATGTTGGTCGGTTGCGTTGAACATTCTTCATTTGCAGGAAATTTAAAAAAGGTATAAAGCATTTGTTTTGTTAGGTGCCAATTAATCTTAGTGATGGACTTTTGTAATAATACAAGAGTTATATAAAGATAGAAATAACCATTGTTTAATGAATTGATATAGTCATGTAAAAATAGAAATAACCATTATTTGAAATAATGATAGATCACTAATGGTAAATTTTACAGTGCAAGACAATCAATAAAAATTTCTGTTATTTTGATTTATTTTCAGTGGAAACACAAGATGATCAAGTAGCGGATTCTGTATTTAGATTAGCAAAACAAGCCATGTCTTTAAATACTGTATCAACATTAACAGATCAAACTTATTCTCAAACAATAACAAACTCTAGTCTACTTATGGTTCTATTTTATATACCATGTAAGTATATTTAATTTCTCGGAAGAGATAAATTGTTGATGGCACAGAATTAATGTGAACACTAATATTTTTGGACTATGTCCCTTTAACTATGAACACTTTTACTACCACAGCAAACTGTAGATCTACTACTGTTGTAGCATTTATCTTTATCAACACATGTTTTTAAATAAGCTAAACTACTTTAATTTAGGTAAAATAAAGTCCTGAATTAGATTGAGCAGATGTGTTTTTACATAGTGATGGAGCTTTATTATACATTTCATTAATTTCAAATATATCAAATCAACATACAAAATCCAATCAAGTCCAAAATTTGACCCAAATCAAATAAATGAAATGGAATGGGGATTCAACTTTTTATTTTTGTACACCAATAATGGTGCTGATGAAGAAGGGCATTTACTGTGCAGTGTGATATAAGGTAAATTTTGCTGGGACAGAGGCACTATGACCTATACTCTTATTTTGATTTTCAACTGTCGAGGAGTCTTTAATATACTGTCAATGGTATACTAGTGACCTTGTTTTTTTATTCCATCCAAAAAACTAGGCACTCTTCTTGTCAGGTTCTCTGTCCTGCAGCTCTGACTACTTATCTTTTATTTTATTTTTTAGTCGATGCTAAAAGTATGGCTTTTCTAAGAGCTTATGGAGAAGCCTCTGAATTATTAGTTGATAATTCTACACCGAATGTATTAGCTAGAATGAACTGTTATGATTGGACCGATGTTTGTGGTAAAGAGAATGTATTTACCTACCCTACTATACGTGTATTTAAAAAGGGAAAATACATAGAAGACTATAATGGATTATTAGACACACAAGCTGTTGTCAGAACTATAAGATTGTAAGTAAAAGAAATAAATCGTTACTGCAAAGTCAATAAATGTATCAGAATTTTGTCAATTTGTTTAGGAGACCCAAAAGTCATACAGCTTTTAAGATACATGATATCAAAATAAACCATCATGTCATATTTCTAAAGTTTTCTATGTTGAAAGATGCACAAGAAAATTCTGGTTCTGAAGGTACAATCTTTTAATTCCTCACCAAAAATATAGTTTAAAAATTTTTTTTGTACAAAAGTATGACTGAAATTACACCATGCCTAAAACAAAACCCCCAGTATTAACAAATATACCGAACAGAAAACTGTTTTCAAAATACCAGAATCAACAAAAACAAAACTATCAGCCACAGATCACAGGATCACAGGATCCTGTCACAGATCACAGGATGTCTCACTCACAGATAATCCTTGTGAAAAGTGGTATTATATTTTTTTTGAAAGAATAAGCAAACATTATTTTGTTCATGACACCCATCACAGCTATATGGTCAAAACTGGCCAGAGTTTACAAAGGCAACATCACCCAAACAAATTTAGAATGCTAAGTGTAACACAAGTGTATTATAGGATTGAAATGTATAGATTAAAAAAAATAATGTGCATTGTCTGGGTCAATAAATAATTAGATATACAAGGTTTGCTTAAATCTAATAAAAATTAAATTGAGTATTTTGATTTTTACACAGCATTGTAATCTGACCACTTTTTTACTGAAACGTGAAACGATGCTCTTTCTACAAAAGTAACATTTCTATCAAAAACATTCCCATATATTCTTTCCTGTAATTTACTACAAAAAACCAATACGGACAATATGATTACCATATTTAAAGAAGTTCACATCGTCTGTATGGCTACTTTAAACAAGTATGTCAAATGTTAATATAGCACAACGTAAAAAGTAAAATGTAACCTATTAAATTGCTCTGACGATACCATGAGGTCATAATAAATGCAAATATATTTGCTTGCCTCACAAATTCTCTTGTGTTATAGATAAATGACTAGCCATATTTTATTTGATTATTAAAAGTAGAAATATCAGTGTGGGTGTATTAACCTAGCTATCTAACTCTTCAACAAATCTCATTACCGAGTGATATTAGTTTTATAAGTGAACTGTCCATGTCTGATATTCATATTCCCTAAACAAATTATACAATTGACCAGTCAGTCATGAAAATGTCTTATATTCAGAGGAGAATTGCCTGGAGTTTATTGGAATCAATAAACACTGAAATACATACTTTACTTCTCTCTTAAATATCTATATTCAAGTCCAAACAATTGCTTCATTTAGCTGTAGTGACTTGTGTTTTTGATGAGACACAGTATGTTTAATTTTTCTAGAACTCCTTATATCACCTCTCAGTTATTTGCTATACTTTTGCAATGTATTCAGTCTGAATTAAAGATCATTTTGAAATGTTGTGGTTGTATACTGTTGTCACCCAGTCCATATTTGCTTCTTCTCCCTCTGTCGGATCAAGTTATGAATTGATTGACCTTATAGGTTATGAGACAAAGAATCCTACTTATTTCAACGATTTTAGATATATACTGCCAGAGTTACGATCCTTGATTACTTTGAAAAATTTTATGAACCCTCTAGTTATTATCCCATTGATTGATACCCACTGTTTCAGGATATAAGCAGAAGAATCCCATTGATTTTCAGCGATTTCTGATAATTACTGCCAAACTTAAGACCATTGATCACTTTGCAAAATCTTGTAGACAAATGTTATTTTCATACGATAGGGATTATTCCATTAATTACTTCCAGAGTTATTGCCCTTAATCACCTTGAAAAACTTGCAGATACCCAAGATTAAATATATATATTTTTAAGAAATAAAAAGCCTAGAATTACTTTCAGAGTTATTACCCTGGATCAAATTTTTAAAGTCTTATGGGCCTTCAGGTGGTGTTATTTTCTGATTGATTATAAATTAATACTCAGTGACTGTGTGGTGTAACTTCTTATATTCAATGAATTCGGATAAATCAAACAGCTAAAATCGTCATCATTGCCGGTACATGTTTTGTAACAAAAATTTTAGCATCTTGAAAAACTAGCAGACAATCAAATTGTAATTATTTCTTGAATGGTAATTACCTAATGGATTGTTACTCTTGATCAGTTTGTTAATATTATTTTTAATGCTCCTATTACTTGCAAAACAATAAATATGCGACAGTCCCTGTGGACTACTGGGCAAACTAACTGCTGTGGGTGCATGTTGCCAAAGGAATGAAGTGAAGTTGATAATTTTATATTTGACCAAAATTAAAGTAGACTAGTTATATCTTACATTTTAGGATAGATCAAGACAACTTGAAATTTCTATTTGGAAATGCTTTTGAAATGTTGAACTTTCTCTTTGCAGATTGCAAATTGGTAGTCCAATAAAACTGCAATCATCTGAAAAGGTGATGGATTTTATAGATGGTAAATTACCAGCAAACATAAGTCAACTAACTAATACTAGTATATTAGGTGTTTTTGATTCTTCTCATAAATCAGGTAGGTATTATTACAATCAAAATATTTTTCTCCTTCCCCTATTCACTGCAGGGGGATTGGATGACCGAATGGTTAGCATGTGCTTTCATAAGTTCTGTAATTGAGTCAACTGGCGTGGTTTCAATTGGGTTGCTTGTCATCTAAACTCATGGGTTTTCTCCAGGTTCTCTGATTTCATATCACTGCTAAAAAGACCCATACGAACAAGCGAATTATTGAAATAAAATTGAACCATATGTTAGTCCCAAGATGACCAAGTTTGTGTCAATTGGATGTTAAACTCCATTTCTCTCTCTCCTATCCACCTCATGTTATACTAAATGATTAATCTACATGTATAAATGGTTTCTAATCTTTCATTGAATTTCTAGCAGTCAGGTTGTGAATCTTAATATTTTATGCAAAGTTATATCCTTAAACAGTGGTATGGCCAGTATTTTTTGAAGGAGAAAGCTATGTCCACAATTTAAATATCTCTATTGATTTAATCTTTTCGGGAGCTAGTCTACTGCCACTTACTATTTAAAGACATTTGAATATTATCAAATTATCGAACAGACAAGGTACTTGCCTGTCTGTAATAAAAAGGACAAATAAAGAATGTCAAAGAGAATGGCAAGCCTATTATAAAGAAATAAAAGGTGAACATTTTTAACCCAAATGTCAAGGTGAATACAAAGGTCTAAGTTACATGATCCTTCAACAAACAACATTCAAAGGCTGTTCAATTGTTTTTGATGTATCACGAGAATCTTTTTATGTAAAATATTGATGTAACCTTCTGGGCTGTTATACAAACTGCTTTATTTTGTTACTAGACGCACCCAATATATGAATTTGTTAACCAAAATTTAACTCCAAAGATATTTTTTTTTTGCTGGAGAGTTGTTTCCTCCCCGCTCCATATTGTTTTAAAATGAATTAAATTGATTTACAAATTTTGTAGCCAGCTTCCTCAAAAGCCAACATGTTTCGAAACATATTCTAATTTAATTTCAGAATTAAGTGCCTTTTCTAAAATTGCCAAACAATACATGAAAACTATTGTATTTGGAGTGACTGATAGTGCTACAGCTAAAACCAAATCTCCAGCTATAATTATTATTAGACATAATGATCCATTCCAAAAAGATTCCAGTCTTACATCAGACTTTAGTACAGATAGTATAGCAGAATTTATAGAAAAAAATAGATTACCTGTTTTGGTAAGTTAAAAGATATTTAATATCAAAAATTAAAGGGATGTTTGAAATTATTAGTTGTTAAAGATACCTTATGTAAGATTTAGATAAAAAAATAAAACAGGCCGTTGTTGTCATTACTCATTATAGTTGACTTGATGCTGTGTGAAGTTATGAATGTTTGAAGTTTTGACAAAATAGTCTTTATTGTCAAGTAACATTGTTACGATAATGAACAATAATGTCTCAATTAACAATTTTATTGTGAAATTACTATATAATGAGTGGGTTCTAATCCATTCGATATTTAGCCATCCAATGGTCTAGAGAGTTGATTATGGGCTTATGTGAATAATTTCCGAAATAGGTAGATTTAAAAAATATGAAACACTATGTGGTAATGGGGCAAGCTATATACCATATATAGATGTATTTCGCCATATATTATATTAAATTTGAAGAATTTGTTTCAAGTACAAATAGTTTAGGAAAGAGAATTAAGCTGACAAAGATCAATCATTTTAAGATTATTGGCTTCATTCTACATATTGTTGTTGTATATAATACTTAATGTCGCTTGATTTCTTATTTCAGCCAGAATTAACAGCATACAGGTTCCCAGATTTATTTAAAAGAGGAAAGCCATTAGTTATTTTATTTTTAGATGAACCAGTTAGTAGTGATATAAAAGAAACATTAGCCAATATAGCTAAATCTCATAAATTCACGGAATTTACTTTCTGCTGGATGGATATGTAAGTATAAACCATCAATTAAGATTCAATAATCACAAGAAATCTAATTTCTGTATAAAGCTTTTTGGACCAGGAAAGTGCTAATTATCTTGCTGTTGTTGTGCTTGGGGGCAACACTCTTCAAAAAAAAGCCTAAGGCCTGCCAGTTCAAGCACAATCAATGTGAAACTTGGCATGCTTATTCCTTGGACAACTGCACATTGATTAACAAACTTTGATTATTAAGAACGTATCCGCGAGAGCACCATGCAGGTGGTGACAGGGGTCATGTCAGCGATTTCGGCCATATTTTACATGTGGGATAGGTTCGGGCCCAAATGCACGCAACAGCGATATTTGACCGATTGGACCCCTCCTTATCCTCCGGAATGGGGTTTGGAGTTTTATCCTCAGAAAAACGGAAAAAATCGATTTTTTTGAGGTTGAAATTTGAGAGACTGCCTCATGTAAACCAATGGAGATACAACAACCTTATTGGGATATAATATAGTCAAGGTTGTTCTCTAACAGTACATATTAGTTAAAGTTCGAAATCTGCACAGTGGTCCTTATTCAGACAGGATGCCAAACCCAATCCTAGGAACCATAGATTTGATACCCTAACTTTGAACGGTTGTAGCGCCCCCTTTACGGGGTTGCGGGAGAAATGTGGTACCCAGGGAGAACAAGTATGACCAGTAGATTTGTATTCAAGAAAAAAATCCATTGCAGCCCAATGTTGTGGATCACAGTGAGCGGTCAAAAATAGTGAAAAAAGAAGAAAAACGGCGGATTTGATATATCTATCATATTGTATTTCTCAATATAGTCCGGCAGCAGGTCGACGAACCTGGAAATATAGTCCACCTTATATATTTTAATGGATTATATATCATCCCTGGCACCTTTGGGGAAATTCTATATTCAAGATGGCCTCCCTGAGGCATTTTCTGGTTATTTACTTTAATTTAATGGGGTATAATTCGGAAAAAAATCTCTCGGACCTCGGTATGAAGGTGGTTTCTGTAAAAATTTGATCCGCTGAATGTAATGAGATTGGGTATTCATCCTAAAAGTGACGACTAATTCCGCTAGGGGGCCAAAGTCATAATGGCAGCTCCTTTTTTGAGGTAAACTCATAGTGTCCCCCTATACGGTGTGTAATATATTGAAATATAGGTTTTCATTGTCAATTTCTTCAGATATAAACATAAATACATGTTCAAGCAAAAAGTGTTGAAATCTGATGATATTCTTCCCCTAATATTGTATAAGGACACAGAGTATACACTGTCAAACACAATCAACTATCAGACCATCGTGAGTTGATAGCAATTTGTCACACATTGTCACATATTTGTCTTGTGCAACCTCGGGAATTTGTCTAACTCACTCTCTCTTGAATCACTGGAATACTCGCAATCGGTAGAACATTCTGATTCTTCCCATTTCATCCATGTTATACAACGGGGATGACATTTGTCATCCCTCATTCTACTCAGTTTTCTAATAGAGGAGGTGACACGGACGGGTGTCATAGTGGATCATAATTTATGCTTGACAATTCGCTCTCCGTAGCTTTTGTTTATATGGCTCTCTGATTTGTGCTCTTAGTCAAGCGATACATAAGTTTTACGTTAACGGCTCTATTATTTTCCATGGTCACTAAATTTAGTTATTTTGTTGAACTTGGGAACCATATTGGTGTTTCGTTCGGTCATGGCATATTTCACCATTCAGATATGAAATTTGGCGACCCCGTAAAAAACCTATAGTTTAATACATTATGAATATTGTTATGTCTTGCCAAATATGGCCACCATTTTGAATTTAAGCTCAATCTGGAATACTTGTTGATCAGAACATGTTATGAGTTTCACCAAATAATTTTCCTCCATTATGAATTTGGACACCTTGTGGAATTGGACAGCTTTTTAAGGAAGAATACCCAAGTTTTTTGGATTCAGAGGGTCAGATTCTGACAGAAATCACCTTTTTATCGAAATCTGACAGAATCTGTCCCGAATTTTACCCCACTAAACTAAAGCAAATTATCAGAAAATGCCTCATGACGGCCATTTTGAATTCTTTTAATATACTCAAGGATGCCAGGAGGGCATCATCCGGATTCTGAAACTGCACAGATTGAAGATATATAATATACCAAAAACCTATACTTCAATAAATTACACACCGTTTCAGGGAACTTTATACATTTCCAGCCAAAATAAGCCATCATTTTGAATTTGGCCTCCTAACGGATTCAGTGGGTCAAATTCTTGTAAAACCCATCTTCAACTCGTGGTTCGAGAGACACTGTCACATATTTTACCCCACTCAACAACCAGAAAAGCTCTCATGGCAGCCAAATTGAATATTTAAATTTCCCCAAGGGTGCCGGCTTCTTAATCTACACATACTGAAGATATATGATCCATCAAAAAACATTAGGTGGACTAAATTTCCACGTTAAGGCTTAAAATGGGGCTTGGCTGCCGGACTTATATTATCGTTGTAAAAGTAAAAGGCTATAAAAAAGAGTAGAGGATATCGCACCAACCATAATACTGATCAGATTCGTCGTATTAAAGGTACTAGATACTGTATAAAACAGTAGTGGGTGTGGCACCTTCATTGTCTACGATATCACCTTAGGTGGAAGTGGACGTTCAACCCCACGAACGAACGAACGGCACCTTCATTTGCTTATGGGGGGGGGGGCGACCGAATGGTTAGCACATGCGTGGTGTATCATAAAGCCTGTCATTGGGTCAACTGTCGTGGTTTCGAATCCCCGGTTGTATGTGACATGTTTTTAGAAAGTTTCTGAAGGCAGGGGCTCTTGCATGACTGGAGTCCAAACCTCACTGATCAGCACGCGTCTTGTCGGCACTGTTGACACCATGTTTAATATTGAGAGATGGAATGAAGCAGAATCAAATGGCCTGAAACAGTGAATCAACAGTGAAGGAAAATATCATAAAGATCCAATTTTCACATTTTTACCGGTGCCACTGCTCATCCCACTATTGCGTTGCATCCAATTTTATTTTTTATTTTGATAAAGCATGGTATGAACTTCATAACGACCGTATGAGATACTATGAAATACCTGCAAAGGGGGTGCTACAAGGATTTTTGGGAATGGTGTATTTTTCCTCTTAAAAGATATACCATTTTGACTGAGCTCTGAAACACCCATAATACATCATTTTCTAAAAATGGTGCCCATGTTAGAAAGTCAGAAACATGGCCTTTGCAATGAGAGCACGACATTTACCGTACATAACATATTTTATGAACAACGATATTTCAAACATTTCGTATTTTCAATGAAAATTCAATGAAAAAATGGCTATTTTCGAATGAAAAACTACTGTTCCAGCTGTAGGCCCCAGGGTAGGTTTTGGGCTCTGGGACTTCACCACATTTATAACAATGCTTAGGTGGTCCAATAACCAGAGTAAGGTTAAAAATTTCAAACTTAGTACTTTGGCGTTTTTTTCGAATTTTGCATGGTTTTCTCGCGGATTCATTCTTAATATGATGTCACAATACCAAGATGGTAGCGACGATGTCATGCTCTGTTTCTGATCCGAAATACACTTCGGAGTATATATGTTGTCTTAAGATTTTCATCTAGTTTCTAATGTGTCAAGAAAAATCTGCACATTCCATGCTTTAAGTGTAGTTTAATGGTCGACTGCAAGACATTAAGTCAAGAAAAATCTGCACATTCCATGCTTTAAGTGTAGTTTAATGGTCGAGTGCAAGACATTAAGTCATATATTGATATTGTACGAGGGCGATCTCTATATATTACACAATGTCATGCACAGGACCATTAAACAACCCAAAATACAGATACTATCCAGCATGTGCATTTCAATGAAATACCTCAACTAGCATAAATAATGTACGCTTGGCACTAATTGCATGTACCATTATTTTAAACATACATTATGGGAGAGCAAAAACAGACTTTTGTCGGTCTTCCTTTGGGCCTCAGAAGTCATAGAAATTATAAATTAGATCTTTATTTAAACAACAAGCCTAAAATGAACTCTGTAGACCCACGGATGGCTTGGATTGGGCTCGGATTAAAACAGGATTTCGTTGACTGATTTAATCACTATGGCGTCGTGGGCGGGGCTTCTCCGTGACGTTGACGTCATCATACTTCCGGACTGTTTTCTATTCGTCTGCTTAGGGAGTCGTTTAGGTCTACCTGAAGTACAAAAGAGTACACGCATGCAACGCAAGAAGTCGGCTATTTATTATAATTTATTTACAATACTGCCTCGTTGATTTGGCCCATTCCTTTCAAACTTTAATATCCTATCGCAGACTTTCTCTTCTTATCTATATATTAAAAGTCTTAATTCTAATTTATAGTAAAAAATAAATGTATACGAATTGAATTGCAGTCCTGTCTCAAACCGAATACGCTATCGGTACTAGTCATTGTAAACATTACTTGATAATCGAGACTATATAGGTGGAGTTAACGCCTGTCAATCAACAATCGGCCATAATGGGAAAAGGGTGTCGATGAATTTAACTATCATTTCTAGTAAAAAATTATAGTGGTAACAACTTTGTTCAGGATAAAGTAATTTGACTGAAATTTTCAATATATTCTTGTTGCAGCATCTATTTTTGAACTGTTATAGCAAGAATGGCTAACTCCTTGTAAAAATCTCCCATAATATGTATCTTTAACTAATGATATGCCAACATGAAAGGATGACATCACATCTGTATTTTAATTATAGTTGGTACTATTTTATGAGATATGTTTTTATTTTGTAGAACATCTAATCGTGGTATAGGAGAAAAAATATTAAATTCATATACACAGTTTAGTAGAGTACCTGCTATATCAATTGTAAATAATAAAAAGGTAATGTTAATGTTATATTCATTTGATATTTCTCTTAATTGTAAAAGATTGTGTAGGCTGCTGTGTTAATTTTCTTCCTAAATAAAAAAAAAGGAAATTAACCATTTTGTTATTGGATTTATTTTTTTATTTATTCAGTGGCACTTAAAAATAATGACAATTTTTTTGTTATTCATTCAAAATAAAATAGAAATAAATAATCAAATAATAGTTATATTGATTTGAATGAAACCCAATTTCTAGACAACTGAAAAATGCTTAAGAATGTTTGGTCATTTGAATTGAAATTAATATTGGAATAACATTTGAATAATGAGTTACAATATTTAGATTGCTAAATAAGCATTGAAGGAGTAATATTTCTTTCTTTTTTATTCAATGAAACAGGGTGATGTATATAATTATCACGGTGCTAGCACAGAGTTTTCAGAGAATAAATTAATAAAATGGTTTAAAGAAGTTTTGTCAAAAATTGTTGAACCGTCAAGTAAGTGCTAGTCAAAACATGATTCTTGTTTGATTACGGAGTTTTCATTACTAACTCACCTTCCCCTTATCATCCTAAACCTGTGGTTGTATTGTCTTGATCTTTCCAGCCAAAACTGTCAACTTTAAATACACTGAATATTGAGATGGACAAAATATTGACCTTTGTTTATACAGTGAGAAAAGTCATATAATTGCATCGAAATATGCAGAATGTATTGTCAACGGATAGACTCAAAAGTTATTTTCTAGAAGGGAAACAGAATGCACAACCAGACAACCACTTACTCAATGATTGCTATTTTGTCCAAACCAATGTTCTTTGCAGACACTATTTGGGATGGGGGAGCTCTCAAGACAAATAAGGAATAAACAGGAATCAATGGTATTGAGAGAAACAAGGCTGATGCTCTTCAATGATTTTAAATGATTGCATCCTGAGTTATGATCCTTGTTTTGAAATCTTGTCATTGTAACAGAAGTGAGAATATTATGAGCCAATTATTGGGGGAGTAGAGATGCGATTAGTTTTTTTTAGCACTTGTGAATGTATCTTTTGTTGTCTGGCAACCCTAGGCCATAAATTCCAGAACTAAGTTGACAAGTTATTATTTGTATATTTTAGAAACATTACCAAGTGGAGACTGGAAACCATCTGGTCGTAGTTATGACTTTTTAGCTATGATGGATTTTGAAGCTGAACATGGTCAACCTCCTGAACTCATTAGCAATGAAGAAATATGTAAGATATAGATTAAGCCACTTTAAGACGCTTGGGTTCTACTAGGTTTCAAACTCTTAATTGTTGTCAGTAAATTGGTATGATTTTTAAGTTGTCATATTTTCTGACTAAATGTCAATAACAGAGAAATATTTCACTACTAGTTCAAATTGGGAAATTGGACCCAACTTACTGACAATTGTAATATTTCCAATGTACGCCAGCAACATACTCCAGTAGGTGCAGTCGTCAGCTTATCATATTTATATATCTGAGCTTGGCAATATGCTAGAACTTGTACATTCTTTGTGGACTTTCTGTAAGTAGAGGGGACTCTGTTGACGTTTAAATTACTGATACTTGTATTTTTTAGCTTATGAGGGAGATCAAGAAGCCAGACCTGAAGATCTTAAAACTGAAGAATTAGAAGCAAGAGCTGAATTAATACAGTTGGGTAATTCACGTCTGTATCATTCTGCTAAAGATAGGAAGTCAGATGACACAATAACAGATAAAACACCAACAGCAGAACATCCAGCAGATAAAACTCAACATCCAGAAGATAAAGCAACAGAACCAATGAAAGATGAATTATAGTTTATGAAAATTGTTTTTTCCTCACGTAACCTCTTCCATTGTTTTATTAATCCATTTAAATTTTGGTGCATATTATCTGTTCATGCTCACAGAACTTATGTCATAATTCTTAAGTGAGAATACCAGGTCTCTCAATTCAGTCTTATTTCTCATTTTTGACTGACCGGCAACAAAATTGACCAGCAAGAGAAGATACCTGTCAGTTAATTGACATACCATAAAATGATATAATTTAAAAGAAATTAACCTTGAACTACAATAAATATAGTTAAATTTATAGTTTTTATGCGAACAAACACTTAAAAATTGATATTAGAAATACAGTAGAATCTGCATTAAGCAGCCACCCATGGGAATTTTTACGATTGACCGCTTAACGGGAGTGGCCTCTTAATAAAATCTCGTGTTTTTGGTGCTGACATCAATTAATATTACGCTTGGGTGCACTTGCATCGGTAAATTTGGCTGTCGCTGAATCTCGGACATAACTTCCGTAAACTTGTCATTTTGTCCCAACCTTCAATACTACTGTCTGTCATTGTGATGTATTCGATAATTTTTATCCATTTTTGTGAAGAAAATCAATGAATTAGTTTTATTTTATCAAACAAGCACATGAACCAAAAAACATCGCTGATTTTGCTCCCGATTCACAGGGGGTGTAACTCTGTATGTAATATTACAGGTGGCGCTAAAAACGTCTATTTAACAACATAGCAGCTTTTAGTCGGTACTTTCAGTTTATTCAAGCAGTATCAAATAATGTTCCGTTACGTGTGAAAACAATGATCAGGTTTGTCGTTTAATAAAACAAAAGATTAATTAACAGATAATCCGGGGTTAATAATTATTTTCATATTTCTTTTTATCTGATCAGTGGGAGTCCAGTTAATTGATTACTACTCACGGGATTAGCGAGGGTGTTAGGAAGAACGACAAGATGGTATCATTCAACAATGGCCGTTGAATGGGCGATGTTTTGTTAAATTCATTACCAAAATAGTGACCGCTGGCCGCGTTAGAGGAGTGACCGTTGAATAAAGAGATGAAACAATAGAATTTTTATGGGGGGAATTTATTGTGGCCGCTTACAAGGAGATGTCGCTGAATAGGAGTGGCTGCTCATACGGATTCTACTGTATAGGATAATGCCATAAAATTGCCATATTCTTTGAAAAACCTACACAGAGATCAACAGTAGGTCAATAGTAGATGTTATAGAAGTAGAAAAATTGTCTTCATGGCTTTATTCCTTAAACCATTACAAAAATATTGCAGGAATCAGTTTGGATATTTGCTTCTGTAATAATAATGATTTTCTATTGATATGGTTGAAATGAATAATCATGATCCATGGTGATTTTTCAAAATAATTCACTTAATGAACATCACAGCTTTCATGTACATAAATGCCATATTTTATGTTCTGTTTCTGCCATAATATGTTTTATTGCTTTTGCAAGTTGAAGTTTAATCTGCTGTTTTTAATACAATATTACATTATATTAATGTACCGTTTTGAATAATTTTTCATTTTGTAAAACTTACCTCATTCATTACTTCTTTTCAGATACTATTTTTGTTGAATTTCTCACAGTATTTTGGCTCAATTTTGAAAGGATATGGAAATAAATTTCTTAATACAACAAAAGAATACTAATGCAGTAGTTAGTTCTCAGGTTTATATCTCTTCAGAAATTCCTCATTATAACAATAATATCATCAAAGTGACTGATGGTCATTTGAGGGATTTTGAATCAGTTGCAAACTATAAAACTGTGAAAGCTAAATCTCTGAAAAGAATATCAGGCTAAAAGTGGTTCAATTCTGCTCTCAGATCTATGATCAATTGAACATTTTGCAACTTCAGCATAATAAACAAGCCAGCATCACCTGTGATTTTTGGTAAAATCCTTCTAATCTGATTGAATGCAATCTGACTTGGTTTTTAATTAACTGTTATAATGAAATGTTTAATCAATTTGAATACATTTCAGTGTGTATTAAGCAGAACCAATTAAGCTACGAAAAATTAGATAATGTTTGAAAAATGCAAATGTTGAGTTGTGGCTTTAAAGTCAAAGTGATTTTTAATACATCATGTACATGTAAATAAACTAGGTTTATAGGGCAATATATATTTTATTTTATGTAGATATTATTGGTAGTAAGGGTTTAATTGTAATGTTTTACAATGTTTACTTTTTAGAGCTTATTGTTGGTAGTAGATCTATTAGATTTTTATAGCTAAAAATCTTGGGTTTTTTTCAATTTAATCTTCCAAATATTTCTGTCACATTGATACCTCGGTACATGTTTTGTTTCTGATAGTGTTACGAAGGACTCATCAAATTTTAATTATTTTAGATAATTACTTCATGGGTTATTGCCCTTGATTAGTTTTTAGTGTCTTTTAAATGCTTCTAGAAGATACAAAAGAATAAAAATGTGCTGAACTGCTTGGACAATGTTGCTGCTGTGGGTGGGTTTATCATTTATTATTACTTGGCAACCAATATTTTTTTTTTACTAACTCACCAAGGATTGATAACAATTTAGTCATGCCTTTCAAATAGTAAAAAATGAAATATTTTTGTAGTATATTTTTCTAAAGGAATTGTGATATGTGTAAGTTGGTTTGCAATTTAGTGTATGTGGTCATGTGATGAGAAAATATATATGCAATTTTTGTAAAAAAAAAAAAATAAATATCAAAAAAAAAATCAAAAAAAAAAAATCAACCGAAAAACCCCAGTTCAATCAAACGTTATTTTTTTGTTGTAAAATCATTTTGCATTTCAGAAGAAAAAAAATCGTTTTTGTTATGTTAAACTTGGAAACCACTTCTGTGTTCATCTTGTTTCAAAAAGAAAAAACCTTTCATTTAATTGTCATGAAAACATTCATTGTCAATGATGTGCACTGGTGGTTTCAATATATTATGCATAGTTAAGAAATAAGAGGCTTATTTTGTCTTATAACGCTAAAATAGGTTCGTGGTATACCTCAGCAAGAATTTAAAGAGTTAGTAATAAATTTTCAACCATGTTTTTTAATGCAAGAGATATTTTCATATTCTCTTCACTTATATATATATATATATAATCATACCTCGTAACTTTGCGAAATACTATGATTCATATTTAAATCATGTTACAGTTTTATCTTTATGAATCCTAAAATTTGTTATTAATAAAAATATTCATAATTATTTATTTGTATACAGAAAACTTGTCATTGTTATATTTTGTTTTTTCTCGTTGAAATGTTTACAAATTTTATCAAAAGATGTCTTTATATCAGTGTCAATAAAATAGAAATTTTGAAACTGACACACATATATATATATATATCTATATAAATGCTGCTTTATAATCAATAGCATAATATATGTAAAATGTATATAGGCCTACTAACAAAATTTTTGGAAAAATGCAATAGTTGTTTTATATCGGGTTGGTGTAAAATATTTTCCTATCCACTTGATTATTTATTTCCTTTCCACCTGGCTATACATCATTTATTTCCTTTCCACCATTAGGTCATTTATTTACTGGATGATCAAATCTTAAACCCTTACAAGCTGTGGAACTGTGTATTGCAGTTATTTTGGATTAAATCAGTCTAGAATGGGAACAATTCTGCATATATTTATAGACTTTTTAAATGAAATGGAGTTTAACGTCCGACTGGGCTTATGAAGATGGAGGACTTTTTAAAAATTTTGAAATTCAAATTATGAATTGTGTAATAAAACTAAAATTTGAATACAGAACAAAAATGTCTGTTATCAATATTGTGCTAAAATCCTTTTATTATGCCATTGTTGTGATGAAATTTATTGAAGAAAGTTGTTTCCATATAATTAAATTATTTAAAAAAATTAAACAGTTAATTTGAAAATTTTATAACTGATATGCCAAAGTTTGTATTGTTATATACAATGTACTTAGCATGATTTTTCTTTTTGACAGCCTTAGTCCAAACCCTGTGTAAATTTATTAGTTCACAAAGCATTGTCAACCTTCAATCACTGTTTATGAGAAATATCTTTTATCAAGAAACACCAAAAATTGCACATTAAAACAACAACAGTTTTACAACAGGCTATATTTTAGTTAAAATAAGGCGAACAATTTTGAGTACATTCTCAACTTAAGTCTGAAAATGTTTTGAATTCGGGGCCAGAGCTTGGGATCAGCATAGGACAGGAATGTCTTTTACACCAACCCATTTATATATGGTTTGCTCATGTATCTTACAACTGCTGTCATTTTTGAATTACATGTTCTTTAGCTCGATTTTAATGTCCAATTTGTTTTACTTTCAGTAATCTCCTATACCCTAAATATAGCCAAAAAGAAAACATGTTTTTGATACAAACACTATTTATTAGAGTTATTGTCTGTTATTTAATTCATAATATTTATGTATTTATTATTTGACCAAAATTCTACATGAAATATATCTATATAATAAACATCTATTTTCTTAAAGACATAAATGTTTATATGCATTAGTAAATTTGTCCATGCAGACAACACTACACTCGAACAGATACCCAGAAGACAAACCTCAATACATGACACCATGACATGCCACAGTGCAGCAACAGCAAAAATAGGTGGAAAATCTGTGTCATTTGCAGGATATTTCCATTGGGTTGATCATTGTACATGTATGTACTAGCCCATTTTATTCAGAAAGTGCATTGAAATATTCAAATTTCACCCAACAGCTAATACTGGTTTAGTTCACCAAATATCAAAATACAAGGGAAGCTGTAATCTCCTTAACGTAATTGAATGCTTGTATGGTGAACTACCAATAACTGTCAACGTGTCATTTCCATCAAAATTGCCATAGTTGAAATATGACCTAATGTATGTGACAGAATAATTCAAAGAATGTACTTTTCAAATGTTTTAAAACATTGAGGCCCTGCATATAGTTTAATCTTAGACTTTTCCATTTGAATGTAACATTTCTTTGCTGCTCCTGTGTGTTTAGCAAGAAAGATCAAAATAAATATATGCTCAAGGAAGAAGACTTTTTGGTGAGTATAAAGTCACAGAAACCTTCATATTGAGGGTAGAAATACAGTATTCCATTTGCCTGGGACTTAATGTAAATCGGACATCTCAAATATAAAGTTATCGGTTAGGAAGGATGCAGATTTTATAGTTATAACCAAGGGTTGTTTTAGTAATTAAACCTACTGTCTCCACAACATAAATTACTTGAATTCTAAACTATAAATCACACAATCCTTTTTTTTCCTAAGAAAATTGTTACCTAAATTTTCTATGTAACTGCAATATAGATACAATTTCTGATATATAAATGTGTTTGTAGTTTTAGACTTCATGTTCTAATTATAATGAATCGGCAGAGTTTAATGGCATGTCAGTAACAACAGGGCTTTATAATAAAAAAAATGAACATTATTTAAAAGAAAATAACTTGCAAAGATAACATTTTATTTCTTTTTTTGGAATGTTTATTGTTCAAAATAATATTTCATAAAACAAATACAATAAATATAACAATAACAAAAACAATTGTGACTCATGGCAAATTGTATGGCAACTACAGAGCTGTAGACAGCTAAAACGGATTGGCAGGGCATCCCACAAAACATTTAGTGTTTTTTGATCATTTTAAGGCTTGAGATAAATATTACTATAATTCAGATTTTTTAAAGAGCTTCATTATTTGATAGATAAAAAGAGAATGTTACATTCATGACTATTTATAGAAGAATACTAGCACATAAATGATAGCTGTAACATACTAATTTGAGGATGAACATTCATGTAAACATACATTATGCATGAGCTAAATCTGCCTATTACATGTCTTTCTTTAGGCCTGTAATGTTATTTAAATTATTAATCAGACAATAGTTAACTTATCCAGACCATAATCAACTCTCGGTGTCATCGCTAGCCTGCGATTTATACTGGATTGGAATACATTTTGTGATAGATGATTTAATGTCAAAATGGTATCAAGACTTCGTTTCTTATTGTACCTATTTAGTAAGATGATCCAGACTAGGAATAAAATTGAATCGCTAATAGTGGAGCAATGTGATTGAAAGTTTTAGCATATTCTCTCAACGTGGGCTCTTTATCTAATCTGCCATATTGCCCCTTAAAGTAATTTCAACTGATATAGTGTTCATTTATGGCTGTGTGAGGCACCCTTCAATGAATAAGAGTGCATGGACGGATAGTCATAAATGTTTTTTGCTTAATAGTACATGGAATACTCTCTGCAAAAAGAATTCTTTAAAATCATCTTTTAAAATCTTACAATATATTAACACTTCTATGGGAATTATATTGAGCAAAATGCTGACTAGATAATGTACAAAAACAAAGGTGAATGATATAAATAAATGTGTATGATAATTAATCCCCAGGGCAGCAGTATCTACCTAAATTGTTAAAATATTTAATTCATATACTGAAAAATATGCAAGGTCTCTATGTACCATTTACATTTTTCTGAAAATATATATATACAAAGTATATCTATATTCCAAAGATTAATCTATTTAAAAATGTACTTAAAATGATTATTTTACATACAATTAACAAATCAAAACATCAACACTTGATAATCTCCAACTTGGATTCAAATGGATCAAAAAGACGGCCATGAAAAAATAGCAGGTGGGGCTCACTTTTTACCATATCTTGTTTATATTTTCTGCAGATGATAGCGAATGCTGACTGTTTTTTTATATTCCTTTCAGAGATTCAATTTTCACAATATGTAGTTTGGAAAGGATTCTTTGAATGACATACTGCTATTCATTCAATTTAAATAACTAACAACTAGGTTGTGATATTAAATTAATGAAAATTCCATATTATTACATTAAAATATGATCTACAATATTAAATTTCATTTATTACAAGTCATTACATTTAATGTTAATAAAAACAAAATATTTCAACAACAACAATGGACAAGAAACAAATAACTTAAAAATTATACATTTTGATTTTTGTAAAATAGAGTAATCATGTTAAGGAATGTAAGATTTTCATATTAAAAAATTCGAGATTCAAAACCGTTTTTTAAATGCTAGAGGTGGAATACAGATAGTATCTGGTATTTTACTGGCCAGATTTTCCACTTCTGTTTTACAAATACCTTGATCAACCAACAAATCATGTTCTAAATTCTCTATGCGTCTCTCGATATCAACAATAGCTACATTAATATCAACACTTTGACCATCTCCCTGTCCAATTGAAAATGCAGGAGCAAGATGTTTGGATTGTCTGGCAGCAGTTTTCTTTGTTCTGTCTTGTAGAATAAATCTGGTCTGTTTGGGAGGTTTTAACATGGTTTCAGTAGCAGATAGTGATAAGTTAGCTCGTTGTAGTGCTATTTCCATATTAATGGATGTCAATAAATTATCCAAATCTTGTTCATTGATATCTTCATGCTACAATATACATTAAGGAGATAGTTGAGATATAATGATCCAATTAAATTTAAGTTTCTGACCAAAAGTTCGCCTTGGAACATCTGCATTCATATTGTGTCTAATAAGAATCTAAGTCTGAAGGTCTGGAGAAAATTCACGACGGTGGACAGGCGACCCTACTCCTTGTCACATACATGCGGGGAGACGAAACCACACAACTTCCACTTGACTAAATGATAGACCTTGTGATTTAACAAGCACGCTTTAAACCATTTGGCAACCCAACACCTGTTAATAGGAAAAGTAAGTTGAATAAAATACTCTTCATACTCAAATTATCTATAGATATATATACTGGGGCTTGCAATAATACTCAATGGACAAAACTGGTTGAGGGTGATAAAGAAAAAAAATAATATAGTGTACAAACTTTTCTTGTCCATAGATTTTCTAATTGATCTATTATATCTTCATATTGTAAAATAGTTTCTACTAAATGTTGTCTTGTACTGTTTATTTTTTCATTACAATCAGATGGTAGATTTAAATATACAGGTATACTTCTTTGCAATGTAGAGATATCTTCTTCACTTAGTTTTAATTCAAGTACACTTTCCTTCAAAATAGACCGAATAAATATATTACAATCATATTGTTGATTACGTAAAACAATTTCGTAGATCTGAATGATTGTCGAGTCACTCGAGTGACCAGTCAAAACAAATAAGTAGAGAGAGAGAAATGGGGTGGGGTTTAACGTCCACTCGACACAAACTAGGTCATTTCGGGACTAACATATGGTTCAATTCTATTTCAATAATTCGCTTGCGCGTAGGGGTCTTTAGCAGTGGGAGGAAACCGGAGTGCCCAGAGGTTGAGAAGGCGCCCCTATCTCCATGCCACTTACGCTCACACCAGAGAACGAAACCACAGCCGCAAGCCAGAGGTGACTGGCCAGCTAGAGGTTTAAGCGCGGCACTCTTAATCACTAGGCCATCCCAATCCCCCCAACAAATAAGTAATATCTCACTAAAATGACCTAAAGCTTTTTGAATTTGGTAGAAATAAAAGTGATGAATTGGATTGATCTGATGTGTTACTTTGATCAGTGATTTTGGAAACAGTAGATTATAGCAGATAGTGCAAGGCTAACATACACTAATTTTCATCAAATGAACTGCATTATTAACCTAATATAAACCAACTCCATTTAAAATAGTTCTAACTGGCATTTAAAAACTGATGTAGAATTCCTATTCTATAATATTATCATGCAGTCCAGTGAACTAGTGTTTTATAAAATAAAAGATAATTACCATCCAATGCCAAAATATATGTTCCTGATCTTTCCATAATAATAAATTGTGTATTCTTTCATTGTCTTTTTCTAATAAATGCAGCATCTGAAACATGTTAAATGATAGCTACATCCAAAGAATATACAGTATGCCCACGCCCTGTTGCAAAACTCTGAATTTTGATAGGAATCTTCTTAAGAAAATCTCAATAAATTTGAAAAAAAAAATCCAACATAAATGTAGGCATATAAAAAATATTCTTAGACAAGATTCTGAACTATGTGCTGCAAGTGTGAGAGGAAAATTGGGTATGTGGAAGAAATCCACCAGTTAGGAAAGCAACCTACTACTTGTAATGTTACAAGCTCGGGATCAAAACCTGTTCTTATAGAGCAGATCCTATGAATAATCACTTCTCACATCCCAACGTAAGATGGTATTATACTGTTATTGTTTGCTATTAATATATTTTTTTTTATAAGCAAAATTTTTATTCAGATTTGCATCTGAATATGGATTGGGGAATAGGCATAGCCCACATTAAACACCTTTCCCTGTCCGATATAGATTCATTTATTTAGAAATAAATAATCAATTTACACATGAAAATATGAGACATAGATAAATGGGGTCTTTAGCAGTGGGAGGAAATCAGAGGTAAATATATTTACAATGAGTCCGCTATAGTTGTCCCTTGAACCATCTGGTGATATCGAAAAACGAGTGAACAGTTTTAAAAATATTGAAAAAGTTTTCCATGTTGTCAATTCCGTGCAATAAGAGTGTTCCGATGGATAGTAAGTAAATTATTTATTATATTATTTCGGGCATCTGTTATTAATATTTGTATTATACCTTTTTTAAGTGAGCTGGATATCTGAGTAGTCGAACTTCCATAGGTGTTAAATGGTTTCTGTAAGATGTCATTGATACACCCTGTGTAGATTCATGTACCTGTAAATAATGAAATACTTGAATGTTTGCAACACCATTACAGGCAATACTAGCTGGTTTTCAGGGGAATATGAATACATACTTCCACATTGAATCAAAAGCTCATCAGTTCTTCAAATAATTATGACCTTCAAAGCTGAATTTCCTTTAAAATATACTCAAGATTACAGGAAATTATGCACAATGAATTACACCACAATGAAGATATCATTGCCATTTATTTGGACTGGATTGGAATAAGTAAATAATGATACAAGTACTTTCTTCCGAATTGTTACAGAGAAATTTGAAAACTTTAGTCATGAGTTTGAAATAGGGAGAGCAAAGAAGTCTCACCTTGTGGCTAAGATTAACATCTTGAATCTGTAAAGAATATAATCTTCTCAGATTTAACTGTAGTTTACCATTTAACATCAGCAGCTTTTGCACTTTACAACTTGGTTCTTTTATATCACATTTCTTAACTGACAGTGTTGATTTCGTTTCCTCCTTTTGATCAGTATAAAAAATAAAAATATAATGAAAGAAATGGGATTTAAGTTCTAATTTCCGGCACCATTGCTCAAATAAAAAACCCAAATCAATCAGCTTACAAAATATATTACATACATATATTCCCATTGTAGATTATGAAGAAGTCATAAATTGAAATGAACATGATACAGGTGTTGCGTGTTTTGGAAGGCGAGTTGGTGTGTTCCAGAGTTTGAAATATAACCAGCCTCTAGATCATCCACTCACACTTCTAATGGGCCTGATTTTCTCTGTATAATCTATTTTATTGTTTATTACAGTATTCGGAATACAATTTCTATGACCAACCAAACTTTAGATTACCAGTATTTTCAAACCATGGTCCATTCCTCAAAAACTATGATATATTTAATCATGCCTACATACCTCAAATAGTAAATCAGAATCATACTCTATCGGTGAAGTACAGTTGTTCATAAATTTCTCCAGAATATCTTCCTTACAGATCAACCAGGCTAGAGCTAATAATAATTCACGACTTCCG
This sequence comes from Patella ulyssiponensis, assembly GCA_963678685.1. NCBI lineage: Eukaryota > Metazoa > Mollusca > Gastropoda > Patellidae > Patella > Patella ulyssiponensis. The sequence goes on along the minus strand of OY783230.1, from coordinate 55,943,619 downwards.
GTATTGCCATCTGGTGATAAACATGCAAAATCTGGTAATAGATATCCCCATTTCTGTAATTCTTGTTTTACATACACACACCTTTCCTCTGAGATAAATAAACAGATAAACAGCTAGATTTATCTTTAGTATTTTGAATATAACCGTATAGTCACATTTATATAAAATTATAATAGTCTGAAATTGACCAACTAAAACTTGCCTTGAAACTCAACTTTATAACAAATGGCTGTCAGATCATTCAACATAATGCTGCAGCCATATGAAAGGTTTATCTGTTTAACTGCCAATTAGTATGAACAATGAGACCTATAACACTGTGTATAAATTTGACGTCAATAGGATATTAACTTTAGTCTCTATCTATAGCGTCCATAAGATATTTCAAAGAGATCCAGGACCATAATGCTGGCAGTAATAATCGGAAATTGTTGAAAATCAAAAGACTTCTTCATCTCGTGACCTCAAACATTGTGTATAAATTTAAAGTCAATCGGATATTAACTTAAGCCTCTAGACTGTAGAGCATCTACAGGATTTTTCAAGAGAGAGAGAAATGGGGTTTAACGTCTACTTGACAAAAACTAGGTCATTTCAGGACTAACATATGGTTTAATTTTATTTCAATAATTCGCTTGCACTTAGGGGTCTTTAGCAGTGGGAGGAAACCAGACAGAGTACCCAGAGAAAACCCACAAGGTTGGACAGGCGACCCTACTCCTTGCCACGTATAACTGGGGATTTGAAACCACGCCAGTTGACTCAATGGCAGGCCATATGATACAGCACGCGCTCGCTAACCATTCGACCATCCACCCCCCCACCCCCAACAAGATTTTTCAAAGTGATCAGAGGTCGTAACTGTGGTAGTATTATTGAAAATCAATAAGCTTCCTTAATCTTTGTCTCATAACCGTAGACACTGCAATGTGTATATAAATTTAAAGTCTATCGGACCGACAGGTGAGGGCAATATACAACCACATTTCAATGTGCCCTATAAATTATAAAGACTTACAAAAATAATTGGAGAGTTAAACTTAAATATTTAATAGTACAATAGCTTAAAGTTGTACTTACCCTGTGTTAACTCTGTTTCAGCTTTGACTGCAGATTCATCAATAATTCCAAAGTTACAAAAATATACCAACTGGAACATTAATTTCCATAACACTGGTGCCTGTATGAAAAAAAAAATTATAAATAGAACACTGTAAAAAAAAAATTATTTCAATTAAACATAAGCTTACATTATGCAAGAGCTAAATCTTCCTATTGCAGGTCTTTCTTTAGGCTTGAAATGTTAACTAAATTATTAATAAACTTATCCAGGCCATAATCAGCACTCGATATCAATGGTAGCCTGTGATATTTACTGGATAAGGATTCGATCTGCTGCTCAACTTTCATTCCATATTTAATCATGAAATAGATAATCGAGACTATGTTTTAAAAAACTGACTTTAGTAATGAAGATCGTGGCTAGGCTGAAAATTCAATCGCTAAGAGATGTACAATCAGGGGCAATAATCCAGAAAGTTATGGTGTGAAATGTGAAAATATCAAAAGGGATAGATTTCTTTGGGATATAAAGATACGTTTTAAGTTTCATCAAAATCTGATCAAAATTGTGGCCTCTTAGAGGTCTTTCTTTAGGCTTGAAATGTTAACTAAATTATTAATAAACTTATCCAGGCCATAATCAGCACTCGATATCAATGGTAGCCTGTGATATTTACTGGATAAGGATTCGATCTGCTGCTCAACTTTCATTCCATATTTAATCATGAAATAGATAATCGAGACTATGTTTTAAAAAACTGACTTTAGTAATGAAGATCGTGGCTAGGCTGAAAATTCAATCGCTAAGAGATGTACAATCAGGGGCAATAATCCAGAAAGTTATGGTGTGAAATGTGAAAATATCAAAAGGGATAGATTTCTTTGGGATATAAAGATACGTTTTAAGTTTCATCAAAATCTGATCAAAATTGTGGCCTCTTAGAGGGTCCACAACCTTTGTATTATAAACTTCTACACAATTTGTCCATACAAAGAGTGGGCTATTTTCATTTCGATTTTCCCGAAATTCAAATTCAACCTTCCTTACGGTGGAATAGTGATGTATTTAAACGTTTTTAAAATCTGAAAAGAATTCTGACCTCTGGAGAATCCGTAAGCTAAAATTGCGAATTTTAGAAAATCAGCGTCCATAATCCAGGAAGGTAAGTTCGGGTATCCGTGATTATCAAAATGAACCAAGATCTTAGTGTGTAATGGCGATATATTGACCCTTTTTATTAAAATTGGATGAAAATTGTGACCTCTACACAGACCATAAACTAAAAACATGATTTTTTGTTCAATCAAGGGCTATAATTTAGGAAGTTACAATCCAATATGTTTACACTATTATTTGTGTATGAGGGATGGCCATTTTGTCCAAAAGTTTCAGCCGAATTTTCACGAAATTCGAACTCAACAAACATTACGTTGTAACAGTGATATAGTAGAACGTTTTTTCAAACCAGGTAATAATTTTGACTTCTAGAGGGGCCACAGGCTAAAAACATGATTTTTCGTACATCCAGACAAATGTAATGTCCTAACAATTACCAGGAAAAAGAAACCAATCGACCATGCATACATACTCCACAACCAGGTCCTTCAGCGTGTGACTTCCGCTAAATATCTTGGAGTTATATTTAACTCTTAAATGGATTTCGGGCAGCACATCAACACCATAACCAATAAGGCAAGCTCGACAATAGGTTTTCTCAGAAGGAATCTAAATATTGGATCTATAAAAGTAAAAACCGAAGCATACCAAACCTATGTACGACCCACTGTTGAATATGCTAGCACCGTCTGGGATCCCCATGACAAAAATGACATAAGAAGACTTGAAATGGTAAAAAGACGGTCTGCTCGCTTTGTAACAAATCGATACAGGAACATGTCAAGTGTTGGAGAAATGCTTAAAACCTTGAACTGGAAGAGCCTTGAGGAAAGACGTAGAGAAGCGAGACTGATCATGATGTATAAGATTGACAGGCAGCTGGTAGCCATTGACAATCAGAGACTAGTCCCTTCCCGTCGTCTCTCTAGAAACATGCACCCCAAGTCCTTTCAAACTATCTCGGCCTGCTCTGATTACAGGAAGTGGTCATTCTTTCCCAGAACAGTGCAAGATTGAAACAGCCTACCGCCAGATACCGTATTTTTCGGTGTATAAGGCGCATGCGTAGATAAGGCGCAGGGCGAGTTTGGCATAGGTATTTCAGGAAAAAATAAAAGTGCATGCTTTAGGCGCACCCTTCTCCGGCGTCTTGTGAAACACGTGCAATACCATACGTGATTCAAATACACTTGGATCTCCAGTAACTGGGTCAAACTTACTGCTTTAGGCTTACAGTTATACATGTACGGTAATAATTACCGATATTTAGCCGTATCGAGCTTTATATATATTTCTTTATGAAACAAGAAACGATATTTATAGTTTCTGCATTGCATAAGACTTTATATTTATTATAACATTAACTTTCTATTGAATTGTTTTATATCTTAAAAGGTAATTCTGGCGCTCGTACGGTAGTCAAATTGTCGTTAAAGTCCCGATAACAAGAAACATGGCCGTCTATTACTTTCTGTTAAATTCACGAGGTATTGATGATAAACAAATGAAATAATAACTGTAGAAATAATTTATTATGATCAGCTACTCACCACTTAAATTCTGACTACCGGTAAAAGAGAAACAATACTTCCAGTCCATTTAAACTATCCAAACAACGGACAATGAAACGGTGTCCATTGCCCCGGCCACTACACGCGGCATGACAATACCCAAATTGTAACCATTTAGATCTATCAGTAACATAATACAATATTATTTTAATACCAATCAAAGAAACAATGATTTTGTGAACTATAAACAACTTCGTAAAGCATACCGTGACAACTCACCGGTAGATAATTAACGATACCGGTAATTTATAACAATGTATCAATCAGTGAATCCATGTTGCATGAAACTATCGGTAACTTGAAACGGCTTGATGTAAAATTTGCAGCTATGTATAGAAAATACCAACGAACATTCCATAAAATTTCTAAAAATTATTTATTTAGAATGGCTACGAGACGAACGGTTAAAGAATACGGTAACAGTGTCGCGGGTTTTGAATTTAATTTTGGCAAGTCGAACGTAAGACGGCTATGAATTTGTAACTTAGTAACCAAGTAAGGAAGCGCATAGATAGAGCGTGGCACGTTATCCACAAATAGAGAAAGAATTGGTTTACTATGTCAATGATATACGTCGAGCAGATCTGCCGTTTCGATGACAGGTTAGACTGAACAGCTTCAACACATGACATGTCAGTTTAACTGTAATCCCACCCTTACTACCGATGACTTATATTGAACCAATGAAAATGCTTGTATGAATGCGTACCCCGCCCTATACGTCAACTTGACTGATAGCACTATCGACCTTGAACGGGGACATATGTGGACTGTTGGTAATGGCCAATCTGCATGGAATAGCAGAAATATATGATGTGGAAATAGCAAGAAATATTAACGATACGAATGCTATTTTTTGAAACATCGTTAAAGTAGAATGGCTATCGGCCGATGGTGTTTGCATTACGGTTATGACTAACAATATACCGTACACGGATTAGCATAAAAGGACGACATCTTTTTTTGTGCATGAAATAACAGAAATACGGGCGATAATTATTGACATATTTTAACCGTATCTAAAAGATTATTGATGACATGGACGCATTTTAAAATATCTAAAACATTTATGACAAATATAAATGGACACAAAGGGAACAATACTGTCTTTAGTTTGAGTGGTAATATATCATAAACTTTTGAGGTAGCGTCACCGGGCCGACATTTGTTGATTGTAGGGCAATTATTTCTTGAACTCCCGACTTCGGTGTAGACACGGGAAAAACCTGGATTTGCTTAACGTTGTGTATTAGGCGCACCCCTTCTAGAAAATAAAATATTTGGTAAAAAAAGTGTGCCTAATACACCGAAAAATACGGTATAGCTACTGCTGGGTCTCTTGAGTCATTCAAAACTCAACTGGCCAAACCCTCTATCTAAACTTTTAAGCAATCCTTTTATATTTTATTTATTTTTTTATATTTAACCTTCACTGTCCTCTTTTTAACATCCCCGCGCACCCCCATTGACAGTACCTTCAAAGTGTTGAAGTTGGTCAATTAAATGGAAGAAGAAGGAAGAAGAAGAAGATATTGAGATAGACATTAAACTATTACAATACAATTGCTAGTAATACATTTACATAAAATAGTAATTCAGAATCGTAGATTGAACTTGACTATATTTCAGCCGCTGGCTGTACGATTTCACGATAAAGTCACGTGACCTGAAACCCATATAATTAGACTCTATAAGTCTATATCTTCAAGTTTCATTGAAATCGGATAAAAATTGTGACCTGTACAGAGTGTTCGCAAACAATTCGGGCGGACGGACGGGTGCGACGACAATATATGTGGCATAAAAAAATAAAATTGAAATAATACAACAAAAACTAACAGCTTCTTTTTTGTTGAATTTTGCCTGTCTGAACATTTCTGGAGAAATTTCACTCGTTCCATTTTGCAACAGTATTTTAGAAAGCAATTTTATAGTCTCTCTAACATGAGCCATATTTAATAGTGATACTTTGTATGATTAATGTGAACATTTCATTTGTATATCAATTAAATAATTCTATGAGAGCAACTGTGAAGTTTTCAAGACATATTCTTTGGATTCTGAATTCTTAACATCTTCATAATTGATCGCTGTTGATGAGGACGCTCAAAACATTTGATGTGATGATCCACCAAACTCAACTAGATCTACTACATCTTAAATATTATCAACTTTCAATAATCGCCTATTTCGATCCGCCTAACATCATAACATAAAAAATATATCAACTGTTACTTATTGTTTGTGGAAGTGATTCTGAGAAATAAATGAAAGAATTTCCTCTCCCATATTTTTTCTACGGAACATCACGTCAATAAAAATATTATAGAGTTATCTTTCCGGAGAACGCTTGGTCGAAGACGGTCGAGTCCAAACAGATTGGGTCGAGTCGGTCTAGCACGTCGATTATGAGAGATTGTCCTCTGTTTGTCTGCAATATCACCCTTGGTGAAAGTGGACGTTGAACTCCAGACACGAACGAAGTGTCAGTTGTGACAACAAAGAAGAAATTTGGAGATCTGTAAGCTTACATTTATGACCAAGAAGGCTAGGGTTGCAAAGGGTGGGAAACTTTCCGGGAATTTTCAATGTTGGGAATTTTCAGGAATTTTCAAATCTATTTTTAGAAATGAAAAATACTGAAATTACAATTATTTACTGGAATTTTCTTTTACTCTTTTACTTTCATCTATATAAACTATTAAAACTTATTTAACCATGTTAGTTGTGTTCCAAATGGTAAAACTAAAGAGATAAATTTATGTAAATTCTGCTCTCAAAGCTTATACAAAAAAAATATAACTAAGGTCTAATTGAAACTCTTCGAAGCTGACAAACGATCCTTTCACTTTCAGCACAGAAATTTCAGATATTCATGAGGATTCATTTGAACCTGAAATCTCCATTTTATCCACCGATGATGATGTAGATAATGGCAGAGTTACCTAACTATGGGCATTAATTATAGAGTGTGTAACCTGTGTATGAACAATTTAACAGAATATCTCATTATTACTTAGTTATTAGATTTTAGTATATAAGACATATCAGATGATATCTTTTGTATCTTTTAGTTATTAAAGTATTACTGTCACTTGCAACTCATTAATAGCGACACAGGTTTCATTTTATGACACCAAATTGAAAATTCCCCAAATTCCTGAGAAATTCACCCTTTTTGAAAATTCCCGGTAATTTTGCAACCCTGAAGAAGGCCACTCACTCTGTAATAAAGGGTGTTTCTCTTCTTTAAAAGTTTAAAATAAAATCATGAACAGTTATTAGGCTACTCTTCAATGGCATATCATCACAGTTTGCATGGAAACAAGTAGGCCTAATTATTAATTATATGGTACTAATAGTGAAGAGTGGAATTGATGCTGCTGCAATACTGTTACTTATACTTGTCGTTGGTTCATTCCTAAATAAATTGATTATTCTGGTGTTGACTACTGAACTCATTATGATGACTTTGATGAGTCATGAGTGAGTTTCACTTTCAGTTTGGTATTTATGGACGGTAACTGATGAGTAAGTTGGATTGACGACAATTTGTGGTATGAATGACCTAATGTCTGAGCCATGGTAAATAATAAACGGATTTCTACGATTATGAACAAACTACTCTACTTTGGTTATTATAAACTTACCTATGTGTTTAAAATCACCTCCCGTTAAATAAAATCTATTGCACAATTAAATATCCCAACAAAAAAAAGTCTTCTCTCTTGAAAAGTCAATGTTTTTGCTTGTATTTTTGTCTGTGGCCATCACAACATTACATATGGGCTAAACCATTGTAATAATATTATTATGTTGAAGGGGGTAAAGGTTGACAATTTGTGACAACCACGTGTGTTGTAATCAAAACAGCGCACAGTCTTTTCGGTTGTTTGAGTTTGGGCAAGAAAATAGCAACTGAAGACAATGACATAAATTTTGAACCAATTGATTGTCAGTACTAAATTTCATTTACCGATTATACGAATACTCGTAAATACATGTACATGTATAACATTGCTTTTCTCCCCATAATTTCACCCCTGTATATTATATATATTTTTATAAAACATATTACAGCAAAGTCAATTATAGACAACTTTTTGGTTAACATTTATAAATAAACACACTTTATCTCATAATTTTAATTGATCATATTTCATATGAGAAAAGACCACCGCTTCTCAATAATTTCCATATTTAAGTCACATTCCGACTGTTCATATCATTAATGTTCCTGATTAAACTGATTTTTTGTTCATCGAAATCGAAACATTCTTGATAAGAACAGTCTAAACGTCGTTTATCATCTTTATAAAAATGTATTTAAAACAAAAAATCACACGTCAGAAAAGGCATAGCAGATTGCGTGTATTATTGGGTTTTGTGTGTTAATTATGCAGACCGTGAGAAAAGCTCATGCAAGTTTCGCGGCACTAAATTTAACCATCTGTGTAGCATACAATAACTCATATGACATGGTACCTTTTACGGTAATAGAATTCAAAGCGTTGATTAGCTGAGGCATGATCGCGATCTACAAAATGCCATCTGAAAATTCCACTCTCCGTACTGGATTTCAAAATAGGTAACGTACTGAGAGTACAATCATATGGATAAACTGCCTTGTGAATTTCACAATTATAAAATCCTGAACACACCAGAAATAGTATTCAAAGAGAAATAGAAAGACATGGATGGAACTATCTACTGATAATAAAAACCGATGCACGGTATGATTTGTTGATAATAATTATTGGTATTTTAAGAAAAAACGTTATATACCAATTCAATGATATAATGGCCTCGGCTATTAATTTTGCCGAGTCAAATGTAAAATACATCGGATTTTACCTCGGCTACAGCAGATTGCCGAGTTTAATTGGCAGGACTGCTTAAAGGAGCTAAATCGCTAACTTTTGGGACCTAGAAATTGACTCAGGTGGGCCGCAACGCATATAATACAGTAATATGAATGTATCTTAACTGATTTACATTCAATGGTTTCTGTTTTTACTTTAATTTCAAATCAGTTATGTTCGGCGAAATAAGCTAGCAATCTCAATCAAAGGTAAATTTCTAGTATCTGGTATTCCAGTCTACATACGTCGTTTGATTTGGTGCAATGTTTCTATATATAGCCTTGTTCCTCAAGTCTCTTGCTAAAGCTGGGGCTGAAACACATTATGTTACACGATTCGTGTACCAATGGTGGAATGTTTTTTTTGTCTTAAATATTGGATATCAGAAGCCCATCTTTTTCCGGTAAGATCACAGCATCAATGTTGATTTAAATTGATAAATATTTCGTTTTTTCAATGTTGAAGATTTTGGAGGATATTGAGTTAGAGACTTAGCTACTTTAAGTTCATCATCAGGAAATATTAAAAATATTCAAGGGTGAGATTCGAGGCCAGTAAAACAAATGTAATTCAAAAGAAAAAATTCCCACAACACTTTAACCAAATAATTAATACAAGGCGGAAACAAAATATCGGACTACGGGCGTATTTATGTTTATAAATGCCCAAACTCATTACTGGGTCTGAGAGAAATAGCTTATTCATACACAAAAGAGCCAAACACAGTTACGATAGACAAACCTTGCTTTGACCCCCTTATACGAAATGATCTATCCCGATAAGTGACTTAATAAGCTTCCATTTTTTTTATTTCTCGATGCCAAAGTTTGTGAGGAGTTCAATTTTACAAGAGAGAACTTTTTTATTCGTTGGGATATTTAGTTGTACAATGGATTTTATTTAACAGGTAAGTTTATAATAACCAATGTAGAGTAGTTTGTTCATAATCATAGAAATCTGTTCATTATTTACCATGGCTCAGACAGTAGGCACGAAACAGCCAAGTTACGAAAAAGTCTGCACCATGGCTGCAATTTGTAGACGTGATAATTCTTATCAACGGCTGCAATTGATACACTATTTGAGTCTTGGAGCAAGTAAAATTAAGTTCAGTTGCAAAATTTTCAACACATATAATGACAGTTTGCATGGAAATAAGTAATTATGTTACAATTAGTAAAGAATGGAACACTGAAATCATAATCTATCTTACTGAACAGTTCTTCTGTATATTTGAGTGACATGACATGGCCATTTTAAAATGAACAGATATTTCGCATAGCAGTTGGGTTAAATCAAATCATATAATTATACGATAAGGTTTCACCTTTATTTCAATGAGAATTGGTTTATTATATGTTAAGCTATGTACAGTACAGTTTGGAAATTAAGGGAGTTATAGTATAGGCCAGTAACTTTTTTGTAGTCTAATAACTACAAAACTTGCTCAAACGAAGGCATTAGGACGGTCCACTGTGGCTGGATCAAGACGGAAGTCATCAGTAGTGGAACCATTTCTACCTGCACCCCAGTTCAACAAAGGCTGAGCCATTGAATGCACTTTGGGACAATCTTTGTGCAAAAAATCTTCTACACAATTACTAAAATAAACAGATTAAAAATTTTGTGGTCACTATATGTCCAGTCTACAAGCATGCCAATAAAATTTGGCAAAGTAAAGTGCCCGAAATCTCATAAAACACTAATTTTAGGACTGAAATAGCAGTAAAACGCGTTTGTGGCCATCAAATATTCCAAAATTTTCTTGGGGGGTCCATACAAGGTCAGCTCCACTTCTTCGCCCCGCGAAGAAAACTGGCCGCAGCCTGTAAACCTGCTTCGGGCATTTCTAGTTTTGCTTCCCTAACTGTCATCGAGTCCTAATATAAAACACTAATTTCACTTTTCTTTTAAATTGAATATCACGAATTTGTACTGAGTTGACTATTGATTGAAACATTTTGTCTGGGGTCACTTTACTTTGTGAATTCAACTGCAACAGTGTGATTGGATGGAATTCAGAGTGGGATTTCGGTTACAGAACCATTGGATACTTTTGGACTTGCTCACACAGGCTAAAATAACAGAAAACGCATTTACGGTGGTTAAATTTTCAAAATTTTCTCCGGGAGGGTAAGGCTCCCGTAGCCCGCGACGATTGATTGGTTGTTTGGAATTCTGGGCAGCCAGGTAGGCTATATTGGACCAAATTGAAGTTGCTGTGGGTGTAAACGATTGATTGGAATTCGAGTCAGCAAGTCACCTTAATTAGGCTATATTAGACCACTTTGAAATTGCTTTGTTCATGGGCTGAAATAGCAGGAAAAAGTGTTTGCAGCCGTTCAATATTCCAAAATTTTCTTAGGTGGGGGTAAGCCACGCTTCTTCGCCTCTTGGGGAAGACCGGTGCCGCTGTCTGTAAACATGATAAACGTTGTATTGGTGTGATATTTTAGTTTATCCTCGTAAATTATGCCAAACAATGTTTACAGAAGACTGAGACTTTAAACAAAATTTATGGGGGTACCCCTCCCCTCAGAAGTTGCAGACCTCCCCAATGTATATTTCACGGCTACGCCCCTGCCACCACGAGAGTATATTTTTGTTTTTACGCTTATGTCTTCCAACATTTTAATAATCTTTTTTTTTTATATAGAATTATACATAAAACTGGTACTGCATTAACCCACTCCATGGCTGATGATCTTTTAACAGATAGTGTTAGACTTAGAGCAGGATGGATAGTGTACAACCCAAATCATTATAACGGAAATATCCATACATGGTTGGAGGAATACAAACCATCACAGATTAATCAGTAATTCATCTCTATCTTACTACAAGGAGTATGGTCATCTGTTCAACCTTGTTGGTTTCCGCTTGGTCCTCCCACTGCTAAAGACCCCTATGTGCAAGGGAATTAGTGAAATAAAATTTGGGTCAAGTGAAAGTTTAACCCCATTTCTGTTTCGCTTTCTATCTTACTGATAAACAGTAAAAAAAATTAGCAATTATAGATAAGGCAATTGATTCCACATTACTTTCAATTACTCCTGGACTTATATCCCTTGTTTTACTTTCAATTACTCCCGGATTTATACTCCTTGTTTCACTTTAATCTACACCATATCTTAAAATTATGTTCCTTGTTTCCATTGTTGCAATGAATAACAATTACATTTACAATAATTTCTTATTTTTTCTTGTAGAGTTATTGCCCTTTATTATGACAGAATTTTGTCAACATGCCAATGATATTATTCAATATAAAGATTCACAGTTTGACACCTTTATGTACAGCTTGGATGACTTAGCTGCTGTGGGCGTTTTTTATTTGTTAAATTATATGGCCTGTTTCCTTGTTGTAGGCTACCATGTGGAACCCGGATATGGGCCTTTATCAAAGACTCTTGACAAATACATGTAGCTTTGGTTTTATTGTTTTCATCCATTTTAAAAAGTTTTAATTATAGAAATAACTATCATAGACCAGAGTACTGAGTGAGAAAGCTGTCCCCAAGCCTGGATATAATGCACTGGCAACTCACATTTTCAGGCACAAATGTAGGCTCTGTGAATGAAGGGTTTAGGTCGACCTTACAATTGATAGCAACTTATTTGCATGGAAACAACATCACATGATAAGAAACATGTGTCATGTGACTTTTTGAAAAAGCAAAATGGAATTGAACAAAGACACCCAATTTTTGAATATTGATGATGTTGACAATAATGCATGACAAGAATTATGGAAGGACTGACCATGCCTTTGAGTGTTTCTTCCACAGTATTTACCATTTAGTTGATCACATGATAAGTAAATTAAAGGTCACATGTTAATCTTTATTGTTTCAAATTCAGTCGCTCTCAGTTGTCCTCATTTGCTGATATGATTGACATAACCACACCTGCAACTGACTGGAACCAGTTGCAAAGTCGACATAAAGCCCCTTTAAGACAAAATTAATGTAGTTCCTGTCATTTTGCCTGAATTATGGCTCCTGATTGTACGGAAAATCATGTTTTTAGCTTATAGTGCCTCTAGAGGTCACAGTTATTATCTAATTTAAAAAAACATTTGAATATATCACTGTTAAACTGTTATGACCCTCTAGAGGCCACAATTTGGATGAAACTTGAGACAACTTCTTGAATTATAGCCCTTGATTGTAGTGTACAAAAAATCGTGTTGTTAGCTTGTGGTTCTTCCAGAAGTCATAATATTTATACGATTGAAAAAAACTTTTGAATATATCACTGTTACAACTGAGTTCGAATTTTGTGGTAATGGGACCAAAACTGCCAGACAAATTGCCACCCCTCGTACTCAAATAGTGGAAATATTGTGGACACAATTTTGATCCGATTTTGACGAAACTTGAAATATACCTTTATCAAAGATCTTGGTTCCTGTTGATATTTGCACATATCTGATTATAACTTCCTGAATTACTCATTTTATGTTTACATACTAATTTGTTTTAACATTTACAGTAAATGTGATATGTTTGCTTTAAATCTGCTTTAAAATGCTTCATTGATATTTGGAAACGGCTATTTTAATTATAATAATATCTTAATATTTCAGAGATTGTGGTATTTGCTGGCTTTCTCTTCGTTCTCCAAGAACCCAGGAATGTGGACAAGAGGAAAGTGGACAAGATGAAAGTAGACTAGATGAAAGTGAAGATGATGAAAGTGAAGATGATGAAAGTAATGTAGATGGGTTAATAGAGTCATTTGATCGTCTACAGGCCTCTGGTCGACCTATTAATTCAAAAACATTGACTGAATTGGCACAAATGTTTAACGTTCTTGTAGGAAAATGGATGTTTTTTACTGACACAGGAGCTAAAGTGGACTATCTATGGGAAAAAGTTGCTACCAATATTGCCTCTGGAGCAATGCATCCAGCAGTATCTGCAAAGGTTTCAACCGCTGATGATACTGGTAGCCATGTTGTGTTAATATACAACAATAATTTTGCTGATAAAGATGAAGTTTATATCACTGAAAATGCTATTCGAAATATCGGCATCAAAACAAAGATGTGCTATAAAGCAGATGCATATACTTACATGGGAGTATATAGTAATAACCCTTGGGGAGTAAGACCTGTATTGTATACAAGCATGTTTGATATTCAACAGGGTGTATCCAAAATATTAGAATGTTCTGATTTGATGAACCATGAGAATATGGAAATGATGGACACAACATAATGAAATTGTCTTAGTATGTTTGTAACACTAAGAACTTCATTGGCAATTGCTCATGGCAGCCCCAACTTTGTGGAACAGGCAACACCAAAACTTAAAAGTGATCTTTTTTATAAGAACTTTATAAAGTAATAAGAACTTTTTAAAGTAATAAGAACTTTTATTATTGTTAATTACTTTTAATTATTGTTAATTACTTTTAATTATTGTTTTATGTGTATTTATCAAAAACTTATAAAGTTTTATTATTATTATAAAGTGTTAGTGTTATTAAAATAGAGATAACATAGTGTAAATATGTGCATTACATTATACTGCCCGGCAGATTGCATGTGTGTTACTACTGGCAGATATTTGGTCACCGACAAACCATCAACATGGCTAAATAAAGTGAATAGATTGATAGTAAAGCTGAATTGTTTAGGCTTTTGTGAGCTTTGGATAAATAACTGATTGGGGGAACAATTAACAAACATTGTAAGACATACATGTACTTTACCAATGAACGGTCGGTAATAGAATATGAGTGTGCTGTATGATTTGCCAATGATGTTGTCGCAGACAAGAAATTAGACACTGTAACAACTAATTCTTGATATGTGTAGGCTTTAAGCATGCCAAAGTTAGTTACTGTTAAAGTTCAGCAATTAAATACAAGGCTATCTACTGAATTTTGCCTGGACAATGGCAACTGTGCTTGCAAAAACATGACAATAACTAACACTGGCATGCCTAAATTGGGTGTACCATGCAAAATAGGAGAAACAGATGGAGACAGACAGACTGTTCATACAAGGAACTTCATTGTGTGGGTACCATGATGTTGGAATTTAACAGTGGTCAATGGGGGGCCTTCTTATACAAATGAACAATTCATTAAATAATGTACCAGGAGGGTCCTTGTACATTATTTATACCAGCTTCAAAAAGTACAAGCCAACAGTGAGGCTGATGTCCCCCGCCGAAATCCCAAAATAAATAGATAACACATATTAATTAATCGCACATTTATTTTTTTCAAACGTATCGACCAATCAAACTGAACACGGAGTGTCATCCAAAAATTGCTTATCTCTGCCTACCGTAAGAAGAAAATGCTCATCTTCGAACTCCATCAAGGCATTGACCTAATAAGCATACACACCAATTTTGAACATTTTAACTCAATTCGAAGGAGAGTTATTGTGTTCCAAAGTCTCGGCAAATCAAATTGCTTATCGCTCTGCTTACCCTGAGCAGAAAATGCTCATTATCGATCTTAGTCAAGGTATTACTGTAATGAAACTATACACCAAGTTTCATCACTCCCACTTAATTAGAACTAAAGTTATCGTGTCTCAAAGCATCAACCAATCAAATTGCTTATCTCTGCCTACCCTAAGCGGAAAATGCTCATCTTCGAACTCCATCAAGGCATTGACCTAATAAGCATATACACCAAGTTTGAACATTTTAACTCAATTAGAAGGAGAGTTATTGTGTTCCAAAGTCTCGACCAATCAAATTGCGTATCGCTCTGCTTACTCTGAGCAGAAAATACTCATTATCGAACTTAGTCAAGGTATTACTGTAATGAAACTATACACCAAGTTTCATCACTCTCACTTAATTAGAACTAAAGTTATTGTGTCCCAAAGCATCAACCAATCAAATTGCTTATCTCTGCTTACCCTAAGCGGAAAATGCTCATCTTCGAACTCCATCAAGGCATTGACCTAATAAGCATATACACCAAGTTTGAACATTTTAACTCAATTAGAAGGAGAGTTATTGTGTTCCAAAGTCTCGACCAATCAAATTGCGTATCGCTCTGCTTACCCTGAGCAGAAAATGCTCATTATCGAACTTAATCAAGGTATCACAATAATGAAACTATACACCAAGTTTCATCACTCTCACTTAATTAGAACTAAAGTTATCGTGTCCCAAAGCATCAACCAATCAAATTGCTTATCTCTGCTTACCCTAAGCAGAAAATGCTCATCTTCGAACTCCATCAAGGCATTGACCTAATAAGCATATACACCAAGTTTGAACATTTTAACTCAATTAGAAGTACACTTTCAAAATAAATGTTATAAATAAAAGAAGGTTTTATCTATATTTCTACATATATTTTCGGGTGTTTTGCTGATAACAATCGTAGTTCCAAGAATAAATATTTGTGAAAATTTTCCCAGAGGTAAAGTTATATATATTCATAAGGCATTGACCTAATAAGCATACACACAATTTTGAACATTTTAACTCAATTCGAAGGAGAGTTATTGTGTTCCAAAGTCTCGGCAAATCAAATTGCTTATCGCTCTGCTTACCCTGAGCAGAAAATGCTCATTATCGATCTTAGTCAAGGTATTACTGTAATGAAACTATACACCAAGTTTCATCACTCCCACTTAATTAGAACTAAAGTTATCGTGTCTCAAAGCATCAACCAATCAAATTGCTTATCTCTGCCTACCCTAAGCGGAAAATGCTCATCTTCGAACTCCATCAAGGCATTGACCTAATAAGCATATACACCAAGTTTGAACATTTTAACTCAATTAGAAGGAGAGTTATTGTGTTCCAAAGTCTCGACCAATCAAATTGCGTATCGCTCTGCTTACTCTGAGCAGAAAATACTCATTATCGAACTTAGTCAAGGTATTACTGTAATGAAACTATACACCAAGTTTCATCACTCTCACTTAATTAGAACTAAAGTTATTGTGTCCCAAAGCATCAACCAATCAAATTGCTTATCTCTGCTTACCCTAAGCGGAAAATGCTCATCTTCGAACTCCATCAAGGCATTGACCTAATAAGCATATACACCGAGTTTGAACATTTTAACTCAATTAGAAGGAGAGTTATTGTGTTCCAAAGTCTCGACTAATCAAATTGCGTATCGCTCTGCTTACCCTGAGCAGAAAATGCTCATTATCGAACTTAATCAAGGTATCACAATAATGAAACTATACACCAAGTTTCATCACTCTCACTTAATTAGAACTAAAGTTATCGTGTCCCAAAGCATCAACCAATCAAATTGCTTATCTCTGCTTACCCTAAGCAGAAAATGCTCATCTTCGAACTCCATCAAGGCATTGACCTAATAAGCATATACACCAAGTTTGAACATTTTAACTCAATTAGAAGGAGAGTTATTGTGTTCCAAATTCTCAACCAATCAAATTGCGTATAGCTCTGCTTACCCTGAGCAGAAAATCCTCATTATTGAACTTAGTCAAGGTATTACTATAATGAAACTATACATCAAGTATTATCAATCTCACTTAATTAGAACTAAAGTTATCGTGTCCCAAAGCATCAACCAATCAAATTGCTTATCTCTGCTTACCCTAAGCGGAAAATGCTCATCTTCGAACTCCATCAAGGCATTGACCTAATAAACACATACACCAAGTTTGAACATTCTAGCTCAATTAGGAAGAGAGTTATTGTGTCCCAAAAAGTGTGACGGACGGACAGACAGACAGACAGACAGACAGACAGACAGACAGACGGACGAACCCATTTTAATAGTCCCCCAACTTTCTTCGAAAGGCGGGGGACAAAAATGTCAACAGAAAAGTAACTGAATAACTGAAATTAAGTCCTGTAAAATTCAATAGGTTTCTTCCTTTTAAAAACTTGATTTTGTTTTATGTTTACAAGATTTCACAAGTTTGAAAGTAAGACTGAACAATTCTGAAATTGACTATGCTTCCCAAAGATTGAAATCATCCCATCTACAATCCCTGTAAATATGAAAAATATTTAACTTATAGAAATTTGTAAGAAACTTGACAGACAGTAATAGCAATATAATAATGTTTAAATATCAGGCTTGACAAGGACAGCTGTGTAGTCGTTAGTATGGGACCGAAAATTTATGTCCTTTGTACATATTGGCATGCACGTAAAAGATCGCTTGACAGTTGCAATTTGACATAAGAGTAGGCTGTACTGCTGCTGTTCCGTCAAATTTTCGCTCATAGTTCGAAGCAAATCAATAGGACGTTAAACCCCTTTTCAATTAATTTCATTTAAATATCAAATGGAATAGAATTTGAATTGATATTTAATCCGATTTGATCCTTATTGTGCAACAAACTTCTTTTTGACTATATTTAAGAATACATTTGCTCCTGTTCCATTCAAATACATAAATGCCTTATATTCTAGCAAATTTATACTTATCTCTGAAGAGACTTTTCCATTGACAAAGATCACAGTACACTTTCAAAAAAAATGTTATAAATAAAAGAAGGTTTTATCTATATTTCTACATATATTTTCGGGTGTTTTGCTGATAACAATCGTAGTTCCAAGAATAAATATTTGTGAAAATTTTCCCAGAGGTAAAGTTATATATATTCATCATCTTCATCATCATCAGGATATTCATCTTCGTTATCTTCATCATAACCATTATCAAACTCACCATGTTCATATCTACAAATTTTTAAAAAAATCTGTGATTTAAGTACTGTCTTAGATTTCATAACAAGAGCACATTCACTGAGTTCTAAATAGATTAAGAGGCATCAAACGAGCTTAATTCGAACCTACATGTTTAATAAGCTTTCCATTATATAGTTTTCTACAAAAAATTATGAACAGACAAGATCTGTGGCTACAGACAATAATTAACCTGTTTAAATTATTGTGGCCTTTTTATCAATACAAATATTTTTTGGATAAAAATTTAAATCTTGTGTTTGCCAGCAGAGAATAAAAGAAAAAAACACAACATTAAATGCAGGCTTCTCAAGACATATTTACCTTGGACGTTTTACATTCTCATTCACTGAAACAAGAAGACATTCTATGATGAAAGATAATATATCAAGAACAAAAGACACCTAAAATTCCTGATTGGTAAGTTGAAGTTCCCAGAACAATTTTCCAGTCTAACAAATGTGTTTGACTGATATCTGTATTAAATATCTATTCAGACAGCCTGGTAATTTTAATACACCCACATTTCCATGTGGAACTATGCCATAGCCCCTGTCTGTCCATTTACATTTGGTTTGTGGACACTCTACAGGTCACAATTTTTATATGCATGTTTTATATCTTGGTTCCTTTAGATACTGGCGCATATAGAACTATGAACTATCTAGAGGTTTCTGGACCATCTGCAGGGCACAATTTAAAATTGATTTTAAGAGCCTCTCATACATTTAACACCATAATAACGGTTGACTCCTAGAAGTCACAATTTTTATCAGGTTTTGGTGAAGCTTAAAATGGATATTTATATCACAAAGATATCAGTGTCTTTTGATATTGACGCATGTCAGACGATAAAATCCTGGATTATGGCCACTGATTGTACAAATTATCTCTTTTTTTAGCTTGTTCGCTTGATTGAATCCTGAATCATGTGAAAATTGATGAAATTAGGAACTGAATGAACAATACAAAACAGGTAGTTCCTTAAGGAACTGTCTCTGAGCGGATGATGTCCACTGACAGTTCCTGTCGGGCCTTATAAAGCTGCAATATGAAAATACCGCTCTTCCCCACCTCTGTTTATAAGGCTATTTTGGAATCCTTATCCACTATTTTTCACCTTGATTCTACTTCATTTGTCAAAGGCATCATTTCTTGCCACAGCCAGCACATATTTATAATGATTCAACACTATTTTCAAGTAGAATTCTGCGATTAAAAACATACACAAAATACGTTTGAACTGAAGAGCCATTACGAGACTCGAACATGCGCAAACTACACGTTTATTTCATCTGGGGGTTGGTATGGCCTAGTGGTCTAGAGTGCCGCGCTTCGACCTCTAGCTGGCCGGTCACCTCTGGCTTGCTGCTGTGGTTTCGAGCCCTGGTGTGAGCGTATATGGCATGGAGATAGGGGCGCCTTCTCAACCTCGTGGGTTTCCTCCGGGCACTCCGGTTTCCCCCCACTGCTAAAGACCCCTACGCGCAAGCGAATTATTGAAATAAAATGAAACCATGTGTTAGTCCCAAAATGACCTAGTTTGTGTCGAGTGGACGTTAAACCCCATTTCTCTCTCTCTCTTATTTCATCTCTAAATTCTACTTGAAAAAGGTGTTGAATTATTGAAAATTTGATTCCTTTTAGTGGAAAAAAAGGAATCACGGTGAAAAATAGAAGGTAAGGGTTCTAAAACAGCCTGAGAACAGAGGTGGGGAAGAGTGGTATTTCTCCTTATTTTCATTTCTTAGCTATATAGGGGCCGACCGAAACTGTCAGTGGACATCATCCGCTCAGAGACAGTTCTTAAAGGAAATACAAGACAGGTACTGTTTTGACTATTGATCTGTATATCTAACCATCGATTTATTTTTAAAAATACGTAAAAATGTATTTACTTTCATCCACTAGTTTTTGTGGATCATATTTCATTTCAATGTTGGCAGCTTCAGGATGGTCCTCTAAATATTTTCTCTTGGCAGTCACAGCAGCTTCTTCCATTTCCTTTACATGTAAAGTATTTGCGTCCTCTGCATTTGAACAACTAAAAAAACAAAATAGTTTGTAGATATTCAAAATGTCAGCATATAATGTAAATGAAAAATTAGGGATTGGCCAATAATTAGGTAATTTTTCGATTTTTGCAATTTCAATATTAAAGATACATTCTCTTGAAAGTATCTATCAGGTTGTTACTTCCAATAAAAGTATGGCAAATTTAGTTATTGAAAGTGTAGATTACTAGAAAAATACTGGATTATCAAAAAAAATAGAATATTTGGAGCAGTATTAAAATGAATACATTAATTACCACAGGCTCATGTAAAATCAAAACTTTCTTTCAAGGTATATGGCAAATTATAAATGTTGAAAGTCTATTACATTCATATAAAGCCTGGTGACAAATATCGCCGAAACATAGGTGGAGTGAGCACACTACAAATTGATTTTGGCGATCATGAAAACAAACAGTCCTTAGTCAGATTCTCATCCAAACGACAATTTGTGAACATAATACATACGCCTTTTATGTATACTTCTTACAGAGACCAGTAAACGTGTTGTACAACTACATCACTTCTGGTTTTAATATAAATTAATTTCCTACTTACAAAAATCCTTTTTGCTTGTGAAACAGAGGGGATTAATTTGGAATATATATTAAAGATTTATGGAAACCTTGTTGAAAACCGTTGGTGTTCCCCTTTAAAATTAACCACATTATCCTTAAAATTTTGCAGATTTAGTTATGCTAAATAGTCAATATGCTCATTTTGATTCTTTAATAAACAATTTGTTTCTAAATAAATATTTGAATTTTAACAAATCTATTAAATATATATTTACCCTCCTGCATCATTAAAATGGTCATAGTCTATATTGGGTTCTCGACAAACATAACACATAGTAGTACCACATGTACATGTCATCTTATTACATCCAAAATCTTTAAAAAATCTTTTTTTACAGTTTGAACAAGTTCTCAACATGGCCTCAGATATTTTATTTTCTATATATGTTCGCATATCCGTTTCAGTTTTCTTTTCAACTTCACTGCATTTCAAAGGAACATGATTTAGTTCTTGACAGAATCTAAAATAAAATATATCAATGTACAGACATACCATTAAAATACTTAAAATGAACATGAATTAAATGTTTAGCCAACATTGTTTGCAGGGAATAAAACTTAACTACAAGTACAATGAGGGAGACCATATTGTCTCGACAACTTGAGATTGTAAAATCTTTTCACATACTGTTCTAGGAAGCAGAAAGATAGGCTGGCACTGCCAGGCAGGATACGCCCACATTTGCGAGAGATGGATAGAGAACAAGCAATACCGAAAGTGATTTTTCCTACATCATTAAGTTAGAATTTGATATGTGCAAATATCGAAATGAATTAAGATCTTTGGGTTATAAAGGTGCATTTCAGTAGGCTTCAAATTCAACTGGGGATCATGTTGCTAAGTGGGTAAGATGATGGCTCGGTAGCCTTGAGGTTGGGTGTTTGATCCCTGCATTGGGTGATAAAGTTCATCTAGATTTTCTAGCGTGGTTTCCCCTTGTTAGTGATGAAGGATGGATGATGGCCTAACAAGAACAGCTGTCAATTTTGGTTCGATTTTCACGAAATTCAACCTTAACCTTCATTACGATGTAACGGTGATATAATCAAACGGTTTTTTAAATGGGATAATAATTCTGACCTCCAGAGGGACCACAAGCTAAAAAAAAAGGTCATTTTTCGTACAATCAGGGGCCCTAATTCAGGAAGTTACAATCCGATATGCACAAATAACGAAAGGAACTGAGATTGTTAAATTGTAAACATGTGTTTCAAGTTTCATCAAAATTGAATAAAGATTGTGACTTCTACAGGGTTCACAACCTTGATATACCATATTTTCACACTAATCGCGTACAAACGGCTGCCATTTTGCCTTTCAATTTTGGTCCGATTTTCACAAAATTTGAACTCAATCTTCATTACCATGTAACGGTGATATAATCAAACGTTTTTTTAATTCGGATAATAAATTTGACCTCCAGTGGGACCACAAGCTAAAAAGGGTGATTTTTCATACAATCAGGGGCCATAATTCAGGAAGTTACGAATCAATAGGCGCAAATATTGAAAGGAACCAAGATCTTTGGGTTATAAACATGCTTGTTAAGTTTCATCAAAATCGGTTCAAAATTGTGACCTCTATAGGGTCCACAACCTTGATATAACATATTTTCACACTTATCGTGTACAAACGGGGGCCATTTTGTCTGTCCATTTGGGTCCGATTTTCACAAAATTTGAACTCAACCTTCATTACCATGTAACGGTGATATAATCAAACGTTTTTTTAAATCGGATGATAATTTTGACCTCCAGAGGGACCACAAGCTAAAAAGGGCGATTTTTCGGACAATCAGGGGCCATAATTCAGGAAGTTACGATCAGATGGCCGCAAATATAGAAAGGAACCAAGATCTTTGGCTTATAAACATACATGTCAAGTTTCATCACAATCGGTTCAAAATTGTGACCTCTATAGGGTCCACAACCTTGAAATAACATATTTTCACACCATTCGCGTATAAACGACGGCCATTTTGTATGTCAATTTTGGTCCGATTTTCATGAAATTCGAACTCAACCTTCATTACCATGTAACGGTGATATAAACAAAGGTTTTTTTAAATCGGATAATAATTTTGACCTTCAGACAATCAGGGGCCATAATTCAGGAAGTTACGATCAGATGACCGCAAATATAGAAAGGAACCAAGATCTTTGGCTTATAAACATGCATGTCAAGTTTCATCACAATCGGTTCAAAATTGTGACCTCTATAGGGTCCACAACCTTGAAATAACATATTTTCACACCATTCGCGTATAAACGACGGCCATTTTGTATGTCAATTTTGGTCCGATTTTCACGAAATTCGAACTCAACCTTCATTACCATGTAACGGTGATATAAACAAAGGTTTTTTTAAATCGGATAATAATTTTGACCTCCAGACAATCAGGGGCCATAATTCAGGAAGTTACAATCCGATGGGCGCAAATATCGAAAGGAACCAAGATCTTGGGGTTATAAACATGCATGTCAAGTTTCATCACAATAAGTTCAAAATTGTGACCTCTATATGGTCCAAAACCTTGAAATAACATATTTTCACACTATTCGCGTACAAACTGTGGCCATTTTGTATGTCAATTTTGGTCCGATTTTCACGAAATTCGAACTCAGCCTTCATTACCATGTAACGGTGATATAATCAAACGTTTTTTTAAATCGGATAATAATTTTGACCTCCAGACAGACCACAAGCTCAAAAGGGCGATTTTTCGGACAATCGGGGGCCATAATTCCGGAAGTTACGATCCGATGGGCGCAAATATCAAAAGGAACCAAGATCTTGGGGTTATAAACATGCATGTCAAGTTTCATCAAAATCGGTTCAAAATTGTGACCTCTATTGTGTCCACAAGCTAGAAACGTGATTTTTCGTACAATCAGGGGCCATAATCCATGAAGTTTTGATCTGATACATGCCAATATCGAAAGCAGCCGAGATCTTTTGAGGATAAACCAATATTTCAAGTTTCATCAAAATCGGATAAGAATTGTGACCTGTAGAGAGTCCACAAACAAATTGTGGACGGACGGACAGGGGCGACGACATAATACGTCCACATGAAAATGTGGGCGTATAAAAATGGTTAGCATGTTAGATCTGTAGCCGTACTACTCAATGTTTTTTCTTTGTGTAGCCCACTTGAATAAGATACTTTACCACTGTATTACCAGCTAGCCAGCTGTATGTGTGTACTTATGTGACAGTGAAAGTTAAATTTAATATAGCACAAAAATCGGGTAGAGGGAGAAAGAGAGACAGAGAACTGGGTTTAATGTCTACAAGACAAAAATAAGGTCATTTTGGTCAATTTTATGGGTTAGGAAATCCCTTTCCTTAAAACATACAAGCTTGACCTTTAATCTAAAGGGCGGTTACCAGGGGTTGAAAGGAATAAAATCATGGAGAGCTCTAAAAGCTGCACCTAAAATTACAAATTCAGAAAATCGCTCTCCTAAAAACCTGCACCTCAGATATTCTAGGAGAGTGTTTTTCAAAAGCAGATTTTGCTTATATTAAGAGCCCAAATTCAGTTGTACTGATTTAGAAGGTTTTAATAATATGTAATATTATGTTATAAATCTGTTTATTTTACATCTTTTTTCTCAGTCAAACGGTTGTTATATGCCTGACTATCACAACCCGTTCGATTTGTTTATTATTTTTACAAAAATAATGCATTCTTCGTGCGTGTGTAGAGGAGTCGACTAAATATTTTCTGTGACTTAATCCTTCGTATAATAATACAATAGCCTACATCGGTCACTTTATATTTACTTCAAAATCTCAATCTCAAAGTAGCTTTTTTTTCCCCAAAAAAATTTGAAATAAATTCGCCCTCATTTAAACAATATTTTTATTAGAAACAATAATCGCCATATCATGGAATTCGCTAAATTGGATATACCCGGATGTGTAAATAACACCAGTTTTTCCCCTTTCAGAATTCGTCTGCTCATTATAAATGACTGATAGATGACAAAAACGTTTGTATTTCTTCATTTGGAATCAAGGCTACGTTATTTTAATTATAATAAACAATTTACGAATTCGTGATAACAAGTTATTTAGACTATTAAATTGTCTTTAATTTTTGCACGCGAATTGACAACGAATTCTCCGCAATGTTGGTATTGGTCGCGCTCACGTACGCAATGGTTTGAATCGACTCGTTTTCATTTTATTTTGGTTCCTCCACATACATCGGCCTATCAACGGTATTTCGTCATTCAGAACCAAGGCTACATTATTTAAAAATTAAGTACAATTTATACGTAATATGAGACGTTTTATTATTAATTAGACAAACAAAAAACATCTATCGCAACATCGTATGGTTTTGACTACGTAACCCATTTTTGGTTACGACCGTGAAAATAAGAATGTTTCGATACTATCAATCGACATTTCAATGCTGATTATCGATAGTAAAAATAACTATTAATACCCAACACAAATCGGCAAACATACATGGCCGTGGATAGTTAAAAATCGGCCAAATTCTAAAATTTGGAGGCCATTGCCGCTGCGGCCGACGACAGTGTCGAGCCGTGCTTGAGACCGTTATATAAACATAACGCTAACGCTACAATATACGTCCACATTCCTGCTTTGATTGATATGGTACTTTGTCAAGAAGGCTAGGCGTTTGCTTTGTTTAGCGTTGAGGGTCGTGCCTCAACACCAATAGTTGCCGTCCTTAGAGTATAAGGAATAAGTATACCAAGATAATCCATTCAGAATTGTGCCTTCCTAACGCTAAAGGCAAAAAGTGGGCGTGGCCCTGCCCCGGGGGGGGGGGGGGGTCGGGACATTCATCAAAATCAATAGTGGACGCCCTCAGGCTATAAGGAATACATAAGCCAAGTACCAAGCTGCTTCATTCAGAATTGCGGCCTGTAAACGACAAACACAAAAATTGGGCGTGTCTTGCCTGTGGGAGTCGGGACATGCAGTTGACGTCCTTCGGCTATAAGGAATACATATCCCAAGTTTAAAGACGATCCATTAAGAATCGTGGCCTGTAGACAACACACACAGACACGAAGTAAAAATGGGCATGGCTCTGCCCCTGGGTGTTAGGAAATCACCAAAAACAATACGGGTCATCTTTAGGGTATAAGGAATAGGTATGTAAAGTTTTAAAAGGATCTGTTAAGAATTGCATCCTGTAGGCGAACACAAGACACAAAAGCATTGGGCGTGGCTCTGTCCCAGGGTGTCCGGCATGCATCAAAAATAATAGTGGTCAGCCTTAGGGTATAAGGAATAAGTATAAAAAAGTTTTCAAGACGATCGATTAAGAATTGTGGCCTGTAGGTGACACACAGACAGACAAAAAGAAAATGGGTGTGGCACTGTCCCTGGGGGTCGGGCATGCACCAAAAATAATTGGGATGTTCCTTAAGGTACCAAGAATAAGTATTCAAAGTTTCAAGATGATACATTAAGAAATGCAGCCTGTAGACGACAGACAAACAAATACAAGAAATGGGTGTTGCTGTCCCACGGGGGTCGGGCATGCACCCTAAACAAAAGGGATCATCCTTAGGGTATAAGGAATAAGTATTTTAAGTTTCAAGATGACCGATTAAGAATTGTGGCCTGTAGGCGACACACAAAAAGAAAATGGGCATGGCTCTGCCCCTGGGGGTTGAGCATGCACCCCAAATGATAGGAATGTTCCTTAGGGTACAAAGAATAAGCATTCAAAGTTTCAAGATGATACGTTAAGAAATGTGGCTGTAGACGACAAACAAATAAATACAAGGAATGGGCGTGGCTCTGCCATTGGGGGTCGGGCATGCACCAAAAAACAATACGGATCATCCTTAGGGTGTAAAGAGTAAGTATACAAAGTTTTAAGAAAATCCAGTTAGAATTGCGGCCTGTAGGCAACACACAGACACCCAAAAAGAAAATGGGCGTGGCTCTGCCCCTGGGGGTTGGGCATGCACCCCAAACGATAGGGATCATCCTTAGTGTATAAAGAGTAAGTATACAAAGTTTGAAGAAAATCCAGTAAGAATTGCGCCCTGTAGGCGACACAAAGACACACGAAATTAAAATAGGCGTGGCTCTGCCCCTGGGGGTTGGGCATGCACCCCAAACGATAGGGATGTTCCTTAGGGTACAAAGAATGTGTATGCAAAGTTTCAAGATTATAGGTTAAGAAATGTGGCCTGTAGACGACAAACAAACAAATACTAGAAATGGGCGTGGCTCTGCCCCTGGGGGGTGGGCATGCACCAAAAACAATAGGGATCTTCCTTGGGGTATAAGGAATAAGTATACCAAGTTTGAAGAAAATCCATGAAGAATTGCGCCCTGTAGGCGACACAAAGACACATGAAAAGAAAATGGGCGTGGCTCTGCCCCTGGGGGTTGGGCATGCACCCCGAACGATAGGGATGTTCTTTAGGGTACAAAGAATGTGTATGCAAAGTTTCGAGATTATAAGTTAAGAAATATGGCCTGTAGACGAGAAACAAACAAATACTAGAAATGGGCGTGGCTCTGCCCCTGGGGGTCGGGCATGCCCCAAAAACAATAGGGATCTTCCTTGGGGTATAAGGAATAAGTATTCCAAGTTTGAAGAAAATCCATGAAGAATTGCGCCCTGAAGGCGAACCACAGACACACACACACACACATACACACACACACACACAGACAGGGGCGACGGCATAATACGTTCACATTATGAATGTGGACGTATAAAAATAGATTATTTTTACGAGAATTTTATTAAAAGCGTTCGTGTTAATTCATTTAAAAGATCGGGGATATTTTAAAAAGGGAACCGTGAGTTAGCTTTCGGTACGAGGAGCGTTGATTATAAAATTCGGGTGCGTCTAAAAATATGTACCTGGGTTTCACTTTAGGTGCGTGGTAGGTGCGCAAGCGCTTTCGCGCGCTTCGAGCCCTGGGTTACTTTATCAAAGACCTTCCTTAAATGTTAAAATTACATTTAATTCTAAAAACCAATGCATTTTCCATTAAGCACTGCACATAAGAAATCACCATGCCCTAAATATTAACAAGCTGAAATTTGAATCTGGAACAAATTGCAATTATGACAACAAAATTAATAATTCCAGACAATGTGGCTTACCTACATGTTTCTTTCAAACATTCAGGGTTTAAACACTTAAATACTTTGTCATTTGGATCTGGCATAACTGTAGCAAAACTACAAAACGGACAGGAAACAAGATCAGGAATATCTGCGAGTCGAAGTTCTTCTTCTTGTAACTTTCGTATAATATTTGAAAAGAGATTGGGAGGAACAATTGACTGTAGAACTGACAGTGGAATATCATGTTCACAGGTGCCAGTTAAACATGGGAATTTGGTCTTGGCATCTCCAAAGGCTGCCTCTGTGGAACGTTTAACACATTCTTTACAGAATAAATGTCCATCTGCACATGTTGCCATATCCTCAAACAAAACCTCATCATCAAAACAACAACTACATTCATACAGTTCTCCATTACTCTTGGCTTCTTCTATCTTTTTCTTCTTCTCATCTTCTAACTTCTTTAAATACACTAAAATAAAATGTAAAATAGAAAGATAGCAGCTGAACCTTCATTTAGGTCCATATAAAGTATTAAAGTAGTTGGTTGGATTACTGCTAATAATGGGGTAATCAAGCTCCAAACAGTTACATATTTGTTTTGAAAAATTAATCACTTACTGTATCAACAGTGGAAAAAAAATCAGTTACATGCAGTTACATGTACCGTAAAGCTTTTTCTGTATATACAATTTTTTTTAAAGACAGTCAGATTGTCACCCCACAAAAAAGCCCATTACATAAGATCCATTGAAATTGTGAGAGACCCACACCCTAGATCACCAACTACCTCCTCCCACCACTTGAATCCACTTGAAAAATACAGAAAAATAGCAAGTAATTTGATAAGGTGATCTATATAATATAAACTAACTGAGTACTGATAGATATTAAAACAACTAGGTCTAATTATTGGCTTATGTAGCACTGTGGATGGATTTGGCAATTCAATTTATTTATAGTTAAACGTTACATACAACTTAATCTTACTTTTGATTTCCAACTCATGATTCACGTAAAGCAGCTCATTAAAAAAGAATTCATCAGGATTGTCTGGATATGGTATTATTGTCATTCTTGGATTTACACGCATCTTTTTAGAACGCCTTCCAGTTCCTGAAAAACATAATAAATATTACATGTGAATATGTTTTCAGGTAGGTCTTTACATTAATCAAAATACAAAGTCAATGTGTCAACATAATACTTTAGTCATTTTCAGACTAAATACTATGGGATGCGAAGGAAGGGATTTTCATTAAGACAACAACATGTTTATCTACTGTACTCATCTTCGAATTCCAAGTTCTGTAAAGGTTTTTTAGTGCACTTACAATTTTTGCATTGGACCTCACTTTTCTATGTCTCCTCAATGACCTGACATAATTTCCTTTTCACTTCTGCAATACTTACCCCTGACTTGTAGGAAAACAAATTCTCAGTAAAAAAAAAGTATTGGTAACCAACTAACCTAATAATGCAGCTAATTCTTCATTCAATTCTCTATGACACTTAATTAATGAATGATTATTTCTTTCCAAAACTTCTTTGACATAGCCATCTTTAAACTGAGCAAAATCATTCTTCAGCTGAATTAAAACATGTTCCTTATAGCCTGCACTCATTGCTTTATCGTTCAGTTCAAACAATGATTTAGGATCAGGAATCTTCACCAAGAACTGTTTTAAATTAAACTCCATATTCTGAATCTTTCTTTTATTGGAATATTTGGATTGTTTATCAAGAACATCTTTAAGTTTTGGATAGTCTCGCGACTCAAACATTTTAGCTGCTAGGTTATTCATTCTGTCAGTATCTTTTGCATTAAGTTCTAATTGTTCGAAAATATAATTCGGATCACAGTCGGGGAAGATATCGCAGAGATTTTCAAACTCCCCCCGACTTCTGTTAGTAAGAGGATTACTTGTAAGATTAGGGTGATCTGTTTCATCGAGACTACCTTGACTGTTGCCAGTTTTTAAAAGTTCTTCAATCACAACTTGGATACGATCTTTTTTATGGTGATGTGCCTCGAGATAAGCATATATCTCATTTCTATCTATATCTGGAAACATTTTAGAAATAACTCTCATATCTTGAAATATTGGATCATTTTTAACCAATGGATCATCCGAATCAGTATCAAATTTCTTGAGTTTTGGAGTATTTTCATCTAGAGAATCTCTGCTTTGAATTGTATCTTGTAGAGATACAAGTAATTGTCCAGTAACCACATCTACTCGATTTTTCTTTTTTTCATTTAATCGCAGTAAAGATAAAATATATGCTTCATTTAGTTTTTCATTTGACTTATCTTGAACATTTTTTATGACTGTTTTCACATCTTTAAATATATCATCACTAGTGGTGGAGTCTGGTTCATCTAAAAGTGTTGCTGTTACAATATCCATACGGTTAGGATTGGAACGTCTATCTACTAATTTATCATAAATCGTGTCAATATCTTTAGAAACAATATTGTTGATAATCTTGGCATCTCTGTAACAAGATTCAATCTTTGATAAACCTGGAGTATCTGGCTTTGCATTATTATTGGAACTAACAGCTTCAGTTGTTTTGAAAGAACTTGGAGAAATTTTGTTTGTGACATCTTTATCTTCTCTTTTATTATTGTCCTCATTATTAGGTTTCTTTTCACTCTCATCATTTATTTCTGTATCCCAATCAACATCAGTATCTTCATCATCATCTTTGATCAGTTCTTCAGTATTAGACAACTCATCATTTTTTGTACATCTATTCACTTCTTCAGCGTCTTCGTCATTGTGTGTATTATCATCATCATCATCCTTCATATCATCTTCACTGAGAAAATCATCCATGGTGTAGTCTAACGTTGCTTGGTCTACAACCTCATCATTTTGTGATAATACAACATATTGTGAGTCTACTGAAGACCCTTGGCGGTTTAAAGGAAATTCCTTCTTTAAAATTGTTTTTTTTCTTGACAGCTTACCACGATCATCATCATCATCATCATCATCATCATCATCATCATCAGTGTCCTTATTATCATTGTCATTATCAGCATCTTCCTTATTATTATCATCTTCAACGTACTCCTCATCATTATCATCTTCACTAAGGAAATCCTCTATTCTGTAATTTAATGATGCTTGATCTACAACCTCATCATTTTGTGATAGCACAATGTATTGTGATTCTGTAGAAGACCCATGACGATTTAAAGGAAATTCCTTCAATAAAATTGTTTTCTTTCTAGATAGTTTGCTGCAATCAGTATTAGCATCATTATCATCATCACAATCATCAATCAGTGATTCTACTGGAAGTGTACTGTTCAAACTATCTCCTGCTTCCATTTTGCATCAGTCTATAAAATATATAAGTAAAATTAAAAATCTTAAATTAAGCTCAATATAATGATGTCTAAATTGATTATGTGTTTTTTGCTAATAAACATTTTGTCAATAAAAAAAGAAGAGGAGGAACTTCTAACTTATGCTGTAAAATCATGTGACTGTGTTATTCCTGTTGTTTCATCAATAAGGTCAATTAATATATAACCTCATTGAGGGAGGGATCATCCATTTAACAGATTAATAAAACCAAACATACACCCGCCACAGTTAAGTCATCCAAGCAGTTTATAATGGTTGTTATTTTGTGATTCTTTAACTTTAAGTATCAAAAGCACTATGTGAAAATTTTACTGGGGTGTTATCAAGATTCTACCAAAAAATCAAAGACACTAACTTCAGAAGAAATTATCTTATTGGTTGGACATGATGACCTTTGCCTCCTAATGGGTCAATGCAAGATTCTACAGAGTGAGCATGGGCTATCTGGTAGTAGTATCCGTTATTAAAATACAGATGTGATGTCATCCTATGATTCTGGGATACCATTATTTGAAATAATAGTAAGGGCAACGTGCCAACAGTACATTATTTCATACTAGATGAGTAGATCGACCATGGACTTGCTTGATGATTTCATTGAAATGCATGTACAGTAGAGCTACAACGATTCAGTTCGGTGCACCGATAACCGACACTAGCCGTCTCGGTTCGATCCACGATCTGCAACGTTCAAATTTCGATTCGGTTCAACTGCAAATTAAATTTCAAATAAAAACAACGTACACCTTACCATATGAAAAAAAATGAAAGACCTGTAGCAATTAAGTCCACTTAAAATTTAAAAAAAACTTTGCTTTTATGTAACTTTTAATTGCCAGGCAACGAAACATACGCCCACAGCATCTAAATCGTCCAGGCAGTCAACAAGAGTTGTCGCATATTTGTACTTTTTTGGGTAATGAAACATTTATAATACATTAACATCTGATTAAGAGTAACAACTCATTAAGTAATCATCAGAAAATCTCTAGAATTTGTTTGGTTTTTATAAAGTTCTGCCCCATGCTAACGTTTAGTATACAAAACATTTAATATCATGGGTTTAGTGGTTCAGTAATCAAAATTCAATATACTTGTTCGTCTCAAGACCTTAAACTCTGTGCATCAATTTGAAGTAAAACAGATGATAAGTTTGGCCTCAAGAGCATCACAAGATTCTTCAAAGTGATCAAGGGAGTTAACTTTGGCTGTAATTATCAGAAATAGGCTTCTTCGTCTCATGACCTTTAACACTGTGTATAAATTTAAAGTCAATCGGATATTAACTTTGGCCTCTAGAGCGTCCATAAGATTTTTTTAAGTGAACAAGGGCCATAACTCTGGCAATAATTATCGGAAATCGCTGAAAATCAAAAGGCTTCTTCGTCTCATGACCTTAAACACTGCGTATAAATTTAATCGGATATTAACTTCGGCCTCTAGAGCGTCCACAAGATGTTTTTAAGTGATCAAGGGCCATAACTCTGTCAGTAATTATTAGAAATTGCTGAAAATTGATAGGCTTCTTAGTCTCATGACCTTTAACAGTGTGTATAAATTTAAAGTCAATTGGATATTAACTTTGGCCTCTGGAGCACCCATAACATTTTTTGTAGTGATCAAGGGCCATAATTCTGGCAGTAATTATTGGAAATCGCTGAAAATCAATAGGATTCTTCATCTCACGACCTTAAACACTGTGTATAAATTTAAAGTCAATCGGATATTAACTTTAGCCTCTAGAGCGTCCACAAGCAATTGTGGACGCCGGACAGAGGGACTGACAGACGGACATGGGCGACGACAATATACGACCACATTTCAATGTGGGCGTATAAAAAATGATAAGGGGCAAGCAGTAGGATTGCTTATCTAACCCTGTGCGTGGATTTCCTCCGGGCTTTCATCACTTTCGTTTCTTTAAATCTCTGTTACGCATCTATCAATAGCAATGATCTCTGTGTTAAAATTATATTTAACCAGTTCTATAACCCGTGATAATGGCTGACGCCCAAATTGTCCTCTCTATACTATATAATTATAATATCAAACCATACATTGATTGATCATATTGAATATTGATGGCAATGAATGAATGAAGATTGGGCAGATCCTTATTTTTGGTGTCCAAATGATATCATTTTTCAGTCCTTAATAGATAATGACAACCACCACAATCAATAGAAAATAGCTTCTGCAATAGACTTACATAACATGTGATGATTAATTTAATTTGAATATTTTGCTTAAAATCATTTTGTTATTTATCTACTTTTTCTAAATTATTGTCCTGTGAAGTCCGTGGTCTGGATAACAGTGATACAATTCGTTATGATTAACTTCGGGCGGTCTTTTGGTTGTTTTATCTTTTTTTGTACCTGTCTTCTGTCTATCTATGATAAAAGCAGTCTTCTATCTATGATAAAAACAGTGTATCATATTTATAACAAATATTTCCAGTTAACATCATTTGTGTTAATAAACCAAAGGCATGCACTACCATCCTGATTTCGAGCTTGCCATGGGCAACCTGTAAACATCATAGACATACTGTCTATGGTAAACATCAGCCAATTTTCACCGCCCGAATGTGTCCGCGACGTATAAGGACTGGATAATCGAAAAAGAAATCTGACGAGGAGAGCAATATGGCGTCGTTATCTCAGTAAGTGAAAAATATCTGTAACAAAATTACAATTGTCTCAAACATAGTGTCTATTTGCACCTAAGCTCGTCCCCATTAAAGAGTATAGTATATGATTCTCATATTCCATGTTCAAAACCCATACATTAATGCTACCAGGATATAGAAAAGCAACAAAAACCGACACAGTCAGTTACTTGCGCTACGTTTCATGATTGCTTCGGCTTCACGTCCTGGCGATCACCGACAGTTATGGTAAAGCTGAACTTGGAATAAAAAAGAAGACCCCTGATAGGTAGCAATATGTATTGTTTTAAATGAAGTACCCCAATTATCAATACATGACTTCAATAACAAGCACTTGATTGAACTTCTAAAGTAAAAAGATTGCTTGTATTGTATTAAAAATTTTAATTAGGCCTACACCAGTGGCAGTAGGCCTGTTTTTTAAATTATATTAGTAAACTAGATCTAATTTAATCCAATACAGATAATACAAAGAAATGAATTATACTAGTATTAATATGATTGTCATTATCGTTTTATCATGTGCATTATGCCTTGTTGAAAATGGTATGAAAAAGTCAGGATTTCTTGATAAATAATGTTATTAAATATTAAAATTAAAAACACTGTAGTAAAACAATTAAACTTAAGTCACTCAACAAAGACTATAGTTGAATTATTGCAAACAAAATACAGAAGTATTTAAGTATACAAAAAAAATCTAGAAATTAGTATAAACTTCGGCACAGTTTCAAATAATTCCCATAAAAAAAAGCCCTACTGCAGCGGTATGTGAAATGGTTAATTTTGGATGAGATACGGCTATATGTTATACTTAACGTTTCTCTGTGCATTTGGCATCATTTACATCACTTTCAGGTGACTTTCTTTACAAATTGGAGCAACTTGGTCAAAGCTGTTTAGAAAATTTGACATGGAACAAATCTTATAATACTTTGTTAACTTTGCATAAACCATAAAATCATTTTTTAGCGAGGGTCTAAAATCTAAAAACATGTTTCTTCTTCCTACAAAATTCAGAGTTAAGGAATTAAAGCTAAGAATAGGATTAAGGATTAGTAAGCTTATGTATTATGTGTACTTACCGACAAGTACTTCAATCTGATAATGCCCAATTATCTCTTGCCTCCAGTTTAAAGGATTATATATAATCATTTGCTGCACATTTATTATATTAAATATTTACAACACATATCGTACATGTGTATGCAAATTAGTCCATGTGCTAAAGGTAAGAAGCAGCATCTACGTACTCCATCACGCCCAACTCTTCTTTTGTGAGTTGCCTTTTCAGGTCCAATATTCAGTCTTCGTTTATAATGAACTTATGACGATTCCTGAGTGTCTGGTCTGACTCATACTTTCAGCAACTGTTGGCATTGATTAAATTAAGGGTTTTTTCTCCTCAGACCAGTCACCCTCTCGTAGCTTGAAAATCTCTCCATAGTGTGCTGATACCTTTTTTACAATTTAAAATCATTTTTATTTCATAGTATACTTCCTGCACCATCTCAGAAATTTTATGACAGAGGAGAAGATGAACAACAATATAGATCTCAACTTCAGGTAAGATTTACAATTATTCATTCGAAGCGTAGAGAAACTTCCATTTCCAGAATAAAGTGCAAAAAATAAAAAATAAGTATCTCTGTGATACCAACCATGTCTTATAGAATTACATAGATTTTGGAATTTATAGTTCTCTTTTGAGAATATTGTAAAATAATATTAAAAAGATGATTGTGTATTTTATTTTTCCTTGAGAACATTGTAGAAAAAAATATTTATAAATTTTTTGTTCAGGTCGCACCTGTTTCTAGTAAAAGAACAGCACCTCCATATGGACATAGAAAAGGATGGATTCCAAGAACCCAAGAGGTAAGGAAAATAATTATTTAATCCACTAATAATAAGTAATAATATTAATTATTATGCATTACTTTTGATCATACTTTTACCATTGTTAATCAGTCCACCTTCAGTTGAAATAAGGTCGTACGTTTGTTAGTTTCATGTGGGTTACATTTAAGGAAAACATTTAAGGTGGATGGATCACAAGCAGATCCTGTATTACCAGTATTCTCCTGCTATTATGTTTTTTAATTGCCCTTTCTTTCAGGATTTTGGGGACGGTGGAGCCTTCCCAGAAGTTCACATAGCCCAGTATCCATTGAGTATGGGATTAAAAAAGACTACTTCCAATTCCTTAGCCGTATCTCTAGATGAGAAAGGAAAGATTAAATATGATGCTATTGCCAGACAGGGACATTACAAGGACAAGGTGAGACACTTACTTTGTGCTTCTATATTGGGAGCAGTGTTCGCTCAATGAGTAAAGAGCTAGATCACTAACCAGGAGGTCTAGAACTTGATCCACATGTTGGTCGAGAAAGTTTCTCAGTTCTTTCTGGCATGCTTTCACCTTGTCAGTGACTGGTTTCAGGATGGAGTGTGTTGCAAGGAACTTTTCCTAGTAAAAGAACCCTTGACAGTAGAAATTTATTTTATTTGTTTCAAATATTTTACTAAGATGTTTTTAAAAGATTTAATATAATGATTAGAATCACTTTGATTATGTATTTAAAATACATGAATTCCTGTTGTTTTTAGATTGTTCATTCCCGACCCCAAGATTTAGTTCCTAAAGTTATGGATGAGGCTGATCCAGATCTACAAAGACCAGATGAAGATGCAATAGCAGATACTACAGAGAAAACCAGATTAGCTTTAGAAAAATTAACAAACAGTAAAATAGCAGCAGCTATGCCAGTAAGAATGGCAGAAAAGCAAGCTCCTGCTCAATACATCAGGTAATTTCACATTTAATGTAATATTCATGTATAACACTTGATTAAGTTTATAGCATTCCCTTGCCTTGTATTTAAATCATGTTAGACATTTGTACTGTTGAGTCATTTGAAGGTTGAAAGAAAAGTTACATTCATTGTGGGTATTGATAAACTTGAAGTCAGGAATCTTTATGGCAGGTTTTATAACAATAATGTGATTCTTGTATTTATCAAAAAATGTCCTTCAAGAATTAGTTAAAGTGATACAATAAGATGTTACAAATAATGAGTTTATATATTTCAGATACACTCCTTCTCAACAAGGAGTAGCATTTAATTCTGGTGCTAAACAGAGGGTGATTAGAATGGTAGAAGCACAAAAAGATCCAATGGAACCACCACGATTTAAGTAAGCATACCTTACATTGAAGTGAAATTTTAGATTAAGGAGGAACTATGGCTGGATCACAACGTTTGTCACTGAGTCAAGTGGTGTGATATCCCACTTGTATGTGACAAGGAGTAGGATCCCCTGTCCAACGTCATGGGTTTTTTCTGGGTCCTCCATTTTCCTTGCACTGTAAAAGACACTTAGGTGCAAATGAAAAGAAATTTAAACATATGATAGTCAGTTAGTCTCGTAATGATCTAGTTTATGTTGAGCAGACGTTAAGCCCTATTTCTCTATCGCTCTCTGTATGTAAATCAGTTACAGGGCATGTTATATACAATGATTGAAAGTAGACTGAACTTTATTTGAAAGATAAAATAATTGAACATGTTTGATTATTTCAGGACGAACAAAAAAATACCTCGTGGTCCACCTTCTCCACCTGCTCCTGTTATGCATTCACCAAATAGAAAAGTAAGTTTCTTTAGTCATGAACTGATCACTAATGCTTTCTGGTGGTTTATTTATTATCAGCCAATAGTGTGAAATGGATGATAATTGACAAGATGAAATATTAGCAACTGGGTTCTCTGCTCTAGAAATGGAACAAAAAATAAAAATAAAATCAGTAAACAATAGTTTTACACTTCCCATAATAATGTTTTACAAATCTGGATATTATATTTTATTAAAGGTTACAGTTAAAGAACAACAGGAATGGAAGATACCACCATGTATATCAAACTGGAAGAACAACAGAGTAAGTATTAAATATATGGCATAGGATTAGCAAAGTATATTTTATACTTAAACATTTACTAAAAAGGCAATTGTGAATATTCGAATAGTGGTACAGTGTTTTGTTCAACCAGAAATTTATAGTTTTAAAATTGCATATATGGAACTCCTAATACAACAGTAGCTGTTGGTACATAAAAAAGTAAATAGTCATATTATATTTTATGGAATCTGCAGTACATATTGAAATTTACTCTATTATATACTAATATTTGTTAATTCAGATTATTAATATTAGAAATATAAAAAAGAATAGATAATTTATTTTTTTGTCTTGTAGAAATGTTTTCTATTTTTAGGGTTACACAATTCCCTTAGCTAAAAGATTAGCTGCTGATGGGCGTGGTTTACAAGGTGTACATGTTAATGAGAATTTTGCTAAACTAGCTGAAGCTTTATATATTGCTGATAGAAAAGTAAGTTGAAATTTTCATGTTATCTTTGAATATAGAGGGTCCAAGACTGAAAGTTTTGGAATATTTTGTAAAATTGATTTCTAGGTTTGTTTTTGTGTGTGGTAAGCTTAAGAAA
The DNA here is from genome assembly GCA_963678685.1 of Patella ulyssiponensis. Classification (NCBI taxonomy): domain Eukaryota; kingdom Metazoa; phylum Mollusca; class Gastropoda; family Patellidae; genus Patella; species Patella ulyssiponensis. The sequence goes on along the minus strand of OY783230.1, from coordinate 55,905,056 downwards.
TTTTCATTTAGCTGGAATATGAAGAAGGAACAGTTAGGCTTGCCAATGTAACTTTCTTCTTTAATTCATCTATGTATGCATGTTGTTCATCTGATGTTTCTGTGTTACTTGGATGGAAGCAGATGTTTTAATTGCAGCCCATGTTATTAATTGTTTGATACGATTGAAGAATTACATCATTATTTGTGTCTTTTAGAAGTATTTTTTATATTTAGGCTCGAGAAGCTGTAGAAATGAGAGCTCAAATAGAGAAGAAAATGGCTCAAAAAGAGAAAGAAAAGAGAGAAGATGGTTTACGTATGTTGGCTGCTAAAGCTAGGGAAGAACGAGCTGGTATTAGACATAGAGATGGTAGGTTATAATTTATTGTAGCACAAATTAGAAATTTCCTCGATTCTGATTGGTCGAAAAGTGTGGTCGAATGGACAATAAACCCCCTCTGAATTATCAAGGCGAATTACTGCGTATAAATATTCCAGTGTACTTTTTTTTCATTTTTGTGCTCCATGATCTTCCTCAACTCAAATCTTTATTGGCAAATATCTTCAAGAAATTCTGCACATATGACTATCACACCATTTTCAAACATCATCTTTTATGAAAACACATTTCTGAAATACATAAAACAGTAGAAAATCAGTCCATATATTAATTAAAACCGTTTTCAGGTATCTAAATATATTCGTAACTAGGCTGTCACAGTATGGACAAATTTATTTTCTTGTTTGGTAGGATAGGCCTATAGCTTCACTCACCAATCAATTTTTACTTAATCAGGTGGATTTTTTTATTAAATCACGGTTTGATCAAAGTCTGGCTAACATGATCTACCTAATAATAAGTCATTAGTCACAAGAAACCGCTTAAAAATACAATGAGGGGGTCGAAAATAGCAGCTGAATATCTAAACATGCCAAAATTGACATTTGTTGACAACACGTCAGAAGAGTATACATAGCAACCACTTGAAATCTTAGGCTAGCCACCACTGTCATAGTTTTATACGGTATTTTTGAGGGTGTAAGTACGAAATGCAATTGTTTGAACACGAACAAGCTGCTGGGTTGTGATAAAAGTCTGCAAATAAAATAATAAAGACTGAAAACTTACATGAAACTCACGAAGCGAAGAAACCTTTGTTGCCAAGAGTTACCCCTCTTTTAGTCTCGGATAGCAGGCCGGAATTATTTCTACCACGCTAACACCCGTCTCTTAAAATGCCACAGTAAGACTAATTTCCCGTTCTTTTAAAAAAATCTTCAAACGTTAAAAAAATTTTATATCGATATCCGAATAACATTTTCTTTCATAATTCATTTACTAGACACTCGAGAATCCAGAATTTTAAATTTGAAGGAAAGCCAGGACGGCCTAAATCTGTGTTGAGAATATTTTGAAAAATGAACGCAAGCGCGTGGGCAAATAACGGCTTTTTGAAATAGGTGTAAAACTTTTTCCTAAATAGTTCCTAAGAAAATCCCTAAATATTTGAGCTACAATATCGATAAACACGTTCCTGTTACGTATTTAGAGGGGGTTTATTGTCCATTTAACCATGCTTGAATTATCCATTAGAACAACTCGACGCTATCGCGTCTCGTGTTCTAATGATTCAAGCATGGTTAAATGGACAATAAACCCCCTCTAAATACGTAACAGGAAGTGTTTATCTCCTAATTATTATTTCAATGAAAGAAGTCATGAATGAGCAAAATGGTATCTTCACTTTTGTTTTAGCTGAATCAAGAAACACCATTGCCCTAAAGACTTTGATACAGTGGACTTATAGCTGGGGTGTCTGTCTAATGTTAAAATCCTTATACAAATTTTAAAGTACAGTTGTAATTTGTCATGGGCAACATTTGCCTGACTGAAAAGTGGTTATTTTAATGGTTAAAAAACCAAGTCCAATGATTCTACTGTGGCACCAAAAATGAAAAAAATGTTGTTGCTGCAACAGCACAAAGTCTCATTAGCCAATTGATAAGATGAATTTCGAGTGCTGGAGTTAGTTTCCTAGAAAATACTTACTTCTCGTAAGTTTAGAAATGTTGATACTGAAAATTCCCTGTTATATAACAACTTATTAAAATCTCTATCTTCAGTATGCATGAAATGTAATTGTTTTAGATCATTTTGATGTTTAACTTTAACTGACAAAAAATGGGTCCAGAAGAAAAAAAACTTATGCATGTTTCAAATTGTTTATTTAAACGTGTGTGTGTTATTTCAGATAAAGATGAAGATGTTGGAGAAAGAGATGAAGTTAGGAGAGACAGACAAAAAGAAAGACAGAGAGACAGAAATTTGGCAAGAGCTGCTCCAGATAGGAGGTAAACAGAATAAGAAGATTATATTTTCTAACTTAGTTATATTTAATTCTAGATCAATTCAAAAATCTATATTTTTCAATGGTTTTTGTAGAAACTATCCATTGGTACCAAATGCTTCTGTTTATTAATGAAAACATTCATGAAAGGCATGAACATTTGTTAATAGATGAATTAGTTTTATGGTAACTTATTCACACAGAGATTACTACATATATAAACTTTGGGTCTATTTTAGGAATCGTCTTCAGAGAGAAAAAGATAGGGATGTCAGTGAAATGATAGCTCTTGGTTTACCAAATGCTGGAGGTTCACAAGAAACACAGTTTGATCAGAGATTGTTCAATCAATCTAAGGTAATTTAATATACATTTGAAGATATATAAAGGGTAGGAAACAACACAATCGTTAAAAACAGCACAATGATTAAATATCTTGAACTAAAATAGCAAAAAATGGGAACTACAGAACAGTAAGCGAGATAGATCTAGACCAACATGGTCACATGGATGCAGATTCATTCCCCACTGCTTTGGTGTTGAATCCTTGTCTCCTTGAAAGAGACACTTTGTCCCTTTGTGTTTAAGCTGGCTGCATCATTTTCATTGGCCAAGAACTAGAATCATGGTCAAATTTTTAGCTGTTAGCAAATCGAAATGCTGCATCCTTAAATTATTTTAGTTTAAGACTCCTTGTTTTTTAATTACTTTTAATTTTGGTCATTTATGGAGAGCTTATGTACAATTATGTAATGTAAAATCTGTTGTTAGATTTGACATTGTAGGCAAGTAGGGTATTGAATGTACAAATATTGTTTGTCTTCAATGAAAGTGTAAAGAATGAACAATCAACAAATAAATGGTGCTGTTGTTTAATTTTCAGGGAATGGATAGTGGTTTTGCTGATGATGAAGCCTATAATGTTTATGATAAAGCTTGGAGAGATGAAAATAAAATTGGCAACTCCATTTACAAACCATCTAAAAATCTGGACAAAGATACATATGGTGGTGATCTGGATTCTTTGATGAAGAACAGAAGGTCAGAATAAATGTTATACCCCATATTACAGATATATTCACTCATGGTTAATTAGATCATCTAGCAAATAATGAAAACTAACTGTTGACTGTAAATAATATGTTATTTCTTACTGACCAGGACCCTGTTTCTCTCAATTTTAACAAAAGATAAAATCCAAATTTTAGTAGACACTTCAATTTTGATTGGTTAAGCACTAAAATCAATCTAATATTATCCAGTCAAATTACTAAAATTTGTATTTTATCTTAGTTAAAATTTCATGAAATAGGCCCCTGGTGTTTAGTAAAGTAACAATAAATGTAAGAAGAAACGTCCTGCAATATTTACGGACACTTGTTTGTACTATTATGCTTACACCTTAATTGTTACAATTGCAATGGCAGTAGTTTTTAAATTGAATAGGATTCTTCAATCGTAACTCGTTTTATGTTGTTTGCGGCAACCGATATGCAAGACTTTCAAGGAATTCATCTGTCATTGAATTTTAACCTCCATATTTATCAGAAAACATCAAAATTTAAATTACAATCACTGAAGAACATGAGCAAAGAAATTTCCCTAAAGGATGTTGTTGTATCTATTTTTGAATGTCTGACAAGGATAGTACAAAAACCCAGAATCTGTGATTCACAGCTCAATAGCACCATTACAGTTAGGTTGGAAGACTTTTTGTATCTGACAATAAAAATGCTGGCTTTTTCTTTCTTTTTCAGGTTTGTTCCAGACAAAGAGTTTGAAGGAACAGATCGAAGTCGGCGAAGAGAGGGTCCTGTTCAGTTTGAACGAGATGTGGAGGAGGATTTGTTTGGTCTTGATAAATTCTTTAAAGAAGCCAAAACTGGACAAAAACGATCAAATGACGATTCTAGATCTAGTCGAGATTATGAGAAAAAGAAAAGAAGAGAATGAGAAAAAATATTATATCTTGTACATCTTCACATAACCTCATCATATTCATTGTCAATCCTCCCTGTATAGACATTAAACCTTTGAACTCTGATGAGAATGTTTTCTTAAATCAAGATTTTAATTTAAAGGAACTAAACCTCTTTGATTTAGGCCAAAATGGAGTATTGAATTGGATTCATCTGATGTGTTATTTCGATTTGTGATGGAGTTTTATACAATTCAATTTTGTTTTAAAACAGTAAGCGGATGTTTACATATTTACTAATTTTTGGTTAAATTTTTGTCAAATCAAGAGATAAAATCCATTGAAATCAACCATTTTATTTTTGTCCAAAATTAAAGAGGTTCATTGATTATAGTATGAAACAAGAATGGGGAGTATTATAACCCGTAACTGTTGTTTTATGTACAGAATTAAAGAGAATATGGTAGCACTGTGTGTATGAGTCACACATTGATTGAGGGCATTGTGTTAATAAACTAATATTTAAATTTCCGTGGATGGATAAAGTTACTGACCTACAAGGTCCTTATATTTATTTTGTTAGTGGGTCATCATGTAATGCTACTGTCTCACTATCGTGCTATGCGTTACGATAGGATTGTTTCTATTGAGTCCACGATGTGGTACATGCAGATATGTTTAGATATGATCACCATGACTGATGCGAATGACCTCATTGTATGATAATACCTGATATGATCATCACGATTAACTTCACGATTTCAATCACAGCACTAATCGTGATATTGGAAACCTAGCATAAACAAACAAAAGTTATGTAGTTTGTAAGTAAGAAATTTATCTGAGCAAGAAATGAAGTTATACAAGAAACACCTGTGGGCAAGACATCCCACACACATAACACACAGCAGACATTGAAGTTTTTGGTGACGTAAAAATGAACACATTAATTTCAATACACATTCATATCGCCCTTTTGTTTTAAAGTACTCCTCGCACTTTAAATTGTAACTTCTGAGGCTACCTATAAGAGCTTGAGCTCATTTTAGAAAAAATAGACTGTATTGATTTTAATGTACAAAATGAATGAGTCGACAAATTTGTTTCAATATGTGTGTAAAAAGATTGTATAAATGGAATGGATTGTAAAATAAATGAAATAAAATGTTGGCCCTTCCATGGGCTTGAAAGTTTTTAGCCTAATGTTTTCTTATAAAGATTACATCACACCACTGACATTTGTTGAAGATACTTTTCAAAGACTTTAACTTAATTATTAACATTATTGTTTATGTAGATTAGTCGAGAAACTTTTGGACACAGGTCACTAAATATTTCTAGGGCCAAGTTATTTTTAGTCTTTCTCTCCCTTTCCCTTTTTCCCCCTTTTGCATGGTGATTTTTGTTTACTTTTTGGTGTAGAATCGAAGAAAGGGGTTTGAAAATACATTTTCTGCCAGGTTTTGGTGAATATTCATGATTTTGAGGCGGAAGGATACAAGAGTTGTGAGGTTGGTTACGTTGAAAGGGAGGGGGGGCGAAAATTGCCTGGTTAGCTGTCTCTACTTCCAGCTTGTGTATCTCAAGTTTTTCATGAAGAACCTCATACATGCTTTTGGGCAAGAAAGCGTTCTACCCAACGAATATTTGGGAAAAAGTTACAGCCGTTCAAAGAGACGAGAATTAACATTGAAGTCAATGGGGAAATAATTAGTGGCCTTTTGAAATGAATTCTGAAAATAAGACAGGAAATATACTTGGAGTTACCTCCCTTGAAATAGAGGGCACTGAATTGCAAGATGTCAGCCCCCATATCCAAGAATTTTTCATAACAGAAGACAAGTAGATATTTTGGTAATTGAACGATTTTAAGACAGCCTAGACGTAAGCGTAGCCACTTGGGATAAAATATGAGAAACATGTATTGCTAATGTCATGAAAGACGTTCCTGTCAATCCCCACATTTCATGTCGATTAATAGTATACAAATAAAGTATAATAGAGGCCTACATCGTTGAGATATAGTGTCGTGATATACTAATGACTAATGTGTTTGTTTTAGCAACAATTTGATGCCTTCAGTTCCCAGTGGTAAACTCAATTTCGTTATTAATGCATAGAACATCTTTAAAATGGTGATGTTTAATCTGATCTATTCCATGTAATAATATAGGTCTGCCTTTTTGAATAAATAGAAATAGTTGCATTTGGAGTAAAAAGACATAGATATTAACATAGCAATCCATTATGCCAGGAAATTGTCTTTTAGATCTTTTAAGCCTGGTTTCCAATTGTCTCTGGTTCAGAATGGAGTGCTCAGTGGGGGGGCAAGGAACTTCATTTAGATGACATGTCATGATAAAACAGCGGTCCCATATACACATTGGCATGTACACAAAGATCCCTTGGGAGTTGAAATTTGGAGATCTGGTGGAAAGACCAATGTCTGTGAAATTCACCTCATACCACACACTGCATGTTGTATGCCAAACTCATTGGCTGAGTTGGTGCAGAAAAGTAAGATGTGAAATCCCATTTAATATCTTCAGAAATTTATCATATAAAAGGGAACCAAATACATGCATACATACCTGATTATTTCAATCTATTCCTATGGACAAGCATCCAGGTTAAATTTCATAATGGTTGTAATTCCAGGTCAGTCTCCTTTAAAGATGTTGTTGACAGAAATCATGATGACAGTTCCTGCCAGACAGGTGTTCTTTAAATCTTTAAGAAAATCGCTTACCACTGTGATGAAACGATCTATTGATCAAGCACCACACTTTCAACCATGTAAAGGTTGTAGATACTTCTCCTTCTCAGCAAAGAGGAGAAAATTACCAGATAATCCAAAAGAATGGCAGACAAAGTTTGAATCGACCAATCCAGAATTTGACTGGGATTTTTTATGTGATTCTAAAAATTTATCCTTTATTGAGAAAAATATCCAGAATAGAAAAGGTGTACGAGATATTCAAAAAGTGGTATGTATATTTGATGAACCCACTAGCAATAAAGACTAAAGTTATCCATCCTTGATCTAAATATCATGGTCTAAAAACTCTTTATTATGGCCCAGTGAGAAAACATAAACCAATGTTTAGAACTTATCGTGTAGCAAGTTGACCAGATTCCATACTTTTAAACATCAATGATTAACGGATTGCTTGGGGTTTCAAACACATCTGGAATCTGATGCTGTTCCTCCTTGGTCCAAGAGTACATTCCCGCCAATTTTTAAAAATTCCTGTATCGGGACATATAATATCGAATTCATTATACCAAGGAGTATAAATAGACTATACCTTGATGAAATTTCGTCAAGAACTTAGTTGTCTATTGAACTCTATTGTATTTCCAAGCTTCCAATAATTTCAATACAGTTCTTCCTTGTGATGAAAATATTCTTTCATGAACATGGTTTTCAATAATATACAGGGAGAGACTCAATAAATATGATGAAATGTGTAAATTTCCATTGATACAATATGTTTTATATTTTCAGCTGTATTTGTGGGATAGATACAATAAAGAGATTATGGTAACATTTTTTATTAGCTTATCTGATTTCTGTTTAAATTCAACGTGATATGAAATTTGTTTAAACTTTGAACTTTTTGATGTGTTACCTTATAAGGTTATTATTTCTTTCCCAGCATTAGTAATTTTTGTTAATGATAAATTTTGATTATATATTTTCTTTTCAAGGTTGCAAATAAAGAAGTAGTATGGAAAGATTTAATAAAAGCTGCTGCCGATTTACCAAATACACATCATACATCAACAGTAGGTTGTATTATTCATATAGTCAATTTGCTAATTACCGCAACTTTTATCTATGTCACCTGTTCGCTGGTGGTTTTTTTTTTGCAGAAGTCAAGCTAGTTATAGAAGAAAAATAGGCTGTGGTATTTGAGCCACTGAACGGTTGACTTAAAATCGTTAGTCAAGTCTTAGCATGAAATGAAGAGTATCTTCCATATTTTTTAAGCACAAATCCCACTAGTCTATACGCTATATTTCAGCCAATAGGAGAAGAAAGTAATGCCAGACTAGTAGAAACTGTAGGAATATTAAAAGGTAGGGCAATATATTTTATTAAGACACTGGGTATAGTTTATAGAAATATGATGATCTCCAACAAAATTCAACTCAAAATGAAGAGTTACCTCCATTTACATTTCAATTTTTAAAAAAAACTTGTAAATATGATATAAATATCAAGAGCAAACTATTAACTACAACTCTTCTGACAAGTTGGCTGTTGTTTCATGTGCTCTTGTGTTTGTCTCTAACTTCCAAACCTCCGACACCCCCTTCAAATATATTATTGAGCTCATGCTCAACTGCAAATAATAAAATTTCTTCAAAATAATGGTTTTATGCTGTTTTGCAGAATTTGAATTTCAACCAAAGACAGTTATTCAATTAGGTGAAGATTTACACATACTTAGAACAGAGTAAGTACAGTCTAGTACTAGTTCAAATTAATTAGCATTGTAAAATTGAATGCATCTACAATATTTTAAAACGTTTCAAACACATTCATATACAACCTGTCTTCATTAGCCCAGACAGAGCAGAATAATAAAACATTAAACCCCATTTCATTTCATTCGTAATAAGATATATTTTGTCAGATCAAAGAAAGTTAATCGGCAATAGTCTGCTATTCACCTATATCAAAATTATATTGTACAAGTGTTGTTTTTGTTTCAGCAATGTCACGGCAGCAACTGGACATAGAACCTATTATTTCATGGATGATTTAGTTAATTTAGAAGATGCATTAATACAGTTTACATTAGAGTATTTACAACAACAGGTACGAGTAACACGTATTCAGTTGAACTATTTCAAATTTCTTAAAGGCTCAATGCACCCTTGCATTTTTGCTAAATGCTTGCAGATTGGTTATTCAACAAAATAAAATAAAATTACCATTGCCAGTTAATCTCCCAGTTTGGAATTAAAGTAGCCCCGCATCAGGTTTTTCTGCTATAAAAGTTGGCGGTGTCTTGTTACTTACGAGCAACATAGATTGTTGACATTTCAATTTATCAAAACTCTATTAAATACTAAACTGAACTGAACTATGTTTCAGTCGATATTCATCTTAGAGATTAAATTTTCATGACGTAAATGACGAATTCAGATTGGTAATTTTATGAATATTGTAACAGATTTGTTTAATATTTAATAATTGAACTTGTTTTTTATACGCCCACATTGAAATGTGGTCGTATATTGTCGTCGCCCCCGTCCGTCGGTCCGGATTGTGGACGCTCTAGAGGCTAAAGTTAATATCCGATTGACTTTAAATTTATACACAGTGTTTAAGGTCATGAGACGAAGAAGCCTATTGTTTTTCAGCGATTTCCGATAATAACTACCAGAGTTATGGCCCTTGATCACTTCAAGAAATCTTGTGGACGCTCTAGAGGCCAAAGTTAATATCCGATTGACTTTAAATTTATACACAGTGTTTGAGGTCATAAGACGAAGAAGCCTATTGATTTTCAGCAATTCCCGATAATTAGTGCCAGAGTTATGGCCCTTGATCACTTCAAAAAATCTTGTGGTCGCTCTAGAGGCCAAAGTTAATATCCGATTGACTTTAAATTGATACACAGTGTTTAAGGTCATAAGACGAAGAAGCCTATTGATTTTTAGCAATTTCCAATAATTAGTGCCAGAGTTATGGCCCTTGATCACTTCAAAAAATCTTGTGGACGCTCTAGAGGCCAAAGTTAATATCCGATTGACTTTAAATTTATATGTTTAAGGTCATGAGACGAAGAAGCCTATTAATTTTCAGCGATTTCAAATAATTACTTCCAGAGTTATCTCCCTTGATCACTTCAAAAAACCTTGTGACACTATCGAGGCCAAACTTATCATCCGATTGACTTCAGATTGATACACAGAGTTTAAGGTGTTGAAACGAATAAGTATTTTGATTTGCAATGAATTTTGATAACTGAACAGCTAAATCCATGATATTAAATGATTCGTATACTAATTGTTAGCGTGGGGCAAAACTTTTTTAAAAGCAAGCAAATTCTAATGATTTTCTGATAATTTCATAATGAGTTGTTACTCGTAATCAGATTTTAGTGTATTACAAACGTTTCATTCCCGAAAAAAGTAAAATTATGTTACAACCCTTGTTGACTGACCGGACGATTTAGCTGCTGTGGGCGTATGTTTCGTTGCCTGGCAACCTATCTTTATTGTTTGTATTTGTAGGGTTTTACCTTAGTTTCTGTACCAGATCTAATTTATTCTCCAGTAATTGTAAGTTTTCCATACTTTTTTTTAATACTTTTGACAATTTACAATTACAAGCATTGAAATAAAGTGGTGTTAAAAAAAAGATGATAAAATATGGACTATTAAACAGAATGAACCATAATTACACCTTAGAATACACATATTTTTGAAATATCATTTTGGATTGGACAAATTTAAAGTTTTGGCTAATCTTATCAGTTTTATTTAGATTGTTTGGAGCACAGTTATAAGTTTGATTGAGAAATCGAAAAGCTCAAACAATGCTATATTGGTTTTTATATTCCGATCAAACCTAATTTAAATCTGAATGAAATTTAACTCTACTACCAGAGTATCTACCTCCAGCAGTTCTTGAATCTAATTGTTTATGGCAGTTTAAGGTGTAATAAATTTTGTTGTAGGAAGCTTGTGGATTTAAAACTAGTGGTGAAAGGAATCAGGTTTATAAGATAGATAATACAGACTATAATGATGGTTGTTTAGCAGGAACCTCAGAAATGTCATTAGCAGGTAGATTTATCTTTATACATTGTATGCTTTGTATATTATTGATATTTCTTTATTGGTAAATCAGTTGATATTTATCAGTTGCAATAGATGAATATCAAGACAGTTCAACATTTTATGCCTTATTGTAGAAAGCCTATGATAAATTCGATCGGATGCTGCTAATCTATTTGATGTAGTTTTATGATTTTAGTTTTGATCAGATGTTGCTAATCTATTTGGTGTACTTTTACGATGTTAGTATGGAATAATGGTCTACCTACATTCTATTTATTAAATAATTTCAATTTATAGCCTAATAAATTCTTATTTTAGGCTATATGGCTGATGAGTGCCTAACGTCTCAAGATTTGCCTAAAAAGTAAGTGAAGTTAATAATATTAGATAATTTGATGATCATGCTAGGAAAGTTATCAACCAATGACCAGATACTACACGCCCATAATCACTTGATCCTCAACAGATGATTAAATACAGGAAAGGGCTTCAACATCTATGTATGGAAATATAACAACGCAACATTGTCTGATATATTATGTTTTCTTTAAAATTTATCCTTACTTTGCCTATATAATGACATTTATCAATGATAGAATTAACAATTGACAGAGCTTGAGCATATCATGCTCAGAATGTGGAGTGTTTAGAATGTCTAACATGCAGTATAATATAAATAGCAAATGCAAGTGTGAGTGGCAAAGGGTAGGCTCGTCTTCCTAACCTTTATTGTTTTCTCTGGTTTCTTTCCACTGGCAAAGATTCCTACCCTTTTGCAAATATACCATATGTTCATCTCAATACACCCTAAATCTGCATTTCTCTCTTTATCTCTAGTCGTGTATATATACATGTATGTTAATTATAAGAACTGTTATTAAATTGTGATATATGTTATTTAGATTAACAGCTGTTAGTAGATGTTATAGAAGAGAAGGGTCTGATAGTTATGAAGAAAAGGGTATTTATAGAGTTCATCAATTTACTAAGGTGTTTATAATTTATATTTATAAGCATCTGATTCTTACCGGGGTTCTGCAATGTTTGCTTCTGCCGAAAGAAGGATAATTCTGAAACATAAGATGTTCAATTTTCCCATGGACACCTCACGGTAAGGTTTAGCAAAGAGTAGCATCTAGTTATTCGGATGGAACAAGGAAACAAGGTCAACCTGTTTATTCATTGGTGTGCAAATAACAGTTGAAAATTGATAAATAGTTTTTTCTCAACCGATAAAATAGAAAATACCATTAGAAAATAAAACAAGGAATAATTATCCTGTAGATGACCAGACATCCCCTGTACAATCACTATCAGAGGTAATAAAGCTTGACAAGTATCCATTAATATGGACAAAAAACATGATATGCAGTGAGCAATCTTCTAAATACTGAATTCAATATATTAAAGTAACAAACATTATTATTTATTAATTGATGTGATAAAATTCAAGTTATTGTATATTATAGATAGAAATGTTTGGTGTAACAGAAAATAAAACTGGTGAAGAAAGTGATCAACTTTTACAACATTTCCTACAAATAGAGAAATATCTTTTTACTCAATTAGGACTTTACTTTAGGTAATGCCAAGTTTCATTTTCATTGTGTCTTAAATATTGGATACGAAAAGCTCCATGGTTTCAAGGCAAGATAACAGCATTAATATTGATTAAATTGACCAATCAGTTGTATTTGCAATGTTGAAAACTGTGGATGATACTGAGTTAAAAACTTGGTTACTTTAAACTTACAATCATCATTAACCCGTTAGCTCTTAGATCACCCGAAAATACTGTAACTTGGACTCCTTGGACCCCCTCAAACCACCTGGGTCACATAAGCAGCTGTGCACCCGCAGCATTTACCCGCAGCATTTACTAATGATGATGTTGAGAAATTGATATTGTTCAAAACCAACATTATAGTTTATAGAAACTGCCATCCTTGCATGTAGAAGATGTGCATTAGTAAGATTAATTTTTATTATTTAAGGATATTGGAGATGCCGACACAATGTTTAGGAGCTCCAGCTTATAGAAAATATGATATGGAAGCCTGGATGCCAGCTAAACAATTCTGGGGAGAGGTATACAAGTGGTGCATTGTTTATTATTTTGGATAAGTCAGAGAATTTAAACCTTTGATAATATCAAGTACCGTTAGGCTTAAATCTATGAATACTGGTATTTACTCATTTTATGAATTAGTAGAACAGCAAAAATCAGTAGGATTTATAAACAAGTGTCTACCATTAGCCCATTGCAGGTATGATTGTTTTGATGGCAAAAGGATGTTTGATTTTCAGTGTAAAGGCAACCATTTGAACATAAGAGAAATGTGTAGGTGTATATTTTTGAGATATTTATGCTTTGTTATAGGCAAGAACATACTGAGCAATTGTACTAGTGTTCTAATATGTCTTAGATAAAGTCTCATGACTCAATGAATTTTGAAGCTATTGATACCTTTGCCAATTTCATGTGCATATGTATAACTACATAAACATAATTAATTTATGAACAGCTTTCAAAATCTCAAGAATAAAATCTCCTGTAATTTTCCACTGATATCAGATGATAAATGGATAGGTTAGTAATTTCACAAGTTAATATTGATGGGGATAATAATGTGAACATTTAAAGATAGTGTATAAACTATGGCTAACTTTAAAAAATCTCATAATTCAGATCTCCAGTGCTTCAAATTGTACAGATTATCAAAGTAGACGTCTCGGAATCAAATATACAGACAAGAAGCACGAAAGTAGACATGCCCATACTGTAAGTTGTCTGTCTGCTTCATCCATCTTCCTATTTAAAGTACATGACTCTATTCTTTGGAATCTTAATGTATTTGAAAATGGGTCTAAAAGCACATATTAATGTAATATGGTTGTATATAAAGTCATTTATATTAAATTTTAAAAGATTATGTTTGGTGAAATATGTAAACAGTCAAAATTGAATGACAGTCTTTACACTTACTAAGTCCATTATTCTACACATATTTTTATTTATATTTTATCGTTAGTAATTCAGCCACTACTAGTTACTTCTGGTGTTTTCCTTTGTTCATTACAAATAGCACCTGAAACATTAGAATACAAGATTTGTGTACTGATAGTGATCATACTTGTTCGTTGTCTCTTAAATATTGGACATAAGGATCCCATATTTTGACAGCAAGATAATGTCAAAATTGAACGATAATTTGTGTTTTTAATTTTGAATAGAGGTTTAGTTTAGAGGTTTAGTTAGCTCTTTAAACTGATGAAATATTTTGTAGATTAATGGAACAGCATGTGCTGTACCAAGAATGATAATGGCTATCTTGGAAAATTATCAACATAAAGTAAGGTTTTTTTCTTACCCTTTACAGTGGTTGATGCAAGAGAAACTACTGCTCTCTCCAGTGCCCCAAATTGCCCGAGTTACATGATAAATAGCTGTGAACTATCAGTTATGTGACTCAAGCAATCTAGGAAGCAGTTGTTTCAGAAATAACCAATAAAACACAATATAAAAATCATCAAATCATCACAGTTCTCTTAATTTCTTCAGGGAACTGATCTAGTCAATGTTTATCATTTGATGTATTTACAGTACATATTGTAGTATTATTTTGTAATATCTTAGTATTCTATTAATGTAGCCATTAGAAATATTTTATGTGTTGAGTTACCGGTAGATACCATTCACAAGATACAGAATTTTACAAATCCAAATTTTAGTTATATGATTGGATAATATTAAGATTGATTTTAGTGCTAAGCCAATCAAAACTGAAGTATCTACTAATATTTGGATTTTATCTTAAGTTAAGATTTCGTGAATCAGGGCCCTGCTGTTTTGCTACGACTGGGCTAATGTACACAACATCACAGTATATTTTGATGTTTTTTGTTACTCTAATAAGAAAACTCTAATAAAAAATAATGGAACTGAATTTGTTTTCCAGAACTTGCTGAAATGGTCTGTCTTATTTAACTAAATATCAAGAGATATAATTATAATAGATGGATTATATTTTATTTCAGGATGGAAGTGTTGATATACCACAAGTTTTACAGCCATATATGGACAATAAAACACAGATACATGCTCCAAGACATAAGCATAATGTACATTGGGTTAATTTACACAAATCAAAAACTATTAAATCCTGATTCATTATGTACCAGTGTTTAGTTTTGCAATTTTTTTAAAGCACCCAGCTATCTTCCAATGGCAAATCTTGTCAATAAACTAAATACTCAGCTTCTCTATTCATTAACTGATTTTTTGCCCGACAAGTGAAAATCTCATTGAAAAAAACTCACTTTTTATCAAAATCAACTGGTCATTATAGTCTTAGTAGGGCAGTAAGCCTCCAAAAATTCCTTTGACTATTAGTTTGGGGCTTTTCCTGTGAAGTATAAATGTGAAATCATCCCTTGATGTTAAGTGTTCCATTACTTCAAATAAATGGTCAATCAACATGCCAATTGTACATTAAGAAATGGGGTTTTATGTCCACTCGACACAAACTAGGTCATTGTGGGACTAACATATGAGAAAACCAATGAGAAAAATGTTGATGTTTCTTTGTTACAGAGGGCCCTAAATGCAAACAAAAGCCGCCCCCACCCCCTCAAGTCAATCGTTTCCTATACACTGTTACTGTCCAATCCACTACTGAATGAGAATACGTTCATATGAAAATCATCAATTAAGACCCCACCCAGCAAATGAGAGCCCTCAAAATTGTATAGCCTCCGCCATGATAAACCTTAAAACCCCGCTAACCTGGAGGTGTTTGCTAAAAAAGTTTCTGACTTTTCCATTTTCCAGTGTGGGAAAAAGGGCCTGGCACGGCAATTTAACATCCTGGGATAATGAATTGCATGAACTGTCAAGGGCACGTCAATGTGTACAAAGGCCTTGGTTTTTCGGCTGTGCAGAACTATATAATACAATGATCAATCTTGTCAGGTAAATTAAAATGTTTTCCACAAATATAAAAAAAACTCCAATAAAAAATTTTAATTTAATATTTCTAAAAATGAATCTCAATTACACAATTTTGATAAGACTGGCATATAAATACAAACGTGGATTTCATAGGTACAATGTAGCATGGAGGGTGGTTTTATTGTAGTTGATAATTTATGCAATAAAGTATACCACATACTTGATCAGAATGCAATGCTAGTATGTTTTCCTTCAAAAAAAAACTACTACAAATTCTAATCTCTAGGGTAAACAATGAAGGATGTAAGGAAAGCTGGGTTTTATAGCTCAATTGGACACTATCAATTTATGTAACAATGTAATTAAATCTTTCATGATTAAAAAAACATTCAATGAATTATTAAATATATGTATTAAAGAAATAATAATGATCAAATCATAATACTCTGAATTAGTAATAATAATAATAATATTGTGTTTTAATTTTTTGGATAAGAGTATAAATAGTAAACGTTTGTATGGCTAATAAAGTTTTATAATCTAAAATTTATCAAAATAATACACATTGTAGTCAATATTTTTAGACATTTTTTTTTCATCCAGCAATATTCACAATACACATTGTAGTCAATATTTTTAGAAATACATTTTTTTTTTCATCCAGTAATATTCACAATAAACAGAAATCTATCAAATTATTATATACAATGAATTTATTCATTAAGCTACAATTGTTCTCTAACATAGGCGATGTAATAATCATAAATTGGGTTGTTACACATGGCTTGCACACAATTTTGCTGCATGGAAGAATTTTGCTTTTCCACAATCATTTACAATATCAGATCAATCCACATGATCATTCATAGCATAATATATATATATGGATCAATGTTGTATATATAAAATATGTAAACACACAGATCATACAAACTCTAATCAACTATACGACCACGTCACACACTGAACTATCTTTACAAAACAATATATATATTTATACAACAATCAGTCAACTCGAGAGTCAGAATTTTAACATCCCTTTGATGAAGTAAATGAACACAAAATCGTTGGTGCATTAAATTCTAATACTCTGAGATCACCATCCAAATAAAATGTTCTGATGAAAAGTCTTATATTATAATTTATAAGTATTTATACAATTTATTTTTAATCATCTTTCTTCTCTTGCTTTGTTTTTGGATCAGAATCAGTGATAGAAGCCTCCTCTGGTTTATTATCCTCCAAACTTTTGGCATCTCCATTTTGATCTAACATGTCTCCACTCACCCCAAACTCATTAACTCTAGTAGGATCAACTCGATAAACCCATCGTTGATACAAATAAATAAAGAATATCACATCTGTAATATACAATAAATAGATACCTGTAGTAAATTTAATACAAATGTATGAAAATCTGCAAAGAAACCAATTTTTTTATGTTGTAAAACTTTCCATTTTTGTCTAAAGTGAGGTGTGAGGTTTAGTTTAAATATTTATAACTGCACTTTCATTGGCTGTTTACAGTAAATAAGTAAAATCATGGCGTAATGACAGAACTTGTCATATATTAAGTAAGACAGAGTCTGGTAAAATGTAAATTACAGAATGTAAAACAAAAGACAATTCAATCAGACCACACAAAGAATGAACTCTATATCATATATATGAGACTAGAATTCTATTACTTACCATCTCGAAGACAACCTAACCTATATAATGTTGGCATCTTTATAACAAAGGCAAATATATCATCTATAAAGGTGTTGAGAGCTTTATAAGTTAACATTCTCCAAGGTAGATGTGCCACTGATTTCAGTTTATAGTTTATAAATAACTGTGGTGTCATCATAATGAAACCTAGAACAGTAAATAAAATTCTAGTTTAAAAGTTGACAATTTGATTCCGAGATATTTTGACTCCCTTGCAAACATGAAAGATGAATTTCTAAAAGAAATATCAGTCCAAAATGGTTCAGTTCTGATCAGTATTTACAAAGATACAACGAATTCGAAATTTTACAATATTCAGCATTCTATGCCGAAGATATGAACAAGACAGCGTCACCTATATTGGTTAAAATTTTTGATTATCTACCATTGATATTTTTGGAATTGTAAATAGGCTATATCATCACTTAAACTCAATTCCATTTACACCACCTTGTGGAATGGAGGGATGGTTCCTTTAAATTTTGACCATTTTGTCGCTATTTAGTTTTGTCCAAACGAAATGGAGATCTGCTGATATAAACTTACCAAATGTAAGTAAGAAACCATACATCATTCCTAATACCCATGAATACCAGCCTTTATGTTCTTGATATAATAACGAATAGACAGCATAACACAGGATTAATGGATACAATAACCATGATAAATATTTAAATGCGAGCTGAAATTAGAAAAAATTAAATTATTTCATTACAAAACATATTTTATCAAGAAGACTACTAAAACAAGCTGACAGTGAAGCTGTTGTCCCCAACCTAAATCCCAAAATAAATAGATGACTAACTAATTGCACATATATCTTTTTAAAAAGTTTCAGGTAATCAAACTTATTATGTATACTTAGTCTAATCAGAAAATGTTCATGACCAAACACATTCAAGCTTTTGATGTATCTGGTATTGCAACTATACACTAAGTTTCATCAATCTGCATCAGAAGGAATCAAAGTTATCTATTTCAATTAGGAAAGATATTGTGTTCCAAAGTCTCAACCAATCAAACTGCTTATCACGAACATACATACAGACCCCATTTTAATAGACCCCAGCTTTCTTCGAAAGGTGGAGGACAATAATAGATAATATTTCATTATTGGAGAACATAATTTTACCACTGTTTTATTATACATTTTAAGAGCTTAATATGTGCTATATTAACAACTAATGTGTGCTATATTAACAACTAAACATAGAGTAGGGATATTCCATAACTTCCATTAACATTAATATTCAGTACTTAAACATTAAAATTTATTGGTCAATATACTTGAATAAAAACTTAAACTAACCATATCATACTGTTTAGTATTAGACTCTGTATAACTTGATTTATCTTTTATAGTTATTCTTGGTAAAATTCCAAATAATTTACGCTCTCGATCCAACTATAAAAAAAAAAAAGAAAAAATGTAAGAAATAATCACGCTTTTACAACTAGTTACATGCCTGCTACATTTAATTGAATTATACCACTTTCTACAAATATTAAAAATCAGTTTAGAGTAATGACAACTTGTATAATTTAATGCAAATAAAAGGTCAAGGTTCCTAAAATGAAAGGTATCAGTCTCAAGTGTATTAATTTATTCGAAAGAAAGGTTAAAATAAACTCCAGCATTTCTATAGTATCCATAGAGATGCATTCTGTCCATATCCTACCTTGACATCCATGACTTTGTGTATTTTCCAGATTTCGATACCCAGTCCTACAAAGATACTGATTCTAACAACAGTATTAGTTTCATTGTCCATCACGTATAACAGTACAATAAGAGACTGGAAGACATTGAAGAACACAGATCTAACGGATAAACCTTCCAATGATTTACGACTCTTCCAAAACTGAATATCTGAAAACAAACATGTATAAAATAACTCAATCACCGTATATACATACAGTACTTCAAATCCCATTAGATAACAACAATGAAACTGAAGACAAAGAGAACAAATCATGAACACTGTATAAAACTTTGGTTGAGCACGAAATCACTTGTATATGTATCACTAAAATACTTTATCAATTTTACTAGCACAGTAGATTTTACTGAAACAAATATGAACAAATTTCAATGAGACTTACCATTCTTAAATGCCAGAAACTCAAATACACTATGTAAAATTGAAACAACAATCGTCATACCCAAAAGGTAAGGATTCGTCTCTAAAAATGCAGTCTGAAAAATGTAATGCAAATAATGTCAACACATGTGATGAACGATTAACTACATATGTAGAGAAGTTTTTTTTAGTCCAATTAATACATTTTTACTCATAGATACTGCTCTGTCATAATAATATGATTAGAAATTGATGTTTCAAATCAAATATGAAATATTTAAATAATATATAAAAGTACCTTCAAAGAATCCTGATCTTGATCAGATTCTTCCATTAAATCACTTCCCATAAAGTTGTACCATTTATTTCTCATACTCTGAGCAGCATACATTTGCCATTTGAACAAGGAGATGGGTGAGTAGGTTAGTGTAAAGTTTAAAACTCTACAAAATAAAACAAATAGCAAAAAATTTAGTTCGAAATTGTAGCTCCGTAATAATGTGATGAGCCTACTAGTAAAATATCAAAGAGTACACGTTATTCAGCTTAAAAATTTATGTAGCTGTTTAGTGTTATACTGCAAAGACATAAATAGACAATTTTGGAAAGGCAGATTCCAATTGAATCTTTTCAATTAATATAAATGACCATCTCAATCTAAAGATGCTCCCTTCTTGATTTTTCATCTACGAAAAAAAATCTAATTCTCTTTGAAAGTAGGACTAGGCTGTATTCTGGTTTCCCCCGACATAACTATATTGGATTGTTTATTCCCATTGACCAGAAGTTAAAGTATCTAAGTCTTTAAGTCAATATCACCCACAGTTGGCGACATTAAAAACACAAATTATTTGTCAATTTAAATCAACACTGATGTTGTGATCTTACCAGGAAGAAATGGGCTTCTGATATCAAATATTTAGGACAAAATAAACATTTTACCATTGATACAAGACACAAATCGTGTTCAATAATGCATTTCAGTGCCATTTGTAACGAGGGACTTTAACATTAAGGATTGACATATTCCACAAGTCATGTCAAACGGTGACCCCATATTCTCATCTGGAGAGTATGCGCAATAAATATCTTGTTGTAGACTGAAATAACCAAACCCTAGAGATTGCCATTGGATTGAACTTTTGGTGTATTTCATCAAACATAACTTCTTTGAAATCACAGTAAAAACAGAAACGATTGAATATAAATCAGTTAATTTACATTTACATTACAGTCCCAAAAATTAGCGATTTAGTTCCTTTAATTAGAATAAAATAAGAAAATGCATGTAAATAACCAATTTACTTACTTTGTAGTTTCATTAACTGGCAGATAATCTCTTTGTAGATTCCAATAATCATTAAAATACACAACAGGATAATACTCATTACTTTCAGGTACAAAATCAATAACTGAAAGACAAAAGGAAAATTTATATAATTAAAATTTTTGTTATAAAATATTGTGATATTACCCATAAATATTTTTCGGTACAATTTCCCAAACATAACAGTGACAATTCAAGACTAGTTATGGAGAATAACTGTGTTAGTAATATGGGTGGCGTGCTAATGCCAATATTCAATACTTGTTTTTTTTATATTGTTTATTATGTTATCGCATTTGATTAATATGGGCCCCCAGTTTACAAAGCATTCTCAGACTTAAGTCTAATAATGCTTTGTGAACTCGAGGCATGCAGGGATGTACCTACTATAACAATTACCGGGCGGCACCGCCCAGCACCAATATTGTCCGCCCGGCAAAAATATTTTGAAGCAGATTTCCGCCCACCTCCATTTTCTTGTGAATGAAGATAATCTAAATTGGTAAAAGCATTTTTATTTGTTGCTTTTAACCTCATAAATTGAATAAATTATTTTGACTCTCGTCATAGCAAAGACATCTAAATATACGTTTTCGACTAAATACAGTAACTTCGCATATAACAGACACCTCGGGACCGGAAGAAATCGTCCATTATATACAAAAAATCTACTATCCGTGGTGCAGAACAAGAGGTCGAAATCACCAGTCGTATGCCTATTCACAGTGTGACACGCTTCAGTGTGCTGCAGGGTTTCCACACGTTGATTTCCAATTTTCTCTGGAGCTCTATTATCACTAAAATACTGTTACACGATCTCAAAGTCACATGGAACTCTTTGTCTACCATATTTAGGCATGGCTCACTACGAAATGTGTAAAATGGTTGATTTTGGCGCGAAATAGCTGAAAATGGTCATGTACGCCCAGAACAGACATACTGAAAGCATGCCGCACGTGACGGGGAATTTGGCTTTGCTTTTCTACAAATTACTAAACTACCAATGTTATATTAATAATATACCATTTCAAAAAGAAGAAAACAATGTACTTTATTATTTATATTTAATTCCCAACCAGAATGTGACGTTAACATTCCTGTGTACCTGACATTACCAGTCAGGAGGCTCTTCTATACGCCCCCCACCGTTTTTTTCTCATCTGTAGGCCTACCGTTTTGTGTCGTATTGGATTTTTGATTAGCAGTATGGATATTTTCTGGGAAAAGTATATTATATGACATATTTTCCCGACCTAATTATTTGATTTGGTTATATTTTCTAGTAAATTATTGACAGCCTTTATTTCTGGAAATTGTTTTGAACGTTTTAAATGATTAAATAAACCAGACATGCCGTGTGCATTTCCATTCCAGCATGTGATGTTACGGTAGATTTAGGTCAGATGACTTGGGGGGCTCGTGTTTTATTTATTTAAATATAAATACTTCATAATGCAGCCATAAACTAGTGACAGCAAGATGAAAACATACGAAGATGGTGTGAAATTCATTGTTATGAAATTGACTGCTAGTGCCACTTGACTTCCAACCATGTGAGAAACCGTACGACAATGTTATACGTTCCATGGTACAACTGAACAAATGCCGACTTGTGTTTTCGATAGAAAAATGGAGTCACGAGAACAATAAATTCCTATGTTCGATTATGCCGTGAATTACGGAGGTATACAACGGCGGTTTCAGTGCCAACATCGACAAATTGCCGTCGTCATATTCTCACGTAAATTACCGCCGTTGTTCTTATTTATTTTCTACGGCAATTTCGCTAAATACTACGGGCCGTCGTGAATTTTGACCCCTTGCAGTCACTCATGAAATTGCGCATTTTCGATCGGAAAAAAACCCGATAATTTTCTGCAGAAGATTACCGCCCGGCATGAAAATTTTTCTGGGCACATCCCTGGGCATGGTATGAGTAAATTGATTTGTGAGCTGTATACAGATGTAGCCTAAGGACGGAACATTGGTATCATATTTTCGTTTAAATCTATTTTGTTTTAATTTGGTTATATCCCATTGACTTATGTTTACAGAAGAGAATAAACTGTATGTACTTACATTCATCAAGTGGAGGTGGTACCGACCCTCTCATCCATGGAGAGTGATCGTCAAGGAGATTCAAGGTTAAATTAGGATGCCAGTGAGAAAGAATTTCAAATGATGATGAATTATCCCTCTGAAAAGTGATGAAAGAAATAGATTAAAATATGTCAAAATGACTAATGAACAATGTATGGTTCTTTAACACATTGTTTTCATAGTTGCTTCTTTCTTTTGGGGAAATGTATGGCTATTGTTCCTGTTAATGAAATTAGAATTGATAAAATATACTACAAACCATAATAAGATCTGGATGTACATCTGTTTCACCTGTTAATAGATTTACAGATTTGTGGAATACCCTCTTCTTAAATTTATTAAGACCTAAAAATAGATATGAATATTTGAGGTCAGTTAAATGAGAATAACTCGATCCATTTTAATCAAAATTAAAGGATAATAATAACTTCAATGTTAATGTTTATTCTAAATTTAATATGGTTAAATCAATAAAGATAGATAGGGGACCCTTCGGGACTAAATCTTATAAAACTATATAGCCGTCCAATGCAAGCGTTCTAAAGTGTGAATCCATTTCGATTTAAAAGGATTCAAAAACTACCCAACGTGACATATCATTTATGTCTCAGTCGGGCTCAGTCATTAAATCAGTTCAGTAATTGCAGAAAAAATGTGAGAGTGAGAAATGGGTTAAGTTCACGTAACCCTAAAAATGTCATTTTGGGACCAACACATGGTAAATTTTACTTAATAATTCAGTTGCATACATGGATCCTTTCATAAGTGTGATGTAACCAGAGTATCCATGAGCTAACAGCTAACCCTTGTGGAATTAAATCCATCATCTGCATAGATTACAGACCTTATGATCCACAGTGTGAAGGTTACAAAATATTAAAATGTGACCAGTTTGACTTAATCTGAAAAAAGTTCATAGCTCAGTATAAACATTTTAAAGTGAACAATTAAATTTGAGCTAACAAACAATTGGTTTGTTCTAAGTGAATTTCTGTTTGTTTTTCAAGATATTAATAATGATAGGGAATCCCAGTAACATAGCGACCTATTATCATGTCAAAAAAATTAAATTCAGAAAACTGTTTTAAATAACTTTAATAAAATTTGAGCCACTACTAATGTTTTCTTTGATAATAACAATCAATATTAATATTTGTGACTGTCGTCTGTTTGTCCGTCTCTCTGTTCAGGGTTGGCCGCTACACAAGTTGTCCGTCTATCTGTTCAGGGTTGGTGGCTACACAGGGGCTGTCCCAAGGCTGAAATTTGGTGTATAAAGGAAGCTTGGACCGGGGAGTAACATAGGCCTGGCGGCGATGGATTACCACTTCCGGTTTCGAAGTTATGCTACTTCCTGTTCATTGCTATACCTATGCTTGGCCAGGTCAACCACTAGTTTAACATAAAGTATTTAATTTATCAGTATTTATTTTGTTTGATCATTAATGTGTGAATTATACAGAAACTTCCTGGTTTATATTTTGTGTTCAGGATTATGAGAGGGAAAGTTATAAAACTTACGCTTAGATCTAGAAACTGTATTCTTTTTACTATATCTTCCTTTATCTGTTGGATCGGGAGATCTTCCTTCTTTCACAAAATAAACATGTAAATATAATGATCCATTATTCTGTACAGCCTGAAATAGAAATCAACACCTTTTTATAAATATTCTCTAGTGAATTATTTTATTACTGTAACATTAGTACTTCACCATATAACATATGGCTCTGTTTTCACACAAATTAGGATCATAAGTTTCAAGTTTCTTATTATGGAAATTTTCTTTACATACTCCAACTGTGAGCATATGACACATTTGATATTCACAGTGTAACCTGTATGACAAGATATGATAATTTTCCAGTGTAGATTAAGACATACATGAGAAGCTGTGACTTTACTCTGTTGAATAAAAGAACCATCCCCATTTTCTCCAGCATCCCAATCACCATATATCAAATTCTTTTTCCGCCAGAATAAAGCAGCTTCATTTTTGAAATCCGTAAAATCCTCTTGTTCTGATATATACACATACAAATCCTGAAAAATAAACATGTAGGGACATCTTGACAAACATAAACATTTCTAAACCATAACATACAGTTCCTTGCAACTCTATAATCGAACTACATGAAAAATTGAATGAAGCTAAACTAGTTTGATGCAAGTTAAAATAAAAGCGAGATAATCGGTTTAACGCCCACTCGACACAAACAAGATCAGTTCAGAACTAACATATGGTTTAATTGAATATCAATAATTCGCTTGCACATATGGGTCTTTAGTAGTGGGCAGAAAGCAGAGGACCGAGAGAAAACCCAAGAGATCAGACAGGCGACCCAAATCCTTGTCACGTACAACCTGGAAATCGAAAGCTGTTGACTCAATGACAGACCTTATGATACAGCGCACACTTACTAAACATTTGGCCATTCAACCCCCCAAATTAAAATAAAGCGTTGAATTTGGTTGACTTGTGTGATAATTATAAGTCATGTGGTAAGCTCCATATATGAGATGAAATTTTAGCAGCCATGTTTCAGGGTAATCAGATTGCTAGCAAAAGCATGTTTATCTAGTACTGGGTAATCACCTTACATATTGTGAACACAATCTTGAGTATCTTAAACTTTTAAAGAACATTGAAAATGAAGAAAGATGTTGTTAAAAACACCTCTAGCATGGATATATAGGACATCTGATCATAAAGGAACATATCTTTAAATGTATAATGAATATATTACCAGGACAGTTCCTTTAGAAAAGAGATTTGTTGCTGGAATTGAAATCCCAGCAACTTTCTTTTCTCCAGTTGTATCTGGTGCTGGGTTGGTTGGTGATCTACGGAAAAAGCTTGAAATCATGTAAATGAATAGCATTCGAACCAGCAAAGTTTTAACAGTTGTCCAAAGATTGAAACCCTGTGGTTGTGCGGGTTGAGCTGGAGTGCCTTCAACCTGAAATTATTTTCAATAAAATTATGCAAGTAGTTGTTATATACACAAATAACATTACTATTGAAAATGAAAAAATTCATGTCATGACTCATATATACATTTAATTAGATTTCGCTGGTGGGGGGAGCTATTTTTTTAAACTCCTTTGAAAGAGTTCAACATCAGACTAATACACAAGATCATTTTCAAATAAAAGGCATTGTTTTGTTTCACCTAAAATTTGCTACCAGTGCCTCACTCAGGCAATGTTGGCAGGACCGACCTGTTATAACCAAATGGAAAAATTGTTGCCCCATCATCTTCGTTGGGGCCGGGATGGCACGATTTTATTAACGTGATGGCTTCATACATATTAACAAAAGATACAATTTTAAGGATACAGAATTACTGAGTTTAATAATAAGCGGTGTTTTGACGAGGATACTCTCGATTTCATCATATTGTTGCAAAAATATGCTATACCTATGAATGGGATGCACCCACCATCAGCCTACGATGGCCAGGGAAGGCAGATGGGTCATGGGGTGACTCCCTGTACAGACCAGGAAAGCCATTCAACTATATATAAGGGTACTTATCAACCACTGGATTAATCAATCAAACTTAGTTGTTATATACACAAATAACATTACTATTGAAAATGAAAAAATTCATGTCATGACTCATATATACATTTAATTAGATTTCGCTGGTGGGGGGAGCTATTTTTTTTAAACTCCTTTGAAAGAGTTCAACATCAGACTAATACACAAGATCATTTTCAAATAAAAGGCATTGTTTTGTTTCACCTAAAATTTGCTACCAGTGCCTCACTCAGGCAATGTTGGCAGGACCGACCTGTTATAACCAAATGGAAAAATTGTTGCCCCATCATCTTCGTTGGGGCCGGGATGGCACGATTTTATTAACGTGATGGCTTCATACATATTAACAAAAGATACAATTTTAAGGATACAGAATTACTGAGTTTAATAATAAGCGGTGTTTTGACGAGGATACTCTCGATTTCATCATATTGTTGCAAAAATATGCTATACCTATGAATGGGATGCACCCACCATCAGCCTACGATGGCCAGGGAAGGCAGATGGGTCATGGGCATACGACACACCTGTGCTTGCCTACTCCATGATCAAACACGATAGCAGATGGCTTCCATCTTGTTTACTGACGGTACTACTTATTTTAAGACAGACTCGGCTTTCCAATTTATAATATCTACGTCATTGGGGATTTCCAATTTATACTCACTGGTTGCTATGACCCGCTATGGCGTTGTCTAGAAACGCGCGTGCTCGCGTTAGTTTAAAATTTTTGCTATACGTTTAACATGGACTATTTGATGTAATTTGCCTGATTTGATTTGGCCCCATTTCCATAAATTTAGGTTGTTTTTTAGAAATTTTTAGCAAATGTTAATCTTAGGTGTTTTTTAATTCTAGCCGAAGTAAATTTTTTTACAATTTATAGCGAGTTAAGTTATCGTCTCTAAGAGGCGGGCGTAGTATTTTAAATGGCGGCCATTTGCCATCATGTGTATTCTTGAAGTAGGTACACATGATGTAATCGTATGGGGTCATGGGGTGACTCCCTGTACAGACCAGGAAAGCCATTCAACTATATATAAGGGTACTTATCAACCACTGGATTAATCAATCAAACTTAGTAAACTTCTTTTGTCTTCCAAATCACCAAACCAACTCTGGTCAAATACAGCTAGTGAGCTAGGCTGTACCATCCAACTAAGCATAAAACAGGCGTCTGAGAGTAAAAGCATATGCATGTGAAACTGGCCTTTTATCACTTCCCCAAGCACATGCATTGGCCTAGAAATGTTTCCACTACTGATGTGATGTCTTCCATCTTACTCCACTCCAGGCACAGTAGTGGCTTTCCCTTCAAATGACAACAAAAAGTTTACTGGTCCATAGCTCCTTTAATTTACACATAAACTAACCCAAAACTGACCTGTACATAGCTTAACATATAATAAATCAATTCCCATTGAAATAAAGGTGAAGCCTTACCCCATAATTATATGATTTGATGAAACCCAACTGCTATGCGAAATTTCAACTGGCCGGTGTCATGGCAGCAAGTTGCGTAATATGTCATTAGGCCTACAACATAAACATCGCTATGCAAAGAAAAACTGTTCGGTAACTATTTTAATGGTCCAGTCTTCACTATTTGTGACAGAATTACTTATTCCAATACAAACTGTAATAATATGTGTTGACAATTGTGCGTTTGAACCTATTTGAACTTGCGTTTACAAGTATAGTAACTAGCATTGGCCCAGTCCATTATTGAAACAAGCCCAGTCAGTCCATTATTGACTAAAAGACTGGGAAATTTTACTACAATATTCTTGATAAAGACGAGAGTATCCTTGTCGAAACGTCGCTTAGTATTAAACTCAGTAATCGTGTATCCATAAAATTGTACCTTGTGTTAATATGTTCAATTTAATTAAATGCCAATCAAAGAAGCCTTTAATTTTAGCAAGCAAGGTCAAACTGGTTTTATAAATTCATGCAAGATTCCCTGACTACAGTGTTAAAGGAATACAATTTTAATCTGGAAAAAAAATGTAACAACTGCTCACACTGATTTAAATAGCTCATTTTTTTAAGTGTCAAATCGTTTCCTTGTCCCCGAGTCAATCATCAGGACCATGAACTACTATTATACCACCAAAACAGTCGGTGATTCAACCATTTCGCCGTGATATTAAAAATATTGGACAGACGTTTGGGATATCAGAATAGTCATAATCATTATTCATCACATCATGGCTTTACCCATGAATTATTCTGTAATGGCTTCAGCGCATCCATCAAGTCTTGAATCTCATTATTTCGTGATAACTGACTGAGCCGTTTATTTTTTACACGTGGATTTTCCAGTTGTATTAGGACACCAACTACCGTTTCCGCGTGAAATCTATCACTATTTCTTCCATTTACAATAAAGTGGAGTATGCACCTGATTATCTTGAGTTCCATTTTGTTCTTGTACGACACTTCCATTATCTGTAGTTGTAGAAACAGCGTTAGCCGATTCATTTACAGAACTTTCGTCAGCCATGTTGGATATGTAAAAATAGCCTCAAATAACTGCGCACTTGACAAAATCTTTGATAAGATTCTGAATCATCAAATTCTGCGTCCTCTTATTGCCAGGAAAAAATTGCCATGTAGTACTACAATTGGATGGTATAGCAATAACACGTAAAAACGGGCTCATAATCAAAAAACAATTGAAATCCGCTTTGTTTGAAGGTTAGATAACTTTGACGTGAGAAATGCAACAAGATGGCGGGCTTTAGAGATCGTGAAAAACAACATTTCCCGCTTGAAAGTAGTCAAGCTGTGGTCGATTTATTCGTAGACCAACTCGAGAATAGTGATGGACCTAATTTAGCACTGTTATCTATAGTTATAGGAGCAGTAGAAAACAAGTTGACAGTCAACAGAAACGTGTCAGCGACCACGGACCGTTCAAGAATACTAGAACCCATCTTCCCCGTGATCGAATTGTCGATGGTTGAAGCTTTGTATACAAAATTTGTCACGGATGTCAAGAGCGGGGTTGACATGTCATTATACCGAAAAGATATTGCTACACGGGAACTAGTCAAAAGAGTGTCAGACATTATTTGGAGTCGACTAACGAGGAGTTATTACAAAGATAAAGCTCATCTCCAGTCGTTATACAGTTATCTCACAGGTGAGTCAAAAAGCGGTATCGCAGCAATGATTACACAGAAACTGAAGACTGGCACCGGTAGGCGCGTGCTTGTCATGACGCATACCACGTGTTGCACGTGCGAATCTGTCTTTGGTGAACAGTACTTCCCTGGCTATGTTACTCGGTCACTTTATTTTGTAAGGAATTTATGTATTTTGATTGGGTCATTGGGTGCAAAGGGTTGCTTTTCATTTAAATGTTGTGACCTTATGTCAACCTGACACAAGTTTATTTCAATTTTGTCAGATTTACTGCTGACATTGAGCACAGTTCTGATTGTAATATTTAAAAGCTCGTAAAATTTCTATAAAAAATAGTGAGGTTTATTATTATACTTATGATCCAGGAAACTTGAGTAGTTTTATTTTTAGTTTTTAAGCATGTAGGCCATCTCAAAAATCATAAGGGGGTTTCCATAATGTAATTTTATGTGTTTTTTTAAAAGGTTGCTCATTAAATAAAAAGCATGTGACGCATCAAGAATTTCTTTGTGTTTCTAGCCTGACAGAATTCAAATATTTGAATTATATGACAATGGGCTGTTGTCTAAACAAAGACAGGTGTATAACAGATTCCTTTTTACATTTTAAATTAATGTGACATGTGTACTATAATGTATTGTTCTTTTAGTTTATTATGAAAATTTATCCTTAGCCATTGCGGCATTACTGTGAAATTTTATTTGTTTATTTATTATTTTTTAAAAAAATTTTTCAACAATACCAGGTACATCCAGAATTGCTCCAGCTAATTCAAACCATTCAATCAAAATGATACTTATAATCTGACATCCTAATTTTAGCAATTTTTGACTTTTTCCTTTAAGAAACAATAAAACTATGTTGACTTCAGGTAATTTTTTTTTACACTAGCCCCCACATAACTACTTGGTTAACAGTCGGCATCCCTCCCTCCTCATCTGATTTATCTAGCTATGAAATTTCTTGTACACAAAAACGTTTTTGTTGTGTTAACTAATTTGGGGGTCCTCCAATGACTTCAGTCCAGTCAGTCATCCCTCTTAATTTGCCACTGGTTACATGTACTTTATATGATTGTGAATCGTTAACATTAACAGTATTGACAGCAAATTGTAACTGTTAACCAACTTTTAAAATTTTTTCAGGAAACAAACTTGATTGTTTTGGGGTAGCTTTTGCAGTTGTTGCAGCTTTTCAAGTCCTTGGGTATAATGATGTTCATTTAGCTTTATCAGAAGATCATGCCTGGGTTGTGTTTGGAGAGAATGGAAGTGAAACGGCAGAAGTAACTTGGCACGGTAAAAATCATAGCATATGTAGTTTTAATGAATACATTGTCATGTGAGTTAAAAAAAAAAAAATTCACTCCAATCCTGTGTGGAAGGACATAAAGCCTAATATATACTCACATGAATACTAGATTTGAATAGTTGACGAGAATTTTGAATTAGTTTAATATTTTGTCCCCCAGACTTAGCCTACATTGCTTTCTAATTGTTATGATAAACATGGAACATTTAACATCATTAGTGTACAAGTGCATGAACAAGTGAATGAAATAAATTAATAAGAAGTGAATAACATTGTTTGAAATCTCAAATAGACTAATATTTACCTGTATTTAGTGAGTTAAGAGGATGACTGCACCAGACACAAACAAAAACTAAGAAAATCTTGTGACATGACACAGGTATTGAATTTAAGCAATAAACAACAAACATATTAATCCAATTACTAAACATTGGATTTTGACGTGAACTAGAGTTACAAATACAAAATGGCAAACTGTTATTGTTATAAGACAAACAAAATTAAATCTCAGATGTGACTACGCAAAGCAGAACTAAGTTAGCGATCAAGTCTACTCTGTATTAATAATGCTACACCGTTTCCATATCATAACAAACAATAACATATGCTTAACTAGAGAGACTATTTCTTCTGTAGCTGATGCTATGGACAGGTATCATGGACAAACAATTTGATTTTTGAGTTGTGTATTTGTTCTGTTTTAATTTAACGTATGCTGCAATAGCGGAACTTGCCATCCTGATCTGGTCGAAATTTTTCTGTTCGATATTGTATTCTGGTACACTTGCTTGAATTGGCAGGTCAAGCCAAAAAGTGCCATGTTTAAGATTTCAATCTTTTTGGAAAATTCCACCGAAGATTTAATTTCCATTCCCTTGATTGAGTCTTTGAAAGAAAAGAAAACTACCAATGAAAATAGTAGAGTATCAGGCTATAAGAATGGTTAAGTAATATTGAATGGATTTAAATTAAAGGATAGTGGCATTAAAATATTAACCATTATTTTTTCCCAAATGTTTTTGTCAGAAACAAATTAATGGAAAGGAGTTTTATGGAACATCATCTCCAACCTAGCTATATTGCACCAAAGTTAGAGAAAACAGCCAGAGTACTCACAGTTGTGTAACAGAGACATATCTCCAAATGTATGAAAATGATATTTACAGTTTTTTATATTTGTACATGATAGGTAAAGGTAATGAAGATAAACGTGGACAACCTGTAGGTTTAGAAGTAACAGAGAAAAGTTGGTTATATCTATGTGGTCAAGCTGTTATATGTACAAGAGAAATGGAAGTATCAGCTATGGTGTCTGGTATAAATCCATCAATTACAGTTACATTAGATAGTTCAGAAATGGGAAATCTGCAACAGGTAAATTATCAACTGTATTTCAAGTTTCAACAGAATGTTTATAGAACACATTAAGATACACAGAAGACAGACTTTAATATAATGTTTCATAAATGAATGAAATCTCATCATAAAATAGCAGAGTGAAAATTTTATGTTCATTAAGCATGTCATAAAATGGGATTGTTACACATGTTGTGTCTCCAAAATTGGTTTTTGAGGGTACCAACCCATAACACACACATTGCTAATGTGGGGATATAATTGTAATCGTCCTTTCCATACTTGTCGGCACTCGAGAGACTACAGTTTTTATTAGATTTCCCTTCTTATACGCCCACATTGAAATTTTTGATTAATTCTGAGAGTTATGGCCCTTGATCACTTTCAAATATCTTGTAGAGGTTCTAGAGGCTAAAGTCAATTGGACTTTAAATTTAATTTAATTCATAACACAGTCTTTAAGGTCATGAGAATAAGAAGCTTTTGATTTCCAACGATATCAGATAATTACTGCCATAGTTATAGCCCTTGGGCACTTTATGATTCCTGTTAAAGTAATGGCCCTTGGGAACTTTGGAAATTAATATCCAATTGACTTTATATTTATACACAGTGTTTAAGGTCTTGAGATGAACAAGTAGAATTCCATGATATTTAATGTTTTGTTTACTTAACGTTAGCATGGGACAGAAGTAGAAGATTAGCAAATTCTAATGATTTTAGTGTATTATAAATGTTCCATTACTGACAAAAAGAAAAAATATTTGACAACCCTTGTTGACTATCCGGACGACTTAGCAGCAGTGGGCATGTTTCTTCACCTGGCAACCTATCTTTACCAAAACCTGTCCACACTGCTTGTAATGATTGTCAGCACATTATAGGCCAGAATTTTGATTACATTTTTCTGAAACTTTAAGGAAACCTGCATTATGAAAAGACAGAGATCTCTATTTCTTTTTTCAAAATCTGATTAATATTTTTAGAGTTATGCCCCTTTTTTACCGAAACTTGTCCACACTGCTTTTATTTTAATGCTTGTTAGCATAATAGTGGCCAGAATTTGGATCAGATTGTCCTGAAACTCGCAGGAATCTTACATCATAAAACGCGGTTCCCTATGTTTTCTTGTCCTTGTCGCATACATCAGGGGAATCAAAACAACGCCAGTTGACTTGGGATCAGAAAGGGTATACTATGTGTGTGTTAATCTTATATATTGAGTTTCTTTCTGTAATAAAAGAGTTTAATTAGCCCACATTACATTTCGGAACTGTATCTATACTATACAGTCCTCTTCATAGTTACTGCCGCCTCGGAAAACAAATGTATTACAAACTGAGTAAAGCAGGCCATAGTTAAACAATACCAAACAGGTTGGTGCATTCTGTGAATTAGTCCCAAAATGACCTACTTTGGGTCGTGTGGACGTTAAACCCCATTTCTCTTTCTCTCTCTGTCTCTCTCGCATTCTGTGAAATTCAGGTTAGGTCGAATTCCCTTTTTATTGCAGATTTATAAACTGAAATGAAATACAGCTACCATAAATTGGCGTTTAATTGCGTTTTGCACATATCTTTTACTGAGTGAAATATGGACGAAACTGCTTCATAATGGCAGCTATACTATATGGCAACAAAATGTGTACAGAATGATGAGATTTATTTGATTTAAAAGTAAACTGACCAGGACTTTTGATAATGCGTTGTATAAGAACCGTTCCAGTAAGGGTGCATTGACGCCAATCTGATTACATTGACAGCAATAGACATCTATCTGAAACTAAACATGAATAACTTTTCCGAATTGTGTGTAGTACTCAACAGTAAACAATAGTCTTAACCTTAACTCACACTTGTCTATAGCTCTTCTTACTACACTACTTACAGCATATATATATTCTATTATTATATTTTTTAGGATCTTTTGTGGGCTTTATATGACAAACAACATTTGAAAAAGTAAGATGAAGATTTGTATGATTTTCTCTTTGATATTTATTACTTTTGGTTCTTTTCTGCAGACAAAAAGACACATGTATTACTCTACACTGTCCAATGCATGATGTTCATGCCTAGTATTTATTTGTCACCTAAGAATTTGTTAGGCTTTATTGACAAATCAGCTTTTGTCAATCTGATTAAATCACAGATCCTATTTTGTTTCGTTTTCATAGTTCAAAAGTTGATTTTACTTGTCTTTACTATACTAGGATCTGTAACGTTACAGTTGAT
Organism: Patella ulyssiponensis; assembly: GCA_963678685.1. Taxonomy (NCBI): domain Eukaryota; kingdom Metazoa; phylum Mollusca; class Gastropoda; family Patellidae; genus Patella; species Patella ulyssiponensis. The sequence continues at coordinate 55,870,241 of OY783230.1, read as the reverse complement.
GTGAGGAATTAGCCAATGACACGATCTGTTGCAGCGACTTCTTGACATGTGATGCACAGAACTGTGGGTATCCTACTAGAAACATCAACAAGCGATGATCAGTTAATCAAATATGTGATGTCATGGGGTCAGAAGCCACTCGTTAGATCTCTGATGAGACCTATCACTACAGCTGGTTAGATCTTCATGTAGTAGAGGCCATCAAAAGTAAAAAAAAAAACAAACGAAATATTGATCTGTACTTTAATCAGATTGGCTTTTTGTGGATGCAGGGGTAGATCCAGATCTGTGTTTATAATTGTCTGTTAATAACACTCACTATTCATAGGACATTCTAATTTTTGCTAGGTTTAGTTAAGACCATTTTTCCAAAAGATCTACAGTATTGCATATTATGAGAATTATATTGGGTTTTCTATGTTATGACTTGGAATATCTTTAAAAAAAACCACCCTTGTATATTGAATTTTAAGATTGTTTCTACAAAATAGATAGGCAGGATTGTAGCCAAACGACAGATTGAGGACAGAATGTCTTTCTGTTTCTGATAAATTTCCAGCTGTAGTTAAGAACTTGGTCAATTGATTTAAAAAAAAAATTATGATGGAAAATGGAAATAATCAAAATTTAAATCTGTCGGTAATATTTTTGAAATCTTGCCCAAACCCCCTGATAATACACTATAGTTAGAACTAGGGATTTAGCAATTAAGATTGGAATGTTCTTTGTTCTGCTGTGAGCAGATGCAAGTCAGTGATTGTCAATAGAGTGATTTTGAATTCCTTGCGTGCTACAATATTGTGAAAGTATAATCTGTAAAAGGGATATATATGTCAAAATATCAATTGAAAACCTCCACTGCAAAGATATATAGGATATGGTTTAATCTTTGGATGGGCCTGTTTTTAAAACGATTGAATCAAGAATGGAGATTATCTAAAATTGCAAACACGATTAGCTTCTTTAATACTCAGATTTTTAATTTCAGGTATCCAATGGCTCTTGGTAATTTGGGAGACTTGGAAGAAGTAAACCCCATTCCAAATAGAAAACCGTGTAAAGTATTATATGCCGAAGCTATAGAAGCTTCAAAGAAATTTTACAACAATCAACATGTGTATCCATATACGTATTTAGGAGGTTATCTATATCGTAAACATCAATATAAGGCAGCTGTCATGGCCTGGGCTGAAGCAGCAACTGTAGTTAGCGGGTAATATTATTCTTTCATGTTATAAAAATCTTCTATTAATCATAGGGTATGTTTGATGAAAGATAATCTCTGTTGTTAAGGATTTAACCATTGCAAATTTGAATTAGTTACACCTCTTTTATCTAGGTAAAAGTATTGGTTCTGTCTCATATACAGGATTCAGTTCCTGTTATGAAACTCAGTTTGTCTATCTTTAGTATAGTTTTTGGCTTAAGCATCATGTCATTACATCAATTGTTTTAAGCTTAGTTAAGATAACTTCCTTTACAAAACAAATCACCACATGAAATTAAATATCTGTTGAATATCTGTTTAATTTGTTGATAAATTTGAAATCGAATCCTTGATTATTGACTGTAATATAAATAAACTAACCTAGACTGGGGTACTAATCAATTCAACACTCTGTAATAGTCAGTACTCTAAACTATGCTCAGAGAAATGGTAAGAGAAAATGGCATAGACAATACAATTGAAAGTGCTCCTAGTTTCTGGTACCTGTATGAGCAGCATTGTCAACAAAACTCATATTTGCACTAAAAGTAGTAAAAGCAAGAATATATATATATGACCCTGTTTATATATCATATTCAAAAAAATAACCCTAGATCAAAATCTCATCGGTGGATTTGTAAATCTGTCTCAAATTTTGTATACAATAAAAAATTTTCACACCTGATATAAATGCTTATTAGTTAAATCATGGACAATCTCAAATCATTAATTGTAATAATCTGTGAAGATCTCCAAAAAGCAAATACCCCTTTAACATAGTAAGCGATCAAGGCTTAAGGTATTCTCAGTTTTATGCTCTGATACAAATTTAGAAATTATAACATCTATTAAAAAATCACCAATTTCATTTGAATAATTTTTTTTCAGTTTCAACTACAATCGTCAAGATGAAGAAATTTACAAAGAATTTCTAGAAATAGCTAATGATTTTATTCCTAATATAGTGAAATCTGTCTCCAATGAGAATAGCTCAGATCCCTTGAAATTACCATTTTTACGTGATCCTGAAGTTTATGTGAAGCTTCTACAATTTTACGATGGTATTTGTGAATGGGAGGAAGGTAGTTCTACACCCGTTTTACATATCACATGGGCACATCACATGGTTTTCTCATTATCAAAGTTTGATTCTCGTGTGCGTGAATTTGTTACTGTTACCTCAGAAGGTGGAGATAGTGAGGATAATGATGATGATTCTGATGATCAAACAGATGAAAAGGAAACAAGAAGAGGATCTCAGAGTGATCCTAGATCTCGAACATCCCTTCGTGGTCGACGTAAATCACAAATGTCAGATAAAGTTAAGAATGAAAAACAAAACGGTGATAATGATGGGGTAGATTCTAAATTAAATGGAGACTCAAAAGAAGACCAAATCCAATCTGCGATCAAAGATATAGTTTCAAAAGTAGGGGAGGGGGGTAAAAATGATGCTCCAAATCCAAATATACAAGCTTTATCCCAGGCATGTGGAGAATCCATATTAAATAAAGATTATTTATTGGGTAGTGGTGAGCCGTTCACCACTGCTACATCTAGCACTATAAACAATACTACTACTGATTCACGTAGTGTGGACATTGAAGATTTCTTGAGTACGAAATCAAATGGTACACCATTCATTGGCTTGACAATGGACTCTATGTTAAAAGCTGACAGTCCGGCAGACATGATGTTATGTCGTAAAGATTCTGATGTTGTCGCCGCTTCTGACAACGGGACCAGCACAGATTATTTAGCAGGGGTCAAACCTGTGACCCTTGTGTTACGCAGTGAGAAAATGAAAGGACTGAAAAAAATCTTCACCTCAGCAAAACTGAATGCGAGTGCAATCAAGCTGCAACTTACAGCTCAGTCTCAAGTACATATGAAACATTCTAAACGAGGAGGGGAGGGAGATATATCAAGTACCGTACGAAAGCGGACAAGACGCGAATAAAGTGACATGAATCACCACACTGTTATAGACTGTTAATTTTGTTTTGTTTTTCTCCATTATTTTATTTTTTGTTGTGTTCTTGTTTTTAAGTCACCAACCACAAGTCCTAATTCAATCAATCTTGTTATTAAAATGAATCCTGCCACTTGTAAATAGTTCAACTACATGTATGTTTAGTGCTGTACAGCTTAATATAGGTAATATTTATATTAGTAGAACATGAATATCATCTATCTAATAACTCTCACTACCCAGACAGGAGAAAAACTACATTTGGAAATTGGGACTTAAATTTTGATGTAAATAGTTTTATCTCGGACATAGTCAGTCACCTTTCTTTGTCACTATTAAAATTGATAAAAGTTTTTACAATGTGAAAAATTGTGAGATTTTTTCGCTATGTGAAAAATGGTTAATTTAGTACACTGTTGTATAGTTCATTTAAATGTTTGTACTGAAGAGGGTTAAATATTTTATTCATCATTGTTATCACAAATCATACCACCATTTTATCTTGCTTGATTAATCAATTGTTATTTAACATACTTCATTCATCATCATTTCTTTTAACAGATTGGTTTTATTTTTGGATGACTTTCTAAAGGTGCTTGTATTTTATTTTTGAAATTTTAGTCATTAAATTTAATCATGTATTTAAATTGCCCGGTGTACTGTATGTTTATTGACTTTTACAGTCATCGATGTTCTAGTTTATTAAGTCAATCTTTAGAATTCTGATTACATACATTAAAGGAAAGTTCCCAGTTTGCACTGAAAAAAAGTTTGTTTAAGTAAGGTCAAAATGAGAAGAAATAGCTTATTTACCGTATGGAAATGATTGCCAAAACAGTTTATTATAGGGATTATGGGCGATCACTTCCAAATTTATTATTGACCTGATAAACATGACTTTACCAAGAGATTATTAATAATGACATTGTACATTTATGATTATGCTTACTCTATCCATATTGCATGCTCTATGCACATGGAAGATAATAAGTAATCCTGATAATAATTAACAAACAAATGAGTTTTGAATTTGAATTTGAACCTTGCTAATATTTAAGAAATCTGTATCTCCAGTGGTTAGTTATTCCACAGACAATAAAGGCTTTATCCCCATAGGATTCCATTTAGCTTGCAGCACAACAATGGAGGGCTTATTTTGTGAGTTGGTGCGACTGACTGAGGTTTGTTTTGTAAGATGGGGGAAAATCGTGTTGACACATATAGAACAATGTTAGACTCCTGAATATTTTAAGGTCTTCTATGGATGGGTAACCAATGTAGTAATTTTAAAATGGGAGTTATGTGAGAGTACTTTTGTGTTGTTGTTGTTACTCTGGCAGTAATCAAGTATTGAGAATACCAAGGAACACACAAGCAGCTTACAGGCCCCAACTGTCAAGAGGAGTGGAATATTGCTAATACCTCGAAGATGGTTGTAACAATGTTGTTCAACCGGTTTCTCCATAGTTAACGAGGGATCCAGTAGCACACCAAGATTCTTTAATGATGAGAATTGACTGTTGGTTTCACAGATTACCACACATGAATTTCGGTGAATTAAAACATAGCAATAACCTAGAACTTCTATTACTTACTGGTACTGGAGAAAAAGTAACAAAAACGAAAGTATAATGGAAATTTGTACGTGTGCACTGGTATGAATTATTGACAGGGTTAACCAGACATGAATGATACATTCAATTCCATTGGGCAATACACCTTCAATATTTCTTTGAAAACTTTTCACATATGTTAAGATAGCAATCTGATCAAAACATGGTTTGTGTTTAGTTTCATTTTTCGTTTTATTTGTCAGTACTACACTAGGATCTGGAACAGTTGTTATATAACAGGGTTTCTGGATGGCGTTAGAGATTAGCCAATGAAACCATCTGTTATGGGACTTCCTGGCATGCCTTCCAGGGTACTGTGGGTAAACCACTAGAAAGCTGATTGATTAATCAATGTCTGTCGTCAAAAGTCTCCTGTACGACCCCTGACGCGACCTTCCAGTAGGACTGGCTAAAACTTTATGTAGTGTAGGTACAAAAAAAATAAAAGAAATATAGATCTGTATTTTATTGAGATTGTTTAGATAGTTGCATGCACCTACAATAATAGGTTCTGAAAGCCTTCCACAAGTTTTATTCACTGAAATTTATCTGGGGATTTCTGCTTTCTCCATTTCTTTATTATGAATAATAATTAACAAATGAAAGAATTATAATTAATTCCATATTTATTGAATATTGTAACCATTATTTTATATTCCTTGCCTTGTTGGCTTCCAATTTAATCTATTTTTATACGCCCACATTTTCATGTGGACGTATATTGTCGTCGCTCCTCTGCATGATTGTATGAAAAATCGCGATGTTAGCTTGTGGTCTCTCTAGAGGTCACAATTTTTATCAGAATTTAAATGGATTACCATTACATTCTAATGATGGTTTAGTTCGATTATTGTAAAAATCAGTCCAAAACTGTTGGATGAAATGGTCGTCCTTTGTACGCAAATAGTGTAGAAATATGGTTTATCAAGGTTGTGTATACTCTTAGAGGTTCATAATTTTGTTGAAACTAGAAATACATTTTTATAACCCAAAGATTTTGGTTCCTTTCTATATTCGTGCATATTGGATCGTAACTTCTTGAATTATGGCCCTTAATTCTACGAAAAAGTGCTTTTTGTTTAGCGTGTTCTCTATCCATCTCTTGCAAAATGTGAGCGTACCTTGCCTGGCTGGTTTGGTTTTATTTTAGACTGATTGTTGTTTCATGAAATTTTTCTCATTTATTGACCAGCATCTGTTTTTGATATTCAGAAATTATGACATTTATTTATTTCTGTCTGTGTATCATTTGCACTTCATCATAGATTTGATGTGATCATTAATATGGACCTTGAGCTGTCTCAAATCCTCATTTAATTTTAGAGAATTAAAGTATTAGTACAGATATTTTGGTAATTTAAAACTAAATTATTTGTTTATTTAGGTTCTTTTATGATTGATTTATTTCATATACATTATGTATTAGACATTTGTTATAGAAACTCAACAACCATATTTCATCCACAATAATAATCTTTCAAATATGAAAAAAATAATGCCATGAATACCAGACTAAATTAATTTAACTCAAATTAACGCCAGATGCTAAATATGTTAGAACATTGTCCAGGATTTTGATCAAGTTCAGAAGTAATACTGGGTCTGTTTGACACTTTAATATAGTTCAGAAGCTTACAGTTTTGACAATTTATATGCTATGGATTACGACAATACATAAACATTTCCCATATTGTTCTTGAGGAGAGAGCCAACTATTTTAGATTTAATTCATTAGCTAATATTAAAATGATTTCAACTGTGCACTTTGATTAACAAATTAAAAAGGTGGTTGTTACATTATGACTAACTGTTTTTCACTATAAAGAAACAAAGTGATGGAAATTCTAAAGTAAATGTTATAAATAGTATTTGATCCATCAATATCATAGTACATTTAACTACAGCCACATGTTTACAGAGTACGAAAAGTATCTATTTTAGTACAAGAACATATTTTTCTTCTTAAACAATGAATTACAGTTACCCTGATGTCATCACACTGGAATGTTAATTTATTTTGTAAAGACTTTATGAGTTGCATTGTAGAATTTATTATTGATACTAGACAATGAGTGAAATGTAAAGATTCTACAAGTCATACTAACAGGTGAACATGAGCATTCTTCTTTGAAAAATGTATCTCTTACTCTTAAGTGTTTGTATGTAATACAAGATCACACCGAACCATACCACCCTCGCACTTCTTGAAGCTGTTTGAAATCCAGGTTTTCGGTTGCTTTTTGACGGAAAACTATTCAAAACAAATCGAATTTGGTTCCTTCGACCATGACCCTTGATTTCGAGTTGGAGATCAAGTTCATTAAGCAACATTGGCACTGTGGTCTCTGAATTATATTTTGCATGAATTAGTCCCCTATTATGGGTCTGTATAATGATTTTCCAACAGAACATGCCTATATGACGCCACAGAGTGTTAACATGTTAACTCATTTATATTAAGGTGTTAATAAGGTAAATGCTCTCAGCCCTGCTAAGAATACATTTTATTAGAACAAAAGAAATTGATTCAGATAACTATAAATTAGAAAATGAAAGTGACTGTATGTAAGCATCCACCGCCTAATACATTCTCCAGTTGAATTTCCGTTATTAACTCAAATGAATTTGATCTACATCTTATGTATATTGTTATGGAATATTTTATTGATGTAGATATTTTACATGAAAATATGTCTTAATTGTTGTCAAATATATTTTGATTGACCTGGCTTATGAATAGTTATCATGTTCATAATCTAGGTAATTCAGAAAATCTGTCAAGATGAGATGGGAGGTGTAAAAGTTTGTTCCTTGTTTCTTACACTGTTGTCATTTACAAATAAGGATTCCCTCCAGTTGCAGCTATTTTAATTTATTTATTATTCTGACAGTCCACATTTACCTATGCATGTAGAATATGTAGTACGTAGATTCTACATTAATAATAAATTACATGTACCGTTTCCAGCATTTGCCAATTGATCAGTTAAAAATAAGAAATATATTGTTCTTAAATTCAAATTCTATTGAAACTTAAGATTATAACTGACCACCTATCTTGACATCTCAAGATTGAAAGCACACTTCAGAGTTTAATTTAACACTAGAAAATCATACTTGGCCATTTCCATACTTGATGATGAATATTTGTTGTTGATAAAAAAATGGAACTGACTTGTTTTATGTCCAATTTTAACAACCTATGTATTCAAGTGAATGGTCAATGATGCCTTTCTATAGATTAAATACATAAACATAATAGAGACCATTTTTGTCTATTATGATATCCGAGTAAAACTGGAGCTTTAAATATTGATAATGAATACAGGTTATTGTGGTGTATTTAAAATAGTTTAAACTCAGCTAGATAGCTCTTACTAATGCTCTGAGAAATTTTATACAGAGTATTGGAGAGTATTATTTAGAATATAGAAAAAGAGAGATGACTTTATAACAACTAGGAAAGCAAATTTTTAAACTAGACAGAAGTAAAAAATATTCTTATTGTTAAATATGTAATTAGTTTTTAAATAAAACACTGTAAATATATACTTATTGAAACTAATGATTTGTTATTGGACTTACCTTCTTTCAGCCATCTTTACTTGTTTATTTTATTGTTTGGAGCCAGTTGAATGACAAGAATAAATTGCCATGGAGTGTCTTTCGGTACATGTTTATTAAATGGAAAGCGTTATTTAAGTCATTTGCAATATTCATGTTCATATTGTTTGTTTGTATTTTACTTTTGATCATGAATATGAAATCTATCATAGATTTTTTTCAGTAGTTTATTTGGAAATATTGTACACACCATAGTGCTATGAAAATTCTTTATTACTTTATATTGATGGATATAAGTATTTATCAAATCTTGGAAAACTAGCCCATAGAAAATTTTTTGTGCAATTTCCTTTCAACTCTGTTTTGGTTATTATTGGAAATCAAATCAATTAAAATTTTAATGTATGACATTTTAAATGAAATGAAATGGGGTTTGACATCCTGCTTTTCTTCTCAATCCACGCCATCTGGACTATTGAAGATGGTGACATTATAAACATAAGACAAAAAAATGTATGTGTTAAAGAGAAGATTGAATCCATGAGTGCATTAGTGATTGAGCACATGGATTCTGTTTTCATAAAAGTAGCCAGCCTCAGGTAGCTATTTCATTAATATATCATTTTACAGTGATCAGATACCAAATAGTTTTTGTCTGCAAAGATTTTAGGGTGGGCGGTATTTCAACTTTTAATAAGTTTCTTATATCAATGTCAAATTTTATTTTTGACATATTTTACTTCTCAATATTGTAATATAGTATCAACGTTTAAATTAGTCTCTTGGCTATTGTTTATTGATGTTATCAAGATGCATGTTAGTGTAAAGTTTTAAAACTTGGAAGAAATGAAAATACTTTTAGAAGTGTTCAAGTAATCATTTACAGTTTTGTTGAACAGTTACATCCCGAAGATCAAATCATTTACCTGAAGGACATTTAAAACTTTTTCTTGAAATTCTCAATATTTATTTGTTTTGGTCATTTCATGAAAGTAACTTTTTGTGTAAATTGGAAAGAAGAATTTGAAATTGAATATGTGTATGTATATACAAGATTTGATTTAATGAATTAAGCTGTAAAAGATCTTAAAATCTTTGTGTAAATTTTGTTAGCTATTTAAGGAGATATGTACCATTTGTATATAGATATTAGTTTAAGTATCGTTTTGTCTGTTGGTTTAAGATTAACACCACCATATATAATGCATTTTCATCATAGAAAGTAAAGGTTGGTTAATTTCATTAAAGCATTCTAAAGTGCTGTGTAGCTTTTTTTTAATTTTAGTATGGAAATGAATATACTTGATAGCCAGATTGGATTATACAAGACAAGCGTTTATTATAGGTTGCCGAATAATATGTGCTTGTCTTTGCCAACCAGTCCCTGGCTTTCTGAGGAATGGCATCCAAATTATTGAGCTACAGCTCTGGTACAGATACTAACAATTTGATAGCGAATTCAATTTTAATATGCCCACATTGAAATGTGGTTGTATATTGTCGTCAGTTCATTGCTTGTGTACACCATGTAGGCTAAAGCTATCCAATTGATTTTAAATTTATACACAGTGTTTATAGCCGTGAGATGAAGAACCCTAATGAATTCTTACTACCAGAATGATGGCCTTTGTGTCTTCTGATTCACTTAAATTTAAAACATAGTGTTTACAGTCATGAGACGAAGATGCCTGTTGATTTTCATTTGTTTCTGATAATTGGCCACAGTGTTTATAGTCATGAGATGAAGAAGCCTAATGAATTCTTACTACCAGAATGATGGCGTTTGTGTCTTCTGATTCACTTAAATTTAAAACATAGTGTTTACAGTCATGAGACGAAGAAGCCTGTTGATTTTCATTTGTTTCTGATAATAGTGGCAATTGGCCCCAGGATAACCATACAAAGTCTTGTGGACTAAATATTTGTCATCCAATTCCCATTAAATTTATACTGTGTTTAAGGTCATTGCACAAAGAACCAGAGTGAATTTTAATAATTTCACATAACCACTGTCAGAGTGTCACCCTTGATCAATTTGAAAATCTTGTGGATGCTCTGAGACCAAAACATCAAAGCATGGATGACACAAAACATCCTGAAACTAAACGGTGACAAGACTGAAGCGATAGTCATTGGGCCACCGACTCGTGTGAACAAACTTAATTTTAACCATATAGTTGTCGAAGAATCCAAAATTACTCTCTCCCCGTCAGTCAGAAATTTAGGTGTCCTTATAGATTCCAACTTAAGTATGAACAGTCATATCAATGATCTTACCAGGAAGTGTTACTTTTACCTGAAGAATATCAGCCGGATTAGAGATTATCTAACACCCGAAGCAACAAGTACGCTTGTCCGCTCCTTAATCTTATCCCGTTTAGACTATTGCAATAGCCTTCTAGGTGGTGTGTCAAAAGAGTCCATCAAGAGGTTACAAAAGATACAAAATACTGCCGGTCGGATAGTATCTCGTGCCCCACAAACATCTCATATATCACCAATATTAAACTCTTTACACTGGCTACGAATACAGGAAAGGATTGATTTCAAAATTTTATCGCTGACCTATCAATGTGTTAATAACCTAGCGCCATCTTACTTAACTGAATTAATTCGAAGTTACAAGCCTTCCCGGAGTTTACGCTCATGTGACCAAATACAGTTGGTAACCCCAAAGTGGAAAATGAAAACATTTGGGGCAAGAGCTTTTAGTTTTCTTGCTCCATCAAAATGGAACGATCTCCCAGTTTTCATCAAAAGTTCGCCTTCTATCGAGTGTTTTAAATCCAGACTTAAAACATACCTGTTTCAACGTTATATTTAATTTAGAATTGTGTGTAAAAAGCGCATAGAGCATACTTTTATGTGTGGAATTGACGCTATATAAATGTTCATATTATTATTATTAAAACTATCAAAAATTCTAATGATAATTAATTAATGGATTGTTGCTCTAAAATCAGCTTTTGGTGTATTGTAAATGCATTCATTTACGGACTGATTGGGCGACTTGTCTGCTATGTTTCTGCTATTGCGTCTCAGAATATCAATATCAAGTTTTGAAACATAAATACATTAATCTCATGTCATATTCATCCTAGACACTTCCTCCTTCACAGAATTATTTATAGATAACAAATTATATTTAGATTATCGTATGGCACAAATCTTATCCTTGTCTATACAAATGCTTCGGAACATTTCATGGAAACCCGGAAAGTCTGAGTGAGCAGACAATAGTCCATCTTCACTGGCCAAGATTACGATTAACTTCTCTTTCGTAACCGTTGGCCAGCGAAGATGACAATAATCGGACATCGGTGCTTTTTGGTAGATATCCACTGTCTGCAGATGAGTTTTGTCACCTTACATCTCAATTTATAATCAACCAGTCCAGTGCCGATGTATGAAAATTTGAGCTTAGATAAGAAAAGTGACGTGACAATACTTCGGCTGAATTTAGGATTAGTCATTCATTGTCATTCCAAATTCTTTATTTTTTTAGCTCGTTATTTCAAAGATCATTCTTCTATGGAGTTTCCCCCCTTTATTCGTTTCTCCATGCAGATGATTTTATTTTTGTTTTTCATATTTCTTTCAGTAACCATGGCTTATCGGGTAGGCGTTGGCTTACTACAACCAGTAGGTCCCCGAGGTTCGATGTCGGTCTTGACGGAGAAAGTTCATCGGGATTTGACCTTGCCAGTGGTGCAGAACAGGGGATCCTGGCAAGAAAATGCTGCCCTTCATTGACCCACTTGCTTCATAACAGTAGGACGTTAAAACGCCATTTCATTTCCTGGTCTAGCCAGGGGCGGATCCAGGATTTTCAGAAGGGGGGGGGGGGCGTGCTGCACCCACTTCGGAGTGCGAAGCCCGGCCCATGATTTTTGAGTGGACTAAGATGCCCACAAGGACTAATTTCATACTAGTACTGCAAATTACGATTTCCAACCTAAACTGTTTTTGTTCTCCTTTCCCGCGAGCATATATGGAGCTAAAAATTGTTCGCCACTGCAAAAAAATAGAGGGGGCGTGCGCCTGCTAGTTGGTTTCTCAATGGTAGTCAGACTCCTATAGTTTGAAGTATAGGCAATAACACCTAGCTGCGGTGGACTTTTTTTTTTAACCCACAGGCGCTGAGGCCCAATTATTTCAAATGCGAGTGTGAACTGTGTTTGACGGAATTTATCAATGTTGTTTCCCATGACAGTGAGAAAGAGCAGTATCTAGTTGTTCGGGTGGGGAGGAAAATAAACTCCTGTGTAGATTAGACTTTCACATGCGTGTGAACATATAAGATACGTTGCCAGGCAACGAAACATACGCCCACGGCAGCTATAGATTTTCTGTGCGATGGGCAGGGGTTGTCGATTTATTCTTATGTAGGCAGTGTGTGTGGGGGGGGGGCGCATATACAAGGCAGTTTCATACAGATCCGATTATAATTTTCGTTAGTGGGTTTACAAGGTTCAACAAATTAAAACAAGGCTTTTATTCTGGGTGAGAGAAAGAGAAATAGGGTTTAACGCCCACTCGGCACAAACTACGTCATTTCGGGACTAACACGTGGTTCAATTTTATTTCAATAATTCGCTTGCGTCTAGGGGTCTTTAGCAGTGGGAGGAAACCGGAGAAAACCCACAAGCGTTCACCAGGTCCAACAATGCGAAAAAAAAAAGGCCATAACTCCAGAAGTAATTAACGTAAATTGTAGATATTCAATCAGATGATAAATGTAACCTGTAGTGTGTTCACAACAAATTGTGGACGAAGGCAATATTTCCATGTGGGCGTAATAAAATAACTTGATAAAGAGTGCAGACGTAAACGCTACTTCGTCGATAAAATTCCCCTCATGCATACATACTGCGTCGTCAACCAGTCAGCATTGGTACAGTATTGCAGAAATGGGACGCCGAGTCCCATTTAATTGATTCCTAGTGATTCCAAATCTTGTGAACAAAATTCATGGCCTAAAAAATGGAAACCAAATACAAGTTGACCTTGTGAAGAGTCCCATCCTCTTATCCCCAGTGGGGTGAGCTGCCTTTGTCCAAAAATGTTGACTTTTAACACTAATTCAGTTTTTTCAATGTATACAAATGTTGGGGAATATAAATCTTAATACTTTTGTATGCAAGACCGAATATAAATTTATGTATGAGGACCGTTTAAAACTAAGTTGTGACACCCTAACGTCATCTCTCGCGGTATCAGTTCCGCCAATATCGGGCACCATTTCGTTAGAGCTGCAAAAATTTAAAAATTTAATGAATGTACATTTCATTCGAAGCTAGCCATGAGAAAATTTACCCCCCATTCTAACTGACGCTAAGATGTAATTATTTCTTTTTGATTTATTCCCTATTCACAACATACCCCAAACAGAGTATTTCGCCGAGAACGTTTAAAATTTTCATGGACACCCCTCTCTGGAATATACGGGCACACCCATTGCAAAAGCTTTGTACTTGGTGTGGAATCAAAAATAAAAAAAATAACACAACCCATTGCATTGTTTTTAAATATGATATATGTATATTTTATAAATATTTGATTACCTACAATGTATATTGGAAAGTAATAGAAATAGTCTGAGAAGGAAATTCGCAGAAATGGCGGGAAAATACTATAAAAAGTACAAGATGCATAATTCTTATGAAAATAAGGATTTACTTGGTCTGTACAAAATGTATAATATATCTTGATATATATAGTAAGTATTCTACATTGATATATATTTTTATATAATGGTCTACCACTGACTAAATCTATAACATAAAATATTCAACATATTAACAATATATAAGTAGGCCTTTCATTAAGACACATTTATTTAACATTTTGTGATTTGTAGGTATACAACAAAATAAATTGAAGAATTATATATACATCATTTTCAAATAAAAACAAAGGTTGAGTAACATCATAAGGGTACATAATTGTACACATTCGGTATTTCACATAAGTTTCCACTTTCTTAGTTTTTTGTTTTGTTTTGCGTGGCTTTGACTTCAGCTGATTACGAACCGAAATAACCAATCTTAAAAAATCAAATATATTTTTACAATAAATTTTTGAAACGGTTTTAATAATAAATAATACGGTACGTAAGTTTTCGATGAAATTTTTATACTTGAGCATTTATAACAAACATAAGTGTTTAACAATCTGAGATGGAATTATACACGATTATGGTTTAATATGAAATACACTGCACTAATTTTATGTTTGACAAAAATAATTCAGATGAAACATATCTGCCCAGACATGAGCAAAGGCGCCCTACTTCGAGCTAACGTCACATGACCTACATAACATAGGAGTGTTCTCAACACAGCCGATTTACACAGTTGCCATGACTACTTAATCACGATCACGCCACGTGCCCAGACGAAGCTGTAAGTTGGTCATTGTCGATGTATTGAAAACAAGTTCAGCCAAAGAGTAAAAGACGCAAAAATTTTGTGGTGGTTTACTGCCAGTTTTGTCTCGTAAAAACGAGTTCTTAATCCTATTTTTTTTTAATAAAAAAATAAAACATTCGAATTCACCCAAAACGTAAATTAAAACTATACAGCATTATTTTTACAGTTTTTTTTAATAATTTAAATTTATATTAGACCTACAAAATACTTTCAGATAAAGAATGGTGATGGCTTTATAATGCCGAGTGCAGTTTTTGAAGTGTCAAATTTGATTAAAATGACAATATTTCCGAAAGTTATCAACATGTGGTTTTCGAGATACATGTAAGTGCATTAAAAACTGACATAAAATGCTTTAATCCCTAAAGGAACATGTTATTCCCTTATACTACATTCCAATTCCTCATACTATATCAAAACTAAAGTTGCATAGATTTAAACTTTAGGTATATGTAGTTGTAAGGCTGTATAGTTAGTTGAAAGTAATGATATTTATTTTATTTAGTAAATGCTATTATTCTACATGTCCATTTAGCATATACTAACGAAGCTTTATTATTGAGTACATAATGTATCAAAACCCATAAATTATTGTTATGTCATTTAACAACAAAGGTTCAACTATTTTTTTTTTTTTTACATCTGAATACTGTGAAATCATTACAATCTAACCTTCAGCTGATATCAATAATATTTTAACCTGTTAATATAAATCTACTGACAGAAGAATTTATTTTTGAAATCTAAAAGGCAAACTGTTATTATTCATATATTCATTCATTTGTTTCACTTGAATCAATCAAAATCAATTTAACTTAAACTTTGATATACAAATCTTGATATATTAGAATATGTAAAACATATACTAGTTATTGATACATACATGAATATTAAAACCGGATAAAGTTTCCCGAACATATTTCGTGAAAATACTGAAAACATGAAATGGGAACTAAATAACCATGGCTTTAAGCTATTTACACAAAATAAAAACAAAACTATTGTACAATTAACATTTTCATCAATTTAACAAAATATTGCCTTCGGGTATTGCTTAGAACTTTTATGGAAGTATTTCTCCATTGCACTTTTCAATAACAAGTTTATTTTATCTAATTACAAAGGATTTATACACAATCAACCAAATAGTTTGATCCATAAAGAAAAACCTTGGTTTTCATCAATGCTAAGCAAATATAAAATTTTGGCCTGGAAGCTTTCTTCATAGGCCAATTTATTCAATTAAGAAATGCTAAATAGCTGGAACTATTTTGGAATGGTTCATTATTTTGAACCAAGCATAGCTATTGGAATAAATAATCCTACATTTCCAAACTATCCTATATGTTTTTACCGGTAAATAAAATACATAGAGACTGATGTTGGCAAGATATAATTTTAAATAAATCTCTGTACATGCTTACTAGTTAATGAAAGGAAAAGAGACGGTTAATGAAATGGCAAGATACAATTTCAAATAATAATAATAAATTGATTAAATACTCCTCCATTTCATTCTTTGATTTCTCTTGAATATTAATGAATTAATAAGGCAACACCTTCAAAGTTTAGCCCAAGTAAATAAATATTGGCTTTTTTGGCGTGATGTTCATTTTGATCTAAATTGCAAGTTAAGACAACTATACCTAATTAATACTAACTTTCTCTACGGTCTCCCTAAATAGTGGACAGATTTCGCAATGAATAAATATTTTATTAATATATTACATATATAAATAAATATATCTATAAATATGACAATGTTTGAGATCTGTTCTTCATTGAGTAGCTTCAAAAGGCATATGATTAAAGCTTACATGTACAGTAGCACATGTAAAATGACTGAGTTTCAATAAGATGTCATTATTTTGATATTCATAGTTTTAGAATTCATTTATTTTCGAAAGATTGCCTCAATGGTATTAGACATAAATATGTATTTCTATCAAATTTGTGATGTTGATTTTTCAATGGATTGCAACACAAAATCAGTCTAAGTTGAGGAAGGAATTTTTCTTTAAATAATGTAGTTTAATGTTCAACAAACCTAGTCTTATCTTCAGAAAATTCCACAGTGACAATGATATGACTAGTCAATTTCTCTAAAATAAATAATATAATTTATATTGGGGGCGGTGATGTCCCAGAGTAAAATTATTAATAAATAAGGTAAATAAAGTTCAATATTGTTGCAATTCTGGTGGTTATTTTTCTTGCCTGTATTGTAAAATATAACATAAATGACTGGTAACAGACCATAACATGTTTTTTTTACTTGTATTATTTTGAAATATTGAAATATAAGAGTATAAATTAAACTTAATAAACTGATGGATTCTTGAATCATCATTATTTTAGTTTTAAATATGCATTACACAATAAATTAAAATATATGGTTGATCTGATGATTAAACAAAGTCTAGATTTGTAGACAGATAGCCATGTTGTCTATGACATAATAGTTATATCAATAATATAGGTCATGTCACAATGACATCCCTGCTTAAATATGTAATCAAGTAGTGGAGTATAAATTGGACAAGTCCAGACAAGATAGATACTAACAGTATATAAATTATATTACCGGTATATCAAACTTAAATAATATCATTTACATATTTTTAATATATAATCATGCATCTTTTTAAATGTAATTTTCTTAATGAAGTCCCTAAAGGTCATTTTGGTGATTTGAACCCCTTGCAAACTACAAAATTGAATCTCTGAAATGAATATCATTCGAAAAATGGGCCTCATTTTAATCCAAGCCGAGGGATTATCTACCCTTGATATTTCGATTTTGTTTTCTTAATTTAATGTTAAATAATCAAAGTACATTTTAGCATGGAAGTTAGCTTTGGAAAATATGATATTTTTCCTAAAGTGCAAATGTGCACAGAGACTTTAAGGAGCTACAGTCTTAAGAGATCTGAAGTTTTCATACAGAACTCTTAAATAATATAGGACACAGTGAAAATAAATAGGTAAATAATTATATTTCACTGACATGGCTGGCATTCTGATTGGGTAATTAGGCTACCTTGAAGGATGTAAATGAAACCAATGATATTTTAATTGGAGTACAGTGCACAAATGTAAATTAATTTAATTGTTCGAACATACTAATGAAACGTAAGTGATAAATAAATATCGAACTGTCTAGAGTGATTTTAGCCCAACAAGTGGCAAATTATTAAAGAAGTCTGATTCAATATTTTTAACAACATTTTAAAATATTTACAAGTTTCAGAATCCCATAATATGATTTATTGTGAAAATAATATGTTCATTATAACAAATGATTTTCACTTTTGTTATAAAATTGTTGAATTTATTCAATCAAAGCTGTATAGTGTCAATTTATCAAAATGATTCAGATGTTATTTATGGGAAGTTATTAGAAATGTGTACATGTCATTTAACACATGATAAAAGAGAATATTTACATGATGACACACAATAATAAAAATATAGCAAATTTCTTGGTGGGTTCCACTGGTCCGTCACAAATATGAATTTTTGAAAAGCTAAAATGCATCTTACATGAAAATCTTTCAGACAATTTCTTCTCAAAATCAATCCAAAATTATTTTTATTTGATGTGAAAAGCTTTGATTGAACGAATCTTGTCTAAGTGTTCTCAATAGACATTGCCCTATAAACATTTAAATAAATTTTAAATCTATTAGTGTATGTATCATAAATATATACATCATGATGAGAAAACAACATGACAGAAATGTATGACTATGATTCATCCAGTGTTTCATAAATACTTGGGCTGCAAAAAGGCACATATCAAACAAAAAGGCAATACATACCACTTGTATGTGAAAACAAATTATTGAAGATTTCAGAACCCTTTAGGCCTTTACCCTTAATCATGAAAACTCATTTCTCTTAAATTCATAAATAATGTTGCTGTAGTAAGTTGTCATTCTTTAAATAATGATATAAGATTACTTTTTCATCAGTTAATTAATTAAAATGAAATATATATTTTACAAATTTTGTAGAAGTATACATTCTTCTCTCTCTGTACTGTGTAAATGAAAACATGTAAATCATGGCTGCAACAAAATTCCATCAATAGATACTTGTTTTACCATTACATGGGAAACTAGCTTTACACTTATAGACCCTCATTACCTTTCTTGCTGAAATTTTAAATTCAACTGTTCATAAATCCTTGAAATGTTTTGATCATACAAATACACTAAATAATTCAACTGATTCTTTCTTCATTAGGTTGACATGCAGATATATACACAGTCTATTTTGCTACCTGTTTCCTCTGCTCGGGTTAGCAGTTATTAAATGCACAGTATTGGTTGAAATATTTTGATTCTACCAATAATACAGTACATTGACATTGTATGTATAACTACTAGAGTACTAGCATAATGGATAATACATTTTTATAATGTGGTTTCATGCATAAGAAAAGGTCTTTATTTCATAATTAACCAAATAGAACTACTAAAGTAGTTTTCTTTTCCACATAGTACCCAACCACAAAATTAATGTATGCATTATTCAGAATTATGCAGATTTCAAAAATATTCACATGCTACATTATTCAAATTCTTAAAATGTAAGCAAACCAATTACCGGTATTATAAATATTGTTCACAAGTTTTAAAAGTTTGGGAAAACCCCTAATATATAACTTTTATTTTAAAAGGAATGGTGCAATGGTACAATACTTGCACAAGTTAATAGCAGAGACAGAATGTTCATCTTCTTGACTACCGGTTGGGCCCATGAAATTCACTTGTAGGCTACACTACCATTATTAGCATGTATACAAATTGTACATCTAGTATGTGCTGGTGCATTTTCAGTTCATATCTGAAACCAGACCTACGGGGTTGATATTAATTTTTCAATGGTTGATGACAGGTTAGTGATGACTTTAAATAATATTTCACATGTCATAGCACATTGAATAAAATCCTTTGGACCACAATATATTTTCTTTGGAACATTGCACTTCCTGTAGGTCACAACCTCTAAGGATACCATGGAGGTAACAATTTGTTTTGTTAGTCAAGTAAAATGTTACAAATTAATGTATAAATAGTTTTTTCACCTTCAATAAATAAAATAATATACAGCCATTATATGGCCAGAGTAAATGTACATATGTATATGTATTTTTGGTAATAATGTAATAATAAATATATGCATTATATAAAACTTAAATAATTAATAGTCTATTCTTAATTAATATTAAGTCTTTATGGCTTTTTCACTCTCTCCACATATTCTCAATATATAAATATAATATAAATATCTGTTCTATCATTCAGCCTGTCACATACCCACTAATATTTGAATGATATTGTCTAAGTCTTCAAAATGGTCTGTTTTACAGAAAGAGCCACACTGCGAATTAATTATAGATGAAGCACTATCGTGAGGAGGACAGGGAAAGGTATGTAAAACGTCTTCTGCACTTAATGGGGCTAATTTGACAGAGTTTGCAAAATTTGAAAAATCAAAGTCACACACAGAGATATCGATGTCATGCAGAGGATCATGATCCCAGCCAAGATCTGATGATGTTGCTGAAGGGGATGACAATGGCACTAAGTTATTGTTCGAATCTTGATTGGTTTTGAGCTCAGATTGGTTATTACTATATTCTGATGGTAGGCGACATGGTAATAAATCTAATACAGTTCTTTCTTCTTTTTCCTCCACAGAGGACATCTCTACATCTTTTGACACCGGTACACATTTTGGCAAGGTGACAATGTCCATCCGAGAAACAACCGGAGAATGATTGGAGTTTGCTTCGGGTAAGGGATCCAATGTCAATTCATTCAATGCTGTGTTTGAAATAAAATTTGAATCTTGAGGTGGATGGTAAACTACTCCTTCAGTTTGAAGTTCATTTTCGATGTGCTTTAAGGTGTTTAAAATAAGGACCCATCTTCGCAGTCCAGGATCAACTCTGTTTATTCTTGGACCTTTCAACTTGCTAACAGACATATGTAAAACTGACTGTCTCTGCGTCCCATACGTTTCATCTTCTATAAAGTCGTCAAGTTTCCGCTTCATTGCTAACGGTACATGTGGTGGCATTATCTGAAAGAAAATCAGTATTTTTTTTTAATACATTATTGTGTATGCGTTATCATTTAGAAATAAACTACTTGGAATTATGAAAAGCTTAACTATTAAATCTTTATTTCTATTATCCTCAACTTTGCTTCTCAAATATTAAATAATCACATTATAATCTAATAATCAATGACTATAAATCCTGTTCTTTTTATCATTTGCTATTTGTAACAGAAATTTATAGATAAGTTGTCAGACATGGAAACATACACCCACAGCAGTAAAGTTTCTGGGCAGCCAACAATGCTTGTAGCATAATTTTTCTTTGTCAAGAATGAGAACATACATGGATAACACATGAAAATCTGGCAAGTAATAACCCATTGAGTTATTATCAGAAATCACTAGAATTTCTTTTGTTCGTCTCATGATCTTAAGCAATATACATCAACTTTAGCTTCTAGAGGGTTCACAAGATTTTTCAAAGTGACCAACAGCCAAAACTTTGGCAGTAAGTATGGGAATCAATAGGCTTCTTCATCTTTTGACCTCAAACAGTGTGAACAATAAGTTTAAAATCAATCGGATATTAACTTTTCCCTCCAGAGTGTCCAGAAGATATTTCAAAGTAATCAAGGGCCACAGCTCTTGGAGTAATTATCAGATATCGTAAGACCCGACGGATGGGGAAGACGACAATATACAACCACATTTCAATGTGGGCGTATAAAAAAAGTAATAATTTTTAAAAAAAAATTAATGGATTGCTACTGAAATTTTTTTTTAATCATTACATTTTAAGTGTTGATTACAACAGCATGAAAAGAAACCAATTATTATAAATTTTAACTACTGAAATTCTACATCTAAACTAATTTGTATTTTGCTATGAATTAATTATAAGGAATATTTCGAACTAATTAGTTGTCACAGATTATTCATTACCGATTTTACAGTTTATCTAGCTTCAGTTCAACTTTGATGACCTCCTGTCACTTCTGGCGCGCATTTATGCTTCGCCACTGACCGGGTCATTTTGGCTATCTGAAATACAATGGGTCTTGAGAATACGACGTCGAACAGTTTACAATAAATATTTGTGACCGTAATCATTAAATTTAAAATCTTACGTATTAATTGCAACAAGTGTCGACATCTGATTTATCAGACAATAGATCTAGATCCTTAAACGAACAAAAATTTGGGAATCTCCCTCGTTGCAATCGTTACTATAAATAGCCATCCGCGCAAGTGAATGGCGAATAAACCACGCACTGACTGACAAAGCCGAGCCAAGGTGGTGATTTCATTTGTCAGTTTGATTTGTCACGATTCAGGAAATCGAAACGAAAACTTGTATCATACATGTAAAATGGCGATGACTTGTTCTTATCTCAATATTTTCAGAGAAGTCTACAATAAAACGAATAAACTAACAAAAAACACAGCTGACCCCTAAAAATCGATACAGCAAATTGACCCAGCATAAACTACAGCCATTTTGTCCATATAACGGGAAAAACGCTCCATTGAGCACTGCCTGTTTTACATTTATAAAACCACAAAATCACTAAGAATTCATATCAAAGAAATAAACAACACCAGAATATGTGTTCGAGCTAGTTTCTAACTTGAAAACATCAGACTTCAGTCAAATATTCTACGGTAAATAAATGGTTTCATTTCTACATAGGTGACCTAGATAATATAGATGCGATACAAGTGTGCGTTCTCGGGAGTCCCCGGTTTTATAACGGGTCAAGTTAACTTAATTCTTACCTCAAATCAAAAGAAAGATGAGCTCAGTTCATCCGATTATTGATACTCATTTCAAGACTTGTTGATTTCAAATCGACAGCTAATCTTCCAGAATCTACTTTATGATCATAATTCAAACTTTCTTGGTAATACAAGGCAATCCTTCCTGAAGCGACGAACTTCTCCCGGACATTGAAAGCTAAAGCAAGCCGACGTCACAAGACCTATTTTAGAATTTGTAGAATTGCCATTGGCTATAAATAAATAATGTTTAACTCATTTTATTTAAAAAAATCTATATAATACAATTAAGAAATTTATGGAAAAACACTGATGAAATCACAACTTTTCAAGGCAGAATTTAGTTTTTTTAGCGTATATTATCTGTAAAAATATTTAATTTATGCGGTATAACGGAAGTTGTCGCCATGTACCTGTTGGACAAAACAGCTGACAAACAATGTAGCTCATTGGCCAACATTTAGACTGACCTCTTTATAATGTCAATATAATTGTTATTTTCTGTTAGGTTACATCGAACACACAAATAAGCGAGAAAATGATGCCGAAAATGATATAACACTGGAAAACTATTTTTCGAAACAAAAACAAAATATCTTTTACATGCTGCGATTATCTAATTTCATTATTTTAGAGATGTGTTTCATAATGTCCAACAAGGAAGGAGATTTGGTTCAGGGTAAAATGCTTAGACATTAGATAAAACCTCGTACTATATATAAGTGGTGGGTTTTTTTCTATTACACCCACCCCTAAATTCTATGGAACTTTCTAAATCCTTGAAATTATAAGATTCACGGGGAGCCCATAGGCCTATACATTAGGCTACTTCTCAATGTTGGCTTATGTATAATAAATGACGTAGTTAGCTTTATTTCGATTGATCGTACTATTTCGTGAGTATTTTCACAGCAGAACAAAACACAACAATTAATAACAAACAGTGAAAATAATAACCAGAAACTATTATGGCGTAAAAATCAAAAACAATCGGCAACATTGTGTAAGATTCAGCTTACATACCAGAATTTTTAATATGTTGGTCATTAGAAACGGCCCACGCAGTGAGCGGAGGTGTCAATAGTATTTCCTCCGTGTAGCCTAGCTGGACTAGAATAAAGCATTCAGTTTTATAATCTACCCCTCCCTCAATCCAATAATTAACTTCACGATTCTTGTTAATTTAATCTTATTAGATGTGCATGTTTCAGAAGAAAAAAACCCAGACTGCTATAAATGCCGAAACTTCCGTGTCTGCAGAAAACCACACCAAGTCCAATAAATAAAACGGGCATTATGGGAGATTAGACAAAGAGATGACAGTTCTCGAAGTTTTTGTTTAAAAATAAGTAGATATAACGTATACAGAATATGCTGAAAATTACAGTCAAATTGCTTCACTGAGAACCGCGATTTTTGGGCTATAGCCGGCTCGATCATCATTACTGAAGTCGGTACCATAAAAAACA
Source organism: Patella ulyssiponensis (assembly GCA_963678685.1). Taxonomy (NCBI): domain Eukaryota; kingdom Metazoa; phylum Mollusca; class Gastropoda; family Patellidae; genus Patella; species Patella ulyssiponensis. Next base: position 55,846,137 of record OY783230.1, on the reverse strand, counting down.
AAGTCTCGATTATCCATTGTTACGTTTAATTATTTTTCGAAACAAATATTCAAATCTGCTAAATATCACAGACTAGCGATGGCACCGAGAGTTGATTATGGTCTGACATAAGTTAATTAAAGATACATTATGAGGGATTAGCTCTTGCATAGGTTTAATGTCTAATTAATAATTTAGACAACATTTCAGGTCTGAAGAAAGGCCTGCAACAGGCCGATTTTGCTCTTGCATAATGTATGTTTAATAGGACTTGGGAAATGAGAAAATAAAGTTTAGACTCGGCGATTTGGGCTAAAAAAAAAGATAGAAAGGAGATGAGTGGACAGCAGTAATCACAGGTATTCTTGGGAGGACACGAGATGAAGCTCAATTTTTGAAGAAGGTTATCGTAATTCTCTTTTGTTGATTCATTACCGTAATCGGTGAGTTATGGCCCTGTGATATCGGAATTCGAAGATTTAAAATCGCGAAGGTGTAGCCTATTGACTTTCATAGCGAAACTTTCAAACACAATTTTTTATAGTGATTTTGACGCTTTAAGAAAAAACGCCTCGTTTATTTAATTTCCCTTGTCACTAAAGGCATGCCCATTCGTTCACTTGAGCACGACCTGCTACTTAATGTATAATGAATTGGATAAAGTTAAAACTGCCACAAAGTTATTGCCCTTGTCAAATGATTTGGTGACCAAGACAATAACTCTATTAGTCAATTTCTGTAGAATTACAGGCGATTAATCGACGAGTTATTATCGCTTTGCCCCTTTCACTCATCTCGCGTAAGCTAGGCATAGGTATATACATGTAGTAAAATGTTCGACTATAAACGGAATCTTTGCCACTACAGTGTCGTTTATCCTGTGTACAGGTTTTACGGTTACCGCACTTATTTTAATTTAGCTGAAGGAACCGCGCAAGCCGTCTAATTAAAATTTGATACATTGCAGTTTCAATTCGTTTTGTTGATTTTTTTTACACTAAATTGTAACCTATAAACAACACACTGTATTCATATTCAAAATAGTTGTAATAATGTAACCCCCAAACCATTCAAAATCATTCTCACGCTTTCCCAGAATTCACCACAATACACAGCCATATATACAATTTGATTAGTCAAAAACGTTCAAGCGATCTGAACGCCGACTTCAAAGAAAGTATATCACATAGATGGGAGTACAGCATAATAAAATGAAACGTATAATTTTCTTAAAGACGACAGTATCATCGTCGAAACGTTGCATGTTAATAAACCAGATTTTGTTGTTCAATAATTAATGGCACGATACTGGATCTTTCCCTAACCCTAACCCAAGGGAAAATATTTGTCCGTTCGGAAAGATCCAGTATTGTGCTATTAATGTGGAACGTGTACGTATAGTTGGCAGTTTCCGGTTTAATTTTCTTTTATTACCAACCGGTCGCCGTGACACATTTGATTTGAGGGGGTTTTTGTATAGGGTGCGTTCATAATTTGTCAATTTTTTATAGTATAATTATATTATATACCACATTATAAACAAACAAACATCGGGTTTATATTAGAGTTATTTTTTTTTTTGGAAAAAAATGTAATGCGCTTCAATTATATTTATTTTTTACATAGTTTAATCTGATAAAGAAAAAAAGTAACATCTAGTTGAAGTTATTTATTTTTTTACAAACAGTCATTATAATAATGATAGGCTTTGATTAGATTTGAGGTTAAACAATACAAGATAACACAGCTATTCTAGGTATTTAGCATAGCAGGTTTGTCTTTATTTGTATTAAACGCTGTCGTTTTCAGGAAGGTGATAATGCACCGGACAATTGACTTGATTATATTAATAGCCTTCTAGTATAATATACAGTGGTTTGATCAGAGGACTATGTTAAAGACATATGGGACACGTAATTATATAGTGGGGATTTTAAAACAGAAAAACTTTAAAGTAACCAAAAAACTATAAAGGCACCATTTTTAATTCGGAAAAAAACTTCAGTTATCGAGACGGAGACAAAATTGCATGCATCATGGGCGAGTTGATTTGTACCAACTTGAAAACTACATGACGTTATGCTGATTTACATTAGTTCCTATAATTGCTATTTTCGGCAATATTTAAACAGAATTCAGGTATAAAAAATGGAATATTTGGGCAATATCCAAAGACAAATTCAAGCAAAAGCCCTTTAAAACATAAAGGGCCCATCGCGTCCTGATATACGAATTGTTGGACTGTCTATCAGTGGTATTATGATTCTAAACGACAAAATACCCTTTAGTTTTCCAAATTGAAGCGGGAAAATGTTTACCTTGGGGTGTTACATGTATTTGGGTCATGTCTTGTCATATGAATGCAAAAATATACCTGCAATGCACAATATTAAATGTTTTTAATCTCCTTAAAGTTAAACATGACTAAGGTAAAATGCATCCGCGAGAATGTATCTATTCTTTAAAATTGAATAAAATTTCAGAATACACTAAGATCGTTGTTATTAAATTATAATGCGCATTGTTCATTTATTTAAAAAATGACGAATGAGTTCTAACGTTCTATTTCATTATTATTTACAATTTCTCAACTTTATGATTGTGTAAATTTCAACACATTAAACTAGCTTTTATTCTTCACGTAACAATTCGCATTGTTTTCTTTTGTTTCATATAAACTAGTTATTATTGTAAGTATATGTATATAATTACTGTATGGTGAGATGCTGGAGTTAATATCATGTCTTATAAACTTATAACGTATATAATACACCATACAAAGAGTGAGTAAGACAGTGATCGGCTAACATACAACCTACATACCTACATTGTATTTTTAGAACCGACTTGGTACATGGAGAATTCGGGCCATCCGGTACATAGTTTATGACTATGTTAGATATATGTAGGCTACAACATTTAACCGTCTTTATATTTGTATAGTTTTCTACTGTTTACAGATTCTTTCACCTTTATATTAAGTGGTCTTTAATTTTTGACTCAGGTATAAACTCATCTTTTAATTTTAGTACCCACTAAATTACACAATACAAGATATTATATTAATCTGTAAAAAGTGGATGGTATTGAAAATTTCATAAAAAAGTATATTTTTGATTACTGTCATTAATTTATTTAAAATGTAATATCTGTTTAAAATGCCAAAGTTTTATGCTTGCAATAAATAACTTATAAGTTTATAACCTAGTTTTTCATGATTTCGAAGTCAACCCGCAATCTTTCTACCGAAGCATATAAATGTAAATGTCGATCCAACTTAACTAATTTTGCATTTTAATGGAGTTGAACCAATCTGAAATCTAGACTTATAAATCCCAACACGCTAGTAGCACCCATAAAATAAATCGATTCAATTCTACATATTTTTAGAATTTGCTTCTTCTATATAACAGTCCTGATATGGCCATGGAAAGGAACACTATCTAGTCGGTCACATGGGACTATAAATGGATGTACACGTTAACGTGCCTCTATCAAAGAACCCTATAGACCAAGCATGCAGTGCCTCACAAGTTGGTGCCAAATGTTAGCTAATTATGAGACGGTTCTAAAAATATCAAATCTGACTGGTTTCAGTGGGGCAAACACTCAAGCTGACCACTGAATGAGCCTATCTGCCACATCCATAAAAGGACAAAATTTTTCCTCATATGTAATACAACCGAAACTGGTATCAAGTGTTAGCTAATTATTAGACGATTCTTCTAGACGGAACAATTTCCGCAACAGCACCTTTTCCGGGAAAAATATCCACCACATCTTGTCGGTTGGTGTACTGTATAAGACGTTAAATCACATTTCATTTAATAATGGCAAATTAGCGAGATTCATGGTGAAATAATTTAATTTAGTCAAAGATGATTCATTATACAGTTCATAGCCTAAATATGTATTTATTGTATCCATATATCAATGAGTCACCATATTGTATACTCGTACCCTACATGCTAAGATATATTTTAATGTCAACACCTCAACAATATTCTGCTGAATAATCTTTTATGCAAGTAATGTCACGAAATACGCCCGAAGTATACTCGAAAACTTTCAATACGATTATCGTCCGCAATGTTAGTATGATACAGTAGCTATACGAAACCTAGTTCTTTTTGGACTAACTATGCGAAACCCACAGTGAGAAATAGAGTGGGTATATATAGAATGGAATGGGTTTAACGTCTCATCAACACGCCTTGGCCATTTTGTGACTAACATACATAGTTACTTGATGTTTCTGGTCAATTTTACAATGCCAAATGCCAAGGATTCTCTTACGTTCACGTCAACGTGTATAATTATGAGTGCATGTTATTTATTCGTTCCCAGCTAGTGACTAATTAACCAAAAGAGTCCGGGTTAGACCCCGGTGTTGGTCGAGAAATGAAATGAAATGGGGTTTAACGTCCTATCTGCACCTAATCTGAGCTTATGGAAGACGGGCATACGCCACACAGTGTGCTATAGAAGGGAAATTTTGCCCGGGCAGCGTCTTGTATCGAATTCCAACTGCAAAGGGATCTTTCACGTACACGCCAATGTGTACACGGGACCTCGGTTTTTCGGTCCATCCGAACGACTAGACAGCTGTCCTTGTCAGGCCCTCCGTTCTGCATCACTGACAAGGGGAAACCACGTCGGAAAATCGAGATGAACTTTCTCGGCCAATGCAGGGATCAAACACCCGACCTCCAGGCTAGCGAGCCATCGCCTACTTAGTGACCGTGATTCTCGTAGGTCGGAGGGGTTGAGATGGCCTAGTGGTCTAGAGTGCCGCGCTTCGACCTCGAGCTGGCCGGTCACCTCTGGCTTGCGGCTGTGGTTTCGAACCCTAGTGTGAGCGTATGTGGCATAGAGATAGGGGCGCCTTCTCAACCTCGTGGGTTTCCTCCGGGCACTCCGGTTTCCTCCCACTGCTAAAGAACCCTACGCGCAAGCGAATTATTGAAATAAAATTGAACCATATGTTAGTCCCGAAATGACTTAGTTTGTGTCGAGTGGACGTTAAACCCCATTTCTCTCTCTCTCCCGTTGGTCGAGAAAGTCACAAGGAGTTTTCCAGCGTGGGGGGTCTGGCAAAGGGGTGGTCCTGTATACATGTTGAGGTGCACGTGAAAGAATCTTTGACAGATTTATTTCTATATAAGAGTAGACCGTATACTATATAGTGGAGCAGATAAGAGCAATTTTTGAGAAGAATCGTGCAAATGATGATACAAGCATCAAATTTGGCACAATTGTTCTCCAAGGGATACTTATCAAATCTGCCCGATTGGCCAATTGAAAATCCAAGATGGCCGCCATTTTTCAAGATGGCCGCCAAAACGGTCACCCTAAGTTGATGTTTTGCTTAGAAATATTTGTAGTTGTTCGATTTTCGTGATCTAAGTGCCGATTCCTATGTTTTAAAGCCTGCTGAACTATATTTTCCTGTTCAAAATGCACCCAGAGACATATTTTCACAGGAAAAGCACTCCGAGGCATATTTTACAATATACATATCATTTTAATTTCTATAACAAATGTATATTATAAACACGATTGTCTGCCTTTCGTCACATTCCCTGACATATTGTTCTCACTTCGCATGTTTATTCATGAGTTTCATTTGTTTGCATGTCTTTGCAATGTAAGGGGTGTATGGGGTGTAGTGTTAGTACCTTCGTTTCAGCAGTCGGACACATCCATTGGATGGACTACTGACACTGGTCCTCACCACTGGCACAACTCTCATCTATGGCTCCAAGTAAACCACTTTGGCTGTCGGGCTAAACTAGATGACGGAAGCACAGTACATTTGCTAGGGAAGCATACAGTACATTTGCGAGAGAAATCCAAGAGCACATTGATTATGATCTTGAACGTCTCAGGAGTGATTGTCGGGCACTACCAAGCAGTGGCGGCGCCAAGGGGGGCATTGCCCCCCTTCCCTAAATCAAGTCTGCCCTCTGTTTGCCCCCCACCCACCCAATAATTTTAGAAAAAGTTTTTGTGATACGTTTCGATTATCATTACCTTCTACGGTAATTAAATCCCACATCCCCACTCAGTCATAGACCTGCATGTTGAGTGATTTCTTACCAAGCCCACCCTGCTTTTTACGATCCTCAAAGTTTTTGGGTATAGGTTCAACGCGATGAGAACATTCACTTGGTACACTCACTCCATTCGCGTTTGACACTCCATTTTTGTTCGGATAAGGTGGTGATTTGGCGACGAACAGTGTCTGGCCAGCTCTATTTATCAACACGACCAGTGTCTGAAATGCTGCCTTTTCAACAGTCTATTCCACCAAATATGTGGCGAAAATATTCATTCACGTTGAGTCATTCACTCCGCCCGTTTGACACTTTCCTCTCTTTTCGGATAAACTAGTGATTTGGCGACAACGGTATCTGTTAAGCTCTATTTATCTCGACGATCAGTGCCTGAAATACCGCCAGACTACTATTCGGGCAGTCTACTTTTCAAATTATTGGGGACTTCGTTGAGGTTCGCAAGTCTGTTCATTTGACAATTTGCTCTCTTGGGTCGGAAAAACTAGTGATCAGACGGCATTCCATCAGCACATTTTATCGCTACGATCGGTGCCTGAATACTGCCAGGCAGCATTTCCAACAGTCTATTTTTCAAAATCTACTTGGGGAGGTCCCCAAATCCCCCCACAAGGGCTCGCTACTTTGGCGCTCACAAGGGAAGTTCGTTGAGAGTCGCAATTCCGTTCGTTTGACATTTTGTTCTCTGGTCGGATAAACTAGTGATCAGGCGACGGACGGTATGTGGTCAGATTTATTTATCTCACCTGACTGAATATTGCCAAACATCATTTCCGACAGTCTATTATTACAAATTTTCTGGGGGGAGGTCCCCATACCCTCCATAAGGACTCCCTTCTTTGGCGCGCGTGTGGGTTGCGTCGAGGTTTGCAAATCCGTTCGTTTGACACTTTTACTTCAACGATCATTGCCTGAAATACTGCTAGGTTGCATTTCCGGCAGCCTGTTTTTCAAAGATTTCTGGCGGAGGCCTCCCTACCCCTAGTTGAACCCCGTACCTTTGCCCCCTTAACCCTGTACTTGGCCCAAGCTTTGCCCCTCCGACCACCGACGGCTGGCGCCGCCACTGCTACCAAGGCGCATTGGTGAGATCACTGGAAATATAATATGTTGGCATCATTCTGCTGCCTAATCAACCCCAGATCAGTTAGGCAGCTGCACCTGAATGTTCAGGACATGCCAGCGCAGTAGACACGAGCCAAGGATAACGGGATAGTAGTTATCTGGATGGTGTACAGATCGCACAGGACTTATGACACTGGATGAACGATCGGACTAGGTGTAGGACAGAATGCAAGAACCTAGTTGTATCCAATACAGGAAAGTTCCCATTTTACATTACATAGTGTACATAATGTATATAGTGTGCATACTGTATAGTTCTATAAAAGTACATATATAGTAGCTATAAGTAAATAGTGTACATACATTATATACATATACATAACAGGGTGGTAAAAGGATCATCCCTCGACCATCCGGATAACTCCGACCCCATTATCCTTGGCTCGGCTCTCCCGCGCTGGCACGTCAAGTCCATTTCGGTGGGGCTGCCTAACTTATCTGGGGTTGATTAGACAGCATTTGGGATACTAGTAGGTTGCTGCACAGTATGATGCCAACATATATTTCCTACTTAGCTGACACTGACCCCCATGCTGGGTTTAACAGCTGTGATGTCACCAATGTGCCATGGTAGTGCCCGACAATCACTCCTGAGAAGTTCAAGACCATCATCAATGTACACTTGGAATTTTCGGGCAAATGTACTTTGTGTGTTTCTCTCATCTAGTTTAGCCCGCCAGCCAAAGCGGCTTACTTGGAGCCATAGATGAGAGTTGGGCCCGTGGTGAGGACCAGTGTCAGTAGTGCATCAAATGGATGTGGCTGACTGCTGAAACAAAGGTACTAACACTACACCCCATACACCTCTTGCATTGCAAAGACATGCAAACACATGAAACACATGAATAAACATGTGAAGTTAGAAAAATATGCCTCGTAGTGTGAAGAAAGACCGACAATCATGTTTTTAATGTAAATTTGTTATAGAAATTAAAATAGATGTGTATATTGTGTTTATATACATATATATATATATAGAAAATATGTCTCAGAGTGCTTGTCCTGTGAAAATATGTCTCTGATTGCATTTTGAACACGAAAATGTAGTTCAGTAGGGTTTAAAACATAGAAATCGACACTTAGATCACGAAAATCGGACAACTACAAATATTTCTAAGCGAAATATCAACGTAGGGTGGCCATTTTGGTGGCCATCTTGAAAAATGGCGGCCATCTTGGATTTTCAATTGGCCAATCGGGCAGATTTGAATAGTATCCCTTGAAGAACAATTGTGCCAAATTTGATGCTTGTATCATCATTTGCACGATTCTGCTGTTATCTGCCCCACTAATAGCAGAAAAATAAGACGTTAAAACACATTTCATTTTGTCCAGACACACCACCCCTGACGAGTGGAAACCTACTTTATAATTTTGGGCGGCAAATCGGTACAACCCATTCGCGACAAAACACAGGTTGTTGAATCTTGTGTGCATCAAACTTTTGAGTTTTTAAATAATGTATAGCGGGAGTTGACCAACGGGAATTCTGCTCGAACACAACCGTTTCTGACAACTTATCTAAGAATTGTAACTGCCAAGGTATCTTTTTCTTGGTGCCAATTTGTACGCACCAACGCCTTTCCGTCCTACACATTGTAGATTATAATGTTATTTTTTTGTATAGCAATACGCCTCTGTCAAGGAAAAAATTCCCAAGATTATACCATTCTCATGCGTCACCATTAATCCGATTGGTGCAAAACAGTAGGCGATACGTTAAATCTCGTTTAATTTATTTTCAACTCATATTTATTGTAATTCATATCTGTCAAATTGTTTCTTAATGCACGAATTTTGTGTTTTATTTACCGTCCAGGGCAAATGTTGGTATTAGAAGATTCGGGACAATATACTTTCAAGCTGCATCCTCACAGCAATCTTTCAAAATAAATGCAATTTAACAACGGTTATTTCCTTTTGGCGCGTCTAATCACAAATTAAAGCTCACACCATTGCACAATTGATGTAATTATAAGAGCAAACGTTACATAATATCTGAAATCGTTGGAATGTATTGATTTGCTGGGGGGCGTTCATGTCTGCATTATACGTAATCTTTCCATATATATATTTGTTATTACTATAGAAACAAGATCGTAAAAAAATGCGCGTATAGGTTTTACGGAACCAAGGCTTCATTACCACTTGTTAGACACATATATAGACAGTAAATATTTCTTCAGAAGAATGACGACATCTGATTGGTATAAAAAACATAAACGAACTGACAAATTATAGAGAAAAAACTCCAGATCGAAATGAAAATTTAGCCTATTTCAAACAAATATAAATGCTGTCGGACAGAGTTTGGGGATTGAACAGGAATTCAAGAATATGGACTTGCCGTACTGACCCCACCCCAAACACACACACCCACCCACACTTACATTTCCATGGAGGAAAACAAACGAAAACTCCAATTTATAGTTTTGTATATTTCTGACAATTCGGATGAAATTTTCGCATGTCGTTCGTTTCTCTAAGATTGTTCGCAAAGAAGAAATATTTCACTTTAGGACATTCCCTTACTTTTCACCACTCGTATATATGTCATAATCTTACTGTACGCGTGGCCACAAGGTCAAATACAGCAGTGGCATCGGTCGGTCGTACAAGGACAAGTTGAGGTTGAAATATTTGGGTTGAATATAATAAGAGTTACTTGAAATGGGAGAGAGAGAGAGAAATGGGGTTTAACGTCCACTCGACGCAACTAGGTCATTCCGGGATTAACATATGGTTTTTAATTTTATTTCAATAATTCGCTTGCGCGTAGGGGTCTTTAGCAGTGGGAGGAAACCGGAGTGCCCGGAGGAAACCCACGAGGTTGAGAAGGCGCCCCTATCTCCATGCCACATACGCTCACACCAGGGCTCGAAACCACAGCCGCAAGCCAGAGGTGACCGGACAGCTAGAGGTCGAAGACCACTAGGCCATCCCAACCCCCCTACTTGAAATGGGAAACGTATTTATAATCTTGGTCCTTAAAATTATTATTTGGCTAGAAAAGCGACCAAACGATCCGTTGAATTAAGCCTCGTTCACTAAACTTCGTCAAAATTGATCTACTGGTATTTCTATAGATTCACACTTTTACAAAATACAATTTTTACCCCCGTCTCCCCTTCCCCAACAAGGGTTCTTTTATGTGAACACTGGATCTCAGTTTTTTGTACCACCCGAATACTCGCAGATGCTGTTCATTACTAGACATTCCGTCCTGCACCGCCGACGTGGGAAAAACCGCACGGGAACGCGTAATGAGCCACGGATAAATGGGTGGGTGCAGGGGCGCCGCAACCCAAGTACTAGGGTGTTCAACCTTTTCACTAGTCTGTTCACTTTTAAATGATGGATATCTAATTGCTCTCTGGTCGGCCTTTGATGTTTCACTTGTCTTCGTTATCATGTATTTTAAAGGGTTTTTTGTTGGAATTTGGAGGCGCTCTAAACAGCGTTCTAGGAATTGATAAATTTCAAAATTTTCTAGAGGCCGGGGATAGACCCCGCCCCCTATTTTTTGGAACCTTTGGATAAGAAAAATAATTAAGTGTATATAAAAAGAGTAACATCTTCAGCACAAATTGAAATCTGTTTTGTGCCTTATGTACGTTTATGAGAGAGCTGATTTCGTCGCTTTGTATCGAAAAACAACCTTTGGACCATCATGACAAAGCATCATATTATCATGGCGTGGACACCTGTTAAAAGAAAATATATTTTAAAATAATAACATATTATTTTATAATTTTGGAGGAAAGTTTACAATCTATGTATTGCCACATATAATTCACCAATCGTAAAAAAACAGTTATATATTTAAAAACAAGGTTTTGCTCCACACGGATAGTCTTTATGTAACATTTATATCACAAAACTAGCCGTGCATAGAGTGAGAGAGGAGACAAACAAGCGTGGTATTAGAACTTATTCTATGTGTAGTTAAACTAGAGTTATATGTCTCTGGTTTTATCGATTGATTTTGTGTGTGTAACGGTTGATCTCTCTATAGTTATAATCTTCATCGAGTCAACAGCCGTTCTAAATTAGCCACCATCTATTGATTTTATCCAGCAAAATTCAGTTGAAACGCCTCGTCTCCTTTTACTGGGACGTTTACGGCTAGAACATTCTCGAACTCGATGCAATATTTATCTGATTTTAACACAAACAAAATTGGAGTTACAGATATGATTAAAGTTTTTAGACTTGATGTAACTTTGTTTATCTGGTTAATATAAACCATCCATCCGCTTCTTGTTTACAGTTATCTTTTCTAAAATTCTTTTTTTAATGAGAGTTTGAAAAAATTATATAGCAAAAACCTTTAATACCGGGAAAGACGGTAAAACGGTCCTTAGATATATTGCAAATCCAGCTTCGCACCACTGTAGAAGCTACACAGTTCTTACATTTCATGATTCTTAAAACATCTAAATACATAAGAGAAGTGAAGTCGCAGTGTATGTTTATTCTTTTTTTTTCGATGAGAGAATATTATGCCTGTTATGAAGTGATTTTCAAGACCTGTTATTTTGGGTACACACAATGGACACAATTCAGTCCGTCGCGAGAATTACGAAAACGCTCCTGTTTATGTGTGCAATTCCAAATACGCAAAAATATATTACATAAATATGTGAAATCTTTGGCACAGCCTACCTAAACTGACCAACATATTCACAAAAGATAAGCGAACAAGGCATTTAATGTTATGTATGGGATATAAGGTTATTTGAGACGAAATTGTAATGAATGTTGTCTCACAATTCTAAAGTTCGTTTATTTATTCATTTCGGATCGAAATCAAGGGCTACAGCCAAAAAATAGTGTAGAAAATACAACGCGAATTAATAAATTGAAGGGACATAACTCCATATTTCAACACCATAATAATTATCCTTTTGTATTCTTCGCATTACAAATAAAAAAATAATATCCTCTAAATTTAAAAAGAAGCTACAGGGTGCTTTGTTACGTCTTGTTCTAAAGCATCTATCGTGTTTACAAGTCGTTGGGCAAAGGGGGATAACTCCTGAACGGGAAGTCGCGGAACACAGGATATGGATAGAATTTTCCTCTCATGGTCACAATGCTTCACTCGAAATTTGACAATAGTCCGTCAAAAAATGTAACCTCTATATTACGCTCATCAGGGGCGCCCTCACATGTGACGCCCCAGGTCAACAGTTTCAGTGACCGATTGGAAATTGTATATATATTCATAAGCGGATGAGCTATAGGGATTGGGAGAAAGGGAGTGTCCCCAACTTTTGGCCAATCTGAATTTTCGGGCAAGAGTGGGGGGATGGGGGAAAAATATTAAGATATAATCTAGTTGGCAAATTTTACCGAATTTGTCCCGAATTGACATTTTGTCTGTGTCTGGACCTGGAGTCACTCTGCGTTTGGCAAACAAATATCATCTAGTTAGTAAAATAAAGAGCCCAAAATCTAATAAAAGACTAATTTTACTTTTAACTGAGCATCGCTAATTTGTACTGAATTAACTGACTATGGATTAAAACATTTTGTCAATAGACACATGCTTTGTGAGACATTTTTCGTGCATTGATAATTATTGTGAACGCAGTTCCAACTAACAATCTGATTGACAATCTGTTTCACAGAGAATTACTTACGAATTATCTCTGTCACAGATGACTGTCTGCAACACGTGCATTGACTTCGCGCGGCATCAGTCATTGGCTCAATGGCTCGTGCATTGTTTACATAACACGTAACTCTTCGGGCCAAATGATGCCTTTTACTCATTTTAATATCCATTTACAATAAATAGGAAATATTTTTTAACTACAGATACTCTAAACGTTTTTATTTATTTTTCTTAAACTTCAAAAAAATGTTTTAGAATTTATTTTGTCAGAGGACAAAAGTTAATACCGGGGACTCATTAAGTCGCGTCGATGTCATCCTTATCAGTGATTGTAGCAGCCAAGCGAATATTCACTGCTGATTGAATGGTAGGAATTCAGGTCGGCATCGAGTAGGAATTTCGGTTGCACAAACACATCTATGCGTCGGTTAAATTTTCTAAATTTTCCCGGGGATGGCGAATCCCCCAAACGATTCGTCGGTTGTTTGGAATTAAAGGTCAGCCACACGGGACCTCGGGTTTTCGTCCCATTCGAACGACTAGGCAGCTTTCCTTGCCATGCCCTCCGTCTTGCATCACTGACAAGTGGGAACAATTCTAGCGCAATGCAGCAATCGAACACCCAGGGTAGCGAGCCAGTGCCTTACCCACTATAGCCACCGTGATTAATATAAGCTTTGCATAGGGATGGTGTGGAGAGGTCATGGATGTGATATAAAATGCAATACGGCTTTCTTGGTTAGATTTTGTGACATTAGTATTTCAAATGACGGTTGCGGTTCAACAATATGTGTATTATTGAGATAGAGAGAGAGAGAGAGGGAGAGAGAGAAATGGGGTTTAACGTCCACTCGATACAAACCAGGTCATTTGGGGACTAACATGGTTTAATATTATTTCAATAATTCGCTTGCGCGTAGGGGTCTTTAGCAGTGGGAGGAAACCGGAGTGCCCGGAGGAAACCCACGTGGTTGAGAAGGCGCTCCTATCTCCATGCCACATACGCTCACACCAGGGATCGAAACCACAACCGCAAGCCAGAGGTGAACCCCCGTGTATTATTGATATTATATAAGCTTTACTTACAGATGGAGTGGAGTGTGGTTGAGATTTTTGAATGATTTATCATGTTTGTTGTCTCGCAAGCCTTAAGGCCGGACATTGTACTCTTTTATTTTGGAAATTGTATTCTTATTGTTATTGTATAATGTAGTCCACATAAATAAAACAATTCTTTTCCGTCTTCTATATTTCAATAAGATTGTGAAAAACTACAACCAATGTCACTTGGTTTTCTGGCGCTTCGCAAATCAATGTAGTTATATATGAGGCGATCCCCAAATGGTGATGCGTCTCATAATGACCAACACGATTAACACCATGGGGCACCCATAGTGCATAATGCCGAATCTTATTGGTTGGTCGCCCATGACTTGATCAATGGGGCGCCCAAAACGGCGTGATTTGTGGGGTGCCTCATCCCAGAGAAGGGCGCACATAATGCCGAGATCATGGGCGCCCATAATATAATGCTATATATATTGTGAGATTGGTTAGGCTCCCACGAATGAATTGGGCGCCCAAACGGCTTGATAATTTTCAAAATTCTAACGGCATGATTTGTGGGGTGCCTCATCCCGGAGGGGCGCCAATAATGACGAGATCATTGGGCGCCGAAAATCGCGTGATAAGCTTCAATATTCAAACAAGTCGCTCTCTAACCCGATTCCGAACTTTTCATTTTTCTCATAAATTAGTTACATTTAATTTAATTCGTATTCCTTCCTTCAAATGTTTAAAATGTTCATATCCAAATACCATAATACGCCAATATGGCAATTTCAGCTTCAAAATTGAAATTTCCCTCATTTTCAGGTAGGTGGTTGGCAAAATAAAGTGCTCGAAATCTAATAAAACACTAATTTTTACTTTTCTTTAAATTAAATACCGCGAATTTGAACTAAATTGACTAGGATTAAAACCTTTTTATCTGGAGCCATTCTACTTTGTGCCGCATTTTTCGGGTATCGATTATTATTTGAGAATGCAGATGCAACAGTCGGATAGGGTGGTTGGAATTCAGGTCGGAATAGAGTAGGATTTCAGTTACAAAACGATTGGAAAATTGGAAGTTGCTTTACTCTTGGGTTAGAATATAGCAGAAAAAACGCATATATGTGGCGGTTGTTTGGGGTTCAGGTGAGCCACCATATTCCTGAAGCAATGGCCTAAGAAATTCCATTCTGGCCATTGCTGGCCAGCAACATGACAGTCCGTTTAATCTTGGTCTTTCCTAAACTAAAACTTTGGACAATGATGTTATGTACTGTATCCGTTTAGATAGCCTCGTGTGTCACGCAAGTACCTTTTCTGCACATTCTGCTATACAAATGGGTATGAAAAAATATTTGGTCCAATTTGGAGCTCTGTTTAAAGGGACTATCCCGATTTAAACAGAGTCTCAAAAATAAAAGTCTAAGTACATATGAAATTTAATCGCCAAAATATAGTGGAATGGTGTATTTACCGTGTCGCGGAATTTCAGCTCAAAATATTGAGTCGTTTGGACGTGAATGTCAAAACTGCTTATCCGGACACGTAACCTTTTTAAGATTTCGGATCAATGTTTTCGTTGGGTGACCTGATAATCGATCCTCGTTCCTTGAGGGGTCTATACTTGGTGATCAAGATGGTCGCCAGACAGGCTTCACCTAAATGAGCTCTCAGCTTTCAGCAGTTTTATCACTGCTTTGGATTTAATAGTGTTTTTCAAACTCTGTACATGTGTTGATTTCAGTCTCAGGATTATATTCTGTGATTTTCAAGTTATTTTGGATCATATTTAACAATGTAGCAGATCTTCAATTTTTTGGATATTTGTTTCAAGTTTACTCTGTCCATTGTGGGCTGTTTTAGACCTTGTGTTTTTGTTAGATTATCAACAGCTCAGTGTTGAGGTATTAAATCTACTCACTGGTGACAAGTTTTTCATTAGGCAGCAGTATATGGTTGAATCATGGGATGATCACCTACTCTCGTGAACAACTTCTCAGTTGCAATGTGGTCAGAAATAAACTTTCATTGCAAGATTTTACTACACTTAAGAACTTTGACATTCTTAAACGTTTCCGGGGAAATCGAGCCGGCAGACGAAAGAAAGTAAGACTTCAAATACCTTCAGAAACAAGTGTAATCACTGGAAATTTAGTTCAGGTTCACCCGAAATCACTTTCAAAAAACTTAAAAGTTTCACTACTTAACAGCCAATCTTGTCGAAATAAAACTCTTGACTTAGCCGATTTGATAATATAATAAAACAGTTTGGGACACAGATTTCCAAATGATGACTGACGGGTTTAAGCTGTTTGAAAAGGTATCTCATATGTTGAGTTAGCTGCATGGTCCTAGGGTAAAGGATTTGAAGGGATTTTAACACAAAATTTAGCAGTTATATTCTCCAAAATATTATCGGGATTGGCCCTTTAAAGCCCAATGGCATTGTTACGCAGTTAGCTATTGGTAATTGTTAATTGGACCATTGACTAGTCATAATTTGGAGCAGAAATTTGCTTCAATCACAGCAGTAATAAGTGGGATTAGCTCTGATCAAACGAAACACTGCGAGGAGTATGGTACGCCATCCTAAGGTAGACTACATTGGACCACGTATAAGTTGCTGTATTCACGGGCTGGAATAGAAGGAAAACACGTTTGCGGCAGTCATAATTTGCTCCAGACGGCCCCGTCTCCATGTAATATAAACGATTGGTTGGAATTCGACTCAGACACCGAAGTTAGGCTATATCAGACCACAACACCTACTGTATTCAGGGACTGGAATAGTAAGAAAACGCGTTGAAGGTCGTCAAATTTTCCCAATTTTCTTGCAGGAGGGGCCTTGGACCACGTATTTATAAGTTGCTGTATTCACGGGCTGGAATAGAAGGAAAACACGTTTGCGGCAGTCATAATTTGCTCCAGACGGCCCCGTCTCCATGTAATATAAACGATTGGTTGGAATTCGACTCAGACACCGAAGTTAGGCTATATCAGACCACAACACCTACTGTATTCAGGGACTGGAATAGTAAGAAAACGCGTTGAAGGTCGTCAAATTTTCCCAATTTTCTTGCAGGAGGGGCCTTATAGGCCTAACGCTAAATTTGTTCGGGCAATTTCGGTTCTGCCCTCCTTATAACATTAATCGAATCCGTACGCCTATGGAGAGCACCCTATAGACCCTTCACGGTACCGTTCGCCGTGGACCATCAAGTGTAGGTACATCGGCGCACACAGAAGGCAGTCACCTTTTACAGGGATATTAGAAGACTTTCGCAATTCTCTGTGAAACAGATTGGTCCGGGACAAGTCAATTGGTCGGGGATGAATTAAGAAATAGACATAGGGTTCAGCTACTGAGCAGGGGCCTCTCCAAGACAACTTTGAAAAATAGATTCGATTTGGTGGAAAGGGGGCCCTTTCGAATGCAACAGTCACTATAGTTGAAATGGGGCCCAGATTGTGGACCATTTCAGGGCCCACTTTGCAATTCTATTTTCTAAATTTTTGTTCATTCAACTCAATTTTTGATCTTGTACTCAAACCTGGGAACAATATTATTTCACTAAATTCAAGTAAATTGGAGTAGGCCTATATATATTTATTTTTCCATGCGTTAATAAATCATTTGCGCGAGCTTCAATATTTAAGGGAGGCAACCGAAAAATATTTTCATAAAAATTGGAATTATGTCCCTTTAATAAAGATATACATTGTATTTTCTAATCCAGATTTGCAACCGATATACTACAAATATGCAGCTGATTGATTCCGGTACGAACACGCCCATCGATTGATGCATCATACAATTACTATAGAAGTTGAGGTTTATCGAAGACTGAGTCAAATCAACTTGACGTACAAAGGTTAAAGTTCAAGGTGAAGGTTGTCAGAGCAGACAGAATGATAGTTCCGAAAATGGCGGAGCTGCAGTTTGAGGCTCCATTGGCATCGTTTGAGAACGAGGAATGGAACGAGTATAACGAGTTTCAGACGGCCAATAAAGGCGAGAACAATTCAGAAATGGATAATTCTACCTCTGCTAGTGTGTGTTCAGACAAAAATGTAAATAGCCAGCCAGAAAATTTCGCCGAAACGTTCACTGGCTCACTGGAAGACTTGGTCAATTCGTTTGATGAAAAAATTAACAATTGTTTTTGTAATTTAGAAGAACAAACGGATAAATTTGCTCCAGTCCAAATTCGCACACAAGAGGAAATAATGAGTGATTGTCAGTAAGTAAACATATGATATTATAATGTACATCATTCATAATATAAACTCGAAGGCTAATGATAATTACATTCAAAGACTGCCAGAATCAGGCGATGCCATTTTCATTACATTAACATGTGTCAAGTGGAAACATAATGCTACAGCTTACTTCCAACTGTTTATAGCGTAATTCATGACATATTTGTGTGTGGCTTCGGGTGTTTTGTTATGTTGTTTTAGAGTTATGATATTCGTGATAGGCATTTTCATTTTACAATCCCGTTTCTCACAATACAGTATAATGTCAAAGTTCGATCCATTCACAAACCTATGTCATACACGCCTACGGATATTACCGTAGTACTCTTTCAGTGTCAGTGCTATTAATTATGGTTATATCTAACTAAGCTACAATTTGATTTTCATGTATACATCTGTCCTATTTTCATCTTTTAATTTCTTTATCTATTTAATCAATACCTTACAAGATATTAGAATTCTACACTAATTTATTTTGCATTAATTACTCACATAAGTATTTTTAGTATTGATGCTACTAAAATACACATTGTTCATCATGACTGTGAAGTATTTGTTAAAGTGTGTATTGTTTGGTGGAGATTACAACTGTAATTCACATTATGGTTTAATAATCGCATTCAAGTGTGTGAATTATCATGTTACTAAATATCTACATATACATATAAATCTATACTCCCCAGTGCAAAATATGAGGTATGGTGTCATGATCAATTTGTATATTTTTAATACCAAATTATAAACTGTCAGACTTACAATTTATATCCCCATGAAAATTGTTTTCAGTGAATATTGTAATGTGTTCTTTCCCTCATCTTCATTTCAAATGAGGTGATTCATTATGATTCAAGTTTTTTTTAAAACATATTTTGATGTGTAAATTGTTATGGACACACTGCTATTAATGATTTAGATTTGATGCCAACAAAACAAGGTTTAGTTCTCATCCAATGACATCAGTATGATAAAGGAAAGAGAATTAATTAATTCTTATATATAACACGAGTCATAATAAATCATATTACCATTTAATACCCATGCCACAACATTGATTATAAACCTGAAAGAAATATACTTATAATAATATGAATCCTTTCATTTATTTTAAGGAAATAAGACTAGATTATTTTCTTTTAATGTTTCTGAATCACACTATGTAGAATGAATGTTTACGTTTATGTAGACTAATATCAATAGTTTTTTACATAATTTATGAAGTAAGCTTTCGATATGTATAGTTATACACTACATGTAGGTTAAGACTAATTAGTCATTCTCTTTTAAGATTGTGTTCTTAGATTATAGGAAGACTTTATGTATTGAAATATAGATTTGTTACTTAAAGGAGCTAAATCGCTAACATTTGGGACCTAGAAATGGACACAAGTGGTTGGCAACCCATATAATACTGTAATATGAATGTACATAAACTGATTTACATTCAATGGTTTCCGTTTTTACCCTAATTTCCAATCAGTTATGTTCGGTGAAATAAGCCAACAGTCTCAATCGAATGCAAATTTCTACCGTCTGGTTATTCCAGTCTACATACGCCGTTTGATTCGGTGCATATGTGTGTAGCCTCGTCCCTCAAGTGTTTTGTTACAACTGGGTCTGAAACGTACACGATTCGTGTATCAATGGTAAAATGTTTATTTTGTCTTAAATAGAGGTTGTCTGTCTGTTGGGAAATATATTTCTTACCAGACAAATTCAAGATACTTTAAACATGCATTATGCAAGTGCTAAATCTGCCTATTGCAGGTCTTTCTTTAGGCCTGAGATGTTTTCTAAAGTATTAATTAGACATTAATTAAGAGATCCAGGCCTTAATCAACTCTCGATGGCATCCGATTTCTTCGATATTAAATAGATTGAAACGGTTCAGCGATACTTTGATTTAATCAAATATGGAGGAACGAGACTTAGCTTAGATGAACTAGTATTGTGGTTGAAATTATTGCACACGTCTGTCAAACCTTTAAAGGCTAATATCTTCGCATGCAATAGAGTAATTTGAATGAAATTTTCAAATTATTCATTTTACATTATCTACATTCTAACTATTAAAGCAAGAATGGCTAGTTCTTTATCCAAATCTTAAATAATGTATCTTTAAGGGAAGCTCAATGCAAATCTACTAATTTAACCTACATGTACAGTATGGGTTAGAATGATGAATGGAAGCATACTGCCGTTACCGGTGAACCTGTGAATAGTGTACACTAAGTTAAGGACAGCAGACAATGTGGTAAACACTTGGTATAGGGAAATTCGGATCTATCTATAATCTTATTTTCATTGGGTATACATTACAAATATTATACTTGCACAGATAATAAAAATATGTGCAGAGGGTAGGACATGTACATGTACATTGTAAAAGAACAATATGTAAAAGTAGTTTGCTGCCCTAGCTAATGTATGCATCTACACATTGTATAGATAGTATTGATTTTACTTATAGTAATCCTGTTATCTTTACCACAGACATAAATAACATCACAAAATCTAGTACTGCAACAATATGTCGATTTCATCTGTCAAACATACAAAACTAATGCCGTGAAAAGTTCATCTATCAGAAATTTGTTAAGACTTTTACAATCCTAGTATTTTGTTTCAGAACGAAATTTACAGATATATGTATGAATTATCGTAGAAAAATGTTCTAATCCAAAGTGTTATCAATTCATACACTCTTGTTTACATTTGACTGTTGCATTTGTAGTTCACTTCTGTACGATTTTGTTCTTTCTTTTATGAATATCTTACATTAAAAACACTTAGATGCCATTTTATAAGGATCCATATATCATATTTATCTATTTAAATATTAAAAAGAAATATTCTATTTTATGTTCTGCCGTAAAGTGCAACAGAATAACTTGTTATTAATGTAAATAATTTGTAAAAATCTATAAACTACAGCTAGAAGGTTGAATTACTACAGAATATAAAATAAACCTAACATTAACTCCTATTTATTGATCAGTGTAATAAAAATCTATTTATGTTGGTAATTATGTGTTTATATGATATTTTCACATTGATTTGGTGGTATTATTTAAATATGTTAAAATGTGGGGCTTGTAAGTTGAACCATTGTAAAAATATTCATATGTAAGGGATTGATGCTTTATGCCCCTCACTTTTAGTATTCAGGGATGTCTTAAAATGTTACAACTTACAACAGTGTCTAGTTCAATTTACGGTAGCAGACACTGGTCATTTATATATGAATATTTATAATGTCCACATGGCACCAGCTGTAGGCTACAGACATGTACAATATATTTATTCAAGTTCTGGCATCTACTATAGTATTGTTATATCAATATGGATGTATGATAGAATCATTTATAATAGATGATCTGGTTTTTACTATTTAACTAAAGTATTTCTTGTACTGTACAACCATGAAGAGCAGTCAGAGCTGTCAGGTTAGAATCAGAAAAAGAAGACTTCATAATCATATTTTCGCAATTTTTCAATCCCTTGAAGTACTGAATTGAATTGGAGCATTTTCACACTAATATTCCTTTAAAGTTGCAATAGCATTTTTTTAAGTTATATTTTTAAAATGTATTAAAATAAAGCCCTAAAATAGATTGAACCTATAAACAGTCCTACCTTGTTAAAGAATAATCCTATAATTCACTATTGCCAGTTGAGAAATTGGCAAAAATATCATTGAAGATGGCCGTCCATGGAGAGGAATGGGAAAACAAGGGAGGTAATTGAGTAACTATTTCCTCAATCAACCTGTGTCACCCATTTTAATGCCCCAAAAATTTTGCCCATGATCGTATAATAGTGAGTTGACAACCTTTTGAGCAAAAGACATAGAAATAATTATGTTTTGACTTTCTTAGAAAATATGAAATTTCCGCTTTAAGATACAGTATTCAACTTCCACATTATTGTAGTTTGCAAGGGAATAAATATCCCTTAAATGATGGTTAGAGACTAACAATTTTTGCTTTCATCAGACAGATTTGCCTGCAAAATTGTAGAGATATAAGAACGTAACATTTAGTGATCATAGGATCTAGAGGAAAAAGTTCGAAATTTCAGACTACATTCATTGCACTATAGTTAACGTAACATGTAGTGATCATATGACATGGAAGAAAAAGTTATAAAATTCTGACTACATTCATTGCTCTACAGTTATAAATTAACTTTGTTTTACTTTGCATTAAATTGTTTGACAAATTATTTCAAAATACTAGTGTGTATGAAGAAGGGTCAATAGTGGCATCTGGCATTGTTATCATGTCACAAATGATGTACAATCATTTCTGTAACAAAAATGTTCTTTAGATATTGGGATTTTGAAATCTGCTGTCACATACAGTGGAAGCAAAAATAGTTTGGCAGCATGACATTTATAAAACAGTAGTTTTTATATTTTAAAGTATAAGTAATTACAATGGTAAATATTTCATATAAAGATACATGTTTCCAAAACCTATTAATGATGTGTTTTTTCCTTTAATATGTTTTTTAATATTTATATGATTAGGAAGTTCCATCATCATAGCATTATCCGGAAACATAGCTCTTTGTCTGGCTGATACATAACAATTATGAAAGAAGGTGAAACGTTTCATATTTCTTTTACAACTTGCTCTCTGTACTCACACAGTGACCTAGTAACTGCAAGTTCTATATAGCAGAATCTACAAGACTTTAAATGCTTTGATATCAAAATCAATTTGTTCCAATAACCTTTGTATTTTGACGTTTATGAGGTAAGTGAGGTTGGTTGTGCCTCTCCTTGTTGAGAGATTAGATGCTAGATAGTCAAGGTATCAGAGGACAATATACAGTGTAATAATGCCAAAATTGCACAGTTACTCTACTGTATATGCAGTAGAATGAATAAATTAAGGAATAGGTTTGTTGAAACTGTTGTCTTAAAGTCACTTGGTGAAACACATGTGAGAATCACAGGAATAAAATGACTTATTTTTAGAAGTTATTGAAGACAAATATTTTCAAGTTACACCCAAACAATTAAGTTAGAACCAAATGTTCAATCTCAAGAGTATTTTAATGAGGGGTTTATTTCCAAAATGGGATGAATCCATTACAAATATTCTGATGATAGACAATATTGACAAAACTGAATAAACACTTATATCTTAGTAAGTGCAGGAGGACCACAATACATGCAAAACAAAACCGACAAGATAAACCTGCGGACAAGACAAACTACATCGACATTACGGTACAAGGAATAAATAACATATCAAAGCCCTAAGCATCAACTGCACTGTACTTGAATTGTATGGATAATTACTGGTATGCCAATAGCCTTTGTCCCCGAGGTTAATTCTTACCTGTTAACTTTCTAGATCACTTGATAGTTAATACCACTTCTCATTTGAAAACTTTACATTCTGTTTATTATTTTGTCTCATATTTTTGCACAAAAAAGTTTTCATGACCCATTTGTGAAATAATTTAATTGAAAAATGAAGGTCCATCTTGTACACAGCGGCATGCATGTGAAAGAGAAAAACCCTTAATAGACGGATTTTCTGATCAGTAGCCGGAAACTGAGCAGAATTCACCTTCCTCACATTCCTCACATCCATACAAAAATAAACTGTATTTGAATATGATCAAATTGATTGTGTGGATGGTCCAGGATTCATTCAATTCCATTCCTGTCTTATATTACTCTATATGAGAAAATATCCAATGAATTGTTAGAATCAGACAAAGTAATTGTAGACTATTAAAAACCACAGAGTGTATTATATTGAGGTCATGGGTACATGTCTCTAGCTCTTTACTTTCTTCCATTGGAACAACATCAATCTCGATATGAATAAAAAAAATGAAAAAGGGATGTGATGTTGAGACACCACAGCCTAGACAGGTTTCTATATTATTGATTTTCCCCATTATGAATAAAAACTGACTGAATATATAGATACGGTCGGTGTACTCAAGAGAAAATAAAACTAATTATTAACATGTCACTGACATTGATACATAATCCTTTTACAGTCTTTATGAATCTATAATATCGTTTATGTGCTTTGATATGTTCATTAAAGTTGACTTAGGTCAGTCTACTTACAATTTTCACAATTTTAAAATGTAACAAATCATACAATTTGTGTTAAACCACTTTTCATTAGACTCATGAATTTCCACTATCTTATTGTGACTGAAATACAATGAGATTTGATTCTCATTAACAGGATAGTTTAATCTTTATTTTAAGACTAACTTAAGGTTAAGTATGCTGCATACTATGCAGTGCAAGGAGACAAGTTTGTTTGGTCGGTAGCAATTACTCCTCAAGGCATTTTCAAATTCCCGCTGCCAAGTTAAACAAGAAACAATTTGTGCCAGTAATTCCTTTCTTGTATGAAAGACAAAAAGTTTTGTTTAATAATGTGTTGTTGTTGAAAATAAATCCAACAGAATTAGCTGGTCTGTTGATCAGTTTAACATTTATAGAGGAAAAACAGTAACCAATGGTATTGATGATCAATCATTGTTAGGTACAAATCGACCACAAATTGCTAGCATTGTTACATCGGATCTACTACAAACAATGAATCATGTGTGACATTCTCCAACAAATTCTTCCTTGAGAACTGTAATGATATCATGTTATCTGGTCACTTTAGCATGACTGGTAGGTCAAAATATAGATTGTATTACTTAGTCTTATCTGATTGTTGTGTAGATGAGAAACCATCATGGGTTAGGGATAGTGAGCATCAGTTTTATGACCCCACTGAATTTAGCTGAATAGATTCACACTCAAAACATTCTATCTCATTGATTTTTTGTTTTTCAGACATTTTGTTTATTGCATAATTTATTCATTAACCCTTAGAACGTATCCATTGTTACATAGTTATATATCTTATTGATATATCTTTTCAAGGTTTTTTGGGGTTCTGTTTTTACATTGACACTTTATCATGACTGTTCCTTTTCTTCATAGATGGAATTTACTGTCCAGATCTGGTCCAAATTATGCCCTTGGTTGACTCTTTTGCCATCACTAAAGTAAATAGTCTGTATTTACTGTCTTGTTACTGTTTAAGTATTGTCAGAGAATACGATTACACCAAGAAGTGAGTTGTTCAATTACTGTATGTTCAAGCTTACACCCCCAGCTACATGTAGATTGAACGTACACCCATCATTCGAAGATTGGACCATAAGCAGCTCCATTAAACCCCGAATGATAATATCATTGACCATGAAGAATTCGGTCAAAGATTTGATCTCTGCTTCCTTGCTCGGGTATATGAGTAAAAAGACGAAAAAGAATCAAATTATTATTACGATAACATATGATAACATGTGTTTATAAGATAGGTTGTATAGCTCCCTCCCTCCCGATTTCTGTATTTTGTATGCCATATATCTTTTGAAAATCTAGCTTGCCATTTTAAGAAACCTATTTGAAAGACAACAAAATCAAATTGGTTTGGAATGTGCTGGAGGGTTTGTAATTGTCTTGGGCATGTAACAAGAATATAAAGAGCGAATAGTCTACTGTAGTTGGACTACCTCTGTGTCAAAATGAGATTTTATTTCTTTTTATGTATATTCATAACACAGTGAATTAATATGAATTGAGGAAAAACTCTGATATTAGAGCTGATATTAGTCCATTATATACCACTGGGCACTATGGGTAACTAAATAATTTTAAAAAAGTCGAATTTTGAAATGACAAATAAAGTCACTACACCAATTGGAATTCACATTCTATTGAAAATCTTGGTACAAAAGAACAAACAACTTACATGTACAAGATTGTATCTAACAGCTATTATTGGACTAGATAAACTCATAGATAAAAGCAGGTACAATAACAACCAACTTACATATAATAGCTGGTACATAGATGTATTTGATCTCATTGTCTTTAAGAGAATTTTATATCTTATCTATAATACATAGATCGAACAATAATCCAAATTGTCAACACGCTGTATTCTATATTTATACATTAAATATTTACTTGGCTGTATGGAAGACAAGTTCATGCGTTCCTGAATTATAGATCAATATCAATACTAATATATCAACATTATTCTGAAATGATTTCGATAAAACCTTTTGGTCTAAACCCCAGTAGAATAGAATTACTGTCACATATCCTAAATTTATTGGATATGTGTTGATATTTCACTGTTTCATCTGCTGCCAAAATATTTAAAGATTTTTCACGCTTTGAGAGATTCATAAAAATGTTGTTTATTTTCTATTAGAGTTGTATATATATATTGCAAAATAAAACAACAACGAATGGATCGAGGTGGATTCGATACAGACCATATTTGTTGAACTTAATGGTTCATATTAATATTCTCTAACAAAACATCTTTAATGCCGAATGACTTGTGTTTCCTCTGAAATATATTATTCCCAAAACAAATGTACCAGTAGTTTTGATTAAAGGAGCTAAATCGCTAATATTTGGGACCTAGAAACGGACCCAAATGGGTCTTAACCCATATAATAATGTAATCTGAGTGTATATGGACTGATTAACTTTAATTGTTTCCATTTTGACTCTTATTTCAAATCAGTTATGTCCAGCAAAATACGGCATGAGTCTCAACCGAATATAAATTTGTAGCTTCTGGTTATTCCAGTCTATTGTGCATGCTTTCCACATAAGTTATGACGTCGCCGTTTGACATGAGTTGTGGAATATGGCTAGCCTCGTTCTCTCTGGTCACTTGTTACAAATGAAGCACTGTACACGCTTTCGTGTACCAATGATAAAATGTTCATTTTGCCTTAAATATTGGATATCAGAAGCCTACCTTTTCAATGATGATTTGAACTGACAAATAATTTGTGTTTTCAACGTGTAAACGTGGATGATATTGAGTTAGAGACTTAGCTACTTTAACAGCCATACTTTCCTTGTCAACCACATATATACTTTATTCCTGATATGATTAATCCCAAGTTCACATCAAGGGTTCATGATCTTAAAAAAGTTTAAAATGTTTATGGGCCTGTCATGAAGAATATTATTTTATCACCCAATACTACATTACACAGGTGATCTACCTTGCTGTTTATTTAATAAGTATCTACTGTACAATAACTCTAATTGTTCAGGTGCTTATATTTAAAACTAGTTCAAAATCACCTGGGATTGTAAGACATTAAAAACACCTTTGGATGATTAATGAAATAATACTTTTTGGTACCAACAATCTGCTACTAACAATTATTCTACTGGACTGGGTACAGTTATTTATTAAAACAAAATATTAAAACAAAATATTAGATTGTGGATAGAAATGAAAACGGCAGGCTAGTGTTTCCATTCACACATATTCAAAGACAGGTATAGAGCTGGGTTTTTATACTTGTTTATTTGTCCCTTCTTTGCGTTCAGACACGGATGAGATTTTGAACAAATTTAACATTCGTGTCTGAATTGGCTATTTGATAGGGCCTCAGATATTTTTACTTTATCGGATTTTGTCATTATATTTGATATAAAAAAAGATTCTCTATATATATCAACATTATTTCTATCTTCCATCATGTTTCATTGTAAATCTGCCAATGAAATTATGTACTTGGGAATAAATGATGTTCTTAAATTGTCCAGAACATTAAATTGTCCAGAACTATTTTATTTCTCCACATATAAACTAGAATAATGACTGTTATTAACTTCAACAAAAGTACAAGTATTTATCTAAGTTATCTAGTTCTCTGCTATATAATGTATATTTGCTGTATCATTAGAATGGTACTTCGTTCACTAATGAGCAGATTGTGCAATTATTTATTAGATATGACCAACTGTTTACACGGTTTAATTCAATGATTAATAATTGTTTTGGAGTGTGGAGTGTTTGGTCTAGACAACCAATAGTCTGTTGTTTTGTACACCCTTTAAAAGTTTAAAAGTATTGATTTGAAATTGACCATTCTTATCTAGGTATGTTAAAAATGAAATTAACACCAACTGAAAAGAGTAACAAGAAATTTGCCATGGGTAAATTTGTACAATACTTCCTGGATGCACGCTTGTCTGCTGAACAGTTTAATAATCTTGGGCAATTAGGGGAGTTGGATGGCCAAATTGTTAGCATGTGCGCACTGTATCATATGGTCTGTCATTCAGTCAACTGACTGGATTTTGATTCCTCTATTATACGGAGAAGGAATGGGTTTTCTCTGTGTTCTCCAGTTTCTTCCACTGCTAAAGACCCCTATGTGCAAGGGAATTATTGAAATGAAATTGAACCTTATGTTAGTCCTGAAATGACCTAGTTTGTGTTGAGTGGATGTTAACCCCATTTCTCTCTCTCTCTCTTTACCAATTACTTTTTAATGTGAAGCTAATCATTTGTATGTCAGCAGTTTTTGAAGCAAATACAGTTTACATACACTTGTCCTTCTGGTCAACATGGTACACTATAGCAGGTGTGGTAAACACAGATGTTCATGTATTGATTAATTTGGTTCATACTGGTACTCCATACATCTTTATAGTTGATAGTAATAAACAATTACCTGTGACATGTATATAATGTAATCTGCATTGACAATTTGAGTTGCCAGAAAACAGTTTTCCCAAATTATCAATAGAGTGATCTAATTTTAAATCAATTTGATAAAAACAAAATATATCAAATGACGAATCAGTTACTGTAACTAAATTATTATGTCTTTTGTATTTACAGACAAGTGATTTTCATAAAAATGACTGTTAAAGCAGTCTAGACAGTGTGAATAACTTTTACCGAATGACCTTATGTGAACCTCCCGATTTGAGGAAATTGTCAATTTAACATTCTATTTTTGCTATTTTGCATCAGGGATGGTTGACTTCGAATATCTGTTAAAATAGTTGTTATTCAAATTTAATACAACTAGATTTCTAAATGTGTAAATAGGTGTTGTGAAAATAATTGGTATTTGATTTGAGATTTATTATCAGCTGTATAAAACTTTGTTGATATTTTGGGGGCTTGACCTTTATCAATGTACATGCAACATGTATTGTCATGAAGTATGTTGAATGATTTATTAGCTTGGTATAAATGTACATACTGGCATTGATGTAATAATAAAGTTTATTGTTACCAAGAGACAATTTGTTTTAAACCTTTGAATGCTCATGTAGATGTTGTCAGCATTGACTTCTGTATCTAAAAGTATCATAAATTTGTTTCCCTTTGATAAACGATTCAAGTTAGATTAATTACTAAAAAGTAGAACAGAAATTGTGAGCTTTTAAACCAAATGAATATAAGTGTCTGAACAGCATTTTGTTTAAATTTATTCAAAAATTATTTGGCCACGAATGAATGTTTTACCCTTTTCAATGTAGAGAAGACTGAAACGCTACTCTCTGGAAATATTCTCAGCCCTATAGTTAGTACCAAGAGTCTTTATATGTGTACAAGATGCTAAACTCCATCCTTTACTGTCCATATGACGTCAAAATGTGACATAGAGACTTCAATATCATTAAATAAAGATATAAAATTGTAACTATGATGTAATGTCCATATATAACAACTCTCTCCGTGTCTCTCTTTATATTTCATCATGAGTCATTGATTGATTTATCTCATGCTAAAGTAGTTCTGCATCTCATTTCGATTAACTTACATGTACTCGCCAATGGCAGGTTATTCTTTATTCACTAGTTCTTTGTAGACTTATGTACGACCTCAACCTGAAATCAATTTCTAGCAAATTTACTAGCTCTTTAAACTGTTCAACACTTCCTATCCCAATTATTTATTATAAAAGTCTGGAAAGATGTAACCATAGGCTGTTTAAAAGGCAGTGTCAGACAGCATATGATAAATTTTGGTTAAATATATGCTGGCTAAAATTACTAAATAATTTAAAGACGGAATGACGCATATAAACTGATTTTAGATATGTCTGGTTGCCACCTACATTGTGGAGGATTAACTGCTACAACCAACAATAAGGTCTCTGGTTATATTTTCTGTTTGTTTTTCAATGAATTTGATGCTTGGGGGATGCCACTATGGTCTTTGATATAGGTTATCCAGTTGTTTAAGTGTAAGAAAGGTACATTGGAGATTGGAAATTTGAAAGTCATATCAGTAAGGATGTTCTTAGATCTCTACAATGTATTTACTGTCAATACTTCTTATTTTAGTTCACTAAACATTTCAATACCACATCCTTTTTATTGCCTACACGAAAGTGTGGTCGCATAATATTTCTGTTGCTCTGTCTAATATTGATATATATTCATTGCATCAGTGAGATGAAGAAGCCTATTTAATTTCAACAATTTCCATTAAGTTTGTCTAGAGTTATGGCCCGTGTTTCACTTTGTTGAATGACGGAAGTTATCCTCTGATTAGCTTCTGGAGTTATAGCTCTTGTTTTACTTTGTTGCACTAAATTTGTGAACGCTTTAATGACAAACTAGTGACACAAAGAAGTCTATTGATGAAAGTGATCATCCAATCTGCATGAAATTTATCTGCATTATTTAGATTAGTAAAACGAAGAAGACTATTGAATTTCAGCAATGTCCGTCAATTGCTTCAAAATTTATTGCCCTTGTTTTACTTTGGAATGACAAAAATTATTATCGTATCTGTATTAAATTTATATGCATTGTATGAATTTGTTAAACAAAAAAGCCTGACGAATTTCAACAATTTCTGTAAATTACTTTCAGTGTTAGGGTCTGTGTTTCAATTTGTAGAACCTTGTGAAACTTCAAACGACGAAAAGTATAATTTGATCTGTATTGAATTGTCTTGTAAATGCCCCCAATTATTTACAAAAGAATAAATATGTGACAACCCTTGTCGACAGCTCAGACAATTTAGCTGCTGTGGATATATATTTCGTTGCCTGACAACGTATATTTTATCAAGCAAGATCAAAATTACTGAACCTGGGTAACGTGTATTGAAGTAGTAAAACAATAAGTAGTAAATCCATTAAAGATACATTATGGGAGATTTTTAAAAGGAGTTAGCCATTCTCGCTTTAACAGTTCAAAAATAGATGCTGAAACAAGAATATATTGAAAATTTCAGTCAAATTACTTTATCCTGAACAAAGTTGTTACCACTATAATTTTTTACTAGAAATGGGAGCTAAATTCATCGACACCCTTTTCCCATTATGGCCGATTGTTGATTGACAGGCGTTAACTCCACCTATATAGTCTCGATTATCAAGTAATGTTTACAATGACTAGTACTGATAGCGTATTCGGTTTGAGACAAAACTGCAATTCAATTCGTATACATTTTTTTTTACTATAAATTAGAATTAAGATTTTAATATATAGATAAGAAGAGAAAGTCTGCGATAGGATATTAAAGTTTGAAAGGAATGGGCCAAATCAACGAGGCAGTATTGTAAATAAATTATAATAAATAGCCGACTTCTTGCGTTGCCTGCGTGTACTCTTTTGTACTTCAGGTAGGCCTAAGCGACTCCCTAAGCAGACGAATAGAAAACAGTCCGGAAGTATGATGACGTCAACGTCACGGAGAAGCCCCGCCCACGACGCCATAGTGATTAAATCAGTCAACGAAATCCTGTTTTAATCCGAGCCCAATCCAAGCCATCCGTGGGTCTACAGAGTTCATTTTAGGCTTGTTGTTTAAATAAAGATCTAATTTATAATTTCTATGACTTCTGAGGCCCAAAGGAAGACCGACAAAAGTCTATTTTTGCTCTCCCATAATGTATGTTTAAGTTTTGGTTTTTTATTGTGCCAGCCGTTTATTTTACTTTTAAAGATTAAAGGCAAATTGTTGAAGAGGGATGTAAATCAGAAACAATTTGATAGTCTTGGTAGTAAGTTCTGATACATTCTACCGTTATATTGATCCATCCGTCTTTTATTACTAGTAGGGTACTAGGCTAAAGGCTATTGGGCTAATGAACAGACAAGTTTGCTATCACTATCCCTATATACTGGTTTTTATATAATGGATTTTGGGAATATAAGCTTTTATAAATTAGATAAATAGAATTTCTTTGGTTCTAGCATGTATCTGTTTCAGTTGGGTCATCTGATATTTTATTTCAATAAAGTGATAGATTATTACAATGTATACTGTGTAGATTTTGACTTTAATTTATAGATCTTCATACTTTCTGAATAACTCTGTTTTGATTGCCCACTTCAATGTGGCCACAGATCACTAATTATTGCCCCATTGGCTTTAATGTTAATTCTCGTCTCTTAGACCTGTTGTAACTTTTTCCCAAATATTCGTTGGGCAAAACGCTTTCTGCCACAGATGGAGCAACATGTGGCAGACTCTTGCCCAAAAGCATGTATGAGGTTCTTCATGAAAAACTTGAGATAGACAAGCTGGAAGTAGAGACAGCTAACCTTGCAATTCTCGGCCCTCCCTTTCAACGTAACCAACCTCACAACCCTTGTATCCTTCCGCCTCAAAATCATGAATATTCACCAAAACCTGGCAGAAAATGTATTTTCAAACCCTTTTCTTCGATTCTACACCAAAAATTCAACAAAAATCGCCATGCAAAAGGGGGAAAAGGGGAAAGGGAGAGAAGGACTAAAAATAACTTTCGCCCTTGTTTCGTGGGTGACTGCCCAGGAATATTTGGTGATCTGTGTCCTATATAGGGGTGAAACTTCGGATATCACCAAAAGGCCTTTTGTATTTGCTTCCCATATGTTCTGGCAACATGCTGGTGAAAGGAAATCAAAATCAAAGAATAATTGCAAAAATGATGGCCCTTTAAGTATACATGCTGCTTTAAGTACAGTGGTGCATCTCAGGTCCCTGGGCCTTTTGTGCTAAAATTTAAAAAATCTTTTTTAATAGAGGCAGTATTTGAGCTCTGTGAAAAAATTAGACGAGTTGCAAACAAACTACATAGAAAACACTCATAATTTGGAATTTTTATCAAAAATATATTTTTTTACTGCCATGTCATGAAAAATGTACAAAATTTACATGTAGCATCTTTCAAAAAACCAATAATTTTCCACTTTTTTAGATAGCCAGACTGGCAAGTAATATATTTTTAGAAACCCTGGACATTATGCAAACAGAAAAATCACAAAACTGTTGCATTGATTGAAATTATAAAGGTCTGTACTGAAACATGTAACCCCACCCCCTAAAAATGTCAATGACTGAATCAATCTTATCTTTGGTTGCAGAGCCAACTTTACCAAAGGAATCTGTCTAACAGATATGATTTACCATCCCTGGCTAATATATGAACATAAAAACTAAAATAGGTGCAATAAATGTGAATTATGGTTAAAATAGGCCTTGCTGAAAGAAAAAAATGCCATAATTGGCCTATGTCCACCCCGCTCTAACAAAAGGGTCACAGAATACACAATTTTCACAAATTTGGAAATAGTTTAATGTTTTCAACATCTCAAACCTCAGAGGCATCATACAAATCTTTATTGCAATTATTGTACTGAAGCAAGATGTCTGGACCTTTACATCAATTGCCTTAAAAAATGAAGTCAAAAAGGTAGTTATGACATAGTTGACAACATAAAAGAGGCCTGAAAAGGAGCAAAATTAACATTTTACTGTTCTATAAGTATCATAAATGCAACAAACACCACAAATCCTAGATTTTTATAAGAAAATATTGAACATTAAGCTGACATTTACACATCTACACCAGTTCTGTATCAGGGTGTGGTCTTACTGGCCTGACATGTCTCAAGGTTCTAAGTTTGACTAGGAACAAAAAAGGTCAGAAATCCTTGAAATGTACAAAATGAGCATTTATTGGCAAAAAATAACATTCCCATCTGTAATTCAACAACAAATTTCAATTGTTATCATTTAATTGTCAACACTGGTGCAATTAAATCTCTCAAAACACATTAATAAAAACGGGTGGGGTGGGGCATTTATAGCCTCTCTAAACAGAAAGAAGGGGTGAAAAATGTCCATAAAGACTGGGATATTGCTTCCTACATGAAGAAAATGCAAGAATTTAATGCTTCAAAGAAGAAAAAAATGCTTGTTCTGGGTAAAATAGTGGCCAAATTGAGCCTACCCCTGTTTTGAACATTTTGTACAAACCCATCTGCTGTATATTATTAACTCAGTGTTGCCAATTTTCCATTTTCTGTATGAAAGCTGGAGCTATTTCGAAACTTGACAAACTTATAGATCCCATCTAAGTTACATTAGCAATGAAAATAAGGGCATTTTAAGAAATTTTGAGTCATTTGAGTAGGTATGAAAGCATTAATTTTTACATCGAAATGGGAGAATCTGGAGATTTTCTGTGAATATTCCTGATTTTTAGACAAAATTAGGTGAAATTACAATGTTGTTCACTTTATCTGTGCTTTCTGAGGCTGAATACACCAAAATTGGACATTGAAATATTTTTCTTACTGTTAGAAATTAAATAAAAACTGAAAATTGGAAAATTTGCAGTAAAATCACAATTTTTCCCGAAACTTTGAAAATTTTTTTTTTAAATTTATTTTTTTTTAGTTTTTCTGTAGTCAAGGTATTTTTTACATATTTTCTGACAAATTAGTCATCATATTTTCAAAACTAAGGCATATCAGTCACAGCCTTGTCATACGCAGACAGGCCACAGATCACTAATTATTGCCCCATTGGCTTTAATGTTAATTCTCGTCTCTTAGACCTGTTGTAACTTTTTCCCAAATATTCGTTGGGCAAAACGCTTTCTGCCACAGATGGAGCAACATGTGGCAGACTCTTGCCCAAAAGCATGTATGAGGTTCTTCATGAAAAACTTGAGATAGACAAGCTGGAAGTAGAGACAGCTAACCTTGCAATTCTCGGCCCTCCCTTTCAACGTAACCAACCTCACAACCCTTGTATCCTTCCGCCTCAAAATCATGAATATTCACCAAAACCTGGCAGAAAATGTATTTTCAAACCCTTTTCTTCGATTCTACACCAAAAATTCAACAAAAATCGCCATGCAAAAGGGGGAAAAGGGGAAAGGGAGAGAAGGACTAAAAATAACTTTCGCCCTTGTTTCGTGGGTGACTGCCCAGGAATATTTGGTGATCTGTGTCCATGTGACAAGGAGTAGAGTAGGGTCACCTGTCCAACATTGTCATTTTCTCTGGGTTCTCTGGTTTCCTCCCACTGCTAAAGAAGGTAAAGTTGCATACGTGCAAGCAGATTATTGAAATAAAATTGAACCATATGTTAGTCCCAAATGTCGAGTGAACATTAAACCCCATTTCATTCTCTCTTTTTCTAAGGGTATCACAATGAATTTCTAGACTAGACTGAAACTTTTTTATAAAGTGATTGCTTGGAGTTTGGGAAATAATTTGCTTTGCCATGTCCTAGTAGAAGATCAATACCGAGGGACTACAGTTGATTCTTTTGATTGGTGTAAAAGCTAATGGTATCTCATCTAATACATAAAATATACATTATTGTATATACCACAAGAAAACTAGTAAACAAAGCTATTATCGATCTTAAACTTTATTTTGTTGTTCCATATAACTAGACCTTTATGATAGATCAATAAAATGATGTCACTTCAAAGTTCTATGTAATAATATAACATACTGTATGATATAAATTATTCAAAAATATGATCATTAATATTCTGGATTTTTTATTATCTAAACCCGATTGTTAGTATATATAATCCCAAAGCAATAGATAATAAGCAAAATTTTGAGCGATTGTTTTCATTGATCTACTATGTTTGCTGGCAGACTGCTGTATATTGCTAATCAGAAAAACCACTTTCCATTAGGGCTTGTAATGCTCATATTATCCATGACTTCAGAAATATGATATTGTCATATAGTAATGTACTTTCATTGGAACATTGAACTTAATTCAATGCCCGTTCCATTTAATTTCACCCCTCAAAAATATCCTTGAATCTCATTTAAAACAATCTTGCATTTTCTCACATCAATCAGAGAATATTCCACTAATCAAGACCTTGACCACATTCTATATATCATTCTGTCTCCTTCCTTGTATTAAGTCACATGAATCATCAGTCAATGTATTAAGTTAACATAGGGTACTCTGGTTGTATTGTGAACAGAAAAGACATTTTCCTTACATTATTATTTTAAACTTGCTTATTCTTATCTACACAAATGTGATTCCATCATCCATCTGTTGTGATATTGTATTAAATTTTCTGCAATGAGAAAGATGCAGGCTATAAAATTCTTTATTGCCTTTGACTAGTTAACTGTAGCACACATTATATAAATTGAAAAAAGTTTTGCGAATAACGTGTCCCAGCTCAATAATAAAATGTTATATTCAAACTAATCAATAGATTTTAGCAGATATAGTAGGCGTTCACAGTACTTCATACATGTATTAAACTGTCTTATTTTCATTGTGCATAAAAGTTTATTACAATAATAATCCACCTGATGCCTTTTTGGAATAATTCCAGGTTTGAGTGAAATGTTGCATGCAGAGATGACACATACCATGTACAAACCTATGGAAGCCTATTGCGGCCATTTCAGAATCTCGTCCCCTCGCCGCGAGAAGTCGAGGGCGAGAACACGAGAAGACGAGAAGTCGAGGGCGAGAACACGAGAAGACGAGAAGTCGAGGGAGCGAGAAGTCGAGGGCGAGGGAGCGAGAGAGCGAGAAGACGAGGAAACAGGGCGAGAATACGAGGATCTCGCCCCGAGAACACGAGATTACTTTCACCTCGACTTCTCGTGTTCTCGTCCCTCGACTTCTCGCTCCCTCGTGTTCTCGCCTTTGAAAAACCTCGTGTTCTCGCTCCCTCGCCCTCGACTTCTCGCTCCCTCGACTTCTCGCCCTCGACTTCTCGCCCTCGACTTCTCGTGTTCTCGTGTTCTCGCCTTTGAAAAACCTCGACTTCTCGCTCCCTCGCTCCCTCGCCTTTGAGTCAATCTCGTCTTCTCGTGTTCTCGCTCCCTCGCTTCGTCACAATCTCGTCTTCTCGTGTTCTCGCTCCCTCGCCTCGGAAGTGCAGTTATTACGCATGTCCACTGACTACCGTATTTGCATTTGTATTTTGACATGGATTATAATAAACGAAAATGTTTGAAGTTCTAGAAAATGTAATAGTCCTAAACAAGCTTAATCTCTTCTTGCACAGATAGTATTGTATTCTGTAATTGATTTTAAGTCTTCAGTCAAATCTTTCTTTGCTCTCTAAAAATATTCATCGGGTGTTTTCACTTGATGCGTGGTTTTGTCAGTGCTGCAGGATGTAGAGCCTGACAAGGGACAATGTATAGTTGTTCGAATGGGATTTTAAAAAACGATGTCCTGTGTCTGGAATCGCAAGGAAGTTGGTTCTACGGGGGCTCACTGGGTAGGACGTTTGCTCTGTAACTTCTTCAAAGTTCCTCGTGATTTTTGGCGATGTTCACTATTGTCAGTGGTGTAGGACGGAGAACTTAGCAATAGACAAAGTATAATAGTTCGGATGGCATAAAAATAACCGAAGTCCTGTAGAACGGAGAGCTTAGCAAGAGACAAAGTATAATCATTCGGAATGAATAAAAATAACCGAGGCCTCGTGTCCGGAATCTAATTGAAGTGGGAACTACGGTGGGTCAGTGAGTGGGACGTTTGCTCTCTTACTTCAGTGGTGTAGGAGGAAAGAATTGACAGGGGACCACGTATAGTCGTTCGGGTGGCATAGAAAAACAATGTCCCGTGTTCGGAATCAAAATGAAGTGGGAGCTACGGTGGCTCAGTGAGTAGGACGTAAATGTTTGGAGCCACGGCAGCTAAGTGGGTAAGACGCTGGCTCACTAAACTGAAGGTCACGTGTTCGATCCTTGCATTGGACAAGAAAGTTTATCGGGTTTTCCGATGTGGTTTCCCCATGTCATTGCATTGGTGCAGGACGGAGGATTTGGCAAGGACAGTTGTCTATTTGTTCGGATGGGATGAAAATCCTTATCTGTAAATTGACGTACACGTAAAAGATCCCTTGGCAGCCTGGATGCGATATAAGAGGAGACCTAAGTGCCGCTTTCCGAGCACAATTTCCCTTATAGCATAGTCGGAGCAGAACAGTAGGACGTCAAACCATATTTCATTTCATTTCATCAAAGTTCATCGGAAATATTCTAGCGGGTTTTTTCCATATCAGTGGAGAAGGAAGGGTTGGGTTAAAAGAGCGAGGTCATGTGTCCAGATTCGAAATAAGTTGGAGCTGCGGTGGCTCAATGCGTAGTCTAGCCTTTCTTGCGAGATACCCTCTTATCAGTGTAGGACGGAAGGCCTGAGGACAGCATGTCGTTCGGATGACATGGAACAGCGAGGTCTCGTATAGGCTACACATTGGCGTGCGTGTGTGTGTGGGGGAGGGGGGCTCGGTTTCGATACCCGCTTCTTTCTATGATGCTAATATTATCAAATAAACTACTCGTAGTTTACCCGCCTATACACGGGCCCAAATTCGCCCGGGGTCCAAGTTCGCCCATGGCCCAAATTTGCTAGGGGCCCATATTCGCCCAGTGCTCAAATTCCCACGGGACCTAAATTCGCCCGAGGTTTTATTCGTTCGTGGCCCAAATTTGCCTGTAGGACAGATTCGATGGCCTAAAATACATGTACGTGGTCGTTCTTTTCAATTTGATACGAGATATGTGGGGGTTAATCGCGGCGACGAAGCGTAATTCGCCTTGGGCCCGAATTCTCTGACCTAAAACATTCCTGTTGTGATGCTGGTTAATTTAATAACACATAATAATGTGTAGGTGGAGTATACAAACATACATAACACACCCATACACACTTAGATTTTATTTATAATATATATATATTAAAGTAGATAAAGTAGGCTACAAGTACTTCTTTGTTTACGGTAGACAATGTATAAAAAAATAGAAAAAATACGTCCAGGCAAAAAATTCTCCACTTTAGGCCTACATATATATGCCGTGGTGAGAAATTTCTAGCTAGCCTGTTCTGTTTTCCGTCCTAGCAAGTTTCGGGTAAAAAAAGGTACATCATCTAATTCTTCTAGTATTACTTCATTGTCACGCGACTTTTCTGTTATCCATTCTTTGACGTTTGACAGAAGCCGTAAAATAAATACAGGCTTACTTAATGTGCGATGGTATTTGAATTCCGCGGTGATTTGGTTTTAACAAATCACGTGACATAGCTCGCCAATCAGACACACATAATGGAAGGTCGAGTAGAGTCAAAGGTTACCGTTCTGTGTTGATAGTAAATATGGCGGAAGGATAGCGAAAACTGAATACTTGTGCATATTTTGTTAAAAACACTAAGCTAAAACCGTTCAATGCGACAAGCCGGGAACAATTTTAGGTATTGGCTAACCATTGGATCGAATTAGATGGAAATGGCAGGTTTGTGCCGGAGACAAATGCTGATTTGTAAGACAAAGAACTCCAGGAATGTGCAGACAAAGTTCTCAATCATTGGGGTATACTAATAATACAGAGTTCTCACATTTCAACTTAAAAAAAACCCCAACTGTGTATGAAACATTATCACGATTCCAAACTTGTTGACGAAAGTTTGAAAGTGATGTTAGAAGCAAGCAGCTAAAATTTTACCAACAAAAAAAGAATAATTGGTCTGGTTAATTTGTTAAGGGGATCATTTAACAAGTTGATTGATAAAGATAGATATTCTTATATTCCTAAATGCATGACAACTATTGACAACGCGCA
Source organism: Patella ulyssiponensis (assembly GCA_963678685.1). Lineage (NCBI taxonomy): Eukaryota > Metazoa > Mollusca > Gastropoda > Patellidae > Patella > Patella ulyssiponensis. Next base: position 55,806,335 of record OY783230.1, on the reverse strand, counting down.
GTCACCGAGGAGTAAGGACTACTCGAATCAAGACCACTCAGACCAATAAGGACTAATATGGTGAAGACTGTCACCATTGAGGTGAAACACCATGCACAGTACTTTAAGAAATATACCCAAGATGTTATGGAGAAAAAGAGAACCAAAATAGATGAGTTGGTACAAGAGCACATGTTAGGCCCTATTTATGAAAAAAATATGTGTGAATTAAATCCACACCAGATTGACTTTGCATGTGTCCCCTGGATGAAAATGTTGCTTTGTCCCTTGCACCACCAATCAAAACGGGGGCCTATTCTGGCGCATTCCCCCCGGGTTGCCTTACTGTAGCTGCAAAATTTTTTCCCCCTTTTGTTAAACACTACTGTTTAAAATGACAGGGTTAGGGTAACTAGAGATCAAGCACCAAATAAAATTTTCACTGTGGATACAAATCAGGCTGCATTACAGATAGATGTACTTGTTACAAGTGAAAACTTTCTTGTATGGATTTGTGTAAATTGTTCGACAGTGACATTGATTTTAATACTGATGATGATATCTATGAAATTATGTGATTTTTTATGAGTAGGCTTAAACCTGTATTCATGTACATGTATTTTTTAAGCAGTTTTTAAATACATTTAATACATATTTTAAAAAATGTTTTAATTAAATGTACTGTATATGACAATAAATTTTCATGTTATATTTTGTCACTATGCTGATTAATATTGTATGGTTTTGTTTTATTTTTATTCTATTTCATTTCCGAGGTGGTTTATCTTGTCAGTGGTGCAGGCCGTGGGGAGGGGGTGACTGACGAGGTACAAGGACAGCTGTCTAGTCGTTCTGATGTGATGAGAGTAGGCCGTAGCGCCGCTGCCCTGGTAAAATTTCCATGATAGCACACTGTATAGCATATGCCCATCTTCATTAGTCAAGCTTAGGAACACAGCAGGAGGACGTTAAACAGCATTTTATTTTTTTATTCTGTTTCATTTCCGACGTGGTTTCTCCTTGTCAGTGGTGCAAAAGGAGGGTCTAACAAGGTACAAGGACAGCTGTCTAGTTGTTCGGATGTCACGTAAAACCGAAATCCCTTGTATTCATTGGTGTGCATGTAAAAAGGTACGATGACAGCCATCTAGTTGTTTGGATGTGACGAAAAACCGAGGTCCCTTGTATACATTGGTGTGCACGTAAAAAGACCCCTTGGCAGTTGGAATTCGATAGCACACTGTATAGCATATGCCCATCTTCATTAGTCTAGCTTAGGAACAGAGCAGTAGGACGTTAAACCCCATTTTATTTTTTTATTCTGTTTCATTTCTGACGTGGTTTCTCCTTGTCAGTGGTGAAAAGGAGGGTCTAACAAGGTACAAGGACAGCTGTCTAGTCGTTCGCAGAGAGAGAGAGAAATGGGGTTTAACGTCCACTCGACACAAACTAGGTCATTTCGGGACTAACATGGTTCAATTTTATTTCAATGATTCGCTTGCGCCTAGGGGTCTTTAGCAGTGGGAGGAAACCGGAGGAAACCCACGAGGTTGAGAAGGCGCCCCTATCTCCATGCCACATACGCTTACACCAGGGATCGAAACCACAGCCGCAAGCCAGAGGTGACCAGCCAGCTAGAGGCCGAAGCGCGGCACTCTAGACCACTAGGCCATCCCAACCCCCCTAGTCGTTCGGATGTTACGTAAAACTGAGGTCCCTTGTATTCATTGGTGTGCCTGTAAAAAGGTACAAGGACAGCCGTCTTGTTGATTGGATGTACCGAAAAACCGAGGTCCCTTGTATACATTGGTGTGCACGTAAAAAGACCCCTTGGCAGTTGGAATTCGATAGCACACTGTATAGCATATGCCCATCTTCATTAGTGTAGCTTAGGAACAGAGCAGTAGGACGTTAAACCCCATTTTATTTTTTTATTCTGTTTCATTTCCGACGTGGTTTCTCCTTGTCAGTGGTGCAAAAGGAGGGTCTAACAAGGTACAAGGACAGCTGTCTAGTCGTTTGGATGTGACGAAAAACTGCGGTCTCTTGTATACATTGGTGTGCATGTAAAAAGGTACAATTACAGCTGTCAAGTCGTCCGGATGTGATGAAAAACCGAGGTCCTTTGTTTACATTGGTGTGCACATAAAAAGATCCCTTGGCAGTTGGAATTCGAAAGAAGAGTAGGGAATAGTGCAATACCCGGCCAAATTTCCCTCATAGCACACTGTATGGTGTATGCCTGTTTTCATTAGCCCAGTACATGTATAGGAACAAAACAGTAGGACGTTAAACTTCATTTCATTTCTAATTCATTTTACTGGAATCATTAAGATAACTATTTGTTTTTCTCTTATATCTATTTTTATTTACTGGTATATATCTTGTACAGTGTAAATGGGCACAAGACCTGATCTGTGTGTATTCTGTGAATATAACAATCTGAACAGCAGATTAGAAACCGTTCTCCAGAACAATGATATTATTATAATTATTATATACATTTTTCATCAATACTTGTGGTGTGTTAGATCCCTGCATTGGCCAAGAAAGTTCATCTCAATTTACCGGTGTCAATGATGCAGAACTGAGGGGCCTGACAAGGACAGCTGTCTAGTCGTTAAGATGGTATGGGAAACCGTGGTCCAGTGTACACATTGGCGTGCACGTAAAAGATCCCTTGGCAGTTGGAATTCAATATAAGTGTAGGCTGTAGCGGTGCTGCCTGGGCAAAATTTCCTCATAGCACACTGTATAGCATATGCTTGTCTTCCATTAACCCAGGTTAGGTGCAGAAGAGTAGGACGTTAAAACCCATTTCATTTCATTTACTAGTAGTGGGGGGGTTGGGATGGCCTAGTGGTTTAGAGTGCCACGCTTCAACCTCTAGCTGGCCGGTCACCTCTGGCTTGCGGCTGTGGTTTCGATCTCTGTGTAAGCGTATGTGGCATGGAGATAGGTTGCCTTCTCAACCTTGTGGGTTTTCCTCCGGGCACTCCAGTTTCCTCCCACTGCTAAAGACCCATACGCGCAAGCGAATTATTGAAATAAAATTAAACCATATGTTAGTCCGGAAATGACCAAATTTGTGTCGAGTGGACGTTAAACCTCATTTCTCTTACTAGTAGTGTATGGTATTGTTGTGTATGAGGAAATTTATATTATTGCGTTTGTTTATTTTTGCCAAAATCGTTTTCATGTGTATTAAGTATGTATTTCTCTTGGATATTGTTTTACTGAAATAGTTTTTTATAAAAAATACTTGTTTCCAGTAAATAACAGATTCTTTCAATCATTGGTGCTATTTCTCTACTGTTGACCATATTTATTCCACAGACCTGGGATTAGTCGTTTTCATCGTGTCACTGCAACATTTAATATGTGGTATTATACAGTAATCCCGGCATATTTTCCACAGGTACATTGGGACAGGAACGCCCTTATTAGACTATGGCACACCTGATCTATACATCAGATGGTATTTTTTTTTAAATATGAATTACATGTTTGATAGTAAATATTATATTATTTAGCATCAAATATGGATAAAATAAGATCAAAAATTTAAAATATGTTCAGAAAATAACAGAAACTCAAAAACTTTGAAAAATCACGTAGACTCTATTAGTATTATTATATTATAGGTCTGGTGTGCCTTAGTCTAATAAGGGCGTTCCTGTCCCCATGTACCTGTGATATTTTCAGAAAAATTCTCTCTGACAAATGGAAACAAACCAACGTGTTCCGTCTCGTAAAAGGTATTCCATGGTCTAATTATGGCTATTGACCCGTGACCCTATGACGTTGATTTTTGGTTTCTGATATTGTCTTAGAATTTGATTTTTTCACCCCAGTATGGTTACACTTGACAAATGTAGTTCGAGGCGTAATTCTAGTGCTGACGTATTGTGCAATGCATCGGAAAAGAAATGTATGCGACAGTGGGAGAAACCGGAAAAACCCCACACGACGAATCGAAACCGAACGACTACACGTTATCCCTTGCCAGGCCCTCCGTCCTCCATCCTACACAACTGACATGGGAGGACATCTCCAGAAATTTAGCCCGATGCGCTTCCATGAAGCGAGAGAGCAAACGTCCTACACACTGAGCCATTGTAGCCACCACTTCATTACGATTTCGGACAAAGAACCTCGTATTTTATATATAATACCGTTCAAACGACTATACGTTGTCCCTTGCCAGGTCTTCAATCCTATACCACTGATAAGCAGGAACCCGACCGAAAAATCCTGAAAAACTTTGATAAAGTAAAAGAGCAAACGTCGATCCTACTCACTGAGCCATCGTAGCTCCATTTGTATTCCGGCCACGGGATCTCGGTTATTTTTATTCCATCCGAACAACTATTCTTTGTCCCTTCTCAGGCCCCCGTCCTACACCACTTACACCACTTGGCATTCGATCCCTGCATTGGAAGAGAAAGTTCATCCAGATTTTATTTCGGGCGTGATTTCTCCTTGTCAGTGATGCAAAACGTAGGGCCTGTCAAGGACACCTATTGGCGTGCACATAAAAGATCACTTGGAAGTTTAAATTCGATATAAGAGTAGGCCTTAGCGCCACTGCCCGGGCAAAATTTCCTTGATAGCACACTGTATTATTGTATCGTATGCCCGTCGTCATTAGCCCAATTTAGGAACAGAACAGTAGGACGTTAGACCCCATTTTATTTCATTTCATTTCATTTAGATTCCGGACACGTCACCTCGGTTATTTTTATTTCATCCGAACGATTATACGTTGTCTCTTGCTAGGCTCTCTGTTCTACACCAGTGACAAGGGTGGACATAGGCAGAAAAATCGCGATGAACTTCGATTAAGTTAGAGAGAAAACCTCCTACGCAGTGAGCCACCGTAGAACCAACTTCATTTCGATTCCGGACCTGGTTTTTAAAAATCCCATTCGAACAACTATACATTGTCCCTTGTCAGGCTCTCCATCCTGCAGCACTGACAAAACCACGCATCAAGTGAAAACTCCCGATGAATATTTTTAGAGAGCAAAGAAAGATTTGACTGAAGACTTAAAATCAATTACAGAATACAATACTATCTGTGCAAGAAGAGATTAAACTTGTTTAGGACTATTACATTTTCTAGAACTTCAAACATTTTCGTTTATTATAATCCATGTCAAAATACAAATGCCGATACGTTAGTCAGTGGACATGCGTAATAACTGCACTTCCGAGGCGAGGGAGCGAGAACACGAGAAGACGAGATTGTGACGAAGCGAGGGAGCGAGAACACGAGAAGACGAGATTGACTCAAAGGCGAGGGAGCGAGAAGTCGAGGTTTTTCAAAGGCGAGAACACGAGAAGTCGAGGGCGAGAAGTCGAGGGCGAGAAGTCGAGGGAGCGAGAAGTCGAGGGCGAGGGAGCGAGAACACGAGGTTTTTCAAAGGCGAGAACACGAGGGAGCGAGAAGTCGAGGGACGAGAACACGAGAAGTCGAGGTGAAAGTAATCTCGTGTTCTCGGGGCGAGATCCTCGTATTCTCGCCCTGTTTCCTCGTCTTCTCGCTCTCTCGCTCCCTCGCCCTCGACTTCTCGCTCCCTCGACTTCTCGTCTTCTCGTGTTCTCGCCCTCGACTTCTCGTGTTCTCGTGTTCTCGCCCTCGACTTCTCGCGGCGAGAAGACGAGATTCTGAAATGGCCGCAATAGGCTTCCATAACAAACCTGCTTCTCTACAAATCTCTTAATTAGCATAATTTTCAAATATACTACATATCTAATTTTTCACTTTGGAATCTAGCAATTGAATAGATATGAAATTAATGAACATTCATTTTGCTCTTACAGCTGACTAGACAACTGATTTTAGATTTATCAACTTTGAATTCAGCATATTCTTTAAGTGGTTGATAGAGTTTAGTAAGTGAGCTATGAGAATGTGCTAAAAGCATTTGTCTAATGGATGAATGTGTTTTTGGCTACGCTTGGAGGCTTTTCATTTATTTTTTTCTCATTTAAGCTTGTGGCTTTTGGGAAATAAAATTTTATTGGAAAATAATACTATATCAAACTTATTTCTGACTGAGGCAGTTCTTCAGGATTTTCCAGTCAGCTTTCCCCTTGTCACCATACAGATGTGAAATACATTTTAAAATCTGGTAAACACAGGAAGCAAGTTTCCATTAATGCATTGTCAATTTTAGTTGTTTGTGAAAGCATTGCTGATTTTAGTTGTTCTATGTAGGGTTAATCTTGACTACCGGTTATGTCATCTATCTTTTACAGCCTAAACACGACTTGGACTCAAATGAAGTTAACAGTCCATCAAATAGTCTAGTCAGTTTATTGTGGTTCAGATTTTTCTAGTAGAAGGTGACCGACTAAACTACATCTTGTATCTGACAAATAAAACCACCTACGTTTATATCTTAAAATCAAAGGAAACTCATTCATCTGTTTAGTTATTATTACTGAAAATGTCAGTTTAAGTCAAAGTAATAATTGTGTTGTTATTGTTATTTTATCTATCCATTTTGTCAGGTTTTATGTTTGTCAATACCACCTGTTGTATTACAATATTACACTTCTATACTTTATTGATTTATATATATGTTAATAATTTACATACAAATTTACTTTATGGTTACTTACATGATTTAGTTATGACAAAATTATTTGGTCAGACAATAGTATGGTGTGTTGTTGTTTAAAGATGTATTATGTAAGAGCTAAATTTGTCATTTGTAGATTTTTAATTTGGCTTCAAATGTTATATAAATTATTATTTAGATATTTATTCAAATGGCAAGCTTATAATCAACTCTCTAGTCCATTCGAATGGCAGAGATATAAATGTATTTGAATACCCTTGCGATTTCAAAATATAATGATAAAATGGATACCGGTAATTGAGACTTAGTCTCCGTTGTCCAGTAACATTGCCATGATAATAAAAGATCTATTTTACATCTTCAAACAGTCATAACTTTACTTAGAATAAAGTAATTTGACAGAAATGTTCAATATGTTCATTTTTCATTACCAGTATCTTTTTTTGAAATAGTATAGCAACAATGGCAAACTCTTTAATCTAAATCTTACATGTTGCATCTTTAAATTGTTAGATTATAAAAGACAGTTTGTTTTGTACAAAAACTGTTTTGTGATAGTTGGATGAATATTGGGTAGCACTACATAAATAGTTTCTGGTTATTATCAAGAACTTTTATTTTATTTTTGCAGAATGTGGTGGACGATTACTGGTAATTTTGGTAATTTACTTCCAATTGACTGGTCAACCTCGTATACACGGCAGCTTCATACCAAAGTTCTTAACCTGGGAGAGAAAAGGGTAAGTACCAAATATAGTTTATTTAACCATCTTTCTTTTTAAACACAAAAACTTTTCTGTTGTTAACCATTAAATGGGATATAGTTTAAATTCTAAGGTTAGTTGTGTTTAGATCAGTATACTGCTGTTGCTGCATTCGAATCATGTTCTATTTATGGTAATTAAATGGTAAGTTTGCGAGTGGATCGTAGGTTGCACATTTAATTATCTGGATTTTCCAGTGTGTTTGCCAGTTGTCAGTAGTGCAGGATGAAGGGTTTGCAATGAAATTTCATCTAGTTGTTTGGATGGGACAAAAATTGAGGCACACTTTGGTACTCTTTGGCCTGTAATAAAAGAACCGTTGACAGTTGGAATATGATGAAGATTAGGCAGAAACAGCCTTCTGGGGAGAACTTCTCTTATTTCACCACCATTTCATTTCATTCCATGTTTGTGACATAAAAATGGCCATATTTGATATCTGCATTTCAAAGTTACGGAAATTTGCAAATAAAAATTACAACTTGAAACATGAAGTGCTGTTTTGAAGTTGTAAACTGGTAATTTCTGTAAATACTACATGATTTGAATCTAGCATAAGCCACTAAGGTCTTTGATTGGATGCAGCTAATCTTTTTTCTAGTAGCTGAGTGTATCTCTTTAGAAATAAAATCTGAATGACATTATTTTAAAAATAAGAGAACAAATTTTGCTTTGGTATTCAACTAAATTAAATTTGTTCCTTTCACAAGTAGCCAGCAAGCAAGATGGCTAAGAAAGGTTACAGATAAACAAATCGCATCCTATTTGAACTTCTCTCTCATCTCAGTCTCTGGTCTAAAAAATAAATACCAATTGTAAGCCGATTTTTAGTGTTTGCTATGTCATTTTTCCCCCCTCTAAGCACATTTATTAACAGGTTGTCTATTCTATGGCTTGAAAAGATCAAACCATTAAATGTAAACCATTATTTGCTTTGAAATACTTCACAAACATAATCCTTTGTGTTTTAGTTTTAAGTGCAAACACAGTATTAACCCAAATAATCTCCTAATGGCAGTTGATTATAAATTAGATTTTGCAATAAACTATAACACATACTTTGAAAGTGCTGTTAAAGGGACAATAACACTCTTGCTGGCTTGGCAGCTCCAGAAAATAAATAATAGCCTTATTATAAGTACTAGATGTTTAAGTGTCCTACCTGTTGTGTAAATTATCCATTACGACCTATTTTACTTGTCCAGAGGGTTCGAAAATATTTTAAATCAAAGTCACATTTGAAAAGGTTTACGTTAGACTTTTCAAATCAATTAGTTGAATTTTTCCAATTTTTTAAATTAGGTGTGTTAAGATGAAATTTATATCATCAATTAATTGGAATATTGTAAAATAATACAATTTGTTGACCAGAATAAAGATTGGGACATATTATTTAGTTACAACAAGAGTGTTATTGGGGCTTTAAGGAGATTGATTTTCTAAAATAGAATGTTAATCCCAAATGCACTTTCAAGTCACCTGAGACTTTTAAAGAGGGGTTCCAAATTTACGTCACAATTTATTAAACACATTTGGGAAAATATATCAGGTATATTTTAGAAGCGAAACATGACACAGTTAGGATGACAGCTGTGAATAACAGAAGCCATAGAAATCTGAGAAACAAGTAATTGGAAGTGTGATTCTTAGAAATTTTTGTTTTGGGTCTATTTGAATACAATAAAAGAATTGTTTTTGGATTGAGCACACAGATGAAATTAATTTATCCTGCTTTGCTCCATTATGATGTTTAATGTTGTTTGTGATGTAGTGCTTTTGTAGTGCATTATTACAAATAATGTTTTATGGGTATTTCACTTGTTATTTAAGGGAAAGGACACTGCTCGTCCTTCACCTTCAAACTTATGGGATTACCGCCCTGGTCCCACATCGAGAATGAATGGGCCTCGACCTCAGGCTAGCAAGAAGAAGGCCCCTCTATGTATACAAGTAAATATAACATTAAACAATACTCTCTCTTGCTTTGCCTCTATCTTTCTTGGTGAATTGTGGTAATCTGTAGAACTATGTCTGTCATTCCACCAAAGTTGGATTTTTTCCAATAATCAAAGTACATGTAGTTTATGGAAATTATCCACCCAATTTGTTTAATTTTTTCGTGGGTGTGTTGCACTATTAATCATGGGATTTTGCTAAAAATATTCACAACTAAATTTCTCGATATTAGTCTTTAGAAGATTGATTTTTTGGTGCTCACTTAAATTTACCCACAGACATAGAACTGTCTGTTGTTTAATGGTGCCGTGATTGGTTAATTATAAAAACATCTTCATGTTATACTTATTGAAGATTTCCTTCTTTAATTATTGATAATAAACAGACATGGAAACTAGATGAATATCGGAACTTGGGCTTTTGGCTTAAATCCAACTTTTATAAGCTTTTTCCTGTATCCAGATTTTTGTTACATGAATGGTACTGTAGATAAGGTTTTATAGAGATTAGATGGTTAGATATACAAGGTACATGTCGGTTTAATAGAGAAATTGCCTATTTCTATATGCATGCAAATTCTGGCTTATCAAACTGATTTGACCATTTTTACGAAGTCCCTACAGCGTAAAGTTTAGTGCATGAAGTAAAACCAAAGGTGTGTCTAGTCAATGGCCTTGATGCGACTACAGTCCGCATAAAATCTCCAGGCATGTTTGAATAATATACAATATAATTTTAATGTTTATTTATTTCACATCTGTCATTATTAAAATTACCAGAATTTGTGTTTGCCAGCATAATTATTTCCAGGAATCAAGCTTTCTTTTAGTTTTCTGGATCAGATTTAGGTACAGTGGAACTCACTGTACCCACATTATACTTAAACCTGCCTGAGGACTGGTGTAACAATTTCTACATTTATGTTTTACATTGATTTTGTGCTGGGATGCTTAATGTAAATGTATATGATTCTTTTATGAAACCCAAAACTCCCCATGTTCCTTTATGATGACCCATCTTCATCATCTTGCTATATGTTTTATTTCTTATTACAAAATATCTGTTTTCAAACAACAAAATTCCACTTTCCTTCTGATGAAGCATGTATAGTGTTGACTCAGATCAAAAATTATATTTTTCATAGCAAAATACAGAATTACATGTACAGGTAGATAGGATATCTTAGCTGGTTGTGGGTGTATGAATATGCCATACAAATTGTGTGGAAAACCTCCATCTATGTTTATGTACATCTATGTGCAAATAATTGCTAAATACAGAAGAAATTTTTTATTACATTTTGACATGTTGTATTAGCTTAATATTTATGTAAATATTTAATCTGACATGTAGTCTGTAGCCAGTAACTTCAAGATGGAGGAACATGTACCAAAGGAACTGATAAATCATTCCTTATCAAAGATAACCAGATATGTACCACAAAAACTTGATTTACGTATTTATGTATTAATAAATATTTATGTGGGTGGACCTGTTGTTAATGACTTGTTTTATTTTAGGTTAAATTATAGTTTGTATTGTTGTGTATTGGTATCATAATTGCATCGTCCTGTTTCAAATCATCCATAGATTGACTTTTATTGTTGTGAAATATGTTCAGTACAGTACCATTCAGTTAGCAAATTGGTCATTTCACCAGGAATTAAGTTTGTCTTCTCTATGGTAATTCTTCCATTATTGATCAAATCCTGTAGGTGTTATACACAGGCTTGCGGAAGGTTACTTAGAGAATCTAGTTAGGTTGAAGATGAGTTTAGTGATGGTCAGTGATGTCATGGAAGTGGTCAGTACAAGATTACTCATCTCCATCATTATTATTGACTTCTAGTAGGCCCATGGTTAATTTTATGAGATAGGAGTTGATTTATTGAAGACGTGATAATACTGTCCAATATGCTCAGATATTGAACAATGAACACCTGCCATATAATAGGAAACATCTTTATTTCTATTTGGCTCAAGGAGCTGTGGTAGATGAACAGATAGGGGGACTACACTTTTGACTTAAATGCCCAGTGTTTGAAGTCTGGGATTTTTCAAGCCCCAATTCCCAATTCACAAGTGTGTCTTGTATTGTTTGGATAGGGCAGAAAATTGAGGTCCGCCTACATGTATGAACATGTAAAAAACCCTTGGCAGTAGAATTCAGAGAACAAAATGCCATTGTTCAATCAAAATCCTTCTTAAACTGACATTATTAGTATAGAAATTAAAGGTAGGGTTCCTACCAGATGTTAGTCTTGAAATGATTGAAGTATTATGTTCCAGTCTTTAGTTTAAATTCGTAGATAATCATCTTAACTCATTCAGTCTGTCTGTGTCATTCTTATGATTAGAAATGAAATGAAATGGGTTTAACGTCCTTCTGTTCTGCTTTTATTCATATAAATTCATGTTGTAATTAAAAGAAAAGACAAAACTAGAGCCCATGATTTTGATTTTTGATGAATGCTTCAACATAATTCATTTTTATATACCTATATGTTTAGGTGGACGTATTATGTCGTTGTCGCCCCCTGTCCATCCGCATTTCCATCCAGACGGTCACAAATGCTTTTTCGATTGTGATGGGTATAAAAATTTCCTATAAATGCACTCTTGTTGATTACTATTAACTGTGGGAAAATTTTAAGTTGAATTTCTTGAAATTTACCTTCATGTATAGAAAAATATCTTATAAATATTTTTGACTTTGTCATATAATAAATAAGACGACTCATTCTATCTATAGTTAAACAACAAACTGTTTGATGTCATGAAGAACTAAGCTTGAGCATGAAATCCTGATTTAATACATTTGATGATGGAAATATGTTAGCCCCAAGCATCAAAGCCATCTTTCACTTACATGAGCAAAATTAATTGGATTTGAGTGCTGTTTTTGCTGTGAGCAGATTTTGTGCGTCATTAGTTTGAAATAGACTTTACGACTTTTTACGTTCTATAAAGACATACACAGATCATATTGGCTGCTCAAGTCATTTATAATTTATTTCATGTATTTATTTAAAGGATAAGAATCATGAAAATTTGAAAACCTGAAAATTTATGCGGTCCAGAATAGTTGGAAATAGCATTTGGAGCATACCATTTTTCCAAATTTTATAGAATATAAATCTTAAAGACTTTTGTCAATACCTTTTAATATGCCAATAGAAGGTTGGATCTAGAATGGTGTTTTTATACTCAGAATCTATTGGAATCTTCTTATTTTCTTCCGCCATCAAATAAGCAATGATCGATTTTCTTAGTTTTTGTTTAAAAGCCTTTAATTATAAAGCTTGTGGATTGGTTTGTGATATGGTTATTGACAGGACATTCTGGCTTCCATTTTATAAAATTATCTGCACTATTGGAGGTACTGGTATTCTTTTAGTCAAGATCTGAAGAAACATTTTATATATAGGTAGATTTTGAATTCTTGTTAATGGATTTATGAAATTAATGCATGAGATTTTTCAGGATTCTTCAGGAAATTGTTCTAATATTTTGATTCAGATTAAAGACACTGTTTGATATAGGAAGCTTCCAGAACAAAAGCCGAAATGATAAATTTTAACAAAGTTGCTATGCACTATAGTTCATTAATTATTGGAAGTAACTTTTTTTATTGTAATTCTCAATCAGTGATAAAATGCTGACCAGGAGATTTACTGAAGTGAATATCCTTATCCTTTCTCAGACATCATTAGATAAATCAAGTATAATAGAATTGCGGTGACCTTTTCCATTCTTGTGTTTTATATGACATGATATTGGATATTCATGAATTTGATGCCATAGAATTACAGGAATCAATTTTCGTCTCACATGGAGGCTACTAATACATTCAGATAGGTTTAATGACAATAGCATGTCTAAAACACTTGGAGGTAACTTATTCCAGACTAGGTTTTCTAAAGATTTAGGAGTGAATGCTCTCTATTCAGCAGTTGTATTAGTAACAGTTTTACCAGGTTTATATATTGTTTTTCCTCAAATCTGTAACTCTCTACATTTTGTGACTAAGTTGACAAAATCTGTCATGGAAAATCATTGTTACAAATTTTAAAAAACATTTTTTTTAAGCAGTTGAACATTGGGTTAAAAGTCAATTTCAGCACAATATTGTTTTTATGCTTTTAACATGATCTAAAAGTAATCTCTAGTCCTAGATAAGGTAATCTGCAGCAACTGTTAAATTCATTTGACAATTTCCTCTAATATTTTTTTGCTACATTAGCCAAATGATTTATTTTTTGTAGGAAAGGATGAATTGAATTGAATCCACATTCAATATTTATTCTGCAATTTTTTTGTCATTACCTTCAGTAGCAGAAAGCCAAACAGTGAAATAGAACAAGATATTAAACAATTTCCTCTTATTCCATTATTGTTGAACTTTGAAAGATTAAGAATGGTCATGATTTATTGCATCTTAATGCAGTTCCTCTTCCCTATCATCACTATAAAAAGATTTTTTCTTGAATTCTGGTGAAGTCGCAGGTCATCTATTTACAAATGCTCAAAGCACTACGTTTAGCAAATCTCTCACAACGAAAGTCGAACTCTGGATAATTGTGAAACAAAATTTTAGCTGCAACTTGAAACAGGTAAAGTTTGGGATTTTGTTATGTTTATTGGTACCGTTACTGTTTCCAAAGGTGAGGTGGAGCAGCACTAAAACTTCTGTAACTAAATAGTTTTAGTTTTGTTGTAAGAACAGCAGGTTTTGTTTTGTTTCCAGTTAGCAAAAGGTGTAGAAAGTGTAGACAAACATAATGATCAATATTATTTTGACATTGATAGACTAATGATAGAACTTTGTACTGAATGTGGATTTTGAAATGCAACCATTGAAGAGATTTTAACATTTTAGTTCTTCTTACAATCCTGGCAGTGATTTGAAATTGGCCACAGGACAAATTTTTTTCCTTGAGCACTTTGAAAAATCTCTCAATATTCTTGTATTCATTCTACACTAGCATGAACATTTTAGCATTAAAATGTATATTTTTATTTCAATTTGTCTCTTGTGTGTAGAGTAGCGGTCTTGAAGGAAAGTGCAGACTACCTGGAGAAAACTCCACCAGTTTAGACAAAAAACCTTACTCCTCTTCTCGCAAAAACCTGGAATAAAATCCATTTCTTACAAAACTAGTTGTACAACTCATGCGCTCAAGTTTGTTATTGAATAATATGTGAATACACTAGTTGTGCGTTACTAAATTATTTATTATTTAAACAAATTGAAATAAACATCAAACGTTTGTTACTCATTATGATTGACATTTAGTTTGTATCTATAATAATCTATATTGTACCTGTTACCTTCTGTTTTTACTAAGTTACCTATTGATCAATGTCTATTCTTATATTATTACATAGGACACTAGCAAGTCATACTGACATGAACCTATGTTATTCCTGCTGAAACAATCCTCCTACATTATCTATATATCATTTTGGAAAATCTATAAAATCATTTCAAAGTTTGAATATATTGGCAGTGATAATTAAGAAACTTGAGACTAAAGCTGTGTTCACATTGGGATTTGGTAACTTTGGTTATTAATTCAGGGCACACGGTGTTAGTTGAGTAGTCAGAGCACTGGACTAGTGACCAGAATGTCTTTGGTATAAAGCCAAGACAAGCAGAAGGGTATAAATATTTCAACCCCGTCCCCGTCCTTAAGTTGTTACGAATGCTGTCTGTGAGGCTGACAAGGAAAGTGTTCCTAGTCATATGGACCGAGTTTCAACTGTCCATACATTGATGCGAATGTAAAAGAACCGTTAATAGTAATAGTGGACAAATTTCACTTACCTTGACCTCATTGTACATTAGAAATAATAGTCACAACATGTTTGTCATGAAATGACCCAAGTATTGCGTTGACGAGACATTAAACCCCATTCCATTACCAATTCTCTGGTGTATGTAAACACAGATGCTTTAGGTAGAAAGTAGGATCTTAAAAATGCATCGCTTCTTGTGAGATATTGACAATATATTTCAGCACCTTCAGATGAAGTGTTTGCAGTACCTTGTGCTAACATAAATTCTAATCGTGACAGTGTAAACTCAAACATTGTTCTGAATTTATTTGATTTAGGTGAACTATTTTGGTTTTGTCAGTGTGATCGCAGCCTTAGTGTGACATGAACTTTTCGATGTTAATGTGTTATTGGGTGATTCATACAATTTAAAAAATAATGGCACTTTGACATAGCTGAGTAATGGACATTATAAGGAAACCCCTTCAGCCAGTCATCATATTATCTTGTAAATGAGTTTACAGATCTTTGAAATGAAATTCAGAAGAGTATAAGTTCATGTGATGGAGATAAGGGTGAATAGAAAGAGGAATATTGGATGTGGATAAAAATAAATTTAAATGTAATTTTCATTAAAAATGTAACTAACTAGAATCTCAATCTCAAAAAATAAGTAAAGAAGCCATTTAATGTGAACATCCTTTTGTTGTTTACATAAAGGTTGTTGGGTGTAAAATTTCTGCTTTTTTAGATAGCTTCTTTGATTTGGGTCAAATAATAATTGATAATTTTTATTACCAATGATACTAATTTTAATTTCTTTTTCTTAATTATATATTCCTTTTATGTCATGAATTATTATAAATTATTAGATGTATTTGGAAAAAAGAGCTTTAAATTTCAACTTGTGTGGTGTATAATTTACATAACTAACAGACAAATGTGCCATTTGGCACCGTTTCCACCAACTTGTGCACTTAAAGTTGCTGGTGATAGGATAAACGGATATATCTTACTAAACTAAGATTCTTCCCCAATTTCATCCATTTTCATGAGTCACTAGTTATTGGAAGGATTTACTGTGAAGAGATAACTGTATGTAAAACAAACTGACAGTGACATTGTATTCAGAGAACAATCACAGAGGTTTTGTAATAGAAATTTTATGATAGGTCAGTAGAGGTGATGTTATTAATATTGATTTGTCAAGATTGCTTTTGTTATGAGATACATTGTATTGTCTTGACAGATAAGGAGCATGTATTTTATCCATATTTAGCTACTCCTCATTATATACAGAAATGTTCTGATTTAAAATCACCATTTGCGGACATATTAAATACATCATGAAGATATTAGTGAACGTCTTTTTTCCTTTCCCAATCTATAATTTAAAAGAATTATGAGATTGCGTGTTGGTTGAACTATGGTAATTTGTATATTTTTATTTATGTGTTTATTGAGACTGCCAGCTGCTATTATTGGGGTTTGTTTGATATATATTGAGATGCATATAATTAAGAAGCAGATATGGAAATATAGAATTTGAAGGCAAATGTCAGAGTTATATCCCTATTTATTAAATCTAGCACAATGCATCACAAGGTTCTCCATGGAATTTTTTTTATTGTACCCCCCCTGGAGGGTTGTGTACGAATTTTGTGAAAATCAGACCGAAACATGGTATATGTCTAGGTAGTGTAGAGGTCACAATTTTCATTCGTTTTTGAAGAAACTTGAAATGTATGTGTATAAAGCAAAGATCTAGCTTCCAGTCAGTATTCCTGCATATCGGACCTTAATTTCCAGGATTATGGCCCCTGATTTTACCAAAAGTTGCATTATTTAGCTTGTTCTCCATCTTGCATGGCAACTGCTTGTTATCCAATTTGACAGCTGAGTTTCGTAAAAAATCAGGCTGAAACTACCCAACAAAATAGCCGCTCTTTGAAAGAATGTATGTAATACCAATGTTGTGGACCCTCTGGAGGTCACAATTTCTATCTGATTTTGATGAAACTTAATTTAATTTTCGAGAAAATCGAAATGAAACTGCCCAACAAAATGGCCACTCCTTGTACACAAAAGGTGTAAAAGTATAATGCAATATGAAGGTAGTTGACCATGTAGAGGTCACAATTTTTGTCCGATTAAGATGAGACTTAAGATATACAAATGTATGTTTATATCCAAAAGATTTCAGTTCCTTTTCATTTTCACGCATTTCAGACTGGTACTTACTGGATTATGGCCCTTGATCTTACAAAAAAATCACGTTTTATTTTTAGCTTGTTCTCTATCCATCTCTTGTAAAATATAGGCTTATCTTGCATGGCAACCGCTTGTTGATTTAGCATGGACGACTTTGCTAATGGTTTGTATGTACAGTATGGGCCCCTACAAGTACAAGTCACAGTCTTTTGGCAAAGTTATCCATAGCAGATGGAATGTTTTAACATATGCAGTGTTTATAGCATCAACAATGTGCGACATATGTTAGTAACGGTTTATATCAACTGCTAAGGTAAATTTACATACCTGTATCTTTTTCAGGTGCATATAATGAATAATTGAAATTTAACGTTATATAAACTGTGTCAAATTTTAAACATATTCTAGTTTATATCCTCTTTAAATTGTGTGAAAAAAAACTCTGTAAGCGTAGTGGAATTGGAACAATTTATACAAGTATACATTCCTTTGATATTCTGATTATTATATCAGTCAATAAATTGGCATAGAAGATGATCATTGAAATTGGAAAACATTGGTCTATTTAGGGCATAGAGCCCCCCCCCCTTCAGATGGTCAATAATACAGTGGTTACATTGGTTCTAAGGTTATTTCATTATGATATTTAGAATTAAATGCAATTTTTTTCTTTGATATATTTTAGTTCCCCTTTTAAATGTTTATATAAAAATGTCCTTTCTATAAAATTGGAGTCTTATTTGTGTTTTGCTTTACATTCAAGGGATCATGTGTTTAGATATTTCTTGTAAAACTGTAATTTGATTATGGAATGCTAGTATAAACCATTTCAGCCAACATATTTATCAGACAATGATTTGCATATAATTTTCAGTGTTTGAGAGGTTTTTGAGTTGATAAGCTATAATTTTCCTTGCTTTTAACCAACCATAATGGCAGGAAGAAGATAAATCTTGAAGCTCAGAGACGAGTGTAATGTCAGCAATCAATGATGATAATATGCCTTCAAGATGAAATATAAAGTATTTTGGGTCCGCTTAATTGGCATCACTATTGGCACTTCTGACACCAATAACTGATTTCAAAACAAATTTATTTATATCTAGAATATTGAATTTAGTACCAGTAAGACAGATATAATATTTTGTGCAATTAAAAATAAAATGTGTTGCATTTTCAATAGTGCCTTATTGAAAATTATATTAGACTCCCTATTCCCCAAAAACAAGTACAAATTATTATCAAATTATGTCAAATGTCTCTTTAGTGCTAATTTATCTTTAGAAATGTCTTGCTGTGCGGGTTACAAACACCTTTTAATTCTTACGCCTGATCAACAAATATTCTATTATAGTTCATAATCTAAAATATAATTTCACTTTTCATAAAGGGTAGATATTCAAATTTAGATTTAAAACTAAGATATTTTTTGTGTTATAAATGATTTTTAAATTGATGTTTGGTTTCATGTCAATAAAATATTTTTTGAATGACTTTCTTAATCCCTTCTTTTTTCTTGCTAAAACTGTGTTCCTTTATGTTTTGTTAAGAACCAATATAGATTCTTAGTGAAAATCTAAAATAAACATTGATTGAAGCGCTGAGGTAATATTTAATAAGATTGGAGGGTTGTTAATTGTCATATCTGAGTGGTTCTTCACAGTTTCTGCGTAGTAAAAATTGTAGAGTTCCACCAATGTATTGATTTTTTGTCTGTGCTGATCGTTCGGACCATGAGATTCAAGTTACTAGCCACGCCAACTATACGACTCTAGCTTCAACACACATACATAGTATTGACGCCATGTTAGCGCAATAACAATATGGCTGACGTCACGCAGGGCTATTTTCAAAACAACATATCGCTTGCTCGTGATTATCTAGATAGGTGAATTCCTTTTTTGTCTATTTGAATGGAATTTAAAGTTATAAGGATCCATATATGGTAAGTGTTGTAATTTATGATTATGTGACTAAATGTCTGCTCCTGGATTCTATGCTTTAAGTAGGAGAAAAATGAAAAAAGATAAAAAAAATGGTGGCAGTCTGTTGCTGATGAGGTATCAGTTTCTAAGATCTTAGAATTTATTTGATCAATAATTTGCTTGTTATCTGATCTTGTAAATGAAATTGATATACTAACAACCTGTATTTTAATATTGCTCATTACCAGTCATCGAAGTCAGAACATTAGATATGACAAAAGACACCTGGGACCATGGTTGTTGTCGATTTTATTCTATCACATGATATGTTCTACATATTGCAATTTACCGTATTTAAAAGTTATTTTGTCTCAAATTTAATGTTGTTAATAAATTTACAGGAAATAAATAGAGTTTAAGACTGTGCTTTATCTATTTTAAAATCTGTTACGTTTGAGTTACTGATATTAAGCATCAGTAAGTTTTCTATTTCTGATTTTATAGTTGCCCTGTTAAAACTTCAAACAATGGGTTTAAAGAGTATTGCAGAAATTATTGTAGATTAATTGGTCTAGTGCTTTAGATCTTATGTTCTACTTGGAATTCAAAATTAAAATAAGCAACGTAGGAATAGGGGATTGATGGAACCCGATATAACAATGATCTCATAATTTTGAGCTCTCTAAATAATTTGGAATTCAAATATTGAGACTATCTGGATGTTACCTACTGTGGATATAGTTAACTTAATAGCATCCTGGAGGGTATCATGAAAATATCTTATTATTACCTTACATAAAATGATATATTTTGGTAGATGATGGCAACTAAATTTAACCTGCTAGAATGCCTAGGTCCCAATGGAACATGATAAAAATTTGATGTCCTTGGTTTTCGCTCCTAAAAATCAACCCAGAGAAAAACATATAATAATAGGGTGGTCTTTATCAGCAAAATCTAGTATGATGTATTAAAGAAAAAAATTCATTTTGTTGTATAAGAATATTGTAGATTTGGTAGAAAATTACAATCTATGTCAGTAGAAATAAAATGAGATATAACGTTGTACCTTTCTGAACCAACCGGGCAAATAGTAAAACTAAAACGATTCATTAGATACTATAGGATTTTAGATGTGGAATGTTGTGTGCTATTTTGTTTGATTGTGTTTCTAATTGGTTCACACATGGATTTATTTATTGAAATTATAAGAAATTTGGTGTTTTTTTGTAAGATGGAAACAGGATCTGGACATCGGCTTGTTCCAAAGAGTCTGTATTGTAACGTAGCCAAAACTATCAAACCATTGCTGAGATATACACATCCTAACTTTCAAGTTATACTTATTTTAGAATACATAGAGTAATAGAGACAGAATGTGCGTAGAAAACCTATTTTGCATTCAAATACATCAATCAGCTTCAATTATATCAACAATTAGACTGAAGGTGATTTCCTGGTGGTAATTAAGTTAAAACCCCTTATTTCCTATCAATTCTCTCACATTAAGTAACTTATCAACTCAAGACAGTGAGAAATTCCTGCAATAGATTAATCTATTCTCACTCAATTCAATTCATGGTGCTACATAATTCCGTTCTGCTGTGGTTATGAAGTTTCTGGTCTGGGCGAACCAATCTGCGAATTCTGACATCTACAATATAATTAGTTTTTCTGTCCTACATGTTCTCTTATAAGACTACACTTAACAGTATAGGCTGATCCAAATTAAATGTGCATATTATTTGGTTGATTTAAATAGTGGTGAATTCACCAATATGTTGAAATTCCAGTTGACTACACCCTGTAAAATACGGTATTTACCTCAGTCGCAACTGTCACCGTCTTATAAATTTCAAAAAGTAGATTTTAGAACCCTTCCAGTTAAGTTAAATCTCCATCACCGATGATAAATGTGGCATCAAGCGACGATTCTCGGACCAAGTATTCAAAATTTGGCACGAATATATATTGACATAAATTATCATGATAATATCGTATATCGTTATATTTGATAAATTATTATCATGATATTTTTTTTTCATTATCGCCCAACCGTAATAGCTTTGTATAGAAGGCTTACTGCCATGAACTTATGAATGAAATAAGAGGAAATATAAAAACTTATGAGACTACGGGCATTAGAGGTGTGTAAATCCCACGAGAAGAACATAAATTGTACAAAATATGTCTTAGGATAATCTAATTATTCTCACATCGGGAAAATTTTCTGCGTGTAAATTACGCCGTGTCCGTTAATATTTGTGTTTATTTTGGTGAGGTATTAGCCAATGAAACGGTCATGTTTTGCATTCAACTGAGGGTAATACACTAGTAACATCAATTCTGATTGGTTAATCAAATGTCTGACATCATAGGGTCAAATGCCGCTCATATGACCTCTTATGTGACCTATCACAACAACAGGTCATATCTTCATGTAGTGTAGGCCATTGAAAGTATAAAATATAAAGATCTGTATTTTAATCAGATTGTTCGCAATTTAGTTTCACATATCTATATTTACAAGTTCATCATCTATCTGAAACATGTGACAACACCTTTTAGTTCAGGTATTCTTTAGTCCGAAAATATTTATACTAGAATTTGAAGATACCAATTGTTTAACTAAATAGACTTTTGCTGACACCTATAATGTTACCCACGGCTACTTTTATCAACAAAACCGATTTGCGGAATGCATTGTTCCTATCGTAATGAGAGTTACTTCTCTCATAAACTGACGACTTTCACTCGATTGTACAATTTCTGTTTGACAATTGTACCAGTACAAATTCGAAATTTATATTTAAAAAATGGTTAACTACAATAATACGGATGATCAAGTGATCAGAGCCCTGGTTTTAAATCCCTGCACTGTCCAAGAAGAACCACCAGGAGTTTTCATGCCAAGTCTTCACTTATTATGGGTGGCTGACAAGAAAAATGTGTCTAGTCAAATGGATAGGACAGAAAAATAAGATCCAGCTGTGTATGCATTAATTAATTGTGTCTGACAAAGACTGTGACAGGTGCCTTGTGTCCAGGCCTCAATATAATTTAATAAAAGATCACTTGACATTGATAGTCAGAAATTGAAGAAGGGTAGGTGGAAATAACACGCTGGAAGACAAGTTGTTTTTTTTTACGAACAGATCAATCAATTAGCCTACTTTTTTCTTGTTAAACAGTCTGGGTTGGTTAACCCATTTACAAATACACAAGTGAATCGTGTCAGCTCAACATTCTGCAATCCTTTGCTGTTTTTTCTCGTCAGGGGATAGAGGCTACAATAATCTCTTAGATTATAATCTGATGGTTTACCACTATCACGATTGGGACTCCCTTATAGGGACTGTCTATCAAGAATCAACTGATAAGTTTACCAGGGAGGAAATCGAATAAAGAATTTATGATACGCTGATACCACTCAAACAGAAGTCAAGATGTTTATTTCCGTCTGAAAAGAGCACCTCAGAGCTACATACATCAGGAAGACCATTAGACCAATCCATCACCCTTTCAAATAAATTATGGTATGGTAGTAATACGAAAATTTTTTTTCCAGTAATTCAGTTCAGATACCTTGGGCAACATAGAGTGATAAAATATTATGGAATGATGATCTTTGATAATTGTACTTACTGCAATCTGAATTTCGGCAAATATAAGTATGCAGTTTGAGTTTCTGAGAGTAATTGTAATACCTAGTTGAATTTTAGTTAATGATAGACATAGTGTCCAGTTTGAATTTCAATGAAATGTATTGTATAATTTGAATTTCAATGAAAAATATTTGTTTAGTTTAATATCTGTGAGTTGCCTTATCCACATAACATACAGTTTGTCATGAAATCAAAGTGTTTAATTTTTTTGGTTAATTAAGTAGGAAATCTATAATTTTATTCACAAATTGTCATATATGTTGAAAGTAAAAAGATGAAGAACTAATAATAAGTCCAGTTTAATTACGTTATTTACATGTAGTAAATCAATACCATATTATTATTGTATAGATAGAACTATGTATAGAGTGCTAATTTATGGTATTATAATACTACAAATCAATATATCATATGTGTGAAATACTCATCAATCACAGAAAACAAATTATTTCACCATGTTTTATTGTTAATATATACACAGTAAATAAAGAAAGTTGTTTTAGAGGCATTATTATTCTCACCATAAAAAAATACATAAAGTTTTGAATATGATATTCAGAGAAAACTTGGACATAACTAATTATCCAAACCATGATCTACTTAGAGAAATGTATTCTTCATGCACATCGGCACATCTGTTAAATTTCTTGAATACACTAAAAAATACAATGTTAAAACATATATTTTAGCGGATATGATACATTTGTCTTATATACTTCTAATTTTACATGCTCAGTATAACTTAATTTAAATCACATCAAATCTAAAATTATTTTCTAACAAATTGGTGAAGATCTCTGAAGTGCTAATGCCTCTTTATATGACCACAACCCGCTTAGTTAGGTCGTAAAACTGTGGTGCGGAAATACAATTTCTTGGATCTTATTGGCTACTCAGAGGGGAGTTCATTTACAATGAAACGCATTGCAATTTTTTGAACAGATACAATACTTCTTGGATCCTAATAATGAATAAATGTCAATAATCTCGCTGTGATTTGAAAATGTAGAAGTTTTGTCTCTTAATTTTATTATGTCTGTCTTCTGACCTGATTTAACTCTTTGAATTCCTTTGTGGTCCAGATGTCATTGTTTTCAGGGCTTAAATTTTTCTCTAATAAACTTAAAATTTAATATAATCCATCTTCTGTATGTATGGTTAGAGTATTTTTGCAATAGAATTGTTTGGCCACATCCGACAGTTAGAAAGAAATGTACTCTATCAATATTCAACACATTGGAGACTGTTCCGGTGGTAAAATAGAGACAAATAGCGAGCACATTTTTTCATGGCACTTGTGATTAAAACAATTGTCTGGAAATGTTACATAAGTCATCATCTTGATGGCTAGTAATGGATGTATTTTTCAGACTATCTATTGTACAGTGGTGGAATCGGGTCTATTAGAACCAACTGTTGAGCAATAAAATCCCATGATAATTGGGCAAATTAACTTGCATGTAATTTGGATACTTATTGTGTGAGTTTAAAGGTTTCAAAGAATGAGTTTTTATTGAATTTGTGTAATTTATGTTATTTTTATCATGTTTTAATGTAACGAAGTCTTCATCTGTAGGTAATTGGAGTAAATTAGCTTGGTGTCGAGAACGTGAGTCGGCATTTACATGGCATCACTAAACCCTGGAATTAGCTTCTATTCATATTTTGGTATTCCGATATATGTTGGAGATTTGGGTCTGTAAGCCTTGGCAGATGCTCATCAGCATTGAACGTATAACTAATAAATAGCTATCCGTATTGATTATATGGTTCATCGTGTTCCCGATTTAGATTGGCGTAAATGAAAGAGGATAGTTCCATTTGAAGTTCCGAAAATACAACTTGTACATTCTATTTAATTGTCTCTATAATTTTAATGACTGTTTTTGAGTTGCAAAAGAGTATGTATCTGTTTTGGGGAGGCTAAAAACAAACAATATATGATTCTTAAAACCAACATTTATTTATAGTATTTGCATTCAACTAGTTTTTCCAAGGTTGACTGGTTTATTGGTATCTGATATTCAATGTTGTGTTGCGAGTTCAGGATTTTCTGACGCTGTTTTTCCGTTGTCAGTGATGCAGGACAGAGGACCTGACATGGACCTGTTATCTAGTTGTTTGGCATACAAGTTAAAGATATCTTGGCAGTTGGAATTTGATATTTGAGTAGGTCATGGTGTCGCTGCTCAGGCATGATTTCTTTCATAGCACACTGTATGTACGTCATTTTTTTTACTAAGCCCAAGAATGAATCAACTGTAGAAATGTCTTTAAGATACAGTCAAGTAAGAATTCTACAAGTATGAACTAACATTATTCACATGCTATTAGAAGATTGGGTTTTGTTAAAGTGCCAGAAGAGAAATATTTTGTTTTATTCAGGAATGTTTTCTAATGATACTAAAGCACAATATTTTTGTATGTATTATATGGAAGGTGCTGTAAGTATTATAAACCTTATAAAAGGTAGATTGATGTCATATTTGTTTAACAGCTTATTTTGGCAACTGGGATTTGTATTCGACATTGCAATATGGATCTAAATTGACTGCAAATTTATTAACAAATGCAATGAAAGTGTGAAACCGTGGAAATTTTCGCTGTGTAACCAATCTACTTGATGTCAGTTTGGTGCTTATTGTATTGACACTATTGTATGGATGTGCATTTTATTGTAGTATAGATGCTCATAGCGTTGTACTATTTCTTGGTGAAGACACAGCTTTAATATTCCTGAAAAGGTATATATATACTGTGTCAAAGTATCTTGTCACAGAACCATCTGCTTTTTTGTGAGGAAAAGGTTAGAAGTTATTCTTGTTCTTCTCCTTGGAACCAACAATCTTCGAAAAAAATGAACCAAAAGTCTTGGGCTTCACCAATAAAGTATGATCGACAAGAAACTTGGCAGGCATGTTCCTTGGACAATTCCACATCGATTGGCAGACATTTGATTTTTTACATGAAGTAAGAATTACAAGATGGCTATGATGATGTCATGCTAGGTTTCTCAAAAACTGTCAGAGATTTCCCTGTTAAAAACACAAACCATGTTAAAATATGAAAATATATGTTATATTTATCATACCTGTGACATAAAATCTTCATCTATAATGGCACTAAGCCAAAGTCAGAATGACCAGTGCTGTGACTCTTGCTTCAGGTTAAACCAAACTGACCCAAGTCGATTCTTTGCTGGACCTTTGATAGAAATACTTTACAGAATAGACAGCTTTACATTGTAGACAGTTAATTGTGGAACTCAAGACGAATACTTAATCGATTTTGATGGTTGAATTTGACACAAACACACTAGTAAAAGTTGTAAATAAATGTTTCTTTTATTCACAAGTTTCCAGACTAATTACTGAAACAGATTCAAAGTAGGTTTTACAGATAATTATAAACATTGGCGTAAATAATGTATGAGGGTGGGTGACAGGCAACAAAATGTACACTCACCAAAGCTAAGTCGTTTAAGCTGTCCACAAGGGTTGTTGTTGTTAGTTGGGTTTTACTTCTACTTTCACCAAAGTTGATATCACAAACAGGTCGTCTGGTTTTAGTATATTCGGTGCATGCGTGCAGGGGTCTTTCCTGTGGAAGGAAACCAGAATAAATCTACAAGATTGAGAATTACTCCTACCCCCAAGCCATATATCCTCATACCAGGTATCGAACCCCGATCTCGAAAAAAGAAAAATTTTTGAAGAAATTTCTCTGGTGAATCGGGGTAGCCATTTTCCCCAGAAGTGACGAATCACATGACTGTCACGTGACATGTATTTATTTTACTGCCTGGATGACCGAATCACTTAAAAATATACCCACGCGTAGAAAAATAGATCTTTACAAAAACTTGAATTTGTACGTTTAGGATCCAATTTTTTATGTCAGCGAGTTGACTTTGACTCAAGGATCATTTTACAACAAACGAAACAACGATCCAACCTCTAGTTTTTGAGAAATTGACCCAAAAAGATTGACCAATCAGAGGTCAGAATGGGCGGGGCTTAGGTTTTGAAAAAAGTGGTAAAAATGGCCGGTCAAAGGAACCAGAGGCCTCCGGTCCCGCGGCTGCCCCTGGGAACGAGATTGATCGAACCCACGACAGAGGATTACTGGCTGGTTAGATTTAGAGGCATGACCCTCTAGAATTAGGTCATTCCACAACTACCTCCCACTCTTCCCTCTCCCCTGTAAATGTTGTCACATATTTATCCTTATATAGGTAAAACCCCCTAAAATATGATCACGAATAACAAAACAAGAACTGATTAATATTTGATTGGCTTCAACTTCTTACTAGTGCTAACATTTATTATACAAAACAACAGTAATGAGATAAAATCAGATCATAACAATAACTATTAAATCAGAAATCATTTTAAGTCAATAGACCTTAAACACTGTGTATAAATTGTAGTATTTTAAACTTGTTAATTTCCCTCTTAAATATTTTACCTTCTTAAAAAAGATTCAACCATATTAATTACACTGATCAGGGTTGCTATGACAAGTTTCCATTGGTTTGATGAATTGAAACAGGCTTCTATTAGATTGGTTTCTCTGGGATTATTTTCTCGTTGGTTAGAACTTATTCTCGGATTTATTCTTATATCCATACATTAATCATGAGTGTTTTACAGTGGTCAGATAAATTATTGCTGGTCTCTTTTAGATAGCTTTCATGATAGCTAGTTGTTGAAATCGCTCCAGTTGGTTAAAATTTGCCATATTAGTTCAGAGACTATGAAATGACCAATGAGGATTTGCAAACCCTTCCACAATTTTAAGTAACAATTTGCATGCTAGTTGTATTTTATGACTTTTAATTTTTGTGCCAATAATGCTTTGATATTTCTTCATTGTTATGATTAAGAAATGATTTTAAATGTTTTCATATTTTATGTTCTTCAGGAACAAGAGTGTCAAGATTTAGATCTATCTGATGATGAAGAACTAGCCCAAGCATTTGATATGCATTCTCTAATTATCAACAGACTATCGGATGATGACACCATTATATCCGCTGACCAGGTCATCAGCGAGATTGAAACAATGATGCAGGTAAATTCAGAATTTATTTCCTGAATATGGAGAAAATCTATAACACTTGCATCCTTGCAAAATGTATTTAGTAGAATGAGTCCTAATAAAAATGAAGATCTGCCAAGATGAATCAATTTGTCAGCTTCCTTCTTTGTCAGGTTTCAGAAAATCAAATAACTCTGTGTGCATGACAAGACATGTAATAGTATAGAATTGTGATTCATTTAATTCATTTGATGTAATGACTCTAGCAGTTGTCAGCTTTCAGGTTGAAAAGAAAACTGTCTTTTGACAAATCATATAAAATTTCATATTAAATTGTGCAATCACTACAGATACGGTATCACTATGGATGATAAATATACTGTATATAGGAGAGATATTAGCCATTAAAATCCTGCTCTCCAATTATTCCCAATTGATTATTGATTGGTTGACCAGATTCCTATAAAGGTTGTTACTATTGGCGATGAGGTCATCGTTCTACTCTTATATGATTTGTTTGCAGGAATATTGTGTACTGAACATGTTCTTGTGTTCTAAGGTTGTAGGTTGTGATGAATGAGTCTGAGATTTGCAGCAAGGCTGATAATAACAAGAAATAAATTATATTGTCAGTCATGTTTGTCCAAACATTGAAATGAGAATCATGTAGAGGAATATCAGTTCTTATTTATTTGTCTGTCTGAAAAAAAATAAGTGAAGAGATCTTGGTTAATTTTCATAAGTCGCCTACTTTGAAACATGGTTACATATTATCATCAGTGTCGGTTCGTTGTCCAAAATTGCTTGTTTATTCATACACAATGTTTATGTTCATCAGATATAAGATTTTCAACGATCTCAGATAATAACTGATTCAGATAATTATTGTCCTTAATTAATATTTAAATTCTCTAATAGCATTTCATTGCCTTGTAGATTTCTATTCATATTGAATTGTATTTTTTACAATGATATTATTAATGACATTTTTCTGCAAACATAAACACAGTGAAGTTACAGTTTAGTTCATTAAGTAAAACTGCTTGGCTACTGAACCTTTACTTTTAATCCCTGACAGGATGATCGAACCATTGATTTCTTTTCAAACTATGTTCTTCGTTGATTTAGCTTAGAAAGCACTGGTATGCAGGCTAGCCTGGAAATCCAGATTACGATTTATTGGAATAAAGATTTTGTTGCCATGTATGTACATGTATGTATGTTTTGATAATGTAACAATCATCATAATCTATGTACATTTCTATTTTATAGGAAACTAATATTGAAGATGGACCTGTTGAATTAGAAGAGACACCAGAAGATTTACATTACGCTGAATTCAAAGAAAATCTTGCAAAACTTCCACAGTATTCTGAAGCAGGTGGGCAACTTTTATACATTGAACTGATAAATTTTTAGAAGACGTTCAAAATAGTGTGGACAGGACCCATTGAACTTCTCGAATTAAAGTGTTACAGCAGTTCATTTTTGCGGTTTTACGCCTGCTTCCACCTTGGGTGATGTCTTTGTTTTTACTTTTGTAGGCATTGAAGTTACATACAGATGGCTTTTTTTAAAAAGTACAAACCTTTATGGTCTCCCCTCTTCTTTTTGTTACTATCTCTATTGAAATTTATTTGTTAGGTTGACAATTGTTTTACCTGATTATTACAGTGATGGGACTTCGTAGTACATCTAGTACTATCAATATTTACATCCATAGAATGGAAAATAACTAGTGCTCCTACGTTTAGTCGGATAACCGCAAACGGTTCGAATTGGACGGTTAAACGGTTCGAATTGAGCGGTACGGTTAATTGGAGATGTCCCCATTAAATAGAGTTATCTCCCATTATAAACGTCGCCATGACGACGGGGCGCCATTTTGAAAATTAACAATATGTCAACTAGAAAAGCAAGCACCGTTTGGCATTATTTCGATAAACTTCCGAAGGAAGATAAGGCAAAGTGCAATTTGTGTAGCACAATACTTGTTTGTAGAAACACCACATCGTCTCTTAGAAACCATTTAGCATACAAGCACCCATCAGTTTCTTTATTGCGGCCGACTCCTACCGCTACAACAACGTCCGCCACGACGAGTGCCGGTACATCAGTGAATACGATCGACAATTCTTCGGACAAGAATGAGAATTTAATTCACGATACCACAATAGCACAGGGTCAGTCTAAATTGGCATTTTCAAGAAAAATCACAGTTGGCTCTGACAACTGGAAAAGTTTAGTCAAAACTTTGGTAGAATTCTGTTGTTTAGACATGCGCCCTATAAGTATTGTGAGTGGCGATGGCTTTCGTAGATTCTGCGAGAAACTAAATCCTGCTTTTAAAGTACCATGTCCACAAACTATTAAAAATCATTTACAGTATTACTATGACAATTCAAAGTCAGAACTTATTAAGACTTTAGATTTTGATCAGACCAAAAATTACAAGTACAGTTTCACTACTGATGCATGGACCAGCCTTGCAAATGAGGGATATACTACCATTACAATTCATTTTATTGATTCTGAATGGAATGATCACCACAGAGTGCTGAACACACATGAGGTAACTGAGAGACACACTGGACATAATTTAGCTACAGATTTTCTTGAAGTGTTGACAAATTTCGGAATAAAGAAAGAATCCGTTATTTCAATTACTGCAGACAATGCTGCAAACATGGATGTTTGTATTAGAGAAATAGGTGTAAAACGAATAAGATGCTTTGGCCATTCATTACAGTTAGCTGTAAAAGCAGGATTTAAACTTGGTTTTATGGATAAAATGCTTGGATCTGCCAGAAGAATAGTAACTTTCTTTAACAAGTCCACAGTAGCTAATAACTGTTTCAAGGAGAAACAAAAACAGCTAAACTTACCTCAACACAAACTCATACAAGATTGTGCTACACGATGGAATTCAGCATATTTTATGATACACAGATTGCTGGAACAACGATTGGCCATATTTGCAGTAATTCATGAACCAGGACTGATGAAACCAAGTGATGCAAGGTCATATGAATTATCTGATAAAGATTGGTCACTTATGGAATCGTCTGTTCTTATTTTAGAACCACTACAAATGGCTACAACAATTTTAAGTGGAGAACAGTATCCAACAGCTGCAATGATCTACCCAGTAGTTGCTGGACTACTTAATATTCACTTGAAAGAATCAACTGATGACAGCCCAGAGATAAAGAAGGTAAAACTGGCCATAGCATCTGATCTATCCTCTCGTTTTTTCTCGACCAATGACAACGACATAGCCACTCATCCAGCTATCATAGCCAGTGCATTGCACCCTAGTTATAAACACTTAAAGTTTTTGAATGAAGGACAGAGAATTGGAATCTGGGATCATTTGCTCACTTTGCTAACTGAGGTGATTGATAAACAGAGTCATAATCCTTTATGTCATACAGATACTGAACCTACCCAAGTTGAAGAGACAACATTTGAAGATGTTGATGTACCAGCAGCTAAAAAATCAAAACCACTGGAATTCCTAATGGGTGATTATTATGATAGAGGTGGAGAATCAAAACATGGGTCACCAAATACAAATAGACTTAATGCTGAAAACACTATTGAAATGTTCAAAATGGAAAAGGTTTTAAAGGAGTGCAGTAATCCGCTTAAATGGTGGAAGTCAAATGAACCCCGTTATCCAAATCTTGCCCAACTTGCCAAAATATATCTCAATATTCCAGGAACTTCTGTAGCATCAGAGAGAATTTTCTCTGCCACCGGAAATATTGTTAGTAAAAAGAGGGCAGCCCTTGACCCTGACACAGTCGACCAGTTAATTTTTGTGAGAGAACTATTACGGGAGAAGAAAAATAAGTGTTAGGTTGATATAACATATGACTTCTGCAAGTTTGCAAGTTCTAGTTTCTGTGATTTGTTAAATGTGTCTTTCTGGCAGAGATTATAGCCATTTGAGATTATTTTACAATAAGTCCATGTTTGTGAGACAGTAAATCTAATAAAAATGAGACATTCCTGACTTTTTTTTTCAAAGTAAGTTGTAGTCATCATTCAAAATCTTTAAAAGGTTAAACATTGAAAATGATTTTATTTTTGCAATTATTACTTTGAGATGTCCCCTATGTCCTGGTTTTGAGTATTTAACAATGGTATGAGTATGACGAGAGGTTGTATTATAGCCAAACTTCTACGTAAAATAATTAAGATCATGTATAGGTTGATCTAGTAATAGTGACAATTCTGGGTTTTTGATATTGTTGTTAAATAAAAGATTTAGCTTCACCTGTCAAAAGTTACGTTTTCATTCATTATTTTGAGATGCCCCCCCGTTACCCCAGTATTATAACGTGTATGACCAGTCCTGTCAATGAGCAGTTGTTTGTTTTACGGGAATCTAATAAAAAATGTTATTCTCGGGTTTTAAATATTATTGTTTAAAAGTTACAGGAAGTTAGTTTCTGGGATCAGGCTCTTTCTTCTTTATAACTATTCCATTTTCATTCCACGATGTATTTTAGTATTTTAAATTTATCTTGAATATTTCGACGAGCAGTCGAGGGGTACGTGTTGCTGTTGGACTGATGGAAAACAACCCACGTCTTAAAATCTCGATAATCGGGGGAAGGCAAGGCAAGAACAATTACAAAATTGTCATCCTGTATTAATACGACATCATTACTGTTAAAAATCTGCCAATTTAAGAAGCCGAAGAGAATTTGCATTTACGGTCACGTGTTCGCTCAGTCAGTCAGTGAGTGACAGTTTTCATGCCGTGGCGTGTGATACGGTTCGACTGTTATGAGTTGAGTTACATTACATCTTGATCACACACAAGCTGTAGATAATTCTAGTTGCCCGATTATAAGGGTGGAGATTGGAGTTGTGGAATTGGTGAAATAAACTCGATCATCAAATAGTACAAATCTAAAGCCGTACAGGGCACAACTCTCACACTTCCGCCTGATAGTCTCTGAAGTCTGCGATCGACATTTGGTTTCTTTATATTTAGTACTTTCAAATACTTAAAAAGAGGAGGGACAGGATTTCGGAGAGGGCCAAAGCTAAGCTAATATTTGTAGGTAAGATTATTACTTGATATTAACAGACGTGTACCGTGAATGATGTATTAAAAACTTGCTTGTAAAGCATACGGCGATGTGAGTGGTTAAATGTTGAAACTAGAAACCAAACGGTTAATTGTTACTAACCGGTTAATAGCCACGGTTATTCGAATAAGAAAAAGTCCTAACCGTAGGAGCACTAAAAATAACACAATAATAGAATTTGGCATTTTGTTGCCTTTAAGTAAAGCATTTAATATGTCATTAAATGAATTAAATCGTCATTTTCATTCCATTATATGTATGTAAGAATATTAGCCTTTAAATTCTAAAACATTTATTGTGGACGAAAAAATAATTATTCTGGAATCTCTAAACTTATCAGTATTCAGGAATAGTGCCCTAAATGACAGGTGTGTATACCAGTAATCAGAATAAGTTACATAATCTTAGTTAGGCACAGATTCCTAATTTAACTAGACATATAACAGGAGTGAGATGAAACCTAATAGATTTTACTTAAACAACATCAGCTGTTGTCTATACCGGAAATAGACACATGTATAGAATAACAACTGGTTCTTTAGTCAATGCCTTATATTTCCAGACAGTAAATATACTAGATGCCAATTTGGAGAAGAAAGTGGGGTCTTCATTAAGAGCTTTTTT
This sequence comes from Patella ulyssiponensis, assembly GCA_963678685.1. Lineage (NCBI taxonomy): Eukaryota > Metazoa > Mollusca > Gastropoda > Patellidae > Patella > Patella ulyssiponensis. The sequence goes on along the minus strand of OY783230.1, from coordinate 55,772,698 downwards.
TTTGTAAAAGGATTGTCCCCACCTAGCATATAATATCCTCCTAAATTTACATCAAAATCTAAGAATTATTAAGACCATAATATACACCATGATAAATTTATAGAACTGTACCATGTTTTGCTGTAAGGGCCAACTCCACTCGTCAAATAATTTATCATAAGGAGACACTTACGACAGATTTTTATGACTCCGCTTCTGTGAGTGTATGTTTTGTTGCCTGGCAACTCGTTTTCTTACATTACTGGTATTTAAAACATATTCTTAGTCTTTCTCTAACCAAGTCCCAACTTCATCATATATAATCCTGTGTTTGAATTATTAATAAGTTTCTTATCCATTCGGTATACTAATAAATGACAAGATATTATATCAGTAATGAGATATATTCCCCAGCAGCCAACAGTTCTTATTTTTCAGACATCACAGTTTATGATGGTTATAAATATCATTAGTATTGATAAAACATAAAGCTGGTCATAACATGATCTCAATATTATTCAATGTATTTATATGGTTCTATTTAATGGTTTTACACTTTTGGCTGAAGGTGTTGTTCCAACTTGCCGTTCTGGAATTAGATGAATTCACGGCTTTGTCTTTTCATTCATTTCGATGAAATGGTGTTTAACGGCTACTTTTCTACTCAAACTGGACCAATGAAGACGAAACTTTGAGTTAATCCAAATCTTGTTTAAAGACCTACCTGTTTGGACTGAATATTAGCATAAATTGTGATGAATGAAACTTTGAGCAAGTTTTGTCTATCTAGCTCATTACAAATGGACATTAATACATTATATGATTTTTGTTTTCATAATTTGGAAAAATAAAATAGAAAACAAAATTAATGCTCCAATTTCCAAACTCAAAAGTTGCAGTAATCTCGGGTTGTGGTTTCATTAACAATATTTTTTGCAAATTGCTTCAAGAAAATTCTTTGAGTGGTTTCGTGTGATAATCAACAAATATAAAAACCATGATCTTCAATCTTCAATATTAGTGCTATACGTTATTACATGTACTTATATTACATGACTAAAGAAATTCTGTTTCAATTAATTGTGCAAAAAAAGTGTCTTCCTTGACTGGCTTATTAAATATCAAGAATTTTCTTTTGATATCATGTTTAGCTATCAATTTAGATAAAAATTCATAATCATTCATTATGGCCCTTAGGCATCATATTATGAAGATATTAAATTGATATTAGTATTTTTTTTATATAATGGAAGTAAGACATCATTTTTAAGGATATTGATTAAAGGGAAAGGTATAGTTTAACCATGAAATTGTATATACATTTATCACTTCCAAAATGAACTTAAAGACTTTATGCTATTCATTAGTCTAAATCACTGCAAATCTTCAACTAATGTTGACAAGGAGACAGGTTCCCTGTCCAACCTCACGTGTTTTCTATGGACCCTCCAGTTTCCTCCCACTGCGAAGCGCTAGCGAGTTATTGAAATATAAATTGAACCATATGTTAGTTCCAAAATGACTTAGTTTGTTTCGAGTGGACGTTAAATTCCATTTCTCTCTCTTTCTCTGAATTAATATTAGTCTGGACAAAATAGCAAAATATTGTGTAATAATATAGAAGCGTCCTTACATCCTATGATTTGTTATTAGTATAAATGACCTTTTCATTGAGCAAGATACATTGTTAACCCTACAGCACTTGGCACATGTTAATATTGACAACACAAATTACACGAATAAATTTAGAGAATGTATTAATACCAGTCCATTCCTGGATACAGTACGAAACTGCTGTTTCTAGACAGACTCAAACCGTCCGAGATATGTGATTAGGTTTTCGCATTTCAGGACCATTTTCTTGTTCTTGAGGGCTCCACAAATGTGCACTTGACAGAGCAGCACAGTGTGGTCTAATAAGTAGTCATAGTTTGGGTGCTTTGGGGCAGTGTATCTGCTATAAGGTTAACTAAGGTATTGGATTGATTGAACAATTCCCACAAGTTATTGCATGAATTGTATATTTGCACAGTCAAACAACTAGTTAAACAGACATTATGCAAGAGCTAAATCTGCCTATTGCAGGTCTTTCTTTAGGCCTTAGGCTAATCGTTATTTAAACTATTAATTAAACATTTATTAACATGACTAGACCATAATCAACCCTCGATGCCATTGTATGGGACCAATTTGAGAGAGTAGCCAGGTATGTTTAGCTATCAATTTAGATAAAAATTCATAATCATTCATTATGGCCCTTAGGCATCATATTATGAAGATATTAAATTGATATTAGTATTTTTTTTATATAATGGAAGTAAGACATCATTTTTAAGGATATTGATTAAAGGGAAAGGTATAGTTTAACCATGAAATTGTATATACATTTATCACTTCCAAAATGAACTTAAAGACTTTATGCTATTCATTAGTCTAAATCACTGCAAATCTTCAACTAATGTTGACAAGGAGACAGGTTCCCTGTCCAACCTCACGTGTTTTCTATGGACCCTCCAGTTTCCTCCCACTGCGAAGCGCTAGCGAGTTATTGAAATATAAATTGAACCATATGTTAGTTCCAAAATGACTTAGTTTGTTTCGAGTGGACGTTAAATTCCATTTCTCTCTCTTTCTCTGAATTAATATTAGTCTGGACAAAATAGCAAAATATTGTGTAATAATATAGAAGCGTCCTTACATCCTATGATTTGTTATTAGTATAAATGACCTTTTCATTGAGCAAGATACATTGTTAACCCTACAGCACTTGGCACATGTTAATATTGACAACACAAATTACACGAATAAATTTAGAGAATGTATTAATACCAGTCCATTCCTGGATACAGTACGAAACTGCTGTTTCTAGACAGACTCAAACCGTCCGAGATATGTGATTAGGTTTTCGCATTTCAGGACCATTTTCTTGTTCTTGAGGGCTCCACAAATGTGCACTTGACAGAGCAGCACAGTGTGGTCTAATAAGTAGTCATAGTTTGGGTGCTTTGGGGCAGTGTATCTGCTATAAGGTTAACTAAGGTATTGGATTGATTGAACAATTCCCACAAGTTATTGCATGAATTGTATATTTGCACAGTCAAACAACTAGTTAAACAGACATTATGCAAGAGCTAAATCTGCCTATTGCAGGTCTTTCTTTAGGCCTTAGGCTAATCGTTATTTAAACTATTAATTAAACATTTATTAACATGACTAGACCATAATCAACCCTCGATGCCATTGTATGGGACCAATTTGAGAGAGTAGCCAGGTATGTTTAGCTATCAATTTAGATAAAAATTCATAATCATTCATTATGGCCCTTAGGCATCATATTATGAAGATATTAAATTGATATTAGTATTTTTTTTATATAATGGAAGTAAGACATCATTTTTAAGGATATTGATTAAAGGGAAAGGTATAGTTTAACCATGAAATTGTATATACATTTATCACTTCCAAAATGAACTTAAAGACTTTATGCTATTCATTAGTCTAAATCACTGCAAATCTTCAACTAATGTTGACAAGGAGACAGGTTCCCTGTCCAACCTCACGTGTTTTCTATGGACCCTCCAGTTTCCTCCCACTGCGAAGCGCTAGCGAGTTATTGAAATATAAATTGAACCATATGTTAGTTCCAAAATGACTTAGTTTGTTTCGAGTGGACGTTAAATTCCATTTCTCTCTCTTTCTCTGAATTAATATTAGTCTGGACAAAATAGCAAAATATTGTGTAATAATATAGAAGCGTCCTTACATCCTATGATTTGTTATTAGTATAAATGACCTTTTCATTGAGCAAGATACATTGTTAACCCTACAGCACTTGGCACATGTTAATATTGACAACACAAATTACACGAATAAATTTAGAGAATGTATTAATACCAGTCCATTCCTGGATACAGTACGAAACTGCTGTTTCTAGACAGACTCAAACCGTCCGAGATATGTGATTAGGTTTTCGCATTTCAGGACCATTTTCTTGTTCTTGAGGGCTCCACAAATGTGCACTTGACAGAGCAGCACAGTGTGGTCTAATAAGTAGTCATAGTTTGGGTGCTTTGGGGCAGTGTATCTGCTATAAGGTTAACTAAGGTATTGGATTGATTGAACAATTCCCACAAGTTATTGCATGAATTGTATATTTGCACAGTCAAACAACTAGTTAAACAGACATTATGCAAGAGCTAAATCTGCCTATTGCAGGTCTTTCTTTAGGCCTTAGGCTAATCGTTATTTAAACTATTAATTAAACATTTATTAACATGACTAGACCATAATCAACCCTCGATGCCATTGTATGGGACCAATTTGAGAGAGTAGCCAGGTAATCAGAAATATTATTCAGAAAAAGATATGCCACAAAGCATCTTTCAAATGTCAAAACACCAGAAAGTCACTCTACAGTTTTCATATAGAATCATGATTTCAAAGGGTAGTTAACATCACATTGTCCATATTGGCATATTCCACCCTCGGTGAATAAACCCTGTCCATATTCCACCCTCGGTGAATAAACCCGGTGTATGAGCATACAAAAATAAAATAATGACTCAAGATAATCCAGCACTGAAATATTTTTATTGTGTTTAATTTTTGTGCTTGAAGGGCTCAATTTTGCATTAAATGTTCAGATCTTAACACTGAAAACACATTCTTCACTTGTATAAACAAACTTTTCTTTACATTAGACTTGCAGAGATGATGGCAAAACACATTGTGAATAAAAACACTTCTAGGATCAATAATTTTTAATATTTTTTCAGAAATGAAAGATATGACAAGTAGTCAGATAAATGAAGTTTTAACAGAGTATGAGCTAACAATCAAAGAATTATCAGGAATGTTGGTCCATGAATTGGCACTAAGAGATGAACTGGAGTATGACAAGGAATTAAAGAATCAGTTTATATCGTTACTGCTGACCATACAGAAAAAACGACGAGACAATAATGTGGATAAGAAAAAACGACGATCTAAAACATTTAGTAATAACAACAATAATGGAGCAGTTGAATCACCTGTAAATGCAGTAAGTTTATTTATTAAAATCTGTTGAAAAAATGTTAATCGTTATCAATGTTCAGGGACACAACTATGACATAATTCTTCTGATCAAGTTCTGTTCATAGCTTTAGAATATCAATGATGGAAAATTGTTGCTTTTTTCTTGCATGTCTAAAATTTGTTTGGCAACGCTGGAAAAACCAAATATGAAGAAATCTGAGAATGAAATTAGATAATGAAATCACAGACACGGTATTGCAGACAATACTGATACATGCCCTTTAAAGGGGTGGGGGGCAGTGAATGGTTCAATGCATGCATCATAAATCACAAGGTTTATCATTAATTAACTTATATGGTTTCGACTCACAGCTTGTACAAGACAAGGAGAAGGGTCACTTGTCAAACCTCGTGAGTTTCCTCCCACTGCTAAAGACACCTATGCAAATTATTGAAATAAGAATTGAACTGTATTTTGTGTTGAGTGGATGCTAAACCCCATTTCTCTCCCTTTTCCTTTAAGACAGGTGTTAGTCATTCATTGTGAATCAGGTGTGATTCGTTTGTACATTAGATTTACCTATTCCAAAATTTGTTTCAAAAGGCATGCTTCTATAATAATGTAAGTGAATAGCGCCTGTAATTCACTAGGAACGTGGCAGACAGATAGAGTAGGTCACACCTATGAACTCAGCTTCTGGCTCTCATCTGGGTTAATTATTATAGGGTGTGATAATAGTCTTTGTATTTCAACTCTATTTAAAACCGAAATCAATTTTCTTGATGTATTCTAAATTATACATGTTGTAAAATAATTGTGACTCTATATTGCAGCATCTAACCACAGTGATTCCATATCATCCTAACCAAGGTCCCCCAACATCTGAACAATTACAGATATATATTAAAAGTAAGTACACTTAGAAGAGATAAACAAACAATAATAACAGAAAAAGAAAATTCACCTTGAAATAGAAGTATTTTGAATTGTTCTTTAGGTATTTTAGCGCCACTGAGCAGCACATCATTTGTGTTAAAGCACTCTTTGACTTTAATTTGACTAAATTTGGGCGGTGACCAAATATTTATAAATTTTTGAAATCTGCACTTTGGAACAAATTATAGGAATACAACATTCCTAGAACATTCTTTAAATGTTTTCGACCATAAAATATTTTCTTGAAATTTTCTTCAAATTGAACTTACTTTTGTACTGCACTACATGCAATAAATGAATTAAGTGTTAACATTATTTTCTTTGTGTTTCTAGTACTACAGGCAATAAATGAAGATAGTTCAACAGTACCCACACTTCTTACTGACTACATTCTAAAAGGTAAAATTACAATTAATATTGACTATTCATAATTTATTGTAACATAACTGACAACAAGGCCATAATCTTCAATAGAATCTTCAAAAACATGCAAGATCAATGGCAACGAAACTTCGCCAGAATTTCTTGATTTCTAATTATGGTATTGGTAGGGGAATGTCTCCCAGTTTCCATATATGAAATTAGTACATAAAGTTTGTCTAGTTGTTTAGATTGAAAAAAGGAAGATATCTTGATCCTTTTATATAGTCATGGCAAAAATCTTTTGTCTGCATACATTTATTGTTGCCTTTGCCAGGAGTTGTGAGGTTTAGATCTTACGGTCTGTTATCTATACAAATCAAGGGTTACATCCTGGGGTTGTAAGTGCAAAGAGCAGAGTTCACTTTCTAACCTCATATTCCAGTACTAAAGAACCCTGCATGTCTGCAAATTATGTAGAATCTCAATTTGAGATAAGTATATGCAATGTTAGTTCCAAAACAGTCTAGAGTAGAAGTTAAACCCCATCTCTCTTTTCTTTCCAAGACATAATTGAGTTGAATAAACTACGCCACAATTTTTTCAGTCTAAATTATCTTTGATAAATGGTTAGTGTTTAAATTAGAGTAACAGAAATAGCAAAGTAACTAGTTTTATAATTGTTGAAATTTATATTTCAGTTCTATGTCCCACGTAATGATGAGAAGATTTGTAACTGTAGTAATATGAAGATGTGACTACATTATGGGTGCCAATGTGATGTCAGTGTTAATCAAGACATTAAGACATTTAAAGTGCTTAATGATACAGTAGTGATCTAGCTTTTTCTACATACAAGACCCCTGCTTATTGTCTCATTATGTTTCAGATTTTATAGATGTTTTGTACAACTGTCAAAGGGTGTGTTGTGGTCAGGACTGATACTGCTTAAATGTATTTGATATGAAAAATTGTTCCATTTTCTAAAAGAAAAAAAAAATATCATTCATGAGTCATTATTTACCAATCTAAATATAATTTTAAGAAAAAAAGTAAAAAAAAAATATATATTAAACTAAATTTTAAAACATGATATCAAAATTTGCATGTTAATTTATAAATGTTTCATTTATCATCTGTTTTTGTGAAAATTTTTACAATTTCATCACTTGGTTTTGTACATACCATTCTATTTATCTATCTACATAATTCATTTTTTATTTGATATGAAACTTAATGGGTTTGTAAGTGTTTCAGTGTAGATGTATGGTTGATGTTTAACTTTGTGAAGGGTATTTTAACACAGAGATTCACTGTTTTACGTATTGAAAGATATCTACATACTTATCTTGGATAATTGATGGAATAAAAACACCAGGTCATGAATTATCTTCTTGTCTGACGACAAAAGGGTTAATGAGTTAATATTTGAAATGGCGATATCAGTTCTCTTAAGGTTATCTGTTAAAAAAGAATCCATGTCAATTAATTGTTGTATAATAATAGTATACTTGAGTATATAAACAGTAATATATGTGGTTGTTTGTTTCTGAAAATTTTCTTCATAGTGCATATTATATAGCATGGCTTAAATATTAATAACCAATATGATGATTCTGTTATTATTATTACACAATTCATGCTACAAATTACTAGGGAAATTTGTTTTCACTCAACTTAAGCTTCAACTCAAATTTAGTTCACTAGGTAATAGTGATCACCTTAAAATATTTATTATACAATAGAAAACAGTATTGATCTTTTTCTTTTCGACATATTGCATCAACAAAGATCAAAAAATGTGCTGAAGCTATTTTAGGGTGAGTAACAAATTGAGTAATTAAGTTGAATGAAAATTGTTTTATGACTCTGGATTCAGATATGTTATTTGTAAATGTTGGTATAAATTATTGTGAAATCTAGTGAGATATATTGTTTGTATATTTGTATTATAAACTCTAGCTTAGGTAATCGTAAGAAATATATATGTAGGAGCATAATAATCATTGAAGTTAAGACAAAATCTGAATTGCAAATAATGGATCATATTGTCAAACTGTAACATTCGTTAATAGTCAGTCGAAGATTCCTCTTTCGGGAGGTAAAATTAGAAAGAATGGTAAAATTGATTTAGTAAATAAAAAGAGGTGAAAGTCTACGGAAAACTCATAACTTATGTTTCTCTAAAACTGCCTATCATATATTTATATATATTGCTTGTCGTTATTAAATTAAACACTTTATCATTGAGTGTTAGGTATTATAGTTATTGAAAACCACACAATATGACCCTCAAAACCATTGTGTATATAATATTTTAGATACACCAGGCTTCTTCCAGTAGGGTTAGACTTTTACTCTGGAATAGAATGGATCATCTGTTCCAATGTTGATATTAAAAGTATTAGAAAAGCTTTAAATTGTGTATAATGTCTACTAGGTGTACATTTTTAGGAATATTTGTCCGTGTGTAAATATTTGCAGAAATGGTTTAAACTTACACGCATTTAATGACTTACATCTGTAGAAATTAGTGAATATTGAGAATAGTGGCCAAAGATATGGTTAATTGATGATGTTATGAAAATAGAATTTTCCACTGTTTAAAAGGGAGTTACAAAATGACACCGCTTTCGTTTTCAGGTCTATTTGCTGGTCGTCAATTTACAACTGGCTCATCAGTGGTAAGCTACGATAAACTGTCTGGCTGGAACTGTAAATTCATTTATTTAATGATAGAAATTTCTATGTATCCACTATCAGACACTAATGTTTTTAGCATGTAACACTTGTGTGTGTGAAACTGTTGAACAATGTCTCAATTTTATAATGGCTTATCAATATTTATAGTGATAATTTAGTGTAAGGGCAATGTGCAAATATAATAACCTAACTGTTAAAATCAATATAATATACAAATGTGTCTTTGTTAGTATGATATAGTAATGGCAATATGCTGTGGTTATATACTATAGATAAAGCATAATGAAACTCTTTCAAATAAAGGAATATGGTCAGTATTGATTTGTTTTAGATGTATAAATAAAGTGTTTCACTAAAATCAATCTAGAATCATGCTTTTCAAATGCACATTAATAATATTAATAATTTCATAATTAATTGTATGCAGGACCTGGGATGACTTACTGGCCCCAAAGTCCAGTTTGTCTTGAAACCTTAGTTAGTGAAATATTTGAGGATTAACAAAATCCAATAAATATCATAAAAAATTGAAGATACAGGTTGTAAAGATAGGGTGTTAATTATCAGATATCAAAACTAATATTATTAGACTTGATGATTTATGTATAGCGTATCTTTATAACTGATATTAAAATGCAAAGTTTCGCTTAGAAATATCAAACTGCAGTTTCTCTGTAAATTTGCATTTATTAGATGGGTATAAATATCTATAAAAAAAATAAAAATAAAAAAAAACCCTAACGGAAATCACATAACATGATTTAACATCAAAAATAGAATTTTCAATCAAAATAGTAATGGAAAAAAAATCAAAGATCAAAGAAACCATCAACAATAATTTCCAAATCTGAGAACACTCATAGTAAGAAAATATAATAGGTAATAAAATAAATGAATTAATCTTTATTAAACTAGCGATCTTTTAGTGATACATTTAGAAAAAAAGAGCCAATAATCATTGTATCCACTATGCTTGGAGAATCTCAGAAAAAAGGAAATTCAATCAAATTCAAATCGGAACATATTCCAATCATTGTTTACCGAATATAGAAGTTAGAAGTATGAATATTAATAACAACAATGATATTTACTTCTTGTTTATTTGTAAATAATACTTATTTAAAGATATTATTAACTATAAAGAAATATTAAAATTATTATAATTAAAGATATATGCTTTGTATATTATGATTATTGGCAGCACAATATAATAATGCATAAATATAGTCACTTGTTACTGGTCATATGTGTAAGTGCTTTTGATGTATGTAATTCTACACACTTGTAAATAAAACTTTGCTGTGTAAAACAGATTTAAAATTTAACAAAATAATAGTCAAAACACTAAAATGAATGATTTAGCTGAATAAAGACACCAACTTTGAAAGAATAATTGATAATTGAATTTGATTAATCATTGACACTTAAATACAAAAATATACATACCTGCATTAAATTTTGATATTAATATTTATTTTCAATATTGTGAAAAAATAAGGTTGATCTTGACAAGGATATTGTTGGAAAATTCAGAGGATATTGTTGGAAATTCAGATTTTTTTGATCTGAGGGAAATCCGGAATGATATTATTATTTAGAAAATCCAATGTTTACTTATTACTTTTATATTAGATTAATTCTTGATATTTGTACGTAGCTTGCCAATTTATGATATTTGTAAAAAATTATTGCATAATAGTCTTTAAGCTTATTTGTAGTTAAAATACTAGGATTTATAAGTTGTCATTTGTCATTGCTTTGCTAATACTTGAAAACCAATAAATGTAAATAAGTGCAAAACTTACACAGTACCGGTATGTCTGCATATATTAAAAAGTACAAAATCCATTGATTTCTCATGTAGTTTCATAAAGTAATTTCAACCAATACAAATTCAAATAATGTGAGCAAGAGAGAGAAATAGGTATTAACTTTGGTTAACTGGGAAATTTCTGAGCAAACATATAAAATATTTTTAGTAGAAAGCTTTCGAAGAGGGCAGGGGGAGTTAAGTGTGGGATTAAACTAATGACCCATGCCCCCCCCCCCCCTTTTAGATGATATTATTGCATTAATATCAACAAGATTTAAATTAGGTCTAATAAACTGTATTTTGTTAGCTTGTATGGTGAGAACTAACTATTACCTAGAGAGTAAATCAAATACAATGAATGCCATGGCAATACTATCGTTCCCAAATAAAAATAAGATTGAAACAGTTTTCATATAAAAATTATTGATATTGTACTTGAAAGGTGTATTATATAATTATTTGTATGGCTTTGTGAACAAATAACCTTAAAATCTTACAAGTAGTAGAAATGTGTCAGTGAAGTTACATCCATCTTAATGTTGCAGCAGAAATGTTAAATTGATAATCGTTGAGGATATCATTTGAGTTCAATATTTTAGTAGTGAATTTATTATAACTACTGGTATATCTGTAAAAGCATTTTTAGTATTTAAACATATATACAATTTTAAAGTATTGATATAGTATTGCTTTTAATAGAATTCATTTTGTACATACAATTTTCTTGCAGTTTGTAAGAATTAATTTATCATGTATTTTAATTTTATGTTGTATTAGTGTAGCTTTTATGACAGCCTCATTGAATAAATTGGCTTTATGAAGAAAAATTTGCCTGATTCGATTCTTCCTTGGTGAATTACAATATTCGTTTAGATTAGCTCTGGACTAGATATTCAGTGTTGGATTTGGAAGAACCGCCAGTGTAACAAACTACAGCACATTCATGACTAGAACATTGGCTTATTGCAGAAAAACTCATGTCTGAAGTTGAAGTCAAAGGTTCTGATTGAATCTATTGAGTAGAAGGTATCTACATCTACTGGATTCAGACCACCAGTAATCAGCTTCACTACATTTGGTCATTGAAACATTTTAAGGGATGGGAGCAATGTTTGGGAAGCAGTGGTTACCATTATATGGCAAGGCCCCAGGTAGAATGCTTAATATGAACCAAAAATAATCTCCAGGATTACCCCAGCCTTGTCTTGGTAAGAAAGAAAGAAATGTAGGTTGAAATTCTACTGAGGGGAAATTATGTCTTGCTTTTCCGCTCCAACCCAGCTTCGTTTAAGTGAATGCTACATAACTTCATATATTTTAAGGGAATGGAAGCCAGGGTGGCTAAGTGGGCAAGACACGTGTAGCGTGTTCGATCCTTGCATTGGCAGAGTAAGTTCATCAGGCTTTTGACATGGTTTCCCTTTGTCAGTGGTGCAGGATGGAGGGCCTAACCAGAACAGCTGTCTAGTTGTTTGAATGGATGGAGAACTGAGGTCCTGTGTGTTGATTGGCATGCATGTTAAGGATCCCATGCCAGTTGTAATTTCATATAAAAGTAGGTCATAGTGCCACTGCCTGGGCGAAATTTCCCTCAAAGCACACTGTAAGGCCTGTCTTCATTAATTCAATATAGGAGCAGAACAGTAGGACCTTAAACCCGATCTCATTCTTAAGGGGATGCTTGTTTAATCTGACAAACGATAAGACTGTGATCAAATAAATTTGGTGTCCGTATGAAATGTTCTAGACTTAACAAACAAGCATCACCTGTTTGCCATTCTGTCAATTTGGAATGTTCCAGACTAACAATCAAGCATCACCCAATTGCCATTGAGTTAATTTGGAATATTTTTGACTAATGATCAAACATCTCCATTCTGTGTCAGACTAGGAACTCGATTCTTGCAGTTGCTGATGGAAACTTAATTTCATAAATATTGCAGAAAATCAAATTCATCAATATTAAAAGAAAAGGGAGATAACTCAAGAGTAAACCATGATGCCATACGGCCACAGATCACTAATTATTTCCCCATTGACCTTAATGTTAATTCTCGTCTCTTAGACCGGCTGTAACTTTTTCCCAAATATTCGTTGGGTAGAACGCTTTCTGCCACAGATGGAGCAACATGTGGCAAACTCTGGCCCAAAAGCATGTATGAGGTTCACCATGAAAAACTTGAGATACACAGGCTGGAAGTAGAGACAACTAAAGAAGCAATTTTCGGCCCTCCCTTTCAACGTAGCCAACCTCACAACCCTTGTATCCTTCCGCCTCAAAATCATGAATATTCGCCAAAACCTGGCAGAAAATGTATTTTTAAACCCTTTTCTTCGATTCTACACCAAAAAGTCAACAAAAATCGCCATGGAAAAATGGGAAAACGGGAAAGGGAGAGAAAGACTAAAACTAACTTTCGCCCTACATTCGTGGGTGACGGCCCATGAATATTTAGTGATCTGTGTCCTATATAGGAGTGAAACTTTAGGTATCACCAAAAGGCCTTTTTTATATGCTTCCCATATGTTCTGGCAACACACCGGTGAAAGAAAATCAAAATCAAAGAATAACTCCGAAAATGATGGCCCTTTAAGTATACATGCTGCTTTATGTACAACGGTGCATCTCAGGTCCCTGGGCCTTTTGTGCTAAAATTTAAAAATCTTTCTTATTAAAGGCAGTATTTGAGTTTTGTGAAAAAATAAGACAAGTTACAAACAAATTACACAGAAAACACTCATAATCTGGATTTTTTTTCAAAAATATATTTTTTTACTGCCATGTCATGAAAAATGAACAAAATTTACTTGTAGCATCTTTCAAAAAACCAATAATTTTCCACATTTTTAGATAGTCAGACTGGCAAGTAATATATTTTTGGAAACCCTGGACAATATGCAAACAGAAAAATCACAAATCAGATGTATTGGTTGTAATTATAGAGGTCTGTACTGAAACATGTAACCCCACCCCCTAAATATGTCAATGACTGAATCAATCCTATCTTTGGTTGCAGAGCTAACATTACCAAAGGAATCTGTCTAACAGCTATGTTTTACCATTCCTGGCTAATATATGTACATAAAAACTAAAATAGGTGCAATAAACATGAATTATGGTTAAAAATAGGCCTTGATAAAAGAAAAAAATGCCATTTTTGGTCTATGACCACCCCTCTCTAACAAAAGGGTCACAGAATACACAATTTTTACGAATTTGGAAATAGTTCAATGTTTTCAACATATCAAAACTCAGAGACATCATACAAATCTTTATTGAAATTCTTGTGCTGAATCAAGATGTCTGGACCATTACATCAATTGCCTGGAAAAATGAAGTCAAAAAGGCAGTTATGACAGAGAGAGAGAGAGAGAGAAATGGGGTTTAACGTCCACTCGACACAAACTAGGTCATTTTGGGACTAACATATGGTTTTCAATTTTATTTCAATAATTCGCTTGCGCGTAGGGGTCTTTAGCGGTGGGAGGAAACCGGAGTACCCGGAGGAAACCCACGAGGTTGAGAAGGCGCCCCTATCTCCATGCCACTTACGCTCACACCAGGGCTCGAAACCACAGCCGCAAGCCAGAGGTGACCGGCCAGCTAGAGTTCGAAGCGCGGCACTCTAGACCACTAGGCCATCCCAACCCCCCCAGTTATGACAGAGTTGACAACATAAAAGAGGCCTGAAACGGGGCAAAATTAACATGTTACTGCTCTATAAGTAACATAAATGCAACAAACACCACCAATCCTAGATTTTGATAAGAAAACATTGACCATTAAGCTGACATTTACACATCTACACCAGTTTTGTATCAGGGTGTGGTCTTATTGGCCTGACATGTCTCAGGGTTCTAAGTTTGACTTTAAACAAAAAAGGTTAGAAATCCTGGAAATGTACAAAATAACCATTTATTGGTGAAAAATAACATTCCTAGCTGTAATTCAACAACAAATTCCAATTACTATAATCTAATTGTCAACACGGGTGCAATTAAATCTCTCAAAACACATAAATAAAAAAAGGGTGGAGTGGGGCATTTATAGCCTCTCTAAACAGAATGGTGGGATGAAAAATGTCTATAAAGACTGGGATATTGCTTCCTTCCTGAAGGAAATGCAAGAATTTAACGTTTCAATGCTTTTTCTGTCTAAATTGGTGGCAAAATTGAGCCAACCCCTGTTTTGAACATTTTGTACAAACCCATCTGCTGAATATTATCAACTCAGTGTTGCCAATTTTCAATTTTCTGTAGGAAAACTGGAGCTATTTCTAAACCTGACAAACTTATAGATCCCATCTAAGTTACATTAGCAATGGAAATAAGGGCTGTTTTAGAAATTTTGACTCTTTTGAGTAGGCATGAAGGCATTTTAATTCAATTTAATTTAAAATTTCTACATCGAAATAGGGGGATCTGTAGATTTTTTGTGAATATTCCTGATTTTTAGACAAAATTAGGTGAAATTACAATGTTGTTCACTTTATCTGTGCTTTCTGAGGCTGATTACACCAAAATTGGACATTGAAATATTTTTCTTACTGTTAGAAATTAAATAAAACCTGAAAATTGAGAAATTTGCAGTAAAATCACAATTTTTCTCCAAACTTTGATAATTTTTTTTTAAATTTAACATTTTTTGAGTTTTTCTCGTCTCAAAATATTTTATACATATTTTCTGACAATTTAGTCATGATGTTTTCAAAACTAAGGCATATCAGTCACAGCCACAGATCACTAATTATTTCCCCATTGACTTTAATGTTAATTCTCGTCTCTTAGACCGGCTGTAACTTTTTCCCAAATATTCGTTGGGTAGAACGCTTTCTGCCACAGATGGAGCAACATGTGGCAAACTCTGGCCCAAAAGCATGTATGAGGTTCACCATGAAAAACTTGAGATACACAGGCTGGAAGTAGAGACAACTAAAGAAGCAATTTTCGGCCCTCCCTTTCAACGTAACCAACCTCACAACCCTTATATCCTTCCGCCTCAAAATCATGAATATTCGCCAAAACCTGGCAGAAAATGTATTTTTAAACCCTTTTCTTCGATTCTACACCAAAAATCGCCATGGAAAAGGGGGAAAACAGGAAAGGGAGAGAAAGACTAAAAATAACTTTCGCCCTACCGGCCCATGAATATTTAGTGATCTGTGTCCATTCTTTTATTTCAAAACAGGACTATGAAACATTATGTATACACCCAAAGTGTATTGCCAAGCACTACTTATCCATAACCTATCATTTACTCTTCGCACAGTAACAAGATCGGCGTTATGCCTCTGTAGGTCCTATAATTTGCTCTCACTTGAGCCATGGTGGGTCAGTGAGTAAGACATTAACTTGCTAATCTGGAGGTCAATGGGAAAGGTCATGGGGAATTTTTAGCATGGTCCCATCTTGCCAGTGTTGCTAGATGGAGGGCTGGCAAGGGACAAAATACCAAGGTCTCTTGTACACATTAATGTGTACATGAAAGAACCCATGACAGAATTCCATTCAAGAGTAAGCTGTAATGCCACTGTACAGACAAAATTTTCATATAAGCACACTGTATGCCTTTCATCAACAGCCCAGTCGGAGTCTCTTATTTCATTTCACTTTCTCACCACAGCTAGACCCATACTGCAAACAATTACTGAAATATTACCACGTGTTAGTCCTGAGATGACCTATTTCTCTTGAGTGGACATTAAACCCCATTTCTCACTCTCTTTCGATTGTTTTTTCTATGCAAACTATTTAACACCAGTAAATAAAACCCTTTTGTCCAAACAAACGTTTATTTCTATAAGACATAAATACTACAAAATGTATACAAATAGTTATACACCTCGTGTCTCGGCACTGACATCTCATTTTATACACTCCTTTTTTCAACACAGACAACATATTCATACAATGACAATGGACTAAACAAAAGAAAAGAGATGATCAAAATTAAATGAAGAAATCGTGTGTAAAAATAAAAAGAACAGTAAGACTCGGTAGACACTAGGTATATAACGAAACTAAAATAAAAACAATTATATTAAAGTTACATGATTGTCTCTTCAGGCAGTCATTTACATATATTTATTACATTTGATTAGATTAATTACCATGTATTTAGTCATCTATTTTAATCATCAATATATAATTACCAACCGACGTTGGTTGTTATAAAGGTGAAACAAACATTGATAATAAAAAAAAAAACCTGCGAGGACAATGAATATGTACACTTGTTATTCTTAGCAATTTGTTAATACTTTTCAACGGAAGTTAAAAAATATACTCCTTAGAAGTCAATGATAATGATTTATTATACAGGGCTCTTTGAACGAGATCTGGAGTCCAGTTTACCAGTTCTACTACCACTTCGACTCCTAGATTTGCTACGACTATCACTGCGAGATCTACTCCTTGAAGGACTTCGTCTCTCTCTGGAACGACTTCTGCTACCTCTGCAATAGGAATGAATTTTTTTTGTATATTGAACAGCCCAACTAATTACACTTCTTTATCTTCAAGATACTAACTTTAACACAATAATAAATTCTCAGGGGGCTTGTTAATATTCACTGAAATAAATTCTACATGTATTTGTATATTAATAAATTCTCAGGGGGCCTGTTAATATTCACAGGAATAAATTATTGATGTTTTAGTGAATCATTGGACAGTTAAGAAATATGCTGTACAATATGAATCCTATAAAGACATTACCACAACAGAATCAAATGAATCTATTTAAATACCTCTTAGGACCATCTTCAACAAGTCTGATCTTTCTACCATTTATCTCTGTACCATCAAGTTTCTCCAAGGCATTTCTCATATCTGAAGACGTGGCAAACTCTACAACACTGCAATACAAATTATGTCAGACATAAAAGGACAAATAGTTAATGCCTTTCATCATTTAGTAATTTGGGGAGAAGCAATCTATCATGAACTATAGCTGGTCCAGCAATAGCTTGTGTTCCAAGATAATTGGGAGTGGTAGTCCTAGTTGGTTACTTGGTGTCTAAGAAGCTGACACACTAGGCAACAGGTTTCGGGTCCAATCAAGTGTTGGTCAAAAATGTTTTTCAGACTTTTCCTGCAGCCTGGTTCAGAAAAGTGGAACAGTAAAATTAAACCCCATCCTTTTTCAATCACAACTTTACAAACCTGGGAAAGCAATTTTTGTGTCACAAATATTAATATCAAAAGTAGTCTTGAATATCTTCACAGTAGTGTCTATTTGCTAAATATTTTATATACAAATGCTTACCCTTCATTCTTCTGTTTCTTGTGGGCATCAGCATAAGTTACTTCACCAGCTTGTCTCATATAATCTTTCAGATCCTATAATGTAGATAAGATCATATTAAAGAAATAGAACAAAAACCTGTTGATTCAGATCTTAAACTTTACACTGTGACTGCTGTAAAAATAAAGTACTTTACAAAATATCTTCTGCACTTCTATAGAGCTATAAACAAGTTTACACTTCAATATTGTCCAAGGTTTTCCACAAATGATTATTACTGATCATAGTCTCAAAATATAACATAAATTATGATTTAGTTACGTAAAATTGTTCAAATCTTGTCTCAAAATATAACATTTAATGTAATTATATAATCTAGTCTTCATCCACATGTTCATTTAGTAGATTTTCTTTAATTACCAAGAATTTGTCGGCAAGGTGTTTTTTCTTAACTAAATCAAATTATTTAAGCTATGATTTATATTACTAAGTATGTAAATATAAATTTGTCTATGATCAATTTACCTCTACAATAGCCTGTTAAATTCAAATTTAGATCCTCAATTGAAGGGTCAGAGAGTGGATTGACCCCTTTATAATGCCCAATAATACTTCCAAACATCTAGCCACTCATAGTTAACTCTCCTTAAGACCAGTGATTTTTAAGCCACTTCATGATACAAGAGCAGACCAAACCAAGTCAAAGACGAGTAGGACATCACAAGAAATAACACCAATTCTTTACAAGAAAACATGGCCCGGCTTCTCCTATTTCTATAATTCTGATCTGGTATTTTTTTCTCAAAACCTTGTGATCTTGGGGAACATCCGGTGTTCGAAATGAACCAAGCTAGGAGTAGGATGGACATCAATATTGCCAGTGAAATATTCAACCTTCAGATTTGAAACAGGAAGAACCCAGATTTCGGGACCTTAAAGACTCCAAGCTAGAGCCGCAAATCACCCTTTCCTCTCTCTAATTCCTTTCATAACATATGTATCATTTAATTAGAATTCATATATGCTACAAAATAAAATAATCATGATATTATTATGGCATGAATATGAAGCAAATGAACAAGATTGAAATATAAAAATATCTCATGAAAAAAAGGGTGCCATAAATTAAGAATATCTAAGTCAAACCAGAATCAATATTTCAATGATCAAACATACCTGCCAACTAACTCGTGATGAAAGGTTTTCAACTAAGACTCTGTAACCAGTTCGGGTCGGTGGTCCGTACCTATTCCATACAAAATTTCATTATTTCTTTGCTAATTAAAATATCATTTAGTTACGACACTTCTATCTCAGGTTAAGTATTCTTCCTATATTATTAAATGATTTGAACATACCTGACCTGTAAGTGCATCAAGCCACAGAAAAACATTAAAACTTTAAAATATAATCTGAATAGCATTGGAATCAATCAGTCTTACTTATCATTCCTCATTCCTCCTCCACCACCCCTTCTATCACCATATCCTCCTCCAAATCCACGACCTCTTCCACGGGAATAACCCCCACCACCCCCTCCTCCTCTACGATTGTAATCATCACCTCCCCTTGGTCCTCTAGCATGATTGACTATAACTCTGAAAGATAAAGAAGCTACATTATTAACAGAATTGACAGTTATTATCAAAGTCACATTTCAAAGAATTCCAATTCAGGTTCTGGATGTGTCTAGATCTGGTTTCACCACAAAAATGTTTTTACCTTTCTCCACACAAATCTTTTCCATTTAATTCATAAACGGCATCATCTGCATCTCTATGGTCATCAAATTCCTGAAAAGATAAGAATTTTGTTTCAATATAAGAAAACATTTTGAAAAACAAATTTATACACAATGTTGTGCCAAAATCAATGAGTGACTGTCATTTTTTAATCTATATTCTATACAAATTATTTCTTTTGTACATGTACTTACAACAAAACCATAACCATTTTTCAGCATAACATCTCGAATTCTGCCATAAGACCTGAAAAATCTTTCAACATCTTTCTCTCGAGCATTATGGGATAATCTACCAATATAGACTCTAGTTCCCATTTTCCTATAAAAAATTTAAAGAAAATGAATATGAAGATAGGAAAAGGATAGGTATGTGTGGCAAAGTCAAACCTGAACAAATTAGAACAATCATACCCTTCGATTTTGGTGACATTAGCAAACCTATGTACAATGTGCTGCTGCCTACTTCTTGACTTGTTTACAACACAAGACTACAGTGGCCCAAGGAGAAGGCCTTTGGCTCACTAAGAAGTCCTAGTTCAATCCAGGTTTTCATGCATTGAGGAAAACTTTTTCAGTTTTATATTCACGACCATGGGGTTCAGGTTAGCAACTTAAGTTGGAAAATATTCAAAGGGATTGAAATAATAACTTGAATTATCAAATACGGCACCATTGACTTTACAATTTAGTTTTAATGGCTACCTGGTAGTAATCGTATATTATCACATATTTTTCGATAAAAATAGATTTAAAGGATGATGTGATTAACGCTCCAAGGTCAATGGAATAGCATTTAATAATGAAAGGAAAAACATCGGATTGGCAAGAAATTGTATTGCATTTTATTACTATTAAAGTAGCTAAGCCCCTAACTCATCATCCAAAATCTTCAACATTGAAAACACAATTATTTGTCAATTTAAATCAACATTGATGCTGTGATCTTACCGGAAAAAGATGGGCTTCTGATAAAACCAATCGTGTACCATAATGCGTTATAGTCCCAGTTCTAGCAAGAGACTTGAGGAACGAGGCTAGGAACACTGCATTCGATTAAGACTGCTGCCTTATTTCGACAAACATAACTGTTTTGAAATTACAGTAAGTAGACAGGAATAACCAGACACTAGAAATTTGCATTCGATTAAGACTGATGCCTTATTTTGCCGAACATAACTGTTTTGAAATTACAGTAAAAATGGAAACCATTGATTAGAATGTAAATCAGTTAAGATAAATACATTCATATTACAGTATTTTATGCGTTGTGACCCGTATCTTATGCGTTGCGACCCACTTTTGTGTCAATTTCTAGGTCCTTCCTAGTTAGTTCAGCACTGAACGTCGGACTCATTACACTCACCCTGAACGTTCAGAGACTGTCCCATTCAATCAGTGTCGAAAATAATTCGAGCCCCAGTCAATTTTACTGGGCAACTTTTCACAGCTAAACGATGAGGTGTCAATCCATGTGGACACATGTAAAATGTAAACGAACATCTTAGTGAGAAAATAAGACCTTGCTTACTTCGCTAGAGTCAGTATAAGCGACACAACATGCTGTTAAAAATACGTCCCCTCCTATCAAGTTACATTTCCGCCACCATGACACTCTGAGGTCAACGTCCACATTCAGGAATGTCGGTAAAACAAGACGAAACGAAATGTACAGGCTTCACATTGCACAGTCTTTCACACGAATTGACACCCCGTTGTTTAGCAGTGAAAAGTTGTCGAGTAAAACTGACTGCTCTCCAATTTTTTTCGATATTCATTCAATGGGACAGTCCCTGAACGTTCCGGTTGAGTGTAATAAGACCGACATTCAGAGCTGAACTACTTCCTAGTCTAGTAGTAGGTCCTAATTAGCTGAATATCTCCTTAAATTAGATCTAGATATATCTAAATCTAGGTTATACTATTTAATAATTAATCAAATATTTAGCGTTACTCATTGATCATTCAAGCAACAATTCTTTTTTTCCCCATGATATTCGATGCAACAGTTCTAGATTATAACGATTCTACCAATCTTGCATACATGTAAATGTATTCAGAAAAATTAACAATGGCGGCCTATCCAAGAAATTGGGTCATGTGGTAGGGCTA
The DNA here is from genome assembly GCA_963678685.1 of Patella ulyssiponensis. NCBI lineage: Eukaryota > Metazoa > Mollusca > Gastropoda > Patellidae > Patella > Patella ulyssiponensis. The sequence continues at coordinate 55,750,791 of OY783230.1, read as the reverse complement.
ACGCCGAAGCATTATTTCTAAATAAACGTGCATCATTTTCTAGCACAGATATCAACATGCTGTTTTAAGCAAGACATATTATGATACACCATGTGCTGTGTAATTTCGTCTTAAAACAACAAAGTGTTAATACTTAGCCTTTGTTAAACTTACAAAATTTGTACGTGAAACCTGTTCTAATCGACAAATTACAAATGCTACACGAAGCAATAGTGTCAGGATCAACAGGACGTTTATAATGATGGTTATGGACATGTGTACAGGAGTTGCAAGAACTAGTTAATCGTGGCAACAGGAAGTTTTACAGCGCGTGCGCTATTTGACGTCACACCTGTTTGTTGTTGCATCTTCGGGGTAGAAAGAAAACTTCATGTCCGTGTGAGAAGCGGGCGTCAATCCTTATCTACTTACATAGGGGATGCTCGATTCACAGTTCCGGAATTAAATTCCAAAACTAGTGTCAATCGAGTGAAAAGGAGAATTGCGGAGGACAACGCATGTGCCGACTGTATAAAAAATATTTCAACCAATCATGACAGCTGGAACATATTTTTTACTGGGAATACGTCACGATTCTACTCACTCCACCAAAGCTATCGGGACTGGCAGAACTGTGACAGGACTGAATTCCGCGTCACTCGATTGTACATGTAATTCTGTCGATTCGGGACGTTCTGGACTGTGAATCGAGCATCCCCTTATTTTCCAAATGTACCCTGTCTCCGATAATCGCACTCTTTGTGAATGGAAGTGAGCGTTAGTCTAGATCTACTAGTAGTGCTATACTACGACATTTAAAGTGGATGGGAAGTGGCGAGAAAAATAAAAAAATCGTGGACCTTATAGCGGCTGAATGTATTATAATATAAGATCCATGAAAAAATGAATGATTTTCAATGTCTTTTCTTCGGGTTATTAAATTTGAGCGAATTTTTTGTTAATCTCATTGGATCGAAGCAAAATCAATAGATAAATTGGTGGTTAAACTGGAGGCCGGAGTAGAACCCTAGAAGTTGATATTTTTTAAAAAAAAATCCATGGCAATGGGGAACATGTTACCAGCTAACATGAAATCATGAAACCTATTCCAAAATCAATTCATAACATTTTCTGGGAAAAGTTAAAGGGCTAATCCCGATAATTTTTTGGAGAATAAAACTGCTTAATTTTGTGTTAAAATCCTCTACCTAAGGGCAGAGAAACTAACTCAGTATTTGTGATACGTTTTCAAACAACTTAAACCTGCCAGTCTTCATCTGGAAAGGAAACTGGTGTCCCAAACTGTATTGTGTGGTGTCTACGTAAAACCAGGCTTCTTTTATAAAAATTAATGTGTAGGTGAAGTTTACCTCTCGATATCAAGTACAGTACATGGGTCATTCACTATATAGACCTCTCAATAAACGGGAGTCGATTATCAGGTCATCAACGAAAAAATAGACCCAAATCCTTAAAAGGGTTACGTGTCCTCGGACTTTTATTTTTGAGACCCCGTTTAAAACGGGATAGTGTCTTTAAGCATTTTAAGTTCAACTAAACAATATTTTAACAAAAGTAGGCACTGATCTATTCAACCCGATATATTAATTAATCATTGTCTGAAAATATGAGGCCCGTTCAAATTTGACTGAAATTGAAAACTAGAAGATTCAGGCCCGGATCCAGGATTTTGTTGAGGGGGGGGGGATGCATACATTGGAGCAAAGGGTAATCATCAGAGTGTCGCATGCATTAGTGGTTTGGTGTAGTCCCCATGGGAGAGTCTTCGTCGCGGCCTCATTCCGGAAGCAATTCTATACGTTGCAACCTTAGGAATTGCTTGGGCGGAGACGATGCAAAAATTATGTTAATATCATCTATTAAAGAGCAGATATGTGAACTACAACAGTAACAAAGAAACGAAAATGAAAATCAACTACGTAACGGGGGGGGGGGGGCAGCAGGGTCCACTGGATCCGCGCCCGAGTTTGAATAGACGTTCGCCACCCCCCCCCCCCCCCGCCCCTCCCCTCGACAAAGTCCCTTCAGGCGCAGTCCCAACAAATTAAAAGTTCAGTTAGCAGTTAGCCATCATATCTGAATCTGATATTCCTTTGTCACCATACCTTCACTCCTCTGTCTCACACTATTTCATCACTATCATATTCACGGTTACAGCCAATCGCCCAGTTCAATGGGTCGTGGAGGGACAAACGACACTTAATTTTTCCACTTAACCAAGTGTCTTACCTTAAATCGGTATTCAAAGGTTGTATTTTACACATACTTGGCTATGTGAAAACTTAACTGCACACTTAAAATTATGGAATACTCACATTCGCCAAAAAGCATGATTTTTTTTATTTATGGAATACCCTCCACTGCCAAAAGTCACGAATTACTGACATTGCCAGCTAGTTATGCCCCCTTAAGAGCATCGCTGTATTCTATTAAATTCTTAGTTTACGTCACCAGGAAAATGTTTGTCGAAATATTATATTGTAACCCATGAAAATAGTATGATTATAATTTAAGATAAATTATGATAGTGTGCATCCTTTGCCGGAACAGCTGTTTTCATAGACTTTTTTTTTAAAAAATAAAATCCATTCAAATATATTACAACAAATAGTGGTAGTATAATAATGGATATTGTAAGCTTTAACTTTTTAACAATATAACGCGAATAGAAAACAACATATTATTAGCAATACACAATGACCCATGCCTTCTAAGTTAGACTGGACAAATTATAGTGTTGTTTGTAAATCTATCATTTGAGAAATTCATAGATATTGTGAAAGTACCTATACTTTAGATTTTGACAGGTCTGGCATTGACGGTACATTGTGTGTACGAAATATTCATGCTTCATTATATTTTACCTAAATAAATACTACCGATTATGTATATATGGGAATGAGTTGTAAAAATTAGATCATGCCTTGCTTCTAGCGGTAGTATAAATTATTTCCGAAATCTATAAAGCCAAGTCTCCACAAATGAATTTAACTATATTTTACAACAGCCATGGAAACATACAAACATAACATGATAAATGATCGGGGAAAGATATCCTTAACTACATCGGTGGCAATAACCTTATACTTTATTATGGAACTACAACATCAAAGTTGACGACGAAAAAATAAATTGGAGGTCAGCTACGCTCGGCGACATTACGGGACTGCTTCTACGGCATTAAAAGAAGTCATTATAATCTCCGTTAACTTTAAGGTACCTCCCGTAGGTCACTTAAAGTTAAGTGGATATTTCTCACTTAAACTGGCCTTTGAATACCACTTGAAGACTAACACTTATAAGTTGAGGCAGCTTAACTTTAAGGGAAAATTTGATACCAGTGCCTTTGAATACCACTCGCCCTTAACTTACAGGAAGTTACGTATATTTAAGTGAAAGCTAGTAGTTAAGTGACTATCTTAGACTTATAAAGATATCCTTGGAATACGGACCCAGATCTCGAAATTCTGTCCCATTTCTTATCCTCTCGTTTACGAGAATTTGCTCCCATTTGTCATATACTATTCAAAAAAAGTAGGGGATATTTGATTTTTAAGTGTTATTTAAGTCACCTAATGAAACTGACGAAGAAACAAATGACAAAATGAAATGAAGTTCACATTCATCGATTTATTCCAAATGATCGTTAGACTAAGTAAGGCACAGACTGACCATTATAAGGGTAAAATGATACCCGGGGTCAAACAGCAAAGTTACCACAGCATCACAACAAAGTCAGTAACGGGTAAATCCTCCTCTGTTTGCCAAACAAGCATTGATCCGACGTGGCATACTCCTAATGAGACGTCTAAGGTCATTTTGGTCCAGATTGTCCCAATCCTGTTGCAACGCAGCAGCAAGTTCTTGGACATTGACAGGACGTTGTTGACGTTGACGTAACCTCTGTCCAAGCATGTCCCAGACATGCTCGATGGGGGAGAGGTCGGGACTCAGTGCTGGCCAAGGTAATGTGGTGATGTTCTGTTGTTGGAGGTAACCTGTAACGATCCTGGCCCTGTGACATCTTGCGTTGTCATCCTGGAAGATGAAACGGCGGCCATGACGTCGTGCGAACGGCACAACATGGACTGCCAAGATGTTGTCCCGGTAGTACTGGCCTGTAACACGTCCTGCAACAACATGTAAAGCCGTTCTTCCAGCAACAGAACCACCCCTAAATCGATCATGTCTGATGACGTTAACGTCTTGGAAGCGCTCGTTTCGACGACGCCACAAACTCCTACGTCTGTCCAAAAAATCAACAGTGAACCTTGACTCATCTGAAAACATCACATTGCTCCAGCGTCGATTATCCCAGTGTTGACGATCCCTACACCAACGACGTCTTGCCTGAATGTGATGATCTCTCAAACAAGGGATCACGCGAGGACGTCGGGCGCGAAGGTGACCCCTATGCAGTCGATTCCGAATCGTCTGGCCACTCAGTCTCACACCAGTGTCTGTTTGAAGACGAGCGCTGATCTGATTTGCTGTGATGACACGATTTCTCAAGGCCAAGGTACGGATAAATCGATCCTGGGCTTGAGTTGTCGACCTGAGCGTGGTCTGTCCTGTACAGATTGTGTATCACGGTATCTGGACCATAGCCTGCTTATGACAGACTGAGAAACATTCATCGTCCGCGCCACAACCGCTTGTGTTGTGCCGATCTGTAGCATGCCAAGGGCACGTAACCTTTCATTTTGGGTAAGCCGACGCATATAAAAATTTGTTTTCTGGTCACTAAAACAAACTGATGTTTCCACCCTGGAATTCAATGCCACAATGACTGTAACATTCAAAGTCAAGAGTCGTGCAAATCTTGGGTTGGACCCCCATGATGATCCCAAGCATCACCTGCATTCCATGCGGTAGCTATTGGTGCGTTTGGGCGTCACATGTAACTGGAAATGTTTCTTCTGTTAGGTTCTATAGTGACTTTTTTCGTAGTCATTTGCATATTTTAGTATTATGCCCCCAAAATCAAATATCCCCTACTTTTTTTTGAATAGTATATATATATGGCGATGGCAACAGAGGCAAATAAGATCTGGGAACTGATCTAGAATAACACTAAACGCTTTGAACTAACTATATATGATTTCTATTACTGTACAGACCACCATTTCAGGACGAAGTTTCAAATAATTCCTCGGGGGACGACCCCCTTTACCACGAGGTGAGAGGAGAGCCGCACTCCTTAATTCCCGGCGATTTCATGATCTGTCACGGCTATGGTCTGAACTATCATATTCAGTCCCGAGTACTAGTGAGTGCACATACGTTATCTTTACAAAACCTGTTGAACTGGAAGGCAGCCATCAAATTCGCCCCTCGAGGATATTAATTAAATTTTTCCCCAGGGAGAGACCTCCCTACCTCTGGTTGCTAATCGTACTAGTAACTGTGGAGGTTCACAAAAGGCTAATACAAGTGACATTGACTGTCAGCTTGACTAATTCTGCTTTCCGGTGAACTAGTGTATTTAGGCATTTTGTCGACATTCATTATAGAGTGGGATTGTTAACCTGCCACCCCCATTCTCAGGTTCTAAATTAGCTTCTGTTGCTTCCACATGTCAATGCTCAATTACTTTCCAAGAACTTCATAATTTGCTGCGGAGTCCGGACTTAAATTTGGGAGTATGCCCCACGAACAGTGGCAACCTACCTTTTCTCTTAATAGTCAAGAAATCACATAGACCAATGTTCAGCTCCATACAAGCATTTTTGGCTAGAAATGATACATCAATTAGCCATGTTGGATGTAATTAATGTAGGGCATTGCCCAGTCCTACAATTTATCTGTAATTGCATGCAACAGAAGATGCATCATTTCAGGTGAATAGTCCAGCAAAAGCTACTCACCCCATAAGAAGTGATTTCAGTTAAGAATGCTACCCATTGTAGGTTAAATGGTTTCCTTATTAAGGACACATTATGTAGGTGTTAAAGCGGCTTATTGCAGACCTTTTCTGGCTTAAATTATAATATTATAGCAAGAATGGCCAGCTCTTCATATAAATCTTACATAATGCATCTTTAATGATGATTTGATCTATTCCCTGCCTTGCTTAATATTTTCAGTGTCCCTGTGAAAAGTTAAGTATTTCGTATGATTTTATTTACATAAAAGTGAAATGGTGACAATGAGGATGTTTAGTATTTACATTCAAAATTAGTTTTAACATAACAGATTGCACCAGCAATCATTTACTTATACTATACAATATATTAAATTGACTACCAATTGTTTAGGTTTTCAAAGTAAGCAAATATCTAGTTTCCTTACATGTGGCACAATTAATGTACAAGTAGTAACTTATTTCATGCACATATTGCATAATTAGTATAATAATATATTTAAAAACATAAAATCTAATCATCTTGTTCATGAATAGTAGCATTTTCTTCACCGTTTGTTTTGGCCGGAGATCTAGACTTGGAGCGTGAATAAGAACGTGATCTAGATCGTGACCTTGATTTAGACTTTTCCCTAGGTGGGCTTTTTGAATGTGATCTTGAATCTCTTTTGCCATTTCTACTCCCACTTCTGCTCCTGGATTTACTATGGCTCCTGCTTCTGCTCCTTGAACGACTCCTAGATCTGGATCGACTGCGTGAGCGACTTCTTCTAGAGCGAGATCGGCTACGACTCCTGCTCCTACTGTAAAGAACAAATAAGCCAATTAAATTGGTAATAGAAAATGTTAATTTCATTTACACATATAGTATGTATAAAAATATAAAGCGACGTTCAGCAATGGTTATGTTGTCATCAAGGTCTTCAGACCCGAAAGATGATATTAGAACATCATAACGTCAAAATGCCCAATGAATCTCACCATAACATGGCACAAAAGTTAGTCTAAATATAAATACTGAAAGTTTACTTCAGTCTTGTAAAGCCATTGCCCTTGTATTTGACATTAAGACAAACAAAATCAATAGAAGCTAAATAAAGAGTGCCCTAAATATTCTTCCTTGTCTTACTGTTTGGTTTTCCATGACTGAGCCCCAATAAACAAAAAACTTAGAAGTCCCATACAGAATGATCTTTGGGTATAATGTCAAATCATTCTCCGATACACACAGTAAAGAATCCGACTAAATAGAATTCCTCTCAACAAAGGGGGCTATACTATATACCAGAAACCACCCTGTTATACTGAATACCGGAAACCATCCTAAATAGGTAATGCGGAGCCTGGTCCTCTGGAAAAACCTACCCTCCCCCATCACAGAGGACCCGGTTTCTCTGGAAGAACCTAAAAGCACACAGGCTCTGGGTTACCTATTTAGTGTGTTTTCCAGTATTCATTATAACATGGTGTTTTCCAGTATATAGTATTGCCGAAAAAAGGTGCAGATAGGTGAATCCAACTCAAGTCACTAAACCTGACTGTACTTTATGTTGTCCCGATGGTGGTTTCATCTTAAATTGAGCAATTTTAGGGTTCATATTTTGACTGGTATAAAATGGTGTTCAGCAATGGTTATGTTGTCATCAAGGTCTTCAGACCCGAAAGATGATATTAGAACATCATAACACCAAATCTTATTAATAACCTCATACCCCCGCCCTTCCACCCAAATCTGTAACATACCTTCTTCTCTTTGGTCTGTCTTCTATAATTCGAATCTTTCTTCCATTTATTTCGGTACCATCCAACTTCTCAATAGCATTACGCATATCTGATGAGGAAGCAAATTCTACAATTCTGTAATGATCAAAAAATAAATGTAACATTAGCACTTAGAGAAAAAAAAAAAAAAAATTAATACAAGCTTGACAGTCAACTAATTAAAAAATACTGGAGCAATTTTATTGCATTACTTTGTAATTGGCAATATTCTTAAATTTAAAAAAAGAATTTGATTTTCAACTATATTTGGTTTTTTTTTTTTTCAAAGACAGTTTAAGTCAGGAACAAGGCATAATATACAATGTAGTAAGAATTATTTACTTACCCTTCATTTTTATGTTTCTTGTGGGCATCAGCATAAGTTACTTCACCAGCTTGTCTCATATAATCTTTCAGATCCTATAATGTAGATAATACAATGCTGATACAGAACTTTCAAAATACAAGTTCAAGATTAAGAACTTACCACTTGCTGTAAAACAAAATGCTTACTACTAACTGCAAAATGCATTTGTTCCTTTGATTGGGCATATATCAGCCTGTCTACATCTCAATGCACTTTTCAATTTAATACAAATCATTCGAGACAAATGAAATTATGTTACAAGATTATGTTCAATATAACCGATACATTGTATATTGTCAATCAAATTTATTTGTCTTGGGAGTGAGAAACCATACCACTCTAAATATGTTTATCATAAATAATCATGTAACTGCAAGAATTATAAAAGGCCGCTTATATGTAAATTTCCCTATAATATCACTACATATCGATTTACCTCTTACAATGGTTCTTTCTTACTCATGATCATCCTCAAGGGAGGGTCAGGGGGGTGGAGCGACCCATTTATTGCCTACATCTTAACATCGAGTACATCATCGCTAGCTTCAACAACCAGCAACATTAACCCATTTTGAGACAGTGGTCTCTATTAGTTGAAAGGCTGACCGATTCCAGAAATAACCATAATTAGGGCATCATTGAGATAGCATCTACTCTAAAGCCTGTGACATCTCAAATCTATCATCTGATTTCTTTTCTCATTTTAACAGCCAGACTTCAGTAAGATTTTCTAAGCTTGCAAAACTTGTGCCAAAAACAGATCGTCTGACTTCGGAGAACATCTGTTGTTCAAGAATAAACCAAGCTACTATGGACATCTAAGTGCGGTAAAGGAGGAGTCATCAGAGGACCATACACAGTAGGTGGACTATGTACCTCGTCTGTGCATATAATTATCGTCTAAGGACCACAGATCAACTTGGATTCCCTCAACACCTGTTTCATCTCTCAATATCTTTCAAGAAGACAACAAATATATTACATTTATTTTCTAATAAATTACTATAATACTATTACTACATGAAATTATGATTATAATGAATCCAAAGCAATGGTTAAGGAAGTGAATTTATGCAACATGTACAAATAATTACTTGACAACTAATCTAAACAATAACTTGCCCACACATACCTGCCAGCTCACTCTTGATGATAAATTTTCAACTATAACTCTATTCTCAGTTCTTGTTGGTGGACCATATCTAATAACATAAGATCAAATTTTTCCATCAGTAAATCTTATTAACAAATAAACAAGGTTTATGTCTGTCTCCATCCCAACATAAGTAGATGACTCAATTATTTGCACATAACCCGGTCATTTTTTTTCCGTACCGGTATCAAACTATCAGAAATATGTGTTCCAAAGGTGCAATAGACAAACATACAATAATCCTTGCATGTCAGATCTGGCTCAACTTCGATAAAATCAGAAGGATCCTTTGATCCTGCACATTTTTCATATTAAATTTCTGTGTTTTAAGTTGTTTGAAAAAAATGTTCGGTCCATTTGATCTTTTTTTCTATACCAAAAACAGATCGGTAATTTGTTCAGAATTTGACTAAGTTCTGTCTCGATTGTCTACAACATTGTTAGTTAGCTATTCCATGTATAGAGCCCCAAAATACTTTCCCCCTTTCATTTTGACTCAAGTCAGCCTATTTGATACGACGCAATAATAGAATTTTACTGGAAAATTTGAAACTCTCGTCTGCTGTTTTGAGACACTTACAGGAAGATTTAGGATATTTTTCAAAGATGGCGACAAAATGGAAGTTATCCACTCAAACATACTTAAGCTTGAAATGTGCCTTTCAATCACTTATCTGACTCTTGCAGTTTAATTCTAATCGAGCCAAGATTGAATTTTGGTCTTCGGCCCAACGGATAAAATTGGTCAGTCCACTTAGATCTGACTTATACGAAGTTTACTGTATTTTAAAAGACCCCCGACCCCGTTTACTCTGATAGGGCAGGCACAAAAATCAAGTACATTTGAAAAGAAAAGATAGGTTGCCAGGCAACGAAACATACGCCCACAGCAGCTAAATCGTCCGGGCAGTCAACAAGGGTTGTCGCATATTTTTACTTTTTTGGTAATGAAACATTTGTAATACACTAAAATCTGATTAAGAGTAACAACTCATTATGTAATTATCTGAAAATCATTAGAATTTGTTTGCTTTTTATAAAGTTTTGCCCCACGCTAACAATTAGTATAGGAAACATTTAACATCATGGATTTAGCTGTTCAGTTATCCAAATTCATCAAAAATCAAAATATTTTTTCGTTTCAACACCTTAAACTCTGTGTATCAATCTGAAGTCAATCGGATGATAAGTTTGGCATCTATAGCGTCACAAGGTTTTTTGAAGTGATCAAGGGAGATAACTCTGGAAGTAATTATTTGAAATCGCTGAAAATCAGTAGGCTTCTTCGTCTTATGACTTTAAACACTGTGTATAAATTTAAAGTCAATCAGATATCAACTTTGGCATCCACAAGATTTTTTGAAGAGATCAAGGGCCACAACTCTGGCATTATTTATCAGAAATCGCTGAAAATCAATAGGCTTCTTCGTCTCATGACCTTAAACACTGTGTATAAATTTGAAGTCAATCGGATATCAAGTTTGGCCTCTAGAGCATCCACAAGATTTTTTGAAGTGATCAAGGGCCATACCTTAAACTCTGTGTATCAATCTGAAGTCAATCGGATGATAAGTTTGGCATCTATAGCGTCACAAGGTTTTTTGAAGTGATCAAGGGAGATAACTCTGGAAGTAATTATTTGAAATCGCTGAAAATCAGTAGGCTTCTCCGTCTTATGACTTTAAACACTGTGTATAAATTTAAAGTCAATCGGATATTAACTTTGGCTTTTAGAGCATCCACAAGATTTTTTGAAGTGATCAAGGGTCATAACTCAGGCACTAATTATCGGAAATCGCTGAAAATCAATAGGCTTCTTTGTCTTATGACCTTAAACACTGTGTATAAATTTAAAGTCAATCGGATATTAACTTTGGCTTTTAGAGCGTCCACAAGATTTTTTGAAGTGATCAAGGGTCATAACTCAGGCACTAATTATCGGAAATCGCTGAAAATCAATAGGCTTCTTTGTCTTATGACCTTAAACACTGTGTATAAATTTAAAGTCAATCGGATATTAACTTTGGCTTTTAGAGCGTCCACAAGATTTTTTGAAGTGATCAAGGGCCATAACTCTGGCACTAATTATCGGAAATCGCTGAAAATCAATAGGCTTCTACGTCTTATGACCTTAAACACTGTGTATAAATTTAAAGTCAATCGGATATTAACTTTGGCTTTTACATCGTCTACAAGATTTTTTAAAGTGATCAAGGGCCATAACTCTGGCACTAATTATCGGAAATCGCTGAAAATCAATAGGCTTCTTCGTCTTATGACCTTAAACACTGTGTATAAATTTAAAGCCAATCGGATATTAACTTTGGCATCTAGAGCGTCCACAAGATTTTTTGAAGTGATCAAGGGCCATAACTCTGGTAGTTATTATCGGAAATCGCTGAAAAACAATAGGCTTCTTCGTCTCATGACCTTAAACACTGTGTATAAATTTAAAGTCAATCGGATATTAACTTTAGCCTCTAGAGCGTCCACAAGCAATTGTGGACGCCGGACCGACGGACGGACGGACGGACGGGGGCGACGACAATATACGACCACATTTCAATGTGGGCGTATAAAAAGTAATTTGTTAATAGCCACTATGATAGAGAGTCAGCATATACTTTACATGCAATGGTAGAATTTAGATTTTAAACAAGTTAATATATTTAAGTTTAAGATTGTTATAAACCTGTTAATCATGGCATTCTAGAGCACCTTACTTTTCATTTCTATTTTGTATACGTTCAGCATAACGTGCTCTGTCAGCATATCCTCCCCTTCCACCTCTACCTCTTGAATATCCCCCTCTGCGGTTGTCCCTACTGTAGTTGTCCCGGTGTTGTTGTTCCCCTCTCACACCTCTAGCATGCTCTAGTGTCACCCTGAAATAAAATGACATTAAAGCATAAGGTATGTATCTTACTTGGTCAACCAGGATGGCGTATTATTTCTTCGATAACCACCACCACCGCTGCCTCCACCACCACCTCCACTTCCGTGGTAACTATGGCTATGGCTGCTACTACTTGATCGCCGAGATCCACGGGCAATTTCAAGAAATACCCTGGAAAAAAATATTAGGTACTTGCTTTTACCAGTATGAAATAATCTTACTCATTATTGGTTAACTTCGACCATCATCTTTAATTACATCATCGTCTAGCATCACATCTGACCACATCACTAACTTCTCATCTATTTCTAAAAATAGCACAAAAATCTTTCATTTATGGTCATCTGATTCTTACCTTTCTCCACATAGCTCCTTTCCGTTCAGTTCATAAACAGCATCATCAGCATCTCTATGATCTTCAAATTCCTGAAAACATTAAATTATGTTCGTGATACAGATTGAGACTAAATACCAGGATCTGTAAAAATTAAGACTACCACAATGAACATGATTAAATTTAGATAAATCTGAGAACTGCAAATTCACTTATCATAAAACCAAGACATTTCTATGGTATATAAATTAAAAAATATTATGCATACTCATAGCATTAAAGCTTTTGTTTTATATCTTAGATACAAGTCAAAATTTGTTCTGTTACCACAAAACCGTATCCATTTTTAAGCATTACGTCCCGGATTCTTCCATAAGATCTGAAAAATCTTTCAACATCTTTCTCTCTTGCGTGATATGACAACCTTCCAATATATATCCTGGTTCCCATATTTCTGAAAGATTAAAATGCAGTACATGTACATACATAGATACTTATTTTAATTGGTACTCGCAGCAATCAGGGGATCACGTGGCCAAGTGAGTAAGATGCTGGCGATTTAGCTCCTTAAAATAAAACATTACCAAAGTATTTTATTTACATCAGACGTTTACACATTCGCATTATAACATTTTCAAAAACTGAGGTTCATGGCCAAAATCTAGTTACTTCTTGCTGTTCATAAAGCTTTGGTCAACAATTACGGAAATTGTACTGAATATTTTTGACCTTTAAATAACAAACCACTGTACATAGGACAAATGATGACCACAATAACAGTAAAGAAATGATATCACTCCTGCTGCCCTTTCATGGACAGGGTTGTCCGAAGGTTACAAAAACATGGCAAGGCTGATATGGATCACTATGACTATACATAACTTTGCACTATTGTCAATTCAAGGGTACCAGTATGCATTTGTTCCATCAAATTTCCTAAACGAGTTGTAGAAAAAAACTGTCAACACCATTTGACTCTGTTAAATAGTTGTTTTAGATAAAGAGAAATGGCGCTCAACTTCAACTGTCATTTCGGGACTACCCGAGTTCAACATTACTTCAATAATTCGCTTCATGTTGGGGCTATAGCAGTGGGAGGAAACTGGAAAAACCACACGAGACTGAACAGGTTACACTACTAAGTAATTGTCACATACAAGAGGGCTGCATGAAAAAGAAATCCAGTTTTCAAGTTACAAAAGAAAGAAAACACGAATGAGGACCAACGCAAAATGTCGAGTCCAACAACTAGTCAGGCAATGTTTGATAAATGGAAAACGATGACATTAAAAGGCGTTTTTTTACCAGAAACCGATTATGACTAATCGATTTGCAAATCTTTTCAAGCACATTTATGGCAAAAATTATCCTAATCGATTTCACCTAATTGTCGTATTTACCACGTCGATTTGCCAAATGGCTATGTAAATCTTCCAACTTGCTCGCCTGCCGGATTGATGATTCGAATTTTCAACAAGCGACACGACGTTAGTTCATTTCATTTCGAATTTCACGTTAAAATATGTATACAACAGACATTCCTAATACGAATATGTGGCAATTGGGAACAGTCAACTGGTACATTTATCGTTTTTATTTTTGGACGTTGTCTTCACGAACAGAATATAGAAAACGTAGTGGATATTTTACCGAATTCGGCAAAGTATCTACTTTCGCTGTTTTACTGTACATCGTTTCTGATTGGTTTAACATGCGCAGTTGTGCGATTCTTGATATATTCCACCATTTTGATTACTCTGTCTTTCAAGTTTGGCGCAAAGCACGATTTTACTGGAAAAACATAAACACCACTGACATTCTTACTTAAATTAAAAACCAAAATCCGCAGAAAGAAATGCGTCCTCGACCAAAATAGAGTAATATTCGGAATGTTTTTCTACAATTTACATTTATTTTCTTTTAAAAATAATTCTATCAAATTCTACCATAGAAATTCAAGTACTGAAGTAGGCTATTTAGTCCCTTTATAAGAAACGGAGAAAGAAGCAATGTTAAGACACAGGACGAATAGAACTGTTGGGTTAGGGTTTGTGTTATGGGTTAATGTGAGACGGCGAAATAGCCGGCATCATTGCCTTAGCGAAAACGTCCAGGAATCAGAGAACTGCGCATGTCAAACGGAAGGTACGGCAAAATAGTAAATTAGAGTAAAATGCCGAATTTGGTTAAATATCCAGTTTTCAACCATCTTGTGAGACAACTCCTCACGTTTACGAGAACCGATTCGAATACCAACCAAAGACCTACTTCATGTGCAAAACGAGATAGGTAATCGAAACCTATTTGTTTTCTGGTACATACACCTAAAGCTTACAAGCTGAAAATGAATTCTCCGGAAATTAAGGCACATAAAAATTATTTGGGGAATGGCATAATTTAAAAAGCAAACTTTTGATAGAAAAATTACATTTACTCAAATAGCTTATCATCAAATCAGTTACAAACGCAACCGATCCGATCAACCTTTGAACAGGACATGAATTAAACGGACAATGCAAACAATGAACCACAATTCAAGTGAATAGATCCAGGGGCCAGTCCTCACCGGGATCCGTCCTCCTCTACCTAACCCGACCGACAACGCTGGCGACTGTTCAAAACGGAGAAAAATGTTGCCACCGAATCTCTGATCCCTTGATACCCCAACACAAAGACGGCAGTATAAGTAATTAGTGTTATCAAAAATTCTAGTCTAGAATCTAGTTCATAATCATTCTGAACACCAACTGCACACCTACATTATTATTTATTAACCTCTTTCGTTTACCTCGTGCAAATCTGATATGGCACGCGCACTTCTCGCTACGGGGTTTACACACCAGATTTCAAAACAAAATTTTTTTTTTTGATTTTACAATTTATACAAGATAAACAAATAAAGAAATTTCGAAAAACATGTTTTACATGTAATAATAAAAATTTCTTAGAAAAGTATTACGAATTAATAAAGTTCGTTAATTTCCGTAAAACCGAAAGTAGAACTTAGCCTCCAATAACACAATTAAAATAAATATGGTGTGTCTTTATTCCCGATTGATATGTCAAAGTTAAATAGTTTTCAGACAATATTTTTAACCAGTGGACCTGACACTTCTTTGCTATTGATAAATACCGGCTACTTTTTAAAAATAGCTTTAGAACCAATTTGGTTTCGAGATGTAAACGAATAATGGCGGGAGACCCCCTGCATCGTGAGAGGAAAGTCATGACTCCGGTTTTATTTGCGGCTGCCAGCCATAGCCCGCGATTGCTTAGTATTCGCCATCTTGTTAATTCTTGTAACGAGGACTTTGGTCGGGATGCGTTGAATATTTGTTTGGGGAAAATATCTCAAAAGGTATATTTTTATGCTCAGTTACCCCTCCCAGTCCCTCCATGGAATTTATTTCGTCTGCTGTCGCAGCATTTCGATGTCATATTTCTCGAGGAAAACTTTCAGCAACCTTTAAAACGCAACCGAAACTATGCTTGAAAATTGTATGATGAGAAGGCAGGCGAGGCAGTCTAGGCGCAATATTCACAGAGCCTGGTTAATAGACCGTGTGTTTTTGCCATTTTATCTGTGATCAGAAATTATTGTAAATCACATTGTTTACATTTATAATGTATTAATTGACGTCGGCAACTAAAAACACGTGGTTTTGGATTCACCTCACAGTATTGTCTTGTGAATCTAAATGTACTAAATGGAAATTGCACGAAGATGTGCCAGGTTCTTGTTATTAATAAAAATTATTAAAACGTAATGCAAATTTTGGTCCAGAAAAGAATAATGAAACCCCAAAACCTTAAAATCTAATTCTTGTTTGAATGAATGAATGAATGAATGAAAATTATATTTTGATGCCAATTATTAATTGTGCTCAATTGAATTAATGTGAATGTCAATACCTAAAGAGTTGCCTAGACCTTCAAAGGAAAAGTGACAACAGTAACTAAAACTAGAAGTGTACACTAACAACCCAACAGCGCCAAAAAATTTGGTCATAATATAACGCATACGACACACCTGTGCTTGCCTACTCCATGATCAAACACGATAGCAGATGGCTTCCATCTTGTTTACTGACGGTACTACTTATTTTAAGACAGACTCGGCTTTCCAATTTATAATATCTACGTCATTGGGGATTTCCAATTTATACTCACTGGTTGCTATGACCCGCTATGGCGTTGTCTAGAAACGCGCGTGCTCGCGTTAGTTTAAAATTTGTGCTATACGTTTAACATGGACTATTTGATGTAATTTGCCTGATTTGATTTGGCCCCATTTCCATAAATTTAGGTTGTTTTTTAGAAATTTTTAGCAAATGTTAATCTTAGGTGTTTTTTAATTCTAGCCGAAGTAAATTTTTTTACAATTTATAGCGAGTTAAGTTATCGTCTCTAAGAGGCGGGCGTAGTATTTTAAATGGCGGCCATTTGCCATCATGTGTATTCTTGAAGTAGGTACACATGATGTAATCGTATGAATATAACGGCCAAAACATTTGGTCGAAACGGCCGAAATATTTAGTCGAAGCGGCCAAACAATTTGGTCAAAACCGATAACGGCCAAAAAAACAACATTTTTTACATGCAGGAAATGATATTTTTTCACAAAAATATTGCCTAATAGATAATATAAATGCATACATATTACATTGTATAAAACATACAAAATATAGTATTCAGTCAAGATATCTGCTGTACACTACTGGACCATGAAGTCTAGTACATATTCGCAGAAGCATCGACACTGATACTACTTTCTTTGTACCACAAATCCTAGCATATGTTGCTATGCTATCTCTCTGAACAACAGACCCTACCCCAGTACTAGTTCAGCTATGAACGTAGGTCACATTACACTCGCCAGTTCTACGTTCAGGGACTGTTCTATTGAATCCTTGTCAAACTTGAATCTGCGCCGGTCAATTTTAATGGGCAACTTTTTACTGCAATATGATCGGGTTAATTGGCGATTTGATTTCCTTGGTTGTTGCAGAGGTGAGCTCATTACACATCTGTTGCCGGTGAAAGTGACGTCTTGAGTGATCATATCAAACATGTCAAATGTCTGTAACAACATATCGCTAGCAACCAAGTCCGCACACTAGAGGCGATTTTCTTTTAGATTTTTCATTGTATGCCAAAGCTTAGATAATTTGCAAAAATACGGATTGGAAACAGTTGTAAAATTTTGACTATTATTTTGTTTGTACTTATTTATAGTATTTGACTTATCTTTAGTATAATACTTATTATCATATTAGCTGTAATAGCCTATAGTGGAATGTGCAGTGAATATTTGAGTTTGAATGCAGTAAAATTCTTTTTAACAGGCTTTTAAGTTTTATTTTCTCATTTTTTTTAATAATAGTATGATGTTAAACTCTCATTTCATTTATCCATTTCCTTTTTTATAGAATCATGTAAAATGTCGACAGTCACCAACCTGGAACACAACTATGGGCAGCAGTTAGCAGAACCAGCTCACATACAGAGATTAGAACATGCTCTCTATCTTGAACCGTTATTGGGTTACGTTGAGAAAATTATAACTGAACCCATAGCTGAAAGGTATGAATGATGTCCAATGTGAAAAAAAATATTGAAATTGATGTCAGCAATAGAGGTTCAACAAGCATGAATATAAAGAAAAATGTTAGGCCTGAATTTATGAATTATAATAATTTTTTTTTTAGTACCGTAAGCTTCATGTACAGTGCAAAATGTGTCAATGGCCAAGATTCATTTATAAGATAAGATAGAGAGTGACTTTTACATTAAACAAGATTTCCAGCTATTAGAGATTCTTTGAATTTGATTCCTTATCCAATATTATAGTGCATTTGATTTTGATTTTAACTAACATATAAAGATAAGGGTGTGATTTCCCAGGGTTACAGGCAGTCACAATTGCTCCTCTTCTAAAACACTTCTCCTTTCTGTTTTGATAAATGATGTTTTACATGTGTTAATCTCTTACAGTGATTTTACGGATACTGAAACGGAAGACTATCTAAAACCTTGTGTAAAAGATGACGAAGAAAATAAAATACTTAATGGTATTACAATTACCAAAGCTGGTAAGTTTAACTTGGAACATGGTGACTCGTACTTTAAAAAGTTATCACAGTGGGTGTTACTATGTAAACAAAACGTCAAAATGTGAAAATTTAAAAAGAAACAATATTGAGCCATTCAGAAGGATCACCAAATTTGCACTCAATTAAGAAATTCCTTTCATCAACTGTATTATTGATTCTCTTCGACCTTATTTTTATCTGAAAGTATAATATTTGTAATGAGTAATGACCTAGAAAAAATATATTATAGATACAAAATGAAAAATTAGTGACTATGAATTATTAAACTAAAATAATAAAACATAGTAACCATGCTCATACTAGGACACTTATTCACTTGTCTTACAAATAGAGAGACGTTTGGTATTATTTAATATCTACTTGAGCTGAAATGTCTCAAGATATGGTTTTATGGAACTAATAATATATGTATCTGTATAGTTTGCATTATGAGTTCAGTGGTTAAGTAATTGGGCTTTAGAAGGAATAATTTCTATACAATATATTGACTCCTAAGTCTGTGTTGTTATCTTTGACTTCTTTCATCCTGGTAATCATAGTTTAAATTAGGCCAAAATAATAATGAAACACAGCCTACATATTTTGAATACTGTGTTACAGAAAGAAAAGCTGATAAAACAAGACTATTCAATTTTGGTAAGGTCAAGAAAAGTAGAAGATGGCTGAAGGTGAGAAATAGCATTTAAATGGAGTTATTTCCCTTGTTCTACAATTACTCTAATTTCCCTGGTCTGCCAATGAATAAGGAATGAATTGGGAAGGTAGCGGTGGGTGAAAGAGGACATCATGCCATTGCGTAAAGGATAGGATATATTACATTTCTTTTCTCTACAATGTGCAATGATTATTTGCTTTAATGCAGTACACCTTCAATGTATCTTAACAGGCCCAGTGATTTATGGTAAATAGTGTTGAACCACAGTAATGGTAGTTCAGTTTAAATATTTCATAGTATTTGCATATAGATTAATAGCAGACATTTGTTTATCTTCTAGAACATACTATTAAGTGATAGTTCATCTGATGAAGATGAAGAGAGGCCAATCACTAACGAAGATTTACAGATGATGATAAAAGTCCATAAATATGAGAAAAAACATCAACTTCATTTTTATCAGGACCCAGAGGTTAGTAGATATTTTATCCCAGCTATTGCTATTATTGAATTAGTACAAATACAGACCTCATCAGGAAGCGCGAGTCATTACTCGCCGGCACGCTATACTCGCCTGAAATGTTATTCGCGAGAGTAAGGCATTACTTGCGCAATCATTTCTGGAAACTTTTCTTTAATGAAAATTTAAAACTATATAAGGCTATAGTCATTTGATTTTTAATTCAATTCAATATCTACGATAAGATACAAGACAGCAGACCAACAGGCGATAAGAATACGATTTCACAATGTTACTAAGAATAGAATAAAGTAAACATAGAAGGCGTCTGTTGATTGGACAATAAGGAAGTTGTATTCCGGGCTTGTAACGTAGAATTTTTATGATTGGTTAATTTAACTAAAATCCAAAGTAGAATTCTCGCGAGAAATATTACGAGATATGAAAATTTGTAGAATGTTGTAACGAATATGTCATTTTCTAGTCTTTATGATTAAATTTTGAATGGTGGTTTCATATTAAAATAAATATTAAACAAGCTAGAATATAGTTAGAAATGCCGAGAAGTATTTGGATTGCCGCATTTACAAGTGCTATTAAATTACTGTTATTACATAGCAGACAATGTCACCTTCAACATAGTTACTCGCTTAACTCACGCAGAATCTTTTTTGCGTGAGTAATTGAGTACTCACGCAGAGATTCTTCGTGGCAAGCACTGAAATACTCATTTAAATGTCCACATAGATCTCTGAGATTTCAAAACAATTATACTCTCATAACGTTGGAATTACACAATAGAACAGATTATTGTGAAATGAACCAACTTAGAATCCGGTCAGCCACTAATGACAGTAGGCATACCAGTAATAATATCTAAATTATATAAGAATTTTATCCGATGCTTTATTAAACATTACATAACAGTTCCAATACAACCTACATTTTAATTTGATATGTTTAAAGCTTATTTGTCGCATTGAATGTGTATTGCAGCTACATCAGTATCAGTATTACAGTACTGGTTTGCTTTCTAATCATGATAAATATCCTGAACATAGTAAAGCATTTGGTGGGCCAAAGAAGAAAATTTCTAAAGAACAGAAAAAACTAGAACGTAAAGTGAAGGGTTAGTACCTTATTTACCAATTGTGACATGGAAGCTCATTTCTTCAGTTTTTTGAATTGAACAGGACCGTTGATTGCACTAGCTATATTAATGATATTTTACTTCATGGTCCACATACTGGTACCAATCTTTATACACAGATGGAAAATTTGGATTTTCTGGGCTAATGAAGAAGGGCATGTGCCATGCAGCGTTGTATGAGGGAATTTTTGCTTAGGTGTTTCTGCCAACTCTTCATTGAATTCCCTGTCATAAGTTCTTTTATGTGGCTAGCAATGTGTACATAGCATTTCAGTTTTCTATCCCAGTGTGACAAGAGGAAACCAAGCTGAAAAATTGAAAAGAACTTTCTAGACCTCTTGCTCCTGGTTATGAGACAGTACCTGTCTTGCTGAGCTACCGTGACTCCTTGCCATCTACGACATATGTTAGCTGCACTTATGGAGCTTATTGATATTTTAAAATCTTATCTTTATTGTTTCTTTTTTTGTTTGTTTTTTTACAGCAAAATTAAAAAAACTGAAAAGAGAGAAGAAAATTGAAAATGGTGATCAAGAGGTATTTGGATTTGTTAACTATGAACCATTTATATTAAACTTTTCTTCCATAGTCATGAATATTTCTTTTAAGATATAAATTGGCATACCTGGTACTAGATTTAATAATACTTTGTTTAGAATTATTTACATTAAGATAAGAAAAATAGGAAGTTTTTAATATATTGAAGGAATGTGATGAGATCGATCCTGAGGTCTTAAAGGCAATAATAGAGCATCATCAACGTGCTGGTAAATCAGGCAAGCCAAAGAAACTAACGCCAGAACAAGCTGATGTTAAACGTAAGAAGATCTGGATGTCGATAGTCAAAAAAGAAATACCAAAGGTAAGAAAGTAGGCTTATATTTGTAACTGATCAAAGTGAAATAATTATGTAAGTAAGATTAATATTCGAAGAATTCAAAAAAGAATATTTGAATGATTATTATATAAAACACTTGGAATATGTTACTTATCCTAGACCTATATGGAATATGTTACTTATCATTGAACTATTTCACAACTGTACATAAGTTTCACGAATATTTAAATCTATTGAACATATTAGGATTATGCCCACAGAAAAAACATAAAGAAGAGGAACATAACATAAAACTTTTACCGTATGTGAAGAGTGTAAATTGGACAAGTCTTGTCTATCGATAAACATGCTAACCTGCAATTTTAATATTGGTCTAGTTGTTATGCAGTATTACTTTATATGATTTCAGGTACAAAAACAAAGGGCTTCAGCCAGAAAAGAAATGTTAAACAATGCAAAAAAAGTAAGTAAGGAATTTAGTTATTAATTTTGTTGGTTTAGAGCTTAATGTTTATTCTGAAGTTTCAATTATGCAAAAGCCAACTGAACAATTCCTTGTAGTTGTTCATGTCTAAATATTAATGATATATATTTCAGGGGCGTAAAAATATTTTTTAATCCACTAGCCCCAAGCTAGTAGTCTACTGTCAGACACTAGCCCGGCATCCAAGTCCACTAGTCCGTAGTTGGACAAGGTACAAACTTTAATCGTCAATAATGAAGGACTAATTTGATTAATATTCCAAGTTTTGTTCCTGGTTATTTGAACTAGTTTTCATATTAATATATATACGATAAATAGCGGACAACGCAGGTCCTTATGTATTTCTACGATATAACTAAAAAACTAAAGTAGACATCTCCCATCAGGCATTGTAGTCTAGATTATCACATGACTTTAAATTGCGAGAGGTGGGAAGTGCTTCTTACATCCCCCATCATGCATTGTAGTCTCGATTATCACATGACTTTAGATTGTATTGACTGAGATCTATATTTAGCCCCACTATAAATAGAAGAGGTACAACCTTCCCGTGTTCACTACAGAAAAACTATTGTTATATACTATAGTTTCCTTTGGTTTGGAGAAATAAAAGTGCAGTATTTCACATCTCATTTTACAATTATCTAGTTTAAATCACAGGAAAAATGAGCAATGAAAGGGCACTAGACCAGGACTAGTACAGCTAAATAGGTCACTAGCCCGTAGGTTATTTTTGGTAGTCCCGGGCGTCGGGCTAGTGGATTTTTACGCCCCTGATATATTTTATGTTTCTAACAATCAATATTGAGTTTTGTTGTCGGGTGAAAAAAAAATTAACAAGCACAAGTTTGAATTGGAATTTTTAAAAATTTATAGTTAGCTACACAATGTATGAAAGACAGTCGTAGAGCTGCTCTCCACTCCCAGAAAACAACAAAAGAAATACCATCCCGTGCTAGAAGATTAACAAGAGAAATGTTAATCTACTGGAAAAGATTTGATAAAGTGGAAAAAGAACATCGAAAACGAGCTGAGAAAGAAGCTCTTGAACAACGAAAACTAGATATGGAATTACGTGAGGTATGATTAATTATTTACATCAAGTATTTGTTGCCGTAACCCAAGGGATTATACCAGCCTTCTTTCTTACCACTTCACATTAAGATAAATATACAGTCTAGACATTTGAATTTCGAAACTTAGATTTGTTATAACTCAGTGAATAATGTATATTGTAAAATTTTGTGATAAATATTTGATTTGTTTATTTTGAACAATTGATATTGTCCAGGCTAAAAGACAGCAAAGGAAACTCAACTTTCTTATTACTCAAACTGAACTGTTTGCTCACTTTGTGGCACGTAAAATAACTGGTGAATCTGATGCAGCTAAAGAGAAGATATTACATAGATTAGATGAAGAGAGTTGTATAGAGAAATCAGAAAAACGTGTTAGTGGTGGAATGTTGTATGATATAGAAGATGATGATTATGGTAATTATCGCTCAGTTTTGAATGGTTGATATTTATTTTTTTGCCTTTTAATAATTCCAAAATTTTGTGTAAGTTGATAATACATGTTGAAATTTTACAAAATGCAGCTTTTATTTACACACATGGATGGTTGAACTAAAAGAAATGACTGCACAATGACCAATTATTGCCCTTGTCATATTCCGTCTTTCATAACGACTGTAGAATTTTAAGTAAAATTAAAGTAAACTTATCGAGATTATTGCAGTAATATGATTATTGTATTAAAGTATGTTTTACTTTTTTACAGATAGTGCTGAAATTCGTAGATTAGTCTGTAAAAATGCTGAAGGTGCTTATAAAACCCATGAAACAAAAGTAAGCCTGTTAAACTATTGCTTTCAAAACTTCATGGGTCAATATACAAACCTGTATACCTATAGGAACAACTTGATTAGTCCAGAAATGTTTGATCTGAACGCCATTTTTATAAAATATCTACTTGAAAATTCAAGGAAATGTAACTCTCATCTGATTTAAATCTGATTGATAAGCAGCTAAACCGTTCAAATCAGATAATTATCCCTATTTAATCCTAGATTAAATCTTAATTAATTATTAATGACACAATTATGATGTTTTCAGAGACATGAGTTTGATCGAGCAACAGGGTTATTTGCTGGTACGTAATCAAAGAACCTTTTTTAAATTCTATAAAATCCATGCATCATCATGATGTAATATCTTTACTGTATAAACCAATCCATTCTTTATATAAATTGTATATATCTAAAGGCACCCATTACATGGAAATTCTTTGTAAAAAATTAAAGGAAGTTGAG
Organism: Patella ulyssiponensis; assembly: GCA_963678685.1. Classification (NCBI taxonomy): domain Eukaryota; kingdom Metazoa; phylum Mollusca; class Gastropoda; family Patellidae; genus Patella; species Patella ulyssiponensis. The sequence continues at coordinate 55,726,403 of OY783230.1, read as the reverse complement.
GCTCCTTATATTAGTATACATAAAGTCGATGATATTGTTCATGTTCATATAAGCCAGATATTCTAATTCAGGGGCCAGTAACTTTTCTTAGAGTTAGTCAAGATGAACAATTTGATTCGTTCATGCTTTGGAATAGGGTAATTTTGATTTTGATTGAGGGAGATTAATAAAACTTGGTGAACAGTTTCAAAACGTGCACTTTGACTAAATACGATAATGAGCAATTTTTGCTCCCGTTAGCAGTGTGATAAACAATTGGATTGCTTGATGATTTGTAAAAAGATAATTATGCAAGTAGTTCATAAGTGGCAAGCATTTTGAAATTGGGACAGGAGAAATTGGGCTCACGTGTTGGTGTATTAACTTTTATTCTAGCATGTTTGGGTTTTAATGTTTACTCATTGATACATTTTTGTAGGTTCTAGTTTGGCTAACCCAGCTATAAGCACTGACGCTGAAAAACCCCAACCTTCTATATTTATTGGTAAATTAAAGGGTTATCAGTTAAAGGGTATGAATTGGTTGGCTAATCTATATAATCAAGGTATAAATGGTATCCTAGCTGATGAAATGGGATTAGGTAAAACAGTGCAAACAATAGCATTCCTGGCACATTTAGCAGAGGTAATTTCTATAACTATTATTCTGTATTATTAAATTTTGAATGGATGATCACGGTTTTACCTCCGTATGAGTGTCTAGATCTCAATACATTTTTAGTTTTCTCCTTTTCATTTTGAAATAAAAAAAAAGTAACACCCCAAAATCGTTAATTAGGAATATTATCTTTTATTGGAATAATGAGTTCTGATTTATATTATTAGGTACATAACTATAGAGATTAGGTACATAACTATACAGTATTCAAAGACAAAGAATTATATTTTTACAGGCACAAGGTATCTGGGGCCCATTTCTAATCATAGCTCCAGCATCAACCTTACATAACTGGCAGCAGGAATGTCAACGATTTCTACCTAAATTTAAAGTTGTGCCATATTGGGGAAATGCTCAGGATCGTAAAATTCTTCGAAAATTCTGGGACCAGAAGTGTTTGCATACTGCTGAGGCATCTTTTCATGTTGTCATTACCAGTTATCAACTGGTTATACAGGACGTTAAATATTTTCAAAGAATAAAATGGCAGTACATGGTGTTAGATGAAGCTCAGGCTCTTAAAAGTAGTACAAGGTAATAAAGTATACACTCTTGGTCTTGATAAAACAACGTGCTTCTTTGATAGAGCACTTGCTGCTTAATAAATTCTCAAGCCATCAATATATTTCTAATTTTTACCTCGGTTTTGTCCATTAGTGAAGAGTTGAGTTTCTGTGAATAAATGAATAGTTATTGGTATATTTGAAAAATGTTTTTTTTTTTTAATTTAGTCAATTTTTACTTGATTTACAGTGTACGGTGGAAGATATTATTAGGTTTTAACTGTAGAAATCGCCTTTTACTTACCGGTACACCAATACAGAACAGTATGGCAGAGGTAGGTACATCAAACTAATATCATGAAATACATTAGTCTGAATGTTGCAATCTTGATAAATATAACATTACTTCAGTACATACTTTGCATGAGAAGTAGGGCATGCTCACCGTTTATGCCAAAATGGTCCATTGGAATTCAGTCATTATTGACTATGCTTGATTTTTTATTAATGTGACTAATCTGATTAACATATGTAATATTTGATAAGTTAATCAATATGGTGACCTGAAAAAATACTTACTACTTCTGTTTTATTTTTTACAGTTATGGGCTCTCCTTCATTTTATTATGCCCACTATGTTTGATTCTCATGATGAGTTTAATGAATGGTTCTCTAAAGATATAGAAAGTCATATAGAAAAACAGTCTGGTATTGATGAAAGTAAGTCATTTGTTTCTTTGTATAACTTATGCCCTGTCAAATTATTTTTAGCCGAAAATAGAGGCCCCTGTTTAATTGTTTTTTTTACAGAATTTCAAAAATGTTTACTTTCCTGTAGGAATTGGTACTTATGTTTGTTATTTTTGATTATAGATCAATTGTCAAGACTTCATATGATATTAAAACCCTTCATGTTAAGACGAGTAAAGAAGGATGTGGAGAATGAACTTTCAGATAAGGTACTTATAAATATTTTATTTAAGTCGATATGGGGAAGGCTTCACTTGAAATTTTGTGCCTGTTATTTATCTTTGAGTTTATTACAGTGATTTTATGTGACAAGTAGTAAGGTGAATGGTTACCCTAATGCTTTCCTAATCAACAGAAAATGTCAATTTCAAATTGCATTGAGTTCATGTAAAAACCAAGCTTTCATACCCTCCAGTCATTTAACATATTGCCATACTGTTCTCAAGACAATGCCTCAAGAAAATCTGATGTAGGAGGGAGTTGACATTTTGGGGTTTTTATTTTGCCAAAGGATCATGTTGCCAAATGACTTTCCCCAGACATCCCATTTTGGGGTTCAACATTTACATAATGATTAATTCTTTTATTGCGTATCTAAATCTGTCACTCTATAATAAGTTTACTTTGGAATAAAATTGCCTCATATGGCCCCTTTTTCTGCATCTAGGCTGTATCCAAGAACCAAAATATTTCTTTGACCTAAGAATATATTATATATTGGGTTTTTTTTATAGATAGAGATTCTGGTATATTGTCCGTTAACTAGAAGACAGAAGATGTTATATCAGGGTATTAAGAATAAGATATCTATAGAAGATTTATTACATACAGCTATGGATAATAATACACAAGCTCAATCTACCACTAGTAGTCTTATGAATCTGGTTATGCAGTTTAGAAAGGTAAAACACATTTATACTCGAAAGTTTTAATATTTATGTACTGATCAATTTGTATTTTACATTAGAATTTGACAGTTTGTTGCAGTCGATTACTCTAGATTTAACTTTGAATTTATATTAGTGAAAGAATGGTACAAAATGATGCACTTTTAAACATTTGTAAAAATGAAATTCATCTTTATTGTAGGTGTGTAACCATCCAGATTTATTTGAAAGGCATGAGCCCAAATCACCTTTCTTTATGAAGATGGACCCATATTATGTTCCTAAACATATTTACAGATGTGGTAAGCATTAATATAGTTTTATTGGTACACATAGCCTGGGAGATGCTTTTTGATACAGTTTGCCATTATATTACGGGGTATAAATTTGAATGTTGTATATTACGATTTTTAAGACATAAAGAGCATGAGGGATGACTTTGTCACCTCATGGATTTAGGCGATAGTTTCAAATAAATATCAATTATATCCTGAAAACGTGGTAACTACATTTATGAAACAAAATTTAATTGTTTTGTGCTGTCTGTAGTATTTATGTTTATTTGTTGTATTGTCTTGAATTATTTTAATGTTTTTCAGGTATATTAGAACATGCGTTACCTAGTAAAGCTAAGATAATCTACAATCTGTTGTATATTCATTCACCTCATCATATACACTCTTCTCTTACTTCACAAACAAGTATGTACACTCAAGACATTTTATCAGTAACATGCATTAACTTGAATTATTGTAATGATATGTTTCCAGTCTATACTAATATAATGTTTAATTCTGTGGAGTCTCGATAAACAGTCACACTAGACTTTGATACCTTGAAAATTGAATCTGAATCAAAGAGCAACAGAAATACTATGATCAAAAATCAGAATTTATTTTGAAGTTATAAATTCTGTGATTTAAAATCAGCATTTTGTTGGTTTTGTATGGTTAGATGATCATAGTTTTGATTTTATTTATTTCAGATGGTCATGTAAATAGTGCTTTCTCTTTTCTACGTTTTATTGATATGTCACCAGCTGAGATGTATTCTTACATGTTTGGTGGACTATTAGTAAGGTAATATACATCTCCTCTATAATACCTCTGGGAATAACTTGCCCAAACATAAACTCGTCTTAATATGAAAATACTATAGCATCTATTCACTTGTCTGGATGTGAGACTTATGAGTCAGTGGCTAGTGTACAAACTATATACTGTGTAATGTTATACTTGTTGTAAAATGCAATGTTGAGAGGTACAGTCCTCTGATATTGACCTATTTTCTTACAACAAAGTAAAGCAAGAACTGACCACATTATTGCCATAAAAAAAAGCTTCCTTTGATTAAGGCCATTGCAATTGTTATGAATTGTAATGAAAAATAGCATAGGATGATAACTTTATAAATCTAATGTAATCCTCAAACTTTTTTGTGTAATTTTTGTATTGTAGATGGTTAGGTTTATTTTTATGGTTAAAGATGGCTTATCGGATACATTATGATATTGTATGGAGAGATGATTCTCACGGGTAAGATTAAGTGATTAAAAATGATTTGTATGTCAATGATTGCCAAAAGATTTGTTAGCTGCAACTCACTGGTGATTTTAAACCAGGAGACTACAGCATTCACACAGACTATTTTGACATATGTTTGGGGTTAATTTCACATGTGCATGTCATGCAGAAGATGGCCATTTTCATCAGGTGGATATCTCCAGCAATTTGATAATCGTTCAGATAGCCTAGTTATGATAGCTGTGAGGATAAAGTGCTCTTGAGGACATATATTTAGCAGACAGATTTTCTCCCTGTACCATTGCATTTCACTAAGAGTTTAATTCAGCAAGTCTGATCATTAAAGTAGCGATATTATTGATATCAAGTTATTAAAACAAACCAGTTTCAGTTTTTGCTTGTCCAGAGTTGAAATATACTATTGGTATATTATGGTTATTACAACTTCATTCTTAAATTAGTTGACTCTAGAGAGCGATAAACAATGGATATAATTAGCTAATATTGCAAGTATCAGAGCTTTAATTGTTAAAAATTCTCTACAACATATTCAACGATTAGTACAGTTGAAGGCTGTTAAATGAGAAATCGTTCGGACTAACTGTTACTTTATTAATATTTTATTTTTCTATTTTTAGCCCTAGCTCCAACAAGTGCTTTCTATTGAATCCTGTTCAAGTCACCTATTTTCCTAATGTAGCAGAGAGTCAGAATTTAAAAAAGATGGTGTTCATAAATCCTTGTTCCTCGTTCCGAGCACATGATGAACATATCTTACATTATATACCAGAAACAATTGCACATCGACAGGTCAGATTAAAAAACAAACGAGATCATATGGCAGCTACACGACAATTGATGAGTCCACCAAAATCTCCTACTAAAGTAAGTTAACATTATAATTAATATAGAGGCCATTTACTGCCTTTGTAACCATGTGTGGTTAGCATGTTAGACTTGACAGGCTTAACTTCAGTGGAAAGTGTGACTAGTTGTTTGGACAAAAACAAGTTCCCTTTAAAAATTGGTACAGGTAGTTGAAAACTTGAAATTATAGGCAGTTGATTAAGACACCAATCAAAATTAAATCATTATGTTCCGGAGACGTAAAAAATGAGCTTTCTGAGCAGTATCTTTTGAAATATGTTTTTGACATCAGATTTATTTACAAAAATTGTAAATTTAAAAATATAGAAATGTATCTTTAAATCAAATTGACAATTTGTTGCAGAGTCTTTCACATTCACCTAAGAAAGGTGGACATCCTACAACTCCTGTTGAAGAAATCTCTCTACCAATACATCATCATAGGTTACGACCAGAACGATATTTTACCCTACAACCTACAGATTATCCACCTTTTCTATATAACTGTATACCTAAGGTAAATAACAATTTGATATTATCACTACAATTTTAGTATGTTCCTACATGATTATTCGTGACCTTAATGACAGACAAAAAATGGGTATTACTCAAGACTCTAAATTGATTATGTATATTTAGCAATCTGCATGATTAAAAACAGATTAATAATGACATATTATTCTGGCTACCTCTTTAATTAAACATATGTACCAGTAACAGGCGCGGATCCAGAGGGGGGGGTCCAGGGGGTCCGGACCCCCCCCCCCCCCCCCCCAGATCAGGCTTGAAAATTTGAAACTTAAATCTATGCGATTTTATTGGCGATTTTTAGACCTGTAATTTTGGAATTTACCTTCCGGAAATACGTCAGAATGCACCAAATTTACCAAATTTTTCCTGTTAAGAACGTATCCGCGAGAGCACCATGCAGGTGGTGACAGGGGTCATGTCAGCGATTTCGGTCATATATCCCATGTGGGATGGGTTCGGGCCCAAATGCCTGCACAAGCGATATTTGACCGATGGGACCGCTCCTTATCCCCAGGAATGGGGTTTGAAGTTTTATCCTTGGAAAAACAGTAAAAAGTCGATTTTTAGAGGTTGAACTTTGAGAGGCTGCCTTGAGTAAACCAATCGAGATACAATAACCTAATTTGAATACAATGTAGTCAATGTTGTGCTCTTACAGTAAATATTAGTTAAAGTTTGAAATTTGCACAGTGGTCCATATTCAGACTGGATGCCAAACCCAATCCTAGAAACCATAGATTTGATACCCTAAGTTTGAGCGGATGTAGCGCCCCCTTTGCAGGGTTGCGGGGAAATTATGGTACCCGGGGAGAAAAAGCATGGCCACTAGAATCATATTCAAGGAAAAAATCCATTGCAGCCCAGTGTTGTGTATCACAATGAACGATTAAAAATAGAGAAAAAAAGACGAAAATTTAAGAAAAACAGCAAATTTGATATATATGGCATAGTGTATTTCTCAATATTATCATAGTAAAATGCTACAAAAGATTAGAGGATATCGCACCAACGATAATATTGATAAGATTCGTAGTAAAAAACGTACTAAATACGCCATAAAACAGAAGTGGGCGTGGCACCTTCATTTGCTTATGATATAACTGATCCTTAGGGTTGATCAAGTTTGAGTGAGCATTGACCTGGCGTAACAAATGTACTAGTTAGTTTTCGTTATTTGATACATGCAGGTAGTCAAACGACATAAATACCGAAGTTTTGCTTCTGCCTCTTCCTGGGAGTCCGCCTGTGCATATTGAATCAGAGTGAGAGGCCACTGCCATGCTTCTGACACGATGTCTGTACCAATATCTCAGTTTATTGCAATTATCCAAGCAAAACTAGCAAATATGGCGACAAGGCAGACAAAAGGACTATTCAGACCTACATTTGACACAATCTGGCTATGCTGATCGGACACCGAACACAATGCGGAAATGCGCGCTCCTTCGCAGTCCTACTGATCTATGCCAAATTCATCCTAAGAAAAATCACAATGTAAAATTGAACAGGGAGAACATGGCGCAAAAGAACAATTTGGATTCCATCGTATTGTCGCTGTCCTATGACTAGACCCATTAGAAAAAAAATGCAGCAATGAGAATGGTACAAGGAAAATAAAATGCATCAACGAGAAAGGTACACTATTTCCAATTTAGGGGGGGGGGCAGCACTAAGGAACAAAAATAGGTTTAGAAATCATACTATTGCATATTAAAAAGTGTCCGTGACACAAGGTCATGTCGGCCACGGAAAATAGTGGACACAAAAATCTTCAGAATCTTGTCAGTATGATAGTTTAAATGCGGTTTTTGCTTTTTTATTTAAAAGAATCGAATTTGCTGTCAGCTCAGACCCAAATTGTATCGATTAACTGGGCATATAGTTTTTGAGCAGTTAAACTTTTGAAACTCTAGCCAGAATGAGTTTCCATTCAGTTTGAAGAACTGTATCACTGCCTTGAATCAACAAACCACCCGGCCTCCAAATTTTTACAGGTGACCCAAGATCTGCTCCTAACACAGCTCGTCATATTTTACACCCACCATAGAAAACAGCAGAAACCATCTCTAATCGACTTGATATTTTCAAACTAGCCCAACATGGTGGAACAATTAACTCACGAACCGCCGATAGGTAAAAAGTCATCACGATTGCCTAAACTTTCAAATCAAGCGTTACACTGCCACTAGTGCTGCCCCAAAGGTGATGAAAAAGTACCATAAAGGCGACTATGACAGCTTCAGAGAAAACGTGCAACATCATCAATGGAATTCCAGCCAAGACTCTTCTGTTAAAGAGATATGGTCAGAGCTGAAAGATGTTCTCAAGTCGGGCACCAAAAACAATATCCTAACAGTAACACTTAACCAAAGCAAAAAAGTAGTGACCAGCCATGGATGATTAAAGACCTGAAAGTTCTTTGCAAAAAGAAATCCAATGCTACTCCATGGTCAGGCGTGAATGTACTGATGACACGAAAAACGCTTATGACCAGATGGTTCGGGAAGTAAATCTAGTGAAAGCATGGTAATGCAGTCAATGACTCTGAGAAAGCTGGGACCCTAAATTCATTCTTTAGTTACGTCTTTGTTGACATCAAAAGTGATTGACATCAAAAGTGACAAGTTACTTACAGACATAGTTTTCACAGTGGATGAGGTCAACTCGAATAAGAACACAGGGCCGGATGAGATCCATCCCATTATGCTCAAAGAACTGGCCGACGTAGTTGCCAAACCAGTGTTTGCCTTACTCAAAAAGTCCATCGAGACTGGTATCATCCCATCTGACTGGAAGTTAGCATATGTTTCTCCAATCTACAAAGAGCGTGACCCTGGAAATAACCGTCCTGTAAGTTTGATTCCATGTCTTTGCAAACTGTTAGAACCCCTCATAACCAAGCCCTTACAGTCGCACATATAAGACGATTTGCTATCATCGGATCAGTTTGGATTCAACGGAAAAATGCCGTGTTCATGGCAACTACTTAACGCATTCGAATGCTGGATAGATATGCTTGAAGAAGGTAAACCCTTAGATTGTGTCTTCTTTGACTTCAAGAAGGCTTTCAACATGGTACCCCATAGATGACTTTTTGCACAAGTGGAGATGTATGACATCAGTGATAATGTCCTCGCATGGGTAAGAAACTACTTATCTAACCGTTCACAAGTTGCAGAAAATGGTAGGTTGTCCCAACCAACAGCAGCATGCAGTGGTTTCCCTCAAGGTAGCATTATCAGTCCCATGCTATTCCTAATAATCATTAACGATCTACCCACTCTAGCAGCAAATTTCGTAAAGTTATTCACCGACGACACAGAACGCTTTGGTGATGCAAATTGTGACTCAATCCAACAAGACATCCAGACTTTCGAAAATTGGGCTACAGAATGGTGTGTGAAATTCCGACCCGACAACTGTAAAGTGATGAGATTAGGTAAAGGTCACCACCATTATGAATACATCATGCACAACGAATACACAATGAGGCGGAAGTGGTGAAACTCACAACTGTGAAAGAAGAAAGGGATCTTGGTGTGTTTAGTCGATGATCAACTTGAATTCCATTCACGCATTCTTGAAACAACAAAGAAGGCAAACCAAAAAGTGGGAATGATCAAAAGAGGGTTCAAGTATCTCGAAAAAACAACACTCACTAAACTCTTCCAATCCCTAGTCCGCCACGGTTTAGAGTACTGCCACTATAGTCTTTTCACTTGGATATGCTCTATGTAATCCACACTCCATGGATGGGCGTAAGGTCGAAAAAGCGCATTTTGGCCCAAATTTGACATGTTTTTAGAAATTTTGATTTTCTTAAGGGAGAGGCTCTCGTATGGGTGGAGTCCAAACCTCACTGATCAGCAAGCGTCTTGTAGGCACTGATGGAGTGATGACACCGTTTTTATTACTCGGGAAATTCGAGAGATGGAATGAAGCACAAATAATAACGGCCCAAAATAGGGAAGGAATATGTCATAAAGATCAGATTTCATATTTTTACAGGCGCCACTGCTCATCACACTATTGCGTTGCATCCAATTTTATTTCTTATTTTGATAAAACATGCTATGAACTTCACAACGACCGTATGAGATACTATGACATACCTGCAAAGGGGGTGCTACAAGGATTTTTTGGATAGCTGTATTTTGCCTCTTACAAGATATACCATTTTCACTGAGCTCTTAAACCCCCATAATGCAACATTTGCTAAAAATGGTGCCCATGTTAGAAAGTCGGAGACATGGCCTTTGCAATGAGAGCATGACAACTACCCTACATAACATACTTTATGAACAACGATATTTCAAATATTTGATATTTTCAATGAAAATTCAATGAAAAAATAGCTATTTTCGCGTGAAAAACTACTGTTCCAGCTGTAGGCCCCAGGGTAGGGTTTGGGCTATGGGACTTCACCACATTTATAGCAATGCTTAGGTGGTCCGATAACCAGAGTATGGTTAAAAAATTTGAACTTAGCACTTTGGCGTTTTTTCCGAATTTTGCATGGTTTTCTCACGGATTCATTCTTAATTGGTTGAGCACAATTAGTTAAGAAATTATCAAACCTAGACCCCCCCCCCCCCTGCAAAAAATCCTGGATCCGCACCTGAGTAAATGATGATTTATAAACAAATTATTTGAATCTTTTGGTAATTCTTCTGAGCTATAGTATTTTATAATTTCAATTTTAAATAATACTGTTAAGTATTTTGACCTGATTCTGTACAAAATTTAACAATCAAAATTATTTTGACTACTATCATTACTATAGGTTCAAGCTGCTTCTAGTTCATGGTGGTGTGAAGATAGAAGTGCAGCATGGCAGATAATGAAAGCTAATCTATGTGGTACATTAGATGGTAGAAATAGTTTATGGTATGGTACACCAGAAATAAGAGAAGAAGTTAAATGGTCTAACTACTATTTTACCTATCCTACTTTAGGTGGTATACATAGTGTTAAACCTAAACATGGTTGGTCAGGCATCTTTATACCAGGTACAAATATGTATTATAAACAATCTTTCAGATATTTCCATCAACTGATGGACGAACCCATTTTAATAGTCCCCCACTTTCTTCAAAAGCCGGGGGACAAAAAAATACCAATTTCTTGTTAATTAATGCTGTCATTTTCGCAGTCACAATTAAAATCATTATTTCTAAACCTAATATTCAGAGGTATTTGAAGTATTCACACAAACATAGGACAAGTTATTTTATTATTTCCTGTAGTATAACCAGACATTGAGTATGGATGAAAATATTTCAAGTTCGTCTATAATTATGTTCTGGAAGATTAAAACCAGCTTTATAGATTCAGTGATCTTTGTATTTTTTTATAAAGGTTACTTATTTACAAAGCTACAATAATACACAACATGCAAATTCTTAGTAATGATTGGTGTTCTGTGTAATTAATGTTTTTTATTGTGTTAGTCCCAAAATGACCAAGATTGTGTCAAGTGAACGTTAATCCCCGTTTCTCTCTCTCTCTCTTCCTCTCAATCTAACCCTTATACACTTTTATCACTCATTTTTGGAACCTCCCAACTGAACTAGGAACTAGTTTACGTATATTCAGTTGACTCAGGTGGTTAGAGGTAGTAGTAGATTCAGGTGCTTCAAAAGCTTAAGGATTAAAGTTAATCTGTGTTATTTTTTAGATAAGGAAAGTTTAGTAACAGATGCTGGTAAACTGTTTGTATTAGATTCTCTGCTACAGAAGTTAAAACGTGAAGGTCATCGAGTTTTAATTTATTCACAGATGACAAGAATGATTGACTTATTAGAGGTAAGACACGATATCATTGTTCGGATTGTGATGAATCTAATACCGTTTTGACATAAAATTTCACAGCTGTGAAAGCTACAATAGAGCTTTGTAGTAAAATCTTTAATTTACTTGTAAGTCTTACTTGCCTTTCTGGAATGGAACCTAGGGCTGCATCTATTTGGAAATTTTTCTATAGTGAATTCTGCTATTTACATGTAGTGGCCAGTCTTTGTGATGCTCTGTATCTACTTAGAAATTCTTTTTAATGAATGTAACATTTATAATATTGTAGGAGTACATGTGGCACAGAAAACATACTTATATGAGATTAGACGGATCATCAAAGATATCTGAACGTAGAGATATGGTTGCAGACTTTCAAACTAAAGCTGATATATTTGCTTTCTTGTTGAGTACAAGAGCTGGTGGTTTAGGTATTAATCTTACAGCTGCTGATACTGTAAGTATTCTTCTTTACTATCAACAAAAAAAAAATGTATCATAAGTTTCAATCATTTAAATTCTAGATAAAACAAATGGACCATACAGTTTAAAATACTTAAAATTTAGACAAAATAAATGAGCTATACAGTTTAAATTACTGGTGCATATATTCTAGACAAAGAGAAAGTGAACTATACAGTTTATGATATATTCCTTATCAAATGGGTGATACAGTTTAGATTATTTAATTTCTAGATAAAACGAATGGGTCATACAGTTTAAATTATTCAAGACAAAGCAAATGGGCTATGCAGTTTAGATTATTAAATTTTTAGACAAAACAAAAGGGCAATACAGTTTAAAGTGTTCCATACAAAAAAATGGGTCATACAGTTTTCATTGATTAAATTCTAGAGAGATATGGACTACAAAGTACTATTTATGTTTGTATTAAAATTAGTTTAGATAAGCTCTAACTATATGTGTATGTAACTGTATCCAAATTAATAAATGTGAAACAAAACCATCCACAGACAAATTAATAACTGCTTGATAGAGATAATAGAAATTGTTCAATAAACAGAAAGAAATAATATCAATATTATTACATTAACTATTACTTACAATAATCTGTATTTAAATTGATTTTCTAATGATTGATGTTTATATTTATTGTAGGTAATATTTTATGATAGTGATTGGAATCCTACAGTAGATCAACAAGCTATGGATAGAGCACATCGTTTAGGTCAAACTAAGCAAGTAACAGTATATAGACTCATCTGTAAAGGTACTATAGAAGAGAGAATTGTACAAAGAGCCAAAGAAAAAAGTGAGATTCAGAGAATGGTTATATCTGGGGGTAATTTTAAACCAGATACACTCAAACCCAAAGAAGTAGTTTCACTTCTTATAGATGATGATGAAATGGAGCATAAATGTAAGTACTATTTGTTGTAGTTAGTTGAGGTTTTTGTCATACATGTGATTCCTTTAGCTGGGACTGCTTATTCTCTTTTTTCTATGTCAACATTCAAAAGTATTTCAGTCAAGAAGGGAAATAACTCATGTTAAAATTGAATATGATTTAGAATTTTCTTATGGGAATGAAAATGCCCACATTAGGAAAGTTTGACTGCACTTTCCTTAATGAGTGCTTTTAATTTTTATAGTGAAAGTTCGTCAAACAGAGAAGAAAATCAAGAGAACGTACAAAGATGACCGTAAAAGAAAACGGGAATATAAGGTAATTCTTGAAAATCTTGATAATTGATATACACCATATATGCAACATATTTTCCCTTTAAAGAATAATGTGCAATTAATGTGAGTTTTGTAATTTCATGATATTAATAGATTAGATGATATCATTTAGATTTATATTATTGCCACTAATACATCATATTAAATGGTTTGTGTTTATATTTCAGAAAAGAGAAGGAAAGAAATCAAAATTAGAAGAGAATAATGTTACTGTACCAGCTATTGATAATGAATCTGTAGCTAGTGTAGATTCTATTTCTATACCAGCTAGTCCTCAAAGTGTGGTTAGTATACTTATAGATAATATATCATTGGGTGAGCTATGCAATCAACAAGTAAATACAGAAAGACAACTCATAGTTTGTGTAATAGTATCATGGTTTTACCATTGACTTCTATATAACACATAATTTAGGGTAGTTAAAAGGAGTTGAATACTCTGCCCGTATTTGCATATTTTGGCTTTAAAACATTAGTAATGCCGTTGTTGTATTATAAACTAGATGGATTGTCTAGAAGCTAAGAAATATTTCTGTTCTGTGAAGTTGTTAGATAAAATAAGCCGGAGTATTTTGTGTAATTGATTTAGTTATGTTATTTGTAGTAATGATAATGATTTATATTCTAGATGTCTGTAGGAAGTGAATTAACACCATCAGTTATATCTACAGCTGTATTAGATGATAGTAGTAATGATGGTGGTCTAGTTATAGTGGATGATGCTCATTCTTCTTATTCACCAGGTAACTTTTATACACACCTTTCATATCTCTTAAAGCGATCTAGAAATAAGCATCTCTGTGTCTGAAAGTCTGCTCATCAAAATTCTCCTCTTATATTGTTTGCAACTGTCAATGGAAATGATAACCATACCATTATCTGAACATGGCCGAGATAGTGTTAGGTTTACCCGTACCGTATTCCTTGTTTTCATAATGTTTATGAGTGTTTGTAATGGAATGAATTATGTACAATATGGAACACAAAATGTAAAATCAGGTGTGGTGGATTCATATTGTAAAAAAAATAAAATTGTAATGTACTGTTTAAACTTTTGAATGTCATTTTCCCAGTTTCATTTTTTTTTTGCGAGGGGGATTTTTGTGAACGAAATCACAGAATGTTTATTAGTATTTCACATAATGTATTTGTTGCAGTTATTTTAAATGTTTGTTATTTCAGTTTCCACGCCCACGCCGACACCAAAGAAAGGACGAGGTAGAGGACGACCGAAGGGATCTGGTGTTGGGAGGAAACCACGCGGCCGTGGAGGAAAGAAGGCTATGAGTGCAGCAGAGATAGCAGGAGCTCAAGCTGGTTTAACAGCAGCCTATGCAGCTTATGGTTATAACTTTACTGGAACGAGTAAGTTTACTCAAGAAAAGATAGATATTTGAAATATCACTAGGCTGGATAAGCATCAAAACTTTAGATGGGTGGTGTATTCAGGGTCTGTCCAGCCATTGATTAAACCAAAATGTTTATTAAAGGTTATTTCATTGACACAGTATAGAATATTACTCCACAGCTAAAATTAGTTCACATTTGGGAAATTCTTTAATATGTGAGACTGTCTATATATTCCATATTTTAAAGCCGATTTGTCTTTTTCAGTGGTAAATTATTATGTGGAAACATTTTATATTTTATATATATACAATATAGATGTTTATTTATACGTCTAATTTTGTTATACTTATTCATTTAATTCTATTTCAGGTACAAGTAATTCACCTAGAGCTTCAGGTTCTTTACCACCATCTGGACGTACCACACCTACAGTATAACTTGTCCAGTCTTTTCTTGCCACCATTGCTATTATTTATAAATGTTAAAATTTATTAATATTTTTAAACAGTTCTGTATTGTAATATTCTCATTATCCATGGTATTGTTATGAGTAAATTATAAGTTATATAACAATAATTACAGAGTCATACAATTTATGATTGAAGTTGCTGATCGTCATTTGCTTTTTTCCAACATTTTCTAATTATTCAGTTATTTGAGGCTAAAGTGGACTCAAATTGATTAATTAAGAAACAAAATATCAATTATGGATAATCTTCGAGCTTGAATTTGATCGGATTAAAAAAAGATTCTTCAAAATATTTTACCGAACACTTAAAGTTAAAGCTGACATTGGCTTGTTTATATTGTATTCAGAGGATGTTGAATGTTGCGGAATTTTCAATTCATCACATATTTATAAATACTGAATGGAATGGAACTAGGATATTCCTTTTAGAGATTCAACCTTCACAGTATTGTAGTTCGTAAGGAATTTAAATCCTTCAAATAACGATCAGTGGCTTTAAGCTCTTTGAATAGTACCTTTAGCTAAGAGAGTGTTTATGCCATCACTTGTATCATACACATATTTTCTACTTTAAAATTGATGCTGGTTTTCAATTAGTTTGTTGTGCTACTTGTGTAAAAATGGTTGGGTTTCATATGCAAATGTTAATTTGATGTAAAATGCTGATACTATGATTCAGGGAGTATTATGCTATGCAGCATGTTTTCTTTAGTCTTGAACTTTAATAGCGCAATTGATCGAAACAGTTTTAGTCTTTCAAACAAGAGGGTCTTTCAAGGTTGATCCCTGGTACTAATATCTATTTGAGGTGATTTTATTATCAAAACTGCTGTGTACATTAATTTTTGTGTGATTTCAGACAATGCACTAATTTTATTAGAGAAATGTGAAATCTAGGACCCCCCCCCCCCCCCAAAGAAAATGGGACCATGGGTATAACTGTATACAATGTATGGTTCACAAGCAAATTACAGGCAATTTATTCTAGCAATGTATACAGGTTTTAAACATAAAATAAGTCTGGCATTTCAGTGATATGTATCTTCCTTGGATGATTTCATTGTATGTAAATTTCTTATCACTCATTCATATCTGCTCTTAATTGTCTAGATGAGGTTCTATTCCAATTAATGTCACCTTGTTCAAACCAAGAAAAGTACATCAGACTGAATCAAGTTAAATATTTTAATGCTATTGTCCTTTGAACTTTATGAAAATCGTTAATAAGAATACTTTAGTACATTTTAAATTTCTCCCTTACTATTTCAAACAATAGATCATTTATGATTCATATATTGATACAGAATTTAGCAGTTAATGAGGTCATATATAGTTGATCGAAATATTAACAAAAGTACATGTAATCCAATTTTAAAAATGTACTGAGTATTCAGTACGATTGTGTTGACCATCAATATTTCAATTGATGATTAAATATTGAAGTTCTATATTTTTTGATATTGCTGTTTGCGGTGTTGTCGGTGGTTTTTTTATTATTAAAGTGTATATCTTTTTTAATAAAATGTGATTGTATATAAAGAAATTGAGTTTAATATAATCTTGTTATGTAGATATGTACATATTTAATACTATATGCACTATATATAAGTATTATATGGATGCACACACTAATATGTTGTTTATAAGTCAAGTGAATTATGTAGTTATTATTATCATGTCAAATGTTTTATTCATTTGATATACTGGTATATAAATATATATAAAATGCAAATAAAAAACTTGAAAATGAAAATATCAGTAGCTATTTTTTTTTTACTTGCATCAATGCATATATAACTGATCTTCAAATATAAAGGTCAACCTTCATCCAGCTCACATGATTTAATTCTGCCTTGCAGGTGAAGTATTTGTTTCAAAGACTGACTTTTGAAGTTACTATGCCACCAATCAGAACTTCCATAGTGAGTTATTTTTGCCAATGAAAGTAATGAAAATTGATTCTTGTTTGTCCATCTTTGAAAAACAAAATCTTTTATCATTATTTCGTTCTTTAGATATTTGCGGTTGCTCTGGGAATTAACCAAGAGTTGAACCCCTTTAATCGTGTGATCTAAATAAAACTAAAACATATTCTTATACAGCGTATATTGAAGTACACTGGGTTGAGTCTTATAGTTCTCGTTTTATACATTGAAATCATGTCGCTAAACATCGCTGTTGGCGAAATATTAAAATTTCACAATAAACGTGTGTATCATAGAAATTTATTGGTACCAGTTTTCTCTCTGCGGAGCAAAACTAAATTTAAATAGATTTTCACATATTTTAATTTTATACCACATCCCAATATTTGTATTTTGTTGTCGCTTCTTTCTCTCCACAATTTCTTATTAGAAGGAATTCTTTATGTAAGACAAATTCGTTCAGCGAATTTTACCGATTTCTGATGCTAGGACTGTCCTGAACATAGTTCCGATAGAAAGTATATGGAGCGTGCAAATTAAACCAATGAAAAAGTATATGGAGCGTGCAAATTAAACCAATGAAATTGTATAACTGAGATTGATTTGAAATTTATTAAGTGTTTCTTCAGCCTATAGATGTATCTGCAAAATTATTTGTGGTTGCCTTCAAGAAGGCTATCCAATCCGATTAACTAGTACATAGTCACCGAGAATTAATCATGTGAATAAAATCTCTTGCTATTATATAGTAACGGTACAATAGTGTGCAATGATATGTAATCGTATATTGCCGTCGCCCCCATCCTTCCGTCCGGCGCCCACAAATGGTTGTGGACGCTCTAGAGGCTAAAGTTGATACCCGATTTATACACAGAGTTGAAGGCCACGAGACTCAACGATTTCCGAAAATTAGTGCCAGAGTTATGGCCCTTGATTGACTTGAAATGTATACACTGTGTTTACGGTTATGCGACGAAGAATCCTATTGATTTCTGACAATTAGATCTTGTGGACTATAGCGGTGTCATCAATGTTTGATCCAGCTCATTTTCAACACAAGGCTTAAATGAGTCCTAAGAAGTGTTTGTTCAATAATGCAGGCATCCCAAGGAAACATTGTATAATGGCGAAACGCTTCCTCCGTTCACAACAGCTTCAGGAGTGTGGTCACCGTTAATTTGAAATGAAGAACAAGATCCCTTCCTTTAGCCTCTGGATGATGGCGACATAGTCGTTGGTATTCATTGAACTTGATTAGCTGTTCTCCACGACTGAACTGAACTTGCTGCACACAGAGATATACTTTGAGAATAGATCCCTGCGCGGAATGACCACCAAATTAAAAAAAAAATGTAGTATACTATTCTAGTATGCGGTTCTAATCACTTCTACATCTTTCATACATACAAAGACATGAAACAAATCATTAGATAGGAGATGAATCAACACTTCTTAATAGTCTCGAAGTATACTTAACGTTTTCGACTAAAATCGTCGATGTAGGATTTAAAAAGGCGGACAGCCAGCTTCATGTCTGTTGTACGCATTCTCTATTGTTATTCTGTTTGTTTATTTTCCAGTAGGACGTTAAACCCCAATTCATTTCATTTGTTCATTTTGATATTACGTATCCCACATCTTGGTTTGAAAGGGGATAAAAAAATAATACACAACTTGGTAATAACATTACACACAACAGTAGATATGTGGTTTCTATTATCATCGATACATCTAAATGGCTCTCTTAGGAATTCTACAAACCAAAAACGTCGTTCACCTTAAAGAGACAACAATACAAAATTGCACCGAGTAAATGTACGTTTACATATAAATTGTAAATTGTTTGTCAAGATGGGATGATATTTATTTCATGATTATTAGTCTTATAAACGATAATAATAGTGGATGGTGTAAATTCAGTAGATTCTAACGTAAACTTCAAATGGCAAAAACCCGAGTGTACTTTTGATATTTTTTTTTTTTTGGAGATTGTCGCTTTACGGATGATACACGCTGGTAACTATAGTAAATATTGGTGGTATTAGCTAGAGAGTTGCCTTTTAAAATACCAGAATGCGCACTGTGCCACCAAAATTGTTTATATTTTGCGCGTCTGACATTTGGGAACGATGTATATGAATTTACTGAAGAACTTGAAGAATGTATCACGTGCGGCACAGTGCCACAGAGACATCTTAATCACAGAATACGAAGTCGCGTGCACTGGAATCACTTAGAGAAATGTCGTTAAGGTTACAGTTTTTAGAGTTTTTCCCAATTATATCGAGATGCTTTCAGACAAAATTGATGACCATGCATTAGGTTTGAAATGGAAGCCTCAATATGCTTCACAGACGAAAACATCAACATATATTTAAAAACCGCAAAGAAAGCGAGTCCAGATTATTTTAATAGAAAAGACTTTTAGTTAAGATTCTTTACAATGAATCTAATAAATGACACAGATAAAGAGGTAAAAGTAAAAAAAAATCCAACAAAGCCATGGGCTCGTTTTTATGATTAAAATTGATCACGACATTTGTATCTTCGGTATTAAGATTTTAGCATGTCATGGTTAATGTATAAGGTCATTACTTTAAGACTTAAAAGGTATCTTAAAATTTAAAAACAACACATTAGATTTTAGAGGACATAATGCATTCTGGGGTCATTGTTTGTAATATAGATATAAATGTTTTATGATTTTGTTGATAATACCTATTTATAGTGTTGATGCATATATTTGTTATTTTAAAATAAATCTATACTGGGATTATGAATGTCGGAGTTGTAAAGATGTTACAGTATTTACAAGAGACGCGTAAGTCTATTATTAAAACCAGATGGTTGCAACAAAATATAGTCTACTTCTCTTGCCTGTTCTCAGTACAAGAGCAAACGCATTCAATTTATATCGTCTATATCCGTTCAAATTCTGTGCACCAAGTAGAACATGTTTTATACATTCTGGAGAGAGAGGCAGAGAGAGAGAGGGAGGGGGAGGGAGGGAGGGAGGGAGGGAGAGAGAGAGAGAGGGAGGGAGGGAGAGAGAGAGAGAGAGGTGTTTAACGTCCACTCGACACAAACTAGGTCATTTCAGGACTAACGTATGGTTTAATTTTATTTCAATAATTCGTTTGCGCGTAGGGGTCTTTAGCAGTGGGAGGAAACCGTAGGACCCGGAGAAACCCCATGAATGTGGACAGGCGACCCTACTCCTTGTCGCGTACAAGCGGGGGTTCAAAACCACGCCAGTTGACTCAATGACATGTGGCTTTATGATACAGCGCGCATGTACAAGCCATTCGGCCATTCTATTATAGAAATTTCGGATTGTTCCATCTTTACAATCATTTTAATATCAAAAACCTATATTATTTTATCAATATACTCGAATAAATATATCCGAGTAAGTGTCCATGAGATTGTTTCCCACTCTTTGGCGCTACTTAGAATATATAACTATTTTAAAACTTTTTACCCCATTCTAATTTGTGTCTTTTTAAAGAAAATATTGTTCTATTTTGAACACGGTCAAATTTTAAATATTCTTATGTCTTTGGAATGCCAGAGACTGTAGAAACACAGCTTTACTTATTACATCCTTTAATTTTTTGTTTATTGACTCAAATTTCAAAACATTTTAAAAAAAGTTTTAATTTATGAATAATTTTGTATCACGTTGTTGCGTGGTCTGACTGTTCCAAAAATATCAGATTTTATTTTCTTGATTATTTCCCTTAATTAGTTTGCGGTCTCGAGCTACATTATTAAATCCGGTTTGTTTAAAATAAATTTCATATGCTCTCTTGGGGTTTAATATTTGTATTACCAGATAGGGTTTTCTGTTAGCGCAGAACGCGATTATATATCGAGTAAATATTATCTATCTCTCTAGACACACTTCCTTTACCATTGGTACCTTAAGTCATGCCTTTCAAAGTTAAAGGGTACCGATGAATCCCGCCATAGCTAAATCGGGGTCTAACACTAATCTTAATTTAAAATATGATCTTAGCAATTGAAAATCAAACTAATTTTCGCATATAATGTGATTACATTGACTGAAAAATGAATTAAAGGAAGTCAATCTCGATTCTTTGGCCCCTAGAAACGGACACAAATGGGTCGGAACACATATGAATGTATAATATAAACTGATTTATATTAATCATTTCTATTTTTACTGTAATTTCTAATCAGTTCTAGCATCTGGTTATTCCAGTCTACACTCTACACCGATAGTATTCTCATGTGTAGAATATATTTAGCCTCCTTCATCAAGTCGCT
This sequence comes from Patella ulyssiponensis, assembly GCA_963678685.1. Lineage (NCBI taxonomy): Eukaryota > Metazoa > Mollusca > Gastropoda > Patellidae > Patella > Patella ulyssiponensis. Next base: position 55,705,157 of record OY783230.1, on the reverse strand, counting down.
TCACTACAAATGGAACTCGAAAGCATTCTGCTACGCGATTCGTTTTCCAATTTTAAAATTTTCATTTTGTCTTAACTATTGGATATCAGAAGCTGATCTTTAACGGTAAGATAACAACATAAATGTTGTGTTTGCAATGTCAAAGACTGTGGATGATATTGGGTTAAAGACTTGCCTCCTTTAATGTAATGGCGTAAACTTCTAATCCGCGTCCCGATGTTGGCAGTTGTTGACCAGCCACAAATCCGTAGCAATCTGCCAATTAGAACTTAGCATAATAATAATGATGTTCCCAAATTGCAAATGCTCGGTTTACTCTGTGAAGTTAAAATAGACAATCTGGAAATACGAAACGAATGCTACCAAGTTCTTATTTCTCCAGATGTGATTGCCAATGGGAACAGCTGGTGAAACTTTTTTACCAGTTGCTGACGTGACGGCCTGTCTTGCACTCTTATTGTAATCAATGTGGCGTTATTTCATCTACCAGTCTTACAACACACTTATGAATACTTTCTCCATCGTGTGCTGTAATGTTGGCGCGTGGAACAAACTTGAAAGTCTACACAAGAATGATTACAAACGTTAAACATGTTGGTCTGGATTCTAGATTGGATTGTTAATGACGTCTTTCCCTCCTGAAACGAGGGTCATCAGCTTTAAAATGGTTGCGTAGAATGATTTTGTATTTAGGCCTACCCCTTTTTCGTTTGGTTTTAAGGAAAATGGTCGAATAATGCCCACCCAACTTTTAAAGGGTGTCGGGCTTTGAAAGATATTCAATTTAGTTAAGGTTTTGTTTTAATAAAAATAATAAAAAAAGAAAGCATTTCTGTATTTTTCTGCAATTGTTTAAAGACTGACCCAGAGGCCCCCTGTCATCAAGTAGAGACGTGTCTTGTAAGTACACTGTAGAGCGAACACCTTAGCTAAATGGGTCAATCTGATTAAACACAGATCCCATTTCGTTTCGTCTTTTTATAGACCAAAATTTCGTTTTACGGGTCTTTATCATTGACGTGTTCTGGATGAAGTGAGGGATTAGCCAATGGAATGGTCTGTTACAACGTGGTTCGGGGTGAGGTGCACGGAGCTGTGGGTAATCCACTAGAAACATCAATGCTGATATGTTAATCATTTGACCCCTGACGTGAACTCCCACTATAACTTGTCAGATCTTCATGTAGTGTAGGTCTTCGAAACTATAAAAAAAGAAACTAAATATAGATCTGTATTTGAATCAGATTGCTAAATGGGTAGCATGTTCCTTGTCTAGCATAGCAAACATCCCAATTACTTATATTCGTAATTATCAATAAAATAATCTTCACATAACAAGTAATTGACATCTTGGTCAAGATTACCAAACACACCTTATACCAAACACACCTGTCGAGTTTTATTCAACCAGGGCAAATTCGCAGTAGGGAACCGGAAGTGACGATGTGTGGAGGTTGTTAAAACACGTGAATAGCTAAACACATCACAAAGTGTCCTTTTCTGGAAGTTCATACGAAAATGCTGCCACATTGGCCAAATTAGATTCACCGCATCCATCACAAGGTATCTGAATCAAGAGGCATAACTCTAGTAAATGAAATGACATGGCATGAAATGTGTTTAAAGATACACTATGGGAGATAAGATAAAGAGTTGGCAGTTCTCACTATAAAAGTTAAAAACTATATAGTGAAAATTTCAGTCAAATTGATCCACTATAGCCCGAGATCGGAGCGCTTGAAATTTCTGCATAGCCTCGGACATCATTACTAAAATCATTAATATAAACAGAGTAGTCTCGATTATCCAGTGTTGTGATTTAATTACAATGGCCGTTCAGCGGCATATTTGAATCTAATCCAGCTTACATCGAAGGTTAGCCTTGACATCGAGTGTTTATTATGGTCTGGATAAGTTAATTAATGTCTAATTGATAATTTAGATAACATTTCAGGCCTAAAGGAAGACATGTAATTGGCAGATTTTGCTCTTGCATAATGCAAGTTTAATGTCTAATTTTTCTGCATCAGTTGGCCTAATGAAGACGGTTATACAGAATGTGCATTATATTTTGAAACATTGACAAATACAGTTCTTATGACACCACAAACGGTATGTGGTTAAGAATTTTTCGAAGAGGCTGACGAGGCTTACAGAAAAATACAACTGGTTTGGAGAATACTATATAAACTCCGTTGCACCATTATTCCCAAATTTGACACAGCTAAACAAAATATTTTTGTGAATAGGCCTAGTACCCAAGTAAGTGGACAATGTTTTGAAAAATTACATAAATTTATATGAAACATCCCAAAACAGAAGCATTTTGACTGACAAAGTAAATTGACTAGGAATATCTGATAAAAACTGGTCCAGTGTCGAATCCAGACCGCCAGAAAGTTTACTTTAAATAAAAACACACTTCTGCAAGCAATCTGTTTTGGCTCCATCATAATTCACGATGTTAATGAGAGAGGGAGGCGACTTGACATTATAGTCGTGTGCCATATGGCAAATCTTACAACTCGAACCGTGGGAAAATCTCAAGCCACGCGCGCAAAATTCCAAACATGCAGATCTCGTGCCTAGAAAAATGCTAAAAAAACGAAGTTTAATCTTTCACTTAGATTTAAATGTCATTTGATGTATCTGAGGATTCCCTTGTGGTAAACTTTGTGTTGGGAGACAATAAATACTTCAGACAATAAAAGCTCAAAAATGAATAATGTTTTAATAAAAACAATCCTGATTTTATAAGAAAATGTCAAAACCATTTAAACTATAATGTACATTTTGTTGGAAGTTATTTTTCGAAAAAGGAAATATTGTTTAGATTAAAGAACGTTTTAAATGGGAGGACGTTAACAACATATAAAAAAGTAACTTAGAAATAATATTTTCAAACCAATATAATGGATAAGCAATCGAAATGGTGCAAATTTGCCCCTCCTATTGGGCCGAGCCACTTCATTTAACAAATCAGAATAAGCACCACCCAATCTGCATGTCTGTTTTCTATTGTCATTATCTTGCAAGCGGTTTAGAAAAAAAGTTGAAACACATTAATATTTTCTATTTTAAATCCACATTTCAGCAAATACAAACTTCAATTCGTCTCCATCGGGTGGGTTTTCAAAAGTCGGGGGAATAACACAAAAGGCTAACAGAAATACTACAGATATAACAGATTTATAGACCCCAACTATTTTATTCGCATTTAAATACCTCTATAGGATCTATATTTGACCTACATTACCCTCTTCCTCGTGTCATAGTCCAACCCCTATTGGACTCTTTAACGGTTTGCTTGACAAAATGTTTCAAACGGTTTTATAAAAGAAGTTTATCATAATGACGAGCAACAACAAATTCAGGATTTGACATAAGGTCATGACAACCGATTACCACATAAAAAAAGAAAAAGAAAGAAAGAGAAGTAATTAATAATATATGACTTCGCTGTATAATAAAGTATTTTCTTTTCAAAATGACAAATGACCTAATATAAGTAGCATCCATCAACATTTAAAATCTGATCTTCATGAAAACTGGAATACGAAACCAAGACGCTCCTTTTTTTTATTAGTAATGTGTCAAGTAAAACGTCATTAACCCCTGACGTACAGGTTAAGTGTTGATCACTTCAAATGGCAGCCAGCAAACATTTAGCTCTTTTAACTGTCATTACTAAAAACAAATGAGTTTTAAATGATTTCTGTTTGTAAAAAAAAACATTATGAAATCCGCATACACAATTTTTACTGTACAAGAAAAGCGCAAAGAGAAAAGCATCTACAGGAAAAAAATAATTACATGTTTCTAAAAATAACAGTTATTTCAAATTCCACACTACCATCAAACCATGAACATCTTATTCAGATCTTTAATAAAAAAAAAGGCCAATTCCATTTGTTCACATTTAAATTTATTTAGGTTGATTTAATTACTGCCAGCCCCTGTTTCCGTCTTGGAGCCATCAGTCTATGATGCCAGTCAATCACTTCCTGCCAACATCTCTAACTTCCGGTAACATTGATCAAAAGATAATCTATTATGATGATAAAAATCATCCTCCGTTATACACATGCAAGACATTTTAATGTTCATTATCCTGAAACAAATCATTTTAGATGAATGCCATTTTAATAATTTTTAATGGTTGCAACAGAAAATATCCAACAACCAATGAATGGGTTTAACGCTGTACTTTTCTGTACCACCTTTTCTGAAGACGCCATACAGTGTGCTTTTAGGGACATTTACCCGAACAGCAATGGAATTTCATCTGTCAAGGGTTCTTAGAGATTCACGCCAACGGTTACACGGGACCTCGTTTAAATTGAATAATTGATGGAAATGTATTAGTGTTTACAGCTGAAGATGTAGGCTAAGGTTAACGTAACTTAACCTTTGTGGTAGCTCAATTAACCAGAAGATAAAAAAGCGTAATTATTTACAGACGTTGATAATATTAAATATTTGATGCAAGACAAGCGAAATTGATTAACAAAACGAAAGTTGACTGCACCACGTTTGACATTATTATGAAAGACAATACATGTAATTTACTATAAGGTAATTATCTTCCGTAAATTATAGTAAAGCAGGAATCGGTTCCCACGCTCTTAAATTTACCCCCAGAACTGCTCAATCGTCTAATGTTACTAACTAGCTGTTATAACTTACTGTTTACCAGCACACCAACCTAAATAATGAACATATCACATGTTCCTACCAACTGGTGATAACAAGACGCAATCCCGAATAACGAACGCCCATTCTTACTCGAGGATTTAATTAGATGTGGTTAGTGTTGAAGGAAAGATGATGAAACAGTTTGATCATTTAGAAAGATGATTTATTTTGTAAGCACTCGCTTTGAAGGCCCACGGTCGCCCACTTGGCGCATTGTAGAGTCCAAAAGGCATAACAGAGGAGCGGTTTTATATAACGTTTGAAAGAGTAAACATACAATTATACGTGCAAGATATAAATATTACAAAAGTTGTTCGTAACTTACCTTTGAGGTAACAACTTTGGGTACGAAAATAAAAGAGATATTGAAAATAGACAAATGAAACGTTTTCTTGTTTATGAATTAATAGACCCCTTAGACCATCGTTTGAGACCCTTTAACTTTCTGAAGATTTATATGTAACAGCCAAGAAAAAAAATTCTTGATTTTCCCACGCTTTGTAGAAGTAACATTGTTGTTTCTTATAGCATGGTGTTTTTTGTTCTTTTAAACTCTAGTTCTTAACAAAATAAATAACATTTTCTCTAGCAAAACAATTGTTTCTTTTAAGACAAAAGCTGTTCTCGAGTAATTATTATTCTAAGAATTCTTCAAGCGCCATTTAATAGTCGTAAAAAGTAAGAACAACTGTGATTGATGACAAAAAGAAATCACACTATACAGAATTCTTTGTGGGTTTAAAATATCTTTCATTTTTAATTTGATGTTTAAGATAATTTCCATTCCAAATTTTAAAAATTCAGTAAATCAATGTCCCGTTCGGAGCAGCGGTGAGCTCCCGATGACGGCCGAGAAAGTTCCTCGGGTTTTTAGGCGTAGTGTCCCTTTGTCAGTGGTGCAGGACAGCGGTTCAGGACGGAGATCCGTGCAAGGAACATAGATCATGCAATGTTAATACAGTGTATATTGAAAATTTTCATTCAAATTACTGTAGCCTGAACGAAGATATTATTAGCTTTTAAAAGGTCTGACAAGGGTGCAATGACTGTTACCATCGCACTGGTTGTTCGAGGCTTAGTCCCGCTACACTATTTTAAATTAAATCAATAAATAGCCGAGCTTCTCTAATCTACTGAAAATCCGATCCACCTTGACATATTAATAAGTGTATAATTAATAGTTTTTATAACATTTAAGGCCTAAAGAAAGACCTGCAATATGAGATTTAGCTTTTGCACAATGCCTGTTTAAATATGCATTATGTAAGATTTACATAAAGAGTTGTCAGTTCTCTTTATAATTGTCCTTAAATAAATAATGAAAGTTGAAAATATTAAGTCAAATTACTTCATACTGATTTTTGAAATGGCGACCGTGTTTAATCCGTTCAAAATCACAGACAGTTGATTATGGGCTTGTCAAAAGAAAGATCTGTAATAGTCAAATTTAGCTCTTACATAATGCATCTTGAATTATTATATTTATCTAACATCGTTTTATTATAATTTCTCAAATGACTTGGCAACATTTATGTACAAATTATTTGTAGAAATTGGTGCCATGTCATTATGGTCATTTGCGCACATTTTTAGTTATAAATTTCATGGATGTAAATTTATAAACTTTAGACAAGATCTATATAGTCAAACCATTAAAAAATAATTCAAATATATATAATATGTACATTACATTTTATTTGTTGAAATTTATTCGTGAGGAAATTTACCTGCAATCTACCGACATTGTTTACAAAGTACCAGACAAAAAGGACTGCTCTTTATTCAGTGACCATAATCCTTAGTTTTTAATCCATAGTCCTTAATTCGTATTTCTTCATTTGTATCTTAAAATGAATATTTGTGATCTGTGATATCAGATTTGTAAATTGTATTTTTGTTTAAATTTAATTATTAATCTTATATTTAAGAATAAAATGTATTTAAAAAAATAAAAAACTTTCCATTTCATCAGAATTATACAATGAGAAACACATCTGAACAAAAATTTTCGAAAATACAAACATTGATTTTAAGGTGCAAATGTTAATTTTAGTGTACAAATGTCGAAATACGATAACAAATGAAGAAATGAGCATTATAGACAATTCTCATTTCTTCATTAAGAATTAAGGACACCGAATAAAGAGCTATTTGGTTTTCCATAGTAATATTGGAGACGTGTTGACTAGGATCAAGACAACACTTCAATTTACTTAAGTCAATTAATTCATTTGACTGAAAGTAGTTATCGTTAATATTGGGTGGATCTTGTATTTGAATAGAAAAAAGTTAAATCCAGGAAACATGAAATTAAACAATCGCACCTTATATACAGTATATGACTCAGTAAATGACGTCATTTTCTAATTGAATAAAGGTATGTCAAGATTGTATTAGATTAAAGGATACTGTCACGTGAAAGTCTCGTGTGCATTGATCCTTTCATATTCGAGTGACAATTAAATACAATATTTCGAAAACTTGACGGGCCAATCTCAGATGGTTTAGATGGGGGGTTTTGCTGAGACTACATCCCCAGGAAATGTTCTTTGTCACTCGAAATTTAAAAAATGAATCAATACTCAACACATACTAAGTCAATTTTAAGCGACAATACGAAAAAAGCTCTAAATTATATAAAAATAACACTTCAAAATTAATAACAATGGTATAACAATAAGAAATCCGTTGATAACACTCAAAAAGGAGTTAAAGTTCCACCAGAGTCTTTGACACTCATACATTTACAAAATGGACAATCAGGTAACTCATTGACTCTGCAAATACAGAACGACTATGCACATTTTACAAATTTTTGTACATGCCCACTGAATTGCGGAAATCAGGATGAAAAATCCAGAGGAACAGAGTATTCGAGACCAGCTTAGTGAGCCAGCGCTTTAGCCATTGAGCCACCATGACATAATTAATTCCTTGACCTATGCACCGATAGACCTACTATACACGTGTTTTAGAAAGGGGCCTATTATTAAGAATTAGAGGATTTTTAAATCTCAATATGCATATGATATTACCACCTCATATATTATCGACGGACGGCCGTATCCATCAATCATCGGTAAAGGAGTATACTATCTTAAGAACAACGTCGTTATCAGTTTAATCCTCTGGGATGTTGAAGGAAACGAAATAACATGTTTTATACAAAAGGTATTTGCTAGAAGATTATGAGTTTTAATATCAAGGTGTAACCTGTTTTCAAATTTAGGACCCCTTTTTAATACGCCACAGGTTCCACTCTTGCTTTGTCCTGCTCTGTTTTTGCCTTGCTCTTTTTTACACGAATTCCAGACAGTCAAGCGTTTCAGCGAATGTTTCGGCAAGAAATCGGGGATAGCTAATTGGGAAGGTTCTGGAATTTCACATTGATCGCTTTATAGAAATGAGCGTTTCGGAGAATATTAACCCTACCTCTAACTGTAACCCTTTACGAGGGGAATAGGTAAATCCGATGCAAGTTCAGTCTTTAATGTTAGTATTCCCCTATTAGTATACTCATTTATATACAGCAACGATTGTGGACTCCAGAAAATTTCCGAACCTCTTCAACCGGCCACCAATTAGCATCTTCGAAGAAAATCACCGACAGTAACTTCGGAGTAAATGAAGTCCCAACATCACTTTCGAACTGCGTGACACGAGTCAAACGTATGACCTAAACAGAATACTGCACTTCATTAAGTTCATTTTGATCATCTCATTGCAGATTCTAGTCGGACACATTTCTTTTCATTAAGTTCATTTTGATCATCTCATTGCAGATTCTTGTCGGACACATTTCTTTTCTGCCAGATACAAACTAGTGCTACTAGGAGCTAACTGAAAATTTCTACTTACGAATAAATGCTTATGTTAAAATTTTTATGTCATAAATAAAGATCATGTGATTAAAAATTACAATATGATATAGTGATTATAGTTTCTGATTATAGATTATAGTTTCATGTCACAGGAGACAAATAAAATGAAATGGGGTTTAACGTCCTACTCTTCTGCGCCTAACCTGGGCTAATGGAAGACGGGCATACACACCAGTGTGCTATGAGGGAAATTTTGTCCGGGCATCGGCGCTACGGTCTAATCTTATATCGAATTCTAACTGCCAAGTGATCTTTTACGTGCACACGGGACCTCGGTTTTCCGTCCCATCCGAACGACTAGACAGCTGCCCTTCCTCCGTTCTGCATCACTGACAAGGCGAAACCACGCCGGAAAAATCGAGATGAACTTTTTCGGCCAATGCAGGGATCGAACACCCGACCTCCAGGCTAACGAGCAAGCACCTTACCCACTTAGCTAAACTATAGTATATTTGATCCCATGACACGAGGTAAGGTGCGAGATAAAATGATAACGTTTCATTTAAAGCAATATTAGCAATCTTCATACCTTACTGCAAACTACCAGCACTTTAAAAAATATATTACACTTTTCTATAGACTGTCAAATTTTATGAAAATTATTTGTGTGCTCGTGGGCCAGATCTAAATATTAAGGCCACCTGCAGATTTCGTCAAGGTCATGAAATGTAAACAGAGCTAGTGCTAATCCTAACCCTATCACAAGACCTAGTCCTAACCCTTACCCACATTTCTAAGCTATAATCACGTCACCTAACCCTGTCCACATCTCGTACCCTTGACCAAATCTGCAGGTGGCCTTAATATTTATCAAACAGATCTAGCCGGTGGCGACCTTCTTGATTTGCTTGTGGAAATATGGATGTTTTTTTTAGCACAGGGGGTCTATTGGGATTATCCAATATGAAATTAAATGAAATGGGGTTGAACGCCACGCCATACAGTGTGCTATGGGGACAATTTTGCCCGGACAGCGGAACTACAACTTACTTATATCGAATTCCAACTGCCAAGGGATTTTTTTACCTATATACCAATATGTACACGGGACCTCGGTTTTTCGTCCCACCCGAACGAGTAGACAGCTGTCAGTGATGCTGGAAGGCGGGTCTGAAAAGGGGAAACCACGCCGGAAAAACCAATCAACTTTTTCGGCCAACACCTCCAGGCTAGCGAGCCAGCGTCTTACTCATTTAGCCGCCGTGACTCCTTACCCAATATGTCCCTCTTTTCCAATGTTTGTAACCAAATCTAGAAATAAATAACATCATGTTCATGGTACATACATTCAATTGATATGAAACTATGAAATTTAGATGGCATAAAAATTCGGATATGTTTAATTAATGTTAACATCTGTTTCCTGTCATTAACAACGCGTGTAAAATGTTTCGGAAAAGAACGAGTTTCATTACATATGATGTATGATCGATATAGTGTGCTAACGATTAATCATAACTTAATTGCACAGTTAGTTTAGGTGAAATTAATTACCTAATTATCATAAATGTTATTAAAGTTTAAAAAAATTAAATGCGTTTAACGTCCTATATACTGTTCCGCACCAATTGGGCTTATGAAGACGGAAAATTTGAGCATGTTCAGCACTTCTGCTTGATTTCATCATCAACGACAATTTACAACTCCAGCATAAACAAAATATAGATATATCATATCATTGGCGAATAAAATCTGACTTCCATATATAACGTTTAATGTGCATACCGTTCCTCGATTTCATCATACCTAATCTATAAAATAGTAATATAAATATATACAATCACACGCCTCATTAATCAATACATCCCGTTTTTAGGTGTAAATTTGATTTACATCTCAATAAAATATTTGCCGAATTATAAACTAGCTGATGCAAGTCATGTTTTGGCGCTGATGCAATCGACTAACAACCATTAGCTATTGGTGAATGGCCTCGATCGCTACACTTGATTGGTTGATCGTAAGGTCAGGCGAGTTCATAGGTAGAGGATTGTTATAAATATAGTAAGAAATAGAAGAATAACACATTTCACTCTCTATGTTTAGTAATATATTGATGTACTATCGTTATATTATCTACGATGAATACCGAAACTTTGAAAGAACTGCTCCTTAATGCAAGTCATTTGCATGTGTTTGGATATGGATCACTGTTATGGAAAACTGATTTTAAATATGACTCGAAACAAGTTGGTTTTATAAAAAACTACAAACGAAAATTTGATCTTGGAAATACTACACACAGGGGAACGGAAAAAATGGTGAGTGAGAAATATTACATTTCATTAGTTACAATTTGTTGAATGTACAATGTAAACGAATGAATAAAAACTCTTATCGACTTCATTACTAATATTTTCCATATGTTTCCTTGTAAGTGGCTTCGGAGAGTCTGGCAAGTGACAAGGGCTTTTGTATAGTCGTTCGGTCCATATGTTGTTTCAGGCTTAATGAATAACATTAATTAATTGAAATATACAATATGATAACATTAGAATAAATTGTTATTGCAGCCTGGACGAGTTGCCCACATTGAAGAAAGTGAAGGGGTAAGTTAATAGATCTTTTATTGTTAAAATCAGTATCTATTACTTTATGACATGTACTACGCGGGGAATTGCGTACTTCACAATAACAATTTAAAGTATTTCCTGTTAAACAAACGGTACTACAGCAAAACAACATTTCGTCATTGTTTGTTGTGAGAGGGATTGCATCAGACACGTGGTTTGTCTATATTTAGTAACATCTAGTGTCAAAATGTTGTTTACCATGTCAGAGAGTTTCTCGTGAACTTGCGTTGTATTAAACGTGGAATTATCGTGGTAACCGATTTCTGGAAAATCACAGTTAGCCACATACTGGGGTAACAGCCAAAATAAAATCGGTGAAGGTTACTATTCAAAACTCAAAGACTAAAGGGTTAATAGTTCGCTGACTAAACAATAGAATGTAACCATAATATTTTGCTCAGCTTCATAGTCAAGGTTATACTGAGAGAGAGAGAGAGAGAAGAGAGAGAGAGAGATGGGATTAACGTCCACTCGACACAAACTAGGTCATTACGGGACTAACATATGGTTTAATTTTATTTCATTAATTCGCTTGCGCGTAGGGGTCTTTAGCAGTGGGAGGAAACCGGAGTGCCCAGAGGAAACCCACGAGGTTGAGAAGCCGCCCCATCTCCATGCCACATACGCTCACACCAGGGATCGAAACCACAGCCACAAGCCAGAGGTGACCGGCCAGCTAGAGGTCGAAGCGCGGCACTCTAGACCACTAGGCCATCCCAACCCCCCAAGGTTAAACTGCCCAAGCCGCCCAGGAAACTGGCTGTCTAAAACCCGGAAATTGCTTTAAATATTAAAAACTGCTACGGCAAAAATAGAATAAAAAAAATAGTATTTGTCATAATATTTAGAATAAAAAAAATTGTATTTGTCGTAATAAGATTATAATTACCCCCCCCCCTCCAACTATAACACATACTTATGGAAGAAAATTAACTGATTTATTTGAGCGACGTTTCGAAGTGTATTCTCTCAACGTTTTCAAGCAAATACAGTACCACATGTGTGTTGGGCAATTATACATACATTATATACGTAGAAATCAGAAATCATACATGACAACAACAAGATCAAAGGCAAGGTGCATGTAAAGGAAATGGAATGGGGTATAACGTCCTACTGCACTACTCCAACTGGGCTATCGAAGACCGGCACACACCATACAGTGAGCTATGAGGGACGTTTGCCCAGACATCGGTGCTACGGCCTACTCTTATATCGAATTCCAACTGCCAATGGAGCTTTGACATGTAGGCTAATGTGTACACGGAAACTCGGTCATTACTAACACTTCTTACGTAGGCTAATTGTTATATATAAACCATTAAGATACTTAATTAGTCGCCCATAAAACTGAACTAAATAGAATCTGCTCAATTTTGAGCGCAGTTTCATATAAGTGTTATAATACCTTTAATTTCTTGTCTCACCTGATAAATAATCTTGTGTTTCATATGTTTCCATTTTTTTTTTATTAACAGGACAAAGCCTGGGGAGTCGCCTTCAAAGTTTGTGGAAAAGCAGAAATCATGAAAGCTCTAAACTACTTAAATACAAGGGAATGTGAACTGGGAGGTTACACGACTTTAGTGACCGAATTCCATCCTCGTGAAAACCCGAATCAAACTTTAACCGTGTTATGTTACACGGCTACAAATGACAACACTCTTTATCTGGGACCGACCAGTTACCTTGATATGGCAAGTCAAGTGGTGTCCGCCAAAGGAAAGGCGGGAAGCAATGTAGAATACGTCACGAAAATTGCGGAATACGTCAAAGCATTCATTCCCGAAGACAACGACGAACATTTGTTTTCACTGGATAAAGAAATTAGGTTTTTAATCCGTGATAGGCAATTATCAAAGCATCGAGTTGGGCAAGATCCCGAGTTACATGCAAGCACGATAATAAATCCGGTTCCGGCTTCGTAGAATACCAGTGAAACTAAGGATGTGCTTGCACCAGCAAGACGTTCCATAATGCTGCTGAGCCCTGCGCTTCCGTCTTCGAGCATGGTTAGCAAATTCTTGGTTGGAGTTTTTTCGCATATATTGATTGCTGACCGAAAGCTTGAAATGACCAGAAAGTGTCTTAATGCCAAAAAAAAACGAGGACATAGTTCATCAAATCAACGCCACAGTTCTTCGCGTGTAAGAACAGCAAACTTTCTATTTTCTGCATGCAGATGGTGAAAATGGTTGTGACCTTTCATAAACCAGTTGAAAGAAAGGAAATCAAAAAATAAAATCGTTATAATTTTACGTCTTCCGTCCTCTTCCTGTAGTATTTATTCGCTTTGCCTTCTTTTAATATCTTATATCCTTATGTTAATAAAGGCCAAGATCGCAGTTAATCAACTTTTGCCATGCTTAACCGTGGTAGTAGGGTAATATGGTTTATTGAATTTACTGTTATACAATAAAGTAGACTAATTCTTTCATGTTGGCTTTCACCTCATAAGTATACAGCAATTAGCCTACATGTATTTATTTATAGGTTGTTACCCGGTCACAAACAGAACAGCTAATCAAAATAATCAAAACCCTATTTTGTGATCAACCATACGGGTGATGGGTTTCTATTTTACATTCCGAATATTATAATTGTATGTTATTCAGTTTGATTGCAATACAGATGTTATAAAAAGTTCCTTTTTTTGTGTTTTTTTATGTGATGTAATAAAACAGTTACGAAAGCCGCGTTGCCAGGCAACAGATGAACACCTATCTGTAGGACTTTGAAGAACGGTGTTCAAGGTCAGATTGAATAACGACACATGCAAGTGATGAGCGAGTCGATATATAAATAAGGAGCTGTGTTGGTTCAGTGGGTAAGACGTCGACTCGGTAGTCAGGAGGTGCTGGGTTCGCTTCAGGTGTTGGCCAAGAAAGTTCCTCGGGATTTTCCAGCGTGGTTTCCCCCTTGGTAGTGTAATTCAATAATTCATCGTAACCTTACAGATTCCCACATTTCAACCCCAGACGGTGTATATCGTTAAAAGAAACACACCCCAAACAAGACTGTTGTATCTTTAAAATCATTCTTTTATTAATAAAATGATCGGGATTAAAAATATCTAAAAAAGTTCGATTTAATTAGGTGTTTTGTTTGGATGACAATCTGTGGATGTTAATCACTTTACATCCACAGTTAAAGCTAGTGTAAAAGTAACTGAAACTTGAATTAATCAATGATTTCACCAATGTACTAACTTTACAACCGATAGGTGTACAGGTAATTAGACACCCGGGCTATCAAGGTAAGTTTTAATTCAACTTGCTGTCCGTAGTTTCCAGCGACATTGTTTCGAAAAGGAAATCAACAACCTGTGAATATTTCTAGAGTTACCTCCCATTAAACAGGTGGTCGTAACAAGTGGTCGTCACGCGAAGGCATCCATAATTAGAATATCTAATAAGACACATGGACAAGGTAGACAGCAATACCAAAGATACCATTATTCAAAGAACCAACAATAGCCTTCACTTCTTTTGAAATACACAAACAATAAAGCAAAGTTCTATTAAATATTTAAATTAAATTAGTGAATTAACAGACATGCATATATATCTTAAATTAGCAATAATTCGACACTTTATTATATTTATGAACCAATGTACTACCTTTAAAACTTAAATAGGTGGTCATATTTATAATAAATTAAAAACCACACAATATAAACCGATTTTATTCCTTATATTCAGTTCTTTGAACTGATTACAAGTCTCAATTAAGTCGGCGGTAAAACTGTTATTGACCAAATATTGATACCCAATAAAACAAACCATATAGCTATTTATTAAACTATTTTAAAGGTTTACACCTAATCCGAACCACGTGCATTTTATGTACCATTGTCTACGCCGAGAGGCCCAATGGCCATCTGACAAAATCATAAAAAAATATCACGGTATGGAGGTATATCCATAAACCTAGATAAGAACAGATATCGCCATGCCCTTATATATTTACATAAGTTCAAAAGATGCCCCTATTTTGTTAATTTCTTGGAGGGATATTTCTGAAGACTATCAGGTTACAAACTTATCATCGTCTGTTCGTTTCTATTGTTTTGCTAAATACTTGTTTAGATTCGCGTCAAATAACAACATATCATGGAAAATACCCTCCATAGTTATGTAAATCATCTTCTATGGGTCCACTACACGAGTAAGTGAACTTCTGTCTAACTTTTGTTCCCTTAATCCCCCGTGTCGCCGATGAATTCAGCCCGTATCTAACACCAATTAAAATCTAACCAACCATAAAGAGAACAAAAATATTAATAAGTCAAAAATCCATTTGAATTTTATCAATTCAAGTTTTAGAGAAATGTATTAAATCACGTTACAATAACGACTAAAAAATGTTTGACGCTTAAATAGTAAGTGCAGGAGGACCGCACTACACGCTTTCGTATTATAATATTACACATATTAATATCGGACAAAATGGTACAAAATACATTTACATAACCGTCATATACATTTATCTATTATAGCGAGAGACGATTGTTACGCCCATATAGGAAGGCATGATAATACAAGTGAGCATCACAGACAATCATGACCATATATCATCATGGTATGACTGTCAGATTCATTGTTTGAGATGAAATATGGCTGAAAATGTAAAACTGTCAGTATGATACAATCAGGTGTATTAGGTAACCAGATATGAGACATATTGTATTTTAGGCTCATTCTTAGACAGGTAGCAGATTTAAACAATCACCTTTCCTATTATTAAAATCCCCCTGTGCGACGGTGTTCTACCAGGTGCACACTTTAAGCCTTTATTATTCATAATAAGTGTCAACGAATTTGATGACAGTGGCTCATTCATTATAGTTTTTATATCCTCACCAATCGCATCATTAATTTAAGTCTACAATGTCTGATATGTGAATAGTAACATCTCCAGTCACTTCTTTACACAGTCATTAGATTGACACTTATAGTAGTTTGTTTGTCTGACAAATTTGTACCAGAATCATTGAACAATTATTTTATTGACCGCAGGAACACGGAGGCCATGTTAGGCTCGTTAATATCATCTATTATAGATAATTATCAGAGTAATTGTATATTGATATAGCCATAGGCGGAACAAAGGAATCAGTCACCGAACAAATCACAATAATTGAAACATTCGTTGTTAGACGTATGAAGTAGATGTGTAAATACGTACCCGTGGCCAGAACACCACTCTCAATGCAAGACTCCCTAAACTATTTGTATACTATTTACAATGACAATAAGAAATTATACTACACGCGTAATTAAACTTGAAACAAGAATATTGCATTTCTGGACATTTCCTTGGGAGGTCTATAATTCGGCATTACGGTCAGTTAGCCTTTGAGGAATACTAGAAGTAAATAAAATACTCGAATGATACTTGAGCTGAGGTACTACCCACGGTCAGTTTGAGAATCAATATGTTAGATACAATTAATTTCAATTACATGCCCACCATGACAGTTATTAAATAAAATTTTCAAGTTGAATATTTTTACTATCAACCATAAAAGTTATTTATATTGATTCGAACCCACTGTTGACAAATCGGCAAATTTTAAGCAATTGCTATATTTGATAATAAGACTTGCTCATCTCTAAAATACCCTGCTTTCTTAAAGTTACATTATGGGAGATAAGATAAAGAGATGACAGTTCTCACTATAATAGTTAAAAACTAGATAGTGTAAAGGTAATTTGCTGAAAATTTCAGTCAAATTGATCCACTATTAGCCGAGAAAAAAGCGTTTGAAATATTCACATAGCCTCGGTCATCATTACTCAAATCATTAATATAAACAGCATAGTCTCGATTATCCACTTGATAGATTTAATTATCAACGGCCATTAAGCGGCATATAGGATTTTAATCCGCCAACATCGAAGGCTAGCCTTGACATCAAGAGTTTATTATGGTCTGGATATGTTAATTAATGTCTAATTGATTATTTAGATAACATTTCAGGCCTAAAGAAAGACCTGTAATAAGCAGATTTTTGCTCTTGCATAATGCTATTTTAATTTTTATTTTAATTTGCTATAGTCTTTCAGATGTGGACCAAATGATATTTCACTTTTATAAAATTACATTTTTTTAAGATGACATCTTCAGGCGACTTATCTTGTGTAATAAACTTAAAGTAATAGCCAGGACCCGATTGTCAATTAAAGACTCATGATCATCGCTTATCCGGTTTTAACATGATGATGATGTAATGCAAAGGTGAAGGTCGATTCATTGTCGCTCCGCCATTCAACTACTGGCACACTCATTGACCATATAACACCAACATCAACTTTAATAAACATATGCCAAATTGGAAATTTTGTAAGAAACTGGGACAATTTTAATCATTCTTTAATCTCCAAGGCAGATGCAACCAAATCATGTTTCAGTGACCCCTACTGACCCCCAACTATCCTGTCAAAAGCAGGGGTTAGAGGTGGAGGATTGCACGATACGTGATTTGAAAAAAGGGATGAAACTCACTCGGGGCTTAGATCACACTTTAAGATTACACAATGAGAAAGGGGTCGAATCTCTGATCTCGTTACATTGTAGAGGTCGAGTCGGCCTCTATGAAGAATTGGGCTATTTTGAAATGGTCTCACTCGAATAAACAATACCCTATTACCACCTGTCCGTATCTCAAGTAGGGCAACAACACGGAGTTTATTGTCAATCAGTTTGTTTTCTTCAAATAGAGAATTACTTAAAGTTGGTTAAAGTGAGTTCAACACAAGTTTACATTACAATATCAACAGTCTTTAATAATAAAAACTGTTTATTTGAATGTAAAGGGAAAGTTGTACTAGGGTTCGAATTAAAGACCTTATCTGGCATGAAACACTGTCTTATTTTCTCTCTTGTACAGAATCAACTCCGCTATTCAGATCGGGATAGTGGTGTCACCCGTTTCCGGTTGTATGTAATCGGATAGACCGCGTTCAGTCCATGTTGCGAATACGGTACTTACCAATTTTCGACATTAAAAGATCGCATTAATCTTACGATTGGTTTTATTTTCTGACCGTGTTCGTTAATTACTGTGTGCAGGACTAGTATCGAACAGGGCCGTACCTAGTGGGGTGGCAGGGGGTACATTGCACCCCAGAAAAATAAGGCGCCCTATCCTCATGCCCCCCCCCCCCCCCAATAATTTGACAATCTTTCGATTTATAAAATAGTACACTTGATTATGATCACACAGTGATGTTCTTTAGGCACTGATCAGTCGGTCGGTTATAAGGGCGACCACACGCCAATTGGTTCGTTTGCCCTGGTCCAGACTTTCTTATATCACTGCTGCACCCATACGACACACCTGTGCTTGCCTACTCCATGATCAAACACGATAGCAGATGGCTTCCATCTTGTTTACTGACGGTACTACTTATTTTAAGACAGACTCGGCTTTCCAATTTATAATATCTACGTCATTGGGGATTTCCAATTTACACTCACTGGTTGCTATGACCCGCTATGGCGTTGTCTAGAAACGCGCGTGCTCGCGTTAGTTTAAAATTTTTGCTATACGTTTAACATGGACTATTTGATGTAATTTGCCTGATTTGATTTGGCCCCATTTCCATAAATTTAGGTTGTTTTTTAGAAATTTTTAGCAAATGTTAATCTTAGGTGTTTTTTAATTCTAGCCGAAGTAAATTTTTTTACAATTTATAGCGAGTTAAGTTATCGTCTCTAAGAGGCGGGCGTAGTATTTTAAATGGCGGCCATTTGCCATCATGTGTATTCTTGAAGTAGGTACACATGATGTAATCGTATGTGCTGCACCCCGATTTATAAATCCTACATACGGCCGTGGTATCGAAGACCACATAAATGTTATGATACATGGATTTTTAAATTTGTTTTATCACGTATGTAGAAGAGGCGTTGTGGTGTGTGTGTGGGGGGGGGGGGACGCTCTACCCCTGTGCCGAGAAATCGTGGGATGCATGGAACTTATAGGGATGTTTTGCAGCATATCCGAGTCATGGTATATGTTTGACACTGGACGATCAATATTATTATGAAGTAGCGTCGAAAACCTCAGCGATAGCACATGATATTTTCCATTTGAGAGGGGCGCAAAAACTCAAGGTAGGCACAGAAGCTCTAAACTCTAAACCCATAACGCAAAGCGCATCATTGTCTCACGTACACTTAGCCTCTGGTAGGATTTGTTAAGTAATTATATGTATGACATGATTTGAACGCCGTTAAATTTCAACTGGCATTTTTTATTTATTGAATAAGATCATAAAATTGAGATACAGTGTATATGAAAAAACTTGCTTAGCAAAAAATGTTTATATTATAGTAAACTGTATTCAAATTGCCATATCACTGAATTCATTTGTCTATTACCACTCTTTTCAAATTTAATTTATATTTTCATTTTATTGCAATCTCTCTTTTTAAAAAAAAACTGAACAGATTGGGGGAAAGAAGAGTAGCTTGTCTGTATGTGCTAGCACGTGTTATTTGACATGCTCTAATGCAGATATAAGATTTCAAAACAATCTTTGTCAATTTTCATTCTTTGACTTCTCACTGGTGTCATCGTAACCTTGGAATTCATTTCACGAAATGATGAAAGCCAGGACTCGACGGGTGAAAACACATTCGTTAATGCAGACGATGAAACAGTAAACTAAGTTAACCTTTAGAAGATAATATTATCTATTCATCAGAATTTACTAAGAGAAAAGCCAGTCACGCCATATGCAACTTTTTAATGCAAGCTTTTGTCGTCAGCTACGACAAATATCAAATCTGTGTCATTTTTCAAAACAGAAAAAACACCAAAGTAAAAACATTCCCCAAAAAACTTGGAAATTTTTGTAAATAACTGCACGTGTAGCTGTCTCGTCACATGGTAACGAGGTCAACTGTCAAATTAAATTGTCTCGAATTTCAAATGATTGCATTTAAATCCTGAAATTGGAATTCTTGGCTCAATTTATTTATGTTTAAGTTAAAACATACATAAAACTGCGTTGATAACGTGTATTAAAGTTGACCTTTATTAGATATCTGTGTTCTATTATTGGTCAATGTAAACCGCAAATTATCAACTTTAAAAGGCGAAAATCCCCGCCGTATTTATTATTAATAAAAGGGTTTCTTTGATGAAGTTATCTGCGGACTAATAAAGTTTAGAAACTGTCAAGTAATTGTACTTCAACCGGGTGACAATTTATTATTACTTTGTATGGACAAAGAAAAAAAGAGTCAGGGCCGGACTAAAGCCTCTGAAGTCTTATTTGTTACACTAAATTGTAACAACTGACGACACACAGTCCCAAAAAATAGCCATTTATACCAAACAAAGGATTTCTCCTTCCAGATGCTAAGGGCTAAGGCCATATGGTCGTCTCATAAAGCTTATATTATCAATAATATTATAGCCACGTCGAGGTTGTGAGCCTGACAGTTTTAACAGCCTTTAACAAAGAAATCCTATTACATCTTGATAATATCATATAAATTTTCATTTTATGGGCCGTTAGTTGATTTTTATTAATAATCTTTTGTTGATTGATAAGCCATAAACTGATCGCTGTTTAGCCTCGCCTATGCAAATAACGCCCTAACATCAAGTAATAATCTACAAACTATACAATTTGTGATGTAGGATTAGTGAACAGGCTTATGTATAGTTGAAGCGAGTTTGATTAGCTGCGACTTGAATAGGCTACACCAGATCGAAATGGATTTCCGCGGGACTTTTATAAAGTCGCTTAGGAATTTACAAAACTTTATTTTTATTGGATGCGTGTTTCAATCTCTAATACTATAATTCATGAAACAAACTGACAGCAGGATTTCTTGTACGTCCTTTGTCTTAACACTGTTTTTCAATAAATATTTACATAAAATAAAGATACAGAAATAGTGCCGTGAGCCGACCGGGATAATGAAGACTGCAAATTATAAAGATAATACATACATTATACTTATGGGACCTGAAACATCGTAGCTTATGTCAACTCATCCCCCATAATGACGTATCTACAAATAATCATAAATGAAATACACAAAAAAATACCCTTAATATTACAGATAAAGATATATTATATACGATTTCGATAAGGAGTTGATAGTTTTCGCTATAATAGTTTTTAAATAGATAATGAAAAAGGATTATATTGAATATGTCAGGTTTGAAAAATAGCATAGTTTCGATTTTCATTGCTATCGTTGTTACGATAATAAGAAAAAAGTTCCAATGGCGAACGCGTTTCGATCCGTTCAAAATCTCAACCATGCGATAATCAAGAGAGTAAATCATTGGGTTCTCCTGTGAATAGATGTCTAATTGATGATACTTGAAGCCAAGTGAAAGAGTTATAAGTTAATGTACGTAATATAAATTTAGCGTCATATTATCTGCCGATATGGATAGGAAGGATGCAGACCACTCAAAGTAATATCATACGGTTAGGGAAGACGATAGTCTGTGCCAGAACACGATTGGGACAGTCTGTAAACACCAAAGAACCAATGTATTGACCATTGACGCCACCCCCAGATTGATTACTCCAGGCCATGTTGCTGTCTTGCCATAACGCCTGTCATTCGCTTAAGGCGTTGACTGATCCTAACTCACTATATCCGTTCCATCCGTATACAGTAGGTCTGTCGAAAGCGGAAACAGAAATGTGAAAATAACATTTGATTTATAAAACGTAACTACGTCCTTATTAGCCCAGCAGGACGTGAACCCCCATTTCATTTCACAAAACAGCATTTCTAAGTCAAATGAAATGGGCATTTAGTTCTTAAGAGTTCACCTATAACGTCAGCTGTACCGGTCGGGTGTATTCTCATAAGTTCGCTTGTCTTTGCTATTTAATGTCACTCATTTACAAAGAATGCCGACGTTTATTAAATAAACCGAAAGTAGATTGGCGTTGATAACGTCTTTAAAACTGCCGCCAAGTGCAATATAAATTATACTCGATATTGGTTTTTAACCGCTTTATAATAGTAGTAAATACGAGGGTATATTTGAATGTTCTTCAATTGTTAACTATCTCTACATTAGCCATTCAATTTGGTCTTGTTTCAATAAAAGTTTTTACTGGCTATATTTCATTCTGGAGAAGAATCGCGGTAATTTTTCACACATTTCAATTCAATTACAGCATAATGCCGATTTCTTAATATGACTAGAACGTTTTGATATAAATTTAAACTAATTTGTTATTATATTATTATGTTGAATTTATGTTGAATTTCTTCATAAGGGAGAGTAACATTTTTATTTCAATAAATCGCTTACCAGAAGACGCGGAGAAAATCCACAGGCTGGACAGGAACTACTCCTTGTGGTCACCTACAACCGAGAAATCTAAACTTCGCCAGAAGACTCAATGAAAGACCTTATGGTGCAGCGCGCATACTCTCCCCCCACCCCCGGTAAGGCAGAAATAGAGCTTGCCCAAACAGTTGTCCAATTAACACCCAGATCAACCCAATGCAATACGGTTTAACGTCCTATTTTTCTGAGCCGACCGGACTAATGAAAACGGACATATGATATGCCATGTGCTATGGGGTACGGGGGTTGGGATGGCCTAGTGGTCTAGAGTGCCGCGCTTCGACCTCTAGCTGGCCGGTCACCTCGGGCTTGCGGCTGTGGTTTCGATCCCTGGTGTGAGCGTATGTGGGTTTCCTTTCGGGCATTCCGGTTTCCTCCCACTGCTAAAGACCCCTACGCGCAAGCGAATTATTGAAATAAAATTGAAACCATATGTTAGTCCCAAAATGACTTAGTTTGTGTCGAGTGGACGTTAACCCTCCTTCTGCACACTGGATATTCCCGAAGAAGTGTATTGCTTTGAGAACTAGTTCGTACTATAACAATTGACAATCTCTAAAGAAATGAAATAAAACCCCAATATTTATTCTTGGTGTCTGGCATTGTAATGTGTAACATGCTACCATTAATGGACATTAGGTACGCACAGCTTGACACCAGCTTTCCAATTATTAATAATCAATCGGTACAACTCAAACAAAACCAGCACAAAACCAGAAGTAATTTCGCTAAAATATGTGTTGTGGTTGGTTGTTACACTGTTAAAAAAGCAATCAACTAAAAAATATTAGCGGTCTAAAATTTAAAAAATGACAATAAAATAATTTTAAAATAATACAGGTTACGTCCCTCCCAATTTAACAGAAACTTATACCCATGATAATTAAAGGTGTAAAGAAACTGTAATTAAACCATACTTACTTTAACCTTGACGTAGGCATAATGTGACACTATTTTGTGCTCACCCGAATGTAGTGCACCAGGAACAGCTCAGAAGGTACACCACTGAAAATGGTAACTTATAGTTGCTATCTGAGCGATTGTAAATTGACTTATTATTTTTAACTGTGCATACAAGCTATAGAATTATTATTGATATTAACAGGTTATGATGACATGTCGACGTGTTCTAGGAATAAACAGAACAAGGTAAATCGTACGTGAATGAACTATGATGGGAAATATACATTTAATTCTATAAAGGAAACTGATTAAGCCAAATAAGCACGTACTAAGTGAACCTAGGGAAAGGTAGGGTGTGGGCAAATGCTTTTTCCGGTGCTGGATTTACCACGGTGCGAATGACATAGATGAACCACAAGTAAAAAATGGCCCTATAATACATGTACACACAACTTCAGCCAATTCCTCAGTCAATATTCAGTTTATCAAGTTGTAGAGCGACCGTAACAAAAAGTATCCGCAATTCACATAACGAGCTATTTTCAACCCTGTATTATAATAAATAATGATTGAATAATATCCTAATCCTTCATGAAAAGTTTCCATTTCATTTTCACTTTGATCGACATAACACTTGGTATGCCAGTTTATTGGACAATTGTGCCTTGATGACGTCATGCTCGGTATCTATTCTATAATAATCACGCAAAATGGCTCTTTAAATATCATCACTGTTGAAGTATTGATTAATACATGAATAAGATGGAAAAAAACCTAAAATAAATACAAAGTGCTGTATATGTGACAATAACCTACTAATCTTCAATTCGTTTTCTTCTTCGCGATTCAAAGAACTAGGATCGATGTTTAACGTACTTTATAATCCAGAACAACATATACAATTTCATCTTTTAGGTTGATGTACCAAAATTCATGTGAGTATTTCAAACACATCATATACGCTGACAATGACGAAAACTTTATAATTCAGAACATTGTAGTACAACATCATATAATACAGTTTCACATTTTACGTTGACATACTGATATTGTTGTGAGTTTTTCAAACACGTCCGATGCGCTTATAATGACGAAAACATTTCTTTTATATGTGTATTTTTGTTTACTGATTTTAAGATTTGAATCCAGTCGTTCATTTCGAAAAGATACCAGTTACATTTCCCTGTTTACAATTGCCCCCAGTGTCGCGGTTTGGCTAAGTTCTTTGGACATGGAACTCGGGTGAAAGCACAATGGTAATGTATTTAGTTCCCATAATTTTAACGGAGCCCGGTTGCTTCATTTTTCTCCACTGTTCCCCTAAAACCCTCTGTTAAATCCTATTTCGGCAACCCCTTTACTATCCTTTTATTAAAGATACATTATGGGAGAGTAGATAAAGAGCCATCAGTTCTCACTAAAATAGTAAAGGGAATATGCTGAGAATTTCAGTCGAATTGAGCCACTCTGAACCGCGATTCTAGCGATTGAATTTACGGTCTAGCCTCGATCATCATTACTGACGTCGGTGCAATAAAACATAGGCCCAATTATCCATTTCATGATTAATCAGTAAATATCACAGGTCAGCGTTGACATCGAGTGTTGATTATGATCTCGATATGGCAATTAATGTCTAATTAATAATTTAGATAACATTAGAAGCCTAAAGAAAGGCCCACAATAGGCAGATTTCGCTCTTGCATAATGTATGTTTAATATTTTGCTATTATATTGTTTTCCTTACTTATCGTTGTATATTTTGAGGTCTATCATTCCACTTCTTATGGATAGGTGTGTTTTATACTAGACAGGATATGCACTACACCCGGAAACATCGCCATACTCGTTTCGTATAGCTGTAACCAAACCGTGTTCTATTCTTTTCTGTAATCGTATATCAATGACTCATAAAGAATTGTCTTGCATATTAAGTATGCATATTGTTTTTATTCAACACAGATATCAAGTTTTAACTTTAATCTGAGCAGTGTATCATGTTCATTTTGATTATAGGAATTGCGCCTGAGATATCAAATTATTTTAATATGTACAAATGTTACTTCTGTATAACTAGGATCACTAGTTCTCAGTCGGAGTCGGGACATATGAAACAAAACGGGCTAATTAGCTAAAAACCCTATTGATTCAAATATTCATAACCCCAGTTACCCTCACTATATGTGATACCCTATAAATAGTTGTTTTATGGCCAATACATTTGCAAAGTCTCAATGAAAGGTGTGCGAACGGTTTTAGGGCTTTTTGTACACCCATTCATAATTTCTTTGGGATTTCATCGCACTCACAAACTCATATTCCTGAAGCAATGGCCCGAGAAATCTCTCTCTGGCCATTGTTGGAATAGCGTCTGTTTCTTGAACTTATGCGGGAGTGTGTCTATTCTTTCCGTTCAATGAAAACTATCACTTAAGTACAGCAACATGACAGTCCTTCGTTTAATCTGTGTCTTCCCTAAAACTTTGGACAGTGATTTAAGGTATTAAAAACGGTGAAAGTATGTTCGTTTCCAAGCAGTATTGTTTACATTTCATTCGACTTGATAGCCTCGTTTGTCACGCAATTAGTTTTACTGCAGTATTCTGCTATGCACGGGTTAATTAGGCATAATAAAATCGTGAGCCATGACGTAACGTTATGTAAACATATTTGGTCCAATATTGGCACTCGTTTTAAATGTAAAGCTTTTGTAAGACAGCTAGTGATTGGTTGGTAGTCGGACTACTGACCAATCAAAATTTAAAACAACAATATCCACTCATAATAGCAGTGTGTAGTTGGATTACCTCTAATCAAACGAAACGCTGCGCGGAACCTCTAATCAACCGAAACGCTGTGCGGAGTATGTCACAAACTATGGGTCGAGTACCTTGAGATATTTCAAGCCCGGGCCCCACTTGTCAGCTGTAGCGGTCCCTGGGCTGAGGAGTCGAGTGTTGGCTAGTTGTAGATCCGTCCGCAAACACCAATCCGTTTCACAGAGGTATTGTGAAGGCCTTCTTTTTATTACTATGTGTAAGATGACTGATGACGTCGATCATTCACAGATCGTGCAATGTTTACATAACGTGAACTGGTCCGGACAGAATGGTGTCTTTTACTCATTTTATACTCATTTACACAAAATATTTTTTATCTAGAAATACTTCAAACACGTTTATTTTTTTCTAGTAGGTCAAAAAATGTGCTAGGAAAGAAGTTAATATTGCAAGATCATGTCATCCTTCTCAGTGACATTAGCGGCCTAGCGAATATTCAGTGCTGACCAGTGTGAGAAAACACATTTAATGGTTGTAATTCGATGACAAAAAGTACAAATAATCGTATGTTAGTCTCCAAATTACCCTAGTATTACATTCACGAGACCTTAAACCCCATCCCTAGACTGTACTGTCTTGTTGCAGTTGAATTTTAAAATATGATTTCGATTTATTCATATTTCCTCAAAACTGTACCCGATATGAACTTACCTACGTATTGATCTTAATAGCGACAAAATACAAACTGCACAGATCAAAGACAATGTGTGTTGGAATGCTGTATATAGCGGTCAGTAAAAAGGGAAATCTAGTATTCATGTTTGTGTGTTCAATGCCTTATACAGGAGACAAGTGGACTGTAGATCAACTATAGATAAATGACCCCGCTTATCAATTTCAATTTTATTTTTGCTCGTCTAAAACAGCGTAGTTGATCAGACTTTAATCTAAACTTCTAAGTTCTTTACAAGCTATTTAATCATTTGATTCCTGTGCTTCAAAAATGAATGATATGCTTCATCCTTCCAGACCGTAAACTGAGTATCTGCAGCAAAGAACAAAGAAGATCCCATATAAAGAGCGCTGTACAAAGGGGAACATTTATACCCATATCTATATCCTTTAGTTCATGTAGGTAGCCTGCCGCCAAATAGTTCAGTATCCACGGCACGCGACACGCGTCACATTCCCATCACAGAAATAAGGGCGGGAACGGTGCGGGAGCCTTGCTTGTCAATCAACCTAATGGGCGTAACTTTTACAAAGGCTGATTGACCAGCTCTAACAAACAGTTTTACTGCCGTACAAGATGAATTGGCGCGTTTTATCAACAGCAGAAGAGGTATTGTTTTCTAGACAATGGGAAATGGAAATAACAGCGATTTTGTCTCACCGCTACGTTGACTGAATGGCACCAGTACTCCCAATGGTACAATTATGAAGGAGTAACATGTTTTAGATGATTATTTAATACAGAAATTGTTAGCTCAACAGTTAACTTCTCATATTGCCTTATTTTGCTGTGAAATAGCTTTATTTAACGTCCGCTTCCACCGAAGTGATATCGCAGACAAGCTTATTTTGTTTAAATCATTGATAATTTATAAGAATGACAGCATGAACCCTTTAAAACTTCGACTACTTTAATAGATCGATGATTCGAATAAGTAAGAGTTATAATAAAAAAGCATTATTTTCATAAGTAAGATAGAAGATAATTGCAGTAAAAAAACACATTAACAAAATGTTTTGTTTGTATGCGTTTATCAGTTTATCGGTTTATTGATTACTTTTATATACTGACTACTATGCGCATGGTTGTTGAATTTTAAGAAAAAAATGCACTGTGGCATTTAGGTGCGTAAGACTTATTTTATGAGATTCGTGTACTCATGCCAGTCTTATTAAAATCGATACTTAAAATAAATGTAAAGTCTGCGGTTTGCTGTTGAAAACTTGACAGAGACTGCAGTTTCGTGCCTCCCTGTTAATAAGTTTGAATACTAGTTAATGACCAGTGTTAGTCCTGAAATGACCTAGTTTGTGTCGAGTGGACGTTATACTCCACACTTCTATTTTTGTCATTTACCATTGCGATGGTTGGTGTACTTTTGGAAAGACTTTTTAAATTGAGTTGTCTCCCTTTTGACCACTGGTCAGCAATGAAATGAAATGGGGTTTAAAATCCTACCTTTCTGCTCCCACTGTGCCAATGACACACAGCGGTGCTATGGCCTATTCTTAATCCGAATTCCAGCACCACTGTCTGGGCACTGCCCGGGCAAATTTCCGCCCAGAGCACACTGTATGGCTCATACCCGTCTTCATTAATCCAGTCGGAGCAGAAAGTAGGACGTTAAACTCCATTTCACTTAACAGTAATTATATTGTCCTTCTGGATGTACAGCCAATTACTAAGCATTAAACAAAATCATGAATATGCCCAGAGCATGATTATTATACTGTAGTAGTGGAGCTTTAAGGTTAATTACTGGATACCAAATTAATAATTTATCATAATACCAGTTGGTGACTTAGCCTCCTGGGCACGTTTCTACCAAACAATTAAGGTCCGATACCTGATAATAGGCTGTGGGATATCTTTTTTTTGTTCAAGTAAAATTGTGATACACATCATGATATAGACAATGCAGCATTTATTTGCCCAATATCTACCAAACATTATTACACAGGGTACAAACAGTAATGTCCAATAAGAAAGAGAGAGAGAGAGAATGGGGTTTAACGTCCACTCGAAACAAACTAGGTCATTTCGGGACTAACATAGTTTAATTTTATTTCAATAATGCGCTTTCGCTCAGGGGTCTTTAGCAGTGGGAGGAAACCGAAGTACTCGGAGAAAACCCACGAGGTTGGACAGGCGACCCTACTCCTTGCCACGTACAACCGGGGATTCGAAACCACGTCATTTGACTCAATGGTAGGCCGTATGATACAGCGCGCCCGCGCGCACGCTAACCATTCGGCCACCCAGCCCCCCATGTCCAATAAGCGATGCAGACTGTCAGATCAGAGAACCCACTACAAGACAGTGAGTTTACCTCTCACAGAGCCGTGTGGTATGTGTTGAGGAAGGCGTTAGCATACCCTGCATGCAACATAACCTGTAACTTCGATGGCACCAAACCTGGTTGCTGTATGGGAAGGGGAAAATGACAAACCAAATATAGACAGTATACTGTACTATACTTTTTTTATTCACTGTCCACGTACCTCAAACCGGATGTGCCTCTATTTGAGCAACAGCGTAATGTTCAACTTGATTTACATAATCTAAAACCAAAAGAAGCGGAGGGTATTCAGATTTTATATTCGTAAATCTTCCCTCTACAAGAAAAAACGTTAGACAATTGTATTCGTGGACTGAAATGAAATGGGGTGTCTGCATCGACTGGGCTAATGTGTGCTATGAGGGGAATTTTGCCCTGACACTGTCAAGGGTTCTTTTACGTGTACGCCAACGATTTCAACTTCATGTTCTATACGGGCAACTGTCGTGAACTGCTGAAAGCAGCTAAACGAGACAATTCCATTGTTTTAGTTTAACATAGTTTTAAAATTTTTTATTTAGACATAACTGGTCACATTACTATCTCATGACATTGGCAGTTCCAATTCCAATTCCAGAAGAATTAATTAAAAAGACATATACCATCAGTCTAAGTCTAAAATACACAAATCAAGAAGTAGCTAAAACACCAATGTAAAGGTTCAACGTAATTACCCTTTTCGATCATTCTTCTAATCAGAAAATCAAGTAATCTCTTGGGTACGTTTTCAACCGCTTGATTTCAGCTTATAGTTTCTGGTGTTGAAAAAATGTATTTTTTGGGGGTTACTTAAAGATACATTATGGCAGATTAGATCACTAGTTGGCAGTTCTCACTACAATAGTTAAAAACTAGCTAACGTAAAGGCCATTTGCTGAAAATTTCAGTCAAATTGATCCATCATTAACTTAGAACTAAGCGAATGAAAGTTCCGCTTAGCCTCGGTCATCAAGACAAAACCAGTAGTCTCGGTTATCCATTTTTATTGGTAAATCACGAAGGAAAATATTTCAGCGAATCAAACTACAATCCAACAAAAATCTCATCGCCAACGATTTCAACTTCATGTTCTATACGGGCAACTGTCGTGAACTGCCGAAAGCAGCTAAACGAGACAATTCCATTGTTTTAGTTTAACATAGTTTTAAAATTTTTTATTTAGACATAACTGGTCACATTACTATCTCATGACATTGGCAGTTCCAATTCCAATTCCAGAAGAATTAATTAAAAAGACATATACCATCAGTCTAAGTCTAAAATACACAAATCAAGAAGTAGCTAAAACACCAATGTAAAGGTTCAACGTAATTACCCTTTTCGCTCATTCTTCTAATCAGAAAATCAAGTAATCTCTTGGGTACGTTTTCAACCGCTTGATTTCAGCTTATAGTTTCTGGTGTTGAAAAAATGTATTTTTTGGGGGTTACTTAAAGATACATTATGGCAGATTAGATCACTAGTTGGCAGTTCTCACTACAATAGTTAAAAACTAGCTAACGTAAAGGCCATTTGCTGAAAATTTCAGTCAAATTGATCCATCATTAACTTAGAACTAAGCGAATGAAAGTTCCGCTTAGCCTCGGTCATCAAGACAAAACCAGTAGTCTCGGTTCAGCGAATCAAACTACAATCCAACAAAAATCTCATGCTAGCCTCGACATCGAGAGTTTATTATAGTCGGAATAAGTTAATTACTGTCTATTTAATAGTTTTTATAACATTTCAGGCCTAAAAAATGACCTACAATAGGCAGATTTTGTTCTTGCATAATGCATGTATAATAGAAAGTTTAAAATAGAACTTAAATTCTCAGGATATTTTCGACAAATGGGCCTTTGTCAGTTTGTTTCATTAAATCGGTCAACTTTGCGGAAATATCCGTTGACGGAACGGACAAAAGCTATGAAAAAACAATAAAAGTGTTAATCATATAAAGACAGTCATCTCTCCTATCTCCTTCATCTGGACACTATTTGATTTCTATAAAGAACCGCGGCGGTAAAAAAACACAGGCACACGTGTGTCGCCATCTTGTATTAGTATAATGTTAATCAGGACACGTGCCCGCTAAGTCACCATTGGTCAAAATTATATCAAAATTAAACATTTACATTTAATACAATCAATATGAGAAAAAAAGAGGTTAATCACAATAAGCCATACAAACCTTACAGTAGCGTCCTCATTAAAATAACGACAGCCGCCATGTCCAGAAAGGACACGTGACCTTCTGACTCAAAATGATGTCATACGAGATGATCAAAACGATGCACTCTTTTTTATCAGGTGACCTTGAACTCAATTCTCGCTCCTTTGTCTATTTTTAACCAAAACAGAAAATACCGAAGACAAAAACGTTGGAATACGAAACCGCGGTGTTATTAGTGTGTATAACACGTGCGAGTTAAATTTGAAAGCGGATTATCGTTTGTTCATGAATTACCCCCTTCTTTTTAATTTTACAGGTGGTATCAAATAACTATTGTTATTTTATTAGTTTGACATTAGTTTTAGAGTGTATTTATCGTGTGGTAAAACACAACATCTGTTCCATGAATTACTGCCTTAAAATTTTAACTTTGCGTAATTTCAGTTAACAATAATTGTGAAGGCCAGTCTTCGTCTTGGTTAGAGGCAATTTATGGCTAGGATTTCTTGGAGTGAGGTAGAGGCCATGTCCTGATAACTATGATATTATATCCCAATTAATTAATGTTTTGCATTTGATTTCCCTTCAAAGTCGACGGCACTGCACTTTAAAAAAGATATTGTTTTTTTGCCAATTCAATTGGTGTGTACATGCTAATTGCTAATCAGTTTTTGGTATAGTTTCTGGCAAAACTTCGTGTTCATGTATTTTAGGAATATGACATTGTTATAATACTGAGTTATTTTAATTAATTATAGACTTCATACTTAATTATTAACTACAAAATTACTACAGGAAAAGAGTTCACACATCCTGTTCCTAACAGTAGGGTAACCATCCGACTGCTTCCAGAAACAACACTTTCCGTGACCATTGGATTTTACGTTTTGTGGTCGATGCGATTACCGTAAAAAAGGATAATCGTAACAAAGATAGTAATGACATTCGAGGCTATACTATAAGTGTATTGCCGACATCTAGGCTCAATCAGGGTTCAGTAATTTGACTGAACTTGTCGCATATTTTTTTTTCATTATCTATTTATTAAGTCATAACTGACAGTTCTTTATCTGATTTGACTCAATTCCACTTTTATAATATATATACCGTTATTACATGGACATTTACTAACAAATTACAATTACCAATCGGAAATGACATTAATCCGCCATTTGTGATAAGAATATAAGCAGTTACTTCAAGTGAAATAATCATTGTTAAACAAGCGCCATCTGTTGTTGTCACCCATAACATTTGTATCGCCATTTTGCTGTTTGTTGCACGTAAACACGATTCTTTATTACGTCACATGTATACATCCACTTAGATGTCAGTACGTGTCAGGCACGTGTCGAGTAAACAAACAGTAGATATATTTTGTTTACTGTTTAATTGTTGCCATATTATTAGCTACTGTCCAAAGATATGGTCTTAAAACTCACTGCATGCAGTCCGATTGGAGGGACCTACAACGTCTCAAGGACATATCTAAATGTATAGAGAAAGCAACATCGTCGCCATTACAATTCAATATATGATATTGTTTCTATTGAAAATCAGTTGTTATCCCACGTGCCTGGTAGATCATATCCAACATCGCAGTATGTCCAAACGCTTGAAGCACATTTCCGTGGCCAACAGTACACCATCAACTTATTCTAATTTCGTGGAAAAAAATCTGCCTCAATGAAATTAAATCACAATGTGATCCTACATCATTACAAAAATGATTTCTCTCTTTAAAAAGCTCAATTTGTATGTATGCCTATATAATTTAGAGACGATGATAACAGATTTCCTTAACAGGAACCTGGCAAACCCCCTCCTGCAAAAATTCCTTGATTCGCCGCTGAGCATTATAAATTGTAGCACACACTATGCATTATGTTTGCAGGGCTTGCTTGTGTCCGATACCAATTCTTAATTGAGGAGTTTAACCAAAAAAGTACTTTGTGTTCTTTATGCATGTTCGTTCCAGTAACATTTTTCAATATCTCTTTTCTCTGTCTGGATATTATTTCAATGCGCGTTATATTTCATGAAGTTGTAGTAACCAGATTTCGTTTATTTAATACATCCTCTTAATCATATATGTTTATGTATGTATGATTGTGGCGATATGAAAGATAATATATAAACATACCCTACAAATATTTCAACATGTGTCTTTTATTATTATTTCCGTTTTGCCCAAAAAACGGTGACAAAAGTTCTTCATTTACAGAATTTTTTAAATATTATGCTATGAAATCCGAGTAACTTTGCAGCAACTCGCACAAAGCACGTTTGCGCAATTAAATTCAGAAAAAATGCGCGCGAAGGACGTGAAACTTGAAATTTAGACGATTTATGACGAATCCCGTCGAGTGGTGATGGAAAAGCGATTTTAGATTACAATATTTTGCAAACAGTTATCTCATTTTTTGTACCCCAATCTCTTAAGTCACGACCTCCGCTCATTTTATCTTACACACACTATTTTGATGGTTCCACCAGACATGTATCGCTTGTGATACGATCAGAGTTTTTTTTAAAGACTTCTTCGGGAAAAGGCGCGAGACTTCACCGTTACGTAAATTTGACGCGTGTGTGTAGTGATTTGCGTGGCAAGCAGCCGACCGAATATATCAAATATCCTGTGATGATTCCGCGAGACCATGTGTTTGCGTATTATATTTAGGTCCATAAATGAATATTGATAAATTTGAAGTAAGTACTCTTGAAGTCCCATCAACGAATGTTCGTGAAAAGCATTTTTTCCAATAAGTGTCTTTGTTCTATTGATGACGTTTAGCCACGTGACCAGACTATATGTGGTGGAGCAGAAGTGATATATGACACGTGATATATTATCAGTGGTGGGCTGTACCCTAGGTGGCGTGTGCCTATAATATAATAGCCACCAGCTATTGCTCACGATACTATTATAAATATAGAGTTAAATATTAATTAATTTTGGCAGGTTGTTAAAAATTTTAAGAGATTTGTCAATATAATTTATCAGCTCTGAAAACACTTCACTTGTTAACGGCTTCATATGGCGAATCATAATCTTGTTATTAAAGGGAACTTTTGCCATACTTATCATACACACGGTTAAATTCAAATTAATTCACCTATTTTAGGACTACAGATCAGGTAATAAAGAAATAGAATGAACATGAATGAAATAGAATGAGGTTATATTCTCTTCCAAGTACGGATTTAGTGGGGCCAAAAACATCGGTATTTTTCTGACGGATGGCGGTACTCGTCGTTCACATGGGATGGAAGACCGAGACCAATCCGTGTCCAACGATTAGAGTACTCGCTTAGGGTGGCAATATTGTTATTAATGCACAAAACAAATCACGTCTAATCATGGCCAGCTAACATTTGCCAAATGAAGCGAATGAAAACTCAATTGGTCAATTTGTTACCAAAAGAAGGAAATGGAATGAAATGGGGTTTAACTTCCTATTGTTTTGCTCCGAACTGGGCTAATGAAGACGGGCATACGCTATACAGTGTGCTGTGAGGAAACTTTGCCCTGACATTTGCACTACGGCCTACTCTTATATCGAATTCCAACTGTCAAGGGATCTTTTATGTGCATCTGTGACAAGAAGGAACCACGCTAGAAAATCTGGATAAACTTTCTCCGTCAATGCAAGGATCGAAAAACCGAATTCCAGTCTAGCGAGCCAGCCAGCGTCTTTCCCACATAGCCTTAGCACTGTGACCCTGTTACCAAAATGGCTGTGCAATTCTAATAAACGTAGTTATTGAGAGATAAACAAAGGACAGTATTTAACACGGTTATAATTCAATTGTTATAGAATTTCTAAAGTAAAATGAATATTGAATAATTTTACAGGTTGGTTAATGCCGAAAAATTGTTCTGACTTTCATAAACACTTGATTTCTTTAATATTTCAGTCTGCCTTGTCGATATTCATGAAGGATTTACACCATGCCTACACTATCTGAAAACAGCTATCTTTGTTTTAAGACTGGGAGACGGCGATCGTCAGCTGTGCTCTGTATATGGTTGTCCACTTAGAATAAGTAGCCATATTGTAGTACAAATTTTAAATCAAATTAAATTCATAACATCTAACGACACCTGGTGAAAAGGTTGACGCCGGGTTTGAAAACCTCCTGAGGGGTTGGCAAAGGGGTACTTGATATTACTGATAGTGGTGTTTACACATATAATGGGGCTTCTTCTGATAACAATGCCTATGATTTACATCTTTAAAACCTTTTAAAATTATCACATGGACATAACTATAGAACCAAGTGTAGACTTCATATTTTTACCTAAGTGCGATGTGAATTTCAGCATATGAGCTTGTCAATCTGTGGTTTCTACCATAATTGAAGTGTCGGCTCGCGCGACTCTCCGGTGGTCCTCTTCGTTGGTCCAACAAAATGACAAGGAAACCTGCTTGACCTTTCACATTTATTTAAATTCTTATGCGAATGTTGTTTATATAGTCATCAGATACTTTTTGTATCCAAAGAATCGGAAAGCTTGAACATATTCCATAATATTTGAATAATTTCTGAAATTAAGACATACAAGGTATAATAGATTTTATTATTCTCAAATCATTATGTAGAAATCTTTTTATTGTTAGTCTGAAGGTATTTATGGAGAAAACTTCGAAATAAGGGTAGGTCGTAGTGCACTCTCTCATAGCACACTGTATGGCGTATACTCGTCTTAATTAACCCTCTCGGAGCAGAACAGTCGGACCTTAAACCCCATTTCATTTCTAGTTAGAACATACATGAAGACATAAGAAACCAGGGCAAGATTGCTGTAATATAATAGTGTTTACCGCGTTCAAATTTGGCGCCATTTCTTTTTCTGAAATCGTCAAAGCAGGATTAAATTGGCTTAAAATTGACAGAAGGCAGAAAGAATGAAATCTAATCTGCGCATGTATGTGAAACATCGTCAATGTTTAACACCAGAAAGATCTGCCATCTTTTTTATACAGATGGCCATGCTTAATGTAACATTAGATCTGATTGGGTTTCAGCCATGTTTTTTAGTAGGAGACAAAATATAATTCATTTTATGCTTCATCACCTTTACTTTAAGAACTCATCATCACTGTTGTCAATACTTTGTGACATCTTTTCTTTGTTTTATGTTTTTTGTAAAATAGTTAATTTCACGTATCACTGAATCTTAAAATAATTGTTTCATGTCTACATTTCACGATTCAAATCCAAAAAAGGCATATGAATGCGTTTTATGGAATTTAAAGTTTTCTCTTTGAATGTCTATTTTTTTGTTCTTATACACCCCGCATGTTTATTCAATTAACATTTTCCACACATCTTTTGTGATTAAGTGTGCTATGGCAGAGAAAAAGGCGGGAAACGATATTGTAAATTTAAGCCGTTGATCGGCATTTGAGGGTTTTTGAATGATTTGCAGACAACAATACCGTGAATGGCGAAATATGAAGAATAGAAAATTCTACAGATATAGACAAATTAAATAGGGTTTAACGTCCTACTGTTCTGATCCCACCGGGCTAATAAACACGGGCATACGCCATGCAGTGTACTGTGAGGGAAATATTGCCAGGTCAGCGGTACTATGGCCTACTCTTCGGATTCCATCTGTCAGGCGTTCTTATACGTGAACGCCACCATAAGGACTATACACTGTCCCTTGCCAAGGGTCTCTTTTTCATCCGATCGTACCCAAGCCATGAGAATATCTACCTTTGGTATTTTGGTCTCTTAATTAAATGTTAATTTTCACGTGGATTAAGACGTGGAAATTAGATATTGGCCGACCAGTGGCTTTAATCCACGATCTTATATATCTTTGTCACGAACATCATTACACAAGAAGATTCAGCCATCACGCCATGCATATTTGAAAATGTCACTATTTCATCCAAATTTCTAGACAACTCCATAACAGAGGCAGTGTTGTTGCTTCTATCTAAGGTCGTGATGGGTGTCGTGGAAGAGACATGACCCTCATACCTTCAACCATTGTTAGTAGCAGTAACTAACAGCTTAGGATTTATATTGACATTCTATAGTTGAATTTGGATATTGTATATATTCATTACCAAATCATTCAGAAAACTATAGTAAAAACAAGATGGACAATATTTAGAACAACCCTATGGTTTCTAGTGGGCTTCATCAAGTTTGTGTCGAGTGGACGTTAAACCCCATTTCTATCAGAATTGTCTATTTAGAAGAAGACGAAAATATATGGCTGATAGTGTCATCAATGAGATGTCATAAAGGAGCAAACTTTCTTTTACCGATTAAGATAAGATGAAATGTATATAAATGATATTATCACATCTTATTGTTACTTATATAGTCATTCATAATCCTTCATAATATGTTCATACTCTAGCCCTTTATGATGTATATAGATATAAATTGGATATTCGACACCCGTGGGACGTCTCCTTACAGTCTCTTAACGCATCATCATTTTAAGGGACAGTGAAGTTAGTGTGGACAGTGTAGTGGCGCTATTATAATGGACAAATATCAAAAGGTTTTGTGATCGTAGTTGTCTCCAATAAATATCATCACGGTATTGAAATTTAGAAATTCAGAGAATAACTACTATCTTTTTAAACCGTCGAATTTCTTATTTTTTTGGTATGGATTGATTCCTTTAAAGAGCGTCGCCCCAAAGACCAACAAGAAGAAGAACAAAAAGAACAAGAAGATGTGTAGCGGTTGGGGACTAACACCCCCCCCCCCAAAAAAAAGAAGAAAAAAAACTCCTCCAACAACCCTACAATCCACCAGTTCATTCGACGCTTTAGGGCCTCTATAGTATCGGATTCAGTGTCAGACCGAATCTACTCCTGGCTCATTACCCAATGCACGATGTCATTTTCTTTAAAAAGAAGGGGGTGGACATCTATTAAGCATGTCTGATGCACGACGTTCTTTCTCCTGAAGTTGACCTCAACTAAATGTGTACCTGTGGTGGTGGTGATGACTTTTTAGGAAATTTACATAAAATTATAATTTATATCATTTTCCGCTCTCCTCACACCAGGATTTCATGACGGTCAAACCAGTTCGTGTGTGAAATCTATCAAGTACAGATCTTACACAGTTTGTATCAGTGTGATTGAAGGCGTAGCGTGTAGACCAGATTAGTGTAAGTATCGTATATAGTCACCTAGGCGTGAGAAGAAATCCGA
Source organism: Patella ulyssiponensis (assembly GCA_963678685.1). Lineage (NCBI taxonomy): Eukaryota > Metazoa > Mollusca > Gastropoda > Patellidae > Patella > Patella ulyssiponensis. The sequence goes on along the minus strand of OY783230.1, from coordinate 55,666,559 downwards.
TTTTCAATACGATTACATCTATCTTGAGGGTCAGTTGCGATTCGCTTAAGTCGTGTGACCGACCAGTAAGGGTCTTAAGTGCCGTGGGAAGGGTTGAAGACAAGAGGGACAATTGTTATGAGAGATATTCCAGTCTTTATACAAAAAAGTTCAGAATGCAGTCAGAATAGCGTGAAAAGGTGACAAAATTCGCACTAAGCTTCAATAAAAAAGATCACTTTTTAATCCTCGTCTTTTTATCTTCATTAATATACTGACACATTGCTTTTACACCCTCCATTTAACCAGGGCAAAAAACAAAATTATAATGATTGTGTTCCGCCTTGAGCACGTGTTTGAATCCCACAAGACGATACAACCTCCTCTTTGTGAAATAAGAAGACGAACTATGAATAATTTCACGGTGTCATTTTAATCAGTAGAAATCATCTCTACTAATATATCATATTTTGAAATATATGTTTCAACTTCCGAACTTCTCTATTTTGTTTGCGATAATCTTTAGCCCTGTAATCTAACCGCACGGTAATCTAAGCTGTGATTCTCAGCCTTTTTACACAGAGCTGAAGACGCCTGAACAAAACAGCAACTTGTATATATTGAATCTATTGCTAAAATATGAAGTGCCCACATTATTTGTATTGTTGCGATTCGTGATGTCTGATGGGTAAGTATACAATAGATATATCCCCTCAACAGGTGTAAACACATGTAAGTAAACAGTGTATATAAAAGATTACTTACTGGTTAATCATATTCATATATACAATAAAAGATAGATTTGAACTTTGTTAAGGAATAACACGAGAGAGTACTACTTAATACATCACATCTTAAAGTCATAGATGAGGAGTGGGGAGGGGACGTTTCTCAGCAACAATAGTCATTGTACTCTTAACTTGTTCCTCTGTTGTTACTATACAAAGCCAACCACGCTGTCAAAGAATGCGATAAGTAAATATACACCTATTCATTTACAGTGTTTGTAGCAGATGTCAAGTGAAATCGAAAGTAGAGTTGAACAATGTCTCGATCTAAAGAATTATTGCTATCTATAGAAGTGAGTGACAGCTCAATCATCTGATGTTTGTTAACATATAGATGGCTGACCATAGGACCTTGTACACGAGATTCTTGAATAAATAAACAACAAATGGCACTAGATATAACTTATATTTGATCAATGTCAATTGAAATAATGGTCAAGAGTGTAGTATTGTTCTCATGGGTAACATTATGTTATAGTCCGCGGTGCAAATAAGGTAGGATAATGGAGAGATTTGTACAGATGTATATGGAACAGTTTATTTGATAGTAAGTAGTAACCGTTTTCGTGCACGGTACAGGCTATGTTAACCATTGTGGAACATATGGCACAATTTCCAATTTGTTAAGGACTTTAAGTGATTTTTATTGCGCTATTGCATTTAAACAAAGGGACCAATGTTCCTTGACGAGAAGTGGTATAAGATGTTGTGTAAAGAGTAAGCACATGTCATATCTTATAACTAGCTAACTAGAGAGATATATTGAACCGCGTTTTTAGAAGCCAATCCCAGATCCAAAGATCACCAGCAGCATCACAACCAAGTAGCTCTGGCTTTGAAATCCCAAAGTGACGGTTAAGTAAACTCTTCCAAGAGTACATTACTTTGGGTATGAAGTATCGATAGTAGATATAGAAAGGTACACCTATTAATTACACATCCAGATTTCTACCTAGCATAAATCACCCTATTGTGATGTTGCTGGAATATAAAAAACGTATTTATATTTCTTCAACCAGAGAAATGAATAAGTGAACACACTCGCAAGCAAAGTGTTTACGTGGGCGTATTGAAAGATGTTAATTATACCACCTTAAAAATTTACCATTATGAAGCCGTGGATGTTCACATGTAACAAAAGATTAACATTCAAGATGTATATATATACTAGATGTCAGTACATTACACGCTCCATAAATACATAAGAAAAACCATTACATACAACTGTCATTACCGCTCAAGATAACACTTCTTTTTTTAAAACTTAAAACATAGATGTTACGATTATAATACACGCTTGATATGTGGCTATACAGACAAATGTTAATCTAATTGTTTCAGATAATAAAACTTTGAAAAAAAGTTATAAATTGAAAAGGCATGAGTGGAGGCTTTGATGCTCCATAAATATTTTTAAAAAGAAAGTATGTTAATGTAGTACTTAGAAGTGAAAAAAAAAACTAAAGAAGAAACACCAAGACAACAAAGAAAGTAAGTGAAAAGTCTGGTTCTAATAACTGGTATGAGGTGATAGTCAGGCCACCATGAAAATATATGAAAATGAGACGAGTAAGAGGCGCCCCTTGCAGATATTGAAATCCCGTGACCATAGGAAACTAATAATAGGGTGTTGGCTATTTTTGGAACTTTATCAGTGCCTTGATGTCACAGTTATCCAATCATTATCGTGATAACAAACCAGATCCAGATTTCACAGGATACTCGTTGACAGAGGCGGATTTCAGTCAGAAAATTAAATACAAAGAAGTTGCAAATTGCCTTTAATAATTTGTTGACATTTTTAAAATCAAAATATTGAGCCGTTTGAATATGATCGCGAATATCAACCACCACTTTCACTTCGGAAAATGTATACAGACACGTTTATCCGGGTAACTCAATAACCTAAATTGAAATTAAAAGGGGTTTAGCGTCCCATTTTTGCCCCGATAGCGGTGCTACAGCCTACTCTTATTTCGAATTCCAATAGTCAAGAATTCTTCTTCGTTCACACAATTCTGTACATGCGACTTTGCTTTTTGTCCCATCCGAACAACTGCAAGACCCATTGTCCTGTACCACTAACAAGAGGAAACCGCACCTTAAAGTTTGGAACCTATACCAACCTTTCATGGAAATTAAACGTTTGTGTTTCTTCGTAAAACCACCAAAGAGAATAGAGATTCAAATTGCTGCAAATAGTACAATTTTAGGCATCTTGAATTCCTCTCATTTTGGGAATTCAAAACAACACGACTGTAACTGTTTCAGATCAGCAGTCATATATCGTCAATATATTACATTGAATAACTTGCTGTAACAAAATGACATCTGAAGGCAATGTCAACTCAACTGTACTGACCTCAGTTATCAGTGAAATATAATATTATTTGTTAAGATTGATCAGCAACCTAACACCTGAACTATTTTATTACCTGGTTACAAAATGTCCCCAGATCACCGATCAATACTAAAAAATGCTACGGCCATTAATCATCATTGACACTTCTCAAATAATTTGTATTTATTTGCTGCTGTACTCGAATGGTAACTAAGCAATTATCACCAACATTATTGGGCAATGAATCAAACTATCCCTTACATAATTTTCTGAAAATGATTATTGTATCATATATCAATCTAAAACAGATTGAATGTGTTTCAACATCATTCTATTAAAAGCTATTCAATAGAGGATATTTTTTCTAGAATCAGTTATGTCACGACTAGATACATGTTAAGTGATAAAGTTGAAAGTAAAACAATGTGTCTATAAATTAATGAAATCCAATATCAAACAAATAATCAAATTTATTACAAATCGTGTTAAAGAATATCACAGCACTTCTTTCATTTTGAGACGAACGTAATATTCGGATTCGGTTAAGTTTTGCAATGGTCACACGCACAATTCTATGAATATCATGGACCTTATAATATAGCCCCGTTTACACTTGGCCGCGATAAGCGTGCCGTACTAGGTACGGTACCAGGCCGCGATAAATTTCAAAAAATTGACCCGTTTACATTACTCTAAAATAACGTGTCTCAGAACCGTGCCAAGCACGCCAAATGTGGAACTCTTCACAGAAAAGTTAATTTCAGCCCCTGTACAAATTACCCAGATGAAATTAATTATGATGACTGATTTAGTTTGAGCAGCCATTTTGACAGAACTGATGACAGAACTGTCAAAGTTTGCAGGAAAAAAGGTCAAGGTTCATTTGGCGCATGCGCAGTAATCCGTACTCAGACCGGTTAGCGTTTACACTACGAAAATTTAAAGCGAACCGTTCTTAGTACGGTTCCGAGACCACCTCACTTCAGTGGGCCAGATTGGCACGGTACTGAGTACGGCACGCTTGTGTTTTACCCGTTTACACTACAAAAAAATTAACCGCGCCGTACCAGGAACGGTACCTGGCACGCTTAAAATTTGTAATGTAAACGGGGTTAATGTATTATAAGGTCCATGATATAACGACGTCTCCACTTACGCTTCACCCACTGTCAAGGGTTATATTACCATTGTGTAATGGGGCCGGTGTACCTAGACTTTCTTTTCTCACCCTCCGACTAAGCAAATTGTGAATCTTCGAAAAAGGCGAATCTAATGTTCAAACAGTTCTACTACCCCCCAGCCCCACCATACCACCCCACCCCACCTCATGTTTGATAAAACAGACGAGCATATTTATCAACCTATATCAAGAGGAAGAGTTAACTAAAATTGAACATGGAATTTATTGTGAAATACGAATAAAAATGTTTATCGGTCTTCTATTTTACAAAGACCAATTTGAATTGAACTGAGAACTTGAGAAATGACGATGCTGATAATTTCTCAAACATTTAAAAGTATTCTCCACAGGGAACTGTCTCATTAAAGAAATGTTTATTACAATACCATGTGCAAAGACAACATAAACTGATCTAATGGGTAAAAGCGATGTCCAACGTGGTCAGCGTAGAGCTTCACCACACCATATGGTAGCTATGTTAATACTGGAGCGCGTGCCGCAGCCGCAATAAAATGACCATCATACACCTAGCGTGGTTCCGGTACACATACGAACTAAAGCGATAAATCAGATTACTGCAAAATCTACAAAGGAACAATGGATGGGTTTTCAAGGTTATAATGTTTCAAATTAAACTATATCATCTTGGTGTCGTGAATGCTGGATGGTAAAATTGCATGTTTGGATGCACGTGCCTGTAAATGAGCAGACGAACACGTGTTTTATTGAGATTCGCCAACTGTTGTAGTGCAAAGAAACATGGACGCCATTTTTCCTTTCAACTTCTAATTTTTATGCGAAATAGTAATATATTTTTATCATTTGCGCAATTGTATCTACCTTTTCATTCTAACATGATACACAATAAAACGTTTCATCAAAGACTAACGCTTTAATTACCAATATTGTAGTTAGCTGCCTTGGTGATTTTCTTTTCATGACATCTATAACATTGTGTTTGTTCTAAATCAGTTGTTTCATTGTAGTTTAAACCAACAGTTTCCCATCCGTAGACTAAAATGATAAAAAGTTCCTCAACTTTCCTATTAGTGAGACTTGGTTGTTTTAAGAATGCGTAAAACCTGACATTATGTTACATTATGTTCAGGTTGACTTACTTAGAGCAACTCGCGGAATTCCGCCATTTCCCGTATGTTGTCGTATCGTTGTGAGATCAGCATTGTAGGCATGGCGCCAGTGATGATAACACCCCTCAAAACATACAAATATACATTCCTGATAATAATATAATGTTATAACTATGTCAAAGATGTAATATTAGAAGTGAAAGTAGAAATCAGGTGGTATCTATTTGTACTTGTTAACATACTGAACCCAATCCAGAGATTGTGGAATTGTTAACAATCGGTGAACAATCCGGTAATCTATATTTTGCATAAGTTGATTTGGGATCAATCGTTTTACCAGACATTATCCAGTTTCTTAAAAGCCCAATATCCTGGAATAAACGTCTAATCAAAAAGTGTTTGGACTAAAAAAAAATTTTAAAATTTTTATCCAGGAACATCGATACCAAGATAGCATCAACATATCTTTTGGTTTTTATATACTGAATTGCTAGCAGGAACATCAATACCAAGATGGCATCAACAGACTTTGGTTTCAATATTCTGAATTACTACCAAAAGAACGCCCTTTTTATTCCCTGTTTTTTCGGCATTCAACCGCTTTGCAACTTGATTATCCAGGGAACACAGAATCTTTAAGGTGGTATTTTCAGATTTCTTTGTATTATTGCCGTAGGACACATCTATTATAAATACATATATTGTTAAGCCACCGAACTTGTGCATTACCCATTTAATATTTCAGTAGTTTTAAAAACTAATCAACGAATGTCTGTGAAATTCTTTTCCTCAAATCAAGTAACCCAAGAGAACCGGACTCATAAGTCATAACGTCAGTCATGAAGAACTATACATTATTTCTTCAAACAAACATCTCATAAATTACAGTTTCAATCACGCGTACATGTCCAAAACATAAATTACTTTTTCATGAAGCGTATCTGTTGAAATTGTTATTTGTAAGAGAATATCAGGAACTGCTGGAATCGGACAGTTGTTTGATGTCTGTCAGCCATGTTTGACATATGGCAGCCATATCTTATATTATGATGACCAGGAAATGAGATCATTCCATGATAACATATTATTTGAACTTGTCAGCACTATAAGTTTGGAAAATGTACCGTTATTCATTTGTTTGAGACGAGAAAATACCTAGATCTGTCAGATCTCTACGCTACGCAATTGTTATGTTGCTCAGACCGGACATGGAACAGTGGCCTACCGCAAGATTCACAAACGAACCTCCTAGGTGATTGAGTCTGGATTCAAACATGAGGTTGCGTGACACCAATCTGGTATCGTGTACCGGCCCTGACCCCAAAGAATATTAATGACAACCTCTAAATTGACTATGGTGTAAACCAACCGAACCGTGTCAGCGCAAAACCAAACTGGTATCCCGACGTGAGGTGGCGTCATTCTGGTGCCGAGTACGGTTCGGTTAAAATTAGTATATGCCTTGGAGCTTGGCCTAGACCATAATGCATTGTGTGGACTTGGCCGTAGACGGTCTATGAAGAGGTCCGGAAATAGCCTTACCGAGAATGGTTCAGAGACAGATGGTGTAAAGAAGCACCAGTTTTTGAGTTTTATAGCGACCAGATCTGGAAATGGTTCAACCTCTGTTTTGAGATACATGCAACCTATATAAATTGTGTTCTCCCTTCTTAATAACGTGTGAATAATGAAGTTATTACAACTTACGCCTTTAAGAGAGAGAGAGTTAATAAATGGGGTTTAACGTCCACTCGACACAAACTAGGTCATTTAGATAATAACCTATGATTCAATAATTCGCTTGTTTTAGGGGCTTTCAGCTGTAGGAGGATAATATAAAAATTAACGTATAAAAACAAAAATCTGTTAATTACGTGCATGTGACCTAATGAAAAGAGACGTTCTACCGGATGTTTCTGGAAGAATAAGAATACCTTGTCTCATAACAGATTGGAAGACTATTACAATTAAGATAACCTTAGGGTCAAAGCCCACCAGAAGAGCTACCAACCATGTATACCAGGTGCCGCGCACGTAACTGCTAATCACAATCCTACGATTCCTAAACAATAAGTTGGTAAGGAGTAAACGAACTTTAACCTTTTTTGAGATCAAACATTTTTAAGATGGAGTACGGCTTGTATGTTTTCATCCTGTGTATATAAACTATATATTAATAATGTAAATATGATATGACTGGTATAACCTCGACCCCCACAGCCGCCATGTTTACCACATACACGGTACTATTGTTTATTGATGTAATGTACAGAACGATTGTATCGGAAACGGAGATGAGTCCAGGTTTGGTGCTACCATCTTCCACTGCCAACATGGCGGATATTATTCTTGTACAAACAAAAAGCAGACCGTCTTTTGGTTCAAAATATTATCACGTCAGCCGTCATTGTACACAAAAACTTATCTTGGTGATGTCGTGTGTTTCGTTGTCAGGCAACCAACCTATTATAATTTAAGCCTCTAGGAATATTTGAAAATGAAAAGAAATGGGATTTAACGTCCTACTTTTCTGCAGCAACCGGGTTAATAAAGACTACTATACACTCGTTTCCGCCTACTTCTAATCGAAGTCTAACTGCCAAGAGTTATTTTTACGTGTACGCCGTTTAATTCCTCAACCAAGGAATTTCCCCGGACACCACAGAGACCTTCTGTTTAGTGAGCTACCGTGGCTCCCGGTATTAAAACAAAAGTTAATGTTTATCATATATATATATATTGCTATGTTTTTGTAATATAGGTTATATTGTGTATGTAAATTGAGTGACAGCTGTGTAGTGTTATTTGTTATATGAGTAGTTATACGTTGTAATTGCGTTGTAATATGTTATTTTTGATATCTACACAAAAAGCAAACTAAAGTAAAACTTAAAGATGCCTTATGTAAGAGCTAATTCTCTCTATTGCAGGTGTTGATTTTTACTTCAAATGTTACATAAATCTTTTAAACATTATTAATATAGCAAACCCATAATCAACTACCTGGTGGATAAAATACTGGGTTGATTAGACAATGTTCGTCATATTATTAATCGTTAAAATGAACGGCACTCATGGAGACTGCCGATCGAAGAACTGAAAAATTGAAACTTCGTTCATTTTTGTGCCAGTGGTTCTTGACAATCGAGACCCTAGTCGAAACTTCAGACATTCACAACTCCACTCAATATAACCTAATTTGACATACATTTTTCAGATTCAATTATTCATTATCTATTTTGAATTTAAACTTTTATAGCAAGAGCGATCGGGTCTTTTTCCAAATCTTACAAAATGCCTTTTTAATAAACTTAACATTCTCTGTTAAAACTTGGTTGGCATTTTACATTACCGTGGGTTCTTTTAGAATATAAATACAATTCACGGGCAGCCTTCTCAAATTACATCTAATTCTGCCATCAACGATACCTTCTTCTTTATTGCCCATAGTAACAAATCAATTATACCTAGAGGGGGTTACTGGTACTGAAGGAACAATCCATCAATTTTGTGATAAAAACACGATGACGTGTGTAAACAACATGTCACAACAATAAAATATTAACAAATATTATCATTGGTACAGGAGATTAATTAATCTCTGAATTGTGAACAATATTTTAGAATTTCCATAGCTTTAAAAAAAAAAAGTAAATGCACAATTCAAATCATTTAGTGTGACAATCTCGACTTTTTTATACACCCGATAAATGGAATTTATAGAGCCCAAAGATATTGTTATGGGTTTTCATTGGTCCTTAAGTCTCAAATGCATGACTATTCTAAAACAAAACTGACAGAAAATGTAAATTCAAACATCCTTCTTCGATTCTAGACCAAAATGTAAACAAAACATTTCACCGTGTAGGGGGGAATACAATGAAATGAAATGGGGTTTAACGCCCTACTGTTCTGCACTGGCTGGACTAATGAAGACAAACTACAAATCGTTAGTGATCTCATACCATGCTAGGGCATAATTCTTCTGAATACAATAAAATACTACTTATTACTTTGAAAATAGAACCGTGTCCAGTTACTAAACAGTTGTCTTGCAGGACAGTTTTCAAACCCGACACTAGACTGATTGTACAAGCAGAACATACAGAATAAGACCATAAAGAAATATAAAGTAATAATAATTCGCATGAAATTTATTACGTTACAAAAGTACATAATTTTTAGTTTTGAGATAAATGCAGATGACATGGTTTTTGCTAAGTTTTGTTAATAAAGGCGGTTACTTTTAAAACCGAATATATTTACCCAATCAGTAAAACGCACTCTGCAATATAGCATTTGTAACCTTTGTAAAAATCAGGCTGAATACACGGTGGTTGCCTCTTGTCTGTGTTGGTTACAGGTTAAACGGAGCGTTGCGAATGCACAGTAACTGAATTGATCTTTGAGATCATTATGAATGAAATGATATTTCAATTTATAAAAGAACCTCATACAATAATATTTTTTACATTACGTTTCCTTATATTTTATGTTCCATCATTTGGTGATATATAAAAACGCATTACAAAAAAAATTAAATGGAGTTATTGAACCATATTAATAGCAAAGTAAATGACTGAATTTTAGTTGTTATACTCTCAAAGCAAAAAGATGAAAAATCCTCCCTTAGCGTTCATTTATCCTCCAACACCAACACCTGTACCTTTTAAACGTGGACGTGATCGCACGTGGTCGCCAGGCGTGACGTTAGGTTGAATAAAAACATTTTTTAAGGGTGTTGGAGGGTATCCTTTGTTTTGGCGAGCCTGAACAATAGAGTATGTTATTATCATTTATATTTTAGGTCGTGCGGAAGAGTTATCACGTGCCTGACCTCTCGAGACACCAAGGTCGGGATGGATCTGTAAAGGCAAGCGCGTGCGCGCGTGACACGAACATATAACATTGTGCACGCATAACGAAACTGGTAGATTTTTTAATCTGAATATGTTTACCGCTAAATAATGCCCCAGAAAATCAATTTTACTCAAAGATATAAATAGTCTCCATATTGAAAGAAAATAGTTTGATTAATTAGCTTTGCTGGTATCCAAGAGCGGACAGGGGTGTTTTTAACGCGACGGGTCTAATAAGATAAGTAAATGGCTTAATAGAATAAAGCAACAATAGATATCACAATAAATATATTACTTTTTAGTTGTTCGCAAAAAATAATGGATGGGTTTTAATATAGTAACAATGGTTATTCTATTTCCACCTTGTTGTGGGAGGACTGTGTAGTGATTTACAATAAAACTGTTGATTTACATGGGGAGTTCCATTGACTGTAAAACAAATTCATCGATTTAGTAAATGTCACCGTAAAACAACGTTTTAATACCTATTTGTTTATTTATTTTGCACTTTGTTCAATATTCACGTATGTGTGTTATTATCTAAATATACTCTTATACACAGAATCACTTTAGTGGAAATAAGTTTGAAGCATGTGTTTGGGTTTATAAGTGAATTTTGAACCGAAAAAGGTAGCAAAAAAGATTTTGATGACAAATATTGACTTCAGTAATGAATGTATAACAATTATTTGAAAGGGAGGTAATTCAATTCATCCAAATATAAATTCTGAATAATTCGGAATCATTTAGCTATACACGATATAAACAAAAAAATATATTTATCAGCCGTCTCGGGTTTAAAGAACACTTTTACAGACATGTGAACTGCTTCAGGCAACTTTAACTATGTTCCTTTTTATTGACAAAAATAAATCCACTTGACCAATGGTCAAAAGTTTGCCCAAGGAAATACAAACTGAAGATGAGGAATGAATAAAGCCATATTGGATTAACGCTTAATAGAAGTGACAATCGTCTGTTGCCTTCGGGTGTCTTCGTGATTTTTGCTAGTGTCTAGACATTCAAGCCTATTTTTCAAGAGGAAAAGAAGATCTTTGAATACCGACCATTGTTAAAGCCAGAACTGATCAAATATAGGACAGAAGTTGTATGTAAACAAAGTATAGATTATATGAAAATAGAAAAACAAACATATCTTAATAAACATATAGAATGCTACCACGATTTGGCACAATGGGAGTCTGGACCATCAAAACATATACAACGTTATGGACAATCCATGTTCCTTATGCAACGACTGCGAGTTTTACAACATGTACGTAGTTAAAGCGAGATCAAGCCTTCTATTGAAGATGCAGATAATCAGACTTCTAGTTAGTATTTATACGTTGATTAAGGGGATTCAATGGTGTATAAATATTGTTTAAATGAAATTTATGTTTAAATTTGTTGTACTAAGCAAATCCTATTTAGAAACAGAAATGCAAATCGTGACGTAGAACTAATAATACAAACTCTTGTACAGAAGCAGAAATGCAAATTCAGCCATAAAAGTAGAAACGCAAAAGAACGTTTGATAGATTTCACACAATCTAAGTATTTGATAGTGTGATATGTAGTATTTTGTCAACATAGATGATCCAAATTTGAACGTTGTCGAACACACCCGATTTAGAGTTTAAGGTTATTATAATAAAATCCGCAACATGCCAGAATAAAAACATAAATATTGAGTTTAGAGCCACACACAATAATATTTACTTTTTTGGTTCAAAAAGAATTCAAAGGGATCTGTTCTAAATAAGATATAGCCATTTAAAGTTTACATTAAATGTTTTAATTGATTTCTCACCGCCATTTTTATACTGCTTATAGGCAGATATATTTATAATAACTCGACTATCTCTTTCGTGTGGATAAACCACTCTTCGATATGCATAATATTAAAATAAAACATGTTTTATATATATATGAACGATCTGGAATCTACACAATAATTAAAAGGGTGGAGACGATTTTCTTTATGAGTATATTAAACAAATACTATGCCTTGTATATAGTTTATATACCGTATTATCTTTAATAAAGACTACTATATTGTATTGTATACCCCATTATCTTTAATAAAGGCCTATGAATTAAATGAAACTTGTACATCGTCATTCAATTGTTCCACACTAAATCTATATGTTGAAGAAAGTACTCACGTTTGTACCGGTAACAATGGCGGTTGTATCGTGTGACACACAATAATAAAGTGTATCAAAGTTAATATTAGATCTATTGTACCGAGTAATTCCACCATGCTGGGATCTTGCCATTAAATTCAATGAAACGAAATGGAAAAAATTGTGGGAAGCGGAGACAAGAGTATTTCTGATCGGGTGAGAGCAAGACGAGAAAACGCGAAGAGAGAACTAACAATGTAACATATTTGTCCTTGACGTCTATATGAGTTTTTAAACTTGACATACGATAAAATAATATTAAAATCACCCATATCAGAAAAATAGATGAAATTTTATATTAACTCAATAAGAAGTATGTGGGTGAACGTTGGGGAGAGAGAGAGAGAGAGAGAGAGAGAGAGAGAGAGAGAGAGACCTTATGATGCATTCGGCCATCCAGCCCCCGGAGAGGTAATATTACAGTTATACTGTTAACACATAATTCAGTTTTCATGGGCACCGCTTGCGAAACTGGAAACTGAAAATAAAAGTAAGTCTAGCCTATGCGATGGAACTAAAACGTCCCTTGTGTGCAAATTGGTTGGGTAGCCTATATAAAAAATGCCATGGCAATTTGGATTCGAAAAAGAGTATGCAGAAACGCCGTTGTCCAGGCAAATTTGTACTCCCTTTGATAGTACACGTTAAAACTCAACTGATTTGTCTTCTTCTTTTCGTATTTCGTAACTGTTTTTCCGCTTTTTTTCAGTTTACACGTAATTGTCGATAATCTGGTTTCGATACTAATAAAATCCCTTCAATAAGCGCATGTGTCAAACTATGGTGCCATATGCTTTACCCCGTCATTAATAACACGGTATGTTAACCAGTACCGAGCACGGTTACCCAATATCTAATCACAGACATAATAGTACGGTGTACTCACCAATACTAATCACACACAGGCGGTTTGATTAAAGGCTACCGTTTGATTTCAACCAATTGATTAGGTGATAATTGACAGCCATTTGTATGCATTACGTCATTTCCGGACCGGAAGCTGTCATTGGCCACGGTTTAATGTCAGTAACCAATAATTTTACAAAACGAAAACAATTAGCTTTACTAAAAATTTGCAAAAACGTAGTTTAACAGGCTTACGATTTTATTAAATTTTTGATCCAAACGCAATTGTTGACGGTATCATAAGAAAACAATTGTTCAATCAGTTTATTGTTTTTTTGCGCTACCTAACAACGCAGAACAAAACTTCTCGCCGGATACGGAATAGTTAGAAAATCGTCCGACCCCGTGGTGCTACTATTGCATAGGGGTTTGTTATGCGCTACTGAATACGTTTATATAGTAAATAGTTTAATAATATATGAATGTCGGGTAACTGCTATCATTACGTCACTTCCTATTTGGAACTACATACAGGAACTTAACTGTAACGCCCAGTAACCAGTCATGTTTAATTGAGCGTAATAATAGTAGGATTCCGATTTCCACACGACAGTCCTGAGAATATACCACACACATAAATCACACGCCTAGATGTACGACGTTAAAAAATATTTTAATCTAAAATAATATCATCATTATAAAATCAATATTCTGTTGTCATAGAATAATATGTCACGTGGTAGTTATCATCCTTTGTGCATAGCTAAGGGTGTGGTGTATTCTGTTTTCACGGTCAAGAATCAGGGAAAATATATGTAATTCCCGGTCGAAATGAACGAACGACTTTGGGGATTGAATCATTTGTTTACTACGTTTCAGAAGTGTGCAATAGTTAACATGTCATGACGATAACTTAAATTCATACTATTTCTTTCTGGTAATATCAGATCTTTAATTTGGTTTTTGTGAGAAGATTGAGCCATATCATATGCATTGCCGATTACTATTTAATGTCAGTCCCGATCGATCGAATTCTTAAGAAATACTGGGTGACTAAGGCTTTGGCCCACTAACCAAACCCGGGACCCAGTGGAAATCGTTTTTGTGTACGTTTCTTTTCTGTGGTATATAAGACCCTTATTTCTTTATATACGCACATATTGTCGTCGCTCCTGTCCACCCGTCCTCCAGCACGTCCATCCACAATTTGATTGTGGACACTGTCCAGGTCACATTTTCTATCTGATTTTGACGAAACTTGAAATATAGGTTTATAACCCCAAAGTCTTGGTTTCTTCGATATCAGCGCATATCGGATCGTAACTTCCTGGATTGTGGCCCATATTTTTTACCCCGTGGGCCCTCTAGAGGTTACAATTTAATCTCTTTTAAAAAAAAGACTTGCAATTATTTCACCGTTACACCATACAGACGATTGAGTTCGAATTTTGTGAATAGTGTAAAAGTATGTACCAAGGTGGCGAACCCTCTAGAGGTCACAATTTTTATCCGATTTTGATGAAACTTAAAAAAATGTTTATATCCCAAAGATCTCGGTTCCTTTCGATATTCACGGATTATGGCATCCGACTGTACAAAAAATCACGATTTTAGCTTGGGGACCCTCTAGAACTTGTATCCGACTTAAGAGAAACTTTACATATATCGCCGTTACATCACAATGGCGACTGAATCCGAATTTCTTAAAAATCGGACCGAAACTGCCCGTCAAAATGGCCGTTCCACGTACGCAAACGGTGTAAGAGAAAAGTATTTTTACCAGGGTCACAATTTTTATCCGTATCTTGCTTGGCAACTGTTTGTTTAATACAATGTCGTACAGGTTATATAAGAAAAAAATAGTAAGTAATGTTTGTGCTGAATTTCTGTTCTGTGTCATCTTTGCAATAATTCACATATTTCGCGCAAAGTCTACCGAATCTGCTCCATACCCGGCACCCGCCGCTACTTCAATGGGTTGAGGCGAAAAGAACCAGTCTAAATGTTGTGCTAAAAACACAATCATATGCGATGTCAAGGGAGCCACATGCATCATCGGCATACTTGTCTATCTGTTTAACTCTATATAAATGTCATACAATCAAGTATTATGGATATATGATAATATTTGTAAATACAGAAATATGACTATTATCTATATACACGTATAACACCTGCCTCAATCCCCAGGTAAGATGACCTGATCAAACAGCGCCTCTCAACATCAAATACACCGCCCATTCTTATCATCTATCTTGCAGATAAAAGGCATTTTCTTTTTTTTTATCAGGCTTAAAACCGAGATAAGAAAAAAATGGACATATGTTCGATTGATGTTACAATATTTTTAATAGCTGATTTGTTCGACATGATATTATGTACATGGATTGCATGAAAACACAAAACGCGATTCTCACTTCAAAAAACGCGGTTTGAGACATCTATGAATTTCAAGAACCGGGGTCATTATGCTAGTTCGGATTCGTTCCCTGTGTTTGGCGAGAAAATTCCTCGTGATTTTTCTGGAGTTGTTTGTCATTGTGACCGCTGCACGGCGGGGATGGAGTTAGGGAACGACGTCTAGTCGTTTGGAAAGGTTGGCGTACACGTTATAGAAGAAGCGGAAGCTGGAATTCGATGTAAAAGTAGACGGTAGTGCCACTGTCCGATGAAATTTACCGAAAAGTTGTAGCCATCCCCATTAGCCAAGTCAGCACGAAACAGCAGGGCGTTAAACCTCCTTTCATTTCCTATTGTATTCAATTGATATAATATATTATTATTATTATGTGTTTATTATTTCAGCAAAAGACGAAACCAGCTAAAATTGATTTGCGTCATTCGATTGTCGTTAATTCCTGTTCATATGACACGAACCCCCTTGATTATCTCTAAACTTGAAATTCTATTCGAGAATTGAGATATGTACATATAAGTAATGATTATTAATTTCCACATTCGACAGAATATTACAATAAATCAAGATTGTTATTAGATACAGATCACAATAACACAGTTTTATCTCTGTTATTGTGATCTGTATTTTGATATTAAAATATCAAAATTAATAAAGATTGCTAGTATAAATAGACCGGATCACTCCGTCCATTGGAATCTGTGTCATTCTATGTTGGTTATATGCAATGACATTGCGCAGGTGCTGGCTTGATATGCAAGATGACCACGACATTAAAGCTGCAGTATGTAAGATTTAGATAAAGAGCTGGTCGTTTTTGCTTTAATAGTTCATAAGTAGATCATGAAAAATGAATATATTGAAACTTAGACGTCTGAATAAGACTTACTTAGGTCAGACCCGGATGGCGTCTTTACGACGTTGCTGCGACCATACGGCGACCTGAAAATCCATAAGGTCGCCGACAAACGTGAACACAATGCGAGAAAATGTCCCAAAAAATTACAAACTTGAAATTTCAAGGTCAGATCGCGGAATCTTGGTGTTTGTTTTAAACATGCTCAAAACAAACGCCGTGACTCGGCGATCATTGGCGACCATGGAGACCAAAGCACGATATCTGGCGTTTCCACCCCGCTTATACCACGCTGTGAGACCCTTTTCCTTCGCCGTAGCAGCAACGGGGATGTAAGTGATTAAATAAGAAAACGCGCATTCTTTAATAACTCATTTCTAGTTTATTCAAATTAGTACCAAGAAATTAATGGTTCTGCAATTGTCGATCGGTTTAGCAAGGTGCAATGCGGCACATGGTAAAACTTAAAGGCCTGGTCCCAGCCGCCAAATCTACAAAAACGGATTTCAAATTACTGGCATGACCATGCAGAGTTATCTGCAATTATACTGGGCATGGTTACGTGATAGAACAAAATGATTTGCCAAACACCATTAGCGTATACTAATATTCAGAATTTAATTTCTTACGTAGAACATGCACTTGACGTGATTCTTAACAATTTTCCATTTTCAATCAGCATTAATGTATAATTTATCAAAAAAAAAAAAAAAAAAAACAACACGATCAAGTTGTTTTCCCCAGAAGATAAAAGCCAACACTAGTGTATTAAATGACACTACCATGATCAAAACACGAGCTGTTACTACATGTGTTTCAACCCAATTTTACCTCGTAATGTTTTATGTTGTTAATTTTTGATTGGAGATATAATTATTGATTTTGTAATAATAACATCAACTATTGGTTCGTTCTGATTATGACACAATTTAAATGTAAACATTATTCACCTGGCTATACCAAGTTATCTAGAGCATGTACACCACAACAGATGCTGTCAACAAAACTACACATTTACTATGATTATACGTACACTACTCGTGTTTTCACTATCAAACACGTAACGCGCAGCTTATTGCGCAGAAATTATGACTTTATTACCAGGGTTGACCCAAATATGGCGGGAAAGTTGCAGATGTCGACTACTCAACATTTATCACACATGGGTCATCCGGTTTATATTTTACCTTGATAGATGTATGAAAGCTCGTAATTAAACCACCTTGTTGATACATGACGTTAAGTTGTGTGTTGCTATTGATCAAAGTCTGTCATTTCCAAGTAACGACAACTCCGTTACAAGCAGTATGACATGAATGTTCTTAGAAATCTTTACGCAGGTAATTACTCTGAAAATACCGACTTTATGTTCCATCGCCATTGATGTAGTGCGCATGAAAGGTTTCCAGAGGATTGCAAAGAGGTCGGCGGTTCTTTGGTTTCTGATAAAAATTATTTCCCCGAGAAAATAACTATGGCGTGATGCAAATAAAAGATTGAATAGGAATCGGGTCAATTTGAGAAAAGTTCAGCAGGTTCTTCTCGTGGTGTAAATATTGTTTTGTAGCTTCACATTCCATGTTATAGAATAAAAGAACATATTTCCAATACGTAATGAAAAGCATGTGTAACGGGTTTTATACCGGATTTTACCTTTCGCACTGGAATTTATTTTGTTTCATCAAATGTGCACGAAAACATGTGTCATTTACATTTTTGGATTAGGTTTTAATATCAAAATAGCAATATAATTGTTTTACGAGTCAACGCAATAGGAAAATATTTTAGTGGAAGATTATTCGAAACCCTTGTATGAAACCTTTTTTGGGCATATAAGTCAAGAAATCGCAACATCAAAAATCTAGATTATACATTAATTCATTTCAACTAAATTTATAATTGGAATTACCTTGGACACACCATAGCTAGAATCCTTTTCTGAAATACTATATTAATTTCATTGTTATCATATTGCTATTCAAGTACCTTGTCAAGTAATGTCAAGTACCTTGCGTGTTCAAGGGAATCTGGCTGCTAAGAGAACAAACCCATGAACCCCTCGGTGTGATAGAAGATCATCGATTGACCGGAGCGAAGTTCCTACAACATATTTAGTTGCATTACAACATGCAGCTTGCATATTATTTAACTTCTTTGATAATGGTGGACATTCGTACCCACAGAAGCGCCCCTTCTATTATCTGAGCAAAATTCAACAAGCATGGTGATTTGTAGGTGAGTTCTTTTACTCCCCGAGAGAGTAAATTCAACTATAGTCACTCTTCATCTAAAATGCACACTTTCAGCTAGCATCATCATTATATATGTTTTGCAACTTCTGGAAAGTTCATTTAGCTTTAGGAGTTCTGTTAACACTAAGACAAACTTTCAGCAAGCATAGTCATTTTTAGAGGATGTTTTTCAATTTTAGAACGGTTTATTCAGCTTTAACCGATCTGTTACCGACTTTAGTAAGGATGTCATTTATATGCAGGCGTTCGACAGTATATTCAGCATTAACCATTTTGCCATCTCTTGGTTTGTAATATACTAGGACTGTCTGATAAATTCTAAGCCTGAAACGCATTGATCAAATGGATTGAAATAAACTTTTGCCCCCAACAAGGACAGTTATTGACTGAATCATAGACGTCAGAACTGCAACTTTAATGTTATTAGTTTCTGCAAGATGGGAACCAAAGCGGGTAAGAAATGTGCCCGATTCCTGACGTCCCGTGGCAATCGCCACCGTTTTGATGCAAACCCTGATGTAACCATGGATGAGTCCTGTTACCAAAAATGGGAAAGGAACTAGCCGACTGTCTTATTAACATATTTTTAGGAATCATTCTTTCAAGATCCATGAAAGGTGAAGCCTTAAATATCATTTAACAAATTTACCAATAACTGTCTGCATTGTAATAACTATTCTACAGATACGTCGCTAATTTACTGCTCTGTCGGAGTCCAGTAGTAATTACGATAGTAACTCGTTTGTCGTTTTTATAGGTATTTACTATAAGATGCAGTTAAGAATTACAAATAAATTAATCTTAACACCTTCAGCAACCCAAAACATCCCCAACAGTATCTTCGATGTCCTGCATTGGATCCTCTAAGTACCGGTTCCATCATCTGCATGTCACCTCTTACATCTATAATCCTGCATCATTTGTAAATTAACCGATCTGTCTGTAACACAAATTAAAAGAAATCAAATTAAAAGTAAACTCTGTTATCTGTATTCAATAAACTAAAGGGCTGACGAAACCTTCAACATTGGGTCCCACATAAGAATAATATCATTATAATCTTGACCCTATATTCAGCATAATATTGAAGGTACGCCGATTTGTGGTTTCATTCCATATGGGCACGCATATTATCTTTGAAAACAAACATGCACCATTCGGATTTTCTGTATGAATTTGTTGCTGATTAGAATTAATCCAATTCTTGAAGGTACTAAAAAATATCTTTGGTAGATTCACACGGACAACCTTGACCTTGATGAAAAGCTTTTGGAAATAATCAAAGTATCCTTGTATACGATGGGAATATTATAATAGCACACCAATCATATTTTACCTATTTATAATTGAAATAAAAAAAAATCTTTTGTATTCTAGACACATTTATAGACTTTTTGATCACTACTCAAACAATTTGAGCGCGTGGGAGTGTCTACTTGGCTCGTGGTTGTTCAGCCATTCTGTACAGTAAGCAGACGTCTGGGGCATAATATTTCCCGCCAATTTCATTATCTATATGTTTATGGATGTTATTTCTGAGTTCAGGTAAGAAATATAATAACTTACACTTCCCGTCAACGTGTTCCAATGAAAATACTACAAATATTTTAATGATGGGCAAGGGATTCCGTTTTTTTTTCAGTTATATGAGCAGACATTGTTCTTGGAACGCGTTGACTTTCTGTCGTCTGGTTGCGTTTGTTACAGGTGTCGTTTTCACCTATTCACATGTATACTATATATCGATTACTTTTAATATATATTTCATTGATACTTATACTGTTGAATTCTGTGTTTTTTGGGGTCTTCTTTAGCAATTAAAATCATATGGCATTGTATATTGCATCAACATGGTGTGACGTCATAATTGCATACTGAGATCCACCTGGCAAAAAGGTAAATTATTGGAACTTTCCTTATAAACATTATCAAAGAGTCTCTAAATTTAGATGCCGATAGGTAAACATAGTTAATGCACTGAGATCCGATTTGGAAATCTCTAGGATTATTTATTTGGGTTTAGAAGAGGGGTCATGACTTTAGTGCCGATTTTTTTTCTTTTTGGATATTGATACTCATAGTGCCAGAATTCATTGTAATGGGACAATAATAATAAACATTAATGTGTACTTAAAACGTAGTCAATAAATGTAGGTTCTCTGA
Organism: Patella ulyssiponensis; assembly: GCA_963678685.1. Taxonomy (NCBI): domain Eukaryota; kingdom Metazoa; phylum Mollusca; class Gastropoda; family Patellidae; genus Patella; species Patella ulyssiponensis. Next base: position 55,645,602 of record OY783230.1, on the reverse strand, counting down.
TAGTAAACACAGATCTCAGATTATGACGAAAACCCAGACAGTATGACCTACATATTTATGCTGACGTCAGCAATTTATGTGTGCTTGATTTTTTATACATGTATATGTAGAATTGTGTATAAATACTAGTCAAATATGTAATCAATAAGATAACCAATAACATGCTGTGGTCATCGAATTTACAATTAGATTACTCGTCAATCTAATATTATTACAATTGACTTTTGATTAAATTCCCATGGAGGATTTGTTGTCCACACAGTTCAATCTGTTGAATCAATTTGTAGTGAAAGGACTTGTCTGGACGGGACTATAGTCTCGAATTATAGAATAACGCTTTATTAATTTGTCAATGGGTACTATTTTAAATCACAGACCCTGTCAAATCTGTATACTAATCAGGTTCACAGAAACGGTTTTCACGACAGACTTACGTCATTTCGAAGGTTATAATTTTGTATAAATTTTCCTTCTTCAAAATAGATTATTTTGTATTAGAAATGTATACATTGGTATTCTATTTAACACTTAAACACAACAATGGTGGTCTGATATCTTGATTGAAATGTCAATAAGTGTTTAATTGTGTTTATAAAGAATAGTAAAGTATTAAGTTGAATAATATATGTTGTCCATGGTTGGCAACTGCAGGACTGACAAGGGACGTGTAGGACCTACCTAGTCATACTATTTAATTGTCCTGACAAGTGAAAACTGGAATTCCACATAATACGTCCATTGCTCATGTAGCCACAGTAAAATATGTTGGTCTCTAAATGGCGGAAGATGTCCTGAGCAAACGTAAAACACCCATCAATTCTATTCTTTATAATAAAAGGTAATAAAGACACCAGCTTTTCCACACAGTATTCCCTTACACTATGGCATGACCTTCATCTAATGAGGTCAGATTAATCAATGAAAGGGTCATGAAAGGTTATATCCGGTAAGGTGTTTCTTTAATCCCTATCCAGGTGCACGAGAGAAATATCGTCCCACTGGGAGTCGTTAAAGTTAAACCTGCCTTGTTTAAATCATTTATACGATCGTAACTGACGTAGTCACAAATATCTTCATTGGAAAAAGAAGCAATGCATAGTATCAATTATTTAAGATGCTGGGAGACATGTTAAAATAAGTTCTTTTTGCTATCTTGAAAAACACTTCCATTAAATTAAAAGTTGCGTTGCTTTAACCATTAGAACTAAGACTAGTAATTGCTTAACCCGGTGCGATGAATGTAGTACCTCTATTTATAACAATTCTCCCTTTCCCCTTGTTCCATATTTTTATGCTGGTGATTGTGGCATGTTGGGCTCTTTGGGGGTTATACAGACATTAAGATCATCGGTCTGTTATAAAAATGTTACAGGCCAAGAGATGTCATCGATTTAACATTGAAGTCATTTCGGAGATAATTACTAGCCCCGAGTCCATGAGATTGATCAAGACTTTCAATATAGGAATCAGATCACCAAATATTCACCAAGGTATGTTACCCATGGATGTAGTTCCCTCTATTTACAAATATTCATGATTTTGAGGCGGCAGGATAACAGAGTTAAGGGGTATGTTACATTGCAATATATGATGGAATATTACGCTTTACAAGTACATACATCTTACTTCCGGTTTCTGAATGTCAATGGTCAACACAGTAGATTTTCGGGAAAAGGGCGTTCAAACCAGCGCAATTTCAAAAAAAAAATAAAAAAATAAAAAAAAATAGAACAGAATAGACCTTATTAACGTTAACGTTAAAGACAGCGGTTAAATATCTATTTCACTTCCGAAACTCGTCCCTCGTTTAGACTCACTGACATCGCAATGATACCCCATCTGACAATCGCAATATGAAATGCCCAACCACAGGGTGAACCCAACCAGACTATTGCGAACTACAAAATTGTAAAAATCCACTGCATCGAAAATCCCCAACAAAGCATAAACAGGAAACAAAAACAAACAAACACGTGAAGATACATAAAGCAGTTGATGAAAAAAGCCTCTCAAGTGCTTGCTTTCATGACTACGTATAATTTATTGAAATTTCTTGATATCCAACTGATAATGCATTAAAAAATAATTTACTGTGTTGCAATTATTTTTATCTTGATTAACTACACAATATCATACCGTCAATCAATTACAGAAGTTACACGCGCACTTAGAATGCTTTTTCTTTAAAAGTCAGGTCATAGTGCTCCTCAAAGCATCCGTAAAACCCTCTGGCGTTTTTAAATTTACGATTGTTTACGGAATGGGAGACAATGTAGGCCAAACTGATTTGAGCATCTGTTCTGTTTCTATACAAGTCTAGTTTATTATTCACGTGTCTTTTCTTCCTAATTATTTTCATTAAAAATCTATCAAGTCACTCTGACATTCTTGCTGCCAGGTGATTTTTTCGCTGTCATCTTCAAGGTTAAGTTGTATTCTGTGCGGATTTCCTTGAAGGTCATCAAATGCGCGCGAAAGCAACTGTCAAAAAAAGGTGCCAATAGATTGATGGGAATTTTTTTTTATATAAAAAGAGGGTTTTTGGTTGTGTGTGTTGGGGGGGGGGGGAATCTTTATCTGGTATCTAATAATTAGTTCGCTTTACTAGTTTCTGAGTAAAACAATTTAAAGTAATAAAGAAAAGAGTGAAGCAACGGACGCTTTCAAAAACACATCCCTAAATATGACTAATTCGATCTTTAATCGCAACAGATTTTGTTAAACACTATATTGTGATGAGTTGTCAATCGTGTCTTTTCTTTATCAATATATTTTCTCTCTTACAATTAATGTCGTCCAGCTTATTTTTTTCTAGGGAATCTGAGGTAATATTTTTTTTTACCTGCACCGGTAGTATTCTCCTATGGGATATGTTTAACCTCGTTCATCTAGTCGTTTCATTACAAATGGCGCCCGAAAGCGTTCTGGCACTCAATTCGTGTGCCAAATTTAACATGTACATTTTGTCATAAATATTGGATAACAGTTAGCATCAATTTGCCTCCTTTAAAGTTCACCCCTTTGTATTTATCATTCTTTAAAAATATGTAGAATATCTGCTCGCTCTTTCATTTACTGTTTGCTTTTCAGGAAATCGTACAATTTATATTCCAATTCCTGTAGGGACCAAGCCTTGATTCAACCATAAACTTAAGTTCTATCTTAAATTCTACCAATTAACCTTCAAAACGGGACATTTTAGACCACTGACATTAATATTCAGTTGCCTCAAAAATATTAACCAAAATTGCGAACAGAACGTACCCAAATAAATACTGATATGTTTATTTGTACTTTTCTTTAAGTACTCTAAGGCATGTCTATCAATTATGTCAATTATTTTCTCGTGCCCTCCTTAAATCTCAGCCTTAACAATACAAGTATAGATTATTGACGTGTTTTATTAGATTGGACAAAAGAACCTCTACACTCCCACCACAAACTAATAAATAGTCTTGTCAGACATTTCGATTTTTTAAAAACTGTAACTACGACTGACTTACCGTTCCTTTCGTGTCACCTTAACCTGGACAGAACACAATAGATGTTTTTTATTTTCATTAATTAGTAAAAAGCTGCACTCCACCCCCACCTGAGAAAATGTCTTAGATTAGTTGAAATCACGCCATTGGTATAGATTATTTATATTTTAATTATAATGATGAGTTATCAGAACATAAGGAGACATTTTGTTTTTGTTTTCCTGTTGTTCCAGTTTGTATATTTGTTGTTAAGGCGATTACCTGAAAAATCGATCGAAAATAAGATTAATTTTCTCTAGGGTATACAAAATTCGATTTGTTTTGATTTGTGTTTTTGTTTGCTAAGAAACCAGGCACTGAAAAAAATGAGCATTATAAAATTTAATTTTCGTTTCACAATATTAAGCGGTTTTGCCTTACAAAATTTTATTATTATTTATGGAGTGTTATTAAGTACAAATCACAATTTATTTCTCGTCAAACGATGAATGTTTCGCATAAATAGGTATTATTCTGATATTCGAGCACATAGTTTTCAAGGGGTTGGGTAGCCGAATAGATAACGCATGCGCGTTGCATTGTACGGCCTGTCATTGAGTCAAGTGGCGTGGCTTCGAGTTGCCGCTTGTACGTGATAAGTAGTAGGGTCGCCTGTCCAATCGCCTACATGAAGATCTCATCGGTTGTATTGGAAGGTAGCGTCATAGGTCACACGAGCGGCTTTTAACCCTATGACATGTTTCAGTGGGTTATCCACAGTTCCGTGTAGCACACGCCAAAAACTCGTCGTAACAGACCGTTTCATTGGCTAATCCCTCACATCATCCATAACACGGGTTACAATTTATGTAACAGCTTCTCTAGATCTCTAGAAAGACAAGTAAGAGTTTGAAACATAAAAACGAAACGAAATAGGACCTGTGTTTTAATCAGATTGGGTCTTCTGGTTTCACTCCACTGGCAAAAACCCCTGTGAGCACGCGAACTGATAAAAAAGAAAGTTGACCGTGTGTTGGTCTCGAATTGACCTAGTTTGTGTCGAGGGGATGTTACCCCCCCCCTCTCTCTTTCTCTCTCGCGATTGCATCCGTGCATTGATTTTTGTGTGAGATCGTTATCTGTTTTTCATAATAACGAAAAAATAAAACAATTTACCTACTTAAAGGTGATTGCGTGTTAAATAGTCGACAGTTTAAGCCACCGAGTCTCGTTTAAGTACAACGGACCTTTTTTCCATCACTTATGTATGGAAACGCTGACTTAATTCAAAGCGAATTTACCACATTAAGCATTTACAACTAGCTCCGTATTATAAAATCCAATTTCAAATATCATTCCCATTAGACAGGGGGGTGCCGTGGTCGAACGGTCAGGTCGGGACTTTTGGCTAGAATACTACTAATTCAATCCCCGGCGTGGTCCCGAGAAGAACCTTCGAATGGTACGATAGTTGAATGTTAGTTTAAAAAATGTGGAGGAGGCTTTAAACCCAGTTCATTTAACTGCTTGTCTGCTTATTCTAGAAAATTCCCTAGATTGCTGAATTTTTGTATTTATCATTTTAATAGTTGTTCTTTTTTTGTATTTTGATTAAAATGGAATTTAATAACATCGGTAGATTATTGTAATATGTTTTGAGTTGACGTCACACTTGATTTTTTTTTTTTTATTACATTGCCATTTTGAAATAAACACCATTTTTGAAGTGCATATAGTTCGGCTCTTAACGCTACAACCTGATATGTTCAAAATTAACATCTTAATCATAAAATCACTGATCTTTTTGCCGTGTCTAGTATACCTGATGTCTATACGACCCGGTCAAGGTGTTCTGGAGACAAATGTCACATTCACCCCTAGGGTACAAAACAAGACCCCGTATTTGATCATCTGTTGTTTTTTCTCCGTCTAATCCAAAAATTATATTTTCACCAAAACACAGACCCGGTGTATAAACAAAAAATTGAAACCCTTTTCAACTATAATCGCAAGATCAGATTTTAAGGTCAAAGAGCCCTTAAATTTGAACAAAAGCCTTGTGCCGCTAATTATTACCCCCAAGGATTAAAATCTGGGTCATCCAGTCCCTTTTTTACCATAAAATACGAAAATAAAAACAGCCAATTAAATTAAAAGGGATCAAATTTTAAGTTCGTGGCGACCTTCAAGTGTAAAACAGGGTTTTAATCGTTGTTATGTTTTAAGGGTAGGATTAAGCAGCCATGTGTTTCAGATTGTTTCGTATCTTGCCGTCTGTTCAACTTGTCAACATGTTTTTAAGATATCTTTTACACCAACACATCCATATGTCTCGTGCCATAATAAAACAGAAAGTACGACCAAACCTACACTCTCCGAATTTTCGTTCAATTCTCTTTGTTCTTCAGAGGATCATGTTGTAACTTTAAAATGATATTTTTGTGACCTGAACTTGTGACCAGACTGCTGCATGGGACGGTGAAAGGGGGGGGGGGTGTTAATATTTTCAGACTAGGGCCTGTGAGGCGATTATCGTTTTGAGATTAACTATTATGATAACTGCCATTTTAAATTTTATGGCAGAATTATTTCTAAAAAAATGAATAGAAAACTTCCTTAACTAAATAAAACAGTCCTGTAGATTGAGATTGTGTATTGTACAGAGAGGGGCATTGTTTCTAAAGCTGAAAGCTGTAGGCTCACAGAATTTTACGCCTCAAAGATTCGCCATCTTTGATATGATCCTCACTATATCATATTGCATGCTAAGCTGGATTTATTGGATTTATAATTAAATACCATAATCTATTCTAATCCCTGCCATATTGGATATGTCGAAACCCAATAACACGCCTGTCAACACGATTGCAATGGTCGTTTTTATTTTCTTAATAATTCAGTTAAAGCTGGGCTACTGCAGTTTGGCCATTAGTAGCGCGTATGTTTATATTTATAGTAACTAGGCGTTCGTTCATAACATTCAAAATAAATAAAAAAAATTGAAGTTTTCGCAATGTCCGGTCTAAGAAATTTCTAGGGTTTTTTTCAGGGTACTTAACAAATATTAAAGTGTTTTTCTATTTTTATGGGCGGAAACGGGACCTTTTTCAGAAGAACCATTTATTCACGTAAACGAACTACTTTTCCTGAAATTTTGCTCGGCTGGGGCTTAGATTGGTATCCGGCACATTCTTGTCGACTACCGTGACCATCAGATCTGGACGGTAAATCCTATCCCCGAGATTATATATATACATGATTACTGCATACAGCAACAATAAATCATAATTTACCATAGTATAAAAGAACAAAATTGCTTACATGTAAATACCTGATTTGACTAGCCATTTATTTGGGTAGATCGAAATATAGCTGACCATATTTTCGCTGCATATTTTTATTATGAAAATGGCGCAACCATTTTATCTCCATTGGCGTTATATTGGGTTTGTTAGGAGCAGAACAGTAGGACGTTAAACCCCATTTCATTTCATTTCATTTCATTTCTAGGTTTGGTTTCCACCCAGAAGGTTTACCTTAATACTTCAGAATTCATGTTATTTATTAAGAATTTTACAAGAAATAAAGCACAAAGTATTTTGAATCTATGTCAAATTCTGAAAGTGGTAATTACATCATTTATATTTGACCAGTCATCGACGATTTTGTCAAGCCACGCTCACACGCAAGGGTGACTGGGTCGTTTTTACTAATTTGATCTTTGAAAAACCGGTACGTATTGGCATTATTTACCCCATTAATGCATAATTTTAAGACAGACCGCACTTATTGGCGCGTATTGTGATATATTTTCTAATATGTTCAAAACAATCAAATAAAAAAAATGTGGCCATAATCACATCTCTAAAGGATCTGAATCTGAAATATTATATAATAAATATTTGTGATTTGCCTTAACATTTTGATCTTTTCTTCAGTAGTGACGTAATGGATATGTGGATATTCGGATTATTGATTACAACAGATGGAAAACACATGAATTTATTTTTTTTAAAATTGACCCTTTCTCAGGTCACCTTATCTCTTTTATAGTTCAAATTACAGAGTGATAAAACATGAACTCTTTATTAAAGTATCGACTATATGGGTTTATATTTAAACATGAGTATTCCGTACAGTAGAGACAAGTAGAAGGTAAATATAATATGAAGCTTAATTAGTTGATTACTGATATCTTCTGATGATCTGTCACGAACTGGTAAAACACATAAATGGAGTTTATTCAGCGGGAGTTCATCTGGTCTTCATGTTTCCTAAAGAGCCATTATTTAAGGTCACGCAACAGGTTATCATCAATCAAGCCCGTGGGAGTGCCTAAAATAGTCCCCCACTTCCGAGAAATATGATTGATGCCCCTGAAAAACACCATGTTTAGCACATATAGTTGTGTCCTCATTTTGTTGTTTTATTTAGTATGTGCTAGAAATCGTCCCTGATATTTCAATATAATTCTCGCTGCCCTATGAGAGAAAACCAAACCAGATCCCCGCCCCCTGCACGTGCCCCCTCCCCCGCCCCACAAAAAACGGCTTAAGCAAGCAGCTTGAGACTAACATATTGATTGACGTGGTTTACGGTGGACAAACTTAATCTGGCAGCAACCCCCATAGCACATCTTTAGATTGACAGGTGTTGCATGAAAGCATTTTACGTACTATTAAAACTGACAACCTGTGATAAGTCAAATGCTGGTTGCCTTGACTTGGTCTAGTTCACAACAAGAATGCACCGATTGCATTTATCGAAGATGTACATGACTTTCAGCACATCCTGGTGTCTTATCTCACTGAAATCGGAGCGAAAAATAAAATAATTGTTAGTAATAATGAAAGTCACGCGAACTAGCTGGCATTTTTATTCGACGAATTTTGTATTAATAACAAATTTATTTTTTAAATCACAACAGAAAAACTGTTTAATTGATTAAATGTCACGGAATACCATGAATGTCCAAACTAATAAAGATGGCCGACATGTTTTTACTTAGCAACAGATTGGTTATTTCACATCCGTGTTTTTGATTTTTAATGTGACGAATCCACGATGATTTTATCTCTTAATATGAATATTAACCAGGTTTATTAGCGTCACAAAACCTTTGTAAAATGCACATGCTTGTGCTCACCTGAGATTAACGTGTGTCTGACCCGGGAATGACCTTGCCGTGGGAGCCATTTTTTTCAGGGTAAAATAGTAGTTTGTGATATATGAAAAGAGACGGTCAGTTAATTGATGATTACAATAGTGCAGAGATTTTATCACCTGTCCCACTCCACACCTTTACCGCCAATCACATTAAACAAATGTGCATTATGAGGATATTGGGTGTTGCCCATTTTTCGACTCATGTAGAAAAAAACCCCTAAAATATAATAAAGAAATTCGTATGGTGTAGTTGGAACAAATTCCCCCTACCCTCATTCTTGAAAGCAGTTGCATCTTAAGGCTAATAGGATCGAAAATTTTGGCGATCTCTGTCGTGCAACACATACGATGTTTTGACGCTAACCATGACCAGTTAGCGCCTGTTAGTAGAAGTTAGCACTAATTTAGCCTTGATGGCCTAAAGGTTTGTCTTTATAGACAAAAAGAACATCTTAACCGTTGACAAAAAATTTCTCAAAGTATGGGTTCTGTGTGGCCCTTCTTTATTGTCCTATATAATGCTGGGTATTGTAAACAATTAGATAGCCCCTACCTCCCCTTTTTTGACCCCGTTGTTTCGACTTTTCAAAAGACTAATAATTATTGTTGTTATAGAACAGAAAGGGGTGAAGGATACGTATTATCTTTCACCTTGTCTACTAATGGACAGGTTATATGGACGTGCTGGGCAGCTCTTTGGTTTGTTGACACTCTATATTAAGCTTGATGTTTTCTTTTAAAAATTTATGTGTAGAAATTGTTTTTGAATGTTTGCATTCACTTCGCCCAATTATAATCCGCAAACAGACAAAATTGTACTCACTAATAGCCGTTGGTCTCTTAGCTGTGAAAATTACGGGTTCGGTAAAGAGATGATACTTCAATTGTCATGCTATTCCGTTCCGGATAAAAGAACCCTAATTTTAGTCGTCCCTAGCAAAATGGAGTCTAACATGTGGTGTGTAAGGAGATTACGCTCAAGGCTAAAGGGAGTTTCATGAATGGGGAATATATTATTATATATACAATATGTCATATTATACCACGTTATAAATATTGAATATTCAATATCGACAACACGACATGATACCTGTCACATCAAAAGATATATATTCAATGAAATGTTTGACAAGTGTACATATATTATTGGGCGGAACAAGAATAGTTTGTTATCGTGTCGTTTTTATTCAAATTTAGAAATATTAGAATAATTATTGATAATGAAGTATTGTTGAAATTTGAAAATTGAAAACACATCGGAGACAGTGTCCATGGTCATGTCTAGTGAAATAAAAGACTGTTTATTTCAAAACAATTTATGTCATAAGTAGAATAATATTCATTGTAAAGCTAGTAAAAGTAAATGTTGAACATTTGCTTTGACAAGTAGACCTACTTTTTGTATCTCTTGTATGTCATTTTTTCATTCTTTTAAAACTTTGGCTTTAATTTACTGTCTAATAGCGATAACAGATAAGACAATCACTCTGCCAGTTCTTGTTCATTTCGACTGTGGGTACCTTAGAAATTGGGCTTTTTCAGTGTGGGTGTGGGTACCCTACAGTCAGTTCCTGCTCATTGTGAGTATAAGTAGCTTCTTGTTCCTTGGGGTACCGATTTAGATACCTGTCCAAGTTCCGTAAATTGTCAGCGTAATGACAAGAAATGACAATGCTCCGCCAACATATGAGCAATGGGGTTATGTTTGATTCAAATTGACCACGGTGATTAGAGGTATTTCCGGGAGTATTGTTTATACTGAACTTAGTGAATAGTTATGACCCCTATCATTATAAAGTTAATGTAGATGTCATATTTTCATGATGCTGTTGAAACGAGGGGTTCACGGGTTAACTACACTCAACATACGTTCCCATCAACTCCTTTTCTTTACACAGTTCCCAGCAGATAGTCAATCGACTCACCTGCCGCGTGGGTCACCGGGGGTGAGGATTTAACACACCGTAGATATAGAACTGGGTGGACTTCAGGCGTCAGGTATCCGGTATATAAGCCATCAATATACTCCCACTCAGCTAAGAGATTACCTTAAAATGTTCAAACCCTGTAAGACGACGGCTGATAAACGGGTTGGTTATGCCCGAGGCCAACCGCTCTGCCCTCTCTCTGCACGCCACTGCCACCGTTTGTACCTTTGATTGCACAGGTGTAGAACCTATATATATCAATAAAATTTAGTAACATCGATCAATTAGGAATTTCAGTTCAAAATCTATATGAAAAAAATATTCAAAATAGTTTCCTTATGGAACATACCTTTGTGGCTGATTTTCGTATGGCAGAGTAATATCAGTCGTTTCGAAACATTGATGTCGGATTTTAAATAACTGTCAATTAAAGGATTGCATCTGACAAATGCAATATGTTTTATGAGTGCGATTACTTTTATCTGACGCAGACAATAAGATTCCATTTTTGGTAAATTCAGAGACTTTGATTGAAAGGGTATGCAGATATATTATTTATTTCCATATTCCAAAGAAAATTCATTTTTAATCAAAATAATAATTTTTTCTTGTCACCGTGTTCATATATTCAAATTGTGCATCGTTATATTTTTTTCGTTTTATATTAAACTTTGTCATTGTTTTGCTATTCTTATTGCTCCCAGTATTACAAAAGAAGATACAAGAAAGGATTCTTTTGTACAGAAAATTTGAGATTATATAGATATATTTGCGATTAATAATGTAGCTGTATGTAAACTAATGTGTGTATTTTCATGTATAAGAACAATTTGAGAGGATTCCAAAACATCCTTTCTTTCCAAATGTAAACAATACTTGAGTCAGGCGAGATAACGTTATTTTCAAAAAACCTAATCTGGATATCTGAATAATTCTTAAAGCTCAAAATTTCACAGGGGTTCATTTGAGCAGTAAGAATAGAACTAGATAGAATAGATTAGTAGAATCAACACCCTGCTATCGCCGATCGTACACCTTTATAGTAAAACTCAACTAAAACAGAGCCACAAGAATCACCCCTCTGTTCGTTCCATTAAGTAACTCAATATACTGTCAAATATTCGGAACAAAGGGCTTTTGATTACTTTTGATTTATTTATAGAAACAATATTCTATTGGGTCGATTTTTATAACAATAGGATGAGGATGATTTTTCAACTTCTGTTTTATCCCATAAAAACTAAAACCAATACTATCAAGTGGATGGTTTGTAGTGACCGCTGAGTGACCATTTATATCAATACTATAAACACACATGTCATCAGCCAGTAGTATTTATTATTTATTTTATCATTTACTTTATTATAAGGACACGTGGCAGATTGTTTAGGGACAATAAAACAGTCTCTCTTGTAAAAAATATATAAAAAGAATATTTACTATTCAATTATTTTATTTTATCAGCACTTATTGCACACATGGATCAAGGTCTCTCTCTCTCTCTCTCTCTCTCTCTCTCTCTCTCTCTCTCTCTCTCTCTCTCTCCCTCTTTCTTAAATGGACAGAATTATGATAAATGATATTGACAAAAGAATCGCATTTGTCGGTGATTAGTGGGACCGCCATATTAAGTGTAATATTGAAGAGCTAGAATCGTAACAAGAAAGCCAAAGTTTTGAATTACGTTTGGGGAGTCTTTTTCCTGACTTTTCACTTGATCGAACCGGTAGGGCTGAGAAAATTGTATCTAGTTGTTTGGATAGGATATGAACAAGAAGCTTTTAAAAGATTCATTGGAACTTTAGAATGAGATTTGATTTTTCAGCGTTCATAACGCTAGTCTGACAGTAGCTTTCGACGGATTCCAAACTGATTCGTGACCATAAGAACAATTAGATCACCTTGTAGAGGGTTTTATGGTCAAGGGATTGTAAGCTATAATTAAAAGTCTATCCGTCTTTCAATAAATATTTAATACTAACCTAAAGGCTATGATTAGCAAATTCTCGCTGTCTGATCTTTTAAATCACGTATGCCATAGTACTCATATTAGTACTCAAAGACCATAGTTGTCAGATTGTTGAACGACATTTTTATTTTATTCCATAACAAAGGCCTATAGTTTCGTTGGGATTGGATATATGATATATACAGCATTGAAATGTGTCATAAAATGACATATGCTTCGTTTTTCAAATATTGGCTGATGTGCAACGAATATTTATGATTGTCCATTCATTGTATATATTTCAAAATTGGTTTGTTTTTAAGCTTTCAAGTAGTTCCTACTTCATTAGATGCATAATTGCCATAATGTGAAAACTGCTCACTTATTTACTTGCATTTTAAGACAAATATATCTTTTTTAAATGCGAATATATGGTCATTATTTTGTATTTATATAAACTTCTTCAAATATAGAATGTCTTATATTCTTGCTCTTAAAAGTACGGTTCAATCCCAACGATCATTTTGTCTCTGACGTTATCCGTTATATCAGACCAACTTTATGTATCAAATATTGTATTCATATTGCCTTCCCGTATTAGGCCCCGTAAAAGCATGGAATGTTGAAAAATATTAGCAACCCCAAGGAGATATAGTATTTGAAAGAACTTATATTAAAGGTGCGTCGGTGCGAATTATTTACATAATGTAATTTTAAAAGTAATTTCTTATATGAAAAGGAATAATGATCTAACATTATTGTCAAAGGGCCATTAGGTAAGATAAGGTAAAGAGCTGACAGTTCGATTTTAATCAATTTTGGACAAAATGTTGTTCTTGAAAATAGTACTTATATTGTCTATGCTACTGAATTTAGCTCAATATTTAACCTATATTCCGGCATACATGTGTGGGATTTAATTTGGTGGGAAGTGGTTAGCGAAATCTGATAACTTTAACAGGATTTAAAACACCAAGGTCGTCCTTTAACATATAAATAGAACCACATAAGTTTAAATAAATTCTCAAATAAATTTACTACCGGGAGCCGGAGATTGTTTTCATGTAAACTAAAAGCTGTAAATAAATAACTTACATTAAATAGGTAGTTGGCACGCTTGACATGATAAAATATAAATCGAAATATTGATATGGATATTGGAATAGAGATATTGGTTATGGTGGCTCAACGTTGAAGCAATATCAAAGGACGTACATACAATTAAACAATGGGATTAGTAGAAATGTCAAAGACTAACGACCACTTCTCTTAATATCAATAAAGTCATTTCTGGTGTAAATTATTTGACCATATTCAGAGAATTCACTGATATCAGTTTGTGATCAATATGAAATGAAACTAGTGACTAAATAAACAATTTTTGAAGGTGACATACCATTGATACTAGTAGATCTATTTATTCTATGAGGCAAGAATTCGTTCATTGTTCGTTTTTGCGATATTTTTTGGCGGTTGGTTATAGTGTAAGTCATTTTGGTTATTCAATGTTTTAAGAAGGCGTTCTATATCTGATTGTGTTTTTGAATTACATGTTAGTTGTCAAGCTGTTAATACTCTAACGCGCCATGTTGTTTTCATTCAACTAAAATCTATATAGAATTCCTTGATTTGCTTTCACCTTCTACTTACCAGAACACAAATAGCATCACTTTTTTCAATTTTTTATCTTGTTACCCTTTCAATTAACTAGCGTTGGCTCTTAGTACCTGAATTTTAGAGAAGGTTCTGACATGCTATATGTATTGTATGTACACGAAGTGGCTAATTAGGTTCTTTGAAACACCTGCCTAACTGGTGAAGGCACCTCCTTAGATTCTATAGAACCCATGCTAATCACCTGTACAAACTGTGTGTAAAGGTTACCTATGTAATATATTACTTATATTACGGTCAGAACAACCCGACACATGTTACCTGTTAGATCCTCGTCCAATATTTTCTTACCTTAATTTAAAACAACGTAACAGCAAGCCAGCAACAATATCACTCGACGTCAGTGATAAAACGGGGGCACGAACAACACACTTACGCTACAACCAGATATACAGCAAGCAAATTTATAAATGTCTGAAACGATTAAAATATTTTCTATTAAAAGCTTTAGTCGTCAAAACGTTACCACAATCCTTGGAAAATATTGGAAATGTGAAAAACGAATGACAAGATTAAAGCCTCACTTCCGGTTTCAAACGTTACCAAGGTCATTGGCTAAAATTAATATTTATTGTGGCGCTCCACAACATACACACACACACATTCTAAAAATAATTTTTATCAAATAATTTTGTCTCCTTCAATTAATCGCCTTCAATAACCGACAGCAACTGAATTCCGTCGATCTGATCAAGACATTATGGTATGATATACCAGAACAAAATATAGCTCTGTTATTTAAAACTTAACATATTTTGACAATGATGGCGATTCGTATAAGTAAAGCTAGAATGGACATTATATTATGTATTTGTCGAGATACTAGTACATCTTTATTATAGTGGATACCAGATGAGTTAAAACTAACAATTAATACACGTGTATATCACGCATGCATGTGCTGAAATTTATTTGGGCCTTTATGTAATGTTTAATTGGAATGTGAAGATAGTTTAAAACCGAAACCATTGTATCAATGTTCAGATATAATGTTACCAAATTTTGCATATTATGTTGGGTTTTTTTTTGAAAATACTTCTTCCATCTCGATTTCTGGAAATTTGGAATATTTGATATTTAACGTAATTATTGAACTAAAGATATACCATATTATGTTACTCCCGAAATAACATAGTTTCAAATAGTTTGTGTTGAGTGAACGTTAATTCCCGTGTTGAAAAACACATCAGCGTAATGTAAAAGAACAAACAAGCATAAATACTCCAATAAACATATTCAGAAAGTATTGAGTGCATTTGAATTTTTTATTGAGCATAATAAAACATGAGTGCATTAAAAATATAGATAAATAGGTTTCATTTGACTGATTTCACCATATATGTGTTTAATGGGTGCAACTCCTGCATTTATTGTCTTAAAAATTAAAATGCCATAAACATCATGTGTTTACAAAATAATCGATATAATTGCACCTAATTCCACGTCACTTTAAATCGATTTCCTGTATAAAATGTATAGATTTTATAGATAACATCGATTTTATGTAATATTAAGTTTTGTCAAACGTTGGCCTATATTGATATTATGTCAAAGTGTCGGCTTTAACTGAAATGAAGTGAAATGGGGTTTAACGTCCAACTTTTCTGCACCAAATAGGAAACTGAATACGGGCACACGACATACAGTGTGCTGCGAAGGAAAAGTTTTTCTGGACTGAGTCACTTCTACCTAATTTTCATGGATTCTTATTTTCCTTCTACCTAATTTTCATGGATTCTTATTTTCAAGGTTTATTTTGGGTGCACGACCTTTGTACACAGGACCTCTGATTTTTCTTCACTGAAAAGAGGAAGTCCATATGAAATATCCCGAGGACGCTTCTCGTTTTACTCCTGGATCGAATCTGAACCCTCCAGATTATGGAGAGCCTGATCCGTGTGATTGCAAATATGAGCAATACTTGCGTAAAGATAATAATTCTTATGGTCTGGTAAACACGTCTGGGTAGGCCATGACATTTCCTATACCGATTCATTTATTATATCTTGTTTTATTTATCCAGACATTACTTCCCAAAGATTCGAACTCAGATTACCATACAACATTCTTTTTACAACTGGAGTTTGTTTGTTAGGTTAATATGATTGTTGTTGGATAGATTTTTCACTCATTGAACTTGACATTATTGGGCCTTTATTTTACAACTGGTGTTTTTGTGTTAAGTGAATATGATTTTTGTTGGATAGATTTTTCCTTTATTGAACATGACATTAATGGTTCAACTTATATCATGTATTTAGTATTATAAACGACCACGCAATACCAATATTTCATAAATTTAATCGGCCTGAGTCGAGTAGTTGACATATATGATAGATGTTGTTATTATTCAATCGATTTGGGGTTACATTCGGTTGACTTGAATTCCGATCTGAATGGAATCAACTGTACTGTTCATTTGAGATTGAGATTTGGAAATGTTTCCTTAGGATTTCACCAGCAGTACGGCTTAGAAGACTGTTGGCTATTCTTATCCAGATTCCCATATCAACTTGTCATCTTTTGCGTGGAATCTGAACCTTAACGCAAAATGTAGAACTACTGTCGTAAACACAATTACAGCGAGTTCTGCAATGTAGACGCCTTAAACAACTTACCAGTACTGATTATAATTCATGGTTCTGAGATTTGGAGATAAGCTCCGCCCCCTTAGATACTGTTACTATGTCCCACAAGTTTAACAACATCAGTGGTTCAATATTGAAGAATATTGAAGAAAAGAATGTCCCCAACACGAGGACCATTTACGAGAACAAGAACCTGATGAATGACCTTTTCAAACATTGCTTGTCAACTCATTCACCATAACCGTTTGGCATTGAGACTGTAGAGGAAATTGCAGGTGTAACGCAAAGAACATATTCATCAATGAAACTATACTTGTACATACAATACTTTTGAATTGATTAAAATAATATATTATTAACACCAGCCTTTTGTATTACTTAAATCCGTTATAGCAACGGGGACCTATTTTATAGACAATATCACAATGTTCCTTATAGTTCTAGATGGCATCAGGTATTACACCAAGGAAATTACATTATTATATTCTCTGCTTTATTGAATGACTTTCAATTAAGTAATTACAGAACACTATACAGTTGACCGATATGCGGTTCATTCTATTGAATAATCTTACTGGAGAGTGACGGGTTCTGGCCTTAATTTATTCTATTACCACATCAATAAATAGAAATGGGCATTGAACTAACGAATGACAAATACCGGTTTGTCCTCTTGTTTAGTATTGTGCCGAGATCACGAGGATCAACATCGCCCATCTGAATTTCGTGCTGTTAGGCGCCTGAATCAACAGACCTAAAAACTCTCCAGATATCCAACAGCATTACTGGGGTTATCACCATAGCACGGACTGTGTTGTAATGAACCCGCAATGACAGCTGCTGGTATGCCACTCCAGCAGGATATGCTAAATGTCACTACGACTCTCCATGTCACTTTTGAATATAGAAAATGTCTTCCAATTTATACCAAATAATCCACGAAAACGTGTTTGCCAACTATCATAAGATGATTTTCTTCCGTTTATGTAATCCTAACACGGTTGTAAATTAAAACTTCGCATCCGTATTCTAGCCATGTCTATATTAATCCCAACGCTTTTAAATACGTTCAGGAATATATATTTAATTTCTGCACTGTTTGTGTTAACAAGTACGCGCACCCAAGTGTCTCTTAACACAATGGAACATAATTGCAAGAACGTGGCAGAGAGTACTCGTTTTATATCTATAAATAATAATTTTTAGATCAAATGCATTGATTGCTTTTTTATTGCAGGAGTGTTTGCCTTAAATAGGTCTGGTCTGTAAATTTACACAACCATTGAAATCTGAAATGAACATTATAGCGTTCAAAATAGAATTTCCGGTAATTGGGGACCTGAGTAACAATTCTATTTTAGCCTATGGGATTAACCTCCAGTTGGTCGTTTTACATCTTCTGAACAGTTTGATTTCAATCAAATGTGGAAGGTATGGTCGCCCGTCAGTTAATATTTCAACGTTTTCAATAAATTTCCTCTGAACGGCCAAGCTTGACAGATTTCAACCAAATGGAGACTATAGTGGGTTGTGCAACCCAAGGCCGGTCAAATTATGGGCTCATGATAACAAATGTGAGTCGCGTAATATGCAATGGCTGTAGGCTTGATCTGAGGGGTTCCGAACGAGTCCAAGTAGAGCTGATGAGCCCACATCACGCCCCCCCCCCCCCCCCGCCCTGTAACTGACTAATCGGTGCCTGAAAAAACATAACCTAACTCATGCCGACACAAGTAAGTCCTTAAACAGAGACGGGGTGACATCGACGCATCAATGAACAATGTAGCACCCCACCATTCATCAGTAAATGATTATATAGGCTCTGCCATTGTTCAATCCTTTTCAAATAAATAAAATACTGTTTAAACTAAATAATTATTTCATCACACAGTGCTCTCCTTTGAATTATATATTGGAGCCATATTAGTAAATTATGAATTAGTTTACATCGATCTTTGCTCCACTATGACCATAATGTTATATACATATCAATGTTTACGAGCATGTACAATATACTAGAAATCTATAATACACCTTTCCTGATAATTTATACTAACGTAAGCGTTATTTTTAGATATTTTATTCAATTAAAGATATGATTTTAGATTTTTCTTTGTCATGTGTCAATTTCACACGTGTGGGTTTTTGATATTACCATGGTAATATTACATTTAGGTTATTTTTAGTAATAAAAAATGATGATGTAAGCTTAGAAATTGCCCGAAATAATCTGCTTTGTTCATTTTTGGTTAGTATCAAAGCAGATTTTCGATTAACAGCATGTGAACTGGATTATATGTGAATTTACCTGTGCCTAAGTTACTTATATACGGATAATATACTTATATCCAAGCTGTGATACAGACCCGGTGGAATATGTGGGCGACAAGCATCGTGATTGTTTTGGTAATTATATAATTTTTGATTTGTGCTTTACTCTAATTTTAAACGTATTGTAGGTCAAGTCCTACCCCCAAACCCAACCCACCCTTATACGCATAATTATTCTTTTTAAATGAAAAATTAACAGTGTTTTAGACTGAAAAAGACAGGTGTGCTGTTCCTTTCTGAATTTACCTTTCAATATTTGAAATATTTGTGATTAGGAATTTTCCCTAATTGACCGACATGTTGTTCTAAATTCCATATAGACATCACATAATGATTATTTTCCAAAAATTACAAATTCTGACATCCGTTATGATGTCACTGCAAATTAAGAAAAATAATATGTCGATTTTAACCTTAAATAAAAAAAAATCGTTGCAATATGCATGTTAATTTCCACATAGGTGATAAGTAGCAGTGCAACGTCAGATCTCAAGATAAGCATTTGTCTTCATAGCAAATTG
This sequence comes from Patella ulyssiponensis, assembly GCA_963678685.1. Classification (NCBI taxonomy): domain Eukaryota; kingdom Metazoa; phylum Mollusca; class Gastropoda; family Patellidae; genus Patella; species Patella ulyssiponensis. The sequence goes on along the minus strand of OY783230.1, from coordinate 55,625,985 downwards.
CAACCGAAAAACAGCTGCTGTATTGATTTCGTGTAAGATTTTGTCATGTAAGGAAATAACAAACAAAATACGAAAAGAACACTCAACATTAAAAAAGCACCTTTATGTCATGCCGACATTTTGGAATCAGCCACTATTTCGTATTTACGAAGTTATTGCTAATCTATTGATGTTATCTATGTCTGTTTAGTTTAAGATTCAATGTTATGGATTATCTGACGCACAACAATAATTTAAACTAATGGCGTTCGTTAAACATAAGAGTCAACTGCATTGGAAAACATTTCATCTCGTGTCGACAGATGTCAATAGAGATTGCTAATGAAGTATGACAAAACATTACTGTAGACTTTACTGTGTTTAATAATCAATAATTTTATAAACTATTATTCAACTGCATTTAAACAGAGAGGATTCCACTCTTTTGGGTTGGGGGGGGGGGGGGGGGGGGGGGGTGGCCGAATGGTTAGCTTGCGCGCGCTGTATCATACGACCTGCCATTGGGTCAACTGGCCTGGTTTCGAATCCCGGTTGTACGTGGCAAGGAGAAGGGTCGCCTGTCCAGCCCCGTGGGTCCTCCCACTGCTAAAGACCCCTACGCTCAAGCGAATTATTGAAATAAAATCAAAACATATGTTTGTCCTGAAATGACCTAGTTTGTGTCGAGTGGACGTTAAACCCCATTTTTTTCTCTCTCTCTCTCTCTCCCTCTCTCTCTCTCTCTCTCTCTCTCTCTCTCTCTCTCTTGGGTCTACAATGGGTTCCATGTCGGACGTATATGCCGGTTGGGACCGAGGGCTTTGGAGAATGACCGAAACTGGATCAGACCCGTACATCATTTTGCACGCCGGGAAAATGGCAACACCACTTTCTCGGCTTGACAAATGATCGGCTGGGTCTACATAGCTTTTGCAATATGCACTGTCAACGTTTTAAATCGGACCTTGAATATACTACAAGACGGTTATACGTGTTATAAAACCCCACTTTAATATCCCAGGTAATTACAAATACAGAACTCGTGTGATGCTCTGCAGATTAACAATTCGCTGATATGACCAAATTTAATTCACGACTTTATACCCCCCTCCTTTAAGATTAGTCACTCGCAAAAACCATCAACCCTCGGTCATTTCATAGAATTGGTCAGCGGGTTAACACAATGTTAAAAGAAATACCTGATACCTTGATTAAATGTTTACGGTAATATACCCCCCGATCCCCACCCAAACGGAAACTTATTACGTTAGGGTAGTTTTCAGAATAGATGAAACCCAGCGGCTACTTCATGGCGGACGGACGGGCAAAGGGGCCATCGAAACATGTTATGCACACACGTTTTGTTTTGAATGCTTTCTGCTTAACCTGAAAATTTGTGGTGTTGATTTATTTGCCAGAGAGGGTATCTGCGTTTAAAATTTTAGGTCCACGTGTCAAGTCCATATTGTGGTAAAGCTAATTTTGTGTTTAACAGTCGACAATATGTTACACCAAATTATGTTACACCAATAAGCATCTGATTTCTGATCAACATTTCGAAGTAAAATTTAATCGTATAGTAATTGTCCCTTCCCCAATCAAAGCAATATATGAGATCATCCCAATTATTTAAACTTAAACTAAAGAGTTGAAGCTCCTTTAAAAATTCACCTGTCAATTGGTTTAAAACTATCGATAATCAGACAAACTTAGAGGACAGAACATCCTTGTCTGAAGTAGAAAACCATGTTCTCTTAGTTGATAGAATCGGGTGAACGTAATAAACAAACTGCCCAAACAATCTGCATTCCCATCATTTTCAATCAGTAAATTCACACCATGTTCATGTCACTTCTTGATATGATGAAATATTCAATAGATTGTTCGCTTTATCAGGGACGGATCTTTAGTACTTTTAGTAAATAGACAACTCATGAATACAGCGAACTAATCATATTAATCGACTGATTGCACATAAATCATTGGATAATCGGCAGATAGTGCAAAGTAAAGATTGATTTTTGAAAAGCGCTAGAACAAAACGTAAACAATGACGCAATGAACTAAGTAAACACGTGCCTGAAGGGGAAAGGATGGGCCTATACTTGACTGAACGTTCTGGAATAATCAGAATCGTGTCAACAAGAGAATTCTTAACGACAAAGCTTGTGTCAATTTAATAATAAAATTGAAAATGGCTCTAACATCCTACTTTTTCAAACCAATGCATGAAGACGTACTATGTTTGAAATTTTTCACAGCAATATTTCCTCCTACTCTTCATTGAATTGAAACTATCAGGAGTTCATTGACGAGGGGGAAGGGGGCAGGCTAGAAAGTCACAAGGAACTTTCTCCGATAACATCGGGGTCGAATCCAAAGCAATAGTCGTCGAGCTACCTTTGTAACACTATGCCTAGTGCTATGCAGTAGCTGGTTAGATGTGGAAAATAAGCCGGGAGAACCGCCGGCGCCCACACCCAAGGTGTGACGCATACTCTTTCTTCAGTGTTACATATTTTAGAACAACCCTTATCGTCTAGAATTTATCCCAGGTTGTCGTTTTTCTCCTTCACGTTGTGTATAAACTTCTTACTGTTTTGTTAAGACGTTTGTCTTAACAGAAATAGCAAAGCAACAGTTCGCTTTTACATTTTATATAACTAGCCGGATACATAGATACAAGCAAAGTCATTCTCAAACACTAGCCAGCAAAACTCGCTGGGGCGATTCTGCTGATAGAAAATGTCACATCTTTCCCCTTCTGGAATCAAGCTGATGTCTTGGCACTCAGATGGTAATCTCTCTGGAATCTAATAAGTCTACCATGATTCCTTTTACAGCACTCATGGATATCATGAACAACCGTGTGTGTTCATAGCCCTGTACCTGCACAATTAACGATATGATTGGTTAAATTAAACCAAAAGACGCAATAGATAAATTTCCAATTACTTGTATTTTGTTGAAAGATAGAACAAGTTTGTTATGGCTCTACAACTCTTTTTATATGTCAACCTGTCACTTATATTTTAAGTTATATTTAGTAAATACTACATACACGTGAATCTACTAACTTGCCACAGATATTTATTAATACAGTATAATGCCATCTTATTTGTCTGTTCCTTGTCTATAAATTCAAAAACAATGTCGCAACGATGATATTGCTTCACCTTTGAAGTGTAACTGCTCAATAAAACATAAATCAAGCAGAAAAAAAAGAAATATCATCACGTGTTAGTGCTAGAACTGATTCAGTAACGTGAAAACTATTGCCGAGACACAGTCGTGACAAAACTCTATTCCGTGTCATACGATTGTTAACAATTCTGCCAGTCCGTGTCACTCGATTATATATAACTCTACTTGACCGAATCATGTGTAACGCCATATATTTCAACACCCGTTCCCAGCTTTTACCGTTTTTGCAATTTCCTGTCAAAAAGTAAGAATTCGTGTCGCAGTAAGCCGGGCTGCATAACCGCCTGCGGTGCCATGTGCTTTAAATCAACAAAACCATCGGTCTAGCCTCTTCACGTAGAATCTTTAAAAAAAATAGTTCCATTGTCTGCCTGTTACTGATATTGATCACCAAATCTCAGATCACTGGAACTAAACGTAATTTCCGCCCTCGGCTTATAACCACGAAGCGTTAGTTTAGCATCGATTTTTATAGTGTACAGGTAAAATAATAGGGGTTTGTTTGCTTTTGTGCATCAAATCTTGACTTTTAAGCCTTAAAGTAATCAAAGTGTAGTTCATCTAGAATAAACCAAAGTTGAATTCTTTCCTAATTTACAGCTTAACAATATGTAATGATACAATGTCATGACCGTTGAAAGTAGATGTTACTCCATGACCTATTTTTATAAACGGATGACCTTCATTTCGATAAATATAAGACAGCATAACTATGAGCTTTGTAGATTATTGCTTGGTAGGTGTATCGTGGGCACAGATGAGTTCTTGCAATTGTATTAACTTCTCATGCAAATCTTAATTGTTAGTTTCGTTGCGTTTTATCTATAATCTTGTAATCAGAAAAATAAACGGAACGAAATTGAAGCACGGTGTTACTTTGGTATGGAACAGTTGTTTTCTTCATAGCATACTCTGTTGTTGTCTTTCCTTGTTAATAGAATGTCGAAACAATATTAATAAAGAAAATCTGCGATTGTAACATATGGATAGTAAATAGTGACTTATAATTCCATTTTCTTTAGTCACGACACGCGTGCTGCATTAGTCCGCGTGCTCTTGATTGTATTCTATTGTGACTGTTGGTGACATCTTGTGGAATATTTTGTTTTATCGCTTATATAGACTTGATGCCCTTTTTTATTTTTATAGAGTTTGTATTATTACATAACTATTCAGAATCAACTCTATGAATATTCAACGAACAATAACAATAGTGTTTTTCAAGTTAGAATATGTTTAGTTTAATAAACCCAACTTTCATTATCTATAGTGTTAAAGTTAGTAAAAATTAAGTGTGTGCACTCCATCTATCATATTTACTGAATCATTCATTTGTCCTCTAGTATAGCTTAATAAACGAAAAACGAAATACTTGTTTTTTTGGTTTGTTCTGCCTTGCTTTGTTTCAATTTGAAAATGATGTTGAACGGTATTATATAAATTATTTAACTGTGATGAATTACATTTTTTATTTTGAATTATTAAAAGTCTAAAAAAAGGATATTGCTAGAAATCATTAAACTAGCATTTTTTATGCAAATATCTGTTTTGTTTTTCCTTCTTAGACACAGGTGTTTTTAACCATTTTCATAATTCAATAAAAAGCAATGTTTCGTGTTGATTTTCTTCTGAAATGGGTCATTTGTCAATTTGTAGAAAAAAGGTTTTATTAAGGTATAGTATTATGTGTATTATATTGGCTTCATTAGGCAATCAATAAGATAATCGATATACCTGGTGTGACTCTATTGGAAACCTAATCGACAGTTCTTCTAAATCATCAGTGGTTGAAGTCTTAGAACACACTACACCTGACTCCACCTGACAACCGCACTGAGTCATAGGTTTATTGAGACACAGTGGTACCAGGAATCCAAGACTTCCAGGCTCCTGTCAGTACATTTTATTACCGTTCAATTAGCTATATCATTTAATACTACTCGAGGCTGTCATTAGATGATAGATGTTTACGGCAATTAACCGATTAGAACACGGTGTTTAAAAAAAGTATAAGATAATAGCCTTTCTAACTCTACCTAGCACAACAAAGGACATATGGTTAAAACACAACAAAGGGTTTCTAGCTATGCGAACTCTTCACATGAAAAGTTGTATTATGTGTTCTAGGAAGAATACGCATACACTGCCATATACATTAAACCCACCACTGGCTAAAACTACGATTAAAACAAAGGGTCATTAGTTATGCGAATTCTTCAAATGAGAAGTTGTATTAGGTGTTCGAGAAGGAGTAAGCATGCCCTGCCTCCGGCATTAAACGAGTCACTACTTATAGTTAAAGTTATGTTTAAAACAAAGGGTGTTTAGTTCTGCTGTCATCTCTTCAAATGAGAAATGGTATTGGGTGTTCTAGGAAGAGTTATTATATCCTGCCTCATTTACCAAACCTGTGACTACTGATTAAATAGCCAAAGTTGCTGGGTAGAATTTTACCTTGTTGCTTAAGGCCACGTATACAAACTCTACAAATATTCGTTAAATAGTATATTGACAAACTAACATATGAATAAGATACAGTGTTAATTAATTGCATTCTGAAGAAACCTTTCCTATTGAATAAATACTGAGAAAGACGTTCTTGTAGGACGCAAGACCAGCGGTGCCTGAAGTGCTCACACGGAAAGTTGTATTTCAGTTGCTACTCCCGGCAAATCTCTGTCTTCACACGGAAGCATAGACATTTAAATACTGGGTGATAAAACTGTATGTCCCATGCATACGCTTCGTTCCAATCTTGTAAAGAAAGAAAAGGCAGGTTATTAACATCAACATATTATCATTGAGCTCATAGTAAAATGTGACAAAATTCACGTGCACTGTAACCATAACCATATGTTTGAAAATGGTAAAATTGTCAGTTCCATGCGTGGATGATATGTTAACGTCCTCTCGGATTTCCTTAAAATATGGTCAGAATAAGCTCACAGGATACGGCTCGATTCTCAAAGAATTGTCAGAATTTTCTTCATATTCCAATGAAGAGTCCTTCCATAGATACAAATTCTAATCTCTAACATCTGGAATTTTATTGAAAAGGAATGGATGGGAGCGGGCCGCAAATTCCTGGATTTGATTAGGAAGGTTACAAAAACAAAGGTCATTGAGATTATGGACTACTGTTTTGAAACAGGAAGCAACATTTAAAAAAGGGAGCCAATCAATTAGAATTTGAGAAACTGCTTAAATGTTTTAAAAACAAATTTATGACAGTTCCCAATCCACAACAAATACCCGAATATTTTGTTTTATAACAAAAGTTAAGTTTGATTGAACAGACTCACAATTTACTTGTTACCTATGAAGATTGTCTTATTATCAGTACTAATTCCAAATTGAGTCGAGAAGCCTTCGGGATCTGAAAGCACCCCACCTTTGAAGCACTGTCCCAGAATGAAACTAAAACATTGAAACCTTTTCTTATTATACTTAATTCCAGCGGTGGACAGAATAAATTGTATATACTGAAACTTCTTGAATATAGTTAACACTTACTTAGGAGCGAGATATATCGGCATGGTTCCTTGTCAAATGCAATATCTGTCAACAATTGAGTGCAGAGAGGCAATTCTACCTGCAGTCATGTTGCCTTTGGCAGCTTCGTTAATTTAAAGTTGGCTTTCTCTGTAACATTTGTTATTGAATGCCATAAAATAGCTACAAGTATTATATACGTTAAAAGTGAAAGGCACGTCATTACTATTCCGTCAAATATATGAATATAGCATTAAAATTATGTGTTGATCGATATATCTTTCACTATCGGCCCGTCTGACCTTTCTGTACTGGATATTATTTATAGTAAGCGTTGGTAAAGTCTATGTAATAGACAATTTCGTTCCAGAGACTCTGATAATATCCCTCATAGACTTATCAGCTGAGGGAGGTCACTTGTGCATTTATAATTTGACTCTTGTCTCATGTCCAGGCCCCCTGTTAGAGTAGGAAACAACTTTGTTGGCAACTTTGAATTATGGGAATGAAAGGCAAAATTGGCGATGACATAAGATGGCCGCCATTTCATATAACTGGCCAAAAGGGTCAAACTAGCGAGTAATGGTGTCTACAACTGAGTGTTAGAGGTCAAGCAATCCATTTAAACCAACCGCTAAATAAATAGTGCATGGCCTCATTTTATAAATCCAAGATTGCGGCCAATGTTGGCACCGAACTGCCATCACTTTTAACATAAGCATGCTAGAACTATGACAGAGATCAAACAATTTTAAAAAAATAAATCGCCACATTCTAAAAGTACATGCCATTGCAAAATCTAATATGGCCGCAATATTAAAGAACTAAATAACTGATGTATTCACCGAGTGAAACACCGAATAAAGGCTGTACGTGTGAATTGTTAAGCTCCATGTGCCCTTGCGTAATCTCTGGTCAAACAGACTTCGGCAGTTGCGTTGCCCATGGGGGAAGCTAAAATCATTCGGATACAAATCGTTCTCAGTGAATTCCCATAACCAGTGGAACAATCTATTACAAATCATTAAATCATCTAAAACTCTTTCTTGTTTTAAATCAAGACTTAAAACCCTTCTTTTAGAGAAGGGGTTGGATGACCGAATGGTTAGCGTGCGCGCGCAGTATCACACGACATAGTGAACAATTTTAAAACCGGTAGACACCTCTGTGGACACTATGCTCGTCGGCACAATTAACCTGGTAAAAGCGTGGTGGAGACGCCGGGTATCGTTCTGTGGTCGCCAATGATCGCCGAATCACGGCGTTTATTTTGAGCATGTTCAAAACAAACGCCAAGATTCTGCGATCTAAACTGGAAAGCAATGAGAATACGACTTTTTTTTCAAGTTTATAATTTTTGAGGACATCTTCTAGCGTTGTGTTCACGTTTGCCTGTGACCTTGTGCATTTTCTGGTCGCTGTAGAGTCGCAGCAGCGCAGTAAGGACGCCACCCCTGAAGTGAAATGTCAACCCGCGATTCCGATGTAGACTTGACTAATTCTCGACGGTCATTCAGTTTGAACTGCTCACTTAGTTCGACTACAGTACATGTATCAGGAATGATACCAGATTATATATTTAGGATGGAATCTGCATTGTTATAAACCTGTATCCTATAAATTTATTGACATCAGTTTTTATTTAAATATTGTGTACAGAGATGATCCAATAAGTTTAGAATCAAAGGAACTACAATAATACATATAATACACCAATAATAAGTATAAAGTGTTCTAATCGTTCAAATTCCTTATTACTGAGCCAAAACTTCTTTTGATAATAAAAATGTCATTATGCATCGTCATGACCGAGAAAATCTATGATATGCACGGCATTTGCTTGACTCGTGCAAATGCACTTTTATAATATATAGGCTACTCCAAAATACACCAGAAATAAGTTACTGTTATATTTATAGAGATGGCCATAAATATCAGCCATAGTAGAAATATCTGACGCATCACCTGATCTTTGTAGTAACTGTGATTCCAACTGATTTACCCGTATAGCTTTTCTACGAATTAAACAATGCAGAGGGGGTAATCATAGTTGCAATCGTACTAGATTTTGTAGATACCTGCTTATATACACGATTGTTATTCCAAGTCGAACGGTCACAGCATTTGTCTTAAAGATCCACCGAGACTGAAAGAAATTATCAACTAATTCCCGTAGATAGTTAATTGAACGGGTGCGGTCATATATACCATGCAGTGGTTTCAAACGCTTAAATTTGCAAAGCTATCCATTTGTAATCTTATGATATGATTTGATTATTGGGTACAATATGGATTGTGTGCAAATTGGGTACATAAATATCTGTTAAGGCGTAGATGAGATATACACATTCTAACAATAATGTGTTTTTTCAGGATTTCAAAGAATGCTTATACTTTAGTCAATAAGGTGAATCGAATGTTATTTTAAGTATATTTTAAAAATACGATTACATTTATGGATAAGGGACTTGACGCAACCCATCGAAGCTAGTATTGTCAATTTAACTAATGGTTAACCTTGGTCTTTGGTAGACCTGCTGGTAGTTCACTAAAAAAAGAACTAACCAGGAAGTGATGCCACAAATGACACAAAGTTGTTGCCAAATTGTTTTCCTGTATAACGTCGTAAAAAGCAGACTAATTCTATAAAGGCTTTTTGGCGAACGTAAATCCGTGGTAGTTATAGTAGACTTATTCTACGTATAAACAAGAATTTCTTTAAATCGGCATACAATATAATATAGATCTACACCATGTTTTACCAGTATTCTACCTGTTATTAATTACAATAATTAGTTAGTATTGTTATCATCTGTATTACTGTGAAAGGTTATAAGTAAGGTTAATATGGTAACTATTAATGGTGTGTGTTCTGTACAACCAAAACTGTATTTTTATATCCTCGACATTTTAAACTCATTATCCATTTCCTCGTCTGGTCTTAGTCTACGATAGAGTGCATTGGGTGCAATTATTTTCTAAACGGCCATTTATATATTGTATTATTTATTGATGTTTCCGTAGTTTAAGTTCTACTATAGTTTTAAGGTTAGATCCGGGATAGCTTTAGGTTTTAAGAATTACCTCGACACTAACAACCTGATTTATTGAATTGTTATATTTAGGACTGAGGCTTTGGGTGATATAGAATAAATGTTATCATATCGTTTTGTAGTCACAGAAGTGCTGACGCGGCATTAACCTTTATTCGATTCCAATTTATTCCATGCATTTTTTTTGCAGTGTCAAAAGTGTCAAGAAGACGTCAAATCCTATGCTATTACAACCCACTCCATGCATTTTCTTTGCAGCCTCAAAAAGTGCCAAGAAGACGTTAAACTCAATTCTATTCCAGCCAATTCCATTCATTTTCTTTGTGTCATCAAAATTATTGACGAGACGTTAATCCATTAGAACCAATTCCACACATTTTCTTTGTAGTCTCAAAAGTGTCAAGAAGACGTTCAACCTTGTTCCATTCCAAAAGCTGTAAACTTGATGGAGTTATTTAGTGAAATAGTTGAAAGGGTTGCCTCCTACATCTGATATAAGGTCAAACCATCAACAACTCAATCTGTAAAACATTATCATGTCTGCTAGTTTAAAGATGAGAGACTGTGTGAATACTATCACACTAATTATATATCCATCCTATCTGGATAGATGGGTCCACCTGGTCAATTTTTACATAGATTTGGGTGTTTTTTTCGGCTAATATTAACTATTTAAAGAATGGACAAGTTCGTGAAGCTAATATTACATCTGTAGCTACAGTATAAAACATGTTGGACCACGATGTCTGACTGTTAGATTGATATGTTATTCCTGTGTTTCAGAACTTGGGAGGCCACTCAGTCAAAGGGTTCGTTTCATCTGGGAATTATCAGGTGTACTTAATCCAGTAATATAAATTTCTTTGGTACATATCTCATGTTTTGTCTTGGGCATTTGGTTTGTTTTTGTTTTTTCGAGATTCTGTATTGGATTCCACGCGAGGAGCTAAAAATCTTTATTCATGATTTCTCGCTAACATGTTCGGCGGCTTACCATTTCATCTCAATTGCCATGTACATATTTATAACGTAGTTGCCCTTCATACACTACAAGAAAGGGATCGCTTATTCTTTCTAGAAAAACTGACACCCTTTGTTGATGGTCATGGGCACACTGCTGAATGGTGCCTAGCAGTAAATTCATGTAGCTAACAGGCTTGACCATGTTAAGTTGTTTTTGTCTATATATGAATTGTAGTACAGTTATCTACATTGGTTAATGTATCGAATGGTGATTAATTAACTATACAATATAATTGATATTGAATGGTTAATTGCGTGGGTGATTTACATTGGTCGTCACCAACAACTTATATTTAGTCACCGACCCTACCCGACCCCACGCTAGATATTTGAAACTAAAAGGTCAAAATTAACATACACCATGGTGTACGGATTCCGAAATCCAGACCCAAACTATTGTTCGTCAGCTGTAAGTGAAAATTGTGGATGTCGTGTACGAGGTTGGATATACATGCACTTTTAAAGAAAACCTAACATCTTTTGCCTTATCTAACAATTATTTCTTGTACTTGTGTATTCCAATGTTACCCGGATAGCACCAATGGTGTACTACTAATGTAATGTTTATATCTTGAAGCGATAAATTGAGCTCTTCTATTACATTATAATTCGTCATGGTTATTATCATATGTACCAATCTGGCCGATTTCGTTAGCAGAAAAAAACAAAGAAAAAACAACCCACAACAGCGCGATTCCGAGTACAACCAAATAGTAAGTTCTTCTTGTGATACGACCTAATTATTTCAAGGGCTTTCGGCGTCTGTTCTTCATTATATAAGGTCTAATGATTTCAAGCAGAATTCAATTAAGTGTGGAAAAAACTATTTACTACGCCATTTAGTGTCTACTCTACAAATTACCCAAGCACGTGTAGCAAAAACCTCGTATATCTAGTAAGTAATAGTAATGTTTTAACAAAAGTATTAAGGGCCAACAAAAATAAATACCAAACTGGTTGTTGCCATTTGGAATATCTTGATGTCATATATATATTTCTTTAAATGATTGTAGGTGAATAACCGATGTAAAATTTTGGTAGGTATTAATGCCCTTACCGGAACAATAAGTTTAAATTCCGTAGCACTGCGCTCCCTGAAATATAAACCGGAGAAAAATAATCAATGTATATATGATGAGGACCTGCGATAATACGAGCGTTAATGCTAATTATTTACTGTTATTTTACATACAGATTACCTCTTGACAAAGCTACGATGACTTCCGGAAACCCACTTCTCTAACAAAAAGAATTTCCGGATATACAAGATCAATTAATTTCGGTTAGTTCCGATATTTTGTTTTTCTGATTATACACCCAACGAGGACTCCCAGAGACCCACTGCTTTAACAAACAGAATTTCCGGATATACAAGATCAATTTATTTCGGTTAGTTCCGACATTTTGTTTTTCTGATTATGCGCTCTCATATCTATTATAAATAGTAAACAGGAATGGCATCATATTTTTGGGTAGGCATATAGCAGTGATAACATAATACGTTTTATTATCGGAATGAAAATGGTTTTTACTTTTCGTTTCGCTGATAATAATAACTCGAGTCTGCTGCATAATAAACCATATAGTCACCGAATTTTTAACATACAAACTATTCGTGTTAACACTTGTGATCTCAACATGGTTTCTTATAATTGCGTAATTCCAGTAAAAGCGATGAGTTTTGCTTGGTGTGTAAAGATGGTTGAATATTCTAGTTTATCTGTTGAGCTAGTATAAAAACAGGTTATTATTGTACTGTGAGGGTTATTAGCACCTTCTCTAGTTGGTATAATCATTAAAGACACAAGATTGCATTTGTAGGTGATAATCAGATGTCGGATGCGCCTTTAAAGAACGTTATTTTGAATTCGTACACGAATACCGCCTTATTTTTGATACTAATATATGGTTTAAACGGCGAAAATACACAAGTAGTAGCGTTTGTGATGAGATCAAATTTTAATCCGTTGAAGCTACAATTTATTGAAATAATGCATGGAATAGAGATTATTGACTTACTCTTCTGCTGCAACCGGGAAATGAAGAAGGGCACGCACCATACACTAGACCAGGCCATCGATCTTGCACCACTAACACGGAGAGACAAGACTGGAAAATTACGAGGAAGTATCTTGGCCAACATATATACAAATCACCCAGTGATCGAGATGACAGCTAGTTAACGGACATGAAATGAAATGGGGTTTAACGTCCTACTGTTCTGCTTCGGCTGTGAATATGAAAAGCCGAGGTCCCGTGTACCCATTGGCGTACACGTAAAAGATTCCTTGGCAGTTGGAATTCGATCAAAGAGTGGGTCGTAGCGTCGCTGTCCGGGCCAAATTTCCCTCATAGCACACGGTATGGCGTATGCCCGTCTTTATTAGCCCAGTGGGAGCAGAGCAGTAGGACGTTAAACTCCATTTCATTTCACGCCGTTAACTAGTTGTCAGCTCGATCAGTGAGTGATTTGTATATATCCAGCACTATATCTATCTGACAGCTATTAATGAAAACAGTTTGACATATTGGCAAGGAACTATATGTTAATATACTTAACACAGATAACAAACTCCCAATATTCACTTATATACTACGTGCATAGTTCTCCTGCAACAGCTATTTTCATGTTTAGGCTGGACACAAAACAACGGGTAAAATAAGATATGCTATGAAATGTAGTGGAGCTTATCATTTTGAGACTAACATAGTACGAAATCTTTAGACGATAGCCGTGGGGAAGCCAAAACAGGTAGTAAAATATAGGGTTAAGTAATTGTTGTGCAATAACGAAGAACAGCCACGAAAAAATTAAAATCAATATCTCTTTTTGAGACTAATATCTGTCATTTGAGACTAATATCTGTTTTTGTGACTGGATATGATATCTGTTTTTGAGAGTGAATATATTTTTTTCAGACTGATAATGATATCTGGTTTTGAAATACTTATATCTGTTTTTGGATGCTGATATTTGTTTTGGGACTTTTGAGACTGCTATCTGTTTTCGACATTAATTTTGTATGTCTAGAAACAGCATTTCTATCTGTCTTATTTTGTAAACTCGGAAAGCGCTTAAGTAACCACTGAAAAATAGTTAATGTCAAAGTTGTCGATAGTTATGCAACCTCTGGAGCCACTTAATGATTTCTTGCATGTTGAAAAACTCGAGGTTTGTCGAGTGCAAAATTTTGTTGCTAATGGTTATGTGTATATAGTTACATGTAGAAAGTTAATGACAATACCATCCATCTTCTCTCTCTCTAAACTAACAATCTTCAATATACGCAGTCATAAAAAAGAACATAGGATTGTATACCATAATCTACCCCGATAACAACTTAGAGATATAACCACTTGAGTTGTAATATATCCGTTCACCATTCTTTGAATAGTTCGTCAAATATTTAGACAATAACCATATTCATAACCAAACAATGCACGGTATGGTGTTAATGGGTGACATTTCGAAAAAGATCCCCAGATCATCGGATTCCGTTATAATCTGTTCTCACTGAAATAATGAAAATGTTCCAAGTCATGCCCACAGTACTGTAACACGGTCATGGTATGAGAATACTATGTACCAGGAACCAAAAATGACACCATCGCCGCCATCTTGGAATCGTGACGGAATATCAGAAATGGAAATCCGTTAATCTGTGCGCAACTGTAAACGGAACAGGCATAGTTTCATATCGATTGTATTCATGCTGTTGGGATTTTTTTTGGAAGTGCGTCGGCCCCAAGAATAAAAACAACATACGTAGGTCTTTGGTCCTAGTCACTGGTCCAAAATATAGAATATGATTGTCATTGTACAGGGAGTTGATGATGATGATGGCAGTGTGTTAATTCTATTATTTTGTAATATGATCATATAAACTCGTGTTGTTAACCACAAGTACACAAGGAAATGTATTTATGTCGTAAAGCATGGAAAAATGAAATGATAAAACAGACTGACAAAAAACGAAATTTGAAGAATTACTGAAATGGTCGAAATATCTTTCATTCCAGCATCAGATGATGCATAGTCAATAACATTCAAGGATAAATGTACAATTCTGTATAATAAGTCCTAGCCGCGATTCAACATGTGAGACGTATATTTGTTATTTTCGTTCCGTAAAGACCTATTTCAGAAAACCAGGGATTTACGCCGATATCGAATATAGATCTGGGATTTTAACACAGACCTTTGGCATCGATTAAAAAGCCAATCAAATATATTATTTGTTCGTCCTGCTGCTTAACGCTCGTTTCCACAGAGGGGAATATCGCAGACAAATCAAATTTCTAGATAATTATGCAGGTTTTGATTGGTAGTTTGGTCTTTAGACAACTAATAGGTAAACCAGAACGAAAAGTTTGGGTAACATATTTTCACTGTCAACATACGTAATCATATTAAGGAATAAATCAGCCCTTTCGGTTAGTTTCTGATTAAAATTGACGATATTTGATTCCAATGACATGATTATGTATAAATCGACAAAATTTTTGTTAGAAGATCGACATGATTTTTGTTAGAAGATCGACATGATTATATACAGAATCGATGAACATGGCAGTAAATAATAACGTTATATTACTTTGTCGCATATTCGTTCTAATACCGTCGTGATGTCGAGTTGGTTTTTTTTTATGAAAAGCGCGAGATTTTACACGGCCACTTACACCAACCTAGGAAATCTCAATTCACAAAATTCAATTTTCAAATTCTCATGAAATTCAAGAACATCGTAGCAGAGATAACCGATTTTACTGCCATGTCTATCTGTATATATACTACAACTACAAACAATGTGTGTCAATTTTTCATCGCCACCACAGAATCGAGTGAAACGTGAAGTTGAAGAATTCAACAGACAATATTATATTGATAGCATCTAATCGAAACCAATGATTCTTCACTCAACGAATATAACACATTGAAAACAAATCTCATTAGATGTTAGAAAAAAGTAAACTAATTGATCTTCCAAGCTGGTAATAGCGTTGATACTGTCTAAGGTTTCACTTAAAAAATCATTAGCAAAATTTTTTTCACTATGATGAAGAGTTTTTTTAACAATAGAATGCGAAACAAGGGCTAAGAAGGTTGAAATTTAGATAAGATTTAACAGGTTCCTTCCTGTTATCAGATTCTGGTATATCAATGAAAAAACGTTCAGCACTTTAGCTAACGTGTTTGCTTTGAGAGGTTGTATCCTGCATGGTTGTGGGTGAGACTGATTGTTGTATGTCTATTTCGAGCTCTGCTGATAACGTGCTCATAATGTGCTCATCCCTCTGATTTTCCAGACTGGTGCATTGATTAAAATCATTCAGATACTAATAGTCCGGTAAAGAACCGAATTATCCTAGAACAACAGAACTTTTCTCGGCGGAATCTGGTAGAACGGTTCCTGAAGTTCTCCCACGCGAAAATCGCCCAAAATAAAAAAAAAATAGGTTTTCGAGTAATTAGGATAAATCCAATATGGCTGCCACGGAAATCTTAAAACTCCAGTATCTCGGGAATAGTTGAATTTAGGGCGTGTACATACTCGTGAATTTAAAGCAATGGTCCGATGACTCGGTCGGTGACCCATGGTCCTCAGTTACCTATACGTAGCTACACATGTCGTGCGTTAGACATGTAGCTACATATAGACAACTGAGGACCATGAAACAGATCACATATTCGTATTGTCAATGAAACACAGCTATGCTTTTGCGTTGAAAAAGTGTAATAATAATAATAACGAAATTTATATTGCGCATTGTTCATCCAACTTGAGGATGCTCTAGACACAAGAAAGTGTTCATGTCGGTGATTTGGAGATAGACAATGTCATGAAATTTATGTATTGTACTGAAAAGTCCTCGAACCAAATGTAACATTAGTTTACTCTCGGATCTCAGTGACCTTTTTGGTTGATAGTGAGTGAAGAGATTCTGAAGATATCATGGTGCTGTTTTATGTATTGTTTTGTATGTCAGTGTTGAAATTTTAAAGTTAATCGTCTCGTTCAGTCGGAACCAGTGAATAGCAGGGTGTGATGTGTGATTTTGATCCCGCTTTAGTCACGATACGTGCAGTGCGATTATGGATCCTTCGCAACTTGGGAATTTGTTCTTCGGTTACTCCAGAAAGTACGGCTTTGCAATAGTCAATTCTGAACAGCCAGTGCAGCAGAATAATTTTCCGTCAGGAACCTATAATTACATATGAAATCAGGTGTTTGTAACTAATGCATTGAGTTTGGCAGTAACTCCTTTTAAGCAGTTCAAAAGTCAATGTACGAAGTGTCTTCAAAAGCTGCACTGTTTGATCCTGCACACTATCTTTACAAAAATACTACGTACCCTTCATTCATATCAGCTTGATGTTAAGAAAACTTGTATTGTGGTGTAAAAAACACTGTTGTGAAACACGATTAAAGAAAAACATTACTGGCTGCGGTTTTTGTAATAAATAGACAAGAAATCCGCCATCTTTTGACACTGACAAATCTGTGTACTGAACCCAACGTGTTGTTTAATTCTACACAAGAATTAACTTAGTGACGTCAGATAATATCACGAGCTGTCATGTACGATCCCATGTCTGATTATTTTGTAACTTTTCTATTATGAAAATACATTTACAACGTAAAAAGCTGCTCGAATATCAATTAGACTTTATTTTATATCACATATTTTTTATTCCGTTATCTGACTAGTTTAAATACATTGCAGTCGAAACATAACATAATCTGAAACATAGTAAAAAATCTTATACCTATAAAATGATTCTAAATATTTAGTTTAATTATTTTCGTTTGATTGCAATAAGCAACCTGCCGAGTTTTTATACATTGCAGTCGAAAATAATTGAGACAGAATAACAAATCTCAGATCTATATAATAGTACCGGTTGTCTAAATATTTAGGTTAGTTATATTTTGTATTTTTGGTCTCCGCTCTGCTTCTTACATTGAGGTGTTTTTTTTATTGTTGCTAATAAATATCATAACATGTTTAAAAGCCATTAAATGCTAGAATCTATTGTCAACCCGTAAACACTCCATTAATTGTATTTTTAAGAGCAATATTTATTATATCGTCTAAAAAATATGATTAATGTAATTAAAATCAAGCCGCGCAAATTAAAACCCATTTCCAGAGTACATAAAACAATATTAAAAAGAACCTAGTTGCTGGAGTATGTATAAATCATACAAAACTAGAAGCCATAAATCAAAAACGGTGACTACAATCATCGATTCTTTTAGTCGAACATTAATCAATTCTATGTCCCCACCCATAATTGTTTAAATCGAGCAGCCGTCATACATAAGTCTTTAGACTGTGGCTGAATATCTACATTATAAAGTTCTAGCATAGTTTGTTTCTATACTTACAATGGTATTTATTTTCAATATGTCACATGTTACCTGTACACCTGTTCAGGAAATAAAAATGGCCATTTTTAAAGATTTCATGAAGTGTGATCATGAGATTTGTATAGATTCTAAGCGAGTATATAGCTTCTATTATTATTGGGTACTAAATAAGTTTCAAATCACCCTTTCTTAATACGAAAGATATAAATCACAAATTTATTATCATATATAACAAATTTTCAAGGCATAAAATGTGCACCCTGTGGCACATTTTCCGTATTATTTTTAAAAAATGGCAGTAAACATTATTGTTTCTTTATTTACACGTGTTGTGAAAGGCTATAATGCATTGAAATTTTCTTTTAAAGAAAATTTTATCCGGACAGCAATTGAATTCCAACTATCAAGGTTTATTTTACGTAAAGGCCAATGTGTACACGGGACTTCGAACGACTCACGACCGACACCACTGGCATGGGAAAAACCATGTCGGAACTTTCTTAGCCAACATTAGAATCGTAGCCCAAACGCCAGACTTAATGAGCCTTAATCGACGAGTCACCGTTGTTCCACCAAGATATAAGTAAAGGATAACTCTATAATTTATACATTAGAACACGTGTATTCGGGTGCCGCGTAACTATCTCCCGCATTACTTACATCAATATTACGCGTTTTATATTGTCAAGCCCTGGGCAAGAAGGTTTTTTTGATAACAGGGTAGTAGTAATTGACGCTTATAGCTTTTATTACTTAAATCTGAGACTTCAAAGACTACCTGATCGGCTTTAGAAATAGTTGATGTAAGACAAGTTGTGTGGAAGTATTCAGGTAGAAAGATTAGAATTTGTACAACAATAGATGGACCCATTATTCCCTACAGCTACATCATCTCTTCCTTTCTTCTATACGATAGTTTATACTATGATAAATAATGAGTAAGTAATAACATTGATGATCAGGATATTATACGGTTCCTTATTACAAGTGATCATTACTATATTTCTGATTTACCATAAGTATATTATAAGGAAATAAATATCTGTTCGTATCTAAAAGAACGTGGGAAAATTTGAAAGCATGTCTGAAATAATTCGTCTGTAGGGATTGTCCAAATGCATGGGTACGAAAGAGCGACTGGAAATTTTATTCTGGATTTAGCGATAATTGTTTACTGTGTTGGTGCTACTATAATACTCTGGTAGAAGTAGATGACGAGGGTTTACTTTTACGTCCGCTACAACGTTGGGTTATATCAAAGGCAAGTGTTTCCCGTGACCTTATGGATGAAGAACTCTTATTTAAAATCAAATATCTCGAAAAGACCTTGTCCGTCATGACTGACCTACATGCCACGAAAACTTTAGATTATGTAATTATTTTTTTACGTTATAATATCTATTTTTAACCATGTTACATAACAGTGTTGCGTGCGAAATGCCATAAAGACAACTGCATATATATCATTTAACTTGACAATCGAATATTTAATCAATATACTCTGACGAGCTTTCAATGTTCTTTATAAAAACATTACACCACATTTCTATGACATGTTGATAAAAAAAAAAGTACAAAAAAAGACTACACATCAAAACTGACTATACAAATGTTTTCACAAGCAGTCGCAAAATGAGTTAAGACATGTAAAAAGAGTAAAGTGAATCCAGAACAAGTGGATTCAGACCAAACAGAACTCATAGTCAAATTCGTAAAAAATGTAATGTACTATTCAGCGGTATTGGTTTGAATAAGGGGGCCGGACGATGGCTCAGTGGATATGGCGTTGGTGACGACTGGATCCAGGTTTCGCTGAGAAACTTCCCTGGAAATGTTCGTTCTGATTGCCATTTGTTTGTGGCTCAGGACGGACTGTCTGACCATGGAAGGTGTCTATTTCTTCGGATGGCACTAAAAACCGGGGTCCCGTGTAAACCATTTGCACTACGTTTAATAGTATGTCATAGCGCCGCTACCCTCAAACAGCTGACATCTTTCGATGTACTTTTATATTCGAAGGAAGCTGCTGCTTCTTATTTTAATAATATTCAATGTAACAATATGACCATTTTTTAGATCAAAAAACACAAAAGAAAATTTTAAAAATTTTTTGCTTCTGACATTTTGAATTTAGCTTACCTTTTTTATATTAGTTAATATTTTTTAAAGATAAAATTATTCAAAAGCAGATCTAATGGATTTTCTAACAATGTATAAGCGCAGTGTTTAGTGGGGTGTAGAAAGATTGGTCTATTATAATCATTGTGTAATGAGTGTACACTGATATCGAGTGGCGGGGATGAAGAGACGGATGAAGAATATTCTATTGTTATGAATCTGTATCATGCACCTGTCGTTACCTGTCATCATGTGATGGAATGTCCAAACCTGTTCCCCCCCTTGAAAATACACCTGCCGTGTAAAAGGATGTTTATATTAAAAGACCGCTAAATTTAAATGCTTCAAGTGGTTGATAAATATCATTGTTCATAACGTCTGCCATATTAAGACTGAATTTGTACACTACTTTATATTATTCTGTAACTCACCAAAAAAAGATTTCTTTTAAAAGTAAAACATGATATCAAACCCAATATTTACCCATTTATTTTATAATTATATTATGAGATTTCTTATAAATCTGAAATATGATTTTATTAATCTGCATTTCAAGCACTTTAATGAAGTAAGAAATGGATTCTCGGTAATCTGCTTCTGACTCTTGTATCTCCATTTAAAAACTCGATCGTCGTGAATGTTTTTAAAACAGGGAATTATGCTATTTATTTCAAAGACTATTAAATTTATGTTAAATAAGATGATATTTCTATGTCGGATTTGTGAGAAAAAATGGTAATCTAAGTATATAACTATTGTGTGCTTAAAATTTAACAACTTACGGCTTCCATCTGGTTGTAATACATGTTGGGAAAGTCAACTAAAATAGTCCTTAAGATATAAGACCTGTCGATAAAAATAAGGAGTTAATTTCCATAATAACATTATGATCTTTTTTATTTTCAATTGATAACAATGAGGTAAACGTCATAGCCCAGTGACCATTGCCACTTAAATAGTTATATATTGCACCTGCCTCTAACTATTTGCTCCCCCAGCCTAACCTATTAAATAACAGAAACTATTGACATTCACATTAGACTTAAAGAAATATTTGTTAACCATTATCAAACAAATCGTTTACATCTTCACAATTATCTCAAACCCACTTCTTGATTTTTGATAATAATTTTCCTTTTCAATAAATTTGCTTTCAGATCTCATATTGTTAAGTCGGGGCAATACACACAAAATTTAAGATTTATAAATATTAAAAAAGCAAATTGTAATCAGACATATATTTAGCCGCATGAATAATACATTTTTTGGCGAGTCTAACTTATAATAAATTTACAGGTTATTTTTTAAAAGCTTTTAATAAGAATCTAACTTTTCTGTAGTATTGTTGGTTCCTTATTGATTTCAAAATGCACACCAATATGATGTCTGACCAAGGATGAATATCTATCAACACATGATAAATTCATAATTTCGGTCTGGTTAACCTAACAATATAATATTTCCCACGTTCCCAGGGTTAATGTCCACTTTCGTCCATTTAATTATAAACTTTTGAATCCATACAACTGTATGTATACAATTAGCGCTTGAATGAGTTCCATAAAAATTGCTATGTTTTATACGTATTATGTAGTGTCTTAAGTGTCACATTCTTAATGTTTTGAAATAAATTTATGTTTTGAAATAAATTTATGACTTCGCCCTTAAACCAACTCCAATCCTTTATTATGAGTTTTTTTATAATATATATTCGAGTGTTATATTAAACTTAAAAGGCTTGATTTACACAATTAGCAAAAACATTTCCGGAATCTTATACAGATGATCTGTGTTAAGTAGAGGTCGCACGCAGCCTGCTAATACCAAAGACCTTGGGTTGCTTGTACCAAAAATATTAATTAAATATGGAACCCGGCTTCGGCTTTCCCCTGGCAATCCCCTCCCACAAACCCTTGACGTAAACCGCATTAGGTAAATTTGTAAAGCCCAAAACGCTGGGACTACAAAGACTATTTCTGGTAGGGTAATGTTCAAAGGATGAGTTATGAATGACCTTACCAGGAGCTCAAAAATTAATTTGGTGATTTCACGCTTACGTTTCTGTGCTTTATATATAATTAGACCCTGGCCTAGAGCAAGATGGCTGACCAGAGTTGGAAGCTGGAATAGATCTATTGAAACCCTTATTAAAGATTAAAAATAGGATGAAGGAGATCGTGATATCAACACCCATAACGTCAATAACAACGATGACAAGCCAGTGATTCATCATCTCAGTGAATGGACAGTGGGGTTACACATACATATTGTTGTATATCGATGATAATGGAGTAATATCGGAGATTTTAATGACCATTAGAGTTGGAATCCCACTGGGTCGAACATATTTAAACCACGGGAAGTGGGGACGTTTACAACTTGATTTCTCTAATATCCATTGAGCAAAGTTGTCCAAGCCTTACCCCAGCATTTATGTAACGTGATAATCTAGTAAAACATTAAAAGATAAGAATTGAAAGGTGTTAAACTTTTAATACACTTTCACAGTTAGTTTTATAGAAGCCTATAATAATGTTCTGGTTATGGTTAGAATGACTATATACTGGTGATTGTCGTCATCAATTACCGTATGTCAAGTAGCGATACCACATACTGCTAGATGTTGTTCTTGTAGTCAAGATGTTGGACGACATTATAATCTAATGACAACCATGGGATTGTGGGTGGTTGATATAAAAGTCTGTTATGAGTGTATATTCGGTGTATCTGTGTTCTTTATAAAAGTGTGAAGTATAAGGGGGATTTTATATGGACAAAACTTGGGAAACCTGGGCTTGATCTCGTAAAAATGCGATGCGTAAGCATTCAGTGTCGTACAGTTTACAGTTTGTAAATGTTAAAAAATGTTAACCGATTGAAGCATGTTTGCCGGTGTCTTTGTCTTAGACCTCAATTATGCGCATATGCCATCGATTTTTAATGATTCTTGTAGAATCCCTAAATTTGTACGGTTCAAAGAATATAGTTGGAGGATTTATATATCTGTGTCCTTTGTTTAAAATAACACTGATCATTATACCGAGAAAAGAGATGCAGTGATAAATGGAAGCCTTTAAACCTATGCAAAATCCACACGAAGAACTTTGCTGTGTAGATATCACCTTCAGTTTATCTACTGCACAGTTATCCCACCCAATACCTCCCACCTTTATTCCACCTGTGATTCTATTGTCTCGGTTCTATATCAGGTGATTAGTGATCTGCACGGGTAATCCCTGGAGAGATTTAGACCCTCATTGAACCAGGTATCACATCAAAGGTCGAACCAGTTAGGTGATCAATCAAGATTTATGAACAAGTAGAGTGAGTGAATGAAATTGATGCTGGCTATAGAATAGATCGGATTATCATTAATCTGAAGGTGTAGATTTGTATGTATAGTTAAATGGCGAAAATCCCTAGTCCAATTAAAGACCCGTTCAAAGGTCTACATTGCGATGGACAAATATATGAGAGAAAAAAACTATAATTATTTTAGACAGTGTAGCGTGCAGGAGACTTTGAAAATGTACGATGGTGCTATATGGCATTTTGGGTCCTGCTTTGGGCGTTTTTTTTGTTAATAGCGCCCAAAGTATTGCAAAAGGTGATCGTCAAGAAGGATATGCACATTCTACTAATCATATACAACATTTAAATGATTTCATACAAAATTGACAAAATTATGACAAAACGGTCTCAAATAATCATCGACAAGCGCGTTTTTGACACTTTTTGCAATACTTCGGGCGATATTGACACCAACAGTCGGTCATTGTCGGTGATTTGTAGGAAGTCAGTTTCCTGACGATGTAATACCATTAATTTGAAGCGTGTCGTGGAGTTCATTGACCACGTATTTTTGAAAGATCATAGTAGACTGGGAACAAAAGTACTAGCGGGATGTCCAAGGATGCAGTTTCATTTCCAGCCCAACACACATTTGTAATAGCGAAATCTAATGATTGCAAACAATTAAATTCAGATGAATGTATTACTGGGAATACAATACCATCGCAAAATGAGTAGAAAGTGGGTCGTAGAATGAGTTGTTTCTTTTGAAAATAATAATCATTTATCGTAAGAGTCATTGATGCCCATTGTATTACACAGCTTTCGGTTGGATCAAAAACTTTCTCAATCAAAAACCTATTCATATTCTTTAATGATGTGAAGACGGCTTCAAAACAGAAAACAACTTAACATTTCTAAGCCAGCACTAATTTATGCTGGAAGAAAATAGAGTTATCAGAAGAAGGCTGCTTTAAGTTGTTTTCCATCGCGGTTCATTTGTTTCTTCTTTCAACAATTCTACTCCTTCAAGTGACCAAGGGTGATTGAAGTGTGTCGGCCATTTTACACCTGTCACTGATCCTCCTGGTCAACAATACCATCAACATCCTCTATTAATTATTTAAATAAATATTCATCTTT
The DNA here is from genome assembly GCA_963678685.1 of Patella ulyssiponensis. NCBI lineage: Eukaryota > Metazoa > Mollusca > Gastropoda > Patellidae > Patella > Patella ulyssiponensis. Next base: position 55,601,309 of record OY783230.1, on the reverse strand, counting down.
TCGAATAAATACTTAAATTCAATTCAAATTTTGGACAGGTTTTCGATGGGACTCTGTCCAAAAAGCATTAAACGTGAAACACTTGTCATTAAAACTAGCGCCTGGAAACTTTAATTAACCAAATATTTTAAATTCTGTTTTGAGATTAAAAAAGGTTTGGTAATTTAAACTTCTGGTGTTCGACCCCACCCCCACCCACGCCATGTTTGTGACAAGGGGTGGGATCGGCTGTGCAACCTCATGGGGTTTCTCCGGGTTCTCGGGTTACCTCATATTGCTATTTATTGAAATAAAATTGAACCAGATGTTAGTCCCGAAATGCCGACTAGACGGAAACGCCGCTTTCCGAGCAAAGTATTCTTCAAAGCACATTGCGGTGTATATTTCTTTTCTATACTTATACGGTTGGGTATTACATATTATGTTTACGTGACTGACAGTGCAAGGATTTGCGTCAGTCATCTATTGACGGAAATTACACAAAGCTACTTGTTAAATTGGGCGTTGTGTTTTTAAATGTTAATATTAGAAAATTAGACACCCATATATATTCATGGTATAAATTACTGTGAATCAAGAGATTAGTTATATATAAACAGACATACTCCTATAAATAATGCACAGGGTAATCTATATCTAAAATCACCATCTAATACTAATCCTGTAATATCACACAGATCTTCATCATTAATTAAACTAAGGTCAGATATAATCAGATATCTAACATTTATAGTAAATGACTTAAAAAGATCATATGGCTTTATACTGTTAATAGAAATATCATATACATGTATAGTAAAGTTTTAAAACATATTTATAAGTTATAAGTTGTGTGTCAATCAACTTAGCGCAGTTATTTGTTATCTAATGGGGAGTCACGGTTGTACAGTAAAGGGACAGCAGGCTCACTAACCGGGAGTCCTGGGCTTCGCTCCTGGTGATGTCCGACAAAGTGCCCGTGGTTTCCTCTAGTTCGTGATACAGGACGCTGGGCCTGCAAGAATCAAAGTCTACTCATTCGGGTGTAACGAACAAGTTTGGTCCCGTGTATACGTTGAAGTGCACGTTAAAGAAACACGATTGCGATTAGATAACTTGTAGGCGGAAACGCAGTTGTCCAGGTAAAATTCCCCTCCGTCTTCTTTATCCAGGTTTGTGCAGAAAAGTAGGACGTTAAACATCAATTTATTTTGGTTTGTTATCTATTGGATTAGTTCATATTTCTAAGAATACTGAAGATATTTTTAGTCATTATTAACAAATGTAATGATAAAATTGATTCCAAACGTGATTTAAATGAATTTACTAGTCGCATAGTTAATGACGATTAGAAATAACACAATAGCATTTTAAAAACAGGAAAATATTCAAATAACCTTTTACACGATTATGACATAACTAAATATTTTATTTTAATGGCAAAATCACGTTATTCAACATGATGGGTCAATATAATCGTGCATATCCATTATCAAACTATGCTGAAACATCCTATATAAATGTTATGAAGTGCCACCCATGTTGTTTGATTATTTGCATGTTGCTGTATTATAACGACGAATTCGGCATTTTTGAATACTGGAGGCAAAAAACAAACACTTTATATACATGTATAAATATTATAGTTTGAAATAATAGGGGTTTTAATGCGAGTTTAATGAAGACAATGTTAGACACATTATTCATTTGTAAATATTGATGATGCTCAGCTAAACATAAAACTCCTTCTTTTGTCCAATAAAACAGGGTTTTGGTCATTGATAAGAAATGTTGATATGCCACTCGTGATGGCGGCTGACCAAACATGTAAATAATTAATGCTAAAAGAACACCTTGCAAGCTTATCGTGTTCAGATCGTAGGATAATAATACTGCCAATCAAATTAAATATGTATTTAGTCATCATTGTAGCCCCAACCGGTCACTTAATTGCAGGGTATTAAGATTAATAATATATGAACCGGTGATAGTCATACGGTGATATAGTGCAATCATTCTTTGATTCCAAGGTTAGATATCGTTTAATATGGATGGTGTAGGTTTCATTCTGAGAACCCCAGTCCCTTACCAGCTGGACTCATCAAGTGATTATGCTTATTTATTTTTGGTCTGTACATGGGGACCACAGTGGCTCGGTGAGCAAGACGCTGGCTCATAAACCAGAAGGTTCGGATTTGATCCGAGTGTTGGCTTAAAAAGTCCCGAGATTTTCTGTGTGTTTCCCCTTGTCAGTCGTGCAGGACGGAGGACAGTGTCTAGTCACTCTGATGAGACGATAAACCAAGGTCTCGTGTACACATTACCATTCACGTAAAACCACTCTTCACAGTTGGAATTCAGTTCCTGTCCGGGCAAATTTTCAGCTATTGAATAACCTGTTGGGTGGTTGAACCAGAAACGTGTGACGTTCATCCTCATTCCATTAACTCATTATCATACTTTATAAACTTTCCAGAACCATTCATAGTTATTCTTGCGAAAGTAATGTTATCAGTATGTTTATGGTTGATGTAATTATTATACAAGTATATATTATATCAACTCATCCATATAAATATTAATTAACTTATTGTTTTAACTGTTAGCATGATTCAGATATAAAATACAACATGGTGAATATTTGTGTTATTCAAGTAACAATTCGTTCTTTGCTTTTTTCGGTAAGTAATTAATCAACTCTAACGTACTCAGATTGATTTAGAAAACAAAATAAAAACAGATCCATCAAATTTTGTTCATGCCAAATAAAGGAGACGGTCGTCGTCGATGAAATTTTCAACTCATCATATCTTTGTAAATACAGCATGGAATTGGGCCACTTTTTAACGTTTATCGTCGCTTGCCTGATACAAGCCAGTTTTGAGAACATTGTGATGCCTTACAGTATAAAGCTGTGTTGACTCTGGGGTTATAACATCTTATAAAAATCATATTGGGTATGTGAACGCAGATACGTCTGTCTGCTGCGTTCGGTACAAAGTAGGATCGTTATTAAACGTGAACGCAACGATTCCTTAATCTACGTTAGACTGCCTCTCGCTGGCACACCATTTCAATGATGACACCGGTCTTGTTCGAAATCAAATGGCACACCGCAACGCCATCAAACCGACTAATCTATTTCGTCTGATTATACAAATTCTAATCTCGGTTCCGGTTATTTGCTTCTGTTAACATGGCCTTAGTGAGAATATGTCAATTAATAATATACAGCGTTAGATTTGTAAGATGTGGTACAACAGCTGTTAAAGTTGTTCACAAATCAACATGACACAGAAGTTTAACAATCAATATCTATTACTGCTACATATTGTCTAGTTTTACTCATTATAGTAAAATATCGTAGTAACAAACATATTCTACATACCTGCTTATCTTATCATTTACGTATATCATATACATGCAATATATTCGTAATATTCAAAGCTCTACAAAATCAATGATTAATTGTTTTATAATGTCATTCCCGCTTTAATACCACTGTCCTTGTGGACATTATACCTAGAAAATAAGGTCAAAATTATTAGGTAACGTGGTCAGGAAAGTCGGCTCAAAAAGAAAGCACATCTTTCATATTGTTCATAGAAAACAGCGTGGTTTCCCCATGTCAGTGGTGCAGGACACATCGTCTAGTCGGTCGGGTTGTACAAACAACACTGGTCCGGTGTACACGTTGGCGCGTAAAAGAGGACCCGGGACAATTTTGAATTTTATTGCTGCCCGGTCAAAATTTCCCTCACAGCACACTGTATGCCCGTCTTCATCAGCCCAGTTGGTGCAAACAAGTAGGCTGTTAAACCCTATTGAATGTATTCATAGTACAAAAAAAACTATTTCACAGGTATTGACTATAATTGTGCAGTTTTGAACGTCATTTCCCATTCATAACCCTTTGAAATACCATGTTTCCTGGTCTCCGTCTAAAGAGTGATATTGATGAAACTCGATGATGTGGTGAAGTATAATCTGCAATACAGTCGTGGGACTAGGTGAAAATCAGCCAGTTTTCTTCAAATTTTGGAATGTGACCCCCACAGACAATACAAATTTGTTAAAGAGAATCCTGTCATCAAGTTGTCAAAGACAATACCTCGTGATGATGTGGTGTATAGGGCATGTTAAGTATCATATTACACTGCTCTATATATTTAGATTGTTCAAGTTATAAGCCTTTTGGGTCAGATTCTATAAGACTTTCAAATCACATTCAACATTAAACAAAAAAAAAAAAAAAAACCAAAAAAAAAATTAAAGTAAATATTTAATAAATAAAAATTACATTTGGTTCAAATATTACATAAGATTATACTACTAAGCTTATGATACATGTATTTTAAATAAGATAATAGAAGAAGCTTTATTGCATAAAAAAAAATTATAAGGTCATGTGCATATACAAATAGAAATAAAAGAAAGATACACGCAATAAGCACAGATAAATATGCTTACATGTACATAATTATACAAAGATACACAGCTTTACAAAGACATGAACAAATTGTATACAAAAGATCCTAAACATTCTAAAATTTCTATTCATCATCAGTATCTTAAATTGTGGAGAACCACGGTAGTAAGCACACTGGCTCGCTAGCCTGGCTGGAGGCCGCATGTTCGATCCCTACATTTGACAAGAAAGTTCATCGGGATATTTCTGTCTGGCTTCACCTTGTCAGTGGTTCGGATGGTACGAAAAAACGAGGCCCAGGGTATACATTGCGTGCATGTAAAAGTTCCCTTGGCAGTTGGAATTCGATATAAGGGTAGGCCATGATGCAACTGCCTGGGCAAAATTCCCGTCATAACACATTTAGCGAATGTCCGTCTTTATTTGATGGACAGAACAAGATTACAAAAGGCGTTTTTTGTACAATCAGGGGTCATAATCCAGCAAGTTACGGTCTGAAGTATCAAGATTAGTAACCCAGATCTTTGGGATATAAATATGTAACTGGATGAAAATTGTGACCTCTAGAGGATTTAGAAGCTAAAACGAGATCTGGCTCGATTTATGCCAATATCGAGAGAGACCAAAATCTTTGGGAGAAATGCCCATATTTCAATTAAGTTAAGTCAAAAATTGTGACCTGTAGAGTGTCCACAAATAAATTATGGACAGATAAATGGACAGGGTCGACAGCAGTATACATCCACAACAAAATGTAGTCGTATAACAAATAAGGACTGGACGAAATGAGCTTCCTAAAATTAAAATAACTGCTCTGGTTTCGGGCCAATTTTTTTACAAGGGACTCAAAGAACGAGGCTAGACATTTTCCACAAGTTCTGTCAAACGGTGACCTGTATTCTTATCTGTAGAGCATGCACAATAAATACTATGGAGGTAGATTGGAATAACCAGATGCTTTAGATTGCTATTCGATTGAGACTTCTGGTGTATATCGCTGAACATAAATATTTGAAATTATAGTAAAAACGGAAACAATTGAATGTAAATCAATTTATGTACATTCATATTACATTAGTATATGCCTTGCGACCCATTTGTGTCAATTTCTAGGTCCCAAATATTATCAATTTAGCACCTTTAATCTTAAAATATTTGTAAATTCTGTACAAAAATACACACTACTTTGTCTTGGGTCTAACCCTGCAAATCCTTGTCCAATTAAACTACATATCTTCTGTTTTCAGAAAAAAAAATGATTGTAAATAGCCCACCTTTATTGAAAGATGTCAATTTTTATTCTAGCATCCAATACCATTCATTTTAATGATAAAACTTGGTTTTGGGAAGAAATAAACAACTGATACCAATTATAGTAAAGAGCTTTTTATTTTCTAAATCAAAATGTTGTCATTTGATACTCTCAATAGCAGGCAGGTTAAAAGTTGTCAACACTTAACAGGGTAATAATGCTATCAAGTGGGACATGTTGTTTAGATATAACATACCAGCGAATTAAATGTCAGTGAACTGGACACAAGACAAACATCCCAAATTGAGCCCGTTTTTGGTACCTAGTCTGTGTAGTGAATAAGCCAGTCGCCTACAATAAGTGTGTAAGAAGTCAAGTAGTTGGTCAGTTATACCGTCTCATTAAAACATTGATCTCTTTCATTCAGACCCCTTGAGACAAAGTAAACAAAGCTCCATGACATCCTTCCGCGAAACACTGGTCAGTAATGAAGACTAATCACCTGTCGTCCATTTTGTCCAGTGTTTCCCGTTTAACAGGATATGTTTGTCCAGTCGTGCATGTGCATGTTCAATATGGCGATCAATTTATCTGGTCATTTATCTTCTTGTGTTAACGAACATATAGTTGACGTGGGACGCACAATGGTTGGGTGATAAAATAAATACAATACAACAGCATATTTACTCATTGAAAGCTGGTTCTGCTTAGCAAGATTCCGGGAAAAGCTACCAGTTTGTCAAGCACTATTCATATTTTGATATAATAGGACTATCGACAGTTTCCACAACAAAGCTTACCAAGGATAAAGTTGGATACTGTCACGTCTATGATGAGGGACAACTTCGTCTTGTTCAGTGATAAACTGATTACCGAAATACTATCGTAATGGTAGAATACCATCATCATATTACACCCACTGACATTACAGATATACCTGTATGTTCTGATTCGATCCACTGGCATGGTTTCAGTTCCCTCGGTTGTACGTGACAAGGAGTAGGGTCGCCTGTCCAATCTCGTGGGTTTTCTCCCACTACTAAAGACCCGCTACGCACACGCAAGTTATTGAAATAAAATTGAACTGTATGGACCTCGCAATATAATTCAAACTTTCCGTAGGAGATGTTGGTTTGCTGAAACAACATTAATAAAACAATTTACATAACCTGGATTGCCATTCTGTCAAATAATGTAGGTGGAGTTGAATTGCGTTATGTAACATAAAGATATCCAGTCACATGGATCACTCAGTTTTAAGGGCACTTCTGAACGTGTAGAAAAACGGTAGCAGTTGTCAGGTCTCTCTGGTGGACCACTGTTGGGTGGCTCTGTGTAAAGTACAGTTAGTCTATTAAAGCGACAGTTATAATGTAGCACTAAGTTGATAATCCCAAAATGTAAAGACTCTTAGATTGGAATTAACTTAAGAACCGGCGACAAGCATCGTTTGTTTATTTAGACCACTAAAACCAGATAATAAATAGTCATTTACACGAATAAATAGCATTGAGCGTATTGTGGGAATCAAGATGTCACGTGTCATCTACAATGCCTGTAGTAGGGGTCTGATTAAATAGATTAACTTACTATTAAAAACTAGTAGGTGGATTTGTTTTGGATTAAAAGTAATGTTACACTTAAGCTTTTGATAAGTCGACATGCTTTATTGGCATTGAACATTATTAGCAAACTAGCCAAAACAAAATGCACAGGCTAGTCTGCGTAGAAAAAAATCTTTAGAAGAAGGGCTAAAGGAATAAAAGGCATTGTGTCATCCAGCATTTAAAAAAATGGCAGACCGAGTGCTTCTTTTCAAAGTGTCAATTTTTTTACAAGAAAAACTTCATGGCAGAGTTGCACAGCAGGATTAGAAACTTTGTGTCTTTCGCGGTCATGTCCTTGTTGAATCTTCCTACTGACATTTGATTAATAAGGAAAGGTCAGCAGGGGTTAATCAGAACATCATCGTTAATTAGCATCCCTATTAACGTCAACGATCTGGGTATTAGAGGGGCTTCTGGGTCGGGGTCAAAGGTTGCACCATCAAATCTGTCATAAGTTACACTAAAAGGGGTGAAATTAAAAAGAGGTGTTTTGATTTAATATGGTAGCAAACTTGTCATTTCTATTTTACTGCGATGTGAAGGATAGAGTTAAATTTACCGTTATTTTGTTTACGTGTTAAGGGGCTTCTCGATTCGTGTCAGTTTGAACCTGCCAAGTTTAACTAAAAGGAGTCAGTACAAAAAGGTTACTTTCTGAGTATGTAAGCTTGTTAAGGTCCACCCTGGGTGCCGTTTATTTAAGATAGTTCGAACTCGCACAAAATAGTTGATCTTCTAGGCGGAATCATATTTTGTTAATGCTTCTAAACCTGTTCCAAAGGTTGCATTGTGCTATCTTCGTGGTAGTCCGATGACGAGGGTAACTTTAAAGGGGTTAAACAGACGCTCCCAGAATAAGTAAGCAAGCTTGTCCGCCCATCACCGTGTTGTCGTTAGAGATTGAGATAGAATAAAGTGCATCTCAAATTTGTCGAATGTCAGTAAATATCTAACAAGTGGTAACATTGGTTTAACATTTATTCTGACATGAGGAAATTGATTCTGTAAATATGCAGATTTTCTACAACATGAAAATATACTTTTCTAGCATCAGGTTGGTTTATTGATAGCACGCCAGTGAACGATACGCAAGGAGAAATATTCGATCTGTTTACATCATCAAACCTGTTACAAAGTATTGTGCATTCAACTTATTATAAGTTACTTTACTAGTAGTGTGATATTTTTTGTATTAAATGCTCATAACTAACCATGTATTTGCGTTAATGTATGGAACAAATGAATAGGTGACAATGTCAATATATAATAACAGTGAAAGAAAGAGAAGTGGGATTTAACGTCAACTCGAAACAAACTTGGTCATTTCGGGACTAATACATGGTTGAATTTTATTTCAATAACTTGCTTGCGCGTAGGGGTCGTTAGCAGTGGGTGTGGGAGTGAAGAACTAAGCGATCCTGTTCTTTGTCACGTAAAACCGGGGAATCGAAACCACGCCAGTTGACCCAATGACAGACCTTATGATACAGCGCGCACGTGTTAACCATTCGGCCACCCAACGCCCTTTTCAAACAGGTACAAGATGTGTAATTTGAATCCCGATATCTGTTTGTTCTCTCAACATTGTTAGGAAGACGGCCAGATTCATGATCATGCAGTATTATTTTCATTGTAGTGTAGAGGGTGAAATCAATGGTTAATAAGGGTTCCACTTTCACCGACAATAACGTTTTTTTTATCAGTATCACCCAAAGTATTGCAAAAAAAGAGACATACACGAAAAGGTAGTTATGCATATTCTGTACATAATAACAATGCCACTTTAAGTGAAAATGTCGTGTATATGCCTATCTCTATGTAGTTCAGTCTGTTGAAGTATATGGTGTATTCCATGTAGATAAAGGAGATATGGATTCTCTATAGTCAAAGTTCAGCAGTTGATCAAAAATAAATGATGCATTAATAGAAGTTTGCACCCTGCGTCATTCCTATGTAGATGCATACTGTATGTTGATGATTGATAATGTATCTAAAACATATATCAAGTATTATACACTTCCACCCATCACAAATGTCATGCATAAAGTATAGATCAGTAGACATTTAAAGAACTCCATCATTTTTAAGTGAATGCTAGCCGGAAACTACCAATAATACAACTCTTAGTTATTGTCTTTATACTCTGTAAATAAATAGAGTGGTGCATCATGTGCAACATAATAATAACAAACCCGTGAAGCAGCACTGACATTTGATGCCAATAGAACAAGTTGTACATCTGCTGGCAGACGTGCTATTTTACTACAAATACAAACCAACTCTTGACGTCATCTTATGCAACTTGCATCACTGAATATGATTATTTGAAGTTTTTGTGCAGGAATAATTAACCCAGTTATCTGCCCTTGTGTTGGGTTATTTTTATTAAAGGTCAAAATGGCCCCCCGACTTGATTTCTAGACTTTGTTTTTTCTTTGGGTTTGTTTGTTTTGAGTGTTGAGATGAAAGAAGACTATATTTATGTTGTATATAGAGTTTGTATTGACTATTCAACTGATATTATCGCCTGTGTATATGTCTATCTCTAATTGTGATAAGAAATTTGGAATCGGAATCTTAGCTATGCTGCCAGGAATCTTGTTGATTTTCTGTCTTATTTTGATTCGGGAATTTACGAAGTTCTCTTTAAATGCTCCAATTAGTTAGAATATATTTTATGGTATTGGACAAGAGTTAAGCACCGTTGAACCAAAACTAAAACATGTATCGCATGATGACGATGAGTTGTTTTGCTCTGAGAGTAAAATAATCCATATCTATAGACAATAGAAGCTATTCGATTATGTAGGGTGGTGTTGGTCTTTGGTTTTTCCAATACACGAATGTGAAAAGAAATGGGGTTACTTCCACTTTGGAAAAGCCATGCAAGGAAATAAGGATTTACCATGTCAGTCCCGGAAAGACCAAGAGGTGTATTTACCTTTTTGTACTCGAAGACCACTATTGAATATCGGAAGAGTCAACAGCAAAGCCTCTATAGTTATTCTATTAAATTGTGGTGTAAAGTGTTCGAATTTAATGGTAATTGAGTGACAGAACTTGTGAAATGGGGTTAACGTTCTACCTTTCTGCATCTACCGGGATACTGAAGATGGACATACGCCATAAGGGAAATTTTGCCGGGACAGTAACTGAAATACAACTAACTGTCAAGGGTTCGTTTACGTGTACACCAGTTTGCACGGGACCTCGGGGTTTTTTGCCCCATCCGAACGATTAGGATCCGGCCTTGGTAGGCCGTCCCTCCTACATCACTGATAAGGGGAAGCACGCTTGAAAATCCCGAGGAATACCCTTAAGTTAACGAACGCGCCTTACTCAGCAACTGCGGCTCCCTGGTAATTGAATAAGTTTACATGTGTATACCTGTAATGTATATTTTACCTCACCTGTATAAGAACGTGAATTATCCCACACTTTACATTCTCTTTAACAGTCAGTATATGGTACACACGTGTAAGTGAAAAATATGTAACTATGGTAGACACATGAAAGTAGCAATAATTAGACTCTTTTCTAAACAGATACACCCAACCAGAATGTTTTTTTCGCTTCTGACATAACGTGAGAATAACTCAAAGAAGATACATATGCTCCGATATTTGTTCGGGGTAATGGTCAAACCGAATGTGTATTTACAACTGTCTCCATGGCGAGAGACTTACCATTATTTTGAACTAGCGTATTCTTAAACCTCCAGAAGATTCCCTTATGTTCTCTAACCTATTTTTGGAAACTTTGATTGACCCTTGCGTTAAAAAAAACCCCACAAAAATATGTTAGTTTCCTAGAAATCTGTCACTGCATCCAAACGATTTATACAATGGTCATTAAAACATTCCTTAGGCATTTGTGAACGAAAATATCTCAAAAATGAGTTAGGTAATGGAGTTTCTTGTCAGGAGATGTTGAAATAGTTATTATATAATCCATCAGCGAAATCATGTAACAATGCATTAATTGTTTTAAGGCATCCTGCTATGTAACAACACACTTGTTTATTTATGCCGAGTAACAAAGAAATAAAGGATGCATATTGCATCTGTTTGCACTCGGCGATACCATAACATGCAATCGCAATATGGCGGATTATTGGAAGGCGGAGGTAAAAGTAAACTACCTGGTGGACGCAGGCACAAGGGACGCAGAAGAAAAACTGTTTATGAATATCGGGTACAGAGTTATAAATATTTTCTGTAGGAATGAAAAATATTATGGATAGAATCAAAGTCAGCCCCGCCTGCTTTGAAGGTTGTTCCCCTGTTTGATATAGAGATCAAGTCGCGATCTTCCCTGGTGATGTACATGTTGGTTATTCCAGTACTGTAGACTGTACCAGGATACCTTAGCTCTCTAGATGTTATCAAGTGATGACGGCAACCCATTAAAATATAGTTTATAATCCTTTCTTTTTCACCTTTCGCCACTCTTCTGTAGGAAACAAAACATCAAAATCTAATTTGATGCTTTTACAATCGTTTTGTTCACCCTGGTTGATTCAGCTTTGACTAGGATTCACTTCCACATCCACCGTGCTAAAATAATCAAGCTACATGTAGATCTATGTTTGATGTCAGTTTGTACTTATCTCTCTACCTTCCCTTACCTGTTGAAATCATCCAGCAAATTTCTTCCCAAAATGTGATTTTTATCACCCGATGAAATGGACCATCACTAACATCTTTGTTATATCTTCCATGATCCAAATTTTACTGTCTGTTCTCCTTACAGTATACAGAATTCTATAGATTTTGTTGAATATTTGAAAACATATAGAAAATACGATGTATGTACTACAATTTCCTTTCTTTCAATTAGAATAAATAATCGTAAGATGTCAAGGCGAAGTCTGTGGTGTCAATGCCCTTTTTGTTTAGAAGTATACAGAAAGTGTAACGTAACAATGCTGTGGTTTTCGATGAGCTTGAGTACGCGGCACGCTTCTTCGTTAAGAAAAAGATAAGGAAAATCTATTTGACTCAAGGAGTTTGAACTCCCACTGGGCTCAAATGAATAAAAGTCAACATATTTTCTTAATTGAAAGGAACCAGCAGTAAAGAGTAGACACGAGTGTGGTTTATCAAAGAGCCTTTGGCCACTAGCATGTCACAAGTGTCTTCATTACCAGCCCACTGATTACCAGATCAGATCACAATCTTACTATGGATTACCTTTTAACAAAATACCCCCATTGTCAGACCCAAAACAAACAACACGCACTTTAACCCTTTCTCCAGCCACCAGACACTTCAACAATACCGTTGTTTTTCTACACAAATTATGCAACGTCGAAACAACACACCATTGATAAGCCCAGTTCTTGAGAAGCAAGAAAGTGATCTCTTGGTAACACCATTGGCTTAATCTAACGAGTTGGAAGACTTGAATATCCTGTATAAAGCTGTCGCTTTGACTTCTGAATCTTAAGATTTTTCTTTTGAAATATCGATAAGATCACGTTCGACGGATATCCATGATTACACGATTGTAACTCTTGAAGTACCTCCGCTCAAAGAGTTAATCTTAAAACATCTATAATATCTAACGCTTGGCTTTCAATTCCTTAAACAAGAATTTCTTACTTTATTTCTATCTGGGTTTATATGATTATTGTCTTGATATGCATCAATCTATAAAGATCATTGGGCATCTGGGCATGAAACAATGTCGTTGTTTACCGTACAATAAATTGCACAAATCATTAAGCATCCAATACATAGCATGATAAAAGAGTTCACACCCATTTTTTACGAGCCAAACAAACATGTTGTCTTCAAAAACACCGCTAAATATTTATTTGAACTCTTTCCTATGTGTCTTCCTTTGTAAACACACGAACCGAGATTAAATACTTGATAATCTACCTATTAAACTCGCATTGGTGTAAGGTAGGTTTGGATGAAGGTTAGATGATAACATCCGAAGTGTTGGAGGCAATTGCCTCTTGGCCGCCAGCAGTTAAAGATAAACTTACATGACTTACTCTTATCTTGCGTTGCGTTTTATTACCCCTTACGCAATGTTGGCCCAACCCAGACTGTTCAACCTTACAGATGAAAGGTATCGTAATAAGGCTTTATGGTATTTGTAATAAGATTACTAAGTTTTTATGATTTAGTCATTTCTTAGTAATTACTTTGATCTTATCTTCACTGCTTTCTACTATAATCAATACGTCATAATTTATAAACATCGTTTCATTTTGACATCTGCTACCTTTCTCCTTTCGCCATCTTCTTTAGCAAGTGTTCCATAAAAATAGCAATATTTAACGAAACGAAATGAATATTATATACAGTAAACAATAACTAATTATATTTAAGAGCTTTTTATCTTTTCAAAATCTTATCTTCAGTGTCTTGGTTATTTCAACACTAGGTACAAATGAGAACAATTACTAAAATTATACAAATAGAATGATAGCAGATAATAATGTTGAGGTGGTAAAAGATGTGGCGGTTAAAAAGCCCAATCTCTTTAATTATTTCAACACTCGGCGCAAATGAAAATAATTAATAGGATTAGGTCTGGTGGGAGCGGAATAAAAGACTTTATATATAGCCCGAAATAATACATTAAGTGTTCACAAAATACCTAAATACAGAAATGAAATGGTTTTAACGGCATGTCCACACTTCTGGAACTATCATGCTAATAGGTATGGGCAAATTTGCTCGAACAAAAGTTCAATCGTTCGCATGACAAAGTCACGATATTGCATACCCTGGACACATGTGAAACCGAGCAAGGAAACCTGGAATGTACTTTTTGAACCGCACCCAGACAGTCTAGTCGTTAATTTTGTAAAATAATTTTTTAAGGAGACCATTCAGCTGTATATTTTGTATTCACCACCCCTGTATGAAATCCCTTAATAATGAATGACATACTGAATGAATTTAGGGACCACTGCGTGTGTCGGGAGATAGATAAGTCTGTACAGCTGCGCCAGTATGTAATTACCTATTAAACTTTTAACAAGCTTTTGATCTTGCTAAATGAACACAGCCCCTATTAGCGGTATAATAGTAGACAAATTGTGTTCAGCGACCATCTTATTTAAAGATAAAAGAGAAAATTGTCCAGTGGTGTCAGAAGTAGCATACTCCCTACTTCTTAATGGCGCTAGATTTGTACATAAATATCCTAACATATAAACTGCTAATTGTCCTGGCCGTAAACTATTAATTTCAAACGACTCTCTAGAATTCATCAGATACACTCACTTTAAGTATAATAAATGTTAACATCTTTCGAGATTTGGACAATCTGAAGATGCACCCAAATACCAAAGCTCCCGATTTTAGATTCATGTTTTTGTTGGTACTCGTTTTTATATATATAAAACCCGAAATTAAATTTGAATATCACCAAGATCTTGAATGAGTAGGTGATTTTATTACATTTCCTATATATTTTCACATTTTCTCATTATCTTAAAAATTATGTTTATGTATGATTTCATCTTAAGAAAGTGTAAATATTATTTTTGAAGACGTGAAAAGTAATTCAATTTGAAGTGGCATGCTAGCTTTTCGAAACTATCAGTACAATCTTGGAAGCTTCATATTTTTTAAATATATCCCCTTTTTAGTATAACGTACTCTGCGTGGTGTACAACAGCACATAGAATAGTTTCAATTTTGCATAACAAAGGCCGACTTCAACACGCACACGGCATGTAATTGCCTACCTGCAGTCGTGATGATATTAAAGAAAACCAACAATACCTAATGGAACAGCAAACCATTGCATGTGATATGGAATGAAAAATGTCTAATAAATTAAATCACCAGAAGACAGTTAATTTATATAATAGAACAAAACGTCACTCTACCAATTTATAAATCAAAGTTATTTATTTGTCAATTTATTCGTAATCAATCTTTACTACATTACAGGTAACATGTCATTATATAGCGATTGAAAATTGGCGATCATTTTACAACATGTATTTTAAATCCAATTTGTATTTCAGTTGACCTCCGCCCCGCTCATTCTTTAATATTATATTACCTCTTTGTCGGCATGTTTTGATATTCTTTATCAAATAAAAGTTGTAATTCTTTAATAAAAGAATTTATATTGCCCTCGTCTGTCTTTTTAATTATTAAACTGAATGATTATAAAAAGTTTGCCGACAACAAGATGTTGATTGATGCTTCCGGACCATGAAGATTCTTCTAAACCAATTTTCCCACGAAATCACGCCGTTTTGATCATTTTAAGATTTCTTCAGGATTTTATCGAATTTTTTTTTTTTTGGCGGGGGGGGGGGGAGAATTTTGTTTTAAGATCTATAAATAAATGAAATGGGGTTTAACGTCCTACTTTTCTTCACTAATCTGCGTAATGAAGACGGCATACGTCATGCATTGTGCTATGATTGAAATTATACCCTAACAGCGGTGCTATGTCGTATGCTTATTCCGATTTTTAAGAGTTAAAATTATAGAAAGTAGTCATATGAGCATAACCCGTACATGGGCCATAAAACTTGAGAGAGAAATGAGGTTTAACGTCCACTCGACACAAACTAGGTCATTTTGGGACTAAGGTATTGTTCATTTTTTATTTCAATAATTCGCTTGTGCGTAGGGGTCTTTAGCAGACCTTATAATGCAGCACTCACGCGCTAACCATTCGTTCCACGAACCCCCTCTCCATAAAACGTACATTATATACGATACGAAAAACTAACATACAATGTTAATCTGAGAAGATAAATCCCCATCTACAAATTTTTACTACAGGTATTCTACAGGGTTCATTTTTTGACATATCGTATTAGTTTAGTTTACAAATGAATTTTAAAATGTTGCTATACATTGATCACTAGTTGATCTGTTATTTAACAATCACACACCTGATGAAAAACAGGTGAAAATACTTTCAAAAATAAAACTTAAACATCTGTGATATTGTGGTACAGGTATTGTTATCAATGGATCCTAAACACTTGTTTCCTACATCATTTGTCAGTATTAAAACTCCTCGTATGCAACCTGTGCTACCTCCTAAATTTTAATCTTCAGTTATGGTCGAGTTGCCGAAGAAACTGAACGTTATGGTCGAATGGGTCGTAAAAGGCGAACAGTGTACAACAATTACACAATTTGTATTAACGTTTATATTAGAAAAATAGTAATTGTTTGATTATTCAAATTTAATGAATATTTTATGAGCTACTTTATGAGTTTATCAATGGTATTACAACGATTACCCAACACGTATTTGACTTGCATTGCTTTCTTTAACTTTTACATTAAAATTTCAGCAGTACAGATTAACTCCTCCAACGCTAAACTCATCCCAGACAATGTAATATTTGATTTTTATGGGCTTTTATTATTTCCTTTTGTATATGTCGTTAGGCACATATTTGTTTATTTCTGAGCGCCATAGTTACTGTATGTATTATTAAAATTATAAAAACAAGCATGATAAATCGCTGACGTCTTAAAATTGAAGTAGATAAACTCCCACTCTATATCAATTGTTCTATATCGTTTTTATCGTGTCTGGAGGATGTATTGTGAATTTATCAATCTATTTTCTTTCTTTCTAAACAAGAATCATGTCATCAACAAACATTGTTTATTGTGAAATACAGTAGTGCAGAATAACAGTTATTGTAAGATTAAGACTGGATGAAAATTCTAGAAAAAGTATTTCTTTTCTTGGTCTGTTTAAGTACATGGAAACACCTTTGTCCAGAACAACGGAAATAATCTTAAGATGTCTGCCTTTATTATTTTACATCGTCTGGATGTGCGAATGATGGTTGTTCCAGTCCTGTTATGTCTAGACTTGAAAATGACCAGGATGAATTGTAATTTAACAGCGTGATGGTTCCTGGTTTAACCACGTCTTGTCAAGAACAAAACAATAATTTCGAGTTTTGTGATAGATGTTATCTTTTTTTTGTAATATTAAGTAATTTTGTGACGTATAATATGAAACAAGATCTATTTGGAATACATGTCCACGTATAATTTGTATTAGCCATTTTGATTGGGCAAACCTTCTTCCCGGTAATCCAGACATCCGAGGTTCGGCGTGGCATGCTCTTTTAATTATTTATTTTTGATGTCCCTTATGCCCATTGTTAACGTCTATAACTTCCGATACGCTACGATAGATCTTTATTCTACTTTTTTGTACTGTTGGTCTATTAAAGACCACCACACATCAATTATTAAAGACTATGGCTATGGATCTTAACTGGATCGTTTCCTATACTAAGGTGGGGTGTAATTGATATGAATTATCTAATAGATGTCTCGTGCTATAAACAAAACAGTCGGTGTGAATTACGCCACATCCGCAATCTGCAAGGCTGGGATTGGAACAGGATCTTTGGTGGATTTGATTTATAAATTTTGTTAAATAGCAAGTGCCTACTCCCAAATATCATGCGTATACATAATAAACTTTATAGCAGTATATTTATAACAAAATATTCTTTTGGATCTTTATTGGATGGGGTAGGGGGTAACGTGCGCTTTTGGGACAAAGGGTAGGGTTGCCTGCTCGATCTAGTATGTTTTCTCCGTGTCCCCTTCCACTACTTAAGACCCCTATGCGCAAGCGAATTATTCAGATAAAATTGTACCATGTTGTAGTCCCGAAATGACCTAATATGTGTCGAGTGGACGCTACCCCCACTCTCCCCTCCCTCGCATAACAATGGATAAAATCACGGTTATTCCCGCATTCAAACCTACCTCTGATACAACCCACATATTTATAATCCCAGGGGTATAAATCAAACGACGTGTTTATGTTTTACAAAAAAACGATATTTATGACCCCCTAATTTGACGCCCCTTGTATCCTTATGTTCACTGCTGGCCTGGGAACTACCGGTTGTTATTAAACGACCTTTAGTCTAGGTGGCCCCTAAATTGCTATTAGGACATTCCTCGAGGTTTAGACGAGAGCCCTGATGATGTCCGACAAAGAGATTGGGATATTGGGCTGTCTGATTGACCGTTTTCTACAATATGTGATGTTTTATCGCGAGTATAATTACTGATGGTTTAAGATTTATTTCTGATATACATCCATTGTCTGAACAATCGAGTTGGTCCTTCTGTTTTTATTGATTTTATTTGTCTGTAGTATTTCTTCTTATATTGTGGGAAAGGTTGCAGACATATAGCAACATCATTCCACTGGTCAATAATTTCTGTTGATTGATAAAAAAAGGTTGGTAATATAAAAGAAATGAAATGGGGTTTAACGTCCTACTGTTCTGTGTTCTGCTCCTAAACTCCCCCGTCAAAAGTCATAACCTAGTCACTCATTTTTTTTTTATCAAAATTGAGTTGCGACCAAATTTTGTTGTTACTATGATATGTGCTTCTTGTTGCTACTCTAAATATTCCAATCTTTGGATTTTGTAAGCAGTTACACCCATGACACAACCTAGCAACTTCCTTCATTTGCTTAGTATATCACAGAAAAACCTAGCATCTTAATAGTCAAATCAATGGATAAGCTGGGGTTTAATATTCATTCATTACTTTTTCCTCAAAATAAGAGTTACAAGGTGCTGTCTTTTGGCGGGAGAAACTGGGCTAATGAAGACGGGTAATATAAATAAATGAATATATATCAGTTAATATTCCTACGATTCGACGTGTTTTTTATTCCTGATGACCACCTAACGGCCAAATTAAAATTTTAAGACTAAAAATACACAAGTTTTAGTGATGAGTATATCAGTTGTAACACAATTATTGGCTTTCAACCTATCAAACTTTTGCAAAGATTGCTGTTTATGTTGACGTACATGTAGCTTTAGAATCTAAAATGTAACCAACAATGTTTTTGTGAGTTAGACACAAGGCTGGCCATTTCAGGTCATAAAATGGTTTACTTAAGGAGTGGGGTAATAAAACTAATGTCCACGTTTTGTGTTTTACAAAGTGTCACCATTAACTGGGGTACTGGCGTAGAGCCATCTTGATAGAAAATAGCTACATTCTTTGTTTGGTGGATTAGTCTGTGCATGTCACCTTCTCAATATGACTATTAACATGGCAGGAAATATGCAATAAACCATTTATAAACATTAATTTAATTATGATAAGGGGGGTTGTGTTGATTGTTGTGTTTTGTCCGACGAAAGTAGTTTTTCTCATTAAATGAACACGTCTTGTATTTTATTATGATTTGGGAGATGTGACATTTGCCCCCTTGCTGTTGAAAATTGAACTTAATAGGTAAAACATATGTCGCACAGACTCGTAGCATTTATTGCTCAAAACAAAGCACAATAACTGCAGGCTGAATTATCTAACTACAATAAAGAAATAAGTAGCATTGCTCTCCATAATTTTCACCTCTTAAAGGTGAAATTCAAAGTGTTGATTTGATTATACTTATTGTCGTAATATGCTGGGGGGGGGGGGGCTTACATATTTAACCAAAGTACATTATTGAGATATAAGTTCCAATATGTTTCAAGTCAATTCAGCATTGAAATTTTGCAACATTCGGTGTATCTAGTTCTTCGGAACGTGTTAGAACGTTTACGAATTGGTAGGCTAGTGCATGTTAATCTAAAAGGATCCAACTATGATGTCAGTAAAACGATATAAAAATTACACTTGGCTTACCGTGTATTCATATTTAAAAATTGCTCTATGCTGACGTTACAGCATTATAATGTCAGAATGACGTAAGATCCGACCCAATTTAATTGCCTCGCGCTCTCGGCGCTGGACAGCAACACAATTCTGTATTAATTTGATTGAAATATATAAGTAAGTGCAGGGGGACTGCACCACACATAATTTACAACCCAAAAACCAAAAAATCTACGCACAAGACACACACACAGACGAAATGCTCCTATAAAGTTTGGACCATTGTTCGAACTGCATGACTAGCATTTAAAACGCATTTATCTGCTTGCTATTAATTATCAGCATCAACACTGATTACTATTGTATAGTTATGATTAACATTGAATATTAAACTTCAAATTCTAAATAGGATTTACATTTATTACAAATTGAAATTTGATATTGATAGTAAGTAAAATGACAACAGCAGGCGAAATATATATGGTCGAGGGGTTTTGTAATTAATTTATGCATTTTGACAGTTTGCTATATTATTACATGGATTTATGATTTATATAGCCACATCTGTAAAATCTTGCAACCCAGACATGTATATAAAGATAATTTATTTCAATATTTTAGATTCAGTAATTAGGCTTCACGTTGTGATCCCCCTGTACCAGTTCATGTTATACTGACCTTAAGAGTCCTGGAGATGTTCTTATATCGAGTAATGAACACGTTGATGTAGTATTTGTTCGACAAGAAAGGCGACAATGAAAGATCTCGTGTACAATCTTCCCGTCTTTATTATTCCGGTTGGTGCAGAAAATAAATAAGGAGGATCGCCATTGTCGATCCCTTAGCGAAATTCTCATAGAAAAACATAAACTTGGTACAAGATTACGGATGAAATGAGCAGATATGCCATGAATACGCAATAGCCCTAAGCAGAAATATCGCCATTGCCACTCCCTTGGCGAGGTTCCCTTAGTAACTGATGGCATCGTAATAGGAAACCATAAGCTTGGTACAAAATGGCGTAAGGAACAAGCAGATAGCCTATAAAACTCAGATATAAAGACATGCGTCCATAAAACCTCAACCCGTTTCCTGAACAACTGAATCAACCATTTTAATCTGACTGGATGTTTTGTAAATACGTCTATCTTACAATCAGGACGCCCTGTCAATTAAAACATGTAAATCTATTGTTAGTTTATCATCTTTCTACTGCAGGGCATCGTATTTAGTTAAACATCAACTCCCACTTACTAACCAACACGTAGTATAATTAAACTCCACAGATTAACAAGCCAGCGTGCCAAAGTTTGTGAAAACACTGCAGGGGTTTCTAACAGTTGTGCTGCTTGGACATGCAGTTGGCACTCGATGGGTGTCTTATCTTGTTGATTAATACCCAGAAGCTGATTTCTCTTTCTACCAATGATAAATATGTAAAAATATTGTTGTTTTTCTTTTAGGTTGTCTAAAAAAGGTTTGAGTGATTACAGTTGTATTTACTCAGAGTTACGATTTCTAACTTTTACAACAGATTTCTGGCAGAGATTCTGTTATTGATGCTTAAAGTCATTGATGCCAGGTTAGGTTTTCTTGACCTTGACTTGAATACTGTCATAAAAAAATACACGCTCACGCGTTTATGTCAATTTAAACTTGCAACGGCAGTTCCGTATTGGTTGCCGCATAACGTAAAAATATGCTTTGGAGAAGCCGTCGTATAATTAGAAAATCTTTAAAATAAAAATATGACTATAAAAATTAATGAAGAGCATATTTTTGTTGAGTAAAAGCTGTTTTTAGAACAGAACAGATTTTTCATATCCTTAGAAGTAATTGCAATGTGCAACTTGAATTTCAACTGTGGAATTTCTGATGCAACACATCTGTGTTAAGCTGAATGATAAAAACAGTTTCGTACCTGACCTTATTACTTTGAAAATTGACTATTTGTACTGTATCATCGAGCATTCACGTCAGAATATTTGATGGTGACTGCAGTCACTGCACAATGTTATTGCATAATTAAAAGGCTTGTAGAAATAAGAATAAGTTGGATAAAAAGCGCAGTTGTTTAAATCGGTTAATGCCCCTTTGAGAATCATTGCCAACAAAAGGTACCAGAATCCACCTATTTAGAATGGTACTGCAATACAAAAATATAAATATAACTCCCAAAATACTAAGTGATATTGGGTGTTATAGATAGAGCAAGAACCTTATTTATTGCATACAATCTGGCCTTTTAGACCACAATCAATAACAGCTCGAAATGCACAGGGTATGCAACAGACTATCGTTATCTGTCCAGCAATCGGTGTAGTATAAACATACAGACTGACCATTGGTCATACTGACTGATGACCACTGGATTCCGTATTGGCTACGAACAGATCGTAACAGCTCTACTACTATTATAATCACGGTCTGGTCATTAGATTCCATATTGTTCAGGGGTGGAATAACAGCACGGTAATATAAACACACTGTCTGACCACTGGCTGGACTATCAGTGACCAGTGGTCACCACATCGAGGTGCTAACACACTAAGTATACAAACACCATGTGATGGCATACAGAGGAAGGAATATTTCATAATGGAATTCATTCCACAGCAGGGAGTAGCGTGGCATCTTTTTCCTGTGACGACAGGTTCTAAATCAACATGCTGCATAGACATGTTCCTTGCATGTGCAAAATTTTTATTTTCAAAATAGCGCTTTCGTTTTGAATTAATATTCCTTGTATAACTGACAAGCGCAGAGCTTGTAATCCTGAATAACTACGTCAGCAGAAGTAGATATTTTTAAATACAAAGCATCGATTTTTATTCTTTACTTCCTCTTCCTTAAGCCAGTAGAGCATTAAAACCCGTTTCATTTTATTTATTCTTTAGCTAGTAGACGGCAAGAACAATCGGATGTGTTACTCGAAAGGATACACATGTTGCTGTGGAGACTCACAGGAAAGCTTAAATTTTTATTTGCGATAAGTGTATTACTAAAGCATAATATTTAGTATCTTATATACGAGAAAAGATTACAAACGCCCTACTTCTTGTGTGGTTTCTAGTAGTTTGGTCATCACGGTGACAGATTTAATTATAAGAGGTTCTCAAGTGTTACGAATGGCACAGCTCATTGGGCACTACTGACACCAAATGGTACAACTCTACTTTGATTATCTTGTTAACACTTTATCAGTTACTAATAGAGCAGTCTGATGTGTAACATTCTATTTCTATCAACTACTGATAATAATACTAATAACATCACTTATAGCCCTAGATTCCCACTGAAAATTCTTCGTCACGGCCAAAGGGAATCCAAAAGTAACACGCTGCTTATTCTTATTGCCCCAACAATTTAGTATGTTCAGTGAATTCATCTGGGTCTATTCGCATTCAGCTTGCTTATCTTGATCCTAATATTCAATAGTGGGTGAATGTGATGCCACAAATCTCTACATCACGTTTTGCGGCCATTTGTTGCATTGGCAATCTAGAGAATAACAAAATGAAGGATCTATCTGAAGACAGAGCAAGGGTCAATTCCGTCAAACACATAATTTACCAGGTTCAGGAATGTGATAGAACAGATTTCTAATCTGAACTGACCAGTAGCAAATTGACCGCAGGCAGAACATCCTTATTCCGTCAACTTTTGATGATTTTGTTATCAAAGTCAACACACTTTGATTTCATACTTTCAATACCATTTTCTAATATTAAGTCGAACTGCTGACTTGATAGATTAAATGTTAGGGTCTGTTAAAGGCATCATCTTCATTATTCCAGAAACCCCATTTCTTCGTTCATTCATTCTATTAAAGACAACTGGCATAACTTTTGTAAATTTCTTAACTTGTGACACAAGTAATTAACCAGCCTATATGTAATCTTAAAATGAGAATTAATGTTAGTAATGGTTTATCTCGTCCATGCTGTAAAAGATATTATAATCTATATAAGCAACTTACATGTAAATATGTGTTATTTTTATTCTCTTAAGATAGAGCTCTATTCTTGAGGAGAGGAGCTGAGGCTATTCCCAACACATCTAAAACAAACAGTCTTGTATTATCTATATAATAAGTATAGTTATTCTCCAAAAATAATTAAGTGGAAATAGATTAAAGTGGGTTCTATTTATGTAATTTTACAAAGAAGTTTTGTTTAATACTAATTGAAATGCACGTATTTGTACATATCTCTTTATCCCTAAATAGATACAGCTCTTTTGCGTCATTTAAAGTGACCCAGTGAATTTTTGAAATATAGCAATTCTGCTCCCAGTTTAGACCACAACATAAAAATGTCCATATAATGACCCTTTAAACGATAATGTTATACTATTATTTTGATATTGATTAAAGTTCCTGGTAAACATATAAGAGTTATTTTGTCACTCTGAATTTATGAGTTATTATTCATGAATAACGAGAGTGCGGTGTTGAGTAGAACTGTGATACAAACTGAACTCGTATAACAAATTAGCTCTTGACTCTTCATCACATGCAATAAGGTTATATCCCTTTAAGGTAACATGATCAGACCGGCTGGCAAATGAACTTAACTGACAGATTTGGATTTAAAATCTCACATCACTATGAAAAACGCAGATAACTCTTATTATTTGTATTCCCAGAAATCCATCATTTTCTGACCTTTCGTGCTTATCTTTAACTTCTAATCCTACGGTAAGCTTAAGCCTTTAATTAAGTTAAACCTGGCAATTTAGCTATCTCATATGACGTCTCTGGTAGCTCAGGTTTTAAGTCGCTATTATTTCTGCTTATCATAAACAACTTCATCAACTGATAGCAAACACAGAACTTGATAAACATGACACCTTCTGTTTAGTCACAATCATCCATCTGTTTTCTGCTTGGTCAAATACATTTATAAGTTGAGATAAGACAAGGTGAATCTCCCATGAAGATGAATTCGCTTTCCGTATCACAACACTTGATAATTCTTCATAATATTAATCAACGCATTAATTCTAAGAGGTGAATGTATTTATAATGAGGATTTAAAGCGTGCCTTAGAGAACAAAGAGCGATATAAAATATATTTTAAATGTGAGAGTACTCATTTCGTTAGTGTTCACTCGTTTCATTAAAGGACAATATTGGTGCCAGTCATTATCACATATGTGATAGAACTGATTAAACACTTTCCAAATATAATATTAACACAGAGATCATCGCTACCATAGAGGAGTAATAAAGGATTCATAAATCGGAAGTGACGAACGCCAAAGGAAAACACGAGTTATTCCTCTATATAGTTAACTGAAGTGACTAGTGATAACAGATACATGGGCGAATATCTGCTCACTAATAATTCCCTCGAAGACCTAAAGTTGCTGTGTGACACTGTGAGAGAATATTTCACAATTCATAAAAAGAATTGACTGCCACTACATAAGAGAACACGAAAGAAAAACAGAAAAAAGTTCGTGCATTACCATGTTTTTATAAGGTAGGGGAGACCGGGGCACATTGAACCACCATGGATATATCCTTTATAAATAATACTATACAACCCAACACTATACGGTGTTCAGTGTGCCCCGGTCTCCCCTATGGAATGAATAAAAACAAGGGGCTGTACGGAGTATTTCTATTTTTCCCGTGTTCTCTTATCTTATGACACTTAATTACTTTATTGAATCGTCAGGTATCCTCTTGCGGTCCCTTATAACAACTTTTTGTCTTCGAAGGAATTATTAGTGAGCAGAAATCCGGCCGTTTATCTGTCATCACTCGTCACTTCAGTCATTCACATAGAGAGATTACTCGTATTTTCCTTTGGCGTTCGTCACGTCCGATTTATGAATCCTTTATTACTCCTCTATGGTAGCGATGATCTCTGTGTTAATATTATATTTGGAAAGTGTTTAATCAGTTCTATCACATATGTGATAATGACTGGCACCAATTTTGTCCTTTAAGTTAACGTCACACTATACGCGAATTCAAAGCGATTTTTTCTCGCTGTTGATTCAGCAAGGATATCACAGAAGATCGTCGCACACCAGAATTAGAATATAAAGATAAGAACGAAATGGTAATTTTATAAAATAAGCAATATGGCGGATTAAAATTATGTTTCGTTTCGCATAGGTGTTAATACCAAACAAAATATATAACCTAAACAATATAATACATTGGAATAAATCTTTTGGTTCGCATAAACTTTAAAACTAAACAAAATTCAGAACAATGGTCGTCTTTGTCTATGTAAAATATTTGAAATAAAATGTAAAACAATCGACCACCCAAACAACATAATATTAACCGCATTAATTTCTCTAAGCTTCAGCGTGCAGTTTATTCCAAACGTCTGTGATTCTCGTCTTCTTTTTTTATTTTCTGTTTCTGCTAGTTGTTTCTTATGGAGGCTCAGCGACTCGTGTTCGTATTATAAACACTGGCAGTTTTTCGTCATTTAAACAATATTGCTACTACTCTGACATGGAGAAGATGCTAGAAAAGGCGCCATATTACGTGAGCGGGAAAAGATTTAATATGTGTAAGTAATACAAATAAACAAGCAGACGAGCCTTTAATTTTAAAGGCACGATCGTTGCGCCATCTGGATGAGTGATCATGAGATGAGATTGCAACATGTTTGACTAAGCAGTAGTTTAATTTGCAGTCAGGTAACGTAATGAATGATCTGTTAGGTTAATCTGCTATCAGATATATTAATTACTTATATTTCATGTTATACGTGTGTATGTTTCATATATTAATTACTTATATTTCATGTTATACGTGTGTTATGTTTGATATGTAGCTGTATAAGTCAATAACTGGGTTTATTAAGTAGCAAATAACCGATACTAGTAAAATACCATACATATTTCAGATTCTTTCTCATAACTAGGAATAACGTTCCGTTTTTAATAAAATTAAAATATTACCTTAAAATAGTTGGAGGTGTTATTATATGGTGAACGTAATAATACCTGTTAAGGTTACCAATGTCTGTGTACAACAAATGAATTGAAGTTTAATGTCCTACTTTTCTGCAGAAACTGGGATAAAAGTAAAAAACAATCAACTATAAAGAGTAGACAAAATACAACTTGTGATGGATGAATTCGTCTAAATTCGAGCAACGACCAGTGAGTGGGCTCTCTACATATGAAAAAGTCCGTAATAGATGGTTTGTCAGGTGTTGCCTTGTGCACGACATCCGTCAAGACCATGCACATTTTAACCAGTTGGGTACAAGGGAGCTTTTTGTGTTTAAAATACATATTATTTACCTGAATCTAAGCATCTAGGCCTAAAGAATGTTTATACTATGGAAGTGCAAAGAACCAAGACACCTCTCTCGGGTGTAACAACAGTTAGATCAATTAGATTTTCCCCCACTTGTTGACTGGTATGATAAAATCTATTTTATTAATAGACTCTATCAATCAGCCAACTAACTGTTAAAGGTATATCGCATTACTGACCTCATTTGTTAATTATTATCAGGTATTCTCGACTGATGTGGAACAAGATTTGTTTTAGGCGTAACCGGTTACTCTCTTCATTTATATATCAAAATATTTACATAGAAATCATATTTTTAATGAATATTAACGATAATGAGTTTTTACTTATAAGTATATAATTTTTTTAAAACGGAACCTTTAAACAAAATGCATGGTATCTAAAATAGCCATATATACAGGTTGTCTGGTCAACTATTGTCTCAATTGTGATTGGGTAACAAAATGAGGAGCCACGGTAAGTAAGACGTTGGCTCACTAACTTGTGTTTCCCGCTTGTCAGTGGTGCCAGACAGGGGATAACGTATAGTCGTTCGGGTGGAATAACAACCAGAGGCACTGTGTACACATTAGCGTTCACGTAAAATATCCCTTGGCAGTTGGAATTCGATATAAGAGTAGATCTAGCGACACTGTCAGGGCAAAATTCCCCTCAAAGCACACTGTACGGAGCATGTCTATCTTCATGAGCTCAATCGGAGCAGAACAGTAGGACGTTAAACCCCGTTTCATTTCATTTCATGTAACGAAATTACATTTCTGTTTTATCTAAGTGCTATGTACACTCTTACACTGTTTCCGCCTTTGGCCCGCTCTTATGCAGAACTTTACGAGAAAACATTTCTACGCTTTATCTCCACTTCTTGGTTCAGAAAACATTTCCCAATATCTCTGAACATTTCACAGAATCTGTGATTTTTACAATGTCGTATATCTTCTTCATCACATCGTAAACCTTGTTCTTTACTACGAAGAAGCTCAACATTTATATAAAACTTATCGCAATAAGAGATGGGTTCGCTTTTGCCCGTGTTATTTTTTTTCTTTGTTATCTTGAAAGTATTTCATGTTGGTATCTTTACGGAATATTACGTTTCTTAAGAACAATTTATATTAACAGCAACCTTCTTATCAAACTCGGGAAAGCATTTTAGAAGATAGTATAACGTTCACTTACGATCATCTTGGATAGAAGAAATAACAAGAAAAGTGTGGAAAAAAAACCACAATCATTATTATTATGTTGAAGAAAGGAAGAATTGCCCATTATCTAATCACTGTTAAATTTACTTTAGATTTGGTGAAAATTAAGTAGAGAAAAACATCTAATCGGTGAATAAAAGAAATGGATTTATTGGGGTTGTTTGTAGGAAAAATTTGTTTAACATGTTTAAAAAAAAACTTTAAGGGAGATAGTATATATGGCATAAGTTTATGGTTCTATTATTTTGATCGAAAAACTTATCTTAACAAAACAGTTATTTTATAGTTATCTGTGGCATGATTCGCTGTTAACGGTCTTCTTCTATTCTATTCTGGTGCTAAGTTAAAACACAATCTCACAGGTTTTTGTTTTGAAATGAAATATGTTGGTTAAGTCATGGTAATGAATATATGAGCCTCGGTGGCTCAGTGAGTAAGGCACTGACCCACTTATCATTAGATCCGATGTTCGATCCCGGTGTTTTGTCATTGGTTTTGTGGAGCGGGGGGGGGGGGGGAATACAGTGTCTAGTCGTTCGGATGGGTCATAAACCGAAGACCCTCGTACATGTCTGTGTGTTGGTGTTCGAAATTAGAGTAGGCCGTAGCGCCGCTGCCCGTGCAGCATTTCCCCCATAGCTCACGCTATATCGTATATTCGTCTCAGTTATCCCGGTTGGTACAGAACAGTAGGACGTTCAACCCCATTTCTTTTTAACAATTTAATACTTGTAAGTAAGTGGTTTACAGCTTTCCTCTTAGCGAATTCATCCAGTATAACTGTCTACTTTAAAATACTTACTATACCAAATGGCTATATTCGGGGGAAAATATTTAAATTGATTGATATTTCAAAATATCTAAAACCGAAAATTCCATCTGAACTATTTTTAATCTTGTTTTCGAAAAAAAAGGATATTTTTATTTTATACTGAAATTGAATCCTCGTGTAAAATTCTTTAAATATGAACCTCCAAAAAATTGTTTGAAAATTTCTTTTGAACTTTAAAAATGAAGCTATGTCCTTCAGCATGCGGGTATTAAAGATATGTCGATGAGCTTATAAGTAACAACTATATCAAAGACTCGAGGCTTTCTGGACGGGTATTAAATTATATCTTAACACTTTCCACTAATTTAAGCAATGTGTTAGAAGCGTGTGTAGTGCGATATATGACACGGTATGTTGTCTGGTTCTTACTTGACCAACGCAGTTTATTGTAGTAATATGAGTTAACATGTAAATCGAGATGGTCAAGTGTTGATGGACATGATCGGTCAACTGCAAATTTAAAACACGTGGATGTCCGAATGACCATTCCTCTTTTCACGGTCGTAAGCCTTAAAATCTTTTCTGTGGAATCCACGTTTTGAAATATAATACGCCATTTTGCCAACATCAAAAGAACAATCTGTGAAAATTATCACGCTAAGATTTCCGGGATTTTCTAAATTAATACAGCAGAATAAAAAAGACTCAAGTTTTTATAAATATTTCATCTCTTGGTTTGGTTGAAAGGGTTAATAATTAAACAAATGTCTGTGTGGACAATTCAAAGAAGGCAGACTTTTTATAAGTGCCAAGTGGACAAAATAATTTAACCCATTCGTGGATTTCTGTGGGAATCGAACAGTTGGATCGCTTCGGTTCAAAGGTGACGAATGTTCCGATATTTTTTCTAATGAGATTAGTGTTTAAAACGTTGTCAAAGGTTAGAAATATTCAGATTAGTGTTTCTAAGGCGATTGGTGTAGAAAAGTTTTCTTGGGCGAATTGAATCGTATTTTCAATTCTGATATTCCTGAGTTTCCAGTGCAAAACATTCTACAAGATTCTAATATTTCATATAATGCTCTGCTTATTTCACTTGAATTATATTTGAAGATAACTCAAACCGGTTTGACGTAATAGTAAACCGGAATTTTACTCTTGATTATAAAGTCTACTTAAAAGAATCAAGTGAATTTCCATTCATTTGTTTAAAGACGTACTAATAGTAGCAATCTATAGCAGTTTAATAATGTTCGTCTTTAATCTGTTTCGGTTTAAGACAAAATGTGTTTCATGTTAAGTCTCGTATATTTCACATAAGTAACCGTTAAATATTCGGGTCTTATATATGTATTATCAAAACAACCATATGAGTTATAGATGCTCAAGCGGCTTATCTTCACTAGGTCGATAACGTTTTATTTTCAGTCTACATAAATAGGTTGAAGAGCAGAAGGGAAAGTGAATAGTTTTGGGTTGGAGAGTACACCACGGTAGATCTTATTGTTGCTACCGTAAACAGCTGATTGCTGGATTCTGACATGACATTCTGGATCTTAAAGCGACATATTCTTGGTTAAAATGAATATTGAAGGTTAGAGGTTATGAAGATTAGAAACATTTGTCGGATTTAGATTGAGACCCATTCACATAAAAGGTTTCGAGTCTTAAAAAAGCAAACTGGTTAGCTTCTTTTTCGCTACTCGTCGAGAACACGGCCATTAGCGCATCCGATAGAGAGTTTGGATTACAGACAGTCTGAGAGAGAGAGGGGGGGGGGGAGATGGGTTTTAACGTCCACTTGACACAAACTTGGTCATTTCGGGACAAAGTTTGGTAAATAAGGCCAGTGTACTCGACGAATTATTGGTTGCTAACTAATGATATGGAATATATATGCCAAAATATCACTAGCAAAATGCTTTTGCGGTGGCCTTTAAAAGCATCGTTTCTCTGTATATATCGTTATCGTAAAATACTCGTGATAGTTGTATTCAGGTATAATATATTATGATGTACGTTATGATTACTGTTACCTAGACATAGATGTATTATGATGTGATGGCTGTTTTAATTGCGATTTCTTGTTGAACTGAGTGCCATAACCTACAACTTACTAGCTCCAAGGAAAGATAAAATACATCGTGTACTGCTGTTGGATTTGGCCAACATCCCAATGCACCATGTGAATTACGATACGGTACAACTTTCTCTAAATAGTTTTATTGCAATTTGTTAATTAAAAGTTTAAGGGACAAAACTATTAATGGAAAATAATAAACCAAACAATTTGTAGATTTAATAGATAGTTATTAATAGTTATGCAAACTTCCAGCTAATAATTTTTCATTAGCTAATGCCATAATGGAATTGGGAATATGCAAATAGAAATTTAACATAGACAGATTCTTTACCTAATTTGATTGAAATACTTCATATTTGGAACCGTCGTGGCTGTGGTCGGTTGGAGGGGTTGGGGTGTATGTTAAAAATGAGTAAGGATTCAGATCGGATACCGAATCGAGCGGGTTCTGATTTCTCAGTATGAAAATGACCGAAATATTTTTGTTTCAGTTACCGAGTGATGGAAGGTGTGGGTGGAGCTGACTTGTAAGTGCCAAGACTATAATTTTTATTATTTGTGTAAATTTTGTGTACTATAAACTGTGGATGCCAAAAGTTCGCACTTTGAAATTATCTGATTTATTTTAAATTAACTGATAAAATTTCCACACAACTTCTGCACCTATCAACTTTTCAACATCGTTATTCCTGGGTGTTTTAAGAACACTTTATGGCGTGAAATTGCATATTTATACTTTCAAGAAGTTCAAAAGGGGAAACTGGCGTTTAACAACGGGAACCACCGAGAGGTAAGCGATTATCCAGCGTATAACCCCCGGTGTATGACGTGGTACTTAGAAAGTATTAAAACATCTAGTTGTTGGGTGGCAAAAACCGAATTCCCGTGTACAAGTTGGTGTGTTCGTAAAACAGCCCTTGCCAGTTGGAATTGCCCGGGCTACATTATCCCGGTTAGTCGAGAAAAGTAGGGTGGCAAACTTATGCCCCATTTATTTAATCAATCGTTTAACATTCCCTATCTGTGAATTATTTGTTTTAATTTGTTTGATAATTCCAATTAGTTTGACGGGGACCATGGACAAAACCATATTGTTCCACATGGATTGAATGGTATACAATTGGATTTAGCGTTTCAGCAACACCATACAATGGTCATTTTGGTTACTAACTAATTCAGAACAGGTTTAACTCGATATCCGATTTCGTTTGAGACCCTTGTTTTATATAGTTACAAAAAAAGAGACCTTTACCTTGAGATATTTCCCTGTAAAATAGTAAGCAGATATGATATACACTATGGTACGGAATAGAACTAAGTAGAACTAATAATAATAATAATAATAGGTAAAAAAGGAAACTATGTAAATAAATAAGAAATACAAGACTAAATCAAAGATTTATACTAATAATAAACAGGAAAAGAAATTGAAAATAAAGAAAGAGTAGAAACCAATTCCCGGCCCTTACAAAATCGATTCCAGAGAGAACACCAAAAGTATACGTAATTGATGCGGTTTCACTGTCCTCCTAATCATAAAGAACCGGGTGTTGCCCCCATCTCTCGATTACCACGGCGTGTCCCTAAATATTGATAATAATATACTATTCAAAAAAAGTAGGGGATATTTGATTTTTAAGTGTTATTAAAGTCACCTAATGAAACTGACGAAGAAACAAATGACAAAATGAAATGAAGTTCACATTCATCGATTTATTTCAAATGATCGTTAGACTAAGTAAGGCACAGACTGACCATTATAAGGGTAAAATGATACCCGGGGTCAAACAGCAAAGTTACCACAGCATCTCAACAAAGTCAGTAACGGGTAAATCCTCCTCAGTTTGCCAAACAAGCATTGATCCGACGTGGCATACTCCTAATGAGACGTCTAAGGTCATTTTGGTCCAGATTGTCCCATTCCTGTAGCAACGCAGCAGCAAGTTCTTGGACATTGGCAGGACGTTGTTGACGTTGACGTAACCTCTGTCCAAGCATGTCCCAGACATGCTCGATGGGGGAGAGGTCGGGACTCAGTGCTGGCCAAGGTAATGTGGTGATGTTCTGTTGTTGGAGGTAACCTGTAACGATCCTGGCCCTGTGACATCTTGCGTTGTCATCCTGGAAGATGAAACGGCGGCCATGACGTCGTGCGAACGGCACAACATGGACTGCCAAGATGTTGTCCCGGTAGTACTGGCCTGTAACACGCCCTGCAACAACATGTAAAGCCGTTCTTCCAGCAACAGTGATGCCTCCCCACACCATAACAGAACCACCCCCAAATCGATCATGTCTGATGACGTTAACGTCTTGGAAGCGCTCGTTTCGACGACGCCACACCCTCCTACGTCTGTCCAAAAAATCAACAGTGAACATTGACTCATCTGAAAACATCACATTGCTCCAGCGTCGATTATCCCAGTGTTGACGATCCCTACACCAACGTCGTCTTGCCTGAATGTGATGATCTCTCAAACAAGGGATCACGCGAGGACGTCGGGCGCGAAGGTGACCCGTATGCAGTCGATTCCGAATCGTCTGGCCACTCACTCTCACACCAGTGTCTGTTTGAAGACGAGCGCTGATCTGATTTGCTGTGATGACACGATTTCTCAAGGCCAAGGTACGGATAAATCGATCCTGGGCTTGGGTTGTCGCCCTTGGTCGACCTAAGCGTGGTCTGTCCTGTACAGATTGTGTATCACGGTATCTGGACCATAGCCTGCTTATGACAGACTGAGAAACATTCATCGTCCGCGCCACAACCGCCTGTGTTGTGCCGATCTGTAGCATGCCAAGGGCACGTAACCTTTCATTTTGGGTAAGCCGACGCATATCAAAATTTGTTTTCTGGTCACTAAAACAATTAAACTGATGTTTCCACCCTGGAATTCAATGCCACAATGACTGTAACATTCAAAGTCAGAGTCGTGCAAATCTTGGGTTGGACCCCCATGATGATCCCAAGCATCACCTGCATTCCATGCGGTAGCTATTGGTGCGTTTGGGCGTCACATGTAACTGGAAATGTTTCTTCTGTTAGGTTCTATAGTGACTTTTTTCGTAGTCATTTGCATATTTTAGTATTATGCCCCCAAAATCAAATATCCCCTACTTTTTTTGAATAGTATATAAAGTAAATAGGAAAACAATGACCGATGTAGCCTACTTTATCGTGGTTGTTTTTCTGTCTTGAAGACCTATAATCAGTGATTGGCCATCTTATAGAAACAAGCTCCCCGAAAATACCAGACGTAACTTTAACCAGGTGCTAGATATATTATAAGATAGTCTATATCTACATATTGTACGATTTACCTTAGTACTGGTGCAGAAGGTTATTGCCTTTCTGTAGTTCATCAAAACTTCCAACTATAATACACACAGTTAAAGGTACTGCTTCCACTTGTCCAGTTTGTTGCGATTACACAAAGCAAGTTTTTAAACTAATTAGATTCTTTCTGACCTGATATGATAAACTATTCTTAAATTTTGCCGAACAGCTTCAAAATCTTTAAGACCTAATCAATAAAATTCCAACGAATAATAGTCATCGAATTACAGCTCCAGAATTTGTGGAAGAGTTGGTCTTAACTTCGTAGCTGGATTCATCACAATTTGAAATTAATTTCTTTAAATGATAAAAGTAGGATATTGATGAAATATTACTCACAATTCCTATATGTTCGATCCGTCAGATTGTTCATTCGAAAATCATACAAAATACCCGTTTTGTGCCATCATATCTTGTGATCTTTATATAACAAGGGTGTGAGCAAAGAATCTTAATTATTAAACAAGCATTATCTTAGTGGAGTATTATATTAGTGATGTCTACTACCTATAGGCATTGTTTTAGTAAGAATAGTGTTACCTTTACTCTTGGGTGTGTTCTGGCATCACCTACTCTAACCCTATCTCACCACCTTGTCTGTTTGCTTGTTGTTATTTCTCGAGGGTTTTTATAAATCAGACAAAATCTCTTCACATCTCGTCACTACAATCTTGTCTAGAGGTTCACTACTCAGGATGTTTAACTTGTATATTTACAAACATATTCGCCATTTTGAAATCTGATTTCGTGCATACGTATAACAACATTGGCAGCAATTTTACAGACGGTTGTATTTACTTCGATATTTTTATAGTTCCATCTGTGTGGTGGCATTGTCTACCATTTCATTACACGTCTGGGGTTAAAGGTTAATTTTGTGTTCGTCGGTACCTTTCGTTATAAATAAATCCTATATCCATCCAAGTTGTGCTCAATGCTTTAAGGAAACTTAAAGGTACAAAAAGATGGATCATGCAAATGTCAACAATATGTATTTTAAATTTGTACTATTTTTATGTAAAGTCTGTTGTTATTACGCAAAATTTGATTTTGTTTTTAAACATGGGTAATAGGTATGTTTTTAAATACAAATCAATAAGTATGAATGCATGAATCAAATGGGGTTTTACATCCTACCTGTCTGAACCAACCGGGCTAATGGAGATGGGGAATCAGTCCGTACAAGAGTGATCAATATCCTATTATTGATTCAGTAATGTCTACATTCTACAGTTTCTGGACAAAGTAAACATCGTTAACGTTTTACTGATTTTAAGAAACGCAACCCTCTTCATTGATCGACCGGTAATTTCAAGAACAGACAAATTTTGTACAAGATTTACGCTATAGACATTCGTAAACTGACCCAGTCGAATCCCTATGGAAGCTGAAACTGGAACTAATAATAACATATTCCATGACAAAACTTTAAAAATCCTTAATTCCCCTTTTTTCGAAAATGAGACGAAAAGTTCACTCTTTTCTCACGGCTTAATAATTGCTACCAAGAGATGTGGATTGTTCGGAGAAATCCTCGCCCCAGTCTCAGGCTGTGGTAGCTACAGGAGTTTAAGATTAGACCATGAGCAAATATCAGGGAACGTAGCGTGGGGTTAAATTTTACTTCTACTTTTGATAACATTCCGACTATATAAACTTTACTATCATACTAAACTTCAGACCCTAGCATCAGATTTAAGTTTAATCATCTACCACATGTCAGATTGTATTGATGGTAACTATGACCTCAACTATATTTAGTATTTGGAACTGTGGATATGAGAACAGAAAGGGGATTGTCGTTGAAGTGGTATTTTGGATTTCTTAAATAAAGATATACTTTGTAATTAAACTCTGGTGGTGTTTAGCTTCGGATCACGAAAGCGAACCATCGTGTGATTGCATGAGGCGGCATATGCCTAAAACACACGCGACTTTAGAAGTCAACCATCTAAAATATCCCAAACATTTTACATAACTTCTGAGAGATAAAAAAAAAATTCAGTCTAGAATTTTCTCAAGGTGTCTAATTAAAAGTTTGGTAATGTTTTTATATCGGCGTATCCATGTTTATAATTTACTAATTATGCACGAAACCACCTGTTTGTTAAAGTTACATTACAAGTGTTCAAAATTCGTTTTTCCCGAAATATTCCAAGGTTAATTTTTATAGTTTCTCGATTTACCAATTTTAACCCTTTAGGTCAATGTCAAGTACGCTTTAATTGTACAGACAGATATTCAGTTAGATTGATAACTTGGCATGAGATCTCCTATGTTAACTAGTAGAAGTTTTAAGTAGATTTTTAACATAGTTTTAAAGTGTGGGAGTGCGTCTGTTAACTCTACATGATATCTATAAGCTTCGTTATAAGTACATAATATTTAAATAGACCAGACAACTCGATATTACTCTCTGGGATATTATGAGAATTACATCATAAAATCAAAAGATATATTCGTCTATGTTCATACCTCTGTATATGTGGGACTTACGTTATGGGTTACCATGCTGTGGGTAGACCTTCTGGCAGGATTTGAAGGTTGTTTAGTGGTTCAGGTAGCCAACTATCTGAAGTTTTCAGTAGGATTTAGAATATATGCTGTCTCATGTATAAAATCCACTTCGAAACATATTAATATTAGAGATACCTGGTATCATTTTCCGATTTTTTAAAGAAAATATATAATATGGATAGTCAACTTGGTATTAATTTTGACCTCGGTTAGGATCGTTTTTCCATTTCACTTATTAAATCTAATATCTTATTGTTAGTGGTGTAGGATGAAGGGCGTGGCCAGGAAAAGTGTCTAGTCGTTGGAATTGTACACAAACCCATGGTCACGCGAATGCGTACGTTACAGACCCACCGTTAGCCGAGTTGGTGCAGTACAGTAAGACGTTAAACCCCATTTCATTGATTTTATTGGGTAACACAGTACAGAATAGAAAGTTTTTTTGGCTTATGTTATGAAGAGATGTTCCATTAAAACTACAACTCATTCACCGAATACTGGATTTCCTATTTGGGTTGGGGTAAACCTATATGTAATCTAAGCTTCAATGAAAGAACCAAGAACCCATCTCACAGTTGTAATTTAATTATTTAAGACAGTGATGTGAATGGGATTGGTGTTGGAATGGTGCCTAACCTGTATTTTAAAAAAGTTGATTAATCTTTTAGAGTGGAAATAGATTTTTATATAGGCTAGAAACATAACGCAAATCATTGATGATTTTTACATTGTTGATTTAACCATTGTGGATCGTACTTTATTACAAAAACTGTATGTTTGGTTAAGCAAAAGGTGCATTATTAACCCATCACGAGAGTCAATCAGACGATTTTACGCAATTTTCAGTATCAAGGGCTTTGATTGGCGGATTGATCTGGAGTCGACCAATGACAAAAGGTTAACGTGCAGTCAACACAAACCAGGTCATTTCGGGACTAATATATACTAATTATTTATTCATTAGGTCGCCTGAGCGGAGGGGTCGTTAGCGTAGCTTTTGTATGTAAAAGCATATTCACTCCATTTAACTTGAAGTAGCAAAGATTGCTGTGCATGAGGTCGAGTATCTTAACTCATTTCACATGACCAGACACCAATGCGTATTTTATTCACATAATCAATGATTTTTTTGTAGTAACTGAGTATCTATATATTTGTCTTTCCAATGGTATAAATAATTTAAGACATTTGAGTAAGTTTATATGATATGATAGTGTATGTTATTGGGTACAGTATCTGTATTTGTCTGTTAAACATGATAATATATAATGCCAGGTTACACTTGTTAGACGGAACACCAGTAGCAACAAGCGATAATACGTTTTTGATCTACCCCATCTTATATTGCAGGAATCGTCATTTCCAGATATAACCTGATATGTCTGGCTAGATAACACAGAAAGAATGATGTCATTATGATAGTGTAATATCATCCAATTTGGCACGGGATTAAAAAAATAATCTGATTTTGAATTTTATTAGCAATATGTTAAAGACTAGTATATTGTGGTTCTGGAGGGGTGGGAGTGATAAGGAATGGTGGGACGAAAAGCCGAGGTCCAGTGTACACATAGGCGTGCACCTAAGAAAACTCATGACAGTTGGAAATAGAAATTAGAATAGGTCGTAGTGCATTACTATATATATTATAATGATAACCAGTGGTCAAGATACAAATTTCGGGAGATTAATTAGATAAAAAAATGAGCAACGGCAAAAAGCATACTACTGTGTCTCAATAAAAAAAACGCTTATTGAGGTTATACAAAATGTATTTTATTTTCCAATTTTACATAAAATTACTATTCTGTGTAATTAATGTGTTCATAAAGGTGTATTTTAACTCAATAATTATAGATATAATCTATGATAGTTAACACATTTGGATTACTTTAAACATTCAGAACAAAAACTCTGCTGGACAAAAATTATATACATCAGAGCTTTTAATAAATTATATGTTGTTTCGTCTACAACCACCATGGTAAGAAAAACCGAAGTTCCGTGTACACATGAGTGTGCAGGTAAAAGAAAACTTGACAGTTGAATTCGAAATAAAAGTAAGCCGTAGTGCCGCTGTCCAGGCAAAATTTCCCTCATAGCTCACTGTATGGGATTGGGATAAGTACATAGTAGCCAATGGTTATACATATATATTATCATGATGTTCTATTTGAACGTACAATCTGCAACAATCTGTTCATCAAAAGTCTACATACACTATCAGCTATTCTCACTTGAAATCAATGCATCCCCTCATGGGTGAACACAGCTATTAACGGGAAACGTCTTCAAACAAATGAGTCTGTCTGGGTTTGCAGACTCATCTACGGAAAGCAAGAAATGGATACTTGGCATTGAGTACAAATTATCATAACACCTAAATGAAACCTAACAGTGTTGTATGACGATGCTTCTAGCATAATAAAGATCAAACATTCAGAAAATATTCTTTTCCAGATTAAAACATTTGGTTGGATGATTTAAAACATGATTACAATTGAATTTGTGAACATATCCGACGAAGATGCATCAAGCAAAGGTTTTTGCAACGATTTTTATCATTCATAAACTGTCTATAGGGTGCTAAAATACCTGTACATATGCTTCACAGATGCATCAAAAGGCGTGAGATATTTATTTAATCTGCAACAAACTGTTATTTCCCTTAATGCTGTGATACATAAACTGTTGTATTTCTTCACTTAAAGGTCAACTTGGGTTTGATGTATACAAAATTGACCAGTGGTCCTTATCCTGCACTATGGGTCATTGGCGTTGATTTCTTCCCACAAAACTATTTGAGTCATCTTGTTTTCATGCATGCTCACGTTTTTAAACTTCGGTCTTTACTTCGACTCGGGTTTCGTGCATGTACACTAGAACAAAGGAATACGGTGCATGTTTAAAGCTGGTCCGTATCAATATTTACACGTGCGTCAGCCATTAGCTGGTTCAGATAGATAATGAAACAATGTCTGAGAGATGCATGATATTCTTTCGACATAGAGCAGCGTATGGTAGAAAAAAATACTTAAAAGATTCGATACAATTTGCTGAACTTGTTCTTTTACCTACTCCTAGTCTTATCACGGTTCTGGCATTTACGAGAAGTGAGATTCCTAAATTGAAACAATTTCAAATGTCATCACGGAACTATCAGACTTGGAAAAATGGCGAGAATCATTAAACGATAATGTGGGTTAAGCTGTTGATCTGATAATTCGGTTAAAGGATATGGAATTTGCGATGTACCGAAGACAATTTAAACGTAAAAACTATTTATATGCCGAGTTTTAAAAAAGCGGATAAATATTTTCATACACACCTTGAAGAGGTAAAGTGTCTAACAGTCTATTACTTCCTATCTAAGATTGGCATAAGGAATACAAATATAAATACCATAAGTTCATCCCTAAAACTAGTAAAAACATTCATACTACAATAAAGTACGTGTCAAGGAGTGGATTTTTCTCTGTGTTGTATCAAAATAAAATTGTACCATATGTTAGTCCCGAAGTAGGTGGACGTTATAACGTTAAACTCTCTCTCTCCCTCTCCCCCCTCTCTCTCTCTCTTATAGCCACACATTCAAAAGAAATATGGCTTCATTGATATACGTCTAGCAGTTGTTTTATGGTTCATCAAAATTCTGTCTACATCAGACTATTCCCAGTGTTCTATATACAGTTGTTTCATTGAACAGACAAGATCCAATAGAGATAGAACAAGTAGTACTTGATAGATACATCTATGTTAACAGACAGTACAAATGGTCCAAATGATGAAAACTACCGATATAGCACAACAAATGTCCGGCTTCGTCTTAAAATAGATCAACTAATAGCTACTAACATCTTTTGAAATGTTGTGGATAATCGGAATTTATCCGCCATCCGTGTGTATTAGAGTATTAAATTTAACAGCGTACATAACATTTCTTATTGGAGAAATTTGGTATGCATCTTGTGCATTTAAAGTTAATGTATTTGATGAAATGTGTTTCAGTGATTAGACAGAGTATGCAGCAGAAAAATGATGCCACGTATACAAAATATTTGTGAAGTATCTTTAGACAGCCGAGCCCTGGAGCTGTGAAGGTTGCATTGTCGAATATATCTCGTCTTTGTCACGCCATGATTATTGAAATGCCAGTAATTGATTCGCGCTGACATTTTCTAAAATAAATTAAGAGACACGGGCAATATATTCGTGACCATTCTTGTTCTAACAGATGAAAATAGTTAGACTTGTTCAAAGTGTCAGGATTGTTTTTTCTTTTTGCAGCTCAAAACATGAAAAGTAAAGGGCCCGATGGTCAACCTTAGCTCACACCTGTAAAATACAACAATAGAGCCTTTCGCGGAATACAATCGCTGACAAAACATTTCGGGACGATGTCCACCCCAAATTGACCAAATACTTCAATATCTTTGTCTTTTTATAGTATCCCCTACGGTGAAGACAGAATAGATACTCTTAAAAAACATTTTGTCACGACGACAAAGAGATGAAAAAAAACTTGCTTCATTTCTAAAAGTGACCACAGGCCTTCTGTGTTATTTTACACACAAATTTACGTTGATATATATAGTGCCAATATGTTCTCTTTATTCTATTATAATAAAAATATTTACTTATAATAAAGAAATAGCCTCTTTACTAGATATAAATTATGTAGGTTTTCTATAATTATTGTATATCAAATTTTGACTTCTACAGAGAGTAACTCATGTGTGACCAGACTGTGAAATATCAAGGCAATTTATCTGTTTATGATCAAACTGGAAACTCTGCTTATCCAAGAAATCGACTTATCTTGGATTTATTGACTGAAAAAATAACATTTTTGTCCGCATTGATTTTTTGCTTTTTTTCTTCTTAAAGGATGGTTCAATATTAGACGAAGACGGCGTTTTGTCACCTTAATAGCTTTTAATGTGCTATTGATTTAATTAGGGCTAATGAATAGGGCTTTATTATACAGTATCTGGTGAAGCTGCTGTACTGTATTTCTAACAGCTAGGTGTGGGGATAGATTCTATAGTAGTCATCATCTATCTATGGTAATTGTTATTAATAAGCTAAGGGTGTGTACAAAAACAGCATCAATATTCCCAGGAGGATCAACTTGGCTCTTTTATGTCTCCATATGAAAAATATCAACAAATATTTATTATAATTTTGCCATTTTGTCGAAAAAGTACAAATGAACAATGCAACAATCCAAAAAAAATTTGCCAGTGATATGTTTTGATGTCTTAGTTTCTAAATAATTAATATAATGATCGGGGTTATTTGATTTTATTGTGTCTAAAGTTGGGAGTATCCGTACATCATTCAAATAGAAAATTGTAATAGATACAATAACTCCCACTGCACTAGAACCTGCATCTGTGATGTCATCAACAATATTAACCACAGTATTGAATAGTTCATGTATGTTCTAAAACATATTCCAAAAATCCACCATTTCTTTAATGGATCATTCTAAGGGGACCACAGAAGGACGGTTGGCGTCTGAGAGACTGCCAAGGCAAGTGTGAATAGCAGTTCAGATTGGAGATCCAGTCATGCACAGGTAAAACAACCCGTGACAGTTCGAAATCGAAGAGACGATGAAATGTTCCTACTTCGCATTGAACACGTAACCATGGAAATAAAAATGACCATATTTTGACGAAAAATTAAACCCCGTTCAATTTACAATATCCGAATTAATGATATTTTCAGTTTTATGTTCAAATAATATGTTTTACACTGTTAACATCTTTAAAAGATGAAATTGGAGAAATAAAATGAACTTGAATTGGTGCTGAAGAGGAAGAGAGGACAATTTGTTCTTAATGACAGTAAAACGACACGTGTACCCTGTATTTATATTTTTCTATTCTCTGTAAAAGCAGTTTAATAATTGATCTTAATCAAATCTCAAAGGACGAGCAA
This sequence comes from Patella ulyssiponensis, assembly GCA_963678685.1. Taxonomy (NCBI): domain Eukaryota; kingdom Metazoa; phylum Mollusca; class Gastropoda; family Patellidae; genus Patella; species Patella ulyssiponensis. The sequence continues at coordinate 55,558,271 of OY783230.1, read as the reverse complement.
TCGATATCGTATGATAACGAATAGCCAATTCTCTTATATTTACTAGAAAAATACGTTTTTATTTGTTTATTGGCCTTTCATCTCTAGATTGATGAATATGTCGTACTATTGGTGTGTTAGAATAAACCGTGTAATTTACTATGATAGATTAATACCAGTCCTCTCTCCATTTCTACACACAGAATTAACATATTACAATCATATTATGGACACTACCATAGTAAATTCATTTTAATTTTAAAGAATTTTAAAGGAAAATGCAATGAAATTTGACCGTTTTTGACAAATTGGAGCAAATCTTTCTAATTGTAGCTTATTTCGAAAGCCGATACTTTTCGTTCTGGTTCTGCGTGACATAAATAAGATTAAATTACAAGAAACAAAAATATTTAGAAGCATTCTTCATTAAAGACTAAACGTGTCTCTTTGAAGTACTTTCACCTTGACTCAAGACAAATGTACCGGCTCGCTCATATAGCTCTTGTGAATCATGCATATAAATGGGGTTTAACGTTCTACTGTTTTGCTCTGACTGGGCTGAGGAGGGCGGGCAAACGCCATACAGTATGATAAGAGGGACATTTTACCCGGACAGCAGCGCTATGGGTTACTCTTATATCAAATTCCAACTGCCAAGAACTCTTGTACGTGCTCGCCAATATCTTCATGGGACCTCGAGTCTTCGTCCTACTCGAACGAATTTAAAGCGAAGAGAATTTCGAAAATTGCCAAAAATAACATATTGTGAAGTTGTATATATTGTGGATGAAAATATCTGTACGATTTCACAGTCCACGTTTTAATCACAGTGTTGTCTTCTTACACAGGTTGATATTTGTTACATCTTGTATACATATAAACGCGGAAGTATAATGAAGCGTATGTAAAACGTTTGGCGTGATTGATTTATCAGTCACAGAAAGATTTCAGCATGGCTGTTTAAGTCGCTACACGTTTTATTGAGTCATTAAAGATCTCGGACCATTAAAAATAGTGGTCGGCGTAGAGATCTAATCCAGATTGATTCATTAACAAGATTTAATGGTCAATACTCGGCGTAGTGTAGGAATTATAAAACACAGCTGTAAACATGCCACAATAGATAACTATTTACGTGTATATTTATTCCAGATCAATTTACGAATATTCATTCTTGAAAACCGATCACATCCCACCATCGTTATCGACCTTGGAGATGTGAGATGGTTTGACTCGGTGCTTTACCATGTGGGTGTGGGGATATGAGTATATAAGGAATACAATACTGTATGAAGGGTTTAGGCTAACTTATCTAGAATGTTTAAAGAGAATGAAAATAAAAGTGAAATAACCGAATTAATCAAATCTCGATTGGAGTTTCAAATGTATATTGCATTTAAATGATTGTTAATGCTATTGATGATGTAAGTAATGAATTTATACACGCCAAAGTTCCTGGAAGCTAAAACAAATTTGGATCACTTTCATTAAAATAGCCACAATTATAAAGTTGGTATGTCCTTGAAAGAAGTAATTAGTTTGTCTCTAATTATGTCTTACAAAAGTTGTGAATAAATAATAATAATTTCCCTAGAGGAATACAGATCGCATAGTCATGTCCATTATTTTCTAGATTAGTTTTTATCTATATTTCTCTGAAATAGGTGACCTTCCGAAGACAGGAGTTTAGTCAAATTGTCTGTTCGGGGATCAAAACCGTAGACTGGTTTATCAGAATTTGCATAATAAGTTAATACCGTTCCACTTTGTCTGCTAACAGAATCAAAGACTCGCTTCTCTGTTCAATTTCATCCGCAGACCAATTTCAAATTCCATATTTTCTGACCCAGACCATCTATAAATACACGTCTTTCAACTCGAGATAAAATAATTTTTATTAAAAGAAAAAAATCCCTTAACAATTGTAACCATTATTTTTTCAGACTATGTTTTTCTTGTGTTCAGGACAAAGAACATTCTATCCGAGATGTTAACCTTCAAGATAACAAAATGAAGTATTGCGATGTTCGTGTGAAATGTGGTAATGTTCAAAACAGTCGCCAAAAAGCCTAAACGGGTACAATTCCAGGTTTGTTTTCCCTATATAGAAATGACTTTCCCATCATTTAGCCATCAACCATTGTTTAAGATCGTTTTGTCTCGTTGTCTATGGTCTGGGGTATATTAATAACCCTATACTCTTTTGGGGAACAGTTGGTCAGGATGAGATCATCGAGACAATGAAATGCAATGGGGTTTAACGTCCTGTTTTTCTACTGAGAATTTTTGATATTTTTGAAAAATTGTTGAAATATTATTTATAAAATTATACTGACTCCTACACTAAACGGATTTAAAATGGCCAGATCTCTTCGGTTCAGTTTTAAAAGAACACTGCCAGTCTCATTGGATATTATCTGTCGATTTGCGTTGCATCAGTCTTCGTTGAAACTTTTGTGTATGGCCAAAGTCAGTATTGGGATGTAACTGATTCTATATTCAACTGTAAGCCAAAAATGAAATTAAAACAAGTAAACACCACTACTTTATCTTAATCCATATAAACAAAAATTAAATCGCATTAATGACTATTCGAAACAACATTATCATATGAACCTAATTCAACAAAAAGAAAGTGGATCGAAACGAAAGAAATGAAATGAGAGATTTAATGTGCTACTCCATAGAGGTTTGCCTCCTTTATTAAGGAGGATGGTAAAGTAGGTCCTAACCGGTGGACATCGTTTAGCAATAGCAAGAAAACTTTAATGAACATAGCTCATCGAGTTAATTTGAGTACAATGTATTGGTTGTTCGGGAATATTCACACATTTTTTGATGAGTGGTTCTATATGTTTCATCATTCTGAATACCCATAGCCTTCAATACTATATGTATCTGCTTTGATATTTTACCAACAATGAAAGTTTTAATGTCAACGTACTGGTTCACTTTTTATTATCGTTTTATATCTGTTTTAACCTATGAGGATTGATATATACGTCCAGCTTACTCCATATATCAGCCCATCAGATTTATTAATACCGTCATATCTGTGTAATAGAACATTTATATTAACTTTGAACGTAAGTGGCTATGTTATAAAATTGATAACTTTAACTTTTTCTAAATTAATTGTTTGTTTAATTAAATGAAGGACTTCGTTTGATGTAGTCTTTATATTGTTCTCTTCGGTATCAATTGCAAACAGCCAAAGGGTGCAAAACTATTAATTATGAAGTTATAAAAATCCCCAATTCCATATGTTTAATAGCTTTTGATCGTAGAGATTCTTAGTTAAGACAATGCCGGGCTTTGTAAAGAAGGTTTAAATAAATTAAATTGAAATTGATGAGAAGTTTGTTTGTTCATGCATGTTAAATGATTAGATTTGATTTTTGATGTGTTGAATGGAAATAATGCATTGATAGAGTGCATTGAAGAAAATGATGGTTGCATTTCCAGTTGTATGCTTAGCGTGTTTATAGAGAAATAATATTCAAATGTTTGAGTTTGAAAGGCAGGGCTGACGTCGACAAGGGCTACCCTCATCCGCGTCTTTGTTGCATCATAAACGCCATATCCCCAGTTACTGGCAGTTAGAATTCCAAGAGGCATGAATAAATAAATGGCAAAACCTATCTTCGCATTTTACACGCGGGACAACATAATGACGATGATATGAACAAGGCAAGCACATCATTCTCTTCTCTTCTATTCGATTATTTTGTAAATGTCCAATTGAACAGAAAGAACACGCTCAAAGTAAAACAAACATGGCCCATTTTTTATTATTAGAGTAAGTCGTGTTGTTTTAGTTTGCTTCATGACCATCATATTACCTTTGATGATCACACAAAGCCGATTCCAATGATGCATTTCCCCGAAAGCGAATAAAGTAGGTTACAACATATGTAACGCATCGTATAATATCGTCACCTGTGACGTGAATATTATAAATCTGTAATGTCACTCATCTTAGTTCACTTTAATCGATTTTATTCTGAAGCCAAACTATCGCTTTCTACTGCAATTTCCAGTACTAGTTATCAATTATAACTATCCATAGTGGCCATAGAGTAATCTCGACAACAACAATCACTCACACGATTGGCAATAAAAATGGCACCAGTGGCGAGAATTTGATTCACTGCATCAATTAGGTAATGAGGTGTTGAGAGTTATCCCAATATTTCGAACATTAATTCTCATATGAAAGGTAAACACCCGGCATAATAACACTATAGAAATTCTCTTCCGTCGTCCTCCGCCATTTTATAGCCCCAGTACACGACAGCAGCAATAGAGAAATTCCGCGACTTCTTCAAACAATCCTTACATTTATACAAGAAATTCATTTCTGACGTTTTGGAAAGAATATTGACTTTAGTCTACCCTGTTGGCCATTTCAAGTGTCATATAATGTATATTTCCATTAATCAAAATGACGCGGTATCGTTATTTCAGCTGTAATTAATACAGAAGGTTAGCCGATACCTTATTGTTACTCAAATATTATATAGGTTCAAATTGTGGCCAATACTAATATCCATTCGAATAGATTCATAAATTATCGTTTCGCTTTACAACATAATTATATTTGTTGAAGATGAAGACATTTCTAACATGTTAAATATTTAGACTGAGTTTCACTGTTACATACATTTCACATTTACCGTCTTGTTGGTCGTCTATATTCCTGGTTTACCATGGAATTGTTTATTTATTCAAGTCTTTCATGAAAACAGAAATAGTCGCCATATTTGTTGAATCTGGTTTAGCAATTTTTGATTAATGGTATAATCGTTATTTACATTAGTAGTAATATAATACAACAACGGTCTTATTCACAAATATTTTTAGATTTTCGGTGAATAAGAGATTGAATTTGTACTAAGATGTAGAAGCTAAATTCTTAAGATATTTTAGATAAAGTTTTCGGGGATAGGTCAAAAGGTTTTACACCTTTGAAAGAAATACTAATTGATAAAAGCTAAATCCTCAAAACCCCATATAATAGATGATACGACCAATATCACACAATCTCGTATTGTAAATGTTTGAATATTACGTCATACTTGGCGCATATTCGGTAATATCTTGTGGGCACCAAAAATTGCAATACTCGTACGTTTTGGAATAAAGCATAATAATATTATGTATTCGCCAAATTAGGGAGGGGGGCAATTCGCTTCCGTTTAGGGGTCTTTAGCAGTGGGGAAACCGGAGAACCCGTAAAAAACCCCACTATGTTGGACAGGCGACCCTACTCCTTGTAACGTACAACTTGGGAATCGACGCCACCCCTGTTGACACAATGGCAGACCTTATGATAAGACGTGCATGCGTTACCATTTGGCCATCCCCCTCATTCCCACCTCACTTAACATGGCATATGTCCGTCTTTTGGGTTCTGAAATCAGTTTCATTTATGAGTGTTCCTATTTTCAAATGTCTAGCCAATTGCTCATGTGACAATTAACAGTTTTGTAGTCTTATAATCTATATATTCTTCTGTTGAATTATCTTTGAACTGACTAAATCGCGATTCATGTAAGACAGTCTTTTATGACCATCAATATCCAACTTGGTAAATTGAATACCACGGAAATTTATCCTATTGGTCACATTAATTGGATCGCCCAACGCAATTTTATCGTCTAGTGTAACAAGCATTTTAATTTTACCTTAAAGGTCGACTAACGGTGGCTGTTCGGGATTTTTAATGATTATCAAAGGTTTTGGCCACTTATTAATCTCTAGCTACTACTCGAGGGACACGTTGGCAATTCTGACGGGGTAATAAAAGTGCAAGACCAATTTCATGTCGATCATATTGATATTAGTGCTACTTTATAATATTTTAGTACCAATAACTGAAACACTTTATGATTTAAATCTATTTGATTTGGAAGGTGATACCGGAAGTAGAACTTATATAACGAGTCATCTGAGAATAAAGATTTCGACGTCTTAATTAAGTGGGCTGGGTAGCCAAGTAGTGTAAGCATCATTTGTGGGTCATATCTCTGAGTTCTTCGTGTTGTATTTTTTTAAGGATACACACCTTCTTGACATAGAGATAAACATTACCATATTTAAAGGAAATCAAATGGGGTTTAAGGTCCTACTGTTCTGCTCCTAAACCGGGCAGCGGCGCTACGGCCTATCCTTATATCGAATCCCAACTGCCAAGGGATCTTTTACGAGCACGCCAATGTCTACACGGGACCTCCGTTTTTCGTCCCATCCGAACGACTAGACAGCTGTCCTTATCAGGTCCGCCGTACTGCGTCACTGACAAGGGAAAACCACGCCGGAAAATCTGGGTGAAGTTTCTCGGTCAATTCAGGGATCGAACACAAGACCTCCAGGCTAGCGAGCCAGCGTCTTACCCACATAGCCGTCGTGATCCCCCATATTTAAAGGAGAATGTTGTGAATTATTTACTTGATCAAAGTATAGAGATTGATAAAATAATTCATGTGCATCTATTTTTGATTACTCGTTAAATGTATCCACTAGAATTGATCCGTGTAATGGGTCCTTGACTGGAATTAAATTGTTTTTTTCCAGAGAATGTGATGAACTATGATACGGGGTGATACAACACGTTAGAATTAAGATTAACTATAATAGTGGTGGTGTGATGGAATCAGCCACGGCTCTTCATCTTCAGACGATCATACGATGTTCCTTTCCGACAAAACTATCGATCCTACCGCCCTCTGTACTGAAGGGATGTCGTAATTCCGTCTAGACGATAACTCAACCACAATGTGATTAGCCTACAAATTGATATTAAGGGTCTGTAGACGGTCTTCCTCAAGGGAACGATCAACTTCGCCAAGCATCGTTTTGTGTGCTTAACACGTTAATCACAGCTCCGATTGGAGTGGCGTTGGTTACGACGTACAATTTCTATCAATCGTTTCGTTCCCATTCTCTCCTCTACTGATATAAAATGGTTTTGTGTGTTTCTGTGATTGATCATGTCGGAAACCCTGCCTTGGTTCTAGACTTATATTTCATGATGTTTGATGAAGTTTAGTCTACTTGACCCTGAAGTACAACACGACATAGAGAGAAAGGTTGTCTAGGGTCAAATATTTACAGAGAATAATTTGTCATTGATTTTCCTTTGGGATTTCTTCGTTATTTCCAGATCGTCTGTAGCAGACAAGGTCACAATACCAGTTTATCTATGATACGATGGCGATGCAATACCAAATTACAACTCCAAGAAATGACTATTAGTGTCTCTTAAACGCCGTGAAGTTGTATGAGCGCCTCAAGTTAGAATAAGAATAAAAAGTATCATTCCCCAATGAAATTAAGACATGGGGTGTGACGTCCTACTGCTATGAGGGAAATGTTACCCGGGCAGCGGCAATATGGCCTACTCTCATATCGAATTCCTACTGTTAGTGGATCTTTTACGTGCATGTCAATGTGTACAAGGGACCTCGTTTTTTCGTCCCGTTCGACCGACTATACGTAGTTCCTTGCCAGGCCCTCCGATTGACACCATCGACAACGGGACACCACGTCGGTAATCCCGATGAAGGGGTCGAACACGGAACCTTCATACTAGCTAGCCAACGTCTCAGGCGTTGAGCCAACGCGGCCCCCATGTCATTTATAACTAAATGAAATCGTATCCTGTCACGAAGATACGATGATGTGATATAGTAGACCTTGGATTGTATTTTTCCCGCCAATGTTATATAGTGTGTATGGCCAGGTGTGTTTATGATTGTGGTGTCTAAAGAGATAGCGATGTTTGTGCAAACTAATTTCATTTTCAAATTTGATTCAGATCTGTGTACCTTGATCTGGAAATATAAAACCACATTTTGTTTGCATGAATACAATAACTTCAAAAATCAAACTTCAAAACAATTTGGTTTGTGTTCTTTTCAATATAAAGAGCAGGTTCTGTTCCCTTAAGTATGTCCTTTTTGAAACACGAAATGCACCAATGAAACTTGGTTTGTCATGTTTATTCTTCTCTCGCATCATTTTTGTATGAATTTCGATTCTTTTTTCACAAAATGTTCTTTGAAAGACTAATTTTATCATCGATTCAGCTGAATTCTATTACTGCTTTGTTGTCATAAAATCAGAGATGTGAGTAGGGCCACAGATGTAGTTGACAAATAACACCACAACAACTACTTATGTGTAATGCCACAGATTGTTTTTTTGTGTTCTGATCGCTGATTTGTACCCGTGATGTTCTTTGATATGAACCTTTTGTTGATCGCCTTTTATTATTCACAATACATTGAAATTGTTAAACGATACACTAAAATGGCTGGTTGAAGACGAAGATAAACGTTCCTGTCCATTAAGTGATATAATTTGTACTAGTTAGTGGTATTTTATCACCGCCATTACCATAGGCCTATAGTAGATATGTATAGAAAAGAGGTAACAGATTGCTTACTATATTTAACATATTTGCGCTAGAATTTTGGGCACGAGCTTTAATAAATAAACACCAATTGGCCATGCATGGACAGGTATCTGAATGTCCTTACGTTAACGTTGAATTTAGTAACCATGACGACATTCCCATCTTTTCTAATCCGTGTGTGCTATTTGCCTGTTATTTAGTAACTCTAGTATAATTCTCATCCTTTCTAATCCGTGTGCTATTTACCTGTTAGTTAGATGACACTGGATTTTCGGATTAACTAAAAGCCACACTTCGGCCGTTTACGTTTTCACGCGATACAGTTGTTATTGGCCAGGTAAATATTTAAATTACATACTCACAAAGATAAGAATCTATGTAATCAAATATTCAAAGATTATGCACAAGAATTGTTCTGGTGTCAAGAATCATGTACAACTGGAAGAACGGATGCAAAGTTACGCCCTTTTTACATGGGAACGAATAATTCTAGGTGCAATTCATGTCATAATATCACCTTGTTGTCGGCATGATTAGTGTCTGTCAATCAGTAAGCTGGATCTTGTCACGTGTTTATCCGGATTATCAGAACTTGTCAATCGGTGTTACTGATCTTGTAGTAATTGAGGACACTGAGAGACAGATCATTTAACACAAATGACACACATTACACGGGTTCGGAACTTGGTATCTACTGATAGAAATATTGTTAGAAAATTCAGATTGTACACATTAAATTGTGGTGCTAGATAGCCTATACTACAACGTAACCGCCTATTTATCCCCATGTTAAAACTCGCGCTATTTCTTTTCCCGACTGACAAACCAGAAGCTCCATTGACACACCATTACCATCCAATACAACATACCCGGACCCTTTCGCTGTACAAGCGACAGACTGGAACCATCATGTAGAGTATTAATATATTTTAGATTTTTATTTATAACACAACATGGAGCGTGTTGAGCATAAGTACTACTTTACAATTTACTTATTGTTTACAACACGCGACCTAAACCGGAAGTAGGTTGATTTTATCTTGTATCTGTAAAAATGCATAGTAATTTGATCAATCATTCCATTATAATACATAGCTCTGTGCTCTCTAGGTTTTGTATTAAACAAGAGAAATTATAGCTGTTATTGGAGAGATGAAGATAAGATTGCTTTGCTATTTTGTTCAGAGAGTATTTTGTTTGGAGATTATTTATTACCGATATAAATGACAGAAATAGATAACACGCTATGGATATATGCTACACATATAGATATACTGTTTACATAGAGTGGGTTAATCTGTTTACAAAAACAATGATGCAATATATTATAAATATGGTTGCATCATAAACATCAAAACATATGTGCCACGATAAAGGCCTTATCTATCATAGGCCTATTGTTTTGTATCAATATTAGTCACGCTTGTGGTCATCTATAAGATATCCCAACCCATGGCGTTCTGTTTGGCCATACATAACAATACGACATGTTTTTAATTTGACACGTGCCAGTCGGTATACTAAAAACTACAAAGATAAAATTAAACCGAGATAAGATTAAAGCACAAATCCAGAAAATGAACTTTGGATTCACCGAGTATCACATGAAAAACATACACAACCTTCAATATTTAAAAGTATGAAAATTGTGGATATTCCTTTGAAAATTGGGGGGTTGGACAGCCGAATGGTTAGCGCGTGCGCACTGTTTCATAATGTCTGTCAAATGAGTCAACTAGCGTGGTTTCGATTCCCCGGTTGTACGCGACAAGGATTGGGGTCGCCTGTCTTATCTCCTGTTTTTTTTTCTTGTGACCAGTTTCCTCCAACTGCTAAAGACTCCTATAAGCAAGCGAATTATTGAAATAAAATTGAACCACATGTTAGTACCGAAATGACTACTTTGTGTCGAGTGGACGTTAAACCCTATTTCTCTCTATTTCCATTTGAAACTTGTATATGAAAGATACAATTGGGTACAGTCTCTACCCATGAATACAACCTAATCAAGCTTTGGAGATGTATAGTATATACATGTATTGAATTTGTTAATTTGCCTCAAAAGGAAATTTTAACCTAGCCTTTCATAATGAGGTGAGAAGCCGAGATCCAAATTGTGAGAAAATCGGCGAACAAACAAAACATTATCTAAGTAGTTTGTTATTGGCGCTAAAAGTTTTCCCATTCGCAAATCTTTTTGATACTTGAATATCGTCGTGAAGGAAAGGATTTTTATTCCTTTTCAAACATGGCGGTGTGTTGTTCTTTGATGATATCATTATTAGTCCACTTATAATGGCTACCCGAATACTCCAGATATTATCATTATGTTTAAACTACATGAGAAATACACTCCACTGCGGCTTCAAGAGCTGAAAATCAAATCCCCTTAAGGCAATTAAGATCGACAATTCTTTAGTTAATCCCGTTCACATCCCTATTATTCATATCATCAGCACCGCCATTGTTTAACGATGACGTATCCCACGCTGCACGTGAGACCAGACTCTTAGGCACGTTTTACCTGACGGGTCATATTGACATTAAAATCCGATGACAACCCGACATTGAAAGTTTTGCTTGTTTTAAACAAAGATATTTGTAAAATGTAAGAATTTTCTTTCCGTCGTGGATAAAAGATTATGTATGACCATTGTCCATTGTAATGAAAGGATCATATCATTAAGCGATCAAGTATATGGCCATCAATGGTCAACTGGTCATCAATGTCAACGGTTGTATAATATGATTGATGATCACATTACTTTACTACTGATGCTGTGTGAATTGTTCTTGAGTTATATTTCTTTACTTACAATAATGTAGCATTTTATTTTTGGCGGTTTCTATCAATGTTGTGTGTTATATAAATTTAATAATCAATGTTGTGTGTATATATAAATGTTTATTAAATTTATTAAATACAGAATGTGTTATCTTGTTAATCAAAATATAGAATACGTTAGAAATTGGTGTTGGCGCGAGTTGTAATGTAAATGGAATAAAATGGGGTTTAACGCATGTACCAACTGACATAATGTTGACGGGTATATCCCATGCTGTGAATGGGTGGGGGAAATTAATCTTTGGCGATGGGATAAGGGGAACCTCGGGTTTTTGGACCATCAGACCGACAAGGCGCTCTGCATGGCCAGACCATCCGTCCTACAACATTAACAAGAGGAACTCCAAGGAACAGTGCGACGATTGCTCAGATCCTCTAAGAATCTCACACACGGGTTCTATCCAAATGAGCACAGGGGTAGTCAGAAAGTGTATATCCCATTTATCAATTCAACCGGTTGACTGTATGCCATTTTCTACAATGAGAACAAAAGGGTTGTTTTGCAATGGGGGGGGGCTTAATTGTACTCTCTTTATTACACGAGTTCAATGGTAGGGAGACGAGAGAATACATTTTCATTATGGACTTATGCAAGATCGGTACAGGGGAATATTAACTCCTATCCATGGTAATCTTAGCTCGGGTTTGTAACCGGATATGCGTCAAATAACTGTTCCAGAAAATCCTCTATCCTTGATTCAATGGAATCCGAATCGTTAAATATTCAGACTGATATTTCTTTCATGGCCAAATGTGAGCCTAATCCATGAATCTTCACTAAATTCCAGATTAAAGAACCCACGGTTTCGATACATCCTTAATGACTGGGGGCCTTATATAAGTAACCTATTTCAAGAAAGCAGACCTTTCATGAGCCATGTAATCATCAATATTCTTGAAATGTTCAGTTTTCATGCATTGGGACCAAAGTTATGGAAAACATACCAGTTATATCTACATAGATCTGGTATGCTAATAATAAGTGCGTTTATGCCTTTGTTCTAATATATGCATGTATATATTATTTCCCCTTTTTGCAAACAAATAGACAAAGATTCAAATTGAATGTTCAAAAATAGGTAATTGTGACCTCTTTATTCATAATGTTGGAAATAGTAATAATGGTATAGAAGTAGTAACAATAATTATTTACATCTTCATTTTAACTATAAATATACATATTATTATATACATGTTAACATCACAGTTATCTTTTCATTTCACTCACACACTACACTCACAACATACACACAGGCAGACAACATGACAGACATGATCCATGTACAAATTTTGTACGTACAAAATGTCGGGTTAATGAAGATATGATTTGATTTGCGTGAATTTTTGACCCCATTTTAATATTTCTAGGAAAAAATTAACGATAATTGAACAAAATTTAATAAATTTTAACAAGTGATTATTCTAAAAATAACATTTTTTCTAGTTTTCTTTAAAAATCAATACAGAATTTGTCATAGAATAATAGATAAACAAATAATTATCAAATTAAAACAAAAATAACTGTCTAATGAATTTTTTTTAACAACATTCGAACAATTATTTGATAACTTAAACTCAACAAATTGTTTCATTCTTTTTTCCATTCTCAAATTTTGAAGTAACTGAACTTAACAAGAGACAGGTAGAATACAAACTTAATGAAAAACAAAATCTTGGGGTCAGAAACTCTTCATGTATGGTCACATGACGAACACGTGGAGACAGGTGAAAAATATGGATATCATGTGACATTTATGTAGACAATGGAATGATGGGAAGAATAAATATTATTTTAAATTATTTTGAAGACAGGTAATTAACTTACAGAGCAGTTTTAAAACTGAAAATGAATTTTGATGTTTGAGAATTTATCTGGTCCAAAAGTGAAATTTACGTTTTTGATAACATGTGCCCAATGTTTTGAAATCTCGAAATCCACCATTTTGAAATGTTTGTTCAAACCCATCAGATAATAATATAGAATATAGAATAAGGAAGAAGCATATTCCAGTTAAATAATTTAAGTAAAGTGAGAGATTAAGCAAGTAATTTGCGGAGTAATATAAATCATGCTTTTTACACAGCAGTAAAAAATAAATTAATGTTGTCACGTGGTCGATCACATGACCAGGCAAAAATCATTTACAGCCTCAACACTAAACCAAATTTGGAATCTGGTAAAATATAAACAAACACATAACATTTTACATATAACAAACATTGGACTAGTTTCAGTTATATAGACACCTTTGTTTTGTCCGTGAGCGTTGGGTCGCTTGGTAACCCACCACTTCAAGTGCTGCCATTTTGGTATTTTACAAGACGGGAGGGCATGACAAATTGCACAGGTTTTTTTTAATATTTGTGGTGTAATACAAACTACACAAAATGCATCAGAAGTTTAAAATGATATAAATTCATCTGCCGATTGTTTTTCAACTTTAAACAATGATAAAATGTGAACACACCTCTCTTTATGACTGACGTAATGAAAATAGCACAATGTAACGGCAGTGATGTTGATAATGTTTAAGATCTCACTTTATTGGTCCAATGGTTATTTAATTAAGTGGTCATTTTGCTGTGTGCGTTGGAATTGCATTCCTTATTTGGAATCACCAGGTTAAGATTATTAGTCCGTGCCCTTTAATCTTGTGACGCCTGTTAGCCACGATATAGTACAGCCTCGCAGGAAAAGCTTGCATAATGTACAAGGCCAGAAGCCGGTATACAAGTATATTTAAGTTCAAATTAATAGTTAAAAAAATATCCAGCATACACAAAAAAATGAATTGGTTTGCATCTTTAAACAGCAAGGCACTTAAATAAATCCATACACACAAGTAGAATATAATTTTATATATAATTTATATATATATATATTAATGTAATATATTGTTATTAGTCATGTGCACTATACGAATCTGTATATATATTTATATATAACAATGCCCTCGGATGGTATTTATTACACTTCTGTTGCAAGCACTTCTTCTGAATAATGATGCCTTTTTTGTTCCAAAACTAATATAGAGTTTCTATTTTCGCGTTTTATTGGCTTTGCGATAACGTGAATATCTTGCGAACTGCACGAATAATCACTGAAAAGAGAAAAGAAGAAATTTATTAGATATATTTTGTCATTAAAGAATCAAATCAATAGTTTTAATAAATATATATTTCACGGATAGAAGTGGGCCACCTAATAAAAGTACAATATTTTTACAGATAGGATCTGAGCCAATATCTATTCCAAGAGAACAGACAGGGATGCCAGCAATCTAACAAATGATGCTTGGTAAAAACGTGTGAATTAAGTGAGAAAGTTGGGCGAATCATAACAGAACGCAGAAAGATAGCCAAGCACAACATCATCAAAACACAACTGCACGTTACATTACGTCGTTATCACTTGCAAATCAACTGCGTAGACTTTCTGTTCGTTGTTATTATATAAGTTATTCGGCCCAACAAGAAATCGTTGGCCTATCGTATGAAGCAATAAAGTTTGGATTGACTTATTTAAAATCTTGATACTATTTAGCATACTATTGATTGCCTCGGATTTACAAATCTGTTTCAAAGATCTTGATTCGACTGCACAATAACAAAGCCGGATATAGTATCATAATAGACTTGAATAACGGTAATAAATTATGTTCAGTAGAAGGTTAGATGAAAATATCAATACGCCATAGTAATACGACTGTATAGTATTCTCTTACTGCACCTAGTTACTTAATGAGTTGTATTTTTATATGTAGCCGACCACCTGTTCTTTCTAAGAGTAAACAAAACAAAATAAATATATTGGGCCACCATATTAATATCATACACAATAACATACACATTCTGTGTTCACGTTTTAGAACCACTATGACGTCATCTTTGTTCTAAATGCAATGTACCGAAATAGCAGAAACCGTTCTAAATAATTCCATCCTGAGTTCTATATCCTTTTTTCTAGCATAAAAAAATAAATAAAATGAAATGGTGTTCAACGTCCTACAGCTCTACTAAAAGACCGAATGGTAATTCGGACATTTATGACGTTAAGTCGGTCTAAACGTGAATACAGAGAGGTTGAACTTAAACAAGCATCACAATAAATACCTACCTATTATCTTTTCTAGTATCAGTAGAAAGAGATTCCACGTCTAAACGCTTACGCGCTTTTTCATACTCCTCCCTTTCACTGTCTCTATTACACCCATATAATTGTTCGTGTGTATTATAGTCTTTAATAAACTGTTTCTGGCTCGATTTTTCTAATATATTTTGCTTTTTATTTATTTTTTTATGGGAGAAGTCTTTATCTTCATTGTTTATTTTAATACTTGCACTGCCCGTGCTATTTGGTGGTATTGTAGTAAAGATATTTGAGTCTATACACTTATTATTAATATTGTTCACTATGTTTTGTTCTTTTTCTGTCTCCATGTTATGGCGCATCAGATTGTTTTTTCTCTTACACAATAGCACTATAACAACAATGATGATGAGAATAAGAGGAATTCCAACTCCCAGACACACTACAATAAGTAACTGGGAATTAGACAGGGCTGAATTGGGGCTTGAGTTTTTAGCGTTTCCGTGAATAGGAATATTGTCCTCCTCGGTAACTTGCACTGTGGTTTCTTCGGTGGTTGTTTCAACTGTGGTTTGTGTGGTAATTTGCGTCGATACTGGTAAAGGAGGCATACCCTCGTATAAATGGCACATTTTACCCCAAAATCCTTCAGGACACGCACATTTAAAATCAGCCACTAAATCCGTACAGTTACCCCCATGTCGGCATGGAGAATTGGCACAATCGTCGACATTAATGCGACAATCTTTTCCCGCGAAACCGTCAGCACAAGTACACTTGAATGTATTGTCCAGATCAATGCACGTGCCACCATTTGCGCATGGCCGAATCAGACAATCATCCACATTATCCGTACACAGTGAACCCACAAATCCGGGACGACACCGACACTGGTAATCGTTAACTTTATCCACGCAGGTACCTCCATTTTGACAGGGATTATGAACGCAATCGTTGATATTTTCAGAACAAGTTGGTCCTTCGAATCCTGTAGTACACAAACACCGGAAACCATTTCTTTGATCAATGCAACGACCTCCTGAAATTTAAAAACAGGCAAATTAATATGGTGCATTTTAAACATAAATAGACAATGTCAATAAAGTTCAATAATGATTGAACTAATATGGCTAACATTTGACCAATTGATGAGATTGGTCAACAAGTGTTCTGGTTAGTATCTTGTAAGTGGAAGATTAATCGTTATTAGTAGTGACATGTTATCATTGAATACCTCTTTATCTTCATTCTAAACGATCGGCCATTAATGATTATTTCTAAGACTGGACAGTTTCTTGACAGCTACCAGTATTGACCAGCACAGTGGACAATAGATGGACATTTCATTGTCATTCATTGATTTGTACTAACAAGAGACCACAATTTCCTGTATTTACGTGTTAATAACACATTAAATTAGCATCGAATAGTACATAACGGTTTCCATGTCACCTGCCGACATTTTTCAACGATGAAAAAGTCCTTTTAGATTGTTTTGTATTTAAATTGTTAAAATTCCAGTTATAACCAATCATCAAATTGTGTCACTTCGTCATCCTATTAGTAATGGTATATTATAGCTTTAACCACAAATACATATACTAACATTGTAACACATGTTCAATTTTATTTCATTATTG
Organism: Patella ulyssiponensis; assembly: GCA_963678685.1. Taxonomy (NCBI): domain Eukaryota; kingdom Metazoa; phylum Mollusca; class Gastropoda; family Patellidae; genus Patella; species Patella ulyssiponensis. The sequence continues at coordinate 55,541,298 of OY783230.1, read as the reverse complement.
ACAAGTTTTTCTCCGTTTTATGAAATATCTCAAAATATGTAGCATTCCGACCAATGACTAAGACAGAGAGAAATGGGGTTTGAAGACCAATCGGCACAAACTAGGTCATTTCGGGACTAACACATGGCTCAATTTCACTTCAATAATTCGCTTGCGCGTTGGGGTCTTTCACAGTAGGAGAAAACGTGCAATTCGAGAATCGAAACCACGCCACTTGATTCGATTGCGTGTTAATCTTAGCATTAATTAAGAATGGCCGATATTGAATAATTCTAACTTAAAATCCACAACAATTTGAAGCATCACGCACCGTGTGACTTGCTATGGTTGTTTTATGGCAACTTATACAGTAGGAATCCCATTTGGAATATTAATTGCATCATAAAACTATACTAGTTTCAAATCATGCATGTATTGATCGGTCGTTACATTTTTCTATGGCAAGCAATAAAAAAGCACTCTGAATTACTGTCATCAACATAAAAAAAATCGAACCACCAAAAAAAACTTCCTACTTACCATTTAAACATGGCTTCTCGTCGCACTCATTAATCTCCATTTCACAATTTTGTCCTGAATATCCAGCATCACAAATACATGTATAGGAACCTTCACCTTCGACGCAGGTGCCTTGATTTTGGCAAGGTGCCTTATTGCAGGAATCTGCTTTATGTTCACACGATCGCCCGTAAAACCCTTTGTCACACATACATCTGAATCCATTTCCAATATCCTGTTAATATTAAATGATAATTTAATAAATAAATGCATTATTAATAGATCATTGATGACAATTATTTAAATTAGATTATTCCCAAACACAAGGCCTGTAAAACAATATGGCCGACTTTAATATTAAGTTAGTAATTAAGTAAAAGTAATAATAATCAATTCCCTTACCTTACAACTGCCTCCGTTTAAACACGGTTGTTTTTCACAATCATCATACTCAATCTCACAGTTTGTGCCAGAGAATCCTGGAGGACAGGTACATGTGTAGCTTCCTTCACCAGTATTGGTGCAGGTTCCTCCATTTTTACATGGCTTGTGATGGGTACAATAATTAAGATCTAAAATGAATCAAAATTAGATCATAAACATAAAAATCGAGATTTAATGGACTTTTAAAGCCAAATAATTGGTTTATAAACAAACGGCCTTCATTAAGTTAATGAAAGTCAAAAATAACAAATTTAACGGGATGACTAAACTTCTAATACATGACCAACTTTTCACTTGTAATTTGATTTAATGTTGTAATGTGCTTACATTGTCGTAAATCAAAACATTATTCACTTGGGAGGATACAAAGTTAGTTCATGCAACCATGAATATTATGCGGACACCGAATCAATTATTGAAATAGATCGATTATTTCATATGAAAATCAACATCATTTGTAAAACGATTATGTCTAACAAATCTGAACGAGGTAACATCAGTTGTATGCAATTCAATGACATGGACCAGCCTTGAATCATCAGAGTTTGTATAGCCTCTAAGCGAGTATTAATACCGATTGTGCGTCTTAAGGAAAGCCTTGTATTTTTCTTGTCACGTTATGTTATATATGACTATTGTTCCTAATTCTTCGATCAATATATGCCAATAAGCCCACCAACTGGTCGACATGATGGAACTTGCATATTAAGCACAAATTTACATGTGTGTATGCATATATAATATGCATTGTTTCCTTCTCATTGTTTTAATATAGCAATTACTTATGTATAAATCTATTGTTATCCTGGTGTGAAAAGTAAAGAGTGAAATTATAAACAAGTTTGTGTTGTGTTTCCTTATGTCTATTTTATCATTGATCAAGAAAAAAAGTAAATGAGAGAAAGAATGGATCAATAATTGAGTATAATATAATACATTTCATTGATCGACCTATCTCTGCCTTGTCGAAGTCATTTCTCCATACTTTAAAAGCCTGTGGTCTGTTTGTTAGTTTAATTGATTTATAATATGAGGCATAATTCCCCAAGACTTTTTACTATTGAATACTACACGAATATCTTAAGTTGGCACTTGTAGGGAGAACGTGTTAAAAGAGCAAGTTGATCTGACCTACTGCAGCAGGAATATATATTTACCTTGATTGCAGAACAAACCGCCCCACCCTTCTTCACAATTGCATTCCCAGGGTTTTGAACACGAGCCATGCTGGCATCCAGGATATGGGATGCAGGCATCACAAAATCTGTCCTGCCAACCGAGACGACAGCTGAAACAATATAAAAGAAGCTTATAATAATAGTAGTTACTTAGCATGTAAAATCGAGTGCAAATACATGTAGGTAAAGATAATAGATCAATGTAAGTAATTAAAGACGTATAGCACACTTATAGTATACTAATACAGGTCATTATTCAAACAAAGGATGTTAAACCTAGGTCTATTGTTACCTATTACCTATATTCACCATTTATCAAAGTACGATTTTTAAACACCTGTAACATTACTAATAACTTATATAAATATACCTAAATAGTATCACCTGACGTAGGTACAATACATTAAGAAACTTGTTATTTGTATAGGGGTCTATATTAAATAATTAAATGTAGTCAATCATGTAATGTCGCCTTAAGCATTGCTTTAGAACTCTTTAGAAAATTGGTAAGACTATTTCCATGGTTGAATTCATATACTCAAATCTCAAAGAGAAAAAAAAATGGTTAGTCCTTAAGGGCTCTATAAAATACAAATTGCAAGACCAAAAATAAACAAACTTAAGTTTCTTAATCAATTTGCCGCTCCATTTGAAACCGATATTAGGACATATGATGGTCTGTTTCCACACTTTATAGTTTGTTACTAATATCGTAAACAGACTATAGTAGCATTTGTTAACATGGTACTAACATAAATAAACATACAACCCTACACAAACAGACGCCATCTTGTTTATATATTCCTTGGGGACTGGCAACAGTCATAACAACCAATAGACATAAATAGTCAATAGTCCAAATTGAAGATTTATTGCCCAATTCTCCCATTATTTACCGTTAGACGAGGAGAAATTGTTGCTGATATCCTTCAATGCTCTGATGAACCTGCCAGAATTGCAAAACAGGCGGGGTGTTGGCATGTTGATTAGCCTTCCCCTAGGATTCCAGTCTAGCAATAAATACGGAAGCCGAAAGGTCAAATACGGATTTCGATGCTTTCTAGACACCAAACTATTCTAAGTTTATCGTGATTAGAGTAATTTGTTAAATAGGTGAAAAAACACTTACATGCACTCGTTCGGTTTGTCGCAATATCCGTGGTCTGGATGACAACCAGGTAAACACATTGCTGTAACCAAAAATAAAACCATTTATAATCCATGATATGAATAATTGTAGTACATGAATTCTGATAATATGAACAGTTATTAAATGATATTTCATAATTAATACATGTCACTATTTCTATACAATCTACGTGTCAGAATTGATTAATTACATTGCAAATAACAACTAGTAAATAAAAGCTAAACAACTACCCACACATTCTCCACGGGTAGTCCAACAATATAACCGAATCGAGTTGATAATTTTAATGAAATGTATGTTTTATTGCTTGGCAAAGTTGGATACAAATTGTTTGATTAATCCTAGTTTTATGGATGTCCAAACTTTTTAAAGTGAGCAGCTGTCATTTTTGTTTTTAGGTCGGGGTGTCTGGACAGCTGAGTATTCAATGGTCAACCAGGCATCTGCTTTCTTTGTTCATATTACATTGTATTGTCCATGGCTATATCGGAATCTAAACAGCTGCCTAAACTGACCAAAAATCGACACTTCCCAGAGGCTAATCTTTAAATTTTGGCCCACACCTCTTTTAAATTTGTTGAGGAATTTAAGAATTTCAACGAGCACTGCCTACAAGGAGAAGTTCGACTAAAACACCTGTCTGCAACCATGTACATCGCTGCTTAGTAAATTTCAAAATATGACCTACTTTTTAATGTCGTGTACAGCATCTTAATTTTTCATTGCTAATCAAATGTTTTGATACGAAAATAAATGAACCACAATTTATTATAAAGCCATTAAAGGTATCAAATATTAATCATATGCACACAATTTATTTTACCATCAATCTTTTCCATTTCAAATGCTACAAAAATTAGGATCTCCGGCACGATTCTGAACACTACAGAATGAATTTAACTTTTTGTTATGTTAATTGTTACACACACGCCACCAAACACAAACTTAACACAAAACACTCTAATACTATAGTCTTATCGATCCAAAGTTTTTCGTCTCTGTATTATGGGGCAAAAAGATCAATTTATTTCAACGTAGATGAAAAGCATGTGGTTTTTAAAAATCGAAATATTCTGTAAGGATTTAAGGGTAGACCATTCAAGCTGTACAACACGTACCGATTTATACTGATGTTCACGTATTTCTGTTAAGAAGTCAGTCATGCATACCACTGACATTGTCTAAAAGAAGAGAAGTTTATGAATGATGGCGCGGAACAATAAAAGGTACTATACGATGTTATTCAAAGGCACACTTGTTTTCAGGACGAATCCCGATCAAGTAAGCAGATGTCCCTGATTCGAGATGTAGACTTGTGGGAAAATGTTGATGTGTGTCAAGCCTATCTTCTGAACATTCGGTGAAGACTATACCGTACATGCACGCCTATTACCTGTACATACGAAACATGTTGCTTTTGGTGGTTAAATTTTTAATGTCTGTTACTATGTGTGCGTACTAATTTCAATTTTGGGGTAAAATTTCACTTCCTAAACCTCTTACGTACCATGGTCATTGGATAGTACCGGCTACAACAATTCAACTACCGGTAATTAATTTGGATAGCTTACAAAATATTCTGATTGACGCCCATTATCCAAAAATATAGAGACCACTTCAGAGTCGTTGGTTAATCCCAAAAGGACCACTTGTAGCCTACAGTTCTGTTACCTACGTGTGATTAACACCTTAATAAGTGGCTACTATTTGGTGTTATGGCCTAGCTATACAATAAGTTAGACATCTGATGAAAACCAATTTTCACAGATTAATGTCGTAGCAATTTAATTAACATATAAATCAGACGAAGTTAATCCAGAATAATTGGCGGACGTGTCGTCTGATATGACTAATTTGTTGCTTCTTTCGCGCAATAATGAACCATAATTGTTGTCATTAAATCAAACAAATTTGTATCCAACAAACTTTGCCAGTCTGTCCTCCATATTTTGACACATACACCAAAACAGCGACGTGTACCCCAAGCAATACACACGTGTTTCAATAGAATTGATAAATAATAACACTAGCTTACCTTGTTCACAATACTCTCCAGTCCAGCCATCCAAACAAACTTTAGTTCCATTGACACTACAAGTATAATGTCCGAACTGGTCATCCCGAGGGCGACACATTTCAGAACATCCACTTCCATAATAATTTTTGTCACACACGATACGATAACTATATTTAATTTCCCTGTAAGAATCTTTAAGTGAAAGTGAATACCAATCTTTGCTCACTTCGGCTGATCTCTGGACTGGCAAATGAGAAATCAACTCTCTAGGACTGTCTGCAAATGAAAAAATTCAGAACATTAATTTGTAATTCTAGAAAATAATTTGAACATTACAAAAGACAGAATGAAAACAAAACAATTTAGAGAATGGCAAATCGATATTAGATAACAAGTTACAATGCTGTCAATATAAATTGTACAAGCACATTAATGCAACATTCTAATATGACTGAAAAGCTACTAACAATCATGCAAGCAGAATTTAATAATGGTTACATGGATGCATTTTGTTTTTGTCTTAGATTGTTTTGACTTAAGTGTCACTTTATTGTTATGATCTCTTCTCTCCAGTTGTTGTTTTGTGTTTGTGAGTCGTCGGTTTATCAAAATTGGTAGATCTGTTATATCGTCCAAGCTTATGATATATTACGCCATTTTATTTCTGTATTCTGCTATCAGGTTTCAACTTTCTCAGGGTTTGAGGAGATAGTAGGATGTGTCAGGTAGCTTGAAAAGCATTCACCACAAACCTAGGGGTAATTAATACCATCTCACGACGCCATTGTGAAAGAGAACGGGGGAACTAACTTGGACAACACAGTGATAGCTGGGTTCTTACATTAACCACCCCAACCCATGGGAAAATCCCTTTTATGGGGTCAAAGAAGGAGTAGGGGTCAGCTGTCATTGTCAACAAAGGTCTACCAACACAATGTCCGACTTAACACAGAGAAGACCTAATCAAATCCTGTAAACCAACACGTTGGGTAGCTACCTTGGACCTTAAGTTGAAATATATATTGTAGCTTAATATAAGTCATTAGGTTTAAAATTTGGTAGATAGATAAAATGATAAGTGCTTTCCCGCGAACTGCACATTTGTATCGTCTGCTCTAGGTTAACCTCGATGTAGTGTTTTGTGAACAAAAGGAAGGTTATGTTAAGAGATAGTAGTGAGAATACATTCAGTGGTCGCACCTGTCATGTTCACAGACCCGGACAATCACAACTTCTGGGGTTCTTATAGCCTTAAAATAATTTATGTACTCCCAGGATATTGGTATTTTCGTATCGTTCATATGAAATTACTATGCACCATGTTGTGTTGCTACATGTGCTTACATATATCAAAATGGGCATGCATTGCCAAAATCCGGTTATCATTGAATAGATTTTGAAATGATAACTGAATTAGGATCTGTTACATTTCAGATCTAAGTAACACATTATCATGTAGCAATAACACGGGGGCTTTATTCTATCGCCTCTATTTATAATCCAAAACGACACAGCTGTAGCCAGCAGTATAACGCATTACAATAACGAACAGTCTGTAATTGCATAATTAAAATTCAATCACTAAGTGCCAAAAATACTGAGCAGTGAATGGAAGTTCACTGAAAAACCACACACACGTTTGTATCGTGACCAATGACATAAAACACTGAGGTTTGGGGTAACACATGCATTTCCACACTCATGATTCAAAAAATCAAAATAAAGTTATTGACTGTAGCGACCTAAGGTTTTATGTACGACAGCTGGTAACGTTTCGCATAGCGATTTTTTTTGTCTTGATTATACTTTCAATGGTTAGCTTAGACTGGCCTGGAATTTGTGACCCGTGTTTACTAGAATCAAGTTGAACCCTATTTCGCGTTATAAGGCCTACTTGCATCATCATCACACTATAACCAACCTAGCAACCGTATATTTGCATTTGTTTAATAAGAAGTTAATATTCAAAACAGTCACCTATGGAAGTTACTAGAATAACTAGATAAAGCAATCTATGAACTTCATGGGAAATTGACTTAATTGATCGTTTTCTATGAACTGTGATGGCTATTGAAAAGAAACAGACAGACAGACAGACTATACATAGCAGACAATCAGCATTGACTTAAACTAATGGCTCAATACTTGTGTCTTATATTAGCAAGAATCCTCGAAATTGTTCGGCATGTTGGTATTCACTCTACAAGTTTGGGTCTATCTTAAAACCAAACGAAGACGAAAAGTGCCATTAGTATTTGTGGCGAGGATTTTTCTCTCTCTTTTAAGCCTCCTACCAAGATCTATTAGAAAGAAAACGCAAGGCTCTCTTTTGATGGACTAGATTGCCTAACGAACCATACTGACTAGAAGAGCGAAGTTAAGACCACAAAATAGCTAAAACAGATGGTGTACATCTGTAAATTAAAACACTGAAAACTCCACTCGGCTTCAGTCGAGTCGACGAGCTACGCATCTGTTAACTCATGTCTTGTCTCGGCTATCAGGTTTAACATATCTTCTTGCATAAGTTCATCTACTGCCTGGATTTTTGTCTGCTGCTCTCGACTTGACTTTAAAACATATCCTTTATTGCAGAGTATAACACAACACAGACCTGGGTGCTGGTTATCTGAGGAACAACCTCGGCGCGTGTCGCTCTCATTAACCTTTTGAAGTTGGTTAAAACTTTTTAGAGCATCCCATTGTTCATATCTTATAATTCAAGATACAGTTGTTCTTGACAAATTACGTAAACAATGAAATAAAAATAATTAGGTTGCCTTTTTTTCCAAAAAATAAACTTAGCGTCTTCTGAATTAAGCTTCGAGGAAACGTGAAGCAAATATTGCTGCTGCTTATCAGTGGCAATAACAGAAGACCAACAGACGTGACCTTTACTCCCGTTTAAAAACAGATTTCTTAATACGTTTGTATATGAATGTTTGTTGTTTTGTTCCTTGTAAAAAGACTATTGATAAATACCAAACAGATATCACCATATATCAGTTTATGGAATGGTATACATGTAAATGATGCAGGCAGTAAGTAATAAAACTACAATGGTCTTACCTTGTACTGGGCCATGAAGCGTGCTATCATGCCAAGCTTCAATAATTAAAGAAAATGAGCCCTGAAAGAGAAATAAAACCAGGGTGAAATGGGAGTTAAAGTTAAACCTTGAGAATATAGCATGGTTTTACCATTGGTGTGTTCTAACCTACATAATTCCCTATATACTACTACTTCTAATCAATAACATATCTGTAAATAGCATCAAAGCCAGTGTCATCTTTTTTACGTAATGTTCGTATTAACGGAGGAAGATGTTCTCGGCTAATTACCAGAATACGTGCACTAACTTGTTGACTAACACAGAAATACCATAAAGCTTTAATAACCTAAATTATAACGTTCTTGATATGGGTTGTTCTAATTTCAAGGTAAATTCGTTGTGTTTACTATTTCAGTTATTGTAAATAAAGAGTAAAAGATATAGTTAGGTTAAATACAATCTGCATGTTTTCAATGAACACAAGCTGTTGTCAACTGTTGCTCTCTTTCATACACAGTTTTATAAAATCAATAACAGCCTATAGTCAACAAGAATACCACTTCTATATGTATATACATATACTATATATACCTATGTATACCTATGTATGTATATCTAGATATACCATTGTTTTATAAAGACAACGAAGTATGCAATTATTAATTATGCATTGAATTTTCATTATCTGTTTACCTTTTTATCTATATATTTACTAAGTATACAAACACGATTTTAATATTTAGTAACAGGCTTATTCAAACATGATTTGCATTGTTTAATTGCATACATGGTGTTTGTTAATTGCATACTGTACATTGCATATATAAGTTTATGAGTATATCGTATACTAATCGATAGTGTTATCAACCATCAAGGTGCAATGGTTAAAATTTGTATTCCATTACAAGAATTGGGTGCAACGGTTAAAAATAGATAATTGTAACAGCGAAGGATGCCAAGAGAGGATGCAACCAGGTTCACTCTCTAGTCGACAAAGAACGTAAAATGGAACTTACCGGCCATGAAAACTGGAACTTAAACTGTATAGGGTTTATAAAATCCGCAGCTAAATCCGAATCAAAATTAACAGAATTATTTCCAAGCACTTTGGTTGTTATATTTGCAAATGAACACGGTGGATTTTTTGAGATTTTAGCTTGATAGTGAGTTAAACAAACTCGAAAGAAAGTTTTGCATGTAGAACTACACACTCCGCCCGTTCGTAAACCATTGCAGCAATTTCCATCATAATTAAGTCCATGTTCATTTAGGAATGACGTTAATTTTAATTCAAACACCCCTGACGCCGTTACCTAAAACAATCAAAGAAAGCATGTTAAAATAACGTCGGAAATGTACGTTAACGTAAAATACAACGTTCAAAAGAAAAACGTCATAATTATATCTGTATCACGTTCGATGAAAAACAATTTCACTTTAATCTCATTTAAATCACATTTAATTGTTAAATTAATTTGTATTTTTTTTTAAATGGATAAATATTTGACCTACCTGTGATATTAATGAAAGTATTGGTATAATCCAGAGCACGGCACTCGATGCCGCTTTCCGTGACCGCATCTTGTACGTTGTTTACTGTCTCACTGATTCTGTTATAGTCAAGTTTGGCTTCAGTCCACAAAAGCCTGTTTCGAACCAACCAGCTCAAAGCTCCGCCCACTAATGATTGACAACCTGAAAGATACAATCAATACGCATGGGTAAACCGGCGTTTTCAACTAAACACGTGGGTTCTCTAAACAATGAGTTTTAAAGGAATTAAAATAGCAATTTTAGCAGTAAAACTTCACGAACCTTCAAAATAATTTTAAACTTAAGTTAGTCCTTGTATAAAATCCAAATCCTTAATATTGAGAGTAGGTTATCCGCGTTTCTGTCAAAAGGGTCCGTAAGTAAATATAGTATAGCCGGCACGCGCTGCTCACGAGTATAGTAGTACATTGAATGAGGGATAATACGAGCGACTTGCCTTATGTACCGGCTCTAGTATATTTACAAAACCAATTAACGCTAGTCGCGTGCCAATCCTGATAAAGCAATTGGTCAACGTAAAACAATAGGTCTTGATGAGCGGGTCCAAGGAGGATCAACTTGATTACCGTTACTCTAACCGTCAAGGTACCCGTTTTGTTCCCATTGTTTTCAGTTTCTTAAGACATCGTCTGCCGCTATCCAACTGTCGTCGGACTGTCTCGAGCACCGTTACGTCTTTTCATGAATTAAATAATAGTATCCTCCCTCACCTTCATTGTAAAATCCGAGCTAGTTACGTCCCAACACTGCTAAAAAATTCGCGAAAATTAAATCCCTTGGGTACGAGGTGAACACTACTAAGTCACTACATTCGTCTGAACATTCCCCCCTTTACCCCACTAGTTTAAAGATCCCGTTTAAATGATAATGTATTCAAATTTGGTGAATGTCGCGTGGCCCCAATCAAAAGAGTGGTCCAAGTTTTTGTGTGTGATGAATGGGGGTCATAAAAGTTTCTTTGTGTTCTCAGCTGCCGACAGTTGATGCACCTGCCTTTCTTTTGTGGGGTACGTTTTCCTTATATGGGGTAAGGGCGCGTGCCACCATATCAACATGCACAAGACAGTGCACCTGGAACATGTTCAGTTATGTTGTCTTCAGCCAGTGAGCAATTATTTCCTTTACAATGGCTGAAGGTTACCCGTCAAAATGCAACCCCATTCCATCACATGAAAGAATGAAGAAGACAGGCGAAGAAGAAGAACCTTGTCTTATACACCTTATAGTCAATGGTGAATTTTGGCGCGCTTTTCCGTTAACCTGTAGCCCTGAAGCTTTTATTAAAAGTGGTCGTATAATACCGTATATTATATTGTATACTCCACCTGTTGAAACAGATTTATCCAAGGTGAACAGACACACGACTTAATTTATATGACAAGTGCGCCATCTGCGCTCCCTAATATTAATATACACCTTTCCTAGACATCACAACAAAAGTATATTATACATATATTTTGTTCGTATATAATTCATTCGATTAATGGAGAGTTGCGGTGTGGACCAATTACACAATCTGGAATATACAGTCAAAGAAGGGTATACTTATTTCCAAGACATAAGTATTTACACACCTGTAATACCTGTTTTTTACGGAACAGATTGCATATACAAATATACACTAAAATTTGATGTATATCAATAGTTAACTTGTATGTATGTTTTAAAAGAACCAAACAAAGTGTTAGCTATGTGAACTTTACAAATAGATAAGTGGCATCAGGTGTTCTACAAAACGTTCGTACGGCACAGGATACGGGCGACATTTTAAACTTGTATTTCAGAAACCGAAGTCAATAATTGCTAGAAAGCACTCTTTGGATACTATCAAAAAATATAAACTTTTGACAAAGGGTTTGCATACGTAAAATGTTAAAAAGATAAAATAGATAAATGGAATCGTATGTTCCACAAAACGTTAGCACGTTAGGACTAAACAAACTTTTAATATAGGGGACGCACGTAAAATGTTAATTTGACTCTAATAAATTTTGAAATGATCAAGTACTAAATGAGTAACTGTATTTTAGTCCACTATAAAGAATTGTCCATTTTTAGTATTGCAACTTAAAGATAAATTTAATTTTATGTGCTTGACACCGTTCAATCTAAGGTCATTATATTTTTCGAAACGAGTATCCAAAATATTTTTCTGCCAATCAAGGTGTTAATTTATGGTAATTTTATCAACACGAAGCCATTACAGAATGTGCCAATATTTCACAGATTCTATAAATTAGCTAACCAGATATCAATATACATTAGCTGAGTTAGGCGTAAACATGCCGTAATATAAAGACCATTATCAAATGTTATGATTAACCTCATTAGTACCTTAACACCATCATACAAAACATGCCCAATATTATTACATACCTACTAATATTTTTATAAGTACGCGCGAATAAGTCCATCTGCCCTCCAACCTATTATTGATTTTCCAAATATTATTATGAAAGCTTACTAAACAATTAGAGTCTTTTATGTTATAATTTGTATCTTTACAATGGATTTCTACCCTAAATTAACAGTTAAACAATGATTAAACTATGTTTCAAGTAGATGGGTCGAGTGAATTAGGTCGAGTGAATTGAGTCGAGGTGTTTATTTTTTCTGTGTTTTTGATAAATGAAGGACACGCTATTTGGCGGTGTTTTAAAATCATTATGTAAATAAGATACACCTGTCTTAATATCTATCCATCAATCACAAAAAACCGCGAAAATATAACACGTTCGTCAGTCTTTTCGCGCTAAAAATGTTTGACACCTGATTCGCAAGCTCCAGATGGTTAAAATAATCAGAATTAAGACCCACTAAAAAAAAGGCTGAAGGAAGATAGAAATAACAGGTCTTTCTTCAGACCCTTTCGCTATCAGGTCCTCAAATTCCTTTATCGTCATATTCACTGACACAGAACCGCCCGACCATGAATTAATCACGATGTGATATCTTTGATTCAAATTTTACGTATAAGCAGATGGTCATCCAATGTCGTAACAACATCATTTTCCCGCCAAATCTCAATTTATTTGCATATAGCTGTAAGCGTGTGTGACATAGATGTGCACGCGCCGTAACACTATCGCGCTTGACATTAATCTCGTTTATGTCATCTACTCGATATTAAATCTCATAGAAATCATTTTTAATAAAACCAAAACCAATTCATGTTAGGATTTGAATATTATCACCCTTGATCGGCAACTGTATAACATTTATTAAGCCTTTCGTCTCATGGAAGGTACAGTCTTTGTTAGGTTTTTCTCTCCTTTTTTTTATTATCAATGTGGGTTGACAAAATGTGTTTAGCGTTGTTTATCATATTTCAGTGAAGCATTAAAAGGAGTCATAGATTTATGTAAAATACAAATAGAATATGGACTGTATATTTAAAAAATCTGAAAAGAAGCCACAATACGTGTACTGTGGTTACTATTTTTTTATGTAGCGACAATTGTATATTATACGTTAGTAAGAAATAAACACCCTTTTTGGCGCGCGACAACATTGGGTCGCGTGTTCGCTGTCATTCCAGTATACTGACGACCTTATTCACCACAAGATAGGAAAAATATAAACCAATGAGCGAAGAGATTTTTGTATAACGGACCTATCGAGAGCGAGGGTATGGGTTATCGGTAGCTGGTAGAATGACCATCTGCTTGTGTTGACAGGGGCGCCGTGCGGTGGCCTTCAGCAACAATAAAACAAACGGTATAAGGGTATCCACCTGTCGTTTCAACCGTTCCAATCACGACCCAAGAAACAGGTTGGTGATACAAAACCAACTGATACCCCTCGGCTCTAAACTTTACGGTATTAAAAACTTTATAGTCTGCTCGTCGCGTGGAGCGGTAAACTTCAAAGCTTAAATGACTTGAGATACCTTTAAGTAATTTACTATCGGCCATCAAGTGTTCTAGCGACCTGAGTACTTTTACCAACGACAGGTGGGGACGCCCCTACACCGTTACCCGCCGCCAAAATTCCCATACAACAAAAGCATCTGATTATGATTTGTAAAATTGTTTTGATGTAGTCCATATGGCCCGGCAATTGAATAAATGAACTTAATTTCACATTAGTTGTAACAAAGAAATGCAAACAAGTGTATTATTGAACCCGACAGTACAAATGCATGCCTATGAATACGGCAAATGCTTCTGTGGAAAAAAACTTTAAAGTTTGTACACACACAAAAACTGAATTTACAGAATTTTTAGTGCTCTCCACGTGTTCGGGGTTGAGTGTTAATCCATCATGTTCATTATTTGACCAGAAACGAATATATGATTGATCACCTGATTTGTCGCGCTGAAGAAAAAAAAACACGCAAATATGAATCTCTTAATGTCTTCATCTATTTTATTTAACAAAAAAAAAAAAACACAAGTGCCTCGTCATCAGTGTTGGAAACAGGTGTCGCTGAATACATTTTAAATAATGAATGCATGTTGTCCTCCTCAAAATTTAAAGTTAATTAAGAAAGGCAGTTGAGATTCTATAGAATAAAAAGTCTTATCGGAGATGATCAAAACGAAATATTTCACAGGTGACATCCATGTTGTCGTTTAAAATGCGTTAAGACATTTGGCCCACTTGAAATTTTCAGATTTTCTATTTGGACGAGCAATCTGGAATGTCGTAACCCGTCCATAAAATCACTGTAATCTTATCGATTGATTTTAAGATTCATTAACCACAATTAATAGAAATCATGAGATTGTGTAACTATCTTGTTTTTCGGCCCAATAGCTTTTTATGGCCCATCTGTCGCTGAAGCAGGTATTTGACGTAACAGTGTGCAGAAGATAACGACATTCTATTGAAGAGATCGTCTGATAAAACACTCTAGGGCAGATGGTGATGGACAAGACTACCCCCCATACATTGTCCCCCTTTCTTTGACCGTGAGGGGTGTAAGGTATTAGGCGATCAAAAGAAATAATTCAGGTGAATGTCGTCCGCCAAATGTCGAAGAAATCTTAAGATGGGACAGAAGGAAGGTTTTAACACGACCACATGTTGTAGAATAGGACCATTAACCGTTTAACGACATCAATACCATTACTAAGAAAATTGGTTCGTGTATCGGAATGAAAGGAACCTGTTGCTCACTTGACGCTTGTTAATTTTCCAACGGCAATTGATGGCTCATTTTATTTTAATTGTTGCAATTGATGTTAATGAGATAACGCGGTGCTTTGATGTTTCTAATGGACTGGTGGCTTCATTTTTGTCGCAGGTCCAAAGATCGTGTAAGGCCATTTCATTATCGTTATTATAATGTCAATCACGGATTTCTCACGTAATCAGACATTGGAGCGACAAGGAAAATTCCGTCTCGGCAATTTAAATTTAAAATACAAACATCAATCATCGTTTAATCTTGTCCAATAGATCAAATAAATCGGATCGGCGAAGACGGCGACACGGAATTTGTAACGACTGACGGCAGTTATTATTCATGTCTATGTTTATCGCAGTGGATTAACGGGATCGGGGATATTAGGTCAATATTGATCAGAAGACGTGGTCTTTTAATCTTTACTTTAATCCACTTAAGTTGTATACTGTTTGTATAATTAGTGCTAAATGTAGCGGTTAATCAAAGAGAGCAGTCGAGGATCATTTTATATGTTATTCTAAACCTTTGTCTATGTCTAGAGCAATCTATCTGTTTTTGACACTGTCTGGTCATCTCGAAGAACATTATTATCATTATGATCATTGAGATCAAGTGATCTACTCAATATCGAAAACATTAAGAAATAAACAATTCACTCATCTATTCTAAATAATTTGAAACTATTTTGTTTTTGATTCTCTGCATCCCATCGAGGTGAATTTATGAAGAACTGGGTCTTCTTATTGAACGTATTACGATCAGTACTGAAAAACATCTATGGCAATAAAATATGGATTAAAAAAGTGCAGTTTAATTCTTTTTTTATTAGATTGACTCCTCGGTTGAAATATGGCTCTATCGCTCAAGTTCGACAACTTTTGATCTCAGTTCTGAATAATATATTTGATTCTAAAAGATCAAAGCTTTTAGTTTAGGTACGGTGCACAGATGGTATTTAAGAAAAAAGTTATTGCCTATTGTAAGTTTCAACAGCAATCAATGCTTCAATAACATTACTTACGGTATTGTATTCGAATGATACCATTTTTGTGTATACTCAGCTTAAGCAGTTACGGCAAGAATTTAGAGAATAAAGAAAGAACATTAGGCTTACAATAAAAATGAAAAACTCAAGCGCCAAGGTTTGAGAGAAAGAGAGAGAGGGAGGGAGGGAGGGGAAGAGAGGAGGGAGGGGAGAGAGATTGGAGAGAGAAGGGGGGGATAGGGTTTATTTCAATAATTCGGTTGCGCGTTGGGGTCTTTAGCAGTTGGAGGACACCGGAGGACCCGGAGAAAGCCCAACAGGTTGGACAGGCGACCCTACTCCTTGTCACGTGCAACCTGGGAATCGAAACCACGCCAGTTGACTCAATGACAGACCTATGGTACAGCGCGCATGCTAACCACTCTGTCCCCCAAAAGAATTTAATATAATCTTGTGAAGTTCTGTGACAACCTAATAGTTTATATAAAGTTCAATATCATATTCAAATTTTAGATATTTAATACATTTTTAGCAAATTCTAGACCCTGAAATAAATGAACAATGCTGGGCAATCACAGCTTTAGATTAAGATAATCTTTGAAAATCCAAAAATAACCAATTTTCTTCCTTAAAAATGTCAAAAGTTTGAATCAGGATATGTATTTTTAATACGATATTCTTACAAATATTTATAAATGAGCATTAAATGGTTTCTATTTTGATGTAAATATTATTGTTTATATAAGATTTTGTATTTGTCTAGACGACGTTTTGTCAGATCAGACAAAAGGTGATCAATCTTTTAATCCCGTTTAATCTTTACTAACTGGACGGAATGAATGAAGATTAAGTGAAACTGTCTAATCCGGTTAATTTGTCATTTAATGCATTAATTATAGGATCAGTATCACTTGTTTCGATACCTACGACCCTATACAGTTGTACTCGATCAGGTGTTTTTGTATTGTAATAGGCGACCCTATGTTGTCTCAACCAAGGCAGGTCTGCGTCAAAATTCACACCTGCATTAATTATCACATTCTGGAGAATAAAGAACGCTAGTTGTGAAAAGGGAGATAAGTGAACGTTGAACAGGTTGGTTTATTGCTTTAAGTGTAGAAAATCACAGTTGTTTTTTTGTTGTTGTTTACGACATACTTGTTAAGTTCGTAAACGACACCTTCATCCATATACCTCAACCATTTTGTCACCTTACTAAAGCCACTTTAGTAAACGTCTCCATTTAATTTTCAAACTTGTAAATACTGTCAAATTAGCTTAATCCTGAGGGATCAGAAAACGAGGCACTTTACAAAAGAATGGCATCTTTGTAAGTATCAATGTCTGCCGTAAAACGACACATGCCATTTTCAGAATAACGTCTAGGATGCAATATTTCTCTGATTTTATGTTTGCAACAAGGATATTTTTAGGGGCATTATTTTATGCACTCCAAGCCCTGTTAAGCAAATGGGATATGTTTCTTGTTATAACTTAATAACTAGAAACTATTCCATTAGCTTTTCCCTTTAAAGTTTTCACATATATAGAGGACGAACCCTATTTGAACCGTTCGTCGTCAATTACATGTCCGGGTTTCATCTAATGTGTCACATTTAATTCATACACCAAAATATCAAAGGTAGTTGGCTAACCAACTTGAATGCAATCGCTTTACAACGGGGTCCACTAAACGTTTTTACTTTCTTGTAGCCAAGTCTTTAGATGGGACTGCCGTTTTTATCCTCTCACGATCGTCTGCCGAGGATGCCATGCTACAAAAGTTTGTATATTGAACGGAATTTAACCATTTTTGGATGGATATCCCTATTCCTTCAAAAGTCAACTTGAACAAAACGGTCGTTTGCAACGGTTAAATAACTCCCGAATGACGACCAGACTTGAATCCCCAAACATTCTAGCTCACTTCTCCCGCTACTATGCATTACAAGGGAGGCTACCCTTGTTAAAGCAAAGACATGACATTAAAAATTACCGTCTTCGGAAAATGTTTTGGCCTATTTCCAAACATAAAAAGCGAGGAAAAAGAACAAATATAACATGTATACAAAATTCAACACCACGAGAGTCATTTCCAGCAACATTTTTACTATTATTTGTTCGTAAAATTATTCTCATTCGCCTGATTGCGAACTTTCGAAGACTGTTACGTGGAAAACGTTTAAAAAATGCTACAAACAATATTCAATCTCAATAGGTGATGGTACTAATTAGTAAAATAGAGAAAACACAACAACCACCTTGTTGCTGTTAGGTTTACGGATGGATGTGAACGATATTACTTTTTGTTTTTATCAAGAGTTTGATTGAAATAACCAGAGTTGCCTCCCCTGAAATATAAGCGATTTTCGAGAATAATTGAATTTTATTTTCTAAAGCAACCTAAATACACATGTTTACTGTGTTCGACACACCAAATTTCTGCATTGACGGATACATGGATTCAAATTACGACTGAAAGTTACCTTTTTAGTAGGTAATGAATTGTATTGGATTACTGTCCAAACAAGGGGATTCAAATAGCCACTTTGCTTTCTGTCACACCCACCACACTATTCTTATTTGTAAAATTCGATATTTATTTAACTTCTGATCCAACTCAAATCCCAAGTGCAAATTCACTTGAAAATATAAAATGGCCCCAGATGACTTTCTGTTTTAGTTTTGTGGATACGCAAGGTATGAGTGAACATTAATTATTCGGCCAGAAAAGTTACCCAAGTTGAATTTCTGAAATCTTTAATCGTGTCAATACGCGCTTTGCTGCTATAAGAAATCACAAAACTGGGGATCACGGTGGTCTGGTGGGTAAGACGCTGGTTCGCTAGCCTGGAGGACGGGTGTTCGATCCCTGCATTGACCGATAAAGTTCATCCAGATTTTCCGGCGTCGTCCCCCCTTCGTCAGTGATGCAGGGCCTGACAAGGACAGCTGTCTAGTCGTTTGGATGGGGCGAAAAACCGAGGTTTCATGCACACACTGACCTGCACGTAAAAGATCCATCGACAGTTAATTGAATGCTTGTAGTTATTATTGATCACAGTTAACAATTACCACTAGATAGTCCAGGCACAATTTTGTCCAAAACCTTGCAGTTACGTTGATCTGGAAGCGCACATAAATGGAAAATCTGATAACTAAGTGTTTTCTTGTTCAGCACGGGTTGTGTTTGAAGATACAAATGATCAAAACAAGGATTTGCTATTAGAAGAGATATCACTTTATACATATTTGAATTGAATAAATTTAATTGATCATGACATTCGTGTCGTGCCAATGCTAGTATAAATTATTGTAGGGTCTAGTAGTACACGAGTGATCTCATATACCAACTACCTTATGCACTATAATAGACCCTCAATTTGCATGAACATAAAAAGAGCAATCAACCAGGTGTAGTAAACTTTTCTACGACAAGAATTGTAAATGTTGACTGATGGACAACTTCATAGATTATGACTGATGAGTATCGCTTTACAAGAAATCATGAGCCAACAAGAAGTTTTGACATCCGAATTCTTGTCATTGTCAATCGCCATTTTTTTGTAATCAACTGGTGACATGCCAGGATGAACACATCAATCAACGGGCGAATCGGTCAAACTATCAACCAAATTCCAAACAAATTCTTACTTACCATCAGGGTTTATCATCCCTTGATGAATATAATTAGCAATCTGTGATATTTAACATCCAGTAAACGTAGGAAAACAAAAAATCAACAACAACAACTCTAATCAAACAATTATTGTCGTACGACAACTTAAATAGTCTCGCTTTCGATCTAATCACATTTCTGACCAGTAGTGACGACAATTTAAATAGCTGGTATACGCATGCACACACGTGCAACCCATGTTCCCTCTCTAAACAAATTAATAAGCTCAGCCCTTTCTTATTAGTTCATCAATGTTTCCGGTAGCTAACGCGAATCGACATGTTTATGGTTCCTAGAAATCTTTCTAAATTATAAACTCGAAGATTTAGTTCCTTTGAAACACGCCATTGCCCTTATAAATATTTAAATAATTAAACGTTTGGAGGAAGGTTATAGGGGTGACGTGCGTAGACTTTATTATTAAGTTTACATAGCCTAGTACTTCCTAATAATAAATCTTACACATAAGACAACTTTCTTCCTATCACCAAAATTGGGTTCTTTCCTCAAATCTCAAGCACCGTTCCTCATGTTCACGTACTCGTTCGACAATGGTACAAGCAAACATTTAGACAGATTAAAGTCTGTACATCGTGGATTACAAATCGCAATTTGTACTCAAAACTATATTTATGTTTACTTTCTAGTTCCCACCCATCATGACGGAACATCCGAGAGCCACGGTGGCTCAGTGAGTATGACACTGGTTCACTGTGACCCCGATGTTACTCGAGCCTGGTTTCCCCTTTTCAATGATAGAAGACGTGCGGAGGGCTTGCAAAGAAAAAGTGTCTAGTTGTTCGGATGGAATATACAATCAAGGTATGCCATTGCATTTGTTTAATTTGATGAAGAGTAAGTGAAAACGCCGCTGTTTGGACACATTTTTCAAAAAACGCATTCATTATTCCTTTTAAAGTGCGTTGTAGCCCGATTTGCAGAGTTAGAATACGGATGAAATTGCGATGTGAGAACTATAGCTGCTAAAATACCGCTTCCTTAGAACATCAAAATCATTTGGCTGGGACGTTAGCGGGTCAAGCAACTTGAATATTACAGCTATTGATAAAACATATCAGAACCAGTGTTGACCAGACATTAAATTCTTTTTAATTTCTCCCTCCAAACCATCTGGAAAAATACACATTCTTATCACCCAAGCTCTCCACACTTTGTTTTTAACCAAGTGGCTATATTCCACACCAGTGACTGACCATCTATCGTTTTAAACAAATAATTAACAATTTATTTAAACTTGTTTATTATCTGTAACAACACCAAGAAATAAAGTTCACATGTAGCCCTCATTTTCTACCAAACAACATCCACCAAATGTTTTGAGCGCATGTTTGGACCAAACGACAGGTGTGGGTGAAGAGGTATGTGAAATTTGACCACACTTCAAGGTCTTTAAAGTAAAGCTTTAATGCCATGTTTGATCTTCAAATTAAGTTTATAAAATGTCTAAAGTTTTTTTTATCGACTATTACTCGCTAAGGTCTGTGAAAATCCACCAAATCCACTAATGACCGTTGCACGGAACGAGCTCCATTAGGACGATAAACAAGTTCACTGAGTTGCTACTTACTTGCAATGGCATAGCTACGAATAGGTCCCATTTTCAATCAGAAATGAAATTAAATAAAATGGGTTTAATATCCGCCCAATTGGTCTGCTGTTCTGAACCGATTGGACTAATAAAGACGGGCATACGCCATATAGTGTGCTATGGGTGAACTTTTGCCCGGACAGTTGCGCTACGGTCTAATCTTTGACGTGCACTCCAATGTGTAAACGGGACCTCGGTTTTTGTACAACACGAAGGACTAGAAAGCTGTGTCTTTCAGACCCTCCGTCCTGCACCACTGACATTGGGGAACCACGCCGTAAAATCTCGATGAACTTTCTCGGCCAAAACGGGGACCGAACCGCGACTTCCAGGCGAACGAGCCAGCATCTTACCCACTTTCGCCCTCGTGGCCCCCATTTTCATTCAGTGTATGAAGAACCCTCAACATTGTGGAGGAAAGCAAGACTAGGCTGCTTGCTTAAAAATATTAACTAACTAGAAAAAACAAACTGGGATGCATAAAAGAAACTTGTAAGTCTACCTTTACCAAATCTTAGGTAGGCTACTTATTTATCAACTTTATGAAAGGTGTGAGAGTAGCTTACTGATACCAGTTGATAATAAGAGTTGACCCTATCAATCAAAGCTTGACCTCATCCTGATAAAATTATTCCCACACAAACAAACTAATTCATGATTATATTAGAGCCTATTGATGTTTACATCAATCCATTTGGTTTGAATTACCCCCTTGTTTATATGATTTAAAATATTTAAAATGGCACATTTGGCACTTCAACTTTAACCCTGATCTCAAATTGGAACAACGAAGATGAAATATCTTCCTGTTTTAATTACATGTAAAGTAGATTAGGGACTCTTTTCGTATTACCTGTAGCCCCTGTATCAAAGGTGTGCCTAAACTTCTATATCTATGCTGTACAGACAACGATCATCAAATAATTTTAAAACCTTATCGACCACGGACCTTATCATCAATCTATTCTTTGAATGCATATCGAACATATACCAGTTTGTTTTTAGCAGAAAACACCTACAAAATTCGAGAGTCCCGTGAGAGATTCAGGGTCGTAACACGCCCAGAGCAACGAGGGGCGGGAAGTGTTCTCGGGGGTGTTGTAAAATTGACGAACAATGCATATCTATTGTTTTTATGGTCGATAATTTTTTCACAGGGATGTCAAAACTTTTTGGCAGCCCCCAACCCCTAGTTACGGGCATGGAGAGATACACTATTGCCAGAACACTATTACATAAATATACATAAATTAAACCAGGATTTTTATTTGTCGCCGTATAAAGCCACGTGATGAAAAGTCCCTGAATTATTTTAGGATAATAACAGATCAAATATTTAAAGAGATAAAAATCAAACACCCCACCTTTACAGTTTATACTAGAACTTTAACTGTGATATCTTCGATTTGTGCCCCGAGCTAACGCTTAGAATAAAGATAGAGAAATCAAAAACAGCACTTCGCTTAACACAACATCAAACAGAGACTTGTTACATTGAAAAGACCAACATTTTTAATGGAGCCGAAACAGAAAAGAGCGTCTATTAAAGGGTCTTGTTATTAGCAAAGAATACAAAATCAGCAGGAGACTTTGATTAGGTATATTGGACCGCGTGTTTAAAGTTGAATACCACGAATATTGATATTCGTTTTTAACTTAATGCGAATGTTAATTTTGTTGATCATTTATATGTAAGCTACATACTAACTAATGCAGAAGTATTTTTGGAATATACCTCTGTACACTAAGAATCGGACACGCTATACCGAGTACCTTAAGGGTAATTAATTTACCAATCGGAACATCAATTGCATGACTAGCCTGCTCACGAATTCCTTTCATCATACAACAATTTTAGAAACCCTTTACACTTCTACTGATCAGAATACATCAAACATACAATATAAATATAATATTTTAAAAAATATAGAAATTAGATTTTCCAATTTCTGTTTGAGATCATTAGGAAGGTAGCGTTTGATTGTATAGCCGTAGGCTTCGTTCTTTTCTTATTACAGTGCATAGACTACCTATTTTAGAAACGAATTGAATTAATCATGATATGTGTTTAAGACAATAATTACATAAAATGACAGATGGTTACACCTAGTATCTTATTAGAAGATAGAACATAACCATTGTATTTGAAAGATATTAATGTGTTACACATTTTGTTTCTACATTTGGGGGGTTGGGATGGCCTAGTGGTCTAGAGTGCCGCGCTTCGACCTCTAGCTGGCCGGTCACCTCTGGCTTGCGGCTGTGGTTTCGATCCCTGGTGTGAGCGTATGTAGCATGGAGATAGGGGCGCCTTCTCAACCTCGTGGGTTTCCTCCGGGCAGTCCGGTTTCCCCCCACTGCTAAAAACCCCTATCTGCAAGCGAATTATTGAAATAAAATTGAAACCATATGTTAGTCCCAAAATGGCCTAGTGTGTGTCGAGTAGACGTTAAACCCCATTTCTCTCTCTCTGTTGTTCACTGTCAAGGTATAGGGACTTCTTCCCCGTCAGCATAGTTCCCAAGTACTCTTAGTAGAATTCCAACCACCAAGGGATCTTCTGTGTGCACTATTATTTTGTACATAATGAGTTTATGGTCCCATCCGAAAGACTAATGTAAACCGAACTTGCAAAATCATTTGATTTCTTTCTAATAACTGTGAAACAGCGCCGTGTTTCGATATAAACGATATACCTTAGTGTATGAGCTACTTAGTGTGCATTTTAAATCATGTATTTCTTAATCCACGATCCACACTACGTTAAAAGCATGGCTTTTTGAAACAAACGTTATCATGTGTACATAATGCATCGATGTATGCATACGTGCGTGTAAATAAGCTTAATTTAATGCTATTTACAATGGTGAATATACTAAAACATTCTCAACTACGATAAACGGTTTTTAATTACTTTCTAATTGCCTAGTTCATATCGACTGTACCAGGGTGAAAACGGTTTATATGCAAATGAGACCAAGAGGAGCATGGGAAATCGTTTGAAGATAGACTGGGGTAAAATTTAGCGAGTCTTAATAAGTGCAGGTAACGTGAGAAATGAAAGATTTTCAGATAATTTATAGGTGAAAGATTCTCCCCCATCTTGCTACGAAGTTGTGTCTTGAATAATGTATTAATAGTTGGTAGACCAACCCATGTATGGATACCTCCAGGTGATTAAGATAAGGTGATTATTTCAGATGGATTAATTAACATTTCTTTATTCTTGGCCATCCTTGTTCGCCATTAACTAGTTAAACTAAAGTTTAAACCGTGAAATATTTGTCTTGTGACGAATTGTTGTTTATTGATATGGGGCATGATCCAACATTAATTTATATCCAGTGGTTCGTATCCTTCCCAAACAGATACGTAAAGTAATTAAATATGGCACCATTTAGTTTAACAGTTTTTATTTACTCGACTACAGTAAGCTCGCATTGACCTTCCAGAAAGAGCATCGATGAGTTCTTACTGGAACACGGATATATGCTTGCATGGACTTTCCAGAATGAGCATCGATGAGTTCTTCAGAAAGAAATATTGCAGTTTTGTAAGTCTGAACTCTGTGGGATTTCGGGGATTGAATATCGTCCAATCAAACCTTTGAAATGAAAGTGTTATATTTCCAAAATTAGAAATATCTGGACACCGTTGACGTAAACTAACACATTTTTAATATTACAAGTTTCAATCTAGTATTAACCGAGACTACCTGGAAGATATAGATTTTCAGGGTGTCAATATTAAACTGGATATTCTAGATACATGTTTATTTACATGGGTGGGCTATTAAGACCAGTTTGTCTGAGAATTTCGTTTTAGAATTATTTCGGGATTAATTTTACATGCTACCTGTTGATTTTACGTGTTTATTCACACATTTAATCGTAGTATTTACGAGAAATACACCTAAGCGCATACGTCCTTATTTGGATATTATGTAATACATAAATACGTGAGATCATCAAAAGTTGTTTTAATCAGTAACCAATTAAAAGTTACATTTTATTATCAGGGGTACGGTAATTCAAGATGTCGCTTGTCGTTAAAATCCACGCGAACTCTAATACACATAAACATCAACTGTTGTTCTTGGCTGTGTAATATGTTGTATGATTTCGGGTTAAGTATATTTTTTATTCATCATTTATTCACATAATATTGTTCCTGAACCAAAACTCTGTTTCATAGACCGTGGGACTGTTTCGTTAAGAGCCATTCGTTAGGTTACCAAATAGATGCATAATAAACATAAACCTATTCAGTATTCAAGTTAAAGAAATCATACCAAATAGACCAACAATAAATATGAAGAGTGCTACTTCAACTTCGTTCCTTGCACAAATACACAAGAATAAATTTGGATAAAATTAAATGTTAATTGTGCAAATCACAAACGCACCCTCGTCGCCTCTAGTTTCATTAAACAGGGCTAAATTAGTCCAATTGAAAACACAAGATGAAAGGCGAGTGAGCTGTGGATTCCATGTTACTCTAAATACAAGAATGTCAAATTTATTCTTTTTAGAGACTCACTGCTAAGGCCCCATACGCACTGTGTACTTTTTACTTGAACCACAAACACCGATCTCCATGTTGACTAGCTCCTATTCGCCATGTTGTATCGTATGTTTATTTATTGTCGTGGACATGTTGTCTTTCAATACACGTTAAACACACAAACTAATTTTTAAGATAAACTTGATCTACTTGTGAAGCTCTTCCATCAATTAATGCTACTTTATCACTTAGTTAAAAACAAATACACACCAACGTCTTACTCTTTTGCCTTGATTCATAACAAACGAACTGATTCTTCAAAAAATTATATGCACAGAACTATCCTAATGAATCGAGGAGTGGATTGTTGAATGTGCGTAATTATAGGATAGCGATGCATGTACTTAGTGTATTACACTGGATTTGATATAATAGTTTCTTGTTTATTGCTGGCAGTGTCTGATGTAGTTTATATATACAGACCTATACAATCTGATTAAAACACAGATCCTATTTCATTTCTTTTAATATCAATCAAAAGTTTTGTTTTCCCTGTCTTCGCCAATGCTTGTCTATTCTGTTCTACAAATGCGGGTGGGGGGGGGGGGTAGTGGTCTAGAGTGCCGCGCTTCGACCTCTAGCTGGCCGGTCACCTCTGGCTTGCGGTTGTGGTTTCGATCCCTGGTGTGAGCGTATGTGGCATGGAGATAGGGGTGCCTTCTCAACCTCGTGGGTTTCCCCCGGGCACTCGCAAGCGAATTATTGAAATAAAATTGAAAACCATATGTTAGTCCCAAAATGACCTAGTTTGTGTCGAGTGGACGTTAAACCCCATCTCTCTCTCTCTCTCTCTCTCTCTCTCTCTCTCTCTCTACAATTGCGATTGTGTACAAATCTGATTTACTAAAGCACAATACCCATGGGAAAGGTTTTAAATTAGATTCAAATGCATTTTATCAATCTCAGAAGGTGCAAATGTTCTTGTTTTTGTTTTGGCAAATTGATACCCCCTAACAGAATACACATTTCTAAACTGATAAGTGTACCTAATCCCAGGGTAAATGTTCTCAAACTTATATATAATTGTAATATTTAACTTAAGATTAGCAATCGCTTTAAATTAAGTTATTTTAAAGCTGCCTTAAGACTTGCTGAACTGACAAATAGTTTAATCGGGAAGGTGTATACCCTCGGGTGGTAATTGTTCGTTTATCACCATGTTGTTTATCATAAAAAAGAAAATGTGACATTATCCTATACTTTATAGTATTTTTCTTACGCAAATAATGACATAATGCAAAATGTTCAAATCAATGTCATTCGATTCTTGGTTTAGTTATAGGAAAGACTTACAAAACTGAGAAAGTGGGACAATGAAGAAGATAACAATGTTTCAAGCACGCTGCTTTATATTGGTTCCTTATATTGTACCACCGTAAAATAACCATTGGTCAGTCTTAAAAAGTCCGAAGAGTTGTGTTGGCGAGAAGTTAAGTCCCCGTTCCTTTCCTGTGTACTGGTATGGCCCCAATCCATAAAACAAACCGTATAGCTTCACTGCTCTACAGCATTGATTCAGGGACTGGGGAGCTTTAGAGGGGGTTTCACATTATCTAGCCCTTAACTATTTTATTTATTTTTTTCAGTACATGCATATCGAACTTAAAAACAAGGTGTGTAAAAACTGTTCGGAGTTGCTATCAAATTCCCTGATTCTAAAGAACCCTTGTGATTATCATTCTCTAACCATTTCTGCGTTTCTCGCCATTACGAAAACACAACAGTATTGTAAAAATTGAACGTGTCTGTGTTCAAAACAACCAAATGTTGCCTACTACCCGGTGGTCATGTTGATTATGGCTAACAATGACCACGAGCCATTAGCACACAAACACAAGAAATAAAATAAACAGACTTATTGACGTTCTACTACAATACTGTCTTTGTTGTTACATGTATACAATAGTCAACTACAAAGGCCCGAGTTTCAGAAACAGGTACAGACAACAAACGACTTGAAACAAAAAAAAACCCAACAACAACCTGAATCTTAAACATAATTTTCCTGCAGGATCGATGTTCCTATATTAATGCTTAGTATACATAATGTTTTTTAGAAACTAAATTATCCCTTCCCAAACCTTCGGTTACTTTATTACAGTACAGATTTTGTTAATTAACTTTTAAAATGTATTTGATTTTGACAAGTATATCGTAACAAATAGCAAATACATCTACATTACATGTCAAGAACAAGGTGCCAATAAAAGGTATGTAAAAAAAAAGTTCAAGTTTCAACCGGCAGATGACACACAAAGTCCAATGGTAAAATGAACACTCATCTAACGACAAACCATATGAAGATACAGGAATTTTTGCAGGGGGGGGGCTTGTTCCTGGGATAATGTATCTTTGGTGGTGGTGGGGTAGGTACGATAACATTGTGATTCAATTTCATTGATGCAAAGCATTAATTGTGAGATCACATATGTCTGTCTATATCATTATCCCGTGCTTTGAATGTTCATCCCACCCCACCCCACCATCTGATGACAAAGGATAGGGCACATGATCTTAACACTTTTCTCATAAAAGCGTTGTTTTACAAAAAATAAATTATGTAGCTGAGCAGATCCACCCGCCCTCACACGACTGGATTCGCCTCTAAGGATGTGTTCCTTTGCACATGGCTGTGTTATAGTCAGTTGATGCACTGTCGGCAATGGTGTTGGGATTCCAATTAAGAGTGTGATAGCTAGCTAATATAAAGGCAATTTGCTGATAATTTCAGTCAAATTGATCCACTATTAGCTTAGAACTAAGCGATTGAAATTTCCGCTTAGCCTCGGTCACCATTACTAACGTCGGTCACTCGGCAAACCTCGGAAGATTTCGGACAATCTAAACTCGACTGTATGATGAATTCCGCCATATTGGAACTACTTTAAAGGTCCCGGATGAAACATGGCTAGCCTCAACATCGAGAGTTGATTGTGCTCTGAATAAGTTAATTAAAGTCTAATTAATAGTTTGTATAACATTTCAGGCCTAAACAAAGACCTACAATAGGCAGATTTAGCTCTTGCATAATGCATGTTTAAATATTATTTTAGTTATATTCACATTTTGTGTTAATAATATTTAGCAGATTTAGCAGTGATACCAGGTACGACGGCATTTCAATAATCTTGTGAACTTTTGTAACTTTCTCCGCTTATAGTATAGAAAGATGACCCGGTTAAAAAGTTCATTTGCTATGTTTATGATATGCACTCTTATGTACCACCCAAAATACCTTCATTTATCAATACCATTAAAAAAGTCAGACGACACTAAACTTAAAATACACCAAACCTGTCCAATACCTAATCTAAACTTCGCCCATTGACCCTGATGTCATTCCTGAACAAACTGAAAGAAGCTTTTGGAACAAGAAAACATGTTCGGTCGCTTTTAGATATTTCTTTGATATCGTGTAGCTCGGAGTCGCGAAACATGCCAGAGACAAGAAATCAAGTACGACCACTTGAACCGAACACAAAAAGAGAATGAAAGGAAGACCCAGAACGCCTTTGTATAAAGATAATTCAATTATAAACTAGCAAAAAAATATGAATAGACAAAAACCTTAATCATTACTGAAGTAGATTCCCAACTTAAAGCATCTTTTGTTAATTTGTATAGCGAG